>LR991020.1:6471516-9134016 GCA_905163495.3 Cosmia trapezina
CGAGACGCTGTTCCGGTGTCAGGTCGATATAGTCGGTGCATCGATAAATAGAATGCATCTTTTTACAATACAAACACTCACTGGACTTCATTGACTTAACAGTTTGGTCTGTACTTGTACTAACAGCTGATGACAAGGTCAGTCGCTGCGTCTTTTTTGACTTTGAAGTAGAGGGTTGACTGTCTTTCGTAGAATCAGCAGTATATTCCGACATTTCAAGAACACGCACGTATTTTTCCACAAAAATTATCAATTCCTCATAAATAGGTATATCTGTATGTCCCAACGCCTTTTCCAATTCACGCCTCGTTATGGGATCCAAATTACGCAAAGCGATGTAAAATAACATAAAACCTGCAAGGTCATTGACCTTTAACATCTGTAGGGCCCTAACGTTTTCTTGATATGTCTGTAAGAATTCGTTAAGTCCCGAGACAGATTCGTTTAATAATGGTTTAAAATTGAATAATTTATCAAGGTAATTAGTTGCTAATGCACGCTTATTATCATATCGTTTTTCTAACGCAGACCATACAATCTTATAATTGTCTGATGTGACGGGCATAGACTTCACGATAGTCAACGCAGACCCGCTTACAGCCGAGAGTAAATAATAAAACTTTTCAATGTTAGCAATTTGACTATTATTATGTATTAAACTGAGAAATGTATCGCGAAATGTAGGCCAGTTTTCAAGCTTACTGTCAAACGGAAATAGTTCTAATTTAGGTAACCTAGGCTTTACATAGTTATCTTCAACTTTAACCGTTTTATTTAACTTCTCCGACTTATCATCTGTACTATATAGACTGCTATAAATAGCGCTAACATGATAGTACATAGTATCAAAGCTGTCAAGTTCTTTATAAGACGGCACATATTCGGGATATAATTGCTTCTTTATAACTGTTATAGCACTGACACTGTTTTCGAACTTTTCGCGCCATTGCGGTACGTCTTGATAACGCGCCCGAAATTCACTGGCAAACTCAGGTTTGTCAGCAACTTTTTTGGAAACATCGTATAAGGCCTGTAATCTCGTAAAACACATTTCTTTCGTTGTAATATGTGGCTGCGCCAACGCATAATACTCATCATCCAATTTGATGTCTGGCATCTTGCAACAAAAACTACGTTATCGCTCACAATGTAATAAGTACCTACCTACTATGCCTACTAATGATGGCGGCCGGCCGGCGTCGGTAAATTACTCGTAAATAATTTTGCAAAATGAAAACTTTTACTAACGCTCTTGTAATTGAAATAAACGTTGGATCAGGACTCAATGTGAATAGAAATCAGTTTAGAATATGTTTTAAACCTGTGCGTTCGATAATAACAGAGATATAAATGAATTTCCCTACGTAGTGTGTGTGTGAGTAGGTAGCTGCCGCGTGCGTGCTTACACAAAATGCGAAGTGAAATTGATATTTATATTGAAATACATGTAAATAAATATATATGTAGTTGGATTGATTTCGTAACCGGTAAATCCTGGCTCGATTGATCAAAATGTTGGCTTCGATAGCCCCTGTTCTAACAATTTTACAATAAAAAAATGGTGGCTTAACAAAATGAACTCACCGACTCTGGATTGTCCTGCTCCTGTCCCGGGACACAGCTCTTATTATGCACAGCACCAGTTCCACCTTCACATAATGTTTTAAGCACCACAAACACGGAAATTCTTGAGGATTTCCAAATTTATTGCTAGTAGCAACGCGCGGTAATGTGAACCGTCGCACTTCTTTTAAGACAGTGAGTGGCGCCATCTTCTTCGGTGGCGCGCGGGCAAAGTTCGGTTAAGCCACAGATAATAAACTATACATCACCCCCTGTAGGATTATTTTTGGAAAAAAAGTAGCCTATGTCCGTCCCCAGGATACCATCTATAGCCTTGCCAAATTTTATCGAAATCCTTTCAGTGGTTTAGGCGTGAAAAGGTAACAGACAGACAGACAGAGTTACTTTCGAATTTATAATATTAGTATGGATACAGCATGAAAATGTTCTTACACTAGCAGAATGTGGATGTGCCACCGCTTTAAGGAGTACGGGCTGTTAAGAAAACATTCTTTATCTACACTTATATCGTAAAGTTCTGATGACAGTACCCTAATGACAGACTTTAAGCCTTATGCTTTTTGGCTTTATACAACTCAAATAAAATGAAAGTTTTACTAGGATACAGATTTCTATACAAGAATTAGCTCGGATCAAGATAATAATCGGATCGACCAAGGAGGCTGAGGCGGTCCCCATATACAATCATAAAATTCGAATTTAAGAGCCTATACTACCTCAAATGGCTTAGCATGATCCTCCGTTACGTCGAAAATACAGCAGCTTTAATTTTGAATTAAATATATGGTAAAGTTGAGGATTAATGTTAGGTACTATGTTAGACGAAAACACGATTCCTTGAAATTTTCTCGATACAAAAAAATCCCAAAGTTACCTCCAAACCGAACAAAAAACCGCTGTTATTCAAAAAATACGTCAAATTGGATCATGAAACTTTGCATACTAACTGAACTAACTATAAAGCAGGTCTTATGTTATATACTTTTTTTAAATTACCATTATTTTCACTGTAAAAAGAAATTACCTAAACTATCAGCGTCTTGACGTTCATTCCCTTCCGCCCGACACCCCCGTTCAGTCTCGCTTCGGCTGTCGTACGCGAGGGCTGTGTCGCTTGCGCTCAGAACACAAATTACACAACAGGACGACGTAAAATTAAAATACATTGAAGTACTTAGGTTTATAGTGTTGGCGCAATGGGAAATAACCGTAATAAAAATAAGAAGCGACGGGGTTGGCGTAAAGAAACAGGCAAACATATGATAAACGTACTGAAGTAAGTAGGGTAGTTGCGCCGGTTGGCGACTTAGTTGAGTTGCTAACTTTAGACAAATCAAAATATACGCCATTTACACGTAAAATAGTTGGCATGTGAAGATTTGTGTTTGTCCACGATTTAGGATAAATCCAGGTGGGGATAACTTTTATAAAAAATAAAAAGTTACCTAAATAGGTTTGTTTTTGTTTTGACACAATATACAAGAAATAGGTAGGTATCTATGTAGTAGGTAATTGTTTTTTTTTTGTAATGTTGCCTCACTCCAGGACTTCTCCTGAATATCGGAGACGGTGCCAACATCCATGGTATATACAAGTGCAGGGACAATTACATGTCACCGGTAGGCAAAAATGTATTTTCGGAGTATGGTCTGGATGCGACAAAGACATCAAAGTTGAAATTATAGAGAGAGATGACCAATATTGGGAAGAAATGGAACCAAAATTAGAACATTTTTACATTACATGCATGTTGCCTGAGCTATACGATCCCAGACATGTTCGAAATATGCCAATTAGAGATTTAAGCGAATTAAAATAATTGTTGTATAATTTTGACGATCTTTAATTACTTTCAAAATACTTATCGTATATACCTACCATACCTATCTACCTACCCTACCCACCTACCTACCTACCTACCTACTTGCCTGCCTACATTCCTATCCTACCTACCTACCTACCTACCTACCTATCCTACCTACCTACCTTCCTACATACTTACCTACCTACCTACCTATCCTACCTACCTACATACTTACCTACATCCCTATCCTACCATTCCTACCTATACCTATGCATCTTATATTTATACAAACCTTATGCGTACCTACAGAACCCTCAACGCAATGGTGACTCGCACTTGACAAGTTTTTTGTAGCAGTGGAATTTAGTGTGCGTCTATCTGACAGGCCCCAACGAGATTCATCAACGGGTGATAGCTTTTCATAAAGACATTATTTTGTACCTAAAGAAAATAAATAAGATATATTTTGTACCTCGACAGTTTTTGATTAAATGACGTTTTTATGAAGTGTCTTGCTAGCGGGCCCTTTATGGTTATTTTTATTGTTATTATACTTACAGATCGCACAATAGTGTTAGGAGCTTGATACTATTATGTACCTTACAAACCCAAAATCTCTACTTTCTGTGAGCTACACTTCAGAAGATATTCGTTATTTAAACAAGCGTCCAGCCAGCGGGCCCCTTTTTTAAATACTACTATTTTATATCATACAATAGTGTTAGGAGCTTGATACTATTATGTACCTTACAAATCCAAAATTTCGACTTTCTGTGAGCTATACTTCAGAAGATATTCGTTATTTAAACAAGCGTCCAGCCAGCGGGCCCCTTTTTAAATACTACTATTTTATATCATACAATAGTGTTAGGAGCTTGATACTATTATGTACCTTACAAATCCAAAATTTCGACTTTCTGTGAGCTATACTTCAGAAGATATTCGTTATTTAAACAAGCGTCCAGCCAGCGGGCTCCTTTTTTAAATACAACTATTTTATATCATACAATAGTGTTAGGAGCTTGATACTATTATGTACCTTACAAATCCAAAATTTCAACTTTCTCGAGCACTTCAGAAGATATTCGTTAATTAAACGATCGTCTAGCTAGCAAACCCCTTTTCAAACATTATACGTACGTTCATAATCCAATTGGGCTATAACACCAAAACTGGGGTTAAGAAAAAGAGTAAGAGAGTTAAGTACGACGCTAATGATGACGATGTAAATTAAAAGAGAAAATGTAATAGTAATTATAATCTTTAATCTGTTTATATTGTTAGGAACAAAAGATGTCTAAACATGTCGACAGTAATTTTAAATAATTTTAAAATTTCAGACAACGCGTAACAAATGTCAATTTAGAACTTAGAAAATTAAACAACATCAAAAACCTTATACAACATCCCTATACTACATATTAAACGAGTGATATTTGTACTCACGTTCACGAAAACGGCTCTAACTATTTCGATGAAACTTGCAATATAGGGGTTTACGGGTGCAAAAAATTGATCTAGCTAGGTCTCATACTTGGCAAAATAAAAAAAAAATAAAAATAAAAATTCGTTTTCTGTAACATAATAATGACTGACGAGCTAAAGCAAATAAAAAATCACAATTAATTAACGAATATCTTCTAAAGTATAGCTCGCAGAAAGTCGAAATTTTGGATATGTAAGGTACATAATAGTATCAAGCTCCTATTACTATTGTATGATGAAAAATTGTTGTATTTAAAAAGGGGCCCGCTGGCTGGATGCTTGTTTAAATAACGAATATCTTCTGAAGTATAGCTCACAGAAAGTCGAAATTTTGGATTTGTAAGGTACATAATAGTATCAAGCTCCTAACACTATTGTATGATATAAAATAGTAGTATTTAAAAAAGGGGCCCGCTGGCTGGACGCTTGTTTAAATAACGAATATCTTCTGAAGTGTAGCTCACAGAAAGTCGAGATTTTGGATTTGTAAGGTACATAATAGTATCAAGCTCCTAACACTATTGTGCGATCTGAAAGTATAATAACAATAAAAATAACCATAAAGGGCCCGCTAGCAAGACACTTCATAAAAACGTCATTTAATCAAAAACTGTCGAGGTACAAAATATATCTTATTTATTTTCTTTAGGTACAAAATAATGTCTTTATGACAAGCTATCACCTGTTGATGAATCTCGTTGGGGCCTGTCAGATAGACGCACACTGGAATTTATGAATCGATTTGCAAAATATGTAACATATACGTAGGTATGTATATGTAGGTACTTGCATAGACCTACTACCTACATAAATACACGGCGCAAACTATAAAACATAAACTTACTACTAAACCAATGGGCGGAACCTTCAGCGCTAAGCTAGCTCGCTCTTGACTAGTATTTTGTAGCAGTAGGTAAAATACTGCACACGGCTACACATCAAGCTATAACTTTCCAGTATAAGCTGATCTCACATTGTATAGGCTTTCCGTACCATGAGAGGTCAGCTTATACTGGAAAATATAGCTTGATGAGAAGTTAGTAGGTACTTAGTACATTGAAATTAATTTTGCGATATACATAATTATAATTTCATGTTCGTACCTATAATGACAAGTTAATATTAAATTATTATTGATAATTTTATTACTTAGTACTCGTCCGATATTAGTGTAGTTTACTCTAACAAAATCGCTTTGACCTTGTGTGTCCGCGTCACCGCGAGTAGTAGTGTGCGAGCGAAATAAAGAGTGAGGTGGCGCGGGGAAGTGGGTGCGAAATTTGAATTTGAGCTGAGGTTGTATAGGCTCTTAATACAATTCGATTTTTATCATTGTTTATTATGGGGACCGCACAAGGGCACATGCGAGGTTGACCTATGATAGCTCCGTAACCATAGTAACGTAATCCACGTCAAGATTGTTTTCTTTCCCTTTTTCATATCTATCTGTCTGTGATTTCAGCTGTATTCGGTTAGACTGGAACCCGACCCCAGCATAGTCGGGAAAAGGCTAGGCAGATTGATTTTTAGTTTCGAAGCCATTATTGTTTGTTTAAGTTTTTTCTAACTTTGCTTTTTTATTTGTAAATAAGCAATGATTTCAAAAGTAATAAGTCAATGTAAATAAGTAACTACCTTTTGCACAAGATAGATAAAATAGTGTAGAAACTGCACTAAGTAGGTATTAAAACACTCGTGTTTTAATACACCTCATTATGTAACAGTATTATAAACCACTATTAATCAACTAAAAGACGAGGCTTAATAATAATCCCGTACAAAAACAGAACTCAATCTTACAAACAACAACAAGCGCAAAGAGTTAAACCCATACCTAATTTTACTTAACTTTTTCATTATAAATCCTTCCTTTCAATTCCACTTCCTTGTATTTGGGCGGAAATTAAACTGGGTATAACAAAAAGTCTGCAAACTTTCTTTGTCTCAAAACAATCCTATAAAATGTTTGAGATGTTCGTTTCTTGTAGCCCTAAAAAAGTTTCTACTATGCAAATGTTTTTATGTCGGGATCGATTGTGATGGGTTCCGTGTCAGGGTACAGTTAGCAGGCTATTTTATTATGGCCTACGACGATAAGAATCGGGTTAAATGTACCGCGTCGCTTGCATATGTTTGAGGTTTTCGTTTGGCATGTTGCAAGTTTGTTTTATATTGATGGTTTTTGTGCCAGAGGTGGCTAAGTAGTACTAGGTGAACTCTCAAGTCTTAAGTTTATGACGCGAGACACTGGGACATTGTCTGATTAGTTTGTTCATTTATTTTGAAACCGTTGCATTTGCGAGAGCACTTAGCTGAGTTGGTGCAACAATGATCAGTTACCATTTTTTAGGGTTCCGTACCCAAAGGATAAAACGGGACACTATTACTAAGACTCCGCTGTCCGTCCGTCTGTCCGTCTGTCACCAGGCTGTATCTCATTAAGCGTGATAGTTAGACAGTTGAAATTTTCACAGTAGATGTATTTCTGTTACCGGTGAATGAATGAATGAATGAATGAATGTTTTTTTTGAAGAATATAGGTATATAGATACATAGGTATATAAGTAGGTAGGTAGGTAGGTAGGTAGGTAGGTTTAGTAGGTGCTGTAACAGCAACTACTAAAAAACAGAATTAAATAAATATTTACGGGGGCTCCCATACAACAAACGTGAGTTTTTCGCTCGTTTTTGCTCGATATTGATAACGGCAACAGTTAAAAGAAATATTCTCAGACTATTAAGTTATATATTCACTTTAAAAATAAATAATCAAATTAAGGTTTTGTTACGAAACAAATTCCAATTTCGGCCTTTGATTAAAGTATTTTTAGTAAAACTTAGAAGTTCCTAACTTTTCAATCAAACGTCGAAAGTAAAATAGGCTTTGCCTAGTCGAACCTAGAAGCGAGTGGCAGACTCTGTCAACCTGCTGACGAACACCCTAACTTTAGACGGTCGACGTCAGGGGCACCCCGAGGTTCGATTTGGTTAGGTTCCTTTAAACCCTGCAGACAGAAATAGCGGGGCTCCGACGACCTGTTGACGAAAACCCTAACTCTAAATATCTAACGTATTGTGCAATTCTAAATGTCATAATGCCTCACCATGTATGAATAAAGACCAATTTTTTAATTTTAATTATGACAATAAAAATAATAGTTTCATTACACCTAACACAACAAACTAAGATATTCTAATACCTAATTGATGTTTGACTGGTCAAACCCCGATTTCATTACATTGAGTTTCGACGTTTACCTGACCAAATTCGTTCCCCCTAGCTTTGACGAAAATTCTTTAGTCAGAGGCCGAAAAACTTCATTTATTGGGCTTAAACTAAGGCTCGTATTTATAATCAAAGTAATTACTTGAGTAATTACTTGCTGCTTAGTAATTTCTTACTTGAGAGTAGAATTCTTAAGTAAAGAAAATGGTGTCTATTACTTGGCTAAGAATTCTAAGCTTTGACAGTTCTAACTTCAAGCAATTACTAAACTATGGAATGAAAATCATTACTTGAGCATTTACTTTTACTTTTACTTGACTATAAATACGAGTGTAAGACTCTTTCGCTACCTACTTTCTTTCGGTAATCTCGTAAAATTATAACAGAAGGAAGAGCCATCATAATAATTGAACAATACATCGACAATCAGTAATGGCTGCAAACCATGCCGCAGAACTAAACCTCCGGAGAAGTATTGCGTCGCAATGGATTCTGACACTCACTTCCAATCAGTCTTTGAGGCTTTGGCTGCGAGGAAATTGATTATCCACCTTCAAGTTTGATGAAATCCCAGCGAAGGCAATCAATAACTGGGGGCTTTAAGTCGAAAGCGTAGGTTTTATGTGTCACTGGGTTTAGGCGTACGTGGGGAGTTTTTTGTATTGACTTAAAGGGAATTAAATCGTACCACGTTACGTTGCATTTTTTTTTTAAATTCATCAGCAAGTATCGTGACTTATACAGGGTGTAAACAGTGGCAATCTTTTAAGGGGTCATAAAAACTGCTACTAATCATTATAAACAACTTTTACTATGGGACCAAACCAGACCAAATTGTGAAAAAAAAATAAATCTGCTGTTCAGTACATTTATGTTCGCATAATTCGTCAAAATGTAGGGAACAGCAGATTTTTTTTTGTGATTTCAGGTTTGGTCCCATAGTAAAAGTGGTTCATAATGATGAGTACAGTGACCCCTTAAAAGATTGCCATTGTTTACACTTATACCCTGTATAACGCAGCTAAAGTACCCGTCACGAGAAGCTATAAATTATGTAAACAAGTGTTCAGGAGTTCACAACATTTGGACCAACAAAAAAAATGAATTTGTTTAAGATTTAATAAATTATTAAGTAACAAATATTAATTAACATATATTATTTAAGAATAATTATTCGTCAGATTCAGATGTTTCCATTTCTGTGTCAGAATCAGTGACATGTATCACGAAGCATTCGAAACTCGAATGACGCGTTTATTTCAAAATGGCGTCCCGATAGTTTACAATCCCTGCGACGGACGCGTTTCGGTACCAAGAAACACAAACGATAGCGCTTTGCGTCGTTAAAATATGATCCGACTAAATTAAATAGGTAACTTTCATATAACCCGTCTATATTTCATGTCGATTGAATATGGTCAATTTATTATTATCTCGCAGTATAAAATGTTTACTTAGTAAAAGATGTTTGTTTACATAATTTATAGCTTCTCGTGACGGGTACTTTAGTATAACGAGGCTTTGGGTGTTTTCAGAGATGATAATTGATGATAATATTATACTTCATTGATGCCCAGTTTCTGAGTGTTTTAAACGGAGTTTATCTATTCGATAGTGATTATTGGTTTGATAGATTTCGTGCAGACTCGACAAACGAACGAAATCTAACGAATCTGCACGAAATCTAACTTAAAGAGATGTATTGATGATTTTTATGGTTAAAATTATATAAATATATATGTTTTATAGCCGCGTATCATGCTTTGATCAAGTTACAACCTAACACCGACCTGCAAATAGCAAAAAACTCAAAAATAATTGAATTTTGCGGGCTACCACTGCGCATCATCCTTAAAAGTCGAGTGTATCACTCAAAAACCATAAGGTTTCAAACTCTCACTCACTCAAAAATCATAAGGAAGGGATTTGCTTTAATAGATAATTTTTTCGAATCAATAGCTATTCGGAGACTAACTTTTTTATTCTACTTAGTGCAAACCTACGTAATTTCTATTTATTTTTTGTGAAAATATATCTTTCTTGTTCGAATGTGAGGACCACCCTACATTCGGGCAAGGTATATACATTTTACCATTAATTTGTTGTGGACACTTTTAAATAAAATTTGATTTCGAAAGCTCGATATTTTTTCTTTCACTTCACTATAAACCAGCAAACTACACCAATTATGTCATTAATTAAAACCTGTGTTCCACATAGTATATGGACCACTATTACTCTTACAAAATTACCCACAAAGTAACATTAATGTATTCTGTTTCCTTTGTTTCAGGTAAGCAGCTGACACACTTTATCATCTTCGTGTTCGTTTTCAAGTTAAGTTGTAACAGCTATAAAGCACCTATTTTTAGTAGAAACTATGTATATAAACGTCACAATGTTACGGCTTGAAGATATATTGACCGTGGGCTCGTCATGTACGAGGCATTGCTGCCAATTCTGTTGTACACAAACGAAACTTAATTTAGGTTATTGCTAACTTTTTCTTTCTAATAAAACGAGAAAGAGACGTATGTAAATTAGAGCTGTCAAATTTAGTTGAACTAATATTTCTATACAGATTTAGACGACACGTAAAAACATGTCGACTAAAAACACGGTGAAGCGCAAGGCGTACACTAGTTTGACATCTCTAACTTAGTTCATAGCTATAGCCGTCCTTTTCTCGTGCTGCCTGTTAGTAAAAGATAGCGATTCACTAATTTTGGTTTAGTTATTGAACAAGAAAATCGGCACCATAAATATAGACTAAAGAAACGAACAACGTGTAACATGTGTAATAACTTTTAAGGCAGATTTCCGAGGTTAGCGGCCGCAGCGTCAGACGCGCGTGTCTGACGCTGTGTCTCATAATAAAAGTTGTTCATAATGATGAGTTCAATGACCCCTTAAAAGATTGCCGTTGTATACACTTACACCCTGTATACAAATATTGTATAGGATTAGGCTCGTTGTTTATCTCGTAGAGCTCAGGTTGTCCCGCTTACGCGAATTTATAATGCCTGAGGTAAATAAAATAACAAATAATAAACACAAATAACTATATCAACAAAACACACCCTCCAAAAAAAATCATCTAAAAACACACCTTCGCCTACCAACTTACTTAAGGTGAGACCGCCATTGTCCGTTAAGCTAGGTGTGTAAATGGCCTTATACATAAAAGATCGACCGATTTGAGTGCGGTCGAGAGTTCGATGGTACCGAGTTAGTTTCTCTTAAGACGAGCTCCACAAATAGCGTCTTCACCTAGTAATCTCTGAGGGGCAAAGATCTGAAATGATAGTGTACTTTGTTGGAATATTTTTGGCGAGGCAGTAAATATGGGTTGTTTAGAGGGTTTGGGCTTGGGGCGAGAGTGGGGTTTAGTTAAGGCGATGCTGATGCGAAAGCTAAATAGAATGACTGTTAGCTCATAGGACAGTATCTACAGGGATGTAAATGGATGTAATATAAACAGTGGCAATCTTTTAAGGGGTCATTAGACGACACGGTTGGCGCAGTGGTTGAGCGATTGACTGCTGCGCAGCATGTCGCGGGTTCGATTCCCGCACGGAACAAATATTTGTACGACCTACAAGTATTTGTTCCGAGCCTGGGTGTTTTTCTATCTATAATATGTATGTATTTACAAAAAAAAAAAAAAATGTATATAAGTAGTTTATCAGCCATCTCGTTACCATAACACGAGCATTAGGTTGCTTAGCTTGGGACTAGATGGCGTTGTGTGAAATGTCCAAGGATATTTATTATTATTATTAAATAAATAAATAATAAATAAAGATTTATTGAACAAAAATGGTTGAACAATCAAACACAAACAACACCACGAGTATACAATAATAGCGTATTACAATTATATAACCACTAGTGTTATAAGCAGTCTGTATGAACTCTGGTATCCAAAGAAAGATTAAATTTGTGTTATGGATACCAGCATTCTCACATAAATAACATACAAAGGTTACATTATATACATACATTGTACTCATCATTATGAACACTTATTATGGGATCAAACCTGAAGTCGCCATAAAAAAATCAGCTGCTTCCTACATTTTGACGAGTTCGATGTAGATAAATGTACTGAAAAGCTGATTTTTTTTTCGCGATTTCAGGTTTGGTCCCAAAGTAAAAGTTGTTCATAATGATGAGTACCATAATGGTTGTTTTCCTCTTAATGGGTCATTACCCATTAAGAGGAAAACAACCATTAAAATTTCACCCCGTTTATAGCCTAGG
This sequence comes from Cosmia trapezina, assembly GCA_905163495.3. NCBI lineage: Eukaryota > Metazoa > Arthropoda > Insecta > Lepidoptera > Noctuidae > Cosmia > Cosmia trapezina. The sequence goes on from LR991020.1 coordinate 6,483,879, forward strand.
AAAAACTATTCCTATTGTTGAAGTAATAGTGAGCTTCTTCTTCTTTACGAGTCGATCACTACGTATTATATAAGGTGTAAAAAAATTAACTGCAAGAACTTCGTCCACATACTCGACATCGAAAAACAAACACATTACAAAAAAAATTTGAATGGAATCGCGAAAAAAAAATCAGCTGTTCAATACATTTATGTTCGCATAATTCGTCAAAATGTACTGAACAGCTGATTTTTTTTTCGCGATTTCAGGTTTGGTCCCATAGTAAAAGTTGTTCATAATGATGAGTATAATGACCCCTTAAGAGGTTGTGGGTTATTTATTTTACACCTTGTATAACAGTCTCCCCGCCGCGTCTCTGTCGGTCTGAACGCGATAAACTCAAAAACTACCGAACGGATTTTCATACGGGATTCATTAATATATAATTATACTAGCTGCGCCCCGCGGTTTCACCCGCGTAGACCGGGATAAAAAGTAGCCTATGTGCTAATCCAGGGTATAAGCTATCTACATACCAAATTTCATCCAAATCGGTCCAGCCGTTTGAACGTGAAGAAGTAACAAACATACACACACACACACACACTCACAAACTTTCGCCTTTATAATATTAGTGTGATATCTGCCTAGCCTTTTCCCAACTATGTTGGGGTCGGCTTCCAGTGTAACCGGATGCAGCTGAATACCAGCGTTTTACGTGGAGCGACTGCCTGTCTGACCTCCACAACCCAGTTACTGGGTAATACGGTACCCCTTGGTAAGACTGGTTGTCAGACTTTCGGGCTTCTGACGACCCGTAACGACTGTCAAAGATCCACGAATGACAGCCGGGACCAACGGCTTAACGTGCTTTCCGAGGCACGGAGGAATCTCGCTATTTAAAGATGGTCACCCATCCACTGATCAACCCCGGCAAGCGTAGCTTAACCTGCGGCTGTTATTACTTAGCCACGAGCTTAATAGATGGAGTAATAAATGAGTAAGGTTTGGGTCTATAATTCATTTCGGTTTTGTGTAAATTGGCTAAAATATGACGACGATTGTTGAAGGGGTCGGAAAAAATGCCATGCCGACGTGCGCCGCGTAAACCAATAGAGTTATATGAAAATAATGTATCACGGAATTAATACATTGTTTACCTGGATTAACACCTATGGTACTCCCGGTAGAACGTTCCTGTGGGATAATTCTCGACCGCGGGTGAAGCCGCGGGCAAAAGCTAGTGATAAATAAATAGGAGCATTCAAGAAGAAGGTTTAGGAATGAAGATTAAAAACCTTATCAGTAGATACTATTGAAATATTTAAAACCCCTTCGCATTTTCTAAGCGCGTAAAAATGCACAATCTTATTATGCCAGAGGTCGTTTTAACCTCCATAAAGGGCCAAAATTACCCTATCCATTGACATCTTCTACCACCCCCAACTATGCCTTGTAGGCATAGTTATAATATATCTATCAGTTTTCTACTCACGAACAGGGCACTATTTCATAAACATGGCAATATGTATCGCCAAACTTGGTGCCCGGCTTTCAAAACAGCAACTTTGTTGGGAGCCCAACAGACATAAATGCCCAACTTTGTTTTATGGCTGCATTTTATTCAATCCTATGACGTCATTCGAAAGTATATTGTAGTTTAGAGGCATGAAGAACAGGGTATAAAGTTCACTCATCCTCCATAGAAAAGGGAGGATCCTCCGACCAGACGGGTGTTGTGTCTGGTGGGCCACTGCCCGACGGTTGATGTCGGGACGTTATATATATGCTAATCGCGTGGTAAACTCTAATTGCGCGATGCAGGTTTGCGTGACGTCATGTCATTGATGCGTAGTTCATATGTGGCGATGTAGATGCCGCCACAATAGTTTTGAGGCAGTAGGGTAACTTAAATGGTGTAGAGATTGTCGTTGGTTAGTAGAATACGTTTGGAGATAGATTTGTGAGGTTATTTTTTTAAATTCAAGCAACATGGCAGTGACATTGTAAAATAAAGCCGATCCATAACTTTAACACCTGTGTCTTCACAATTCCATTGCTTACTTTATGGTGCAAACTGGGTAGGCTCTTTATCTTTTCCATATTTTATCCTAAGGGCATGTCTTCCATACGATTATCGTGCCCCCTGGTCTACTCATTGATCTCCTGTTGCATTGTAACCTATGGAGACAAGGTCTAGTGTGGAGCTCTGGCTTCATTCGAGTAATTAAGTCTGATCAAACCACACTGGGGTCGGTGAATTTCATTCAAACGGTAAAGCGACACTATAACAGTGGCTACTTTATATTGCTTGGTTTTTATCGTAAGGTACAGTATATTATCTAGTATGGAATTAGCAACTCGAATGAAAATTATGATGGGATTTACTTATTCATGGAGAAAGAATGGTAAAGGAACAGCTTCTTATTTTATAATAATACTAGCGGACCGACAGACGTTGTCCTGTCATGGCGACCCTAGAATCCGACTGCAGCGCCAACTACCGGGTCCATCTGTGTTTTCAAACCACCTAGGAACCCATTGAAATATACACACAAAATTTCATCTAAATCGGTCTAGCTGTTTAGGAGGAGTTAGGTGGCAGACACACTTACCGAAGAATTATATACAAGGTGTAACTTAATATCGCACAACCTCTTACGGGGTCATTGTAAAAAAAATCAGCTGCTCCCTACATTTTGACGAGTTTGATGTAGATAAATGTACTTATCAGTTGATTTTTTTTTTCGCGATTTCAGGTTTGAATATTTAGATATTCGCAAATGGCATGATTCATATTAATTTATTGAGTACCATAATGATGAAAAGATGTTACAAGGTACAAATTATAGAACTTGCTCTTCTCCTCACGGAGGAAACGTAAGTCAGCTTCCCCGGGTGAATTTTTTGGCGGTTAAACTTCGTTTTCGACTCTTTTTATGTCACTGCTGTATTACAGGTTGCTGTTTCCAATATCATCGTCTGAGGTCTCGCTGCTATCCGTTTCATGTTTCGCTAGCAGCCTTCTGAATCTTATCTCATTGTTACAGAATAAATTGTCGATATAATCATCTTTATCAGATATACAGGGTGGCCGGAACATTGACGTCCAAAAATAAAATTTCGGTCCCTCGTATCGTGGGGTATTCGAATCACCCCCATGTATGTTCCGCGACTTTTCATAGTTTTCGAGTTATGAATTTTTTTCTGAATGTTTGAAAATTTTCGACCTGACCAACCTAAAAAAAATCTAAAAAAAAAAGTAGAGGGTTTTATCGAGTTTCTTTTTTTGCAACTGAATTTTCATAAGTAGTACTTTTATGCATAAAATAATCAGCTTCGTAACTGTGATGAAAGTTATAAAAATGTTGATCTAAAGTGAAAAATTTACGTTCGGTAAATTATGACTCAAATTTTCAACTTTAAATTAAAAATCTTAACAGGTGACTTCATAATTCCTAAGTAGGCTTCAAGAATGCGCCAGACTCTCAGCTTTCATAATCATAAAAAAATGAAGTACTTAATAGGGCTACTTTGTTTAAAATCGGCCTTCAAAGACAGCGAGGTGGAAAAATTCTTAAAATTACCCATCTGAGTAATTATTTTTTTTTGGCTATTTTCTCGTTCCTAAGGTTAATTAATGATAAGAATACTGAAAACTAACCACATTATATTCAATATTCATAATTACCACACGTGGGCGAATGATAATCCACTCGAAGTGAGAGCTTCGACATTTCAACATCGCTTCAGCGTTAACTTGTGGTCTGGTATCCTCAATGGCGAACTAATTGGTCCGTTTGAACTGCCGTCCAGACTTGATGGAGAAACATACAAAAACTTTTTGGAAAATGAACTTCCATTGTTGCTGGCAGATGTGAATCTCGAACTCAGACGAACCATGGTGTTGCAAAATGACGGCGCCCGTGTCACTATGCAACCCAGGTCCGAAATTACTTAGATGAAACATACCCCAACAGATGGATCGGACGCAGCGGACCAATTAGGTGGCCTCCACGCTCACCTGATCTCAACCCCATCGATTTCTTTATTTGGGGCTATTACAAGGAAATAGCATACGCCCGAGACTGTTCAAGTGAACAAGAGCTGAGGCAGTTGATTGCAGAAGCTGAACGTGTTGTGAGAGAGAACAGAGACGCTTTTAGACGATTGCCAGACAATTTCTTACGTAGGTGTAGAATGTGTATTGCTGCTGGTGGTGGCCACTTTGAAAACCTTTTGTAAATGTTAAAAATAAATTAAGTACTTTTTTCACATTATCATCTGTGTTTTATTCAAAACCACTTTTTACGTAAAACTTTTCTTACCCAACTCTGAAACTATTTGTTGGTTAGTTTTCAGTATTCTTATCATTAATTAACCTTAGGAACGAGAAAATAGCCAAAAAAAAATAATTACTCAGATGGGTAATTTTAAGAATTTTTCCACCTCGCTGTCTTTGAAGGCCGATTTTAAACAAAGTAGCCCTATTAAGTACTTCATTTTTTTTATGATTATGAAAGCTGAGAGTCTGGCGCATTCTTGAAGCCTACTTAGGAATTATGAAGTCACCTGTTAAGATTTTTAATTTAAAGTTGAAAATTTGAGTCATAATTTACCGAACGTAAATTTTTCACTTTAGATCAACATTTTCATAACTTTCATCACAGTTACGAAGCTGATTATTTTATGCATAAAAGTACTACTTATGAAAATTCAGTTGCAAAAAAAGAAACTCGATAAAACCCTCTACTTTTTTTTTTAAGAATTTTTTTAGGTTGGTCAGGTCGAAAATTTTCAAACATTCAGAAAAAAATTCATAACTCGAAAACTATGAAAAGTCGCGGAACATACATGGGGGTGATTCGAAAACCCCACGATACGAGGGACCGAAATTTTATTTTTGGACGTCAATGTTCCGGCCACCCTGTATATAGAAAATTTTATTATTTAGTTTCAAAGACGTAACTCCACCATTTCGTAGATTAATTTTCGAATAGCTAGCAGTACCGCTGCCAAGAGTGACGTTGCAAAGGGAGGGGTATAAGCGAAGGGATTCGGCCGTGTACATAAATCCTTTGATTGACGCACTTAAGCATGAGTTGACCTAGATGATTCTTGGGCAACGTCCGAGCATGTGGAGAAAATTCTCTAAACAGAGATAGTGAAGTCAGTTAGGGTGAATAAATATGGTTAGTGTAGTGTACCTATTTAATAGAACAAGATCCCAGGACCGCCAGACCTTACTTATTTTCTGATTAAGAGTAGTGTTAGTATAGTACAGACGCCAGCACATCAAGCTACTACAATCTGTCAAATTTCTTTAATAGATTTTCATCTTTATGGCTAAAGCATTAGGTTCAAGGTTGATTGGGAAAATTTGACAGTTTCGGGTGGGTTGACCTGCTGGCGTCTGTACTTTGAACTTACCTGCTAGCTTGGCCCGATGGACAATTTTCACGTATCAGATACCAAAGTTATGTAAAAATATTACTCATTTTTTTTAAAGTCTGACTGCTGATTTTTATGTATGTTTTACAGAATATTGTAAACAATTAATAATCACTACTGTCAGACACTTCCCGTTGGCGGTATTTTCCGCCAGACACTTTAAAGCTCATAAAAATGACGTCATTTTACTTATAGTTTGAGTCTCAATCTATATAAATAAAAATAAAAGTCCTGACTGACTGACTGACTGACACATCAACGCCCAGCCCATACCCCTGAACCTAGAACCTAGAAACCATAGCCTTGAACCTAGAAAGCTACAATTTTGCACAAAGATTCCCTTTATAATGTAGACAAGGAATAAGGAAGGATTCCCGGTAGTACGTTCCCACGGGATATTTTCCGACATCCACGCGGGCGGAGCCGCTTGCAAAAGCTAGGTTTTATATAATGATACTCGGGGAACTATTTCAATACTATTTGTAAGCAGCCAGATCAATCGTAGCCATAGATATGTTTTATATTTCTATGATCGTAGCGGTCAAACGTGGGTCACTGGGGGTTTTTGACAGACACAATTAATTATAGTATATTTTATTATAATAGATATTTGCACATCTATTAAGATTTAAAGAACTGTTGTAATTATTACGTATCACCTCATGTACCTACGCATATTCAAGCAAATGATTTGATTTCATTTATAATAGGTCTTTACCTATGAAATTGCCGTTTTGTATGAAAAAATTTAAACGAATTTTTTTCATGTATTTTTTATTTGTATTAATCGAAGTAATCACCCATGCAATCAATGCATCTTTGCCAACGCAGTGGCAGTTTATTGATGCCCTTCTTAAAGAAATCAACAAACAACAACAAATTCTTCAAAGGCATTTTGTACTGCCTCTCGGGTATTGAATTTTTTTCCCGCCAAGAAGTTATCCAAATTCTGGAAAAAGTAGTAGTCTGTAGGCTCAAGGTCTGGTGAGTAGGGCGGATGCCGGAGAGCTTCCAACCCCAGTTCTTGCAACTTGGAGACCGTCTGCTGTGCAGTATGAGGTCGCGCGTTGTCGTGCAGGAGCAGCGGAGACGAGCGATTGACCAATGCTGGTTGGAGATGTGCCAGCTTCTCCATCATTGTGTTCAGTTCTTCACAGTACACATCTGCAGTAATGCTCACCCCGTTTGGTAAGAAGCTGTGATGAATCACACTGGCGCTAGACCACCAAACAGTGACCATCACTTTTCTAGGGGTAAGTTTTCGTTTAGGGCATTGTTTAGGTGCTGAACCAGGATCCAACCAACTTGCTGAGCGCTTGCGGTTATCAAACAGAATCCATTTTTCATCGCAGGTAACAATGCGGTTCAAAATTCCTTCATTTGTGTGTCTGTTGAGCAGTGCAAGGCACGTCTCGACGCGTACTTCGCGCTGGCGATCATTGAGTTCGTGGGGCACCCATTTGTCAAGCTTTTTTACCTTGCCAATTTGACGCAAATGGACCAATATTGTTTTGACGCTAACGTCGAAAGCTGCTGCTAATTCAGCCGTAGATTGTGTATCATCAGCTTCCACAATCGCCTTTAATTCGTAATTGTCGACCAAAGTCTTCGAACGACCGCGAGGTTCATTTTTCAGGTCGAAATTTCCAGAACGGAAGCGAGCAAACCAATAACAGGTGGTGCGTTGGTTTGTAGTGTTAGCTCCGTAAACGTCGTTGATGTTGCGTGCCGCTTGTGCCGCGTTGCTGCCACGACGGTACTCATATTCCGTAATTACTCGAATTTTTAACATATCCATGATGACGAAAAAGATTGAAATGCGATGAAAATGTAACACTAATCAATAAACAAATGACTACTTTTGGAAAAAAAAATCCATGTTTTTAAAATAAAATTAATTTGAAATTAGAATTCTTAGCCAAACAAAAATTATTTTGATTTGAAATGGCCAGTACTGCAGAACGGCAATTTCATAGGTAAAGACCTAATAATAAAAAGGCTAAGGCGGCGTCTCACGGTTTACAAAACAGAAAACAACGAATCCGACAGCACTTCAAAACAAAATTCTTTCTCTTTGAATGTCCTTACAACTCTGTACACCTTTTAAAAGAGCAAGAACCATTGTACTCGAGATCACAAACAAACGTATCTGTTGTCTCACTTATGAATATTAATACAAGGGAAAAAATTCCATTATCTTTCACGATGAGAGAACCCTCTTGAATACATTATGGAGAGTTCTAAGTGATATATACTTATTATGGTGAGGTGATAGATATTATTTTCTTTGTATATAAGACGTTTGTTTTACTGGTTTTAGTTGATGGCTAATTTTGTAACGATATCTAGACGCTCTCTTGCATTTGTTTAGCAGAGACTGGAAATTCTTGCTTTATAAGTTTTAAGCAAGATAAAAAACCGGTCAAGTGCGTGTCAGACCACGCACAATGAAGGGTTCCGTAGTTGAAAAGAATTTATCCCAAAAATAAACCTAAAATAAAATTGTAATCCTAATTTTTTTTTTGGTGATAAAATTACAAAGTAATAATTTTCGGACTTTTGCTGTGAGCTGTCTTTACTTGTGCTGTGAGACTTTGCTTCTTACCAAATTTCATGATTCTAGGATAACGGGAAGTAGGTTTTGATTTACTTGCGAGTATCAAGATAATATTAGGTCGCAAAAATGGCCGTATTTTTTATTGCGTTGACTTAGAAGCTTGATTTTTTTAGAACTCCAAGGGGCCATAAACCTACCTACGTATTTGACAGACAGACAGACAGGCAGACGGACAACGGAGGGATCCTATAAAGTTTCCGTTTTTTTCCTTTTGAGATACGGAACTCTAACAAGTGAAATTATTTATTTAAAAAAAAACAAGCTTTTATTAGTCTGCATATCATCTAGAACCAGATTCCTTGTCAAGACAAATCAAATGAGCCCAGACTCGATAGGGTTGCGTCGTTTTATTACTGAGATCCCATGGCCACATTCCAGCTCCATCGTCAGATCAGCTCCATGTTATAATATGCATTATCATCCGATTTATATTTGCGTGTAAAGTTTCATCTCAATCGGAATACAGGAAGTGGGCTAAATTTTACTTGCAAGATTAGATTACAGGCAGACAGACAGACAGACAAATAGGTGAAACAAAACAAAAGCTTCTAATAATAGTAAATGAGGTTTTCAGCAGATAGGCACTTGTAATATTTAACTGTATAACAATATTTGCGACAAGGTGCCCTCAGCAATTTGTGTTGTTAAAACAGGACTCTCATCAGCCGAAAGAAGGCGATTATAAGAATATTATCATAGAACAACACACAAATAATTCAAAGAAAATAAACCACCAATTCATTCAATCTCAAATTTAGAACGAAAATAACTGACCCTGACAACCCTCACTGAAATTTCAACCTTACCACTTCCAACTAAAGTCCACTTTTCCATACCACTTAAACTAATAAGCAATAAGTGGGTTCGCCCTGGATTACAACTTAATATCAAGTGCCTTATCTTTAGAGAATTTACTTTGTTGTCGCTTATATACGAGTACCACTGGGGTCCCACTTTAACCTTTTCAAGCCGTTCTACCTTCTGGGTCTTGAAGTGCTTAACCTTACTTATCTAGGTGAAGTCGGTCATAACGACCCTCAGATTATATTTAATTTGGCTGTCGGTGAACCTGTGTGAATATTTTGGCCGGTAATTTGTGTATATTTTTGATTAGTAAATAGGTCGCTGTATGAAAGGAGCTCGTGGCTAACTTATAACAGCGACCGAGTGTGGTCGATCCATCAGGTTAAGCTATGCTTGCCTGGGTTGGACAGTGGATGAATGACCATCTTTACATACTGAGATTCCTCCGTACCTCACAAAGCACACCGTTAGTCCCGGGTGTCATTCGTGGCCGAGACAAGCCCGAAAGTCTGACAACAAGTCTAGCGAGCTATTGTTTTTAGACCCCCTTACCCTACCCCCCTTACCTTATGCCTCATTTACAAGAACAACAACTAATTTCAACATCAAACATTTCATCAACAACTTGATACTCACACTATTTTCACACAAACATCCTTAACCTGTAAACGAATAGAATCCCTCGAGACAGTCGCGTGCAACTAACAATTCTTTCGACTTTTACCTCGTAAATAAAGTTACGAACTTGGTCAGACGCGGCAAATTTATTAAAAGGAACAAAAATATACGAGTAGCTAAGAAGTACGGTAATAAGATTTAGTAGTTCACTGTTAACATCTCAGCTAACTTGGCCTTCATTTTTGTGCCCTCTATCTATTTAATGGGTCCTTTTATAGAATAAAGTACGTGAGATCACGTCTTTGTATGGGTAAAGGAAAAATTATATATAGGTGTGTATCGACGGCTTATATTTTGGGAAATTGTGCTGGTAACATGGCTAAGTAGGTAACAACAGCTGCACGGGTGACCATCTTTACATACCGAGACTCCTCCGTGCCTCGGAAAGCACGTTAAGCTGTTGGTTCTGCCTGTCATTCGTGGATCTTTGACAGTCGTTATGGGTCGTCAGAAGCCCGAAAGTTTGACAGCCAGTCTTACCAAGGGGTATCGTATTACCCAGTCATGTTGTGGAGGTCAGATAGGCAGTCGCTCCATGAAAAATACTGGTATTCAGCTGCATCCGGTAGGCAGATTGAAATAGGTCGCTGTATCGTAAATGACTTGTTACAATGAAAATGAAAGCTATTTTACCGGTTTTCTTCTGCTCTTGATAAAGAACGAAAGAAGAAAGAAATTACGTTTATTTGCGGTAAACATGACGCAAAGAAAGAGAACACAAATACGAAAAGAACACGTTGGGGGAAAATATGCTTCACATCCACGCAAAACGAAGGTTGAAATATTTTTTTACAAAATGCTGCCTTATGCTATACCTGCTTGCTTATATGATCTTCTCAATACTCAGAACTCAATATATATTGGTTCCGCATGTGAAATTAGGTGGTAGGTTTTACAAATAATAGGGTCATTGTGGACCCTGTCGGGCACAGCTAAAAGTAGGAGAGAGGAAGAAGGTTTATTTGACTACTTAGTTGGTTATAACCGTAGTACTAATAAATATTATAATTTAACTCTTTTTTAAAAACATGTACCTAATTTAAAATCATTTAAATGTTTATTGATACTATATATCGTCCGTGTACTTCTGATACCTCCTATCTATCATTTTTTACAAAACTTGTTTTTAACGCCATCTCTTGTCTTAAATTGGGACCCGTTGAAAGCATTAACCTTCCAATTTTGTAAAAAATGTTAGATAGGAGGTATCAGAAGTACACGGACGATAAAGCATTTAGATATTAGAAATTGTTTTAATTTATTTATTCTTCTTCTTTCCTTAAGCTTCCATTACTAAGGTACCAGCCAATTTTTATCCTGCTGGTTACTACGCTAGCTCAAGGCGGATTGGTGATTTCAAATTAATATTAATTCAAAAGTCCAGGTTTCAATATGATGTTTTCGCTCATCGATGTCAGTGATGTCCAAGATCAACTGATGAAATGATTAAATTACCGACAAAATGTGGCCACCTCTCTGTACACGTAAGTACGCCTATTAAATCGACGAAATACATTTTTTTTTATCGTTATAATCCTGGAAATAGTAAATTATCCATTATTAAAAATATTAATAATACATAAAACATTTTTCGCAGAAAAAAAACTCCAATGAGGAATTTACCTACTTTGAGGAAAACAGGGCTTAAAAATATGAATGAATAAAATGAACGAATCAACTTTCCGCGAAAAAGGTTTTACAGTTATTTTTCATAATATTACGCAAATTAAAAAAATATGTTATTTTAAAATTAAATGTTTAAATGATAAGTCGCAATTTCCATTTCAATGTGACTGACTTTCGCGTTCCGTTTCGAAAACAAAAAAAAAAGTGTTTGTTAGACACCGAATGAAACGCAGATAAGGTGCAATCGGGTGTAATTATTGGATCACAAGAATCTAATATAATACCATCACCAAACAGCCCCAAGAAACGGGGTTCCCGGATCTGTCACCAACTATTCACAGAAATAGGAAAATAAAACAAAAAAAAACACCAGCCAAGTGCGTGTCGGACCACGCCCAATGAAGGGTTCCGTAGTTGAAAAGAATTTACTTATCCCAAAAACAAAATATTCTTAGCGGAAAAAAAAAATTGTGATAAAACTACAAATCAAGAATTTACGGACTTTTTCCTTTACTTCTGCTGTGAGACCTTGCTTATTGCCAAATTTAATAATTCTAGGTCAACGGGAAGTAGGTACCTACCCTGTAAGTTTTGATTTACTTGTGAGTATCAAAATATGTCGCATAAATGGCCGTATTTTTTTATTGCGTTGACTTAGAAGCTTGATTTTTTTAGAGCTCCAAGGGACAGTAGACCCACGTATTTCATATTAATTTTAACTTGTTACCTCCACGTGTTCTTGAGAAAAATGGTGTTGTCAGACTGACAGACAGACAAACAGACGAACGATGAAGTGATCCTATAAGGGTTCAGTTTTATCCTTTCGAGGTACGGAACCCTAAAAATAATAAAAAGAAAATAAAAAAGATTTTCAAACCTTTGCTACTTGTAACCTTTAGATAACATAACACCACGCCTGTAATCACCGAAGGGTTAGGCAGAGTTGCACCTATAATACATCCACAATTCGCCAGTTATAGTCCCATGTAGGCACCCAGGCGGCGAGCCTATTGTTTTTAGACCCCCTTACCCTACCCCCCTTACCTTATGCCTCATTTACAAGAACAACAACTAATTTCAACATCAAACATTTCATCAACAACTTGATACTCACACTATTTTCACACAAACATCCTTAACCTGTAAACGAATAGAATCCCTCGAGACAGTCGCGTGCAACTAACAATTCTTTCGACTTTTACCTCGTAAATAAAGTTACGAACTTGGTCAGACGCGGCAAATTTATTAAAAGGAACAAAAATATACGAGTAGCTAAGAAGTACGGTAATAAGATTTAGTAGTTCACTGTTAACATCTCAGCTAACTTGGCCTTCATTTTTGTCCCCTCTATCTATTTAATGGGTCCTTTTATAGAATAAAGTACGTGAGATCACGTCTTTGTATGGGTAAAGGAAAAATTATATATAGGTGTGTATCGACGGCTTATATTTTGGGAAATTGTGCTGGTAACATGGCTAAGTAGGTAACAACAGCTGCACGGGTGACCATCTTTACATACCGAGACTCCTCCGTGCCTCGGAAAGCACGTTAAGCTGTTGGTTCTGCCTGTCATTCGTGGATCTTTGACAGTCGTTATGGGTCGTCAGAAGCCCGAAAGTTTGACAGCCAGTCTTACCAAGGGGTATCGTATTACCCAGTCATGTTGTGGAGGTCAGATAGACAGTCGCTCCAAGTAAAATACTGGTATTCAGCTGCAACCATAGTTGGGAAAAGGCTAGGCAGATTGTTTTTTTTTTGTGCTGGTATACCTAAGCTTACTTTTAGCACAGAATACATAATAGTAGGTACAAGTACTTTAACGGCCGAACTCAATAACCTATCTATCACCAGTTTTGGCATACTGGCGATAGAGAAACCTATCTATCTATAGTTTTAACGTCCCAATAATATAAGACATAAAACAAAAGACCACGAACGAATTAAAGGAACACAAGGACAGATATAATTATATTAATTGTCTACCATCAGTAGAAATCTGTCTTTTACTGACAGTAGGTTATTGGGTTCGACCGTTAGTCAGGTTGTTTTCAGTTTCCGTTTTTCCTTTTGAACCCTAAAAAGAGAAGTCCTGACTGACTGATTGATCAACGCCCCGCCCAAACCCTTGAACCTAGAAATTTTGCACAGAGGTTCCCTTTATTATGTAGACAAGGGATAAGGAAGGATTTCCCGGTAGATACGTTCCCGTGGGATATTTTCCGACATGCACGCGGGCGAAGCCTCTGACAAAAGCTAGTAATTATACAATATTTCTGTATCAGCACCGCGTTTTGTCCAGCCGTTGTGATAAAAGAAACTGATTGCGCTTGACCCAGTTTTTTTTTAAAGTGATCGTTGTAATATTGTTGACACTGCTTCTCATCTCAACTTACAATTAATAGGTCCTACAGTATAGTTAAAATCTCGCTGCAGACTTGGTCATAAATCATAATCGGAGTAGGGATGTGCGCTAGTTGCGCACGCTCAAGGCCATTATCGATAACAGAATCATTACGGTTATCACGTAAACATACTGCATTCATTAAGTATGCAGGGTAATTGGCAAAAATGTGTGGAACATGCAGAATTGCTGCAAGATGAAGACTTAAGAAAAGCACATTTATGCGAAGAGTTCATGATTCATGTGGATGATGGTGACGATGACTCAGACGAAGAATTTTAATTTTCTATTTTAAGTTGTATATATACGTTCTTTTGTTTATATATTTAATATGCTTTGTAGTAAATTTGGTAATAAAATAAAAAAAATGTGTATTTATTTCTATCACCCATTTATAAATATATAAAACTATCGATATCACTCATCGACTGCAGTAATGCACAGGACTACGTGTGGGCGTGGCCTGCCCATAAGGCCCGTGAGTGGGAAAGAGAGCGAAACACTCGAATGATTTATGAGCGAGTCTGCAGCGAGATTTTAACTATACTATAGTTGCTTTTTTCATGTCACACAAAATAAAATCGAAACCTTGATATTGTGGCGGCATCTACATCACCACATATGAACTACGCATCACAATGACATGACGTCACGCTACCTGCATCGCGCAATCAGAGTTTACCTCGACTAGCATAATTATATATTATACAACGTCCCGACATCAACTGTCGGGCAGTTGCCCACGAGACACGACACCCGTCTGGTCGGAGGATCCTCCCTTTTCTATGGAGGATGAGTGAACTTTACACCTGTTCCTCATGCCTCTATACTGGTGACCCCGACGTGATCCCCGACGGGTGTCATGTCTGGTGGGCATCTGCTCGACGGTTGATGTCGGGACTTTGTTTGTGTTGTTTGTATGTTTGCTAGTCGCGCGGTAAACTGATGCAGGTTGCGTGACGTCATGTCATTGTGATGCGTAGTTGGTATGTGGAGATGTAGATGCCGCCACAATATAAAGCTCTTTCTTTCCAGGACTCTACGATTCTGTGCTTGTACTACGGAAGATTACCATCAGCTTACAGACACCAATATCCAAATCTGCATAAATCTTCCTCAATAAAGACAAGATGTTCTCGCCGTAAAAAGTACTCATTAAGAATAGATGTTAAAAACGTTTAAATCATCCCAAACGTTTGACGTAATCAAATAAAATCGCTGTCTGGATTAAAGGGGCTCCTTGGCTCTTGATTTAACATAATTTGTTCCAAGGAGATTTCGTTTTATTCTTTTCACTGCGTCACACTGATTTGTGACGTCAGTCTTTTAAAGTTAAGTCATTAAGCTTAATTGAATTTCGGATACTGTGGATGTGGTTTCTTTTTATACTGGATCAAATTTTTTTAACTGGCAAAACTTTACAGACATGATTTGTTTTGACACCCGTCAAGCCTGTGCAGTTTCTCTAATTAATTGAATTTTTCCTTGATCAATTCAGCCAAAAGACGTCCACTGCTGGACAAAGGCCTTGCCCAAGAATTGCCACTTCAACCGGTTTAGTGCTTGCATCCAGCGGATACCTGCGCTCAATGCTACGTCTTCTGGTACGAAGCTCTTGACTCTAGAAAGTTTCGGCCGCAATGACCATCTGTTCTACGAGTAATGAAGAATTACTAAAATTAAGTAGCAATGGGCAGGACTGCTACTTAAGTTAGGCAATTCTTTGGGCTATGACGACTACCTTGGATCTCCTACGGATCTCTTCATTTCTGATCCTATCATCAATTTGTCCTTGCATATTTGATAAACTCGCGTTTGATCACCGCTTACCTAGAAGCACACATTAATACAGATGGGACACTCCGCAAAATCATTTAAATAAAAAGCGACTCTTGCTACGACACAATAAAGTGCAATTCAGGTCGCACAACACTTATTACCTACAGTTATATTCAACTACAAGCTGCCTCTCTTTCTATCGCGTAACTCTTATACCTTCTGACCTACTGAATTAGCCCCGCGGACGGGGCCCGCCGCGTACTTGTAGCTTCATACCTAAACTGCGGAGCGTCCCATCTGTGCTAGAAGTAACCTATTCATTCGATATTTGAAGACTCTTGTAGCTTGTTAATGCAATTTTGGTTTCAATTATCTAAATAATTAACTTGGTGATGAGATTCTAATCGGGCTATCGGAATTGCATATCGATTCCGTATATTGTATTGTTAACGATTTGATTAAACGTATTGAAATTCTATAATCTACATATATCGTGACCATTCACACAGCACACAAACACACACACACACACACACACACACAGCACAGCACAGCATGTATCAGAAATGCGTGGTTATATTTAGGCTTCATGTAGGTACATGACGCAGGAGCCGCACGGGGCGCCGAACCGCATGCTCGTTGTTTTACTATACAGGGTGTTAAAGTAGTTGCGTGTCGTTGCTTAAGGGTACGTTCATTATCGATAAAGGAACGCAGGAAAAAAGAAAAATAGATCAACCCAATTTAGTAACCTATAAACTTAAAATAGCAATCGTTTAGAATTAAAATTATTTTAGTATTCGGACGCGAGAAGTGAAGGACAAAATGACAACGGGTTCGATAGTAGCTAAGTAGGTATGTAATTAAAGCATTTAAACAAATAAAATAATTTTAATTATAAACGATTGCTATTTTTAGTTAGTAGGTACTGAATTAGGTTGATCTTACTATTTTTTTTTTTTGTTCTGGGTTTCTTTATCGATACTGAACCTACGCCTAAGCTATGGCGCGTCACTACTTTAACACCCTGTATAACTCAGTAGCAATGCAGTGTACACGCGGGTCCGTTGCGGCGGCGGCGGTACAGCGCTTGGGCGATATTCATTCGTATGCACAAATATGGCGTCCGGTGTCGATGCTGCTCCGGCTTCGGCGTCGTGTACATGAAGCCTCAAGGCTGTGGTACAGACAGTCAAACTGTACAACTTTTTCCATGGAACCAATATCGTAATCGACGAAAAATTATCAAGTGTCCCATACAAAACTTCAATAGGTAGGTATTGAAGTTTTGTATGGGACAGTTTTGTACTCGACTCAAATGTATGGGACGGATGATTATTTTTTTGAGATAACGATCTTGGTCGTAAGGTTAAGTAATAACAGCCACACGGGTCGATCAGGCCATTAAATCGATAAAGCCATTGTTCCCAGCTGTCAACTGTGGATCTTTGACAGTCGTTACGGGTCGTCAGAAGCCCGAAAATCCAAGCGGTATCGTATTACCCAGTTACTGGGTTGTGGATGCCAGATAGGCAGTCTCTCCATGTAAAATACTGGTATTCAGCTGCATCCGGTTAGACTGGAAGCCGACCTCAACACAATGTTGGTCCCATGGAGAAAGTTTTTCAATTTGACACCTTTAATAAGACTACACATTTCTGAGACACCCTGTATACAAATTTCGTATGAGAAAATGAATGAAAAAAAAATTGCACAGTAGATTGATTAAAAAATAATCAATGTTTCTCTGGAACAATTTTACTTACATTTTGAGTTGCATAGATAACGAAAGGTGGTGCTTTCCATGGCTGTGGGTCCCCAAAGAAAGTCGATATTAATTTAGGTACCTACATAAAAAATCTTTCAGTTAAAACTGGTTCTTCTCAAAGCAAAAACTACATTATAAAGCTTTGTTTTAATCAAAAGACGATTGAATAATATTACTTTGAAATGTTATTCGAATAGAAAGCTCCGTCACTGTGGTTACAAGTGATTAATTAATCGATTGATTTATAGCTCGAGCCGTGAGTTTCTCGGATACAAATCAAACCAGAATAAGACTGTTTTTTGGTGAGAAATAGAATGGATCTAATAAAGGTAATTTCGTGGAAGGTTAATTAAAGGAGTGACAATTGGACGTACGAAATGAAGAAAGGTGGGTAGTATTTCCTTTTTCTACTATACATTTCGGTAAAATAGGACTTACTTAGAATAAATATATGTCTTGTCGAGTTTAAGATTTCTTATTATAATTAGTGTATAGCTAGCCCTGAAAACCTGTAATTGGCTTCATGTTTCTTATTGCAGTATATTTATTATTTTTATGTACAGCTTTGGTTTTCCACATGATAAATAAATAAATAAATAAATAGTACCACTAATTTTGTACCACGCTATGACCGAATAATAAATTAGTGGAAAAAGTACTGGTTATTGAAGGCGGTCGTGAAAGCAACTGATCTAAGTAAAACGGAAAAACGGAACGGATTAAAACGGAAGGTCTTCAATATTATGTGTACTGCCTTGAACTACATATGGAGGCGAAACTTGGTCTCTTACAAAACACCACAGAGAAATGCCTGTACATTGCCAAAGATCAATGGAAACACATGCCACTGCATGGGACTGCATGGTATTAAAAAACCGGCCAAGTGCGTGTCGGACCACGCACAATGAAGGGTTCCGTAGTTGAAAAGATTATCCCACTGACAAACTTAACATTGAATTGAAAAACATGTTCTCCAATACATTGATATACGTCACGGACAATCTCCAGTTGCATTTTTAAGTTTATATTCGCAAAAAGCTATTCTTAAACATAACATCACGCCTTGTTTCCCCGAAGGGTTGGGCGGAGGTAAATAAATTTTTAAAAAAATTAGGAAAAAGAAAACTAAAAACTATTGTTTTTATGTTATAAAACTACAAATAATCAATTTTTAGACTTTTTCCTTTATTTGTGCTGTGAGACCTTGCTTCTTGCCAAATTTCATGATTCTAGGTCAACGGAAAGTACCCTATAGGTTTTAATTTACTTGCGAGTATCAAAATATGTCGCATTTTGTAATGCGTTGACTTAGACGCTTGATTTTTTTTAGAACTTTTAGGTACCATAAAGTTAGTATTTGATAAATATTAATTTCAACTTGATACCTCCACACGTTGCTGAGAAAAAGGGCCTTGACAGATGACATACTTAAAAAAAAAAATATGTGATAAAATTATAAATTAACAATTTTCGGACTTTTTCCATTACTTGTGCTGTAACACCTTGCTTCTTGCCAAATTTCATGATTCTAGGTCAATGGGAAGTACCCTATAGGTTTTGATTTACTTGCGAGTATCAAAATATGTCGCATAAATGGCCGTATTTTTTTATTGTGTTGATTTAGGAGCTTGATTTTTTTAGAACTTTTAGGTACCAAAAACATACGTATTTGATATTAATTTCAACTTGATACCTCTACACGTTCCTGACAAAAAGGGCCTTGACAGATTACATACTTAGAAAAAAAAATGATGTGATAAAATTATAAATTAACAATTTTCGGACTTTTTCCATTACTTGTGCTGTAACACCTTGCTTCTTGCCAAATTTCATGATTCTAGGTCAATGGGAAGTATATTTTATATAGGTATTGATTTATCTGCGAGCATCAAAATATGTCGCATAAATGGCCGTATTTTTTTAGGGTCTTGACAGACAGACAGACAGACGGACAGACAGACAGACAGACAAACGGACAACGAAGTGATCCTATAAGGGTTCCTAAAACAAGACTGGATACGAAATACCCTGATTAGAGAAAAGACAAAAGTTATTGATGTTCTTACCAAAACAGACCAACAAAAATGGAGATGGATAGACCACATGTTAAGAGACGAGGACGTTAGAAGTTAGAAGACGACGAATATAAAAGACGAGAAGATGAATTGTAGCTCACAACGGGTCTAAATTGGACATTAGTAGAGAGAGATAGGACTCAGTGGAAGTTTTAGAGGAGGCCTTTGCCCTGAAAATACCACAACGCAAAGATGTTCAGAACAAAAAGGTCTTATTATTATATGACCGATGGACCTTTAAATGAACCGACAATTCTCAGGTTAAATTGCCAAATCCAGACTACAAAAAAATCCGGTTGGAAACACCGAATAACACTTTGCCCGACCCGAGAATTGAGCCCAGGACCGCATGCTCTGCAGTAGCACTTCGTCTACTAGACCAACAAAGAATCACTTTATCAAGGCCAATGAATACGTTAGTTTTTCTAGGTAGCTAACTACCTATACCCTTTCCACACGTGAATATTCTATCCCCTATCCTTATCTCGCAAGCTAACCACGTAACTATTACAGCTTGAGTTTAAGTTAAAGTAACAAAGTAAAATGTATTAAGGCGAATAGCTCCCGTGCATTAGCGGTGAAGGCGATAAATGTCCACTTGCCATCAGGGTGCATAGTGAGCGATGCTGTACTGGAGTCAGCAGGGTTTCAAGTGGATGGTACCTACTTTTTGTGTTGCAATATAGTTGGTGTAAATTCTCTCTAAAAAGTTAAAACGTTAAATATTAAATCATATGTTCAAATGTTTATGGAATGAATGGTTTATTGTGCGCGAAAAAATAATGCCTAGGTATTTATTATTGTGATAGGAATTTATTTTATTTAGTAGTAGCTTTTGCCCGCGGCTTTGCTCGCGTGGATGTCGGGAGATATCCCACGGGAACATGCTACCGGGAATTCCTTCCTTATTCCTTGTCTACATTATAAAGGGAACCTCTGTGCAAAATTTCAGCTTTCTAGGTCCAAGGGTTTGGGCTGGGCGTTGATGAGTCAGTCAATCAGGCAGTCAGTCAGTCAGTCAGGACTTCTCTTTTTATTTATATAGATAGATAGATAGATTAGTACTCTGACTGAGGAGCTCGTGGCTAAGTAATAACAGCCTCACGGGTCGATCCGTCAGGTTAAGCTACGCTTGCCAGGGTTGATCAGTGGATGGATAGCACGTTAAGCCGTTGGTCCCGGCTGTCATTCGCGGATCTTTGAAAGTCTGACAACCAGTCTTACAAATGGGTATCGTATTACCCAGTTACTGGGTTGTGGAGGTCAGAGAGGCAGTCGCTCCATGTGTGATTGTGCTGGCTGAATAAAAAAGCTGAACAGGTAGATTAATTAATCCATAGAAAAACTAAAGCTAGATTAATTTTACTCCAGGTAACATTGAGAAAAAACCTAATTGCTCTTTTCAAAAACGAGATAATCCGCACTAATTCTGGAACAAATAATTTACATAGGTACACCTACCAAAACATTCATGTCCTCCAACAAAATCGATAAATCTCGAAACTTGTAAAGAAAAGATCGCCAATAAGTGATAGGCCCGTCACCTGTCACTGAGGGTCGGAACTCCAGCCAATGCGGGTGGACCCTAGTGTAATCCTCACGATTTAACCGCCGGTTTGATCCCCTGATTCCGACCCCGGGGGGTCGGTAATTAGTTCTTTGTTTGACTGATGAAATTCTTCGGTGTTAAGGAAGGTGAGGTAGATAGTGAGAAGTTGGAATGTTTTGTATTTATAACTAGGATTTAGGGTTGAAGGTAAATTTTTGGTACACTGTTGTTATTTCAACCAATGATATTATATAAATAAAGAGGTAGATATGGCACTGGCGCGCGCAAATTGTTGCAGAAAAATTCAGACAATTGTTGTAATTTGAGTTAGTCGGCTAATAGCAGCGAGCGAAATGAAACGTGTCCGTGGCGTGACAATATTATCTAAAATGCCAAGCTTTCTCTTTCTGTATCATATGTTCCGTATTATCTATAGCAGTCGTAGTTGAAAACTACGTATACCTATAATATGTAAGTACATTTGTAATAACAACTCAACAATATCCGAACGCCGCTCAGTATGAACGTAGCGTATCTTTCCTTTATAATATCATTGCTGTCAACCATCAGTAACTGGGCAAAAATAATGGTACATTGAGTTTTTGAAAGTACACACATTTTCAAATATATGCTTCATTTATGTTGTGTCGTACTGCTTAGATGTCGCATATATTTGAAAATTTGCATTCATTCATTTCAATTTAACGAATGTAATTTTGGTTTTAGAAGTTATTGCGTATGCGTAAAGATCATTTTTGCCTAATGCAGTAATAAAGATTGGTGATGTTGAAGGCGCACTCAGTTCGGACCGTGATCGGTTTTACGAATTTTGCCGATGCTATATCTAAGTTGTGTCGTACTGGACCTATGATTGACAGAGCCGACACTCTATGAAGCCCAGCTTCTTCTATAAGCCGATGTGCCATATTATCCGTAGGTTTCTGAATTTAGTTTAGGTAGACGGTACCTGGTTTTTAACAAACAGAGTTAAAAACAGAGTAATAATATTACTATATTCCGCCCGCGGCATTGCTCACGTGGTATATCAATAAAAAGTAGCCTACGTCCTTACCCAGGATTTAAATTTCATCAAGAGGTTCAGCCATTGGGCCGTGAAAGCATAACAAAAAAACATACAAAAAATCAAATATTTTCTCAACAAAATATTAGTTTAGAGGTTTAGATATAATATTCGTTTAGATGGGTAGTATGGATTTTATTAATACAGGGTGTAAGGGACAGCCCTCCGCAAACTGATAGGGTGAATTCAGTATGTCTTACTAAGATGACTGGTACATGAAA
The DNA here is from genome assembly GCA_905163495.3 of Cosmia trapezina. Classification (NCBI taxonomy): domain Eukaryota; kingdom Metazoa; phylum Arthropoda; class Insecta; order Lepidoptera; family Noctuidae; genus Cosmia; species Cosmia trapezina. The sequence goes on from LR991020.1 coordinate 6,505,908, forward strand.
TTTTTTCAGGAACGTTAAGGGAATCCAATAAACCTGATTTGTTTGTGTTTTTGTGCACAAATCGGAACGTCTATTACTGGTTGGGAGGGGTAGGTAATAGGTATGCGGTGAGTTCGATGAACTCTGTAGCTAGACAGAAAGTGAACAGCTGATTACACGCGTCGTTGGTTAGAGTATTTCAACATCCATTGCTGGTTTTTTTTTTTGCTGTTTCTTTTTGCAGTTTTTTTTTTTACATAAATGGAATGCTGCGAACACACAATGCAATTTTACATTGAAATAATGAAAATGTAACTGAAAAAAAAAATTGAAAAAATGTAAATTTTCCTTATAAAATTTCCGGTAGAATATGATTCAAAATGAGGAGCTGAATGCACCCTGTTAGTTTGCGGAGGGCTGTCCCTTACACCCTGTATACTTACCTTTTTCTTTTTCTGTCGTATTGGCACCGACTACTGTTGTCATCCCTACGATGTAACCATCTATATGATCCCCTGATTCCGACCACGGGAGGTCGGTAATTAGTTCCTTGTTTGACTGATGAAATTCTTCAGTGTTATAAGGAAGTTGAGAGAGATAGTGGGATAGATTGGGTTAGGATCCGGGGAGATGTCTAAATGGGATCTGTCTTTAGCTGGCATTTGTTTAGTATTACCTCCGTGTAACATTTAAGTAATAATTTTCTCATCATCAAAATTGTTTCGTCTTTTCTCATATAGGCAAAAAATATTTTGATAAGAGGCTCCTGCAGGCCTAACATGAACACACGCGACAATTACTTGCTCTCGCGCGAGTAATTTTATGACAGTTCAAAGCTTTTCTCGTTTTCTGACAGCGCTGCCATACAATGTTCTGTCAAACTTGTTGTCGAGAAAGACAAACCCATGGACCTAATATACTATATAAACAGGACTGAGCTCTCCAAAAATCGTATCATACAAAAATTAACCTTAATGACTGCAGTTTAGGTTTACTTTTGATAGGATATCTTAGCTGAGGCAAAACGAGCCGAGAGAGAGGCCCCGAGTTGTGGAGTGTGTCCCTTTTGCTCAATTGCCAACAGATAAAAATGATAAAGATGGTAGAAAATTTTACCAACTACAAGTAGGTAAAATAAGTTACGTATATTTTTTTTTAGCATTTAGATTAGTTTTAAATAATTTTATTTATAGGTTTACAATCTGTATATCATCTATACATATAATAAATCTGTAGACGAGGCGTTTCTGTACATTGCAAATATTTAAAAAAAAAAATAGTTGGGGTGTATAAGAATCACCAACAGATGCCATTTCTACCATTTTTGTCATTTTTGTCTGTTTGTCTGTTTGTCTGTTTGTCTGTTTGTCTGTTTGTCTGTGAGAGTTCATAAATTTTTGTGCAAGTATCACGTCAAAAGTTCAAAACCAATGTGGTTAAATTTGATACTCAAATATTGTGTGCAACTCAGAGTTTTACTTAGTTTTTGTTTCATCGCAATCGCTTTTGTCTATCAATAGATATATGAATTTAAAGTGTTCAAGAAGAACTTTTCATGACGATGTCTTCATACACGTAACGACATCTATTGATACCAAATGGTACTAACAATACAAATCGCTTTATAGGGGTGGTTAACCTGATGGGTCGATCCAGCAGGTTAAGCTACGCTTGCCGGGGTTGGTTAGTGGATGGGTGAGCATCTTTACATACCGAGACTCCTCTGTGCCTCGGAAAGCACTTTAAGCCGTTGGTCCCGGCTGTTATTCGTGGATCTTTGACAGTCGTTACGGGTCGTCAGAAGCCCGAAAGTCTGACAACCAGTCTAACCAAGGGGTATCGTATTACCCAGTAACTGGGTTGTGGAGGTCAGATAGGCAGTCGCTCCATGTAAAATACAGGTATTCAGCTGCATCCGGTTAGACTGGAAGCCGACCCCAACATAGTTGGGAAAAGCCTAGGCAGATTGATTCTATTGGTGGTTGATTAGTAACGCTAAAAGAAATTCAAATATAAAAAACCGGCCAAGTGCGTGTTGGACCACGCAGAATGAAGGGTTCCGTAGTTGGGATGAATTTATCCCAAGAACAAACTTAACATTGTAGCTGGAAAACATATTCTCCCATACATTCCAACTGTAAATGTAAGTTTGTACTCACAATATTGAGAGATTTACCACAGACTATTCTTATAGATTTTCCTGTAATCTACAAGTAAAGAACTATTTTCTGTATTTTTTTCAAACCTTTAGGCTCCGTAGTTTCGGAGATTAGGGGATATATTGGTAAATTTTCATCTATTTTCTTAAATAACTTTTTTTTAATTATTTTAAAATTATAAAAAAATATATACCTATTTGAGACCCTCTTATTAATTAAGCCCTTTCATCTGATATGTCACACGGTACAGTTTGCAAAAGTTTTTTTTTTTTAATTTTCTTATTTGCCCCACAAAAGTGACCCCCATATTCAAAATCCATTTATTTACTTTACCTACCTGTCCGCGTTTGAGTCACAGAAATTCGTAATTATGTGTACCAAATTTTAACTTAAATAGATTCGGAGCAAATTAGCTGTGACAGCCGGACAGACAGACAGACACACGAGTGATCCTATAAGGGTTCCGTTTTTAGGGTTCCATACCAAAATGGTCCCTAAGGTGTGACTCAGTCTGTCTCTCTGTCTGTCTGTCACAGCTGGATATCTCAAGAACTATTAATACTATCAACTTGAAATTTGGAACAGTTTTAGATGACGTTTACCCAACTATTTTGCAAATAAGCAAGAAATAAAAATATTTTAATTTGTATTGCAACAGGGACTGAAAGGGGGTCTTAAAATTCAAAGTGGGGCTACTAGGGCATGTGGGGTATAATATGAAAGAGCGCTGTTTGCACATTCTCAAATTTTTTTTTTTTTTAGGCCGCATAGTTTTCGACTTTTGATGAAAAATGTAAAAAAACTACCGTCCCCCCCCCTTATCTTCGAAGTTTGCAAAAAGAAATATCTGAAATTATTCTATGAGATAGAAGTTTATGCAAAGAAAACAGGAAAAATAAAACGATGTCTCTAATTAGCACACTTTTTCAGAAATCGAAACGGAACCCTCGGTGCGCGAGTCCGACTCCCTCTTGACCGGTTTTTTTTCTTTTGAGGTATGGATCCCTAAAAATGGGCATAAAATTGTAATATGATAGTTAATACTAATAACTGATGTGGTGTTCCGAGTTAAAAAGAATGCAATGTCAGTTATAATAATCCTATCAACTTTTCATACACAGAGAAGGTGAGGGGGAGGGTTCGAGAGGGGAGAGGGAGGGTTTGAGAGGGGAGGGGCAGGGGGACGCGGTGAGAGGGAGGGAGAAGCAGTAAGGAGGTGTGAGGGGGAGGAAGGGGGAAGGGGATGCGGTGAGGGGTATTAGAGGGGAGGGTGACAGGGGGAGAGGGAGGGGGGTGGTAAGTTATGGTTGAGAGGAGAGTTAGAGGAGGAGGGTTGACAGGTTGGGTGAGAGGGGGGGTGACGAGCGCCTTAACACCTTAATTTTGCTTTTTGACCGAAAAATAGAAAGTCGGAACGTCACAAAATAAAGAAGTAAACGCCAGTCGTCGCCAGAGCTGACACACACACTTTTATTTAAAATCAAACTGGGTACCTTTGTAAGTTTATTTATTGTACGCAGAGTGAGCTTCCAGTTAACCACTGTATCCGATAGATGTTGTATAGATGGAATCGCGGTGTCAAGATTTTCCGCAGAAGAGTGACACATTTTCAGTCATAAAATAGATGCTGTCCTGGAATTCCGGTCTCTGGACCTGGATTTCTCTCTAGAGGTCGAGATTATTTGAGGCATCTTTATAACCGACTTCAAAAATAAAGAAGTTGGTTTCCAATTCTTCTGTTTTTAGGGTTCCGTAGCCAAATAGTACATAGAAGGGGAAGTCTTATCATTACGTCCTGTCCGTCTATCCGTCCGTATGTCACACACCTTATGTTTGAAAGAGTTTTCTCCAGAGCTGGTGAAGATCAGACAATTGAACTCCTCAATAACGTACAGTAGGTATACGTACTTAACTGTGATTTGGTACAGAAATCAAAGAAAATTACTGGCTATCCGTGGTCAACTAATTATGGACTTCGATCGTTTTTAAAAGTTTTGCCTCCATAAACATGGATGTTCACGCTATAAATGAAAGACAGTTTGATGCGCCGTCCAAACGGCACAGATCCATCCGCGGATTGGAACGCAGTCCACAGATCCGTGGTCCAAACTGTAGGTACGTGTAAACCCCGCTATTCGTTCTTTCCGAAACGATAGTTTGGAATGGCGCGTTGTGTTTCCAGCAGTCCGAATACGTGTTAAACCCCGCTATCATAAACCGCAGAAACTGCAGGGCCACAGCCCTGCAGTTACTGCGGTTTATGATAGCGGGATACCACAGTAGAGAACCCCAGGTAGCACTTCCCACCAGGCAAGATCGCAAGATTCTTCATTTTTATTGGAGTAGTGATACCTACACCATAAGCGACACATTATGTATTGATTTCCGACATGCACGCGAACGAAGTCGCGGGCACAGCTAGTAGTCAATAATTTTATAAGTAAGCTCCATGAGTAAAATAATCAAAATAATATAATTTTGATTAATGTTTGGTAGCTATCATATAATTACTCTGGTAACACTGAAATCTGACATCAATGGTTTCATGGCGGTTTTTTTCAATTTATATAGCGAAAATGGTGAGAAAGTGTTGCATCAAGAAATGTAAAAGTGAATGTTATGCTGGTTGTGGCATTTAATTTCACAGGTAAGGAACTTGTAAGGAATAACATAGATTTAAATAAATCTCGATAAAAGACTTAAAATTGTTAGGTACTAAATAATAACAATTTTGAGTATAAGTAGTGTAACCATGCTCTAGACGTTTTGTAGACAGAAGACTTAGCGTCTTCTGTCTACAAAAGCTATAAGTAGTGTATTTCTGATTAAAACTATTAATATTAGGCGTATAATAAATACAATTTGTACTTATGTATCGCATGATTGAAATAGCATTATTTTTAAGTAGTTTACAGCTTTCCATCCAAAGAAGAAATTCAACAAATATGGTTGGATGTAATTCCAGAATCATTTTAGTTCCCTTTGCTTCAATTACATACTTACCCAAACCAGCTCTGTAGAGTAAACGAAAAAAGAACAAGAAAGTACCATGGTCCCAGAACGAGATTCTACATGCCTACTTCATCATAAGCCACGTATACCTACGTGATCAAATTTGATGATTCGCCACAAGACGAATCTCACCAATATTGTAGTCCTTCCTTCTTGCCTCAAAACATGGGTAGGTACACGATTCAACACCGACACAGAACACAATAATGTTCAGTTTCATAAAGGAGCTTTCGAAAAAGGTCTATTTCTTTATATTATTTAATTACAATATGTTTGTAATACAAACAATAATTTGAAATCACTTATGGTCAACCGGACGCAAATTATCTCTGTATAAACGAATTTTCCTGTTTGCCATAAAAATGTTTGGTCACCCTATTAGAAGGAGATAACTGCCTCATGTGACATATCTCTCTCTGCTCGTGTTTTTGGTATGAGAGCTCAGTCCAGTTTGTATATTAGGTCCATGGACAAACCCTAACATGGCACCTCAGATAACTCCACTTTTGACAGAATTTTGACAATAAACACGAGAAAATCCCCGATTCGTCTCTCGTTTAGTCGTCCTCGATTTTGACGACGAGACGAGTAGACAAAATTATGATACAAAAAAAAAAAACTAAAATGAACTAAAGTCTCATAATTTCACGTACTTTAGTCATAATTTTATTTTACACTAGCTGCGCCCCGCGGTTGCACCCGCGTAGACTGGGATAAAAAGTACCTAGCCTATGTGTGTGCCTACTAACAACATACAAATACACGCACACACGCACTAATGAAAATTGTTGTGCCAACCCCAAGTTTTTTTGGGTTAAGGGCAGGAGAATGATATGATGATGATAATTAATGAAAATACTTAGTTTTAAACTATATTTATATTGGAATGAAGTTCTTTTCGGCGGCCGCGAGAGAAACTGTGACGGAGGGGTACACTATAACGTAGATGAGCATCCCTTTCAGTAGGTAATAACCAGTCACTTTGCCAATTATGGTGATTAACAAAATCGAGGGAGTTATGACAGTGCAATAACAAACCTTCGCAACATAATTACTAAAATCTCTAGTTCATTGTCATTTGTGGGGATTCTCTAGTGAGTGTAGTGTAGCAGTGGAGGCCCAGTGGTAACAGCCCTGACTTACGAGTTGTAGGTCATAGGTTCGAACCCCGACAGGCGCTTTACTTTGTGTAAATTATATCATCACCACTGCTCTCAAAACGGTGAAGGAAAACATCGTGAGGAGACCGGCATGCCTAGAGCAGTACCTACATTATAGGCTGATTATGTTAAGTTATCAAGTGAGTAGGTATGTATATTATTTGCCACTAATTTTCATTTCCGTCATTTTGTATTTAAATTCGGCACCAATGAAAAACATTTATGAAAAACTAAACAAATAGGTATTAAAAGAGGTGCACGTAAAATCATTATAGTACATACCAATTCCATGCAAAAAAATGAAAAATGAGTGAAATAAAACGGAACCTCAAGCCGATGTTGCTATGATATAAATGATTTGCTTTTAATAACTTGCTACATCGGTCTCTCGTCGCGAGATAGAGAAGTGTCAAAGTGCCTTTTTCGAATTTACTCGAGCTTAACGGTCATGTTAGGGATTATAATAACGTCAGAATCGACGACAAATTTCGACAAATCGTGATATCTCGTGTTCTCGTGCATGCCATGTTAGCCCTGCTGGTGTAGTAAAGTGTATAGCAAATAAGACCAACTTACCAAGTCGAGACGGTAAAATCAATCAGCCTAGCCTTTTCCCAACTATGTTGGGGTCGGCTTCCAGTCTAACTGTATGCAGCTGAATACCAGTATTTTACATGGAGCGACTGCCTATCTTACCTCCACAACCCAGCAACTGGGTAACGATACCCCTTGGTAAGACTGGTTGTCAGACTTTCAGGCTTCTGACGACCCGTAACGACTGCCATAGATCCACGAATGACAGCCGGTACCAACGGCTTGTTGTGCTTTCCGAGGCACGGAGGAGTCTCGGTATTTATTATTTTTGTTTGTAACGTTTTACATTTATCTATTTGTATCTATTGATAATTATTTATGTATTTTTGTATATCTACCCGTGACATCACAGCGGGCCCTATCAGAATACCAGCGCTGCGACACTTATGTTAAGTACCGCAGCATCATGCTGAGATAGGCACCTTTTGGGCTCGTACAGGACTTTTTGTTTTTTAATTACTTAATTTTATTTTTTTTATATACCTATTTTGTTTCTCTACTTTTGTTTTCAACTTTTATTTTGTGTTTTAGTTTTAGTTCTGTGCGAGTCACAATAAATACTTTTTCTTTCTTTCTTTCTTTCTATGTAAAGATCCATCACGCACCAACCCCGGCAAGCGACATGAACATGATGGTTCGACCTGTACGGCTGTTATTACTTAGCCACGAGCTCCTCAAGTCGAGACAGTTCTTAACAATAAATCACAATTTACACAACACTTTCTATTTCAAGCAGTCGTTAAACAAAGCATTTACTTCGCACTCCGCCAAGGCATAATTACTATTACTATGAAATCCAGCCCTAAATATACCGCTAACATAATTAATATTCACAGAGACATAAACGTGGCAGGAGCCATCACTCACAAGTACGCAGACTGTTGTAGCTTTTACACTGATGACACAGAGTAACAACAATACAGAGAACCCACTTTTGACAACCAATGAAAAAAACCGGTCAAGAGCGAGTTGGACTCGCGCACCGAGGGTTCCGTACCATCATTAAAATTTATATGTAATTTTTGTTGATGATTTCTGAAAAACTGTGGTATTTACAGACATCGTTTTATTTTTCCTGTGATCTATACATACACTTCTACCACATAAAAAAATCTGAAATGGGAACGGTATTTTTTTTAAACATTTTTCATAAAGTCGAAAACTATGCAACCTAAAAAAAAGAAAAAAAATGTTTCAGAATGTGCGCTAGTAACCCCACATGCCCTAGTAACCACCTAGTGCCCACTTCGATTTTTTAAGACCCCCCTCTCAGTCCCTGTTGCAAAAAAAAAAACCTTCGTTTGTGCTCACTTTCGCTATTTAAGAAATTCTTGTGCATAATTTGCAGTGATTTATTGTTTTAATTTAATATTTTTTGATGTTGAGTAAAGCAGCGTTAACAGTTCTTATCTTTAAACTAACAGTGGCAGTATAAATTAACAGAAAATACTCGTACAGTAAATTGCAAGTGACATTTTTCTGTTCAGCGTCTTATTTGTGCAGACCGACGGTTGAATGGAGCTTCTGTATCCATTATAATCTGCGTAAATAAGATTACATAGTGCTAGAAACCAGAACTATTCACCAAACTATCGCTAGGTAATACGGCCATATTGCATTCTCATTGTAAGTGATAAAGCGAGATAACAATTTACACAATATTACAATATATGCACGATAGAACGAGAAAGCACTATTAAGTTTGAATTGTGAATTCTCGATCATCGAGACTCACAGCTTACAGTTCCCCAGGTATTTAAATGCGTTTCAAGATGAAGGATGACATAATAAACTTTTCTAATTAATTATTTAGATGGTTTGTTATCAGTTCTTGAGATATTTTATGAACCACCTTCGCGTGTGAATCGTAAATATTTTATTACAGTAATTTCAAATTTTCATGATCGTATAATAAAACCAACCTTTTACTTTGATGGTTAAAATTCTTGTTTTATTATACAAATAACTAGTTTTATAATCATAACTTTTCAATTGGTTGATATTTTAATATAAACTTCATTCGCCCTAGTTAATTGTATTACGTTAGAAATATAAGGTAATGAACACTATAAAATTAATTACGGCGAATTTCACCAATGAAACTGAACGCGGGCTCTACGAGACCAACTAATTAGAGCGAATTTCACCAATGAAACTGAACATAACCAGCACATGTAAACCACATTCAAGAGCTGTCAGTGTTTGCATTGACACAGACAGCTCTTGAACGCGGTTTTGACAAGCTAATCGTATTCAGTTTCATTGGTTAAATTGACCTTTATATTACAGTAAAAGGATACCCGATTAGTTCCTAATCGTATCCAACGTAAATCATCGTCACTTGTCTTAATCATCCTGTCTTATTCCATTTTCTTGTGGTAGACACAGCAAGTCTTCTTCATCCATAGAATAGAATAGAATAGAGAACTCTTTATAATGCACACCATTCAAATATATACCACCATACATCTCTATCTGAGGAGCTCGTGGCTAAGTAATAACAGCTACACGGGATCCATCAGGTTAAGCTACTCTTGCAGGGGTTGGTCTGTGGATGGCTGACCATCTTTACATACCGGGACTCCTCCGTGCCTCGGAAAGCACGTTAAGCCGTTGGTCCCGGCTGTCATTCGTGGATCTTTGACAGTCGTTACGGGTCGTCAGAAGCTCGAAAGTCTGACAACCAGTCTTACCAAGGGGTATCGTATTACCCAGTTACTGGGTTGTGGAAGTCAGATAAGCAGTCGCTCCATGTAAAATACTGGTATTCAGCTGCATCCGGTTGTACTGGAAGCCGACCCCAACATAGTTAGGAAAAGGCTAGGCAGATTGATTGAGGCTGTAATGTGTATTAAGTATTAATAATAATATATGGTTGACATTTCTATCAGAGGTATTCTCAGTATTAATTATCGTTACTAATGAAAGCTATTTTAAATCAGTTTAATTAGTATAAAACAACATTAATTACTTCAACAGCTAATTTATTTAAACGCCCACACGTCAATGTTACCAACAATGCACCTCCCACACACGAACGTGTGCTGCAATACACTATAATCTAGTGCGACGGACGTAGAAGAAGCTCCGTCATTAAACCAGCTCGCTTGCCTGACAAACTGTTTGTTTCAACGCTAAGATCTAAGAGAAAGAACATATTTTACGAAGGGGAAGTGGGTTTAAATGTTGTAAAGACGAGAATAAAAATAACATTACTTTATATCTGTGCTCAGTATTTCTGCTTCTTTTTCTGTTTGAGTCGATGATGCTCCAAAAAACACTTTTTTTTTATTCCATGACATAATTTAATGTGCAGCCAGAGTACACATTGTTAAACAAATTGAGACTGTACTCTCTACTCCAGGTACACACTGTTAAGCAAATTGAGACTGTACTCTCTACTCCAGGTACACACTGTTAAGCAAATTGAGACTGTACTCTTTACTCCAGGTACACACTGTTAAGCAAATTGAGACTGTACTCTCTACTCCAGGTACACACTGTTAAGCAAATTGAGACTGTACTCTCTACTCCAGCTACACATTGTTAAGCAAATTGAGACTGTACTCTCTACTCCAGGTACACACTGTTAAGCAAATTGAGACTGTACTCTCTACTCCAGGTACACACTGTTAAGCAAATTGAGACTGTACTCTCTACTCCAGGTACACACTGTTAAGCAAATTGAGACTGTACTCTCTACTCCAGGTACACACTGTTAAGCAAATTGAGACTGTACTCTCTACTCCAGGTACACATTGTTAAGCAAATTGAGACTGTACTCTCTACTCCAGGTACACACTGTTAAGCAAATTGAGACTGTACTCTCTACTCCAGGTACACACTGTTAAGCAAATTGAGACTGTACTCTCTACTCCAGGTACACACTGTTAAGCAAATTGAGACTGTACTCTCTACTCCAGGTACACACTGTTAAGCAAATTGAGACTGTACTCTCTACTCCAGGTACACACTGTTAAGCAAATTGAGACTGTACTCTCTACTCCAGGTACACACTGTTAAGCAAATTGAGACTGTACTCTCTACTCTAGGTACACACTGGTAAGCACATTGAGACTGTACTCTCTACTCCAGATACACACTGTTAAGCAAATTGAGACTGTACTCTCTACTCCAGGTACACACTGTTAAGCAAATTGAGACTGTACTCTCTACTCCAGGTACACATTGTTAAGCAAATTGAGACTGTACTCTCTACTCCAGGTACACACTGTTAAGCAAATTGAGACTGTACTCTCTACTCCAGGTACACATTGTTAAGCAAATTGAGACTATACTCTCTACTCCAGCCACACAATTTGCCGTTTTACAGCCATTTCATACAACTATCAAAGAATGATTTGAACAATTTAAGTTGTCCTCATTAGTCACTTGGAACTAGTTAGTAGACCCTCGAAGCAGACGAAAGATGATACCTACTAATAAATCAGAATATACTATTTATAACTATTTTACCCAAGCATTTTAGTCCAGCTACAGATTAATACAGATGTGACACTTCGCAGTTTAGGTATGAAGCTACAAGTACGCGGCGGGCTCATCTCACTGGGTCAATTCAGTGTGGGCTGCCGCCCACCGGCCGGCTCATCGTTACTTCGATACTCATGAGTGAGTATCGAACTAACGTACGACCTGGCCGGTCGTATCGCGTCGTAAAAGAAGACAACCGACACGAGTCAGAAGGTATAAGAGTCACGCGATAGAAAGAAAGGCAACTTGTAGGTGAATAAGTGTAGGTAATAAGTGTACGGTCTACGTACATTGACCCTACTTCTTGCTGACAAGGCGAATCAATAAGTTCACTTGTCACAACAAATACTGCTATTTACTCAGTGTGCAATTTACCAACCCGCGCAACAGACATACATGTAATAATCACCAACTTTTACGGTGTACGACACTAGTGATAAATAAACTTTTGGGTTACTATGTGAAGTGTTTTACATGTGGGACACACTCGCTACTTAATACACAAACAGTTATAGTGTACAGTTCAGGAACTAATCTGGATCGTACATTTTATGGTCCTTCGAGCCATCGTGTGATCGTGTTTCTAGTTACGGTAGTGAATCGGTTCAGCTGGTCTCCCGGAAGAGGGTCGCCCCAGTTGAATTGAGAAGGCGCAGATACCTAGCCAGAGTACGACACATTGAGTACCGGAAACAACTACGTCAACAAGCCAACTACTACTACGGCTACTACTACGACTACTACTACGACTACTACTACAACTACTACAACTACTACTACGACAGCTTTCGGACTACGACGTGAACTGCGGGTAATCCGAGGCCGACAAACTAGAAGACACCAAACTACGAGTTCTTCAATAACTACTATACCTACTTACCCTAAGTCAAACTTAAAACTACTGACTCAAAATGGGACTACTTACTAAACAAGTTGGTATCTTTGAAGATATCAAAACGTTGTGTTCCAACTATAAAAAGGACAGCATAACTAGGAAAACCGTTGATTACCTAGAAAAACGTTTAAAGAACCTAGAAGAACTATGGGGAGCCTTTGATGAGCAGCATAAAATACTGCTGGAGACTACTGAACAGAAAAACATCGGATACTTCAACAACGACGTTCACACGAAAACAAAGCACATGTACGAGTCAACTAAAAGGCATATGATGGATCTATTGGCTTTCCAGAAGAGACAACCAAAACAAGATCAAAACTTCGATCTAACTGGGCTAATGGACGAAGAAACTGAGGACGACGTTAAGAAACTCATCACTCAGCAAGAACGCAATTTTAAAGCTTTAACTAAGGCAATGTCAAAGATAAACATTGACTTCATAACCGAAAAGTGGGAGTTCGAAGAGCATCTAGCAACCTTGAAATCAAAATGGCAATGCATCGACAAGATACACTGGGAACTTGAAGATGAGCTGAAGGGGTCTATTTTGAAAGAAGATTACAACGAAAAGTACGAAGCCATTGAACAAAAGTACGACAACTTAAAAAGAGATCTAAACAGTAAGATATGGTCCAATATTCACTATCAACAATCAACACCTAAAATTGAAATCCCGGAATTTACCGGGAAATATGTTCATTGGATTACTTTCAAGGACATTTTTCATGAAACCATACACAATAACCCAAGTATTCCCAAAGCGCAGAAGATGCAACACCTGAAAACGAAACTAAAAGGAGAAGCAGAACGCCTCGTCCAGCATCTATCAATAAGTGCAGACAACTACGATTCCTGTTGGGAAATACTAGCTCACCGGTATGACAATCGCCGACTTCAGTTCACCTCGTTTATGAGCACTATGCAGCACTTACCCACCATTCAGCAACCCAACGCCAACAACCTGAAAAGGATGCATGACGTAATAACCGAGTGCCTAAATGGCCTCAGCAACATGGGAGTTGAAGTGAGCAGTTGGGGCCCGATAATTGTTTACATGATGTCGCAAAAATTGGATCCCACAACACTTAACGAGTATACCAAGGAAACACAAAACAATAGGGAATTGCCACAACTAGACGAATTTCTTAATTTCCTGGAACTCAACTTTCTAGCTCACGAAACCGCAAAGAGCTGCTTAAAGGACTCGACTGAGAATAAAACTACTCAGAAACCGAACTATAAGAGCTGGAAACATAACTACAAGTTCAAGAACAACTTTAAGAAGTCAGAAGATGAAACGAAAGCGGGACACTCTAAAATATTTCATGCGTCATTTGGAAAATGCCCTCTCTGCAACAACGATCACGTGCTGATGCAATGCGATAAGTTCATTAACATGGATATTCCGCAACGAAACAAAACAGTGGCGAAACTACAACTTTGCAAAAACTGTCTGTACAGTCATGGCAACAACAATTGCAACTCAAGAAAAACATGCCGCGAATGTAACTCAAAACATCACACATTACTGCATGCGAAAAATCCCTCTGACTCTCCACCGACTGCAGAAAAGAAGGATGATTCAACTAAAACCTCACGACCGTCAACATCAACCCAACCTGCAGCTCACCACTTGACTGCTGACAATACTGAAATCTTATTGACTACAGTCCTACTTAAAGTTAAATCAGCTGACGGAACTTACGTAACACTACGGGGTCTCCTAGATCAGGGGTCTCAAATAAACTTAATAACAGAGAATGCCGCTCAACTATTGCGCCTACCTCGAAAGAAACTTGACGCAGCTGTGACCGGAATAGGTTCTACGTCACGAACTTGCAGGGGACTCCTGCATCTCGACTGTCAATCAATACATTCCAGCTATAAATTCAACGTGCAAGCATTGGTCCTACAAAACTTAACAAACAAGTTGCCCAGCTGTACTTTCCAAAGTACCAGCTGGACACATCTTCGAAACCTAAAGCTGGCCGATCCTAACTACAATGTGTCAAGCTCAATAGATCTTCTACTGGGAGCTGATGTTTACGCAGATATCATCCTAGACGGAGTTCTGAAAGGCGACCAACACTCACCTATCGCTCAGCAAACTCATTTGGGCTGGATCTTGTGTGGAAAACTCAAGACCTTCAACTGTCACTTAACCTTATTCGAAACTACAGATCTCTCGAAATATTGGGAGAGCGAAGACATTGCTCCAGGTGCGGAAGACATGCAGAGAAATGATCAATGTGAACTTTACTACCAAAAAACGACCAAGCGATGCTCAGATGGCAAATACATATTAAAAATGCCGATGACTCAAAGCTACGAAAAGGATCTTGGAAGTTCCAAGTCAGCCGCTATTGCGCAATTCTTACAACAAGAAAAAAGACTAGGTAAAAACGAACAACTTTCAACTATGTATAAAGACTTTATCCGCGAGTACTTAGAACTGCAACACATGAAACCTGCGGGTCATATTACATCCAATCAACTTGAATGTTATTTACCTCACCATGGTGTCCTAAGGGACCAATCGACAACCACTAAACTAAGGGTGGTTTTCAACGCGTCACAAAAAACTTCTAGTGGCAAAAGTTTGAACAGCCTCATGGAAAAAGGACCCAACCTACAAAAGGATATTCAAGCCCTTATCTTGAAATGGCGAACCTATAAATATGCAATAACTGCTGACATAGAAAAAATGTACAGATGCATATGGATATCCGAGGACCAACAACATCTTCAAAAAATCATATGGAGAAATTCTCCGGACGAACACCTACAAGAATATGCTCTACGGACTGTAACATACGGCACAAAATGCGCGCCATGGTTAGCCATGCGAACTTTAAAACAGTTGGCTACCGATGACGGTCACTTATACCCTAACGCAGCGAAAATACTACTAAAAGAGTTCTATGTCGATGACCTAATTAGCGGGCACAACTCTCTCGAAACTGCTAAGCAATTACAAAATGACTTGATACAACTACTACAGCGAGGAGGTATGAACCTAAGGAAGTGGTCCAGCAACTGCACCGAATTACTAGAACATCTTCGGCCAGACCAAATTTCTAAAACCAACTTTAACTTCAAACAAGAAGATTGCATGAAAACACTTGGCCTTGGCTGGAACCCTACGTCGGATACATTCACGTTCAGCTGGAACCTGAAACAAGACTCTCAAAAGGGACTGACTAAACGATCCCTACTGTCTCAGATTTCACAACTATACGACCCACTCGGCTGGCTTTCACCGGTCACTATACGAGCCAAGCTAATTTTTCAAAGTGTCTGGATACTAAACTTAACTTGGGATGAACCGTTACCCATTGCCATACAAGAAGAGTGGCTGAAACTGAAAGATCAACTGGACGAAATAAAAACTATAACAATTAATCGCTGGATTGGAACAATTCAAAACAAAATTGAACTACTTGCATTTTGCGACGCAAGCGAGAAAGCATATTCGTGCGTCATCTATACACGGGCGTTGAACGAGACCGGAAAACCTACACTAAGCCTGCTTGCAGCAAAGACTAGGGTTGCTCCGCTCGCGCAAAAACTATCTCTTCCAAGACTTGAACTCAGCGGGGCACTACTTCTATCACAGCTGGTTAACAAAATCATCGAGTCACTAACAGGACACACCATAAATATATGGGCCTGGTGCGATTCAAAAGTGGTGCTGGCTTGGTTGCAAGGAGCGACATCCAAATGGGAAAAGTACGTAGAAAACCGAGTCGTCAAGATCAAGCAAGTGGTACCAGCATCACACTGGTTCTACATAGAATCAAAAAACAACCCTGCAGATTGCGCAACCAGGGGGTTATATCCGAAACAATTGGTGAATTTTAACTTATGGTGGAATGGACCTTCAACACTGGAAATGTTTACAGACAAATCCGAAGAGCAACGTAGTTGTCTACTTACTACTACCATGGAACAAAAAAGCACCGCGCCAACCTTAAGTCAACCAGAAAACATAATTATCAACTTATTGAACAATCACAGCAAATTAAACTGGGTGACGCGTATTGTCGCTTGGATTATGCGATTCAAGACAAATTCACTTAGTAACGCAAAACTAATGAAGAAAATTGATGCCGATCAGCAGATACAATACAATGACCTGACGGCCAACGAACTCAATTACGCAACGGACTTAATAACAAGAAACGTTCAACGATTAGAATTCAACACAGAATATGATTTATTACTAAAAAATAAACATGTTCCCACTAAAAGCAAAATTTGCAAATTATGTCCTTACATAGACAAGGAGGGTATCTTGCGTGTCGGCGGACGTCTGAACAAAACTAATTTACCTCTGGGAATGAAAAATCCCGCAATCCTACCAAGAAAGCATAGACTCACAGAACTACTGATAAACCAAGCTCACACCGCGACTTTACATGGTGGAGCCCGATTAACGCTCGCCTTCATCCGTCAACATTACTGGATAATAGGAGGGAACAGAGCAGTAAAAACACAGCTGTGACGATGTATACGGTGCCATCGATTCAAAGCTACGACAAACTACCAGCTCATGGCCGATCTTCCAGCACAGCGTGTGACACCATCCCGCCCCTTTACTCACGCGGGGGTGGATTTCACGGGTCACGTAGACGTCAAATTAAATAAAGGAAGAGGCGTTAAGACATCCAAAGGATACATCGCAATCTTTGTTTGCTTAGCAACAAAAGCAGTTCACATCGAACTAGTTTCAGACTTGAGCACTGAAACATTCATGGGTGCTTTCCAGAGGATGTGCTCAAGACGTGGTACACCAAGCCATGTTTATTCGGACTGCGGCACAAACTTCATTGGAGCCTCAAAAATGCTAAACAATGAGTTCGAAATGTTCAAAACGGAATTGCCCTCAGAATTTTTTAATGAAATAAGCAGAATGAAAGTAGAGTGGCATTTTAACGCCCCTGCGTGGCCAACCGCGGGGGGACTATGGGAGGCTGCGGTGCGCTCTATGAAACACCATTTACGCCGAGTTTTAGGGGAACAGAAACTCACCTATGAAGAATTTTCGACCTTACTGGCTAAAATAGAAGCGTGCATGAATTCCAGACCAATTTGCCCCCTCACAGAGGATCCAGATGAGTTCTACAACTATCTTACTCCAGGACATTTTCTCACTGGTAGTCCAACGATGACACTTCCGCTATCCAGCTATGAAGATGACCGCAACTTAGATCTACGCAAAAGGTGGCAGCTAACTGAAAACATGTTCCATCAATTCTGGAAGCACTGGTCCTCCGACTACTTAACATCGCTACAGGCTCGCAGTAAATGGCTGAAACCTACACCTAACATCAAAACAGATGATGTTGTCTTGATAAAGGAAAACAACATCCCACCAGGAAAGTGGGCCCTTGGACGCATAACCGAAATGCATCCTGGCAGCGACGGACACGTCCGAGTCGTAACTATAAAAACGCAAGGTGGCACTTTGAAGCGACCTATTACAAAAGTGTCACTGTTGCCAATTGAAAACTAAGTGAATAAATACAAACCACAATCCGTCAACTTTCGCACGAAATGGACCTTCTGCACTATTACAACGACATACTATTGGTCCCACATAAACACTTGTCGGGTCGCAGCAAACGAGGTCTGGTTGACGGAGTGGTATACGTGGCAAGCAGTCTCTTCGGAATTCTGGAGCAGAGATTCACCTACCAATATCATAAGGCTATCAAGAACGTGCAGAAGGATGAGGATTACATCCTGCAACTCGTAAAAAACCAGACCTCTATAGTTGAAATTGAAAATGACATCTTGAAGAAAAACGAAGAGAACATCGGTCAGCAGTTTACACTTTTTAACAACTTTATGAACGAAACTGAAATGAGATAGTCATGGCCACGAGTTTTTTTTTACCTCAACTTCGCTGGCTGCACACTTATTACTGGGAAACTTGAAAACCATTCAAGAAACCTTTTTCAACGCATTCCTGAATATCTATAAAGGACGTATGGATGTTCACTTACTAACTCCAGTCAAACTAATTCAACAGCTGACAATTATCTCAGGAAGGCTACCGAAAACGCTAACTTTACCAATAGACAATACTCAAGAAGATATAAAAAGATATCTACAAATTAATTTACGTGAAGGCACGTGTAACCGACAGTTACTTCCTGTACGAGCTTCACATTCCACTAGCAAGCGACGAGGATTTTGTTGTATACCAGATCATCCCACTGCCAATGAGAAATCCACAGAAGGAAGATGAAACGACAGTTACTCCTGTGTCATTAAAGTTCATCGCAGCGAATCTGGAGAAGAATACCTACATTAGACTAAACGAAGAAGAATTAAACCGCTGCATATTTTTATTTAGTTTGCAAGATGCCAAAGCGCCGTGTGAAGCTAAACTACTAGGTCAACATTCAACCTTGCCGTGCATTACGGAACAAACGAAATGCGAAACTGCCTGGATTGAATTACATAACACAAACACATGGCTAGTAACAAACACCGATGTTGAATTTCACTTTTAAGAATTTATTTTGTTTACATACTTTTAATGTTTTTACTTTTAACATTTTTACATCATATTTACATTTTTACATTCTATAATTTCTTGCTTTGTACTGGTGATTCTTACATGGTCATATTCTCCTCATCCTTTGCTTGGGTTAGGAGTATGTACGGTCTACGTACATTGACCCTACTTCTTGCTGACAAGGCGAATCAATAAGTTCACTTGTCACAACAAATACTGCTATTTACTCAGTGTGCAATTTACCAACCCGCGCAACAGACATACATGTAATAATCACCAACTTTTACGGTGTACGACACTAGTGATAAATAAACTTTTGGGTTACTATGTGAAGTGTTTTACATGTGGGACACACTCGCTACTTAATACACAAACAGTTATAGTGTACAGTTCAGGAACTAATCTGGATCGTACAATAAGCGTTGTGCCACCTGAATTGCACTTTATTGTGTCGTAGCAAGATTCACTTTTTCAAATCATTAGCAAACATAATCGCACAACTGTTGAGGCCACTAAATGAATTTATATAAAACCACTAAATCGGGATTTTGTGGATTTGCGGCTTTAATTAATGCCCTGGCTGAAATGGAAAGTGAAATAAAACTGACAGGATTATGCTGTTAATGTAGATGACTATCAAAATCTGGCAACAGCATTGTAGTATTTTGAAATAATTGAACGCTGAGCTATGTAGATAACACTAAAGCACAGTTCGGAGTTAATGTACCCAGTACGAATTTGTGGCAATATTGCAATATTTATTTATTTGAATAAAGATCATTTAAAAATAAAAATAAATAAGTTGTAATTTAATTTTTAATATCACTTTATATCATAGATTACAGCCGTTGGCCCCGGCTGTCATTCGTGGATCTGTGACAGTCGTTACAGATCATCAGAATCCTGAAAGTCTGACAACCAGCCTTACCAAGGGGTATCGTATTACCCAGTAACTGGGTTGTGGAGGTCAGATACGCAGTCATTGCAAGTAAAATACTGGTATTCAGCTGCATCCAGTTAGACTAGAAGCCGTCCCCAACATAGTTCGGAAAAGGCTAGGTAGATGATTGTTATGACCATAGATTTGAAGCAGAAATAGCGTGAAAGTATAATTTTAAAACATAAGTCACGTAGCTGTTGCTACGACGTAGCTGAAGCATGACGTCACGACTACGCCAGCTACGATGTCGTAGCAAATAATCATACTCATCAATGTTCTAAGAAAAAGTTCTGTGGGACTGTATCGCACTCTGTATTCTAAGAGCCACCTTTATACTCTGTCATATTCCATAAAACCGTGAAAATTCTAATAAAATGTTGTTTTTGTATTCACCGTAGACACTACGCCTAGAGACGTAACAAAAATAAAAACCGTTTTCTCAACTCTCTAATAAATATTCTGGGTGTTGTCTGCTTCTATTCAATAAAACGATCGAACGACTTTGAGTAAATTCACTTTTACTTTATTTATTTATTTCTTGACATACACTTATTTTTATACTGCTACTTTGATTTGTATATGAAGTCAATTTAACATTATTGTACATTGTACCTACATATTAAATTAACTTGACTGACAGATCTTGACAGAAGAACATTTCAATAGAATGTAATTTCAAAATAACAAGATCAGATATCGAGAAAATACTTTTATAAGTCTCAAATTATTTACATAGTAATAATTTCTCAGAAATATCTACATACTAAAACACATTACATAAACACACATACACACACACACACACACAAGACGTACATTTAATAAAATAAAAGGCATAGAAACAGAATCATTCTACCAAAATAGGTACCCTGTTACGCCTGCAGGCATAGCTATTATACAGAGCAAAATTCCACCGAAATTGTGTAGTAGATAGGTAGATTATTATTACTAATAATATCAGGCTGTAATATTGCCCTACATGACGGCACGGTTGGCGCAGTGGTTGAGCGATTGACTGCTGCGCAGCATGTCGCGGGTTCGATTCCCGGACGTGTCATGATTTTCAAATAATAATAAATTTTGTTGATTTAAAATACTGAATTTAGAGTTGAAAGTATGTGATTTGACTCAGATGATTTTGTATCTGTGTTTTCGAGTAGTTAAAAAGTATCTCATTTGACATTTACCGCCAAAAAGTATGGCTGAAAGTTGGTAAAAAAACGTGATGTTTGGAGCGTCACCTAGTTTCTAAGTTAATTCTCTTGGATCTTCGAAACCTAAAGGTTGTCTAGAAATCTAGTCTATGCTGATACTTATTGACTGCCTAGTTAAATAGTTTGTTCAATATTGTTACCCTGTACCAAGTTTGTATGTGTGCAAGAAGATAAAATATATTATATCAATGAAGACGTTTATCATTTCACTTCAGAAGCGGGGTAAACCCAAAAAGGTACGTAAATAATCTTTAGAATGATAATAATGAATTGCTTGTAATTAATGGTATTTAAAACAATTGATAAAGTTAATTTTTGATAAACTTACCAGAGGCATATGAGAACTAGGTACTTACCTGTTCCTTTATCGATTATTGTATTTTATTTTTAAATAATGCTATCATTTTGTTGGTTGCCTGAATGAAATCCATGAGCGTGATTTTGGCGTACTGGTGTGGATGCCGCACATTATGTCAGGGCAACACTCTGATGATGTGCGGCAAAGTACACTGCTGACTGGACTTATCACGCGCTTTGATTAGGGCTACCCTCTGATAGCGCGGGATATGTCTCAGCCAGGATGGTTGCCTAAATGGAACCCATGAACATGATTTCGTGGTACTGGTGTGGGTGCCGCACATTATGTCAGAGCAACACTCTGATGATGTGCGGAGAAGTACACTGCTGACTGGACATATCACGCGCTTTGATCAGGGCCGCCCTCTGATAGTGCGGGATATGTCTCAGCCAGGATGGTGCCTTAGGTTTATGATTTCTGGGTAATTTAAATGAAGCAATATTTCCAATTTGATAATGATTCCATATTTTTATTTTTGCTACCATTTAACTTAATTATAGCTACGTTCCCGTAAGCCTCTTTATGGAATATAAATGAACAACAGTTGAACATATTATTCTATTATGTAATAGTTTACAAGCAACACGTTAAGCAAGAATAAATTAAAGGTTATGTATGAGTTATGACTATTCCTACCTTACTAACTATTGCCATGATGACGAGTATTTATTTTATTTCATCATAGTATTTATTTTATTTTATGATAATTTACAAGCAACACGAGGTTAGCATAAATAGATTGTTGGTTATGACTATTCCTACCTTAGTAATTGCCATGAAGAACAATATGATAAATGACAAATAATAAATGATAATGCCGCGGCCACACTATACGGACATCGCCGTTGATTACCGCGTAGGTGTAGCCACCACTTGCGGCGATTATTTGACCGAATCTTTACTGAATTTATCTATCACAATAGTCTATCGCGATGTTTAAAGCGTTTATAGGCATTGACGTTGACGTATAATGTTGCCCGGCATAAGTGAACTGTAGTTGTTCCGTGGGATTGTTGGGCGTACTTTGTGACTTCACTGGATTTTGAGTGGATATGATTTTTACTGGATTTTTATGGATTATAGATATTTATGGATGGATATGGTACCTACTTACTGTAACATATTTTGTACAATTGTTTGTTTTCCCTAAATAAATAAATAAATACTGGAAGGTGAGTAGGTACTTTGTGATTTCACTGGATTTTATGGATTTTGATGGATGAGTGAGTCACTAGTCGTCGGATTGTGATAATGGACGTACTTTGTGATTTACCAGTGAATCACTAGTCGTCGGTTAAATTGTTCTAAATGTGTATAGTAGCTGGGCATAATCTATTACCTGTTTCAATTGATTGAATTAACGAACTTAGCCAACACTTTATTTTTGCTTAGATTTATTTACATGAATTTTAGCCACTCACACGAACAACTCGGGATCAGCTTATATCTCGCTCGCGTGAGCGGTTAAGTATCGAATGAATTGAAGTTGTGGGTAGGCAAATGATAAATGATACTGATTGTGCGAACGATAAATGGTTTTGTTTCTATGGTTAGGTTTGTAGAACCATTTTTACATGTCAATTAGCTATTATGATGCTCACTGATTTTATGATACTATGATGAATTTTATTATACCATGTTTTTTTTTATGATTATGATGCTTAGTGCTTATTGTGCTGAATCATTGGGACATTGAGTATATCTAGCCTTGAATTCTGATTCATGTGTAAAGATTATGAATTTATTACGCCCCAAGTAATCTGCATAAATAAAACTTAAATGCATCACTTGATAACTGGTGGACCGATTTGGTTATATTTTGTTTTTACTAAATGTTCGTTAGCCCTAATAGGGTTTTATGGGAATATAAATCGAAAGTTTCCTGAAAAAAAAAAAAAGATAAAATTTTGGAATAAGTGAACCTCCATTTTCTATGAACTAGAGACCATATTGAGATTTTGATGCAACGTCTGTCGGATCTGATAGTGTGTAATATTTCCATATTTCATTGAGGTGTAACAATGACATCTGATGTCAAGCCTGGCAATAAAATTATAAATTTACTTAGCTAAATAGGTTTGAGTTTCATTTTGCTTATAAGTTTTGACATTGCAATAATTATTGCAGAAAAAAAAAAATAAAAATAAAAATTACTTTTCGCTTGCCATAATGAATTCTAACCTGAGTTACTGTTAGTTTGTTAATGATATTTCTTGTGATTGAAGAGGGCCATATTTAATAGTCTGTACTGGATGTTTAATTTTTAAAAGTTCGATGACGTTACCCATACATTGGTTTTATCTTTCTAGATAGGTTAGGTACGATGAGTTTTAAAAGACTAATGTCCTGTTGCTGACATCCTCAGATAACCTCTCAATTGCTATTGACTCAAGAAGGTTATGCGTAACGATAAACGTCGGTTAACTGTCAGCACGTTTCTAAATACGTAACAAGCCATTCAACATTTCACTATCATTTAGATCATTTAGAGAATTTATTCCGGGAGGTTTTTAAATATGTATAACACATTAATATTTAATTTATATTAATATAGAAACCTTATGTTTTATCAAGTCGTAAAAACATTAATATTTAACTTATTTATATAATATACCTATAGAAACCTTATGTTTTGTCAAGTTGTAAGAACATTATTTATATATAGCAGGTTGCTAGTAATAAATAATTTAAGTCTTTCTTTGTAATCTTTATACTTAAGCTATTAAAACTACACTATCGTATTAGGTAAGCCTGTGATGATAGTTGTGTGTTTTAAATAAAAAACAACTATGACACCGAAAGAGATAGTGTCTAAAAATTGATAGTTTTATTTATAACTAGCTTTTGCCCGCGACTTCGTCCGCGTTTCCGTCGTTTTTCGTAAAAAAGTACCATATGTCCTTCCTCACGGTTCAGTAGTTTTGATGTAACAGACAGATTAACTTTCGTATTTTAGTAGGGAATATAATATGTCAATCCACAATATTGTTGAAAAATATCGCAATAAGGAACCGCAGAATATTATTATTAATAGCTGTGCCCGCGACTCCGTCAGCGTGTAGTGTAACTCCTTGTATGTTATTAAGTTAATGTATTGGACTGCTAAGCTATCGGGAGTTACACGTGTTATTGTGAGTCAACCATAAAAGATAGACATATGCTGTTGTGGGATATTTTTTAGATAATTTTATGTAGAACATTTCCGTCATAAATGATTTCTATGTAGCTTTAACCATTAAGGCTGCACACGCGACGGAAGCTTAAAAAATGGAGCAACTTCTCCCGTTTTCCCAACATTTCCCTTCACTGCTCTGCTCCTATTGATTGTAGCGTGATGAAAAGTATACTATAACCTCCCCAGGAGTATGAAGAATAATTGTACCAAGTTTCGTTAAAATCCGTCGAGTAGTTTTTGTTTCTATAAGGAACATACAGACAGACAGACAGACAGACAGACAGACAGACAAAAATTTTACTGATTGCATTTTTGGCATCAGTATCGATCACTAATTACCCCCTGATAGTTATTTTGAAAATATATATCATGTACAGAATTGACCTCTCTACAGATTTATTATAAGTATAGATAATATTTCTTTCGAGGGTAAATAAGTGGCTTAACACTGTCTTAGTTTTTGTGTATGACGTTTTAAAAAGAAGTAAGGTTGTTTCCACGACTACTACGTCAATTAATTATAGAACGATTAAACTGCCAACATTGGTCAGTTATGTTAGCTAGTTACAAGTTATCGAACTACTAGCGCTATTGGATAGATAAACTAAAGTTAATTGTCTCAGGAACCGGACATAACTCGCAGTTTTTAAGATGAAAACGATAATTTCGTATGCTATATTTTTATTTTAGCAGGATTTTAAACTGGAATTTTGCACTAGATAACAAAGAGGTTATTTTTTTAAAAATAATATCCATATGTGATCTGATCATTTTATTGTTGAGGACTAAAAGAATGAAGGTTTTTTTTTTATATAATATGTCAGATAGTATAAACGTCCAAGTAGTGTGGGTTGTTCCTTCAGTGACTTCAATGGCGTTCATCTCCTCACATCGTTTCTGGTATTGGTCCACGAACTCCAGAGCTATAAAATTTTGTTAGCAGCGTATCATGTCTAAGCGTATCGAACGTAAAGGTCTTGTATCTGGTTACAAACATATTTTTCTATTACTTTATCGATAACGGGTAGAATAGTACCTAAACGGTCTATAGTTTCCACAGTCGGTAGAACTGATTTTTTTATATATACCTATTGGGTGCACTACAACAGTGTTTAGTGCTACCGGGTATTTTTCTTGTTTAACACTCGTATTGATTTTGGTTTTAGACAATAACGCCTGTCTCGTCACAGATGGATTTTATTTGTTTGCAGAATGTACAGTTACAGGCTATTCACGATAAAACTGAGTAGGTACATAATGTGGTGGGATGCAGCAAGTATTAATACTTGCTGTAGTTAAGGCTAGATTATTCTTTAAGTTAACATGTATAATTGTTGCATACCTTCAAGATAATATCTTAACGTTCATTAATGTAGTACTTGTTCTCTTTCTTATTATTTTTTATATTTAACTAGCTTTTGCCCACGGCTACGCCCGTGTGAATGTTGGTAAATATCGCACGGGAACGTACTACCGGGAAATCTTTCCTTATTCCTTGTAATAATATAATTCAATCATGATTCGAAAGACACGTGGCGCAATCTATTATGATAAGAACGTTACTGTTAGTTTTGTTATTGTACGTTGTTGTCAGTTTGTTGTCGGGAAACAAGTAAGTACCTGTATACCTCGTAAAAAAAAGGAATATCGCGAGAAGTCCCGTTCTCGATATTGTTTTATAACGTTATTGTTTTCCTCGGGAACAGTACTTTTAGATTTCGGCATGATTGGTTTGGTGGTTTGGGCGTGAAGGGATAGCCAACAAACAAACTTTTGATCACATTTACAATATTTGAGTAATTTGAAACAAAGATTATGTGATATTTAATTTAATGTATTTACACCTAATGCTGATCTACTCCTGGAGCAGTTTACTTACACTCAATGTTATTTGTAGCTTTAGACGACGCACATTGTGGGCCGGACACGATTCCCAAAACCCGAATATTTTAAATGAGGCTAGTTGTCGATTGTTTGTCGTATTCATAACTGTGGGGTGATTATCTGAACAAATGAGTTTCTGCAGTAGCCGATAGCGATATTGCTAAATGAATTGTACTTTCTTTTGTATACATTTGAGATTTTTAATTATTTTTGTTAAATTAGAGTGGTCCAGTATGCGACGGTTATACTTGGGTAAGATCTTCCTAATACTGATTCTGAATTGTGCATCAGCCAATGATTTCATTTCTAAACTAGCCGTTGCCCGCGGCTTCGCCCGCGTGTATGTCGGTTATTATCCCACTGGAACCTTCTACCGGCATGAAAAGTATCCTATGTCTTAATCCAGGTTATAAACTATCTGTGTAACTGTGTGTAAATTTCATCCAAATCCGTTCAGCCGTTATTGCGTGATTGAGTAACAAACATCCAAACATACAAACTTTCACATTTATAATATTAGTAGGATTATTTTTTAAGACCACTAAAGTGGTTTGATTAACCGATTTGTGTTGTTGCGACCAGACAAAATATTGTTTGGTCTTAAACTCACTAGTACCTATAAATAAGGACCATATCATACTCGAGATGGAGTTGGACGTGGAGGACGTTACAAATAAAACTTAAAAAGGAGATTATCCAAATCCTCCATCAAACGCCAGTTACTCAGCTAACCAAGTAGTGCCGGTCTAGTCATACGTACATACACATACACATCATTACACATATTTACAGCACACAAACCGCACAGATACACGCACATACATACATACATCCATATTAATAATTATGTCACTCTCTGTATTTTTTTACTATAATTATCTGAGTACTTCGTAATTGGCGTAATGTTTGGTATAATAATCTGTGTTTGCTTAGCGCAAAAATTCAAAATGGTCAGCTTGTTATCAAGAGAAACTCGTAGTGTAGATAAAATTAAGAAATTGTTGCCGGAGTTACATATACGGTTTAAGACATTTATTTCTCAAAAAGAATACAATTCACTTAATATGAGACATACAAGATAACCTTAAAACTAAATATGAGAATTACTTATGAAGAAGGTAGGTACTCGTAAATAAATAAGTTAGATAGTAGACGAGCAATTTTTACAGTGTTGTGGGTAAAAGGAAAAAGTGAGTGTACTATTACATGTCGATTCTTGAAGGCAAGTCAATAGCAATTACACATTGAACGATTTATATGTACCGTAATGTTTCGGAAATACAGAGTAGGTATCCTAGTTATCTTTATACTTAGCAAATTAGTAAATAAAAATGGCAACTGATTTATATGTAAATTAAATTGGTGTGGTGGGTTATATTTAAAATCTAGAAAAATCTTTTAAGATGTGGTGCTTTATGGTTTTTTTTGTATAAAGTAAAGGACTGTATCTCTTTAATAAAAGAGATACATATCTGGTCCGTATCAAGTTAGAAAGGTATTTAACAAAGAGGTATATATACGCAGTGAATGGAATTTATCCGAGTTTTGGAACGGATCAGACTGATGAATCGTCAGAAAATGAATAGTTAAATGAAATGCAGGCAAATGAATGGTAGTCTATTGTATTCAAAGATAATGTAAACTGATAAATGCTAGCGCAATCTGCGCTTAGGATACATAAGGTTTATTGTTTTGTTTTTGTTTTTCTGTTTTCATGTTGTAATGTACGAGTATATACGCGATACGGGTTGCGCATGGTGCGCGATACTGGTGCTAGTTGCGCGTGGTGCGTGATGCTGGTTGCGCATGGTGCGCGATTGTGGTTGCGCGTGGTGCGCGATGCTGGTTGCGCGTGCTGCGCGATGCTGGTTGCGCGTCGTGCGCGAGGCTGGTTGCGCATGCTGCGCGATGCTGGTTGCGCGTGGTGCGCGAGGCTGGTTGCGCTAGGTGCGCGAGGCTGGTTGCGCGTGGTGCGCGAGGCTGGTTGCGCCTTGTGCGCGAGGCTGGTTGCGCGTGGTGCGCGATGGTGGTTGCGCGTGGTGCGCGATACTGGTTGCGCATGGTGCGCGATACTGGTTGCGCGTTGTGCGCGATGCTGGTTGCGCGTGGTGCGCGATACTGGTTGCGCATGGTGCGCGATACTGGTTGCGCGTTGTGCGCGATGCTGGTTGCGCGTGGTGCGCGATACTGGTTGCGCGTGGTGCGCGATGCTGGTTACGCATGGTGCGCAATGCTGGTTGCATCGTTGACGCTTGTGTCAAATAATACCAACCAATATTATAAATCTGGTTTATTTTCATAAATTATGTTGATACGTAATAGCTAAATTGAATACTTTATACTGTTTCAATATAAATGTGTTCGCTGGTAACATTTATACAGATTTGTATTTATCACTAATTCTTGGACATTGTATCGAGTCGTGGTTGACGAACACGCACCTTCTAGTTAAAAGGTTTAATCTAACTCTCTCTTAATGCTATTAAAGTTAATAATTGTCTAACTAGCACAAGAATGTCATGATTTCTTTAGAAATTTAAAAATTATGATTGTTTTGTGTGTGCCAGGAGGCAACACAGTGTCGGATGGCCGAATGTCATGATTTTCAAATAATAATAAATTTTGTTGATTTAAAATACTGAATTTAGAGTTGAAAGTATGTGATTTGACTCAGATGATTTTGTATCTGTGTTTTCGAGTAGTTAAAAAGTATCTCATTTGACATTTACCGCCAAAAAGTATGGCTGAAAGTTGGTAAAAAAACGTGATGTTTGGAGCGTCACCTAGTTTCTAAGTTAATTCTCTTGGATCTTCGAAACCTAAAGGTTGTCTAGAAATCTAGTCTATGCTGATACTTATTGACTGCCTAGTTAAATAGTTTGTTCAATATTGTTACCCTGTACCAAGTTTGTATGTGTGCAAGAAGATAAAATATATTATATCAATGAAGACGTTTATCATTTCAGACGGAACAAATATTTGTACGACCTATAAGTATTTGTTCCCAGTCTGGGTGTTTTCTATCTATAATATGTATGTATTTACAAAAAAAAAATGTATATAAGTTGTTTATCAGCCATCTCGTTACCATAACACAAGCATTAGGTTGCTTAGCTTGGGACTAGATGGCGTTGTGTGAAATGTCCAAGGATATTTACATTATTTAGGGCAAAGAGATGAGCGTGATCACTGTTTTAAATTATATAACAATAAATCTAGGTAAAAAGAGCAGGGTGGCCCAGTGGTAACAGCCCCTACTTACGAGTTAAAGGTCGTGGCTTCGAACCCAGGCAGAAAAAACAAAAACCGACGAGAAGAGGAGAAGGAGAGGAGCGATGCGGGGTCGGAGTCCGACGCCGCATCGGGAGCGAAGGGCGCGAAAGGCTCTTTTAAGAGCCCGGAGTGCGTATTGGTGGCGGCCGCTGGTAGGAGGAGTGCCTTCCTGAAGCGGAATGTGGAGTTGAATCCGGGGGAGGGCCAGGAGTCTTCGTCGGATGGCGGAAAGGGCTCGGCCCCTAAGTATGCTCGCCGGGGCCTAGGGTGGACCCGGAAAAAGAGCAAGGGCCGGGCAAACACCGTACCGGTGGACGGCTCAGTCGGGTCGGCCGAGGGGAGCGCCATCGAGGCGTCTGGCGATGAGTCGGACGCCACTGGTGGCCACAACTCGGAGCGGGCCAGGTTTGAGGAGGTCGTGGCTGCTGCAGTCAAGTGTGTGTCCTTGAAGAAGAAACAATCTTCCAAAGACAAGGCCATACCTGCAGCCAAGGCCTCCATTATGGCGGCAGCGGAGGTCCTGCTCCAAGGGCCTCCGCCGGACGGTATGTCGGAAATGCGGGCGGAGGTCGCCCGCTTGACAGCCGCCATGGAGCTTCTCCGAAAGGAGAATGAGGAGCTCCGAGCGGACCTGGCCAGGCTCCGTGATGCCGGCCCTCAGAAGGTGCCGCAAGAGGGGGCGCAGCAGGGGCAGAGCGGGCTCGGGCCCGCAGAGGAGAGGCTACTGACCCTGGTGCGGAAGGAGCTGGCTGCCTTCAACAGCCGGTTCTCGGTCCTGGAGGGCATTGTCCTCCGGCCCCCGCTAGCGGCGAGCCGGCAGGCCTCGGGCCAGCCAAAGGCGGCATCGTACGCCGCCACGGCTGCTACGCCCAAACCTGGGTCAGCGGGGCAGGCGAAGGGCGGGGCCGCCGCTGCAAAGGCGCCTGTTAAGGCGCCTGCGAAGGCGCCCGCTAAGGCGCCTGAGAAGGCCCCGGCTGTGGCGGCAACGACGACGCGGCCGCCCCCGCCTTCTAAATCTCCTCCGGCTGACGCCGAATGGCAGGTAGCCGGGGAGAAGAAGAAGGAGGGCAAGGCGGCAAGGGCGGCCAAGCGGAAGGAGAGGCGGCGTCGGCGCAAGGAGAGAAGCGTCGCGGCGAGGTTGCGCGCCCCAAAGTCCGCAGCTGTAGTGATCACACTACAGCCGGAAGCGGAGAAGAAGGGCGTGTCCTACCGCGACGTGCTCACCAAGGCGCGGGCGGCGGTGAACCTGGAGGAGATCGGTGTCACGAAGGGCATGCGAATTAGGGTCACGGCGACTGGGGCTCGTATGCTCGAGATCCCCGGTGCGGCTAGTGGCCCGACCGCTGACGCTCTGGCCGAAAGGCTTAGGGCGTCCTTAAATGCGGACGAAGCCCGAGTGTCCAGACCCGCCAAGTGCGCTGACATGCGCATCCTGGGTCTGGACGACTCTGTGACAGAGGGGGAAGTTGTGGCCGCCGTGGTCAAGACTGGGGGGTGCGCTATCGAGCAGGTGAGGGTAGGCACCATCCGTCTAGACTCCACGGGGTTGCGAGCCGTTACGGTGAGCTGCCCCGTATCGGCGGCCAACAAAATCGTTGGGGAGGGCCCGAGATTCCAGGTGGGCTGGGACTCCACGCGGGTAAAACTGCTGGAACCCAGACCTCTGAGGTGCTTCCGTTGCCAGGTGGGCAACCACGTGGGAGCCAAATGCACCTCGGAGGTGGACCGCAGCAGTAATTGCTTCCGCTGTGGTCAGCCCGGTCACAAGGCCGGCTCGTGCAATGCCACGCCGCACTGCTACTTGTGTGCGGCAGCTGGCAAGCCGGCCGATCACCGGGCTGGAAGCAAGGGCTGTGGTCCACCCACGAAAGCCCGGGGCAAGGGCAAGCCCCCCGCCCCCTCTACCGCCGTCACCGCCGCAGCCGTCGCCACAGGCGCCGCCGTCGCTGCCGCCCCCACTGCCGTCGCTGCCGCCCCCACTGCCGTCGCCGCCGTACCCACTGCGGCGGAGCCCTCACAGGGGGCTCAGGAGGGGGCTGCAATGGAATGCCAGTAGTGGCCCCATTGCGCCTCCTCCAGGCGAACATCAACCACTGCGCCGCCGCTCAGGATCTGTTGATCCAGAGCATGGCGCAGTGGTCGATTAACATCGCCGTGGTCGCTGAGCCGTACTTTGTCCCGCCCAGTGATTACTGGGTGGAGGACCTGAGCGGCTCAGTGACCCTCATTTCGTCGGCCGCCGCCGGTACCCTGTCCCTTGAAGCCGTCAAGAAGGGACAGGGTTGCGTCGCAGCACGGTTCGGGGGGATTGTCGTGGTGGGGACATACTTCTCCCCGAACCGAACTCTCGCCGAGTTCCACAACTCCCTTGCGGAGTTGAAAAACGTCGTCGTCGGGTTTCGTTCCCTTCCCGTGCTTGTCCTCGGGGACTTCAACGCCAAGAATGTGGCTTGGGGTTCCCGGTGTACGGACACACGGGGCAGGATGGTGGAGGACTGGGCTCTGGAGACAGGCCTGGTCGCCCTAAACCGGGGTTCTGTCCCCACGTGTGTGCGGATGCGGGGCGAGTCGGTGGTGGACATCTCGTTCGCCAGCCCCGCTCTGTTGCCGCACGTGGTTGACTGGCGCGTCATGGAGGGGGTGGAGACCTATTCCGATCACCGGTACATCCGGTTTGACGTCTCCGCCCATACCTCGAGCGCGCCGGTCCGACAGGCCCCGAGTGGTCCGCGGTGGGCGCTGAAGAAGCTGGACCGGGAGCTCCTCCTGGAAGCCTCGATCGTGCAGGCCTGGGTGTCACCACCGGACAGGCCTGCCGACATCAACGACGAGGCGGAGTGGTTCCGGGAGGCCATGTCCGAGGTGTGCGACGTGGCAATGCCCCGGGTCCAGCCCAGTCGCGCCTTTCACCAGGTGTATTGGTGGTCGCCGGAGCTGACGGCTCTGCGCGAGGCGTGCGTCGCCGCGCGACGCCTGTACACCAGGCACCGCAGGCTCCGTATCCGCCCTCCGGATACGGAAGCCATTCAGGCGGAGCTGTACGAGGGGTACAGAGCGGCGAAGACCGCCCTCCGAGCGGAGATCTTGCGGTCCAGGGATCTGGGCCGCGAGGAGTCGCTGGAGACTCTGAACAGAGACCCATGGGGGCGCCCCTACAAGTTGGTGCGGGAGAAACTCCGCCCATGGGCGCCCCCGCTGACGCAGAGTCTCCGGCCCGAGCTCGTGGAGGACTTGGTGAGCGCTCTGTTCCCTTCGCGAGGGGAACATACTCCCCCGCCTATGGCTCCGCCTCATGCGGTGCCCGCTGCGGACCACGACACCGACGACGACGTTGATGCTCCGGAAGTGACCGAGGTAGAGTTGAGAGCGGCGGTACGTAGGCTCAGTGCCAAAAATACCGCCCCAGGACCCGACGGCTTACCTGGAAGAGCCTGGGTTCTGGCCTTTGGGGCTCTCGGGCCTCGACTAGGGGGGCTCCTAAGCGCATGCTTGGAGAGGGGCCAGTTCCCACTTCGCTGGAAGACGGGGAAACTGGTCCTCATTAAGAAGCCGGGGCGCCCTGCGGACTCTCCGTCCGCTTACCGGCCCATCGTGCTGCTCGACGAGGTGGGCAAGCTCTTTGAAAGAGTAATTGCAGACCGCCTCGTCGGGTGGCTGGTGCAGGAGGGGCCGGATTTGGCGGAGACCCAGTTTGGTTTCCGCAAGGGGCGCTCTACGGTGGACGCCATCATGCGCGTGCGAGCCCTCACGACGGGGGATGCAGTGGCCCGGGGTGGGGTCGTCTTGGCGGTGTCCCTACACATCGCCAACGCCTTTAATACCCTGCCCTGGAGTTGCATCAGGGAGGCATTGCGGTATCACCGGATGCCGACCTACCTCTGTCGAGTGGTCGAGGCCTATCTGACGGACAGGGCCGTCATCTACCCCGGTCATCAGGGAGAGTGGAACCGGCGAGAGATGTCGTGCGGTGTCCCACAGGGATCGGTCTTGGGGCCGCATCTGTGGGACATCGGTTACGACTGGGTGCTGCGCGCCGACCTCCCAAGCGGCGTCAGCGTAGTATGTTACGCTGACGACACGCTGGTCCTGGCGCAGGGGAGGTCGCACCAGGCGGCGACTGAACTAGCGACACGCGGGGTTGCGATAGTCGTGGAGAGGATCCGGCAGTTGGGACTCGAGGTGGCCTTGCACAAGTCCGAGGCCATGTGTTTTCATGGTCCTCGGAATGCGCCACCGTCGGGTTCCGAAATAACGGTAGGAGGGGTTCACATCGGAGTCGGGTCGACGATGAAGTACCTGGGACTCGTCCTCGACAGCCGGTGGAACTTCGTGGAGCACTTCCGACGTTTGGCTCCCAGACTGGCACGGGCTGGGGCTGCCTTGAGGCGGCTCCTGCCCAATCTGGGGGGTCCAAACGCCTCCTGCCGGAGGCTCTACGCGGGGGTCGTGCGGTCCATGGCCCTTTACGGAGCACCGGTGTGGGCGCGTTCCCTAAGGCTGGGACCAGCCGGCAGGTTGAACGCGTCCCAGAGGGTCATGGCCATCCGGCTAGTCCGGGGATACCGCACGGTCTCCCGGGAGGCGGCGAGCCTCCTTGCCGGATTGCCGCCGTGGGATCTGGAGGCAAAGGTCCTCGCGCACGTGTGGGAGTGGCGCGAGGAGGCGAAGCGCCGGGGCGTAACTCCGCTGCCGCGAGAAATCACGGTACAGCGGACAGAGCTCCGGCGGGATCTCATGGCGGCATGGAGAGCGCGACTGTCGCAACCCAGCGCTGGGCACGCCACAATAGCGGCGATAAGTCCCCTCTTTGAGGAGTGGTTAGAGAGGCGCCACGGCGTCCTCACCTTCCGCCTGACGCAGGTCCTCACCGGACACGGTTGTTTCGGGAGGTTCCTGTTTCGCATAAGGCGGGAGGAAACGCCCGGGTGTTTCCATTGTGTAGATCGCCCGGAGGACACGGTGGAGCATACAGTGGAGGTCTGCCCGGCTTGGGCAGAGCACCGCCGTGTTCTCACGGAGGCGATCGGCGGCGGCGATCTCTCGCGTCCGAGCCTGGTCCAGGCCATGGTGCGGAGCGAGAGTGCATGGGAGGCCGTCACCTCCTTCTGCGAAGCAGTGATGCTCGCGAAGGAGGAGGCGGAACGCGTGAGGGAGAGGCAGCCTCACGCCCTCAGTCGCCGCAGGAGACGCCCTGGGCGGCGGGAATCGCGGGGCGATTTCCGGCCACCGTAGGCGCGGGCCTGCGGACGGTGAGCCGCGGGTAGCTCGCCGTCCGGTAAGGACCAGGCCCGAGTCGACGGCGCGTCGTGTTCCACGCGCGCCTCAAAGAGATGTCAGCAAGTGACGGGGCCCAATAGGGCCGACGCCGCTGGGGTCGCGGGTTGTCTGAAAGGGTTACCGCGGCCCTGGCATAGGCAACTGAAGGAACACGGGTGGGTTTTAGTCAGTAAAAGTCTGACACGCCCTCCCGCTCCACCCAGAGCGGGAGAAGTTATTTGATGATTTCCCACCCTCAAAAAAAAAAAAAAAAAAAAAAGGCAGGCGCTTTAGTTTGTATAATTTACTAGCTTTTGCCCGCGGCTTCGCCCGCGTGGATGTCGGAAAATATCCCATGGGAACGTTCATGTGGAAAACATAGGGCATATCCCTAACTTAAGAAATGCTGGGTTTACCACACAAACTTTCATCCCTTTCATCACCCCTTGTAGGATTATGTTTTAAGACAAAAAGTAGCCCATGTCCTTTCCCAGGATGCTATCTATAGCCTTGCTAAATTTTATCGAAATCCGTGCAGTTTTTTAAATTTTAAAATCAACCCCTATTTTACCCACTTAGGGGATGATTTTTAAAAAACGCTGACCCGCATATTTCTTAACTTCTTACCAACAGCATAAATTTGTTATCCCTAACTTAAGAAATACTGGGTTTCCCTTACAAACTTTCATCCCCTATATCACCCCCTGTAGTATTATTTTTGAAAAAAATAGTATCCTATGTCCTTTCCCAGGATGCTATATAAAGCCTTGCCAAATTTTGTCGAAATGCTTGCAGTTTTGTAAATTTTAAAATCAACCCCGATTTTACCCCCTTAGGGGATGACTTTTCAAAAACGCTGAACCGCATATTTCTTTATTTCCTATCAAAAGCATACATTTTAATTTTCACATCCCTAACTTAAGAAATACTGAGTTTCCCATACAAACTTTCATCCCCTATATCACCCCCTGTAAGATTATTTTTTAAGACCAAAAGTAGCCTGTGTCCTTCCCCAGGATGTTATATAAAGCCTTGCCAAATTTTATCGAAATCCGTGCAGTTTTGTAAATTTTAAAATCAACCCCTATTTTACCTCTTAGGGGATGATTTTTCAAAAATGCTGAATCGCATATTTCTTAATTTACTACCAATATCATAAATTTTTTATCACTAACTTAAGAAATACTGGGTTTCCCTTACAAACTTTCATCCCTTATATCACCCCCTGTAGTATTTTTTTTGAAAGTATCCTATGTCCTTTCCCAGGATGCTATATAAAGCCTTGCCAAATTTTGTCGAAATCCGTGAAGTTTTGTAAATTTTAAAATCAACCCCGATTTTACCCCCTTAGGGGATGATTTTTCAAAAACGCTGAACCGCATATTTCTTTATTTCCTATCAAAAGCATACATTTTAATTTTCACATCCCTAACTTAAGAAATACTAAGTTTCCCATACAAACTTTCATCCCCTATATCACCCCCTGTAGGATTATTTTTTAAGACCAAAAGTAGCCTGTGTCCTTCCCCAGGATGCTATATAAAGCCTTGCCAAATTTTATCGAAATCCGTGCAGTTTTGTAAATTTTAAAATCAACCCCTATTTCACCCACTTAGGGGATGATTTTTCAAAAATGCTGAATCGCATATTTCTTAATTTACTACCAATATCATAAATTTTTTATCCCTAACTTAAGAAATACTAAGTTTCCCATACAAACTTTCATCCCCTATATCACCCCCTGTAGGATTATTTTTTAAGACCAAAAGTAGCCTGTGTCCTTCCCCAGGATGCTATATAAAGCCTTGCCAAATTTTATCGAAATCCGTGCAGTTTTGTAAATTTTAAAATCAACCCCTATTTTACCCACTTAGGGGATGATTTTTCAAAAACGCTGAACCGCATATTTCTTAATTTCCTACCAATAGCATAAATTTGTTATCCCTAACTTAAGAAATACTGGGTTTCCCTTACAAACTTTCATCCCCTATATCACCCCTTGTAGTATTATTTTTGAAAAAAATAGTATCCTATGGCCTTCCCCTGGATGCTTTATAAAGCCTTGCCAAATTTTGTCGAAATCCATGCAGTTTTGTAAATTTTAAAATCAACCCCTATTTTACCCCCTTAGGGTATGATTTTTCAAAAACGCTGAACCGCATATTTCTTTATTTCCTATCAAAAGCATACATTTTAATTTTCACATCCCTAACTTAAGAAATACTGAGTTTCCCATACAAACTTTCATCCCCTATATCACCCCCTGTAGGATTATTTTTGAAAAAAAAAGTAGCCTATGTCCGTCCCCAGGATACCATCTATAGCCTTGCCAAATTTTATCGAAATCCGTTCAGTGGTTTAGGCGTGAAAAGGTAACAGACAGACAGACAGACAGACAGACAGACAGACAGACAGACAGAGTTACTTTCGAATTTATAATATTAGTATGGATTTCATCACCACCGCTCTCGAAACGGTGAAGGAAAACATCGTGAGGAAACTTAGAACCAAGCCAACCAACCGAGGCATGACTTAGAACCAAAAATTCGAAGACATGTGACATCCACCAACCGGCACTGGGCCCGCGTGAGGGATTACAGCCCACTCCTTCACACAGAGAGGAGGCCTGTGCCCCAGGCTGATTATGCTAAATCTAGGTTCATATCACTAGTCACCACCACCACCTATGATTTCAATTATATGATTTGAATTTTAGATTTCAATTCCTTTTCAATGTTTTCTTGTTCATACCTATAGCCAGGAGGCTATACTTGCATTAACTTGGAAAGTGCGTAACACTGGACAACGGTCTTATATAAGTAACAAAACTTACGAAACCGCCTAAGGGCCCTCGCCCACGGCGACTTTTTGTAGCGATGCTGTAGCGCGTTTACGAAATGCGCGACTGCATCGCTACTAACGCGCATTAGTCGCATTTGCAACGCGCTACAGAAGCGATGCCAACGCGCTACTAACGCGCTACAGTATCGCGACCGTGTCGGACGACATCGGGGAGAAAACAGAGGGAGGGTGGCGCGTAAGTGAAGAACCGAGCTTTCGTTGCCTACGCTTCGGCTGCTTACGTAAAAGCAGCGCCAAAGACAACGTGACGAATGTTGCCTCAACGGAGTCCATCTTGCAACTGTAGCGATCGCAGGTATTTTTGCGCCGTTACTGAATCGCGTTTGCATCGCGACAGAAGCGCACCAGTGTCGCGTTTGCATCGCGACTGAATCTGGGCCCGTGGGTGAGGGCACACAGCTAGCGGCCGCTTCGCGACTGTATCGATGCGGACGCGCGACAGCATCGCTACTGCATCGCTACAAAAAGTCGCCGTGAGCGAGGGCCCTAAAAGGTCCATAGGTACTGTTGCCTTATCTATAGCTAAAAAACAAAGGCGGGTTATTTACACCATTTATAACTCAAGAACGGCTGTACCGATTTTTACGATGTTTGATTTAACTATTCAGACATAGGAAAAATTCCCAAAAAAAAAAATATGAAGATACATTATTTTCTCACACATGAAATTTAGACAGGGCAACGTATGTCGGGCCAGCTACTTACAAATAAGAGAAACTTATATCCGAAATAAATACTGTAATCGAACTATTGTCACTCAATAACAAAAAACTTATGAGTTAACATTAAATTATCGCCTTGTCAAGGCTGTATAAATGAAAGAAGTAACAACACAAATATAAGAGACGGGCATAATTTTGCAAGCACGACCCACCGACTATATTGGGACAAAATATCAGTCGCAGAAAATATTGCCCTAAGAAAATATAAGCAGCTCTAAGAAAGGGTGGTTTTTATTAGCTGCATTATTCGGAATCAGTGATGAGTATGGTTCAGATGTCTCCTTTATTTACGAATAATCCTCTATTTACGAATAAAACCTCTATTTTCGTGGTATATTTGTATGCTTTGATACTTTGCTTTCTTTGATGTTGGTATCGAATAATGTACCTAGTTGGTTTTTGTTCAGTAGATTTAGGTTTAGAAGCTTTGTCGTTGGCTAGGCTTTGTGTTTTATGCAATAAGATTTAGTATTTATTCTTTAAGCTAGGTTTGCTAGCTTTTCTTGTAAGTTTTTTTCGTATTAAGTCTTTGCGTGTCGGATGAACCTCTTAGGTTTAGACGCATTGGCTTTTTAATTTGTTTCTGTAATCACGACATGCGATGAGTTAAGGCGCTATGACCCGACAGAGACCATGCTTACTAGTTTTTGAATCCATGGGAAACATAAAAAAGTGTGTTATAAAATTCTGAAAAAAAATAGATGAAAAATATTATTTCCTGTAGTAGGAAATTATTATTTTAATTTATCATTGAAGTCGGTTTTGTATCCTAGCAGAACCTACCCAATTGATCATGCAGCATATTACCAAAGAGTTAAAAAAAAATTGCTGCATTGCTCAATTTGCGATTTTCCGTATTTAGCTTATCTCAGCTTCTTTAGTTTATCTATCTTGCTTCAAGGCACTGCAGTCTCTTTTATTCAATAAGCCTTTATAGTCATTGATTTGTAACAAAAATACATTCACAAATTTCCAAAGAAAAGTAGGTATGCACTCCGGGAATCATCATCTATCTTCTGGAATACGAACGCGCGATGATGAGATCTAATAAACAGAGTGAAATTGAATTCATGGGCATCTTTTTAAGGGGGCATTGTACTCATCATTATGTACAACTTTTACTATGGTACCAAACCTAAAAAAAAAACAGCTATTTCCTAGATTTTGCCGAGTTATGCGAACATAAATTCCAAATACTATTCCAAAAATTATTCAATACATTTGAGTGACAAATGACGATCTAAGGCTGGAGTAGATAAACTCTTTAAAAAGGCAACTTCATATAAACGCGCAATGATCGGTGAGTTCCTACAAAACGTGGTAGTACGTAACTTAGGTAGTACACAACTTAGGAGGAGCATAGGAGGCATTGCCTCTGTTGGGACATAGCCAATGCTGTTCCTATGCTCCAACAACTCTATGGCGCGACGTTCATGCTTATTTGGAAACACGAAGATTACCAAAGCGCATACCTTTTCTGTTCTACTTTTATGTGGGTTGAAATAAATGGCATAGATAATAATGTAGGGGATATAATCTATACATATTAGGTCTTTACCTATGAAATTGCCGTTCTGCAGTACTGGCCATTTCAAATCAAAATAATTTTTGTTTGGCTAAGAATTCTAACGTCAAATTAATTTTATTTTAAAAACATGGATTTTTTTTTTCCAAAAGTAGTCATTTGTTTATTGATTAGTGTTACATTTTCATCGCATTTCAATCTTTTTCGTCATCATGGATACGTTAAAAATTCGATTAATTATGGAATATGAGTACCGTCGTGGCAGTTACCACCTGTTATTGGTTTGCTCGCTTCCGTTCTGGAAATTTCGACCTGAAAAATGAACCTCGCGGTCGTCCGAAGACTTTGGTCGACAATTACGAATTAAAGGCGATTGTGGAAGCTGATGATACACAATCTACGGCTGAATTAGCAGCAGCTTTCGACGTTAGCGTCAAAACAATATTGGTCCATTTGCGTCAAATTGGCAAGGTAAAAAAGCTTGACAAATGGGTGCCCCACGAACTCAATGATCGCCAGCGCGAAGTACGCGTCGAGACGTGCCTTGCACTGCTCAACAGACACACAAATGAAGCAATTTTGAACCGCATTGTTACCTGCGATGAAAAATGGATTCTGTTTGATAACCGCAAGTGCTCAACAAGTTGGTTGGATCCTGGTTCAGCACCTAAACAATGCCCTAAACGAAAACTTACCCCTAGAAAAGTGATGGTCACTGTTTGGTGGTCTAGCGCCGGTGTGATTCATCACAGCTTCTTACCAAACGGGGTGAGCATTACTGCAGATGTGTACTGTGAAGAACTGAACACAATGATGGAGAAGCTGGCACATCTCCAACCAGCATTGGTCAATCGCTCGTCTCCGCTGCTCCTGCACGACAACGCGCGACCTCATACTGCACAGCAGACGGTCTCCAAGTTGCAAGAACTGGGGTCTCCGTCATCCGCCCTACTCACCAGACCTTGCGCCTACAGACTACTACTTTTTCCAGAATTTGGATAACTTCTTGGCGGGAAAAAAATTCAATACCCGAGAGGCAGTACAAAATGCCTTTGAAGAATTTGTTGCCTCCCGACCAGCTGATTTCTTTAAGAAGGGCATCAATAAACTGCTACTGCGTTGGCAAAGATGCATTGATTGCATGGGTGATTACTTCGATTAATACAAATAAAAAATACATGAAAAAAATTCGTTTAAATTTTTTCATACAAAACGGCAATTTCATAGGTAAAGACCTATTATAATAAATCTGTAGACGAAGCGTTTCTGTACATTACAAATATTTAAAAAAAAAATAGGTGGGGTGTTAAAGAATGACCAGCAGATGCCATTTCTACCATTTTTGTCATTTTTGTCTGTTTGTCTGTTTGTCTGTTTGTCTGTTTATCTGTTTGTCTGTGAGAGTTCATTTTTTTGTTCAAATATCACGTCAAA
Organism: Cosmia trapezina; assembly: GCA_905163495.3. NCBI lineage: Eukaryota > Metazoa > Arthropoda > Insecta > Lepidoptera > Noctuidae > Cosmia > Cosmia trapezina. Next base: position 6,547,370 of record LR991020.1, read on the forward strand.
AGTGCAAAACCAATATGGTTAAATGTTATACTCAAATATTGTGTGTAACTCAGAGTCATATTTAGTTTTTGTTTCATCGCAATCGCTTCAGTCTTTCAAAAGATATATGAATTTAAATTGTTCAAGAAAAACTTTTCATTACGGTGTCTAAAGTTCATACGTACACGTAACGACATCTATTGATACCAAATGGTACTAACAAAATAAAATATTATAAACACGTCCTGTGTCTGTATTATTTCAATAAAAAACACTTTCCACTGGTGGTTAACCTGATGGGTCGATCCAGCAGGATAAGCTACGCTTGCCGGGGTTGGTCAGTGGATGGGTGACCATCTTTACATACCGAAACTCCTCCGTGCCTCGGGAAGCACGGTAAGCCGTTGGTCCCGGCTATCATTCGTGGATCTTTGACAGTCGTTATGGGTCGTCAGAAGCCCGAAAGTCTGACAACCAGTCTTACCAAGGGGTATCGTATTACCCAGTAACTGGGTTGTGGAGGTCAGATAAGCAATCGCTCCATGTAAAATACTGGTATTCAGCTGCATCCGGTTAGACTGGAAGCCGACCCCAACATAGTTGGGAAAAGGCTAGGCAGATTGATTCCATTGGTGGTTGATTAGTAACGCTAAAAGAATCTTAAATATAAAAAACCGGACAAGTGCGTGTTGGACCACGCTCAATGAAGGGTTCCGTAGTTGGGATGAGTTTATCCCAAGAACAAACTTAACATTGTAGTTGAAACATGTTCTCCCATACATTCCAACTGTAAATGGAAGTTTGTACTCACAATATTGAGAGATTTACCATGTTATTTTATGACCACAGACTTCTTATAGGTTTTCCTGTAATGAACGGGTAAAGAACTACATAAATCTGTATTTTTTTTTCAAAATTTCAGGCTCTGTAGTTTCGGAGATTAGGGGATATGTTGGTTAATTTTCTTAAAAAACTTTTAAAATAAAAATTTTAAAATTATAAAAAAATATGTATTTGAGACCCTCATGGTATTAAGCCCTTTCATCTGATATGTCACACGGTACAGTTTGCAAAACTTTTTTTTTTCATTTTCTTATTTGCCCCACAAAAGTGACCCCCATATTCAAAATCCATTTATTTACTTTACCCGTCCGCATTTGGGTCACAGAAATTCATAATTATGTGTACCAAACTTTAACTTAATGGGTCCAATAGATTCGGAGCAAATTAGCTGTGACAGACGGACAGACAGACAGACACACGAGTGATACTTTATGGGTACTGTTTTTTTCCTTTTGAGGTACGGAACCCTAAAAATGGGGATATAATAGTAAGATGATAGTTAATACTAATAACTGATGTGGTGTTCTGAGTGAAAAAGAATGCAATGTCAGATAATAATCCTATCAACTTTTCATACATAGAGAAGGAGTGGGGGAGGGGTTGAGAGGGTAGGGGAAGGGGGACGTGGTGAGGGGGAGGGGGAAGCAGTTAGGAGGTGTGAGGGGGAAGTAGGGGGAAGGGGATGCGGTGACGGGGAAATAGAGGGGAACGTGAGAGGGGGATGGGGAGGGGGACGGTAAGACGTGGGTGAGAGGAGAGTTAGAGGAGGAGGGTTGAGAGGTTGGGTGAGAGAGGGGGGGACGAGCGCCTTAACACCTTAATGTTGCTTTTTGTGTAGCACTGGATTCATTGAAGAAACCCGACAGAAATGACCGAAAAATAGAAAGTCGGGACAATGAAGGGTTCCGTAGTTGGGATGAGTTTATCCCAAGAACAAACTTAACATTGTAGTTGAAACATATTCTCCCATACATTCCAACTGTAAATGGAAGTTTGTACTCACAATATTGAGAGATTTACCATGTTATTTTAAGACCACATACTTCTTATAGGTTTTCCTGTAATCTACATGTAAAGAACTATTTTTGTATTTTTTTTTAAATTTTAGTAGTAGTTTCGGAGATAAGGTGGAGGAATGGTCAATGTTTGTCTATTTGCTTAAATAACTCTAAAATGATTTATTTTAAAATAATTATAGTAAGCCCTTTCATTTGATATGTCACAGTACAGTTTGCAAAACATTTTTTTAGAATTTTCTTATTTGCCCCCTCAAAGTGACCCCCCTATTCAAAATTCATTTATTTACTTTAGCCGTACGTGTTTGGGTCACAGAAATCCATATGTGTACCAAATTTCAACTTAATCGGTCTATTAGATTCGGAGCAAATTGGCTGTGACAGACGGACAGACAGACAGACACACGAGTGATCCTATAAGGGTTCCGTTTTTTTCCTTTTGAGGTACGGAACCCTAAAAAGGAGTAAACGCCAGGCGTCGTCAGAGCTGACACACACACTTTTTTTAAAATGGGTTTCCTTTTGAAATATAGCAGTTTCGTATATGCTGTCCAGGAATTCCGGTCTCTGGACCTGGATTTCTCTCTAGAGGTCGAGATTATTTGAGGCATCTTTATAACCGACTTCAAAAGAAAGAAGTTTTCAATTCTTCTGTTTTAGGGTTCCGTAGCCAAATAGTACATAGAAAGGGAAGTCTTATCATTACGTCCTGTCCGTCTGTCCGTCCGTATGTCACACACCTAATGTTTGAAAGAGTTTTCTCCAGAGATCACCTCACCGAGATCACCCGAGATCATTTACTATGGTGAAGATCTGACAATTGAACTCTTCAGTAACGCAGATACAGTAGGTATACGTACAGTGATTTGGTTATTGTACAGAAATCAAAGAAAATTACTGCATCCGTGGTCACTAATTATGGACTTCGATCGTTTTTAAAAGTTTTGCCTCCCTATACATGGATGTTCACGGTATAAACGAAAGACAGTTTGATGCGCAGTCCAAACCGCACAGATCCATCCGCAGTTTGGAATGCAGTCCACAGATCCGTGGTCCAAACTGTAGGTACCTAAACCCCGCTATTCGTTCGTTCCGAAACGATAGTTTGGAATGGCGCGTTGTGTTTCCAGCAGTCAGAATACGTGTAAAACCCCGCTATTATAAACCGCAGTAACTGCAGGGCTGTGGTAGAGAACCCCAGGTAGCGGTTCCAACCAGGCAAGATCGGAAGATTCTTCATTTTATTGGAGGAGTGATACCTACACCAACATGCACGCAAACGAAGTCGCGGGCACAGCTAGTTAAATAAATAAATCATACAAGTTATTTTTATCTGGCGTAGGCAGATGTGAATAGAAACGCTGAGAGTGAACGCCCTAGGAAGACATATAGTGACCTTATTGGTGATGTTCTTCAGAAAGGTCAGGTGCGTAGTACTCCCAACCAGCGTGCGTGTATGACCAGATGTATGAAAGTAAATGAGGCAAAAGGAGTATCTAAGGTTCGCAGTAGGTGGCGTTCTGTAGTTTTTCCTTCCCATGGGGGTAAGAAACCGTGAGTTTATGTATACTAGCTTTTGCCCGCGGCTTCGCCCGCGTAGATGTCGGTAAATATACCTTGGGAATGTCCTACCGGGAAATGCTTCCTTACTCCTTGTCTACATTATAAAGGGAACCTCTGTGCAAAATTTCAGCTTTCTAGGTTCAAGGATTTGGGCTGGGCGTTGATGAGTCAGTCAGACTTCTCTTTTTATTTCTAAAGTTGTATTTTTATGTGGGCACTTTTTTATCATAAAGGAAAACATGAAACTGCTTTTATATAACGGCACCGATTTCTAATATTCTATTTATTTCAATCTATCAATTAAGTACCGGAATTTCAAAATTATAATTTTATCATGAAAGTGTTGCGACCTCAATAATACAGACGTCCATATTATTTCACATGGCAACATTATAGTATGACAGTATAATTTGCAGCGCCATGATGATTGATGTCGCTCATAATACGTCGCCCGAACATTTTACATAGCAAACGATGATTTACGATGTACCCTTAATTGTACTTTAATCAACCAATTATATAATATTGGCAGAGAAATAAGCGATCGTTGGATAATGATATTAAATAAAACTGAAATCAATCAAAATAAAATACTTCAAATTATTTTATTAAAGCAAAATAAAATCTAAATATATAAAAGAAGAAACTAACTGACTGACTGACTGACATAACAACGCACAGCCCAAACCGCTGGGTCTAGAGATTCCAAATGCACGTAGATTCCTTATGAGGTCTAGGGGTGCACTAAGAAAGGATTTCTCAAAATTCACACTCTAAAGGGGTGAAATGGGGGTCCAAAGTTTGTATGAAAAATCTAATTCCTTGAGTTAATGTGAAAACAGGGAATATAGTTTATATGGAAAATTTTATTCACTAAGTTAATTATCTTGAAACTTGGCACAAATACTTAAGTAATAAAGTTTGACATTAATAGTGTTTCCCCCAGAGGAAAGGGTAGAGGAGAGGGGTGGTGAGGAGGGAAAGGGGGAAGGTAAGGTGGAGATGGTGGGTAAGGTGTAGTGAGGTAGGAGAGGGGGAGGATGATAGAGGGAAGGGGAGACGGGGAGAGGGATAGGAGGGTGTAGTGAGGGGGAGGGTGTGGAGAGTAGTAGAGTGGGAGGGTGAGGTCTCAGACTTAAATAGTTATTTTTGCATTTGATAGCCCAATTCTTAAGGACGGCTATAGGCTTATTTAACATCAGTCTAGAATTCTTAGGTGCAGAGCAAAAAGAAAAAAGTCAGAAAGAAAGCTAAGCGAAAACGAAGTAATATCGTGGGCAGGAAATGCGATGGGACGGGGTGAGTCGGGGGAACAAGAAATTTCACGCGGGCGAAGTCGCGGGCAGAAGCTATGTCAATACATAAAAAGAAAAGTCCTGACTGACTGACTAACTCATCAACGCCCAGCCTAAACCCTTGGACCTATAAAGCTGAAATTTTGCACAGAGGATTCCTTTATAATTTAGAAAAGGAATAAGGACGGATTTTTGATCCCGTGGGATAATTTCCGACATCCACGCGGGCGAAGCCGCGGGAAAAAGCTAGTTATCAATAAAATAAGAAGTAATCTGCCTAGCCTTTTTCAAAGTATGTAGGGGTCGGCTACAGTCTAACCGGTTGCAGATGAATACCTACCAGTATTTTACATGGAGCGACTGCTGATCTGACCTCAACAACATACTGGGTAATACCACACCCCTTGGTGGGGTTGTAAGACTTTGGGTCTTCTGACAACCCGTAACGACTGTCAACGATCCACGTATGACAGCCGGAATCAACGGCTTTCCCAGAAACGGACCCCACCGTGCCTTGTTATGTAAAAATGGTCACCTATCCACGGACCGACCGCGGAAAGCGTACCTTAACGTGATCAATCGACCCATGTGGCTTTTATTTCTTAGCCACGAGCCCCTTCTGCGTTTGAATATAACCTTTATAATCGACCTCTGCAATAAATCGTGTGAACATCTTAAGTTCACTAAGCATTCTTCGCCGATATATTCACTGTTCAACGCCCCGATTTGATACATTATATTATTACTAGCTTTTGCCCGCGGCTTCGCCCGCGTAGATGTTGGAATATATCTCATGGGAACGTTCATGTGGAAAACATATCGTTGCCGTTGTGGATATATCGTTGCCGTGTATGGTGGGCTTAAAGCTCCCAGTCAGCGTGATTTTTTCCGACATCTTCAACAATCATCGTCATAATTCAGACAATTTACAAAAAAACCGTAACAAATAACAACTGAATCACTGCTTTGGTGAAAACCGTATGAAAATCCATTCGTCGTAAAAAAGTCGCATGAAATAAAGACTAAATGTTACCTCAAGAAGTCAATATACGAACTGTGACTACATTTCCAATCCCTTAAATCTCTTAAAAAGAGGTAGGTACACAAACATTTTAATATTATTTGTGAATTTTCAAATCAACCCATATTGTACCTTATGGGATGATTTTTCAAAAACGCTGTACACAGCTACTTATCTAGCTATACATTTACAGTATAAGCTGACCTCTCATTGTACTGAAATTCTATACAATGTGAGATCACCTTAAACTGGAGCTGTTTGTTATGTAGCCGTGTGTACCATATATTTCTTAATTTCCTACCAAAAGCATAAATTTGAATCTTCATATCCCTAACTTAAGAAATGCTGGGTTCCCCATACAAACTTTCATCCCCTATATCACCCCCCGTAGGTTTTTTTTGAAAGAAAAAAAGTAGCCTATGTTCTTCCCCAGGATGCTATCTATAGCCTTGCCAAATTTTATCGAAATCCGTGCAGTTTTGTGAATTTTAAAATCAACCTCTATTTTACCCCCTTAGGGGATGATTTTTCAAAAATGCTTAATCGCATGTTTCTTTATTTCCTACCGAAAGCATAAATTAGAATTTTCATATTCCTAACTTAAGAAATGCTGAGTTTCCCATACAAACTTTCATCCCCTATATCACACCCCGTAGGATTATTTTTCAGAAAAAAAGTAGCCTATGTCCTTCCTCAGGATGCCATCTATAGCCTTGCCAAATTTTATCGAAATCCGTTCAGTAGTTTAGGCGTGAAAAGGTAACAGACAGACAGACAGACAGACAGACAGACAGACAGACAGACAGATAGACAGACAGACAGACAGACAGAGTTACTTTCGAATTTATAATATTAGTATGGATGTAGTAATTCTCTTGAAATTTCAGCTACATTGTGAAGCTTTGATGTAACTTGAGCCATGTTCATGTACAATGACTTATGTCGTATCAGTGTTCAGTGTGAATTAATGTAGTCTGTCGTGTGTGTGAAATTGATCTTTAATATATTATGTGAACTTTGCTGCGTGTCAATGAACTTGTGACCTTCTTTAAATTAGATGCAGAGATGTTTTTAGGGTTCCGTACCTCAAAAGGAAAAAACGGAACCCTTATAGGATCACTTGTTTGTCCGTCTGTCTGTCTGTCAGTCTGTCAAGACCCTTTTTCTCAGGAACGCGTAGAGGTATCAAGTTGAAATTGATATGAAATACGTAAGTCTATGGTCTCTTGGAGTTCTAAAAAAATTAGGCTTATACGTCAACGCAATAAAAAAACACGGCCATTTATGCGACATATTTTGATACTAGCAAGGAAATCAAAACCTATAGGGTACTTCCCGTTGTCCTAGAATCATGAAATTTAGCAAGAAGCAAGGTCTTACAACACAAATAGAGGAAAAAGTCCGAAAATTGTTAATTTGTAATTCTGTTACATAAAAAAATACTTTCAAGGTTGTCAGTCTGGCAAGACCCCGTTTCTCAGGAACGCGTGAAGGTATCAAGTTGAAATTAATATCAAATACGTAGGTCTATGATCACTAAGGAGTTCTAAAAAAAATCAAGCTTCTAAGTTAACGCAATAAACAAATACGGCCATTTATGCGATACTCACAAGTAAATCAAAACCTAAGGAACGGGGAAGGGGAACTTCCCGTTGACCTAGAATAATGAAATTTGGCAAGAAGCAAGGTCTCACAGCACAAGTAAATGAAAAAGTCAATTTGTAATTTTATCACATAATAATTATTTTTTTGGGATTACAATATTAAGTTTGTTTTTGGGACAAATTCTTTTGAACTACGGAACCCTTCATCGTTTGTGGTCCAACATGCACTTGGCCGGTTTTTTAGTTATGGTTTCCAATTCAATAGTCCGTAATGGATTGGAAATTCAGGTTAGTTCAATTTCCATTGGGATTATTTTTAACCGACTTTAAAAAAGGAGGTTCTGTATTCGACTATTATGTATGTATGTATGTATGTGTGTACGTATGTTTGTATGTTTGCGATTTTCTTAAAAATCAACGAACTAATTTTGATGGTTCTTTCACTAACGTGAACATACTTTCAGGAAGGTTTTAGTATATAATACATTAGGTAATTATTCTTATGTACGAAGTTATATGCATAAATACACTGTATCTCCGGCATTTCTAAGCGGATTTTGATGATTCTTCTTTTTTTTCGTCTTGGGCTTTACTTATTTACTTAATTGTATATTTAACTAAAAATTTCAAAATAAATTGATTTAAAACCGACCTCAAAAACCTAAAACGAATAAAATAACTTTCTTTAAAAACTTAACTTAGCAGCTTCTGAAATCGGTGTTTTCAGTTCTTCAATGCTTGGCACCGACTTCAGAAAATGTGAAGTTTTTAAAAACGTTATTTTTTTCATTTTAGGTTTTTGAAGTCAGTTTATCCTTTTTTTCACTGATAAAAATTATCTGTACGCAAGCATGGACCACATATTTCTTAGATTAAATGCTCTTTAATGAGAAATTCACAAAAATATTGATATCTAGAAGAAAATAGTATATTATGCAATTAGTGAATAAAGGACGGATTTAAAGCGAGGGCCATAGATGAATCACGAGCTAGTGAAGGATTGTAACGATTGAATCACGACCGTAGGGAGTGATACATGATGATTGAATCACGAGCGTAGCGAGTGATTCAAGTGTTAGAATCCTGAGCGATGCGAGTGATTCATGGCCCTCGATATAAATTCGTTTTATTCAAGAGTTGCATACTATACTTTATACCATGACTACGAGAAAAAGAAAGATTTAAGTGAAAATAGACATATAATGAAGATTTTTCTTCATTAAATGTCTATTAAAAGTTAAATTGGCTTTGATGTAAACCAGCCGGCATTTTTTGGGTAGCAAGTTTTCCACTATATCGGCCGCCCTCTCTTTCATAAACTCAGGTGTTAACACATCTTCATCACTAGAATGCATTTTTAATCGACTAGAACAACACTAAACAAACACAAAATTAAAGATTAAAGCAACACTAAACTTTGTGTTCGTACAACTTACAGTATTCAAAATAGCGCCAATTTACTAAGGACACCAAAGAACACAAAACAGTTTTTATTCTAATGCTAAACTCCTTGTCGAAAATGTCGACCAATCAAATTGAATTTAGAACACATCAATATAGGTCGAATACAAAGATTACACTTACACTAGATACGGCAAGCCACGACCAAGCGTGCCCTGCATGTTCGACTGTTCGTACTAAAAAAAGTCTGTTAGCTCAGTGACGCTTAGCGATTGAAACAATTCTGTTTACTTTGAGCACATCACTAAATGGCTGGGGTGAAGTTATCGTAGGTATAAAAAAGATGATACGTTCGGTTTTCATACTATCTAATAACATGCCGTATCTAGCCTAGGTACTCTAAATCTGTGGTCGAATACATTGGTGTGTTCCATTTTCAAACATCAAAACAGTGAGTAAAAGTGCTTTTTATTCACTGTTTTCAGTGAATAAAATAAGCTTTTTAGAGGGGGAATGGTATAAAAACATTTATTCACATCGTATAGAAGACACCACAGACATACACAGGTAATAACACCAATTTCCCGTGCACAGAAAGGAAATTTTCCTCGAAAAACACGGAAAAAGCCATTCATAAACAAAAATAACTTAAACAAAATACTATCAATTTGCATCACACAAACAAAAGCGCTCGCTTAACCCTAGGAGGGCCGACGAATCAGTAAAAAATTGCCGAAAAATACTTATTCCTCTTACATTAGCTTCGAAAATTGTTGCTACCATAAAAAAACGACCGCCATAACATGTGGGGGTAGAATTATTATAAATCTTCATGATATTACCATAGACCAACTTAGCGAACTTTGCTCTCTCCCGAAATTCGCTTGGTAAGTGGGCTGTAAGTCATCCTGCCCTATATGGTAGCTGTTGGATAGTACTTCTTGTTTACGATTCCGTAACGCACGTTAATATTGCCAATGTTTTTGGAGAGTTCCGAGTTACTTACAAACTTCGGGAATGTATGCACGGGGTTGAGCGAAATATTGTAGGAACATACGATAGTCGTGATACTAAATTAGCTTACAGACATTTTTTACTAACGGGGTGGATACTTGAATGGAAGTATTTATGTTTTTATGAATCCTAGACACTTTTACATGATGACGACATGAGACTGAGGTTAACTTAGTGGTTCTTAAAGCTGTTTATACAGGTTATTAGGTATAATATGCTTATCCTAACAGTGTCATTGAAACAAAACTTAATTGTAACAAAGTATAGCTTTTTATACCTATATTTTGTATGACTTAAGTTTAGCTAAGCTAGAACGATGTACATACAGGGTGAAACGAGGGACATACTTTAACGGAGTGTAGTACTCATGAAAATGAACAACTTCTACCATGAAACTAACCCTGAAATATGAAAAAGAAAATCAGCTGTTCTCTACAAAGTGCAAAACCTACGCGATCAAAATGTACGAGACAGCTGATTTTTTTTTTCATATTTCAGGGTTAGTTCCATGGACATAGGCTACTTTTTATACCGTTTATGCGTTCCTGTGGGATAATTTCCGACCTCCAAACGGGCGAAACCGCGGGCAAAAGCTAGTAATTCATATAGTCATAACACAACTGAACGTTAAACACTTTCACAAACCAATAGGTAAGTACATAGTTTGGTGAGTTTCCTTAGTAGGGGACGTGAAACGTTCGTCGCCAACTATTTTTCTGGGGTTACAACTGAGTTATAACACGAATGTCCCCGCTGAAAGGTAACGACAAGGTAAAAGTATGTTATTTCTATATTTACACCAAAATAACCCTTATTACTTTGTGTTGCTACGTATTTTACCTACAAATGTTTTAGTTTACTATGTTTTGGGATTTTATCCTGTTATGGCTTGAATACATTTTTATTTATTTTTTATTTATTTATTTAGTTCAGACACAGAGATCCATATTTATGTTAGTAGGTATACTTAGACAACTATGTTAGTAACCAACGATAGTACTATGACAAACATACAAAAGGCCACAAACACTTAAACAAAAATATTGAAGTAGGGGTCCTGTACTTATCTAAAATCAAATTGTAAAAACTAAATTAAAAATTATTAAAAATTAATTCAATGTTATTATAAATTAAATAAATCAATAAAATTACATAATTAAATAAATAAATTAAAATTGTAAACTAAATTTAAAGAATATTAAAGTTCATTCCAATTAATGTCAATCTTAAAAATTAAATATTATTAAAAATTAAATATTATTAAAAATTAAATAAACAAATATTACAAATTGGAATGGAAATTAAATTTAAATTACTAACTTAACAAAGGACCTCCAGAGCGGGGATGAGACCCTGTCAGCTAAAGTGTTCAGGATTTTGTTGCGGCCGCCACGCAACCTGCAGATCAGGGACACCGTCTTCTTGCGAATGATGGCATGAAAGCCATCAGTGCGAAACAGCGCAAACATCTCCGATGCACTACAGAAATGTGGCAGCCCCATCATCATCATCATTTTGCGCAGCAGTCAATTTTATTGCTTAAGAGTTCCTAACATAGAACGAAATATACAACATCGTGTCGTTTTACATCTTCGTCAAATTTCAGGGTGTGATACAGAACAACAAACCGAATAACTTTCTGCATGGGACCAACATTGTATTCGCGAAAAAATTTTCAACTATCTCATTGAAAACTGAGGAGCTCGTGGCTAAGTAATAACAGCCGCACGGGTCGATCCGTCAGGTTAAGCTACGCTTGCCGGGGTTGGTCAGTGGATGGGTGACCATCTTTACATACCGAGATTCCTCCGTGCCTCGGAAAGCACGTTAAGCCGTTGGTCCCGGCTGTTATTCGTGGATCTTTGACAGTCGTTACGGGTCGTCAGAAGCCCGAAAGTCTGACAACCAGTCTTACCAAGGGGTATCGTATTACCCAGTAACTGGGTTGTGGAGGTCAGATAGGCAGTCGCTCCATGTAAAATACTGGTATTCAGCTGCATCCGGTTAGACTGGAAGCCGACCCCAACATAGTTGGGAAAAGGCTAGGCAGATTGATATTGTTTTGGGATTTTATCCTGTTATGGCTTGAATACATTTTGCGCAGCAGTCAATTTTATTGCTTAAGAGTTCCTAACATAGAACGAAATATACAACATCGTGTCGTTTTACATCTTCGTCAAATTTCAGGGTGTGATACAGAAGATTAAACCGAATAACTTTCTGCATGGGACCAACATTGTATTCGCGAAAAAATTTTCAACTATCTCATTGAAAACTGAGGAGCTCGTGGCTAAGTAATAACAGCCGCACGGGTCGATCCGTCAGGTTAAGCTGCGCTTGCCGGGGTTGGTCAGTGGATGGGTGACCATATTTACATACCGAGATTCCTCCGTGCCTCGGAAAGCACGTTAAGCCGTTGGTCCCGGCTGTTATTCGTGGATCTTTGACAGTCGTTACGGGTCGTCAGAAGCCCAAAAGTCTGACAACCAGTCTTACCAAGGGTATCGTATTACCCAGTAACTGCAGGGTTGTGGAGGTCAGATAGGCAGTCGCTCCATGTAAAATACTGGTATTCAGCTGCATCCGGTTAGACTGGAAGCCGACCAAAAGGCTAGGCAGATTGATCATTGAAAACTTCAATACCTACTCGACGCGAATGTATGAGACGGCTGATTATTTTGTCGCGATTACGATGTTGGTGCCATGGAAAAAGTTGTTCGGTTTGATGGTCTTACCACACCCTTAAATTTGACGAGGATGCAAACCGACACGTTGTAATTATTAGACTTTTCACTAGAGCTCTTGAAAAAAATCATGTCTCAATTTTGATGTTGCCTATCTCTAGAGAGACAACATCAAAATTAAGAGAGGATTTTTTACTGCACTGGTTAAGTAATATCCGTCTTTCGTGAGCAAGGTTTTCCCCGGTTTAGTTGTCAATAATATAAAGCATTTTGTACAGGCGTGTTCTTATCTATAAATAGATAAAACCGGTCAAGAGCGAGTCGGACTCGCGCACCAAGGGTTCCGTTCCGATTTCTGAAAAAGTGTGCTATTTAGAGACATCGTTTTATTTTTCCTGTAATCTTTACATAAACTTCTATCACATAGAATAATTTCAGATTTTTCTCTTGGCAAACTTCGGAGATAAAGGGGGGAACGGTATTTTTTTTACATTTTTTATCAAAAGTCAAAAACTATGTGACCTAAAAAAAAATAAAAAAATGTTTGAGAATGTGCAAACAGCGCTCTTTCATATGATACCCCACATGCCCTAGTAGCCCCACTTTTAATTTTTAAGACCCCCTTTCAGTCTCTGTTGCAAAAAAAAATATAAATATTTTTATGTTTTTCTTATTTGAAAAATAGTTGGATAAACGTCTCCTAAAACTGTTCCAAATTTCAAGTTGATAGCATTTGTAGTTTGAGATATCCAGCTGTGACAGACAGACAGACAGACAGACTGAGTCACACCATAAGGGTTCCTTTTTTACCATTTTGGTACGGAACCCTAAAAAAGAGAAGTCCTGACTGATTGACTGATTCATCAACGCCCAGCCCAAATCCTTGGACCTAAAAAGCTGAAATTTTGCACAGAGGTTCCATTTATAATGCAGACAAGGAATAACGAAGGAATTCCCAGTAGTACGTTCCCGTGGGGTATTTTCCGACATCCACGCGGGCGAAGCCGCTGGCAAAAACTAGATTACTTATATAACAGTTTATGTACGCACATACAGTATGTTCAGTAATGAATGGATAACCTTGAAACAGCATATAATATGTAGAGCTCATGACCGTTCTAAAAAAAAACAAAATAAAAATCGCAAGGAAAAAAATATCCATTATTTTATATTCTTCTTCACCACGACCACAAATGAAGGAATTCCATCAGTTACTTTTTGTTATAATATTGTACGTTGACTATGCCGAGAGAGGCAGTAAATAGTGTGACTAGAAATTGCACAATCAATTTTTTTTTTAAATCGAATCTTGACTTGGGAATTTTTTTTTGTATTTTTTTAGAACGTCCGTAAGGTCTATATGCTATTTCAAGGTAATCCATTCATTACCGGACACTCTGCATAAAGAGACAAGAAGAAAAGAACGGAAAAATACGTATTATAGGTGACACTTCAGTCCCCTAACAATTTTTTACACCTTAAAACCAGCAACAACTTAATCCAACCAGCTTTACACCAACCATAAACACTGCACTAATCTTTTTAATCGCCAAAAAACTGAACTAAACCTCGCCACACATTGCTCACGTCAAGACACGAGGCAACAAAAAACCTTCCCCGGTTAGGAAGCCAATGATTAGCATTGCAAATACAAGGACAGTCCCCCAGAAAGATCCGGTCCCCCGCATGTAAAGTACCTAAGTGATATTTCGGATTTAAATTGCAAAAACGTGTTGGGAATCACTTAAAAAAGGCACCCATATGTTATTTTGTAGAAATAAGTTTGAGTGCAAGTGTTCGCTCTTAAGTATGTACGTGTTATGGGTTTGAAGGGGAATTGATTGATTTTTATGACCGCGCCTCAGAGTGCACGTTTAATCATCGCGGTTGTTATACGTAGGCATAATATGTGGACCGTTGCTAGGAGTCAAAAAGTCGAAGTTAAATCAATCTGCCTAGCCTTTTCCCAACTATGTTGGGGTTGGCTTACAGTCTAACCGGATGCAGCTGAATACATGGGACGACTTAACTTTTTACACCTATGTATCCTGCTTATGCGTATGAAGTTTTATTAAAATCGGTTCATTCATTTCGAAAAGTAAGGACTTGAAAGTTTGTATGAAATGCTGTACGGCGTTAAACGCTCTTAAGCCTTATTTATTAAGTAAAGTTTAGTTTATTTTCAAATATGTATGTTTAAGTTATGGTATTTATCTATGGGCCTGTGTCGCCTGAAATAAATGGTTTATTTATTTCTAGGAGTCCTACATTTATCGTGTTTTAATAGCAGAAGTTGTAAAGGATCTGCTTAACTTAACTTCTTGTGATAAAGCTAAACAACCCCCTTTGCATAAACTCTTCACAGAAATAATATATTAAGATAACAAAGAGCATAAAATGAAACATATTTTGTATATCAAAACCGTGTAAGCATAAAGATAAAGCGAACATTTCTCCTGAATTATAGAAAAATACAGGCCATTATATTGCAGTACTAGCCTTCCTGCAGTTTCCTTGCTCGAAAAGAAACAGACTTGCATGAGGTAAATTCCCAAGGAATTTTCTTGTACCTAAATTCCAAATAAACCTGTGACTCCATTTTACACTTTACGCAGTCTATGTAAGGTTCAATTTGAGAAATGGACTAAATGATGGAAGCGAACATTTGTCAGTGTGAGGGTAATCTGTTTGTCTGTCAGTGCGTCAACACATCACCCGCTTGACGCAAAGTCGGTGATTCTTCTTTGTGATACTGATTGACTGGTTGATAAGCTAAATTCTACTTTGATTCGAAAGGCTTACGGTTAGGAATCGCTTGATTGATGTACAGAGAAACGAAGGACGACAAATTAGAAGTTTGAACAGAGATAAGTGGGTGGGTCTTATTTTAATACGTATTTAAATAAGAACTTGTAATAATGGTAATGGAGTATTGATGTTGAAAGTGACATCTATTTTGTTGAAGATTAAGTCGAATTTCGAATGACACAAAGAATTTTTTTTTTTTTAAAGGGAAATAAGGATAAGGCTGAAAAAGATGAGTAAATCAGGGATGCATACACTCGGCAGTGGGTGAATGAGGACACAGAACAAAATAAAGGACCGTATATTCTTAATTAATGTTTTTAATAAAATTTCAAGGAAAAAGAGCCTTTTGAAGTTATTTCAAAAGGTTTTTGAAATTATTTTAAGCAAATCCTTTAACAAAATTTTCTCGTGGATGCATAGGAAAGAACAATGCAATGTTTTATTTTTAAATTGTAGAGCGTGTCTTGTCTTCGTGAAATATTTTAGGATAGGAAAGTTTTTATGTTTTATATTCGGAAAAGTTTCATGTTTTTATTTGGGTGCATTACAAACTGAACACAGTTTTTCTCATGACTATAATAATAACGCAATAAATTTAATTTGAATTAACCTCTTAAGGAGTCATTGTACTCATCATTTTGAACAACTTTTACTATGGGACCAAGCCTGAAATCGCGAAAAAAAAATCAGCTGTTCAATACATTTTGACGAGTTTGATGTAGATAATTAATGTAGGTACTGAACAGCTGATTTTTTTTTTTGCCATTTCACGTTTGGTCCCATAGTAAAAGTTGTTCAAAATGATGAGTACAATGGCCCCTTAAGAGGTTTAGTGTAAACAAAAAATAATGTTGTATATTTTATACTCTCACAAAAATTGTAAGTGATTGGCGTAAAGACAAAATCTTTTAAGACAGGGTGCACACGCGCGCCAAAAGGGTCGCGCGTGATTTTAACAAATATTTCGTGTGCGAAACTCGCATCGAGAAGAGAATGCCGCGGATACAATCGACGGATTTATCGGATAGGTATGCGAAAACTGACAACAGTAGTTCGGATATTTTATTGTTCCTCGAGTACAATATGTATTGTGTTTTATTGATATCGTACGGCTGATAACTGAACCAAAGCTTCTGTACGTAAATTCTAGAAAATATTCCTGTAGGTAGTTTTTTTTTTTTTTTTTAATTCAAATTGAAAGGGCTTTGTCGCACACGCGATTGTGCCGCCCTGGTTGGCTTAACAAAATCATACTAATAACTATTTAAAGTACTCTTAGCATAGCTAGTTTGTGAAGTACTCTAGCTGCATCAGAAAGTGGCGCAGCTAGAACACTATTACAGTAACCTAGGCTATCTCTCTAATCCTACAATCTAAGCTATTTCTAAATTCCTCGTTGCACACTCGGTTAATATGTGATAAACATCATCAACGGAATTGGTACAAAAATCACAATTAGTAGTTGTTGATTTTGCCATTAGACGACACGGTTGGCGCAGTGGTTGAGCGATTGACTGCTGCGCAGCATGTCGCGTGTTCGATTCCCGCACGGAACAAATATTTGTACGACCTACAAGTATTTGTTCCGAGTCTGGGTGTTTTTCTATCTATAATATGTATGTATTTACAAAAAAAAAAAAAAATGTATATAAGTAGTTTATGAGCCATTTCGTTACCATAACACAAGCATTAGGTTGCTTAGCTTGGGACTAGATGGCGTTGTGTGAAATGTCCAAGGATATTTATTATTATTTATTTATTAACTTATTACACGGAATGTGTCCGGAACGAAGTCTTAATGCTACAACAGTATCACATCTGTTCAACAGTTGGTTATCTATCCACGGTGACTGTAGGTCACGTTTAATCGTGAAGTGATAATGATTTAGTGATGGGGTCCGATGGGACCGACGCCTGCCAGGTTCGCGGGTTGTTCGAAAGAGATACCATGGCCCAGACACACACACACGGGTGGGTTATAGTCAGTAAAAGTTTGACACGCCCCGCTCCACCCAGAACGGGAGAAGTCATTGATGATTTCCCATCCAAAATCTATCAATCTGAATAGCCTTTTCCCAATGGATGCAGCTGAATACCAGTATTTTAAATGGAGTGACTGCCTATCTGACTTCCACAACCCAGTAACTGAGTAATACGATACCCCTGGTTGTCAGACTTTCGGGTTTCTGACGACCCGATGATTTGTGATTTCCTATCCAAAAAAAAAATGTGTTAATGATTTCAAAAAATATAATTAAAGCATTTTCTTAATAACTTAATATGTGAATATTTTAGATTAAGTTTATATTACATAGTGTGTCCACGCGCATGGCGAACCGGGGGCCGCGGGAGAGGCGCGGGGAACAACGGGCGGCGCGCGGGGGGCGCGGGCAACATCGGCCGGCGCGCGGCGCTCGCGCGAGCGAGTCGGCCATTGGGAAATCAACGCGGACCGAGTGCGCGCGTCTACTATATATCGCGGCTCGGCTATCCAAAATAAAAAAGTACTAAAAGAACCTATGTTCGTTTCAGTTCAACACCCCAACATAGTGTAATTATTTTTTTATGTTAAAACGTGGATAAAAAACTGAGAATCACGCAAAAACAATCAATTGTAAGTATTTTTATGAAAGCTTCACCATTTTAAAGCTAATTTAATTATTTATCTTTAAGTATACGTGTTTTAATATAATACCTTTTATTTTATTTATAACTTTTGCGGCTTCGCCCGCGTGGATGTCGGATAATATCCCACGGGAACGTCCTACCGGGAAATCCTTCCTTATTCCTTGTCTACATTATAAAGGGAACCTTTGTGCAAAATTTCAGCTTTCTAGGTTCAAGGGGTTGGGCTGGGCGTTGATGAGTCAGGCAGTCAGTCAGGACTTCTCTTTTTATTTATATAGAAGATAGATAAATTGATAATGCGTCTAATTTGGGACAGCACTCCTTGATGGGCGAATCCTATTACTGGGTAAATGCGACGCGTAAACAAAATTCGTAAATAAACAGCAAAAATAATCTGAGAAATAAAATGAAAACCTACCTATGATTTTCATACTTGTATGCGTGGAAAAATAAAGATGAAATGTTAATAAAGAAATTAGTTAGGTACATATTAATGACTATGAAAATAGAAATTATCTACATATTAATGTTCATAAAAATAACATAAATCACTTTTCTTACTAAAATACTGCTCCCGAAAACATTATACTGTAAAGTCTTCATACTCGAAACTGTTTAGTTGTAATTGTGTGTCTTATTACTGGATATTGTATAATGAACAAGTACCTTTATATTTTAAACTAGCTTCTGGCCGCGACTGCGTCTGCGTGGACATCATAATTGATAACAGTCGTTAAGCCATGTATTGTGATTAAACGTCAAGTCCAGAAACCCTATGTTGTAAATTATAAACTATCTGTGTGCCAAATTTAATCTATATCAACTCAGCCGTTTTTGCGTAAATGAGTAACAAAGATCGAGTCATAAAAACTTTCACATTATTAATATTAGTAGGATATGTGCCATATATATCGACTTTATGAGTTGTATGATGAACGGACTTGTATTAACACTGCTGAATTTAATTTATATGTTAAGAATTATTCTAAATTATTTAAAAAAGTTTGTTGTATGGCCAAGTCACGTTACTTGAGTACAAAAATTAAAAATAGTAGTAATGTAATAAAAATGACATGGAATATCATTAATAGCGAAACAGGAAGGTCAAGCAACCGAAGTAGTGACTACAGCCTTGCTATTGATGACAACATAATTAAATCAGATTCCCAAGTCGCCGCGGCCTTTGAAAAGTTCTTCGCTGAGATTCCCGTATCAACTACTAAATCTCTAAGGTCATCACCCACTGCTGCAGAGTCTTTACTTAAAGAAAACGTTTCAGTTTGTGATTCTGAGTTTAAATTCCAATATGTTACCTGTAGAGACATAATTAAAACCTTTCACACGTTAAATATTAAAAAGACTGCTGATCTATGGGGTAATTCTGTGGACGTTGCTAAATCAATTATAAACATTGTAGCACCTACTTTAGCAGTTATTTTTAACAATTGTATTGACCGTGGTGAGTTTCCTGATCTTATGAAATATAGTAAAATAATACCGTTGTTTAAATCGGGTAGTACATCTGACCCTACTAATTATAGACCTATTTCAGTGCTACCTACTTTTAGTAAAATTTTTGAAAAAGTTATTTTAGATCAACTGCAAAGATTTTTTAATAAACATAAATTATTACATAACAAACAGTTTGGTTTTACAAGGGGTCGTTCGACTACTGATGCCGGTGTTGATCTTTTAGGTCATGTTTATAATGCATGGGAGGATAAATGCGATGTTTTGGGCATTTTTTGTGATTTGTCCAAGGCATTCGACTGCGTTCTTCATGAAACATTAATCAGGAAACTGCATCACTACGGAATCCGGAACGCCTCTCTGGATCTTCTCACTTCTTACTTAAGTGATAGGATTCAAAGAGTTGATGTTAACGGGAAAAGATCACCCGGATCCGTAGTAACAATGGGGGTCCCACAAGGCTCAATTCTTGGCCCGTTTTTGTTTCTTATTTATATTAATGACTTGCCTTACCTCATAAAGGATAATCATGATATAGTGTTGTTTGCAGATGACACTTCACTTTTATTTAAACTCAAACGTCAGCAGCTGGTTACTGACAATGTAAATAGCGCCCTCGCAAAAGTAGTTAACTGGTTTAATGTTAATAACCTACTTCTTAACGAGAAAAAAACTAAGTGTATTAAGTTCACTATACCTCATGTTAGACAAGTAAAAACTAGTGTTCTCATAAAGGGTGAAGAGTTGATTCCCGAAGATACCACAGTGTTCTTGGGCATAACTTTGGATGCCAAACTTCAATGGGGCCCCCATATAGATAAATTGTCGAAAAAGCTTAGCGCTGCAGCATACGCCGTTAGGAAAATTCTGTGTGAAGTGATTTAACTTGTTTAGAGACAGCCCGTTTAGTTTACTTTAGTTATTTTCATAGTGTGATGTCGTACGATATTCTGTTGTGGGGAAATGCCGCCGATATTCAGACAATTTTTGTTTTACAAAAAAGGGCTATTCGTTCAATTTACAAATTAAGTCCCAGACACTCCCTCAGAGATAAATTTAAAGAAATTAATATAATGACTGTGCCTTCTCAGTATATCTACGAAAATCTTTTGTATGCTCATAAAAATATCAATTTGTTTAAAAATACAGTGACGTCCATAATGTGAATACTAGAAACAAACACAAATTTGTTGTTCCTACAACCAGGCTGAAGAAAATAAGTGGTTCGTTTAGTTGCCAATGTATACGTTTTTATAATAAACTACCTAGCCACATTCAAGAACTAAGCCTTAATAAATTCAAAAATTGTATAAAGCGGAAACTTTGTCAGAAAGCCTTTTATACTGTCAAAGACTATATTGAGGACAAAAAGGCTTGGGATTGAGCTGCTCCAATAAATTTACACTATTAATGTTGATTTAAATACCTTTTTACATATTCTATACAATGACATGAATATTTTGTTTGTTATACTATTTTTAATTATTGTGAATGTGAAGACTACGTGGATCATTGTTTTTTATTTATTTTATCCTTTTCTCAGTTTTAGTTATAGTCTGACAGTTTGAGTAATTTATGCGGCCTACCCAAATGTCTTTTCTTTGGTATTGTTCGTCGAATCGTTAAGCTCCTTAAGTTTTGAGTTGAGCTGCACGATTACTGACAAATGCGTGCACTGACTGGACTGGTCCACTCAATCTGTGTGGTTCTTTCATCAAAAGACCATTTCAGACTGCAATCTACATGGTCTTCACATGATCTGACCAAGATTATGTCTGGACTTTAAAAGAGACTGTGACCTCTGAGTTTGTTTCGGCGTTTCTTCTCAGAGTAGTCAGATAGGAAACGTCGAACTCATCTAGTTTAAAAAAAATATGTTTGACGTGTAAAAGTGTTTGTACAAACCTACTTACAGAAAATAAATCATTTATCATTTATCATTTATATATTTATCTTATTTGGTAATCCATAAATAAATACAAACAAACAGAAATCCTTAGAAACTCAATTACTATACCCTACCCAAAACTTTTCTGCAAACGCTACAAAAAATGAACGAAATTGCATGACAATATTTGCCCCTCAACCGCGGTACAGCCAGCAAAACAATATCAATTATTAAAACGAACAACGGCAACTTCATCGGTGTTATTTCCCGGGAGTTCGGTTCTCGCGCTCCATTTCACTAGAACTAACCGGTTCTGGGTACCAGTACGGTTCGTATTGCGGTACAAATTAGACTCATCACTGGTTTTAAATATAGAACGTTGTATTTTGGATATAATTATATGGATTTATTTAAAACGGGAAATATTTAGGCGAGCACTTCATCCGAGTTGGTCGCAGTAACTTGGCTATTTTTTATTTCTAGGAAACATGAATTATTTGAAGTTTACATAAAGAGCTGCAATTATTTATTAAGGCGAAAGCGCCAGGGCAGCCCGCGAAATTCAAAATTTCTTACGTTTTTTGCAATTTGTAGGTCAGTGTGAGCTTGTATGTTGATTAAAATATGATTCGCGGCCGTAGCTAATATGGCTTTACAGAATTATAATCATTACAATCAGCAATACAGCTCCATAAGTTAGCATTTACCTCAAACCTCATGATTTCATGAAATCGCTAGATTTGAGGTAAATGCTAACTTATGGAGTTGTATTGCTGATTCTAATGATTATAATTCTATAAAGCCATATTAGCTTCGACCGCGAATTATATTTTAATTTTTATTTTTTTTTATTTTTTATTCAATAGGTACAGATACAGACAACAGATTAAAAAAATACAAAAAATGGCCTTATTAGTAAACAGCGAGTGAACCTGAAGTCCAATTATAACTGTACACAACTTACAAAATAAACAATGCCTCGTTAATTATAACTTTTTAAAAAATCTAAAATTTAAAACATTTAAATATGGAGAGAGAAAAAATAACATGAACAAATAATTTAAAAAAAAATAACTCAAATAAAATACGAATAATGCTTAACTTGACTAAGAAGGTTACACACTGTTGTAATGTAGCAAGAAAGATTTGAAAGCACCGAATTTGTCATGAAAAATGTCTACCTGTGAGCAAATAGTATTATAATTTTTACACATTCTGTGCAAAGGATTGTTCTGAGATACATTGTTATTGCTTGGGGGAATACTAAACAGCTGTGGAATACGCACAGATCGAGTTAGTATTTTTATATCTAAATAATCAACAAGGTGGCCATCCAATGAACAATTTACAATTTTATATAAGGTGCACAAGTCACACATCCACCTTCTATGTTCCAGAGTTGCTAGGGAGAATCTACGAAGTCGATCAACATATTCCGGTATTTTACGTCGTAACCCATGCTTTGAACATAGAGCCCTAATAAATCGCCTCTGGATCGCCTCTATACGGTCTGTATGTACATTATACACTTGCGTGCAAAAAAATTGGCCCACCCCATGCTCTCTATTTGAGAGACGATAGCTCAAAGATATTAATGTATTTATTTTAATTATTTTATACTGTGTGAAGGTAGGTAAGATAAAGTTTATTTACACATACACATATACTTTGATAAAAGCAATATTCTTGACAAGATCGACTCGATTCTTCTGATGTTCTCATCAATCACTTTTGTTTGAAAAAACTGCGTGACTTTTTTTTGTCAGTGAAGTTGACATAAGCTTAATTTTGTTTATTACTCTTCGTTTATTGATCATTTGACTTGAATTTTTAACAAACTTGAAAAAAAGGAGGTTTTTCATTCGATCTGTATGTTTTTAAATTCGCGTTTTTCTCAAAAAGTAATGAATCAGTTTTGATATTTTTTTCACTTACGTAATCTACATACAGTCAGGAAGGTTTTAGTACACAATATATTAGGTTATTGTTAATTAAACTTGTTAAATTTTCACGTTTCATATCGAAGAGAATGGGGTGGATCGATTTTATTGCACGCAAGTGTAGATTGGTGACCATACAGATGAACAATATTCAACAATACTCCTCACCAAGGAGCAGTACAAAACTACCAGAGAATTAGCCTGCTTAAATGGTTTAGCAGTTCGAAGTATAAATGATAGCATACGGTTAGCTTTACTGCATATTAAATCATAGTGAGGTCTAAAAGATAGAGAAGAATCAAATATCACACCCAGGTCACGCACCTCTGTAACCCTCTCAATAATAGTTCTCTCGATGTGGTAATTATATAGTATTAAACTCTTTTTCTTTTTTGTAAATGTAATATCCTGACATTTTTTAATATTCAACGACATGAAATTTTTATCACACCAGTTTAGAATAGTATCAACATCTGTTTGGAGAATTTCACAGTCGCTATGATTAGATATTCGTCTAAAAATTTTTATATCATCAGCATAAGCTAAGCATTCACTCTTAATTAGGTCCAACAAATCATTTACAAATATTAAAAACAAAAGTGGACCCAAATTGGACCCTTGAGGAACGCCTGACGTTTCCAGGTACGGAACAGAATCATAACCACTGAGTGTGACCAATTGTGAGCGATTCAGTAAGTAGGACGTGAGCCAACGGTACAGATTTCCATGTATTCCTAGGCTTTGAGCCTTCGCTAGTAGTATCAAATGGTCTACACGATCAAAAGCTTTGGAGAAATCTGTATAAACTGAATCAACTTGCTTTTTACAATTGAAATATTCACAAATATAATTTGTGTAATAGAGGAGGTTCGAGTTTGTAGATCTACCTGTGACAAATCCATGTTGCTTCGGACTTAATATGTGTTTAAAGTGGTAATATATGTGTTTATAAATAAAGCTTTCAAATAATTTAGAAAAACAATTAAGAACACAGATAGGACGGTAATTTGAGACGTCCTCTCTATCTCCTGATTTATATATTGGCGTGACTTTAGCTATCTTCCATAACTCCGGGAAAGTGCCTTCTTGTAAAGATTTATTAAAAATGATATACAGCGGATTTACCAAAGCAGTTGCACACATACGAATAAATGTTGGAGGAATACCATCAAAACCACCATTTTTAGAGATATCGATCTGTTTGAGCTCATTAACAAATCTCCCTTTGAAATATGCAAATCAGTAATTGAAAAGTTCGAAGGGTGAGACTCAGGGGAGTAATTACTGATTGTGCCAGAGCAGTAAACTGAAGAAAAATAATTTGCAAAGAGGTTGACAATATCATTACCTGTGGTGCCGACCTTGTCATCATAGTAGACGCGGCTGGGCACGGTATTAGTGATGCGTTTGCTTTTAGTATAACGCCAGAAGGCTTTTATGTTAAGCATGAGATCTCCCTCAATTCGCTCGACGTAAGTTTTGAAGCATTGAAAAGCAAGCAATTTCGATCTAGCTCTAAGCATAGAAAACATGTCATAATCTCTTGGATTCCCATATCGTTTAAACCTAGCGTGAGCTTTATATTTTGTTGCTAATAATTTTACTAAACTTTTAGAGAACCATGCAGGATAACTGTTATTAGAGACTGTAGACTTAGGGGTAAACCTTTCTATAATTGAGTACAGATTATTGTAAAATAATTGCACAAACTCATCACATCCCATACTTGCGGCATACCCATCCCAATCTATTTGGTCGATCTCTCGTCTACAACTATCGAAGTCAGTTTTACGATAGCATAATTTGTTAATAGAACAATTTTGCAAGAGTATAGAAATACTAGTTCGTAATACTATTTCAAAAGGCGGATGATGAATGTCAAGACGACTAATAGGGATGGCTGGAGTGACAGTGATTATTTCCGGCCTATCCGTAATTACCAAGTCAAGAATCCGGTCATTATGGTTTCTGTTGTTATTTAGTTGGCGTATCGGATGTGTATGAAATAGATCAAAGACAGACTTTGACTTCTCGCAGTTATAGCCTAGAGGACAACCTGTTTCGGCTGACCAGGTTACATTACCTAAATTAAAATCACCCACAATACAGGTCAAATGTCTAGATGTAGTATTAAGCCGATCATTGCATCTTTTCAAGAATTCATTAACTACACTCGCAGGTAAATAATCCGGAAGGTACGCAACGCATAGGCTGATAGTTACAGATTCATTAACTTGGACTTGCAACCATAAATCCTCCAAATACTCCGACTCCCAGTCCCTTCTTAATAGAATTTTGATTCTTTTTGAATAAGCAACCAGCACACCCCCACCATGACTCTTTTTATATCGATCTCGAAACCTAATGTCTCGATCTCTGCGTAGTACACAGTATCTATCATCAAATAACTCAGAAGACAAAACAGTGTCGTCTAGCCACGTCTCGGTCAAACAAATGATATCATAATTAATAACTAATATTGCGTTATAAATATCGAGAGTCTTAGTTTTTATACCTCTAACATTCTGGTAATATATTGAAAAATACATTTGTGAGATTTTACATCTAAAAAACCAATGACATTACTAATTTTACAAATTTATAAACATATTAACAAATGAGACCAAGACTGTCTTTATTTTTAATAATTATATACTGAGAGCCTAATACCTTTCTAACATATATGCGGCCATTCTTAACCCAGACAAACCTATAACCCAGTTCTTTAGCCTTCTGACGCGCTGCTGCATGTAAAATCTTGTTAGCTGGAGATAGGTGCTCTGACACAAAGACTGGTTTCTTATCACCACCAATTCCCAGTACTGAGGTATTAAGTTTGTCATTTGCGTTTGATTTATTGTATCGGTATGCCATGCCGCGGAGTAAAATTCATCTCGCTTACGCACACTTCTAAACTTAACAATAATGCTACGAGGAAGCTTGCTATCCTTGTTCAACTTAGCTACTCGGGTGCATTTTACAATATCATCTTCCTTGAGACTGCAATCCACTACACGGGAACATTGCTCTATGAGATTAGGTAGGCTTTCATTCCGATGTTCTGGTACACCTTGTATCTCCAGGTTTTCCTCACGCAGATGTTGCTCTAAATTGTTGAAGCGCTCTGAGAGCTCCGACACGATGGATTTGAGTGCATCATTTTCCTTTGACAGCGTTAAGTTATCCTTGACTAGTTTATCAACCGTGGTCTTCATTTCATCATAGTCCGTACTAATAAAGTCAATGGACTTCCGAAAGCCCTGCAGATCTTCCTTTATAGAGGACAGCTCAGTCTTCATGATACTTGATACATAATCAACATACAAGTTCACACTGACCTACAAATTGCAAAAAACGTAAGAAATTTTGAATTTCGCGGGCTACCGTGGCGCATCAACCTTAAGTTGTAACGTTTATTAGAAAATTTCTTAATGTTCCCAAAAATCTCTGGATCGGAAGTCTTAGCCTATGTTTTTTTTTCCTATAAATAGTTTGACTTAATACTACAATATCTGACCTGAAAACGTGAAACAAAAATCTGCTGTTTTCTATATTTGGACGAGTTATGCGAACATAATTTTTTTTCGTGTTTTTAGGTTTGGTCCCATAGGAAAAGTTGTTCATAATGATTAGTACAGTCTTAAAATGTCGATTGTACACCATGTATGCGGATAGATTGGTTGAGCCTTTAAAAATTGTATGATGTAAAAGGACACTAATATTTGTCCATTAATCCATGATGTATTTCAAGTATCAAAATGTATTTACCTATTATACGCAGTGATACCAGAGCTAGATTTTTGAATTTGCCGCTATTTTTCAGGATCATGTTTCGTGTGCCAGACTCTAACAATAAAATTTATATTGTGTCTGCTATTTAGCGCGCGACGGGTTGAAAGGATAAAGATGTTTTGTGTGATATCTCTTCTTCACCAGTTCTTCCAGGTTATAGTTTAATATTTTATTCATTTCATCATCATCATAACTCTCCTGACAATTTATTTTTGATTGGCGCAACATGTCTTTTTCTTCCATACTTCTCTATTCGTCTGAGGAGCTCGTGGCTAAGTAATAACAGCCGCACGAGTCGATCCGTCAGGTTAAGCTACGCTTGCCGGGGTTGGTCAGTGGATGGGTGACCATCTTTACATACCGAGATTCCTCCGTGCCTCGGAAAGCACGTTAAGCCGTTGGTCCCGGCATCAGAAGTCATCAGAAGCCCGAAAGTCTGACAACCAGTCTTACCAAGGGGCATCGTATTAGCCAGTAACTGGGTTGTGGAGGTCAGATAGGCAGTCGCTCCATGTAAAATACTGGTATTCAGCTGCATTTGGTTAGACTGGAAGCCGACCCCAACATAGTTGGGAAAAGGCTAGGCAGATTGATTGACTTCTCTATTCGTCATCTCAGTAGTCACACCCTTTCTAGCCATATCATCTTTCACACAGTCTTCAATTTTACTCAATAATTGCTCACCGTAAATTATTTTTGTCTCATAAATTACCTATCGCAGTAAACCAAAATGACATGACCATCATAACATATTTTGTCTGTCGTCATTGATAGTAAACGTATCATTAAACGTGATAGTTTAACCCTTGTAAATGGTAGAAATTGGGAAAAACCATAAACACGCTGGTTATCTATAATAAACGTTCATGGGAGAATCACGGAAGTTGACCCTTCATAAATACTAGTTTATGACTGCCATACCACTTTTTTTTTATCGCTTGTAACTTTTGTGTAGTAAAGTATCAGATCGCTACACCATTTTGTATTTTAGGGTTAGTCTATTCCATATTAAAATTTGCCAAACGGAACCCATGCTATTACTAAGCCAAGTAGTAGGGTCCTGATTTACCTTTTGGGTACGAAACCCTAAAAAAGACGCAACCGCTAAGGCCTAGACAAGTCATATAAGAACCAATGACGCTACTATTACGCTCCCATATTAGTACACCTCATTTTTAATTTCACCGCGAATCAAAAGCGTTCAATAAAAAAATAATCCCCAAAGAAATTCATATCGCGAAAAGTTGCAACGCAATCGTCACGGCCCGCCACAAGCCTTAATAAAAGTGAAGCGGGCTACATATCGATTATCGTAATCGTCGAACCGAAGCGATCGTTCGAATCGGTCCGATAAATCACACGGCTCATACCGAATTGAATCTGCTCGCGAGTCGCGATAAATGATCGTGTGCTGATGCGCTCGTGTGTCCACGGACTTAGGAAGATTGATGGAGTTTATTGGTAAATATTTTTATTAAAATAATATGTAGATGGGGGTGGTGACACATCTTGAGATTTAATATTTGTGAGCATATTGCTAAAAGATTGGTAAAAAAAACCGGTCAAAAGCAAGTCGGCCTCGCGCACCGCGGGTTCCGTACCATCATTTCTATGTAATTTTTGTTGATGATTTCTGAAAAGCTGTGCTATTAAGATACATCGTTTTATTTTTCCTGTAATCTATATCATAAAATTCTATCACATAGAATAATTTCAGATTTTTCTTTATGCAAACTTCGGAGATGGGGATATATTTTTTTAACATTTTTCATCAAAAGCCGAAAACTATGCGGCAAAAAGAAAAAAAATGTTCGAGAATGTGCACACAGCGCTCTTTCATATGATGCCTAGTAGCCCTAGTAGCACCACTTCGAATTTTTAAGACCCCCTTTCAGTCCCTCTTGCAAAAAAAAACAAATACATTTTTATTTCTTTATTATTCGCAAGTTAGTTGGGCAAACATCAACTAAAACTATTCTAAATTTCAAGTTGATAGCATTAGTAGATCTTGAGATATCCAGCTGTGACAGACAGACAGACAGACAGACTGAGTGACACCATAAGGGTTCCTTTTTTACCATTTTGGAACGGAACCCTAAAACCTATGATGCTATGTTAACTTAGGTACTCGTAATACTTTAATACTAAGCAAAAAATACGAGAACTCACTGTTAGTATTCGAACGGAAAATCCTCAGGCGCATAATCGGTGCAGTGTTGTAAAATGAGCAATGGCGAACGCGATACAACCATGAGCTCTACTTACGAGATGTACGACGAGCCTAATGTAATTATAACCTCCAAATATGTTCGTAAGCATCAAGAATTTTATACAAAACGCGAAGACAGTCAGGTACACTCCGACATAAAATCAAGATTAAACATTCCAACTTCTCGTCTAAAAATACCCGAACGCCAAAACTATAGCACCAATAGCCAACAGTAACCAAACTTCGACCACACACAAAGGCACGAACTACAAGACTATCGGCTAGATAAAGCCAGCCCGAACAACTATCACGATGACAGCTAAGTGACATAATCACAACTGTCATCGACTCAACTCGGTTTGAAATCGGATCCCACTCAAGTTAAATCGAATCGCTCGATACTGTAGCTGTGGGACGAACATATCAAATTACGACGGTTGTATTCGTACTTGGATCGATTGGTGTACTTACATTTATTTAAATAAAATATGCTTTTGGTGGATTTTACGTGTAGTAGTAGGTACTGTACCTATCTTTATTGGAAGGATCTGTTATCAATCAGTAAGTAGTTGTAGACGTGTTAGTTATTAACATTGTGGACAGAATAGCTTATAATACTTTTTAGGGTTCAGTACCTCAAAAAGAAAAAACGGAACCCTTACAGGATCACTTCGTTGTCCGTCTGTCTGTCTGTGTGTCTGCCTGTCCGTATTTTAGGGGGCAAATATGAAAATTAAAAAAAAAAGTTTTGCAAACTGTACCGTGTGACATATCAAATGGAAGGGCTTACTATGAATGTATTTTTTTATAATTTTAAAATTTTGAAGTTATTTAAGAAAATTGACCCCAGTACAGAACCCATCATTGTGCGTGGTCCGACACGGACTGGGCTGTTTTTTTTATTTTGTAAACCATAAGGATTTCAGAAGCGGAAGGCGGAGGACAGGGTTTTGTGCCACAGCCTGGGAGAGGTCTACAGGGTGTCCCGTAAATAATGGATAATCTCTTAAGGGGTCATCGTACTCATCATTATGAACAACTTTTACTATGGGACCAAACCTGGAATCGCGAAAAAAAATCAGCTGCTCCCTACATTTTGACGAGTTTGATGTAGATAAATGTACTGGTCAGCTGATTTTTTTTCGCGATTTCAGGTTTGGTCTCATAGTAAAAGTTGTTCATAATGATGAGTACAATGACCCCTTAAGAGATTATCCATTATTTACGGGACACCCTGTATGTCCAGCAGTGGACTGCGATAGGCTGAGTTGACTGTTTATTGATTGATTGATGAGTTTAAGATATAAATGAAGAAATGAATGAATGAAAAGAATGATTGAATGAATGATGATGGAATAAATGTGATCTAGTTTTTAGAATAGATTTCTAGTGTAGGATACCTACCTGTCTTCTGAAGCCGTACCATGACGTGAAAAAAGATCATGGATCCATCATGGTTCCAGTCTTAGAGAGAGACGGAGCTATATACGACCTATAGCACCATCCTTTTTTCTCAACGGGAACCATGATCTTTTTTCACTTACTAGTACGGCCTCTGACCGGAGTACCAATGTTGTGAATAAATAAGTTGTAGGTTTCGCCTTTGACTGCTCAATGCTCATTGTAACTTCTATTGGAAGATACATATCCAGAAATGGAAAACCACGATCAGCCGAAAATGAGAGATGGAATATGACAGATTATTTATACAGGAGCATTTTCGTTTCATCTTACCTATTTTGTACAAGTAACCTTCACCTTCGGAATTGACGACGTAATACAGTATGTTAATTAACAGAGGGCGTTCCCGTTAACCCGCAATAGTGTAGCATCCATACATGCTAAAAAAAATATTACCATTCGAAAATAAAATGTTTTTATTTTTTTTTTTATATTAAAATATTCACTAAAAATGTTAAATTGATACGTAAAAGTAACACTCTGTACACGCGTACTTGAAGGACGGCAACTTTTATAATGGCGAAGTTGCCGTCCTTCAAGTACGCGTGTACAGAGTGTTACTTTTACGTATCAATTTAACATTTTTAGTGAATATTTTAATATTAAAAAAATAAATAAAAACATTTTATTTTCGAATGGTAATATTTTTTTTAGCATGTATGGATGCTACACTATTGCGGGTTAACGGGAACGCCCTCTGTTAGTTAACATACTGTATATAGGAGTAGCCTCGATTGGTATAAGAGGACGCCTCAAAACCCGGACATGTAAAACTTTTCTACTAATATTATTACATATTTCAGTGTCAATCAATCTGCCTAGCATTTTCCCAACTATGTTGGGGTCGGCTTCCAGTCTAACCGGATGCAGCTGAATACTAGTATTTTACATGGAGCGACTGCCTATCTGACCTCCACAACCCAGTAACTGGGTAATACGATACCCCTTGGTAAGACTGGTTGGCAGACTTTCGGGCTTCTGACGACCCGTAACGACTGTCAAAGATCCACGAATGACCTGCCGGTACCAACGGCTTAACGTGCTTTCGGAGGCACGGAGGAGTCTTGGTATGTAAAGATGGTCATTGGTCACCCATCCACGGACCAACCCCGGCAAGCATAGCTGAACCTGATGAATCGACCAGTGCGGCTGTTATTACTTAGCCACAATGTATAAATGTGAAAGTTTGTATGTTTGGATGTTAGTTACTCTATCACGCAAAAACGGCTGAACGGATTTATATGCACATGGATAGACCATGACCGATTTAAGGACATAGGAGACCTTTGACTCCGGTAATACGTTCCCGTGTGAAAATTTCCAACCTTCTAGCGGGCGAAGCCGCGGGCAAAAGCGTGTTTGGATAAGTTTATCAATATGGAGCCGCAAATCAATACTATTAATTGAATGTCCATCACCCTGCCGAGTGACGGAAGTAACAATAATGGCTTCCGCACACAATAGCGTTATATGCTTTACTCAAACACACAGCAATTTCATAAAGTTCTAAACTTATCAGAGTTCGTAGTATGATAATATTAAGCTATCATTGGTTTCCCACAATGAGTTTTAATCATACCCATTCGATTAAAACTCAAAACTCAAAGCATTTATTTCAAATAAACCAATTACAGGCACTTTTGAATTGTCAAGGGGTCGGTCAATTAGAAAGATGAAGCTAGTTGCCCATTCCAAAGCGTTGTAGGTCCCTATGTAGAAGAACGGGCAAGAAACTCCATGGACACTCTTTTAGATTTTAAATATACCTACCTACAGGATGAAATTGAATTCATGGGCATCCTCTTAAATTCATTTATTGTGCTCATCATTATGAACAACTTTTACTATGGGACCAAACCTGAATTAGGGTAATCCCAGGATAGGTGCCGCAGCTTTGAATACTCTGTATTAGTAATGTCTTAGGCTAAATCGTACTACAAGCGCTCCCCTTGCAGACCCCAATGCTACGCAAACTGCACGCGAGAGCGCAAGTGTTTTGTCCGTGAGCGTAATAAATCTTCCGCGGCGGGGCCATTACAAGCGTTGAAATTATAATCGTAAGAACTTACTATCCAATATCTCTTTACTCTGTTATAAATTCTGTATTTAAAAAAAAATATTTATTGATATAACAGTTTAAAGTACACGAAATAATGCTATAAATTATAGTTTTCTTATTAACTTTTTTTTTTATTAAAAAAGGCATCTAAGTGCTAAAAGTATAGTTGCCCCATCTTTAAACAGGTGGAAGAAATGCCTCGAAAATATAAAAGAAAACCGGGGCTGGTCCCCCGTCACATTAGTTGGACTGAAGAAAGCTTGGAAAAGGCTTTCTAAGAAATTACCAAAAATGAAAAAGATGTAATTATATGATGCCAACTTACGGAAATCATTCATCGGAATTCACGACGATTTGAAAAAGTGATAGGAACAGTTAACCTTAGGTACCTACTTATTTAAAACATTTAATGATATATTTTTATAATATTAGTGTGATAAAATATATTAATTTATTATTGATTTGAATTAAATTTATTTATTAAATTGAAATAATTGAATTTAATTTATTACTGGTTATTGAAACTAGTATGTTTTATTTCAATTAGCATCTAATATTGAAGCATTCATACTGCGAGTCTTCTATCCTTCACGTTAGGCATCTATCTCTTGCAGATTTCTTACTACGAGTCTTCTATCCCTCACGATAGGCATCTATCCTACTTTTGAGAGGGTACAAAAGACACAATGTCCTAAAAATCTGTGAAACTCATGTAAAAACAAAAGTGGTACCATCATAGATTAAAGATCAAAGTTACCATATGCAAAAGACGTCTTGCCAATAGATCTTCAATTAATGAGTTATGGCTCCCTATCAAATAGTGTGGCATATATCTTGGACTTACCCTACTACATGTTCGCATAACTGTAATCAAAATGTAGGGAACAGCTGATTATTTTTCGCGATTTCAGGTTTGGTCCCCTAGTAAAAGTTGTTCATAATGATGAGTACGTCATTGTACTCAAAATTAAAATATTGCCACTATTTACACTTACAACCTGTACGATTGCTAAAGGATAACAAATCCTAAAACCTAACAAATGTTTAACAAAATTACCTACTTGCATGCCAAATTTGAAGGCAACTTTAACATGTTAAGTGCGAAACGAGGCCTAAATCACCCCTCATGCAACTTCCTTGTGGTGCGGCAAGGAAAAACGTGAACATCTCTGTCGTGCGAAGGGCATAGCTTTGGTTTGGTCCAGTATAGAAAAGAGATAAATGTATATTTGAGACGCGCTAATGGTCCCGGACTCGGTGGTATACCTACCTTGGTACCGGATGTCTTAGGCCTCGTACCGCACTGAATTAATATAATTTTAATGCAGTGCGGAACGAGGCTAAAACGTCCCATATCCCCCCGGACCTCGTACCGCACCCAACGCGAGCTTCCCGCGACTAGTGTTGTGCATCACGTCGATTGGAGAGCACGTCCTTTTACATCGCTGAACACGTCTAAACGATGTCGAAAGAATCTAATTTTAAAAAATACAGAAACAGATCCAAAACTGTATGTATTGCGATTTTTTATAAAAAAGTATATTGTTACTGATTTTTTTATGTTAATTCAAGTTCTAATAAGTGTATTTTTAAAGCTCGAGGCAGAATACATAGGATAGTTTCTTTTCTACTTCTGGTTTTCTTTTTTTTCTATTCTGTGAACCGCATTAAGATTTTCACACAAAAATAGATAAACGTCGTTGCGTCAATATTATTTCTCCCATCACTAATCTTAGCGAAAATTTACGCTATTTCAGTGCGTTACGAGGTGTATAAGATCCCATATTTTGTTTTGCCAATAATTCCTAAACTAGCTATCAGATCCCGGGGCGACGGTAGATTAGGGTTCATCAATTCACTGTCTATATCGATAAGGACCAAAGTTTTTCATTTATTTATTTTATTTATTTGATTTCGCGCCAGAAAATGGATTTTAGTCTGTTAAAGGAGGTGGGGTCTAATAGACCGCGTGTCGCCCTAACGTCTGGTCACGGTGCGGGCCGATAATACCTCGTGCTGCAGGAACGGAAAGTTTGCAAAAATTGGTGCCGCAGCTAACGTGTTAAAGCGAAATTTCAAATCCTCTTTATACCGTGGGAATTTCGAAAAAAATTGTTACCTTAATAATTACAGGTACGGAACTTAGTAAAGTAATTTTTCACTGAATTACTAGAATGCTTACTATTTTAATGGGCATACCCCATACATTCAATTTCAACCTATAATGTGCTTATGATGAACGGTGGAAATATACCATTGTTGCTCTTCTGTGCTTCCACAGACAAAAGCTAACATAGTCCCAAAGGTCAACCAAGTATAACAAAATCCCCCAGATTTGGATTTGGAGTCTAAAAATGGAGGTATAAAACATATTTTTATGGTCAAAAATTCGATTACTTTTCGAGGCCCGGTAGATAGGACAGTAGTTCCAGATAAAATTCAGATAACCCAAAGTGTAATAAAAACAGAAGAGGAACTACGAATCACTTAAGCTTTTCAATTTCACCTACAACCTGGCACCTGCCCCAAAAAGTCCAATGTAAAATTTTATTTCATTTTCGACAACAGATTTCTTAATAACCTTCCGACCCTCGCATTGTACGCCAACTTGTAAATTAAATTAATCCAGGACCGGATTCAATAACGTCGCAGATCGGGCCATCAAAGTCGGGCCATAAACCTCTGAGATCACTGGGCCATTGAATTCTCCGGCAGAGGCGAAAGTTTTCACTTGCCACAAATGTGTTTTTCTTGTTAGTTCTAAGTGTATGGCTATGATTTTAGCGATTTATTGTTGGCTTGCTAGTGTGATAGATTATTAGTGCTACTTACCAACTAATGGTGTTTATTTATTGATATGAAAAAGCTTCCGATCAAGAGTAAGATCTTTATAAACTTTTTTGGTAAAGAAACCGTTCTCAAGGACCGCAATATCTTGCTTCCCAGCGTGTTGGTAACTGCTGCTAATAAAACATAGTTTTTACAGCAGAAACTAAGCAAAAGCATAATGAATTTTATTACAACACCAGCTTTAGCCCTTCGCCCGCGTGTATGTCGATAGATATCCTACGGAACGCACTACCGGGAAATCCTTCCTTATTCCTTGTCTACATTATAAATGGAACCTCTGTGCAAAAATTTAGCTTTCTAGCTACAAGGGTTTTGGCTGGGCGTTGATGAGTCAGTCAGTCAGTCAGGACTTCTCTTTTTTTTATGTAGATAAAACACCACGCCTACTCTAGCCCTAGGAAGACAATAGTGACCTTATTGGTGATGTTCTTCAGAAAGGTCAGGTGCGTAGTACTCGCAACCGGCGTAAATCTGGCTATACACGCGGCCAGATTTAAGAACGTAAAGGAGGCAAAAATAGTAGGTAATTAAGGTTCGTAGCAGGTGGCGTTTCTGCCTACCCTCATGAGAAGAAGGCGTGAGTTTAGGCAGAGATGTACCTACCTATAGTACACCCACATTTCACCGGTAGCATTATACTTTTAAATATTGTACATAATGAAAGTACAAGCACTATCTTCCGATGCCTCAAATCAGCCGCTATGATTCTGCTAAATTTCTCAAAATTATTTAAGGCTGTTATTATTCTTCTTTAATCAGTCTTTCCTCAAATTCCTGTTACTCAGTCGGTTTTACACTGTCATGACAATAATTTACTTCATTTCGATCCTCAGAAACAATGATGGACTACATTTTGACTCTCCACGTCGTTATTCCGTGTTAAAATGCCATGCTGCAGTGCCTGTCTGTTGTCAACTCATACATACATCGCACAAGCGAATATTACGTGACTTATGAGTATGTGCGGGTTCAGCGTCAACCATTCCTACAGCGTTTTAAGCTACTTGATTTGCATAAGTGAGTTTGGGAAGTATGTAGCCGTCAGTTGGTAGAGTATTGTGATTTAACGCGGAAAGTCGTGCTGTTACGGAATATGGTTTTTGACCTGTTGAATTCTGATGTACCATTTTTGCTTTTCATCATATTTTGTAAGCTTTTAGTGTGATTTGTGTACTTCTGATATTGGCTCATCATGACTTGTTAGTCTTCTATATTACGGTGTGGCATTATTACTAATACGTTATATATATAGCAATATTGTTGTTATCAACGCAATCTAAGGACGGACTCCTTAGATTGCGTTGACGTTTCTCATTATACATGCCGCGATAACTTTGTATGAATGTCTACATGAGAAATCGAAAAATCTAATTCGTATTCCTAATTAATTACTATGTTATCCACACACTATAACAATGAGTATCATTCGTAAGCACTAAATTTTACTTTATATTGAAAAATGCACTCAAAAACACGAATTATTCGTTGGTTATTACAATGTCATGTCTTTGGGTTCGTGGCCGTAGAGTTGTGACCGTTCTAAGCCGTTTTTTAACCGAATAAAATCAATGTTCTAGAAAATCGATATTTTTACAAACGTTAATTTAGAAAACAGAGCAACGTATAATTACTATTATTACACAAAGCATTTAGATAGCTGCCCAAACGGACTTCTTAGATTGTGTTGATTATAACAACAGTACCTAAAGGGAAAAAATAATAGTTGACTCATTTAATTTTTTTTTTGCAAAAAGTTTTTTGTTTTTCTATACAAACTTTCATCCTAAAAAAAGGAACTTTTGTGCAAAATTTCATGCTTCTGAAAGCCTCCGCGGTTTAGGCTGTCCGTTATCTGTCCGCGAATGAATTTAAGATTTTATTAAGTAGAGGAGCTCGTGGCTAAGTAATAACAGCCGCACGGGTCGATCCATCAGGTTAAACTACGCTTGCCGGGGTTGGTCCGTGGATGGGTGACCATCTTTACATACCGAGACTCCTCCGTACCTCGGAAAGCACGTTAAGCCGTTGGTCCGGCTGTCATTCGTGGATCTTAGACAGTCGCTAAGGGTCGTCAGAAGCCCGAAAGTCTGACAACCAGTCTTACCCAGGGGTATCGTATTACCCAGTTACTGGGTCCATGTAAAATACTGGTATTCAGCTGCATCCAATTAGACTGGAAGCCGACCCCAACATAGTTGGGAAAAGGCTAGGCAGATTGATTAAGTAGAAGATTATAGTTTTTATTTTGTTATTATTTTATTATTATCTGGTTGGACTGGAAGCCGACCCCAACATAGATGGGAAAAGGCCAGGCAGGCAGGCAGGCAGATTATTTATATTACATATATTACGGCATGTATTACTGCACCTTACCTTATCGCATTTCCCGGATTTGGCGCTCTTCCAAAATATGAAGGTAAACGCGTTTAATATTTTCTTACATCACTAAACATATAAGGCAGGTATTTCGCATAGTTTTTATTTAGTACCGAAACGAGTACAAGAAAGCTTATTTTGGTACCAAAACCGGGATCGGTGTAGTTTACCGGTACGCTCATTTCATCGCCACATATTAAGGTTGGTATTTCACCTATTTTACATTCAAGCAAGGGCCGCTGTAAAATGTCGGCCAGACGCCAACTCTAGGCGATATTACAATATCGCCACATGGGTTTAACATGATTTTATGTAAAAAATGGGTGAAAACGTTTACATACTTATTTATACCCGTTGGCAAGACTGG
This sequence comes from Cosmia trapezina, assembly GCA_905163495.3. Lineage (NCBI taxonomy): Eukaryota > Metazoa > Arthropoda > Insecta > Lepidoptera > Noctuidae > Cosmia > Cosmia trapezina. The sequence continues at coordinate 6,585,638 of LR991020.1, forward strand.
TTTTCAGACTTTTGAGCTTCTGACGACCCGTAACGACTGTCAAAGTTCCACGAATGACAGCCGGGACCAAGGGCTGAACGTGCTTTCCGAGGCACGGAGGAGTCTCGTTATGTAAAGATGGTCACTCATTCACAGACAACCTCGGCAAGCGTAGCTTAACCTGATGGCTCGACCCATGCGGCTGTTATTACTTAGCCACGAGCTCCTCTAGACTAGACATAATAATAATAACGCTAATTCTGTAGTACACAATAATAATAGCGATAATATCCAAAGTAACGTCCCTATCTCAAAACCTAGACCGGGACCAAAAATAACCGTTCCACTTAAGGCGGTGCTTCAAAATAATTCCCCATACGCTAATCTTAACGTGATCTCGTTTCGTAATATCATACAGGCTAACGAGGGTTCACTGCCAAGTGATTTTCTTGTAAAATTTTGACATCGCACATTATAGAGATTACCTCGGGGTAATTATTAATTGCGTAATCATGTCTTCCGGCAAATTACTTTACTCTGATATTCATACCAGATGCGTAGGGATGTTTTATTGAAATTATGTTGAAAAATTTTCTTTGTTGAAGGTATTTTTTTATGGGGAAGGTAACGTTTTTCTTTGGAGATGTTGTATCGGTTTGGAAAATTAAAATAAGAAAGTCCCTAACCAGTCCCACGCCAATTAGCAGACACAATTGATTTTTTATTGTTATCTGAACACCCGGGTGTGCTTTGATTATTATTGCTATTACAATAACAGAAACATGGGTTCAAAACATTGCATAAATTTATTGAATAGATAATGGTTCTATTATACCTTGGTCTCAAGTAGATCCAGCATAACTTAAAATTAAATAATTATTACCTTAATTAGCCAAGAAGTTCATAGGTACACGGGCCAAAGGAGTTAAGTAACCAGACACGCACACTACAAAACTATATCGCTACTGTACGGTCAGCAATAGAAGTCGGTTAACACTGCTACTTTTTGACATCATCTAAATTAACACAAAATGATACGATAACCTGCAATTTAGCATTTCATTTTCGGTAGCCATATAGTTTTTTTGTGCGTGTCTGGTTACTTACCTCCTTTGGCCTGTGTACCTACTTCAAAAAAAAAAAAAAACCTAACAGCATTAAAAATAGCTAAACGATTCTCTTAAACAAAAAACTCATGGCTTCTTCCCATGGTAGTAGGTAGAAACTACAGAACGCCACCTGATAAGATCCTTACATACTCCTTTTGCCTCGTTTACGTTCATATATCTGGTCATACACGCACGCTGGTTGGGAGTACTACGCACCTGACCTTTCTGAAGAACATCACCAATAAGTCTTCCTAGGGCGTCCCCTCCCGTTTCCACTCACATCTGCCTTGTAAATATCTTGTTGCTCTCCTAATATCTAATTGTATTCTAGTATAACCAGCTTTAAACTACCAAAACACGAAAACAAAACGGTACACGATAAAAAAAAAGTTAGAAAATTTACAAAAATGGCTCGTTCAAGTCAAAAGCATTACTTCAATCTAATATTCCGCAATTTAAATATCGCATCGCCTTAACGCTCGTAGTCCCGTACTAGTCGCGTATTATCAAATACCTCGAGGGCGTATTAGCAAATACTTCGTGCTAGCCCGTGGCTAACATGAAGTGAGAGTTAGACCCCTCTGCAAAAAAATGTTCTGGTTCTGATGGTATTTGCAGCCTGTACGTAGTATACTCGTATTTATTATAATTACGAACTAACGAATACGACTACGACTTTTTTTTTATTGTTTTAAGCTCGTGGCTAAGTAACAACAGCCGCACGGGTCGATCCGTCAGGTTAAGCTACGCTTGCCGGGGTTGGTCAGTGGATGGGTGACCATCTTTACATACCGAGATTCCTCCGTGCCTCGGAAAGCACGTTAAGCCGTTGGTCCCGGCTGTTATTCGTGGATCTTTGACAGTCGTTACGGGTCGTCAGAAGCCCGAAAGTCTGACAACCAGTCTTACCAAGGGGTATCGTATTACCCAGTATCTGGGTTGTGGAGGTCAGATAGGCAGTTGCTCCACGTAAAATACTGGTATTCAGCTGCATCCGGTTAGACTGGAAGCCGACCCCAACATAGTTGGGAAAAGGCTAGGCAGATAGATTGTTTTAACTATGTCGCAGTAAGATGGTTGTAGCCGTGATATATATCCCTAGTGGCACCTATAGCTATCTACCGTAATATAGTTATATAAAAACTGTCATAGTGCCCTTCCGTAGTTCCGTACCAGAATGGTAAAAAAGTAACCCTTATGGTGTAACTCTGTCTGTCTGTCTGTCACGGCTGGATATCTCAAGAACTACTAATGCTATCAACTTGAAATTTGGAACAGTTTTGATGACGTTTGCCCAACTATTTTGCAAATAAAAAAATACATATATAAAAATATATGTATTTTTTTTGCAACAAGGACTGAAAGGGGGTCTTAAAATTTCGAAGTGGTGCTACTAGAGCATGTGGGGTACCATATGAAAGAACGCTGTTTACACATTCTTAAACATTTTTTTAGGCTGCATAGTTTTCGTCTTTTGATGAAAAATGTTTAAAAAATACCGTTCCCCCCTTATATCCGAAGTTTGCATAGAGAAAAATCTGAAATTATTCTATGTGATAGATGTTTATGTATAGATTACAGGAAAAATAAAACTATGTCTCTAAATAGCACACTTTTCAGAAATCGGAACGGTACCCTCGGTGAGCGAGTCCGACTCGCTCTTGACCAGTTTTTTTGCTACTGCGACCAATTTTGACGTAGCGCTCGCTCGGCTCGCGCGTAGTTGGTTACAGTTCTAACTTAACCTAACCTATTTGGTCGGAGTGCACTACTACTTATATTCCTAGTAGGATAGTTATGAACCGCTTTTATTTATCTATATTACGGTAAATAGCTACATCCCTAGGGACATAATTATATCACGGCTACAACTATTTTACTGCGACATACACACGTCAGGATTTTCAACACATCAAAAATACGTATTACAACATTTAACATGCACAAAAAACTCAGATTGGAATCGAAGTATTTTGTTTTTATGCTACGTTTAATGTAATATTTAAAAAAAAAATTGAATTATTTTCATCAAAATTAAATGTTATACGAGCACAAAACCGAGTTTGTCGTAGATTCCGACACTTTCCTTGCCAAACGGCTCTTTAGAAACCCAAACCCACCTCGTCTCACATCACGGTCGAAGCAGCATTTCTATTTACGCGTTGGCCGGATTTGAATTACAAAGTCGACCGCGCCTTCCCGTGTCGCTACCTCGAAATATGAGGTTTGCTAACTAAAGTGCCTGCTGCCTTTGAGTGCGGCCCTGGTTTAATAATGCGTCTTATAACGCCTTTAAATCCGGTAAATAGTGAATTATGTCGCTTTGCTTGTTCTTTAGTTTGGGAAATAGGATTAGGTTTGTAATGTATATTGCGATTGTTAGTTGTTTCGTACTGGTAAAGTTTTATTGCAGTTTTAAGTCTTGTTGGGGTGTTATTTGTCCAGGATGGTTATTATCAGCACCTTGGTCTTCATCATTATAGTCTAAAAGGCTTCTGGACATAGGGTTCCACTAAGAAACCCCACAATATCTCCTTAGCATACCGATGGCAAAATAATACCTACGCATAATACTTATACATTTTTAGGGTTCCGTATCTCAAAAGGAAAAAACGGAACCCTTATAGGATCACTTCATTATCCGTCTGTATGGCGGCCTGTATTTCTGTCAGTCTGTCAAGACCCTTTTTCTCAGGAACGCGTAAAGGTATCAAGTTGAAATTAATATCAAATACGTAGGTCTATATTTTCTTGGAGTTCTAAAAAAATCAAGCTTCTAATTCAACGCAATAAAAAATACGGCCATTTATGCGACATATTTTGAAACTCGCAAGTAAATCAAAACCTATAGGCTAGGTACTTCCCGTTGTCCTATAATCATGAAATTTGGCAAGAAGCAAGGTCTCACAGCACAAGTAACAGAAAAAGTCCGAAAATTGTTAACATTACATTCTTTTCAACTACGAGACCATTCATTGTGCGTGGTCCGACACGCACTTGACTGGTTTTTTTTAATCTGTGTGCCCCATAATTTAGCAAAAATAATACCGTTTGCTGACGCAGCCATTAGTTCTTCACGTGTGCAGGTGACCGCATGATAGAAGGTGGGCAATTGTCTATGGAGAGACGCTGCATACGCACCCGAGTTCTGAGTCCGACAATATGATTTTTCAGTCTTTAAATTATCGTTGCTTAAAATAGGCCCCCTTGGCACACACATTTAGGAACATTAAATAAAATAAAAAAAATTAAATAAATAAAGATTTATTGAACAAAAATTGATTGATTGATTGAAATTGATTATATTACTTGCAGAGGAAAGAGCGTCCTCTCGATGCCTTTCACAACAGTTTCGATGATATCTAGGACACAAAAACCAGTACCTAACCCATTTTCCTCCCAAATTTAATCTTCAACCTTCCAAACTATCCTAAAATCCTAAATTAATTACTCAAAATATTTACCTATTCAGAACAGCTTCATTTCAAAGCTCAACTGACCTCATAGCTCAACCGCTTTCGAAATCCCGTTTTAAATCCTGTGATAGTTTCCCAGTTAATTTTATAATAGTTTCTAAAGGGATCAACTGAGGTTTATTAAATGAGTTTCTGAAAGCTATGCTTGTTTACGGACTGGGAACTAGGTTATTCCTGTTCGGGTTCAGGCTAACAAGGGTTAGGTGGCAAACTAAGTAATGAATATTTTATTTTTTGGTTTTAATTAAGTACCTATAGACGTGTTTTGCTGTTTATAAGGTGCTAGCTTTTAATAAAATAATAATAAACCATTTATTTCAGACGACACAGGTCCTTAGATAAATACTTTAACCTAAACATACATATTTGCATATAAACAAAACTTGTGTTAATAAAATAAGCTTATGTTAGTAGCACTCCTCTTTGCACTAGCTTGACTAGAAGTGGTATGCCGCGGCTTCGCCCGCGGGGATGTCGGGTACTTCCCGTTCACCTAGAATCATGAATTTGGCAAGAAACAAGGTCTCATAACACAAGTAAAGGAAAAAAATGGATTTTTGCAATTACAAAGTACTTGTAGAATTATTGACCGTGATACCTGAAAATTTATTTCATCGGGTCAGACTGGAAGCTGACCCCAACCTAGTTGGGAATAGGCTAGGCAGATGATGATGATGATAATGATGATGACAAACTTAAATCTTCAGTTGGAGAATCGACCGTAACGTAGGTACCTACCTATATCAATGTATGGGAGAACACGTTTTTCAACAACAATGTTTTTTTTTCGGATAAATTCTTTTCAACTACGGAAACCTTCATTGTGCGTGGTCCAACACGCACTTGGCCGGTTTTTTTTAAATATTGGTAGCTGTGTTTCTTTCTGGTAATTTGTTTGTACCAAAAAGGTTTGATGTTATCACTTAATTCTACTGAATTTAATCAATCCTGACCTATACGACCGATTTATATGTTACAGAAGTCGCAGCTGACATCCAATCAATTAACAGGTAGTCTCGTTCGAATCAATCAATATTTAACATTCAATTTATCAATCTCATTCAATCAATTAATTTATACGCATCGCTTGAACTTGAAGAGCTCGTGGCTAAGTAATAACAGTCGCACGGGTCGATCCATCACGTTAAGCTACGCTTACCGGGGTTGGTCTGTTGATGGGTGACCCTCCGTGCCTCCGAAAACACGACCTGGCTGTCATTAGTGGATCTTTGACAGTAGTTACTTCATCAGAAGCCCGAAAGTCTGACAACCAGTCTTATACCCGGTTACTGGTTTGTGGGGGTCAGATAGGCAGTCGCTCCATGTAAAATACTGGTATCCAGCTGGTTTCAGTTGAAAGCCGACCCCAACATAGTTGGTAAGATTGATTGCATCGCTTGACCATTGTCTGAAACGCAATTATCAAAAACATATTAATTGTATTGAATGTCAATTTTATTCGGTCACTTTATCTTTGAAAAGAGTATTTCTAGTCACGAATACTAACAAACCGAAACTTATTTTTTGTCTACACTAAATACTCGAAAAATAAAACGTGGTCTTCTATCCACATTTTGGTCCTCGAAAACCCTCACTAAAGTACAGTAGCTGCCCACTTATCAACTCGACTTAGTGTCTCCTAAACGAAGGACATGTGTCACGCACGGTCTGAGTAAAACGAATGAACTACGCATTATTGCCAAATAAGCAGAGGCACAATAATGTATCTCTGCTGGGTATTAGCGGCTCCCAATGTTTTTGTGTGTCTAGTTTTGTCAGCGTTTTTTGTGACCGACTGTACGGATTTTAAACAAGTTTGGGTTGGGTTCTTCCCTTTTTGGTTTTATGCTTTAACCGTGTCATTATATTTCTAATTGGAAGAAAAGTTTGTTGTCTGAATTTAGTTGTAATTCGAGGAGAACTTTGTGCCTCACTAAATTGTAAAGAAGATTGAGGGTCTTAAATAAAACAATCATAACACATAGCTATCTTATATCTCTATCTTTGTTATTCTTAGTTAGGTATTAGTTTAGTTTTATTATCCGTCATAGAGATAATTAAAAAATATTAGACACGTATTTTTTCTTTTTTTACGTAATCAAAAAATTACGACGATACATTGAGTTAAAATATGGCATGACGTCACGCGTAGCTAGGTTTTATACGTACAAGTGACGTAGCGAGCCCCCACTCCCCAACTTTAATGCGTGATAGCTAAGTATTTTTTTATTAATATGATAAAGCAAAAAATGCGTGTCTAATATTTTTTTATTATCTGACTGACGGACTAAATAGAATTTATTTTTTTTTACCCAGGCATCATCCCTAATCGCTGTACGGATATAGGTACCATCGCGGAAATTTGCAGTGATCCACTTTTTAGACCTTATCACTAAGGCGATAAGGTTGAAAAGTGGTTCACCGCAAATGTCCGCGATGGTACCTACATTAAACGCAAAAATAAATATCTACTAGCCTAAAAGGACACGAAAAAAAGCTGCTGAAATTTAAATAAATAAGAATAAATGAATTGGTGAGAAATAAGTTTTCAGCTCTGCTCGTTAAATCGCTAGCTATGAAAAACTGAGTGGCTCATTATATGGTAATAAAGTGGATTTTAAAGGCAAACGTCTTATTTTCATCAACATCTTTCGACTTTTGTGCGGAGATTTCCGACGATCCAAATTAAAATTTCACGGTTGTACGGGATAATGAAGAGTTCTTTTTGTAATTTGCGGACTTCAAGGATTTGGTCCTCATGTTTGCGTGTGTTCTTGTTAGTTGGGTGTTTTAATTTCTAATACTTACTTTAATAACATTTTTTATACTTCACTCATACTCTCAAACTAGGTGTAGGTACTAAACAGAGTGGCAATTAGGTTATCACATTAATTAAAACCACGTAGGGATTCAGTATAGTTATGATTTTGGACCCCCTTTTGTTGTGGATGGGAAATCATCAAATGACTTGCCCCTCAAATGACTTGGCGTGTCAGACTTTTACTGACTAAAACCCACCCGTGTTCCTTCAGTTGCCTGTGCCAGGGCCACGGTATCTCTTTCGAACAACCCGCGACCCCGGCGGCATCGGCCCTATCGGACCCCATCACTGCTGACATCTTTATTTTGGACACACCTTTATTGAAAAATTTGGTCGGTTATTAAAAAAAAAAAATTTGCTGGTCCATACATTTTTACCGCGTAGGTATTGCACTTTTGTATTTTTTAATAACCGACGAAAAATTTCAACACGGGATTCTAGAATCATGTACTAAATATGTGGCTTGAATTAATTTGATAACCTAATCGCCACTCTGTATAAGCGTCAAACTTTGTGATACGTAGGTACTGTATTTGATTAATTATATTGTATATTATTTTACCAATTTTTATTTTTGAACAAATATTTATTAAACAAAAAAAAAATAAGACAAAGACAACTCATTTAAAAAAAAAAAATTAAGTTATACCTTTCAATAATTTAAAATTTAACCTAATTTAAATTACTTATAACCAAGAAGCTTTCCCTTTTACATAGGTATCTCCATAATGCTTTGGCTATTAATACGAAACTCCACAGACTATTTAAATTTCAACCCACGAATACGAGTGTGAAATATGGTAGGTATCCGCGGTCACCGAGTGGACGTGAGACCCTACCGCTGATAAGCCGGGTAGGACCCTTACAATGTAGGATCTAATAGGTAGGTACAAGAATCACGAAACGAATATCTATAATAAATTATGTATGTCTAAAGGATTTTATTTTGACATTATTTTTTAAGTGGTGTTAGGTATTATATTTTATTTTTAAATAGTCATCATCTGCCTAGCCTTTTCCCAACTATGTTGGAATCGGCTTCCAGTCTAACGGAATGCATCTGACTATATGGAGCGACTACTTATCTGACCTCTACAACCCAGTTACTGGGTATAGCTCCTTGATATGACTGGTTGTCAGACTTTCGGGCTTCTGACGACCCGTAACGACTGTCAAAGATCCACGAATGACAGCCGGGACCAACTAACGTGCTTTCCGAGGCACGGAGGAGTCAAAATTAAATAATAATATATTAAAACTAGTCTGAGAAGAAACACCGAAACAAACTCAGAGGTTACAGTCTCTTTTATTAAAGATTAAAGACTTTATCTTCGTCAGAGATTGATTAAACAAAAAATGTTTTACAACTACTCGTATTTTAAACTCTATCTCAAACTCAAACAATTTATTTCAATTAATCCAATTACAGGCACTTTTGAATTGTCAAAGAGTCGGTCAGTCAGTCAGAAAGTTGAAGCTAGTTGCTCATTCCAAAAATAGGTACTTATGAGGAGCTCGTCGTAGTGGTAGTCGAGTAGCTCATGGCTAAGTAATGACAGCTGCACGGGTTGATTCATCAGGTTAAACTTGGGGTTGGTCGGTGGATGGATGACCATCTTTACATACCGAGACTCCTCCGTGCCTCGGAAAGCACGTTAAGCCGTTGGTCCCGACTGTCATTCGTAGATCTTTGACAATCGTTACAGGTCGTCAGAAGCCTGAAGTCTGACAACCAGTCATACTAAGAGGTACCCAGTTACGGGGTTGTGGAGGTAAGATAGGATAGGCAGTCGCTTCATGTAAAATACTGGTACATATTCAGCTGCATCCGGTTAAATTGAAAGACTCCAACAAAGTTAGGAAAAGATTTTTAATTTAAACATACGACGATTGAAAATTCCTCTCTAGCGCCATTTAAAACATAACGGAACAATGTTCATACGCGTGTCAATGACAGACATATTCTACATCAATAAAATGAAACAAAACACTCGTCGCTCATAAACCAATTTCTACTTTCCAAACATTGAGGATTTTCGCTTTATTTATTTTGTCGTATCTATAAACCATTTTTACCCAATCCGACATGTACCTACCTCGTACCTACATAATACATTCATCCTAAGTCCCTGCATCCGGGAGAATTTGTGTCTTTGAAAAGAAACCTTTGTAGGGTTTTACGTGTTCGCAGTGTATAGTAGATCGTAATACCGGTATTATTTCGGATTGTTTTGTCTGTATGTGCGATTACTCCTGTTGTGTTTCAGGGACAATATTCTGTAAGTACTCTAGTTTGATGTGTCAGTTTGACATTTGTTTTTATAATGATTTGGGTGCTTAGAGTAATTAGACTTAGAGTGATAGTTTCATTCAAAATTCCGTTCAAAATTGAAGCTACAACACAATGAATGTGTGCTTATGCGGCACGTAATTACATTCGCCGACACGCACACAAGCAAACGAGTAATGTTGCAAGTGAATGACATTTTCCCCAAAAAGTGGGGAAAATGGAACTGTTCGGTAGGCATAGGCATAGAATTTTTATTTAAATTGCGTTTAGAAATTATTTATGTTATTAGTTTATTTTATTTATTTATTTTTATATATTTATTCATTGCACAATCTAGGTACACATAGTTATACATTTGTCTTAACTAATTAGTGGAGTCCGGCAAAAACGTCTAAAAACGGAACTAATTTTTTTATACTTGTCAGTGTTGTCCATGTTTTATCAGGCAATAAAAGTGCATAAATTACTAAGACTATCTATAGTTCTGTAAGAAAATGGTTTTTAAAGTTTGAATTTCATAATGTATGGCTAGTGGCGCCCCCACTTTTTGTACTCTTTTGTGTCGTGCTGTACATGACCCTAGTAGGGTGTCGCTTGTTATGTTGTTATTAAATAATTAATATTACTAATGTAATATTAATTATTTAGATACGTATCTTGTATTATATTTTATTTATAAGTTATAACTTTTTCTTATTAAAAATAAAGACGTCGTGACGGAATTTCATGATGGAATTTCATGGCGGAAAAATCTTGAATTTTTTTCACTTAGCCCCATTCGCCAAGTTCGAAAAGTCAGTTATGGAACTTCGTTCGAAAAACCACGTGACGTCGTTAACCGACTAAACCTAATACCCGTCACTTCAGTTATAATGCTACGTCACAGTTGTACTCTTCAATTTAGCGACTAAACCTAATACCCGTCACTTCAGTTATAATGCTACGTCACAGTTGTACTCTTAAATTTAGCAACGTTTTAATTCGTTGTACTTATCTTTTTGGGTTCTTCACAATTTTTGTTTACCTTAATTAATTAATTAATTCGTTAATTAGGTACCCAACCCGATGAAGTCTATGTGAGTTGAGATTATACAGTACATAATTATAATAACAAAAATGGGGTAAAATATTTTCCTATGCCTAGCAACATTTTCATTGTAATGGCGTCTGTCAAATTTACGATTTATTACTATTGTTTTGGTGAATGTTTATACAAAAATATAATATGCTAGGCAATACCTACAAGTGGAATGGAATCTTTAAATGTTTTCCATGATTATGTGATGAGTTGTGACACCCTTTCACTGCACAGTACGTCATTTTTTTGCAAAATTGCGGGAGCTCTTTACAGTAATACTCGGTCTTGAGTACTGACGCCCCGAAAGCCGTATGTAGCCTTTTAAGGCTAACTTGAAATGGCTTCACTTTGCGTGCGACTACTGCGGTTCTAAGCCTATTAATTCTATGTTTGGGTGATTGATGGGCAGGCTAGAGATAATAACGTAGACAGAGAATTCGATAATAAGGTACCGAAGGACCAGGAATTATAAAAGACTAGCTTCTGATCTCGACTTCGTCCGCGTGAAATTTCTTGCCCCTCCCGACCCACCGATAATATGATATTAAAATGTGTTTTTAATAATTGCCTATTATTATTTACCAGTCCGCTAATTGATTACATTTATCTTTCCATTTAAAATTCTTAAAAAATTGATCCCGTGTGAGCGAGACAGGTGACAATTATTTGATATAATGTTAAATGCACAAGAGAATGGGTAAATTTTCATTATAATGTATATACTAAAGCTTCTGATCTATGACAAATTCAAATTCGTATTTGCTCAAAGAGCTTCAATTCAAAGTACCTATATTGATAATCGCTTCAAAACACTGTCCCATTTCATTAGAATTTTTAAAATCTAATTTATGTCAACACAAATTTGTCCCTGTGGGCGCGAAAATTTTCACAATTAAAAGGGTCTACCCAGTTTACCCCTCTGGGTCTTTTTAACTCATTCACAAAATGTCCCTTATTTTGAAGATTTAAATAACTATGGGAGTTTTAATTGCCTTCGTTACAAAGTAGAATAAACAAGGACGATAAAGTTAATTTATTGCCATTAGAATGTTGTAAAGAAATTAGTTATTCACGTTTTAGTAATCCTAATTTAATTTTATGAATACATTATTTAGACTGAGTCTGTATAATACGTCTAACCTGTCCTTTTGTCAGTACGAGTATAATGCTAAGGAAGAATTTAGCTTAAAAGTCGATTGAATTATCGAGGGTTTAAGAAGTGAAATTGATAGAAAATCGAGAACTCGCCACTCTTACATAAAATATTTTGTTCCTCTAGCGTAAAGGAACAAAAGCCCTGATGTAAGGTGGGTTGGTATCAGAAGAAAAGGAAACAACAAACTGTCTCAAACAATGTGTATATTTTTACAATATAACCTAAACTAAATTAGGTACGTGACAATAACAGTAACCTAAGGTATTCCAGCCAGCTTTAATTTCAGTTGGTAAGAACTAGGATCGTGGGGGGTTGGAGATAAACCGAGCACGATCGAGTGTTGGTTTTCGGTTTTTCGAGGGTTCATAAACCCTCGAAAGAAGGAAAAAAGGAAGAAGGAAGGAAGGAATTCGCTTAAATAGATAATTTTGTTAAATCAATAGCTATTGAGAATTTAAACTCCGTTTAATCATTCTTGAGAAACCGGGCATTTTTTGAGTTTAATGTATTTGTTTGGTTTAATCTGCAGTAGCCAAAACAAAATGGGGAGAAATTCTTTCAAACAAAAATAATAGCCTGTTGATAAAAAGCCTGACATTCGTTTGATAAGTCCTCAACATATTAAAGAATATACCTCAACCAAAGGACAATGAAATCACACACATCCACACCCCGAACACAAATTCACGCTCCACAAAAACTCAACCATCATCACCCGTGAAGCACAAACATTACCAATTCACTTATGAACACTATGTGTAACAGAAAAAAAAATGATTGCTTCGTTCCGCGTCACCCGTCATGCTTCACAAAAAAGTAAAACATTGCCTCTTGAATCCAACGAACTGGCAAAGTCAATACACTCAACACGAGGGCAAAGCTAGGCTAACGAGCCCATCACTGGGAAGACATGGCAAATATTATTTCGAGACGGAACGAAGATTGAAAAACTTGAGTGTATTTAAGTTTTTGTAGCTTTTGTTTCTGAGTGGATGTAGCTTTAGTTCTTAATCTGGATCTGGAAGGGAAATATATGGGGTTTGCCTGTTTGGGCTTACTTGAGGTTACATCGCGGACATTTGCGGTGAACGACAACGAATGGAACAACATGGTCCCACGGAGAAAGTTTTTCAGTTTGATGATCTGTACCACACCCTTCAATATCACCAACAGACTGATGATAATTTTTTCGCGGTTGCGACTTTGGTCCCATGGAGAAAGTTGTTCAGTTTGATGAGCTGTACCACACCCTTCAATATCACCAACAGACTGATGATAATTTTTTCGCGGTTGCGACGTTGGTCCCATGGAGAAAGTGGTTTAGTTTGATGAGCTGTACCACACCCTTCAATATCACCAACAGACTGATGATAATTTTTTCGCGGTTGCGACTTTGGTCCCATAGAGAAAGTTGTTCAGTTTGATGATCTGTACCACACCCTTCAATATCACCAACAGACTGATGATAATTTTTTCGCGGTTGCGACTTTGGTCCCATGGAGAAAGTTGTTCAGTTTGATGATCTGTACCACACCCTTCAATATCACCAACAGACTGATGATAATTTTTTCGCGTTTGCGACGTTGATCCCATGGAGAAAGTGGTTTAGTTTGATGAGCTGTACCACACCCTTTAATATCACCAACAGACTGATGATAATTTTTTCGCGGTTGCGACTTTGGTCCCATGGAGAAAGTTGTTCAGTTTGATGATCTGTACCACACCCTTCAATATCACCAACAGACTGATGATAATTTTTTCGCGGTTGCGACTTTGGTCCCATGGAGAAAGTTGTTCAGTTTGATGATCTGTACCACACCCTTCAATATCACCAACAGGTTGATGATAATTTTTTCGCGTTTGCGACGTTGATCCCATGGAGAAAGTGGTTTAGTTTGATGAGCTGTACCACACCCTTTAATATCACCAACAGACTGATGATAATTTTTTCGCGGTTGCGACTTTGGTCCCATGGAGAAAGTGTTTAGTTTGATGAGCTGTACCACACCCTTCAATATCACCAACAGACTGATGATAATTTTTTCGCGTTTGCGACGTTGATCCCATGGAGAAAGTGGTTTAGTTTGATGAGCTGTACCACACCCTTTAATATCACCAACAGACTGATGATAATTTTTTCGCGGTTGCGACTTTGGTCCCATGGAGAAAGTGTTTAGTTTGATGAGCTGTACCACACCCTTCAATATCACCAACAGACTGATGATAATTTTTTCGCGGTTGCGACTTTGGTCCCATGGAGAAAGTTGTTCAGTTTGATGATCTGTACCACACCCTTCAATATCACCAACAGACTGATGATAATTTTTTCGCGGTTGCGACTTTGGTCCCATGGAGAAAGTTGTTCAGTTTGATGATCTGTACCACACCCTTCAATATCACCAACAGACTGATGATAATTTTTTCGCGTTTGCGACGTTGATCCCATGGAGAAAGTGGTTTAGTTTGATGAGCTGTACCACACCCTTTAATATCACCAACAGACTGATGATAATTTTTTCGCGGTTGCGACTTTGGTCCCATGGAGAAAGTGTTTAGTTTGATGAGCTGTACCACACCCTTCAATATCACCAACAGACTGATGATAATTTTTTCGCGTTTGCGACGTTGATCCCATGGAGAAAGTGGTTTAGTTTGATGAGCTGTACCACACCCTTTAATATCACCAACAGACTGATGATAATTTTTTCGCGGTTGCGACTTTGGTCCCATGGAGAAAGTGTTTAGTTTGATGAGCTGTACCACACCCTTCAATATCACCAACAGACTGATGATAATTTTTTCGCGTTTGCGACGTTGATCCCATGGAGAAAGTGGTTTAGTTTGATGAGCTGTACCACACCCTTTAATATCACCAACAGACTGATGATAATTTTTTCGCGGTTGCGACTTTGGTCCCATGGAGAAAGTGTTTAGTTTGATGAGCTGTACCACACCCTTCAATATCATCAACAGACTGATGATAATTTTTTCGCGGTTGCGACGTTGATCCCATGGAGAAAGTGGTTTAGTTTGATGATCTGTGACCTTCAATATCACCACACCTTTGTGATACATGCTGTAGTATGTGTCACAGTATCAGTCATTCCAAGTGGATAAGGTTGGGGTTCGAAACGGTATTAAGTTATTATCATGGCCAAGATAAGACTCATGGTCGTAAAGCCTCAATGAGATGAGTAAAAAGTTGGATATACAATTATGAGTTTCAACTTTCTTTCTTTTAAATTATATTTTTCTTGCATCGCTTTCATAACGAAATTATTTAAAGACAGCCTTTGTAAATAAATAAAAAAAATAAAAAGATATATTATTCATAAACTTTGATCCTATATAACATACATAGTCAACTACGCAACATATTTAACTTACTAATCCCTAAAGACAAGACTTCAAAGCCCCGAATTATAATCCAGATCCAGATAAATATACATATATTCAAACATACAAACAATTTCGATTCTTAGGACCAAACTAATAAGGTCTAACTCTTAACATCTGTTGTTAATAACAATTCGATGCCAACTTTCATAATATGATTTATATACATTTCTAAATTTAATCATTGCCAGTCTAGACGGATTTAGTTGGTAGTTTACTATGAAAATAACATTAAATAATACGGTTTAGGGTTTAACTCTATAAGTAAAACTTTTGCCAATCAATGGGTCTATGAAATATGAATGCTGAACTTGTCTGTGATATATACCTTTATATTTAGACAAGAGTATTAGTAGTCAGGTGTATAAAATACACTTGACTACGTATGTAAGCACGGCTAATACCAAATTATTTAATACATCTCTAAATGCTCACACTATAGGATTAAACAGTCCTAATTAGATTTTGAGAGTATAATTAATATTCATCTGTTGGGGTAATTTCAGTCGCTTGTGATTAACCGAATTCAGCATTGTTACGAAACCAAGTTGTAAATCAAATATTTTAATATCGTTGCAATAAAGAAAATATATCAATGAGGGCTACCACAGAAAACATCTACGTCAGGTGGTGCCACTGACACGACAGGTATAGAGAAATGTCAAATGACCACGAAAATTAAGGCTTTTTGTTAGTTATTTGTGTTTTTGTCGAAATAAACTCATGGTTTTAACCAAGTTTTAGCTTTATTATGGATGATTCAAGGTACGGTGCAATGAATGGTAATGAATTAAGATTAGAACTTAAAAAAGAGGGGCTAAAACTAGTGGAACAAATGAAAAACTTGTCCAAGGTATGGTATCTCAAAAAACAAAAAAAAACTATTTCGAGGGTATTCTGGCAGAACAGAATAAGTGCAAAAATTTTAAAAAAGTAGTTATATACATAGGCATACTTGATTTTTTCTGCTTTCTCTATCTAGCAAAACCGTATAACTGTGGAAGCTTTTACTGCAGTTTTTTTGTCTGTGTAAAGCAGGTATCTAACAACTTTTCCTTCTTAAACAACATGAATAATGAAATACAGTGATAAAAAAATAAAAGCATTTACTCTCTTTACTCACTGTTAACATAAAATACTTCTATCGTTTTATTGACAGGCAAAACAGAATAAGTTAGAGTTAGTTATGTTTTGCACGTTACATGTAATAGAATTTTGGTGCTCTACTTCAATAGCAAAAGCAGATAAGACTCACGTAGTCAGTTCTGCTGCTTGCCGCCATGGGATCTAGAGGCAAAAGTCCTCGCTCACGTGTGGGAGTGGCGCGAGGAGGCGAAACGCCGGACAGAGCTACGGCGGGATCTCATGGCGACATGGAGAGTGCGATTGTCGCAACCCAGCGCTGGGCATGCCACCATTGCGGCGATAAGTCCCCTCTTTGAGGAGTGGTTGGAGAGGCGCCACGGCGTCCTCACCTTCCGCCTGACGCAGGTCCTCACCAGACACGGTTGTTTCGGGATAGGGCGGGAAGAAACGCCGGGTGTCACCATTGTGCAGATCGCCCGGAGGACACGGTGGAGCATACAGTGGAGGTCTGCCCGGCTTGGGCGGAAAACCGCCGTGTTCTCGCGGAAGCGATCGGAGGCGGTGATCTCTCGCGTCCGAACCTGGTCCAGGCCATGGTACGGAGCGAGAGTACATGGGAGGCCGTCACCTCCTCCTGCGAAGCAGTAATGCTCGCGAAGGAGGAGGTGGAACGCGTGAGGGAGAGGCAACTCTCGCCGCCTAACGCCTCTAGTCGCCGCAGGAGACGCCCTGGGCGGTGGAAATCGATAGCCGATTCCTGGGCACCGTAGGCGCGGGCTTGCGGATGGCGAGCAATGGGTAGCTCGCCGTCCACTAAGGACCAGGCCCGGGTCGACGGCGCATAGTGTTCCACGCGCGCTTCAAAGAGATGTCAGCAGAGATGAGGTCCGATAGGGCCGATGCCGCCAGGGTTGCGGGTTGTTCGAAAGAGATACCGTGGCCCTGGCAAAGCCAACTGAACACGGGTGTTTGTGTGAAAAAGTCTGACACGCCCCCCTGCTCCGCCCAGACCGGGAGAAGTCATTTGATGATTTCCCATCCACAAAAAAAAAGTCGGATCTGCTTGAAGAAGATAGTCAAGGAGCCATACAAAACAAAAGAGTTTAAAATGAGTTTTATGACTTGAAACATCTGGCTTCTACGATAATTTATAACGAAGAAAAGGGCAGTGAAGGAGAAGGAGTGAAGGAAAAAAGGAAATAGAGTCAGTGGCTTAAAATTAAGCGACTGAGATTCGTGAAGGGGGAAAAAAGAATTAATTTTAATTATCACATGAGTGAGAATTTTAATTACATAGACGTTACTGGCAAAAAAGGATAGACTAGAGCTACACGAACAAGAAGAAAGTAGTGTGATGAATTTCCAAGTGAGTTGAAAATGAAGAATAATACCTATATCGGAGGCTAAAAAAAAGGATTTATTGTATTTGATTAAAAAGTAATATAAATAATACGGTAGGAATTGGAGCCTTGGTATAAAAGTTTGAATACGGTGAATAGTGTTTCTGAAGATGTTGAAAAGGAGAATGTACTGTCTTGCGAGGAAGATGACGTGTAATTTTAGCTAGGTATTCTTTGTTTTATTTGATATTTTTCTATTTTAATTACCATTGTACCTACGCGATAAAGCTGTTTAAACTGATTAAAGCATTATAATTAAAAAAATAATTACTTATTTGTTTTGAAAATACAGTACTTTTCAAAACATTTACAGGTAATAACGGATAACTTTGTACAATTCTGTATATTGCCGTCTTAAATACAAGGTTATTTCAGTTATTTCATCATGAACTAAGTCACTGTCGTACAATGATACCTTATTAGAATATCAGGTATTAATACTTTGTGTTATTAGGGAATTACAGCTTATTTACAAATTTCTGGTAAAACGAAATAACTGCACTACCTTGACGGGAAGTTATCCTTTTTTCTTCATATTATTGTCAATTATTATATAAATTATTGTATCAATAACTTATTTGATAACATATCTAACTACAAGTATTAATATCATGTTGTTAATATGCTTCAACATTAAACTACGATCACTCAAAACTTAAAGTGCTTTTTTCTCATTATTACATTTTGTGCACTTATCCAGTTCTGCCAGAATACCCTCGATTTGAAAACCAGTTCTAAGGAAGCATATGTGTATATATGTTTTTTAAATTGCAGTCTTCAAGATTGCAAAACAAAAACATCGAACTATTAAGTAACCTAACCTATAACCTTTTGTTTGATGTTTGACAGATACCTTCCGCGCTAGTGGCGCCAACTAGTGGCCTTTATAAAAGTAGACCCCATTGCAGCGTCTGTCGCCGAAGACCAATAGGTAATAGGTAATAGGTAATACGGGCTGGTATCAGCAACTCCACGACAATGCGCGTATTTCTTTCTGTTATTCGATCCACCCCAGCTCCTCAAAGAAGGCCAGCAGCGCCTTGACGTTACTGACAACCTCCCGGATGGTACCTGGGTTACCGAAGTACTTTGCCCTGTAAGCGGCGACAACAGGGCAGTTTAGAAGCACATGAGCTGCTGTCTCGTCGTCCTCCATGCAGGCCCTGCACAGCGGACTGTCTGTGACTCCTATGACAAAGAGGTGTTTATTAAATGACCCATGGCCAGTTAAAGCAGCTGTAACTGTACGCAGCTGTTGTTTAGTTAGTCGAAGAAACTGTTTCGTGAGGCGGCCATCAATTGTAGGGAGTGCTTCCCTAGCCTGCCTACACTCACCCTGGTCCGACCATAGCTTGTGATGCTGGTCCCTGGTACGTTTCCTTACCAGAGTGCGCAAGTACCCGAAGGGGAGCGGCACTATGGGTTCAGGTCCCACTGGTGCCATGCTCGACCCCCTTCTGGCAAGTTCGTCGGCTGCGTCGTTGCCTAGCGAGCCGCTGTGTCCCTTGATCCATTGAATGGTTATATTATTGAGTCTACCCACCTGGTTGAGACGCTGGTGGCACTCGTATATTAGCCCAGAGTCCACTGTGTGACTACTTAGCGCTTGCAGAACAGCCATGCTATCTGAGAGTATGCGGATCGAGTGGTCCTTAACTTCCCTGGCCATGATGGCAGTGGCGGCCAGAGAAATGCCCATGCACTCGGCCTGGAACACCGTGTTATGGACCCCCAATGGTGTAGCTATGTGTATGTTGAAGTCCTCCGAGAAGATTCCAGCACCTGTGCCAATACCTGTTTTAGATCCATCCGTGAAGATGCGCAGCTCTGCGGGGCACAACCCCTCGCATCGACGATCCTCGTGAAGCTGGATCTTGTATTTTTTATTAAAAATAAATTGTTTGGGTACCCGGTCATTTACAGCTTTCTTAATAGGGAACTCCTTGTTGAGTCCCTCAAGCAGCGCGGTGTGTGGTGAGTTAGTCTTACCCCAGAGATCTAGTGCATTAAGACGTACCGCTGCCATCGTTGCTTCCTGCTGTATGAACAGGTGGAGCCGAAGACCCATACTAGAAACATTAATTTATTTAAATAAATAAAATAAAACACGCCAAGACTACGGCGGCTGTAGGTACTTACTAAAAAAAAAAACCGGTCAAGAGCGAGTCGGACTCGCGCACCGAGGGTTCCGTTCCGATTTCTGAAAAAGTGTGCTACTTAGAGACATCGTTTTATTTTTCCTGTATTTTTTACATAAACTTCTATCACATAGAATCATTTCAGATTTTTCGCTTTGCAAACTTCGGAGATAAGGGGGGGGGGAACGGTATTTTTTTTTACATTTTACATCAAAAGTCGAAAACTATGCGCCGTAAAAAAAAAATAAAAAACAGTTTGAGAATGTGCAAACAGCGCTCTTCCATATGATACCCCACATGCCCTAGTAGCCTCACTTTAAATTTTTAAGACGCCCTTTCAGTCCCAGTTGCAAAAAAAATATAATTATTTTTATTTCTTTCTTATTTGCAAAATAGTTGGGTAAACGTCATCTAAAACTATTCTAAATTTCAAGTTGATAGCATTAGTAGTTCTTGAGATATCCAGCTGTGACAGACAGACAGACAGACAGACTGAGTCACACCATAAGGGTTCCTTTTTTACCATTTTGGTACGGAACCCTAAAAATGCCAATTATGGGGAAACCCAACAGAAGTGAAAACTTAAACGCAAAACTATGCATAGCATGTCACGGTTTTGAGGTGTCGCAGTGACGCAAACCCGTAACATTTTCCCCTACCAAAAATCGATCAACGCGCCCAAAGAAGTTTTCACTTTAAAAAAACTTTTTAACAAAAAAAAAAACCGACTCCCAAAAAAACACTACAAAGTGAAAAATAACTTTAATTTCGGAAGTCGGTGTCTTTGGTTTTTTATTTACTTTCGTTTTGTTTTGCCACCGACTTCCGAAATTAAAGTTATTTTTCACTTTGTAGTGTTTTTTTGGGAGTCGGTTTTTTTTTTTGTTAAAAAGTTTTTATTTCTCGCTTTTTAGTGGGTCTGTTTATAATTTCTATAAGTTACAATAGTCTAATGTCAATTGCTCATCACATGTTACAAAATATTGCTTTTCCCGATGCTGGGACGT
Organism: Cosmia trapezina; assembly: GCA_905163495.3. Classification (NCBI taxonomy): domain Eukaryota; kingdom Metazoa; phylum Arthropoda; class Insecta; order Lepidoptera; family Noctuidae; genus Cosmia; species Cosmia trapezina. The sequence goes on from LR991020.1 coordinate 6,606,574, forward strand.
TATTTGTTGAGGAGTTCTGCTGGTAAGAACCAGGAGAACTCCTCAACAGCCACTCACCACACGCATTGTGTGTCGAGCGGAAATTGCTTAGCAACCATATTAAAGTAATCGAATCGCAACCCGTGAAATATTTATCATTGAGTAGTTCCAGTAGCCATCTGTGGTCTTCATCATCAGTACCACTTCACCAAGTGGTGCTTTCCGAGAGCAAATGCACGAGCTACTATAAAAAATACCCAAATCGCTATAGGTGTGCCTATAATATTTGAAGAGTTCCTTCGATTTTTCCAGGATCCCATCATCAGAACTGGATTTTGACAAAAATGGGACCATTTGGGAAGTATACCCTTTCCAACAAAAAAATAATTTTTCAAATCGGTTGGCAAGCGACGGAGTTATGCGCGAACAAACATAAAAAAAAAAAAAAAAAAAAAAAAAAAAAATACAAACATCCGAATTGAGAACCTCCTTCTTTTTTAGAAGTCGGTTAAAAATAGCCGATTGATTTTGTATTTCCGAGATTGTGTTCACGTTTTTTTTTAATTCTGCTCTAATTATACCATAGTAATTAGCACGTCCCATCTCAAACTGCCTCTATAGCGCTACAAAGTTATTTCGACACGTGGCCAATATCGGAATTGATGCCGCCATCTTGTTTTCGAATACATTTCAAGTGAAATTTATGAAAGTCATTCGAGCGCCAAACGATACTTTGTAGGTGTGTAGCGGTGTATGTTAATAAATATTTTACTTTCACTACTAGGAAAGCACTAATATTAACATCACTCGATCGACACACAAACCTAAAATGTCCAATGCCCGCTTTCTGAGTTATTTAAACGGAGTTTATCCATTCGATAGTGATTATTGGTTGGATATCGTGTTTCTGAACTATACGCAAAGGAAACATTTAGCTTAAAAGTCGTGTGAATTACTGTCGAGGGCTTATCTGAGGACCTCGAAAACCAAGCACAAGTCAACCAAAGTTATGTATTTTTCATCGCCAAACGTGAAATCTGCGAGAGACACTAAAAGGCGACGAACAACAGGCCTTTGATTGGAAACTTGGTACAATCTAATTGAATTCTTGAAGAGTAAGAGAGCGAGGATTACCTAAAACATTTTTTCAACAAAATTCTAAATTTTATTCGAAGAGAGATCAAAGGAGTTTTACATCGAAGGAATCGTTAGATGAAGTTTTGTACGTTATTTTCTTGGGAAGGTGTTGAATTCAGGGTGGATATAGAATAATCACGTAACTCGAGACAAACCAAGTTCAACAGTGGACATAGACATGGCATTGGCTGACTGAAGTAATAATAAGAAAGAAAGAAAATACATTTATTTAGCACAAACGAAAGACACACTACAATCTGCCTAGGTCGGGGTCGGCTTCCAGTTTAACGGGATGTACCTAGCTGAATACCAGTATTTTACATAGAGCAACTAGGTACCACAATACGCCTTGGTAAGACTGGTTGTCAGACTTTTGGGCTTCTGACTACTCGTAACGACTGTCAAAGTTATATGCTACGAATGACAGCCGGGATGATTAAGCGCGCTTTCCGAGGCACGGCGGGAGTCTTGATATGTAATTGATGGTCACCGATCCACGAACCATCCGCGACATGCGTAGCTTAACCTTCGATTGACTAGTACCTATGGCTGTTATTAATGTAGTCATTAATGTAGCCAAGAGCCCTACATAGAAGAAAGGTAACACAACATTGTTCTGCGAATGAAAATCATAGTCATCATGAATTACGTTTAATATGATAGAACTAGATTATAGGATTAATTTTAGCTATGATTTTATAAACTGATAAAAGCTGACCGTCTCTAACAGTAAAAAAAACCGGCCAAGTGAGTTTTGGACTTCGCACATATAGGGTTCCGTACCAAATCTGATTTCATAATCATAATCATAATGTTTATTTGTGAAACATAGGTAGGTATACAATTAGGTCTTACATATAAAAATAGTACGCTATGTTTTGTCTTAAGACATACAACCTATTTATCAATGTATTGGTATTTGTTAGTAAAATATACGTAATAATAAACATTATCACCAAATTTCAAGTTCATAGGTCAGTGGGAATTTAAACAATTCTTCGGAACAAAATTTTGTAAATAAAATCCAACTTTGGTGGCTTCTCATTCCTTTATTTTCCAATATTTTTTAAAACAAAAAATACAGTATTTATTTACTCAACGAGCTCTAAATAACAATACCCGACTCAATGAGGTAAGGTCCATTTTTTTTTCACGCCCCCCTTAAAAACATTTTTAAAAAAATTTTGATAATTTATATTTGTATATTTGACGACAGACAGATGGGACCATAACGAGCAAATATGTTTTTTAAAAACACGGAGCTCGCTTATAACGTCCTGCATAAGAACGGTTGCCTTCTTTTCCTTTATCTTATAAAGATACTACGAAGTTTATCAATAACACTCCAAAAAATCCTCGACTAGAGAAGAATACGTAAAATTTCGCTAGTTCATCACCCACAAAGAAGAACTCGTTTGAAACTTCAAGTCTTTCAACTTGCACGGACCGAACAAGTAATTCACTTTATTTTCCGCCATTCTTACTACTGACTGGGAATCTTGGAAATATTCAATGTTTTGTTACTGTATTAACTGACTTCGAAAAGGAAGAGGTTATGTACCTACGCATTACTTAAGGCCGAACTATACGCCAATGACCTTGAGTGGTTAGCTTGCGCATTCTGGCTTGAGCTCACGCAACGCGTCGTACGTCCAGCCAGTAATGGGACTCGCCCATCAAGGAGCGCTGTCCCAAATTAGACGCATTTTTAATTTATTATAATAAAAAATATACATGTTTTTAAAAAGTAACAAAACCAAATCATTTTCGTTTGTATTGCAAATTAGTAGATATTTTATTAATATTCTTTTGATAAAAAATGAAGGAGTAAAATGGTTTCATCTTAACGATTTGGAGGTGATTTGGGGTTTTTTTTTCTTATTATGTGATACCGATAGAAAAAGTATGGCTAAACCAAATTACGATTCATATCATGTATATTACTAACAATTTTTTTCAGATGTAATTTCTCTGTAGGTTCCGGCGAAAAACTGCTTCATCTGCTCGCTGTTTTTAAGCTTTTTTCGAAAGAGTAGCCTTAAGTTTTTTTATTTATTTTGGTAGTGATTGCCTGCGATTTAATACCTTAAAAATAATATCTGTGGTGGTTCTTAATCTGCTTAAGGTTGATCCGCTGTGGTAGCACGCGAAATTCAATTTTTTTTATCTCTAAGTTAGATTTCGTGCAGATTCATTAGATTTCGTTCGTTCGACGAATCTGCACGAAATCTAACTTAGAGAGATGTATTGATGCTGTTTATGGCTAAAATTATATAAATAATATGTTTTATTGTCGCGTATCATATTTTGATCAAGATACAACCTGACACGGCCATGCAAAATGCAAAAAACACAAAAAAAAAATGAATTTCGCGGGCTACCACGGCGCATCCCCATTAAAAGGAATTATAATATTTATTATATACTAGCAGACCCGACAGACGTTGTCCTGTCTGAACGGTCATAGAACCCAATTGCAGCGCCACCTACCGGGTCCAATTGTGTTTTCAAACCATCTAGGAACCCATTAAAATATACACACAAAATTTTATCTAAATCGGTCCAGCCGTTTAGGAGGAGTTAGGTGACAAACACACGTACAGAAGAATAATATATATATAAAAGTATCCTATGTCCTTCTCCTGGTTAGAACCAGGAGAAGGACATAGGATACTTTTATAGGTAGCTTAGAAGCTACCTCTAGACCAATTTTCAGCCAAATCGGTTTAGCCGTTCTTGAGTTATAAATAGTGTAACTAACACGACCTTCTTTTATATAATATAGATTATCAACACTGAAATAGTGGTTATAGCAGGTACTTCAAGTACAAACATTCATTAAGAAATCAAATATTCACAAATTTACTAATAAAAAGAACTGTGGTCGGACTTTTAAAATAGTAATAGCTTAGATTATGAAATGAGTAATAGTAATAGTAAACTTTATTTAATTCTCTGAAAAAAAAATGACACTTCTAATGTAATTTTTACTGTAATTTCGCTATCAAATGGGAACATTTTTTAACGAAATGACAGATAAGAAGTGTCATTTTATTGTAGCTAGTTAAAAATCCGAGCATAGGTAGGTACTTACTTTTCACTACTATAAAGTAAATAATAAAAATATTAATATTAAACAAACAGAAACCGTCTACAGAGTGAAACATTTATTTTTCTTTATTTTTAGGGACATAGTTGGCGGTTTTCCTTATATGCCATAAGCAATCATCTGAAGAAGAGGGTCTTGCGACTACGTGAGAGGACTCACTCTAACGTTACCGCCATACTTGTTCCCGAAGCTTAGAGGTATACGTGGAATCACTTGACTGAAGACGGTATAAACTGACAGACACAAAGAGGTATAAGCAAGGTTGTACAGGATGTACATTGTTTGATGGGGAATGATACAGAAGATTAAGTATACATCAATACTATTTGCTCATTATTTACCTTAATATAACTTGATACAGTAAAATAATATTGATATTTTCGTCATGCTTCACATAGAATACAATATGTTATGTAGGAACCTTTGGAATGGGCAACTAGCTTTATCTTTCTGACTGACCAACTCCTTGACAATTTAAAAATTCTTTTAAATTGTTTTACATGGATATTGCCTGGGTAAAAAAAAAAAATATATATTATTTACCAAACTAAAAAAAATTTAGACACGTATTTGTTGCTTAGCATATTAATAAAAAAAATACTAAGATAAAACGCATTAAATTTGGGGAGTGAGGGCTCGCTACGATCCGGTATAAAATCTAGCAAGGCGTGACGTCATGCCACATTTTAACTCAATGTATCGCCGTAATCTGTTGATTATGTAAAAAAAACCGGTCAACAGCGAGTCGGACTCGCGCACCGAGGGTTCCGTACCATCATTTATATGTAATTTTTGTTGATGATTTCTGAAAAACTGTGCTATTTAAAGACATCATTTTATTTTTCCTGTAATCTTTACATAAATTTCTATCACATAGAATAATTTCAGATTTTTCGCTTTGCAAACTTCGGAGATAGGGGGGGGACGGTATTTTTTTTACATTTTTCATCAAAAGTCGAAAACTATGCGGGTTAAAAAAAAGAAAAAATATGTTTAAGAATGTGCAAACAGCGTTCTTTCGTATGATACCCCACATGCCCTAGTAGCCCCACTTCGAATTTTTAAGACCCCCTTTCAGTCCCTGTTGCAAAAAAAATATAAATATTTTTATTTCTTTCTTATTTTCAAAATAATAAACGTAATCTAAAACTGTTCTAAATTTCAAGTTGATAGCATTTGTAGTTCTTGAAATATCCAGCTGTGACAGGCAGACAGACAGACAGACGAGTCACACCACAAGGGTTCCTTTTTTACCATTTTGGTACGGAACCCTAAAAAGAAAAAATACGTGTCCAATATTTTTTAATAACCTATGGGCATTTTTTAGTCATCATCAGCATCGCTGTCGACTGGTAATGTAACCAAAAGACTGGCGGCATTGCATGTAGATATAGAGAGGGAGCGCAGGGCACCCGCAGTCCGGTGTAACATGTTGACCCGGAGATTTGCTCGGTGTACGGACCTAGTAAAGATCACCATTTTCCAGGCTTACTGCCAGAGTTTGTACACGAGTAATCTATGGGTCAGTTACACCAAAAAATCTTTGGATGTCCTGCGCGTTCAGTACAATAATGGCTTCAGGATGCTGTTGATAGACTTGTTAATCACTCGCCTAAAAAGTGTACTAAAGAAATGGCTTCTGGAACTCACATACACCGAAACAGAATCACTTGTCTAACGTTTTGTCGACAAGCCAAAGTGCCAGCATACAACATCCCTCTCTCACACTTTCACCCTCTCAGTCACTCACACAAACACACCCCCACACACACCCCCACACTCTCACACAACACAAGACATGCCTTACTGAACTAGCCTTAGAATTGAATATGACATATTCATTTATGCTCAATCGCACTCCGACCCACAAGATACAAGCCTTGCTTAGTTTGTGGGTCAACGGTTAAACTTTTTTTTTTGTGATGTACAAAGTTGAAATTTTGTGTTTATGTAATCTGTTTCATCACCTTTTCTTTGCCAAATAAACTTTTTGTATTTTTTTTTTTTTTTGGGACTTCCTCGCTACTGCAGCGCGTCAGAAATGTTTGCGCAAGCTCGTACCGACGGGTTTCACGCGATTGTGCGGAAAAAAACAGCTTCGCTGCTGACGAGAGATAGAGGCAGTCGCAACAGCATCTTGAGAACTGTAGCGGAGAGCTTCAATTCTCCAATTATAAAACAGTTTGTGCGGAGGGTGACTGGTACTAACACTAGATAATAAGTTGTTTTAATATTATGTTACTCCGAAATAAAAATCATTTAATTTTTAATTTAATTGCCACGTTGCGTTATATGGCAATCCTTGAAAAATAAAAAAAATAATTAAATTGCCTCTGGTCAAGGAAGACGTTTGTTTTTGGGATAAATGATTTTCAACTATACGGAACCCTTCATTGTGCGTGATTCGACACGTACTTGATGGTTTTTTGTGTTTTGTTAAACTCTGGGTCGATAGGCAATAGGCATGTTACAATATAATGTATACATTAATCGGCTTGAAGGTATACAAAGGCGATTTTTGAGGTACACTCAATATCGTTCAAATATCTATCTTCCGAATTACATAAGTCGGTGTAAAAGATTTCATATTCTACCTCTACACGAGCGAAGGAAAATTGCAGATCTCGCTTTCTTGTTTAGTGTTTTGAACGGATCTACTGACGTCCCCGAGTTGGTGGGCAAGATCGGGCTTCGTGTACCGAGTGCATTTCTTAGGAGACCACGTCTTCTCTATGTGCCTCAGGTTAGAACTGTATATAGGCAGAACTCGTACGTGATAAGAGCTTGTCGTACTTTTAATGTGGTGTGTCAGGATGTCGAGTTAGATTTATTTAATAGTAGCATTAAGGAAGTAAGGAAAAGTTTGAATAATTGTTTTTTCGATATATAACCATTTTTTTTTTGTTTTTAACTTTTTTTTATTGTATTCTTTGAGCGTGAGACTTTAGTTATCTCTCACGTCGCTGTTTTCTCGTATTTGTTAATGTTACTCACTTTAATCGTTGGTGGAAGCTTGTAATTGGCCATCTTTTACACATTGTACTATATATATGGAAATATATTAGCTGTAAGCTTTTCTAAAATTAATAAAATAAAATAAAAGTAAAATAAATATTTACTTATTACCACTGAAATAAAGCTTATTTTAAGTTAAAAACGTAATCGTACAAAGCTTAACCACAGAGAGCCTAAGTTAATAAATAACCCTTAATTTGTAGATCTTATCGTGGTTTTGTGGTTTTAAATTTTGGTTAAAATATTATTTTTACGTAATTTGGAAAGATTTTACTTAATTTTATAATAGATTAGATTGTGTCCCAGCAGGATGTATGGTCTGAAGCTGTAAAATATTTCTAGTAAACAATTTAACACTAAAAATTATAATAAAATAGTTTTTGCCAGAGGTTTCGCAAGTGTGGATGTCGGAAATTATCCCAAGGGCCATCGGAAATTATGCTAAATTTCATTCAAATCCATTCAGCCGTTTTTGCGTCATTGAGTAAAAACCATACAAACTTCCACATTTATAATATTATGTAGGAAAGTAGGATACTTAATTGTTATATTATTTTCTCCTCATGATTTACAAATTTCTTTGCTGGAGGTATTGTTTGGTATTATTCCATATTTTTTATTCCAACCCGAAATATTTCGATCCTCCTCTTTTTACAGTGAGCAGAGCATACCTTATCCTCAAAAAAGATCAATGATTTTTCTTTTTTTTAAAAAAGAAAAATCATTGATCTTTTTTGAGGATTGGTTGACTGGTTTTGCCTTTTTAGATAAGTTTACTTATCTAAAAAGGCAAAACCAGTGCCTATCTAAAAATTTGCTTAAAAGCATTTATCAAGAGTGTTCATAATTGTTGAATATCAAGCTCCAGATGTGCTGGTGGTCTTGAATTTTTAATAAAACTTCTTGATTCAAATGATGACTGTATTTTTTTTCGTTTTTGTTATTGGTAAAACACCAGCAACCTCTTAAGGGGTCATTGTACTCATCATTATGAACAACTTTTACTAAGGGACCAAACCTGAAATCGCGAAAAAAAAACGGTTTAGCACATTTATCTACATCAAACTCGTCAAAATGTAGGGAGCAGCTGATTTTTTTTTTCGCGATTTCATGTTTGGTCCCATAGTAAAAGTTGTTCATAATGATGAGTACAATGCCCCCTTAAGAGGTTGCTGGTGTTTTACCAATAACCCTGTATAGATAGATACTGATTTCAATAGGAGACGACCGATATGACCGATATGTGTGCGCACGTTCAAGGTGTCCGCGAGCGAGTGGAGGCGGGGAACAGTGGTCTCGAACGTCATAGAGCGAGATCGGTACAGTTGCCGGTAAAATCGGTATATTTGTACCAAAAATCGGTATTTGAGAAAAAAATACAATATTCAATCAAATTCGTTTATTTATTGAAAAAAATATTTCGGTATAACAGAGCCCATGTAGGCAGAAATACCGAAAAATCGGTAGGTTCGAGACCACTGGCGGGGAAAGTCCGCGATCGCGGTGTGGTGTGTGGCCGGATGTGACGTCAGGAACATTAATAATTCACACCTTGGTTTTGCCGCCTAAACCCTAGAATTATAAAGTACATGTTACACGAACTTTTGCAGTAATTGTTACAGCAAAAGTTCGTGTAACATGTACTTTGATTACTAAAAGCTTTATTTTTTTAATCTATGAATATTTTGGGTGCTGATCTGCGTACCCTGGACAAAGAATTCGGCCAAAATTAAACAAGAAAAAATCTCTAAACAAAACTAGACCGTGGTTGTCCACCGCCGCCGTCATCGGGACGTCACCGAGAAATGAGATTATTCGAACCTAAAGCAGGGTACCTACTCACTTAGGTGTGTAGCACGTAACTATCTGACACTATATTATCATGTGAGTACGTGGGCGCGAGCCTGCTGCGACGAATCATACACACTTGTATTATTGATACAGTATCAGATAGTTAGGTGCCACACTTCTTAGTGAGTAGGTACTCAACTAATATGGCTTATCGATGTACCTACGCAGAAGATGAATTTTCAAAGCGCGGGAAATGCTACTATCCAATCGGCACGCTCCACGCTTTTTCCTGTACCACTATTGGTCGGTAGCTGCCGCCATGTTAGCGCGCGCCGGTTGACAGCCGCCATACTTGCGAGTGAGACGGAACTAACAGCTGCAATGTATTATGAACCTTATAGTAGTGATCTAAGGTTGATTGTAAGTTTTAAGTATTCTCGTTAATCTTCGGGGCCATACTTTCTTTTCTGTGCGAACGATGATTCACGACGCGCCTTATTACTGTACCCTGCTAAACGTGACGTCCCAGTAACGGCGATAGTGTGTCCACCGTGGCCGAACTCGGCATGATAGACAAAACAAAAACTGGGCGAACGGCGCGGCAGTGTTTGGACAAGATGAAACACATCAGTACGTCGATTCTGTATAATTCAAACAACAACTGGCATCTCACATCGATAATCACTCTCACTTCGCATCACTTCTTCTCAGACACTTTGAACGAGTAGTGCTATTCTGTAAACATCTCACCGTGATAACATAAGTGAAGTGAGCGGCCGTCATTCTAGGGTTTGACACTATTGACAGATCACTTTAAGATCACTTCACCTACGTTTTCACGGTGAGATAATTACAGAATAGCACGGGAAGTTCGAGTGCGAAGTGAGCGTCGAAGTGACAGGGAATTACCTTACTGAATGCCACTTCTTACGTCAACTCATACTATATCAGTCAAAATCTCACGGTCAATTTAGATCAACTCTCTGACACGCTAGCAAGGGTAGCGCTAGTGTAAATTCGAATTATCAGTTAGAATGCCAATCAAGAAACTCACAGCGGATTCAGATTCGAAGTTTAGAATGAGGTCTTAAAGAATCACACGGCAGCTCTTAAACACAAATCAATTGCAATACGAGAAATTGACGGTTGAGTTATATGTGGACTCAGTTGAAACATCAATAATAACATTTATATTATCTAAACATCCGAAAATAATATACAAAAGGGTAACCTCGTATTGAATTAATATTTACTATCCAAACAACAGCAAATAACCGACATAAGTTTAGACAAACAAACCAAATTGCTATGCAACACGCAACACATGTTACGTTACGCAACCAGTTTGTATGTTTGTATATAATAGGCGGTAGACGTCGGTAACGCTAATACTTTGACCTTAGCTTGGAGCACGTATGTTTGCAGATTTACTTTACAAGTTTAGACCTAACGGAGATATGAAGGCAGATTATGTAGGAAATGGATTCTTGGAATTCGGGATTTAGGGAATACAATGTATCTTTGTGGGTTTTCGTTTTAGATTATGAGAGATATTTTCATGTTTTGTTGTTGCCTGGAGGTATCTAGACTGGTTTTCTACGCTTCCAGTTTTTGTTTTCAGACCTGGCAATCTATCAATAAAAATAAAAAACTTTTTTACAAAATAAACCAACCGACTTCCAAAAAAAACACTACAAAGTGAAAAATAACTTACATTTTGGAAGTCGGAGTTTTTGGATCTGTATTTTAGTTTTTTGCCACCAACTTCCAAAATTAAAGTTATTTTTCACTTTGTAGTGTTTTTTTTGGAAGTCGGTTGTTATTTTTTTTGTAAAAAAGTTTTTATTTTTCATTTTTTAGTGGGTCAGTTTGTAATTTATCTAAGTTACAATAGGCCAATGGCAACTGCTCATCACTTTTTACAAAATATTGCTTTTCCCGATGCAGGGACGTTAATTGTTGAGGAGTTCTCCTAGTAAGAACCAGGAGAACTGGAGCTCCATGGTGAAGTCATCATCACCATTATGCATTTTGACGAGCATAAATTACTTAGCAACCATATTAAAGTAATCGAATCGCAACCCGTGAAATACTTATAAATTGAGTAGTTCCGATGGCCATCTGTGGTCTTCATCATCAGTTCCACTTCACTAAATGGTGTTTTCCAAGAGCAAATACACGAGTTACTATAAAAAATACTCAAATTGCTATAGTTGTGCCTATAAAATTTGAGGGTTCCCCTCGATTTCCATGGAATCTCCTGATCAGATTCTGATTTAGTGACAATCGGACCACCTCGAGAGTATACCCTTTCAAACAAAAAAAGAATTTTGAAAATCCGTCGACAATTGGCGGAGTATTCGATGAACAAACATACAAAAGAAAAAAAAAAAAACACATTCAGCCGAACATAGTACCTCCTCCTTTTTGTGAAGTCGGTAAAAAGAGAAGTCCTGACTGACTGACTAACTCATCAACGTCCAGCCCAAACCCTTGAAGCTAGAGAGCTGAAATTTTGCACAGAGGTTCCCTTTATAATGTAGACTAGGAATAAGGAAGGAATTCTCGGTAGTACGTTCCCGTGGGATATTTTCCGACATCCACACGGGCGAAGCCGCGGGCAAAAGCTAGTGGACAATATTACTAGTTTTAAGCTAAAGGATACAAGAAAGTAGCTTATAGAAACCTGCACCTGATTGCGTAACACTGATCGGAATCTGAATCATGTTGAAGCAAATTGCTAATCCATTGCTTCATATGATCGAAAAATTTGTATGCTCGACAACGTAAATAACGCAATGAATGTTCCGATTGATAGTGTGTTACGCAATTAGGGTGCTGGTATGAGTCCGTGTGTGTGTGTGTTCGGTACCCAAAGGGTAAAACGGGATACGACCCTATTACTAAGACTCACTGTATCTCATGAACCGTTATAGTCAGACAGTTGAAATTTTCACAGATGATGTATTTCTGTTGTTGCTATAATAACAAATAATAAAAAACAGAATAAAATAAATATTTAAGGGGCTCTCATACAAAAAACGTGATTTTTGCTCGTTTTTGCTCGATATTCATAACGGCAAAATTATTGACGCTTAAATTATTCACAGAATATTAAGATAAATATTCACTTTAAAAATAAATAATTAAATTAAAATTAAACCAAATATTTAAGGGGGCTCTAACAACAAACGTGATTTTTTTGCTGTTTTTATAGATAATGGTACGGAAGCATTCGTGCGCGAGTCCGATTTAACATTCGTTTTTCGATTGTGACACAGTAATTACCTGCTTAATTATTACCCCATGCAATGTTCACCCACTGCATCAACTTCAGTCAACCACAATACCAATAATTGGCTTAAGATAGGCCCTGCGGCCCTGGTACAAGCCAGGATTAATTACACCCAGATAAAAAAAGGTATATACTAAACAAAAGAAGCACATTATACATATCTAATTATCAAAATCAAATAAAGAAGCTCATCCTAATCACATAATCAAGTAACTACCCTAATCTCTTAATGAACTAAAATCAAATTGAGTTAATTTAATAAACTTTATCCCCCCGAAAAGAGGGAATTCGTGTCACATTCGTATCCCCGGGGCCTAAATAATTCCCCTGGGGAATTGGGGTACTCCCCATATTTCATCTTACTTATAAATGCGCTACGTTTAGATCGTTATGATTGTGAGCTTGGGGGCTCAAACGATTTCTAGATTGCAGAAACATTGCAATCAATTGTTGCGTGTTATTTAGGAAATGTTTTCAATCAATTATGTTGTTGTTGTGATATAGCTTAAAAGAAAAACACATTAATATAGCTTGTACAAGTATGTTGTTTGTCGAATTTATAGATACGTCTATTGTCTGTGTATCACATAATATTGCAAAGGCAAAAGTTTGTGAGTGTGTTTATGTTTTTACGTTTGTTACTTCTTCACGCTCAAACGGCTGGACCGATTTGAATGAAATTTGGTACGTAGATAGCTTATACGCTGGATTAATACATAAGCTACTTTTTATCCCGGTCTACGCGGGTGAAACCGCGAGGTGCAGCCAGTTTTGAATATTTGTAAAAACAAAATATATAGATTAATCGAATGTTATCAAAATATGAAATGTAACAAAAAATAATCAGCTAAACAGTTGAAATAAATAAACAAAACTTTATTAATAATTTTATAGAATTTTGATACAAATCAATAATTATTAGGGATACATATAACGTTTATTACATACGTATACAAAGGACAAGTGTTTAAAAATAATATATCAAAGAACTTTTATATAAAATATATTCAACATACAGCTTTCAAACATTTTATCGTGTAATTTACAAAGGCACTTTAATCATAAGACAAATCCTTATGACCAAGAACAACTTTTCTCTTTCTAAACCTCATCTGCTTTTGTCCACAGAACTGCCCCCAGAGAAACCAACAATAAAGGCGGAGAAGGGATGGTACGCATCCGGGGACTCCCTCAGAGCGCAGTGCTCGTCACCACCAGCTGATCCTCCAGCCAACCTGACGTGGCTGTTAAATGGAAGAGACGTAAGTGTATTTAGTAGTTAAAGCGCGGTATTAGCTCAATATTCACAAAAATTGGTTTCTTGGATTGTCGAGTATGACGTAACGCATTGAAACTATCCGACGCAAAAAATACAGTGGACAGAGAAGGGTTTAAATTTAACTGAATAGAATAGTAAAAAATAGTTTGATATTCCTAATAAAAATATTGGAAGTTGCTCCAAAAAAACTAAACTTTGGCGTCGAACATCTCTGTATTTTCAGCGATAACGCCATTATTTTTTTAAAGAATTTAATAGAATTAGCATTTTTTTTAACTTTTACCGGACAATTTAATTTATTTTACTATTATTAGAGTAATCGTTTTTGTTTGATAGCCACGATTCAGGCTCTGCCTAGTGTGGTTTCACTGTTATTTTTGTAAGTTGTAATTTGAGTTGCTAATAAAGTTAATTTAATTTAATTTAATTTTAATTTAATTTAATTTAATTATTTAATTTATTGTGTAAATTCTGAATAATGTAAAGAAAACCCGAAAAATAATTGCTCATTCGCAGCTTAGTCACATCTCGGCAACACAAACATTCATTTAAATTTTTAACCTTATTTCAAGCCAGTTAGTGGTGACAATAGATTACGCGGTTTTTTGCCGTTTAAAAATTAACTCTCGTATTGAAACCAACTATAAAGCCGGAGAAGGGATGGTAAGCATGTGGTGACTCCCTCAGAGCACAGTACTCGTCACCAGCAGCTGATCCTCCAGCCAATCTGATGTGGCTGCTGAACCTACAGGGTTCGCAACTACACTCCCCCCCACCTCTGGGATTTTGGGTTTATAAATTAGTACATAGCGACGCGTGAAGGGTTAAATGGAAGAGCTAAAATTAAACATATTTTGTTTCACATAAATCTACATGGGCACTTATGAAACGTCAGAAGCTAGGTGCACGGTTCCAAATTCTAAAAAAAGTAAGTAAGTAGTAGTAGTAGGTAAGTCTGTTGTAGATACGTCCCCGTTACCTTTTTTTCAGGAAAAAAAAAAAAATAATAAAACCAAAAAAAAAATGGTAAAGAAAATATGACCATCCAAAAATTACAAAAAATGACCCCTTTTACCACCTTCATTAGAGGACTACCAGACAAATTCTAAAAGTTTTAAACATAAGTGAAAATGATAGGAACCTAGACATACTCTTTCTTAAAATTTTAATGAAAAAAATAATTGAATCGGCTCAGTTTTCGAGGAGAAAAACGGGGAATACGAAACGTTGATCAAACTCAAACTCAAACTCAAAGCATTTATTTCAAATAAACCAATTACAGGCACTTTTGAATTGTCAAAGGGTCGGTCTTGGGTCGGTCAGTCAGAAAAATGAAGCTAGATTGCCCATTCCAAAGCGTAGATCCTATGGAGAAGAACGGGCAAGAAACTCCACGGACACTCTTTTAAAATCAAATATTTTACAAAATATTGGTTACATCGTTCATATTGAAAATATACATGTGAGAACAATGTAGAAAGACGTGCACGTTAAAAGCGTCCGTAATAAAAAAAAAAAGAAAAGATAAAAACTAAAAACAACTAAATTAAAAAATAAAAATAAGCCGTGGCAGCTAAGAGATGACCAGTCCCAACTGACGGCGCCCGTTCACGAACATGACGCATGGATCAGCACCAATTAGCTCAACCATTTTGAAGGGAACTTAATGATCCAACACACACGCCACCACCAGCGAGACATTTGAGTGAGCATGACATACTCTCAACCACACATTCAAGTCAGTGAAAGACGAACCCAGTAAAAGGTAGCTTTATATTAGCTACATAGTGCTCACACATATGCTGTGATCTCGTCGGTCTGAGCTGCAGCTGCCCCTATCACACTCTCTTATCCGATCTGCTCTTTCTTCTCTCTCTTATCTGTGTTCAGGCACAGCGCGACGGCAATAGTTTCTCCCTCGTAGGCCACCTCCCCTCTTAAATCTCGTTATAATACTATAAAGATCAAAGGCACATTATTTGATTATGAACAATTAAATTACGCTAATGACAGAACGAAAACATACTTAGACATAAACTCACGCCTTCTGCCCATGGGGGTAGGCAGAAACTAAAAAACGCCGCCTGGTACGATCCTTACATACTACTTTTGCCTCGTTTACTCATACATCTTATATAAGAAATTGTTTTTTCTAACTCCTCTTAGGTGTATTGTTCTCCTTATAAATAGTTTTTTTTTGTCCTGTCAGGTAGGTATGCCTCTTTCAACTCTGAAGTATTGACATTTTAGATGATACCCGGAACTTCATATTATGAGAAGGATCTTTGAGGCAGGTCGTCAAAAACGTTGAAGTTGACAGGTTGTTTTCTCACCTCTAATAATGAGGTAGCGAGTCACTGATGATTTCTTCACAACTAAAAATTTAAATTGGCTTCGGAGTGATGAATGGGAAGTCGATTAACACTTGTGTTTTCTAAATCTTAATTATTGAGAAAAATACTTAATTAAAATCGGAACAGATGTAAATTTTAAAGAAAATTAATTCTTATCTAATAAATGAAATGCTAAAAAGCAGGTTATCGTATCATTTTGTGTTAATGTAGATGATGTCAAAAAGCACCAGTGTTAACCGACTTCTGTTGCTGACTGTATCTTACCAACTACCCACACGTAATATTATTATCTTATAATATTACGCGTTATTAAGTACGCTATGTTAAGACGATATCTTATTTAAATAAAATACAGCGATCAAAAGTAAGATGCTTGTATCCCTCCAGGTTCTTGCCGTGGCTCGGTAACAAGATCGAACTTTGCTTATAGTTACATTGCGTAGTTTAAAAAAATACTTTTTGTTTAATATCGTAATGGGCCTGTCAACATTAGGTTTGTGGCGGCATCTACATCGCCACATATGAACTACGCATCAATGACATGACGTCACGCAATCCTGCATCGCGCAATTAGAGTTTACCACGCGACTGGCATATGTACAATGTCCCGACATCAACCGTCGGGCAGTAGCCCACCAGACACAACACCCGTCTGGGCGGAGGATCCTCCCTTTTCTATGGAGGATGAGTGAACTTTACACCCTGTTCCTCATGCCTCTAAAGGTTCAGACATTAAAAAAATCGCTCATAAATCCTAACTATCCTAATATTATAAATGCGAAAGTGAGTTTGTCTGTTACTTTTACGCTAAAACGACTGAACGGATTTGGATGAAATTTGGCACATGGGTAGACCATGAACTGGATTAGGACATAGGATACTTTTATCCCGGTAGGACGTTCCCGTGGGATAATTTTCGACCTCGAAAACAAAGCCGCGGGCATAAGCTAGTTTAAAATAAAACTGAATTTGTGCCTCGTTGGTGTCACTACTGCTACTGCTGCGCTTTTCATGGGTTCGATTCTCAGGTCGGGCAAAATGGTATTCGGTTTTTCCTTCAGTAATTTCTCAGTAGCAGCCCGGAGTCTGGATTTGTGCCCGGTTGATGGCAATAGACTCGCCCCATATTATATGGGACTTAAAAATTTCTCAGTAGCAGCCCGGAGTCTGGATTTGTGGCCGGTTGATGGCAATAGACTCGCCCCATATTATATGGGACTTAAAAATTTCTCAGTAGCAGCCCGGAGTCTGGATTTGTGGCCGGTTGATGGCAATAGACTCGCCCCATATTATATGGGACTTAAAAATTTCTCAGTAGCAGCCCGGAGTCTGGATTTGTGGCCGGTTGATGGCAATAGACTCGCCCCATATTATATGGGACTTAAAAATTTCTCAGTAGCAGCCCGGAGTCTGGATTTGTGGCCGGTTGATGGCAATAGACTCGCCCCATATTATATGGGACTTAAAAATTTCTCAGTAGCAGCCCGGAGTCTGGATTTGTGGCCGGTTGATGGCAATAGACTCGCCCCATATTATATGGGACTTAAAAATTTCTCAGTAGCAGCCCGGAGTCTGGATTTGTGGCCGGTTGATGGCAATAAACTCGCCCCATATTATATGGGACTTAAAAATTTCTCAGTAGCAGCCCGGAGTCTGGATTTGTGGCCGGTTGATGGCAATAGACTCGCCCCATATTATATGGGACTTAAAAATTTCTCAGTAGCAGCCCGGAGTCTGGATTTGTGGCCGGTTGATGGCAATAGACTCGCCCCATATTATATGGGACTTAAAAATTTCTCAGTAGCAGCCCGGAGTCTGGATTTGTGGCCGGTTGATGGCAATAGACTCGCCCCATATTATATGGGACTTAAAAATTTCTCAGTAGCAGCCCGGAGTCTGGATTTGTGCCCGGTTGATGGCAATAGACTCGCCCCATATTATATGGGACTTAAAAATTTCTCAGTAGCAGCCCGGAGTCTGGATTTGTGGCCGGTTGATGGCAATAGACTCGCCCCATATTATATGGGACTTAAAAATTTCTCAGTAGCAGCCCGGAGTCTGGATTTGTGGCCGGTTGATGGCAATAGACTCGCCCCATATTATATGGGACTTAAAAATTTCTCAGTAGCAGCCCGGAGTCTGGATTTGTGGCCGGTTGATGGCAATAGACTCGCCCCATATTATATGGGACTTAAAAATTTCTCAGTAGCAGCCCGGAGTCTGGATTTGTGCCCGGTTGATGGCAATAGACTCGCCCCATATTATATGGGACTTAAAAATTTCTCAGTAGCAGCCCGGAGTCTGGATTTGTGCCCGGTTGATGGCAATAGACTCGCCCCATATTATATGGGACTTAAAAATTTCTCAGTAGCAGCCCGGAGTCTGGATTTGTGCACGGTTGATGGCAATAGACTCGCCCCATATTATATGGGACTTAAAAACATAACTGGCAAAATGTGGGTGTATTATAGGTACATTTCTGCTTAACCTTTCGGGGAAACGGGCGTGGTGTTATGTTTATAAGTGAAATCTTAAATATACAAACCATAAAACGCTTCAATCCATACGTTACTAGCGGACCCGACAGACGTTGTCCTGTCTGAACGATCCTAGAACCCGACTGCAGCGCCACCTACCGGGTCCAATTGTCTTTTCAAACCATCCACGAACCCATTCAAATATACACATAAAATTTAATCTAAATCGGTCCAGCCGTTGTTATACCATTGTTGTTGTTTTTTTAAGTATCCTATGTCCATCTCCTGGTTCTAAGCTACCTCCCCACCAATTTTCAAATCGGTTCAGCCGTTCTGGAGTTATAAATAGTGTAACTAACACGACTTTCTTTTATATTATATAGAATAAAACACTCAAATGAAACTGTGTAAACGTTTACCTACAATCGTAAAATGCTACGGCGTAGCTCATGCGATGACGTCACTGCTACGCCGGCTACGCTTTGCTAGCTACGCTGTCGTAGTAGTATCGACGTGCTACGAGCTACATTTCGAGCTATTGTTCGTTAACTTTGTATTACGTCAGACGTGAATTTTGTCTTTGCCAGATTTCTAAAAATAACTACGATAAAAGAGGTTTTTACTTATCAAACCATTTAGTGTTTGATTAGAGGGTACAAGGCAGCCTTGTGTATTGTTTTACTGAGAATGTGTAGTGTTTAGTTTCTAGTTATCTTTCAATTTCCCATCAATATTCTATTATAGTTATTTTTCAATAGCGATCAAAATATTGTAGATATTTTTATAGCTATTTTTTTCATAAATATTTATCATGTGTACTTTATTTTTTTGCAATATCATTCTGCCTAGCCTTTTCCTACGTATGTTGGGGTCGGGTTCCAGTCTAACCAGATGCAGCTGAATACCAGTATTTTATTTATTTTATTTTTATGCAATATTATCTTTACAAATCAAAACATAAGTCCTTACTGATTGACTGACTGACTCATCAACGCCCAGCCCAAACCCTAGAACCTAGATAGCTGAATTTTTGCACAGATATTCCCTTTATAATGTAGACAAGGAATAAGGAAGGATTTCCCAGTAGTAGGTTCCCGTGGGATATTTTCCGACATCCACGCGGGCGAAGCCGCGGGCAAAAGCTAGTTACTTAAAAAATATCTTAAATTCATTTATTAATTCACTGACAGACAAGGCGCAGCCTATACTGCTGCTTTAAAGTTTGCGCAAGAGTTCCTTTTATGGTAAAAGGAATGATTTTTAAAAATTACTCCCCTAAAGGAGGAAATTGGGGGTGAAAGTTCCTATGGAAGTTCGTTATTTTTGCCTATGGGAACCCATCGATCGCACGTCTTGTATAAACATAAAAATATCTTAGAATACCAAGGTACAACGTAAAGAAGATCCAACCCAAATCTTGCCATCCTTCAAGCCCTCCAATAAACGTCACTTTGATGACGTCATAACACCGGCTCGTAAGCGTCGCCATCAGCGTGCATTCTTCGCGACAGCGGGTTAATTAATGAGCAATGAATCACCGACGTTAGTATCGATCGCTGTGTTGTGTGCAACCGCTGCTTTAGTTATAAGCGCCTAGTACATTGTGATACTGTTGACTATTACTTCGATCCAAAATACTCGTACATATGAGTTGTCATGTACGAGTATTTTGGCTACCAGATATGTCTTAGATATACCAGTCTTTTTTTTTGGAAATTCATCCAATTTTCATGTTTCTTTCTGATGATATTGCATCATTCGGATTTGTTTTTGTTTTGATTGTTTGTTGCAATTTGTTGACATTACCCAGTGTCACAACCACAGACGAAGTAGTATTGTCAGTTGTTACATCTCAATTAACGCAGAGCAGAGGCAATGTAGAGTTACTGTTGTAAACTGTCTTTGGTGTGATATCAACCAATAAATAATAAATAAATATACTTGGACATTTCACACAACGCCACCTAGTCCCAAGCTAAGCAACCTAATTCTTGTGTTATGGTAACGAGATGATGGCTAATAAACTACTTATATACATTTTTTTTTTGTAAATACATACATATTATAGATAGAAAAACACCCAGACTCGGAACAAATACCTGTAGGTCGTACAAATATTTGTTCCGTGCGGGAATCGAACCCGCGACATGCTGCGCAGCAGTCAACCGCTCAACCACTGCGCCAAACGTGTCGTCAATGGACAAAAGACAACTTGGATATTTATTTATTTAAAACACACATACAACTATCATCACAGGCTTACGTAATATGAGGCTTTTGCTTACATTGCATACTGTGTGTTCTTTGTTATTTATTATTATTTTATTTTCTAATGTGCGTTTTGTGTGCAGAATAAACAATTTTTCTTTCTTTTCTTTCTTTGTTTTATCACGTATGTAACCACTACATTCGTGATGAGCACCTAGTAACATTCTCGTACTGTTGAGGTGACTAGCGTTACTTCCCATTACTTTAAACATACTCGAGTTGTGATACTGTATTGTACCTACATATCTTTCTGTGGGGATGATCTTCAAATCATGTTTCTTTCTGATGTTAGAGCATCATTTTTGTCACCGCTACATTAATTATGAGCGCCTAGTAACAAAGTATCACAATATATATCTGATACTTTCTTCATTATATCGCTGCTTAAATTGAAATGGGCCATAAGCTGAAAAGTATTTTTTTTACAGGAGAGCCCATCAAAGTTTTGGTCGCGGTTTTGAATGACCTAATACGCACATTTTGAATGCAATTTTGCAATGAAAATACTTAGAATTTTAGAATTACAGAAAAAAATATAACAAAGTGGAGGTCTTTTCGGAATTAAATTCTATCGAGGATTTTGTTTTCTTTCAGTCAGAGTAGGTATTAATCAAATAGTCAATAAACATATATCCAAAAATTAAATCCATACATGCTGTAATAGTGAAATAAATGGTTACGAAAATGCCCCCAATTTATTTTGGTATCGCCTTAATTCGCACACACACACATCCTAACACACTCACAACACACACACGCACTCACACATACACACACAATCTATGTATATTAATAAATAAATTGTACCAACTTACTCGCTGCGGGAGGAAGACCTGGAGTCCTGAAATACAGGGCTACCCTAGTTTAGGCTCCAGTCCACTCCTACTTTAATAATGTCTGTACTGTTTTGATTAGTGTGGAAAATAACTGCATTTTTACTTTTTTACTTTACTTTATGATACGTACGTTCATTGCTGATTGGCTCATATTTTTACCAAAACATGAGCTATTATTACACAAATGGTCCCAATACTCCAGAACAATAATACAAAAAGAAAACTTGACAGAAACACAACACACCAACAATAATGAAATCAATTTGTGCTGTCCCAACGTCACAGTACGTCGTTGTACGTCGCGACGCTTGATAAATGACTCAGAACAACTAGTTCACTTGTTTTATCTTATACCACTGTTTCAATGTTTATTTTTCTATGTGGAATATATTTGGTCCTGTATTTTTGTTTCGCGGATAGGAAATATTCCGTGGGTGCGTACAATAATCATAAATTTTTACTACATTGACTACTTATTTGAGGGAGGCTATCTATATAGATGACTGACTGACTCATCAACGCCCAGCCTAAACCCTTGGACCTAAAAAGCTGAAATTTTGCACAGAGGTTTCCTTTATAAGGAAGGATTTCTCGGTGGGACATTCCCGTGGAATATTTTCCGAAATCCATGCGGGCGAATCTGCGGGGAAAAGCTAGTTTTTTTAATAAATGCGACGGGTGACAGGTGACACGCGACAGTCTGTCAATTCGACAATTTTTTTAAGGTGAAAAGTTTTAGTGCTTTATAAAACAGGGGCAACATGGCCAGATATCGCACAAGACAGGGAGGTTTGGAAGGAAAAAGGGGAAGCCTTTGCCCAGCTGTGGGACACAATGTAGACTAACAAAAAAAAAAAATAATAAACGTCGTGATTTTTTTTAACCATCGACAAATATGTCGCATTGACAGTTATATTAAATAAGGCCTTAAGGTTATATATATTAAATAAGTTCAATCTAGGCCTATCTATTAATTGTATTTATAACTTCAAAGAAATCGATTCATATCTCTACTACTTGGTAATAATATTGCTACCAATAACAATTGGCTTAATGTAACCTATCTTAGTTGTCTACTCATTTCGTAATAGCTGTTGGTTTTCTTAAAATAAAAAAAATAAAATATTTGTTTTGACTGGGACAAACCTGTGACTCCGTAGCACAGAAGCCAATCGCTCTGCTACTGCACGTAAGGTGTTCTAGAGGCTTTAACTTAACATGGTTTTAGGATAAAACCTCCGCGTGTTTTGTATAAGTAAATGGCAGATTGGAGACGAACATTGCTTTAGATTAAGAATAAGAAAATATTTGACAGTCGGCTCCCCGAGCTGACAAGCGCATGTCATAAAAAGAAAATGAAAAAAACATATTTTTATTCTAAACAAGCTGACCCGCCAGACTGAGCCTGTCAAAATTTCAATTATTTTTTTTTTTTTAAACGACCCCAGTAAAGAGAAGAATAAAACAAAAAAAAATTCAAATCGCTCAAGCCGTTTTTAGGGTTCCGTACCAAAATGGTAAAAAGGAACCCATGTGGAACTCAGTCTGTCTGTCTGTCTGTCACAGCTGGATATCTCAAGAACTACTAATGCTATCAACTTGAAATTTGGAACAGTTTTAGATGACGTTTACCCAACTATTTTGGAAATAAGAAAGTAATAAATTTTTTTATATTTTTTTTGCAACAGGGACTGAAAGGGGGTCTTAAAAATTCAAAGTAGGGCTACTAGTGTATGTGGGGTATCATATGAAAGAACGCTATTTGGACATTCCCAAACATTTTTTTTCTTTTTTTAGGCCACATAGTTTTCGAGTTTTGATGAAAAATGTAAAAAAAAATACCGTTTCCCCCCCCCCCCCCCCTTATCTCTGAAGTTTGCAAAGAGAAAAATCTAAAATTATTCTATGTGATAGAAGTTTATGTAAAGATTACAGGAAAAATAAAACGATGTCTGTAAATAGCACACTTTTTCAGAAATCGGAACGGAACCCTCGGTGCGCGAGTCCGACTCGCTCTTGACCCATTTTGAGTTTTAATGAGACTAAACGAACAGTAATTGATTTTATAAACAAGACTAGCTGACGTGACAGACGTTGTCCTGTCCAAATTTAATTGTCAAAGTCAAACTGTATATCGTAGAAAGTGAAAGTGTCAAATCTACAGATGCATTCAAGTCTAAACATAGTTTATCCCTAGAATCGACACCTAAGAACAGTTTTCATGGGAAAAAGAAAAATGTGGTTTATACGTTTTTCTGTATAATTTTCCCAATTTTTCTCTTCATAAGAAGCTTCCTCGGACTTCAACGAATATTTGATAAAAATATTAACTGAATTGGTCCAGCCGCTCTCGAGTTTTGGGCTTAGCAACACGTTTAGTCATTAATTTTTATTTACCTAATAATGTCCCATTAAATTTGATGGACAAATTTTAACACAGCGTTCAGTACGTCTAACCAAAGATATGTAAGCAAAAAAAAACTCGGGCGCGGGCGGTGACGTGGTCACGTGCGCCTGCACATTTGTAGTATCAGAATTATGAGATAACAAAGACATGAATGTGTTTATGCATTGGGTAACCAATATTTTTAGTGTACTTTCGTTATCTGATTTTCTTTCTTGTAAGTATCCAATGCGTTTTTCTTATTATTTTTTTTTACCATAGTCCTTGTTTTAGTGGTCTGAATGATTTCTAAAAGTTTGTCTATCTATTTTAATGGGACCCTAAATAATTATTCGAGTTATATCACAAACCAGTAGTACCGTCTAACGTTTCATCTTTCTTATTTCTCAAGTAATTAGTGCTCTTGTATTGAGTAATTATTTTGTATCCAAGCCGACTAGATTAAAACATTGTTTTCTAAAAATAGAATCCTTAATAAGTAAATATCTTGATAAGATTTTGTCTGATAAAATGAGTTTGTAATTGAATGTCACTCAATATGATTAATGTTTGAGATTAGATGAATTCATTTCATATCAAGTTCAAGTTCAAGATACGTCAAATTCGATAATAGGATTAAATTCTCATTTTCACATCATTCAATCTTTATTTACTATGTATTATTGTTTGTGTGTGTGTGGCCCGTGTGTGTGTGGGGAGGGGGGGGGGGGGGGTGAGGAGACTTCGTCCAGTAGTGGCTTGTGCTACATAGGTTGAAACAAAAAAAAACTTTGTTATAATTTAATTAATATTCTTGGTATCGCGAGTTATAATGTCGTGTATAGATGTCCCAGCCCAGGCGACTAGCTCAATTAGCCGTTTAGTTAACAGCCTAGCCTGTTAACTAACTGGCGCCGTTCATATAGCGGCTTGAATTATATTCTATTAGAGGTTAGGTTAGATCTGTGACCAACCGCGTGCGAGCCGAGCGAGCGAAGCGAGCCGTGCCGCATCAGCGGCGGGCGAGCGCTACTTCCAAAGGCTAGGCTGTTAACTAAACGGCTAATTAAGCTAGTTAGCTGCGACATAGACATATAGACACTCGTAGACAATCTCAGGTATATTTTTCAAAATATAATGTTTTGTTTTCGTATATGTTAGTTATTTTTTTGTGAAAACAAAATATCACACACACTTTTCACATATTCCTTTTTATTGAAACTGTTAGCAAATCAAATCCGATCATAGAGAGGCTTTTTCAGCGTCCTCTACAATATGTTGGAGTTTGAACAAATTGAATCGAATCGAACAAAATATTGAGTGCTACCCGCCTTTAGCGAAGTGGGATTTCACTACTCAAATATTGATGTAGCTCTGTATCGGTTGGATTAAATGTGCAGTTTAAGTTTTCCAAGTTAAAAGGCTGGCTTTGAAAGAGGCAGAATAAGTGTTTTACTGCAGAATTTTATTGAGATTTGTGATGTAACGTGTTGGGAACTTCTGATGCGGATTGGGCGTGATAGTAAGGTCAGGATCGGGCAACAATTTTAGAACGAGGATTCTACTGGTGGCTATCCTATAATGGAGAAGTAAAAAGGTTATTTTTTAGGATATCTACGAGGTTTATAAGAGAAAGATAAGCGGCATAAATTAGCCACTTAAAGCAGCATCTGCTATTCCTGAACAGTCAAAGGAGACTGGGATCTGTGGGTCCAATTGTAATAAGATGAGGTATGGTTTAAAAAAAGGGATATATTTTTCTATTTCCAAATGCGAAAAATGAACCCAATTTACCATCTGTAAAATGAGAAATCCAAAAATTAAGTTTAGATCACGATAAAATGGAATATCGGACAAATTATAATCGATTAACGTGGAGTTCAAACTATTTAAAAAAATTCTTTTACCAGATGAATAATTCAATTACAATAATTAAATCTATTAGAATTAACGTGTTAACAGTTTAAAAAAAAAAACTATTTATAATAAGATAAATCCAAGTCAGTTCACGTTTACTAATCGATTGTTGTATATTTTTTATGCATCCAAAAACTATTTCCAACCTTAACAATTTTTTGTTCACACTTTCTCTCAGAAATTAAATGATTACGCCAACAAATTATTAATCCACAACCGTTAACACTGGTACTTTTGACCCCTCAATAAGCGAACCAGCCGGGGCCTGTGCTCGTTTCAAAATATAGCTTACTTACTTCGTTTTAGTGTAAACAGAATATTTTAAAAGTGTGCATTACTGGGAGCGATATAGCGTGCCTCGTAAGTGAATATCGGCTGCGGCCATAGATAGCTATTACCATTAACGTGAACGGTGAACTACATTGGGTACTTATCTAAGCAGGCTAATATTTAAGCACGTATGTAGATGTTGAAGAATATTTAGTGATAATTCTATACTAGCACCTAATACTCTCCAAGAAGCAAACAGAGTCGTGCGTCTTTATACATGGTTATATTCTGTTACATGTAGGTTCCTACTTTCCCTCCTCGTAATTTTTATGAGAATGAAAAGAGGACTCAGAATCAGAATTTGTTTAATTGTCAGAATGTAGTTTTACATAGTATTATATTTATAATATTATAAGTTCTTTACATTCTATCACAGCATATTATTGTGTACAAAAATTATTCAGATGTCATTCTTAAATAAATGCAATACAAATAATTTTATGATTGACCAGTGTTAGGTAATAGATATTAATAAAATCGGAGCTCGCTAAGTAAAAAAAAAAAAAAAAAAAAATACAAACTCCTCCTTTTTTAGAAGTCGGTTAAAAAGCCGGTCAATCGGTCAATATATCAGGTTAAGCTACGCTAGCCGGGGTTAGTCCGTGGATGGGAGCCTATCTTTACATACCGAGACTCCTTCGTGCCTTGGAAAGCACGTTAACCCGTTGGTCCCGGCTGTCATTGGTGGATCTTTAACAGTCTATACGGGTCGTCAGAAGGCCGAAAATCTGACAACTATTAGTATTACCAAAGAGTATCGTATAACCCAGTAATTGGGTTGTGGAGGTCAGATAGGCAGTCGCTCCGTGTAAAATATAATTCAGCTACATCCGGTTAGTCTGGAAGCTGACCCCAACATAGTTGTGAAGAGGCTAGGCAGATTTATTGGGATATGAATAAAATATTCATTATTACGGAGTTCACCAACGAAACGAATTTTTGATCGTTACATTAAATTAGACACTAAAGTCTAATTAATAATTCACGGGAGTAAACTGACAGATGCTAATGTCACTTTGTAAAATAATGGTGCCATATTTATTGTAATAGTGATGCGTTCCGTTCGTTGTGCTTGTGCTTCAGCTCATTCACACTAAATCAATAGACACATTTTGTAGAAAAATTAATTAATTATAATACATAATTAAATAAGTAGGTATACCTACATAAATTCGATGCATTTTTATTTCATTATTTATGTAATTCGCTTTTTGAAAGTCATTAATTCATCATCAATCGGCCTATAAAGGTACTACTAATATTTTCATATCGATTAAACAAAACTAGGCTGGGAGATTTCTTATTAAAATAAATAGAATAATGTGATTTGAATTAGAACGGTACGAGAATGAATGAGCGAGTGATTGATATCAATCTTCTTGTCACAACACTATTTTCTTTTCATCAGAAAATGGTAACACCGTAAACGTCAGATTACTCCAGTGAATTATTAATTAGACTGGATATAACGGACTCATCACCGGGCCGTTTACGGTCGCTAGTATGGGATGGAAGGATTTGGACCCCAGATTACAGACCACATCTGTAAACTGGCTTAGTGGGTTAGGTGTGGGACTTGGGTAAGACAGGGAAAAACCAGATGGAGGGGTAGTAGGGATATTATCATCAGGAGGGTCGGGGGGTTTATTTTTATCCATACTCATAGTGAATATGGATAATGGTGACCATTAACGTTAAAAAAACAAACACTAAACAAACCTGGTAGCAGGTAACAACGAGACAACACAAAAACAAACACAATAACAAGTCACAGTAAACACATAACAGAATATAGGCCCACAGAAACTTGTGTCATCACATTTGATGGCCAAGTTTTACCAAAACGAATTTTCTGTTTTTATACATCACTAACTGTAGAACAGTACATCTATCCCACAATTCAATGCCGCAAGTGTTGCCGATTTGGTCATGTAGAATCTCTTTGTCGTTCCAAACCCCGTTGCAGCAAGTGTGGCAATGATCACCCCGGTGTTGGTTGTAGCATTGCTGAAAGCGAAGCTTTCTGCGTGTTGTGCTCTGGAAATCATTTTGCAAATAGCAGGTCCTGTCCAGAGTACAGCAGGCAGAGAACAATTAAAACAATTATGGCTGAGAAAGTAATTTCTTATTCAGAAGCTAGTAAAACTGTTCCCATAGCTACTCGTAGCTATGCAGACATTGCTAAATCACAGAATCAGTCATACCGCAAAACTGTGTTTCTTAAGCCAAAGACCCATGCTCCCCTTTCTCCTTCCTATGATAAAACAGCTCATCAGCAGCTAATTAGCACTCCCCAGTCTTCTCAGCCTAATGGCTGTGCTTTCAATAGTCAACTAACAGAATCTCCTGAAAACTTGTCTTCTATAATTGAACTACTTAGTAAACTTCTGTTAACTTTAATTTCTTCATCCAATAAAACTCAATTACCGTCCAACGTTGCTTCATCACTTATTAACTCACTCTCATCCCATAATAATGGCTCGGTTGGTGTTCCTTCAATGGAATGTGAGGAGCGTGTTGCATAAGAAACACGAGCTCACATTCCTTCTGAACAAATACAAATCTTTAGCTTGTTCCCTCGCTGAGACTTGGCTAGTTCCAAGTCTTAGTTTCTCTTTACCTTTCTTTAATATTCTCAGATGCGACCGATCTGATGGCTATGGCGGGTCGGCTCTCTGCGTGAACAATCGTGTAACACTTGTGGCTGTATCTTTGCCTTCTTTGGGCGACGATATTAGCATTGTGGCTGGTAGGGTAGAAGGTATAACTCTCTTATCTATTTATATTGCTCACCCTCATACAAGTTTTCTTCCAATTTTAAAACATGCATTGGAAAGCATAGAAGGCCCTGTACTTGTTATGGGGGACTTCAATTGCCATCACTTTAGGTGGGGTTCTGAACGTTGCGACTCTTTTGGGGAAGGTTTGGTTGAAATCTTAGACGAACTTAACCTGTGTATTTTAAACAATGGTTGCCCAACCCGTAGGTCTCTTCCTGGACAGCATAAGAGTTGCGTTGATCTCACCTTTTGCTCACTGGATATCGCGGCGTCGTGTCATTGGGAATGTACCAGCTTGACACATGGTAGTGACCACTATCCAATTATAATATCTTTGGCTGAAAAAACTTATTTAGAAAAATCGAACCCCCCACTCTTGAGGTATAATTTGTCTAACCCGGATTGGGCAGAGTTTGCATCATTATTGGAGGACAAAATTGATTCACTTCCAAATTTAGTTTCTCCTGATTTTGATTCTTTTAGTCCCCTCCATGTGTCAAGCTGTTATGATAACCTCATCTCTGCTATAACAGCTAGTGCAGACTCATGTTTTCCTATCAAAAACTCAGCACGTGGTCAGATCCCTCCCCCACCATGGTGGGATCAGGATTGTACAACAGCAATAAGGGAAAGGAATGATGCTGAGATGGTGTACAACGGGGCGATGGTTAGCGATAACCTAATAGCTTTTAACAGAGCCCTCGCTAAATCTAAAAGATTGTTGCGAAGGAAGAAACGTGCTGGTTGGTCTGACTTTTGCGGTTCCCTGTCCCCCTCCACTCCTTTATCAGTTGTATGGAAGAAGATCAACCGTTTTAGGTCTGGATGCTCACCTACAATTTCTGCTCCCATTTCTCGAGAGACTGCTGAGCAGTTCTTTGATAAACTGGCTCCTCCGTATGTACCATCGGAAGCAGAACACCATCAGCCGTCTTTCATTTCTTCAGATGACCCTTTTGATGCTCCATTTTCTATGCAGGAGCTCGACTCAGTTTTGAAACATGTACATGACTCTGCTCCCGGTATAGACGGTATTGTCTATTCTTTTATGACTCACGCGGGCCATAAAGCAAAAAATTATTTTTTAGACATTTTAAATTTTTGTTACACCAACGGCTGGGTCCCTGATCAGTGGAAAACCCAAATCATTATTCCTATTTTAAAACCTGGCAAGCACGCTGATGATCCAAACAGTTTCAGACCAATCGCTCTGTCATCAGTCCTTGCTAAATTATTGGAACACCTCGTTAAAAACAGATTAGAATTCATAGTTGAATCCAGAGATTTACTTCCTTGGTCTCAATATGGTTTCAGAAAGGGACTCAGCACCATGGATAGTGTTGGAGTTTT
Organism: Cosmia trapezina; assembly: GCA_905163495.3. Classification (NCBI taxonomy): domain Eukaryota; kingdom Metazoa; phylum Arthropoda; class Insecta; order Lepidoptera; family Noctuidae; genus Cosmia; species Cosmia trapezina. Next base: position 6,636,874 of record LR991020.1, read on the forward strand.
GGTTACAGATATCCGCTCATCGTTTTCGAAAAATGAATCCGTTGTTGCTGCGTTTTTGGACATTTCCTCTGCCTATGACAATGTTCTTCTTCCCATTCTCAGGCAAAAATTGCAACAGCTGAGAATACCGGAAAGAATGGTACAATGCATCTGCAGTTTGCTTATGTCTAGATCTTTGGTTTTGAGAGTTCCAGGTGAAGAATTTGACGTCAGGATGTCATGGAAGGGCCTTCCACAAGGCTCTGTTCTCAGTCCCTTACTGTACAATTTATACACAGCTGACATTGGTACTTGCCTCAATAACGACTGCCAAATATTGCAATATGCTGACGACCTGGCTTTATATGTCACCAATAAATCAGTTAGCGATGCTGCGGCATCTCTTTGTGTATCCCTGGACTCTCTAAACCAATGGCTAAATTTCCACGGTCTGAGTTTGTCTGCCCACAAAAGTGCTGTAGTTGTGTTTTCTCGCAGGAGGCTGATCCCACAAGTGTCAGTGGGTATCCAGGGGCATTGTATACCGGTTTCTTCAAATGTAAAATTTTTAGGCGTTTTTTTAGATTCCAAATTGAGCGGTTTACATCATTTAAATTATTTAGTTAGTAGATGCGAGAGAACTATTCCTATTTTAAAAGTTCTCGCTGGTGTCTGGTGGGGTGCTCACCCCTACACGATGAAATTGGTATACAATGCCTTAATACGGAGCGTTCTGGACTACGGATCCTTTTTATTAATTCCATGCAACAAAAGTGCTTTGGCAAGGCTGGACAAAATTCAGGCTAAGTGTCTTCGGATTGTATCGGGTTGTATGAAGTCCTCACCAATCAACGCGTTGCAGGTAGAGTGCGCAGAGCCTCCATTGACTTTGAGAAGACAGTATCTAGCATCAAGATTTTGGGCTAGAGTCATCACCAAGTCTTCCCACCCTCTTGTACAAAAAGTGGACGACTTAGATGTTGCATGCCGAAGTACCAATTATTGGAACCATAAAGAAGTCCCTTTGTTTTTAAATTCCTTCCGTTGCTATAAAAATTTAGATTCCCCTATTATTCAACTTCCAAAACTTCCTATTTTCAGTTTTGATTATGAAATATTATGTTTTAAGCCAGACATTTTCTATAATATTGGTATATCAAAAAATTCTCCTTCGGCGGACTCTATTTTCAACGCGGCGGTTGGTGAGCGATGGTACAATTTTGAAAAGTTTTTCACGGATGCCTCTAAATTATCTGATTCAAGTTGCACTGGTGCGGCGGTATACTACCAAAACTCCAAAATTGTCTTAAAATTCAAATGTCCTATACAATCATCTGTATTTACGGGTGAGTGCGTGGCCATATTAGAAGCGTGCTTATTTATAGAGTCTCATAGCATACGATTTGGTGTCATCTTTACAGACTCTCTTAGTTGCTTGCAAGCTTTGGAGCAGAATCCTTTCAAGAGCAAACTTCACAGTTTAATCCTGCTTCAAATTAAAAAGTCTCTTTTCTCTTGTGCCAAGAATCATAAAACCGTACACTTGGTTTGGATTCCGAGTCATTGTGGCATAAGAGGAAACGAATACGTCGATGCTCTTGCTAAGGATGCTGTTACGTCCCAAGCTGTTGACCTAAAATATTTCCATTGTCAGGGTTACGATTTGTTGAATCTTCCCAAAAAGAGCTTGCTAACCTCATGGCAGGTGCAGTGGCAAAATTCAAGTAAACGGAAAGGTGCTTTTTATCATGCAATACAACCTAATGTAAAAGCCAAACCTTGGTTTTATCCATATAAAAAAATATCTAAGAGAGTTATATCTATTATTTGTCGTCTTCGTATAGGCCATTGTTGTTCTCCGGTTTTTCTTCACAAGATCCGGGTCAGAGATACATCGCTCTGTGAATGTGGGTTGGATGAAGGTACTTTGGAACACATATTTTTTAACTGCTCCAATAATAATCCAGCCCATGACTTGTATAGCCATCTCCCTAAATTAAAAATCCCTGTCCCAATTAACTTTCCATCTTTACTAACACATTCTTCCCCAAAGCTTTTTGAGGCTTTGATGTTTTTTATCCGCGAGAATGATATTAAATTATGATTATATTTATTTTTGTGTGGTTTGTTGTATGTCACTTGTGTACATGATATATATATATTAGTATTTAATATTTAACTAATAATATTTTTTGTGTTTGTTTCAGTGTACTAATACCTGTCAACAAGTCTCACATTAAATTCAATCTAGAATTATTATTATTTTAATTTTTTTTTTTTTTTTTACACGCACGTTTTCTCATAACACATCTGACATTGGCAGAATTGTCGACATCGGCACCATTGCCATAGTGAAAAATAGAATAGAATATTAATTAGACTTTACAGCCAGTTTTTCTGACACCTGAGAGGAAAACAGAGGAATTGTATCCTCGATTAAAACCATGACGGAAAATATTAAAAACATCCAGGAAAAGATCAGTCTATTAAAAAATGCTGAGAATTGAACGTCAAATATTGTAGTACGGATTTTTAAACGGTTGGTATACAAAGAATTTTTGCTCTGAGCACGAGAAAAACAAGAAAAACAAGCTTAGGCGACGTCCGAGTTTTCGATAAAGTGATCCGAGCGCACGAATAGTACATCTCCTAGTTTGTGCCCTGTCTGTGTGGAATATTCGGGCTTTTGAAAATTATTTTCATGGAAAATTGTTTTGGCTCTCGATTTTATTTGTCGTTGATTTTCTCATGCGAAGGTCCTTTAGTGGGCCATTCACGGAAAATCTTTCCTTGGTCTAGTGCACCTTTACTATTTGTAAATTTGTTGGCTGTGCGATGACTGTTAATCAGTGACGATACTAATTTGTCTACGAATATAAATAGATCGATTGAACAACACATATAATTTGGTCTAGCGATTGAAAACAATGGTTACTAAATATATAGAACCAGGCTTTCCAAGCAAACTAATTTAACAAGAAGTAGAACGAGAATAAAATAAAATAAAATCACCAGTTAATTTGGTGTCCTGAAATACAGGACTTGAGCTTAGTTAGGCACCGATCCTACAATATTCAAATGTTGTATTAAAAAAGAAAAAAAAGTTAATTATAAACAAGATAAAATCACCAGTCAATTATAAAATAACGACGAGCAAATATCTAAGTATGGGCCTTAAACGGTAACAAACTGTCGGTGCACAAAGAACTTTGCTCGATCACGAGAAAAACAAGCTTAGGCGAAGTCAAGAGTTTCTACAAAGCGATCTAGAAGTAGTAGAGGTATGTATCTTGTGCAAACTAAGAAATACTAAGAAAGAACTTGTGGTGTGTCTATGTGGGAAAATATAGCATTGCTGTGTTTCAGAATCGACACTTTTGTAGGCTTCTCTTTGGGTGTTCTCTTTGGTGTCAAAGAAAACGTTGTATTCCTTAGTTTTCATGATTTAGGTATTTACCTACAAATGCCATTAGGAAGTATGATTTATAATTTAGACAAGGAACTTAAGGGAGTAAAATAGGGGATGAAAGTTTGTATGGAAAATCGTAATTTTTGTAGTTTAAACCATGAAAATTGGTAATTACTCGTAGCATGCATTCAAGTTAAAAATTAAAAAGCACGTGATTTTGAAAAATCATCCGCTATTAGGGAATAGGGGATTAAAAGTTTGTAAGGAAAAATTTTGGTATTAATCCCTTTGTTTACAAATTACTAATGCCGCGTTTTGGCGTTTTTCAAAAATCATCCCCTAGTTGGGGACTCATCATCGCTCAGTTCTCCATCGCCAAAGACACTTTAGTCACTCAGAGAAAAATTACTTTACTAAGTTCCGTACCTGTAATTAATTAGGTAACTATTTTTTTTCGAAATTCCCACGGGATAGGGAATAAAGAGCATTTATAATTTCGCTTTAAAGTTGCTTTCTGGCATGCAAGTAGGTAATTTTCCATTCCATTACTATTGTTAGGTTTAAGATTTGTTATCCTCCAGCAATCAATCCGCGCGCCGCTCCTCGGATACTATACGAACAATGCAAGAAGACATTGTTTACCTGGAAAAGTTCCCTATTACATAGGGTACTTTTAATACCTTTAGTACGTTCCCGTGGGATATTTTCCGACACCCACGCGGGCGAAGCCGAGGGCGAAAAAGCTAGTAATATACCATCGTCTAATGGCGACCGCGACCTGACAGTAGTTGAGTAGTACCTAAGAGGTTCTGTTGACATTTCGAGTGCACATTGACATACATGTAGTGCAGTAGTTTCATGCGACACTCAAGCAAGAGGTAAATTCAAAATGCATTTTTTATCTGTAATGACTATTATTGCAGTCAATTAAAAGACTCAAGTTTAGAGGCATGAGGAACAGGGTGTAAAGTTCACTCTTCCTCCATAGAAAAGGGAGGATCCTCCGACCAGACGGGTGTTGTGTCTGGTGGGCCACTGCCCAACGGTTGATGTCGGGACGTTGTATATATGCTAATCGCGTGGTAAACTCTAATTGCGCGATGCAGGTTTGCGTGACGTCATGTCATTGATGCGTAGTTCATATGTGGCGATGTAGATGCCGCCACATCACTCCCCTCCGGAGACCGGAGGTCGATAGTGGGCTGAGTCGTGTATCAATCTTGCGATGCTTGCCAGTGCCAGTTGTGGTTCCAGTGAGTCGGAACCGGGTGCCGCATAGTTCACGGTGAGTCGGAACTGTCTGCGGTGATACCCCAGTGAGTCGGGGTGGCGCTGCGTTATGCTCCAGTGAGTCGGAGTGTACAGCGCTGGGGTTGAGGCTGAACGTGATGACCAGGAATGCGCGTCCGCTGCATGCTGGTGGTCAGGATACCTGTTGAAGCCGATGCTGGCTGGCTGTGTGACTCGCCGCTCGAAAGCTTGAGGAAGTGATGCTTGATGACGTCACGCTGAAGGAGTTGCACGAGGGCTGCGCTGACGTTCATGCTCGGGGTCACCAGTTTAGAGGCATGAGGAACAGGGTGTAAAGTTAACTCATCCTCCATAGAAAAGGGAGGATCCTCCGACCAGACGGGTGTTGTGTCTGGTGGGCCACTGCCCGACGGTTGATGTCGGGACGTTGTATATATGCTAATCGCGTGGTAAACTCTAATTGCGCGATGCAGGTTTGCGTGACGTCATGTCATTGATGCGAAGTTCATATGTGGCGATGTAGATGCCGCCACACAAGTAAATACTTATTTACCTGATTTACGCCCACTGGGGCGTAGACAATCATACCTACTCCCAGGTTATGGTGACAACAATTAAACAAAACAATCTCTCAATCTCTTCTGAAACCAAAAAGTTGGTCATATGAACATACTACTAATGCGGGAAGAAGTGAGTTTGTATGTTTGTTTGTTACGCTTTCACGCTAAAACAACTGACCGTTCAGTTGTTTTAGCGTGAAAGCGTAACAAACAAACATACATGTTTGGCACATGTTCGATGTTTGGCACATGGCTAGACCATGACCTGGAATAGGATATAGGCTAATTTTCATCCTGGATCACAGACGGAGTTGCGGGCAACAGTTAGTAGGTAGTGTATAAAATTTCTTATTATATGTTTACCTACCTGGATAAGATAAGAAACTTTAGGTACAAAAATATGTAGCCTTTGAATAGCCTAAGAAGCATTAAAAAAAATAATTAAGAGAACATTATTTGATTATTATTATTTTATTTTATTTGATTTTAATTTAATTTATTTTTATTTGATATTTTTTTCTAAATTAGTTTGTATTATTTTGTAGCCTTATTGTTTTGATTTTCATTTTGATTCGCTTTTTAAGACTTCCGTATAATTATTTTGATTAGTTAGAATAATTTCTTCCTTATTAAGCTTCTTGTACTTACGTAGTTAATGAATGATGTCGTTGCCTATAATTGGAAGCGCACATTTGCATTGTCCGTATCTATGTATTGTGTAGCCTCTGTTGGCGATCCAATAAATAAATAAATAAACATTGGTGTTGAATAATTTCCTACTACTGCTCTTTTAAAAATAAAACAAAATACTGAAAACACAATACTTTAAGAAGTATACCTCTTCTCTATAATTGGCCGTATTTTTCTTAGCGTTTGTTTTTATTTTACTAGCTTCTGTTGGACCAGTCGGGCAATACTTCTTCAATTGCTTCGTTCTCTTACAAATAATGAGCTAAACCAACAACCATTATTAGTTGATAGCGGAAAAGTATTGTAGGTAGGTACTTAACATTTTCAATTGATCGAACTTGAGATTAAATGTTCAGGTAGGTTTTTTAATGTTACTGTGTTTCAAAAATAAAGTACCTAAAGACAATCAATCTGCCTAGCCAACTATCTTGGGATCGGCTTCTAGTCTAATCGGATGCAGCTGAACACTAGTATTTTACATAGAGCGACTGCCTATCTGACCTCTACAACCCAGTAACTGTGTAATACGATACCCCTTGGTAACACTGGTTGTCAGACTTTCGGGCTTCTGACGACCTGTAACTACTGTCGAAGATCCACGAATGACAGCCGGGACCAACAGTTTAACGTGCTTTCCGAGGCATGGGGAGTCTCGGTATGTAAAGGTGGTCTCCCATCCACGGACCAACCCCGGCAAGCGTAGCTTAACCTGAAGGATCGACCACTGCTGTTATTACTTAGCCATGCTCTTCTAGCGTCTATGTCGTCTAAATAGCGTACTTAATAACGCGTAATGTTATAATATTACGAGTGGGTAGGTGGTAAGGTACAACCATTTATCACCCATAAAGCTTATTTATATTATTCATCGTTATTACTTAGCCACGAGCTCTTCAAGACACATAGGAAGAATTCTATTATTCCACGGGGTTACCTCAAATAGCCTTCCAAAAACTCCTCTAACTTTTCATCTACGACCCCAAAATCCCCGATGTTTGTCATACAATTTAAAGCAAAAAACAAACATAAAAATTAACCAAATAACGCCCCCACATATCCTTCATTATCCAAATTTGACGTAGCAGCGTAAAAATATAATTAATCAATCTCTTCTTATCAACCTTCCTCAAATGAAAACGGACGTCCGAAATTATTGTTACATACTCGTCGGTAATTGTATTTTAATTCGGCAGGCTTCGGAGATACTCGGCTGATAAACCCGACCTATTTAATAAACCTTTCATCCCTTTATCGCGATGGGAGTATGGAGTCCCATCGCGGGTCCTTTGTGCCGTTTATGTCACTTTGTTTGACAACCTTCCACGATTTAGGTCGAATTTCTGACGCTTCCCATGATAAATGTTTGGTGCAAGTTTTGGCCTGGGATTTACGAGTGGATTAAAACGGACGTGTTTTAGTTTATATGTCATTGTTCTATTTTGTTTGTGTGAGTTAGTAACGTGTGTTATCCATCTATTAATTATATCCTTGGTTTGATTTATAACTAACGTTGTAGAAGGGGCAAGTAAATACACAGTAATTTAATGAAAGAAGACAAAATTCACGCCTTTTTCCCATGCCAGCCACAAATGTCACAGTTGCGGCGATAAGTCTTTGAGGAGCGGTTAGAGAGGCGCCACAGCGTCCTCATCTTCCGCTTGACGCAGGTACTTACCGGACACGGTTGTTTCGGGAGGTTCCTGTTTCGCATAAGGCGGGAGGAAACGCCCGAGTGTCACCATTGTGTGGATCGCCCGGAGGACATGGTGGAGCATACAGTGGTCTGCCCGGCTTGGGCAGAGCACCGCCGTGTTCGTGTCCGGAGGCGATCGGCGGCAGCGATCTCTCGCGTCCGAACCAGCCGGTCGATTCTGTAAAAATGTCACCGTGTAAACTTAGGTGAAGTGAGTTTGTTTGTGCTAGGAATTGACACTATTGACAGCTCACTCCACGCTCACTTCACCTAAATTTTCACGGTGAGATGGTTACAGAATCGCTCTGCTGGTCCAGGCCATGGTGCGGAGCGAGAGTGCATGGGAGGCCGTCACCTCCTTCTGCGAAGCAGTAATGCTCGCGAAGGAGGAGGCGGAATGCGTGAGGGAGAGGCAGCCTCACGCCCTCAGTCGCCGCAGAAGACGCCGTGGGCGGCGGGCATCGGTAGCCGATTCCCGGCCACCGTAGGCGCAGGCTTGCGGATGGTGAGTAGTGGGCTGTAGCTCGCCGTCCGGGAAGGACCAGGCCCGGGTCGACGGCGCGTTGTGTTCCACGCTCCTCAAACAGATGTCAGCAAAAGATGGGGTCCAATAGGGCCGATGCCGCTGGGGTCGCGGGTTGTTTGGAAAAGATACCGTGGCCCTGGTATAGGCAACTGAAGGAACATGGGTGGGTTTTAGTCAGTAAAAGTCTGGCATGCCCTTGTCCTCCACCCAGAGCGGGAGAAGTCATTTGATGATTTCCCATCCACAAAAAAAAAAAGGAACTATGCAACGCCACCTGCTATAATGATCCTTACATATTCTTTTAGCTTCGTTTACGTTCGTTAATCTGTTCATACAGGCACGATGGATAAGATTCAGATTGGAGGGTAAGTCATCGAGCGTTTCAACCGCCGTCATTATCCCACCCCCAAAAGTTTATGAAAAAGAATATATGTAATGAAATATTTCAGCAATTCTCAGATTCTGGTTCTTTAGCAGATTCTGGGAATTGTGAAATATTTCTTAAAATGTTTCATCAACTTTTGGGGGAGGATAATGACGGCGGTTGAAACGCTCGTAGCTTTGCCCTGGTTAATCCAGGGTATCCTACGACTACGTACCAAAATTTCATCCAAATAGGTCCCGCCGTTTGAGCGTGAAGAAGTAACAGACATACACACACTCCCAAACTTCCGCCTTTATAATATTATTGTAATAATAGCTTTAGCCCGCTAACTGTCCAGCGTGGATATTAGGATTCCTTGGAAATGTGATGGCACCATACAGTGCATAGATTCACCTCTTACATATCCACAAGCATCTACATCAGTTTGATAACCATACCGCGATACTCAAACCTTCTCACCGTGAGTAAATTGAACTCTAAAATCCATCATACGTTCCCCACACCCAATAACGTCCCCACCTGTCTCTCAGGCCACCTTGTTATGATCCGGCCCAACATAATGGCGGAAATGTAATTAAATGTCAGATTCTGCCAGGATCAAAGGTTTAGCTAAACCCATTACGGAACGCTCACGCACATTTTGTTCCGGATCCGTTGCCAAGTACGGACTACGGAACTTGTTAACTAACGTGACGTGTGTGGGAAAGGATATGTCGTATATAATGGTCAGGTATTCATTAGGAGTTTTTAATTGGTAGGTTGTGAGGCTATTTTCAGGTCCTGGATTTGTCAAAGGTTCAAAGAAAATGGTGTTAGTGGATTTAGGTAGGTGCTTCTAAGTTTTGTGTGTCGATATTGGTTAAAGCGAGCGTTCTGGCTTCACGTCAAAATTTAAGGGCAATTTTCTTTGTGATGATAATTTGATAAATGATTTTATTTCTGTAAGTAGATTTGTACATTGATGAAAAGAAAAGCCGAAACAAACTCAGAGGTCACACAGTCTCTTTTAAAGTCCAGACACAATCTTGGTCAGATCATGTGAAGACCATGTAGATTGGTGTCTGAAATGGTCTTTTGAGGAAAGAACCACACAGATTGACTGGACCTGTCCAGTCAGTGCACGCATTTGTCAAACTCAAACTCAACTCAAACTCAAAGCATTTATTTCAAATAAACCAATTACAGGCACTTTTGAATTGTCAAGGGGTCGGTCAGTCAGAAAGATGAAGCTAGTTAGTTGCCCATTCCAAAGCGTAGTAGGTCCCTATGGAGAAGAACGGGCAAGAAACTCCAGGGATGTCAGTAATCGTGCAGCTTAACCTCAACGATTCGACGAACACGACATTTGGGTAAGCCGCATAAATTACTCAAACTGCAAGATAATTTGATACTAAGTGAGAAAAGAAAAAAAACAATGACCCACGTAGTGTTCGCAATCACAATAACTAAAAATAATAATTATAATACTTTACAAAGTAATTAATGAAGTAATGAGATGAAAATGGAATCTTTCTGTTTTCAAAGCAAAAAATAAAATAAAATGTACAGTCAAGTGATCTGGAATTAAGTTTTTGAGTATGAAGTGTTAACGCAACTATTTTATATTCATAAAAGAAGTCAATAAAAGAGGTCCAAGTCCAGGCAACAATTATTTTACTTTCCTTCACCACTTCCAGAATAGGACAACCAAGTTGCCCCATCTTTCAATTTGTATCGACAACACAAACTATAATTAATGCTACAGTAAAAACGTGTGTGGTCGGTGGACCCTGGTCAGGAACCAAGTTCCTTCTCACGTGTGGTTTAAAACAAAAACAAAATTTTCGCAGCCGCCATCTTGGATTTACATTTTGACTGTGGTCAAAATGTAAATCCAAGATGGCGTGCAATGTGGCGTGCGTGGCGTGGTGATGGTGGTGTGCCATCGACCTTGAAATCTATGAAAACGACAACCATGATGAAAGTTTTAAAAATTTCGCAGCCAACCAACTTGAATTTCCATTTGGACTTCACTATCGGCTTTAGCACCCTCGAAAATCATGAAAACGTTGCCCATATGATGAAAAATTTGGAAATTTTCGCAGCCGTCATTTTGGAATTATATTTGAATGTCACACTGCCTTTAACACCCTCGAAAATCATAAAAACGACACTCATGGTGAAACATTTGAAAATTTTCGTAGCCGCCATCTTGGATTTTCATTTTTACCAAATTCATACCAGAGAGACCAAAGACAACGACCTGGCATAATTATTTTTCAACTCAACTCCTACCGCAGGCCACGTTAAACAACTTCGTTCCAAAAATATAAGCCAGTCAGCTGTACCCAACTGCTCAGCCAATAAACCAATAATCTCCAAACTTCCTTATAAAATTATTCTTCAGACAGTATTCATACTAGTTACAATACCCACAGCAGTGCCTACATCCACAGTAACTACTTGAAATGTACAAGTATCCTCGGACAATAAAACTCCTTTATCGTTAAATAGCAGCTTTAGAAACTTTGTTAGGCAAATAAAAGTTGGCAGTTTAAAACACAGTTCCTTTTGTCTCCGCATTGTAGTTACAAACACTTTTAAACGTGTTATTTTATTAGTTCAAGCGAAGTTTATATAAAGATTGTTAACTGGGTTTGTCGTTGATTGTGTTTTCATTGATTTAAATGAAAGAAACTTCCTTCTGTGTTTTCTTAGAGCCAGAAGTGGTCTGGAGAAAAGCATAAATGTACCTACTATTATTACATAACGATTGACGTAGCACTGCATTTTGATTGGCAATATTGCAATGAATGAATGAAATGTGTGCTTTGTACAACATGTATCAGAAAGGTGTGGTAAGCCACAAACTGAACAAGTTTGTTGATGGGACTAACTTCGTCATCGAAAAAAAATTGTCAACTGTCCCATACAAAACTTCAGTAGGTGCCTACTCGAACCAAATGTATAAGTTATGCGGAACTCTTCAGGAGTAGTAGTTGAAGAAGTATTGAACAAAAGGTACCATGCCATGCCGATGGCTACCTAAACTATAATTTTGCATGCGCGCTTAGCTACCTCAAAACCTTACCTCAACGAAGGCCGCTAATCGCTTCCTGGTTTGAACTTTATTTTGACCCAATTTTTACTATCAATAGTTTAAAAATTCGTTTATAAACACTTTAATTCTATAAGTACATAAGACATGTTATACATTTTTAGAATTATTATGAAATTTCCCAGCTATTGAGGTACCTATTAGGTCTTTACCTATGAAATTGCCGTTCTGCAGTACTGGCCATTTCAAATCAAAAAATTTTTTGTTTGGCTAAGAACTCTAATTTCAAATTAATTTTATTTTAAAAACATGGATTTTTTTTTCCAAAAGTAGTCATTTGTTTATTGATTAGTGTTACATTTTCATCGCATTTCAATCTTTTTCGTCATCATGGATACGTTAAAAATTTGAGTAATTATGGAATATGAGTACCGTCGTGGCAGCAACGCGGCACAAGCGGCACGCAACATCAACGACGTTTACGGAGCTAACACTACAAACCAACGCACCACCTGTTATTGGTTTGCTCGCTTCCGTTCTGGAAATTTCGACCTGAAAAATGAACCTCGCGGTCGTCCGAAGACTTTGGTCGACAATTACGAATTAAAGGCGATTGTGGAAGCTGATGATACACAATCTACGGCTGAATTAGCAACAGCTTTCGACGTTAGCGTCAAAACAATATTCAGTGTAAACACAAAAAAGTTAAATATTTTAATAGAAAAATATTTTACAGGTTCATTTGTACAAAAACTACTAACGGTATTTTAATGTTTTATACAGGTACCTCAAGTCGATGTAACGACGAAACAATATGATAGTTACAATATCACAACTATAGTTTTCAGGTCGTGACGCACCCTCGAACGTAGGTTGAAAAAACAAAAGTAACAAAAAAGAACAAACTAACGTTTACAACCCCTATAAACCCAATTTCAAATAATATATCTCTAATAGTACGTTCAGAGCTCAATCCTGATCTAGGGTACCTGGGCGCACCAACAAAACTATAAATTATGGCTATATAGCCCACCTGATTGAGGTTTATAAGGGTTATACTTACAATTTTCTTAGTAAACACTATTTAAGGTGTATAGATGCCTCGATGACCTTGCGCATCTGGGCGGAGCTTAACCACCACCCCCGTTCATACGTAAAGCGAGCGCGGTGGCGCGCTACACTAAAACGAATGTCAAAGAATATGCAGGGTCGCAGAGATGCGCACGTAGGGCGGCATTTTTGCCTACGATTCCAGAAGGGAATGCAGGGCTGATATTTGTTACGCAACTACTTTAAGTTTTAACGGGACATTATTTTTAGCATGTAGGTATGTGGTTATAGTAAAATTAGAATAGAGCTACTTGAATTAGCACTAGCCATTAGGATGTACAGTGGGCTGCGTCAATTGGGTATTAAAATTTTAATACAACTGGGGTACCTAATTGATAAAGCCCATTGTACACACGGCTATATATCAAGCTATCTATACATTTCCAGTATAAGCTGATCTTGCATTATTTCCGTACAATGAGAGGTCAGCTTATACTGGAAATGTACAGCTTGATACGTAGCCGTGTGCAGCCGTTTTGTATAATAATCTATCTAACTTTTTTTTCAAATTTTACCATGATCGGTTCATCAAAACTTTAGAAGTGATGTGTAACTTTTTTTTTGAAAAAAATAAAATTATATTTGCACAAACTGTAGGTACTTACATAAAAAATAATGTTTTACAGAAAGAGTGATATTTTCACCAATTTGAGTAATAAAAGTAAAGTAAGAGGCGCAGTGACCCTATATTTTTGGTAATATTTTTTTTACATAAATACTCCCTGACAACGCTGGTGTATCGGACATCTTCACATTGCCTCTGACGGGACAGGACTGGTACGATAGCCAACGTGTGGACGCCTCACGAAATTAACCGACTGACGTTGGTACGAGTGTTGGTGGCAACCTGTGGCACCGGTGTTAGGGCCTATTTCACGATGTCCGGATAGCCACTACTCACCGATTAATTCAAAAATGGAACAGAATTTGTATGAAATTATCTGCCAAGTAAGTTAATAGGAACTTAACCGTAGGTGGTGAGACAGGCTTCAACTTTTTTTTACGCGATGCTATTATTCGAATTAATCTTTCTGAATTTAAATTTTGATATTCTAATAAACTGGGTACGGTTCTTTTAAACTGTTTTTACCTCTTTTAAATCTAATCAGCCTTCTTAAATAGATCTGCTAATAATTTTACTGCCAAGTGGGCCACGGTTGTGTTTATGTATACTTTGTAAAATTATTTAGTACCTAACTACAAGGTCTTGTTTTACCACTTTTCAATGAAAACTCAAGATGGCGGCCGCAAAATTTTCAAATTTTTGAAAACCATGAAAACGATATGCATGACGAAAAATTTTGCGGCTGCCATCTTAGATTTTCATTCCAAACACCCTAGAAAAAAAAACTCATCAGTTTATCAAAAGTTATTAAAATATAGATGATATTGGATTTATTTGAAGTTCACAAAAAGAATCGCAAATATTATATTTGAGTGTTAAATAATATTTTTGGGAGCGAAAAATGGGAATTGTTCCACATAATTCATTTAAGATTTTGTGATGAAAGATACTTATAGTAAATTCAAATTCTTTATTTGCTTAAAACATGGTGTTTATAGGTCTTACAATTGAAACAGAAGTACAAACATGTTTAGCTATTGGAACTATAGCATGCAAAATCGAGTCTTAGCTTAAACCGAGTCATAACTTATTTTCAAGGAATGTTTTAAGGGAGTAGAAGTTGTGGGCTTTCAGCCATTCCAACAATTTATTCTTAAACAATATATTATTATTTTGAGTTTTAAGTTCTCTAGGTATTTTATTATAAATTCTTATACACATAGTTAGACAACTTTTGCTGTATTTGGACAATCTGGGAGTGTCAAAAAAAACTAATCTATTTTGGTCTCTGCGATTTCGAGAGCTTACGTCAGACACTTTTACAAAATATTCTTTATATTTCCATACAAACATGCAAATTTCATATATATAGAGAGATGGTAGCGGTAACAAACGAAGTTTTTTGAATATTGGCTCGCAGGACTCATAAATAAAAAGTAGTAATTTCCTGTGGATTGCATTTTTATCTCTACACTGGTGCCGATTCTCTTGTACAAGAGAATCGGCACCAGTGTAGATACACCAACTAAACTAACTAAACTATATCACTAAAACTTACTTTTAGCTATGAGAATCTTAGAACTATTCTGCAAAAAAAAAATCTCTAAAAAAACAATTTTGACGCAACTAAAATCGAGTTTGACAATCGCGATTCCGCGTGGTACTTGTTTGCCCTACCCCGAGAATGTTTTGTAGAGCCCGAGGCGCCCAGGGAGGGCAGCTTAAACGTGTTTTATATGGAACGTAGGTTTTTGGTACCTACGTAGGTACCTGGTAGGTAGTTGGGAAAAGGCTAGGCAGATTGATTTTTTACATTGTAACAATTTTAAAATATAAACAAAAAAAAAATATTTCAGTAGTAAATATGAAATACGAGTACTAGCACTTCCCGTGCGGCTTCGCCCGCGTGTATGTCGGAAAATATTCCACGGGATTATCATTTTGACCTCATTATCATTTTCAGCTACCTCAAAAATCATGAAAATGACACCCATGACGGAGAAATTTGAAAATTGTTGAAGCCGCCATCTTAGATTTTCATTTTGACTCCATTATCATTTTCAGCGCCCCCAAAAACCACGGAAACGACACCCATGACGAAAAATTTAAAAATTTTCTCAGCCGCCATCTTGGATTTTCATTTTGACCTCATTATCGTTTTCAGTGACCTCAAATACCATGGAAATGACACCCATGACGAAAAATTTGAGAATTTTTGCAGCCGCCATCTTGGATTTTCATTTTGACCCCATTATCGTTTTCAATGACCTCAATACCATGAAAATGACACCCATGACGAAAAATTTGAAAATTTTTGCATCCGCCATCTTGGACTCAAAAACCATGAAAATGACACCCATGTCATTATTATTATTGCCTTTATTTCATTTTATATATCTGTAGGATTGGCCTTGGAAACATCAGAAATAGAACTCAGATAAGGCAATACACAAATTAATTAAATTGAACAATCAGTTATCAATTTAGAAAATGTAGAAATATAGAAATGATATAAAATTAATTAAATAACTAATAATGGTAGTGTATTGTTTGTTGTTACATGTTGTTGTAGTTGTTTGTTGTTTTTTATTACTGTTTGTTATTAATGATAAATAAAAATAATTAAAAACAAAACAACATTTTTTTTTTCTTCAAAATATTTTTTTTTTCGCCTATACTATTCGGCCATCCGCCAAGCTCGTACCGGCCGTTATGAACTTCGTTCCAAAAAAAAAAAAGTTGTTTTTGCACTTAAAGTCAAGGTGTTGGTTGGGTGTTGGTGTGAATTTTAGTTCTAAACTAACTAACTAACTAATTTTATTCCAAATCTTTTTAATAGCGATTAAAAACAGTACTGTATATTTTTTTCTTTTTTTGCTTATATCTCGAAAACGTATCGCAAAAATAATAAAAATTTTGCCCCCCTTTATAAAACACATAAACCCCTATGACTGAACATGTAGGTAACAAAAAAAAAAAAAAAAAAGGATTTTTGTTCCCGTGGAATATTTTCTGACATCCACGCGGTCAAAGCCGCGCAGGAAGTGCTAGTATTTCATATTTACTACTGAAATATTTTTTTTGTTTATATTTTAAAATTGCTACAATGTAAAAAATCAATCTGCCTAGCCTTTTTCCAACTATGTTGGGGTTGGCTTTCAGTCTAACCGGATGCAGCTGAATATCAGTATTACATGGAGCGACTGCTATCTGACCTCCACAACCCAGTTACTGCGTAATACGATACCCCTTGGTAAGACTGGTTGTCAGACTTTCGGGCTTCTGACGACTCGTAACGACTGTCAAAGATCCACGAATAACAGCCGGGACCAACGGCTTAACGTGCTTTCCGAGGCACGGGGGAATCTCGGTATGTAAAGATGGTCACCCATCCACTGACCAACCCCGGCAAGCGTAGCTTAACCTGACGGATCGACCCATGCGGCTGTCATTACTTAGCCACGAGCTCCTCTCTAGAATTGTTACAATGTAAAAAAAGTATTTATAAATGCACATCAAAAATAGTCAACAATAAAGCGCCCACGCGCGCAATCGAATTGGGACCTCTGCAGCGAGCTAATCTATAAACGCACACTACTACAATAAGTTCGTAAATATTATGCCCTAACACATACGTATGAGCATGTCGAACGATAGCCAGTGCGGAGTAGCGAGCGACACAACCCTCCCGTCTCAATGCCAAAGCAAGACTGCCGCCCGCGCCCGCGCAGAGCTCCTCTGAACCTGTATCTCAAAATGGGAACATTTTCTTTGCAAATTTTGATTGAGTTACAAAAGCTGTAGACCATTTGTAGCACTTCTAACCATCAATTTTTTAGTGTAAAAATATTTCCAAACACCAAAGCCGTTTAGGAGAAGTAGGGATATTAGCCAAAAAATAGCGTTTTGGTAAATATTTTTTTAAGGCAAAAGTATCAGCCATATGAAAAAATCCTGTAGCTCAAATGTTGTTTATGAATCTATATCAAACATATTTTTTTTTCAAATCTTCTAAACAAGCCGTTAATGAGAAGTAGGCTTTATAAAGTGACCGTGTTACGGTACTAAACGGGAGTAAGGCCCTTAACACCACTTTATGCCTATTAAACACTACTTTCACTTGAATTTAAGTTATTATAAATAAAAACACTATCACTATTTTGGTAACGCATCGTCGCAAACACAAATCTAAACGCAAACCTCTACACAAACCTCCCCTGTTAAAAAACCTCCTTTTGTATTCCCCTGGCGCGGACCAACGTGTTGCATTATTCCGCCATTCCCTCAGGTTTGCGTCTGACTTTATAGAATTACTTATTCGATATGTGTCGCAGAAGAACGTGAATTATTGTCTTGTTTACACCTAGGGCTGCCACTTCCAATTATGGAATGGATTCGAACCTCGGATTGTTTTATTCGATATTTTTTTTTTACTATGGATAGGATTGAGGGACTGTTTCGGTACAGTGATGGCTCATGGTAAAGACTGCGATTTACGAGTTGTAGGTTATAGGTTCGAACCAAGACAGGTGCTTTACGTTGTGTAAATTATTTCATCACCACTGTTCTACAAACGGTAGGGGCGAGCGAGCGACACGGCGACACGCGCCCACCAACCGCGTACCCGCACTATCGGGGACATACCTATTTGGGTAGGCCGCATAAATTACTCAAGCTGCCAGACTATCACTAAAACTGAGAAAAGTATATAATAAAATTAATAAAAAACAATGATCCATGTAGTCTTCACATTCACAATAGTAAAAAATAATATAAGTAATACTAAATAAATAATAATACAAAGTAAATATTCATGTGGTGGTATAAAATATGTAAAAAGGTATTTAAATCAACATTAATTGTGTATATTTATTGTAAATTTATTATTCCTGGGAATCGAACCCAAGACTTCATGCTCAGCAGTAGCACTTCTGACCACTAAATCAACTAGGCAGTCAACCCCAACCTTTTTCCATAAATACCTAAGCATAAGGAAAGAAAAGTTTAGATGGGCACACTTTTTTTTCAAGCTATGTGTAGATATGATGAAAATGTCGTGAGAAAAGTTTTGAGTATGAATGTCTAGTCTAGTCTAGTCTAATGAATAGTCTACGATTTAAAGATCCCATCCAAAGCAAAAACCTCTGCGTATTTCTGGACGAACCTGTTAACTTCATTTTGTTTAAAGCACATTTCATGAACAACAAAGATTTCTTAATTAGGGGGGGGGGGGGGGTAAAAATTAACATTGGGAGGGAGTCCCGTCTCGGACAAGGAGCTTCGTATAATTGAGATAGAACTTTACTAGTCTACGACCATCGTACTCCAGCGCTCCACAATATTTAAAGATCCCATCCAAAGCAAAAAACTCTCTGCGTATTTCTGGACGAACCTGTTAACTTCATTTTGTTTACAGGACATTTCATGAACAACAAAGATTTCTTAATTAGGGGGGGGTAAAAGTTAACATTAGTCCCGTCTCGTACAAGGAGCTTCGTATAATTGAGATAGAACTTCACTTACAGGTAAGTTCGTTTAATCTCATATTTATACTCTCTCCTTGTCCGAGATGATTTAACAGAGTAGATGTTTAAAGTTATGTTGTGAATGAAAGGTAATGTAATCAAAAAGAGTATATAAGAGTAGGGTAAGACCAAAGAAACGATGGATGGACTGTGTGAAAGATGATATGGCTACAATGGGGGTGACTATGTTGTGCCGACCCCAAATACATTGGGATAAGGGAAGGAGAATAAAAAAAAAATATTCAAGACTTAAACCTATTTATTACATTTATTGTGCCTTAAATTGGACCTGAGTTAATAATAATAATAACTAATTTATCTTATCTAAGATAAATTAGCGAATTAAGTCTTATCATAAAGTAGCCATCTTGTAGGTACCAACCAGACCGACAACATAATTTACGTGCATCTAAACCATTTTAAATGTCTCCCCTCAAAACCAAAGAGGAACCAGAAGGAATGCCAACCCTAAACCACAAGGATTGAGAGGAGGGGGAATATGAAAGAAAATTGATTAGAATGAGATTCCCATGAATATCAATGATGTTAATCACGCATCTAGTATAATAATAATAATGTATCGCATGCAAATACGGGTAATACACGTGATACGGTTTATAATAGTGCTTAATAATGTACTATATCGCGTAGATATGAGTTCATTAACCTTCTATTCGTATCTTTATTTATTTATTTAATACTTCAAGTAGAGATGCATGTACATTATAGGCGGACTTATTGACTTTGTATATAAGTATACAAAATAATAGAAAACCATGAAGAAAAAAGTAAGTGCCCATCGATAAAAAATATCATTGATTACGAAAATTAAAACGGAACCCAGTTACTAAGCCTCCGCTGTCCATCCATCGTTCTGTATATGCGTTCTGTATCTCATGAACCGTAACAGGTAGACATTTGAAATGTTCACAGATTGTGAATTTTTATTGCCGCTATAGCATCAAATAATAAAAATACAATAAAGTTAAAAATTAAAGGGTTTTAATTTTTAACTTTTTAAACAAGATACTTGTTTTTTAAACTAAAGTAATTTCTTAATATGTTTTATTCAATATTGTACGGCGTTACGCAACCCTTATATTTTTGTCGTAATTATAATTACAGGTTCTAGAGAAAAGAATCTTTCAAACAGAGATTCAAGTGCTCCTCCTTGTGCGTGGTCCGACACGCACTTGGCCGGTTTTTTTTGTACGACGTATGTATTCCGTACCCTAGTATTGTGTGCGACGTATGTATTCCGTCCCCAGTATTTTGTACGACGTATGTATTCCGTACCCTAGTATTGTGTGCGACGTATGTATTCCGTCCCCAGTATTTTGTACGACGTATGTATTCCGTACCCTAGTATTGTGTGCGACGTATGTATTCCGTCCCCAGTATTTTGTACGACGTATGTATTCCGTACTCTAGTATTTTGTACGACGTATGTATTCCGTCCCCAATATTTTGTACGACGGTATGTATTTCATCCCTAGTATTTTTGCCCGGCTGCACGACAGCAATAACAGGGTTATGATTTTATCTCTGTCTTTTCAATTTCTCACTATGCGTGGCTTGTCCGAAGACTGTCACTATCTTACCTTCTGCATCAGTCTTTTAAATAATTATTACTATTAAACCACTCATTGACAAGATTTTCTTGAAACAATCAATCAATGAAGTGAAATGATGTTTATTTCTGTAGATCTTCTAAGACACTCTTACACTTAATTTTTTGGTACTTAAATATTTTAAAACTAGTAGATGGCGCCGGAATTTCATTGAAATAAATAATCTACATTCAGAAGAAGTTTTTTCTTCTACATTTATAATCCTAACCTCATAAACAAGATCTGATCAAGATCAAATCTGTTGTTGACGTCACTATTACCCCAACAAATAGGTGACTCATCTGTGACGAAAAAAAATAAAAAATCGGTTTTTAAATAAAACCCACAAAAACCAACCAAAAAACCATAAAACAACCAACCATATGGTGTGGTATGGTTTTATGGTTTTTAACCATAAAATAAGTTAAAAGTAAATTCCGAAGATTTTCTTTTAACCTATTTCGAGCTTAACTTTTGCAAACTAAACTAAATAATCCCTAGCTAACTAACCTGTCTGTACAAGTAACCGAGGTTCTATTTTTCTTTTATTTATAAACCGCTGCTTCATTAAAATGTATTCATAAAACCCGCGTCACATTTTTTAGACTTATCTAGGTCTAGGTAATAAATTTTAAATGTATACGGCGAGTTTAAGTAGGGACGGATATGACATAGAACAGAGTTATGAGTAAGACAATGACGTCACTATGTGTGGTATATAAAAGTTATGCTCGTGAAATGAATAAAATTGAATTATATTATACTAGCTGCGCCCCGCGGTTTCACCAGCGTAGACCGGTATAAAAGTAGCCTATGTGTTAATCCAGGGTATAAGCTATCTACATACCACATCCAAATCAGTGCAGCTGTTTGAGTGTGAAGAAGTAACAAACATACAAACTTTCGCCATTAGGGATATTATTAGTGTGATTATAATATAAAATTAAATTATATTTATACACGGGTAAATGCTTGCCCTGTAAATAGAAACTGGTTTGTGGAGGTCAGATAGACACTCCATGTACAGGGCCTCAAGTCTGCTATTACAATAGTGTCAGAATGGTCTATCATTGATTTCATAATTGTTGATTTTGACAAGTTTGGTAATCTACTAATATAATGGCGTCATAATGGCCTCATTATGACTTTCCAATGGTCAACCACTGACACTCCATTGTAAGAAATTATGATTTTAGTAGATTACGAACTTTTAGCAAAATGACAATGCAGTGACAATGGCATCGTGTTGGAATGACGAATTTCTAAAAAATAGCAGACCTGGGGTGCTGGCATTCAGCTGCATCCGTTTAGACCGGAAGCAGACCTGAACAGCTAGGCAGACTTCAACTTCATTCAATCCCTCTTCTTTCCACCCACGCAATCTAAAATTAAGATTGAAGCAGCACAAATCAAACGATTAATTAATTAATTAAAGACACACACCGGATAACATAACACGAAAATTCCCAAACATTTCCGACGATAAATTATTTGTTCACCATCCAACAGTTAGGGGTAACAGCTCTTTTTTCCAACAATGTCGGTTCTCTGCTAATTTCACCGTGGCAAAGGTACAAAAGTCATGTATGAGAAATTTATTCAACTCGCGTCCGCAGTTGCCTCTTTGTGTTGCTAATTCCATTTTATTCTTTTCTATTCTGATGTCATTTACCTCGGGGGCACGTCGTTATAATATTCAACGGGATCTTGGTAAAATTCTATGTAGTAGGTAATCTTTATTTTTTATTTTTGATAAATGGCCGTTTTTCGTTTGCTGTTTGGCGGTGTTAATTGTGTTAAGAAGTTATTTGTTTTGGTGTTTTTATTAGGACATTTGTGGAACATTTTATTTAAAAAAAAATATTTTCTTTATTCTAAGATTCGTAAAGGCTTTTGCACTAGTTTATAATAGTATATTATGCAATTAGTGAATAAAGGACGGATTTAAAGCGAGGGCCGTAGATGAATCACGAGCTAGTGAAGGATTCTGACGATTGAATCACGACCGTAGGGAGTGATTCATGATGATTGAATCACGAGCGTAGCGAGTGATTCAAGTGTTAGAATCCTGAGCGACGCGAGTGATTCATGGCCCTCGATATAAATCCGTTTTATTCAAGAGTTGCATACTATACTTTATACCATGACTACGAGAAAAAGAAAGATTTAACTGAAAATAGACATATAATGACGAAAAAGGAAAGTTAAATTGGCTTTGATGTAAACCAGCCGTGATTTTTTGGGTAGCAAGTTTTCCACTATATCGGCCGCCCTCTTTTTCATAAACTCAGGTGTTAACTCATCTTCATCACTAGAATGCATTTTTAATCGATTAGAACAACACTAAACAAACACAACATTAAAGATTAAAGTAACACTAAACTTTGTGTTCGTACAACTTACAGTATTCAAAATAGCGCCAATTTACTAAGGACAGCAATAAGAACACAAAACAGTTTTTATTGTAATGCTAAACTCCTTGTCGAAAATGTCGACCAATCAAATTGAATTTAGAACACATCAATACAAAGATTACAGTTACACTAGATACGGCAAGCCACGACCAAGCGTGCCCTGCATGTTCGACTGTTCGTACTAAAAAAAAAGTCTGTTAGCTCAGTGACGCTTAGCGATTGAAACAATTCTGTTTACTTTGAGCACATCACTAAATGGCAGGGGTGAAGTTATCGCAGGTATAAAAAAGATGACACGTTCGGTTTTCATACTATCTAATAACATGCCGTATCTAGCCTAGGTACTCTAAATCTGTGGTCGAATACATTGGTGTGTTCCATTTTCAAACATCAAAACAGTGAGTAAAAGTGCTTTTTATTCACTGTTTACAGTGAATAAAATAAGCTTTTTAGAGGGGGAATGGTATAAACAAAGTTTCTTTATGTGTTTCTTTTCATCTAAGTAGGTATTTTTATTCATATTTATTTCTTTCTGAAAGTTAACAATGAATCTTCAACAATATAAAAAAATAACAGAAACAACAATAAAAATCTTTCAAAACAACTTTTTTTTTTCTTTATTGAAACTTATGAAAGTCATACACTCCCAAATTCATTGAAATCATTTGAAACCGCTTTATTCATCGCAGTTCCCATACCTACATCAAAACTTTTACAAATATTCGACTTATTTTCGTTTATAACATCGATAAAATATCGCGTCCCTAAACATCAAAGTAAATAAACATTGTATTTTCAAACAAAATAATAACCGAACACTTCTTCGGCTGTCCGATACTTTTCGATGAACACAAAAAAATGGAAACTTTTTCGTTCGTATTAAAATGGACAGCGTCTTTTTGTATCGTGCGTCCAACAAAGCGGGCATCGGTCAATATTTTCTAAATTTAAGTTTGTTCAAGTAAATAAGATTATTTTAAAAGAATGACATTATTTTCTTGAAGCTTTGTAACGCTAAAGGGACGATGTAACAAAATTGACTGTAGCATTTAAACCTGGCGTATATACCTAGGTACTGGAAAGTATGGCGGAATTGAACAATCACAATCGAACTATGGAAAATACATGAACTGGAATTATTATTAATTGTCCACTACGTACTCTTTTCCATTAGACAGGACACTCTCAAAAATAATTAAATCTCAAAAAGTTCTCCACTCACACAAAAAAGTTTCCGGAATTTCAGTTAGAAATTCAATAACGGTACCAATCTAATACACGTGCGGTCAGTGATGTCACACTGACCGCATCACGACACACGCGTAACACCGTGACAGGGACAGGTTACAATAAAAGAAAAAAATCCTCTATGCACGTCACATGCGCCAAATTAAACGGTGCACGTCGGAACAAATCTGTTTCAACGTTCGCGACCACGTCGTGGGGAAAACTTTAAAACATGTTTTTTTTTTTGTTTAGTAAACTATAAGAATAAAAAAAAACAAAAAACGTTTATTAACCAAATACATTTCCTTAAAACTAATACAAAAATTACCTTAAATTATAGAGAATTAAATTAAGAAAACATAATTTCAATAAATTTACTAGTGAACTCCACACTACGTCGAGCCTGTCTCATGGAGTCCTAGAGAGTTTTCAACAAATTGAAGTTGCAGGGTCAATACTGTAGGTATTTTAATTTTAAATTTAGAATGCGACAGATTAAGCTTTAGTCTAAGCTTTAGCTATAATTTTAAAACATAGTTTCAATAAACGACAAAGCACTCACATAGGAAGGCTGTCAAACAGCTGACAGCTGTCAAATTGAAAACGTGTCACACAATTACTAAAACAATCGTACTTACGTAAAACTAAAACAAAACTTAGAGGACCGCTTAACTAGGGAAAAGGCTTTTAATACGGGCATTTTGAGCAGTTTTAGAAAAACTAAAACTAATAATTTAATCTATAAATAACGTCATGTCACTTTACAAAATTTAGTATTGTTATTTAGCCACCTAATCACAACAGCAAACTTCAAATGCAACAACAGATTTACTGTTCAAAGAGTTGATCAACCTTCCGTAAACCGGAGGTTTGTCATCACGCGTCACGACTTTCCGCGTGACAACATGTCAGCGACAGTTTACGCTAAAAGAACCTTTCCGGGACGTCACACGCGTCGTTTCAAACGGTGCACGGTAGAACAAAACTATTATGCGGTCGCGACGTGGAGAAATTGTTAAAATGCGATTCGGAATACATTTTTTTATTGTTTTTGTGTTTGGACTTGTAGTGATATATTTTAGTAAACAATACCAATGCTGCCAGTATTGAATGTTAGTTTTCAGTATTTTCAGGGAGTTGAGGATGACCAAGAATTTCAATAAGGTATATATAGGTTATACCTAATTAATTTGTTTATAATACAAAATTCGTAATTGAAAACCTCATAAGCAGAGGTTTTCAATTACGATTTTTTAACCTTTCGGAGAATTCAGGCGATGTTATGTGTTATGTTAAATCATAATTATTCTGTGTTTTTTGTTCCTAAATGCAGTTTTCTACGTATTACAGGAAAAAAACTTTCTTGAAATAATAATTATATACAGAAACTAGCTTCAACCTGCGACTTCGTTCCCGTGATATTTTTTGTTTTAACATAAAATATATCCTGTACCTCGTCAGACCTCGTGTCACGTTACTTGGATTTTATTTAAAATAAATTACAACCTGTGTTACTTCCTGATAATTTAGTTTTCTGTTGGTGACACCAACGAATTAAAAATGATATTCTCAATTCGTTGGTTTCAAACTCAAACTCAAAGTATTTATTTCTATTAAACCAATTACAGGCACTTTTGAATTGTCAAAGAGTCGGTCAGTAGGTAAGTCAGAAAGTTGAAGCTGAGTTGCCCATTCCAAAACGTAGATCTATGGAGAATAACGGGCAAGAAACTCCACGGACACTCTTTTAAATCAAAATATGGTTACAAAATATTGGTTACATCATTCATGTTGAAATTATACATGTGAGTACGATGAACGTTAAAAGCGTCCTAAGGTATGACCAGCCTCCACCAACAGCGCCCGTTCACGAACCTGACGTATTTTACGAACGACGTTAAAATCGGTCCAGTACTTTCGGAGCTTATTCGGTACAAACAAAAAAATATTTCCTCTTATTATTAATCACTCTTATACAGTGTGTAAGGGACAGCAATCCGCAAACTAACAGAGTGCATTTAGCTCCTCATTTTGAATCATATTCCACCGGAAATTTTCTCAGGAAAATTTTCATTTTTTAAATATTTTTTCAAATACCTTTTCTTTATTTCAATATAAAATTACTTTGTGTGACGCAGCACTCCATTTATGTAAAAAAAAACAGCAGAAAAAAACCAGCAATGGATGTTGCAATACTCTTACGAACGACGCGTGAAATCAGCTGTTCACTTTCTGTCTAGCTACAGAGTTCATCGAACTCACCGCATACCTATTACCTACCCCTCCCAACCAGTAACAGACGCTCTGATTTGTGCACAAAAACACAAACGAATCAGGTTTATTTGATTCCCATAACGTTCCTGAAATAATTTCAAGTACCTGTCATCTTAGTATGATAAAATGAATTTACCCTATCAGTTTGCGGAGGGCTGTCCCTTTCACCCTGTTATTAAGTACTTATAGATTACTGCAGAATCATTATTGAAATAGCAGCCACCTGAATATACCCATTTTATGAGTAATCCCATTAAAATCACCTTTCACAAAAGCCACAAAAATAAAGGACTTTACCCAATATTATCTCCTGCGAAACTCCTAGTATTATCAGTATTACCCAGTATTTTTCCAATTAGGTATACCCAATTCCAAATATACTTAACAATCTCGTTAATCCCAAATAAATTGGACAAGCTGGAATGGATTACCGATAATAGGGGATGTGTTTCAGTTCTTACTTTCATACGCACTGAACGGCGGGGCTTTGTTTTTGGATTCCTATAGAAAAACGTATTTTACGAGTAGGTACGCCTGATACTGGATTGCAGGTTATTGAAAGGATTATAAATCAAAATCAAAAGTTCTAGGGTATTCTAGGATGAGAATCAGCACTTTTCGAACGTCAAAATTACATAAGACAGTCCCCACAAAACGCCCGCCCTTCACCACTTCCTAGTGCTTTAGCTGGGAAGAAGAAGTAGCGCAACAAACTCCCCAGCAGCACAGCTGTCTGTTCAGTTAGAAGAACTTGATTCTATACAATAGTAGGTACTCAAAATAATTTTCACTACGCAATAAACAATTTTAAGAACTCATATGGTTTGTCAGTAAGTAAGCTAAGAGAAAGAACATAAACACTCCTTGAGTTAATCACGGTGACGTGACCAACTATTCTTATCGTTTCAGTAGTCGTTGATAGAATAGTATGCCTTTGAACAAAGTTTGAATTTTACTTTAGCTTTAATCGCATTAAGACTGCTCCTTCCTAAAATACGGCGAAACTAAGTAACATTGTAACCATCTTTTACAGTAACTATAGCATCTTTCTGATAGGAAAAAATACACAGTAATCTACAATACATAAAAAGTGATTTCTTGTGTCCTGAAATCTATTTTAGTTTGTAGAACTAAGGAAAAAAACCTAAATCCAGGTCCATTTCGGTCTATTTTTTCGAGTTGTTACCATATTACTCGTACAGTTTTCATTAAAAGTGTTCATAAATTTATACAGTTCTTAACAAACTAATAAGGAATGATTTCTTGTCATTACTTTGTTAGCTTAATCAAAAAATTTTTTTGTAAATCGATAATTAGGTACTTCATATTTTGCAAGCGTTGTGTCATCGCGCTTCTCTTTCTTTTCTATGTAGTCCGACAGTGACCGCGCTTTTTGCGACGGACAAGCCTTAAATACCGAGACTACTCCGTGCCTCGGAAAGCGCGTTAAGCTGTTGGTCCAGATTTGTGGATCTTTGACAATCGTTACGTGTCGTCAGAAACCCGAAAGTCTGACAACCAGTGTTACCAAGGAGTATCGTATCATTCAGTTACCTACTGGGTTGTGGAGGTCAGATAGGCAGTCGCTCTAAAATACAGATATGATAGAATGAGCTTATGAGCTGCATCCGGTTAGACTGGAAGCTGACCCCAACATAGCTGGGAGTAGAATAGGCAGACTGATTGATACATTTAACCCAAAGCTATTGTTTTGACATTACAAACAGACACATTATTTTTATTTATTTGTAGATTATCAACTTAATTTTCGGTGAAAATAATACTGCCACAAGATGTATGAAAGAAAAGTTACGATTTCTAAGGAAATCAATCATGAACACCTATTTAAAATAAATTAGGTCAATCCGGTTAAATGATAAATGATAAATGATAAATGATTTATTTCTGTAAGTAGTGTTAGATTGGAAGCCGATCCCAATCGTAGGTACGTATGAATGCTTCAGTTGAGTTACAAGGCATGATTCACTGTAATGAGTCGAGGAGCTCGTGGCTAAGTTATAACAGCCGCACGGATCGATCCGTCAGGTTAAGCTACGCTTGCCGGGGTTGGTCAGTGGATGGTTGACCATCTTTACATAACGAGATTCCTCCGTGCCTCGGAAAGACGTTAAGCTGTTGGTCCCGGCTGTTATTCGTGGATCTTTGACAGTCGTTACGGGTTGTCAGAAGCCCGAAAGTCTGACAACCAGTCTTACCAAGGGGTACCGTATTACCCAGTAACTGGGTTGTGGAGGTCAGATAGGCAGTCGCTCCATGTAAAATACTGGTATTCAGCTGCATCCGGTTAGATTGGAAGCCGACCCCAACATAGTTGGGAAAAAGCTAGGCAGATTGATTGATTCACTATAATGGAATCGGAAATGGCATTTACGCGAGGCTTTTTTATACAGGGTTACTTGTAATTCGACGTATTCCTTGCAGGATATCATAGTAGGCTTACAATTCAACAAATTAAGCCACCAAATGTTCTACCGAAATTTAATAGTTTTTGAGTTAGTTAGATTTTAGTTTTTTTTTTTTTGTGAAAAATACAATTCAAAAATGATTTACGGCGCGACTTTACCTGAATTTAATTTATTATCTTAGCTGATACCGTAGCAGATCTTTGTGAAAAATTAAAAGTAGAAAAATGCTTTGGCAAAGGTCACTAATTCATTTTACTTTTTCGTAATTTATATTTTGCTTAGACAAAAATTACAAAAAAAAATACTGAATTTTGGTAGAATATTTGGTGGCTTAATTTGTTGGGTTTACTGCTTGATTTCGAATGTCATAAGCCCGATGGCTAATTCCCCGAATTCATAAGATCGAACGTCCGAATTGCCGAAATTCCATAACATCGATATACCACAATTTCGAATAGCCATTAGATCGAGCGTCCGTTTCGCCGAAAAGCCATTGTAACGATAGTCCTATACATCGAACGTC
Organism: Cosmia trapezina; assembly: GCA_905163495.3. NCBI lineage: Eukaryota > Metazoa > Arthropoda > Insecta > Lepidoptera > Noctuidae > Cosmia > Cosmia trapezina. The sequence goes on from LR991020.1 coordinate 6,666,078, forward strand.
TCCTATTGGCTCGACGTACCAGTAAGTCGAAAGCTATTCTACATCAAATATTCAAGAAGAGTAAAAGAAGGAATGTAAAATGGGATGAATTGATTGTAAAACGGATGAGTGTTATACAACTTTTAGAAATTAAATTTATCCGATAGCAAAAATCGAGGTATTCCACTTAGAGCACTGAAAAGCAGTACCTCCCCTACTAATATGGTGTTTGACAGGTAAACACCACCAGCGACGGTCTTTTTTTTTTTTTTTTTTTTTTTTTTTTGAGGGTGGGAAATCATCAAATAACTTCTCCCGCTCTGGGTGGAGCGGAAGGGCGTGTCAGACTTTTACTGACTAAAACCCACCCGTGTTCCTTCAGTTGCCTATGCCAGGGCCGCGGTAACCCCTTCGGACAATCCGCGACCCCAGCGGCGTCGGCCCTATTGGACCCCGTCACTTGCTGACATCTCTTTGAGGCGCGCGTGGAACACAACGCGCCGTCGACTCGGGCCTGGTCCTTACCGGACGGCGAGCTACCCGCTGCTCACCGTCCGCAGGCCCGCGCCTACGGTGGCCGGAAATCGCCCCGCGATTCCCGCCGCCCAGGGCGTCTCCTGCGGCGACTGAGGGCGTGAGGCTGCCTCTCCCTCACGCGTTCCGCCTCCTCCTTCGCGAGCATCACTGCTTCGCAGAAGGAGGTGACGGCCTCCCATGCACTCTCGCTCCGCACCATGGCCTGGACCAGGCTCGGACGCGAGAGATCGCCGCCGCCGATCGCCTCCGTGAGAACACGGCGGTGCTCTGCCCAAGCCGGGCAGACCTCCACTGTATGCTCCACCGTGTCCTCCGGGCGATCCACACAATGATAACACCCGGGCGTTTCCTCCCGCCTTATGCGAAACAGGAACCTCCCGAAACAACCATGTCCAGTGAGGACCTGCGTCAGGCGGAAGGTGAGGACGCCGTGGCGCCTCTCTAACCACTCCTCAAAGAGGGGACTTATCGCCGCAATTGTGGCGTGCCCAACCAGCGACGGTCTGACTCTTAGCGGGATAAATTGGCAGTGTCTTTCCCCATTACCGTGTGATAATAGTACATTTTGATACAAGTGGAGAACGTTTGTTATTGCATTCGAGGCGGAATTAACACCCGAGCCGTAGGCGAGGTTGTTTTTGAGCCGAGAACTGCAATAACAAATGTCCACGAGTATCAAACGACGTTTTTCATTACACTTTTTAAGAAATAAAATAAAATAACGGAAAATATATTTGTCATGAATTATTAGGAAAGTATGATTTAAATTTTCTTTTTTTTTTCGCTCTTTGCTTTCGCCAGGTTGAAAGAGAAGCAAAGGTAAAAGCCGATAAACAGCCTAGTATGAAAAAATTCAAATATTTTCTAGTTTAGAACACAAATAAATGTTGATTTATTCATAAACGTTTTTTTTTAATTGTAATAATCAAGTTTTTGATGATATTCTATTTATAAACATTATTTTAAATATTCAAAAAATATTAACGCCGCCGTAACGTCGTTTGATACTCGTGGACATTTGTTATTGCAGTTCTCGGCTCAAAAACAACCTCGCCTACGGCTCGGGTGTTAATTCCGCCTCGAATGCAATAACAAACGTTCTCCACTTGTATCAAAATGTACTATTATCACACGGTAATGGGGAAAGACTGCCAATTTATCCCGCTAAGAGTCAGGCCGTCGCTGGTGGTGTTTACCTGTCAAACACCATATTAGTAGGGGAGGTACTGCTCTTCAGTGCTCTAAGTGGAATACCTCGATTTTTGCTATCGGATAAAGACTTACTGGTACGTCGAGCCAATAGGAGACATTCGATGTATAGGACTATCGTTACAATGGCTTTTCGGCGAAACGGACGCTCGATCTAATGGCTATTCGAAATTGTGGTACATCGATGCTATGGAATTTCGGCAATTCGGACGTTCGATCTTATGACTTCGGGGAATTAGCCATCGGGCATATGACATTCGAAATCAAGCAGTAAACCCTAATTTGTTGCATTTTAATCTTACTATGACATCCTGCAAGAAATACGTGGAATACAAGTAACCCTGTATAAACTAACTAACTATTTGCACTAGGTACCAAATTAAATGACTAACTAAGGGTGAATTCGACCAAACTTTTATACCCAATATAAGTCTTCGAATAAATTTTGAATTTTCGACAGTTTCTCCTTATAAAAACTGTCAGTCGTCAATATTATTCCACGGATAAAAGATATCCGACTTTGGTCAAATTAGCCCTTAGTAATAAAACGTGTGTTTTTCTATCTATAATATGTATGTATTTACAAAAAAAAAAAAGTATATAAGTAGTTTATCAGCCATCTCGTTACCATAACACAAGCATTAAGTTGCTTAGCTTGGGACTAGATGGCGTTGTGTGAAATGTCCAAGGATATTTATTTATATCTATACTAATATTATAAAGAGGTAAAATTTGTATGTAAGTTTGTATGTAGGGGGTAATCTCCGGAACTAATGATCCAATTCTAAAAATTTTTTCACTGGTAGAAAGCTACATTATTCCTGAGTGCTATAGGCTATAAATTATATTTATATCATGCATATTAGCCGAGCTATCACAAGTTTTGTCTAACAAGTCGGAAAGAAATACCTCTTTAAACAGACTTTTTTGCATGCGCTGCCTAAACGGTTGTTTAAAATTGAGAACAATGTTTGGCAGTCTGGTCCGTCTTAAATAATTCTACAAAAAAGTCCGCGACACCATATTTCTATCTTTTATATTTTATCTTTTATACATCTTTTATTGTTTTAGAAAAGTATTTTTTAGACATACTTACGTTTGGATGATTATTTAAACAACAAAACATCAATCATTATCAAAATAAGTTATTTTATGATCACAAGGACATCATGGAGATAAGATTTGGCCTTTACAGTATGGCAATTGGTCATACAGTTTCGGAGATAATATAAAATAACTTTAATTCATACCGGTTGCTCTTGAGCAAACATGTTTAGAGCGGACGTTTTATCAATTTACCCATAGATGGCGTTGTGCAAAATGTCGGTGGAATACAGCGGAAGAGTTTGTTTTTTTGTTAGTTTGTTTAAACGCGCTATCTCTGGAACTACCCCAGTCGGATTTGAAAAAATCTTTTTGCATTTTATAACCCAGTTCTTGAGGAGGGCTATAGGCCATTTAACATCACGCTAGGGTCCTTAGGAGCCGAGCGCAAAGTAATAGCGCGGGCAGGCGATGCGGAAGGATATAGGCTATTTAGCATCACGCTAGGGCCCTTAGGAGCCGAGCGCGAAGTAATAGCGCGGGCAGGCGATGCGGAAGGATATAGGCTATCGCTAGGGCCCTTAGGAACCGAGCGCGAAGTAATAGCGCGGGCAGCCGATGGGGAAGGACATAGGCTATTTAACATCACGCTAGGGACCTTAGGAGCAGAGCGCGAAGTAATAGCGCGGGCAGGCGATGCGGAAGGATATAGTCTATTTCACGCTAGGGCCCTTAGGAGCCGAGCACTAAGTAATAGCGCGGGCAGGCATTGCGATGCGATGCGTCGGGGTTGGTGGGTGGGGGTTACAAGAAATTTCACGCGGACGAAGTCGCGGGCAGAAGCTAGTATTTTATAAAACAATATTCTCGAAATAACGAAACATACATCCATAAACTCATGCCTTCTTCCCATGGGGGAAGGCATAAAGTACAGAGGCCACCTGATACGATCCTTACATACTTCTTTTGCCTCGTTTACGTTCATACATTTGGTCTGGTTCATACACACACCGGTTGCGAGTACTACGCACCGTACAGCGAAAATTATCCCGAAGTAACCAAATCAAATCAAGTCATTAAGGCCTTGGTTCCAAGCTTGGTTTAGCTCGGTGTGTAAGTGAAATGGCTTTATGGCTGTCTAGTTTGACGCACGAGACAGAAGATTCTCACGCGCACCGGAATTATGTCGTAAAAGTGCAAATAAAATCGTATAAAATTAGAAATTAACTAATTAATAAAAAGTAATCCATCACTGGATGCAGTTTGGAATTTGACATTTCATGGTATATTTTTAATTATAATTATAATTGCTAATGAAGGGATAAACAGCTTTTAAAGATTATTAGGAGGTATGTTTAAAGATTTTTTTGGTGCATTAATGTATGTTTAATTATGTTTGGCTTCCATCACTGTATGCGAAAAGGACTTAGTAAGAATATCATCGTAGTAGGAATATCATATTTTTTTACATACCAAAATTATTTACCCTATATGTAAAGCAAACCCCTGTCGTTTTGCTTTTACTAGTCGACAATTGTTGGCTCAAAGTTCACGTATGTATAATCCATACTAATATTATAAATTCGAAAGTAACTCTGTCTGTCTGTCTGTCTGTCTGTCTGTCTGTCTGTTACCTTTTCACGCCTAAACCACTGAACGGATTTCGATAAAATTTGGCAAGGCTATAGATGGTATCCTGGGGACGGACATAGGCTACTTTTTTTTTCAAAAATAATCCTACAGGGGGTGATATAGGGGATGAAAGTTTGTATGGGAAACTCAGTATTTCTTAAGTTAGGGATGTGAAAATTAAAATGTATGCTTTTGATAGGAAATAAAGAAATATGCGGTTCAGCGTTTTTGAAAAATCATCCCCTAAGGGGGTAAAATCGGGGTTGATTTATTGATTTTAAAATTTACAAAACTGCACGGATTTCGACAAAATTTGGCAAGGCTTTATATAGCATCCTGGGAAAGGACATAGGATACTTTCAAAAACAATACTACAGGGGGTGATATAGGGGATGAAAGTTTGTAAGGAAACCCAGTATTTCTTAAGTTAGAGATAAAAAAATTATGCTTTTGGTAGGAAATTAAGAAATATGCGATTCTGCATTTTTGAAAAATCATCCCCTAAGGGGTATAATAGGGGTTGATTTTAAAATTTACAAAACTGCACGGATTTCGATAAAATTTGGCAAGGCTTTATATAACATCCTGGGGAAGGACACAGGCTACTTTTGGTCTTAAAAAATAATCTTACAGGGGGTGATATAGGGGATGAAAGTTTGTATGAGAAACTCAGTATTTCTTAAGTTAAATGTGAAAATTAAAATGTATGCTTTTGATAGGAAATAAAGAAATATGCGGTTCAGCGTTTTTGAAAAATCATCCCCTAAGGTAAAATAGGGGTTGATTTTAAAATTTACAAAACTGCAAGGATTTCGACAAAATTTGGCAAGGCTTTATATAGCATCCTGGGAAAGGACATAGGATACAATTTTTTTCAAAAATAATACTACAGGGGGTGATATAGGGGATGAAAGTTTGTAAGGGAAACCCAGTATTTCTTAAGTTAGGGATAACAAATTTATGCTATTGGTAAGAAGTTAAGAAATATGCGGGTCAGCGTTTTTTAAAAATCATCCTCTGTGGGTAAAATAGGGGTTGATTTTAAAATTTACAAAACTGCACGGATTTCGATAAAATTTGGCAAGGCTATAGATAGCATCCTGGGAAAGGACATGGGCTACTTTTTGTCTTAAAACATAATCCTACAAGGGGTGATAAAAGGGATGAAAGTTTGTATGGGAAACCCAGCATTTCTTAAGTTAGGGATATGCCCTATGTTTTCCACATGAACGTTCATGGGATATTTTCCGACATCCACGCGGGCGAAGCCGCGGGCAAAAGCTAGTAAAATAAATAAGATTATTCCGTTGTACAGATATAACTTACATGAAATTAAGAAAAAAATAAGAAACTGGCTCTTATCCTTAACTTATGATGAAACAGAAAATATATTGGCTATACAATCATAACTTTTTCAAACCTACCTTGTAAGAAAGCCTATCAAACACTCACACTTCACATACACTCCTCCCTACACATACACTACACTCATATACACACTCCTAGATACACAACAAAAATCTTTCACTCAATCTGCTGTGTTAACAACCACTATAACTATTATCAGAAAGTCACGGTTGTATTTTATAAATTGAAGCCGTAAAATCTCCGACTCTTAAGATACAGGTCTGCGTACCTAGTTTAGGAGCTCGGAAAGCTGACAATCATTTTAAACTTGGTAGTACAACCCACTGTTTTCTATATGCTATGTACTGTGTTGTTGCTTCTTTTTTTTTTATGTACTAATAAACTTATTATTATTATTATTATTATTTACGGTTTATCAGATACACAGCTTTAAAAAACCACCTTTTTGATCGTTTTCAGGAAATCTGCGCCTTAATTTATTTGCAAACATGGGTATATAAATGTTATAGATGTTATAAATGTATGAGAATGTACTACTCCGTACTCCGTGCTCTGCCGTCAGATGGGCATTCAAAATTTACTTATAATATCCTTGGACATTTCACACAACGCCATCTAGTCCCAAGCTAAGCAACCTAATGCTTGTGTTATGGTAACGAGATGGCTGATAAACTACTTATATACTTTTTTTTTTGTAAATACATACATATTATAGATAGAAAAACACCCAGACTCGGAACAAATACTTGTAGGTCGTACAAATATTTGTTCCGTGCGGGAATCGAACCCGCGACATGCTGCGCAGCAGTCAATCACTCAACCACTGCGCCAACCGTGTCGTCAAAATATATAAAATAATAAATAATATATATAAAATATCATGCTGAAGAACAAGAACTACCACAATATTATTAAATTGGATAAACATTACCATATCACATTTAATTTTCCAATGCCAAGAAGTATCTGCCAGCCGCCGGGATCGCGGGTTGTTCGAAAGAGATACCGTGTCCCTGGCATAGGCAACTGAAGGAACACGGGTGGGTTTTAGTCAGTAAAAGTCTGACACGCCCATCCGCTCCACCGAGAGCGAAGTCATTTGATGATTTCCCATCCACAAAAAAAAACGGTCAAGAGCGAGTCGGACTCGCGCACCGAGAGTTCCGTTCCGATTTCTAAGAAAATGTGTTATTTAGAGACATCGTTTTATTTTTCCTGTAATCTTTACATAAACTTCTATCACATAGAATAATTTCAGATTTTTCACTTTGCAAACTTCGGAGATAAAGGGGGAGGGGGGGAACGGTATTTTTTTTTTTACATTTTTCATCAGAAGTCGAAAACTATGTAACCTAAAAAAAAGGAAAAAAATGTTTGAGAATGTGCAATCAGCGTTCTTTCATATGATACCCCACATGCCATAGTAACCCTACTTTGATTTTTTAAGACCCCCTTTCAGCCCCTGTTGCTAAAAAATTATAAATATTTTAATTTCTTTCTTATTTGAAAAATAGTTGGGTAAACGTCATCTAAAACTGTTCCAAATTTCAAGTTGATAGCGTTAGTAGTTCTTGAGATATCCAGCTGTGACAGACAGACAGACAGAGTGACACCATAAGGGTTCCTTTTTACTATTTTGGTACGGAACCCTAAAAAAGGAGTATCTGCCAACAAACCTTTGATCATCTTCATCCACAGCCCCACTGCTGGGCCTCCCTCTTGTGCCAATCCCCACGCTCCTCTGTGAAACCTTTACCCAAAATTAATGAATCCGATACTCATTTTTCACTTCACGGTTCATTACGGTTTCCGACGGAAGCTACATAAATACACTCCTTTGCAAAAAAAACGGGCGGTTTGGATTTTTCTACATTATTAGTAATCATTTAGTTCTAAAGAGGTTTTAATAGCCAAACTATATTACTGGCACTTAATACAGAGTCTTGGTATAAAAAAAAAGTTAATTTCAAATTCGAAACTGTTGTTTTAAAAAATAATAATCCCTTTTTCAGTTTATGACTTTTTACTTGCTATTCGCGGGTTTGCGGTTAAAAGGTTATCAGGCAACTAAAACTAACTTCTCGTTATTTTTATTAGAATAATTTATGTTTGTCGCATAATCCTGCCTTATTGTGACTTAAAACAGATATCTGTGTATCGATTGTAATGGCAGAAAAAGCAATAAGAGCTAGTAAAATTATAGCGCTGCGGGAAGTGGGGTGTAGTCAATGTTACGGCTCACAGCGGTTAAACGTGGGTCGTTCCACCGTCCAAAGAACCTGGACTCGATACCAAGAGACAGGTTCCGTTCAAAGATGTCAAGGTTCTGGGAGAAAACGTTGCACACAACCACGAGATGACCGCTTTTTAGTGACTCAGGCGCTGAGGAACCGCAAATGCAGTTACATAGACCTCAAAAGAAACCTTGAAGAGGTACGAGGAGCACAAGCTAGCCTATGGACAGTGAGGAGGAGGCTTTTAGCGGTTGATATACGCAGTCGACGACCAGCGCGGGCCCCCAAGTTACTCCGTGAGCACCGAATTGCTCGACTGAGGTTCACTAGAAATTGTTTATCTTGGACACTATGTAACTGGAGTAGCGTACTCTTCTCCGATGAGGCTCGAATTTGTCTGAATGGTGAGGACGGACGTCGGCGAGTGTTACGAAGACCAGGGGAACGCTATGCCGACGTGAGTTTTGAAGAAATCACCCCTTATGGTGGAAGGTCCGTTATGTTTTGGGCGGGCGTAACTTCCAGCTATCGTACCGAGATGGTGTTCATTGATAATGGCTCACTAAATGCGCAAAGATACATAACAGGAATAATTTGTCAACATGCACAGCCCGCACTGACTGTAATTGGTGAAGATGCCATTTACATGGACGATAATGCTCGGTACCACCGTTCTGGCGACGTAGATGCTTATATGCAAGAGGTCGGTATTCGTCGCCTGGATTGCCTAGCGCGGAGCCGCGACCGTAACCCCATTGAGCACGTCTGGGACCTCCTAAAAAGGCGAGTACGATCTGTCCAACCCCTTCCACAAAACATCAGGGAGCTTAAACGTGTGATTTCGGCGGAGTGGGAACACATTCCACAGGACACCATCAAAAGCCTGGTGGAAAGCATGCCAAGACGATTACACGCCTTAATCGCTGCAAGGGGAGGTCATACTCGTTATTAATTTTTATTTTTTAATGTCTTTTTTTTATTAAAATACCATGAAAATACTCGTAGTCATAATTTAATTATACCCTAAAAATTTTCATTTTAACACGACTCTCTGTTTACATTGACTAAAACACCGATTCCAGGATCTAAGGGTTAAAAACTATATTCTCAATGATAATATGAAATTTCTAGTCATTTATGCTAATGACATACTAAAAATATAAATATTATCCAAAGAAAAGCCAATGACTGTAAGGTGCCCGTTTTTTTTGCAAAGGAGTTTAGTATCGTGATTAAACAGCAATGGATAACAAAACAATGTTTTACAGCACAGTAGGCTCTTACAACTGAAATTTATGAGGCAATTGGACGTAATAGGCATCCGATGACAGTTCCGTTCATAATAAACCCCAACATTGCGCGCTTGATAACTAGTGATGGATTTAGTAGCCATCGATAAATATTTGTCGATAAATAAATCATGGGCAATAATGGTATTGTTAGTGGATTAGTGGATGTCGATTTATAGGGTACTAGCTTTTGCCAGCGGCTTCGCCCGCGTGTCGGTAATTATCCCACGGGAACTGTACATTTTTCCGGGATAAAACGTAGCCTATATGCTATTCCATACTATAATCTATCTCTTTGCCAAATTTCGTCCAGACCCGTTAAGCCGTTCTGGTGTGATTGACTAACGAACATCCATCCATCCATCCATCCTAACTTTCGCATTTATAATAGTAGTAAGATTTATTTTGATGTTGAGCATCATTTTTGTGGCGTGTTTGTGAAGTATTCTTCAAGAGTATCAAATCGACAGAAACAAGCGGAACAACAACAGGAAACTCTGTTTAAGCTTGTTTCTGTTGATTTACTCTACGGTGAGATGTTCCTATTATAAATACTTACTATAAGAAAAGTCAATCGGTAAAACAGTACCTACTTAAAAAACACACAAAATCATTTGGTTCTGCTTTTAAATTAATGTTGGTTTATATGATAATCAACATAAAAATAGGCAGTTATGGGAACTGCCGATAGATGTGAAAACTTAAACGTAAAACAGGGTATGCATCGACACCGTGACAGGCTATTGCCTGTCACGGTAGAGGTGTCGGCGACGCAGTGACGCGAATCCGTATAATTTTCCCTACGCCCAACGCACAACAATCGCAATCACACAACGTGCCTAAAGTTTTTTCTTCAAAGTTTACAATAAACTTCCAGACTAACTTTAAGACATTAAAAATGTAAATTATTCAATTATCTTTTACAGAGCTATCTTTAGATGTATAGATTCATAGGGCCTTATTACAAAACAAGGTCTATCTTTAGAGCCAGGTTGAAAGCATAAATATAATCGGATCGGAAATCGGAATTAAGTTTAAAATACAATAACTGGCTTTAAGGTTTGTGTTTGGTTTAAAATTAGAACTCGTTTTGTAATGAGACAGTTAAAGTTTATCGATAAAGGTGTAGGTAATACCCTCCTCTCTATCGGTAGAGCATTCTGTCCGCAATGAGCGATGTAACACTCAATCATCGCCGCATCTCTATCGTTGCTATCTAGAGACGCCTGGACTCTATATAACGTTGACTGATCACCGTCTAGTCTTAGTTGTAAAGGGTTTTTATTCTATTGTAGAGAAAGATGGATATTTGAAGGAGGGTATAGTTTTCGTGAGGTTTAGGCAAATAAAGATCTTTTGACAGGGAAATATTAGAATGATCCTCTAAAAATTTATTGATCTTCTAATGATTCATACTTTTTTAAATAATTGAGCCTCTTTTGAACTTTCTGGCATTTCTGACAGTTGGTTGCAATTGCTAAATTAAGGTACCCTGACCCAACGGGTTAGGTTAGATTGGAAATGTTAGCAACAACGCGAGAGATGAATTGGTCGCAGTAACTAAGCTAGGGCACCCCGACCTTTATATTATATAATGGGTTAGGTTAGGTTAAAACTGTGACCAACAGCTAAATCCAAGTTGGTAGCAGTTACTTGGCTGTTTAGTATTTTAAGGATCCCAAAATAGGAATTATTTGAGGTTCACAAAAAGAGGTGCAATCATTATTTTTATTGTTCAATAATATTTTTAGTTTTTAGTTCGATTCATGCCATTTTAATTTTGTGACTTACATTTTTTATTTAATTTCTGTCAAAAGCATAGGCTTATCAGTCGGTCTTAATTTAACATTTTGATGTCACAGTTTTTGTATAAAATTTACAAGCATCGTAAAAGAAAAGTGTATTATAAAGGGCAATGTTCAAATTCATTCCCAATGAGTTATTGCAAAATTAATTTACGAATTCAAAATCCTCCGTTTTAGTACTACGACTAAAACATTGTTCTAATAATGTAGCGCCTTTAACTGAAGTACGTACAGCCAGACGCCCTCAAAATAATCTCAAATAACATTCAAGCTAAAACGCCCTCTAAGTGCCACCAACCAAAAACAAAGGTGAACCTTTGAAACCATAATTAAAACTGAACCATTAGTAACGCCGACTGACGATTCTGTATATTATTATAACAAGTTTGAACCAATTAATTCTTCTATAACTACTTATTGAACAAAGTTTTAATTTAAAAGTACGCAAAGGACGCTCTAGCCGAAGTGTGTTCGGCCGTTACGTCAACTTCATAGTTAATTAAAACTAGCAAAGTTTCCTTTAATATTTTTTGTTAGGCGATAATGGTTATATTATACTTATACAGTTTGCACTCTGTTATAAAAGGGGAGCTCCAAAATCTAATTAAGTAATTATTTCAGACTCTCAGAAAAAGGATTTTTACAACTCCGTTTTTTAAGGTTCCGTACCTTAAAAGGAAAAACGGAACCCTTATAGATACTTGGTTGTCCATCTGCCTGTCTGTATGTGTGTCTATCTGACTGTCAGTCTGTCAAGACAATTTTCTCAGGAACGCGTGAAGGTATCAAGTTGAAATTAATAACAAAGTAGGTCTATGATTTCTTAAAGCTCTAAAAAAATCAAGCTTCTAAGTCAACGTAGTAAAAAAATACGGTAATTTGTGTGACATATTTTGATACTCGCAAGCTTACCGTTGACCTAGAATCATGAAATTTGGCAAGAAGCAAGGTCTCACAGCACAAGTAAACGAAAAATTCCAAAAACTGTTAATTTGTAATTTTATCACAAAAATATTTTTTTTTGGGATTTTTTTAGGATTTAGTGTTTAGTTTTTTTTAGGATAAATTCTTTTCAACTACGGAACTTCATTGTGCGTGGTCCGACACGCACTTGGCCGGTTTTTTGTTATTATACTAGCTGCTGGAGTTGACGTTTCTTATCTATCTCTAAGAATCCAGTCCAAACATTTCAGTCAGTAATTTCTTTAAAAGTCATGTTTTCATGAGTTTTAAAGAAACGGCTGACCGCGACGTAAAAAGCAAAATAGCAGCGGCATTATAAGGCAAGTTTACTTACTCTGAAGTGCCCATGCCACCAACAAAGTGAATAACGTGGACATACCATACCATACGGTTTTGCGGGGCATAGTTCTTAGCTTAAGGTTTTGTCGCGTGGCTTAAGCTTAAGGGCTTGTCAGACTTTTACTGACTAAAACCCACCCGTGTTCCTTCAGTTGCCTATTCCAGGGCCACGGTATCTTTTTTAAACTACCCGCGACCCCAGCAGCGTCGGCCCTATTGGACCCCATCTTTTGCTGACATCTCTTTGAGGCGCGCGTTGAAACAACGCGCCGTCGACTCGGGCCTGGTCCTTAACGGACGGTGAGCTACCCGCTAATCACCGTCCGCAAGCCCGCGCCTACGGTGGCCGGAAATCGCCTCGCGATTCCCGCCGCCCAGGGCGTCTCCTGCGGCGACTGAGGGCGTGAGGCTGCCTCTCCCTCACGCGTTCCGCCTCCTCCTTCGCGAGCATTACTGCTTCACAGAAGGAGGTGACGGCCTCCCATGCACTCTCGCTCCGCACCATGGCCTGGACCAGGCTCGGACGAGAGAGATCGCCGCCGCCGATCGCCTCCGTGAGAACACGGCGGTGCTCTGCCCAAGCCGGGCAGACCTCCACTGTATGCTCCACCGTGTCCACCGGGCGATCCACAAAATGGTGACACCCGGGCGTTTCCTCCCGCCTTATATGAAACAGGAACCTCCCGAAACAACCGTGTCCGGTGAGGACCTGCGTCAGGCGGAAGGTGAGGACGCCGTGGCGCCTCTCTAACCACTCCTCAAAGAGGGGCCTTATCGCCGCAAGTGTGGCGTGACCACCTAAGGGGCGAACCTATTGTCATCAACCGGGCACAAATCTAGACTCCTGGCTTCTACTGAGCCGCCGCAGGAGACGCTCTGGGCGTCGGGAATTGATAGCCGATTCCCGGCCACCGTAGGCGCGGCCTTGCGGGCGGCGAGCTGGTCCGGTAAGGACCAGCAATGCTATTCTGTAATCATCTCACCGTGAAAACTTAAGTGATGAAGTGAGCGTGGAGTGAGCTGTCAATAGTGTCAATTCCGAGCAAAAACAAACTCACTTCACCTTTTCGCCGATTTCACGGTGAGATTTTTATAGAATCGACCGGCAGGCCCTGGTCGACGGCGCGTTATGTTCAGCAGTAGCGCTTACGACTACTAGACCAACCAGGCACTCAACGTGGAATTACGTGGAATTGCAATATTTTTAAAATTTTTATGGGAAAAGCCCTTTTAATCTTTTCCGATAAATTCCAAAAAAGATTACAAACGTATAGATGGAATATTAAATCATTTCCTTGTAACTCTCGCCTACAAACGCAAGATCGATCACGTAGCCATCTTCCAAAAATAAAAGCTACTTACCTAATTCCAGTCACTCGGCTTGATTTGACCTAATTTTTTTTAAATAGATATTCATGATTGATTTCCTTAGAAATCGTAACTTTTCTTTTCAAGTAGATCTTGTTGCATTATTATTTTGAAAGAAAATTAAGTTGACAATTTATACTACGAACAGATTTTGTGTTTAGTCATTTTTACAAGACATTATTTTATGACGGGACCTATCGGCTATCGACCTCATAATAATTGATTTGAAAATAAATTCCCAGTAAATTGAAATTTTATTAAAGTTGAAATTATCTAAATGTCGCAAATAGACTGTAGACAGATAGAGAAATTGCGAGGGTGCTTATGTCTAGGTTTGTGATCTTTTAACTATAATTATACTAATAATGAAGATTAAGAGTTTTTGTTTGTTTGTACGAATGAATCTCTGGAAATACCTATCGGATTTTAAAAATTGTTTTTGCATTTAATTGCCCAATTCTTGAGGAAAGCTAAAGCGTATTTTATAACGTAATGCTAGGACAATTAGGAACCGAGCAAAGAGAAAAAAAGTCAGAAAGAACGCTAAGCATAAAGTAAGTAATAGCGCGATGCAATGCGACGGGGTGAAGGGGTCGGGGAAAAACTCGCGGGCAGAAACTAGTAGGTTAATAAACTTCATAATTATTATCTTCATATTTTATTTAAATTATATTATTTTTCACAGATCCAAGGCAAGCCAATAATTCAGCAGAGAATTCTGCCAAGTCCTGTGGTGTCCATCGACGGCCCCCACAGGTACAGGAGTACAGCAACTCCTGTCGATGATCACAACAACATCATATTCAGCCCATGGAAGGCGTTCGGACCCTTTGTCGACACCATACAGGTATAAAATATTTTTGCACAAAACTAACAATAGGTATATCAAAAAATGTGGACAGGAATTTCCCTTTGGATGGCTTAGAAAAAAAATCGTGTAAAATAATGAAAAATGTGGTTTAAAATAATGTTATTTGGATGAACATTTTGTCAACTGTGATTCAGAAGTAACGACCACGACTGACGGTCTGGGGTTCAAACCCAGGCAAACACTTTATTTGACTAAATTTATAAAAAAAAAACAATGCATGTAATTTTGACTAAAATGGTCGATTTCTGAAAAAAAAAACCGGTCAAGAGCGAGTCGGACTCGCGCACCGAGGGTTCCGTTCCGATTTCTGAAAAAGTGTGCTATTTAGAGACATCGTTTTATTTTTCCTGTAATCTTTACATAAACTTCTATCACATAGAATAATTTCAGATTTTTCTCTTTGCAAACTTCGGAGATAATGGGGGGAATGGTATTTTTTTTACACTTTTCATCAGAAGTCGCAAACTATGCGGCCTAAAGAAAAGAAAAAAAAATGTTTGAGAATGTGCAAGCAGCAGCGGCGCTCTTTCATATTATTATGATACCCCACATGCCCTAGTAGCCCCACTTTGAATTTTTAAGACGCCCTTTCAGTCCCTGTTGCAAAAAAAATATAAATATTTTATATCTTTCTTATTTGCAAAATAGTTGGGTAAATGTCATCTAAAACTATTCCAAATTTCAAGTTGATAGCATTAGTAGTTCTTGAGATATCCAGCTGTGACAGACAGAGAGACAGACTGAGTCACACCATAAGGGTTCCTTTTTTACCATTTTGGTACGGAACCCTAAAAATGGTTGACATTTTTAAAAGAATTATAATGTCATCTGGTTGCTAATGCCCTCTCCTATATTCTCTTAATGGATTTTCGACATATTACAATTTGAGATGATGATGATGAGTGAGAAATAAACATTTATCTTATCTTATCTTATTACCAACAATCCTAAACAAAGCGGTGTAAGAAGGGAATGGAGATTACCATTCGTAACCACTACAAAGTTCAATAGCTAAGTTGAAAGCGTTAAAGCTTGAGATAATAATGATTATAAGCCTCTGTGCTAAGATTATCGTATGATAATCGTATTACAGAGATAGAGGGCATGCATTATTATCTTTCGCAGATCAAAGTTCTACATAATTAATACATACTCATTCTTCGATTGCCAGGAAATATTTTATCCTGAGAGAGCTCATTAAGAAATACTTGAAATAATATCAAATAATAATGAGCATTTGGAGATGAAGAGACAACAAGAAAATAAGTTTTTTATAAACATTTCTCTTAGTAGGTAATCAGTCAGTAAAGTGGGCAGCATAATTCACTTTGTACGAAGTGGAACAATGCTTCTGATTCGTTTTTAAGGTTCCGTACTTCAAAAGGAAAAAACAGAACCCTTATAGAATCACTTTGTTGTCCGTCTGTCTGTCTGTCTATCTGTCTGTCAGGACCCTTTTTCTCAGGAACGCGTAGAGGTATCAATTTAAAATTCAAATACGTAAGTTTATGGTCCCTTGGAGTCCTAAAAAACTCAAGCTTCTAAGTCAACGCAATAAAAAGATACTGCCAATTATGCGATATATTTTGATGCATCAAAACCTATATGGTACTTCCCGTTGTCCTAGAACCATGAAATTTGGCAAGAATCAAGGTTTCACAGCATAAGTAAAGGAAAAAGTCCGAAAATCAGCAATTTGTAATTTGATTACATAAAATAAAAATATATTTTTGGGATTTTAATGTTAAGTGATCCGACACGCTTGGCCGGTTTTAGGGTTCCGTACCAAAATGGTAAAAAAGGAACCCTTATGGTGTGACTCAGTCTGTCTGTCTGTCTGTCTGTCACAGCTGGATATCTCAGTAACTACTGATGCTATCAACTTGAAATTTAGAATAGTTTTAGATGACGTTGACCCAACTATTTTGCAAATAAGAAAGAAGTAAAAATATTTACATTTTTTTTGTAACAGGGACTGAAAGGGGGTCTTAAAAATTTAAAGTGGGGCTACTAGGGCATGTGGGGTATCATATAAAAGAGCGCTGTTTGCACATTCTCAAACATTTTTTATTTTTTTGAGGCGCCATAGTTTTCGTGTTTTGATGAAAAATGTAAAAAATAATACCGTCCCCCCCCCTATCTCCGAAGTTTGCAAAGCTAAAAATCTGAAATTATTCTATGTGATAGAAGTTTATGTAAAGATTACAGAAAAAATAAAACGATGTCTCTAAATAGCACACTTTTCACACACACGCACACTTTCAGAAATCGGAACGGAACCCTCGGTGCGCGAGTCCGACTCGCTCTTGACCGGTTTTTTTATTGTTGTTATGATGTAGTTTATTCAACTATAGACATTGATACTTGTTACTTATTTATTTAAATACGACATGAGCCAGACGGGACGTGTTTACATCAGAGTGAGACAGGAAGGAAGTAGGGATGACAAGTTGTCAGTGAACGCAAACTACTAGAGATGTCTCGGACAGAATACAGATAATCAATATAGTAATTGGGTTGTACTAAGTAACAATTGTTTTAAATGGCATTTAGTTTGAAACTAAGTTAATGATTTGAGAAAAAATTAAATCAATTGTGAATGAAAACACATTGAAAATCATTTCGGTAAGAACAATACGAAAATGTTTCTCAAACTTTGTTTCAGAAATTAGAAAATCGGTAGGTATATGTTTTGTGTGATACCTATGTTTGAAAATAGCGACATTTTTATACGCAATTTAGATTTTTTCCATGTCAGTCACTAGTTAAATGGACGGATGGTTGGATGGTTGGATGGTTGGATGGTAGTTGGATGGATGTTACTGGATGACTTTATAAGCGTCTTGAAAAAAATTGGCTATCATAAGTGAACGGAGTAGAAGCCTATGGCATAACTAATGCAATTTTTATTTAAAAAAAAAAACTAAATTAAATCATGTCATATAGAGTGTATATATTTTTTAACGATTTTTTTTTTCAAAGTTTCTTTTTTATTGTTCTAGTCTGAAAAGTTTACTTCAAGTATTTATTGATAGATCAATTTCTGTCTAAGCTATTGCAAAAAAAAAACTAAGTAAGTATGCCTTCTATCGGCTTCTCTAATTATACCCTATTTTTTTTTTCAAGACGGTAAAAAAAGTCATCCGGTATATACCAATATTGAAACATAGCGTGGGAATACACATAAAACACCAGTTGGCAACAGGATTAGTGGTCGCAAAATGTTGTCACTACCTCAAAAGAGGATGCTACCGTCAATCTGTCTGCCATAATCTCTCAGTTGCCTTTAACGACACCTACGGGAGACAGAAATAGACCTGCCAATCAAAAACAGAGCAAATCCCTTGAGTGAAAACCTTAATTGTGAGACCTCAACGCAAATCCATCCTAAAACAACTCAAGATTATCGTACAATCGGCTTAAGGTTACCAAATTTTATATTTTCTATAGAAAACAGAAACCTTCGCAACAAATATTGCTCTCTAATTGGTTTTTGACATTGATTAATGATGTGACGAAGCACGGTACTCACCCCCCAATCGTCTCGCTGCCGTGAACATATTCATTATGGAGGCTGAAATCGTAGAATTTTGGCAACGGTTCTTGTGGTGTAAACAAAAATTGTTGTTATTGCTTGGCAATTAATTCTTAGATAGTTTGCAAAGCATAACATATGCGTTGCATTGAATATTTTTTTCGTAATTTATGCAAACTTTATGTCCAATAAAAGACATTGAAAATCAAAGTTTACTTTATGTGCAATAGGCTAAGCGGATTAAAACTCCGAAGCATGATCAATCTATACACTCGCTGACACAGGGATGCTACCTTCTGTTTTACCCAGCGAGACAAAAGTCTTTAAAAGCATCGTTTAGACACTGGCGATTTTTAGAATACGGCTGACTTGATAGAAAGCCATATTAATAAAAAAAAACGATTTTGCAAGCTTCTGCTATGTTGTTAAACATATTAATTGGTGGTCAAAATTTGGTCAAATAAATAAATAAAATAAATAAAAATATTATACCCACTGCAATACAGTATCAACTAGTACGGGGGGTATTGTGACAGTTACCGGCGGCCTTATACAATGTGTCTGAGAAAGGGTTTTGGAAAATTAAGGGTCTGGTACACACCATCAAACTGAACAACTTTTTTCAAGGGACCAACATCGAAATCGTGAAAAAAAATCAGTCGTTCCATACAAAACTTCAATTGAGCCAAGCTGATTATTTTTTCGCGATTAAGATGTTGGTACTCGGGAGAAAGTTGTTCAATTTGATGGTCTGTACCACACCCTTAATTTTCTGACACCCTAACTCAGACACCCTATATAGAAGCATGAGGAACAGGGTGTAAAGTTCACTGATCCTCCATAGAAAAGGGAGGATCCTCCGACCAGACGGGTGTCGTGTCCGACGATTGATGTCGGGACGTTTTATTTATGCTAGTCTCGCGGTAAACTCTAATTGCACGATGCAGGATTTTGCGTGACGTCAGTGTGATGCGTAGTTCGTGTGTGACGATGTAGATGCCGCCACACCCTGTATATTGTAATGTCAAGTATACTTAAGATAATAAATTGTGCACAAATAAATAAAATAAATAAGTAAATATTGTTCTGTTTACAGGAGGGTGAACTATTACCAAGTCAAGACACAGTGGTGTTACCGTCGCCCAGACATCACGACAGTTCGATAGACGAAGACGCCACAGATCCGATGCCTACCGCCGAGACGTCCAACAAGGTATAGCAATATATACTGATTATTTTTATTCCAACCGGGCACAAATCCAGACTCCAGACCAGAATCCAGACCAAATGGAATTCTCAACATAAATACAAAAATCTATGTTGAAAATTTTTTAGTATCGATCAAAATTTTTGTATCTTGTGTCAAAATTAGGAAGGAGATTATTTTACTCATAAAACTGCAACCAATGGGCATTGCATTAAAAAAAATATCCAAGAAAAGTTGACTAAAAAATAGATATAATTTTTTAAATCATAACGTTGAATCAGGCAAAATATCGAAAAAAAATTATAACTCGAAAACTACAAACAATCGTAGAACATAAGTATATGGTTAAACCGATAGGTATGGTACGGTGCTATCAGCTCGCACTGGCTTGAGGACTTAAAAGAAACACCCTGTATAACTTCCAAACAGATAAAACCTGAATGTTTTGAGATCAATGTAAATGTTTAAAACTAGCTTTTGCTAGCGGCTTTGCCCGCGTGGATGTCGAAAATTATCCTACGGGAACCGTACATTTTTCCGGCATAAAAATTAGCCTATGTGCTGTATTTGACAAATCTATCTCTGTGCCAAATTTCATGCAAATTCGTTCAGCCATTCTGGCGTGACTGAGTAACAAATATCCATCCATCCATCCATCCAAACTTTCGCATTTATAATAGTAGTAAGAAGTAAGGCTCCTTAAGTTTTGAGTTGAGCTGCACGATTACTGACAAATGCGTGCACTGACTGGACAGGTCCACTCAATCTGTGTGGTTCTTTCATCAAAAGACCATTTCAGACTGCAATCTACATGGTCTTCACATGATCTGACCAAGATTATGTCTGGACTTTAAAAGAGACTGTGACCTCTGAGTTTGTTTCGGCGTTTCTTCTCAGAGTAGTCAGATAGGAAACGTCGAACTCATCTAGTTTTAAAAAAAATATGTTTGACGTGTAAAAGTGTTTGTACAAACCTACTTATAGAAAATAAATCATTTATCATTTAAGAAATGCAGATTTCGAAGCCCAAGAAATAACAGTAGAAATATATCACTCGGCTCCGTAATAAAAGTTTGTTCTATCACAATGTGTCATGCACATTGTGATAGAACAAACTTTTATTACAAAATCTCCAATGTCAATATTTTCCAGGTGGCATCAATAAGCCAGCTGTCCTTCATGGTGAGGCCTGACAGCTTCGAGCGTGGCCAGCTGAGGCTGACCTGCATCAGCACAGTCCACTCGGTGTACAGCGAGCAAGCCGAGCTGGTCATCAATGAGGAGCGGCCGCAGATCGCCTCTGTCCTTGGGACCAGAGATGCGGCTGGAGGTAAGCGATTGTGTAGAATATAATACTGCCACCGTAAGCAAAACGGGTGCAAGTGAGGGAAAAAAAATTGTATAAAAATTAGCCTTACTAGACAAAAAAATTGCATATACGTAAATATAGCCTATGCACCTTTTTGCTAGTAGGCTTATTTTTCTTAATTTATTAGAAAAAGCAACTCCTGCTTTTAAACCAATTATTAGGATGGAACTAATGTTTACTTGGATTTATTTATGCAAATAACTTACAACAAACTACTACAATAGGATAACATAAGAAGAAATTAATTTAATTATGAATAGAAATGTAGGATAAAGAACGTAAGTAATAGAAAACGACCTGGCCAGATATCTGCATATCTAACCAGATATGCATATATCTGGCCAGGTCGTTTTCTATTAACCACTACGTTAAACTACGTAACCACGTAGTTTCAAAGAGAAATACTTTGCTAAAACACACAAATATACTGACCTCTTTAAATAATGGCTTATTAAAAAGTCCATTCCGGAAGAGCGGGCAAGTATTACCATTCCACCACAAAAGAAACAATAATATCTACATCGCACAAACTATGAAGTCATAAGTAACAAGACAAATGCCTCGAGCAATTTCTTTCATAGGTAGAACACACTGTAAAAGTTAATCCAAACTCAATATCAGAAAAGCAATAAAAGTGAAATAAATTCGATAAATACTATTATTACTGTACGTGAAAAACACTCCGCTTCGTATAAATCATCGCTTTTATCGAAGCATTTAAAACGTTTTTCGACATTAATCACGAATGGATCGAAAGCTTTCACGGCTCGTCACGGTCCAATAAACAACATTATGCAGTACCTGAACTCGGCAACTGGAAATATACTAGAAAATTGGTCTCATTCAACACGAACAAGCCGAGGCAATATTTTCCATGAGAAATTTTCTTTGAGATTTAGACTCGGGATCTTGGTTGAGTAGCAAATCGCTATGGATTTTTATTTCTCGGTGTAAACACAACGTTTGAATACGTAGAAGGCAAACCAATCCCACTCTACAATTCAAATATTTGCAGCAACAGACTTGCGCTGCAATTTGCCACGAGAAGTTTTCCAGAACGCTGCATCTTGGCAAATATGTGAAAAATGCAAAAAAAATACATTGTAAACATAATTATTTTGCTGAAGGAAACTATTCTTAGGGAGTATGTGAGCTGTTGCGGCGAAGATTGCCGATAGCTGCGCCATTATCGCTGCACACACTTATTTGAAAACGCTTGAAATACTTGAAAACAGCGGTTTATTCTGTTAAGATAGTTTTCCAGCGTGAGTGGAACGATGTGGTATCTAAAGTAAAATTAATTAATGAAGCCCATGTTGTGCTTTGCCTGTTGTTACTTAGAATCTGAACAGTAAACAATAATGAAGTAAAAAGCAAATCACTCAATTGTGGCAATATAATAATTTGTGGCAACCTCTTTGTCAAAACTAAACTAATTTTTTTACATATTGTATTCAAAACAAAAATGAAATTAGTAAAATTCGTCGTTACCAAAACTCATTATCACACGCTGCTAAAAAGTCAAAAAAAAAAAATTTAGAATACTCCATAAAACCTCAAAAAGATTGCCTATAAAGTGGTGCTCGCACTCGCATTCAGATTCACTCAAAACATGGATATTGGTGTTCGTCAATACCCGTGTATTAACGGTACGCAGAACGCAGAATCGGCAAATCCTTCTCTACGTAGGCAATCACTCAAATATTTGCCAGAGCTGGCTTCTAGCATTGAGGCTGTTTGTTGACTGCCAGTGTTCCGGTCCACTAGGCAAAGGTAATGTTTAGTGTTCACTGCGTTGTACTCTCTTGTTTGTGTGCGAGCAAATAGTTCGGATTTATCTACCGTCACCCTGGATTATCACGTATTTGCATATACGAAATTTGGCTTATAGGTATAGTTTGGAAGATTATCGATGTTGAAGTTACGGTAGGACGAAAGGTCAGGGGCCGTATTAGGACGTGAAAAAAGATCATGGATTCATCATGGTTCCAGTGTGAGAGAGAGATGGAGCTATATACGACCTAATAGCACCATCCTTTTTTGTTAACGGAACCATGATGTATCTATGATCTTTTTTCACGTCTTAGTACCGCAGCATGGCAGAAGAAAAGATATTGTAATCTTCCAAAATTTTTTCAGAAAGTTGTTCGTATTGCTACTACGAGCAACCCTAAGATTTGGTTTCTCGGAAAGCAGGATAATTTTTAACCGACTACGGCAAAGCCAAAGAAGGGCTATCTAATTTGGTTATTTCCAACAAATAATCGGAAAACCCGAACTTTTTTTGCAACAATACTTACTACTAATACTTACCACTAAAGTTATTTAAAACGGGATATTTACAATGTTTGTTTTTTCATCAGATCTTCACCAAACCTTTCAAATAAAAAAGAACCCTCGAAATCGGGTCTCGGCGGAGATATCCAGTAGCCCCCTTTTCGCCCCTTTTTGGAGGAGGTACCCCTCCAATCAAAAATCCCCGACGACAAAAAAATTATTTATTCGTAACACGTGTATACCAAGTTTCGTCTAAATCGTTTGTAAAATACGACCTGTAGAGAAGTAGCAACAATACTGACAGACGAAAGCAAATTTTGCCAGACTTGAAGCAAGGAATAGCACTATTGATTTACCAGTGTATAGACACTAACAACCGCAAGATACCGCAAGATATATAGGTAGGCTACCTTGCATAGGCAAGGTAGCCTACCTATATATCTTGCGGATATACAGCAGCAGTAGATAATCCAGCAGAACTCCTTTATATTAGACTAGCTGCGCCCCGCGGTTTCACGCACGTTTTATGGCTTTTATGGCCGGGATGAAAAATAGTCCATCTGTTAATTTAGGGTATAAGCTATTTATTATAAGCTATATATTAAAGTGATTGGCTATCCGCCAGATCCTTAAATAAGATATATCTTTTTTTTTCAGAATTTTATAACCCTGTTTTTTATGTTTCCCATGGATTAAAAAAAACCGGTCAAGAGCGACTTGGACTCGCGCACCGAGGGTTCCGTACCATCATTTACATGTAATTTTTGTTGATGATTTCTGAAAAACTAGTTTTATTTTTCCTGTAATCTATACAGATTACAGGAAAAATAAAACAATGTCTCTAGATAGCCCAGTTTTTAAACTTCTATCACTGAACGGTATTTTTTTAACATTTTCCATCAAAAGTCAAAAACTGTGCGGCCTAAAAAAAGAAAAAACCGGTCAAGAGCGAGTCGGACTCGCGCACCGAGGGTTCCGTTCCGATTTCTGAAAAAGTGTGCTATTAAGAGACATCGTTTTATTTTTCCTGTAATCTTTACATAAACTTCTATCACATAGAATAATTTCAGATTTTTCTCCTTGCAAACTTCGGAGATAAGGGGGGGGAACGGTATTTTTTTACATTTTTGATCAAAAGTGGAAAACTATGCGGCCCGAAAAAAATAAAAAAAAATGTTTGAGAATGTGCAAACAGCGTTCTTTCATATGATACCCCACATGCCCTAGTAGCCCCACTTTTAATTTTTAAGACCCTCTTTCAGTCACTGTTGCAAAAAAAATATAAATATTTTTATTTCTTTACTATTTGCAAAATAGTTGGGAAAACGTCATCTAAAACTGTTCCAAATTTCAAGTTGATAGCATTAGTAGTTCTTGAGATATCCAGCTGTGACAGACAGACAGACAGACTGATTGACACCATAAGGGTTCCTTTTTTACCATTTTGGTACGGAACCCAAAAATGAGAATGTGCAAATAGCACTCTTTCATTATATGAAAGAGTGCTATTTGGGTGGGTTGAATAGGGCATGTGGGGTATCATATAATGATACCCTATTAAACCCACTTCGAATTTTTAAGACCAACTTTCAGCCACTGTTGCAAAAAAAAAACCGGTCAAGAGCGAGTCGGACTCGCGCACCGAGGGTTTCGTTCCGATTTCTGAAAAAGTGTGCTATTTAGAGACATCGTTTTATTTTTCATGTATTTTTTACATAAACTTCTATCACATAGAATAATTTCAGATTTTTATCTTTGCAAACTTCGGAGATAAGGGGGGAACGGTGTTTTTTTTTTAATTTTTTAAACAAAAGTAAAAAACTATGCGGCCTAAAAAAAAATTGTTTAAGAATGTGCAAGCAGCGCTCTTTCATATACCCCACATGCCCTAGTAGCCACACTTTGATTTTTTAAGACCTTTCAGTCCCTGTTACAAAAAAAAACATAAGTACCTATTTTAACTTTTTTTTATTTGCAAAATAGTTGGGTAAACGTCATCTAATACTGTTCCAAATTTCAAATTGATAGCATTAGTAGTTCTTGAGATATCCAGCTGTAACAGACAGACAGACAGACAGACTGAGTCACACCATAAGGGTTTCTTTTTTACCATTTTGGTACGGAACCCTAAAAACATATGTATTTTTGTTTCTTTCTTATTTGTAAAATAGTTGCGCAAACGTCATCTAAAACTATTCCAAATTTCAAGTTGATAGCATTAGTGACAGACAGACTGAGTCACACCATAAGCGTTCCTTTTTTACCACTTTGGTACGGAATCCTAAAAACTAGTAAGACTCGTTGTGGTAAGTCGCTACAAAGTTGATAGTTGTTCCGGTTGTCAACATTGACAACTCGCGGCGCCTGCGCGCCCCCCCCCCCCAGCTAATTGAATTGTTGAGCTGTTCAGAATAGTTTACAAACTGCAAACTTCGTTATAGCATGGTTTCATTACCAATTTACTTCGTAATTGGTTCTGTGTTTGGATAAAAATTTACGTTTTGTGAATTGGTTACACAAATGAAAATTCGCTTGGATTTTCATCGTATTATAATTAGGGTTCCGTACCAAAATGGTAAAAAAGGAACCCTTATGGTGTGACTCAGTCTGTCTGTCTGTCTGTCACAGCTGGATATTTCAAGAACTACTAATGCTATCAACTTGAAATTTGGAACAGTTTTATATGACGTTTACCCAACTATTTTGAAATAAGAAAGTAATAAAAATATTAATATATTTTTTGCAACAGGGACTGAAAGGGCGTCTTAAAAAATCAAAGTGGGCTTGTGGGGTATCATATGAAAGAGCGCTGTTTGCACATTCTCAAACTTTTTTTTTTTTAGGCCGCATAGTTTTCGAGTTTTGATGAAAAATGTAAAAAAAATACCGTTCCCCCCCTTATCTCCGAAGTTTGCAAAGAGAAAAATCTGAAATTATTCTATGTGATAGAAGTTTATGTAAAGATTACAGGAAAAATAAAACGATGTCTCTAAATAGCACACTTTTTCAGAAATCGGAACGGAACCCTCGGTGCGCGAGTCCGACTCGCTCTTGACCGGTTTTTTTTTAAATTCCAATAGCGCTATTAGTAGGTATTGTGCGACGATTGTGGTTACACAAATGAAAATTCACTTTTGAACGGGCGCCGTCAGTTGGGACTGGTCGTCTCTTAGCTGCCACGCCTTATTTTTAATTTAGTTGTTTTTAGTTTTTATCTTTTTCATTACGGACGCTTTTAACGTGCACGTCTTTCTACATTGTTCTCACATCTATATTTTCAGTATGAACGATGTAACCAATATTATGTAAAATATTTGATTTAAAAGAGTGTCCGTGGAGTTTCTTGCCCGTTCTTCTCCAGGATCTACGCTTTGGAATGGGCAACTAGCTTCATTTTTCTGACTGACCGACCCAAGACCGACCCTTTGACAATTCAAAAGTGCCTGTAATTGGTTTATTTGAAATAAATGCTTTGAGTTTGAGTTTGAGTTTAACATAAATAGTCGGGGGCGAAGACCTAATTTTGTAAATCTAATAGAAGTATCTAAAAAATGTGCGCAGCCTAGTTGACTGTTGACATACGTCTCACTAAAAGTCAACGACAAGGGTGCGCGTCATTTATTTCGAAGCTTCTAGAACCTTCTAGAAGCTTCGACTCGACCTTATTGGACGAGCGGATTGTGGCGGGAGCGGTTAGAAAAGGGTTCGCGTTATATCCTCCCCCTTTTGACCAGGTTATGACCCCATGCCTGGTTAAACAAAGTAAGAACCGCATCCTCCCCCTTTTGATCGGGCTATGTCCCCATGACCGGTCAAACAAAAACAATCCTAATCCACTAGCGGACTTTACGAGGATGACACCTGCGTCGTTTAAGAACTACAGGCTCAGGACATTCACCCTCCCTAGAATGATATCGAAGCAAGTCTGAGCTGTGATACTTTCCAATGAGGGTAATCAGCCATTCACGCCTAGTTCTATGAGTATTAAACTCGCGGATGGCATTATTAGAGATGTTAGGGTATTATTAACACTTGGATTTTCATCGTATTATAATTATTATTAAAAGCCTAAGTTAAGAATAACGCATTCCAAAACCAATCGTGGTTAGAGATTATAATAATTCTTATAGGAATTTAAGAGAACAAATTAATGGGATTTATTGCAGAGGTTATAATTTATTTTTATATAATCTCTAACCCTGATTGGTATTTTAACGCATTATCTTAACTTATGGCTTTAATTATAATACAATGAAATGTACCTACGTGAATTTTAATTTGTGTAACCACAATCGTCGCACAGTACCTACTCATAGCGTTATTCTATGTTCTTCTTTTCGAGTCGATGGTAAAGGATATTGGCTATTGTATCACTAGCTTTTGCCTGCGGCTTCACCCGCGTTGAGTTCGGAAATTATCGCACGAGAACGTACTACCAAGATAAAAAGTATCCTATGTCCTAACGCGACCTGCGTAAGGACTATTGGCAGTGGCGTAACTATACCGTTCGAGGCCCGTGGCAAATTCATCGGTTTTTACTAAATGTGTAATAATAAATATTTCGAGTTGAGATTCTCCTCTGACTGGGGGGGGCCCCTTCCGGCGGGGGGCCCGTGGCATTTTGCCGACTTGCCACCCTGTAGTTACGCCACTGACTATTGGTCTACCCATATGCCAAATTTCATCCAAATCCGTTGATCCGTTTTAGCGTCAAAGTGTAACAAACAAACTCACTTTCGCATTTATAATATAAGTTAGGATTTCTTAGGATTTTAGGTGAGTCTGGGACCAATCACGGCATCAGTGGCGTTTTTAGATCCTCAGAAGTATAGGTAGATAGTATCAGTTAAGTATAGCCTGATAACTTTGTACTAACTAATATACTGAGTTCATAGACTGCCTGCAATACAACATGCTTAACTATGACTTTCGTGGGTCATTGATCCATCCAACAAAGTCAAAAGGTAACAATAGTTTTCAGTGTCTGTAAAAATAAATAGAGCCACTTATTTTCATGCTTATTTCTTTAAATAAACAGCTTTGCCGTAGATGTCTAGACGTCGTTCTCAAAATACAGAAATACAAACAAACGAAGATCGGAACTACGTATTTATGTATCGAATGTTACCGTTGAACTTACACAGGGTGATTTTTTGAACAGGGATATAGATTGGATGAATAGGTATGATGTTAGCGTGGCCTTGACATAAAGCAATGGACACAATTGTCAACATATAGACTGCTTGAATACGAGGCTTTTGCCTGCTTTCCATGTGTTTACTTTCAGTTTTTTTTTTTTTTATTTTGTAAAGAGCGTTTTATTTGTGCAGAATAAACCATTTTTCTTTCTAAATCCATCTAGAATGCAATACATTTACTAATAAAATTTTGGATCAAATTTTGGATTTTCTTTTTAATCATATTAATTTTTAATCCAACATTGAGCGCTACTGTTAGGTAAAATGTTCCATGTCAAGTTGTATAAAATATTTTTTTTTTTAATTGTATAAATGTTTTAAATAAAAAATATAAACATTACTTAAACCCACGTCCATATTCCCTAAAGGCATGGGTTTAATACACCCACTTTTTAACCGACGAAAAAAAAGAGGAGGTTCTCAATTCGACACGTATATTTTTTTTGCTAGTTATGTTTATGTCCCATGTCAGACTCTGGGCTGTTAACGAAAAAAAAAACTAAAGGAAATAAAAAAAAAACTAAAGTGATCTCGAGCCGGGCGGTGCGAATCGAACCAAGGCCTTTACGCACAGCAGTCGCTCTGAGTAGACAGTTAAAAACCGTTTTTTTTAGAATGCAAACAGGTACAGTATTGCAAACCTGCCTTAGCCATATAGTTAAAATATTGTCCAAAACCTACTTACAGAAATAATCATAATTTCATTACATTACCTACTTGCAATAGCAAAACCCCTGTTCAAAACCTCAAAACTCTAAAAACTCAAAGCATTTATTTCAAATAAACCAATTACAGGCACTTTTGAATTGTCAAGGGATCGATCAGTCAGAAAGATAAAACTATAGTCGCCCATTCAAATCAAATCAAATCAAATCAAAGTTTATTTGTGAACATAGGTAGATAAAAGGTCTTAAAATATACATTTTAGCGTGATCTCTATATCCACCAATGCAATTGGTATACAAATAATTCGTTAAGTAGGTATATAATTTTAATAAGTACTTATAATGATTCGGAAACATAAAACAATCAAAAGAATTTTATAAAATCAAACAAATAATTTCAAGAGTCTAAGTCAGATAATAACATACTTAACAATGTAGATGATGTGAAAAAAATTATTTAAAAAAATGTCAATGTCATAAATTATTATTAAATCTTTTAAGGAGTGTTGTATATAAGTATCTACATACTTCGTAGTGTATAAGTTTGGGTTTGTTAGGTTTTAAGTGTACCTTCAATCATGTTATTGTTCCTACCCTACTCATATGATTTTATCCACTTGTATGTCTAGGCTACTTAGCTCAATACACAAATAACGATATTTGGTGTTTTATTGAAGACATAATATTGGCGACGAGTAGAAAACACTACAATGGAGGGTAAATCAGTGAAATTTCATGAGTTCAATGTAAAAAGTGATAATTGGGACAATTACATCTGCTGCTGGGGAGTTTGTTCCGCTACTTCTTCTTCCCAGCTAAAGCACTAGGAAGTGGTGAAGGGAGGGCGTTTTGTGGGGACTGTCTTACTGTAATTTTGACGTTCAAAAAGTGCTGATTCTCAGCCTAATTTGAATAAAGGACTTTTGATTTTGATTGATTTTGATTTTTTTTTGACAGACTTTTTTTTTTTTTTTTTTTTTTTTTTTTTTTTTTTTTTTTTTTTTTAGGGTGGGAAATCATCAAATAACTTCTCCCGCTCTGGGTGGAGCGGAAGGGCGTGTCAGACTTTTACTGACTAAAACCCACCCGTGTTCCTTCAGTTGCCTATGCCAGGGCCGCGGTAACCCCTTCGGACAATCCGCGACCCCAGCGGCACATCGACAGACTTACGCCTCAAAACAATATAAACATCGACAGACTTAAATATTGTTTTGAGGCGAATGGCGTCGTTTCAGATTCGGCTAAAAGGGCAAATTTCTATACAGTGTGCGGTGTACAAGTGTTCGAGACTCTTCTGGCGTTGATTACACCTAAAAAGTCTAGTGAAGTAACATTCAGTGAAATTGAAGCGATCCTAACCAAACATTACAGCCCAAAACCTAATGAGATTTCTATGTCGTTCAAATTCTATAAGCGCGATCAACTACACAGCGAATCCGCCGCAGATTACATAGCGCAACTTAGAAAAATCAGTGCCGGTTGTATCTTTACGGATATGGAAAGGATGCTTCGTGACAGATTGGTATGCGGTATGAACAATCACAATTTGCAGTACGAACTGCTAAAGAAAGATAATTTGCGATACCATGACGTAGTGGATGCTATGCTATCGACCGAAAGTGCGGGCAGGGACGCTCGTATGATGCAGAGCGCCTCCGCCTACGACGCGGCAGCAGTGGGCGCCGCGGCGACGTCGCCGCCGTCAAGTGAACCTATGGACGTCAACGCCGTGCAATCTAAAGCAAATGTTCGATTGTGTTATCGATGTGGAGACCGGCACGCGGGCGAATGTCGCTTCGTTAACTCCGTGTGCCACTTTTGTAAGAAGAAAGGTCACATAGAGAGAATATGTACTGCTAAAAAGAAAAGTCGTTCTGAAAAAAATAACTTAGCAGAAAACGATACTGACGTGCATCTTAATGGCATTTATAACATAGAGAGTACGACGAGCTCTCGTGTTCCGGCATACGAGGTGAAGCTGCTACTGGACGGCGCGCAGGTAGCGATGGAGGTGGACTCCGGCGCCGCTTTCTCCTTGGTGAACCAACAGACGTGGACGCGCGTGCGCTCGCGCAGCGCTTTACGCACGGTACACAACCGCCTGTGCACGTGGAACAGCTCGCCGGTCACAGTGATGGGACAAGCTCAAGTGCAAGTACAATATAATTAAGTGTGTTTTGAATGTCATTGTAGCTAAGGGTTGGGGACCGAATTTGTTGGGACGTAACTGGTTCGAGGCACTAGGTATTACTTTAAATGTTAATATTATATCTGAACTTGACATGTCTGCGAACGATCAGATTGTAAGTAAGCACAGCGTGGTTTTCAGGGACGGACTCGGTACTTACAAGGGGGACCCTGTGGCTATACATTTGAAACCAGGTGCAACTCCTAGGTTTTTGAAGGCACGTCCCGTACCCTATGCCACTAAAGACAAAGTTGAAAAAGAGATAGATCGTTTGGTGGGGGAAGGGGTACTTCGCCCTGTGTCTTTTTCAGAATGGGCGACTCCAGTTGTTCCAATACCCAAACGAAACGGGGACATTCGTCTTTGCGGTGACTATCGTAGTACGGTTAATCAGGCTACCGAGTCTGATACCTACCCTATGCCGACTGCAAGTGAAGTGTTTGCTACGATTGCTGGTGGAAAATTTTATACGACACTCGACCTTGACCGTGCATATACACAGGTGGTCGTCACAGACGCCACAGCACAGCTGTTAACCTTAAACACGTGCAAAGGTTTGTTTTCAGTACACAGATTG
This sequence comes from Cosmia trapezina, assembly GCA_905163495.3. Classification (NCBI taxonomy): domain Eukaryota; kingdom Metazoa; phylum Arthropoda; class Insecta; order Lepidoptera; family Noctuidae; genus Cosmia; species Cosmia trapezina. The sequence goes on from LR991020.1 coordinate 6,697,732, forward strand.
GCTTTTGGTGTTAAAGCCTGCCCGGGAATTTTCCAGCGCTTGATGACGGCACTGCTGGCAGGCGTTCCCGGCGTCGCGATACTGATCGATGACGTCATTGTCAGCGGCCGGACGATGTCGGAGATGACGCAGCGCCTCGACACTGTACTGGAGCGCATCGGTAAGGCAGGTTTGCGGCTCAATCTGAACAAATGTAAGTTTGCCAAAGAATGTGTAGAGTTTCTAGGTTTTGTCATAGACGCTGAAGGTATTCATCCTGCACCTAGCAAAGTTGAGTCTATCTTCAACACTCCTGAACCAAAGAACGTTCAACAGCTACAAGCGTTTTCAGGATTATATAATTTTTATGAGAGGTTCGTACCTCACAAAGCCACCATGCTCGAGCCCCTACATAGGTTGCTCGACAAAGCACAATCTTGGCAATGGACAGACAGAGAGCAAAGGAGCTTTGACACGGCTAAAAGGTTGCTGTCATCTGATTTGACGCTCGTTCATTACGATTTAAATAAGCCGTTGGTACTCACTTGCGACAGCTCTGAATACGGCGTCGGCGCTGTATTATCCCACGTTATGGAAGACGGTCAGGAGCGCCCCGTAGCTATGAGTTCCAGAACTCTGCATATTCACGAACGTCGTTACTCACAATTAGATAAAAAGGCCACTGCCATTTCATTTGGAGTTAGCAAGTTTCATAACTATATAATGGGAAGATCTTTCACTATAGTGACGGACCATAAACCGTTGTTGGGCATTTTCGATCCGAAGCGACCTATGCCCATAGTCTTGTCGCCTCGCCTAACGAGGATCGCAATTATGTTGACGTCACACAATTACGAAATTGTGTACAAACCGGGACAACAGATTGGTCACGCTGATGGATTGAGCCGATGGCCACAGCCGGTTCCCGATCAACCTGAACAGCAGTTATGTGACGTATTGCTGATGGCAGAGACACCTGCCGACTTCCCTGTAGATGCTGACCAAATAGCATTAGCAACGAAGCGAGATAGGATATTATCTCGTGTCAGTCATAATGTACTAAGCGGTTGGCCAGCTAGAGTTACTGACGATGAACTGCGTCCATACTGGTTACATCGTTCGGAACTTTCTATGCATGAAGATTGCATCTTATTGGGTTGTCGAGTGGTGGTACCGTCTTCATTGCGTGATACAATACTACGTGCTTTACATAAAACTCATAATGGCATCGTCCAAACGAAATCACTGGCCAGGAGTTATGTTTGGTGGCCAAAACTGAACGAAGATCTTGAGGCATTAGTAGGCGGATGCAATAAATGTCTTGAAAATCGGCACATGCCTCCGAAAACTAAATCTGAGTGGATCACGCCTACAAAGCCGTGGTCTCGAATAAATGTGGACTTTGCGGGACCTTTCCAAGGTAAATATATATTAATTGTCGTAGACGCATATTCTAGATGGCCTGAGGTGATCGTGGTAAACAATATGACAGCGGGAACGGTCATCAGACACCTCAGAAATTTATTTGCTATCCATGGTTTGTGTGAGACCATGGTTTCCGACAACGGAACGTCTTTTGTGTCAGCTGAACTTAAGCAATTTTTGGACGCGAATAAAATAAAACATGTCAAGACAGCGCCTTATCACCCTGCAACAAACGGGTTGGCCGAAAGAATGGTGCAAACTGTAAAAGAAAAATTGCGAAAAATGGATGACATCTCTTGGGATGTTAAGATTCCTCGAATGCTACTAGGATTGCGGGTAACTCCTTGCACAGTTACTAACAAGAGTCCCTCTGAACTCTTGATGAACAGGCGCCTACGAACCTTGTTAGATGTTATACACCCAGATAATCGTGTTCAAAATAAAACTAATCAACAGATCACCAATAATGCTCATAAGGTAACTCGAGAAACTAATGTGGGCCAAAGTGTAATGTATAGAAATTATAGTAGTGGACCTCGTTGGTTGCCTGGTACGGTGGTTAAAAGGCAAGGGCCATCCAATTATCAAGTTGAAACCGGTGATGGTAATATCGTCAACCGACACATCGACCAACTGGTTAAAAAGAAACTCACAGAAGATGCAGACCAAGAAGGAGAGAGGGAAGAAGTAAATAATGAAGAGGCAGTAAATAATGAAGGGGCAAGTATGGAAATGGAAAATCGAGATTTGGAAATGGGGGGTACGGGCTCGAGTGAGGAAATAATCGAAATACCGAGTTCGGACCAATGGGCGGAGGTGTTAGGTATACCCAGTGATTATGAGTCTGGCTATTCTGGGGGTAAGGTTAAGAATAAACTTTTAGTTCATACAAAAGGCCCGTATAAAAGGCCTGATTCAATGTATATTGAATAGACATATTGTAAAGGTTAGATATTTAAATAAATACAAAATTGTTGACGTTAAGTATAAGTTAAAGTTTAAATATATTTTGTATACTTGGGGGAAAGGTATGTTGTATATAAGTATCTACATACTTCGTAGTGTATAAGTTTGGGTTTGTTAGGTTTTAAGTGTACCTTCAATCATGTTATTGTTCCTACCCTACTCATATGATTTTATCCACTTGTATGTCTAGGCTACTTAGCTCAATACACAAATAACGATATTTGGTGTTTTATTGAAGACATAATAAGGAGTAATAATAAATAAGGTCTTCTCTAACTAGAATTAAGGAATATTTACTGTTAAAATGTCCAACATTTTGTACACTTCTTATGCATTTTTGTAATTTATTGCTTTGGACATTACATAAATCATACATCATTTAATTATTTGCAAAAACCAAATTTAAATTACAATTAAAAAAAAACAATAAAAAATAAATCAATTATAGTTAAATTAAATAACAAATAATAACACATACTTAACAACTAAATTCATAATAATCAATATTAATTCTCAAGCGTAGTAGCTGTATCTATGGAGAAGAACTGACAAGAAATTCCACGGATTCTTTTAAGTATGGTTACAAAATATTGGTTAAATCATTCATGTTGAAATTATACATGTGAGATCGATGCAGAATGTTAAACGCGCCCGTAATAAAAAATGTAAAAAAAAAAAAACAATTTTCACGAATTCACGAACCTGGGGTCCTACTCCCTAGGTCCGCCCGTCGGTCCGTCCATCCGTCAGTCCGTCCGTCTGACATAACGATCCATCAAAACAAGTGTAACGGTTAAATTTTGCGGACTTGCAAAAACACATCGAGAGTAGGGACAACTGTTAAATCGTGTTGTCATTCATACTTCGTTTGGGCCCCGAACCAATCATCCATCCGTAGGTGATACGGAGTAGGAAACGCCCGTAACAAAGGCCGAAACTACGGGTTTCATGCTTAGAGAGAGACCCCCTGACGCATGGATTAGCAGCACCATTCAGCTCAACCGTTCTGAAGGGAGCTAAAATCCAACACACCTCATCTTGTATACGGTGCACAGATTCAAGTCTAGACGGAATACATTAAGCTAGTCGTTCAGTCATTATCGGAGCTATACAATATCGAGCGTAGACAGTAATTGCATTCGAGAACTTATCGAGTATTGCGTCTCTTGTTAATGAGGGTTTGCTTTTAGTTCCAGACTACTTTATTATTATAGTTTTTGTAGAAAGGAAGTAGTTATTGTGACTGTTGAATGGCATGGCAAAAGACAGTAAGATAATTTCAGGGTTATTGACTTATTCATTACTAGCTTTTGCCCGCGGCTTCACCCGCGTGGATGTCGGAAAATATCCCAAGGGAACCTGCTACCGGGAATTCCTTCCTTATTCCTTATCTACATTATAAAGGGAACCTCTGTGTAAAATTTCAGCTTTTTAGGTCCAAGGGTTTGGGCTGGGCGTTGATGAGTCAGTCAATCAGTCAGTCAGTCAGTCAGTCAGTCAGTCAGGACTTCTCTTTTTATTTATATAGATTTTTAAACTTCTTGCACACAAACAAGGTACAAAGGCGGAATTAATGCCTTAGTGCTCATTTACGGAGACGCGGGGCATCGCGCGGCGCGGTGCGCGGTGCGGGCTGCGGGCCGTCAAGTGTATGAAATCTTAAACGCTTCTCCGTAAACGCTCTCATAGGACGCCCTATGTTTGAATTTAGTGCGGGCCGCTCCGCGCACCGCGCCGCACGACGCCCCGCGTCTCCGTAAATGAGGCCTTAGGCATTCTCTATCAGTCATCCAAGGATGGTGAAGAGATAAGATTGCAGTGTTTGACAGGAATATGATAAAAAAAAAATCAATTTACTTTTAAAAAGTAATAACTGACTTCAAAAACCTAAAAGGAATAAAATAACTTAAATAAAAACTTAAGTGTCTGAAGTCGGTGCCAAGCTAAGGCGTATTGAAGAATTGAAGACATCGACTTCAAAATCTGTTAAGTTTTTCATGACAGTTATTTTATTCGTTTAAGGTTTTTGAAGTCGGTTTTACTTTTTAAAAGTAAATTTATTTTTCTATTTTTAGTTGAATACTTACCTACCTATACAATTACATAAACCCAAGACGAACGAAAAAAAGAATCATCAAAATCCATTTCGAAATGCCGGAGATTCAGTACATTTATGCATATAACTTCATACATAAGGATTATAATAACCTTCTTAATCTTAATAACCTAATAACGTTATATATAACCTTCCTGAAAGTTTATAAATCACGTTAGTGAAAGAATGTTCAAAGTTGGTTAATTCGTTTTTGAGAAAATACATACACATACATATGGGTTGAATACAGAACCTCCTTTTTTGAAGTCGGTTAAAAATAAAAATATATCATAATTAATCCATACTAATATTATAAATTCGAAAGTAACTCTGTCTGTCTGTCTGTTACCTTTTCACGCCTAAACCACTGAACGGATTTCGATAAAATTTGGCAAGGCTATAGATGGTATCCTGGGGACGGACATAGGCTACTTTTTTTTTCAAAAATAATCCTACAGGGGGTGATATAGGGGATGAAAGTTTGTATGGGAAACTCAGTATTTCTTAAGTTAGGGATGTGAAAATTAAAATGTATGCTTTTGATAGGAAATAAAGAAATATGCGGTTCAGCGTTTTTGAAAAATCATCCCCTAAGGGGGTAAAATAGGGGTTGATTTTAAAATTTACAAAACTGCATGGATTTCGACAAAATTTGGCAAGGCTTTATATAGAATCCTGGGGAAGGCCATAGGATACTATTTTTTTGAAAAATAATACTACAGGGGGTGATATAGGGGATGAAAGTTTGTAAGGGAAACCCAGTATTTCTTAAGTTAGGGATAACAAATTTATGCTATTGGTAGGAAATTAAGAAATATGCGGTTCAGCGTTTTTGAAAAATCATCCCCTTTTTTTTTTTGAGGGTGGGAAATCATCAAATAACTTCTCCCGCTCTGGGTGGAGCGGAAGGGCGTGTCAGACTTTTACTGACTAAAACCCACCCGAAATCATCCCCTAAAATAGGGTAAAATAGGGGTTGATTTTAAAATTTACAAAACTGCACGGATTTCGATAAAATTTGGCAAGGCTTTATATAGCATCCTGGGGAAGGACACAGGCTACTTTTGGTCTTAAAAATAATCCTAGGGGCGGTGATATAGGGGATGAAAGTTTGTATGGGAAACTCAGTATTTCTTAAGTTAGGGATGTGAAAATTGAAATGTATGCTTTTGATAGGAAATAAAGAAATATGTGGTTCAGCGTTTTTGAAAAATCATCCCCTAAGGTGGTAAAATAGGGGTTGATTTTAAAATTTACAAAACTCCACGGATTTCGACAAAATTTGGCAAGGCTTTATAAAGCATCCTGGGAAAGGACATTGGATACTATTTTTTTCAAAAATAATACTACAGGGGGTGATATAGGGGATGAAAGTTTGTAAGGGAAACCCAGTATTTCTTAAGTTAGGCATAACAAATTTATGCTATTGGTAAGAAGTTACGAAATATGCGGGTCAGCGTTTTTTAAAAATCATCCCGTAAGTGGGTAAAATAGGGGTTGATTTTAAAATTTACAAAACTGCACGGATTTCGATAAAATTTGGCAAGGCTATAGATAGCATCCTGGGAAAGGACATGGGCTACTTTTTGTCTTAAAACATAATCCTACAAGGGGTGATAAAAGGGATGAAAGTTTGTATGGGAAACCCAGCATTTCTTAAGTTAGGGATATGCCCTATGTTTTCCACATGAACGATCCCATGGGATATTTTCCGACATCCACGCGGGCGAAGCCGCGGGCAAAAGCTAGTTAATCTATATAAATAAAAGTAGAAGTCCTGACTGACTGACTGACTGATTGACTGACTCATCAACGCCCAGCCCAACCCTTGGACCTAGAAAGCTGAAATTTTGCACAGAAGTTCCCTTTATAATGTAGATAAGGAATAAGGAAGGAATTTCTGTTAGTACATTATATATCGTAGTTAGTATATATCGCACGGGTCGATCCGTCAGGTTAAGCTACGCTTGCCGGGGTTGGTCAGTGGATGGGTGACCATCTTTACATATCGAGATTCCTCCGTGCCTCGGAAAGCACGTTAAGCCGTTGGTCCCGGCTGTTATTCGTGGATCTTTGACAGTCGTTACGGGTCGTCAGAAGCCCGAAAGTCTGACAACCAGTCTTACCAAGGGGTATCGTATTACCCAGTTACTGGGTTGTGGAGGTCAGGTAGGCAGTCGCTCCATGTAAAATACTGGTATTCAGCTGCATCCGGTTAGACTGGAAGCCGACCCCAACATAGTTGGGAAAAGGCTAGGCAGATTGGATTGGATTTCTGTTAGTACATTCCCGCGGGATATTTTCCTACATCCACGCGGGCGAAGCCGCTGGCAAAAGCTAGTTATACAGCTAGTTATTACACTTTCCAAATACACAACATTAGTTTTGTTACAGTATTCAAAAATATAAAACACCCAATTATTTTCTTATCCGGATAGAACTTAACTCAAACTTAATATCTCGCTAATGGCATTCCAGCGTTACACTAAATTCCTAATTAAAACAAAAAAAAAAACTGTAAGAAACAAAGTAAACTAATCTCAAACGGAGTAGAAAAACGTGTAAAGCAATGAAATAATTACGTTTAATTTACGACGAAACCGTAAAAAAACGAAAAACAATAATTAAATATTCATTACGAGGAATTATCGCGTTTTCTTTCTTTTCGACGAAAATTCACGAAAAGCCTTGGCACTTTTATGTTAAGTGAGATACTCTGGATTACTGGGCTCAGGTAGATTTTATCGATATCGATATTCCATTTTTTACTATTCTTATTTTATACTTATTGATGACACATGTACTTATTAATCCTTTTAACGTCTTTCTTTGTGGTAACAACGTGAACGTGTGGTGAACGTTGAGTGTCAAAATAAGTACTTATTATATTTCATTTTGTTCTTTATAAGAATGATAATTTGTGTTTGTGAGATTATTCATTTAAAACTTACATTTTTAACCTTTCGAAATTTATATAGAAACTTGGAACTAGATGGCGTTGTGTGAAATGTCCAAGGATATTTATTTATTTATTATTTATTTATATAGATTATCAGATTTTTAAAGCAATTTAAATTCTCTAAATTGTTTCCTCACATCAAAATTCTCTTCTGCAATAGGCTCTTCCCCTATTACATGCGACTTAAACATAACTGGCAAAATGTGGCCGTACTATAATTTAAGTACACATCTGCCTAAACCTTCGGAACACAGTCGTCAAAATTCTACTTTTTTTGTGTGGATTTAAATGCATTTACTTACCCAAAAAAACAATACCTACACACAAGGACCCTTCAATATGATATAGAGCCCTCAAAATAAAGACTTGTATGTTCAACCAGAAAATCTTAATACTTTTTGTGAAAAACTATTTAAACGCATTGTCTTATTTATTAAACCTTGGCCAAAATCCACGTTTGTAGGTTGGTTGACCACAGTAGGTTGACCAAGGAGGCTAGAAATGTAGGTACTTTTAATTTCAAGAAATTGAAAATTATCGATCTTTTTCGACAAGTCCCACCTCTAGTTCAGGCTTCCCATTAACGCTATTACGCTAATGATTCGCCGGAGAAGGACGCCCCCCTAATTACAAAACAAAGCTTTTTAATAAAGATATTTCTTTTAACCATCCAGTGCCCACTTCTGGGGGACGCTGATTTTGACTTTTGTATTGTTTTTAAATCGATTATTGAGTAATTAGTTCTATTTGAGATTTGAACGTATTTAAGGAAACGAAATTGGTTGGGAACAATAACATTTTATAGATCTGATTTGATTGAAATTGGTTTTTTTTTTTTAATAGTAAGTTTTCCTCAAGTCAGTTAAACCGTGTCTCCTGCGCGCCTTTTTGCGAAACATTACACAAAACACCTTACTCTAAAAGATATGTCGACAGATTTTGTTTTTATGATAATTGTAGGAAACTAACTGATTGTGTAAAATGTAAATAAAATAATAAAGAACATGGAACTTGGAATAAATTGCTAATAATACTTTTAACGAGTTTAAGAGAAGAGATAGGTGACACAGATAACTATAAATCAAAGACAATGACAGCGACAAATTGACCGATGACAGGAGTGGCAGCTTATTGGTTGCGTTCCATTTCAATAAGCATTTATTTTCATCTCCTGCGTATTCAAATATTTTTAGTTGCTCATTTTGTGTAGATGTCAGTAAATGACATTTTGTGTAGATGTCGTAATTAGTTCCGACGAGGAACACGTGCTAGCGGTGCGAAAACATGTGCGCGGTGCGCGCGGCAGTTGAAAATGAAACAAAACCTTCCCCGCTTTTCCCGCGAGGGGAATGATTTCCATGCAGCTCGGAAAAGAAAAACTTCCTGTTTGCAAACACAAATGTGCAAAGCCACGCCTCTTTGTTTCGACGTTTTTGTGTAATTTTTCGAAAAAACACGCGCAGGAGACACGCTTTAGTAGAGCTTTGTCTGTTTTTCGTGCCTGTTCCATTGCCATAGCATATTATATATTGCTCTACTTACTCAAAAACATAAATACGTCTACCAATCCAATACTGAATACCAAAAAAGATTAACTACATAGCTGACCAGCCTTCAGCAATAAAAAACCAATTAAAACCGAGTCATAATTCAACAAAAAACTCATTTCTAAATTGAACAATTCCAAATTCAAACAACAGTCACGGCCTCCATTGAAACCGAAAAAAAAGTAGTTGTAGCTTTGTAACCCTGCAAATGCTCTCCTCCGAAAAATTTAAAAAAAAAACAATTGCCTCGCACCGCCCATATATAACCCAGACAATAGTTACAAGAAATATATGAGCCATATTAACAATACACGCAGACATTTTTATACATTTTTGTTCTACCAGCACCGACGCGCTTAAACGGAAGCAATAACCTAACAACCCGGACGTTTACGCCATTTTATTCATATAAACCGGCAATAATGCCAGTGTTTGCATAGCGAGATATAAAAATTATTCAATTTTTGTTTGTGGATTTTTTTTCACACTTCATCTGACATGTTGATTGTCAAGTTGTGTTGTTAAATAAGAGATTTTATTGTTCAGGCGGTAAAAGCGGGTTGTTAAATGCTTAATGGGAAAAATATTTGAATATTTTTTTGTTGTCATATTTTGATGGTGCGTTACTGTTGAGCCTAACTCTTTATTTATAGGCACCGGACAAAAAAACCGTTTGAATTTATTGACCTCATCAAACATTATTATTATGTAACTCTTATTCTATTAGGTAAAGTTTTAAGCTTATAAAACTTAAACTCTTCCATTGATTGTTCTGGTGTGAAAGCTCAAGAATGCTTACCTACTGAAAAAAATTGTTTTCTGAAAAAACTCCCACGAACAATATGCAATAAGATACATATTTTTAGCCTAACATCATCTATATAAATAAAACTAAAAGTCCTGACTAACCGACTAACTCACTCATCAACGCCCAGCCCAAACTCTTGGACCTAGAAAGCTGAAATTTTGAATGTAGACAAGGAATCACCGAAATCTAAATAATAAGGCACTATTATTTAAATTTCTGTGCAAGGAATAAAGAAGAAATTTTTGAAATTCAATCCTTATGGGAGTAAAATAGAGATTGAAAGTTTGTATTGTAGTTTTAACCATGAAAATTAGTATTTAGCATTTTGCTTAAAAATTAAAAAAAAACACATGTTTCAGCTTTTTTTGGAAATTATCTCCTAAGGTGGAAAAATAGGGGATGAAAGTTTGTAAGGTAAAAATTGGTACTAAACCTTAGCAGCAGGTCAAGTTACCTCAAACTCTCAAAATTTCTCATTCGATTTTGAAGTTAACCAATCAATCTGCCTAGCCTTTTCCCAACTATGTTGGGGTCCGCTTCCAGTCTAACCGGATGCAGCTGAATACCAGTATTTTACATGGAGCGACTGCCTATCTGACCTCCACAACCCAGTTACTGGGTAATACGATAACCCTTGGTAAGACTTTCGGGCTTCTGACGACCCGTAACGACTGTCCAAGATCCACGAATGACAGCCGGGACCAACGGCTTAGCGTGCTTTACGAGGCACGGAGGAGTCTCGGTATGTAAAGATGGTCATCCATCCACTGACCAACCGCAGCAAGCGTAGCTTAACCTGATGGATCGACCCGTGCGGCTGTTATTACTTAGCCAAGTAAGTAATAACAGGTTTGAATTTTAAAATTGACCATCAACATTAATTTAAGGTTTAAAATCATTTGCAGAAATTTGACAGTTTCATATTTATAACCTAATTGTCTGCACCCAACAGCTTTAGCTTTGTATGTCATGTACCATATTCTACGAATAAATTGTGCAGGTTTATTGTCAGGCTTTGCTTTATCCAATCACTTACATAAAGTAAAATAACAACTCGGAAAGAATACCAAGAGAAACATAATCCCGAGCTGTATCTCAAACATCCCAAGTGACTTTTAATCTAAAACGCTTTATAAATAAACGAAAAACTAAATCCACTCAAGCTCAGTATAAAGACTTGAAAATTAACTTTTTCAACCGCTTGCGATGTGCTTGTTCAATGCACTCTGAATAATTAATAAAACGTGCATTACTTTTATTTACGACGCTGAGAGGGTTATGCCTGCATAATAGGTTCAAAGATAATGTCTATAAGAACCGTTTTGCATATTTCAGTAGCACGAAGGCAGCTCAGTAACTTTTGTACCAGCTCGACGTCAGTTTGTTTTCTTTATTTCTTTAGTGAGTTCGTTTACAAAGGTCTAGATGGGTTCAGTTAAGTTGAAATGTCTTTTAAATATTTATGGAACTATGGTTTTGTTTTTTGAAGATTGAGTTAAAAATTATTTTTTTGTGATTTGAGTTTTATAAGTATTTTAATTCTTATCCCGAATGTGGTTTAATTTAAATAATATTGGTATTATAGACAATGAATAAATGGCATATATCTATATCTAGAAAAAATATGCATAATTTTAACTCGAGTACTCAAAGACATTCGATACACATTACTTTGACATATTATACATAGGTATGTATGTAATCCAAAAAAATTCAAGTGCAGGTACTAAAAGAATAAAGTCAACGTTCGCATGGACGTAAAAATATCGCTGCGATTTTGTTTTGTCTGGTTTTTTACACCAAGTATCAGGTAAACGGATCCCATCATATCCCTAACCAAACTGCAACTTTGCAAAAACTGATTAATAATTTACAGATCAATCATTATTAATTCTCTGGTATAGTATGTACCGCCATTTACTTCAATACATACATCAATACCTACATATCCCAGAGAGTCAATTTGCACAGGCTGCCGATTATAGCGCAAACTGATAATATGGCAATAATACAATAAAGTTGATGAATGGATGGAACGACATAGCAATATCGGATATAATAAATTTTATCATTACTTGCCCTTGTACATTATGTACCAGTTAATTGTGGTCATATATAATTTTAAATATGAATCAAATTATAAGCAAACAAAATTAAGCTCATGGGAAGAATCTTTAATTCGTTTCGAGATAAAACTTAGAAAAAGACAGTTGAAAACTAAAACAATGTGCAATAAAAAAGACAAAAACAAAACCGCAAAAAAATCATACAAAAAAGTAACAGCAGCCGCATACACGATCATAACAAAATATTACCAAATTCTGCAGACATCCATTCATATATTTCAAATACCAGTCTCACTTTTCCAAAACTACAGATTAATACAGATGGGACACTCCGCAAAATCATTTAAATAAAAAGCGACTCTTTCTGCGACACAATAAAGTGCAATCAAAAGCAAAGTGCGCTTATTACCTGCAGTTATAATTATTCACCTACAAGTCGCCTCTCTTTCTATCGCGTAACTTAACTCTTATACCTTCTGACTAGTTAGGGTTGTCTTCTTTTACGACGCGGCGCATGAGTGAGTATCAAACTAACGTGCGAGCTGGCCGGTGCGCGGCAGCCCACACTGAATTGACCCAGTGAGATGAGCCCGCCGCGTACTTGTAGCTTCATACCTAAACTGCGGAGTGTCCCATCTGTATTAATCTGTGCCAATACCTCTTACAAATACAAACAGGCAACTCACATCGCGATGTGAGCTCTTACATTACCATATTCTAGTCCGCAGGTTTCGTTTCCATTCCACGATGGATTCCCACCAGTGTTTGACTTTGAAACTCAACTAATATTATATTGAAATTTAATGGTATTTGAGGAACTAGATCGGCAGTTCTTGATGCTGTTAGGTGATGCATACGTAGTAGTGTTTGGTTTGTTGTTACTTAGTTAATGTTGGGAATAGATATTATGCATGTATGGAATAGTTTGTGGCGCTATAGATTTCTGTTGGGGATTGATGACGTTTGTGGTAAATTGTTGTTTATTGAACGAAATGTGAGAACAGTTTTGAGTGTCGTCTGTCTATTCCGTAAAGTTCAATGTAGACATTATAGTTTTTGGTATTATTTTAACTGGTCAAATATTTAAGTATATAATATTTAAATATTTGTAAGCTTGTTCAATTTTAAGAAGGTTACATTTACATATTCCAAAGGTAAATTATTGTGTTTTACCAAGACGTGATCTAAATCCTAGTGAGCATTTCTGGCCTATAAGAGCATTGTCAGACAAATTAGGCAATAATCTACAAAGACTAAGAGCATTTAAACACATCGAGTGTAGCCCAAAGATGGTTCCTTGCAGCAACCCATATTTTAAAAGAAGAATTATTTTTACAACCATTTTTATTTATCTAATTTCAACAAACATTACTTTTGTATACACTTAACTTACAACTCGAGTACGAAAACAACTATTAGAAACGCTCCCGGCAAAACGACGGCATGACATACGCAATCAAACGCTTGATGTAAAACAGTTTAACTAACATTCGACAAATCCCGCCGAGAATTAATTTCCGATGTGGATGATAATGAACAGGCTGTACGGGTCATTTGCATCGATATACCGTTGTCGTTCATCGAAATGAACGCACACTGCAAATTTGCCGAACGAGCCCGCAAAACCAGTGTGAATTGAGGCCTACAGTGCAGTTACTACATGATACAGAGAACTGTTTGTGCTTTTATTTGGGAATTTCATATTTTTGTATGAATTTTGGCGTGTAACATGGTTTTCTGTTTATTTTGTTTCCGGGGAATAATGGTGCTATTGTAGGTAATGTATTCGTGTCTAAAAAATTTGTAAATCGTTTCATGGATATTGAACTTACTATATTATATTGATAGAAAATTGCACCAATCATTATTATTCTGACGAAAGTGTAATATAGATAAGCAATCAAGCAAAGACTTTGCTGAAATTTTGATTTCTGAATATCAATAGGCCTTTCCAGTACGCGCCGGTAAAAAGCAGTTCGAGCCGGATATTGCACGTCCATTGTTGTAAAATTCATAGAGGATATTTACTTTTTGCATGTAAAGTGCGTGATTGATATCCGATTGCTCGAGGCTATGCAACTGGCAATTAGATTTAATGGAATTCCAGTATTGCGATAATATATTAATACCGTATACGTTTTGAATGGAAATAACGGTTCAGTTAGGCGAATACATAAACTTATAATTTATGAAACATAATAAAATTTAGATTTACTATTGATTCTTGGTTAAATATTGCAACACTTGTCACTCAGCTAGAAGAATAATTCAACTTGCAGTGTAACAAAGAGACTTAAGAATTTTCTTGAACAAAGAACACTCCAAAAAATTAAAGACATTAAAAAAAGCAAAGATTCACCAACACAAAAACAAACAAAGATTTCTACAGAGTAACTAAAACAGAAGTGAACTCTGCCACAACCACGACCCCTAGCGACCTTCACAAAGCTCTCGAGCAGAAGGAACTGCGCACAATGACTGGCACATAGCGAACACGTAGGTAATTGCATGACATTGCAACTGCCTCCCTCCGATATTGGAACAACCAGAGCTGTTGGTGTTACGCTTCTAAGTAATTTTGATTTTCATGCAAATTTCGGTGTAAAAGAGATTTTGGAGCTTGGTTTTGGTTAAGAAACTGATTTCTGCATCATGACTAACGAATTTTTATTTGAGTTAAATTATATTTGTCGCAATTGCAGTTGCTGTTGCAAAATAAATTGATTCTCAACTAAAGAGACTCATAATTTATTATGAAGATAGTATAAAATTTTGATCCTAATTTTGATCCAATCTATGGAATATCCTTTGTCCATTTTTAGGGTTCCGTACCTCAAAAGGAAAAAACGGAACCCTTATAGGATCACTCGTGTGTCTGTCTGTCTGTCTGTCTGTCCGTTTGTCCGTCTGTCACAGCCAATTTGCACCGAATCTAGTGGACAGATTAAGTTGAAATTTGGAATACATATGGATTTCATGTTTGGGTCACAGAAATTGATTTGATTTTGTTTACTTTAGTAAATCAAATAATTTTGAATATGGCGTCACTTTTAGGGGGCAAATAAGAAAATTTTTAAAAAAGTTTTGCAAACTGTACCATGTGACATATCAAATAAAAGGACTTACTTTGAGGGTCTCAAATATTTTTTTTTATAATTTTAAAATAAATAGTTTTAAATTTATTTAAGAAAATAGACGAAAATTTACCGTTTCCCCCCCTTTTCTCCGAAACTACTGAGCCTAAAATTTTGAAAAAAAAATACAGAAAATAGTTATATATCTACCTGTAGATTACAGGAAAACCTATAAGTTTGTGGTCTTAAATTATCACGGTAAATCTGTCAATAGTGTGAGTACAAACTTATATTTACTGTTGGAGTGTATGGGAGAACATGTTTATCAATTATATTGTTAAGTTTGTTCTTGGGATAATTAATTTAATCCAAACTATTCCGTAGTTTGGATTAAATTAATTATCCCCTTCATTGTGCGTAGCACACACGCACTTGGCCGGTTTTTCCTTTTTCATATTGGTTTGCTGTTAGGGGTAGCTTTCGTACTCAGTAGGTATTCTCCACTTTACTATGTCTTTCATATTCTCAAGTGAGGTTAATGGCCCTCATGTTTTCTCCAAAAATGAAAGTTACACATACAGGAATAATAACGATTTTCTAGCTACACATCGTTTTCAGAACATTTTGTAAGTCAAGCCGCAATATTTGTTTTTGCTGAATCAGCTGGGGTGAGAATATATCAGACTGAAATGATGAATGTACGAATGAAAATGAGAGAGGGGTTCATTAAAATTCGGTTCAGTTTTACTTTTTCTGCCCTCGATGGGACACAATTTATGAAAAATTGTTTGATGAAGCCATATCAATACTTGACGTTTGGTATCTTAAATCAAGATCCATTAAAAATTGTATTTCCGTACTAACTAATTCACGAAAATAGGAAAGCTATTTATTAAACTTTCATTATTAAAATACTCGTAATAATATTAATGTATGAAGTATGTAATTTCACACATTAATATTAAAGCCAAGAAAATGTCCCATTGGTAAACATCAGTAAGAAGACCTACCTATTTAATTATCTATATATCCTTATCTCATTTTGTAGACTTGTATTATAACATTATTATGTTGTTTAGGTACAGTAGAGTTGACACTTCGAGTTGTAAAAAAAGTTCGGCTTCGTAGAGTGTTGTCTCTGTCATTCATACCTGTGTGTAACAAAGTCTTTTTATGAAACTCGAAGTGTCATCATCATCATTCTCTTGCCCTTATCCCAATTTACATGGGGTAAGAGCAACATAATATATTTTTCTTCCATTCTTCTCTATTAGTCGTTATATCGGTAGCCACCCCCTTTCTAGCTATATCATCTTTCACAAAGTCCATCCATCTTTTCTTTGGTCTTCCCCTACTCTTACAGCTACATTCATACTCAAAACTTTCCTCGCGACATTTTCCTCTTTCCTCCGCATCACATACTCATACCACGACAACAATATAATCGAAGAAGTTCTCATAAAAATACGCTGCTTTTTGGGCTTAGTTTCCACTGTATATATTAGATTTCAGAACTCTTTCCACCAGTAGAATATCTCCGAAGTCTACAAAATGGTGTTTTACTCTCTTCGTTGCAAATACGGAAAAAATAACAAAATCTTTCCACATAACCACCAGTTTCTCCGCCAATAAAAGTGCAAGTCTCAACAAGACCGCGCAATTTGTCACACAATCTCATGACGTGACAACTGACACTCATAGCCTCGTAAGACCGGTGACAAGTGACAGTCATGGCCTCGTAAGACCATGTTACTTGTCACGCTCCCACTCTAGCTGGTTAGAGCTCCAATATAGGCCGTGCAAGACAGCTTGACGTGTTTGGTGCTACTCTATATTATATTGAGGGGTGAAATAAAAATAGCGCGGTTTTCAGGTGAAACTTTCACAGGGCGACGTCCTCGGTAAGTTTTTAAGTGTGAATGAAAAGAGTTTCTTGTTTTATCACTTAAAAGGTGCTGATTGTATTTTCATGTCTTCAGTAAGAATTTCTTGATACAATAAAAAATGGAAGTCGAACTTTAAACCTATTTTTGGTCCATATTTCTGTAATAGGTTACGTCTTTTTTAATTAAATGATTAGGAAGGACGGCCTATCAAATCTATGCTCATAAAATAACAAAACAAGAAGACATCCTGAATACTTTCTTAGACATAAAACTTGTACAAGATAAGGGATGTAACATAACTTAGATTATTCCTTCTATTAACCTTTAACGTCCCTATTTCTGACAAAATATTACTCACATAATTTTGCTGACTTCCGTCAAAATAATGTCATCCCAAAGAATGGATAAAGTAATCTTAAAAACCATCGTTGATATACCAAGGTCGGGTATATTATATGGGTACCTAGTATGTACATAATTGGTAACGCTCACTCGTTGTCGAAATTGGAGGTTTATAATGCCGCCCTTGTTCATAATATAACGTGTGGCAATACATAACCGGGCGAACACTATTAGCACTTTCAATATGATACGTTTGCATTTATAATGGTTAGTGAAAATATTGAGATAAAACACGAACTTAATTATCTGATAATTTATAATCACCAAATTATAGTAATAAACAAGCGGTATCGTTTGTCTCTGCATCATAGAAGAGTTAAAACCTAGTATGATAATTTTGTGCCTATTTCTATCTGATCATTCCAAAATCAACATTCTACCTAATGAATCAAACACAGGACCATGCGATCCCAAACCGAATAAGAGTATATTTACTAATCTAATTTATACGAAGATGCTCCTATATTTTTCTAATACAGTAATATTCCCAGACTACGCCATACTTCCCTCAAAATATTATCATATAAGCCCAATAATATTTTATCGTGAGAGGCTAAATAATACGTCGGCAACATTTGGTGGTTATATTGTTACGTGTGGGCCGTTATATACCGACCATCTGATATGTGCGAGGTCAAAGGTTTCATGTACTTAATGAAAATATTTGTATTTTGGTTCGATAATGTCTCAATCTAGATAGCTATAAATGATAAATGATTTATTTTCTGTAAGTAGGTTTGTACAAACACTTTTACACGTCAAACATATTTTTTTAGAACTAGATGAGATCGACGTTTCCTATCTGACTACTCTGAGAAGAAACGCCGAAACAAACTCAGAGGTCACAGTCTCTTTTAAAGTCCAGACATAATCTTGGTCAGATCATGAGATACTTAATGATTGAAATACCTAGTTTCCATTTGAAAAAGTCTTTTGTACGCACTCATGTACTTATAATTTCGTTATTTACTTATTTTAATCCATACATTCTTTTATTTTCACACAACAATGCTTGATAACAATTTGGGCGCCAAAATAAGCTGAGGCGCCATCTTTGTCGCATAACCTTTTTAGAGAATAGATTAAAAACAAATTTTTGTAAGCTGCCAGTTTGAAGGCGAAACAAAACTTTTTACCTCATCCAACTTTAATAGCATTAGACCTTCATAATCTGTAATTAATTTATATTCAGAGTATTCCGAAGTACGTTTTATCTTTTGCGCGAATTAAAGGTTTAAACCCCAAGAGGGGAAAAAAAATGCTGTCGCTTTTCCAAACTTGGAGAAAAAAAAAGACGGAGCCTGAATAAAAATCACTACATTTGTCACAGCATAAGAATTGGAATTAGACAAATTCGTCCGTTAAATTAAGGCCATTCCGGATAGAGAACGGAATTCGATTTGGGGTAAATCTCCCACCCGGCTGGGGAAATGGGGAATTTTCCTTTACCGCGCCTCGCGAACTTAAGCGATGCTTGGGATCGCACGTGATTGGATAAAATAGAAAGTGTATTTACTTCTAATTTGATTTTAAATTGGATACAAATGGATGGCGATTTTTTTTACTTAATCCGCCAAAGAACGGGCGTCCCGAGTAAATTATTTGGCTTAGAGACTCGAGACGTGAAAATTAAATCGATCAATCGTAGACCGTATTCGAATAAACAGCACTTTCAGCTCACTGATAAATATTTAAACAGCTTTTCAATTAAGTCCAGACTAAGTAATACTCTAAAATACATCATGGAATTTCATTTTAAAAAGAGAATTGAATATTTTAAACGCTACCTATTTGGAATTCCTACACCAGCAAAAAGTATGAAATAACTGTTTTGAATATTAACCATTTCAGTTGGAGGTATGTTGCTGTTTAAATTCAACGTAACTCTAGGATTCCAACAACATTTTTCATTGCGTAACTCTAGCATTCCACTAACATCATTTTTCATTGCTTACGGTTTTACGGCGCTTTGTCTTAGACTTATTACACCTTATTGCTCGCAGGTTGGCTAACTTTTCTTCTCTCGTTTACCTGATCTACCATTTTTAAATCGACAATCGACTTATGTACCTTTACTAACTACTTACTACCCGTTTATACTGGTGACGTCACAACGACAGATGCATAGTTAACTCGCAAGGGTTGTACCTATACACTTAATGGGATAGTTGCCCTAGGAGGATAGATGTTAGATGCCCTATAATTCATATTGTTACTTGTAAACGCAAGGGTTGTACCTATACACTTAATGGGATAGTTGCCCTAGGAGGATAGATGTTAGATGCCCTATAATTCATATTGTTACTTGTAAACGCAAGGGTTGTACCTATACACTTAATGGGATAGTTGCCCTAGGAGGATAGATGTTAGATGCCTTATAATTCATATTGTTACTTGTAAACGCAAGGGTTGTACCTATACACTTAATGGGATAGTTGCCCTAGGAGGATAGATATTTTACGCCCTATAATTCATATTGTAACTTGAAAACGTACTATCAGCGTAGTTAACGGTGGTACTAAGGGTGGCGTTCTTTGCTTATAATGATTAATATTAACTACGATAATAGTACTTTTACAAGTAGGGCAACTTTCCCACTTTTTCCCTAAGTACAAATTAAATGCTCTTCATTGGTAAACGCTTAGATAGAAAGATTTTTGTATGAACTTAAGTGGTCTTGAGTTCATACAAAAATCTAACAGAAAAAAAAAACACTTCAGTTTTTCCCAAATTGTCCGGCCAAAAGGGCAAGTTTTCAATTTTTCTTTCTATAAATACCTAATTCGGACTATTGCGAACATATTTAAAAATAGCCAAATTGGTCCAGCCAGCCATTCTGAAGTGATGAGTTTACCAACGAAGAGCATTTCTTCCAAGAAAATAAATCTTAATCGCTACCGCTTATACCTTAAACGCCCGAACAAGTCACTCACGCTCGAAGTTTTAAGTCAATTAATTTTTTCTCTTCTCTGGATACCTTCCTACGCTTTACTCATTATCTTTGACAGGAATTCCTGTTACAGGAAACTCGATAATTAGAGGAAGTTACATTTATTAGATTTAGTACCTTTCTTCTTATAAAGGAACAAATAATTATCCTTGTACAGTCAGGATAATTAATTGTTTATCAAATTGACATGCTACGCCAATTTACCATATACAGTAGAGATAAACTACGATAACAAGGCGCGCCCCTCCAAATTACTGTTTCAATGTGTGTAGTGACGTGACTAGTCGAGCAACAAATCCGTGGATTTGTTTTTGTTTGACGGCCGTCTCATTACGCACACATGCGTTGTGAATCTTGGTGGTGCATTGTAAATACTTTCACAAATACTTTCAAACGTTTTGAATTTTTGAGGGGCGCGCCATGTTATCGTAGTTTATCTCTACGGCCAATTTATCTTGGCAAGTCAGAACTTGGCACAGAAGGCCGCGCAGTAAGATTTTTTAAGAATCAAATGGTAACATGAGGCGAGTGTGAGTGAGAGAACATGCGCGAAAGATCTTAGTGCCTATGTTCAGACTTGCCAGGATAAATCGGCCATACTGTACCTTTTCATACGACCGTCAAAGAATGACAGCTGTGATTTGAATACACTACAGACAATTTAAGGTGCTAGTCAATTTGCCAAACAATTATTTCCACGTACAGACAATTTTTAAGTTGCTAGTCAACTTAGTAAACAATTAATTTCCCTGACTATACAATTCGTTACTATAAAAATAGATAAGGTAATTTACGTTACATAAATTAGAACCCTATGATTTTCGGCTCTATTGATACACATACACTTTTACCCAATTTTTACTGAATAGTATAAACTCTTTTGTAATATTTTCACAATAGTAGCCTCTAAAACAATGGGTATACAGGTGGCAGAGACATCTACGTACTTCTAGAAGCCCTGCGTGTTTGCGTCCTGCGAAAATTAAAAAAAAAAGTTTATTAGGAACAATTATATGTATTAAACATAGACACGAAGACAGCTGCAAAAGTAAAATACTGTGGCGCAGCTATCAACGCCCAACACAAAATACAAGGAAGACATTTTTGTTCCAGACTTTCACTTCTAAATGTAGTCTTAATAAATTAAAAAATTTAAAATTATACGTGAAAGAATCATCACTACATAGTATAAAACAAAGTCGCTTCCCGCTGTCTGTCCCTATGTATGCTTAGATATTTAAAACTACGCAACGGATTTTGATGCGGATTTTTTAAATAGATAAAGTGATTCAAGAGGAAGGTTTATATGTATAATAAATGCATAATATAGTAGAGAAACACTGATAATTCAAAAGCTAGTTAAGTATAAGATTTTAAGTACTTATTGATGTGGAGTGGAAGTGAGGTTGAGAGTTTTAGGGTGTGTGTGTGTTTGTGTGTGTGCTTGCTGTTGTTTACGGTGTCCACGTCGATCGTCTGTTACGACCTGCGCAAGACGCGTCCACCCACAGCAAGTCCTTTCGTGAACTGAGTGACAGATCGACGCCGTCATCCACACGCTACTATAAAACTGTGCAAACGCAACCTTTTTTTTTTTTTTTTTTTCCTTATATAAAGTACCACGGGTAGTGAAACTTTATTTATATTACAATCTAGCCTATTCGCTAATAAGTAATTTAAATATAACTTAAACTGCTAAGTAACTATAAAATTAAGAAATCGTCCAATAACGTCTTTCTTATTCACTGGGAAGACACTCAATTCACGAGTTCTTTAGTCAGCATTTTCACTACAGTTTAGGTTCACTCACACTGCACTAAACTAACTCAAAAGGTTTTACCCTTTTTAGTCTTCGCACTAATTCAGTGATGTCAAGGAGTTGGATCGCCTCGACATTCACGTGATGATGAAGTCTGTGTTCATGAGCTTCTGCATATTTTTTTATTACTATGTCTACGAAATCCATCTTGAGGTCCCGGTGGAGGTCGCTGTTTCTAATGTACCAGGGCGCGTTGACTATCCCTGAGCACTTTGTTTTGGAATCGTTGAATGATTTGACGATTGCTTTGGCTGGTGCAGCCCCAGAGCTGAATACCATAGGTCCATACAGGCATTAAAACTTGTTTGTATAACAAAACTTTGTTAGATATTGACAATGGCGACTGTCTACCAAGTAGCCAATACATTTTTTTGTATCTAATATCTAATTCGGCTCTTTTCTTTTTGACATGCTCTTTCCATCTCAGTTTTGCATCCAGGGTCATGCCAAGATATTTAGCAGTATTCGCGTATGGTATGGTATTGGTTGATTATTCATGAACACCGGGAAATATTGTGGCTTTTTATTGGTGAAGTCAATGTGGACAGACTTACTTTCATTAAGTTTGATACGCCATGTTGCAGTCCACTCATAGATACGATTTATGGACTCTTGAACCTTTTCTACGGCTTCTTCGTGACTATTTCCAACAGCCATGATAGCTGTGTCGTCAGCAAAGGTTGCAATGAAATTTGTTTTCTAGCTCTGGAATATCGCAGGTGTATAGAAGGTACAGGACCGGACCAAGTACACTACCTTGTGGTACGCCAGCTTTTATCTGCCTAAGGTCTAAATAGGCGTTTCTTTGTCTTATCCTAAACAATCTATTTGATATATAGGACTCTATGATGTCTGAAAATTGTTGAGGCAGCATTGTTCTTAGTTTATAAATGAGGCCATCGTGCCATACTTTATCGAAAGCCTGTGCAACATCAAGGAAAACCGTGGAGCACACCTTCTTCTCCTCTAGTGTTCTTTCAATAACATTTGTAATTCTGTGTACTTGGTCAAGCGTAGAGTGTTGTTTTCTGAATCCGAACTGGTAATTAGGGATTAGATTTTCTGTCTCAATAAGAGGCTTCAATCTCTTTAGAAATAACTTCTCAAATAGTTTTGACAACACAGGCAATAGTGAGATTGGTCTGTAAGATGTTTTTTCATGAGGTGGCTTCCCGGGCTTGGCTATCATAATGACTTCAGCTACTTTCCACATGTCAGGAACGTGTTTTAACCGAAATGTAGCAAACGCAACCGACAACGATTTATTGAATAGGAAATGCAACTGCCACCGATCAACTGTGTAAACGAAATAATCTGTAATGATACACCAGGATACACCGTATGACACGTTCAAAATAGGTACCTATTTACACATAAACGTATACTGCAAACGGACTACACAGATAAATCGTAGCCGTGTGTAGCCGGCTTTACTGGTGCGTGTAACCAATGAAAACAGTGTATTACGGAATTAATACACTATTTACCTGGATTAACACATAGGGTACATTTAATCCCAGTAGTACATTCACGTGGGACTTTTCCGACATCCACGCAAGTGAAGCCGCGGGCAAAAGCTAGTTTATCACAACACACAAAACACAAACACAAATCACAACACACACACAAACCCAAATACAAAACGCACGCGCGTGCTGTTTTGTTTAACACATCTTTAATTCGGAATAAATCTATATCTATACATATAATAGAACAGTAACGAAAGAAAAACTGTACATTGAGAATTTTCGAGAAAAAATAAGTGGCTTTTGTTAGAAAAACGTAACTGATAACAAAAAGTGACTTTTTAGAATTTTTGTCTATTTGTCTGTTTGTCCGTTTGTCTGTGTGTATGGTACGGCTTCACGACAAAACTACTGGATAGATTGAATTGAAATTCAGCAAAAATGTTCTTTGTAAACCAAGGAAGGCGTTATGGGAGGTAAGCAATATTGATTTTAAAAGGTTTTGTTCGTAATTGAATGCACAAAATAATTGAATGCACAAAATGACATGTTATTTAGTTAATAAAAATTTAACTTTGGGAACATAATAATCACGCTATTTTTATTAAGGATCGGGGCAGTGATATTATAAATTGCAAGGGAACAGCTATTCAACAATATGTCAACGGGGAATTTAGCGGTAAGGTCAGGCGACCGTTTACTGCACTAAATGGTGCGAGTTCAAATCCCATAATATTGTTTTAAAAAATTAAAAAAAAAATTTTTTTTTTTAGTTTTTGCATTTTTTATGTGCATTAGGAACGATACTGTTATGAAATCTGAGAACATTACATGTCCTATCTAATTGTATGGAGAGTTTCACACCAATATTACTAGATTGATTGGTGGTACAGCAAGCTACACTATCATGAAGTCAAGTCAAACTTTTGGTTCTAAGACCAAGTACATTTGTTGTAGGTAATTGATTTAAATATGTAATTCTTAGTTTTGTTCCTTGCTGCTGTTACCATATTTTTTTTAATGCAAAAATAATGTAACAGAACACAACAGTGGTTGTTGTTGTAGTTGACTGTTAAATTAACGACAATTTAGTTTTATTCTGGTTTCTGCATTATTAGCCTAAATAATAGCCTAGAGGTACACGTGTAACTATTATTTTATTGTTTGAGCTTATTTATGTACATAATTCTGGTAGATATGGTTTTAGCGTTATTAGAATAAATAATAGCTGGTAACACGTGTAACGTTGATATTAATTGCGTCATTGCTTGTCCTAAGTAGGTATTGTTTCACAAATTGGTATCGGTACCTGAAATTAAAGCTGTCACATCACTAGAGCAATAGACGTTTGAATCTTGGACATATTCCAAAGCATTTCAGTTTTATCCCCGATGTCTCGGCGGGGCATAAATTAAATGGTTTTCATACGAATACAGTTAAGTACTAGTATTTTCTGTTGTTCAACTCGCATTAAGGCTTTATTTATACTTACTGGGGTTGTTGTACTTACCAAGTGTGACTGTAAAAGTTTGGGACTAGAGTGGTATCTTCTATTTAATGCTCGTATTCCGAGTTCGATCTCAAAGTCGATCTTTAATTCTGATTGAAATTAAGTACTGACGTTGCTTAGTAAATGGACTAACATACGAATTATGGACCCAAAAATCCTCAGAGTACTTATTATTCGTTAACCAGGGGATGAAAGCCTTTCAAACGGCCTCAATCACAGCCTCAATAGTAAGAAAACGGCTCTAAATTACTATTAAAGTTACGTGGATAATGATCATTGTTTCTTCGTCTTTTACTTGGTCAGGAAATTATGTCAAAACTGTACACTGAATATTTTTGAAGAAAAGTAATTGCTACGATGTGTAGGAACAAGACTGATGCCGAAAATATTGTTTTTTAGAATTTTTGTCCGATTGCTCTGTTCGTCTGGATGTACGTTCCGGATTGGCGCAAAACGGCTAAACGGCTAAACGGATTTGGATGAAATTGCGCACATGTAATTTATAACTTGGATTAACACATAGGGTAGGTACTTTTTCCGACATCCACGCGGACGAAAAAGACAGTTGTTATATGAAACTGAAATACAGAACACTTCTTTTAATGTTAACCCACTTTAAACGACTACGCGACATATGTAACCAGCGCACAGCACTACAACACTATAATTAAACTACTTAAAACCACAAAGGCCAATTTGTTTTGCTATATAAACAAGTTGTCTCTCCACAGGACTAATAAGGACTCGTCCATATAAGACACAAAATCACGACACGTGTAGCTATATAAGTAAGTAATATGTATACAAGGTGTAACTTAAATAACTCAGAACCTCTTAAGTTTAAGGTGCCATTGTACTCATCATGATGAACATCTATTGGACTAAACCTAAAATCGCAAAGAAATATCAGCTGTTCTCTACATTTATGTTAGCATAACTCGTCAAAATGTAGGGAACAACTGATTTTAAAATTTGTTCATTAATGATGAGTGCAATGAATCATTATGAGGTTGTGCATTATTTAAGTTACATATAGTATATATCGCAGACGGATTGTCGAATTCGCTGTTTTACTTAACCACTAGCTGTTTTATAAAACAGCTCCGTTATGTTGAAATGATGTCTCTAAAAAGCACAATTTTTCTGAAATCGGAACGAAACCCTCGGTGCGCGAGTCCAACTCACTCTTGAACGGTTTTTTTAATCTTAATTATTAAGCGAATATTAAATTCAAATCGGAACAGAAGTACTTAAAATGTTAAGAACATTACCTGTTAACAGTTAAAAGAAAAAAAAGGAGTTTATCGAATCATTTTGTGTTAATTTAGATGATGTCAAAAAGTAGCAGTGTTAACCGACTTCTATTACTGACCGTACCTACACACATAATTTTAACAATGTGTCATCACTCCCAAATTTAATTGCCGTGAGCTAATAGCACTTCTAATCAAATTGACTTACTATAAATCCCGATAACACTTTACCCACCCCGGGGAATGAACTCGAGACTCCATGCTAAGCTGTTGCAACGACTAATCGTGGCAGTCTTTAAGAAGACTGTCGCATTTTATCACCTGTATCAAATTTTTAAGATTGTTAAGACGCGGACTGAATACGATTTTGAACGGCACACAACCGCGTAATCTATTGTCACCATTAGCTGGCTTGAAATAAGGTTGAAAATTGAAAATAATATTTGTGTTGCCGACATGTGACTAAGCCGCGAATGAGCATTTATTTTCCGGGTTTTCTTTAGATTATTCTGAATATACGCAATAAATTAAATAATTGTCCGGTTAAAGTTTTAAAAAAATGCTAATTCTATTAAATTCTTATAAAAATTAATGTCGTTATCCCTGAAAATACAGAGATGTACAACGCCAAAGCTTATTTTTGTGGAGCAACTTCCAAAATTTTTATTGGGAATATCAAACTATTTTTTACTATTCTATTCGGTTAACATTTTTCTTTAAACCCTTCTCTGTCCGCTGTATTTTTTGCGTCGGATAGTTTCATTTCGTTACGTCATACTCGACAATCTAAGAAACCAATGTTTGTGATTATTGAGCTAACACCGCGCCTTAAATGAAAAGATGATTTTTTTTTTATGTAAACTATTATCGAATTAGTAAATAATATTAATTGAATAGGTAATTATTAATAACACATTTCTATTGTGTTATCTAATAAACTCAGCTCAAAAGTATTATCTGTTTTTGAGATGATTTAAATAAATGCCACAATAAAAATGAGTTTTTAATAAATTATTGATTACAATTTTTAAAAAAAGCATTTAACATTCTTGAAAATTTGGTCCCGTATGAGCGAAAGGTGACAAAATGCTTTAGCCCTCTAAATCTTGTTGAGAACACTGGCATAATTTACCTTACAAGTGTGGACTAGGTCTAAAACCACGTCGAACAGTACCTAGAATGTTAAACATTTTCGTTTAAATACAAGGCAAATATTTTAAGACTCCTAGCTGTTACTTTAAATAGTTGAAAAGTTTTGCTTCATGCTCCGAATAATGCTGGACAGTTTAAACAAGATAATCGTGTTGAAACATTTAGTATTTCTGGAAGAAATATTAAGGCTAGGAGGGTAGTGAGATTGTTTGTATGACATCCTTGGCTGAATTTTAAGGGTAGATATATAACTTACACAATCACACCAATATTTTAAAGGCGAAAGTTTTTGAGTGTGGGTGTATTTTTATGTTTATTACATCTTCACGCTCAAACGGCTAAACCAATTTGGATGAAAGGTATGTAGATAGCTTATATCCTGCGTTAACACATAGGCTATTTTTTCTTGCGGTCTACGCGGGTGAATTCGCGGGTGCAGCTAGTATCTGAATATTGGCTATGCGTTAGTAAGTTAATGGCAAATAACTTGCTAGATAAGGATTTCAAAAATGTTCTATTTTCTTTAACATTCCATTAAGATTTCATGACTATTTTCATCCAGACATATAGAACTTTCTTTTGAAACTTAAACCCTCAAAACTTTAGACCCATAATCTACATATAGTGTCTGTTATCACGGCCTATCTAGGCCTAGGACATTGATAGAACTTCTCCTTGGCTTATACCATCGATCCCAGCAATACATCAAGGGGACACTAAAGCCAACCTATACATCAACACGTCTTGATCCGACGTATCGTTTGACATCGAAAAAGTAATATGTCTCCTCAAGCTGTATAAAACCTTAGCGAAATGAAACGGGTCCGCTATCAAGCTGCGGCCCGTCAATCTTATTGTCATTCAATTTGAATTTCCGCTTAGGACCGGTTTTTTGTGAGGCCTTACTAGAGGCCATGGGAGAAGCGGACTCATAGGTGACTTTAGTACTAGATGAATTAAGGACTAATATAGAAGGTGTAAAGGGTAAATGTCCCACAGTGAATGTTGTTTATGATGATGAGTACAATAAATGAGGTTTTCAGTTATGTATTTCAATTACACCATGTATTATCTGGGTAGTTCTTCGAGGAATTAAGGCCGTGTGACCGCGTTTTAAGGGTTTAAAACGCGGTCACACGGCCTTAATTCCTAACCTATTAAACACTCAGTCCAAACCAAATACAGATTACTCTTTTTTTATATATGTGTATAATTTTAACATTAATAAAACAGTTTAAAATTAAAACGTCGAAAGCGGTAGTCCCACGTTGGGCGCCAATTATAATTGGCGCCCAACGTGGGACTGCCGCTTTCTAATCTTACCGCTTACTAATCTGATATGTGGGCAGTATCACCAAAAAATATCTGAGATCACTCAGATAGTTTTTGGTGATACTGCACAGAAATAAAAAAATGTATCATCGTCATTTCATTTTAATAATTTATTGAAAACGTAATATTTCGAACTACAAATAGAAATGTTTTTTTGTTAAATTAAAATCCGCACATTTCGAAAAACCGGCCAAGTGCGAGTCGGACTCGCGCACGAAGGGTTCCGTACCATATTATATGTTTAACAATCGCAAAGATAACTTTTTACTTATTTTATAATGATACTGTGAATTACAAGGTTATTTTTTTCAGTTGCAGAAAATCACCCATGTTTAAACAAAATACTTTATGAATCGCCGTTTTCAGTATTGTTGATTAAATACAGTATTCATGGTACTTACATGGTATAAAAAAGTTTCAAATTCCTAATTTTTTGAATTGTTGCGCTAGAGCTCGTACAAAAATGGTCTAAAACTTACAACTTTTACGGCCCCCTATTTCTTAATTTTAAAAGATAAAAAAAAAATATGTTTGTACTCTACTCAATGAGTTCTAGACGATGACACCCCACATAACACATAATCAGCCTATAACGTTCCCACTGCTGGGACACAGGCCTCCTCTCGGTGAGAGGGAGTGGGCCGTAATCCACCACGCGGGCCCAGTGCGGGTTGGTAGATGTCACATGTCTTCGAATTTTTTGTTCTAGGACATGCCGGTTTCCTCACGATGTTTTCCTTCACCGTTTTGAGAGCAGCGGTGATGTAATAATGACATGACACCCCACATGCTAGATTAAAATTTTTATTTTTTTTTCAAAATGAAAAGTTTATTGTATGGGGACCGACCCCTTAAATTTTTAACTTTGCTTTATTTTTATTATTTGTTGTTATAGCCAGCGGAGGCTTAGTAAGTTTGTACTGGGCTGTACGTGGTTGTCTGATTTCATGGATTTTAATTTTCTTGCGCGGAACCCTAATTATTTTTCTAAAATAAAAATAGCCTAAGTTACTCCTTAAAACATCAGCTATATGCCGTCAAAATCGGTGAAAATTCGTTTGGCAAGTTTCCTAACTTGGCTCAAAGTACCATTTTTTTAATCGCACTGTGCTTTAAAATTCTTCTATACAAACTTTAACATCCCTAAACCTCATTTGAGGCGTAGTTTTGAAAAACTAATGACGAAAAACATTATTACTTACTTATGCAAGTATTTTTGCTAAGTTTCAAGTTCATTAACCAAATTAACAAGATTTTTCATATAAACTGCATCTCTGTTTTCACGAACAAAGATACCTAAAGAATTTCAAAAATCGTCTGGTATGTTTCCATAACTTGACTCAAACATTATTTACACCAATTTTAGAGTTAATCAAGCCCCCAATAAAATCCTCCGCTATAAAATTAACTTTTCACCCCTTAGGGGTAGATTTTTGGAAAACCCTAATACACGTTAGTCTTAATTTTTGGTCTCAAGTATAAAAACTGAGTTTTGAGTTAATCGGACCGCGTGTTAAAGTTCCTCCATACAAACTTTGACACCCCCCAATCTCTCCTTAGGGGGTAGTTTAGGAAAACTAAAAATGATAAACTTTACAATTTACTTAGATGAATATTCGTGCTAAGTTTCAAGTCTATTAACTCAATGGATAGGATTTTTCATACAAACTTTCATCCCCTGTTTTACCCCCTTAGGGATGGAATTTCCAAAAATCCTTCCTTAGCGGATGTTTACACTATATAAGGTATCTATGTGCAAAATTTCAAGTCTCTAGGTCCATTGGTTTGGGCTGTGCGTTGGTATATTAGTCAGTGACTCAGTCAGGACTTTGATTTTTTTATATATTTAGATTTACCATGTTATTTTAAGACCACAGACTTCTTATAGGTTTTCCTGTAATCTACAGGTATAGAACTAATTCCTATATTTTTTTCAAAATTTTAGGCTCAGTAGTTTCGGAGATAAGGGGGGGGAATGGTCAATTTTCGTCTATTTTCTTAAATAACTTAAAAACAATAAATTTTAAAATTATAAAAAAAATATATTTGAGACCCTCATAGTAAGCCCTTTCATTTGATATGTCACTCGGTACAGCTTACAAAACTTTTTTTTTTAATTTTCTTATTTTCCCCCTAAAAGTGACTCTCATATTCAAAATTCTTATATTTACTTTAGCTGTACGTGTTTGGGTCACAGAAATCCATATGTGTACCAAATTTTAACTAAATCGGTCCATTAGATTCGGAGCAAATTGGCTGTGACAGACGGACAGACGGACAGACAGACAGACAGACAGACAGACAGACAGACACACGAGTGATCCTATAAGGGTTCCGTTTTTTCCTTTTGAGGTACGGAACCCCAAAAACGGTGACTTTTGCGTCATTTTTAATATGGCTGTAGATTATTTCGCGTCATTTAGTTATTGCCAACCAAAGCGCAAAATCAAA
Organism: Cosmia trapezina; assembly: GCA_905163495.3. Taxonomy (NCBI): domain Eukaryota; kingdom Metazoa; phylum Arthropoda; class Insecta; order Lepidoptera; family Noctuidae; genus Cosmia; species Cosmia trapezina. The sequence continues at coordinate 6,728,872 of LR991020.1, forward strand.
TCACATATCAGTCAATCCAACGTTTCAGGCGCACCAAAACTATTTCAATCGTTCATTCCTCCTTCCCGCTTAATTCGTGACCCAACATCCAGTCTTCCCGGGCGCCGAGGCCGAGAAAAACCTAACATTTGTCACTGCATCGGAATCTGTTGAATTAGACGCTTCAAGGGTTCCCCCGGATGGGAATTTGAGCTTATTTTTTGTTTCTGTTCCATATTATAGAACATTCGAGAACATTCCCTACGTAATGGCGTTGCTGTATCGCAATAACGTATCTGAAACGAGGGTAGGATACTTTTTTCTCGCTTTACGATTTTTAGTTGATGGCTTGATATGATTCGGTTTAAGGCGGGTATTACTTACGGTTCGGAGTTTCGTTGCTCTCGGAATATTAACTTCGGATTTAGACTAGAGGGTTCGGAAATTTTAACGGTTTTTGCTTCGATTTATGCCAATATTTTTTTGTTGTTGTGTTATTCGTTTCCGCGGATGATTTAGTGGGTTCAAGTCGGGTTTATTTTTGGAAATTCCCCTTTTATAAACATAGATAATTATCTATGTACGTATATGTAAAATCTATATGCAGGGTCAAATTAAATTAGCTAACAAAAAAATAAAATACACGATATACTTAACACAATAAAATAAAAAAAATTAAAAGATTTGATAATTTTTTTTAGGTCAATAACCGCTGGTATTGTTACTTGAAGTGTGAGTAGATAAAATCTGTTTTAATGTGTTGAAATATCGATACCTATTACGTCTGTGAAGTTTACACGAAAAAAACTGATTTTTTAAATGACTTTTACCGGCGGCATTTTTTGATGAACCAAAAAAAAAACTTCATCACATTCACTTCTTCCTTGTTTTATCATCATGTTTCATTTCATTTATTTATTTTGTGAAGGTGTGATTACAAGTGCTTTTCAATATAAATGTCTAATTTACAAACCATGTCCCGCCGATAGGCATACAAAAACAGATTAATAAAATTAGCGTTAAAAAAAACTTTGCAGTTAGAAATAAAAGAAATAACAATGTCAAAGATATGCAATCATGTCAAATTATAAAATTGTCCTAATAAAATAGGAAAATGAAAAATAAAAAATACATAATGTCAAAAGATTGCAAAAACACAAACAAAAAAATTACAACTAAAATATCTCAATATATAAAAAAGTCCTGACTGACTGACTAACTCATCAACGCCCAGACCAAACCCTTGGACCTATAAAGCTGCAATTTTGCAATGAGTTTTCCTTTATAATTTAGACAAGGAATAAGGAAGGATTTTTGTTCCCGTGGGATACTTTCCGACATCCACGCTGGCGGAGCCGCGGCCAAAAGCTAGTAAATTATAACACGACACGGTTGGCGCAGTGTTTGAGCGTTTGACTGCTGCGCAGCGTGTCGCGGGTTCGATTCCCGCACGGAACAAATATTTGTACGACCTACAAGTATTTGTTCCGAGTCTGGGTGTTTTTCTATCTATAATATGTATGTATTTACAAAAAAAAAAAATGTATATAAGTAGTTTATCAGCCATCTCGTTACCATAACACCAGCATTAGGTTGCTTAGCTTGGGACTAGATGGCGTTGTGTGAAATGTCCAAGGATATTTATTTATTCATTTATATTTATTATTTATAAAAATTTATCAAAATCAAAATGTTCAATACCCATCACGTCTGCAGAGTTTCGCTACCTAATTTTTGACCGGTATATAAAAATCAATTATAGTGCATTAGTCTCGCATAAACTCGAAAATGTCTCGACCGATTAAAATTTTTCTTTTCGGCTCATTACTCCTAAAACAAAATAAAAAAAATTTTGGAAAAACCCAAAGGAACAGTCGAAATATCGAAAAAATCTAAATTTTGTCTCACGTGGTTCAAAGTTCACCCGGTCGTATTTAAAAAAAAAAAAATCTCCACCCTATAAAATTATTACTGTTTCTCTATTGTCCATGATTCTTTCGAAACTAAAGAGTGCATCTTGTTCCTCATGTAAACCATAATTTTCCTCCGTAAACATTATGTAAAACTTACTCGTAATCAAACAAACATAAGATAAGTTTCTCCACAAAGCTAGGGTCTGTCCATCGATACGGAACCCTTGACAAAGACGAATGGTTGTCTTCCCTATACCATGGGAAACGTCGAACGGCTTTGAAAGACGTTCACGTGTTTGGGAAAAGGATTGTGGTCCACAGACATTAATGCGTTGTTCTGTTTCTCTAATATGATGTTTGAAAAGATTTTTTCAACCATCATTTATGTTCAGTTATTATGAGAGATTGCCTATTTGAATTTATGTTTCTGAATATTCCATCTAGGGACGTTATGTATACATAATATTTCGCTCCCATAATAACTCGAGACATTAATTTACTAAATAAGGGCATGAACATATGGACGAATAGATATGCATCCATACTAATATTATAAATTCGAAAGTAACTCTGTCTGTCTGTCTGTCTGTCTGTCTGTTACCTTTTCACGCCTAAACCACTGAACCGATTTCGATAAAATTTGGCAAGGCTATAGATTAGATCCTGGGGACGGACATAGGATACTTTTTTTTTTCAAAAATAATCCTACAGGGGGTGATATAGGGGATGAAAGTTTGTATGGGAAACTCAGTATTTCTTAAGTTAGGGATGTGAAAATTAAAATGTATGCTTTTGATAGGAAATAAAGAAATATGCGGTTCAGCGTTTTTGAAAAATCATCCCCTAAGGGGGTAAAATAGGGGTTGATTTTAAAATTTACAAAACTGCACGGATTTCGACAAAATTTGGCAAGGCTTTATATAGCATCCTGGTAAAGGACATAGGATACTATTTTTTCCATAAATAATACTACAGGGGGTGATTTATGGGATGAAAGTTTGTATAGGAAACTCAGTATTTCTTAAGTTAGGGATGTGAAAATTAAAATGTATGCTTTTGATAGGAAATAAAGAAATATGCGGTTCAGCGTTTTTGAAAAATCATTACCTAAGGGGGTAAAATAGGGGTTGATTTTAAAATTTACAAAGCTGCACGGATTTCAACAAAATTTGGTAAGGCTTTATATAGCATCCTGGTATAGAACATAGGATACTATTTTTTCCAAAAATAATACTACAGGAGGGTATATAGGGAATGAAAGTTTGTATGGGAAACTCAGTATTTCTTAAGTTAGGGATGTGAAAATTAAAATGTATGCTTTTGATAGAAAATAAAGAAATATGCGGTTCAGCGTTTTTTGAAAAATCATCCCCTAAGGGGGTAAAATAGGGGTTGATTTTAAAATTTACAAAGCTGCACGGATTTCAACAAAATTTGGTAAGGCTTTATATAGCATCCTGGTATAGAACATAGGATACTATTTTTTCCAAAATAATATTACAGGAGGGTATATAGGGAATGAAAGTTTGTATGGGAAACTCAGTATGTCTTAAGTTAGGGATGTGAAAATTAAAATTTATGCTTTTGATAGAAAATAAAGAAATATGCGGTTCAGCGTTTTTTGAAAAATCATCCCCTAAGGACGTAAAATAGGGGTTGATTTTAAAATTTAAAAAACTGCACGGATTTCGACAAAATTTGGCAAGGCTTTATATAGCATCCTGGTAAAGGACATAGGATACTATTTTTTCCATAAATAATACTACGGGGGGTGATATAGGGGATGAAAGTTTGTATGGGAAAGTCAGTATTTCTTAAGTCAGGGATGTGAAAATTAAAATGTATGCTTTTGATAGGAAAAAAGAAATATGTGGTTCAGCGTTTTTCAAAAATCATCCCCTAAGGGGGTAAAATAGGGGTTGATTTTAAAATTTACAAAACTGCACGGATTTCGACAAAATTTGGCAAGGCTTTATATAGCATCCTGGGAAAGGACATAGGATACTTTCAAAAACAATACTACAGGCTGTGATATAGGGGATGAAAGTTTGTAAGGGAAACCCAGTATTTCTTAAGTTAGGGATAACAAATTCATGCTATTGGTAGGAAATTAAGAAATATGCGGTTCAGCGTTTTTGAAAAATCATCCCCTAAGGGGGTAAAATAGGGGTTGATTTTAAAATTTACAAAACTGCACGGATTTCGATAAAATTTGGCAAGGCTTTATATAGCATCCTGGGGAAGGATATAGGCTACTTTTTGTCTTAAAAAATAATCTTACAGGGGGTGATATAGGGGATGAAAGTTTGTATAGAAAACCCAGAACCACTGAACGGATTTCGATAAAATTTGGCAAGGCTGTAGATGGTATCCTGGGGACGGACATAGGATACTTTTATTTAAAAAAATAATCCTACAGGGGTGATATAGGGGATGAAAGTTTGTATGGGAAACTCAGTATTTCTTAAGTTAGGGATGTGAAAATTAAAATGTATTTTTTTGATAGGAAATAAAGAAATATGCGGTTCAGCGTTTTTGAAAAATCATCCCCTAAGGGGGTAAAATAGGGGTTGATTTTAAAATTTACAAAACTGCACGGATTTCGACAAAATTTGGCAAGGCTTTATATAGCATCCTGGGAAAGGACATAGGATACTTTCAAAAACAATACTACAGGCTGTGATATAGGGGATGAAAGTTTGTAAGGGAAACCCAGTATTTCTTAAGTTAGGGATAACAAATTCATGCTATTGGTAGGAAATTAAGAAATATGCGGTTCAGCGTTTTTGAAAAATCATCCCCTAAGGGGGTAAAATAGGGGTTGATTTTAAAATTTACAAAACTGCACGGATTTCGACAAAATTTGGCAAGGCTTTATACATATAGCATCCTGGGAAAGGACATAGGATTCTTTATGTCTTCAAACATAATCCTACAAGGGGTGATATAAGGGATGAAAGTTTGTATGGGGAACCCAGCATTTCTTAAGTTAGGGATATGAAAATTCAAATTTATGCTTTTGGTAGGAAATAAAGAAATATATGGTACAGCGTTTTTGAAAAATCGTCCCCTAAAGGGTACAATAGGGTTTGACAAATATTTGTGTACCTACCTCTTTTTAAGAGATTTAAGGGATTGGAAATGTAGTCATAGTTCGAATCTTGAGGTAACATTTAGTCTTTATTTCATTCGACGTTTTTACGAGGAAATTATTTGAACGAGTGGACACTCGCACAAAAGTTATTTGTGCGAGCGTGACTGGCATAATAGATTTTAAGTAATAATAATTAACAAAGGCCCCCCGCCGCGTAAGTCTGTTTGTTTGAATGCGATAATGTCAAAAAGTACCGAACGGATTTTCATACGGTTTTCTCCAATGACCGGAGTGATTCAATGTAATTCATTATTTTTTGGTTTAAATTGGCTGAAATGTGACGAAGACTGTTGAAGGTGTCGGAAAAAATCATGCCGACTGGTAGCTTTATGCCTACTATACACGGTAACGATATATCGTAGCGATTTGAGTTTGCACAGTTATATCGGACGGCCCTATGTTTTCCACATAAACGTTCCCATGGGATATTTTCTGACATCAACGCGGGCGAAGCCGCGGGCAAAAGCTAGTACTTACATAATATTTCGCTTGTACATTATCAATAATTGTAATTATATTGAATCATTTTATTTTGTTAATTTATGTTTGTATGCTGACTATTTTTATTACTATTACCTATGCTATAAGGATTGATTCTGAAATAAACGTTTTATTTATTTATATATTTATTATGTCTAGAGATAACTAAACGAACTAAGGTGCCTTAGTGAAATCAGGAGTTCCAATAATACCAACTAAAGAGTCTAATAGTGGGATACAGGGTGTTAGGTTAAACGAGGTACATACTTTAACGGAGTGTAGTACTTACTCATGAAAAAAAAACCGGTCAAGAGCGAGTTGGACTCGCGCACCGAGGGTTCCGTTCCGATTTCTGAAAAAGTATGCTATTTAGAGACATCGTTTTATTTTTCTGTAATCTTTACATAAACTTCTATCACATAGAATAATTTCAGATTTTTCTCTTTGCAAACTTCGGAGATAAGGGGGGGAACGGTATTTTTTCTTACATTTTTCATCAAAAGTCGAAAACAGGCTTAAAAAAAAGAAAAAAAATGTTTGAAACTAACCCTGAAATATGAAAAAGAATATCAGCTGTTCTCTACAAAGTGCAAAACATACGTGATCAAAATGTTCGAAACGGCTGACTTTTTTTTCATATTTCAGAGTTAGTTCCATGTTAAAAGTTGTTCATTTTCTTAAGTACACACCTTCAAAGTATGTCCCTCGTTTAACTTAACACCCTGTGTAGTCCAGCAAGCGTCTTTGGGACTTCATGCAAAGTTAAGTACTTTCTTTACTGGCCAAACATTCTTTACGAGGAGTAAAGAATGTTTGGCCAGTAAAGAAAGTTATTGCTTATAAATAATAATTGATCTCCTGTTTTCTTATAGAGCTCGTGGCTAAGTAATAACAGCCGCACGGGTCGATCCATCAGCTTGCCGGGGTTGGTCAGTGGATGGGTGACCATCTTTACATACCGAGACTCCTCCGCGCCTCGGAAAGCACGTTAAGCCGTTGGTCCTGGCTGTCATTCGTGGATCTTTGACAGTCGTTACGGGTGACAACCAGTGTTACCAATGGGTATCGTATTACCCAGTTACTCGCCTGGAGGTCAGATAGGCAGTCGCTCCATGTAAAATACTGGTATTCAGCTGCATCCGTTTAGACTGGAAGTCGACCCCAACGTAATTGGGAAAAGGCTAGGCAGATTGATTTTAATCTCCTATTTACTTTACTTAATAAGAATCTCTCCTTAATCTCTAATAATGAATAAAATTATCAGTAACTTATCCATCAAGCTTATCACCCTCTTTCACAGCAACCGCTTTCATTATAATTATTTTATTTTTAATACAATTTTAAAACACTTTTTACACGACCCCAAACTTTTGGTAACAAGCAAGAACTCCCAAAGCTTGTAAAAATAAAAGTACATTACTTTTGTAATGATGTTAAGCTGAGGGTCGATAATTAAAATGGAATTCAATAAACAAAATGACGGCTGGAATTATCTACTTAAGAGGGCTGTCGCATTTTTTCACCTCTCTCGCTCACACGGGACCAAATTTTTAAAATTGTTAAATATGAAAAGATGCTTTCTTGAAAAATGTAATCAATGAAAGGACTAGTAAATAATGTTAACTTAATAGGTACCAATAATTATTAAAACACATTTATATTGTGTTATCTAATGAACCCAGTTCAAAAAGTATCTATTTTTGAGATGAGTTAAATAATGCCACAATAAAAATGTGTTTTTTAATAATTACCTATTAAATTAACATTATTTAATAGTTCTTTAATTGATTACATTTTTTTAAAAAAAGCATCTTTGCATTTACTTCATTTTTTAAAATTTGGTCCCGTGTGAGCGAGAGAGGTGACAAAATGCGACAGCCCTCAAGTAAGATGGCGGGATTTTTAATTACATGTAATGGTTCGTACACGTGGCTAAATAATAACAGCCGCACGGGTCGATCTTTAAGGCTAAGCAACGCTTGCCGAGGTCGATCCGTGGCTGGGTGACCATCCATTACATACCGATACCCCTCCATGCCTCGTAAGGCATTAGCTATAGTTAAAAGCCCAAAAGTCAGAGAATTAGTCTTATTTTAAGGGATATTGTGTTACCATAACTGGATTGTGAAAGTCAGATAGGCAGTCGCTCCATGTAAAATACTGGTATGTTTTATTCAGCTACATACAACGTATAGAAGAACAGTTTGAAGCTTTCTAGTATAAGTAGCCAGGGAAAATAATTATCGTTTATCAAATCGACTATACCAACTTCAATTGCCGAATTGACTTCCAAGATTTTTCTACATTGTTTGATAGTTAGCGAAGTGAAGTTAACAAAACCATGTTAAAGATTTATGGTTACAAGGATATGTAGCATTAATAATCATTTTACTGCTAATATTTTCCATGTTAAACCCCAAAACTACGATACACATAGTGTAAACATTTTTCATTTTCATTTTACTATGCAGTTTATGTTTCACGAACATTTTGCATATTACATCCGACTCAATTTTCGAGTCACTTCATTAGTGATGCCCGCTTGAAGGTTTAACGAACCGTAGTCAGTTTGAATTATTTCATTATTAATATGTTCAGTTTTATGCTAGCCTAGTACTCTTGTATTTAAATCACATAATTGATTTAAACTTTTGATATACATCACTCCTCATCCAGTTATAATATGATTATTCAGAAAGCCGAAAGTCTGACAACAGTCTTACCAAGAGGTATCGTGTTACCCAGTAAATAGGGTGTGGAGGTCAGATAGGTAGTCGCTCTAGGTAATATTGATATTCAGCTGCATTCGGTTACATTGGAAACCGGGAAAAGCGAAGCAGATGTAAATTATCACATTATCTGTGCCGTATAATACGTCTTTAAAGAACACCTATATTTCAACAGTTATGTTATGTCACATGTAAGAGTTTGAATTGTCATTACATGGACAATGACAATTCAAACTCTGCACTGGTACCTCTACCAGTCCAGCACCAGTATTTCTCAGTATCTACCCAGGTACTAAGAAATTCCTAATTGTAAACCCCATTAGCATTCCTAGCGCCGATCGAACACTCTTGTGACCACTAAACTAAGCAGTTGCAGTACCTGAGACTCTGTTTTTAAAAATAATAAAATATAAATTAGGTATGTTGTTTTGTTTACGAGAACAAATCGCTCATTCACAGTCTGAAATTTATATACAGTATAACATATTACTGGTTACAAATAATTCGCAAATAATCACACCAGCGCAGACGTATCACATACCTGAATTTTACCAATAAACCCATTGAATTTAAAACACAAAAACCAATTAAGTATACCAAAAGGGTTTCCATTCAGTCCTTGGGAATTTATGTGATTTCACTCAGCATCAAATTGTCAAAAGCGATGTCACCATAATTTATTAATCGGTATGTGATATTGCATGATTAATTTGAATGTAAACCTAGAATTAATGTCAACCGCAACATTTTGACTTCATGTTTGATTTGAATTTAACAGAGGAAGATACAGTAAAACTCTAAATTAATTACAATTAAGAGGAAAGGCAGGTGGCCAGACTTTTGAAAATTAGGTTTTTAAGAAGGTATTGCTGTCGCTCTGCGAGCGCTCCGCCCTCGAATTCGTGCGATAAGGACAACTGCAGATCCGACTAAATAGCATATGTAAAAAGTCACATTTCGAGGTTTGGCTCTCGCCTATTTCCTCCTCCAATATTGGACCAATTTAAAAGATATTTCATAAACTGAATAAGAAGGATATATACTATACCCCTATGTTTTTATTTTTTCGTTAATAGTTGTCAAATTGGTACACTAGGCGTCTGTTGACAGCGGTCTGAATAGGCAATTTTGAGCATTTTTGGAGTGTTCTAGTTCTTATAAAAATAATATATCATCAAAAAGGAAAACATAGGGGCATACAAGTAACTGATATTTATATTTCTGTAAAAAATCATTGCTTTATGGTCATTAATCAGAAAGAAAAAAGGCGAGAGCGTTTGTATCTTTTTGTATGGAGAAAAGAGCACCCACATTAAATTTCCTCTTAATGTATAAAATGTAAATGGATGGCCCCTGATTTTTTTTCAAATGTACTTACTTGTTTTCACTGTACCTGTAGTTGTGTACATGGAGTCGAGTCCCATGTTTAAGGCCCTGGTTCCAAGATTGGTTTAGCTCGGTGTGTAAGTGAAATGGCGTTATGGCTGTCTAGTTTGACGCACGAGATAGAAGATTCTCACTCGCACCGGAATTATGTCGTAAAAATGCAAATAAAATCGTATAAAATTAGAAATGAACTATTTAATAAAAAGTAATCCATCACTGGATGCAGTTTGGAATTTGACATTTCATGGTATATTTTTAATTATAATTATAATTGTTAATGAAGGGATAAACTGCTTTTAAAGATTATTAGGAGGTATGTTTAAAGATTTTTTTGGTGCATTAAAATATGTATAATTATGTTTTGGCTTCCATCACTGTATGCGAAAAGGACTTGAAAATATCATATTTTTTTTACATGTCAAAATTATTTACGGTTTATGAGATACACAGCTTTAAAAAACCACCTTTTTGATCGTTTTCAGGAAATCTGGGCCTTAATGTAAAGTCGCCGCACGCACACAATTAGTAAAATGTTGCAATACTTGCAATAAGTATTTTCTCTCACACATTGAATTAATCACGTTTTCTGGAGGGGCATTCATTTTTAGAATGGTTTATCTCTACCTATTTGCGGCTCAAGCATCGCCACAGTGACATGACGACAATGAAGGACATTTCTAATCCATGGCTTCATAGGTTTCAAAAATTCATCTGCTCAACGAAAATAACGCAATGGATGTTGTTGAAATGTCAAAAAAAAAAAGACATTGCCACTGCGAGTGTATTACGTAATTACCTCGCAGAACTGTCAACAACGCATCATAATATAAGCATAGTATAATCAGCCTGTAATGTTCCCACTGCTGGGACACAGAGGTCTCCTCTCTGTGAGAGGGAGTGGGCTGTAATCTATTTTACGGGCCCAGTGCTGGTTGTTGTCTTAAAATTTTTGGTTCTAGGACATGCCGATTTCCTCACGATGTTTTTCTTCACCGTTTTGAGAGCAGTGGTGATTAAATTATTTTCACAAAGTAATGCGCCTACCTGTGTTCAAACCCACGATATACAACGGCCCTCACTGCTCGCACCATATTTTCAACAAATTAAACAAGCTATTTTATAATTCCAGTCTGTTAAACAAAATTAACTGTACATATTTTGATAACTTAATTGCTAATTAGGATGAAAGTTGAAGCGTCTTTGCTGACATTAACTTTCGAACAGACAAAACAATTATTGTATTACTTGAAGTTTTGTTCAGTATTTGTATATAAAAGTAAACGTTCGGTTGAAGTTTTGTTCAGTATTTGTATATAAAAGTAAACGTTCGGAGTACTTATACTCGGCTGGCTGTTATGCTGACTTTTCAGTGTTTCTGTTTGATTCAGAGATGTTTGAAAGTTAAATTAATGTTGATAACGTTTGTCTTTTGTAAAAGATTTTGTAGTTAGTTCTGTTCTTATAAAGAGGGATTTAATATTGTTGTTGGCGATATAAGAGTGGGTGTACGGCCAACTGTGCTTAGGACTTTTGAAATCGAGAGCAAGCGAGTGGATATTTTTTGGAAGCAGAATCATGAGGAGGCTTGTAAAAATTGTATTCTCATTAACTGGATGTCGAGATTTTAGATTATTTATATCGAGCTTTGTAGATAATATCACATTATACAAAAAAAAAAAAAACAACCGACTTCCAAAAAAACAACACTACAAAGTGAAAAATAAATTTCGGAAGTCGCTGTTTTTTAATTTTAATATTTTTGTTAGTATATACTTAAGAATTGTGTTAGTATACTTAACCGAAGATTCAGCTGCAGATTTTTGCTACTGACTTCCGAAATTAGAGTAGTTGGAAGTCAGTTTTTTTTTTTTTTTTTGGAAAAATCTTTTTATTTTTTACTTTTTAGTTATGGTACCTACCCTACACCAATTCGTATACCTACCACTACTTGATATATAAACAACATTGACAGGAAGTATTATAACATCATCAAGATACATACACAAAGTGAATTAAATACGTAGCTAACTCAAAAACTACCCTAGCAAAGTTAGTAAAATTTATGTGCGACTACCGCGCAGGCTTCCTCTTGGTACGGAATGAAAAAAGAATTTTCAAAATCAGTCCACAATTGACGAAAATATCGATGAACATAAAAAACCATACAGCCGAATGTAATAATTATAAACTCTTCCTTTTTAGGGTTCCGTACCAACATGGTAAGAAAGGAACTCTTATGGTGTGACTCAGTCTGTCTGTCTGTCTGTCACAGCTGGATCTCAATAACTACTAATGCTAACTTGAAAGTTAGGTGACGTTTACCCAACTATTTTACAAATAAGAAAAAAGTAAAACTATTTATATTTTTTTTGTAACAGGGACTGAAATTGGGGTCTTAAAAAATAAAAGTGGGGATACTAGGGAATGTGGGGTATCATATGTAAGAACGCTGTTTGCACACTCTTAAACATTTTTTTTCCTTTTTTGCAGGCCGCATAGTTTTCGACTTTTGATGAAAAATGTAAAAAAAATACCGTTTCCCCCCCCCCCCCCCCTAGCTCTGAAGTTTGCAAAGAGAAAAATCAGAAATTATTATTTATTTTTATATATAATAATATATATAATTTATAATATTTACATAAAAAAAAAATTATATAATATATACAGGGTGTAAGGGACAGCCCTCCGCAAACTGATAGGGTGAATTCAGTATGTCATACTAAGATGACCGGTACATGAAATTTTTTCAGGAACGTTATGGGAATCCAATAAATCTGATTTGTTTGTGTTTTTGTGCACAAATCGGAGCGTCTATTACTGGTTGGGAGGGGTAGGTAATAGGTATGCGGTGAGTTCGATGAACTCTGTAGCTAGACAGAAAGTGAACAGCTGATTTCACGCGTCGTTCTTTAGAGTATTTCTACATCCATTGCTGGTTTTTTGTTTTCAGTTTTATTTTTTTGCTGTTTTTTTTACATAAATGGAGAGCTGCGAACACACAATGTAATTTTACTTTGAAATAAAGAAAATGTAACTGAAAAAATATTTAAAAAAATTAAAATTTTCCTGAGAAAATTTCCGGTGGAATATGATTCAAAATGAGGAGCTGAATGCACCCTGTTAGTTTGCGGAGGGCTGTCCCTTACACCCTGTATATTTTTTTATGTAAAGATATAAAACGATGTCTCTAAATAGTACACTTTTTCAGAAATCGGAACGGAACCCTAGGTGCGCGAGTCCGACTCGCTCTTGACCGGTTTTTTTTTAAATGGAAGCATACCTACGAACCAAGCACTTATCATGAGAGAAGTTTTTATTACCGAAAGCTTTAATTTCAAACCAAATACCTCCTCCTTTCTCGTGTGGTCACTTAAGATACACTTTGCCTAGATTTGCAGCTAGATTTGTATCTAAACTACAGTAATTAAGATGGCCGTGTAGCGGTGATTTAGTTCCGATACGATGCCTTGTACCTATTATTAATCTCCCAATAGATTGAGGGCGGAATTGAGACGTCTGTGGCACAGTATAATAAAGACAGTATTACACTTTCATAGAAAATGACCAAAACTCGTGGCTAAGTAATAACAGCCGCACGGGTCGATCCGTCAGGTTAAGCTACGCTTGCCGGGGTTGGTCAGTGGATGGGTGACCATCTTTACATAACGAGATTCCTCCGTGCCTCGGAAAGCACGTTAAGCCGTTGGTCCCGGCTGTTATTCGTGAATCTTTGACAGTCGTTACGGGTCGTCAGAAACCCGAAAGTCTGACAACCAGTCTTACCAAGGGGTATCGTATTACCCAGTAACTGGTTTCTGGAGGTCAGATAGGCAGTCGTTCCATGTAAAATACTGGTAATCAGCTGCATCCGGTTAGACTGGAAACCGACCCCAAACATAGTTGGGAAAAGGTTAGGCAGATTGATTGAGAAAATGGCCAAAACAACGCGGTTCTAAATCTCAGTATACAGCGTGGTCAGAAAATTTGGTTAAGTATATCGAAAGATTTGTTAAAGTAGGTAACTAACGTAATATCAATGAAGGCCATTCAAATTGAGAGTGTAAAGAAAAGTGATATTTGGTGACGAATTCTGGAAAATTTTCAAAAATACATAAAATCGGGTTTTCTCGAATTTCATGAATTTTCACCTAGGATTTATGGTGTGCTTAATTGTTGAAAATTGGTCACACCTCTTCCTGGAAGGAATATGTCAAATTACAATGCGATTCTAATAAGAATAGGAACGTCAATGAACTCTATCTGTCAACTGTTGATTGAAAAGTACGGTTTGCAAAGAAAACTTATTTGCGTATCAATAACGTTTTTTTTTTTTTTTGTTTATCCGAGTCTTAGTTAAATCAAAGTGAAAAAGACATCAAAAAATTATACATCATTAGTTTTTTAAAAATTATACTTCCTTCTTTCATATTTTCATTGTTGGCAACAATTTTATTCAAATTCTTCGTTCATGATTCGTAAATAAATGTTATTAGGAATGATATCTAAACATATCTTGTTTTGCTCGCCCTACCCAATTTATTCGATTTGACAGCTATGACGTCACAACATGGCGAAGTCGATCCTATTCTTATTTGAAACGCATTGTACAAGTCACCCTCTATCCTCGAACAATAACACCTTTCCCTTTTCATATCTATAAAATCAGTAGAAAGTTAAATTAAACCTATTAAAAAAACATGAAAAAATTATACAACAGTAGTTTTTTAAAAATTATACTTCCTTCTTTCATATTTTCATTGTTGGCAACAATTTTATTCAAATTCTTCGTTCATGATTCGTAAATAAATGTTATTAGGAATGATATCTAAAAAATATCTTGTTTTGCTCGCCCTACCCAATTTATTCGATTTGACAGCTATGACGTCACAACATGGAGCTAAGTCGATCCTATTCTTATTTGAAACGCATTGTACAAGTCACCCTGTATCCTCGAACAATAACACCTTTCCCTTTTCATATCTATAAAATCAGTAGAAAAGTTAAATGAAACCTATTTCGATATTCGAACTTATACAATTAAGCAGATCTGTTCAACCTTCCAACCTACGCAATTACAGGCACAAAATTTAAATTCGAACATAAATAATAACACTACAACCAATCATTTGAAATTAGACCTTGTAACTTAGCGCGAAGTTACATTTTTCATTGAAACTGTTGTAAATTCTCTACCCAAAGTTATTGTACCCGTTTGTTTATAAAACAAACAAAAGCGGGAACTTATCGGGAATAAATGAGAGCAATCGGTTAAACTGTGATCGTAAACAAGGTGGGTTCGTAACTCGAGTATGGGGTACACGGGTACCCGGGTACCCGGGAACTTGCTTTGTAAATTAAAAATTGTAGTAAATTGGTTTTGTGAGTTGTGTCATTAATAATCATTAGTAATAATATATATATAATTTATTTCACCAAAATAAGAACACTTATTACAAAATTGAGTAATGACAATATAAGCTGAATAATGGCTTGGTTTGTAATATACAAAGTTTTAAGACTATCTGCATCCGAACTAGGTGGTAAACCTGTATCTCGGATTACATTTGATCCCCATAATTAAGTTGTGAACATTTAGTAGCCATGTTTAAAGTGGTAAACATTATAAGATTGCCATTTAAGAATGTGAGTGGAAAGTATGCATAATGTATAAGAAAAACTGTAATTGTGGTGTGAGTGAGTGTGTGTGTATACGCGCATGTGAGTGAGTGCGTGAGTATATATGTGTGTATGTTTGTGTGTGTGTGTCGCCATCGTTTCTTTGTTTTGTGGAGCGAGCGATTGTGAGGTTTCGAGCGCTCTGTATGTGAATGTGCGCTTATTGTGTTTTATGTATATTCCGTAGGTGTTTGATGTTTTCTTTGGGATAGATCGAGTTATTTGTTTACAAATTACAACAAACATGCAAACACACACATACAAACACACACTCACAAACTTTCGCCTTTATAATATTAGTGTGAATAAATGTTTTTCATTTTTGAATTTTGTATTCTGGTGAGTGTTCACCATTTTCAAAATTCTCTCGCAAAGCACAATCAAACTTAGAATCGTAATCAATTAGGTCAACAATTATGTTAACCGACTTTGTATCGATATTGCTAAATGAGCGCAAAATTTTAATCTCTATTCCTGATTTAATTCCCAATATTACTGATAACTACGCATCCTTGATGGCATTCCATTTTCAATATATATAAACCACACTCTACACACTGCACACCACAAGTCCACATCACCTTCCATATTCAAAAATACAAAAGGCATCCTCACCGCCGCTAGGTGTCAAGTAGATCGGAAAACTTCGGAGATTATCGCTGGCCAGCATTTTGTAACTTTTAATAATGTAAGTGAAAAAAAAAAAGTTAAACTTGGGCAATAATTCAAGTGCTGCGGTACAGGTGTTTGTAACGGCTCCCAAATGATTCAGTCGTGAACTTGTAAAGTGTTCCAATTTTTCTACTTGAACTTTTTAAGGCTTTATTAGGTGAAAAGGTCTTCAATTGGTTTTGTTGTGCTTTGTTTTGATGTATTTAGCTCCTTTTTTGCTTGATACAAAAGTTTTTTTTATTGGTTGATTTCACTTGACCACTGAAAAAAAATACGGCTACTAAAACTGTATGATAAAGGAAGACTATGGGCCCTCGTCCACGGCGACTTTTTGTAGCGATGCTGTCGCGCGTTTACGAAATATGCGACTGCATCGCTACTAACGCGCGTTAGTCGCATTTGCAACGCGCTACAGAAGCGATGCCAACGCGCTACTAACGCGCTACAGTATCGCGACTGTATCGATGCAAACGCGTGACCGTGTCGGACGACATCGGGGAGAGAACAGAGGGAGGGTGGCGCGTGAGTGGAGAACCGATCTTTCGTTGCCTGCGCTTCGGCTGCTTACGTAAAAGCAGCACCAAAGACAACGTGACTTATGTTGCCTCAACGGAGTCCATCTTGCAACTGTAGCGATCGCAGGTATTTTTGGGCCCTCGCCCACGGCGACTTAGCAGCCGCGCCACCCTCCCTCTGTTCTCTCCCCGATGTCGTCCGACACGGTCGCGCGTTTGCATCGATACAGTCGCGATACTGTAGCGCGTTAGTAGCGCGTTGGCATCGCTTCTGTAGCGCGTTGCAAATGCGACTAACGCGCGTTAGTAGCGATGCAGTCGCGCATTTCGTAAACGCGCGACAGCATCGCTACAAAAAGTCGCCGTGGGCGAGGGCCCTAACGGTCAATTTCACCAAACTATTCAGAATCGGACATTGTACAACCTAAACCTGCAGCATCGATGTTAATGATACGTTCCACCAGAATTAAGACATTTAATCAGCATCAGGATTAGCACAAACATTCGCTATCATGGTATGGTGAAACTATATCTCAATATTATTCTTCTACCGTTAAACAACCTCAGGTGGCCAATTAATTTTATTTATTTACTCGAGTCCCCTTTATCATTTTAAAAGCTTTACACTATAATATCTAAAAACCCGCACTGGGCTCGCGTAGTGGATTATGGCTCACTCCCTTTCACAGAGAAGAGGCCTGTGTCCCAGTACTAGGAACATCATAGACTGATTAGGTATATTACACCTTGCCGGATTGCCACCGTGGGATCTGGAGGCAAAAGTCCTCGTGCACGTGTGGGAGTGGCGCGAGGAGGTGAAACGCCGGGGTGTAACTCCGCTGCCGCGAGAAATCACGGCACAGCGGACAGAGCACCGGCGGGATCTCATGGCGACATGGAGAGTGCGACTGACGCAACCCAGTGCTGGGCACGCCACAATTGCGGCGATAAGTCCCCTCTTTGAGGAGTGGTTAGAGAGGCGCCACGGCGTCCTCACCTTCCGCCTGACGCAGGTCCTCATCGGACACGGTTGTTTTGGGAGGTTCCTGTTTCGCATAAGGCGGGAGGAAACGCCCGGGTGTCACCGTTGTGTAGATCGCCCAGAGGACACGGTGGAGCATACAGTGGAGATCTGCCTGGCTTGGGCTGAGCCCAAGCCAGGCAGAGAACACCGCCGTGGCATGGCGGTGTTCCATGAGAACACCGCCGTGTTCTCATGGAGTCGGATCGGCGGCGGCGATCTCTCGCGTCCGAGCCTGGTCCAGGCCATGGTGCGGAGCGAGAGTGCATGGGAGGCCGTCACCTCCTTCTGCGAAGCAGTAATGCTCGCGAAGGAGGAGGCGGAGCGCGTGAGGGATAGGCAGCCTCACGCCTTCAGTCGCCGCAGGAGACGCCCTGGGCGGCGGGAATCGGTAGCCGATTCCCGGCCACCCTAGGCGCGGGCTTGCGGACGGTGAGTAGTGGGTAGCTCGCCGTCTGGTAAGGACCAGCCGGTCGATTCTGTAAAAATCTCACCGTGAAAACTTAGGTGAAGTGAGTTTGTTTTTGCTATATTGACAGCTTACTCCACGCTCACTTCACTTAAGTTTTCACGGTGAGATGGTTACAGAATCGCACTGCAGGCCCGGGTCGACGGCGCGTTGTGTTCCACGAGCGCCTTAAAGAGATGTCAGCAAAAGATGGCGTCCAATAGGACCACAAATACCTATACCAAACAAATACACCATTGCCATACAAACAAACAAACACACCAAATATTACCAATATACAAATATTACCATTTCAATCACAAAAACCCTCGATTTGGCAACAGTCAGGGCAGAATTATAAAAAACAACCTATTCCGTGTTACTTCGCTGGCTTCCTTCCATTTCCATTAAGTGAATGTTTAGCCAAAGTGTTTCCCAAACTTGCTCCCATTAGGAACAGTCCTTTTTGTCTTTGCCCCCAAACTTTTTTTTTCATTTGCTGGATCCCCCACTTTGGCCGTTAAGTGGATTTTTTCTTATGCAAGTTGAGGAGTGACTAGGGAATAAGTTATGGTGTGTACCTACCTAATTATGTCAGTGATAGTAACTGAGTAAGGTGTGAGGTCAATGAACTGATAATTTAAGATTCCGTAACTTCAGATTCACATTTATTTACAAAAGAATAATCTAGATTCTAGATAGAAAATGTTTATGTTTGGAGTTTGCCTCCGCCTAAAGTTTATCAAGTTCAACGAAATTATTCTTGATATAATCACGCTTAGGTAGATACTCGTAGATAAAATATTATCTTAATCTAAATTTATTTTGAGAATAAAATGTTGTGATGTAGGTAAGTGACAGGAAAACGATAAAAACATTTTTTTTATGAAATAAAAAATGAATGTGGGACGATAAAGGAAATAAAAATCAGCATTCACAACTATGTAGTTCCAAAATATAAAATAATAAATAAAAACAATTCGCCGATTGTTCTAAAACTAAAAAAAACCTAAAGCTCCTACTCGCACGTGTTTGGATACACAATAAAGAGAACAGGGTCCTACCCACTCCTAATTGGATACTTAGTTAGACAATAAAGAATAGTACATTTTGATACAAGTGGAGAACGTTTGTTATTGCGTTCGAGGCGGAATTAACACCCGAGCCGTAGGCGAGGTTGTTTTTGAGCCGAGAACTGCAATAACAAATGTCCACGAGTATCAAACGACGTTTTTCAATACACTTTTGAAGAAATAAAATAAAATAACGAACAATATTTTTGTCATGAATTTTCTTTTTTTCCGCGCTTTGCTTTCGCCAGGTTGAAGGAAAAGCAAAGGTATAAAGCCGATAAACAGCCTAAAATGAAAAATAGAAAATTCAAATATTTTTGAGTTTAGAACACAAATAAATGTTAATTTGTTCATAAACGTTTCTTTTATTGTAATAATCATAGTTTTTGATGATATTCAATATATAAATATTTAAAAAAAATATGAACGCCGTAAAGACGCATATTTCTTTGCCGAGATTAAAAAAAAAACATTCACCTCCGAATAGAGTTGTGAATAGAGGCATTGAACCAATTTGGACTAAGTATAGGTATAAGTTATCCGTGGCAATTTTTATTCCCGCACACGTGCGGGAAAATAAAAAATCGCACGCGTGTAAAATACATTGCATTGTGAACCTAATCGTAGTGCGATATGAACCAGTTTTCGAGGAAGTGTATTGAAAAATATAAAGCTTCTTACTCATGTTTGGATACAAAATATTTACTTCTCCAATCACATACTACTTTTAAGTATTTCCTACATAAATCAATCAATCAATCAATCTGCCTAGCCTTTTCCCAAGTATGTTGGAGTTGGCTTCAAGTCTAACCGGATGCAGCTGAATACCAGTATTTTACATGGAGCGACTGCCTATCTGACCTCCACGAACCAGTAACTGGGTAATACGATACCGGTATACGGTAAGACTGGTTGTCAGACTTTCGGGCTTCTGACGTCCCGTAACGACTGTCAAAGGTCTACGAATGACAGCCGGGACCAAGGGCTTAACGTGCTTCCCGAGGCATGGAGGAGTCTCGGTATGAAAAGATGGTCACCAATTCACGGACCATCCCCGGCAAGCGTAGCTTAACCTGATGGATCGACCCGTGCGGCTGTTATTATTTCCTACATGAATATCAGCCAATGATATGATATTTAATATAATATCATTGATATCAGCAATATTTTCAAAAACATTTTCTTTTTTCACAAAACAACAACTTAGTTCTAAATTATCTCGTCGACCTTCACTAGGTGCTCTTTGTACCTAAAACATAATAGTTTTCCTTCTAACGATAGGCTGTCTCAAAAACCGAGCCTGTTTACCCTTACCTACCCTCCATTTTAACGTTATAATACCCTTTATAATTCAGCCGTTAGGCGCTAGTCTTTTATTCATCAGGCGACTAGCCTATCCTGTGGGCTGTATGTCTTAATATTGTCGCCAAATACACGATAAAATTACATGGTATATCTTATTATGTATCTAGGAGCCAGGATTAACATTTAGTTTATATCTTAGCTAGCAACCCGCCCCTACTTCACACGGTTTTTGACTTGGCAAAACACCGAGATTTTTTTTTTTTTACTCATGGCTGGAGGGACTCAGGGCAGGGATGGCGTACGTAAGGCCGAAGCCAAAATATGAAAAACTAATAAAAAAATAAGTAAATAAAGCTTCAGGAATAAAAACCACATCAAAAAAAAATCCAAATTGTTCCTTATTATTTTTTTCTCAAAGGTGGCGATAGTTGGCAGCATTACTCTCCTTAATGAAGGCTAAAATACTAGCACGCCTTTCTGCGTAAATATTTACGACCTTATTACAAAACGAGGTTTTTCTTCTGTCATGGTTTAACCCATCGAGCCATGCAGTTTTTGTAATAAGAACCTACCTGTGATAGAAATACAGTTCTTTATACAAAACTGACAACATAGTCTGGTACTAAGTTGTCAGTTTTGTAAAATTGACTCTTAATTTGTCAGAATAAAGTTCGAAATTCAAAAAAGAGTCCACCTTGTTTTGTAATAAGACGGTTAATGTTTTTACTAGGTAGGAAAAAAATTGCCAGTCATGGGAACTGCCAAAAAAAGTGAAAACTTAACGTAAAACTATGCATAGCATGTCGCGGTGTCAAGGTGACGCGGTGACGCAGTGACACGAACCCGTAAGATTTCCCCCTACCAAAAATCGCTCAACGCGCCGGAAGTTTTCACTTCAAAAATCTATAAAAAAAAAAACGAATATCTGTACAAACGTTCCAAATTGGCCTACATTTCTTTATCTTTCCAATTTATTCTTTCTCCATTTTTTATAGAATCCCACTTCGTTTTGTTCCTTTAATTTTTTTTCATTGTTCCTTTCCATAAAGTAATTAATTCAAAAATAGAATTTTATTACTTTTTGAAAAGAGAACGTTTGCGTTATTACTTTTCTCATTGAGTTTGCTGAATCATGACTTCGAAAATAGTTTATTTTTTTAATAAATTAAAGCTTCAAGTTTTACCCACGGTTTTCTAATTTTGTGTGATTCGCATTAAGGCTCTTACAGACAGAGGCGATATCGCGTCGCGACGCGATATCGCCTCCTTTACTCATTTTAGAATATTTTGATTTTTTTGGAAGTCTGAACGTGGAAAAGTTGGTTTCTAAGAAATTTGGTTTCTGATCTTAATAATGGGTATTCTGTACTCACTTTGCTGGCTTGTCACGCTGCTCAGGTATAACGAATTCCCTGCTAAGCTACGGTTTCCTAGGAAAGCGGTTCCATCATGTTCAAGTCTCACAAAATTTGCTTTTGTCTGTCAGTTTGTTGCTGCTTCTCTCAGGTCATATCGTCGCTAATTTAACTAACTGACGTATCTGACATTTTGGACTAAGCTGATAGCCGACCTATATAGTAATTTGATACATTTTCCAAGTCAAATCGATCTGTCTAATCGGCGAATCTGTACCTATGCCTTACGGTCTCCACGATAATGCAAAAATCGAGACCGATATATTTTGCCCTGTAAAATTTCCTTCGAATCAGTTACGTCACTTAGTTAGATTAGCGACGATATTTTACAACCAATCTGGACGAAACTTGGTATACTTACTTACAGTTTTTACGACTGTAAAGATTTTTTTGTCGTCGGGTATTTTTGATTGGATACTTCCTGCAAAAAGGGGCAAAAAGTTGGCTACTGGATATCACCGCCTTATGAAATCCGATTTCGATGGTTCATTTTTTAATCGAAAGGTATAATAACTTTAAGTTTGTCTCATGATAAAAAACAACTAAACGTGAAAAAATACGACATCATTTTTGATAAATAAATGATCTTGACACGGCGCCAAAAAGAGGGGCCCGTCGTCTGTCACTCTCCCTTGGTGAAGACTTGATGAAAAAAAAAGTGGTAAATTTTCCGTTTTGTATAACTTTAGTTGCAAAAAAGTTAAGCCTCGGGAGGTCTAGTGTTAGCAGAACTACAGGTAATATAAAATGTGTGAAAGTGCATGAAAATCTATGATTTTCACCACTAGGTACCTACTTGACATTAAGCTGTCAAAAAACCGTTATTATTATGTAATTTTGTGACAGTTGTTCGCTTTGTTATAAAACCAAAGATTTACAGGTAGGCAGGTATTCATGTTTATACTATCTGTCATCAATAGTCATCATTGAGGTCATCATAGTTCTTGCCATTTAATCATTTCAAATTTTAATATACCTACATTAATTCCTGTCCCCTGTAACGTTGCGCCTTGCGAGTTACAATTGAAAATAGTTAAGTCTATGAATCTTTATAAATATCAAATCTATGTACACTTTAAACTATAATATTACACAAAACTTAAAAAATAAACTAGTACTATATATGTAATAAACTACCACAACTAACTAACTCTAACTAGTATAATATCTAAAAGTAAATCTAACACTTAAATATTATATTAAAATTAATCCGCCGTCAATTGCGGGCAGAGGCTGGATCGGGACCATCATCAATCTGGAGACGGTTCAGGCCAGTGTTCCTACCCTTTCTACCTCTAAAATCAAGATTTGATGCGGCCACGGAAGTTAGGCAAATAAATAATAAGTACCTAGTTCATCTTGTTATTTAAGAACTCCTTCTTACCTACCTGCTGACAACCCCCTACTAAGGGTAAGTGTCACACCCCGGAACTAATTCATCAAATCAAACTTCACTGTTCTCAAA
This sequence comes from Cosmia trapezina, assembly GCA_905163495.3. Lineage (NCBI taxonomy): Eukaryota > Metazoa > Arthropoda > Insecta > Lepidoptera > Noctuidae > Cosmia > Cosmia trapezina. The sequence goes on from LR991020.1 coordinate 6,752,103, forward strand.
CCAACTAAGTCAATATTCCACAAGGTATAAGAGTAATGAGCGGAGATTCCTGCGATAACGTCGCCACATAACCTGAGACAATAACGTCTCATGATGAATGTGCATGGCAGTAATACTGCCTCCGCGTTGGGTGATAGAGGACATACTTAGACTATGCTGTGGCGTGGATGAAGAATAGTTTGGTCCCATTGTTAGGGAAAGACTAACACACTAAGACTAAGACTAATAGCATTATGGTTTTAATAAAAGTTAATAAATGGCCGTGTTTTTTTTTTTTTTTAAGTCCAATGTTAAAGTTAACTTTAACATTGGACTTTAAAAAAAAAAGAAGTGGAATTTATTGAAAACCTAAGTACACAATCTTTTTTAACTTTTATGAGAAGTTAAAAAAAGTGTTAACAACCCTACATTTTACAATTCGAGGAATAAAATCTGTCAAAACTCGTGACGTAACTAAATTTCTGTCACACAGCGCAGTACATACTAAACATTGCCCGAACGTACCAAAAATTTTCAGACAAGCGTCGCGATTTGAGCGTAGTTAAACGGCTGTCAATCTTAGTTTAAAGAAAGACTAGCTATCTATATTTTGTTTTAAACTCCAGCTACATTTCAACTCTCTTTCTGATACAATTATGTTACTTAGATAGCCGCTAAAGTTAGTGCTTCTACTAGTCTTACCAAAAAAAGTCACCATCGATTGGGCTAGCAGAACAGGGAAAGAATAAGAAAATGACAGTCAGTGCTAAAACTTTAATCTATGATAGTATTCCTTCAGAAATTCCAAATTTCTCCTTACATAATTTTAGTGTTGATCTTCTCTTACATAAATCATGTAGCGCATACTAAACATGAAGCCAGCGCCAAAGATTGTCAAACACGTGTCGCCGTTAAACGACAGTTAATCTTAGTTTAACGCGAGCGTGCCCTCAATTCTGGTGTAATTACAAGTCATGCACTTGCATAAATGTGGCGTATTTGCTTGATCTCGTGATATACTGGCTGCTTTTGGTTTGTGGTAGCAATTTACTTAAACGTAGATTAGTGTTTGAATGTCAAATTGAAGTTACCAGCATTGTAAGTTCTAGAAAAAACTTAAATAAATTGGACTCTATCTTATTCCTTTTGCTAGTTTAATGTTTAAATCATAAAAAACCTTTAGCACACTAAATTAGTTTTTTAAGATTTAAATATCGACACATTTGCTAAATTAAAAAATGTATGGTTTTGATTAACTAAATTTAAAAAAAAAATTTCATTAGAATACATGAATTTGCTTTTAATTTTACAAAGACTTCACCACCAAGTTTACTTAATTCATCATAATTAATCATAAAATTAAAATGATCAATAAATCTTCCACAGAAAGCTGTCTAACCCTCTCCGCTGATTTACTTGCCAATATCGTATATCGTTTTCAAGACGCCGAAATAACTGAATAATTAGTGGAAAAACACCCGCGGCGTTAAAAGCAAATAAGTTTCGTAATAAATTATAATAAAAGTGTAACCTGAAACTCCATTATTCAGCCGAAGGGAGTCAGTATCTGTCTGATAAAGGCGGGCTCAGATAAAGCAGTTTTAAAATAATCTCTTGTTTTAAAATGCAAAATCAAAATTAAAATTACACGCACTATACACCTTTGTCTAAGGGCGAATTTCACAAAAGAATCTAAACGCGATCAGCACTTCTAAGCCATTGTGTCATTGTCAATTACATTGTTGTGGAATAATGACACTGACAGCTTTTGAACGCAGTTTAAATGATGCTTGTTTTCAGTTTTGGTGAAATCCGCCCTATAGCGGGATTTATATTAACAACAGCATGGCTAGTAAAATTCATTTCACATAAGTAGTTTCAATACAATGCAACTTGTTTTGTATAATAATATTAGTGTCGTGAAATCTACTGTATCACCAAAACCATGGCCCCGTCAGCATCAAAGCTTTATTTTGCAATGTACAATATTATCGTACAAATGTGAAAGTGAAATTATTTGGGCGACATTATTTTTATCAATAATCGCTCTTTCATGACATTAATACTTTTAATGTTCCCACTTCTGGGACACAGGCTTCCTCTCGCTGAGAGGGAGTGGGTCGTAATCTACCACGCGGGCCCAGTGCGAGTTGCTAGATGTCACATGTCTACGAATTTTTGGTTCTAGGACATGCCGGTTTCCTCACGATGTTTTCCTTCACCGTTTTGAGAGCAGTGGTGATGAAATAATTTACACAAAGTAAAGCGCCTGCCTGGGAGCCTACGACCTAAAGCTCACATTAATGCATGCATCATGAAATTAGAAGTCTACACGTGAAATTGTTAGTGAAATTAATGACAAGAAAATAATTTTATGTCACTAATTTCGTCGTGTAAATCCAGCTTAAGGCTAACAACGCATTAGCAAGGTGGATTCAGAAATATTATTAAATTTGACATCTTTTACACAAATCTAAAAGAAACTGTAGCTTTCCTAAATCTTTATAAACATAACAACATTTCCTACTACGATTACCTTAAAAAACGGCCACTCATTTGAAAATATAGCCTCTAACATAACCATTTACGAGCCCCTTAAAGCTCTTAAAATAACATGACTTTTTAAGAAGGCTTAAGATGTAAACTCAACATTAAGATTTCACCAAGACTTATTAGCTAAAAGCGTCAGGTAATTAAAATTATTTATTATACTTTCTGCGTTGCGTCGTCGCCTTCGCTTTAATGAATTGATCATCTGGCCCTTTCTTATCCTTAATAATAATAGCTTGCTTGTATCTCGATTTCCATGGGAGCTCCTCATCATATTCTGACTTAGTGACAATGGGACCACTTCGAGAGAATACCCGTCTAGAATTTTCAAAATCGGTCCACAATAGACAAAGAAATCGCGTAACAAACACACAAAAAAAGCATACAGTCGAATTAAGAACCTCCTCCTTTTTGGAAGTCGGTTAAAAATAGGTACAGCTAAATACTCATAATCCCACATATTTTTTTTTTCTTGTATTGTAAACCATCTGTTTAGATATTCAGCAGTATGTAGGAATTTGTTGTCAGACTTGTACGATACTTGTCCATTAGCAAGTTCGCTTTTCAATTCAGTCTTTATTAATAGATCCTGAGGGAATAGATCCCAAAGGTATAGATTCTACGTACTTAACTTAAAATACCGTCTAAACACGACCCATTTCAACATCCACCTTAAATAAAATTGAATTAAGACATAACGATAAAAGTGTAATTACCATAAAAACTGCGTGTAGATAAATGTGGGAGTAAGGAGGAGGAACAGGGAGGGCGGGGAGGATCGCATAATTATGTACGAGCCTTTCATCTTACCCCATAATAATTATGTTTGAGGGTCGCGAGTAGTGGAATGTATTACGGATAATGTTCTGGCTGATCCTTTTAAACCAATTTATGAAAACCGGTGTTTTGTTACGGTCGGCAAACGACAGTTTATACACTCTTTAGGAATTAATACAGCCTAAAATATAGAAACTCACGCCTGATGATGATTGTAGCAGGTGTAATTTTGTTGTTTCTGCCTACCCCCATCCCCCATGGGAAAAAAGCGTGATTATTGTTGAAATAACAGGGACAGACTTGTCTTTTCAAATTAATATCATGTCATTTGTTTTAAGTAGGTTTTTATTTTTATTTATCACTAGCTGCGCCCCGCGGCTTTAGCCGCGTAGATCGGGATAAAAGTAGCCTATGTGTTAATCCAGGGTACAAGATATCTACATACAAAATTTCATCCTAATCGGTCCAGCCGTTTGAGCGTGAAGATGTAATAAACATACAAACACACACACACAAACACACACACACACACACACATACACACAAACTTTCGCCTTTATAATATTAGTGTGATTCTTTTCTAGTTTGTGATTGTTAGAACATTGTAGGAAGGACAATAAGAGGAAGTCTTCAGACTTTGACACAGGTGACTGAAAAGTCGTGTGGAAATTATTTGTCATGGTATGGGCATGTGATGCAGAGGAATGAGGAAAATGTCGTCAGCAAAGTTTTCGAGTATGAATGTGGATGGTTATAAATAAATAAATAAATATCCTTCGACATTTCACACAACGCCATCTAGTCCCAAGGTAAGCAACCTAATGCTTGTATTATGGTAACGAGATGGCTGATAAACTACTTAAATCCATTTTTTTTTTGTAAATACATACATAATTACTATAGATAGAAAAACACCCAGACTCGGAACAAATACTTGTAGGTCGTACAAATATTTGTTCAGTGCGGGAATCGAACCCGCGACATGCTGCGCAGCAATCAATCGCTCAACCACTGCGCCAACCGTATCGTCATAAGAGTCGGGGAAGGCCAAAGAAACGATGGATGGACTGTGTAAAAGATGATATGGCTAGAAAGGGAGTGACTACCGATATGAGGACTAAGAGAAGTATGGAAGAAAAAATCATGTTGCGCAGACCCCACATTAATTGGTATAAGGGCAGGAAAGTGAATGATGAATGAATGTAAGCCTTGTAGACTCATGGATGCTTCGTTTTGTTGACTATTTTCTATTTTGTTAGGTGTCTAGTAATTGTTGACAGTCTTAAACTACACTGCTCTCCCATACCTATTAACACTGTCATTTGAAAACATAAAAGAGTAACCGTGCAGTTTCTTGCCGGCTGTTCTCTATAGGACCAATTGGAACCGTGCAACCAACCCGTGCGTGCATCATAGGACCAATTGCAACGTTCTTCTGACGTTTCATATGTGGCCATGTAAGTTTATATGAAAAAATAAATATCTGGGCAATTACTGATTGGAAAGTCATGAATAGCATGTCATACGAGACATTGAAGTCGTTGTACATTAATGATCAGCCAATTTCATCAATTTTCACTAAAATAAAGGCTTTAAAATTCAATGAACTTAAAAATCTATAAGCCTATTAACAAAGTTCAAAATGAATTCAACTCGAAATCACATTTAGCTACTTTGATAGAATCTTCGTCAAGTCACGCTGAATTAAAGTTCTAAAACTGTTCAAAATTATGTTTTGTTTATAATTAAATCTGGTCTGGAACATTTTAATTTGGAACGACTATCAAAAGCTATTTGAAGCTGGAATAATTAAAGGAATCTCATCAAGGCACTGCGTTCAAAAAGATATATAAATAAATAAGTAAGTTATATTAAAATCTTTTGAAATCTTGGATTAAGATTAATGTTTCGTTTTAATACTAGATCCTATGAATTAGGGTTCATACAAGTTCGCGAGCACATTCGCAAAAAGCTGGCGTATATTATATTATTACTATGTATTTAGGTGTACCTATATATTACTAGCGACTCGGCCCTTCTTTGCGCAGTTTTTACGACTTCACAAAACATGAAGGTTTCTATATTATACATAAATTAAATAGGAATTTACTATACATACCTTCCCGAATAAATTCTGTACCTAAATGATAGTGAAAAACGTATCAAAATCTGTCTGTGACTTTATTTTATAATAAGTACAAACGACCCCCGGCCCTGGGGGCCTACTCCCTAAGCACGAAGCCCGTAGTTTCGGCCTTCGTTACGGGCGTTTCCTACTCCGTATCACCTACGGATGGATGATTGGTTCGGGGCCCGAACGAAGTATGAATGACAACATGATTTGCCAGTTGTCCCTACTCTCGATGTGTATTGTCCCGTCCGAAAAATTTAACTTTTACACTTGTTTTGATGGATCGTAATGTCAGACGGACGGACGGACGGACGGAAAGACGGACGGACTTAGGGAGTAGGCCCCCACGACTTGACACGACAACGATAGAAGCTATTGGTAATCAAGCATTAACGCACACGTAGGACAAATATGCTCCCATGATTTCCTTTTTCAGATTCCAAATTGTCTGTGGACAAATTCTATCGTCTGCTTAGCGCTTTACTGGCAGACAGGAATACGCTGTTGCCCATCCTCCTTAACTGTCTTGAGGTTTTAATGGAAGTTTTCGACGCCCACCTATAAATCATAATCCTATCCTAATTATTAATGTTATCAATGTGAAAGTGAGTTTGTTTGATAAGCTTGCACGCTAAAACTGTTGAACGGATTGGATTAGGATGAAATTTAGCACATGGGACATGGTTTGGTGACCTGGATTAGGACATAGGATACTTTTTATCCCTTTAGTACGCACGGCTACAGATCAAGCTATATGTCTACTCCGAGACACTGGAGCTTGGCGCTCAATAAAACGTAGGAGTTTTACTTTAAACAGTGAATTTAATCAGAATAACTGTAGAAAACTTCGTTCTATTATAATTTAGATACATTTAGGTATAAAACAAATGAATTTCTGTATCGACTTGTACGGACCGATGTCACCTTCTTGAGAATGTTTTTTCAATTACTTTTTTAAAAAGTCAGGTAGAAAACCTTCCTTGGCAGATTTATTTTTGTGCGCAGTCTACCGCTAGTTATGTGCGCCTTATCGAAAAGAAGCGGCAACCTGTCACGGACACTATAAAGTCAGGCGCAAACACTATACATTTCCAGTGTAAGCTGATGTCGCAATTTATAGGATTTCCTTACAATGAGAGGTCAGTGTAAACTGGAAATGTATAGCTTGATGTGTAGCCGTGTGTACATTCCCTTGGGATAATATCCGACCTCCATGTAGGCGAAGCCGCAGACAAAAGCTAGTAATATATAATTTGTAAATTGGTTAAAAATAACACTTTTACACATCAATGTTTAGATGAGGTCGGTGTTTACTAGCCGACTACTCTGAGAAGGAATCTTATATTATATTATATATATATTTACACCTACAAAAAGAGAAGTCCTGACTGACTGAATGACTGATTGACTGACTCATCAACGCCCAGCCCAAACCCTTGGACCTAGAAAGCTGAAATTTTGCACAGACGTTCCCTTTATAATGTAAACAAGGAATAAGGAAGGAATTCCCGTAAGCACGTTCCCGTGGGATATTTTCCGACATCCACGCATGCGAAGCCACGGGCAAAAGCTAGTATTGAAATAAACTAGATCAAAGTATTTTATAGTTCTTAATCAAATCATATATGAGGATCATGTAGATTTACGTCTGAGGTGGTCTCTTGAGGGCACGCCACAATTGCGGCGATAAGTGGTTAGAGAGGCGCCACGGCGTCCTCACCTTCCGCCTGACGCAGGTCCTCACCGGACACGGTTGTTTCGGGAGGTTCCTGTTTCGTATAAGGCGAGAGGGCGGGTGTCACCATTGTGTGGATCGCCCGGAGGACACGGTGCAGCATACAGTGGAGGTCTGCCCGGCTTGGGCAGAGCACCGCCGTGTTCTCACGGAGGCGATCGGCGGCGGCGATCTCTCGCGTCCGAGCCTGGTCCAGGCCATGGTGCGGAGCGAGAGTGCATGGGAGGCCGTCACCTCCTTCTGCGCTTCTGCGAAGCAGTAATGCTCGCGAAGGAGGAGGCGGAACGTGTGAGGGAGAGGCAGCCTCACGCCCTCAGTCGCCGCAGGAGACGCCCTGGGCGGCGGGAATCGCGAGGCGATTTCCGGCCACTGTAGCTCGCCGTCCGGTAAGGACCAGGCCCGAGTCGACGGCACGTTGTGTTCCGCGCGCGCCTCAAAGAGATGTCAACAAAAGATGGGGTCCAATAGGGCCGACGCCGTTGGGGTCGCGGGTAGTTTAAAAAAGATACTGCGGCCCTGGCATAGGCAACTGAAGGAACACAGGTGGGTTTTAGTCAGTAAAAGTCTGACACGCCCTTCCGCTCCACCCAGAGCGGGAGAAGTTATTTGATTTGAAAAAAAAAAGGTGGTCTCTTGAGGAAAGCACTACACAGGTTTGAGTGAACCTTCCCAATGTAGTAATAAAATAATATTCCCTGCTTGCTTGAAAGCCAAAAAATCCTTCAAATCACCATAGATCACCATTCTTTCAACTCCATCTTCTTAGCTTTGCTCATGCAGACAGAGCGGTCGTGACCACGATGAACTGTGTCCAATCGCAGGAGTACTCATTTCTCGCCTCACGATCTCTGTCATCTGGTTCTGTTAGATGACAGTCTGGCGCATTCAATAACAGGACCTCCAACCGTGGATTTTATTTGATCGGCCACTTCATCGTGACCTTCCACTCTGCCCTGCACCACAAGACGCTCTATGGAGTCATTACAATATAACTTTCAACCCAACCACAGGTAAAAATCACTTCAAAATTCATAACCCAAAAATGTTAAGCACAAAATTTTTATACGAGCGTAATTCCGGCCGTATTTTAAACGGGACTATAAATTAAGTGAGCACAATACATGGTGGATAAATCGTTGTCACATAAGAATGCCACTATGGGACAACGGGGTTAGGGGAGGGGGGTAGTAGGTGGGAAGTAATAACTGGGGTATACTGGGACACCGCTGCTAGCTCGGCGACTTGTTATTGCGATGCATTATTTATGTGTGTGTGACAAGCTTTAGTTGAGTGGTTGGAATTCTGGTGGAATGGATAGGGTTAAGAGGTAAAGGTTTGTCCTGAATAGTTATGAGAAAGATGTAGCATGAACTTCACGCCTGGATTCCTCGATGGATTAGGCAGAAATGCATACTGGGCAGAGCGGGAGGAAGTGTCAAACTTTTACTGACTAAAACTCACCCGTGTTTCTTCAGTTGACTGTGCCAGGGCCACGGTATCTCTTTCAAACAAAATCAAAATTAATTAATTCAAATTAGGCTGACTATCAGCACTTTTTGAACGTCGAAATTACATAAGATAGTCTCCACAAAACGCCCGCCCTTCACCACTTCCTAGTGCTTTAGCTGGGAAGAAAAAGTAGCGCAACAAACTCCCCAGCAGCTCAGCTGTCTGTTCAATTAGAAAAACTTGATCCTATACAATAGTATGCAAAACACGCCTGGATTCCCCGATGGATTAGGCAGAAATGCATACCTCGTGTCAGACTTTTACTGACTAAAATCACCCGTGTTGCCTGTGCCAGGGCCACGGTACCTCTTTTCGTTACCCGCAACCCTGGCGGCATCAGCCCTATTGGACCCCATCATTGCTGATATCTCTTTGAGGCGCGCGTGGAACAGAACACGCCGTCGACCCGGGCCTGGTCCTTATCGGACGGCGAGCTACCCATTGCTCGCCGTCCGCAAGCGCGCTCCGCCGCCCAGAGAAATGTATATCTATGTTTTGCCAGTAATATTTAAGTCCCATATAATATGGGGCGAGTCTATTGCCATCAACCGGGCACAAATCCAGACTCCGGGCTGCTACTGAAAAATTCCTGGTGGAAAAAGCCCAATAACACTTTGCCCGTCATGGAAATCGAACCCAGGACCTCATGTTCACTAGACCAACGACGCAGTCAAAAAATGTAGCAGTTTCATAATCATTAGCTGTAACTAGGGCATGCAAACCGGATACCCGGTTAACCGTAAAAACCGGATAACCGACTGATTTGAAACCCGGGTTTTTTTGGATAATAAAACCGTGGTTTTCGGTTTTTTCGGTTATGTTTCTCCTATTGTATTGATTTAATAATACTTTAATTTTTCCAAACAAAATAGGTATTTTTGTCACAAAGAACAATGTCAGGTTTCGGCCTACACAACTTTTAAAACTAAATTCACAGGGACACAAAGTTTTTACCTACAACAATTTAAATATAATATTCCAATTTATTTAAAAATATTTAGTTCTTTTCGAGAACTTTTCGAAAAGAAAATCCTTTTAATAAGTAATCATTATACTAATCATGTTCTTGAAGAACTCTCTGTCAAGTTCGCGCGCGCTTAAACTGACAGTAAGTTGAAGATGACAAGATGTCAAACATCTTGTTGTGTTGTTGTTGGTGTTTTTCTATGTTTACGTTTGTTTCCTTCTCGAATTCCTCTGCGTTTGCGCTTGAGACTTATTGTGATATCCATACCACACATTTTGATACAATGTCCCATCAACTACGTTGTAATAATTGTGGTTTAAATGTATTCCGTGTGAAACGGCATTTAGTTGAATAAGTTTGACGATGTCCGTTCATTGTTATGGCAATGGACTTCACTTTCTGAGGTAAAGTACGGTTCTTTTATTAATATAATGTCAACTGTTTTAACTAAGCTAAATGTTAATTTGCAACACAACTGTATTTTGTTTGTTTTAGATTCCAAATGACACTGTTGTTTTTCATTACTGTTGGTTAATACATACCTTAACCTCCAATTTAAAATGTCTGAATAACTTCTTTTTTAGAAGTTCAGTATAAAAGTGGAAATCACAGAAAAGCTTTTGACATTAAATTACACAAAAAAACGTAAGAATTTTCACTGTCCATGACAAATTAATATTGAGCCAAAGTTACTATGGACATCTGACATTGTTCTTTGAAATCTATACCTCCAACAAGTGTGGAATCAGAGAGAGCCTTTTCATCAGCGGGTCTCATGTGTAATAAAATCCGTAGTACTCTAAATGAGGACTCCCTTGATGCACTTGTATCCTTACGGTCATTCTATCAAAGTAAAAAATAGTAATTTGGTTTAGCTGTGTAACTTTAATTTTGAATTTTTAATGTATAGAAATCTATAAGAATGACTGATTTATTTTGTTTTGGTAAATTAGGAATAAGACTTATATTTTATGCGATATTTAAATAATTATTTTGATCGCATTGTACGTACTGTTGATTTTGCCTGTTTGTATTTTATGATAGTTAAATTGTTACCCATTTAGTATTTTGTGATTTTAGACCTTTGTGTACTTTTCAAATGTTTTTACTAATTTTGTATGTTAGGTATCTTAAGTTTTGAAGAATATATTTTTTTCCTAAATAATAAGCTTTATTCCATATTATGTATAAAGATAACAAACTTTTTGTATTGTTACTTAGTAGTTGTAGCTTATTTCAGTCATAACAAATGCTCATTAATATAAAAATAAGTTAAACAAACGTAAAAAATACATATTTTGATTAGACTTCAGCATTTTCATTGCTTTACACATATTTTTCATTTCTTTAATAAAATTTATAAAAAAAACCGAAAAAACCGATTTATCCGGTTTCACCGGTTTTGTAAACAAAAAACCCGAAAAAAGCGGTTTTTTAAAACAGCCCGGTTTTTGCATGCCCTAGCTGTAACATCATTGGATTTTGGTGATCGAAGTCATTGTGTATGATATTTTTTGAGCCGATAAGCAAAATATGAGTAGAGGCATATTTTGTTGAGAATTTTTTACTTTGCCCTACTTTTCTGACGATTTTTAGGGTTCCGTAGCTATATAGATAGAATAATCTTTATTATGCACACCATAAAATTACAGATAAAAATGTTGAAATGTTTCAAAGGGTGACACAAACAATGGTCGGTCTTTGTCCGTACCTCAAAAGAAAAAAGCGGAACCCTTATACAATCACTTCGTTGTCCGTCTGTCTGTGTGTCAGATTGTCAAGACCCTTTTTTTCTCTGTAACGCGTACAGGTATAAAGTTTAAATTAATATTAAATACGGTAGGTCTATGGTACCTTGGAGTTCTAAAAAAATCAAGCTTATATGTCTAGGCAATACAAAAATACGGCCATTTAAGCGACATTTTGACACTCGCCAATAAATCAAAACCTATAGGGTATATCCCGTTGACCTAGAATCATGAAATTTGGCACGAAGCAAGGTCTCTCAGCACTTGTAAAGAAAAACGTCCGAAAATCGTTAATTTGTAGTTTTATTGTGTTGTACAATATTTTTTTAGGATAAATTAATACAACTACGGAACCCCTCATTGTGCGCACACGCACTTGGCCGGTTTTTTTTTTTAATAGATTGTAAACAATATTTAATCATTTACTGCACAGAAAACATAACTACAGAACCTATTGGGTATCTATTCATACAAAAACGTACCTAACAGCGAAAATCTTTCTGTACTCTGTCTATGCTGTCCCTAATTAACTTTTTAATTGTGTTAGAAAGAAATTACAATTTCAGCTGTCAGATTAAACACGTCTACGAGTTTTGTAGGGAACTGAGGAGCTAATTAATATTTATTAGGATTTCTGCTGGATTAAGTTATAAAGTACAACTTTGATAATAAATTGTACATCCTAGGTCATAGATCGTTGTGTTGTAGTTTTGTTAAGGAATTTGTGATATTATTTTAGAGCTATGGCTGTGTTAAGGATAAAGCATTTTCAGTCTGTAGGAGATCAAAGTTTATTTAAATATCGCACACCTAGATCTAAACTGAGACAACTCAAAAATCGTTAATTTTGAGTTATGTTTGAAAAACAGTGATTATAGATAAAAGTTATTGAATTTTAGCCCCAGTTTATACAGTGACATTTTACAAGCTATTTTTTATCTAGAATCAAATTAAATTGTATAACTTCCCTAACAAAAAAATGCAGATATACCTAAGTTCTTATCGTCTTCTGAAAAATTAACTTTTTAGGGTTCCGTACCTCAAAAGGAAAAAACGGAACCCTTATAGGATCACTTCGTTGTCCGTCTGTCTGTCTGTCTGTCTGTCTGTCTGTCTGTCTGTCTGTCTGTCTGTCCGTCTGTCTGTCTGTCAAGACCCTTTTTCTCAGGAACGCGTGGAAGTATCAAGTTGAAATTAATATCAAATACGTAAGTCTATGGTCCCTTGGAGTTGTAAGAAAATCAAGCTTCTAAGTCAACGCAATAAAAAAATACGGCCGTTTATGCGATATATTTTGATACTCGCAAGTAAATCAAAACCTATAGGCTACTTCCCGTTGACCTAGAACCATGAAATTTGGCAAGAAGCAAGGTCTTACAGCACAAATAATGGAAAAAGTCCGAAAATTGGTAATTTGTAATTTTATCACATAAAAAAATACATCCAAGTATGTCATCGGTCAAGGCCCTTTTTCTCAGGAACGCGTGGAGGTATCAAGTTGAAATCAATACAAAATACGTAAATCTATGGTCCCTTAGAGCTCTAAAAAAATCAAGCTTCTAAATCAACGCAATAAAAAATACGGCCATTTATGCGACATATTTTGATACTCGCAAGTAAATCAAAACCTATAGGGTACTTCTCGTTGACCTAGAACCATGAAATTTGGCAAGAAGCAAGGTCTTACAACACAAGTAATGGAAAAAGACCGAAAATTGGTAATTTATAATTTTATCACATAAAAAATACTTTCAAGTATGTCATTTGTCAAGGCCCTTTTTCTCAGGAATGCGTGGAGGTATCAAGTTGAAATTAATATTAAAAAGGTAAGTCTATGGTCCCTTAGGGTTCTAAAAAAATCAAGCTTCTAACGCAATAAAAAATACGGCCATTTATGCGACATATTTTGATACTCGCAAGTAAATCAAAACTTGTAGGGTACTTCCCGTTGACCATAGAATCATGAAATTTGGAAAAAGCAAGGTCTTACAGCACAAATAAAGGAAAAAGTCCGAAAATTGATTATTTGTAGTTTTATCACATAAAAAAATAGCGTTTAGTTTTTTTTTCTGGCAAAATGTGGTCGTATAGGTACACCTCTGCCCAAGCCTTCGGGGAAACAAGGCGTGATGTTATTTTTATGAAGTTTTTTGCGAATACAAACTTGAATATGCAGTTGGATAATTATCCGTGACATATATGTGTATGGGAGAACATGTTTTTCAACACAATGTTAAGTTTGTCTTTGGTGTAAATTCTTTTCAACTACGGAACCCTCATTGTGCGTGGTCCGACATGCACTTGGCCAGTTTTTTTGAGTTGTCTCAGTTTAGATCTAGGTGTGCGATATATTTTTGAGAATATTTTACAAAGTAAAGTGAACAAAAAAACTATCCTGTCACAGGCAGATTCTAGCAGAAATCTTTGAGTAATAACTAAAATAAAAACTGATTGATGTTGGAAGACAAAGACTTTGAAAATTTTTCTTTCAAAATAAAAGACGGGGAGTAACGTATACCTTATACATCTCACTTTAACTTGAACTTAAGTTACGTAGTTAATTTATTCATCTAATGTTTTACAAAAGAGGCTCAAGAAAATATTTTTATTAAGTTTGTAGTGGAATGAAATGAACAATTTTCATTATTATTCATGTCCATACTTACTTTTGAAAAATGTGAAACATTTTTAATTTGTCTTTTGACTTGTTAGTATTAATTCAATCTTGTCTTTGTTTAGACATAAATGAAATAAAAATATTTTTATTTTTTTTTATATAAAAAAAAAATAATTATGTTAATTCCAGTAAAACTTAATTTGATTAGAAAACAAATTATTATAAGCTGGTGTCTATTTTCTTGTCCTAATATTAATGTTAATCATAAACAATGTAACGCCATCTATCAAAGAAAGAAGCACCCATCCTAAATTCTAAAAAAATACATCATAAAAAGCCAACGCAAAAGTACATCCAAAGACTTTGGAAAAGCAATCGATCGTAAAGCAATTAGTTGAAGCAAATTCTCGCTGTTTAAGGAAAAAAAAGCGCTTAATTAATCACAGGAGCTTTACTAAGCAGAAAAGAACTTACAAGAACTTTTCCCGAAGAAATATTTGAGTTTATACTTAAGGTTCTTGTCATACTGCAAGCGAGGAAGTGTCGGTGAGCGAAAGAATATTTTCTTGCTGAAGGAAATAGCCCGGATTCTTCTTCATTTCGTGTCGATTGACTACCTACTCAAGTTGTTTGAATCGCATTGTTCTTTATAATCGTAGTATTAATTACTCCTCGACGTGGACCGCATAAATTGTGTTAAACGTACACAATTGACCTTAGTCACAATCGAACTGGCGTTTGAGTAGCACGTTACTTAAAATTACCGAAATCGTCTTAATAAGCAGCAACAATGCCTTCCTGTGTTTTCAAAATGTGCACAAATAGTTTTCAAAAACCAAAAACAAGTTCCACGGGATTACTTTTCACTCGTGAGTACAGCCAAAAATGATTATTTGTTGAAAATTATAATAATATTTATTGTTTGCTTCGCCATCTTTATGAGAGCGAGATAGACATGCAATGTCATTCATAATCGTAAACATTCGGCGGCTGACGCGATTTCGCTTGCACGACAGCGGCGGCTCCTATCTCAGTCCTTATCTATCGGTAACGGTTTGCGACTGTGATCACAGATGTGCTAGTTTCGGTGCATGTATTCGTGCGCCGAGTCCAGGTTTAGTGATTACGATGTTAGCGCGTTACATATCTTCCTCTAATATATCAATGACCCTATCTTTAAGAAATAAGCGTTCAACTCGCTTCTCGCTGACGATGTGACGCATGCCTTACGTTCATTCCTCTGCCTGATCGGTCCATGTTTACACTATGCTCAAGAAATAAGATGAGATAAAACCGTATTTATAGCGAAAGAATCGTATTTGCTTTTATCATAAACCGTTTTGTTATTTGTTGTGGTTTGTTGTTTGTGAAAGATATTGTTGACTTTATCGATTATGGACTTGTGGTTACGTTAGAATTTTTTTTTAACCTTTGGTCTGGGTTATTTGTGCCAGACTGTCTTCATCTATTAACACCCTTTGCTTTTAATTTTGTGTTATTTTTAATTTAACAGATTTCGGCTAATTTGGGGATACGTAATTTTCTAGTTTAGCCAATTACAAAGGATCTCCGGAAAAACTTAAAAAGAAACATTTTTTCCGTGTTTTTAACATGTTTTATCATGAACTTGTTCTCAATGGTTAAAAATAAAATTAAAACATCAAAAACTCCGTAGTTTTCCTCAATTTTCTCATTTTTGGAGAATAATGTGCGATACTCTTTCTGTATAAGGTTTTGATTTTGAAACTCTGATAACCTGTCTCTAGTAATGGATTGTTGAGTTCAGATTCCTGAAGCTCTTTGAAAAATACTGATATTTGGTCGCTTTTGCAAAAAACCAGCCAAGTACGTGTCGGACCACGCGCAGTGAAGGGTTCTGTAGTTGGTATGAATTTATCCCAAGAAAAGACTTAACATTGTAATTGAAAAAGATGTTTTTAGAGGCATGAGGAACAGGGTGTAAAGTTCACTCATCCTCTATTGAAAAGGGAGGATCCTCCGACCAGACGGGTGTTGTGTCTGGTGGGCCACTGCCCAACGGTTGATGTTGGGACGTTGTATATATGCTATATCGCGTGGTAAACTCTAATTGCGCGATGCAGGTTTGCGTGACGTCATGTCATTGATGCGTAGTTCGTATGTGGCGATGTAGATGCCGCCACATCACTCCCCTCCGGAGACCGGAGGTCGTTAGTGGGCTGAGTCGTGTATCTTGCGATGCTTGCCAGTGCCAGTTGTGGTTCCAGTGAGTCGGAACCGGGTGCCGCATAGTTCACGGTGAGTCGGAACTGTCTGCGGTGATACCCCAGTGAGTCGGGGTGGCGCTGCGTTATGCTCCAGTGAGTCGGAGTGTACAGCGCTGGGTTGAGGTTGAGGCTGAAGGTGATGACCAGGAATGCGCGTCCGCTGCATGCTGGTGGTCAGGATACCCGTTGAAGCCGTGGGTTCTGGCTGGCTGTGTGACTCGCCGCTCGAAAGCTTGAGGAAGTGATGCTGATGACGTCACGCTGATGTAGTTGCACGAAGGCTGCGCTGACGTTCATGCTCGGGGTCACCAATTTAAAGGCATGAGGAACAGGGTGTAAAGTTCACTCATCCTCCATAGAAAAGGGAGGATCCTCCGACCAGACGGGTGTTGTGTCTGGTGGGCCACTGCCCAACGGTTGATGTTGGGACGTTGTATATATGCTATATCGCGTGGTAAACTCTAATTGCGCGATGCAGGTTTGCGTGACGTCATGTCATTGATGCGTAGTTCGTATGTGGCGATGTAGATGCCGCCACATGTTCTCCCATACATTCCAACAGTAAATATAAGTTTGTACTCACAATATTGAGAGATTTACCATGTTATTTTAAGACCACAAACTTCTTATAGATTTTCCTGTAATCTATATAAATATAGCACTATTTTCTGTATTTTTTTCAAAATTTTAGGCTCAGTAGTTTCTTTCTTTTTTTTTTATTACTTCGTTTCGGAGATAAGGAGGGAGAATAGTCAATTTTCGTCTATTTTCTTAAATAACTTTAAAACGATTTATTTAAAAATTAAAAACGAAATATATTTGAGACCCTCATAGTAAGTCCTTTCATTTAATGTCACACGGTACAGTTTGCAAAACTTTTTTTAAAATTTTCTTATTTGCCCCCAAAAGTGACAACCATATTCAAAATTCATTTATTTTATTTACTCGTCCGTGTTTGGGTCACAGAAGTTCATATGTGTACCAAAATTTCAACCTAATCGGTGCATTAGATTCGGAGCAAATTGGTTGTGACAGACGGACAGACAGACACACGAGTGATCCTATAAGGGTTCCGTTTTTCCCTTTTGAAGTACGGAACCCTAAAAAGGATTAAATCCTGGACACTTATACCTATTACACAGAAACTCATGCCTGTGTCATTACCCCCGGATAAGTTCTGAAGGCCAATATTCTCGTACCTAAAAACGTTCGAATTCAAGTCGCAATGTCATGCCAGTGACAATCAAATGTCAAAAATGTAGGTAAACGCTATACAATTTTTGACAGACAATTTTTGACTGAGATGAGATTGCGAACTTTATTACAGCCGTACGGGTCGATCCATCAGGTTAAGCTACGCTTGCCGGGGTTGGTCAGTGGATGGGTGACCATCTTTTCATACCGAGACTCCTCCGTGCCTCGGAAAGCACGTTAAGCCGTTGGTCCCGGCTGTCATTCGTGGATCTTTGACAGTCGTTACGGGTCGTCAGAAGCCCGAAAGTCTGACAAGCAGTCTTACCAAGGGGTATCGTATTACCCAGTTACTGGGTTGTGGAGGTCAGACAGGCAGTCGCTCCATGTAAAATACTGGTATTCAGCTGCATCCGGTTAGACTGGAAGCCGACCCCAACATAGTTGGGAAAAGGCTAGGCAGATTGATGAGATTGCGAACTTTGTTAAAAATAAGGGAATTGCCGCTCTGGTCTATCATCATCATCTGCCTAGCCTTTTCCCAACTATGTTGGGGTCGGCTTCCAGTGTAACCGGATGCAGCTGAATACCAGTATTTTACATGGAGCGACTGCCTATCTGGCCTTCACGACTCAGTTACTGTAAGACTGTTTGTCTGTTTGTTTGAAGTTCTGGTCTACTTATCTGGTATATTACAAACCGTGTAGTATCTGGTGAACTGAAATAGGTCCTTAACTCCTCCTTTCCATAACAGGAATCGTGTTTCAACAACGTCCATTTGACGTTGTTGAAACACGATTCCTGTTATGGAAACCGTCTTTGATCGTCTTTCTGCCTCCCAAAAGAAAACTCTAGGCGTGCTCCAAATCTGTCCGGCATAATTTGGCGCAGTCGGTCTGCAAAATCGAATATGATAAAATAATATCTTCGGGAAAATGCTTGGTTCGTATTGTGCCGGGAGGGGTAAATTTCTAGGAGTTTTTAATTAAAGCCAAGTAATTGTAAGGGGTCGGTTTTGTTGTTCAACAAATACTGCCAAAGTAGTGTGTGTTACCGATACAAAAATCTTCCTGAAACCAAAAGTCAAAAATATAACCCTTGGCAGAACAAAAATATAACTCTTACTAGAACAAAAGCCCCTAAATGTTCTATAAATGATGCACCCTTCACAATATCATTAAATTCTGCTTATCCAAAACACCGCGAACTGGCCTGTGTCAATAGCGTCCAACGACCAGCCATTTGTTATACGGAATTCTGTTTTCGATGTTGATAAAAACCCGGGACCCTGATCGATAAAGATATTGTGACGTCGACAGAGGTCACTTTAGGGCTGGCCCGGATGGAAATAGTTCTGGAAAATTAGGAGGAGTTATTCTAATTTGCATTTAAAAGACACTTTATTTTACTCCTCTCACGAAATATTCAAAGTTAAATGGTTGACACTGTTAAAACCAAAGTTCGTTTAAACTGTAAACGCAACAACAACAAGGCAAAAATCAATGAATCTGTCTAGCCTTTTCCCAACTATGTTGGTGTCGGCTTCCAGTCTAACCGAAAGCAGCTAATTTTTTTATATGGAGCGACTGCCTATCTGACCTCCACAATCCAGTAACTGGGTAATAGGATACCCCTTGGTAAGGACTGGTTGTCAGACTTTCGGGCTTCTAACGACCCGTAACGACTGTCAAAGATCCACGAATGACAGGCGGGACTAACGGCTTTACGTGCTTCCGAGGCACGGAGGAGTCTCGGTGTGTAAAGATGATCACCCATCCCCGGACCAACCCCGGCAAGCGTAGCTTTACCTGATGGATCGACCCGTGTGGCTGTTATTACTGAGCCACGAGCTCCTCGGTGCAAGTTACAAGTACAAAAAAGTAAGAAATACATAGTAAGTTATCGAAAAATCAAAGAATATGGGAATCCAAATATCGACACCCCTAAATACTCACAATATTCCACGGGGACGGGTTGCCCTGCTCCTAATATGCTTCTTCTAGCCCCAAATCTATTGTTCATTTGATCTAGTTTATTAAATAAAGATCCTTTTGGTAACATGTGGTTTGGGAAAAAGTAATATTACGCTGTCCACTGTCCGTCCCGTCTCTTAACAGTTTTTGCATTCGTCCCATTTTAGCGTTCTGTATTTTTTTGTGGAATTATTTTTCTGTTATGTTTTTTGGTGAACCTAATATAAGTGATGTTTGGTTTTGTTTCAGCAGTAGAAATGAAATAATTGACACGTATAAATTTTCTGTAAAATGATCATTTCATCTGTGTAGATAAAATTCAAAGTCCTGACTGACTGTCTGATATATCAACGCACAGCCAAACCGCTGGACCTAGAGACTTGTAATTTTACACATAGATTCCTAACCTTATATTGTAAGTTTTCACGATGAGAGTAGTACAGAATAGATAGGCTGATGCTAGGTATTGACAGCTTACTTCACCTAAATTTGCACGGTGAACAAAATAAGTTTTCTAAATGATAGTCAAAACCGCATCAAAATCCGTTGTGTAGTTTAGAAGAACTACGTGGCTACACAGACAGACACGAAAAGCGAATTTATGTTATAATAAGTATAGTAGAACATTGTATTTAGTGTGTACACACGGCTACACATATAATAAGCTGATCTCGCATTGTATAGGATTTCCGTCCAATGAGAGGTCAGCTTATACTGGAATTGTACAACTTGGCCGCCGTCGACTCGGGCCTGTAGTGCTATTCTGTAAATATCCCACCGTGAAAACTTAGGTGAAGTGATCTTAAAGTGAGCTGTCAATAGTGTCAATCCCTAGCATTAGTTGGCATCACAGCTCACTTCACGCTCACTTCACTTAAGTTATCACGGTGAGATGTTTACGGAATAGCATTCCTGGTCCTTACCGGACGGCGAGCTACCCGCTGCTCACTGTCCGCAGGCCCGCGCCTACGGTGGCCGGACATCGCCCAGCGATTCCCGCCGCCCAGGGCGTCTCCTGCGGCGACTGAGGGCGTAAGGCTGCCTCTCCCTCACGCGTTCCGCCTCTTCGATAAAGAATATGAATATGAACTTTAGACGATGCAATTTTATTGTTGCTTCAACGTACTGCAATTTAATCGCACCGAGTAAATCAGGCTTTAGCCTGTTGTGGGTTTTATGTATAAGCTATGCTCATTTGTTTTTTTTTTCTTTATCAGGTCCAGTAGCAGCGTCCGTGCTGCTTCTGCTTGTCAGCAATACTTTTGCTATGTGGGATGTCATACTTAGGTAAGTTGAAGGTTTGATACTCTCAAAACAAAACAAGTTGCACTGCTATTGCTAACAATCTGCAATGCTATTATTTTCTTAACCGTTATTTTTACTGAAACTTGCATTATTTTTTTTCTGTTAAATCAAATTGTACAAATTTATGTCCAAAGAATTTATAACAAAATAAAATATAGAAATGTAATATTTATTAACTCGAAAAATGCTACGCATTCGCATTATTAAAACGACTTTCATTTATTCATTTTATTAAAATTGTCAGAATGATATCATCGAAATAATAATAATTTATTTTTGTTTGAAAAGTTTCTTACTTATTAATTTCGTCTCCTTATTTCCAGGAATATCCTGCGATGATGTCTGGCCTCGGACGACTGGGCTGCTCCGATTTATATGTAAATAAGAGGGAATTTTTTTAAATAATAAACTGAGTTTTATGTTAAAATATACTTAATATAAATTTATAATGTAGGTAACCGTTACACGTATACGGGAATGTCAGCTACAGATGTGGTGTTTTATTTAATTTTTATTACTGAAAAGCGTAAAGTAATTAGGGTTGTTTTTATTAATCTGCGGTACTAAATCATGAAAATAATTGAACTGAATGATACGTTTCAATACTTCAATTATTATATTATACAGGGTTACTTGTAATTCGACGTATTCCTTGCAGGACATCATAGTAGGGTTAAAATGCAACAAATTAAGCTACCAAATGTTCTACCGAAATTCAATAGTTTTTGAGTTACTTAGATTTTTATTTTTTTTGATGACTTCAAAAGTGATTTACGGTGCGACTATAATGGAATTTAAGTTATTACCATAGCTGATGCCGTAGCAGATCTTTGCTAAAAATTAAAAGTTGAAAAATGCCTAAAACTTTGGCAAAGATCACTATTTAACATTTTATTTTTAATCATTTATATTTTTCTTAGTCAAAAATTACAAAAAAAATTTTCGGTAGAACATTTGGTGGCTTAATTTGTTGCATTTTAACCCTACTATGACGTCCTGCAAGGAATACGTCGAATTACAAGTAACCCTGTATAATTACAGGGTAAAATTAAATTTGCTAGCGAAACTCCGCAAAAGTGACGTAATATTATTTAAACATTATAAAAAAACACAATAACCAATTTCTTTTGTTAGGGTTCCGTACCAAAATGGCAAAAAGGAAGCCTTATGTTGTGACTCAGTCTGTCTGTATGTCTGTCTGTCTGTTGTCACAGCTGGATTTGTCAAGAACTATTAATGCTATCTACTTGAAATAAGGAACATTTTTAGATGACGTTTGCCCAACTATTTTGCAAATAAGAAAGAAACAAAAATATAGGTAGGTATATGTTTTTTGGAAACCTCTGTGCAAAATTTCAGCTTTCTATGTCCAACGGTTTGGGCTGGGCGTT
The DNA here is from genome assembly GCA_905163495.3 of Cosmia trapezina. Classification (NCBI taxonomy): domain Eukaryota; kingdom Metazoa; phylum Arthropoda; class Insecta; order Lepidoptera; family Noctuidae; genus Cosmia; species Cosmia trapezina. The sequence continues at coordinate 6,774,222 of LR991020.1, forward strand.
GATGAGTCAGTCAATCAGTCAGTCAGGACTTCTCTTTTTATTTATATAGATTACAGGAAAAATAAAACAATGTCTCTAAATACCACAGTTTTTCAGAAATCATCAACACAATTACATATAAATGATGGTACGTACTGAACCCTCGGTGCGCGAGTCCGACTTGCTCTTGACAGGTTTTTTTTCATGTTTAGATATCAATACTCATCACGTCTACAGAAGTTTTGCTAGCTAATTTAATGTGACCTTGTGTAAAAGTATGTAAGGTACTAATATTCTGAGCCTAATCAGATGAATAGGCTTATCTCTACGGCTTAAGAAACATGTTAATTATATCACCGTCAATACGTCTGAGCTAAACTCCACAACGGAGACTGAAGGTTAAATGTGAAGAGGGCTTAACCGCAGTATAGAAATGTTACAGTAGTTAATCTTCATAGAAAACGGCCGAAATGACGTGCTTCAAAATCACAGTATATACCCGTACGCAACAGTTCGAGTGCGGTCCTTCCCAGTAGTCAAACTATTTTGTCCAACTGATTTGACCACAAGGAAATTTGACCATGGATCTTTCCCCGTGGTGAAACTACTCAAATGATCCTACCTATATGAAGTTTGACTGCTGTAGTTGTACAGTTATGATAAAAATTAAAACCGAAATATATTTTTTTCGATGTTATACAGGGTTTATTGGTAAAACACCAGCAACCTCTTAAGAGGTCATTGTACTCATCATTATGAACAACTTTTACTACGGGACCAAAGCTGAAATCGCGAAAAAAAAATCAGCTGCTTCCTACATTTTGACGAGTTTGATGTAGATAAATGTACTGAACAGCTGATTTTTTTTTCGCGATTTCAGGTTTGGTCCCATAGTAAAAGTTGTTCATAATGATGAGTACAATGAGCCCCTAAGAGGTTGTTGGTGTTTTACCAATAACCCTGTATATTAATGTTCCAAATTATTAAATCACAGTTACCAGTAGTCCCTTAAAAAAAAAATACTTTACTTCGGACCTTGATCCTTAAGATGTTAGTAATACATTAATCTGTGGTAAGACACACTATCTTATTAGTTCGATGCCTTTGTATACGGACCATGACATTGTATTCTAAATGATTTGTTTTTTATCTAATTTGTGTTCTCGAAATATTGAACGTATTTTTCAATTTTTGATTATGAATAATTTGAAATTCAACAAAGGAACACAATTTTATTTTGTAAGACGCGACACTTGAAATTTGACATTAATTTTATCTTTGACTGTACATATTTAAACTGCATGTATACAGCGTACTAAAAAGTTGCAATATCAATAAAGTTTGACCACTGGGAAAATTATTCCTTGTGGTCAAATCAGTTGGACAAAATAGTTTGACTACTGGGAAGGACCCTTCGAGCGCGTAGCAGTTAGGCACGGCCTGACGCGTATTTATCTACCGAACGGCCGTAGGTAATTAACTCAAGGTCACTGCCCAAATAAACTATTGTAGCTCTATTATTCTGTGGCTTATTTATCATAAGCCACGCACTGGCTAAACCTTATTATTGAAGCAAATCCCGCCAGTTAACCGGACTAATGGATTTATGCATAATCACATTATAATAATGTTCAAACTATGCAATTATCTTTAACCCAATCAAGTTGTGGATACGGTCTCCAGCTGGTATATTAAATGTTTTATGAGAACAATAATAGCAGCTTAATTGTCCCATTGTAGGGAAAAGGCTTCTTCTCATACAAAGAAGGCAATGATCACCATGCTTCAGGCTCATGTTAACTGTAAGTTCAGGTTTCCTCATGATGTTTTCTTTCAGAGAGACAGTAATGTCCAAGATAAACCCAGAAAGTATATATGAATTCAGAAAGTCACTTTGGTACTAAAACAAAAATAAACAGCGTGTAAGTGTAAACAGTAGCAATATTTTAAGGGGTCATTGTACTCATCATAATGAACAACTTTTACCGTGGAACAAACCTGAAATTGCGAAAAAAAATCAGCTGTTCAGTACATTTATGTTCGCATAATTCGTCAAAATTTAGGGAGCAGCTGATTTCTTTTGCAATTTCAGGTTTTGTCGCATAGTAAAAGTTGTTCATAATGATGAGTACAATGACCCCTTAAAAGATTGCCACTGTTAACACTTACTGTATACTTATATAATTTGACAGAAATAAGTGGTTCTCAGACAAAATAACATTAATTGAAAAATAATATTTCAAAGTATTTATTTATTTGAACTAGATCTCAAAAGCACGATGTTAAAGTCAAATTATAAAGCTATGTAAACAATTTTATTTCTCATCGCATACAACGAAAGTTTCACGTCTATTTTATAAGTTTTTTTTTTCAGAAATACGTGTACTTATATTAATTTATGTAGCATTTATGAAAAGCCACGTAATTAAGGAATGTATATAGTTTTGTAATATATAAGTGATAATAATTTCATGGATGTCCTTGTAATAAATTGTGTGATCCGTAGAATTTAGTAGATAAATATTAGCCAAAATAAATATTTAAAGTGTAATCTTATCACTTGGTGTGGACAAATATGCCACTCGTGTAAGAACATTAACACACGACGCAACTTTTTCAGACTACCTAAGCCTGCAAAAAGTTGCGAATTTTTATTTATATTTTTGTTTTTATTTTGTACAAAAATATGTGTAGCTATCCTGTTACTCTTCATTGAGCTTAGAAAAAGTTACTGATATGTTTAATTATTAAATATGAATCGCCAAGGCTAAAATAAATTTGTAATATACTTACAATAATTGGAAATCTTAAAACTCATACAGCTATAATTATAGACATCTATTGTAAAAATGTTTTCTAAGAGAATAAGACCTTTTGAGATTCTTTTAAGCGTGAGTCCTTAATTTTTAAATAAAGTAAATATTAGACCATGATTTATTTAAGTTAGCTTAATTTTGTAATCGTTGTAAAGAATTTGTCATAAGGTCTTCGTAGTGATATTTGTGATAGATTAATATAATTAGAAAACCCTGACAGAAACTCGTAAAATCGACATGCCACGCCAAAATTTATAAACGTTTTTCTATACATTTGTATAGAAAAAAATGTAACAGAGCGAATATTGAATTTTATTAAATACTAATGTATTAATTATATCGTGTGGATAAATAAATTAAAAAAGTATGTGTAGAATTACGCAACTAAAATGTTGCTCTTATGATCTTCCAGTGTGTAAGTTTCCTCTTCCAAAAAAAGGCTGTCCACACACTCCAATTTTTGATCGAACAAAAATGTTTTGGTCTAATTTGAACGTCGTTCGTCTTTATATAAGTAATCAAATCAAATCAAAGTTTATTTGTGAACATAGGTAAATAAAAGGTCTTAAAATATACATTTTAGCGTGATCTCTATCCACCAATGCAATTGGTATACAAATAATTCGTTATATAATTTTAAAAAGTGCTAATAATTATTCGGAAACATGCAATAATAATAATCAAAAGAATTTTATAAAATTAAACAAATAATTTCAAAAGTCTAAGTCACTTACTATTATATTATAATGTCGATGATGTCAAAAAAACGCGTTGTTTTGGTTGACATATTTGATACATCAGACATTAAAGTTTAGTTTCGTCTGAGTAATATGTAATTTTCTCATCAAGGTGGTTTCTTGAACTGAAACGAAATACTTACTCTGTTAACTGCAACTGGGGCAGTAATTGTTCAGAACAGAGCAATTTTATTTATGAATAAAATACTTTTGAAGACCGTTTTCTTCTTGAATACGAAACGCAAAAGTGTTCCAAATATCTACGTCTTAATTCAAAGTTAATGCGAATACAAGTAAGCATTATGTCTTATAATAAATCTTGAAACACGCAAAATATGCCCAAAGAGTAACTTGTAAACTTGCCAAGTTTAACATTAGCATGAAAATGCCAAAAAACTTCTGAACGCTGATATAATATTTTTTACGCATAAAATAAAATAATATATCGTGACTGTTAAATTGAAAAGTGTAGTGTGTGAGCGGTTTTAGGCTGTCTGCACACCTCGCCACCGATTATGTATGTGAGAAAATCTCTTAGAACGAATTGTTATTATGATGCGGCTTATAATCGTATTATTTGGCGCTAACTAATAAGTTGATATTTGCGCGATCATTAAATTTAAATTGAGAAAAATGGTTGAACAAGTGATTGATAAAACTAAACTTTTCATGAAAAAAAAAACAATAAGAAAAAAATTAAGTGAAAACTTACGACTGTACCCGAATGAACGCGAATCAGCGGTGTGTACGAGTACATGCGATTCAGCGTCACCGACTGATTGGAGTCGAGTATAACCGATTCAGCGTCACTACCCGAGCGTGACGGTTCAGTTTCGTTCACTGTTCAGAAAGAGCGCAAATTGCATGGCGCACTTTGTTTTGCGCTCTTTCTTTTAAGGGGATACATCGATAAAATTTTGTGTTTTAAAATTCCTTTCAAAATTTTGTGAATATGTTTAAATCATTTGGATTTTCCATATATGTTATTTGACTATATTGTCTACTGTTGTACTTAAGCCAAAACATAATTACTTGAAATTTTTTCGATAGAAGAAAATTCCAAAATAGCACCGTCTATTTTCTGTTTTATACGTAAACAGTTCCTTATTGTGCAGTAAAATTTACTTTAAATCAAAGGTAATTTAAATATGTTAAGAACTTACTAAGCTAAAAATGTATTTAAGTATAGCATTTTGTCATAAATCTACATTAAAACGAAGCGCGTTTAGTTTCGGTGCGCGTAAGTTCTTCTATCTCGCGCGTCAAACAAGACAGCCATTTCACTTACACACCGAGCTAAACCACGCTTCGATGTATCCTCTTACCGTGTTGTGTGTGTGGTGTGTTGTGGGGGTGTGTACGTGTTGTTTTCACTTCAAAATTGAATCAATCACTTGGATCACTTATAAACTATATCTACTACCTAAGTAAATACATCAAAACATCACCTTAAAGATAACTGTATGTATTAAAATGATGTAGACAATATTAAATTCGTGTAAGAAATCTATTGAAAATAAACATTGATAAAAATAAAAAATTGTTAGTGAAACGTGTCTCTGAAATATTCGTTTATATGGAAGTTTTATTTATAATATAGCTATTAGAAATAGTGATTATTTCGTTAATGTAAATTTTATACGATGAAGTTTCATGACATGTCTACCGTTGATTTGCTCAATGATGTTGTTCTTTTCATTTGATGAAGTCTGTTAAATAAATTATATAAATAATATATTTTTTTGTTTAATTGCTCGTCTTATGCAAATGCCATGATTTTTACCACCATTGCTATAAGGGAATTAATTGTTAAGCAAATGGATACCCTACATCAATTTGCCGATTTATAGCCATTTTATATAACAGTAAAAGAACGACAGTTGTGATTAAAAGATGACAGTCAATTTGCTAAACAATTAATTTCCTTAACTTTACAAAATATTATAATATTACAGGGTTACTTGTAATTTGACGAGCCTAGCAAGACGTCATAGTAGGGTTAAAATACAACAAATTAAGCCACCAATTAATGTTCTACCGAAATTCAGTATTTTTTTTTGTATTATTTTTGTCTAAGAAAAATAAAATTAATGAAAAATAAAATGTTTAATTATTGATCTTTGCCAAAGTTTTAGGCATTTATCAACTTTTAATTCTTAACAAAGATCTGCTACGGCATCAGCTGTGATAATAACTTAAATTCCAGTAAAGTCGCGCCGTAAATCATTTTCTGAATTGTATTTTTCATAAAAAAAACTAAAAAACTAACTCAAAAACTAGGTAATGAATGTCGGTAGAACATTTGGTGGCTTAATTTGTTGCATTTTAACCCTACTATGACGGCCTGCAAAGAATACGTCGAATTACAAGTAACCCTGTATATTCATAGCTCTCTATGCAGAGGTTCAATCAACATTACACAGACTGTCAGACAGACTGATTATTATGGTAACATAACATCACGCCTCACCCGTAGTAAACTCCGAAGGGTTAAGCAGACCTGCAGTGCGATTCTATAACCATCTCACCGTGAAAACTTAGGTGAAGTGAGCGTGGAGTGAGCTGTCAATAGTGTCAATTCCTACCAAAAACAAACTCACTTCACCTAAGTTTTCACTGTGAGATTTTTACAGAATCGACCGGCTGTAGTGCTATTCTGTACAAATCTCACCGTGAAAACTTAGGTGAAGTGAGCGTGGAGTGAGCTGTCAATAGTGTCAATTCCTAGCATCAGGCAACTGACAACTCACTTCACCTAGGTTTTCACGGTGAGATTTGTACAGAATAGCACTGCTGCACCTATAGTACAGTCGAGTTCATTAAGGCTTGTCCTCCGTAAAATACTGCGAAAATAAGTAACTTTGTTTCCATTTTTTACAGTAACTATAGCATCTTTTTGATAGAAAAAAATACAAAATAATCTAGAATACAGAAGAAGTGATTTCATGTGTTCTGAAATCTATTTTAGTTTGTAGAACTAAAGAAAAAAAAAGGCTAAACCCATTAAAAGTGTTCATAAATTTATACAGTTCTTAACAAAATAATAATGCAAGCGTTGTGTCATCGCGCTTCTCTTTCTTTTCTATGCAGTCCAACAGTGACCGCGCTTTTTACGGCGGACAAGCCTTAATGAATTGTCCTTTTCAGGCTTAAAAATATAGGTATGTATATATGACTATCATTATATTGTGGTCAAGATTTAGATTCATTAATATGTGACTCTTTTTCTCAGTAACATGTATACAGCCAAAGGAAAAGTCGAAAAAGCAAAATCAAAAGCAGTCACATATTAATGAATCTAAATCTTGACTACAATTTAATGATGGTTTTATTTGTCACAATATTATTAACTTTTTTGACGTTCATATATTTTTGAAGCCAGAAAGGGCCAAATATATTAATGAACTCGACTGTACAACTATATTTTTCAAGTTATGTTTAAGTCCCATGTAATAGGGGGCGAGCCTATTGCCATCAAGCGGGCACTAATCCAGACTCCGGGCTGTTAATGAGAAATTCCTGATGGGAAAACCTAATAACACTGCCCGACCCGGTAATGGAACCCAGGACCTCATACTTCTTAGCGCTTGACCACTAGACCAACGAGGTAGTATTTAATATGATGATGATTTTAATTGGAAATTATAACATAAAAAGTAATTATAAAAAAATTAAATCGACTTCAAAAATAAATTAACTCAAAATTATGAAATAACTTTAATTTCGGAAGTCGGTGTCTTGAGATCTGTGTTTTAGGTTTTTGCTAACGGCTTCCGAATTTAAAGTTATATCGCACTAATATTATAAAGGCGAAAGTTTGTGAGTGTGTGTGTGTGGGGAGGTGTGTGTATGTTTGTTACTTCTTCACGCTCAAACGTCTGGACCGATTTGGATGAAATTTGGTACGTAGATAGCTTATACCCTGTATTAACACATAGGCTACTTTTTATCCCGGTCTACGCGGGTAAAACCGCGGGGCACAGCTAGTTATTTCATAACTTTGAGTAATATTTTTTTTAAGTCTATTTAAAAGTTTTCTTACTTTTTTATTTCATAATTTTTAGTTTAGTAAAAGTCAGAAAGAACGTTAACCGAAAATTAAGTAATAGCGCGGGCAGGTGATGCGATGCGACGGGGTGGGTCAGGGGAACAAGAAATTTCACGCGGACGACGTCACGGGCACAGCCTAATAATAAAATAAAAATACTATTTTATCATCACACCCGTATTCCGCGAAGGGTTAAGCAGATTTGCACCTATAGTACACCCATAGTAATCGTAGAATATACAATATGGATGTTTCCAGGTTTATAAAAATAATTCTATTTAGTTCATCAGTCAGATAATAAGAAAATATTGGACACGTATTTTTGTTTTATCATAATTAACTATAACAAACTACGTATGAAATCTAGCAATGAGTGACGTCATGCCACATTTTAACGCATAATTTATCGCCGTAATCTTTTGATTACTTACGTAAAAAAAGAAAAATACGTGTCCAATATCTTTTTAATAATCTACATGACGAACAAAAAAGAAAAATTAGTCTACATCCTATAGAACTTTTGTTGGGACGTGATATAGGTTCTATTATAGTGAGATGAAATGAAATGTCCATTCTATGTTAAACTATGAATTTAATAATGTATAAATTTTGTTACAACTAAACACGGTAAAATGTTACAATAAATGATTGATGCGATTAACGGATATTAACCGACTATATGTGTTGTCACGGAGACGCGTGACTTCGAACTTAACTTGACGGTGCAACGTCATAGGCACTTATAAGCTCGCAAGTGGTGTACATGTGTGGGTAAACATACCACTACAATCCCTATTTTACATTCACGATCCTAATTCGATACTAATACAACAAAAACACTTAGTAAAATGATAAAGACCTTATCACAAAATCAGCTCTAATCCAAACAACCCTGTTGGTACATTCCAAAACAAAAGAAAATCCTCACCTCAGTTAAAAGTAAACACAGCGCTTTAAAAGATAGCAGCATATAAAATCTTACACGAATCTTCTCTAGACGTCCACTCACAAATATTGCCTAGTGGAATTACAGGCATAACAGCCGGAATTACAGTTATTACAGGTGGAATTACAGTTGTAACACCTTGGATATACCGCTAGATTATACTGTGTTGACAGACAATGTGGGTTAAGATTTTCTGGGCTAGTTTTTTCGGTTGTGTTTATGATTTTGTTTGTGTTTTAGATTCAGATAGCCCAAAACCAACTCAAAACCAGTTTTTTGAGTGTTTTAATAGTACGCTTTATTTAAGACTTGCTGTTATTTTGACTTCTTATTTGTTAAATTATAGGTAGGTAGGTACTCATTCATCATCATCATCTGCCTAGCCTTTTCCCAACTATGTTGGGGTCGGCTTCCAGTCTAACCGGATGCAGCTGAATACCTGTTTTTATATGGAGCAACTAGGCAGTTGACCTCGACAACCCAGTAACTGGGTAATACGATACCCCTTGGTAAGACTGATTGTTAGACTTTCAGGCTTCTGACGACCCGTAACGACTGTCCAAGATCCACGAATGACAGCCAGGACCAACGGCTTAACGTGATTTCCGAGGCACGGAGGAGTCTCGGTATGTAAAGATGCTCACCCATCTACGGACCAACCGCGGCAAGCGTAGCTTAACCTGATCGATCTACCCATGCGACTGTTATTCAGGCTACAATAGAAAAGCAACAATAAATAAAAAAATATAAAACTTTGTACCTATGTTTTGATGTTTTTACTCAATCACACAAAAACTGCTAAACGGATTTGGGTGAAATTTGCCACTCAGATAGTTTGTAACCTGGATTAAACATAGGATACTTTTTATACCGGTAGAACGATCTCGTGGTATAACTTCCGAACTCGACGCTGGCAAACCCGCGGGCAAAAGCTGTTGCTGGAATAATTGGAAGATTTTACGTATTTCATTATCATCCACAAAACGACACAAACAGGTTAAGGTTGATGCGTCAGGTTAGCCCGCGAAATTCAAAATTTCTTACGTTTTTTGCAATTTGTAGGTCAGTGTGAGCTTGTATCTTGATTAAAATATGATTCGCGGCCGTAGCTAATATGGCTTTACAGAATTATAATCATTAGAATCAGCAATACAACTCCATAAGTTAGTATTTATCTCAAATCTAGCGATTTCATGAAATCATGAGGTTTGAGGTAAATGCTAACTTGTAGAGTTGTATTGCTGATTCTAATGATTATAATTCTGTAAAGCGATATTAGCTACTGCCGCGAATTATATTATAATCAACATACAAGCTCACACTGATCTACAAATTGCAAAAAACGTAAGAAATTTTGAATTTCGCGGGCTACCTTGGCGCTTTCGCCTTAACGGGGCACCGAGCTTTTTATACACACAATCACGTTTTTATAACCGTTGTTTGAAGTAGTAAACAATTAAATTAAAATCTAGAAAAATATATTGGTATTATTCATGATACGTACTAGACCGTATACAGGATGAAAGCACGATTTGATGAAGTTGGCTCGATAGAATAAATTCGCAAAGTTACCTCTTTTAGAGTAATTTTTTCCTCTATTTCGCTATTTTTTTATATAAATAAGTATTCTTTTAATAAGATTCATTTACTAGTATAAAGTTCATGGATGACTGAAGCGTGTATACACGATAGTTTTTTATTTAAGAGCATTATGATGAAAATAACAACGAAAAACATTGAAAAAGTGCAAAAGTGTGGTTATTTTCTTTACTCTTTACACGTAAATAAAAGGACAGAAAGAGAGGGAAAAAGCTCGGTGCGCCCTTAATAAACACTGACCACAATAATCCGCAGACCACAGACCTAATCAGTATGGAAACCAAACCATAATCAGATTTCGAATATCAGTAGCTGACTCGGTTCCGATAAATATTGGTCTCGGTTTCGGTCTCGTCTTGGATTTCAAACTTCGGTTATTGAATACGGCTAAATAGTAAACCACAATTGATGACCCAAAGCTGATATTATTTAAGCTTATCTCTGATACTAGAACTATTATAAAACAATTGTTTCTATGATATAAACTGTAAGAATAGTCTGATATAATATAAAATGTATGAACAATGATAATTATTAATATAATGTAAATTGTTTAACTGTAATATTGAGTATTGTACCTATACTTTTTGATTTATAACAATTTAAATTGCAATGCCTTAACAGGCAACTAAGTTCTAAGAACCTATATATTTGTTAACATCTTCAAAATTGTACACTTAGTTCGCAATAAAGAATTAGATTTTGAATTTGAATTTGAATCTAGTTTCATCACGTCGAGCGGTGTGCGAGCGAGAGCGCGCGAAGTGTAGTTCGCCTTATCGCGACAATGTGGCCGCAGCGTTAGGTGGTTAGAAGCAGTCTTACCAAGAGGTATCGTATTACCTAATAACTGGGTTGTAGAGGTCACATAGGCAGTCGCTCCATGTAAAACACCGGTATTAAGCCGCATTCGGTTATTATGGAAGGCGATCATAACATAGTTGGGAAAAGTCTAGGCTGATGAAGAAATATAAAAGTGATTAGGTAATTATTAGAACAGCAACATTCAAAAGAGTTGTCACCAGAGCGGCAATTCTCGTATTTTTAACAACGTTCGCAATCTCATCTCAGTCTCAATCTGTCAAAAATTGTATAGCGTTTACCTACATTTTTGACATTTGATTGACGCTGGCATGAGATTGTGAACGTTTTTAGGTACGAGAATTGGCCATCAGGTGTTCTCCTACTGCGTGTCATATCATAAGGCCAATTCTCGTACCTAAAAACGTTCAAATTCCAGTTTAATCTCATGCCAGCGACAAACAAATGTCAAAAATGTAGGTAAACGCTATACAATTTTTGACAGTTTGAGACTGAGATGAGATTGCGAACGTTGTTAAAAATACGAGAATTGCCCCTCAGATCTATCTATATAAATAAAATATTTTTCAATACACTTTCTCGAAAACTGGTTCATATCGCACTACAATTAGGTTCACAATGCAATGTATGTCGCACGCGTACGATTTTTCATTTTCCCACCCGTGTGCGGGAATAAAAATTGCCACAGATAACTTATACCTATACTTAGTACAAATTGGTTCAATGCCTCTTATTCACAACTCTCTATTCGGAGGTGATTTTTTGTTTTTAATCTCGGCAAAGAGATATGCGTCTTAATATTTTTTGAATATTTAAATAATGTTTCTTTATAGAATATTATCAAAAACACATTACAATAAAAAAAACGTTTATAAACAAATTAACATTTATTTGTGTTCTAAACTCAAAAATATTTGAATTTTCTATTTTTCCTATTAGGCTGTTTATCGGCTTTATACCTTTGCTTCTCTTTCAACCTGGCGAAAGCAAAGCGCGGAAAAAAAAGAAAATTTAAATCATTGTTCCCTATTAATTCATGACTAAAATATTTTCCGTTATTTTACGTGTTTTTTATTTTATTTATTCAAAAGTTTATTGAAAAACGTCGTTTGATACTCGTGGACATTTGTTATTGCAGTTCTCGGCTCAAAAACAACCTCGCCTACGACTCGGGTGTTTTAATTCTGCCTCGAATGCAATAACAAACGTTCTCCACTTGTATCGAAATTTACTATTTTTTTTTGTGTTTGTATTATAAAAACAAGGCTTTTATGAAAGAAAATGTTTGAAAAATTTCAGGGAAAATGAAAAAATTCGGGAAAACTGAAAGTGCATGATTTTCTATTGACATTTTGTATGAATTATTGTTTTGACAGGACAACGATTGTCGGGTCAGCTAATACCAAATAGATACAACTTCACATACCTACATAGACTTAAAACTACACTCTGACTATACTCTGTAGTTCACAAAAAAAAAATATTCTGTGCGGAGTATAAATCCATGACTGGAGAAGTGAAGCGCTCAAATTATCAACTTGTGATGAAGATGGTAATCATAATCCAATCTCCTACCAAGACCAAACTGACCTTAGATTTTTAAGCTATAAAAATTTCTTGATCTCTCATGGTTCATACGACATTTAAATCAACAAAAAACAACTGTATTATTTAATAATTTTTTTAAAAACATGCTTTTAATAATATAGTTAACATCTAGGACAGATTCCTTGTCAAGACAAATCAAATGAGCCCAAACTCGATTGGGTTGCGTCGGTTTATAATCGAGTTCTCATAGCCGCCTTCCGACTCCATCATCAGATCAGCTCCATGTCATAATAATATTGCATTTTCTTTCGATTTACATTATGCATATAAATAATTATTACAAGTAGTCTTAGCTATCGCATTAGGTTTGTAACCTGTAATGATAGTATAAGAGTTTTAAATAAATAAATAAATAATAAATAAATAAAATTTCAGCTCAATCAAAAACCGGGAAGTAGGGAAATTAAATGGGAAGATAACTGTCAAAATGGCGCTATCGTAGCTAGTTCCCAACACAAGCTAATAATACAAGGCGTGAGGGGATTCTTTTTTAGTTTTGCAAAAATTACGCGTTTTTGTGTTCCTAAATACACTAAAATCGGAGTCCATCATTTCGCGAGATACGCTACAATTAGTTAAGATATTAAAGCCAAAGACTTACTTAGAATATTACTTAGATAGAACAATAGACGGGACATAGCGTAATCCGATACTTATGACCAGTGGACAAAAGTCTATGCCTATATTATGACATGTCGCATGCGTGATGACAATGCGTGTCTACCAAAAGCTACCAAAAGTCACTGACACATGGGATTACAGTTTTTCTACGACATTTCTTCTGATAGCCTCTCTATATTATCTTTAATCTCTTTGATTAGAGTTATCCGTAAAGATTTAAAAAAAAATAACAGAGTTCAAAACATTTTGAAGAATAGACCAGGATTTAATAAATATATAATAATTATTCCTGGATTTCTTAAAAGCTCCTATTCTACTTATAAAGACACTCAATCATCGGAAAGATTTATATGAAACTAACTTTTGCCCGTGTATATGTCGGAAAATATCCCACGGGAACCAACGACCGTGATAAAAGTATTCTATGTGTTAATTCAGGTTATAAACTATCTGTGTGCCAAATTTCACACAAAACCGTTTAGCCATTTTTGCGTGATTAAGGAACAAACATCCAAACACAAACTTTCTCATTTATAATATTAGTAGGATTATTTACTTTGTCGCACAAAATATTTGTTTAATAAGACGTCATTATGTTCAAAGATCAACGTACATCAACCTTGGTATTATATAAGGATATTTTCCTTTCAATGTATCCCTCATTACTTCCTTACAGTATCGGAAAAGGGGACTCTAGTGGGTCGAATGTGAAAAGAGATTTATTGGCAAGCAAAAATATCTTTTTATTATGACATCAGTTTGAACAGTCTGTTCGTCCCAATTATTATTGACGCTGACTGTACGTTTTAATAATAACAGATTTCAAAATTATAGTTAAAAAAAACTAAAAAACTCGCTTTAATACCAAATTAACTAAAAAGTAAAAAATAAAAAATGCGTGGGGTGCTTTGAATTACAGAGTTAGTGTAAGAATGTCGTACAAAGCACCCCACGCTTCTTTTTATTTTTTACTTTTTAGTTCAGTTTAACAGTATTAAAGCGTGTTTTTTAAACTATAATTTATTTTTAAATTTTTTAGAGTCGAATTTCCCAAATAAAATTTATTCTATAATTATTATATCGAAGTACCATCGTATTATATTTTTTTTTAATTTTTATGTATATTTTATTATTTTTATTTTAAATTGTTTTATTAATTGTTAAAGAGCCCTGTTAAGTGTGCAAAATTTTGAACTAATCTGACCATTTAAGGCAACGCTATCTGACTTTTGATGATTTTAAACTGAAGATCACGTCTAAACGAGTAGTGTTAATGATTTTAAAAAAATATATGTTAAATTAGAGCATTTTCTTAATAACTTAATATGTGAATATTTTAGATTATGTTTATATTAAATAGTGTAATTAATTTGTAAAGTTATGTCTAACGCAGATAAAAAACTGAGAATCACGCAAAAACTGTCATGCGTATTTTTTATGAAACCTTCACCATTTTAAAGGTAATTTAATCATTTATCTTTTAGTATACGTGTTTTATTAAAATGGCTTTTGTTTTATGTATAATAAATTAATAATGCGTCTAATTTGGGACAGCGCTCCTTGATGGGCGAGTCCTATTACTAGCTGGACGTACGACGCGTTGCGTGAGCTCAGCACAGAACACGCAAGCTAACCACTCAAGGTCATTGGCGTATAGTTCCGCCTTAAAGTGGGTAAAAATCGAGTTCAAAGATTCCGTTACATACAAACGTACACACATACTGCAAAAAAAATAAAAATAGTAAAAGCGTGTTAAAATAGCAGTACAATGTATACGTGAGCAGTTTCCTATGGCTGCGTTTTGCCCTTGTACCTGTACATTGGAAAAACGCGGTTCATCATTGCCTAAGGCATTCTACGAGTACTATAAAGGAGTACTTTTAAAATCTAAGACACAGTTTACAATTATTGGCATTTGTTTCAGTACAGATTTGGTATAGGAATCATAAAAATCCTCAATATATAATTTTTAGGCATGTAGATCCTGTCCCCGAAATGATTCCGCACGAAACAATAAAATTTACCGAAAAACACAAACAAAACCACGTGAAAACACTATACGACAATTTAAATTACGTTAAGGAATCCTTAACAAGAGATTGTAGGGCATGTACACACTTAAAATTAAGAGACCGCACCCCGTAACCGGAATACACAATTCAACTATCCAGTGTAAACTGACCTTAATATTAGGTGACAATGTTTGGTGGGAAAGTTCAGCATAGATTGGATTGTGTGGGTGGTAGATTATAATAAATGTAAATTTTAACGTTTGTATGAAGTCATTTTACTTTGTAGCTCGTTAACTTTTGTGACTAAACTAGTGACACGTTAGGGTTATATTACAGTTAGTATAAAGTTACAGATTTGAGCCTCCTATAATTGAAGTATTAAATAACACAGTCAAGTTACTGGCTTCATTCTATATTTTTATTCTGTTTACTTATCTGCTTTGCAAAGGCATAATATTTAGGATATAGTTAGTGATTTAAAAGAGTGATTTGATTTAAAAGAGTGTCCGTGGAGTTTCCTGCCCGCTCTACTCCATAGGATCTACGCTTTGGAATGGGCAACTACCTTCATTTTTCTGACTGACCGACCCCTTGACAATTCAAAAGTGCCTGTAATTGGTTTATTTGAAATAGATGCTTTGAGTTAGAGTTTGAGTTTGAGTGCTCGGGTCGATCGACCAGGTTAAGCTAAGCTTGCCGCGGTTAGTCTGTGGATGGTTGACCATCTTTTTTGGTACTATACCAAGAACCCTCCGTGCCTCGGAAAGCACGTTGAGCGCTTGGTCCCGGTTGTCATTCTTGGATCTCTGACAGTCGTTACATCGTCAAAAGCCCGAAAGTCTGACAACCAGTCTTATCAAAGGATATCGTACCGAGTACCTAACGTGGTTGTGGAGGTCAGATATGGAGTCGCGGTAAGACTGGAAGCCAACCCCGGAAAAGGCTAGGCAGATGATGATGATGAGGTAGTGTTCTCGTAAAGAATTCAAAAGATTCTAATTTTCCCACAGCTGCAACTGGCAATCAGAACTGTTTGTGAGGGAGAGTGAGTCGTAGGAGGCGAACAGTGAGCCAATGCGATTGGTATGAGTAGTTTAACATCTGTCGTTTTGTTATTTTGATTGAGTCCATTAGAGGCTATTCAACCCTGACTGAAAATTAGTCAACCAATTTTTATCTTTTTTATTACGGACGCTTTTAACGTGCACGTCTTTCTACATTGTTCTCACATCTATATTTTCAATATGAACGATGTAACCAATATTATGTAAAATATTTGATTTAAAAGAGTGTCCGTGGAGTTTCTTGCCCGTTCTTCTCCAGGATCTACGCTTTGGAATGGGCAACTAGCTTCATTTTTCTGACTGACCGACCCCAGACCGACCCCTTGACAATTCAAAAGTGCCTGCAATTGGTTTATTGGAAATAAATGCTTTGAGTTTGAGTTTGATTGATTCATGAAATCTTGGTCTTTAAAAAGAACAACCATATTATGATAAGATTCATTGCATTTCAAATTCAACCGACTTCCAAAAACAACACTGCAAAGTGAAAAATAACTTTAATTTGAAATAAATGCTTTGAGTTTGAGTTTGATTGATTCATGAAATCTTGGTCTTTAAAAAGAACAACCATATTATGATAGGATTCATTGCATTTAAAATTCAACCGACTTCCAAAAACAACACTGCAAAGTGAAAAATAACTTTAATTTGAAATAAATGCTTTGAGTTTGAGATTGAGTTTGATTGATTCATGAAATCTTGGTCTTTAAAAAGAACAACCATATGATGATAAGATTCATTGCATTTAAAATTCAACCGACATCCAAAAAGAACACTGCAAAGTGAAAAATAACTTTAATTTCGGCAGTCGGTGTCTGGTTATTATGTTTTTTCGTTTTTTGCCACTGACTTCCAAAATTAAAGTTATTTTTCACTTTGCGGCGTTGTTTTTGGAAGTCGGATATTTTTTTTTTATAAAAATGTTTTTATTTTACATTTTTTAGTTATGGTACCTACCCCACACAAATTCTAATACCACTACCTGCAAAAGAAGCTAAAACATAAAAAAAAACATTAAAACATTCACATAAAAAGTATGGAAAAAATACGTATTATTGAAGCTAACTCAAAAACTACCAAAGTTATGAGACCAACTTTGAGGTATCTCTCGAACAAAACAATTTTTTTTTCAAATCGGACGACTCTGTAAAAAGTTAGGCGTGACCATGTATAAAAAAATGTATAGGTACGTGTCGAATTGAGAACCTCCTCCTTTTTACCGTCGGTTAAAAATGGCGAATAATGTATGTAAGTCCGTATGTAAAAACGAGCATATTGTCCTTATAAAGCCACTATTCAAACATAGCATAGTTCAGGAAGCTCACATCACGACTTGTGAACGAGTTTACAGTGCCACGAGTCGAGGCATACCGCGTGCCTCCCCACTCGATGTTCTTATTGATGACAGGGCATTAGATACTTCTTTAATATCTTTAAATTTATACCCATTTATGGGTGCGGACTCGTAGTCACACCAAGTTGTAACACCAGTGTGAATAACAGTAATTTTTTTACTGTTAGTCACACTGCTAATAATTCTACACTATGTTCCACTTGTCATTATCAACTAGTGCGGTGAAATAAATATTTGTTTCAATAGAAAACGATGGATTTTGTACCTTTTAAACGTTTATTTATCCGATCGGTCCACCACTAGGCCAAACCCAATGGCTCCTCTTAATTACAAGCGACATCGCGGCAGGACCAGACAAAGATGGCGGGATGAGCTGGTTTCTTTCAATAAGAACTGGTACTTGAGAAGTTTTGAATAGAGATAAGTGAAAACAGAGTACAGAGACGTTTGCCCTGTAGTGGGTACCACAGCCTTGTAATAATAATAACCGCACAGGGCAGCTTGTGGCGAGCTGCCTCACGGACCCAGTCTCCCGGGAGAAGTCTTGTTTCTCATCTCAGGCTTGCAATTATTGATCGACTGGAGTCAATACTGACGAGAAATAAAGATCCTACTTCTTTCTTGCCTTAATTGGCCACCAAACGTGCTTGCTGGTAGGGATCATAACCGATCACCGCAATTGTCCTGGTAGCTGTCAAATACATCTACACTCTTCAAACACCTCGGAATAAATCGCTACGTCAATAGGGGCTAGCGGCCGTTTTCCGGATCCTCTTGATT
The DNA here is from genome assembly GCA_905163495.3 of Cosmia trapezina. NCBI lineage: Eukaryota > Metazoa > Arthropoda > Insecta > Lepidoptera > Noctuidae > Cosmia > Cosmia trapezina. The sequence continues at coordinate 6,792,608 of LR991020.1, forward strand.
GTGCCATTTGATCCACGTTTAGTAACCTAGGTCAGGCAGGGACCTGGGGCCATAGTCCATCTACAGCTCCAGGTCCACTATAGCCACCCAAACCCATAGCCCAATCTCTTTTTGTTTTTATATTCTGCAACAATTCTGCACTTTAACCTGGGGTTTATCCTTGGATGCACTTGCATAGTGCATACAGTAATAGGCGTCGGTTGGTGTCTCATTTCATTTAAAGTTACCTAAGGGGACACTGTGGGTTGTCTTCAGCCCCTCGTATAGGTGCCAAAGATCCGAACCCAATGGTCACAAGATAAATAAAACCAAAAATATGAATAACACTTTGTCTATTAACTCTAGTGACAGTAAAACATGAACAATAAACAAAGACATCAAAATATTTGACAATAAACAAAAATTAATTTCATTTAAAATCAAAATCAAAAGTTATTTATTCAAATTAGGCTGAGAATCAGCACTTTTTGAACGTCGAAATTACATAAGACAGTCCCACAAAACGCCCGCCCTTCACCACTTCCTAGTGCTTTAGCTGGGAGGAAGAAGTAGCGCAACAAACTCCCCAGCAGCACAGATGTCGTTCAGTTAGAAGAACTTGATTCTATTTCTTGTTCTACCTATTTCATATTTCATACAGACTGAAAGTCCAATTATGTAACTGATTGTTTAAACCACGGCTATTTTAATAGCAGCATTTAAAGAAATGCCATAAAGATATTTAGGAGGGTAGATGGCGTTGCCGTCAAGTAAACATTGTGCTCCGTATAATTTAATTCGAAAAAATGTTCTAAGTGATAATTTGCCGAACAGTATAGTGTTAAACTAATCTAGATAGTGTTAATTTCACCTAACATTGTTATCTCAACCGAACTCCCACAGAGAACATTGTTACAATGATTTAAAGATTTGAACTCTGAATCAAGGTGTTTGTGTTGTGTTGATAAAGTGACCTAAACAATAAACAAAACCAAATAGATAACTTACCATGCAATTTAATAAACAGTTGAAATATAACAGCAAAACATAAGTGGCAAAAATAACATTAAGTGAAGAAATATTCGACCCACCCGCAAGTTTTTGTAAAATTGGTGTCAAATAAACTGACGATCTGACGAGAAACAACGATGAGAATTAAAACCATATGAAAGGTAGGGAAATTACGAATAATGAAAATTAATTTTCCTACAACTATTACACACGAAAATTAAATTGCAAATAACTGGAATGCACGAGCATTGATTTGATTTTGAAAACAATGCCATCTATTAACGAATAGAGTAACATATTACTTATTACTTCATTTTGGGCCTAATAAAAGAGTATTCTATCTTTCTATCATATCTATCCTATCTTGAGTCAAATTGTGAACTCACTTTTCGGCAATTAACACAATCTATTGCCGACAAGAGAAACATACACCAAACACCAATACTTCAAGTACCGCAATCCACTACTAGAGGGCGCTACTAGTCCCAAAATAAACAGAAATGGTTTCTGAATGTGCGGGCTGTCATCAGAAAATACCGGAAGCAGAAAAACTTACCTGTGCGCATTGCAAAAATGCATATGACTTAAAATGTGCTAATGTTTCAATTCGTCATTTTACAAAATTGATGACTTCTGAGCATAAAATTAAATGGCAATGTCCAGCTTGTTACTGCAAAACCCCTAAAGTCGGAAATGCAAATACCCCTATACGCCTACAAGACCGTGACCTACCGCAACAAACGAAATCACCTTCTGAAGAATGTAATGTCACCTTAAGAAGGGTGAACACAAAAACAAACGCTAACAACTGCACTTTTAATTCTGAAGACCTAACTATACTAGGCGACACACTGAACACAGAGGAAAAGGAAACAGCCAGTCAAACCGAACTAACATTACAAAATCTAAGTGAAATTATAATACTGCGCCTTAAAGAAAATAATAAATCCATTATAACAGAAATTCAAAATACAATCCAAACCGAGATAAATAAAGCCATCACTGAATTAAAGGTAGACATCCAACTAAAAACAGATGCCTTGGATATCCAGAACGAACTAAGAAAGGAAGAAATAGAAAGAGTAAACCTAAAAATTGAAAACCTTACAAAAGAAAATGAGAAACTAAAAAAAGAAATTTTAGATATAAAAAACAGAAAAGATACCCCAACCGCGATTTGCACTGAAACAAACACGAAAAAAATAGTTCTCTACGGATTTGCTGAATATTACAAAGAACCGGAATTTGACCTACACAACAGAATCATTGAAGTATTCTACAACACGATGAACGTAGACCTGACGGGATATATAGAAGAGACATACCGAGTGGGTAGATACAACAATAACAACAACAGACCACTTATCATCGAATTAATCAGCAAAAGAATGGCCAAGTACGTAATAAGCAATAGCCAATACCTTCAGGGTACTCGGTTATTTGTCTCAGAGTTCCTAGATACCAACACGCGAAGAGAAAGACAATTACTGCGAGAGGAAATGCTTCAGGCCCGAAGAAACGGATTATTTGCAATCATCAAAAACAATCAATTGTTTATTGAAGGACAGAAAGTTAACCAGAGCAACGAAATATATAAAACGATACAAATCAATGACTCGAAGGGAACCACATATAACTACAATGTAGATCGAACCTGCGATCAGCCTACCATCAACGAAGACACAAAGAATCACTCCTTTCGAAAGCATAGACCAACCTTGTAAAATTCTCTTCCAAAACATGCAAAGTATATCCAACAAGCTACACATTATAGAAGCATTTTTATCAGAAAACCCTATCTATCAAGCTATATGCATATCTGAGTCCTGGCTATCCGAAGACAAAATTTCCCTCATCCAAATAAATGGCTATAATCTTGCATCATCATACTGCCGGAAAACTCGAGGAGGAGGCGGCGTGTGCATCCTCCTACAAGATCAATTTGAGTATATAGAGAAAAAGGATATCTCAAACATGTCTACAGAATATGTACTGGAAGTGTGCGCTGTTGAGTTACCTAAACAAAACCTTTTGTTAATTACTATGTACTGGAATAGAAGAGAGGAAGATACATTCATTGATAAATTAAAACAAATTCTAAACTATTTAAACATTAAGTATAATAAATTTAACATTGTTATAGGTGGAGATTTTAACATTAATATTTTGGGCAACAACTTTAAAACTAACCAGTTTCTGGATCTCATGCTAGAATACAAATTCACTCAACATATAAAAATACCTACGCGTATTACAGAAAAAACATCAACATGTCTTGATCTAATATTTACGAATTTCAGCGACAAAAATATGTTTACAACCGTAGAAAATTTCGGACTTTCAGACCATAGTGGAACAATTATAAACCTAAGCATACCTCAACCAGCGAAAAAAATTACATGGTACACAAATAAAAGATTATTTAATAAAGCGAACATTACACAATTTAAATCAATATTAAGCACACAAAACTGGCACGACATTATACAATCAAACAATAATATAAATGAAAATTATAATTCTTTCAACAATCTCTTAATAAAAATTTTAAATCAATGCATACCTATGCGTAAAATGAAACTTAAAACTAACAATAAAAAATACTGGCTAACTACAGGCATTAAAGTTTCCTGCAAAAACAAAAGATTGTTAAAATTATTTTCCAATAAAACCAAAAACCAAATAATTACACAGCATTATAAAAAATATGAAAAAATATTAAAAAGTTCAGTTACCACTGCAAAAAAATTACAATATATAAACAAAATAAAGAAATCAGACAACAAAGTAAAAACGATGTGGAGTATTATAAATGAGAGGACAAATAAAAAACCAACAAAGGAAAAATGTAGCATAAAATTACAACACAATGATACTATAATAACCGAACCCAAGCAAATTGCGAATATTTTTAATGACTTCTTTGCGTCAATAGGAGAAAATTGCAACAATCCATCTGGTACTGCACTGGGCGGCATGTCAACATTAAACTCCACGGAGAACACCATGTTCCTTAGCCCAGTAGAAGCTTGGGAAGTTAACACATTAATTAAAAACCTAAAAAATAAACGAAGTTACGGTTTAGACGAAATTCCACCTATGTTATTGAAAGAATGCGCAAATGAACTCACCTTACCATTTTATCTACTATTAAATCAATCTTTTACAGAAGGCACTTTCCCGGAATTTTTAAAAAAATCACTAATTAAACCAATCCATAAAAAGAACACAAAAACTGATCCTAATAATTATCGCCCAATAGCTCTATTACCCTCAGCGTCCAAGATTTTTGAGAAAGCTATGTGTGATCGAATTTATACCTTTTGCGAAAAATTTAACATATTGAGCGATTGTCAAAACGGTTTCCGAAAAAACCGTTCCACCACATTAGCTGTTTATAAATACATCCAAGAAGCCCTAAATATTATAAATAATAAGAAATACGCTGTAGGGATTTTACTGGACATGACCAAAGCATACGATAAAGTACAATTTAAAATACTCCTAAATAAACTGTATGGAATAGGAATCCGCGGAAAAGCCCATGAATGGCTTACGTCATATTTAAAAAATAGAGAACAAGTAGTTGAAATTGAATACTTTAATCACAATAGTAGAGAAATAGAAAAAATCCGATCTAAAAGCAAAATAACTAACGCTTCCATTCCCCAGGGAAGTGTTATAGGTGGCCTATTATTTCTTGTTTACATCAACGACTTACCAGAAACCATAGAGGGGCCATGTGTTTTATTCGCAGATGACATATCTTTATTAGTCTCCTGTCAAAACAACACAAACATAGAAGAAAAACTCAGTTCCACACTCACAAAAACTTGTAACTGGATGACTTCACATAATTTAGAAATTAATCATGCTAAAACTAAACTAATGGTTTTCCACCCTTATCAAAAAGCTCCTCTACACTTAAATTTCACCTTTAACGGCTCAAAATTGGAAACTGTTGATGACTTTACACTACTTGGACTTACAATAGATAAGCATATCAACTGGAAAACACAAATACAAAAAACCCGTTCAAAAATCTCAAAATTCTCATACGCTCTTCGAGAAATTAAAAAGACCACCGATCTACAAACCGCCCTCACCACATATTATGCGTATGCCAATGCATGGCTTAGCTACGGTGTAACCCTCTGGGGAAATAGTACAGATGCACTGACACTCTTTACCCTACAAAAGAAACTAGTTAGAATCATGGTAAATATTGATCAAACTAACAGCTGCAAACCCTATTTTCTAAAACATAATATTCTAACCCTCCCCAGTATTTATATCCTAGAAATATGTAAATTTGTCCGTAAGCATCAAGAGTTCTACACAAAACGCGAAGACATCCAATCACAGTACACACTTAGGCACCGATCGAGGCTAAACATACCAACATCCAGGCTAAAAATGCATTCCACAAGTCCCTACGTAATGTCTATAAAGATATACAATAAATTACCAGACATAATAAAGAAAGAAGAAAAGTTCAATATATTTGTAACAAAACTTAAAAACTTATTAATAAAAAAATGCTATTATTCCTTAGATGAATATTTAAATGATAAATATAAATAATAAGAGAAATGTTTAAAGTATATGTTAGGGAAATTACTAATATAATAAAAAATGACATAAGAATAATAATAATTGATAACAAAAATTAGTGATAGTCGCGCAATTTATAGATATGTTTAAAATAAAAATGGTATGATATGGTAATTATTAATATAACAATAAATGATAGTAATAAATAATCTAATATAATAATAAAATAATATAACAAAAATAATAATGCAATTAAAATACTTAGAAATACGAGTACTTAATAATAAATTAAATTGAATAATATAGCAATAATAGTTATTCATGATCTCCTAAAACACGGCTTCCTCTCTCCTACCCTTTTGCTGTGCCCTACAGGGTCCATAATGATCTAAATTATATATTATACCACCTAAGTACACATTATGGTAAAGCATTAAAGATATTGAGTATTGAGTATTGATTTCATAATTTAGGAGTTTTAACAGACAGACTTAGTACAAAGTTACTTTTTCAATTTGGACGATCCTGAACTGTACCACAGAATAAATAATAGTACTAACGTACAGAAGTTGCACTCCTTTGATCTTGAAGAAAGCCGCTTTTATAATAGCCTACAAAATCATTTTCCACCCACGCGCAAGCTAAATTGCACTTAATCGCCGCGCTTGAGAGTTGTTATTACTTTGTGTGCTTTCTCGACCGTAACATACGCCGCTTAACCGAGTACTAGGGCTGTCCTGTTGTCTTTTATTATTGTAAACCGGATGACTTTTTTACCGTCTCGAAAAAAATGGGTATATTAGGTGAACGGAGTAGAAGCCTATGGCATAGCTAACTGTTTTTTTTTTTTTTTCAAAAAAAAAAATCAAAAGTTCTAATCATATGCAGGCTGCATATGATTTGAATTTTGATATTTTTAAACGATTTATTATTATTTTTTTCAAAATTTCTGTTTTTAAGGTACAATAATGAAAAGTTTACATCGAATTTGTAGTATTTATTGGTACTTTGATATTTTTTTCTGTCTAAGCTATTAAAAAAAAAACTAGGTATGCCATAGGCTTCTCAAATCAAATCAAAGATTTTGATTTGATTTGATTTGATAGGCTTCTACTCTGTTCACCTAATACATCCAATTTTTTTCGAGACGATAAAAAAAGTCATCCGGTATACAAGGTGTAACATAAATAACCCACAACCTCTTAAGGGGTCATTGTACTCATCATTATGAACAACTTTTACTATGGGACCAAACCTGAAATCGCGAAAAAAAATCAGCTGACCAGTACATTTATCTACATCAAACTCGTCAAAATGTAGGGAGCAGCTGATTTTTTTTCGCGATTCCAGGTTTGGTCCCATAGTAAAAGTTGTTCATAATGAGGAGTACAATGACCCCTTAAGAGGTTCTGGGTTATTTATGTTACACCTTGTATATGAGTTGTATCAGATAAGACATTACATCAAAGTGAAACAACTCTAGATAGACTGTATTTAGAGTTGTTTCACTTTGATGTAATGTCTTATAATTTTTTCCCATTCTCTGAGGTTCCTAAGTATTATTAAATTTTAATGTAGCAAAAATCCTAAATCTAACAAATAATTTTAATAAATTAAACTTTGAGTTCTTCTGTTTACTAGAACATCCGTCCACACAACAACTGCTAGTATTACGTTTTAATTTTGATGTCATAAGTAGTCATAACGAAGGGTGCACAAAAAACTAAAATAAAATAATAATAAATACGACGGGTTCGGTCGGAGCCTCAGAGGCGCGGCGCGGGCAGCGGTGCGTGGCGTGATTGCGTCGTACGTGACTCGCTGAGCGCGTATAGACCCCGACTGACTAGCAACCCTTAGTTGCCGCGCGCTGTAGGTACTTATCTCGAGCGGAATGTACCAGTGCAAGAGGCCTGACTGTACCTACAAAATGCATTTTCATATCGATTTTTTTTTACCGCACTAATGACAAGTGGTACATGGTGTAGAATGATTAGTAGTGTGACTAACAGTAAAAAAATTCCTGTTAGTCACACTGGTGTTACAACTTGGTGTGACTACGAGTCCGCACCCAAATTTATAAACAGCCCACTGCGCCGCATCGCCCGCCCGCGCTTATACTTCGTTTTCGCTTAGCGTTCTTCCTGACTTTTTTCTTTTTGCTCGGATCCTATAGCTACCTATACCTTCGAAGTTATATAGCCTATAACCTTTCTTATGAATTGGGCTATCAAATGCAAAAATAATTATTCAAACCTGACTGGTAGTTCCAGAGATTATCGTGTTCAAACAAACTCTTCAGTTTTATTATTAACTACTCGAGACTTCGTGTGAAACTTGTCACGCCGACCCACCGTGTCGCCATTACTTCGTTTTCGCTTAGCGTTCTTTCTGACTTTTTTTCTTTTTACTCAGCTCCTAAAGGTGACAGCGTGATGTTAAATAGCCTATAGCCTTCCTCAAGAACTGGGCTATTAAATGCTGAAAGATTTTTTCAAATCCGACTGGTGGTTCCAGAGACTAGCGCGTCCAAACAAAGAAACAAACTCTTCAACTATATTGTTAGTAAATATGATACAAAACGAATTCCGCGATAACCTAAAAAAATCAATATCAAACGCAGCTACGTTACTGCGCATACAAACCCCGAAAGCTCGGGAAATATTCGTATATTTTCGTGTATTTTCGTATATTCTTTCATTTGTTACGTGACTAACGCCACTCAAAGGAGCTTATTACGTTTGACAGGATCCTTGTTCGGCCTGCGAGCTCTGCTCTGTTTATTTACTCGAACTCGCATGAGATTTTACACGTTTCATGTAAACGGACCTGGTTTAGTGGACTTAGGAAGGATTCGTTGTATTGGTACGAGAAGAAATTGGGTATTTACTGTGTGTGCGTGTGCTCTTGGGAAAAAGGCGAAAGATGCTGGTGTTTGGTTTTACCTATAATCCCTCGAATGTCAAGGTGGATTGATGAACAGTTACGTATATTTTCTACCTGAATAATAATACTACCAGCCTAGTAAAAAAAAGTAGATATAATATTAAAAAGGTTTATTTAAAGCTTTTCAAAATACTCCCCTCCAACCCCAATGCACTTATGCATTCGGGTGAACCAGCTTTCAAAACATTAAAAAAAATTATCTTGGAGGTCGAAAAGTAACCATCAAAAATTCTTCAACGGCCTCGTCTGCAGTGTTAAATTTTCGCCCACGAAGCATTTTTTTACCGTGGGAAATGAAATAAAAATTGTATGGAGCTAAATCTGGGTTGTACGAAGGATAAGGTAACATTTGTACCACCGAAGTATTCAAATAGTCCATGGTTCTAGCAGCTGTGTGAGAGGGCGCTTCCCGCGAGACGTCCATTGTTGCAAACAAAAGAAGAGATACAGATAATCTTTAAAAGTATTTAAAAAAAGAATTAAACATAGGTGGCCAATGATTTTCACCAAGAAGATTTGTATTGAAATTAGCCGTTAATTAAAAATAGTTTCAAAAAAAAGAAATTGTTTTTATTCTGTGGCTAACAATTTTCGAAACAACCTAGTAAAGGCCTGTTCTGATACAGAGAAGGTACGAGCATTGATCACCACGCTTGCTCAAGACGGGTTGGTGATGACAGCAATATAAATATTAAAGTCAATGACATTTAAACATCTAGACGTTGCTATGATTACAACACAGGAAGTGAGACACATACATATATACCGAAATAAGTAGGAAAATTGAGACAAAGCACCGTATCTTCTGTTCCTTACGGCGTGCCGTATTTTTGCATGGCAAACTTTTGAATGTTAGCCAAACAAAGTACTTTCACTGTTACAAAATTTATTTTGCGTCGATTAATTTAACTTTTTTGGACAGTTTTTGCATTGTGCGAATGTATTGACATGGGTTTCAGTCCAAAATATGGAAGATTTCTTACGATAAACTTCATTTCTCATACCACATAACCTAGAAAAACCGGTCAAATGCGAGTCGGACTCGCGCACGAAGGGTTCCGTACCATATTATATGTTTAACAATTGCAAAGATAACTTTTTACTTATTTTATAATGATACTGTGAATTACAAGGTTATTTTTTGCAGTTGCAGAAAATCACCCATGTTTAAACAAAAGACCTTATGAATCGCCGTTTTCAGTATTGTTGCTTAAATACAGTATTTATGGTACCTACATGGTATAAAGAAGTTTCAAATTCCTAATTTGTTGAATTGTTGCGCTAGAGCTCGTACAAAAATGGTCTAAAATTTCTTAATTTAAGAAGATAAAAAAAATGTGTTTGTACTCTACTCAATGAGTTCTAGATTTTTTTTTTTTTTTCAAAATGAAAAGTTTATTGTATGGGGACTGACCCCTTAAATGTTTAACTTTGCCTTATTTTTATTATTTGTTATTATAGCCGTAATAGACAACGGAGGCTTAGTAAGTTTGTACTGGACTGTACGTGGTTGTCTGATTTCATGGATTTTAATTTTCTTGCGCGGAACCCTAATTATTTTTCTAAAATAAAAATAGCCTTAGTTACTCTTTAAAACATCAGCTATATGCCGTCAAAATCGGTGAAAATTCGTTTGGCAAGTAACATTTTTTAATCGGACTGCGCTTTAAAATTCTTCTATACGAACTTTAACATCCCTAAACCTCATTTGAGGCGTAGTTTTGAAAAACTATAATTATGACAAACATTATTACTTACTTATGCAAGTATTTGTGCTAAGTTTCAAGTTCATTAACCAAATTAATAAGATTTTTCATATAAACTGTATCTCTGTTTTCACGAACACAGATAAAGAATTTCAAAAATCGTCTGGTATGTTTCCATAACTTGACTCAAACATTATTTACACCAATTTTAGAGTTAATCAAGCCCCCCATAAAATCCTCCGCTATAAAATTAAGTTTTCAGCCCTTAGAAGTAGATTTTTGGAAAACCCTGATACACGTTAGTCTTCATTATTGGTCTCAAGTATAAAAACTGAGTGTTGAGTTAATCGGACCGCGTGTTAAAATTCCTCCATACAAACTTTGACACGCCCAATCCCTCTTTAGGGGGTAGTTTGGGAAAACTCAAAATGATAAACTTTATAATTTACTTAGATGAATATTCGTGCTAAGTTTCAAGTATATTAACTCAAGGGATAGGATTTTTCATAAAAACCTTCATCCCCTATTTTACACCCAAAAAAAAAAAAAAAAAATCCCAAGGAAGGATCCTAAGGAAGGATTTTTTTCCAAAAATCCTTCCTTAGTGGATGTTTACACTATATAAGGTATCTATGTGCAAAATTTCAAGTCTCTAGGTCCATTGGTTTGGGCTGTGCGTTGTTATATTAGTCAGTGACTCAGTCAGGATGTTATTTTAAGACCACAGACTTCTTATAGGTTTTCCTGTAATCTACAGGTATAGAACTATTTTCTAAATTTTTTTTTAAATTTTAGGCTCAGTAGTTTCGGAGATAAGGGGGGGAATGGTCAATTTTCGTAAATTTTCTTAAATAACTTTAAAACAATATATTTTAAAATTATAAAAAAATATATATTTGAGACCCTCATAGTAAGACCTTTCATTTGATATGTCACACGGTACAGTTTACAAAACTGTTTTTTTTTACATTTTCTTATTTTCCCCCTAAAAGTGACTCTCATATTCAAAATTCATATATTTACTTTAGCTGTACGTGTTTGGGTCACAGAAATCTATATGTCTACCAAATTTTAACTTAATCGGTCTATTAGATTCGGAGCAAATTGGCTGTGACAGACAGACAGACAGACACACGAGTGATCCTATAAGGGTTCCGTTTTTTCCTTTTGAGGTACGGAACCCTAAAAAGTACTATATTGCTGTCTCACTGACCGGCCACGCGGTGGCTCGATCTAGATGTAGGAACTTAATCTTAGGTGGTGAAACAGCCCCATAAAGTTATAGAAAACGGGATATTTACCATGTTATTTATTATTGTGAAGCTACCACGCTTAGCCATAAAATCATGGCAAGTGGCAAGACGATAATATAGAATTAAATTAATTAACTACTAGGGGAGGTCAGCTCAAAGCGGCCACCTTAACTTTGATTTAAAAAAAACCTAGTAAACGATAGACTTTTGAAGAGAATTTTATACTAATTGTGGCGGCATCTACATCGCCACATGAGAACTACGCATCAATGACATGACGTCACGCAAACCTGCATCGCGCAATTAGAGTTTACCACGCGATTAGCATATATAAAACGACCCGACATCAACTGTCGGGCAGTAGCCCACCAGACATAACACCCGTCTGGTCGGAGGATCCTCCCTTTTCAATAGAGGATGAGTGAACTTTACACCCTGTTCCTCATGCCTCTAAATTGGTGACCCCGAGCATGAACATTAGCGCAGCCTTCGTGCAACTACATCGGTGTGACGTCATCAGCATCACTTCCTCAAGCTTTCGAGCGGCGAGTCACACAGCCAGCCAGCATCCACGGCTTCAACAGGTATCCTGACCACCAGCATGCAGCGGACGCGCATTCCTGGTCATCACCTTCAGCCTCAACCCAGCGCTGTACACTCCGACTCACTGGAGCATAACGCAGCGCCACCCCGACTCACTGGGGTATCACCGCAGACAGTTCCGACTCACCGTGAACTATGCGGCACCCGGTTCCGACTCACTGGAACCACAACTGGCACTGGCAAGCATCGCAAGGTACACGACTCAGCCCACTATCGACCTCCGGTCTCCGGAGGGGAGTGATGTGGCGGCATCTACATCGCCACATGAGAACTACGCATCAATGACATGACGTCACCTGCATCGCGCAATTAGAGTTTACCACGCGATTAGCATATATACAACGACCCGACATCAACCGTCGGGCAGTGGCCCACCATACACAACACCCGTCTGGTCGGAGGATCCTCCCTTTTCTATGGAGGATGAGTGAACTTTACACCCTGTTCCTCATGCCTCTAAACTAATAGCCAGAGAATTGATTAAATTTTCATAATGTGAAATTAAAATTCGCGCAAATTTAAAAATAACCATCTGATTTGTAAATTCAAAAAACCGCTTTGCCGAGTGGCCGCCCAAAGCGGCCATGGGAGTAGGGGCAACGTGGCCACCCCAAAAGTACACAAGAAATGAATTTGTTTTTCGTTGAAAAATATTGTGCTTGACAAAATAAAAATACCAAAAATATTTTAAAATGTTATTTATTATTTTATAAAATAATCGGCATTTTTTACTTTATTTTAATTACAACCAGTCTTAAGGGTAATTTAACTTAACTATATTGTTATATCATCAGTGAAGTTCTAACAGTACGGAAGTCAAAAATGGCTACTTTACAGGAGAGTGAAAAAATTGTCTGAAATTAATGGGGCTTGCGCTTGGGGCCATATTGTGTTTAATTATTAATAAAAAAATTGTATTAATAATTGAACACAATGTGGCCTTAAGCGTGAGTTACATTCATTTCATACAGTTTTTTCAACATCGGAGCACTTGATGCACGACGAATTTGTACGTGAATGGCTGACATATGCAGTTTTGGCGCCAACAACTGAGATACGCAGTGTAACTATTTTTCAAATAACGCATTAGTATTGGTCAGTTTACTGTGTTTTGATTGGTCGATACGATGCGCGCCATTAAGCTTTATCCAATGACATTCAAATCTCAAAACACTCATAAAATGACTTACGCACTGTTAGAACTTCACTGACGATATTTACTTTAAAAATTTTTAGTAATCGACAATAACTTTTACTTAATTATTTCAACAGTCTTAATACCGACTATGAAAATTAATGCTCTAAAATCCTTCCTTTTATAGTTGTTAACCATCTAAACATAATTATTAAGCATTACCTATCTATCGAATCGTAATAATTTTACAAAGGGCAAAGTGGTCAGTTGGCCGTTTTGCCCGAGCCGCTCTGCCTTTTTCACTCATTTTGTTTTAATAATGAACTGCTCTCACATTATTTATTATATTTCAGAGAGATTAAAACACAAACAAAGCCAAATAGATAAGTAACAATACAAGTTCAATAAAAGCATTGAAATATAAAGAGATTTGACTAAAGCAGATTGAACTTACCTTGCATTTTTTTAACAAAACACGCAAATATATATATTTTGTCACTGCAACCTCGCGCTCGGTCCCACTGCTACCGAATGATTGCACGTCTCGGGGAGGGAGATTGATTATGCGAACAGAATGGTCACGCCGCGCTATCATTTCAAATTACCGAAAAATTAAGCGTGGCCGCTTTGCCTCCTATGGCCGCTTTGAGCTGACTTCCCCTATCTGTTAAACACGAGGCTTTACTTTTGAAGCTACTTTACTCCTAGCAAAACTGTCATACAAAATGTTCGACGGACCCAACCGTCTCTGGCGAGTGAACGACACCACGATCTAGAGCGGTTGACAGTAGCGTCATCTAGTGACATTATTGTAAAACTAACATTAATATTGGTTTTAAAGCCTCGTTTTAGAAAATTCTGATAATTATTTTCAGATTTCACTAGTTTTGTGATGAGATGTGGAGGTGGTCCCAGGTGCTCCATCAATACCTACCTACTAGGGCCGATTTTACTGCACTGGTAGAAATCTAAAAGTGAACAATTTACTGCATTTTGAGGAGCTATACTACTCCTCAGATATTCACCAAATTTTTATGCGACCAACTTAAAGCTACTACCTTTCAAATAAAAAAAGAACCATTAAAATCGGATCTCTTATGGCGGAAATATCCAGTAGCTTTTTGCCCCTTTTTGAAGAAAGATTTTATTTGTCGTTGAGAAAAAATTTTGACAGTCGTTTCGGGTAGTTGGAAGCCCAAAAGTCTAACTACCAGTCTTCAAATCAAATCAAATCAAATAATCTTTATTGCAATCCATAATGTGGTACAGGTGGTAAATAATACTTTTAGAAACAATAATGGACCCTGTCGGGCACAGCAAGCTTATAAGTAGGAGAGAGAGGAAGAGCGCTTTTATTATCTTCTTCGTCTTCGTCTTACCAAGGCGGGTTATCATGTTATCCGATAAATGGGTTGTGGAGGTCAGATAGACAGTCATTCCATGGAGAACACTGGGTATTCAACTGCATCCAATTAAACTGGAAGCAGACCCCGTTATAGTTGATGATAAAATAATATAAATAAATAAATATCCTTGGACATTTCACACAACGCCATCTAGTCCCAAGCTAAGCAACCTAATGCTTGTGTTATGGTAACTAGATGGCTGATAAACTACTTATATACATTTTTTTTTGTAAATAATAATAAATAATAATAATAATAAATATCCTTGGACATTTCACACAAATACATACATATTATAGATAGAAAAACATCCAGACTCGGAACAAATACTTGTAGGTCGTACAAATATTTCCTTCAAGCACCAAACAAATCTTCAAAGATACATCCACTGAACCACATTCTATTCAAAACCCATCGATACTTCATTAACAAAAATTAATAGCCACCCACTGTAAACACGCCACTACGAGCCATATTGATTCCAAAACTAAGAAGTTCACTTTAAAAACCATTCACATTCAAACTCATTACACAAACTCTAACATAACTTTAAAAGCATCTCATTTCACTCGAAACTTACCTTGAGAGAGAACTGCTAATCTATGCAAAGAAAATTCTATAGATTTTCAATATCCTGAGAGAACTCTTTGGTCGAAACTTTAAGAAGTTATTCGGTTATATTTTAGAGTTATGAACCTGTTTGTTTGTGGGATTTATGCTGTTATTGGTGGGTTAGACATGGCGCACACTATGCGACATGCGACTACGACAGTCGCAATGACAGACTGCGACTAACAATTTTCATATGTTTTGATCCAAAGCTCCGCACACTTGACGTCGAGTTGCAGAGTCGAAGCGACAAGCTAGGGAGTCGCACGCTCTCGCTACTTGTCGCAGCGACAAGCTGGGGGAGTCGCACGCTCTCGCTACTTGTCGCAGCGATAAGCTAAGGGAGTCGCAGGCTTTCGCTACTTCTGGCAGCGACAAGCCAGGGGAGTCACACGCTCTCGCTACTTGTCGCAGCGGTAAGCTAAGGGAGTCGCAGGCTCTCGCTACATCTCGCAGCGACAAGTTAGGAGAGTCACACGCTCTCGCTACTTGTCGCAGCGACAAGCTATCCCAGTCGCACGCTCTCGCTACTTGTCGCAGCGATAAGCTAAGGGAGTCGCAGGCTCTCGCTACATCTCGCAGCGACAAGTTAGGGGAGTCACACGCTCTCGCTACTTGTCGCAGCGATAAGCTAAGGGAGTCACAGGCTCTCGCTACTTCTCGCAGCGCCAAGCTAGGAGAGTCACACGCTCTCGCTACTTGTCGCAGCGACAAGCTAGGGGAGTCACACGCTCTTGCTACTTGTCGCAGCGACAAGCTATCCCAGTCGCACGCTCTCGCTACTTGTCGCAGCGATAAGCTAAGGGAGTCGCAGGCTCTCGCTACATCTCGCAGCGACAAGTTAGGGGAGTCACACGCTCTCGCTACTTGTCGCAGTGACAAGCTATCCCAGTCGCACGCTCTCGCTACTTGTCGCAGAGATAAGCTAAGGGAGTCGCAGGCTCTCGCTACATCTCGCAGCGACAAGTTAGGGGAGTCACACGCTCTCGCTACTTGTCGCAGCGATAAGCTAAGGGAGTCGCAGGCTCTCGCTACTTCTCGCAGCGCCAAGCTAGGGGAGTCACACGCTCTCGCTACTTGTCGCAGCGACAAGCTAGGGGAGTCGCACGCTCTCGCTACTTGTTGCAGCGACAAGCTAGGGGAGTCACGTATTATCGATTTTATTGTAGGACTCTTCCTTACAAAAAAATTATGACGAGTTAGGTAGGTGCCTGAATTAATATTAGTTGCCAATACGTCAGAAAGTGTTTATTTATTCATCGTTATTTTTCCTAGCTCTTGTCAATTCCTTTGTCATAGCTGTGAAGTTTCAGCGTAACCCTTTTATTAAGCTCCGTTATTTACAGGAAGTATACAATGCCACATTTATACTTTGTAGCCAAGTAAAATAATGGTGGGTTATTATCCTCACAATATTGAGGATAATTATATAAAATATATCAGTTATCTAAACTAATATCCACTAACGCGACCAGCCCCCTACGTGACGTCATCACGATTGTTCGAGACTTTTTGTCGGCGCGTAACGGAGTGCATGGCCACTTATACACGGCTTGTACACAAAATATTTCCACGAAAGGACAAGAAACTGATGACCGTTTCTTAAAGTGGATAGACTAGGATAGATTACGAATTTTGTTTCAGAACAAATAGATGACTTAGTTTTTTTTCAGGGATACTTTGAACCCTAGGGAAGGACATGGGTTATTTTTTATCGACATACCACGCGGGCGAAGCCGCGGGAGGAAGCCAGTCAACTGATAAAACGGATTCTTTAACACAGTCAGCGTGACCCAACACACCCACTTTTTATTTACCTATTCATGAAAAATCTGTCGACAATTCCTAGAATTTTCCAAATACGTAACATTCGCTTCTCCTAAATAATGTTATAATGTTCAAACATAAATAAAATAAACGTAACACTTTGGTCGGGCGTAAAAATACGGTTTCACACATCCAACAGAATAGGTACCTTTAAAAAATAAACAATTGGCGCTTTCAGAGAAATTGCCTTTTTTCTACGACTACTACTTACTAAGAATACAAATGAAAATTGTATCTAAGTAGTCCTTTTACTAACACTAACACACCTGAAACTAATAGTGATTGTAGGTACTTTTTTACAGTTCGATTTATTTATTTAGTGCCGTGTTCTTTATGCTCTTAATTTAGATTTGAACAAGGTGCCTATTTGAACCTTTTGAGAGGACAATTAGGGTTAATTTTCAATATGTATCGATTGAAACTATTTTTTTATTCAATTGAATTATTTTATTTAAATACGATCTACGAAGTGAACAAAACACTTTGTAAACAGGTTTATTTTATGTAGGTACCTACTTTCTATGCAATAAATGATTATGATTATGGTGTGCCCGTCATTGCACCCAGTAAAAAGACCAGAAAAATTGGATAACAATTTTTGTTTCAGTATCGAAGTTCCTTGATAAAATATTTACCCTTTTATCTTCTTTTTTTTTTTTCTTTTAACATTTTTTTCTTGTTTACTCTTAGCTGTTAATGTGAGTTTGTTAATGTTGCCCATTTTACTTCAAAACTATAGTTTTCTGAACCCTATAAAATGTTATTTCGTACCAACTAAGTACAGTTTTGAACTCTCTTGGATGGCTGTCTAGAATTTATGTGTCGTATTTTCGATAGAAAATATCGAGAGGCGCTGAAATAATTGTTGTTCAGATAAATTGCAGGATTTATGTTTTTTTCTGGGAAAATAAAGACAAAAATCTTTCGAAATTATTCGGCCAATTGCTATTTTGCTACGAAATGGCTAACAAATAAAATGTATTAAGAAAGAAAAAGGTACTAACAATGTTACATTTATTTAAAAAGAATATTTAAATATGTTTCGTTCTTCAAAATAGAACGCTGTGTAGAAAAAACAGCATAATTTATCAACACAAAAAGTTTAACGCGCCAACAGCGTCGACTGCGTGCCTACGTCAAAATATGCGCAGAATGAACCTCTAAACACCATTTTCTATTTTCTTTGATGGACACTGCTTAAATAAATAAAAGAGTAAGTAATGGCTACAAACATCTTTAAAAAACCATAAGCAAAGTAAATTAATTTTGCTCAAGTACCTAATGCTCGGACTTTTAATTATCTGCAGTAAGATGACACTTCTTATCTGTCATTTTACCATTTGACAGCGAAATGACAGTAAAAATGACATTAGAATTGTCATTTTACTGCAGCTAATTAAATTTTCTCTTTTATTTTTTTTTCTCTCTCGCGCAATCAGGTAAAAACAAGTGTGCAACTTGTTTTTACCCGATTGCGCCAGAAGGAGGGTTATGTTTTTCGACAGTATGTATGTATGTATGTTTGTATGTATGTATGTATGTATAATTGTTTGGCACGCTCTGTGGCCTGAACGGCTCGATGGATTTTAGCTTGAGAGGTGTTGTTAGATTCGTATTTACTGTGAAAGTGACACTGGGTATATCAAAATAAAAAAAAAACAAAATGGCGGATTTTTGGCGCCAAATTATGTCTTTTTTTCTCTCAAAACCAGTCGAGTGGGGTATCAAAATAAAGAGTTTTAAAAGGTGATTTCAAAAATATATACAACTTATATGGTTAAAAGTAATACGAAGTGACAAATCGTAAAAAACACGTACCAAGAACTAAATCCCCTGCGAAATATTCAATTCACATTTTTAAACTAAAAAACTCGATTGTTGTGTGTCATGTGTAGGTTAGTATACAAACTCATTAAATAATAAAACTAAAAAATAAAAAAGTATTTAAAACATTAAATAAAAAAAGTAATTTAAAAAAATTAAAAAACCCGACTGCGGTAAAATACTTAGGTTTAAAAAAAACTGAAAAGCTAAAAACAAGCTCATTTTAAATTAAATTAAAGTTGGAAGCAGGCGGGACCCATTTGAGTTTGAAAATATAAAATGGAATGGGTCCCGCCTGCTTCCAACTTTTATTTAATTTAAAATGAGCTTGTTTTTAGCTTTTCAGTTTTTTTTAAACTTAAGTATTTTACCGCAGTCGGGTTTTTTAATTTTTTTAATTACTTTTTTTT
The DNA here is from genome assembly GCA_905163495.3 of Cosmia trapezina. NCBI lineage: Eukaryota > Metazoa > Arthropoda > Insecta > Lepidoptera > Noctuidae > Cosmia > Cosmia trapezina. The sequence continues at coordinate 6,811,871 of LR991020.1, forward strand.
TTATTTCCAGCTTTTTAGTTTACAATTAATGTGAAAGATTTCGCAGACGTTTTACTGTACGTTTTTTTTACGATTTGTCACTTCGAGGTACTTTTAACCATATAAATTGTATATATTTTTGTAATCACCTTTTAAATCCCTTTATTTTGATACCCCACTCGACAGGTTTTGAGAAAAAAAAATTTAAGACATAATTTGGTGCTAAAAATCCGCCATTTAGTTTTTTTTTTAAATTTGTTATACCCAGTGTCACTTTCACAGTAAATACGAATCTAACGACACCTCTCAAGCTAAAATCCATAGAGCCGTTCAGGCAGCAGAGCGTGCCAAACAATTATACATACATACTCTCGAAAAACATAACCCTCCTTCTGGCGCAGTCGGGTAAAAACCCCACTGCGGTAAAAAAACTTATGTTAAAAAAAATTAAAAGCTAAAAACAAGCCCATTTTAAATTAAATAAATGTTGGAAGCAGGCGGGACCCATTTAATAAAAATGGTATGGGTAATGCACCCCGCCTGCTTCCAACATTTATTTAATTTAAAATGGGCTTGTTTTTAGCTTTTCATTTTTTTAGTTTTTTTACCGCAGTCGGGTTTTTATTTTTTTTTTTTTCTAGCTCACTTAAGACATTGGCAAAATAGTCGACATCGGCTTTGCTTGCCATTTATTAAAAATAGAATAGAATAGATAAGTGCGACCATAGTTTATGTCTATTGAGCATCATACCGCTGGGCCACCACTGCTCTCAAGCTGGTGAATACAGGCATGATAATTATTATATAAACTAAAAATAATACAAAGTGTTGAACAAACAAAGATTCATTCATAGAGCATGTTTGAGAATCTCGATTTCTTGTTACGGTTTTACAGCTGGGTAAAGTTTTTTAATTTAAATTCGTGTTTCTCCAGGACAATGCAATGTTACATTGTTGAACTGTGCAGTTGACGTTCAAGTTTTCGGGTCTTTTGTATACTCGTAAAACATTGATTCATTGTACGAAGTAGTAACTACCGTGTAGATAAAAGACTACCAACATAAATTCTACTCAATCTGCCTAGCCTTTTCCCAACTATGTTGGAGTCGCCTTCCAGTCTAACCGGATGCAGCTGAATACCAGTATTTTACATGGAGCGACTGCCTGTCTGACCTCCACGACCCAGTAACTGGGTAATACGATACCCCTTGGTAAGACTGGTTGTCAGACTTTCGGGCTTCTGACGACCCGTAACGACTGTCAAAGATCCACGAATGACAGTCGGGACTAACGGCTTAACGTGCTTTCCGAGGGACGGAGAAGTCTCAGTATGCAAAGATGGTCACCCATCCACAGACCAACGCCGGCAAGCGTAGCTTAACCTGATGGATCGACCCGTGTGGCTGTTATTACTTAGCCACGAGCTCCTCGTCCTCCTCACCAACTTTAATTCTACTATGATTATATTATAAATGTGAAAGTTTGTATGTTTGTTACTCAATCACGCAAAAACGTATGAACGGATTAGGATGAAATTTGGCACACAGTTTGTAGCCTGGAATAACATTCTCACATAGGATACTTTTGATCCCGGCAGTACCTTCCCGTGGGATATTTTTCGAGATCCACGTGGGTGAAGCCGCTGTCAAAAGCTAGTTGTTCATACAGGGTTTAAGGGACAGCCCTCCGCAAACTAACAGGGTGCATTCAGCTCCTCATTTTGAATCATATTCCACCGGAAATTTTCTCAGGAAAATATTCATTTTTTTCAAAAAAAATTTCAGTTACATTTTCATTATTTCAATGTAAAATTGCATTGTGTGTTCGCAGCACTCCATTTATGTAAAAAAAACTGCAAATAAAAAAAAAACCAGCAATGGATGTTGAAATACTCTAACCAACGACGCGTGAAATCAGCTGTTCACTTTCTGTCTAGCTACAGAGTTCATCGAACTCACCGCATATCTATTACCTACCCCTCCCAACTAGTAATAGACGCTCCGATTTGTGCACAAAAACACAAACAAATCAGGTTTATTGGATTCCCTTAACGTTCCTGAAAAAATTTCATGTACCGGTCATCTTAGTATGACATACTGAATTCACCGTATCAGTTTGCGGAGGGCTGTCCCTTACACACTGTATACCTACATTACACGAATTGAAATCACAACTATAGTTCTATGACAGTTGTATGAAATGGCTGTAACACTGCTAATTGACGTAGTGTGCCAATTTGATTAACAGTTAATTTCCTCGACTGTACATACAACGCCTAACAAAAGTTGTGTAAAATATTTTAAGTGGACTCATGAACAAATTTTAATAAGGGGTAACAAAATAGCAGCACTTCCACATTTCATACATATCTTTTAAAAGGAAAATGCTGCCCAGTAATTGGGTTGTGGAGGTCAGATAGGCAGTGACTCCATGTGAAATACTGGCATTCAGCTGCATCCAGTTAGACTGGAAGCCGACCCGTTATTTTGTTAATTTGGATGGTATTGCATATTTTGTTAGGCACAACCAATTTTTTTGTCGCGTCTTTTTTCCATAGTAAAACTTGATAATTATTCGTGTGTACTACGTATGTAGTACAGTGGGCAACAAAAGTCGATTAACACTTGTGTTTTCTAAATCTTAATTATTGAGAAAAATACTTTTTAGAGGCATGAGGAACAGGGTGTAAAGTTCACTCACCCTCCATAGAAAAGGGAGGATCCTCCGACCAGACGGGTGTTGTGTCTGGTGGGCTACTGCCCGACGGTTGATGTCGGGACGTTGTATATATGCTAATCGCGTGGTAAACTCTAATTGCGCGATGCAGGTTTGCGTGACGTCATGTCATTGATGCGTAGTTCATATGTGGCGATGTAGATGCCGCCACATCACTCCCCTCCGGAGACCGGAGGTCGATAGTGGGCTGAGTCGTGTATCTTGCGATGCTTGCCACTTGCCAGTGCCAGTTGTGGTTCCAGTGAGTCGGAACCGGGTGCCGCATAGTTCACGGTGAGTCGGAACTGTTTGCGGTGATACCCCAGTGAGTCGGGGTGGCGCTGCGTTATGCTCCAGTGAGTCGGAGTGTACAGCGCTGGGTTGAGGCTGAAGGTGATGACCAGGAATGCGCGTCCGCTGCATGCTGGTGGTCAGGATACCTGTTGAAGCCGTGGATGCTGGCTGGCTGTGTGACTCGCCGCTCGAAAGCTTGAGGAAGTGATGCTGATGACGTCACGCTGATGTAGTTGCACGAAGGCTGCGCTGACGTTCATGCTCGGGGTCACCAGTTTAGAGGCATGAGGAACAGGGTGTAAAGTTCACTCACCCTCCATAGAAAAGGGAGGATCCTCCGACCAGACGGGTGTTGAGTCTGGTGGGCTACTGCCCGACGGTTGATGTCGGGACGTTGTATATATGCTAATCGCGTGGTAAACTCTAATTGCGCGATGCAGGTTTGCGTGACGTCATGTCATTGATGCGTAGTTCATATGTGGCGATGTAGATGCCGCCACAACTTCATTAAAATCGGAACAGTGTAAATTTTAAAGAAATTTAACTCTTATCTAATAAATGAAATGATAAAAAGCAGGTTTAGTTATCGTATCATTTTGTGTTAATTTAGATAATGTCAAAAAGTAGCAGTGTTAACCCACTTCTGTTGCTAACCGTACATGTACAGACGCCAGCAGGTCAAGCCACCCGAAACTGTCAAATTTTTCCAATCAACCTTGAACCTAATGCTTTAGCAATAAAGATGAAAATCTATTAAAGAAATTTGACAGATTTTACTAGCTTGATGTGCTGGCGTCTGTACCATCTAACAAAAACAACTAATGTAAAATATTTGAAGGACTACTCCTTAAAACCCTTCTTAAGGAGTAGTCCTTAAAATATTTTTTACACTAGTTATTTTTGTTAGGTGTTACATTTTGTGCCTGCGCCCGGGTTTTAAATCATTAAAAAGTTAGTGAGACAAAGACAAAAAAAAAGTTTAAATTGATGGAGTTTGAACGGTTCGTTCTAATTTGTTTAGGTTGTTATCATTTTAACGTAGCTTATTTTCTTTTGAAGTTTAGTGTTATACTGAAGTTTTTACTGTAGGCACAGCTAGGTATATTTTCTTGAAGAAACAAGGTAATGTTTCGCAATTACCACGTCTTACGTGCCTTAAGTACGAGAGTGGTGTCCCAGTGGCCGCGACTTACCAGTTGTAGGTTCGGACCCTGACAGGCGCTTTACTTTGTGTAAATTATTTCATCACCACTGCTCTCAATACGGTGAGGTAAATCGTGAGGAAACCGGCATGTCCTAGAACCAAAAATTCGAAGACATATGCCTTCTACCAACCCGAACTGGGCCCGCTCTCACCGAGAGGTGGTCTCTCTGTGTCCCAGCAGTGGGAACGTTATAGGCTGATTATGACGTGCCTTAAAATATTTGAGGTATAGAAATGGCATTAAGTATATTAATATCGTCACTTCATGACGAGGTATTATTATGATTGTGTGTCATTGTTTAAAGCACATATCTTTCTTTTTCTTTTTGTTTGTAACAAGTTTGCTCTTCATAGTAAATTATATGCGAAAACATGTAATTGGTTACTAGTTAATTAATTTGATGTTAAAGTCGTTAGTTGTTAATACTGTTTGTTTTCCGATTTAAATAAAATAAAATAAAATAAAAATCATGAAATGTGAAAATGGAAGCTGGCAGGCAAACAATAACCCCAAATATTTTTGTAAAAAAGTTTAGTCACTGATTTTTCTGATGAAGTTACTGATTTATCCAACCGAAGTGATTGTTTTAATTCAAAACAAAAGCTGGCCAGTGTTAATTCGCACAGCAAACCCCAATAAAACACAAGGTAATTTTATAATTGACCACCGCGTTGATTTTAACGATTTATTCACCGTTTACACTGGGTGGAAATTTTAAAAATAAATATTGGTCGTACAAAAACAAACATTGTTCTTGCGCTCTCGTCGAAATAAATTACATTAATTGCATAAAATCGTTTCGTGTGTTTGGCACAAAGTGTTTGAATAAATAAACGTAAAAATCGATTTTCGATAAAATAACGAATATTTGACGAGAGTGTACTCGCCGATATATTTTCATGACGGATTGTCGGATTTATGAACTAACTTGCTTTTGGCCGTGGCTTCTCTCCCGTTACTTTAGAATTTGATAATCAATTCGGGTTGTACTCTGCTTATATTAATATAATTATAGAGCCTAGGTATATAAGGTAATATCTATTCATACACGAAATCTCTTAAGGTGTCATTGTACTCATCATAATGAGCAACTTTTACTACACATAGAACCAAACCTGAAATCGCGAAAAAATAACCAGCTTTTCACTACATTCATGTTCGCATAATTCGTCAAAATGTAGAAAAGAAAGAAGAGGAAAGAAAAATCGTTTATTCTGCACAAATAAAACCCACATTAGAAACTAAAAAAAAATAACAAAGTACACACGTTATGCAAAGTAAGCAAAAGCCTCATATCCAAGTTGTCTTTTGATCTCAGACCAAAGACAATAATTTAAAACAGTAATTCTACAATACTACTTAGACTATGAACTCTATATTGCCTCTGCTCTGCTGTAGAGACATTCCTTATAAGGAATGATTTCGCGGTAGTAAGTTCCCGTGGGATATTTTCCGATATCCAACCGGGCAAAGCCGCGGGCAAAAGCTAGTACTTACATAATTATACCACATTCACTGACTACTTATCACACTCCAGATTTTATTTTAATTCTGTTTTTAATTTTAAATTTAATTTTATAGAGGTTGCATTGTATCGAATTAATAATTATGTTATTAATTATAACCACCTTTTTTATTTTTTATTTTAAGTCTGCAAAATGTTAACATCTCTATTTGATGGCTATTAATTTAAGTGTTTATTATTTGAGCGGTTGGCGCTGATAGCTGAAATACGGGCTTTCGCCTAGTTCGGCTTCATATGTCTAATTCATTTGTAACAAAAAAATATAGCCTAGACAAAGAAGATATAGCCTATAAAAAGACATTAGTGTCCATTGTAAACAAATATTGAATAATCTGTATGTCTGTATGTCTGTATATCTGTGTGTCTGTAATTTGTTGGTTAAAATTAATTAATGAATACAACTACCAATGGTCGACGAACATTTAGAATTTTAGATAATCCAGGGATCATTTTTGAATCCTACTGCATTGTTTGTTATATTAGTAAGTAATGCTTAGAAACAATAGACATTGATATGTGGCCATAAATATTAGGTCGGGGAAAAGTTCTTTACAAATACAAATTCAAGACAATTTTTTTTTTATAGTTTATTATTTAGTTATGTGTCATTTGCCAAATAGGTCAAAACTGTTTTGTGGTCAATTCCCAGTTCTTCAGCTACGTCGTAACTACTGATATGCCGATTTTGCTCCAATTTTTCAAAAATGGCATCCATTTTATCCGTAATAGGGCGACCAGAGCGACGTGCATCTTTGACATCAAAATTTCCGGATTGAAAACGCTTAAACCAAATTTGTGCTACTCTCACAGACACTGCACTAGGTCCATAAACATCGCAAATTTTTTTCGCGGCTTGCGTTGCATTTTTACCTTTTTTGTAGTAAAATTTTAAAATGTATCGAATTTCTTCATTAGATTCACTCATCTTGACAGTACGAAAAACAAATGAAAATCACACATTTTCTTAATTTGAATTTGGAATTATGTTCTTTAAAATTTAAACTTTCAATGATACCAAAACCAGCCAGATACAAATAGTATAGCCAAAGAGATTTTATTACAAGTTCATACATACTATAATACGAAAAAAATTTTTCCCAGACCTATTATATAGTTAAGTTAGTTCAGGCTAATAAAAAATACATATCACGAATATAGATAAGACCTACAATTTGGTTAAAGGAGTACTATTAAAAGTACACAGCTGTAGCTAAGATTACGTTAAACGATTGTCAGGACTGGAAATGCCTAACCACACAATTCATGCTAATCTACACATTCTATTGCTGTGCCAAATTCCAGGCCAAATCTGTTCAGTTGGTATGGCGTGATTTCGTACATACCTTACACATATAAGCATCCGAATTCCAAAGTAAATCACACTCACACTAATATTACCTATACAAGCGAAAGTTTGTGAGTGTGTGTGTGTTTGTATGTTTGTTACTTCTTCACGCTCAAACGTCTGGACCGATTTGGATTAAACTTGGTATGTAGATAGCTTATACCCTGGATTAACACATAGGCTAATTTTTATCCCGATATACGCGGGTGAAACCGCGGGGCGCAGCCGGTTAAAGATAACTATGAAACAAAAAAATGTTGTACGATTATTTGCAATTTAGCTTTTAAAAAACTTTTTTACAAAAAACAAAACCGACTTCCAAAAAACACTAGAAAGTGAAAAATAACTTTAATTTCGGAAGTCGGTGTCTTTGGATCTGTTTTTTAGGGTTTTGCCCCCGACTTCCGAAATTAAAGTTATTTTTCACTTTCTAGTGTCCTTTTTGAAGTCGGTTAATTAAAGTTGGTTGAAGATAACCAACATATTGTAGGTACCAACTTTATAATTATAAAAAAAAAACTAGCAGTGTACGAATATCGGAATAAATAGTATCCTATGTGTAAATCCAGGGTGTCAGCTTCCCACATACCAAATTTTATCAAAATTGGTCCAGCTATTTGAGCGTGAAGAAATAACAAACATACAAACACACACACAAACTTTCGCCTTTATAATATTAGTGTGATAGGCAGTTTGTGGACTGCCGACAGAAGTGAAAAATTAAAAGTACCTAAAACTATGCATAGCATGTCGGGGTGTTGAGGTGTCGCGGTACGTGGTGACGCGAACCCATAAGATTCCCCCCTTATCAAAAATCGCTCAACCCACCTAAAGAAGTTTTCACTTAAAAACAATTAAAAATAAATAAAATATTTTGTTTTTTAAAAATTGGTCCAATAAGACGTGTTATTATTAGATGCTACACACGGATGGGCTGCGTATTGGACCAGTCTGATTATAATACCTCTGTTTATTCCTCCCGGCAACATTTGGGTGATGCTATGAAACCTTCATACCTTAAGTTAGTGCAAAGAGGAGTGCTACTAACATAGTTTTAAGCCTATTTTATTAACACAAGTTTTGTTTATACTTAAATATTATGTATGTTTAGGTTAAGGTATTTGTCTGTGGGCCTGTGTCGACTGAAACAAATGGTTTATTTATTTATTTTATTTATTTTCACTTTTTATTTTGTTTTATATTTTGTGTTTCACGAACTGTGTCCAAATAAACGTTATTCTTTCGTTCTTTAGACATTAAAAGACCCTATTTTGTACCTAAATAAATATCTAATCCCCAAACAAAACTGTCCACCAGCCACCTAAAACTCGAAAGCCGTACCTTTCAATTAACAAAATAAGGTGGGCTATAAGTAATAATTACCTGTAGTCCAATATATCACGATTTATAACGACAGCGGCGTGTAAGTGAAGGAAATACGCGAGTTTAGGCCAAAGTTCTCGGGCCTCCGAGGGAAAAACTCACGGTAACGACCGCCAACATATCACTGAACATCACCTTTATCACAGATAGCTACAGTAGAGTTCATTAATTTAACGCACAACTAGATCTAAACTGAGACAACTCAAAAAAAACCGGAGGGTTCCGTTGCGATTTCTGAAAAAGTGTGCTATTTAAAGACATCATTTTATTTTTCCTGTAATCTTTACATAAACTTCTATCACATAGAATAATTTCAGATTTTTCGCTTTGCAAACTTCGGAGACAAGGGGGGGGAACGGTATTTTTTTTACATTTTCCATCAAAAGTCGTAAACTATGCGGCCTAAAAAAAAGAAAAAAAAATTGAGAATATCCAAACAGTGCTCTTTCATATGATACCCCACATGCCCTAGTAGTCCAACTTTGAATTTTTAAGACCCCCTTTCAGTCAATGTTGCAAAAAAAACATAAATATTTCTATTCTTTTCTTATTTGCAAAATAGTTGGGTAAACGTCATCTAAAACTGTTCCAAATTTCAAGTTGATAGCATTAGTAGTTCTTGAGATATCCAGCTGTGACCGACAGACAGACAGACAGACAGACACGAGTTCCTTTTTTACCATTTTGGTACGAAACCCTAAAAAGTCATTTTTCAAGAGACGATAACAACATAGGTATATCTGCATTTTTTGTTAGGGAAGTTATACAATTTAATTTCATTCTAGATAATAAATAGCTTGTAAAGTGTCACTATGTACAAACTGTCGCTAAAATTCAATAATTTTTATCGATAATCACTGTTTTTCAAACATAACTCAAAATTAACGATTTTTGAGTGGTCTCAGTTTAGATCTAGGTGTGCGATATTGGCACTGTCAAGGATTCAAAATATTGTAAGCGTTGGAAAGCTCAGTAAATTCTATAGAACCTATAAATCAAAAATATGTCCTCATGTGAACTGTTCAATAATATATGCTGAGAATAAGGAGGAAGGTAAGGGTAGGTGCAGTCACATATTAATGAATCTAAATCTTGACCACAATTTAATTATGCTTAATTATAGCTGTCACAATACTAGGAACTTTTTTGACGTTCATATAGTTTTGAAGCCTGAAAGGTCTATTATATTAATGAACTCGACTGTACAGAGGTCGGCTTTATATAACGAGGTAAAACGCGCACACGTATACTCTTTACAATAAGGTAAGGCATTTAAACAAACCTTTTTAGGGTTCCGTACCAAAATGGTAAAAAAGGAACCCTTATGGTGTGACTCAGTCTGTCTGTCTGTCTGTCTGTCTGTCACAGCTGGATATCTCGAGAACTACTAATGCTATCAACTTGAAATTTAGAATAGTTTTAGATGACGTTTATCCAACTATTTTGCAAATAAGAAAGGAATAAAAATATTTTTATTTTTTTTGCAACAGGCACTGAAAGGGGGTCTTTAAAATTCAAAGTGGGGCTACTAGGGCATTTGGGGTATCATATGAAAGAACGCTGTTTGCACATTCTCAAACATATTTTTTCTTTTTTTTAGCCCGCATAGTTTTCGACTTTTGATGAAAAATGTAAAAAAAAATACCGTTCCCCCCCCCCCCCCCCTTATCTCCCAAGTTTGCAAAGCGAAAAATCTGAAATGATTCTATGTGATAGAAGTTTATGTAAAGATTACAGGAAAAATAAAATGATGTCTTTAAATAGCACAGTTTTTCAGAAATCATCAACAAAAATTATGGTACATATAAATGATGGTACGGAACCCTCGGTGCGCGAGTCCGACTCGCTCTTGACCGGTTTTTTTACAATCCGTTCAACCGATTTTGACTTCTGTTCCGTAAGCTTAAGGATGGCATTAAACGCAAAAAAGTGGTTACAATACCAACTGTATACTCCAGCTGCCATTTGTCATGCCACTAACGCAATAGAAGTCAAAATCGGTTGAACGGACTGTAAAAAGTTTGTTTAAATGTCTAATCTTATTGTAAATGAAGTATAGACTCGCTTCACGTACACTCGTACAGCAAGTGCAAGTGCAGTCGCAATTGCATTCATCCAAATCTGTTCAGCCGTTTTTTCGCCAATACGGAACATACATCCAGACAGACAAACGGACAAAAATTCTAAAAACTATATTTTGGGCCTGAAACTCGTTTCCACACCTCGTAGCAATTACTTTTTTTTTTCAAAAATATTCAATAAACGGTTTTGACTTCGTTACTATTTTATTTATTATAGTACTAGCTTCTGCCTGCGGCTTTGTCCGCGTGAAATTTCTTGTTTCCCCGATGCATCGCAACGCCCACCCGCGCTTTACTTCGTTCAGCGTTCTGTCTCACTTCTTTTATTTTTACTCGGCTCCTGCGGGTCTTAGCGTAATGTTAAATAGCCTATAACCTTTCTCAAGAATTGGGCTATCAAATACAAAATATTTTTTTCAGATACGACTTCCAGAGATTAGCGCGCTCAAACAAACAAGAAAACAAACTTTTCAGCTTTATAGATAGTACAATATATGTAATATATATAGGGTGCCTGGTAATTAGTGACCGATACCTAAACACATGATTGTGCTCATGATAACAAACAACTTTTACTATGGGACCAAACCTGAAATCGCGAAAAAAAAATCACCTGCCCCATACATTCATGTTCGCATAACTCGTCAAAATATAGGGAGCAGCTGATTTTTTTTTGGCGATTTCAGGTTTGGTTCCATAGTAAAAGTTGTTTGTTATCATGAGCACAATCATGTGATTAGGTATTGGTCACTAATTACCAGTCACCCTATACAGGGTGTAAGGGACAGCCCTCCGCAAACTAACAGGGTGCATTCAGCTCCTCATTTTGAATCATATTCCACCGGAAATTTTTTCAGGAAAATTTTCATTTTTTTTTTTTAATTCAGTTACATTTTCATTATTTCAATGTAAAATTGCATTGTGTGTTCGTAGCACTCCATTTATGTAAAAAAAACTGCAAAAAAAACAGCAAAAAAAAAAAACCAGCAATGGATGTTGAAATACTCTAACTCTATGCGTTGCTATGTTGTTTCTCTATGCGTGAAATCAGCTGTTCACTTTCTGTCTAGCTACAGAGTTCATCGAACTCACCGCATACCTATTACCTACCCCTCCCAACCAGTAATAGACGCTCCGATTTGTGCACAAAAACACAAACAAATCAGGTTTATTGGATTCCCTTAACGTTCCGGAAAAAATTTCATGTACCGGTCATCTTAGTATGACATACTGAATTCACCCTATCAGTTTGCGGAGGGCTGTCCCTTACACCCTGTATATGTATCGATTCCCGTAATTGTTACATAATAATTATGTTCCCCATTTTATGTATTTTTGCTACTAAGAAAACGAAAGAAATACGAATACATCCCTAATTCGGCTCCCGTCAAGTCAATCATTACACGATGTTGCGGGCGGTCTGATTACGACTATTCAACTAATCGGCTAACCCTACCGTTAGCAACAATAGTCATTAATTAGTTACGTATTCCAATACCTTCCTTACTCAATGCCAGTGGCAACTCGATGGTTGTTCTGGACTCCGATGCCGAGGAAATTGAACGTCTCATCCTTGGACTGAAACTTGACTGTGCCGTGGGCTGGGATGGCATCCCTGCCAAACTGATTTATAGTGCAAGGCACATCCTTATCCCTGTTATTTGCCATGTTTTTAATCTTGTTTTATCAACAGGTATTTTCCCTTCAGTTTTTAAAAAAGCTGTCGTCCATCCTATCTACAAGAGCGGGGACAGAGGCAGTGTCAGTAACTACAGACCCATTTCTGTATTATCTACTCTTTCTAAACTCCTAGAAAAAGTTATAAATAAACGTCTGCTGGACTACCTCAAGATGAATAACGTACTTTCTGACAACCAGTACGGTTTTAGATCGGGTAGAGGTACTGAAGATGCGGTTTTGGAATTAATAGGTCAAGTAGCTAATAACCTAAACAATAAAGACAAGACTATAGGTATCTTTCTAGATCTCTCTAAAGCGTTTGACACCGTCTCTGTTCCCCTTTTGCTAGACAAGCTCGAAAGGATTGGTGTTAGAGGCCTACCACTTGACCTATTCAAAAGTTACCTGACAGAACGTTCCCAGGTCGTCTTACTGGATGGTTACACCAGCAGGGAGGTACCTCTAACTTACGGTGTTCCTCAAGGAAGCGTTCTTGGACCATCGTTATTCCTTGTTTACATTAACGAGCTCTGTAAACTCAGCGCAGCTAACTCTAAGGTGATTACCTACGCTGATGACACAGTCATCCTGGTTCACGGTAGGGATTGGTCGGAGGCCCGTCTCCTTGCAGAATCAGCGTTGCAGAAAGTTATGAAGTGGTTAACTCAAAATTTGCTCACCCTTTATCTTGATAAAACAAGGTTTATCACATTTGGTCCAAAACAGGCATCACAACCGTCCCCAAACTACTGCTTGATAGCTCATGTGTGCGATTCTGGTCCGAATGTGGCATGTACCTGTGCCAGAGTTGTGCGCACGGACTCTATTAAATACCTTGGAGTAGTAGTTGATAGCAAACTTTCATGGAGCGAGCAGGTCAATTGTCTGGTTTCTAGAGTGAGAAGATTAATTTTTGTTTTTAAAAACCTTAGAAGTTCCGCAAATGTTTCTACCCTGAAAACAGTTTACCTTGCACTTGCTCACTCCGTTCTTACATATTGTATAACGGCTTGGGGTGGGGCTGGGAAGTGTCTTCTCCTTCGACTTGAGAGGGCACAGAGAGGGGTCCTTAAGGTTATGGCACATAAACCCATTCGTTTCCCGACTCACGATTTGTACTCGTTATGGAAGATACCTACTGTAAGGCAGTCTTTCATTCTATGCACAATGTTACGGAAACACTCGGAGTTGCCTTACGACCCTAACGCCACTATTGAGCGTAGACGTGGGTGTAGATCGGACAGAGTTTGTGGCATAGTGTCGGCGAAACTTGAAGTGGTCCGACGGCAATACAATTTCTTTAGTTCGAGGCTGTACAATAAGGTAAACAGTGTACTCCATATTCATTCTCGTTCTTATAGGGATTGTAAAAAACTCACTGACGAATGGCTTCAAACCCTCACCTATGAAGACCTGGAGAGCTTGGTGAAACCCTGATTTGTTTCCAACATCGACCTCTTCCTTCCGAAATAGACTCATTACACATAAATTAAGACACACTCACACACACACACACATACACATACACACACACCCCCACACACCTATGCAAACACCCACACGCACATAATACATTCGCTCGTACCTACACATATTCACATTATTTTTTAACCTATTATTCTAGTTTGTAATCAATCTCCTGTGTTTAGCATAAATTCTAGAACGCTATCGTCCTTTTCCTGAGGTGGGCGTTAATTCCTACGACACAGTATTTTACTAATGTAGGTATTATCGCACTAAATGTTATTGTCATACTGTGTTTTTTGTTCAATAAAGAATTTATTTATTTATTATTTAATACATTGCAGACTAATGTGGTATGTTATGTGATTGAATATGAGATTTTTAGAATGAATTCCAGGATTGTTGTACAATTATTAAGTACTTACCCATTTTACATTGTGCTATCTACAACCCTGTGCTTTAACATGACTTATTTCAGTAAATATTTAATAAATTTAATAAATAAATTAGAAGCTCGTGGCTAAGTAATAACAGCCTCACAGGGCGATCTGTCAGGTTAAGTCACCCATCCACGGACCAACCCCGGCAAGCATCTTTACATACCGAGACTCCTCTGTGCCTCGGAAAACACGTTAAGCCGTTGGTCCCGGCTGTCATTCGTGGATCTTTAGACTGTCGTTACGGGTCGTCAGAAGCCCGAAAGTCTGACAACCAGTCTTACCAAGGGCTATCGTATTACCCAGTAACTGGGTTGTGGAGGTCAGATAGGCAGTCGCTCCATGTAAAATACTGGTATTCAGCTGCAGGTGGTTAGGCTGGAAGCCGTTCCCAACACAGTTGGGAAAAGGCTAGGCAGATTGATTTAATAAATAAATTAAAAGGATTGGATCGGACACCGACACGATTATGTGAACAGTACTTTCATAGTTAGGGCACCTACACATTCCTGTAGCTTGTAAAATCGTTAGATCCGCCCACCGCGTCAAAAGATAGTCGCATTTCTGTTTCGTTTTGACACCTCTGACACACAATGACGCAGTGACTTCACTTGATTGTCATGGAAACGCTATTTAATCATGTTTGAGCTCCATAGAGCAAATCCGGAAGCAATTACGGTGAAGGCAAACCTAGCGATTTAAATCTTTGGGCAGTAAATTACAGATTTTCATGACGGTTATTAAGAAAGAAAGAAAGAAAAATATTTTATTTGGGACACGTACAGGAAATACAAACAGTTAAAAAGGAGCATTTAAAACTAACAAAATTAAGATTTAAAAAAAAAATTACAAAAAAAGACCCGTGTGAATTATTGGAAACACTTTTTTGTCACTTTCCCTTCACATTGGTTTCCTAGGAAAGCGGTTTTGTCACATTGGGCCCTATCAGAATACCAGTGCTGCGGTATTTATTTTCTAAATAAAGCTAGCTCTAAATCGCTTAGAGCTGCGATATTTAGAAAATAAATACCGCAGCACTGGTATTCTGATAGGGCCCAATGTGACAAAACCACTTTCCTAGGAAACCAAAGCTGTGAAGGGAAAGTGACAAAATTTAAGTGTTTCCAATAATTTGTATCATTTCCTGACAATGTTTGGTGTAGAAACAGCCAAATATTTAAATAGAAACATCATCTAATAAAATCATTTCCATAAGAAACAAATCGAACACACATCTAGCCACAAACATAATAGACTCAAGCCTATAAGTCAACATTTATCTTCCATTTCCAACATTTTTCCTAGAAACCTTCATATACTCGTACCTACACGAACAAAAATAAAAACCTTCAATACCCGATAGGTTATCGACAAACACTAAAGCAGATGAGTAATGGAATATTATTTTTCCATCTTCGTCGCGATAAAGACGTTTAGCATCGGAGTTGCCATCACTTGCCTTCAGAATCCAGTATTGAGGCATTCTTGGTTCCGTTAACGTCTCTGTAATGGTGTTTTTTATGTTTTTTTCTCCACCATCAACGGTGCCTAAAGCTCTATTGTTTCACGCAGCGTGATTTATTCGCGTCAGAGATGTATGAGGTGTTTAGAGATGCGCTAAAGTGGATTTAGACGCGTTCTCTGTGAAATGATGGCAGTTTATTACCCAGAATGATATGGGGTACGAGCTTGATTTTCTGACTTATGCGGTTTTATTTATTTGAATGTGGTCGTTGTTATTAGGGTGGAGCTCGTGGCTAAGTAATGACAGCCGCACGGGTCGATCCATCAGGTTAAACTACGCTTGCCGGGGTTGGTCCGTAGATGGGTGATTATCTTTACATACCGAGACTCCGGGTCTCTCAAAGTTAAATCATAAATCGAAAGAAATTGACAAAACACTATTATAACTAACATAGGTTTGTAGAGCGTTTCAGTTTTTATGAATAATCTTTAGAATACTAATTATAAAGCTGAAAAACTTGTTTTTTTGTTTGTTTGTATGTATGTACGCACGGCTACAGATCAAGCTATACATTTCCAGTATAAGCTGATCTCGCATTGTATAGGATTTCTGTACAATGAGAGGTCAGTGTAAACTGGAAATGTATAGCTTGATGTGTAGCCGTGTGTACGCGCTAATTTGAAAATATCTGTTTGTATTTGATAGCCCAATTCTTATGGAAGGCTACAGGCTATATTTGGGTCAATATCAAGGGGTGCGGAGACAGGAAACCTCCCCGAGTGCCCGTGGGCTGGAATTCCCTTCGGATACGTCCGTGGGGAAGGCCAGTCTTCGGGACGGTGCACCCTGGGGTGCGGGCAATGGTTCCCCTTAGGCACAAGTGCCTAAGGGGTTTCGTTGCCCGTATGCCAATATCCTGTCGGAGGAACGCTCCAACGTGTGTCCCTCTGCTCTAAGCAGAGACGCACAGCGGCGGAGTAAGAACGGGCTCGGTGTGCACTAACCCTGCCGCCGGGCGGGCAGAAGGAAGCCATTCATCCACCATCAATCATCATCATCCCCGCCACCATACACCATTCATCATTCACCACATCATCATTCCCATCCCATCATCCACCATCAATCATCATCATCCCCGCTACCATACACCATTCATCATTCACCACATCATCATTCCCATCCCATCATCCACCATCATCATTCCCATCATCATTTCCATTTTCATTTCGTCATTTCCTTCTGCCACCGTTAGTCTCGTAGCCCCGAAGATCGTTCAAGGTCATGTCTCTGACTTTTGACGGGGGTCGAGGGTCTTGGCTTAACCGCCCGGACCGCGAGGTAGAAAACCTCTATAAAAAATCACCCCAAATCTCCAAGCGGCGGCGCACCGTGAGGGAGGTTGTAAGCTTGGTTAATGGGTAGCTTAATTAGCCGCTAGTGCGAACCACTTATTTTTTGAGCAAGTACAGAATGTTTTTTACTCGTGGGAACAACAATGGAACCAATTTTAAAAAACAAAAACCGACGAGAAGAGGAGAAGGAGAGGAGTGATGCGGGGTCGGAGTCCGACGCCGCATCGGGAGCGAAGGGCACGAAAGGCTCTTTTAAGAGCCCGGAGTGCGTATTGGTGGCGGTCGCTGGTAGGAAGGCATTCCTGAAGCGGAACGTGGAGGTTGGACCGGGGGATGGCCAGGGGTCTTCCTCGGACGGCGGAAGGGGCTCGGCTCCTAAATGTGCTCGCCGGGGCCTAGGATGGACCCGGAAAAAGAGTAAGAGCCGGCCAAACACGCAGGAGGAAGACTCAGTCGGTTCGGCCGGAGGGAGCACTAGGGAGGCGTCTGGCGATGAGTCGGACGCCGCTGGTGACTTCAATTCGGAGCGGGCCAGGTTTGCGGAGGTCGTGGCTGCTGCAGTCAAGTGTGTGTCCTTGAAAAAGAAACAATCTTCCAAAGACAAGGCCATACCTGCAGCCAAGGCCTCCATTATGGCGGCAGCGGAGGTCCTGCTCCAAGGGCCTCCGCCGGACGGTATGTCGGAAATGCGGGCGGAGGTCGCCCGCTTGACAGCCGCCATGGAGCTTCTCCGAAAGGAGAATGAGGAGCTCCGAGCGGACCTGGCCAGGCTCCGTGATGCCGGCCCTCAGAGGGTGCCGCAAGAGGGGGCGCAGCAGGGGCAGAGCGGGCTCGGGCCCGCAGAGGAGAGGCTACTGACCCTGGTGCGGAAGGAGCTGGCTGCCTTCAACAGCCGGTTCTCGGTCCTGGAGGGCATTGTCCTCCGGCCCCCGCTAGCGGCGAGCCGGCAGGCCTCGGGCCAGCCAAAGGCGGCATCGTACGCCGCCACGGCTGCTACGCCCAAACCTGGGTCAGCGGGGCAGGCGAAGGGCGGGGCCGCCGCTGCAAAGGCGCCTGTTAAGGCGCCTGCGAAGGCGCCCGCTAAGGCGCCTGAGAAGGCCCCGGCTGTGGCGGCAACGACGACGCGGCCGCCCCCGCCTTCTAAATCTCCTCCGGCTGACGCCGAATGGCAGGTAGCCGGGGAGAGGAAGAAGGAGGGCAAGGCGGCAAGGGCGGCCAAGTGGAAGGAGAGGCGGCGTCGGCGCAAGGAGAGAAGCGTCGCGGCGAGGTTGCGCGCCCCAAAGTCCGCAGCTGTAGTGATCACACTACAGCCGGAAGCGGAGAAGAAGGGCGTGTCCTACCGCGACGTGCTCACCAAGGCGCGGGCGGCGGTGAACCTGGAGGAGATCGGTGTCACGAAGGGCATGCGAATTAGGGTCACGGCGACTGGGGCTCGTATGCTCGAGATCCCCGGTGCGGCTAGTGGCCCGACCGCTGACGCTCTGGCCGAAAGGCTTAGGGCGTCCTTAAATGCGGACGAAGCCCGAGTGTCCAGACCCGCCAAGTGCGCTGACATGCGCATCCTGGGTCTGGACGACTCTGTGACAGAGGGGGAAGTTGTGGCCGCCGTGGTCAAGACTGGGGGGTGCGCTATCGAGCAGGTGAGGGTAGGCACCATCCGTCCAGACTCCACGGGGTTGCGAGCCGTTACGGTGAGCTGCCCCGTATCGGCGGCCAACAAAATCGTTGGGGAGGGCCCGAGATTCCAGGTGGGCTGGGACTCCACGCGGGTAAAACTGCTGGAACCCAGACCTCTGAGGTGCTTCCGTTGCCAGGTGGGCAACCACGTGGGAGCCAAATGCACCTCGGAGGTGGACCGCAGCAGTAATTGCTTCCGCTGTGGTCAGCCCGGTCACAAGGCCGGCTCGTGCAATGCCATGCCGCACTGCTACTTGTGTGCGGCAGCTGGCAAGCCGGCCGATCACCGGGCTGGAAGCAAGGGCTGTGGTCCACCCACGAAAGCCCGGGGCAAGGGCAAGCCCCCCGCCCCCTCTACCGCCGTCACCGCCGCAGCCGTCGCCACAGGCGCCGCCGTCGCTGCCGCCCCCACTGCCGTCGCCGCCGTACCCACTGCGGCGGAGCCCTTACAGGGGGCTCAGGAGGGGGCTGCAATGGAATGCCAGTAGTGGCCCCATTGCGCCTCCTCCAGGCGAACATCAACCACTGCGCCGCCGCTCAGGATCTGTTGATCCAGAGCATGGCGCAGTGGTCGATTAACATCGCCGTGGTCGCTGAGCCGTACTTTGTCCCGCCCAGTGATTACTGGGTGGAGGACCTGAGCGGCTCAGTGACCCTCATTTCGTCGGCCGCCACCGGTACCCTGTCCCTTGAAGCCGTCAAGAAGGGACAGGGTTGCGTCGCAGCACGGTTCGGGGGGATTGTCGTGGTGGGGACATACTTCTCCCCGAACCGAACTCTCGCCGAGTTCCACAACTCCCTTGCGGAGTTGAAAAACGTCGTCGTCGGGTTTCGTTCCCTTCCCGTGCTTGTCCTCGGGGACTTCAACGCCAAGAATGTGGCTTGGGGTTCCCGGTGTACGGACACACGGGGCAGGATGGTGGAGGACTGGGCTCTGGAGACAGGCCTGGTCGTCCTAAACCGGGGTTCTGTCCCCACGTGTGTGCGGATGCGGGGCGAGTCGGTGGTGGACATCTCGTTCGCCAGCCCCGCTCTGTTGCCGCACGTGGTTGACTGGCGCGTCATGGAGGGGGTGGAGACCTATTCCGATCACCGGTACATCCGGTTTGACGTCTCCGCCCATACCTCGAGCGCGCCGGTCCGACAGGCCCCGAGTGGTCCGCGGTGGGCGCTGAAGAGGCTGGACCGGGAGCTCCTCCTGGAAGCCTCGATCGTGCAGGCCTGGGTGTCACCACCGGACAGGCCTGCCGACATCAACGACGAGGCGGAGTGGTTCCGGGAGGCCATGTCCGAGGTGTGCGACGTGGCAATGCCCCGGGTCCAGCCCAGTCGCGCCTTTCGCCAGGTGTATTGGTGGTCGCCGGAGCTGACGGCTCTGCGCGAGGCGTGCGTCGCCGCGCGACGCCTGTACACCAGGCACCGCAGGCTCCGTATCCGCCCTCCGGATACGGAAGCCATTCAGGCGGAGCTGTACGAGGGGTACAGAGCGGCGAAGACCGCCCTCCGAGCGGAGATCTTGCGGTCCAGGGATCTGGGCCGCGAGGAGTCGCTGGAGACTCTGAACAGAGACCCATGGGGGCGCCCCTACAAGTTGGTGCGGGAGAAACTCCGCCCATGGGCGCCCCCGCTGACGCAGAGTCTCCGGCCCGAGCTCGTGGAGGACGTGGTGAGCGCTCTGTTCCCTTCGCGAGGGGAACATACTCCCCCGCCTATGGCTCCGCCTCATGCGGTGCCCGCTGCGGACCACGACACTGACGACGACGTTGATGCTCCGGAAGTGACCGAGGTAGAGTTGAGAGCGGCGGTACGTAGGCTCAGTGCCAAAAATACCGCCCCAGGACCCGACGGCTTACCTGGAAGAGCCTGGGTTCTGGCCTTTGGGGCTCTCGGGCCTCGACTAGGGGGGCTCCTAAGCGCATGCTTGGAGAGGGGCCAGTTCCCACTTCGCTGGAAGACGGGGAAACTGGTCCTCATTAGGAAGCCGGGGCGCCCTGCGGACTCTCCGTCCGCTTACCGGCCCATCGTGCTGCTCGACGAGGTGGGCAAGCTCTTTGAAAGAGTAATTGCAGACCGCCTCGTCGGGTGGCTGGTGCAGGAGGGGCCGGATTTGGCGGAGACCCAGTTTGGTTTCCGCAAGGGGCGCTCTACGGTGGACGCCATCATGCGCGTGCGAGCCCTCACGACGGGGGATGCAGTGGCCCGGGGTGGGGTCGTCTTGGCGGTGTCCCTAGACATCGCCAACGCCTTTAATACCCTGCCCTGGAGTTGCATCAGGGAGGCATTGCGGTATCACCGGATGCCGACCTACCTCTGTCGAGTGGTCGAGGCCTATCTGACGGACAGGGCCGTCATCTACCCCGGTTATCAGGGAGAGTGAAACCGGCGAGAGATGTCGTGCGGTGTCCCACAGGGATCGGTCTTGGGGCCGCATCTGTGGGACATCGGTTACGACTGGGTGCTGCGCGCCGACCTCCCTAGCGGCGTCAGCGTAGTATGTTACGCTGACGACACGCTGGTCCTGGCGCAGGGGAGGTCGCACCAGGCGGCGGCTGAACTAGCGACACGCGGGGTTGCGATAGTCGTGGAGAGGATCCGGCAGTTGGGACTCGAGGTGGCCTTGCACAAGTCCGAGGCCATGTGTTTTCATGGTCCTCGGAATGCGCCACCGTCGGGTTCCGAAATAACGGTGGGAGGGGTTCACATCGGAGTCGGGTCGACGATGAAGTACCTGGGACTCGTCCTCGACAGCCGGTGGAACTTCGTGGAGCACTTCCGACGTTTGGCTCCCAGACTGGCACGGGCTGGGGCTGCCTTGAGGCGGCTCCTGCCCAATCTGGGGGGTCCAAACGCCTCCTGCCGGAGGCTCTACGCGGGGGTCGTGCGGTCCATGGCCCTTTACGGAGCACCGGTGTGGGCGCGTTCCCTAAGGCTGGGACCAGCCGGCAGGTTGAACGCGTCCCAGAGGGTCATGGCCATCCGGCTAGTCCGGGGATACCGCACGGTCTCCCGGGAGGCGGCGAGCCTCCTTGCCGGATTGCCGCCGTGGGATCTGGAGGCAAAGGTCCTCGCGCACGTGTGGGAGTGGCGCGAGGAGGCGAAGCGCCGGGGCGTAACTCCGCTGCCGCGAGAAATCACGGTACAGCGGACAGAGCTCCGGCGGGATCTCATGGCAGCATGGAGAGCGCGACTGTCGCAACCCAGCGCTGGGCACGCCACAATAGCGGCGATAAGTCCCCTCTTTGAGGAGTGGTTAGAGAGGCGCCACGGCGTCCTCACCTTCCGCCTGACGCAGGTCCTCACCGGACACGGTTGTTTCGGGAGGTTCCTGTTTCGCATAAGGCGGGAGGAAACGCCCGGGTGTTTCCATTGTGTAGATCGCCCGGAGGACACGGTGGAGCATACAGTGGAGGTCTGCCCGGCTTGGGCAGAGCACCACCGTGTTCTCACGGAGGCGATCGGCGGCGGCGATCTCTCGCGTCCGAGCCTGGTCCAGGCCATGGTGCGGAGCGAGAGTGCATGGGAGGCCGTCACCTCCTTCTGCGAAGCAGTGATGCTCGCGAAGGAGGAGGCGGAACGCGTGAGGGAGAGGCAGCCTCACGCCCTCAGTCGCCGCAGGAGACGCCCTGGGCGGCGGGAATCGCGGGGCGATTTCCGGCCACCGTAGGCGCGGGCCTGCGGACGGTGAGCAGCGGGTAGCTCGCCGTCCGGTAAGGACCAGGCCCGAGTCGACGGCGCGTCGTGTTCCACGCGCGCCTCAAAGAGATGTCAGCAAGTGACGGGGCCCGATAGGGCCGACGCCGCTGGGGTCGCGGGTTGTCTGAAAGGGTTACCGCGGCCCTGGCATAGGCAACTGAAGGAACACTGGTGGGTTTTAGTCAGTAAAAGTCTGACACGCCCTCCCGCTCCACCCAGAGCGGGAGAAGTTATTTGATGATTTCCCACCCTCCAAAAAAAAAAAAAAAAAAAAAAAAAAAAAAAAAAAAAAAAAAAAAAGGGTCAATATCAACAAAGTGCATTTTTTTTCAATTTTGGTGGCGAAATTTTTTCTTTTGTGAAAAATAAAGTCCTGGTATAAGAAAAGTCCTAGCTAGAAGGATCTTCAAGAGGCCACCAAAATTGAAAATCACCCTTATGCTAGTCACCAGACGATGTATGTAAAAACCGTGTCTCTTTTCAAATATCCAGTAAAAGAGATCTTTCCTCTCAAACGTGTGTATTTATTTATAAAAAGCTAAAATATATAAACATACATCACATGTTTATTTAAATTAGCTTTATGTATTTATTTAAGTACCTATATGTCAATTTTTGTTTAGCGTTATACGTGTGTATTTAATATTTGCGCATAATCATATTTTTCTCTTCTTGTTCTTCTTTTTAATTTTTCCTTTCGCAGGTCTGCTGGAAGAAGTTTTCTTATGAAATAAGCAGTACCTTTGTACTCCAGTTTATAATTATGTTATAACTCTATATAACAAACTGTAAAAATATAAATAATAAAATAAATAAATAAGTGAAAACGAAGTAATAGCGCGGGCAGGCAATGTGATGAATCGCAGGAAGGGACAAGAAATTTCACGCGAGCGAAGTCGCGGGCAGAAGCTAGTTTTGTATATAAACGGAGCTATATATGCTAAAACTTGTGAAAAGTGGACATATCGTGTGCAAGATACCGAAGGCGGTTTAGTAATAGTGTTATGATCAGCAGTGACCCAATATTTAGAAACCCAAAATACGATTATAGGAATAGAAATCACAAAGCTCCATTAAAAGCTAATTGCAACCCTGAGCTGTATCGTTCTTGTATCCACATCTGCGGTCATTATAAATCCAGATTTTCAGATACATAACGCTTTACTACGCTACTATTGTTCACAAAAACATAAAACTCTTTTATATCAATCGTTTATAAACCATCACAATTTATAACAATATGATTTTTACTGTCAATTCATTGTGAATACGTAAATATGTTGACTATAAAATTTATTGCTCCTCTGCCATTCCTTCCTATTTTATTGTCCTGTTAGTTTTGGTGCTCATAAAGTCTGTAAAAGGGCTGATACTTTTTACTTCTACTCAATACGTATATACACGCACACATTTGCGGTTTTAACACAGACAGAGGCTTGTGAAAACTCATCCCGCCATTTGTACACCAACTGGCTTTGGTAAATGTTTGCTTGGCTCGATATTGCACGCCACATGACGGTTTTTGCTCTCCACTCTTGCCACCGACGGCTGTTTGAAATCATGTCCTGTTTACAAAGATAACTTTCCTCTCGAATGGTACGGTTACATTAGTCGTTCGACTGTTTTGCGTCCGGGGGGAGAGAAACTAATTTGTTCGCGATACGTAATGTACTTTGTTTTGGTTGATATGCTAAATAAGATAAGATAAGATATTTATTTTGTGTGATTTTATGACGTGCAAGACATGATATTGGTTGTGACAACTGGTGCTAAAGCAATTGTGAGGTCAAACTGTACTTGGTTCGTTTTGAGAGCACTGCATAAGCTGGATCGTTTAAAATTCTCTTACCATCACCATCCCAGCCAGCCAGTACTAATATTTATTTAGCGTTAGCGCATGTATATTTCCTAGTTTTCTAGGTAGCAGCTCGTGGCTAAGTAATAACAGCCGCACAGGTCGATCCATCAGGTTAAGCTACGCTTGCCGGGGTTGGTCCGTGGATGGGTGACCATCTTTACATACCGAGACTCCTCTGTGCCTCGGAAAGCACGTTAAGCCGTTGGTCCCGGCTGTCATTCGTGGATCTTTGACTGTCGTTACGGGTCGTCAGAAGCCCGAAAGTTTGACAGCCAGTCTTACCATGGGGTATCGTATTACCCAGTGCTGGGTTGTGTAGGTCAGATAGGCAGTCGGTCCATGTAAAATACTGGTATTCAGCTGCATCCGGTTAGACTGGAAACCGACCCCAACATAGTTGGGAAAAGGCTAGACAGATTGATGTATATTTCCTAGTTTTAAATAACAAAGGATCATGTTACTTTGAACAAATTATCTTGTTATTCATAAGAGGTTTTTGTCCTGCAGACAATAACATGCTAGTATTTTATAAATATAAACCTCTCTTTATTTCGTGATGTTTAATGTGATGAAAGTTGGCAATAAAATTGTTGAGGCGGACTTGCACATGGCCGTTTAGAGGCGTCCAGGGGCTCAAACTTTCAGCTGGCCATCTCATCCGCGAGGGGATCTCATAAATATTAAACAGAACGCCAGTTCAACGCAACACTTTTATTTCCAACATGTATTTGACGCGTATTTTGTGCTCATATCATCTGCTGAAAAGGCTGAAAATCTGTGATGTCAATCAAAGCGCTTGTTTTTTGTACTGGTCCAAATTGGATAAAACGAAATTTGCAGGCATAGAGCGTTAAAATAGTGAGGCTATATGCTTTATCAAGTTATATGAAAGTGGTGGTAATGGTTTTGTTACATGGGATAAAGCAGGAAATATGACGGAAAAAATAAACGTATAAAATTGAACTCAATTTTTTTTTTGCTAAAACTGAGACCAGGTGTTTTCTGTCAAGAACAGCTGAGGAGACATGCGAAGCAGTAATGCTCGCGAAGGAGGAGGCGGAGCGCGTGAGGGAGAGGCAGCCTCACGCCCTCAGTCGCCGCAGGAGACGCCCTGGGCGGCGGGAATCGACAGGCGATTTCCGGCCACCGTAGGCGCGGATTTACGGACGGCGAGTAGTGGGCTGTAGCTCGCCGTCCGGTAAGGTCCAGGACTGGGTCGACGGCGCGTTGTGTTCCACGCGCGCCTTAAAGAGATGTCAGCAAAAAATGGGGTCCAATAGGGCCGATGCCGCTGGGGTCGCGGGTTGTTTGGAAAAGATACCGTGGCCCTGGCATAGGCAACTGAAGGAACATGGGTGGGTTTTAGTCAGTAAAAGTCTGACATGTCCTTCCGCTCCACCCAAAGCGGTAGAAGTTATTTGATGATTTCCCATCCACAAGAAAAAAAAAGGACACAACCCTATTGGTTGTCCAAGGTTAGAGGGAAGAGGAGAGGAGAACTATCATTCAAAGTGTCAAATACAAAACAAGTGAGCAGAAGTGATGCGAAGTGAGAGTGAATAGCGAGTTGTTGTTTGAATTTTACAGAATCGACTTACTAGACATAGGTCCAAATCAGTCCAAATCAGCCGTTTGTGGTGCGGGTTCCGATACACCATCTCGACACGTTCCTAAAGGAAGAGTTTTGACCGAAGAGTGTAGTCTACCGACGTTTTCGCGGCAGGCTATGCGAGATCGTAACACGACGCCGTCACTTCGTGTGTCTTAGTTTATAAGTTATGTTTTCTATGTATTAGTAGGTATATGTTTTTGTTATGTTGTATTTTTTTGTATTTGTGTATTGTATTTTATATGGGTCACAGCTGCCTGGAATAAAGGAATAATAATAATTATTATTAAATCAGGATTCAGAAGATCGTTTGTTGCATAGTGACAACTAAGATTGGCGTCACCACCACCATAAATTATATCAGTCACTTAGTATACAGATTGAGGCGTTGCCCGTTTAAAATGTTTGTCAGCTCTGCAGCAAATTGGTCTCTCATTTATCATCAAGTCTTCCAGTTTTCATAAACGATGTTTACCACCGTAACTGAAAAACTCGTTTCTACGCCTCACAAACGATGTTTATCACTGCAATTAAAAACGTCATTTCAACCGTTCTACGTCGCAGTCTCGGTTAAAACAGTTTTATAGCTTATTTCCACTTACAACTTCCGTTTCTTATCATTGTGTCCAGGATATAATGTTACAGGAGAAGTAACCACACTAACCACAGAGCATAGAACACAGGGCAGCCCCTAGACATAGCAGTATAGTTGCCGGTACGAGTCGTGAGCACAAACTCTACTCTTAGGCACGTCGCGCATTAGGCAGCCTGGCTGCGGCAGTCAGAATATTGAAAAAACTCTTGGCCGCCTAGTGCTCGGGCTCCCATACCATCATAAATGTTCGACTGGCTGCCGCAGCCTAGTACGCGAGAGGTCTTAAACCTAACGAATCTTATTATTATTTTTTTTTTTTTTTCTTTCTTTTTTTCGTTTCTAAATCGTGTCCACAAACTGTTAAAAGCTCTTTCTTTTTTAATTCAACAATCAATATAATGTTAATGTATGATCATCATGTAATAATTATCATTTCTTAATACTTAATACATTTTTGCTAAATGTACCTCTTTTATATTTTTTATTTTTTTGTAAACAGGAGTCAAGGGTTTGAGCTGAAAACCAGCGCTTAGCAACCCTCTAGGGGACCTAAGCATAATGCTGACGCTTAAACCTTTTGCTTCCGGTATTATAGTTTTGTGTATGTACCACCTACTACTAGCTGTAATACTGGAGACAATAAACATTTATTCTATTCTATTCTATTCTAATCTTATTTACTTATCACGGTAAGGAGCAATGAAATCGATTTAGTATCAAGCATATTTAGATACAGGTAGAAAATAGAATACAAGAGCATGTTGACGAGGGCAGTTAAAGTTATACCTAAAATAAACTATAAAAAAACTGGTCAAGAGCGAGTCGGACTCGCGCACCGAGGGTTCCGTACCGATTTCTGAAAAAGTGTGCTATTTAGAGACATTGTTTTATTTTTCCTGTAATCTTTACATAAACTTCTATCACATAGAATAATTTCAGATTTTTCACTTCGCAAACTTCGGAGAGAAGGGGGGGGAACGGTATTTTTTTTTACATTTTTCATCAGAAGTCGAAAACTATGCGGGCTAAAAAAAAGAAAAAAATGATTGAGAATGTGCAAACAGCGCTCTTTCATTTGATACCCCACATGGCCTAGTAGCCCCATTTTGATTTTTTAAGACCCCCTTTTAGTCCCTGTTGCACAAAAATATAAATATTTTAATTTCTTTCTTATTTGCAAAATAGTTGGGTCAACGTCAT
This sequence comes from Cosmia trapezina, assembly GCA_905163495.3. Taxonomy (NCBI): domain Eukaryota; kingdom Metazoa; phylum Arthropoda; class Insecta; order Lepidoptera; family Noctuidae; genus Cosmia; species Cosmia trapezina. Next base: position 6,839,428 of record LR991020.1, read on the forward strand.
AAAACTATTCTAAATTTCTAAAACTATTCTAAATTTCAAGTTGATAACATTAGTAGTTCTTGAGATATCCAGCTGTGACAGACAGACAGACAGACAGACTGAGTGACACCATAAGGGTTCCTTTTTTACCATTTTGGTACGGAACCCTAAAAACAAACAATACAAACAACAATACAATACAATGATACAATTATAAACTATAGTTTGACCGCCTTAGGTAGGTGCGCGGCGAGATGGGGGCAGGTCGCTCATTCGTCAACGCTCACAGCTTCCCACCGCTCATTCGTTAACACTCACAGCGTCCCGGACCCCACCCCGCGGTACAGCGGTATCGGTCAAACTATAATAAGATTTCTGGTTCCGAAAGTGTGTAGAGCGCGTATCTTCTGTCAGTTTCTAAACGTCATTTGTTTCGTAGTACAAGTAAACCGTGACACGTTTGGTTTGTATCGCAAAAATGTAGACAGTGCCGCCCCCAGCAGCGACCGCCTCTGTGGAAGAAACGATGACTCGAGATCCGTTTCCCTATTAACTGCAAATGAGACACAATTATGTCTATTTCGAGAGAGACACTTGATTAGCTTAGAGGTAAATAAGGACGTTAAAAGAATGACGCGTCAAACGATGGTCCTAAATTATTGTCACTTTGGGTATTCTGACCTTAATTGAAGACGTTTCAGGAATGGTTTGTTTGTGCGAGGTAAAGGCACTCTCTCACCGGGCATACGCCTGTATTGTAACAGTTCAGTTGCGAGCATTACATCAGTGAGTGAGGAAAACCGAGCATTACAGTCCACAATCTGTAATGATATAATTTATAACATTACATTCACACGCCTGTAATGTAACAGTTCAGTTGCGAGCATTACATCAGTGAGTAAGGAAAATCGAGCATTACAGTCCACAACCTGTAATGATACAATTTATAACATTACATTCACCGGGACCATTAGCCTGTAATGTAACAGTAGTGAGTGGGAGCACCCATCACACAATTTGTAACATTACATTCACCGGGATCATTCGCCTGTAATGTAACGGTAGTGAGATGAATGCGAATTTTATCGAATCTTGGATTTGTTTACAGTATTGGATTGGATTACAGAGGAATGGTCGTCAGTCAGTGAGGCAGTATTTTAACGTAAAGCTCAAAATCGGATCTTGGATTGTTACATTACAGGCGAATGCTCCGGTGAGGTAGCGCCTTTAAAATCAGGATGACAAACCACCGGTGTTTTCGTGACAAACAACTCGACAGAAACTTGTCGAGTTATTGCCATAATCATCTCTTTTGTCAAAGAAATTAGTGATTGAAGTAAAATTTAACTAAAGTTTAACTGTAGCTGAGTTAGGGTGTGTTATTGTTAAAGTAAGAGAGTGCTACCCACGCTTGTTAAAGTACCTGTTAGACAAAAAAATGGGTTGTTCCATTTCATAATTTGTAAGCTAACGTCATATCTGTAACTGTAACCTTCACCACCCACGCTTCGCTGGTTAATGTTATTGTTAAATATCTGTCACTTCTGTCAGACGCGGCGATTTTATCATGTGGGATGTTCCGAACTCATTTAACATGGCGGTGCAGCAATATGATGGTGTTATTGTTAAAATTAATTTTGATAGAAACTATTACGTAGCCTTTGGTGCAACCCACTCTTAACCCGGCCGTATACGAAATTTTGCCGATTTCGCTAATTTTTGTGATTTTAAAGACGTAATTTTAAAGTCGAAATACTGTATTTCTATAAGTTTTAATGCACAACATAAAATATCATTTCGATAAAAATCTAATGAATGAGCTACATTTTTATTTTGCGTCGAGTTTATAATGGGAGAATTAAGGTTGTTCTAAAAGATTTTTTACTGGCAAATGTTTTAAATTTTTTGCAATTTTTTTTCAGGAAATGGATTGATTTTGAATTGAAGTTTATTTCTGTTGTTTTTATTTTATGAGCGAGAGTTGTAAGTAGCCAAAATTAAAAGCAATACTTTGCCAATTTTCTCAAAAATTTGACTAAGTTGAATATTTTTTTACTCAAAAATTTTATATGAAAGTCGTAAAAAGTGATTCATACATTCAACAAACTTTCACAAGAATACATTGTAATTTTTCCATACCCTTTAGACGTCAAAACGATTCGTAAATATGTGATATTCTAAACCTCTTACAGCAAAAATTCACAAAACAGTCGCCGGTTTAGGTCGATTAATCAAAATTAAACAATAAAAATAAAAAAGTAGCTCATACATTAAATCACAATTGAAATGATCTTTCATGTTGTGCATTAAAACTTATACAAATACTTTTTATTATAACTGTTAAATCTCGTCTGTAAAATCACGTAAATCAGCAAATTCGGCCTCTTAGGGCCTGTTTCACCACCTACGATTAAGTTCGTATTAACTTACGTGGCAGATGATTTCATACAAATTCTGTTCCATTTTTGAAATTGTTCGGTGAGTAGTGGCTATTCGGACATCGTTAAATAGGACCTTAGTGTAGCGAAAGATGGGCGAGCAGTTGCTCGAAATGATCCAATCAATCCGTTTTTCATTTCTGATGATTTAAATCGTTAATCTATAATGATTCTAGCTAGAAACATTTCAAGAAAAACTCGAACGAAGGTGTCTCCGACCTCAATTTGATTGACTATAAGTTGTAATAACTGTTTGATACAAATATCTTTTATCGTAGATTAACCACGCACGCTTCTAAAATAATAGCAAAAAATCTAATCTTGGCGAAGAGTCTATACATTTTGGACCTGTCCTACAATCCACTCGGTCCTCCAGACGCGTTGTTAGTGCTGATCAGTTTATAACAAGAGGCAATCAACTTAGGGAACTTCGTATGGATTCTATTGAAGTCAACAAGGAATTTCCTCAGGTCAGTTAATCTTCAACAAAAAATACTATAAATATTAATTATTTTAAGATTTTTTGCTGTGAATACGATTTTAATTCAAGTTTAGATTAAAATATTAGCTATTTTTAGATAAATATATATTTTGCAATAATTTTAGTGTTTATTTCTCTGGTAGGTATTCTTGTGGTATATATTGATTAATGCTTTGTTACCTAACCGTTAAGCTCGAGAAGCTAGTCATATTTTATTAGTTAAGAAAAAGAGAAGAGAAGAATATTGATATTATTTTTTAAGATTTTCGGTTGAGAATATGATTTTAATATTTAAGTAATGTTTTAATATTCATTCATTTATTGAAAATAGAATGTGATGAGACAATATAATTATGTTAACTTCTTAAGACCATGTATTAAACATACCAACCATGTTCTAACAAATAAAATGATTATGATTATGATTATGAAATATGAGCAATATTTTTTTAGATTATTATAGATATAAAACCAAACAATATTAAGGGTTAACACATTTGGCTCGTCTTAAGCGAATCCATTTGTTCCGAGAGAGGTAATTTAAAAAGATAATATCGCTACAGTCCTTGTGTTGGAAGCGAAATTAGTTGTCTTTACTTAGAGGTAGGGTATTCAGAACAATCCGTTGTTATCTTAAGTTTTATCGTTCGTACTGAAATATTTAATTTGTTTCTGTAAAGCTAAAGGCCCCGTTGCATAGGAAGCGTAACATTTTACGGCGATATTAAAGTGACTCTTCCTAAGACTAAGCTATAGGCATAGAGCTAGAGAATGTGGAGATCAATCTGTGACCCCGTATCTTTTGTGAGAATCTTAGATATCGTATGAGTACGAATGAAAGACATTTTCATTAAAACCGTAACGAGAGCTTTGTTTTGGGAGCGGTCAGCGTCAATAAAATCGGGACGAACAGACTGTTCAAAACAATGACATAAACATCTAGACGTTGCCATGATTACAGTGTGAAGTGTGGAAGTGAGATACATACCTATATACGAAATTAGTAGGAAAATTGAGACAAAGCATCGTATCTTCTGTCTCTTACGGCGTGCCGTATTTTTGCTTGGCTAACTTTCAAATGTTAGCCAAACAAAGCGCTTTCACTGTTACAAAATTTATCTTGCGTCGATTAATTTAACTTTTATGAACAGTTTTTGCATTGTGCGAATGTATTGATATGGGTTTCAGTCCAAAATATGGAAGATTTCTTACGTTAAACCTCATTTCTAATACCACATAACCTAGAATAAGTATTATATTGCTGTCTCATGATCGGCCACGCGGTGGATCGATCTAGATGTTTATTATCTAAGGTTCAAAGATCTCAACAACTATGAAAATGAAATATTAACTCAATGACACAAGGAATGTTTCAGAATGAAGACAGTATACGACAATTGGCATTCTGACACAAGGATTTTATCTAATTGAGATAAAGTTTAATTTTCTTAGTTGTTGAGATCATTTTGAACAGTCTGTTCGTCCCGATATTTTTGACGCTGACTGTATAAAGATGACCCACAATGTAACTTTGTATCGCTAAAATTTTGTTTCACTCCGCTTTAAATTCTATGCAGTATATACTAAAGAGTTATTTTAATTTATGTAAGTACAAAATGCTTACTTGAGCATTTTGTACTTACATAAATTAAAATATTGAGTCAAGTATTATTTTTTTCCCACTAACCTTACCACTAATAAACCTATATTTTCGTCCATGAAATACGAAGTACAATGGACAAATCAAGAACTCCAAACACAGTTCAAGTAACAAACAACAGTTAATTATTCCGACACGACCTAGGTACTTACAACTACAACGCACACCCGCGCTTATCAACCGCGTGTCGTTAGCCAAAACGTAGTTTGGAAAACGCCAACGCGCCACCGCCCTCTGGCGGAAATTGATTGCACATGACATGACGTAACAAGCTGTGGACAGCGCGATGACGTCAGAACTACGCTTCGATATCACGTGACCGCAGCAAAGGCACTCAAATTGCTTTGAGGTACTTCAATTAGTATCCAATTAACAGGTACTTCGGATAATTAGGTTATTTTGTGTGTGGGCTTGTGTTTATAGTGATTTTAGCAGCTGTTTAGTCCACTTTTGTAGACTTGTAACGTTTTGTAATGCCGGTTTTTACCCGACTACGGCAAAACCAAAAGGAAGGGTTATGATTTTAGCAGTCTACTTGTGTATGTATGTATATAAGTATGTATTTACGTGTGTTCCACCGTAGCGCCTAAATTACTGAACCGATTTTGATGAATGAGGTATCAGCAGATTCGAAATAATGGTCCGGGTGACATAGGCTATATAAATTCTCCCTAAATTTAATATGGTGGACTTAACACGTAAACTGACCTCGAAAAAAATTAAATTGAGATAATCATGACATGTTTGGTATTAAAAGAAAGGTCTTGACGAGCACATTACAAATATGTATATATTTATGTCATTATTGTTTAAGTAAATAAATATTTTGAACTTTTTGGATCAATTTTATTTTTCCGTAGTCGGGTTACAGTTTTTTAAACTTTATTCTTGTTGGATTAATTTTTCAATAATGGCTAAAAAAAACTCAAGATAAGCATTGCATTAATTGCACGGATATTGCTGGCTTTAAGATAAATTGTATTAGTTACATTTATTGATTAATTTTTATGTGCATTTATTTTCTAGTACCTAGTGCCGATAGTGAAATTAAAAAGTCTGAAAAAAATCTTTCAGTATACCTACATAAAAATTAGGATTATCTTTCTACCAAGGCGAAGAACAAACCTAACACTTGTCGTAGATAATAGCAAGAGCAAGTGAAAAGAAAAATACCGCGCGCAAGAAGCCGTTTGTTTTAATTTGCGACGTAAGTGCATGCCGCCTTAAAAGATTAAAGACTAGACGCTGGGGCTGTAATTACTTTCTGTACAAGTGGGCTAGGAGATGCTTTGGTACTGGGACGCATAAATACATGACATACATTACACTCCCGCGAGTTTCATGACTAGCTGTGACAGACGGACAGACAGACAGACAGACTGAGTCCCATCACAGCCTTTTGGCACAGCCGTGAGGCAAACCCTCCTGCATTGTAATTTTATTGTTTTTGTTATCGCAATTAATGTTGATTTTTTTTTATGTATTTTCTTTTTATTGTTGCTATTTATAATATGCTGTTATTATTTTGTGTGCCTCTTTTTTAGTCTGTGCTAAATAAACGTATTTTCTTTCTTTCTTCTTTCTTTTCACCCTAAAAACCCCTTAAGTATGGCTAAAATCTGTTTTTAGGGTTCCGTACCTCAAAAGGAAAAAAACGGAACCCTTATAGGATCACTTCGTTATCAGTCTGTCTGTCTGTCTGTCTGTCCGTCTGTCTGTCTGTCTGTCTGTCCGTCTGTCTGTCTGTCTGTCAAGACCCTTTTTCTCAAGAACACGTGGAGGTATCAAGTTGAAATTAATATCAAATACGTAAATCGATGGTCCCTTTGAGTTGTAAAAAAATCAAGCTTCTAAGTCAACGCAATAAAAAAATACGGCCATTTATGCGACATATTTTGATACCCGGAAGTAAATCAAAACCTATAGGGTACTTCCCGTTGATCTAGAAATGTGAAGTTTGGCAAGAAGCAAGGTCTTACAGGACAAGTAATGGAAAAAGTCCGAAAATTGTTTATTTATAATTTTATCACGTAAAAAAATATTTTCAAGTATGTCATTTGTCAAGGCCCTTTTTCTCAGGAACTCGTGGAGGTATCAAGTTGAAATTAATACCAAATACGTAAGTCTATAGTTCCATAAAGCTCTAAAAAAATCAAGCTTCTAAATCAACGCAATAAAAAATACGGCCATTTATGCGACATATTTTGATACTCGCAAGTAAATCAAAACCGATAGGGTACTTCCCGTTGACCTAGAATTATTAAATTTTGTAAGAAGCAACGTCTCACAGCACAAGTAAAGGAAAAAGTCCGAAAATTGATTATTTGTAGTTTTATCACGTAAAAAAAATAGTTTTTAGTTTTTTCTGGCAAAATGTGGGTGACACCACCGCCCAACCCTTCGGGGAAACAAGGCGTGATGCATAGACTTATAAAAAAAGATGGACTCCGCGCCACGCATATCGAAAGTGAAGCACAGTAAGTATTCCGGACCGTTTGTACAAACACGCCTCGTGCACACATTTACATCATAGTATGCCGACCGGCCGCCATTACGTGACACGAGCGACGCCGTCTTTGCAGGTACTCAAATCATGCACACATAGATCGGTACGGTGCTTCACTTTCGATATTCGTGGCGCGGAGTCCATCTTTTTTTATAAGTCTATGGCGTGATGTTATGTTTAAGAATAGTTTTTTGCGAATACAAACTTAAATATGCATTTGGAGGATTGTCCGTGACGTATATCAACGTATGGGAGAACATGTTTTTCAACTTAATGTTAAATTTGTCTTTGGGATACATTCTTTTCAACTACGGAACCCTCATTGTGCGTGGTCCGACACGCACTTGGCCGGTTTTTTTCTCATTGCACAGTGTACGTAAAAACATAATAATTTCTTACAGTGCCTCCATAAGTGTACCTATAGACACTTCAAGGTTACAGTATGATTATTGCTAGTTTGCTACGCGTCAATGAAGGTAGTTTAACAATCTGTCTGGACTAGACGGGAGTTGATTGGCTGGCCGGATGGCCGCCTGTCGTGGACACTGTCAATTAAGTCGGTGCACTTAATCAATATTATGCCTGCATAGACATTGTGGTCTGTGGTCTTGTCTGTACTTACCACTTGAAGCGTGTGGATATTAGAACTGGTACATATACGTATATCTAATCTAATCTAATTTACATCCGTTACCTCACACTTCGGTCAAGTTGAAAACCAGCGTCAGGCACGTCTAGCTGTCTGGCATTTTTGCTGAACTGGGCCTTTTTGGCGCAGCCGTCGGGCACACACTCGAATCGCTCTGTTATTTTGTTATTTTGTTTTATTTTTTTATTATTTTTATTTTTTATTAAGTAGGTATTGTTATACCTATTATGGTGTGTGCCTTTTAGTCTGTGCTAAATAAATCTATTTTCTTTCTTTATTTCTTTCTTTCTTTCTTTAATCAGTATATTCCGGTACCATAATTTTAGAGTAGAATACGGAATGTCGACGCACAAAATATCGATAAATGCTAATACGATGCTACAAAATTGCGATACACGTTACGGCGAAAGACCGTATCTGCGAAGCCACTACACTTCGATGCACGTTACCGCGATAGATCTTCACTGCGATACTACTTAACTTCGATGCACGTTACCGCGAAAGATTTTCACTGCGATCCTTGGTTTGGCAGGTTTCATTTGTTGAATAAAGTCATTTTCGCTTATATTAAAATAAAATGGCTGAGGTTAAGCGATAAATTGTAAATTTATTAACGAGAAATATTCTCTTTTATTAATAATTAGCTTTATATTCAATAATGATATAAAATTGCAAATTTTAAGGAGTAGAATTTTCTACTAAGGCTTAAAGAATAATTTCTTTATAAATAATTTTGAAGATTATTAGTTTAATTTAACTTAAAACCTTAATAAAAAAAAAAGTTCTTAGAATTATTCCTATTAAAGAAATAAAGGTAAAAAAAATAATTACTATAAAATAATTATTTTTAATAAAAATTTTAAATCATTTTATTTTTAAATAATTAAATATAAAAGCAGAATAACTAATACGAATATAAAAAAATAATATAATTAAACTTACTATGATAAAGATAAAAGTTATTAAATATATATGTTATTATTCATTAAAAAATTAATAATAATTCATTTAGGGAAAAATCCTACGAAAGGGGGTAGTCCTCCTAAAGAAAGAAAATTAATTAATAAATTAATTTTAATAAAAAAAATATATTATTAATAAATAATTGGTTAATAAAGTATATATTTAAAATATAAAATAAAAAACATATAATTTTAATTATAAAAGAATATATAAAAATATAAAAAAATCATAAAGTTTCTCTAATTATAATAGAGGAAAGTATTCAACCTAAATTATTAATTGAAGAAAAAGCTATTAATTTGCGTAAAGAAGTTTGATTTAATCCTCCAATAGCTCCAATTATAATATTTATTAAAATAATAATAATAATAATTTTTTTATTGAGATAATAAGATAAAATAATTACACAAAAATGGAAGGGGCTATTTTTATAAGACTTCCATTTTTGTGTAATTATTTTATCTTATTATCTCAATAAAAAAATTATTATTATTATTATTTTAATAAATATTGTAATTGGAGCTATTGGAGGATTAAATCAAACTTCTTTACGCAAATTAATAGCTTTTTCTTCAATTAATAATTTAGGTTGAATACTTTCCTCTATTATGTAGTCTGAGCCTGTCTGAAACCTAGTAAACATGTGAGATAGGCGTTTCGACTTTCTCGGTATTATCAGCATTATTTGGGTCACAGTGATAACAATTTTTATTAATTTTCTCACCACTGGCGGTAGGTGTGTGTGTGAGTCTATAAAATAGATAGCATTGTCACGCGGACTTCAGTTGGTTTTTCGACTTCGTCGCGTTCACATCAGCATGTGCAGCCACTTGGTTTATCCGCTCCAGCGGCGCTTGGGTTTATTAATCCCACGCAACAGGGTCGGCAGAATAATGACTCGGACGCCCTGTCCGATCTTATGCCTCCGGCCGGCCCCACCATTGGCGCCTGAGCTAGAAGATTTGGAAACCACGTTGGCTGAATCTATTAAAAAGTAGTCACGGTTCTCGGCGGTTTTTCTTCCCGGATGAAGATATATCGACTCGAGCCAGGCCTACTTTCATGTGCCGATCTCCGAGTTACATCGCCGTTTTCTAAGGTTTGTAGCACCAGACAGTCAGGCGCCTTTCAAGGCCCATGCAGTGTGGCAGATGACCTGTCTGCCGTTTGGCCTAGCAAGTGAACCGAGAACCTTCGCTACACTTTAAAATTGGGTAGCCCAGCCGCTGCGGCTACGAGGGTTAAAGGTTCTTGTCCATCTCGACAACTTCTTGTTGGTAAATCAGTCCCGGCGCAAGCTCCAGAGACATGCACGCCTTGCCAAGACCCTGCTCCACGAACTGGGCTGGAAAATAAACAACGAGAAATCGTCATCGAGGCCAGTTCAGAATCTCAAATTTTTAGGTATCGAGTGGAGCACGAGGACGAATCTCTCTCGGCTTAGCCAGAGAAAAAGCTTCAGAGTCTGGATCGCTATATAGAGGGGTTGCTTGTCAGGGTAGTCTGGTCCCTATTGGAACTCCAAAAGGTAGTAGGTTGGTTAAATTTCGCCAGCTTCATAGTTCCATACGGCAGAATAAACTTCCGCGGTGTCCTGGCACTCATGCAGAGAGCAGTCCACGAGGAAACCTCGGTAGCACCAACTCCTCAAGCTCGAGTAAACCTTGTCTGGTGGATGGACCACTTTCGAGAGGTGAGCAAAATTTGGCCCTAATCACCGTCTCACTTTATAGTGACGGATGCGTCGGATCTCGGTTGGGAGCTTATGTAGACGGAGCTCTCTTGCAGAGCCCGTGGTTACGTCAAGAAGCCTCGCTTCGGACCAACAGGAAGGAACTCCCAGCTGTTTTGTTTGTCCTACAGAACAAAGCTCAACTGTTCGCGGGCAAGACAGTTCTGGTGCAGAGCGACAATCGGACGGCTTTTGCTTAGCTTCGAAACCAGGGCGGGACTCGCTCTGAACGTTTTGTTAAGTATCACCAAGACTATTTACAGTTACCTAATACCTTACAAAATCCATCTGGTAACAAGTTACTTACCAGGCCCGCTGAACTCTGTGGCAGACAGTTTGTCAACATTCAAAGTGCTTCCCGAGTGGCATCTACTTCCCGAAGCCTGCGAAGTCATATTTTGCAAATGTTCCCCATTTCCAGTAATGGATCTCTTTGCATCGCTAACTGCTCACGTAGTTCCCCGGTACGCATCGAGGGATCCGCTACCATGCCTCATGCACCACTACTGTTTGCACTCAATCATACATGGTTGTGTATCCCCGGTGGCTGAACGTGTTTTGGCGAGTGGACCTCAAGACGAGAGCTCTGTGCCCACCCTTCACTATTCGCAACCTACACAGGGTGTTGACAGACTCAACCACGGGCCGTCCACCTACTCAAGTGAACCGTCTTGCATTAGAGGTATGGCTGATACGGTGTGGGACGACTTATTACGTGACTGGTCATCCTCACACAGATCGTTGATCGAGTCCAGCTGGAGGCCATCCACCTTGAGGACATAGAAGCAATCATGGCTAAAATGGATTGCTTGGTGTCGATCAGTAAAAACGGATGCCAAAAATCCAGGTCCAGACGACGTCGCGAGGTATTTAATTTATTTGCATAAAACACTGGGCCTTAGCTACAGGACTACTCTCGTGCACAAATCAGTGGTAGCTAACTTCTGTAGGCCACAAAATGCCAAGAGCCATCCATTAGTGCGACAAGCACTCAAGGGTATCGCTAATGAAACCTGTGCAAAGACTATTACCAATAAGCCACCCATTTGGAACCCTCAGCTAGTTGTAGATTAGCTTATTGGTAATAGTCCGCAGGTGGATAGTCTGTTTGATATTTCCAAAAGGTGCGCCACGCTGTTACTCTTAGTGTCTGGAAGATGCATTCATGACCTGATGCTGCTGTCGATCACCGCGAATCACATGGTCAACCAAGATGACCATATTATATTCTGGCCAGTGTTTGGGTCCAAAACCGACTCGTTGACTCACAGACAGTCGGGCCGGCAGCTGTCAGTTGGTTCTCGTTTAAACATTGACGTGGTCCACTAAGGGCTAACAAGATTGCTGGAGTTGTCTGCTTCACGGCGGGCGCAAGCTGACAACACACCTAGTCTATTTATCACAGCACGTGGTACTCCACGTGCAGCGAGCCGCACCGTCATCGGCGGCTGGGTGCGCGCGGTGTTGCGTGCGGCTGGCATTCATGAAGCACCTGGATCTACTCGTTCAGCAGTCGCTTCACTAAATTGGTTAGAAGGGTGTCCTGTCGAAGAAATCCTCGCCCGAGGAAACTGGGCGTCGCTGAACACTCTTCTACAATTCTACAGGCGTCCGCTCGCTCAACCTATAAGGGATACCTGCTCAGAAGTATCTTCTTCTAAACCAGTTTGATAATTCATGTGGTAATTATTTCAACCTATTTGATTGTGATTTATATAATTATTGATTAATAGATCTCTGATTCAATTTCATTTCATTGATTTTGATTCTTTTTTTGATACATTCTATATCTGTACTAATAGGGTCACAGTTGATTTTCTCCCCACCATGCGATAATAAACACATCTCACATGTTTACTAGGTTTCAGACAGGCTCAGACTACATAATAGAAGCATTTTTCCTGATACAAAAAATGTCATATTATGTATCTAGCCTGTCTGAAACCTAGTCATTTCTGCATGGTGAGTTTACAACTGAAGTCCGCGTGACAATGCTATCTATTTTATAGACTCACACACACACCTACCGCCAGTGGTGAGAAAATTAATAAAAATTGTTATCACTGTGACCCAAATAATGCTGATAATACCGAGAAAGTCGAAACGCCTATCTCACATGTTTACTAGGTTTCAGACAGGCTAGATACATAATATGACATTTTTTGTATCAGGAAAAATGCTTCTATTATAATTAGAGAAACTTTATGATTTTTTATATTTTTATAATTAGAATTATATGTTTTTTATTTTATATTTTAAATATATACTTTATTAACCAATTATTTATTAATAATATATTTTTTTTATTAAAATTAATTTATTAATTAATTTTCTTTCTTTAGGAGGACTACCCCCTTTCGTAGGATTTTTCCCTAAATGAATTATTATTAATTTTTTAATGAATAATAACATATATTTAATAACTTTTATCTTTATCATAATAAGTTTAATTATATTATTTTTTTTATATTCGTATTAGTTATTCTGCTTTTATATTTAATTATTTAAAAATAAAATGATTTAAAATTTTTATTAAAAATAATTATTTTATAGTAATTATTTTTTTTACCTTTATTTCTTTAATATGATCAATTCTAAGAACTTTTTTTTTTTATTAAGGTTTTAAGTTAAATTAAACTAATAATCTTCAAAATTATTTATAAAGAAATTATTCTTTAAGCCTTAATAGAAAATTCTACTCCTTAAAATTTGCAATTTTATATCATTATTGAATATAAAGCTAATTATTAATAAAAGAGAATATTTCTCGTTAATAAATTTACAATTTATCGCTTAACCTCAGCCATTTTATTTTAATATAAGCGAAAATGACTTTATTCAACAAATGAAACCTGCCAAACCAAGGATCGCAGTGAAAATCTTTCGCGGTAACGTGCATCGAAGTTAAGTAGTATCGCAGTGAAGATCTATCGCGGTAACGTGCATCGAAGTGTAGTGGCTTCGCAGAGACGGTCTTTCGCCGTAACGTGTATCGCAATTTTGTAGCATCGTATTAGCATTTATCGATATTTTGTGCGTCGACATTCCGTATTCTACTCCTTACAAACACACCCACACACATACACACACCCCACACTCTTTCGCCTTTATAATATTAGCGTGATGTGATTGTGGTGCAACACAGCCTTACAGATTTAATGCAATAACGTCATGTGAAAACCTGCTTACCCCTCAAGTGTTGAATGCACCCCATGTGTGCATAACAAAAACCCTTTTTTATTAGGTATATATAAGCTTATATCACATATATATAAATGTAAAAAAACATCATCCGATGGAAAACCAATCATCATCATTAGTTGTGAATCTATGGAGTTAGCAGCTAATCCCCCCTCCCCTCCCGCGTGTCAAATGCACCCCAAGTGTGCAAAAGGACCAAATTTTACATAATAGGTATATAAGCTTAGATCACATATATATAAATGTAAAAAAAACATCATCCGATGGAAAACCAATCATCATCAGTAGTTGTGAACCTATGGGGTTCGCAACTAACCCCCAGCCCTCCCCACTCGCTGGGGTTTTGGGTCTAAAATTAGCCAAACTCAGACACTTGAGGTGTTAATCGAAACACAATTTTTATCCTTCTCTATATAAAAAAATATCCCACAAGTATCGCGATAAACTCGCTTTATGCATTCAAATCGTAAAGGATCTTCTTTTAGTATTATAAAGCTATATCTTTCCCCACATTTAACTAAAATGAGCTGTGAATGGTGCATAAAGTCCCGAGATATTTTCAACAGTAAACTGTAACTATATTATTTTCATAAAAATGTGAGATTCACTTTAAAATTTAAATATCTGCTATAGAATTTTAACGAGTTAGTATGAGACAGTGGCCTTTAGACTTGCTAGTGGTTCTGCTAGGAGTAATTATGCTGGAGCTGTTGGAAAAGGGGGGAAAAACTGAACATAATCCGCACCTCAGTCTGCTTCAATTAACAGCTGGTATCACTTTGGTGGAGGCTTCGAAGACAGCGGAAATTACGGTAAGTGAATATTTTACTTTTCATGGTTCCGTACCTCAATAGGAAAGAACCCTTATAGGATCACTTCATTGTCCGGCTGTCTGTCTTTTTGTCAACACCCTTTTTATCAGGAATGCGTAGAGATATCAAGCTGAAATTAATATCAAAAACGTAAGTTTATGGTCCCTTGGAGCTCTAAAAAATCAAGGTTCGAAGTCAACGCAGTAAAAAATACGGCCATTTATGCGACATATTTTGATACTCGCAAATCAAAACCTAAATGATACTTACCGTTGACCTAGAATCATGAAATTCGGCAAGAAGCAAGGAAGCAAGCAAGCAACAAGTAAAGGAAAAAAACCGAAAATTGTTAATTTGTATTTTATGAAATAAAAAAAAAATTTTTTTTGGATAACAAAATTAAAATTTGCAGGCATTTTGAGGCGATATGATGACCATATGCCTAAAAGAGTCATGAATATAGAAGAAGGAAAAAGGCCGTGGACGACCACAATGACTTCACACAAGCAAGCTTAGAAGCGAACACTTGGCTACGAACAACCCGCAACCGTTCGGTGTGGCGCAAAAATACTAGGAGGGCCTGTATGAAGATTTTATTTACCATGTAATTGTTACAACGAAGCATTTTTAATAAAAATTCTGATTTCAGTTTGCACACGTGTCTTATTTATTTTATTCTCAAAAAGTAGGTATTCGTTTTTACAAACTTCCTAACCTCATCTCGTAATTGCATACAATTCCTAGGAAATACATACATTTCACAGGAAATGTGTGTATTAAAGAATCTTTGAAATGTTATTTTACACATTTCCTAAGTAGGCTCGGAATTGCATGTATTTCCTAGGAATTGTTTACAATTCCTAGGTTTCATACAATTCCGGTAACATAATAATATACATAAATAGAAAAAATTAAGTTTTCAGAGACATTGTTCTACTAGAATCGCGTCATGCTGTCGCATAGCGCCTGTCGGCGGTACCTTTTTTGTGGATGGGAAATCATCAAATAACTTCTCCCGCTCTGGGTGGAGCGGAAGGTTGTGTCAAACTATTACTGACTAAAACCCACCCGTGTTCCTTCAGTTGCATGTGCCAGGGCCACGGTATCTTTTTCAAACAACCCGCGACCCCAGCGGCATCGGCCCTATTGGACCCCATCTTTTGCTGATATCTCTTTGAGGCGCGCGTGGAACACAGCGCGCCGTCGACCCGGGCCTGGTCCTTACCGGACGGCGAGCTACCCACTACTCACCGTCCGCAAGCCCGCGCCTACGGTGGCCGGAAATCCGCTACCGATTCCCGCCGCCCAGGGCGTCTCCTGCGGCGACTGAGGGCGTGAGGCTGCCTCTCCCTCACGCGTTCCGCCTCTCTTCTGCTTCGTAGAAGGAGGTGACGGCCTCCCATGCACTCTCGCTCCGCACCATGGCCTGGACCAGGTTTGGACGCGAGAGATCGCCGCCGCCGATCGCCTCCGTGAGAACACGGGGGTGCTCCGCTCAAGCCGGGCAGACCTCCACTGTATGCTCCACCGTGTCCTCCGGGCGATCCACACAATGGTGACACCCGGGCGTGCGGGACCCCTTACGTTACGTTCACTTCTCGCGTTCGTGCTAATGTCTCTTCTATTGCCAGGAACTCATGCCTGAATTCCAAATTTTTCAATATCAGCGTTAACTTTCAATCATTTTCTTTACCGCTCCTCTAGGAGCCACATACCTATACCTATTTATTGTACACAGGAAATTAAGCCCTTTGTCGTTCATTCATCTGGCTTTCAAGATTCATTTTTGCTTGCGTGCCTCGGAAACTACCACTTCTCGGTAACATTGCTTACCTTGCTAATGGACATAATTGAAATGTAGACTCTATTGAAAACTAAATATGGGCTGTTTTCCTGTGTTTTGTGAGGTGTTGCATATTCTTTTCCCGTTGGTGAAGTCCAGTGCATGGCCGTAGAGATACGACCCGCTGTTGTGCACTTAAGTTAGATATTTATTATTTAGGGTTAGTACTCGATAAAGTTAGGCGTATGATTTAATTTTTGTGTATCTATTGCTTTCATTTTAGTTTGTGTCCTAAATCAAGTTTTACAGTTACAATGGTTCTCAATAAAGTTTTACAAAAAATGTATTTTAATGCTTCATTTGTTTAGACAGCGTTATCCTTTGCTATCGTAAAACACACAAGCAAGCAAGCACTCCAAGTAACGTGGAACCTGGTTTGAAGAAGACAAAATACAAACTAGATCCTTTAAAAATTTACACTAATACAGTATTTTTTTATTCACTACTAGCTTTTGCCCGCGGCTTCGCCCGCGTGGATGTCGCAGAATATCCCACGGGAACGTACTACCGGGAATTCCTTCCTTATTCCTAGCCTAAATTGTAAAGGGAACCTGTGTGCAAAATTTCAGCTTTCTAGCTTTGGGCTGGGCGTTGATGAGTCAGTCAATCAGTCAGGACTTCTCATTTTATTTATACAGGGCTATTTTTAAATGACTAGCTAATTTTTCACAGGGTGTTCTACCCATGAATATGAACAACTTTCACTATGGGACCAACTTTGAAATCGCAAAAAAAAATATCAGCTGTTTCATACATTTTGATCGAGTAGGTATTGAACTTTTGTAGGAAACCGCTGGTTTTTTTTTTCGTGATTTCAAAGTTGGTCCCTTAGTGAAAATTGTTCATATTCATGGGTAGAACACCCTGTGAAAATTTAGCTAGTCATTTAAAAATAGCCCTGTATAGATAGATAGATAGATAAAATCGATAACACACATAGGGACACATAGGGACATAGGGGTATTCATAGGCACATTCTTTTTTTAATAAATTTATTCTTTCTTTCTCTGACTCTCTCTCTTCTTTTGCTGACTTTTGGTTTATGTTTTCAACCTGGCAACCCTAGGGCACTCCTGCGCTGCACGAACGCAAGTGACTCGGCTCGTTTTTCAGTCCAGTGCACATTACTGCCCGCGACTGTACTACAAACAACATTAAACTTTTTATCTCTGACTATACCTGTCTGTCTGACAGTATAAACTCCATCTGCAGCCTGCAAGGATTTCGTCGCATTTTTATTTTATGTATAACTTTTCACGTTTAATTCACGAATTTTTTAGAGTGATAGTGTTGTCATTGAAAACTTACGGTACAAGCTTCTGAGGGGCGATTCTCGTCAGTGTGACCGTTTCTAATTGTATAAACCTACTTATTTTTCTTTTCAGCTGTTGCCATCTGAATATACCAAAAAAATACCATGTGACAGTTGAAATTGTACCAATATTATACCGATATTTAGTCTACTAAAAATATGCTATCGTCATTCTTCGGAGCCTCAAATATACCAATTTAGTACTAAATATACCAAAAACGGTCACACTGATTCTCGTATTTGGAACGGTCGCATTCTAATCTCCGTTACAATCTTCTGTATTAGCACCACAAAAAATCACTAAATGCGTAGAGCGCTAAACGAATTTAAAACATTGTCCTATTTCTGTCAATTGTTTGAAGTCGTCAGGGATGCAATGATGTTTTAAATTATAATTAATAATAATAAAAATCTTTATTGCAGACATGATCAAAACAACACATTATAATTATGTTCAGCGCTAAATATATTTATGATTTTTGATGCTGTTTTATGTATAGAATAAAGATAATTTGAATTTATTATTTGTATGTTTGTCTATTTGTTAACTTAACGGATAGACCATGACCTGGGTTCGGACATAATTTCCGACTGACACACGGGCGAAGCCGCGGGCAAAAGCTAGTCTTCTATCAATATACTGACCAACGCACGGCCCAAACCGCTAAACTTAGAGACTAGAAACGCACATAGATACCTTAAACACTATACAGTGTAAGAATAGAATAGAATAGAATATCTTTATTTTGCATAAAATATGGTACATAAAAGGTCTTAAATATAAAAATAGTTCCACATATTTTGCTTACTTATTTCAGTATGCAAAAAACATCTTAAAAATAAAAATATAAACAAAAGCACTTATTACTAGCCTACTGAGATCATGTGAACAAGAACATATTTGAAAATATTAAGTTATACAATTACAAATGAGAATAGTGAGATCATAAATTGATGAATTTTTAAATATACCTAGTTAAGTTAGCTTAATTTTTTTAATTTTTTTTATTTATTTATTACAATGATTTTACTTAGCTTATAAATATATTAAGCCCCACAAAACCATGTCAATAGTTTGACTGTGGGGGCTGGCGAGTCTTTATTATTATTACTTTACGCATTAAAATCTTAAACTCTTTACTTTAGGACTTAGGTAGCACTGTAGTTAACGTTTCCAAATAATATCTTTTTAATTTATTTCTGAACCTGTTTGCATTGGCTTCGCTCCTTATGTCTGCCGGCAGACTATTCAATAGGTATGGTATTCGTTTTTTTAGAGTTCTGTCACCATAGTAATTGGTGACTCTGGGTACCTTGAATTTGCCTGCAGCCATAGATCGCGTATTATAAACATTGAGTACATGAGATAAGTTATGCTCTTGAGTACCATGATAGTTTACTGCTAGAAGATATTTATGTTTATAGCTGATCGGTAGAATTTTACAAATTTTAAATAGCTTCCTATAATCTCTATAAGTATTTTATACTTAGCTTATAATTTAAAAATTCACTTAAAGTGTAGAACACATTAATACAGAGCCATTTCTTAAGTTTTATTATAAAATAATTTAATGGTAGTTCTCTGATCTGTTTAGGTAAGCATCCATTAACACGCTCAGCGCCAAGGCGATTTTTGGAAAACCGTGCTGGAATTTCGTTTTTTTTATTGTAGAATCTAATTCTACTGGTATCACTTACTACAAAAAAAAATCATTTAATTTTTTTTCTTTTATTTTACCCCCTTTTTTGAGGTGTATTATTTATGATACACTGGCCTGGAAACGTAGAATTGAAAGATTCGCATTCCCTGAGCTAGGTGTATCATTTAGTATATCTACACCTTGTTTTTCCCGTTTCCTTATAATTTTCCTTTGCAATAGTGTTTTTTTTTACACTTTCCAGATTACTGTGAAGAAAAAGAAAAAAAATCAAAAAATACAGAAACAAAATTTGTTTGGCTGTATTTGTTAAATTTTTTGAGTTTCAGTGGTGAATTGATTTTTAAGATATTTAGAGCGGTTTCCACTACGTCTGATCCGAATCCGAATTCAAGATCCCAGTTCAATCTGAATTGGGAATGTTCTAAATTCGGACGGACACAGTTCGGATCTAGTGCTCAACTCTTCAACAAATAGTACTGTGGCTACTTCGGACGAACATTTCTCGGATTCGGATCGGACGTAGTGCGAAATCGCTCTCCCCAAAAACACAGGCATATTCTCCAGCTGGTCGATTCTGTAAAAATCTCACCGTGAAAACTTGCGTGGAGTGAGCTGTCAGTGTCATCACACGGATGCTAGGGATTGACCAAATTACATATAGAATCATAATCGAGATACTAATTATATTTTTTATGTGAATTCTATACATAATGATTGTATATTATTTATAAGCTAGTAAATAAATAAATATGTTGTCTAAACATTACTATTTAGGGGGTTTTAAAATAAAATAGTGAAATAGAAATTCAGACAAAACTCAATTATTATTTTTTTGAATTTTTTGTAATGTTTGCAAAGTTCTAAACATTAACAGCTAACACTTAAACAATAGCTTTGAAATAATATAAAATGATCACTAGAATAGCGTAAAAAATATTATTAAAATCTCGATTATGTATGACTGTAAAAATGTGCTTGGTGCATCCCTCTAGCATCAGGTGGAATGACCCTGACAGCTCACTCCACGCTCACTTCACTTATGTTTTCACGGTGAGATGATTACAGAATAGCATTGCTGGGCCAACGCTTTTGAACCCTTGGTAAGACTGGTTGTCAGACTTTCGGGCGTCTGACGACCCGTAACGACTGTCAAAGATTCACGAATAACAGCCGGGACCAACAGCTTAACGTGCTTTCCGAGGCACGGAGGAATCTCGTTATGTAAAGATGGTCACCCATCCACTGACCAACCCCGGCAAGCGTAGCTTAACCTGACGGATCGACCCGTGCGGCTGTTATTACTTAGCCACGAGCTCCTCCGAGGGTAAAATAAATGAAATCTGAAAAATCTGAGGGAGGCCTATGCTGCTGAGCAAGACAAAACCAACTGATGTCTGATATTCACAACAATATGTAAAATTAGTTTTAAGTTTGTTAATAAAGGCTATTTGAATTTGAATCTACTTTCGGCCAAAGAAACAATTCAATATTTGTAATCCTAGTAAACTGATAAACCTATGCAAAACAAAACTAATCCAATATTCAGCAAAGGTTTAGCACCACCATATTAGTTCCACCCTTCACCGTTCTATTGATACCTCTCGTTAGTCCGTGACTAACTTATATAATATCATTCATAATTTGGGTCGGGATCGAATTTTATGTAATGGAGGAAGCTTGGTGTAAATTCTGAGCGCGGTCGCCGCGTGGCTATTGGAAGCACTCGTGGCACCTCTCACTACGGTGGAGTTGTGTGGATACGACTGGTCATTCATGGATTTTAGGCTTTATTTATATGTGCCTAATGCACATTTTGGCAATTTCCAGTTTGAAGTATATATAGGAGGAGCTCGTGGCTAAGTGATAACAGCTGCACGGGTCAATCCATCAGGTTAAGCTACGCTTGCTGGGGTGGGTGACTAGGTATCTTTACATATCGAGACTCCTCCGTGCCTCGGAAAGCATGTTAAGCCGTTGGTTCTGGCTGTCATTCGTGGATCTTTGACAGTCGTTACGGGTCGTCAGAATCCCGAAAGTCTGACAACCAGTCTTATCAAGGGGTATCGTATTACCCAGTTACTGGGTTGTGAAAGTCAAATAGGCAGTCACTCCATGTAAAATACTGGTATTCAGCTGCATCTGTTAGACTGGAAGCCAACCCCAACATAGTTGGGAAAAGGCTAGGCAGATTGATTGAAGTATATCTACATTCTCTAGAAATTCCCCTGGTACCTACTAGACTACGAACTTCATCATTTCATCAAAATTGTAGTGGAGCTGAAGATATCAAACAGGTACTGACTTTTTATGTGATTAGTCGTCTCGTCTTTTAATTTGATAACAGAACTTCATCGTCTCTGAGCAGTGGTGACCCAGTGGCAACGGCCCCAAGCGACGTACGAGTTGTAAATCGTGGGTTGCACTGCTCTCAAAACGGTGAAGGAAAACATCGTGAGGAAACCGGCGTGTCCTAGAACCAAAAATTCGAAGACATTGTGACATCTACCAACCCGCACTGGACCCGCGTTTTAGCCTCACTCCCTCTCGAAGAGAGGACGCCTGTGACCCAGCAGTGGGAACATTATAGGCTGATTATGTATGTATGTGTCGTCTCATTTACCTACATGTCTTGCCCCACACATCTGGCTTCAAACATCAAAGCGACCTCAAAAACAAATGTTGAACGTCTTCTGTCAAATACACATCTTTTCGTGTGTGCAGACTGTCAAACATTGTTTGACAAACATGTTCCTGGCGCACTTAGTATAATAAAGCAAATATTTTAATGGAAATGTGACTGCGCAATTTATGTTTCGTGAGTACTTTTCATATCTGAAGCGTTCTCAGTTTGATGTTTTTGAAGAGTCTGTTTATTTTACTGTATGAATGTGTATATGAAATTGAGAAGGTCTCAGGCAGTGTTTGCTTTGGACGTTTTATTTTATATTTTTCTTTTAATAAGTCGATTATTTTATAAAGTTTTCTTATAACTCGTCAATACCTGTTGCAATCCATTCAGTTTCTAATATTTGTCATTGAAATTTATTGAAAATCAAGTAAAGCTAACATATTTCCTTAATGAATCCATGAGTCATGAGAACAATAAAGCATTTTAGTAATCGATTACTTAATCTGATTTAATAAGTAGTTCTTTAAGTTCAAAAAGGTTCCGTAGTCAACAAGGAACCTTTATGTTTCGCTATGTCCGTCCGTCTGTCTGTCTGTCTGTTTGTCCGTCCGCAGCTTAGCTCAGAGGCTGTTAGTACTAGAAAGCTATAATTTGGCATGGATATACATATTCATCACGCCGACAAAGTGGTAAAAAAAAATCATGAAAAAAAATTTTTTTACGGTACCTCCTGTACAGTAGTACTCAACTAATAAGGCTTATCGATGTACCTGCGCAGATGATGAATTTTCAAAGCGCGGGAAATGCTATTGACCAATCAGCACGCCCCACGCTTTTTCCTGTACCGCTATTGGTCGCAGGTGCCGCCATTTTAGCGCGCGCCGCTTGACAGCCGGCATACTTGCGAGTGAGATGGAACTAACAGCTGCAGTGTATTATGAACCTTATAGTAGTGATCTAAGGTTGATTGTAAGTTGTGAGCAATCTCGTTAATCGTCGGGGCCATACTTTCTTTTCTGCGCGAACGAAGATTCACGACGCGCCATATTAGTTGAGTACTACTGTACACGTAGTGTGGATGTTTATTTTTTCTCGTCTACCCCATGGTATGGGGTGTTGTTGGATGGGTCTTTCAAAAATATTATGGGTATGTGGAAACAATGTTTCGATTTAGGGATTCGTTTCTGAAATATTAAGCTTTAAAGTGCTAATTTTTGTTAGAGTCAAGTGTCCCCTCCCGCCAGCTAAACGGTTAGTTTTAGATGGTTGAAAAATTTTACGGTAGTAGTATATATAATGAAATTAAAAGGAAAACTATCACAGCTTCGTAGGCTTTTCAAGTTTACGAGTAATAGTAATTTATTCATGAAACAACAAAAAGACCTCTTCTTAGTCCGCATTATTATGCAACTACGGAACCCTATTACTGCGCATGGGCCGACACGCACTTGGCCGGTTTTTTGCTCCTGGATTTACCCGGAAGCCACACCATATTATCTATTTAATGTTACTGAGGTAACTAAGTCTGCGTTAATGAGGCCTAAAGCGATACTTCGCAGACCAAGCATGTAAGTCAATTTTCCACGCCCTTAGCTGTAAACAGGATCCTTAATGGCGGGCAAGTCGGCTTGAACGGTAATTATATGGTTCTGGACCATAATTACTTAATAGGATTCGTATTTAGGTTTGATATAATTATAGACGGTATAAGGGACATGAACGCACAAACTTTTACCATGAATTCTACTAGCACTGAAATTTAGCGTAAGTTATTAAAAATATAATCAGCTGTTTCATACAAAACACCTGTTTTTTAGAGTTCCGTACCCAAAATGGTAAAAAAGAACCTTTATGGTACGACTCAGTCTGTCTGTCTGTCTATCTGTGACAGCTGGATATCTCAAGAACTACTAATGCTATCAACTAGAAATTTGGAATAGTTTTAGATGACTAACTAACTTAACTATTTTGCAAATAAGAAATAATTTTTTTTTTGCAACAGAGACTGAAAGGGGGGTCTTAAAAATTCACAGTGGGCGCTGTTTGCACATTCTCAAACATTTTTTTTAGGCTGCATAGTTTTCGACTTTTGATGAAAAATGTAAAAAAATATCGTTTCCACCCTTATCTCCGAAGTTTGCATAGAGAAAAATCTGAAATTATTCTATGTGATAGAAGTTTATGTACAGATTACAGGAAAAACAAAACAATGTCTATATATGCCACAGTTTTTCAGAAATACAGTGTTTAACGCCTGGAAATGCGCTAACTCTAGGTATTCGTCTCCGCCTGAGGGGACGTACTGAATTAGCATTTCTATATACGAGCCCGGGTTCTAGTTACTAATGATGCGATATTTTTTTGGATGGTCGCATGAAGCTTGCCGGGGTTGGTCAGTGGATGGGTGACCAACTTTACATACCGAGACTCCTCCGTGCCTCGGAAAGCACGTTAAGCCGTTGGTCCCAGCTGTCATTCGTGGATCTTTGACAGTCGTTACGGGTCGTCAGAAGCCCGAAAGTCTGACAACCAGTCTTACCAAGGGGTATCGTATTACCCAGTTACTGGGTTGTGGAGGTCAGATAGGCAGTCGCTCCATGTAAAATACTGGTATTCAGCTGCATCCGGTTAGACTGGAAGCCAACCCCAACATAGTTGGGAAAAGGCTAGGCAGATTGATTGGTCGCATGAAAGCTTTCGATCGTTCGATTCTGTGTAAACATTTCTGATGGACTACAGAAACGGGGCAATCTCAAGAGCATTCTGAAAATATTATTATATTGGACGCATAAGATATCTAGCAACCTTTTGGTGCAGCTGATCCATAGACCTCACGTTACCTTACCTCGATACCTAATGTAGGAATACCTACAACATAATATCATGTTTTGGTATTGAAATACTAGTTTATCAAAGCCTCTAACAGTAATTAGAGTGAAAGTCAGTCATTAAAGTTCTTGCTATCATTAAGGCACCATGAACAATATCTTGGTTTGCTTAAATTTGGTCTGGGAGATCTACACACTATGTCTAAACACTTTTTATAGTGCTAACATCTGTAGAAATTACAAGGTTACAAGTTGAAAACGGTATTAATATTTTCTTGAGTTTTTTTTAGTTTTGGCGGTCTTTCGGCTTTCTTTCTCGCGTCATCAACTTGAGATATAGTGTCAAAAATCCACGCAGATATATAACCCAATCAACGAGGCTAGTTGCAGTGCTTGCATACTATATTACGTTATTTTTAGGATTCTGTATCTCAAAAGGAAAAAACGGAACCCTTATAAGATCACTTCGTTCTCCATCTGTCTGTCAGTCAGTCTTTCAAGACCCCTTTTCTTAGGAACGCATGGAGGTATCAAGTTGAAATTAATCTATATAAATAAAAAGAGAAGTCCTGACTGACTGATTGATTGACTGACTCATCAACGCCCAGCCCAAACCCTTGGGCCTAGAATGCTGAAATTTTTCTACATTATAACGGGTTCCCTTTATAATGTAGACAAGGATTAAAGGAAGCGATTCCCGGTAGTACGTTCCCACGGGATATTTTTTGACATCTACGTGGGCCGAGTGTAAAATACGTAGGTCTATAGTGCCTTGAATTTCTAAAAAAAAAATGAAGCCTCTAAGTCAGTGCAATAAAAAAATACGGCCATTTATGCGACATATTTTGATACTCGCAAGTAAATCAAAACCTATAGGGTACTTCCCACTGTCCTAGAGTCATGAAATTTGGCAAGAAACAAGGTCTCACAGCACAAATAAAGGAAATGTCCAAAAATTGTTAATTTGTCATTCTATCCCATAAAAAATATTTTCAAGTCTGTCAGTCTGTCAAGACCATTTTCTCAGGAACGCGTAAAGGAATCAAGTTGAAATTAATATCAAATACGTAGGTCTATGGTCTCTTGGAGACCTAAAAAAAATCAAGATTCTATGTCAATGCATTAAAAAAATACGGCCATTTAAGCGACATAGTTTGATACTCGCAAGTAAATCAAAACCTATGGGGTACTTCCCTATGATCTACAATAATGAAATTTGGCAAGAAGCGAGGTCTTACAGCATAAGTAACGGAAAAAGTCCGAAAATTGGTAATTTGTAATTTGATCACATAAAAAAAATATTTTTGGGACTTTAATGTTAAGTTTGTTTTTGGGATAAATTCTTTGAAAGAACTACGGAACCCTTCATTGTGCGTGATCCAACACGCACTTGACCGGTATCCATACTATAATATTATAAATTCGAAAGTAACTCTGTCTGTCTGTCTGTCTGTCTATTACCTTTTCACGCCTAAACCACTGAACGGATTTCGATAATATTTGGGAAGGCTATAGATGGTATCCTGGGGACGGACATAGGCTACTTTTTTTTTCAAAAATAATCCTACAGGAGGTGATATAGGGGATGAAAGTTTGTATGGGAAACTCAGTATTTCTTAAGTTAGGGATGTGAAAATTAAAATGTATGCTTTTGATAGGAAATAAAGAAATATGCGGTTCAGCGTTTTTGGAAAATCATCCCCTAAGGGTGTAAAATAATAGTAAAATAGGGGTTGATTTTAAAATTTACAAAACTGCACGGATTTCGACAAAATTTGGCAAGGCTTTATATAGCATCCTGGGGACATACGATACTATTTTTTTCAAAAATAATACTACAGGGGGTGATATAGGGGATGAAACTTTGTAAGGGAAACCCAGTATTTCTTAAGTTAGGGATAACAAATGTATGCTATTGGTAGGAAACTAAGAAATATGCGGTTCAGCGTTTTCGAAAAATCATCCCTTATGGGGGTAAAATAGGGGTTGAGTATAAAATTTACAAAACTGCACGGATTTCAATAAAATTTGGCAAGGCTTTATATAGCATCCTGGGGAAGGACATAGGCTACTTTTTGTCTTAAAAAATAATCCTACAGGGGGTGATATAGGGGATGAAAGTTTGTCTGGGAAACTCAGTATTTCTTAAGTTAGGCATGTGAAAATTAAAATGTATGCTTTTGATAGGAAATTAAGAAATATGCGGTTCAGCGTTTTTGAAAAATCATCCCCTAAGGGGGTAAAATAGGGGTTGATTTAAAAATTTACAAAACAGCACGGATCGATAAAATTTATAGATAGCATCCTGGGAAAGGACATGGGCTATTTTTTGTCTTAAAACATAATCCAACAAGGGCTGATTGATGTAAGGGATGAAAGTTCGTATGGGAAACCCAGCATTTCTTATGTTAGGGATATGAAAATTCAAATTTATGCTTTTGGTAGGAAATAAAGAAATGTATGGTACAGCGTTTTTGAGGGGGTACAATAGGGGTTGACAAAATGTTTGTGTACCTATCTCTTTTTAAGAGATTTAAGGGATTGGAAATGTAGTCATAGTTAGAATCTTGAGGTAACATTTAGTCTTTATTTTATTCGACGTTTTTATGAGGAAATTATTTGAACGAGTGGACACTCGGACAAAAGTTATTTGTTATTAGAGCGTGACTGGCATAATAAATTTTAAGTAATTAACAAGCGCCCCGCCGCGTAAGTCTATCTGCTTGAATGCAATAATGTCAAAAAGTACCGAACGGATTTTCATACGGTTTTCTCCAATGAACGGAGTGATTTAGTGTAATTCATTATGGTTTTGTGTAAATTGGCTGAAATATGACGACGACTGTTGAAGATGTCGGAAAAAATCATGCCGACTATACTATACTTGACTATGCTTTATGCATAATATACACGGCAACGATATATCGTAGCGATTTGAGTTTGCACAGTTATATCGGACGGCCATATGTTTTCCACATGAACGTTCCCATGGGATATTTTCCGACATCAGTGCGGGCGAAGCCGCGGGCAAAAGCTAGTTTTTTATATATATTTACAGCGATAGCGAAATAAAACGAAACTTTACACAACCAGAGAGCGAAGCTTGAGTTGGTTTATGAAGCAATATTTTAGTTTGTTTGGCTATAAAAGTTTCTTGATAAACGCGTGCAGTCACCAGTACCATTTCATAGCCTAGGCACTATCAAAGTACGTCTTGCGTCGTATCCACACTAAGTTAACGAAGACGGTACGTATATCCCCAGTAACACCTCGGGCCTCGGCCTCACCCGCCGGTGGCCACCAGACATTATTTATACGCCGCCGGCGCCCTAACGTGACATATTTTAAAGCGACCGATTTAATAAGTCGCCTTTAACCTGCCACTTTTGGTTCGTAGCTTTAATAGAAGAGACTTGGGTGCACGCATTTGGATATAGATGTGAATAGAATTGGGTCAGATTATCTTTTGTTACTGCTTGAATTTGGGGAACTGAAGAGAGTTTGTATTGCGATTTGGTAGGGTGTTGAAATCAGACAGGAATTCTGATAAACTTTGTAAAAGCCAAAATTTATATTAGCATAAATTGAAAAAAAATATTATTAAAAAAAAAAGTAAAAAAAAAAAGCGGGTTCGCCCGCGTGGATGTCGGAAATTATCCCACGGGAACCTACTACTAGGATAAAAAGTATTATATGTGTTAATCCAGGTGCCAGGTGGTGTTATCTAAATGTGTGCCAAATTTCATTCAAATCTGTTCAGCCGTTTTTGCGTGATTGAGTAATAAACATCCAAACATGTTCACAAACTTTCACATTTGTAGGATTTTTTTATTTTTTATTATTAGATAAAAGAAATAATAATTGAATTGGCATTTTTGGTTTTTGTCTCAATTCATTTCAGAAACACAGCAATATGCTGGCTTATTCTTGGCTCTCTATTTTGGCTCAGCATTCGTTTTCAGAGAAAAATGATCAACGATCTTTTGAACGGCAATCGAGCAGGGTCAGAGGTCGCTGTAACTTAATAACTTGAGTCGTATATTCCGCCAGTAAGCTATCTCATAGTATTCGGCCGGGTCCTGTAAAGTACGGAGTTTTACAGCCGAGCCGCTGTGCCTCGTCTATTTCCTACGAATGTCGCTTCCGAATCGGATCTCCCCACGGAATATTCCGTACAGATAAAATAAATTCAGATTCCAGTTTTATTCTACATCCGTGGCCGGTCCCTGGCCGACGCCTATATAACTTGCAAGGATTACCCTCGCCACCTCCTAAAATCTAAAGCTAGTGGCATCTGCAACTAATTGATGAGTTCTGTGGGGAATAAAAACTGCACGATTAGGACCCTGATAAAGGTAGACTTGTTTATCACCGGCACTTCAAAACTTCGGTTTTGCTACGAAATTGTTTATACCCAACACGGTGCGTGCAATTTTCGGCCACCCAATAAAATATAAGCTGAAATCATAGACTTATAAAAAATTAGGACCACCGCGCCACGCATATCGAAAGTGAAGCACAGTAAGTATGCCGGAACGTTTGCACAAACACGGCTCACGCACACATTTACATCATATGTATGCCGACCGGCCGCCATTACGTGACACGAGCGACGGCGTCTTTGTACTCAAATCACGCACACATACATCAGTACGGTGCTTCACTTTCGATATGCGTGGCGCGGAGTCCTCCTTTTTTATACGTCTATGGCTGAAATGTTGAGAATTTTCATCTTTCGAAACAGGTTGAATCACTTTTGTTTTCAACTTTTCCGCAAGTTCGGTGTTGAAGTTGATAATTTAGGGCGTGGAACTGTTGGTCGCTGGCTAAACCCTGTGCACACGCAACGTATAGCCGGCCCGATGATTTACAGGGCAATAAAGTTTTTAATTTCAAGTGGAAACATTCCATTATCGCAGTTTCGTTTTTAATAAGTGAGGGCCGGAGGTGGACAGGCCAATTTCGCTGTGAAATTGAAAAAGTTAAACGACAACATCTAGTACAATTGGTTTTGGGTCGATGTTACTGAAACTCATATCGGAGGGCGGCATGCTGAGTTATCTTTCGGTTTATAGAGAACCAGGAACGATTATGGAAATTCAACAAAACTGGGATGAATGTAATAAGTTTAGGGTACATTTAGTTATTTGGTACGGTATTGATCCTGTAACTAAAATTGGAACGGTGTGTTTCAAACTTCAGAACATTTGTTTGGGATTCTGATTATCTATTTAACCCTTTCTTTACATAATATAATTATGTAGATAGTGTAGGTACCTACGTTATACCAATACCATAGTAATACAATACTAAAAGTAAAAAGGTTTGATGTGACATTTTCTGTTTATCACCTCTACATATTTTAGCAAAATACTAAAAACTGAATTTTGGGGAACAATAAACTAATTATTCCCTTTATTACATTTATAAATACATATCAACCTCCATAATTTTGCATCATATTATGATGCGAACCGTATCGAGGAGAACTGGCTTCTGAATCAGACCCTTGATCCAACCGCCTAACGAAAGTCTCGAGACATGTTGGTCGAGGCTTTCGGCCATCAGGCCATTGGCCGTTACGACAGTCGACACAATGACAGCCGAGCTCAGATTCTACATATAAACAACCTTGTGTGCTAACTCGACACATGTCGAGGTTCTCGACATGTGGTGTAAAATCAACTATCATTGCGCGGCGCGCTAATCGATCTATCACCACTATATGAGGCTTATTGACGACAATAGTCTTGTCAGTTTAGGTAATATGTGTTGCAAGTAAGAAGACGAATAACGATCTGAATGGTTTATTAAAAAGCGCTGCTTATATACAGTACCAGTCAATATGAATGTAAATAAATAGGGTACATTAACAAACTTATTACAATCACAATTCGGTTATGTCGGTAGTACGTGCCGCGCTCCCGTCGTACAACTAGCGCGATAATACAGCCGGGCGTTCGCATTCCTTGACCTTCGGCTACTCAGTACACGCTGACTCACGGTGGCGCACGGCCGTATGATCTCTTCTAATTTGTGTGTTGTACGTAAGTATGAGCTGCTACATCAGTAATGATAGACCGATCCCAGCCCAGTACAACGTGACATGGCCATTTCCGAGAACTGAGTCGGGAACATACTTGCAATACAGTACCTCAGAGTCCACAAGTTTATATTTCAAAGAAAATTATTGGTGAATAATCCTGGCCCCTTGGTTATGCCTGTTCATGTACTCGCCGTTAGCCAGACGAGAACAACCAGAGATAATAAGTCTGATGGACTCAACGAGACGGTGGCATACCCGACACACGTCAACCGTCCCATCCTTCATAAGATGTTTCCAGTAGATATTCGTCAAGATAAGTTCGTCCATAACTGCACAGACGAAATCTTCAGTTTCCCTCAAAAACGTAGCCAGGATACAGACGCTAAAGAAGTCTACACCGGGCTCGTGAAGAGGCCGATAGAAGTGCCCGTGAACCTCCCTGCTTTGCCATACCTCCTTGCAGTCATCGGTAGTAAGTACTATAGGTTTGCGCCAGTTCTTATTAGCATCATGGAAAGCGCGGTGAGTCCCTTGTCCACTGCGACCACAACACGATACCCACTTTGGCTTTTAATAAATATTCTCAGAGATTGCACACCTCGCGGTTTTGGAAGGTCTTAATTAGTATTATTAAAAGTACAAAGTAGAAAAGTGTTGTGTTCATGACAATGAAACACGGAGATTCAAAGCAGACTGGTTTATTATAAAAGTATTTCTGCATACCCTCACAAGTGTACTTATTACCTATGCGATACAATAATACCGTACATAACACTGTCTCCTCTTAATCCTTAGATATGTATATATCCTAACTATGTTCTTATTCTTAAACATTTAAATCCTTCCTACATAATATTATAAAATAATGTGATGTGTATACATACATAATTACATCATACGCAAAGGCAATGTTAGTTACTAATAAGAAGAATAACTAAACACTTATAACTTATGTAATAACAGAAATACTAGGTACTTAGGGTTCCCTTTTATTATAACAGATTATAAAATTGCTATCAAATTAATTGTTATTTTACATAGTCTTTTATTTTGAAGTCTTTAACTTCTTAGCACAATCTATGGCAGCTCTCCGGCGTGAACGAGTATTAATGACCGGCGATGACGTACGCGGCGACGCACTTTTAGCTGCCGTGACTACTTGTTCGGTAGGCTCATCCCTCGAGCATTTCCCTTTACTCTCGTAAGATGTATTAAGAGGGGAGTCTACCGATGAAGTGTTTTGTGTTTGTTCAATGGATGCATTGGCTTCTAGTTCGACAGACTCCGTATTCGCACTAGGACTCGGACCCGTGATAGAACGTCTAGACTTCGTGACGTCTTTTGTCAACAACTGATCAATATGACGTTTATGAAGATGTCCGTCATTGGTTTTAATCGCGTACGTAACCGGCCCGACCGTCGCACCACTACACCTTCTGCCCATTTTGGCCTATGTTTCGAATAATCCCGCATGATTACGGCGTCCCCGATGTCTGCTTGCCGCAGCGGCGGACGCGCCGCAGCCGCGCGCTGCTCGTGCGCCAGCTGCGCGCCGCGCACCAGCTCGCCCGTGTCCGGCCGCAGCAGATCTAGTCGGCCGCGCAGTCGGCGCCCGAACATCGCCACTGCCGGCTCGCGCCCCGTGGTGCTATGCTCCGTATTACGATACGTAAACAAGAACTTACTTAAAGCAGTGTTGTCATTAATGTTTTCTAGTGATGCCTTCTTTAAAACCCGTTTTATAGTGCGTACTGCGTTCTCGGCGGCTCCATTACTAGCGGGATGATATGGTGCGACGGGCAAATGTTTTATGCCGTTACGCTTAAAATACATACCTAATTCCGCAGATGAAAACGGCGGTCCATTATCGCTTATTATTTTTTTAGGAATACCAAAACGAGCAAAAAGCCTTCTAAAACTATCAATAACGACAGCGGCTGAAGTGGTGCTCACTCGCTCCACTTCAATCCACTTAGAGTGAGCATCGACTATTACTAAATAATATCGATTTTGTAGGGGACCTAAAAAATCAACGTTTAATCGTGACCACGGCTCCGCGGGCCACGGCCATGAGTGCAGCGGCGCTGGCGCAGGCTGAGCGCGCTGCGACACGCACGCCGCGCACTCACTACTAATGCGCTCAATATCACTATCTAATGTCTCCCACCACACATAGTTGCGGGCTATCTGTTTCATTTTAACTATACCGGGATGACCCTCGTGAATTTCTTGCAATATTGACTGTCGTAACACTTTAGGTATAACAATCCTGTAACCCCACACTAAACATCCGTGATCCAAGTGCAATGAATCTCTCCTATTAAAATAAGGTTTTTCTTGATCTATGCAAACCTGTAATGGCCACCCAAACATTGTATAACCAACAATTTTATTAAGAAGAGAATCCTTATCCGTCTCTGTTTTAATTTGTTTAAAAGTGAGAGGAAAGTTTTCTTCAACAAAGTTTAGGTAACTACATTCTTCGTCATCTTCTCGTACTCGTTCTCTAGTCGAGCTAAGAGGGAGGCGTGACAGGGCATCAGCAAAACAATTCCTTTCCGATCTTACAAATTCTATTTTAAAATTATATGCTGCTAATTTAACGGCGTATCGCTGAATTCTGCTTGCAGCAGTTACAGGTATGCCTTTACTGTCACCTAATATGTAACTTAGGGCACGATGATCACTCCTAAGAATAAAATGTCGACCATATAAATACTGGTGATGTTTAGTTACGCCGAAAACGATCGCTAAAGCCTCCTTATCCAACTGTGAATAGTTGGACTCTGCAGAATTCAAGGTACGCGAGGCACAACAAAGCGGCCGCTCGCTGCCGTCATCGTAACGTTGTAACAACACTGCACCCAACCCGTACGGGCTGCTGTCTACTGCCAATATAAGTTGCAAATTTGGATTGTAATGTGCGAGCACCGGAGAGCTACTTAAGACGTTTTTAATTTTAATAAAAGCATTTTCACATTTATTGTCCCAATTCCATTTAACATTTTTTTTTAACAAATCATATAAGGGTTTCAAAACATCGCTCATATTTACGCAAAACTTCGAATAAAAATTAACAAGTCCTAAAAAACTTCTTAGCTGCGTAATATTACAAGGTGATGGAGCAGCTACAATCGCCTTAATTTTTTTATCATCAGTATGTAGACCTTGTTTATCAATTCTATAACCTAAATATGTTACTGATTCTTTAAAAAATTGGCATTTACCATAATTAATCCTTAAGCCATTCTCCTTCAATCTCTGCAATACGGCTTTTAAATTTGACAAATGTGATGACCTACATTTACCGCTAATACAAATATCGTCCGCAAACACAGCCGTAAACGGCAAGCCACTCAAAGTCTCTTCCATTATTTTCTGAAAATTTTCGGGAATGCACTTAATACCAAACGGCACACGATTATAAACAAAAGTACCGACATGAGTGGTGATTGCCGTCATCGGCCTTGAAGCTTCATCGAGTAAACATTGTTGAAAAGCATTCGATAAATCCAGCTTAGTGAACAATTCACCTCCACCCAATGTTGCGAACAGGTCCTCGATCCGTGGCAGCGGGTAATGAAAGTCTTTCAATCGCGGATTAATTGTCACTTTGTAGTCTCCGCAAATACGGATATCACCGTTTGATTTGACTACCGGCACTATTGGCGTACCATAATCTGACCTATCAACTTTGTATATAACTCCTTCCCCCTGTAACCGACCGAGTTCCCGTTCGACACGTGCGCGCAGAGCCATAGGCAACGGCCGCGCCTTCACAAACACTGGAGTCGTATCATTTAAGTAAAGTCGTATTTGCGACTTGAATGTACCCAGACCCTCAGCGAACACTTCAGGATATTCATGCTTGAGTGTTTTCGCCAACGAATTCTCATCTGATACATAATGGTGGCTATTAAGTGCATCGAAACTTGACAATTTTAACTGTTTTATCCATGTACGTCCCATTAACGGAGGCCCCCCATTAGTAATAACGTATAATTTTAATGAAAGTTGTTTTTTGTTGTATGTAATTGTCACCAGTATATATCCGAGTGTTTGAATAACGTCTCCAGTATATGACTTAAAAGTTAATATTTTATTAATTATCGGTAGCTTAGAAAACATTTTATCGTAAAACTTTTTTGATATAGCCGATATCTTACTTCCCGTATCTACTTCAAACATTACAAATGTACCTTCGAAATTCAACTTAATGTAATAGGGACCGTCATCCTCACACTCATTTAAACTTCTACTATGATTGGTGTGACCCATGTTAAAGAAATTACAATCGTTATCAGTATCGGAGTCGGTAACAGAATTGTCAAGATAAAACTGACCTTTGTTTGTCTTCTTAGCGGAATTATCATCCTTCGCACTACGAGTGCACACTGATTTTAAATGTCCTTTTACACCACACTTATCACACGAATAATACTTGTAACGACACCTGCCCTCCAAGTGACCGGCCTTGCCGCATCTCGCGCACGGGCGCCGCTCGGCTGCCGCCGCCGGCGCGGACGCCGCCGCCGAAGTCGCGCGGGCGCTGCGCGGGTGCGCGCCTCCGCCGCCAACTCGATGCAGGCCGTCGCTAGCGCCGGCGCTGGAGCCCGCGCTCGCGGCCTCCGCGGCCGGGGCGCTCGCCACGCTTGCGTGCCGCTCCGCCGCTTCGAGAGCCATCGCCAACTCCACACCGCGCTTGTAGTCCACATTCTTTTCGGCGAATAACCTGGATCGCATCTCCTCGCTGTACAGACCTGATACGAACTGGTCACGCAGATTTACCTCCAGTGAGGCCCCGAAATTGCAGGTTTTAGCCAGATGTTTCAAACCTTGTAGGTACGAACGAACGCTTTCACCCTGCTGCTGCTTCCTCTGCCTGAAAATATGCCTCTCGGCTATTTCTGACCTCTCGGGTTCCAAATAATCTTTCACCAGTTTAACGAGCACATCGAAAGTATTATCCTCTGGCTGTTCCGGTGAACATAAATCGCACATTAAGTCGTAACACTCCGAACCGACCAACGTCACCAACGTAGCCACGTGTAAATTACTATCGATGTCGTTCAACATTATAAACTGCTTTATTCGACGAACATAAGTGTCCCAATTTTGGGTTCCGACTTGAAAACCTTCGACTTTTCCGATCGGCATATTAAAACTTTAAACACACGCGTTGCAATGTTTAATTAGTAATTTCCTCGTCGCCAATGTTGTGTTCATGACAATGAAACACGGAGATTCAAAGCAGACTGGTTTATTATAAAAGTATTTCTGCATACCCTCACAAGTGTACTTATTACCTATGCGATACAATAATACCGTACATAACAAAAAGGTCCTCAATTAAATTCTACATTCATTCATTAACAAAACACGCTACACTTCAAACTACCCTTCCTCATAAAGGTAGACCTTCATGCCTCCCATAACTATAGAACAAAAAACAAAGTTGTCGGAACCTACATAGTATCAGCTGATGATTTTCCCACGCAACTTGTGAAACTTAAATGGCGGAAACGCTTTGTTTAATAGCCCAGGGGCTGTAAACTTGTTATACCTACAAATCAAATAGATTATTGCTGGTAACTAATGCGAGAACAACATTTGTAAAGGATATTTTTAGCAAACCAGGCAACTTGACATAAACACGTATTATTTAGGCATTTACCAGTCTAACGACAGATGCGAGCTTTGTCTAAATTAAAGCATTTATAAAATACTAGCTGTTGCCCGCGAATTCGTCTGCGATCCAGGATGAAAAGTAGTCTATGTCCTTCTCCCGGTCATGGTCTACTCATGAGCCCAATTTCATCAAAATCCGTTCAGCCGTTTTAGCGTGACAACAAACAAATTCACTTTCGCAATTATAATATTACCAGCTTTTCCAAGCGGCATAATAATAAATCCTAACTAATAATATACATTGCGAAAGTAAGTTTTTTTGTTTATTTGTTACCTTTTCACGCCTACACTACTGAATCGATCAACCTGAAATTTTATACATATATATTTTGTCAGGTGTACAGAATCGGACACAGGGTACCTATCATGCCGAAAAAAAGTACTGTTCCCGAGGAAAACAACATTAACGCTCTTAACGCGTTTTACGTTATGATAATAGATGGCGCCACGTGTCTTTCGAATCATGATTGAATTATATATTATTACAAGCTGAGTACAACCCGAATTGACTATCAAATTCTAAATAAACGCGAGCGAAGCCGCGGGCAAAAGCTATTTAAATATAAGTTAAGATTAGGACTAGTAAATATACATAAGTATATTTATGTATCTTTCTTTGCATAACCCTGATGGCTGGCCATACGCGTGCCTGTATGGTACCTACGAATACCTTTAGGGTACTGCTGCGTGGCAAACATTGATTCCAAAATATAAAAGTTTACGATGAATCGCGGAAAAGAAGATAGAACACAAAGAACACAGGTAGGCGTAAAAAAAGAGCAAGCAGAAAATGCAGGTAAGAACTCTCTTAAAATAACCTGGCAAAAATAATCGCCTTGTAAAAATACATCAATAGAGAAACGGATGATAAAATAATATCAGAAAATGTAAACATTCTCTATGAAACTACAGACTACGTATTACAATGTATTAACTTGAAACGTTAAACTAGTTCAAACAGATTGATTCAGAATATCGTCACATCTCTGGATTACATTGTATCAGTGTGTTACTACTGAACAAACTTGCTTAAAACTTACCGCTTTAGTAAATGGAAATTGAACTTTACATGCTGCGAATAAGGTTGAAGATAAACTGTTTAGTCTAAGTGATTATTCGTTAATAATTCTGGAGTGGACCCCTAGGGTTAAGGGTAAGCTGGTTATGTTACCCTGAAGGAATCGGGAGTGACTGATTTCTATCGTAACGGCCCGAATCCTGATAGCTTTTGTTGCCAGTCGGATTATTTTTTTAGGTTGCCCGCTTTTAATCCAATATAGTTCTCGGATACACTTTGAAATTGGAAAATTTGATTCGGCTGAAATGGCACGATACGAAGAATGGTACTATTTTATATAACCTACTATTTTATATGGTAACCTTTGAACTGATTTATTCCGTCCGTTTTCTTGTGAATTTTAGAATCCATATTTTTCAATCGAAGACTTTTATGTTTTTCTGTTTATTCTATCCGTTTTCCTTGCAAATTTTTGTATATTCAATGTGCATTCAGTGACTTCATTATTTGTTTCGCTTTCAAATAGCGCAGGAATATATATATGGGACATTTTTGGTCTAGTTTTTCTATGAACTGTAATTTTAGCCTTGAACTAAGCTAAATGATCAAAATATACAACCATTGGCTTAATACATCGATTTGTAATTGGATTTATGTTGTCCTCTTTGAGTTCCTGTTATGCATATAAGCAAATGTAAATTTTACCATAAAGGAAAGTAGGGCCTTTGCCGAAGAGTGTGGAACAGTGCAGGCCAGCCTGCACTGTCCCACACTCTTCGGGAAAGGCCAAAAAAAAGTGAAAAAAAGGGGGAAAAGTGTGTGTGTGTCAGCTCCGACGCACGACTGCAGTTTGCTCCTGTTTTTTTATGCCGTTCCGACTTTCTACTTTTCAGTCATTTCTGTCGGCCAGGGTTTCTTCAATAAATCAGTGTGAATCTCTCACCCTTCCCCCCTCTCAACAGCACTTGCGCGAGCATTGTACTGTTCTCTAAAAAAAAAGACGTATCAGTTTAGAATCACAATACACCACAAAATGTGCTGCCCTTACAAAGATACACTTTAAAAAAATATTTCAGAAACATTTTATAAAATCAGATATAATTTTCGAACACCGGCGCAAAACTCAATAACTCAATATCAACAAAATCAAACATAACAGAATTATAGTGAAGATAACTGGAAACAAAGACTTGTTGGATGTTAAAGAACATCCACAGTGTCCCGGCAATTCCCTAGGGTCGTCCCTGCAGCAACAAGTTATGGATGATAGACGCTTTTGTTGGCACATCCCTAATTGATTGTTGCTTTGGTATCTTGTGTGTGGAGTTTTATATAATATTATGTGGTGTTTTGCCTCAAAAGAAAAAAACGGAACCCTTATTATGATCACTCGTGTATCTGTCTGTCTATCCGTCTCTCACAGCCAATTTGCTCCGAATCTAATGGACCGATTAAGTTGAAATTAGGTACACATATGGATTTCTGTGACCCAACCACGTATGGCTAAAGTAAATAAATAAATTATGAATATCTCACTTTTAGGGGGCAAATAAGGAAATTAAAAAAAAAAGTTTTGCAAACTGTCCCGTGTGACATATCAAAATGAAAGGGCTTATAGGGCTTAGCTATGTGGGTCTCAAATATATTTTTTGTATAATTTTAAAATAAATTGTTTTAAAGTTATTTTAGAAAATAGACGAAAATTTACCATTCCCCCCTTATCCCCGAAACTACTAGGCCTAAAATTTTGAACAAAATACAGAAAATAGTTCTATACCTGTAGATTACAGGAAAACCTATAAGAAGTTTGTGATCTTAAAATAACATGGTAAATCTCTCAATATTATGAGTACAAACTAACATTTACTGTTGGAATGTATGGAAGAACATGTTTTTCAACTGTAATGTTCTTGGGATAATTTCATCCCAACTACGGAATCCTTCATTGTGCGTAGTCCGACACTTGGCCGGCTTTTTTTTTAAATTACCTCGTTGGTGTAGTGGTTGCAAGTGCTACTGCTGAGCATGAGGTCCTGGTTACGATTACCGGGTCGAGCAAAGTGTTATTGGGTTTTTCCACCAGGAATTTCTCAGTAGCGGCCCGGAGTCTGGATTTGTGCCCGGTTGAAGGCGATAGGCTCGCCCCCTATAACCTATTAAGTGGTGAAATGTGAGTGTACTTACTATAGGTACTATCGAGGAAACATCTAACCAATTTCAAAACAAAATCCCGTGCACACGATGACCACATCTGTTCTCAAACGTTACTATAGAGGCCGACCGCTGCAAACAATAATAGTCCTTACGGTGTATAGTTGTAAGTTTCCTCGATAGTACACCTCTGCCTAACGGTTCGGCGTATTCAGACGAGATGTTATGTTATGTGTATAGTGTTAACTATGTGGTATTTTGTGGCAGTAGGCAGAACTTGTGTAAAGATCATTTTTTTTTATTATTAGCCATTATTATCCCACTGTTGATGCCCAACAGGCTTCCCTACTCTCTTTCCACGTCTCTCTGCCTCTCTCTCTCTGCTGTCCTCTTTATTACCTAAAGGAGGCCAGCTCATGCAGCCATCTCACTAAGCTGGACCCACTGGGTCGTAAGTTTGATCAAATAAGTACTGTTATTATTTATAGCCATTTCTAGAATGCGTAAAAAAGGCGAAATGCATTAGCAGCGTCTTTCTTGCTGATATCAATAACCTGTTTGATTACATTTTGTTTTTTTTCTTCCAATGTGGTCTCTTCTATAATTGCAAGAAAAATCTTGACTGCTTCTAGTGTTCGTTTATGATTTACCCCCATATTGATCCCACGATTAGGTATCAATCCAAAAATCTCAACTCTGGAAATCCAAAGCTTCTTAAAGGTATGACCTGACTTCAATCTTAAGTTATTGTTGCCTTTACTTAAGCTCTCTCAAGTCTCAGCAAATCTGAAAGAAAAATGATAGACGAACTTTTAAAAGGACGACATCATTATACCTACTTACGTATTGTGGGCCTTAGTGCGAGTTTTTTACCTACTCGATCACTACGTAAATTTCAATTTGTACTGAAACTGAATAATAATATTTATTTATTTGACGCGGAACATGTTACATTTGAACATAAAATTTGAATGTGTCCTGTATATATTATTTACAGGACACATTCAAATTTTCTTAATTATATACCGAAGGCATCTGTGTCTGAACTAGATAAAAATCTGTCTCTCAGACATCAGCGCTCTTCCATAAGATGACCATTACATTACTAACTTAATTAGACATATTATTAATAGGAGGTACTATCATTGCTCAGAAAAAAGAGAAAAAAAGTTTAAAAGAAAATAAACAAAAACGTTGTGTAGGTAGAATAAGCGCCGCCTGGTGACTATAATGGGAAACACAAATTATTTCATACAAACTGACGTAAGTTAACGTTAACGTAAACGCGATCGAGTAAGTATAAAAACTCGCACTAATTCCACTGGGCGTTTTTGAGGCTATCTTTCGTAACTATGACGTCACAGATGTATTTTAAAAAGGACATCACTTCACCTACGTAATAAGGCGTTTCTGAGGCGAGCTTTCGTAAATATGACTTTTAAAAAGCAAGTAAAGATGGTTTTCAATAAATACGTTTTATCCTCGTCAGGTACAGGTTGATATAATTAATCAATTCGTAAATTAATTGGCGGGATTAATTAACCAAAAAAATACGTTTAAATATCATGTTATAATTTAAGGTCGCTGGGCTAATTTAATGATTTTAAAAACTGTCTTGAGCCGGAGTGTCAACATATTTTTTGTCATTAAATTAGGTCGTTGGGCCTTACGAGGTTAAAGAATACATTCTTTCAGAACATAACCAGTACCCTAATTGCGTAACACATTATCAATCGGAGTTGGTTTCATTTTGAAACAAATTGCTAATCCATAGCTTCATATGTTCGAAAAATTTGTTTGCTCCACAACGTAAATAACGCAATGAATGTTGTTGAACTGTCAAAATGAAATCAACTCCGATTGATAATGTGTTACGCAATTAGGGTGCAGGTTATATTGTAAGCATCCCATTCAAGGTACATACCTGTATGTAAGAGTTTATAGTAGACGGTGTCCCGCCGCGCGCCGGTACATCGCTACTCTATGTGCAAGATGCTGCGGATTAGCTCGGCCCCACTAAATTGTGCGATCTAACCGAGTTAGAGTTTCCCCGTAGATTCTATTTAAAGTTCCGGGTAAATTAACTCGGCGCGGCTCTGTTTGAGTTATGGAGTTTGTAATTATTTTGTTAGTATCGCGGTGTGGAGTGCATGTATTTATCATGCACTATTGGCCTTGTTATTGGGGCTCGTGGATTAATAATAACACAAATACAAATAAAAATACAAAATCTTTATTGCAACAACAAGTATTTACATTTCATGTGCAAGCCCTGTTTCCCAAACTAGCGTGAGCTGTATGTTGGGAATCAGATCCTTCCAGATAAATATGTCGAGCTAAAGTGTTACAATCATAACTTATAATAATTTATCTATTAATTAAGTTTATAACCAAAAGTTTACAATTTGCGAACTAAAAAATAGTGTGTGTGTGTGTGTGTGTGTGTGTGTGTGTGTGTGTGTGTGTGTGTGTGTGTGTGGGTGAGTGTGTGTGTGTGCATGTGCATGTTTGTGGGTGTGGGAGTGTGTTTGTGTAACAGCTGCATGGGTCGATTGAAGGTTAACTTACGCTTGCTAACGTGGATGGGTGACCATCTATTAGATTTAGAGAACCCTCCGAGTCTCGGATAGTATGTCAAGCCGTGGTCCCGGCTGTCATTTGTAGATCTTTGACAGTCGTTACGGGTAGTCAGGGCCCCCACACATTATCAGTCCGCTGGCAGTCCGCCGATAGGCGGTCATTCATTAAAACTGTTTATGACTGTTTTATGAATGAATGACCGCCTGCCAGCGCACTGTGTAATGTGTGGGGCCCTTTAGAAGCCTAAAAGTGACGACCAAGGGGTATCGTGTTACCCAGTAACTAGGTTATGGAGGCCAGATAGGCAGACTATCCATATAAAATACTGGTATTCAGCTGCATCCGGTTAGAGTGGAAGCCGACCTAATATAGTTGAGAAAATAATAAATCTACTAAAAACGCTCAGAATTAACTGTGAATTTCTCCTTACTACACTAATAATATTAGTTTATTAGGTACGTAAAATTCATACCAGAATAAACGTTAGTTCCTAAGAAATTAAAAGTTTATACTATAAACAAAAAAATTTAAAACTCAAAATATATAGTACATTATGATATAAGTGCGGTAAGTTGAAAATTACAGCCGAAGCGCTATTGCTAGCCCGAGCCGTAGGC
This sequence comes from Cosmia trapezina, assembly GCA_905163495.3. NCBI lineage: Eukaryota > Metazoa > Arthropoda > Insecta > Lepidoptera > Noctuidae > Cosmia > Cosmia trapezina. The sequence goes on from LR991020.1 coordinate 6,882,222, forward strand.
GAGGGCTACAAGAAAGCAGAGGCTGTAATTATCAAAGCACACGAATGTCATACGACGTTTTATAACATATTTGCGAGAAAAAGCCGAAAATACTTTCGAATTTTTACTCACATGGCCACTTGAGGGTCTTTTTAGAAATGCCAGCAAGTTGGATTGGAGTATCTTGATATCAATACCATGTTTTGTTTTCACAGTGCTTTTTAGCATTGAATAGTAGCACCACAATGCTTGACTTATATTTTTGAGAAGGTTCCATGAAATAGGCTAAAAATACACTTTTTGAAAATTTATTTGCATCTTTGGTTTTCCATAAGATGAAATTTTGATACGCTTGTAAGTATCTATCGGTCGATTTTTCGGGCAAGAGGCTTAGAGTAGCCTTTTTCACTGCCTCTGAGACTTTTGGCGCTATCGAATTAATAAATTCATCATTACTTGACGACATTTTCAAATAAAAACAATACAGCGAAAAGAAAAAGCGCGCGGATTAATTTTTTTTTACTTGTTCCCAAATTAGCGATGCGCGCGCATCAGCGTTTTTTTTTAAGGCAAAGGAACAAAAACAGCCAGTATTACTAATAAAGTAAATTAATATTTTTGGTTTTTGTTACAGATAAAATTAATTAAATTAAAGAATTAAATGTTTATTTTTTATATTTTATCTCCCAAAGTTATAATGTTGACCACTATTCTGACCTATAAACTCTTTGCTAAGATTTAGTACCGTTCGACGTTCGTTTTAGACGGAGCATCTTGATAAACCCTACGTCTTCTACGTTTTAAAGAAACTCGTGCGTTTTACATTACAATAACGCACAAGTACGTAATGACATACATTACGATATTGAAATTGGTGAAATAAGAGACCCTTTACGACCAAATGTGTTATAAACGTTATTACAACTGCCAAATTGCTACACTCCTACCAACTTATCTGTGAAATGGCAAAAATTGGAACTACGGCCGTTATGCAAATGTCATTCGATTGTCGAACATACAATTATTTGATTTTATCGTTGAATCGACGCTGCCGCCCTCTTTCAGTTCACAGGTAGGACTGTACATAATGCGATGCGTTGCCGTGCTTCAATACATCTAATCTGTCAGAACTAGCTTGCTACATATAAGTAATCTGTGGTCAGAGCGCAATTTTGTGAGAGGATTAATATGCAGGGAAAAACAAAAGCCGTTCAACTTCAAACCCCATACTTTGTTATCACTTGTTCTGTGCAAATGGAGAAGAATAAAAGCGAACACAGCCACACTTCATTACGCGTTCCCACAGTTTGTTAGTTCGGGGCTAAAAGAAAAAAAATAAAAATGTTTCATTTGCCTGTCTTCCCAAGACCATCGTAAAATCTGAGGGAAAGAATTATGGCTTTGTTTACCTTTTTTTTGCAAAATTTCATCACCCAAGTATGGTGCTTAGGTTTTATTAGCGCCTATTAGAATGAGTGCTAATTTTGTAGTGAGGGGTAGGTATTTAGATTTGTTTTTGATATTTTTCACACCCAGCACCTTAATGACGTCATATTTTCATCTATACTCTGATTATTAATGTGCTACACTAAAATGACATTATATACCACTAAATGTCAAAATGACAAAAAAAGGTCGATCGCAGCTGTCATTTTGGTCTAGCAAATTAATAAGGCAGTATATAGAGTGCCGCAAGCGGCATTGATCACTATCGGTTATATTAGTGCTGTCCACGTCAGCTTGCGGCATAATAGTGGCGCCATCTAGACTGCCGTAAAGAGTATCATGGCAAAATAACGCGAGCGAGTAAAATGCCGTAAACAGTTGTACGTTACATCAATCAATCTGCCTAGCCTTTTCCCGGGTCGGTTTCCAGTCTAACCGGATGCAGCTGAATACCAGTATTTTACATGGAGCGACTGCCTATCTGACCTCCACAACCCAGTACTGTGTAATACGATACCCCATGGTAAGACTGGTTGTCAGACTTTCGGGCTTCTGACGACCCGTAACGACTGTCAAAGATGACAGCCGGGACCAACGGCTTAACGTGCTTTCCGAGGCACGTAAATGCCGTAAATAGTATCATGGCAAAATAACGCGAGCGAGTAAAATGCCGTAAACAGTTGTACGTTACATAGAAACAAGGAAAAAAGTATGTCCACATAAATTGGCCAATTGTAACCCAGAATTACAATATTATAGTATAATAACGTTTGCGTGTTCAAGAGGTGGTCGAAAATTTAAGATAAAAAGTTCAGGATTGAAAAACAGTTTTAACAAATATAATATTATCGCTGTACCGATGAATATGTTTTTATTAGCAAATATAATTGAGAATTTCAACAAACACTGCACAAAATATTCAAAATAACGTACTACTTACTGGCACCCTACTGTCCAGCCTCTTAATGATAGTTATCCTACAGTTGAGTTCCAATAAGACATCCAAGGTTTATAAATAAGGAACCCTTCTGGTGCGACTCAGTCTGTCTCTCTGTCACAGCTGGATATCTCAAGAACTACTAATGCTATCAACTTGAAATTTGGAACAGTTTTAGATGACGTTTGCCCCACTATTTTGCAAATAAGAAAGACATTTTTTTTTTTTTTTTGCAATAGAAGCTGGAAGTGGTTTTTGAAAAGTCTTAGTGGGGCTTCTAGGGCATGTGGGGTATCATATGAAAGCACGCTGTTTACACATTCTCAAACATTTTATTTTCTTTTTGTAGGCCGCATAGTTTTCGACTTTTGATGAAAAATGTAAAAAAAAATACCGTTCTCCCCTTATCTCCAAAGTGTGCATAGAGGAAAATCTAATACAAGTTTATGTAAAGATTACAGGAAAAACAAAACGATGTCTCTACTTTTTCAAAAATCGGAACGGAACCTTCGGTGCGCGAGACCAACTCGCTCTTTACCTTCTATGTTAGCTAATTGGTCCCGCTGCTGGAAACAGGTTTGCGCCATTCTTTTTCAGTTCTCTTTCATGTTTTGCCTTCTCTGAAGACGACGACCTTCTTCGAGCACCCACTGTGTGACGATCTTCGATCATACATCCCTAATAACTTATGTACTTGAAGATAAACTTACAAAATTAAATGACAGAACAGAAAGACAGTTCTGCACTATACTTAGTTCGGTACAGTTCTCCTCAAATTCGCAATGTTCCGATGATGTAAATACGAGCCGCGCTGCGAATTTCCAACTATAGCCGCTAAGTCCGTCCGCTTTATTTATTTCGTTTCGGTGCACATTGCCGGTATTGATTCAGGGATGCTACATAAAGATGGTCCGGCCTGATAAAAAAGCTTATGTTGAAAAGGCACTTTTTGTTTCGTTGCTTGAAGGAAAAGAGCTGATGCATGAAGGAGAGAGAGTTGTTTCTGGTGGACGGGATTGTAGTTTTTTTTGTTTTTAGGGTTCCGTACCTCAAAAGGAAAAAAAGGAACCCTTATAGGATCACTCGTGTGTCTGTCTGTCTGTCTGTCCGTCTGTCACAGCCAATTTGCTCCGAATCTAATGAACCGATTAAGTTGAAACTTGGTACACATATGTATTTTGGTAACCCAAACACGGACATGTAACGTAAATAAATGAATTTTGAATAAAGGGGTGGGATTGTGGGGGAAAATAAGTACAATTTAAAAAAAAGTTTTGCAAACTGTACCGTGTGACAAATCAAATGAAAGGTCTCACTGTGAGGGTCTCAAATATATTTTTTTTATAATTTTAAAATAAATAGTTTTGAAGTTATTTAAGAAAATAGACGAAAATTGACCATTCCCCCCCTTATCTCCGAAACTAATGAGCCTAAAATTTTGAAAAAAATACAGAAAATAGTTCTTTACCTATAGATTACAGGAAAACTTATCAGAAGTTTGTGGTCTTGTAAATCTATATATAAAAAATCAAAGTCCTGACTGACTCATTGACTGATTATAATCAACGCACAGTCCAAACCACTGGACCTAGAGACATGAAATTTTGCAAATAGATACATTATATAGTGTTAACATCCATTAAGGAAGACTTTTTGAAAATTCCTTCCCTAAGGGAATAAAATAGGGGATGAAAGTTTATATGAAAAATCTTATTTCTTGAGTTATTAGACTTGAAACTTAGCACGAATATTCATCTAAGTTAATTATAAAATTAATTATTTTTAGTTTTCCTAAACTACCCCCTTTCTTTGTGGAAGGGAAATCATCAAATGACTTCTCCCGCTCTGGGTGGAGCGGAAGGGCGTGTCATACTTTTACTGACTAAAACCCATCCGTGTTTCTTCAGTTGCCTATGGCAGGGCCACGGTATCTCTTTCGAACAACCCGCGATCCCAGAAGACGGGATTGGTGGATGACAAAGTTTGTATGGAAGAATTTTAACACGCGGTCCGATTTACTCAAAACTCAGTTTTTGTACTTAAGACCAAAACTAGAGACTAACTAACGAGTATCAGGGTTTTCCAAAAATCTACCTCTAAGGGGTAAAAAGGGGTAGCAAATTTTACAGCGGAGGTTTTTATTGGGGATTGATTAACTCGAAAATTGGTGTAAATAATGTTTGAGACAAGTTATGGAAACATCCCAGACGATTTTTGAAATTCTACCCCTGTGGGGGTAAAAACGGGGATACAGTTTATATGAAAAATCTTATTGTTTTGGTTAATGAACTTGAAACTTAGCACAAATACTTGCTTATGTAAGTAATAAAGTTTGTCATTATTAGTTTTTAAAAACTACCCCTCAAAGGGTGTTTAGGGATGTTAAAAATTGTATGGAAGATTTTTAAAACGCAGTCCGATTAACTTGAAACTCAGTATTCAGTATTTTATACTTTTGATGAAAAGTAAACAATAATAAGAAAATTAAAACCCATGAAATCAGACATCCTCGCCGGGCAAAGCCACGGGCAGTCTAGCTAGTATCTCAATATTGTGCGTACAAACTTACTAAGCCTCCGCTGTCCGTCCGTCCGTCCGTCTGTCACAGGGCTGTATCTCATGAACATTAATAGGTAGAGAGTTGAAATTTTCACAGATTGTGTATTTCTATTACGACTATAACAACAAATAATAAAAATAAAGTAAAGTTAAAATTAAAGGGGCTGGCCCCTTTAATTTTAACTTTACTTTTTTTTCCCCATACAGAAAAGTTTTCATTTTGAAAAAAATAAAAATAATGGGATAGTGGGGATGTTATTGTGTAGAACTCGTCGAGAAGAGTACAAACATATTTTTATTTTTTTTATCTTCTAAAATGAAGAAATAGGGGGCCGTAAAAGTTTTTAATTTGATACCATTTTTTACGAGCTCTATTATATATAATGTACCTTATACTGTACTTAATCAAGAAATATTAAAACCGGCGATTCGTAAGGTATTTTGTTTAAATATGGGCGATTTTCTGCAACTGCAAAAAATAACGTTGTAATTCACAGTATCATTACGAAATACAAAGTTATCTTTGCGATTTTTAAACATATAATATTGTACGGAACCCTTTGTGTGCGAGTCCGTCTCGCACTTGGCCGGTTTTTTTTCTTTAAGAAGCTTGTTTTTTCTTTTCCACAAACGTTGAGTGTTTAGCTTCGCAGATGGAGTAGTTCTTCTACGCGGAGGATGCCTGTGTACTGTGAGGACTCGAAGCTCACAGGGGGATAGCTATAATATAAATTAAAGAGGTAGAGGGATGTTACGAGGGCCGAGGGCCTTGTATTTTAAAATAACTCAGTTTTAATTTAAAACATATCACATTCCTATCGTTGCCCTAGCTAGAATCTGTCTACACCATTGAAGAAAAGCTAGTTCCGCTTTTCTTCAAAAGTAATTCGATGTTTGAATGATACAATGTTACCCTGTAACATAGGTACAGTCAGCCACAGCATTAGCTGACCCACCCTTGCATAAATGATTGAGATTTTTTAGAATACGAATCGATAGAATTTTATAATTCTTTGATATTTTATTTATTATAGGTATTTAAATAAAATATAAAAGAATTATAAAATTCTATCGAGGCTATCTGTACTAAGGTTGACCAATGCAATAAACCTCTACAGTACTATCTGTTTGGGAGCCACAGGTTCCTCCAGGTTGCCCTCTATTGTGTGGTTTACTAAATGTTTATTGGAAGTTGATTGACTTGGTTTTGGCCTTTAAAACGTCATTAAACGTACATTATGTATATTAAAGCTGTAGAAGATAATGATGTTGACCCAAATACTTGCTAAATTAGAGCAATGTTACTAGCATTGCAAATGCAGAAACACACCTGTTTTCCTAGCAGCCCTAGTCTGTGTATATGTTTGTATTCGCAATAAACCTGCCGCTAACCTGTAAACCATTTAGGTAAGTGTTTTATGCAGACCGGCTTCCATTTTGATATTGAAAACTTGTCTGGATCAACGGATTTAGATCGGTAGATGTAGATTTTGGACTATAAATTAGCTCATTGATTATTGGATTTGAGTTAAAAATGTATGGTAAGAACTTGTTTTTGTGGTAGGTGCCTGATACAGGACAGTCTGACTAAATTGGTTTCATTTTGTATCTACTGGCTAAAAAATGACTTCAAAAAAGTAAAAACCGACTTCAAAAACGTAAAACGAATAAATTAACTTTCATAAAAAACTACAGTACATTTATGCATATATCTTCGTTCATAAGAATAATTACCTAATTTATAATATACTAAACCTTTCTGAAAGTATGTAGATTACATTAGTGAAAGAATAATCAAAATTGATTCATTCGTTTTTGAGAAAATCGCGGACATACAAGCATACATACATACGGGTCGAATACAGAACCTTCTTTTTTGAAGTCTGATTAAAAGAGGCGCCGGTTTTCTTTTTGATCAGTAAGTACCTGTGTTAACATAACATAACATCACACTTGTAATCCTTGAAGGATTAGGCAGAGATGTACCTATAGTAGGTATCTAGTACAGTTAGCGTCAAAAACATCGGGACGAACAGACTGTCCAAAATGATCTCAACAACTAGATAAAATTCTTGTCAGAATGACAGTCATCGTGTACTGTCTTCATTCTGATACATTCTTCGTGTCATTGATTTAATATTTCATTTTCTTTGTTTAGATCATTTTGAACAGTCTGTTCGTCCCGATATTATTGACGTTGACTGTACACCCACATTTCCCGTGTTAAGTAGACAAAAATACTCTTTGCTAAGATTCAAAATAATTTCAGCTTTATTGTAAGGATATTTGGCCTCCATTTTTGAATCATCTTCATCTTTTATTTATATGTCATTCACATTCATGTAGGTAGTTTGGTAAACATAGTTATGTCGTTAGCGAAAATTCACCCATAAATCCAAGTACATAACCCATATTTTCATAAAGCTAACACACCAAATTTTAATATGTATTCTCCTTTATCGATATTACAAGGCCATCTGAATATTATATCTGAGTATTGCAATAATCTTAAGTAAACCCTGTTCTTTCGAAGTCAAAGTTTCCCTTTTCCTAACTCCGGCAAATGCCTCGGTAATAGCTGATGCGTGACTTTTTAGTTTCAACTTGCTTTAGAAATATTACTGATTGAAATGGGTTCTAGTGGTACGTGGCTTTTGCAGTAGTTTTTACTTTAATGTTTATTGGGGTAGGAGTTATGCTGTGTGGTCAGAATGAGCCACAGATTTCATTTTTATTTGCATGCATGTGCTCGAAAAGAGCGTTTTCCAAGCAGCCATATTGTGCGGAAAGTGCCCCTTTATCGCACTAGTGCTTTTTACTTTTTAATTATTTTTTTTTTAATTTTTAACTCCGTCGTCAGCCACGCAAAGAGTTTTTACTACCTATATGAGAAAAGTTTTACAAATTAGTCGAGTACAGATTATCATTTTTAAAAAAAGGTACAATAAAACTTATGAGTACTTCATTAAACGTGTTATTAATTACTCTAGATTTAGATTCTGATCAATAAATTAATTTTAAACATTCATTAAATAAATGTTTGGCTGAACGTATACTTTGCTCGTACCTTTTTGCAATACGACGTGACAGCTATTGGTACTTGCGCTGTAGATATGCTGAGCTCGCATGTATTTAAAATAAGCCCGCCATTTTACTAATTTCTAGCTTAGTTCAGAGTCGATCTGCGTAAATCTGATAAAAATGTCGAGTTCAAGTGACAAATCAATTAATTTAACCCCGGAAAATGTTAAGTGATAACCATAGACGTATAAAAAAGGAGGACTGCGCACCAACGCATATCGAAAGTGAAGCACAGTAAGTATGCCGGGACCGTTTGTACAAACACGCCTCACGCACACGTTTACCTACATCATAGTATGCCGACCGGCCGCCAGTACGTGACATGAGCGACGACGTCTTTGCAGGTACTCAAATCACGCACACATAGATTGGTACGGTGCTTCACTTTCGATATGCGTGGCGCGGAGTCCTCCTTTTTGTATACGTCTATGGTGATACTAATAACTTAGGTTCCATCTAACCTGTAAAGAAGACACGCAGGCTCGCGAAAGATTGAAGGAGTGGAGTGAGAGGCTTATATATAGAGTTAGAGACAGAAAATTAAGATGATTAAGAATATTATGTTTTGTGTGAATAAAAACCAGTTTTATTATTTGCTGGATAAAATTGGTTCTTCTATACAAAGGCAAAACACAACAATGCGTAGTGCTATTCCTGCACGGACGAAACTAGAAATAACATTAAAATATTCGGCAACGGAAGATTCAAAAGTATTTGATGAAAATGTAGACAACAGTATCAGAAAACGTACCCTGTGGATGTGAATTTGTAGTGCAAATTAAACTTACAAATTCTAATTTTAAATCATCTGGAGGTTTTCCATTTGACCATGAGGGTTTTTTGGCAGCACTGTGACGTCAGTTTTGGGAACCTCTCAAAAGAGTCAAATCCATACTAATATTATAAATTCGAAAGTAACTCTGTCTGTCTGTCTGTCTGTCTGTCTGTCTGTCTGTCTGTCTGTCTGTTACCTTTTCACGCCTAAACCACTGAACGGATTTCGATAAAATTTGGCAAGGCTATAGATGGTATCCTGGGGACGGACATAGGCTACTTTTTTTTTTCAAAAATAATCCCACAGGGGGTGATATAGGGGATGAAAGTTTGTATGGGAAACTCGGTATTTCTTAAGTTAGGGATGTGAAAATTAAAATGTATGCTTTTGATAGGAAATAAAGAAATATGCGGTTCAGCGTTTTTGAAAAGTCATCCCCTAAGGGGGTAAAATAGGGGTTGATTTTAAAATTTACAAAACTGCATGGATTTCGACATTATTTGGCAAGGCTTTATATAGCATCCTGGGGAAGGCCATAGGATACTATTTTTTTCAAAAATAATACTACAGGGGGTGATATAGGGGATGAAAGTTTGTAAGGGAAACCCAGTATTTCTTAAGTTAGGGATAACAAATTTATGCTATTGGTAGGAAATTAAGAAATATGCGGTTCAGCATTTTTGAAAAATCATCCCCTACGGGGGTAAAGTAGGGGTTGATTTTAAAATTTACAGAACTGCATGGATTTCGATGAAAGTTGGCAAGGCTTTATATAGCATCCTGGGGAAGGACACAGGCTACTTTTGGTCTTAAAAAATAATCCTTCAGGGGGTGATATAGGGGATAAAAGTTTGTATGGGAAACTCAGTATTTCTTAAGTTAGGGATGTGAAAATTAAAATGTATGCTTTTGATAGGAAATAAAGAAATATGCGATTCAACGTTTTTGAAAAATCATCCCCTAAGGGGGTAAAATAGGGGTTGATTTTAAAATTTACAAAACTGCATGGATTTCGACAAAATTTGGCAAGGCTTTATATAGCATCCTGAGAAAGAACATAGGATACTTTCAAAAACAATACTACAGGGGGTGATATAGGGGATGAAAGTTTCTAAGGGAAACCCAGTATTTCTTAAGTTAGGGATAACAAATTTATGCTATTGGTAGGAAATTAAGAAATATGCGGTTCAGCATTTTTGAAAAATCATCCCCTACGGGGGTAAAATAGGGGTTGATTTTAAAATTTACAAAACTGTACGGATTTCCATCAAATTTGGCAAGGCTTTATATAGCATCCTGGGGAAGGACACAGGCTACTTTTGGTCTTAAAAAATAATCCTACAGGGGTTGATATAGGGGATGAAAGTTTGTTTGGAAAACTCAGTATTTCTTAAGTTAGGGATGTGAAAATTAAAATGTATGCTTTTGATAGGAAATATATAAATATGCCGTTCAGCGTTTTTGAAAAATCATCCCCTAAGGGGTAAAATAGGGGTTGATTTTAAAATTTACAAAACTGCACGACAAAATTTGGCAAGGCCATTTATATAGCATCCTGGGAAAGGACATAGGATACTTTCAAAAACAATACTACAGGGTGTGATATAGGGGATGAAAGTTTGTAAGGGAAACCCAGCATTTCTTAAGTTAGGGATATGATATGTTTTCCACATGAACGTTCCCATGGGATATTTTCCGACATCCACGCGGGCGAAGCCGCGGGCAAAAGCTAGTGGCCTATATTTTCTTTCTTTAGTCGTGCGTGACAGAATGATGGACGAATGAATGAAACGAATGATGAACGTGATGGTATTTATATTTTAAATTAAATATTATTTGTTGAAACGGAAGACCTCTTGGACAAGAGGTGCCAACTGGTGGCGTAAATTTTCATGGAAACCCGCATTGTCATAGATTAATTTTATAAGCTCAATTTTGTTCAATGACTTTTCGATTACAATGATTGTTATAAGGACCTAATTTGTCTATGACCTTCATAATCTATGACATTTGAAAAAAAAGTGATGTTGTTTCATGAAACTTTGTTAATCTATAAAGAAGTCACGGAAAATAAAAAGTTTGCTATGAAATGAAACTTCAAATAGTTATGGAATGGATAAACGGCAACATTGGTCAGATAAGACTTAAGTTTAAACGCAGTTTATCTTACATTGCTGTGTTCGGAAACGCTCTTTCACAAGTTATCGAACCAATAGTGTTATTGGATAGATAAACCACAGTTAAAAGTGTCTCAGAAACGGGGCATGAATGATAGCATAATAATTTAACTGGAACAAAGTTTGTTTCTACTTTCATGGGCAACTTTTGGACTGTCATTCGTGAATCTTTGACAGTCGTTACGGGTCGTCAGAAGACAGAAAGTCTGACAACCAGTCTTACCAAGGAGTATCGTATTACCCAGTTATTAGGTTGTGGAGGTCAGATAGGCAGTCGCTCCATGTAAAATACTGGTATTTAGCTGCATCCGGTTAGACTAGAAGCCGACCCGAAAAGGCTAGGCAGATTTTGGACTAAAGAAATAAAAGTCTCTCATCCAAAACCTTCCCACGTAAATCACAAAGTACGTCAGATGTAGGTCAACAAGCACCCGCATCACTGGATTCAGTTCTCGACCAATTCAATTTCCTAGTGTGTGGCTAAATTATATAATACGCAGTCAGTTTCCCCTCGGCGGACAAATCTGCGGCCATCATGGGCCATCATCAGGCAATTGTTACAACCTTCGTCCATAGTTCAATACTAAATGTAGGGTATGGGTTGCCAGTTTTAGTGATGCTTCCCCGATTTTAGGGAAAAGGATGGTGACAGTAATTTTTTTTAGAAAAAAATATTGTTCTTTAATTAAATTGCAATGAAAAATACTCTACTATCATACATAGGTACCTACCAATGCAACTGCTGCAATACAGCTTCCAAATAATCCCTGTTACGCCTGCAATGTTGGAGCCATCATCTTGAAAAAGAGCCAAAACAGCATTTTCATTGGCAAGTAAGAGATTGCAATAATGATAATTTGTTTAACGTACCTAATTACCGTAGCACAAAATAAAAAATCAGTCCAAGTGCTTGTCGGACTACACACAATGAAGGGTTCCGTAGTTGGAATGAATTTATCCCTAGAACAAACTACAACGTGGCAATCCTGCCAACCTTTTGGGCACTTTTCCTGTCGACAGCGATACGGACGAATTTTTTGTCGCCCTATGATTTATACATTTTTTTTTTTGAATATATTTGTTATAAAAAAAAGTAAGTAATATGTACAACATAACTATTATTACTTTTTTTTTAAGACTGTTAGATTAGAACAAACTTAACATTGTATTTAAAAAACATCTTCGCCCATACCCTACTGCAAATGTAGGTACTAAGTTTAACCAAGACTTCTTATCAATTTTCCTGTAGAACTATTTTCTGTACTTTTTTTTTTCAAAATTTTAGGCTTAGTAGTTTCGGAGATAAGGGGGGAATAGTCAGTTTCATCTATTTTCTTAAATAACTTTAAAAATATTTATTTTAAAATTATAAAAACAATGTAGGTGCTTATGTGATATGTCAGTTTAGTACAGTTTGCAAAACAAAAAAGTGACCCAAAATTGTATTTCTAGTTTAAGAGTGCTGTAGCATTTTGTCACCTCTTTCGCTCACACAGGACAACATTTAAAAGAATGTTAAAAATTTGATCAATTCGAGCACTAATAAATTTTAATATTATTATTTTAACAGGTATATAATTATTAACAACACATTACTATTGTGTTAACTAATAAGCTCAGCTCAATAAGTTTTATGATCAGTTTTTGAAATGAATTAAATAAATGCCACAATAAAAATGTGTTTTTAATCATTACCTACACAAATATTGTTTATTAGTTCGCCAGTTAATTATCTACATTTTAAGAAAAAAGCGTATTAGCGAGAGAGATGACAAGATGCGACAGCCCTGTTAATTCTTATATGCAGCAATCACAAATTGCAAAATCAGTTGGTTAAGGTTTTAATAATAATTCATCGAGTCCAACAAACAACATAACATAACATTAGCTCCTTCCACTGGCAACTCCAGCTAGGGTCACTAGGAAGGAACGAGGAAGCCCCTTCAATTTGCGCGTCCATAAACATGCTTTACGAGTTGACCGTGATGGACATAAGAGCATTATTCGTGCGTACGGGCCACGGCACCGTATAATATATCGTCTCCATGTCGCTAATTGTTTCCGGTTTATGTCCGCGTAGTTTGTGCGATTAATTTTGATTATTTTTTGGCTGTTATGTTTTATTTTATTTGAAGGTTTATTAGGGTTCTGTCCTGTCTGTTATACGACTGGGTTTGAATTGTTCTATTATAGATTTTAATTGCAAGAATGACAGCCAAGCGCAAGTCCAAATCACACTTAACACATCACACTATCACACTTCACATTATCACACTAATAGCTGCGCTAGACCGAGATAAAAAGTAGTATTAGTATTAGTATTGATTATTGTTGCTTCAACTTATGGTATGTCACAGGCAATTAAATTGCACTGTGTAATCAGGCTTTATAATAAACTAGCTTCGCCCAGCGGTTTCACCCACGTAGACCGGGATAAAAAGTAGCCTTTATGTTAATCCAGGGTATAAGCTATCTACATACCAAATTTCATTCAAATCGGTCTAGCCGTTTGAGTGTGAAGAAGTAACAAACATACAAACACACACACACACTTTCGCCTTTATGAAATCACACTAATATCTAATATTATAAAGGCGAAAGTTTGTGAGTGTGTGTATGTATGTTTGTTACCTCTTCACGCTCAAACAGCTGGACGGTTTTGGATGAAATTTGGTATGTAGATAGCTTATACCCTGGATTAACATAAAGGCTACTTTTTATCCCAGTCTACGCGGGTGAAACCGCTGGGCGCAGCTAGTTTATTATAAAGCCTGATTACACAGTGCAATTTAATTGCCTGTGACATACCATAAGTTGAAGCAACAATAATCATAACATAGTTTAGACGATGCATTCATTAAATTTTACCTGCCTGAAATTCCGAAATTTTCGTCATGGAAAACCATGAAAAGTAAATAGTCTAAATCTGATGAGAATAGACCGCGGACCTCTTAATCTCTCATCTCCGGCCTCCCAGAGGCCGGTAACAATAGAAATTTATTTTTTCTCGTTTCGTAAAAATATGACAGTGGAATGTTTAATTCGGTTAAAAATCCCAACCCCATATTTCGTGAAACCATAGATATAGTGAAACCCAGTATAAGTAGGTTGGGTTCGAAGGTTGCGTCGATAATCATATCGTCCCTTCGGCCCAACTCCCTTGATTGGGTGCTTAAGTCCTCGATATAGCGATTAAGTGTAGATCCCTATGGTATTATTATGGCTTGTGTGTTTTGTTATACGTTTTAGGGGTCCGTAGTTTCTGCACTTAAGAATGACCACGTGTAAACTGTAACGTTTCACTACCATTTTCGCTTAATGAAATTTTTATATCAGTGTTTATTAAATAATAAACATGTGGGTCTTCAACAATGAGTACACTGTTACGAGTACGTCTTAACAATTTTATGTGCCCCATTAGGTAGGTACATAAAGAAAGAAAGAGATAAAAAGCACAGCATACACTACGTTATGCGCAGATAATAACACAATTTACTAAACAATTATGTAAACGAAGTTCACATGCATTTCATTCAATTTGAGTTTTCCGCGCGTAGTATTTTACGTATGACATATTGAACTATGGTTGCAACTCTATAGAGCCGGTACAATAGGCACGGAGAAAGTAAAATAACAAAACTAAAAAAGATTTGTGAAATATTAGCATTTAATGTTGTTTCTCTTTCCAGGTAAGATATGTATCTAGTTTTAAGTTCATAAGTATGATATAAAATGTTGAAGGCATAGTGATTAATTAAAAATCTCTTTCAAGAGCAACTGAATTAATTTCTGTTTCAAATTCCTTAAGTAATTATTATAAAACCACATTAAATTGCTGTCAATAAATTAATTATACTTAAGTATATTAAATTAAATTAGATTTTATATTAGACCGGACTTGTTGACCGAAGATACTATCCAATTCTTGTCATCCAATTAAAATTCATGTTTTTTTCAAGGTCAGAAGAATTAGCAATACTAATAAATAATTTCAGTTACTTACCTACTACAAGAGAATACCCATAAAGATCCTGGGTCTTTACAAGTGTTCTACTACTACACGCCAATCAGTTTACTGGGGGTTCTATGGCAATTCTCTTTTCGAAATAAGAGGGTTCTGTGAAGACATAAGTGGCTTTCCTTCCTATTTCATATAATATTAAGTCGAGCAAAGCAAGTAAGTCTGTAAAGCAGTAAATCAAAGATTCATAGAAGCTTAGAATTGAAAATTTCCAGGAACATATAAACGGTTAAGTAGTTTGGCGAATACGGAATCTGCTTACAAACTATATTGGATAATAATATCCACCTTCGCACATGACTGACATAATCAAGTAATATCTTAATCCCGAATAAAATAGCAACCTTATTCCATAATATCACTCTTACAATCACCGTCCCTTTCATTTTGATAAATTAAGGCTTATTTATGTAAGGTAATGAGGATAGCTACGAGCATGGCTACGTCAGCGCCATTTTGACAGTTGCCTGTCAAAATGGCGCTGACGTAGCTATGCTCGGACTTTCAATTCTATTCTATTTTTCTGTATGGCAATGGTGCCGATGTCGACAATTAGAGAAACACCCACACCACACCTAGAGAAAGCTATCAGCTCTGCCTGTTACATACTAAAAAGTCTAAGAAACGAGGTAACCACAAAACATTTAAAAATGGTCTATTACGCCTTAGTTGAGTCAAAACTGAGATACAGCATACTTTTCTGGGGAGGAAGTTATATATATAATATATATCATTTATTTCGGGTAACTAAGACCCATAACATAAATACCTTACAGACTATCATACATATTTATAAAAAACACAAAACTAAAAAAAAAAAAGTATAGAAAAAAAGAAAAAAAGAGAAAAGAAGAGGGAGAAGAGTAGTAAAGTTATGATTATAATACTCAAAAAGTTTTTGTAATTCAGAAAAGAGCAGTCAGAACCATAGCTAGAATTCAACAGCAAGAATCATGCAAGCCTCATTTTAACGACTTAGATAATTATATTGACAGTCCCAAGCTTGTACATTTTGGTCCTACTTAGTCACTTATCAAAATATATGTTTGAATATGAGACTGAATATGAAAGGCAAAAAAGAGAGCACAAGAAGAAAAGATCTACAGTTGAAGCAAGTGAAACGTTGAAAAGTTACGTTAACGTAACGTTACCTGAACGTTGCAAAGCATAGCGCCTGCCACAAGTCTTTAAAAATGTTTAATAAACTGCCGACAGAAATAAAAAGTCTATTATATACAAGTGAGTTTCAGAATAAGCTTAAACGGTTCTTATTAAATAAGTATCTCTATTCTATTGATGAATTATAAAATAATTTAAATGTCGGAATTAACTTAATTTTATTGATTGAAATGAAAATTTTATTGAATTTTATTAAATGACATGTATGACATTAGTTTTTATATTTTTTAATCTTTTTTTTGTATTATTCTTGTTATTCTTATTATTATTTTGATTTATTAATGTAATTTGGATTTTTGTAATGATTTAAATGGGAGTGATACGTGAGTTCGAATGACGTTTTTGCGAAGGTCGCCATTTCGAAAAATTTTGCTAGTGGTACGCCAGTTCGAAAACTCATTAGATCGAAAATCGCTATATCGAATAACGTTATCGCGAAGGTCGCCATTTCGAAAAAAATTGCGAGCAGTACACCAGTTCGGAAGTCATGGTATCGAAGTCCGATGTTGAGTTAATTTGTCTGGCAATCGAACTCACGACCCCAATGAGACGAGACACAGAGAGCATGGTATTTTGATTTGGTTTGGGAAAAAAAAAAGAAAAAAAAAGAAAGACAAGTTAACTCAACATCGCAGCTAATTAAAAGTCCGACCATAGTTTCCAACACAAGTTAATAATACAAGGCGTGAGGTGGTTTTATTTTATTTTTGCTATAATGACGCGTTCCTGTATTTCTACTGGAGTCCACCATTTCCCCAGAGACCCTAAAATGAGAAGTTTGTGGATTAAAGCTATTCGTAAAGATTTAATTTAAAAAATTGACAGCTTGATTGCCCCAAAATTCAGCTACGCGAATACCGTTCGCTGACGCAACCAGTTCTCACGTGTGCAGGTGACCGGGCATATAATGCAACATGGGAGGTGATCCATTGTGTGTGGAGAGACGCCGCATACACCCCGGAGTTCTGAGCTCCGGAACTCTGGAGATTTGAAGCAATGGATTTAGTTGTATTGTCAAAATCACAATCAACTTCGGATTGTGATTGTGTGTGGGTTACGCAATTGGGGCCTTCCCATCTTTCAAGTTTCAAATTGCTTGGAGCATCCATCGAGGATTACCGTGCGTGCACCTCGGAGGTGGACCGCAGCAGTAATTGCTTCCGTTGTGGTCAGCCCGGTCACAAGGCCGGCTCGTGCAATGCCACGCCGCACTGCTACCTATGTGCGGCAGCTGGCAAGCCGGCCGATCACCGGGCTGGAAGCAAGGGCTGTGGTCTACCCACGAAAGCCCGGGGCAAGGGCAAGCCCTCCGCCCCCTCTACCGCCGTCACCGCCGCAGCCGTCGCCACAGGCGCCGTCGCTGCCGCCCCCACTGCCGTCACCGCCGTACCCACTGCGGCGGAGCCCTCACAGGGGCCTCAGGAGGGGGCTGAAATGGAATGCCAGTAGTGGCCCCATTACGCCTCCTCCAGGCGAACATCAACCACTGCGCCGCCGCTCAGGATCTGTTGCCCCAGAGCATGGCGCAGTGGTCGATTAACATCGCCGTGGTCGCTGAGCCGTACTTTGTCCCGCCCAGTGATTACTGGGCGGGACAAAGTACCTGACCTGAGCGGCTCAGTGACCCTCATTTCGTCGGCCGCCGCCGGTACCCTGTCCCTTGAAGCCGTCAGGAGGGGACAGGGTTGCGTTGCAGCACGGTTCGGGGGGATTGTCGTGGTGGGGACATACTTCTCCCCGAACCGAACTCTCGCCGAGTTCCACAACTCCCTTGCGGAGTTGAAAACTGTCGTCGTCGGGTATCGTTCCCTTCCCGTGCTTGTTCTCGGGGACTTCAACGCCAAGAATGTGGCTTGGGGTTCCCGGTATACGGACACACGGGGCAGGATGGTGGAGGACTGGGCTCTGGAGACAGGCCTGGTCGTCCTAAACCGGGGTTCTGTCCCCACATGTGTGCGGATGCGGGGCGAATCAGTGGTGGACATTTCGTTCGCCAGCCCTGCTCTGTTGCCGCATGTTGTTGACTGGCGCGTTATGGAGGGGGTGGAGACCTATTCCGATCACCGGTACATCCGGTTTGATGTCTCCGCCCACACCTCAAGTGCGCCGGTCCGACAGACCCCGAGTGGTCCGCGGTGGGCGCTGAGGAAGCTGGACCGGGAGCTTCTCCTGGAAGCCTCAATCGTGCAGGCCTGGGTGTCACCACCGGACAGGCCTGCCGATATCAATGACGAGGCGGAGTGGTTTCGGGAGGCCATGTCCGAAATATGTGACGTGGCAATGCCCCGGGTCCAGCCCGGTCGCGCCTGGCGCCAGGTGTACTGGTGGTCGCCGGAGCTGACGGCTCTGCGCGAGGCGTGCGTTGCTGCGCGGCACCGGTACACCAGGCACCGCAGGCTCCGTATCCGCCCTCCGGATACGGAAGCCATTCAGGCGGAGCTGTACGAGGGGTACAGAGCGGCGAAGACCGCCCTCCGAGCAGAGATCTTGCGGGCCAGGGATCTGGGTCGCGAGGAGTCGCTGGAGACTCTGAACAGAGATCCATGGGGGCGCCCCTATAAGATGGTGCGGGAGAAACTCCGCCCATGGGCGCCCCCGCTGACGCAGAGTCTCCGGCCCCAGCTCGTGGAGGACGTGGTGAGCGCTCTGTTCCCTTCGCGAGGGGAACATACTCCCCCGCCTATGGCTCCGCTTCATGCGGTGCCCGTTGCGGACCACAACACCGACGACGGCGACGATGCTCCGGAAGTGACCGAGGTAGAGTTGAGAGCGGCGGTACGTAGGCTGAGTGCCAAAAATACCGCCCCAGGACCCGACGGCTTACCTGGAAGAGCCTGGGTTCTGGCCTTTGGGGCTCTCGGGCCTCGACTAGGGGGGCTCCTAAGCGCATGCTTGGAGAGGGGCCAGTTCCCACTTCGTTGGAAGACGGGGAAACTGGTCCTCATTAAGAAGCCGGGGCGCCCTGCGGACTCTCCGTCCGCTTACCGACCCATCGTGCTGCTCGACGAGGTGGGCAAGCTCTTTGAAAGAGTTATTGCAGACCGCCTCGTCGGGTGGCTGGTGCAGGAGGGGCCGGATTTGGCGGAGAGCCAGTTTGGTTTCCGCAAGGGGCGCTCAGCGGTGGACGCCATCATGCGCGTGCGAGCCCTCACGACGGGGGATGCGGTGGCCCGGGGTGGGGTCGTCTTGGCGGTGTCCCTAGACATCGCCAACGCCTTTAATACCCTGCCCTGGAGTTGCATCAGGGAGGCACTCCGGTATCACCGGATGCCGACCTACCTCTGTCGAGTGGTCGAGGCCTATCTGACGGACAGGGCCGTCATCTACCCCGGTCATCAAGGAGAGTGGAACTGGCGAGAGATGTCGTGCGGTGTCCCACAGGGATCGGTCCTGGGGCCGCATTTGTGGGACATCGGGTACGACTGGGTGCTGCGCGCCGA
Organism: Cosmia trapezina; assembly: GCA_905163495.3. NCBI lineage: Eukaryota > Metazoa > Arthropoda > Insecta > Lepidoptera > Noctuidae > Cosmia > Cosmia trapezina. The sequence continues at coordinate 6,901,816 of LR991020.1, forward strand.
CCTCCCTAGCGGCGTCAGCGTGGTATGTTACGCTGACGACACGCTGGTCCTGGCGCAGGGGAGGTCGCACCAGGCGGCGGCTGATTTAGCGACACGCGGGGTTGCGATAGTCGTGGAGAGGATCCGGCAGTTGGGACTCGAGGTGGACCTGCACAAGTCCGAGGCCATGTGTTTTCATGGTCCTCGGAATGCGCCACCGTCGGGTTCCCAAATAACGGTAGGAGGGGTTCACATCGGAGTCGGGTCGACGATGAAGTACCTGGGACTCGTCCTCGACAGCCGGTGGAACTTCGTGGAGCATTTCCGACGTTTGGCTCCCAGACTGGAGCGGGCTGGGGCTGCTTTGAGGCGGCTCCTGCCCAATCTGGGGGGTCCAAACGCCTCCTGCCGGAGGCTCTACGCGGGGGTCGTGCGGTCCATGGCCCTTTACGGAGCACCGGTGTGGGCGCGTTCCCTAAGGCTGGGGCCAGCCGGCAGGTTGAACGCGTCCCAGAGGGTCATGGCCATCCGGCTAGTCCGGGGATACCGCACGGTCTCCCGGGAGGCGGCGAGCCTCCTTGCCGGATTGCCGCCGTGGGATCTGGAGGCAAAGGTCCTCGCGCACGTGTGGGAGTGGCGCGAGGAGGCGAAGCGCCGGGGCGTAACTCCGCTGCCGCGAGAAATCACGGTACTGCGGACAGAGCTCCGGCGGGATCTCATGGCGGCATGGAGAGCGCGACTGTCGCAACCCAGCGCTGGGCACGCCACAATTGCGGCGATAAGTCCCCTCTTTGAGGAGTGGTTAGAGAGGCGCCACGGCGTCCTCACCTTCCGCCTGACGCAGGTCCTCACCGGACACGGTTGTTTCGGGAGGTTCCTGTTTCGCATAAGGCGGGAGGAAACGCCCGGGTGTTACCATTGTGTGGATCGCCCGGAGGACACGGTGGAGCATACAGTGGAGGTCTGCCCGGCTTGGGCAGAGCACCGCCGTGTTCTCACGGAGGCGATCGGCGGCGGCGATCTCTCGCGTCCGAGCCTGGTCCAGGCCATGGTGCGGAGCGAGAGTGCATGGGAGGCCGTCACCTCCTTCTGCGAAGCAGTGATGCTCGCGAAGGAGGAGGCGGAACGCGTGAGGGAGAGGCAGCCTCACGCCCTCAGTCGCCGCAGGAGACGCCCTGGGCGGCGGGAATCGCGGGGCGATTTCCGGCCACCGTAGGCGCGGGCCTGCGGACGGTGAGCAGCGGGTAGCTCGCCGTCCGGTAAGGACCAGGCCCGAATCGACGGCGCGTTGTGTTCCACGCGCGCCTCAAAGAGATGTCAGCAAGTGACGGGGACCAATAGGGCCGACGCCGCTGGGGTCGCGGGTTGTCTGAAGGGGTTACCGCGGCCCTGGCATAGGCAACTGAAGGAACACGGGTGGGTTTTAGTCAGTAAAAGTCTGACACGCCCTCCCGCTCCACCCAGAGCGGGAGAAGTTATTTGATGATTTCCCACCCTCAAAAAAAAAAAAAAAAAAAAAAAAAAAAAAAAACCGTGCGTACAAAGGTGGTCGGAACAGGTAAACGATTCATTTGCGGGAAAATCCTTTGTGATTTTGATATGTGTTCACTCTGATGGTTCTACTGTATGGGTTGTATGTGTTCACTCTGATGGTTCTACTGTATGGGTTGTATGGTTTGCTTGTGTGGGGTTTAGAAGATGTGTGGAGCGTGTATTTATTTATTTATTTTACAACTTATGTACACACAGAAAAATAGATAGATATACATGATACTTATAATTAGGAGTACAAAGGTACTGCTTATTTCTATAGAAATTTCTTCCAGCAGACCTGCGAAAGGAGAAATGAAAAGAAATGTAGACAATAGTGTGTGAGAACAAGAAGAGAAAAATATGACTAGTCGAAGTCTTAAACTAAAATATTAAATATACCTACACATATAACGGAATACAAAATTAACATATACTTAAATAAATACATAAAGCTAAAATATATAAACATACATATACTATATATAAATACTCATATTTGAGAGGAAAGATAATGCTCTTTTACTCGACATTTGAACAGCGACACAGTTTTTAAATCGCGAATGCTAGGCGGTAGCGAGTTCCACAATCTTACAGCATGGACAGAGAAGGAATAAGAATAGTAGCGTTTTGGTGTTGAGGAAGAGAATTTTGTAATTGTATGGCTAGGTTGTTGAGTTATGAATGTTATGATTGAGTTTAGACTTAATTTATGGCTATGTTATAAAACAACATCGAGAACGGGTCTTATCGCGATATTCCTTTTTACCAGGTAAACAGGTACCTACTTATTTCCCGACATTTTGACCGCCTTGCAGCGATCGTGGTCACGGGAGGACTGATGACAGCTCAGCAAAAAAAAAGTTAAAAAGTTTATGGCTATGTTGTTGAGTTTAGACTTAATTTATGGCTGTTGCTGAGTTATGAATGTTATGATTGAGTTTAGACTTAACTTCCATATGAACTTTAGGGAACAATTCGATTGGGTTCTTCATACTTAGGTGTTTCATCTGTTATTAACACCAAGTTAATGAAAATCAAGTCCTGTTTCAAAGTTTTCGTATATTAGCTACATTTATCTACCAGATAATTTAAGAAATAGAACAAAATGGGAATTACTATCAGTCTGCCAGATAGGTTTATTCGGTTTTCAATGGTTCGCACGCTACAGTTTTGTCGCACCGGCAATAGCACATTGTAGGTACTGACACACATTCTTATGATGCACTCGTTAACAGATACTTACCATATCTTTTTTTTTCATGTATATCTTACGGACTGCGTCAGAAAAAACTATGTTTGATATAATTCCCAATCGGTGTCATGGTCCCTTTTTTCCGGAACGCAAAAAGGCAACCTTGTGTCATCACATCAATACAACATTCCCAGAAATAGCCCTAAAAGCCGATTCTGCTGACTAATAGCCGATACATCCAATATATGTGCTAGGTTAATAAGTCAGTGAGCTCACGTCGGGGCAATTTGCGGAGGTAGGGAGTCTCACAAAAGTTGCTCAGTAACGAACCGGCCCCAATAAAATTGCTCGCGTTTAAACGTTTCTACGTGTTTGTTGTCTACGGCCAGTGCCTTACAGTTGCTGTTAAACATTAATTTAATTAATGAAATAGGTGTCTGGAGATGTTTTGTGTGGAAACTGGTGAGGAGATTAAACAAAAAAGTCAAAAAAGTTTTGAATTGTCGACGGTAAGAATATATTGCGAAAGTACCAACAGATAAGGTTGAACTAGTCGCGGGCTCGAACTCACTAGTGGGGTTGGCCAAAAAGCACGGTATTTCACCTGGCATCGTTTCCAACAGGGATAGCATCATTGATGAGCAGATAAACGCTAGTAAAATTATAAATAGTTAGTAGTAGTAAAGTAAAACTAGTAATAATGAAACGAGCTCGTAAAAATTTACGAAAAGTCCTTTGGAAGATCGAGTTATTAGAAAAAACCTCTTCATAAATCAAATACAAATAAAGTTTATTGAACTTGTAGATACTTAATTGAGCTTTCTCGATACCGACTTTGTTTTGAAGATTTTACACTTCTTTTGTTACTTATTTACACCCAAATTTGCGTTAAATTAACAAGAGAAACGAATCTTTGTTGGCTCATAACTTGTTAATGGCTTTTTATTTTATTATTCTGTTTCCGCACAGACAACATTAAAAATGAGTCAAAACGATATCATGTTTATCTTTAGATGCACAATGTCAAACAGTGGAGTAATACCACCCCGAAATTTGTATGGAAAAATATCGACTAGTTCCACCTTAAGAAGAAAATTAAATTCAATACAAATAATCTTAACCTAGCTGGCTATCTTTTAACTACTCGATATTAGCATGAGCTAGTTTCGCTTATTTCTCACGACCTCTGGAAAATAAAGAATATCATAAATATAATTTGATAACGATGGTGATCAATGCTCGTTAGGTATTGTTATTCATAAACGTACAACTTATTGTGCTTCTTTTCATCCTCCTTCAAGCCTTTAGATGCAAATTTTTAACCGACGAAAAAAAGAAGAAGGTTCTCAATTCGAGGTGCATACTTTTTTTTTCTTTTTTGTATGACCACCTGTAAGTTTTTACAGCGTAGTCCGATTTGAACGATTCTTGTTTCATTCGAGAGAATATACTTCATAGTTGGTCCTATGTAAAATTTATTACCTTTTCTTGGGTAGTTTTTGAGTAACCTTCAATAATACGTTTTTATGGTTTAGGTGCCACAACTAAAAAATGAAAAATAAAAACTTCCAAAAAAAACATTACAAAGTGAAAAACAACTTTACTTTCGGAAGTCGGTGGCAAAAAAATACAAAACCAAAGACTTCCGAAATTAAAGTTATTTTTCAATTTGGAGTTGTATAATAATTCTGTTTAATAAATAAATTATTATTGTTATATTTTTTCTTCATTAAAATAGATTCAATTTTCTATTCAAACCCAATAACACGTTAATTAAGGGCCTGTTTTACCACCTACGATTAACTTACTTGGCAGATACAAATTCTATTCCATTTTTTAATTTATTCGGTGAGTAGTGGCCCTTAAGAGGAAACGTGGGTGCTCTTTTCTCCATACAAAAAGATACAAACGCTCTCGCCTGTTTTCTTTCTGGTTAATGACCATAAAGCAATGATTTTTTACAGAAATATAAATATCAGTTACTTGTATGCCCCTATGTTTTCCTTTTTGATGATATATTATTTTTATAAGAACTAGAACCCTCCAAAAATGCTCAAAATTGCCTATTCAGACCGCTGTCAACAGATGCCTAGTGTACCAATTTGACAACTATTAACGAAAAAAGAAAAACATAGGGGCATAGTATATATCTTAATCAGTTTATGAAATATCTTTTAAATTGGTCCAATATTGGAGGAGGAAATAGGCGAGAGCCAAACCTCGAAATGTGACTTTTTACATAGGCTATTTAGTCGACTCTGCAGTTGTCCTTATCGCACGAATTCGAGGGCGGAGCGCTCGCAGAGCGACAGCAATACCTTCTTAAAATACCTAATTTTCAAAAGTCTGGCCACCCGCCTTTCCTCTTAATGTTTCTTTATTTACAACAGTTATCAAATCTCGGATCCCGGTCCACGTCGACGCGTGTACAAATCCGTAGAATGTTATCACTCTCGTATAATTACGCGCAAGGGTGTTGTTGTGTTAAATTTTTACGACCCACTGTGGATTACTTTCGGTTCACGTTTGTACACTGTTATGTACATTACGGTTAGAGGAAATTACGGTTTAAGGGAAACCTTACGAAATTAGAATTAGATTTGTCAAACAAGTAGGTGTATACGCTTAATGATACTTTCTTTCTTTCCAATAAACCAGTTTTCGATCTACTTGATTCTAGCAATGATAAAAAAATAATAATAATGTTCCCACTGCTGGGACACAGGCCTCCTCTCTGTGATATCAGAACCGTAAATCAACCCTCGAGGCTCGAGCATTTTTTAAAATTCACTGAAGAAGTAACTGTGTTTCTAGGGTTCCGTACCTTAAAAAAAAAAACGGAACCCTTACTTCGTTGTCCGTCTGTCTGTCTCGCGTCGGGCGAAGCCGCGGAAAAAAGCTAGTACATACATACATACTCTCGAAAAACATAAACCTCCTTCTGGCGCAGTCGGGTAATAAAAACTCAGCCACACTGTAGTACGTCAGTATAGTGTGTCTACTCTTAAACACCACTGTTGTCAAATCTTTCCAACCAGGCAGTTAAGGTTAACATAGAATTTGTGTTCATGACTCGTGCCAGCAATTATAACAGGCTCATAGTCAGTACAGCCTGCTCTGCCGCGTGCTCCACCCGGTTGTCAGTGATTAGACGAATCCCTTTGATTACGTGTCAATTTTAGGCCAGTTGGAGCACCGTCTAAATACCATGGAGCTCGGCCTTTATTTCGGTTTTGGAGCTTATCATAGGCTGTACTGCATAGTCAGATTTCTATAACGTTCCAACTGCTTGGACACAGGTCTCCTCTATGTAAATGGAAGTAGGCCATAATCCACCACGCGGGTTGGTGCCTCGGTGTGGGTTGGGGAATGTACGCCGTTCTGCAACAAAAAAAATATATATCGGCGTCGACTTAAGAACCTTTTATTTTCGTCAGTTAAATGATAAATGATTTTATTTCTGTGTAGGTTTGTACAAACACTTTTACACGTCAATCATATTTAAAAAAAAACTAGATGAGGTTGGGGTTTCCTATCTGACTCTACTCTGAGAAGAAAGGCCGAAACAAACTCAGAGGTAAGAGTCTCTTTTAAAGTCCAGACATAATCTTGAATCATGTGAAGATCTACATGAAATTGATGTCTGAAATGGTCAAAAATGAAATGAAATGGTAAAATTTTCAGCAACAATATAGTACACTAGCTTTTGCCCGCGGCTTCGCTCGCGTTAATTTAGAATTTGACAGTCAATTTGGGTTGTACTCTGGGTACAACCCAAATTCTCAAATTCTGGGTCTGGTTTGGGTGGGTTTTGGTTGTTGGGGTATAATACAATTTAATCATGATTCCAAAGACACGTGTCGCCATCTATTATCATAATAAAGTTATTGTTGTTTTCCTCGGGAACAGTACTTTTTTCGGGATGAAAAGTACCCTATATCCGTTTCTGTACACCTGACAACGTATATGCAGAACTTCAGGATCATAGATTCAGTGGTTTAGGCGTGAAAAGGTACAAACAAACTACATAAATTATAAGTTAATATTCCCACTTACTTAGGATTTACTTTTGCATTTATTATTAACTAGCTTTTGCCCGCGACTTCGTCCGCGTTTCCGTCGTTTTTCGTAAAAAAGTACCATATGTCCTTCCTCACGGTTCAGTGGTGTTGATGTAACAGACAGATTAACTTTCGTATTTTAGTAGGGAAATACAGGGTGACTTTGAAAACATGCGACAAAATTTAAGGGGGTGTTCTACGCATCAATATGAACAACTTTTACTATGGGACCAAAACTGAAATCGCGAAAAAAAAATCAGCTGTTCAGTACATTTTGACGAATTATGCGAACAGAAATGTACTGAACAGCTGATTTTTTTTACCGCCACGACCCGCGTCGAGCGCGGCAACCGTTACGCAAAAATAATCCTTATGGCATGATTCAGTATTCACGCGCGACGGCGCGAGGGCTTATTAGCGTATTTCATGTATAAGTTTGGTGTTTCTATACCGATTACTATGTTTCTTTTTTTTATTGAATAGGTACTAATATTAACTTCTTTTAATTAGGGATGAGTGAGAGTATTATAAACGTAAGTGTAAACAAATATAATCAGAAAGCTCCGAACTGCTAAGCTATCGGGAGTTACACGTGTTATCGTGAGTCAACCATAAAAGATAGACATATGCTGTTGTGGGATATTTTTTAGATAACTTTATGAAGAACATTTCTGTCATAAATGATTTCTATGTAGCTTTAACCATTAAGGCTGCACACGCGACGGAAGCTTAAAAAATGGAGCCACTTCTCCCGTTTTCCCAACATTTCCCTTCACTGCTCTGCTCCTATTGATTGTAGCGTGATGAAAAGTATACTATAACCTCCCCAGAAGTATGAAGAATAATTGTACCAAGTTTCGTTAAAATCCGTCGAGTAGTTTTTGTTTCTATAAGGAACATACAGACAGACAGACAGACAGACAGACAGACAGACAGACAAAAATTTTACTGATTGCATTTTTGGCATCAGTATCGATCACTAATTACCCCCTGATAGTTATTTTGAAAATATATATCATGTACAGAATTGACCTCTCTACAGATTTATTATAAGTATAGATTAGGATTCCCACGTTCGCATAGGAAACAAACACTTTAAGTAAACTGAACTAAGTTGTTTTCTTCAAGTGGTCATAAACGCTAACTGGGAATACTTACTCATTATGGTGCTTGCTGGCTACGACCAAGGGACCAGCCATTATGTCATTGAGGTCACTTTAATACTTAGTTCCAGAGTTTACTCAGTATTTCCTTTTCACTGTACCTTGGAACTATTAAAAGTTGCAGAGTAGCGATAAAAGGATGCGGGCACAAAACCAGCGGTTGCCGAGCGGGACGATGGCGACGCACAGTGGTCTGAAATTGCGAAGTACGGACTTAATCTAAATGAGGGGCTCGTGGCTAAGTAATAACAGCTGCACGGGTCGATCGATCAGTTTAAGCTACGCTTGCCGCGGTCGGTCCGTGGATGGGTGACCATCTTTACATACCGAGACCCCTCCGTGCCTCGGAAAGCACGTTAAGTCGTTGGTCCCGGCTGTCATTCTCAGACCTTTGACAGTCGTTACGGGTCGTCAGAAGCCTGAAAGTCTAACAACTAGTTTTACCAAGGGGTATCGTGTTACCCAGTGACTGATGGGTTGTGGAGGTCAGATAGGCAGTCACTCCGTGTAAAATACTGGTATTCAGTTGCATCCGGTTAGACTGGAAGCTGACATACTAATACATTTTTATAACTTATTCATGAACTTGGATTTTTAATTTAAACCTATTATTGCTTAATGACCCCGAATCTGACTATTCTCAATAATAAATTATACCTTTCTCAAAGGACGGAGAACGTTTTCTGTAGTGGATTATAGGAGTAATGGGGATACTACTGATAAAAAAATGCGCCTAGTTCTATAACTCGGGGGTGGTGTGGAATAGATCTATAATAATAATTAAATATCTCCAGTATCGTAATATATCGCAGTACCATATTAGTTGCAAAAATAGGTTAATATCCAAACCATTTTTTGATAAAACTTGAAAATTACAATTTTTTGACAATTTATGTTTTTTTTTTCATACCTACAAAAAATCTTTAAATATTTATGGCATTGAAAATAATGGGTAAAACATAAAAAAGTCATAGAACAATATTATATTGTATTTGATAGTAGATTTTATTTGCGTAATTTTTAGGGTTCCGTACCTCAAAAGGAAAAAACGGAACCCTTATAGGATCACTTCGTTGTCCGTCCGTCTGTCTGTCTGTCTGTCTGTCTGTCTGTCCGTCTGTCTGTCTGTCTGTCAAGACCCCTTTTCTCAGGAACGCGTGAAGGTATCAAGTAGAAATTAATATCAAATACGTAGTCGTAGGTCTATGGTCCCTTGAAGTGCTAAAAAAATCAAGCTTCTAAGTCAACTCAATAAAAAATACGGCCATTTATGCGACATATTTTGATACTCGCAAGTAAATCAAAACCTGTAGTGTACTTCCCAATCATGAAATTTGGCAAGAAGCAAGCTTAAGGTCTCACAGAACAAATAAAGGAAAAAAGTCTGAAAATTGATTATTTGTAGTTTTATCACATAAAAAAAATAGTTTTTAGTTTTCTTTTTCTGGCAAAATGTGTGTGTACTATAGGTACACCTCTGCCCAACCCTTCGGGGAAACAAGGCGTGACGTTATGTTTAGGAATAGTTTTTTGCGAATACAAACTTAAATATGTAGTTGGAGAATTGTCCGTGACGTATGTCAATGTATGGGAGAACATGTTTTTCAACTCAATGTTAGGTTAGGTTAGTCAACTACGGAACCCTTCATTGTTCACTTGGCCGGTTTTTTTAAATAAACCAATAGTTTTCTTAGGGTTCCGTACCTCAAAAGGAAAAAAGTGTGTTGTCAGCTCCGACGAGCGAATAGCGACATTAATTTATTTCTAGAGACCCGACCTGCTTCGTACGGTTTTTACGACTTGATAAAAAAGAGTGATTTCTTTATTATCTATAAGTTTAATATTAATGTATTCTATATACATAAACCTTCCGGAATAAATTTTCTAAATGATGGTGAAAACCGCATGAAAATTCGTTGCGTAGTTTAGAAGAACAACGCAGCCACACAGACAGACACGGACAGCGACTTTATTTTATTATAAGTATATGGTTAGAGATGTAGATATATTGATATTTTACCTACTTTAATATAATATTACTGGAATACCTGACGTGTATATTTCCACAAGACAAAACCCATCGCATTGCGAACCTCATTTCTTGAAGTCAGATAAAAATGGTTAGGTTTGTCACTATGTGAGATTAAATAACAATCAAATCAACATTAAAAAAATAAAAACACCCACGTAATCTGCAAAAAAATTCAACTGAATTCAAAACAAAAGGAAAAAGGAATTTCATCATACATAAAAACCAGCACTTAATACATTTCAACACCCGTCATAATAAAAAAAAAACGGTCAAGAGCGAGTCGGACTCGCGCACCGAGGGTTCCGTTCCGATTTCTGAAAAAGTGTGCTATTTAGAGACATCGTTTTATTTTTTTACATTTTTCCCAAGAACTTTTTTACATTTTTCATTAAAAGTCGAAAACTATGCAGCCTAAAAAAAAATGTTTAAGAATGTGCAAACAGCGTTCTTTCATATGATACCCCACATGCCCTAGTAGCCTCATTTTGAATTTTTAAGACCCCTTTCAGCACCTGTTACAAAAAAAATATATAAATATTTGTATTTCTTTCTTATTTGCAAAATAGTTGAGTAAACGTCATACAAAACTGTTCCAAATTTCAAGTTGATAGCATTAGTGGTTCTTGAGATATGCAGCTGTGACAGACATATAGACTGGTGACACCATAAGGGTTCCTTTTTTACCATTTTGGTACGGAACCCTAAATACTTGAATTATTCACCATAAACGGTTTCAAATGTTTGCGTGACGTTTAGACAATGAAACAAAACGATTTAATTTAAATAAAAACAAAAGGTAACCGCCTATGATATAAACACGAGTTTAATGGCGTTATAAATCAGTTATGATAAAGGATTTTTTATCTGATGTGTCTGATGTATGGGGCTTTGATTGGTGCTTCCACCCTTCTTTTTATGAGGCGATGTGTCGCTCATGTGTATATAATTTTGAATTAATAGGAAGTGCAAAACAGGTTTTGTTTTATTGGTAAGTAAGCAAGTTAACAAAAACTCAATCATAGCTTATTAATAATGTAAGTAAGGCCAAATAATTAATGAAATCAGTCTTACACAATATTGATTCTGGTATACCATATGTAGAAGCAACAGTACGCTGGGGAAATTATGTTTGAATCCTGCACTAAATCTTAGCAGGGATTTTTTTCTTGAATCGTGTTTCTGAACTTAGCTCTTCAAATAATACTAAAAAAAATAAACATTTTCCAGGACCGCATCCTGGTAAAAAAAAACAAAAACGCTTTTTTGTAAATAAAAATTGAGGCAAAATAGTTGATGACAATAATTATGTAAAAAAATGGTAAAACCTTTCAGAATTAAACATTTTCAAAATAAAATTACGAATTTTTTAATTGTACATGACTGTATTTCATTTTAATTGTCTTTTCTTGTAGTCAGATAGAGCCAATAAATAAAAACTAGATTTTCTTCTATTACATTTTTTCCTGAACCGCTATTACAAAAAAACTGATTAATATCTTGCGCTAGTACAATATGTTTAATTTTGTTGGATATCGTATTAAAATATTTACTTAGGTACTTAATTTAATGCAAAAAAAAACCGGTCAAGAGCGAGTCGGACTCGCGCACCGAGGGTTCCGTTCCGATTTCTGCAAAAGTGTGCTATTTAGAGACATCGTTTTATTTTTCCTGTAATTTTTACATAAACTTCTATCACATAGAATAATTTCAGATTTTTCTCTTTGCAAACTTCGGAGATAAGGGGGGGAACGGTATTTTTTTTTACATTTTTCATCAGAAGTCGAAAACTATGCGGCCTACAAAAAAGAAAAAAAATGTTTGAGAATGTGCAAAGTTCTTTCATATGATACCCCACATGCCCTAGTAGACCCACTTTGATTTTTAAGACCCCCTTTCAGTCCCTGTTGCAAAAAAAATATAAATATTTTAATTTCTTTCTTATTTGCAAAATAGTTGGGTCAATGTCATCTAAAACTATTCTAAATTTCAAGTTGATAGCATTAGTAGTTCTTGAGATATCCAGCTGTGACAGACAGACAGACAGACAGACTGAGTGACACCATAAGGGTTCCTTTTTTACCATTTTGGTACGGAACCCAAAAAAAACCGCTGTTAAATACGCACAATGGCACACATGAAGGACTAAAAGACCTACTAGCATATTCCTTTTTAATTTGAGCTCACTAGCCGACGAAGCAAAAGTAGTTAGCCAATAGTTCTGGCAAGGGCTGAGAGGGGAAACCATTCATATTGAGTAATGTTTCCTCACTGCCCCTTTATTACGCACTGCCATCCTACTGGAAGATATTTGTAACTAAAGTAGCTTCGGTTCGACGCCCGACAATAAGAATTATCTTTGAGCGCCATTTTTTGCGAGAAACACACTTTTGTGTTGGTAAATAAAGTATGGTGAGGGGGTGAGTGTTTATTTTAGAAGTATCTTTAAAAAAGGTCGAACGGTTCAAACGTGACCGAAGCGTGTGTAAACGAAATGTTTTCATGAATTTATTACTTCAATGTCTGAGTATCCTTTAGACGATTCTACAACACGTTTTCAATGTGAATTTTTTATCGCACTGCACCTGAAAAATATTGTTACATCAAATACAATAATCAAATCAAATAATCTGCATGTACAACAAATCAATGATTGCACTACTAATTAACTAATTGAATATCAAAACTTGTACAAATAACAATTATTATTTATACATATTTTTTTTTCCAAAGTCACAACAAAAATATGAATTAAAATACTAACTGTTCATCAAAAATAACAAATGCGCACCTAATAAACTTATTATTGCACTACATTGAATATCAAAATTTGTACAAATTATAATGAATGGGCACCCCGAGGGTAGGTTTGGTTAGGTTCCTTTAAACCCTGCAGACAGAAATAGAAGCCCCGCACAGGGGGGCTCTGACGACCTGACGTTAAGTTTAATTTATTTAGACATGCAAACAATATTTTTGGTGTACGTATTCTGATGGGAAAAATTCTACGCTTTTTCAATTAAATTCTCCATATTGGATTCGGCAGGTCAAATATTGCACCAACAGACACAAAGACAGCGTAATGAAATCGTCGCCCTCGCATAGAGCGTACCTTGACCGTGCACTAATAGGGCCGCGCGCGTACCCACTGTTTCAAATAATGACACACATCGCTCCAATGGGATAAACGCCTACTTATTGCAAGGTTGTGACGACGATCCAGGCAGTCCTGCGGGCTACGGGCCACTCCGCCGCCGTGAGCCGACACTACGCCCGGCCAATTGCCTCTAATGACACCACTCGAACACGTATCCGTCCAATCAACTCTTAAGACAAGAGGATCCTTCAGTCTGCTCGGCGGCCCGACACTATCGCACCGTTAGTGGATTGCTCTGGACCAGAACCAGTGAATACCGAGTGATTGTTATGGAGTGATGTGTAATATGTGAACAATGAACGCAGTGTTATACGTATGCGCCGATAACATACAGTCCTCGTGGGACCTTCGATATCCCAGTCAAAGCATAGCAGTAATGATGATTGATTGAACTTTAAAGTGAAGTAACAAATTGGACGTCATGAATGGGATAAGCGCAGCGGCTGAGAAGCCGGCGACCGGAGTCGAGGCACCAGCGAAGGATGAACCCAAGCCCAAGAGAACGGGGGTTAGGGAGAAGCTCATGCAGATCCGGTCGAACATAACCGTGGAACCTATCATAGCCTGTTACATAATGTCCAATGTATTCTCAGGACTTGCAGTGCAAAATCTGAATTTGGAAAAAGCGTGTAGAGTTAATTTAGGGTACGATGATGAAGTGTGTTCCGCGTTAAATAGGCGGCAAACAGAGAACTATACTTTACAGGAATCCGAAGTACAGAAGTTGACCGCGTCAGTTCAGGCGTGGAAAAATATTGCTCAAACAGCGTTTCCGTGTATTTTAGTTTTGTTTGTCGGTTCGTGGAGTGATAAAACGGGGAAGAGGAAGGCATGCATATTGTTGCCCATAGTAGGGGAAGTGTTGTGCTGCACGAGTTTCATGCTAAACACATATTTCTTCTACGAGTTACCTTTGGAGATAACGGCCCTCTCTGATCTATTCCCGTCACTAACCGGAGGATGGATAACAGTGTGCGTCGGTGTATTCAGCTACATTGGTGATGTTACAACAAAAGAAATGAGAACATTCAGAGTAGGAGTGGCCAATTTGTGTATGTCTCTCGGAATACCTATAGGCATGTCCCTGAGTGGTATTCTGCTGCAACAGATCGGTTACTACGGCATATTTTTAATATCGAACTGTCTGTATCTGACAAGTTTGATATATGGATACATACGATTGAAGGATCCTATCATATCTTCGGATAGACAAAGAGTGAGTATTCTATGATCTGAATTTCTTAGTCTGTTAAGCGGGAACGTTTATGGCGTTCTTCATTCATACTAAAAAAAAATGAGACTAAAGATAAGGGCTAATGTAGTATCGGTATGTGTCCCGATAAGGCGCGTTGAGGCCATACATCATTTGCAGAGTAGCACGACAGCCCGGTTAGTCCTATGTCTAAGTGATAAATTGCTGCGCGCTCACTACGCAAATTCGAACCAAGGGGGACATCGTAACGCAATCAGCGATTTTACACGAGGCTCGCAGAGGTGTCGACTTGGATTTATATCCCTCCGATCCTATGACATTGTTACTAATACTATAGCACCCACCGCGTGATACATTGTTACATTTTCCAACACATTTTTAATAGTTTTTTGCACAATGATTGATGATAGCAGTTGCGTCGCATCGAACTTTATGAAAAACATAATTTTTGTTGTGCGTATGAAATATTCGATAGACTTCGCCGAATGTATCTTTTTGTTCGTTTTTATCTGGGAAAGTTTTGATTGTATCTTTTTTTGGGTTGGAAATTATTTTTTGCAAATCTCTCCCTTGGCATTTGCTCATGAAAAGCGTTGTAAACACAATCTGTATGCATTCCGTATGCTAAAGGGAACATGAAAATAAAGTGGGGATTATTGCGGGATTTTGTTTGAAACTTGAAATTGCACTTATTCGCTCGTTTGTTCTGGCCGGGGTTAAATTAAATTCACTTCACTTTATAATTAATTTATGTCAAATTAAATTTTATCTTTGTACATGAACGTCCAGGGCTGACTGAGCCGTGAAATCTCTTTGTTTAGTAGAGCTTAACTAAAACCAATTAAATGTATATATTTTTGTTTCAAACGACTTATAAGTTATTTGATCTTGGTGGAATGAGAAGCATTTCTCTGAAGATGAAGTCTCTCGTTGCACGTCTACATCTGTAGGTATGAGTTTATATTCATTTAGCCCCGAAGGCCAATTCTCATACCTAAAAACGTTCAAAGTCAATGCGCAATCTCATGCCAGTGAGAATTAAATGTCAAAAATTTAGGTAAACAATCAATCTGCCTAGCTTTTTCCCAACTATGTTAGGGTCGTCTAACCGGATGCAGCTGAATACCAGTATTTTAGATGGAGTGACTGCCTATCTGACCTCCACAACCCAGTAACTGGGTTATACGATATCCCTTGGTAAGATTGGTTGTCAGAATTTCGGGCTTCTGACGACCCGTAACGACTGTCAAAGTTCCACGAATGACAGCGGGGACCAAAGGCTTAAGGTCATAGCACACATATCAACTCGGAAAGGGATCGTCACCGTATCAACTGGAGCCGTGCAGTATTCTTTGTATGAAACTCATAGCCTCGCCTCGGGACACAGTGGAGGCGAAAGGCGATAAGGTGACGATCCCTTTCCGAGTTGATGTGTGCTATGACCCTTAACGTACTTTCCGAGGCACGGAGCATGATGGTCACTCATCCACTGACCAACCCTGGCAAGCATAGCTTAACCTGATGGATCGACTCGTGCGGCTGTTATTGCTTATTTATTTATTTATTTATTCATCAACAAATTTACATTTGTGTCGAACAGTGATTTTAACAATAAATACACGAATAATAACAGACGAAGTGGTTTTAACAATAAATGTAACACAAAAATTAAACTTTACATTCCATACATTGGTCATAACATCCAAGTCAAGAGTAAGGGTAAGTAAGGGTTAGTATAATATTAATTATAATAATTTAACATAATATTAATTCAAAATCATTATAAATTCAATAAAAAATAAATGTACTTATGTCAATAATATTCAATAAAATATAATGTCATGATAGAATATTGGATATATTACTTAGAGTCATTAAAATAGTCATTAAAACCACATATTAGTTCAAACTACTGTTATCTTTGAGAAACTCTTCAATGCTGTAATAACATTTCATCAACAACAATGACTTTAATTTTCTCTTGAATTCATTTGGATTCATAGAGTTTTTAAATTGTACGGGCAATTTATTGTACAGATTTACTGATTGCACTGTTGAGCATGTTTAAGGACATGCTTAGCCACGAGCTACTCTCAAAACGGTAGGTAAACGCTATACAATTTTTGACAGATTAAGACTGAGATGAGATTGTGAACGTTCTTCGGGAATTGCACTCTGATTTCTATTCAAGGAAGAAATAAACTTGTCTCGAGCTGATTATCTTCCTACACACAATTTAAGCGTTGTTAACTGCTGCTGCTGCTAGCTGCAGTTACTTCGTCTTCGTTTATTCATATAGTCGCGTATAACTATGCGTAGGCGCCGCCGCCCGGTACACTCCCGTGTACCGGGCGGTACACTCACAGTAACAGCGCATAAAATACCAACTTAATAGGGATATTAAGTTGGTATTTTATGCGCTGTTACTGTAAATGAATAAAATGATCAATATGTTATAGTCAAACCTCGAAGCACCGGCGCTCCTAGGTTTGACTAGTCAATCCTCAGATCTGACCTGAAGTCTCAGTCAAAGCCCAAACAAATGAAGTTTTTCGGCCTCTGACTAAAGAATTTTAGTCAAACATAGGAGAAAATAATTTGGTCAGGCAAACGTCGAAACTCAATTTAAGGCGCAGATTCCCTGAAAACGATCAAAAAGGTGGTTTTTTAAAGCTGTGTATCTCATAAACCATAAATAATTTTGACATGTAAAAAAAATATGATATTTTCAAGTCCTTTTCGCATACAGTGATGGAAGCCAAAACATAATTAAACATACTTTAATGCACCAAAAAAATCTTTAAACATACCTCCTAATAATCTTTAAAAGCTGTTTATGCCTTCATTAGCAATTATAATTATAATTAAAAATATACCATGAAATGTCAAATTCCAAACTGCATCCAGTGATGGATTACTTTTTATTAAATAGTTAATTTCTAATTTTATACGATTTTATTTGCACTTTTACGACATAATTCCGGTGCGCGTGAGAATCTTCTATCTCGTGCGTCAAACTAGACAGCCATAACGCCATTTCACTTACTCACCGAGCTAAACCACGCTTGGAACCAGGGCCTTAATGAAATCGGGGTTCGACCAGTCAAACTAACTAACCTCAAAACACCTAGGTTAGGCTTAGGTTAGGCTTGGGTTAGGGTCTTTGTCAGCAGGTCGATAGAGCACCAGTACCAGTCTCTTCTAGGATCGACTAGGCAAAGCCCGAAACAGATTATTTTACTTTCGACGTTTGACTGAAAAGTTATGAATTTCTAGGTTTGACCAAAAATACTTTAGTCAAAGGCCGAAATTGAAATTTGTTTCGGGGTTTGCCCGAAGGCTTTTGTCAAACCTAGGATAAACCAGTCATTCCACGAAGAGACTGCATATCGACCTTTGACTATGACATATACATGAAATCTCTTAAAGGGTCATTGTACTCATCATTATGAACAACTTTTACTATGGGAGCAAACCTGAAATCACGAAAAAAAATCTGCTGCAACATTTTGACGAGCTATGCGAACATAAATGTAAGGAACTGCTGATTTTTTTCACGATTTCAGGTTTGGTTCCATAGTAAAAGTTGTTTATAATGATGAGTACAATGACCCTTTAAGAAATTTCGTGTATGTATAAATAGACCTTATGTAGGAGACAAATGTTAAGCAGAAGACATAATATTATGTACCTACACACGCATACTAGTTTTTGCCAGCGGCTTTGCCCGCGTGGATGTCCCCTATGCCATGGGTACCGTACATTTTTCCGCGATAAAAAAAGTAGCCTATGTGCTATTCCAGACTATATTCTATCTCTGTACCAAATTTCATCTAGATCCGTTCAGCCGTTCTGGCGTGATTGAGTAACAAACATTCATCCATCCATCCATTCATCAAAACTTTCACATTTATAATAGTAGTAAGATATACGAGCTACTGTTTACGGCCTGCTTCTAGCTCAGGGGGCCTACTCCCTTAGCACGAAGCCCGTAGTTTCGGCCTTCGTTACGGGCGTTTCTTACTCCGTATCACTTACGGATGGATGATTGGTTCGGGGCCCGAACGAAGTATGAATGGCAACATGATTTGCCAGTTGTCCCTACTCCCGATGTGTTTTTGCCCGTCCGAAAAATTTAACTTTTACACTTGTTTTGATGGATCGTAATGTCAGACGGACGGATAACCGGATGGTCGGAAAGACGGACGGACTAAGGGAGTAGGACTGGCTAGACCTTAGAGGATTTAACCTATAAATGCTCTAAGGGCTAGACTGGCTAATTTCATGTTTTACTTTCCCAAAATTCGAAAACCAAAATGATGTCAATTTAATCGATGCTCAACTTTTTCTAGTGCTTAAAATCAAAGCAAGTGAATATGTTAGTCATGAACGGCTTTATTACAAAACGAGGTTTTTCTTCTGCCATGGTTTAAACCATCGAGCTAGTTTTTGTAATAAGAACCTAGCTGAGATAGAAATACAGTTCTCTATACAAAACTGACAACTTGTCCGGTACGAAGTTGACAGTTTTGTAAAACTGACATCTTAATGTGTCGGAATAAAGTTCGAAATTCGAAAAAGGGTTTAAACCTGGGTTTGAAGATGAACCTTGTTTTGTAATAAGACGGAATGTATTTTACTACAAAAAGTCGTAGCTAAACGTAAGAATTGATCAGGCGGTCTATTCTGTAAGAATCTCACCGTGAAATCTTTAGATGAAGTGAGCTGTCATTCCTTGTGAATTCATGATCGTGGTGCTAGGTATTGACATTATTGACGGGTCACTTCACTTAAGTTATCATGGTGAGATGTATACATAATAACACTGCTGATCTGACTTGACTTTATAATCTCAATAGAGATCGTGAAATTATTATCCATGGTTCAAAAGGTTTAAGGTTTAATAGATAGGATGTTGATCCAACGAATATAGTCTTCGCTACTAGGAGGGCTTCGCGTTCATTGGCCCAATCTGTATCTCTGTTAAATCTGTCACATACTACAGGAATATTATTTCTTTGTATCCTATCACTTATATGGTAGTATGTACCTACATACCATCAATCTGACTAGACCAAGTATGATTTGGTGCAATATTATTTTTAAATGTGTTACGAGTACCTTGATTGAAAAATCTAGCGTTACGATTTGATCACGATTTTTATAGAACAAGATCCCAGGGCTGCCAGACCTTATCACGTTAGCTGCCAGACAATAGACACAATAGAAAATTAATTGCTGCCGGTCACCGCTGACCGGCGCCGGCGGCGGCGTGGCGTTTAACCTGTTACTTATTTTCTGATAAACGAAATGTATGGGTTAGAGTAGTGTTAAAAAGTACATACACTTTGAAAGTACGCACACCTGAGGCGCAATTCTCGTATTTTTAACAACGTTCGCAATATCATCTCAAGACTCAATCTGTCAAAAATTGTATAGCGTTTACCTAAATTTTTGACATTTGATTGATGCTGGCATGAGATTGTGAACGTTTTTAGGTACGAGAATTGCCCCTCTGAGCTTCGGCCGACGGCCAATTTTCAGGTATCAGGGGCCTACTCCCTAAGCACGAAGCCCGTAGTTTCGGCCTTCGTTACGGGCGTTTCTTACTCCTTATCACCTATAGATGTATGATTGGTTCGGCTCCCGAACGAAGTATGAATGACAACATGATTTGACAGTTGTCCCTACTCCCGATGTGTTTTTGCCCGTCCGAAAAATTTAACTTTTACACTTGTTTTGATGGATCGTAATATCAGACGGACGGATAAACGGACGGACTGGAAGACGGACGGACTTAGGGAGTAGGCCCCCTGGTACCAAAGTTATGTAAAAATATTACTCACTTTTCTTAAAGTCTGACTGCTACTGTCTTTTATGTATGTTTTACTGACAGTATTGATTATTAATTATTAACAATAGTTAATAATTAATAATCAATACTGTCAGACACTACTCATTTTGTTAATCAGAAAATAAGTGAGGTCTGGCGGCTCCGGGATCTTAGACTATTACATTCAGTTACAGCAATTACGGTAAATATAATATAATTATTGTTTATTTTGCTTTTTTGCCTCTTATTCTGCCATGTTTAAAGAATGAGTGGAAATAAATATTTAACTAAACCTACTACTAAAGTTCAAATCGTTTTAGCATTATTTTAAATTGCTTGGGGCAGCTCGGATAATAGTTCGTTTGACAAGACTCAAAATAATGTCAAATTTGTTTGTTCAAGCAAATCTGCAAACGGCTGGTTGACAATTCCCGTGACCCAAGGGCTGGCTTTTACCTTGGCTAGAGTATTATTAGCATTGCCATACAACGTGGCAATGTTCTTGGGTACATTACCAGTTGACAGCGCTGCGGAGGAATATTTCGATGCCATATTTTAGTTTTTTAATACCTACACCTACGATTAAGTTCCTAGTAACTTACTTGGCAGATAATTTCATACAAATTCTGTTCCATTTTTGAATTTATTCGGTTAGTAGTAGCTATTAGTTAGGCCCTTAGGTTACGATAATATTATATTATTAACTTAATTATACTATATATGTGTACCTCTATACAGGGTGTAAGGGACAGCCCGCCGCAAACTGATAGGCTTAATTCAGTATATCATACTAAGATGACCGGTACATGAATTTTTTTCAGGAACGTTAAGGGAATTCAATAAACCTGATTTGTTTGTGTTTTTGTGCACAAATCGGAGCGTATATTACTGGTTGGGAGGGGTAGGTAATAGGTATGCGGTGAGTTCGATGAACTCTGCAGCTAGACAGAAAGTGAACAGCTGATTTCACGCGTCGTTGGTTAGAGTATTTCAACATCCATTGCTGGTTTTTTTTGCTATTTTTTTTTGCAGTTTTTTTACATAAATGGAGTGCTGCGAACACACAATGCAATTTTACATTGAAATAATGTAAATGTAACTGAAAAAAAAATTGAAAAAATGAAAATTTTCCTGAGAAAATTTCCGGTGGAATATGATTCAAAATGAGGAGTTGAATGCACCCTGTTAGTTTGCGGAGGGCTGTCCCTTACACCCTGTATAAAATATATATATGTCAGATACAGATACATTACCTATGTGAACACATATCTACCTACTACCTAACTGCTAGAACCAAACATAAAATGATGTTCAAAATTGTTGCTTTCAGAACTGTAACAGTTATTGCTGAGTATTTGACGGTGAACTGGCATATCTTCTTTGTTTTCTACTGATTAAATTAAATTAAATTAAAACTCATTGAATTCGGACAACAGTGATCCATATTGTGTTAGTATTACAAATACTATAATCTAGTGTTGGCCTACAGGTAGAAATAAAACAAAAAATAAAATAAAATAACGCACACTCCATGCAGAGGATGACCAGACAAGAATAGTACATTTTGATACAAGTGGAGAACGTTTGTTATTGCGTTCGAGGCGGAATTAACACCCGAGTCGTAGGCGAGGTTGTTTATGAGCCGAGAACTGCAATAACAAATGTCCACGAGTATCAAACGACGTTTTTCAATACACTTTTGAAGAAATAAAATAAAATAACGAACAATATTTTTGTCATGAATTATTATGAAACTATGATTTAAGTTTTCTTTTTTTTTCCGCGCTTTGCTTTCGCCAGGTTGAAGGAGAAGCAAGGGTATAAAGCCGATAAACAGCCTAATATGAAAAATAGAAAATTCAAATCAAATTTTTGAGTTTACAACACAAATAAATGTTAATTTGTTCATAAACGTTTATTTTATTGTAATAAGCATAGTTTTTGATGATATTCAATATATAAATATTCAAAAAATATTAACGCCGTAAAGACGCATATCTCTTTGCCGAGATTTAAAAAAAAATATTCACCTCCGAATAGAGAGTTGTGAATAGAGGCATTGAACCAATTTGGACTAAGTATAGGTATAAGTTATCTGTGGCAATTTTTATTCCCGCACACGTGCGGGAAAATAAAAAATCGCACGAGTGTGAAATCCATTGCATTGTTACCTAATCGTAGTGCGATATGAACTAGTTTTCGAGGAAGTGTATTGAAAAACATGTTTCCTACCTGATCAGCCTCCGCACAAAATGCCTAATATTAGGAGTATAGCTCTCCGCCACAGCTCTCAGGATATAGTTGCGACTACCTCGCACTCTGCTCAGCAGGGACGCGGTTTTTTTGCGAATTATGGCTGGAAAGCCATCTGTGTGAGTGTCAGCAAACATTTCCGAGGCGCTGCAGAAACGAGGCAGTCGCCACAACATCCTGAAAGCATTATTATACTGTATGCGCAGGGCATCCAGCGATCTCTTGGTATAGCTGACTCATAGATTGCTCGTGTGAAAACACTGAAAGTAGCCCTTGAAAAGAGTAATTTTCACTTGGTCAGAGCACCGAGCAAATCTACGGCGGGCCAATATGTTACCTCTTACCGCTAACATTTAGCTAGATTAGCATTATTCTCTCTTTCATCTCTTCTTGCATCATTATCTCTTTCATCTTACAAAGTATGTGTGGTGCCATAAGCCTCCCCGGCTTATGTCCAGCAGTAGGCATCTTTCAGATTTCGATGTCAATACCTTCTATTCGGTTCTTTCGAGCGCCAATGCCTACCTAAGCCATGTCATCATGTCTCCCTTACATTCATATTGTGAACGTTTTGTGTGACTGGCTCCTGATTAATAAATGTTAATTATTGTTACTCCGACCAAATGTTGCTCCTTTACTTTACTATCAGTGGCCTTAGTGCGAGTTTATAAACTTACTCGATCACGTTAACGTAAACTTCAATTTGTACTCAAACTGAATAAGCGCCGTCTGGTGACTATAATGGGAAATACAATTATTCCATACAAATTGACGTAAGGTAACGTTAACGTAAACGCGATCGAGTAAGTATAAAAACTCGCACTAAGGCCACAGGTCTATACAACATTAGTTTTTGTTTACACTAAACCCGCGAAGGGGTCATTGTACTCATCATTTTGAACAATTTTTTCTATGGGACCAACCTTAAAATTGCGAAAAAAAAATCAGCTGTTCCATACATTTTGTCGATTTAAGTGAACACAAATGTATGGAACAGCTGATTTTTTTTTTCACGATTTCAAGGTTGGTCTCATAGAAAAAATTGTTCAAAATGATGAGTACAATGACCCCTTTTCGGATTTAGTGTAAACAAAAACTAATGTTGTATATTATTCCGAAACCGATTTAAATACGTTGCTTAAAGTAGTATGCTTATTATTTATAAACCTTTTTCTAAAAGTATTTATTAAGGCGAAAGCGCCAGGGCAGCCCGCGAAATTCAAAATTTCTTAGGTTTTTTGCAATTTGTAGGTCAGTGTGAGCTTGTATGTTGATTAAAATATGATTCGCAGCCGTAGCTAATATGGCTTTACAGAATTATAATCATTAGAATCAGCAATACAACTCCATAAGTTAGCATTTACCTCAAATGTAGCGATTTCATGAAATCATGAGGTTTGAGGTAAATGCTAACTTATGGAGTTGTATTGCTTATTCTAATGATTATAATTCTGTAAAGCCATATTAGCTACGGCCGCGAATCATATTTTAATCAACATACAAGCTCACACTGACCTACAAATTCCAAAAAACCTAAGAAATTTTGAATTTCGCGGGCTACCCTGGCGCATCAACCTTAATGCATACTTTTGTGACATAAATGGAACTCTGCCAGAAATACGTATGTATTAATTCCAAGTTATCCTCGCTATAGATACATGTCACAGCCACCCACATAAACTATTGTATACAAACAAAATGAAGCGTGGGCCACAACTGCGTACTATAAACGATTTCTATTTACAGGAACAGCCAGTGGGTTGCCGCGGGTGGGTGTGTTCGTTCTTCGACGCGCGTCATGTACGCGAGACGTTGACGGTCGCCTTCAGAACTGGTCCGAGGCGACGGAGACTCAGGGTCTCTTTGCTGATTGTCGTCGTCTGCGTTATTTTTGGACCTTTACATGGTAAGTTTGTTTTGCAAGTGTTTTTCCGGCTGTTGTCGCCATGCAGACATGTATGGTACCAGGCTCAGTGGTGAATTGCCATTCAATGATAGTTAATTGACTGTTTTAGGCACTATCTATTTTTCAGTGTTAAGTCACAAAGAAATAATATCGACATTAATTGTTTACTTTGAAGGAAAAACTATATTAAGTAACTACACTAACTTTATTACTATTTAATTTATTACTTTATTGTTTATTTTAATTTTGTATTATTTTATTATTAAATAACGTTGAAATTATGCATATGAGTGACATAACTATTCAAGATCCATTGTGATAATTTAAAACAAAAATTGTCTAAAATAATTTAAAATAAGTTTGCAAAACAATTTCAGTTTTTAGGGTTCCGTACCAAAATGGTAAAAAAGGAACCTTTATGGTGTGACTCAGTCTGTCTGTCTGTCTGTCTGTCTGTCACAGCTGGATATCTCAAGAACTACTAGTGGTATCAACTTGAAATTTGGAACAGTTTTAGATGACGTTTACCCAACTATTTTGCAAATAAGAAAGAAATAAAAATATATGTATTTTTTTTGCAACATGGGGTGAAAGGGGGTCTTAAAAATTAAAAGTGGAGCTACTACGTCATGTGGGGTATCATATGAAAGAGCGCTGTTTGCACATTCTCAAACATATTTTTATTATTTTTTACGACGTTCGACTTTTGATTAAAAATGTTAAAAAAAATACCGTTCCCCCCCTTATCTCCGAAGTTTGCAAAGAGAAAAATCTGAAAATATTCTATGTGATAGAAGTTTATGTAAAGATTACAGGAAAAATAAAACGATGTCTCTAAATAGCACACTTTTTCAGAAATCGGAACGGAACCCTCGGTGCGCGAGTCCGACTCGCTCTTGACCGGTTTTTTTTTTAAAGTGTCTTGGTATTGGGAACTTAACATAGGTAATCGTCAAAGTTGATTAAAACTAAAATACTTACCAAAAGTATTATTAATACTGGCAGGTTACTACTACATCTTTGTGAAAGAATGTCTGGTTTTATGTAAAAACTTTGTCATTTCAAACATGCTTTGAATAGCGAACGACGATTCTTTTGTAAAGATAAATCTAATCAATCTTGTTCTTTTATAAAACCCGGCTATTAGCCTACTATAACAACTTTTGAGGACTTTCCTAGTAAAAGACCCTAAGGAAATTATGTTTCTTCTCGTATTTAGGATTTAAATTTCGGAGGGTAGTCGCTCATGTAATTATTTCCAAGGTTTTTAGCCATCAAAGGAGATAAGAAAAATAATATTTCGTTTGCACACCAACCTTATGTTGTGGAGTTGTTCCTTCTAATACAGGGTGGCATACATCGCAGCAAAAACCTGTATCCATGGATTCAGTACATAATTCTGGACCACCCTGCGCCGAAATTTTTCGTCGCTTGTTAAAAAAAATACGGCCAAGTGCGTGTCGGACCACGCACAACGAATGGTTCCGTAGGTATGGTTGGTGGCATGACATGTACTGCTACCGATGAAATGGGACACCATCTATTATTCTTTAGTTAAAATAATATGGTACCTATATCGAGATATAGATTAAGTTCAGCTTTATAGAGCGTTGTCTCTGTCACTCATAACTGTAAAGCCTGATTTACACATTGCGAATTAAATTACCTGTGGCATACCATTAGTTGAAAGAACTATAAAAGTTGCACCTACTAAAAGTGTAGACGGCCTGGCTGGAGGCCTTAATTTATTGAGGCACCCACATGAAAGTCCGTTTAAGCAGCCGACAACCTCCCAAGTTGACCTAAGAGATGCTATTCTCCAAAAACAAAAACAAAAAAGTGTTTAGACGATGCGATGTGCAAGTCATTTGTTGCTTAAATTTGATTGTATGCCACAGGCACAAAACTTGCATCTTGTAAATGGAAGCCGACATTCGAACCGACGTAAAAATATCGCGGCGATTTTTTTTCGCGCACTGGTTGACGACACGGTTGGCGCAGTGGTTGAGCGATTGACTGCTGTGCAGCATGTCGCGGGTTCGATTCCCGCACGGAACAAATATTTGTACGACCTACAAGTATTTGTTTCGAGTCTGGGTGTTTTTCTATCTATAATATGTATGTATTTACAAAAAAAATATGTATATAAGTAGTTTATCAGCCATCTCGTTACCATAACACAAGCATTAGGTTGCTTAGCTTGGAACTAGATGGCGTTGTGTGAAATGTCCAAGGATATTTATTTATATTTATTTATTTATTACTGGCTTTTCAACACTCTGCTTAGTTAGCGCCGAGAGTTGAAAATCCAACAGTGTGTTCTTTCGACGCGCTGGGATGCACTTTGTTGTGGTTAGGTTGGATTCTCAACTCTCGGCTCAACACCGAGAGTTGAAAATCCAGTGCGCGATAAAATCCCGCCGCGATATTTTTACGTCCGTACGAACGTCGCGTCGGCTTACACGATGCAAGGTTCTTGCCTATAATACTCGGTTTATAAAGCTCGATGTGTTTTACCCGAGTATAACTGTGAACGATTCATTTATGAACAAACTTGTCTGTTCTTTGCAGGTGAAATGAACGTGCTGTACCTGTTCATGAGATACAGGTTCAACTGGGACGAGGTGCAGTTCAGTATGTTCTGTACTTACAGTATCATCACTAACTTAGTGGGTGAGTACACATGAAACATACTATGATAAAATTACAAATTAACCAAATTGCATTGCATCTTGCCAAATTTCATGATTCTAGGTCAACGGGAAGTACCCTATAGGTTTTGATTTACTTGCGAGTATCAAAATATGTCGCATAAATGGCCGTATTTTTTTATTGCGTTGACTGAGAAGCTTGTTTCTTTTAGTACTCCAAATCAAATCAAAATCAAATCAAATCATTTATTGGTTTGCAAACATGGGTAATTAACACGTATGTATAAATCCTCCATGTTCTACCGCCACATGGGCATGCATATCTTATTATTATTATTATATGTAACTGACCCAAAGGAGAAGTTGCAACTTCCTTAGAAAATTACCCCACGTCCGACAGCTGAGAAAAATATCTAAAAAAATAGATAAAAAATAGTATTAATAAATTGCATACCTCCGATTGTCATCCTTACTGGCTATCATACTTATAAATTGCTCTAAATATTCTTTCAGGCGAAGTGTTACTTATATTAAAAATATTTTACTTTCAATCATGCAATACCTAATACTCTAACGACCATAAAAAAAGTAGAATAAAGATGACATAAAGGTTAAATTAAAATGAAAACCTGTGACATTCTAAATTCATTTGCTTTTTTGTTACAAGGAAAGTGTGAAGAAATAAATAAAACTTATTTCTTCCTGTTCCACATCTAGCAAAATATTATCTAAAAAATGCGCTGGGTGGCTAAAAACATCTTCATATCGCCCAATCAAAAATATACCCAGGTATTTGGTTTCTGTTGATAGGCTTAGGGTAGTTCCAAAGAAACGCGGTAGTTGTAATGTTGTCAGTGCCTCTTTTTTGTAAAGCTCGGTTTTTGTGGGATTCACTGATAGTTGGTGTTTATTGCACCAGTCCTCAACTATTTTCAAAACTTGGCGCATTAGGTTGTTTATGGTATTTTCATGGATGCCATTTATTATCATGGTTATGTCGTCGGCGTAGCCTACGGTGAAGTATCTTTTGAACATGGCTTTGTCAAAGGCACCCTCTATATCAATGGAGGTGGCCAGTGATGAGCACTTCTGGTCCACCGCGCATTCAATTTTGGAAACTACACTGTGCAGTGCAGATTCCGTTGATCTGCCAGTGGAGTATGCATGCTGTTGTTTATGAATTGGTTTTACCCGAAGAGGTCTGTCACGGATTTTTCTATCACAGAGTCTCTCGAGGGTTTTCAGTAGAAATTATGTGAAGCTTATAGGCCTATAAAATTTGGGTTGTGTATAGTCGGGTTTTCTATGTTTGGGTATAAAAATGACTTTCACTTTACGCCATGCCAGAGGTATGTATCTGAGTGCTATTGCATAACTCAATACATCTCCACCAGCCATGGTGTCAAATGATCCACCCCTACTGCAGTAGGGCTGGGAAGATGCCATCCACTCCTGCGGACTTATATGGCTGGCAGGAGTCTATAACCCACTTTATCCGGTCTTCTGTTACTTGTGTGCTCTAGACTAGTCTTGATCCGTTGGGGTCCATCCTGGTTCAGCCTGCCACCTACTGCCCTCTAGGAGTTTACAATGTATGGTTTGTAACTACCTGAATGAGGCCGGGTTATTGTTTAACAAAATAAATAGATTATAATAGTCAGCAAGCGTTACTTTAAATAACACTTTTTAAATAGGTATGTTATTATTAAACTAGTAAGTACCTATAATAACTATTGTCAAACAATCGCAAACGAGTCAATACAGTGTTTAATTGCTTTTTAATCCTATTCTAAAACTAAAATCAGAAGTACCTAAGTATATTATAGGTATTCTGCCCCTGAAATAATATTCAGAGCAATTTTTTAATGTAATGGATGATCCCCGGAAATATACCATTTGTTTATACTCATTTTTAGCGATTTTTTTAGATACTTTGCAGTCATGGAAAATAAAATAATACAAAAATACAAATTAATGTCAAATCGTTTGAATTAAGTACAGTAAAAATGTCATAATAATATAAAAATGTCAACAATGATAGTGTAAATAAAAAAAAATAAAAAATGACATTTTTTTTATTGAGGGTAATAAAAAACCATAAACCATAGACCTACGCATTTGATATTAATTTCAACTTGATACCTCCACGCCTTCCTGGGAAAAAGGGTCTTGACAGACAGACAGACGGACAACGAAGTGATCCTATAAAGGTTACGTTTTCTCATTTTATGGTACGGAACCCTAAAAAGATCGGTTTCGATAGATAGCAATTTTCTTTCTTTATTTTTTCATTACCAACATTTTTCCTATCCTGCTCTGGCCCACACCTGGAGAACCCGCGCATCTTCCTTTCTTAAATTACCAGGAATATCGGGATTAATATCTACGAGTTAATTAATTTCTTAGAAATCTTCAACACGCTACTATTTCGAGCCTACTTGCTGAAATCAATGATCTATTGAAACATTTTTAAATTCAGTAGAATATTGACTGGGATCGTTTCTATCTGAATCATGTTTCAACAATATTATAATTCTCAATACGACTTTGAATTGAATTTTCTAGTTAAACCAAGCCAATGATGCTGGCAATCCATATTCATACTAAAATTATAAATTCGAAAGTAACTCTGTCTGTATGCCTGCTACATTTTCACGCCTAAACCACTGAACCGATTACAATCAAATTTGGTAAGGCGATAGATAGCATCCTGGAGGTCCCCCTCCCCATGGGTTTGGTCTCATAATAATCGTACAGGTCTCATAATATCATCCATACAAGGGATAAAAGTTTGTATGGGAAACCCAGCATTTCTTATGTCAGAGATACGAAAATTCAAATAAATACTTTGGGTAAAAAATAAAGAGTTTTGTAATTTAGCTTTTTGAAAAATCATTCCATAAAGGAGTAAAATATGAGTTGATTTTAAAATTCACAGTATTATTAAAAATTTTGATGAGGTAAAATTAGGTTAAAGATTAAATTAGGTATGACGCTGGCATCCAGGAGGTTAAGAGATTTAAGGGATTAGAAATTTAGTCATAGTTTGTATCTTGGAGTAAGATTTAGTCTTTAATTCATTAAAATTGGTCAACTCGGTCAAAAGTTATTTGTTATTAGAGCGTGACCGGCATAATTTTAACTAAACAAATTCCCCGCGCGCCGCGTAATCCAATAGAGTTATATGAAAATAATGTATTACGGAATTAATACATTGTTTACCTGGATTAACACATAGGGTACTTACTTTTAATCCCGGTAGTACATTCCCGTGGGATATTTTTCGACATCCAGGCAGGCGAAGCCGCGGGCAAAAGAATTCTGTTTTCCTTTATAATTCTAACTGCAATAATTATTATTTCTTGGAAATGTCGTTGAATGGGATATTATAACGTAACAATTCTATAATTAAATAAATAAATAAATAATAATAAATGTGGCAGCAAATCGTAAACCGTTGATCTTTGACAGACGTTACGGGTAGTCAGAAGCCTAACATTTCGAAAACCTGTCTAAAGGCGCTCCCTCATCGGAGCATTCGCCTGTAATGTCTGTAAATCCAGGATCCGGTAAGATTCGCATTCATGTTACAACTTGTGACACGGGTGCTTCCACTCACTATTACAGGCAAAAGCTCTCGATGAATGTAATGTTACAAAATGTTACGCACTATTACAGTGCGCATATGACATGCTCGGTTCTCATCACTCACTGGTGTAATGTTCGCATCAGAACGGTTACATTACAGGCGAATGCTCGCGATGAGGCAGCGCCTTTAGAGGTATCTCAACCCAGAAACTGGGCAACACGATACCTCTCAGATAGGCAGTCACTCCATGTACATAAAGTACTGGTACTAAGGAATGTCTGTTTGAAACGTTAACTGACAAGCAGCTCGATAGGCTGAAGAAATTCCTGCCTTCCCAAACAAACCTAAATATATAGTATTCTCAACGAATTAAGAATGATAATTCGTTGAGTATTCTCTAAACTTCACTTTGAAATTCGAACAGTATCTCATTGTGAATCCGCGATGATTTACTTTTAAAAAAACAAATGAATTCGCTTTCGAATTGTGTTCCGATCCAGCCTGTCCCATCTGCCCTCGCACCAGCGACATCCTAAGCCGAGGTCCGCAACCCTCACGGGGTGCCCTTAGCGTCTAGTCGCTTAGTTTATAAGTTTTATGCCCTGACTGCCTTAATTTATTAAAGCATGCACAGGTTAGCCCGGATAAGCAGCTGAGAACCTCCTAGGTAGACCTAGGAAATGCCATTCATAAAAAAAATGCATTTGAGTGCATTGGCGTGGGTGAGGGGCGAGGTGAACTTTTTACAGAATAACACTACTGATATCTTATTCCTAACGTTGTCCGCATCAGGTACACTGTTCTCCATTAGCATATTCAGTGACTTCATGAAGCTGGACGACACTGTGGTTGGCATCATCTCCTGCACCAGCAAGATCCTCGCTTCCTTCATCTTCGCCTTCGCCAGTACCACCACTGAGATTTATATTGGTAAGTAGTTAAAATATATCTTTGTAGAACTATATCAAGCTCATGGTGAGATGGTTGTGTGTTACTTGTATTATGACTTACCTACTAGCTTTTGCCAGCGGCTTCGCCCGCGTGGATGTCGGATAAAAAGTAGCTTGCTTTTCCAGATTATATTCTATCTCTGTACCAAATTTGATCCAGATCCGTTCAGCCGTTTTGGCGTGATTGGGTAACAAACATCCATCCATCCATTTCGCATTTATAATTGTAGTGAGATTAGTGTTTTTTTAACGCAGAATTAATTAATGGAATTTAATTGTTAGTTTTAATTTTCTTATTTGGTAGACACCACAAAGGAAGGACCTTGCTGGATTTAAACAAACCCCAAAACCAATTTCATCATCTTAAAATCTGTAATAAAAATTATATGGTTTTTAACATTGATTTTAAAGATTATGAACGTTTTAAATTACGGGAATTGACCTTCTGATTTAGGAACCATTGATAAAGTAATCCCAAAAAACGTCCAAGAAGCGAATAAAAATATATTTAGATCTGAATCTCCTTGGTCCAATTCCGTTTGGTCCAGTTTCTAAATGTGAAACTCATTACGAGTGTCCTATTCCGTTTGGTCCAGTTTCTAATTGTGAAACTCATTACGAGTGTCCAATTGCGTTTGGTCCAGTTTCTAAATGTGAAACTTATTACGAGTGTCCAATTCCGTTTGGTCTAGTCTCTAAATGTAAACTTCATTATAATGATTCCCTAATTGTGGCATTAAACACATTGCACAAGTTTTATTGTTATGACGTCTATGGGCACTTAGGGTGGGTTACACCAAGGGCTTAGTTATATTTCCGTCAAAGTTAATATTACCATAGAATATCTACCTGCTGTTGCACCGTCATGTCAAATGTAATACTAGTTAAAGTTCGGAGCAGGGACATGACATTCAATGCGACTAACAGAGAAGTGACAGTTAGTTAACAATAACTTTAACCAGCGAAGCAAGATTACAGTTAAAGTTGTGACGTTAGCTAACAAATTGTCAAAAATCCATTTTTGTCTAACAAGAACTTTAACAAAGGTGGGTTGCACCATATTACTTTAACAATAAAAAATATCAAACTGAAAGTGCGATGTTTGTTATTGTTAAAGTAAGATGGTGCAACCCACTCTTAGTGTCCCGGAAAGTGTTAAACAAAGTTAATCTATAAAACTAATTTATTTGTTACAGCGCCTTTAGTAGAAATCTTCAACGGGACATCATTCATCGCGATGCGTTCCATTGCCTCGAAGCTAGTGAACAGTGAGGAATTGGGTAAGTTTCACTTGAATTAATAGAGAATATTTTATTTTCTTCAACATTTTTCACATACTAAGTATATCGACTTCCTAATTTTTAAGGAAACATCTACAGTCTTATTACAAAAGATTTAAACACATGTTCAACGCGTGTCTTAGGTATTTTAACCGACATCCAAAAGACGGAGGTTTTCAATTCAATTGTATGTTTTTTTACACATCATATAATAGTTATTTATGCAACTGACGTATAATAAGGGGTATTAAAACACGAATGTGGGTTTATTACACGAGGCGAAGCCGAGTATAGTAAATAGCTGATAATACTATCACATGAGTGTTTTAATACCTAATTATGTACAGTTGCATACAAGACTTTATCTACATCCATGTTATGAATCCTCTATAAAAGGTTCTGAAACAGTTTTTTGCAATACTAATACTCGTATCGAACATGTCGGCCGGCGTCATAGTATACGACGTGAATTCGAATAAGTTCATTTTTTAAATTACGCCGCTGTTGTAGTGAAACGCGCGTGCATTACAATGTTCTTTTTTTGAAAACGAGTTGCATTATTAAATTCAGTACAACATTAAAACACCCGTTTGGATGACATAATGGTTACTATGACAACGGCTGTTTTAATGTTGGCAATAAGCGAACTGTTTCAGAAACATTTATAGAGGATTTATAGCATGGGTTTAAATAAAAGAGCTTAGTCACTTAGAGTTGGTGAAAACGGGCGTTAGTCCTACATAAAAGCGAAAGTAAACAATAAAGGCACTATCAACCAATTTCAGTATGGTTAATTCCTATGATTCAGGACTATATTCCTTCTTAATTCGGTGACACTATTTAAGATTTACGTAATAGGTGACACATAACAACAAAATTAAAGGAAATCTTTTGACGCCAGTGCCTTTGCGGTTTGCTAAATCCTGAACCTGAATCAAGAAAATAATGTAAAATGACCACCCAATATGATGAGTTATCTTAAACATTTTTAACTACAATTGAGTCAACATATTTATGCAACATACCTATTTGCTAACAAGAGATTGGGACAACTGAAGGGTTAAAAAACTGATCCAAAGGTTTATAAATTATGAACCGACGAAAAGAAAAGGATGAGGTTCAGAAGTCGACACGTACATATTTTTTTTTTTTTGTATGACCACGCATAACTTATTACAGAGTTGTCCTATTTGAAAGATTCTTATTTTATTTGGGAAAATATTCCTCGAAATTGGTCCTATGTAAAATTTATTTACTTTGCTTGAGTAGTTTTTGTGTTAGCTTTAATAATTTTTTTTTTCCTAGTTTTTATATTTTTTATGTTCATATTTCTTTCGCGAGCAGTGGTATTCGAATTTGTGTGGTGTAGTACCACAACTTAAAAGTGAAAAATAAAACTTTTTTTACAAAAAAAAAAAAACAACCGACTTCGACCGAAAGCGAAAAATAACTTTGATTTCGGAAGTCGGTGGCAAAAAACGAAAATACAAAACCAAAGACACCGACTTCCGTAATTAAAGCTATTTTTCAATTTGTAGTATTTTTTTTTTTTTTGTAAAACAGTTTTAAAAAATTCTTAGTTTTCCACCCTTCAACAACAACAAGCAACCATCCATCAAACAACCAACCACAACCTTGCATCTAAACTTTTGTCACCTATATAATAACCCCTTTACACATCTACCAACCCGCACGGGGCCCTGGTAGATTACAGGCCACTCCCTTTCGAAGAGAGGAGGCCTGTGTTTGCCCAACAGTGGGAACATTATAGGCTGACTATGATGATGATTAATAAAGGTTGTACATATAAGCAACTTTCGCCTTTCACACAAAATAAAATCTAATAAGAATGTTAATTTGATGATTCACCATAATATAAGGGTCGAAGTTACTGGGTAGAGTCGAAGTTCTGATTTTACTGTTTATTTAGGATCATAGAATGAATAACCAGTAGTTATTCGAGCAAGATAATAATTTAATGGTTTTAGAACATTTCATTTCCTCAAATTAACTCCCTCGCTTCGCTCAAGATTTCACTCAGAGCTCATCGCTGGGCTCAGGAGCCCTCGAATCCTTCGTTGCGTTTTGGATTTGGATTGGATTGGAGATTTGGATTTGAGTAAATTATGTAATCACGACTGCTCTCAAAACAGTGAAGGAAAACATCGTGACGAAACCGTCATGCCCTTGAACAAAAAATTCGAAGACTTATGACATTACAGTAGTACCCAACTAATATGGCTTACCGATGTACCTGCGCAGAAGATGAATTTTCAAAGCGCGGGAAATGCTATTGACCAATCGGCACGCTCCACGCACCGTGCTTCTTTTTCCTGTACCGCTATTGGTCGCCAGCTACCGCCATGATGTTAGTCAGCCGCCATACTTGCGAGTGAGACAGAACTAACAGCTGCAGTGTGTTATGAACCTTATAATAGTGATCTAAGGTTGATAGTAAGTTTTAAGCAATCTCGTTAATCTTCGGGGCCATACTTTCTTTTCTGCGCAAACGAAGATTCACGACGCGCCTTATTAGTTGGGTACTACTGTACGAACGCGCACTGGGCCCGCGTGGTGGATTACAGCCCACTCTCTCTCACCGAGAGGACGCCTGTGTCCCAGCAGTGGGAACGGTATAAGCTCATGCTATGCGTGGGATCATGCTATGTGGCAATTCTCCTACTCACAATTTTCCTTGTCATCGAACAAATACCTATAGGTAAATATAGATAATATTGTTTTACTCATAGAAATAAAAAAAAATATCTATGGTTTTACTACGTGCAAAATAACATGAACGAACGTGCCAAATTAGGAAACAGTAATACTAGTAACAAAAGGTTGAGGAAAAGTTCATAAATACTGGTATTACAGCGGTTATTTTTATCATTTTGTTGAGTAACAGGAGATCCCGTTTATAATGGCTCAGCAAACCACAGAACCTTTTAATGAAACGTACGTAAATAAATCGTCAATAATTTTATGAGTGTATAACCTACTTAAGTATGTATTAGTTCCCAATGATGCGTTGATTTTTAGGGTTTCGTACCAAAATGGTAAAAAAGGAAGCCTTATGGTGTGACTCAGTCTGTCTGTCCGTCTGTCTGTCACAGCTGGATATCTCAAGAACTACTAATGCTGTCAACTTGAAATTTGGAACAGTTTTAGATGACGTTTACCCAATCTTTTTTTCAAATAAGGAAGAAGTAAAAATATTTATGTTTTTTTTTGTAAAAAAAATACCGTTCCCCCCCCCCCCCCCCCCCCCGTTATCTCCGAAGGTTACAAAGATAAAAATCTGAAATGATTCTATGTGATAGAAGTTTATGTAAAGATTACAGGAAATATAAAACGATGTCTCTAAATAGCACACTTTTTCAGAAATCGGAACGGAACCCTCGGTGCGCGAGTCCGACTCGCTCTTGACTGGTTTTTTTCATACCAATTTTGGTTTATAAGGAAGAGTGCAGATGTTAGTTGTTTATTTTGTTGCCGACCAGACACAAGTACTTCATTAGTAAAATACCATTCGAAACTTGAGTATGTAAGTTTTCTAAATTAATCCTACGCATGTAAATGACATTAAGGGGGATCCGCTATGGAAGCCCGCGAAATTAATTTTTATTTGCGTTTTTTGCAATTTGCAAGTTAGTGTCAGGTAGTATCTTAATCAAACTATGATTCACGACAGTGACAAATATATATTTATCTACACCCATGCTATAAATCCATACTAATATTATAAATTCGAAAGTAACTCTGTCTGTCTGTCTGTCTGTCTGTCTGTCTGTCTGTTACCTTTTCACGCCTAAACCACTGAACGGATTTCGATAAAATTTGGCAAGGCTATAGATGGTATCCTGGGGACGGACATAGGCTACTTTTTTTTTTAAAAATAATCCTACAGGGGGTGATATAGGGGATGAAAGTTTGTATGGGAAACTCAGTATTTCTTAAGTTAGGGATGTGAAAATTAAAATGTATGCTTTTGATAGGAAATAAAGAAATATGCGATTCAGCGTTTTTGAAAAATCATCCCCTAAGGGGGTAAAATAGGGGTTGATTTTAAAATTTACAAAACTGCACGGATTTCGATAAAATTTGGCAAGGCCTTATATAGCATCCTGAAGAAGGACACAGGCTACTTTTGGTCTTAAAAAATAATCCTACAGGGGGTGATATAGGGGATGACAGTTTGTATGGGAAACTCAGTATTTCTTAAGTTAGGGATGTGAAAATTAAAATTTATGCTATTGGTAAGAAGTTAAGAAATATGCGGGTCAGCGTTTTTTAAAAATCATCCCCTAAGGGCGTAAAATCGGGGTTGATTTTAAAATTTACAAAACTGCACGGATTTCGACAAAATTTAGCAAGGCTTTATAAAGCATCCTGGGAAAGGACATAGGATACTTTCAAAAACAATGCTACAGGGGGTGATATAAGGGATGAAAGTTTGTAAGGAAACCCAGTATTTCTTAAGTTAGGGATAAAAAAATTATGCTATTGGTAGGAAATTAAGAAATATGCGATTCAGCATTTTTGAAAAATCATCCCCTAAGGGGTAAAATAGGGGTTGATTTTAAAATTTACAAAACTGCACGGATTTCGATAAAATTTGGCAAGGCTTTATATAACATCCTGGGGAAGGACACAGGCTACTTTTGGTCTTAAAAAATAATCTTACAGGGGGTGATATAGGGGATGAAAGTTTGTATGGGAAACTCAGTATTTCTTAAGTTAGGGATGTGAAAATTAAAATGTATGCTTTTGATAGGAAATAAAGAAATATGCGGTTCAGCGTTTTTGAAAAATCATCCCCTAAGGGGGTAAAATCGGGGTTGATTTTAAAATTTACAAAACTGCACGGATTTCGACAAAATTTGGCAAGGCTTTTGTAGTGAATTATTGAATATACTTGAAAAATGGCCTCACTTACCCGCCGTGGTCACCGCTCTGCGCCCTGGACGATGAGACGATGCTGCTCTTATCCGTCCCGGGACGGGCTGGTGGTTTTACGGGTTTCACAAGGTTTAGGCCGTGCTAGTGGGAAGTTATATGGTTCAGGCACTCAGGTTTTGCTGTATTTAGTTAACTTGGAGCGCACGCAATGACGGCGTTGCAGGCTCTTTTCGACCGTTTGTGCGACTGACGTTAGCGCCACGCGCGCGGGCGTGAGCGCGTATGTAACTTATTTTTTTTCAAATAGCGCGCGTTGATTGGCTCCGAGATGTCCATTGGCGGTTTGGCGGGATTTATAGTGAGAAGCCAAAACAAAAACCCAACATTCCCCCCATCGAAATCCGCCAGGATTTCCCGGTTATAAGGTCATTTGACAGAGTTGTCAAAGTGTTGAAGTATTGAATAACAACATTTAACTATCTAAGCATTGTTGAAAACATGTGATAGTGTGTGGTTTATGATTGTGTGAGTAGTGGACTGTATACATAAATAATTATATTAAAAAATAGTTTACTAAACTAAGGAGTTCACTCATTCAATGTTCCGAATGAGTGCCTAATGAAATTCAGTTAAATTTAAGATGATTCCTGCTCCAAAGGGAGCGGACTAAGCTTGACCACGGGTCGAGTAATGACAGTGTTCTTGGTACGAAGACCGACCACGCGTACGATGCCATCAGACCCCGGGTACAATTTTATAACTCGACCTAATGCCCATCGAAGAGGAGGCGCCTCCGAGTTAATGAGTACCAAATCTCCTTCTTTCAGATTGCGACAACCATCCAACCACTTCTGTCGTTGTTGGAGCGTGTGGAGGTAATCTTTTCGCCAGAGTCGCCAGAATTTTTGCGACATCTGCTGTACGGCTTGCCAACGATTTAGTTTCCATAGGGGATAATTCGTCAAGTCGTACTCGGGTGCTTCTAGAAGTTCTCTACCGATCAGAAAGTGCGCCGGTGTGAGCACTTCGAACTCACTGGGATCTGAAGATAGTGCACACAGCGGTCGTGAGTTTAACACTGCTTCGACGCGTGCAAAAAGGGTGGTAAGCTCTTCGAATGAAAGGGCTCTTTCTCCGACAGTTCTTTTCAGGTGCGTCTTTGCGGATTTGATTGCTGCCTCGTATATGCCTCCAAAATGGCTGCCTGTGGGTGGATTATGCTTCCACGTCACTTTGCGTGTCGTAAAGTTGCAAGAAATCTCATCAGTATTAGCTTCGAAGAACTTAAAGACGTCTGCTAACTGTTTACCAGCTGCGACAAAGTTTGTGCCGTTATCAGATATAACAGCACTACACAATCCACGCCTGGCGGTGAATCGATCGAATGACGCGAAGAAACATTCTGTGCTCAGAGACGAGAGTGTCTCCAAGTGCGCTGCACGAGTTGCGCAACAAACAAATACGCATAGATATGATTTTACGATACGAGCATTCCTACGAGTTGACTCCTTCGTATAGAAAGGGCCACCGATATCAACACCGACCGTGTGAAAGGTATGTACATCTTGAGTTCTAAATCTGGGCAGTTGACCCATGATGGGTTGCCAGGACTTGGGCCTGGCCTTAAAGCACGCAATACATTTAGTAGTTCGCGTTCTTATTACACTCCTAGCTGACACTATCCAGTATTTTTGACTTAATATACCTTGAAGAGATCGCGGTCCTGAATGTAAGTAAAGAATATGGTAATAATCGATAAGACTATACGTGAAATTAGATTTTTTAGGAAGCAACAGTGGATGCTTCTTATCATACGTTATCCTAGATTGCGAAAGTCTGCCCCCCACCCTGAGGAATTTATTCACGTCTAAGAAGGGGCTGAGCTTTCGCAAATTCTGATGAGGTTTCAAGCCTTTTGACAGTGCTATGATATCCTCAGCAAAGTGATGTTGCTGTACCGATTTTATCAGACTGTCGTGCGCCTTACGCAGATCGATTATCATGAGCCCAGTACGTTTGTCTCGGGGTAGTCGACAGTTACGTATGAACTGGTGGATACGTGCGACCACATGCAACAGTTTGTTAAAACTAGAATAACGATCGGTTAATTCATATACAACGTCGGTGGGAGCTTCAATGGACACCAAATTCTTTGACTCGATAGAAGGCTTAAGCTCCAGTGGATGGTCGTCCCTGAACTCTTCTATGGAACGAATTGGCCAGTTGTCTTCAGAGAGCCACTGTGGACCATTGAGCCACTCCGGCATTGTGAGAAGGATCGAAGGTAACGCGCCACGAGAACACACATCGGCTGGATTACTCACTCCACTGACGTGGAACCAACAGCTACTGGGAACTGTGTCCAGTATCTTGGTCACGCGAGTCGCAACAAATATTTTTAATTTATAGGCAGGAGTGTTCAGCCATGCTAGCACAACTGACGAGTCCGTGAATAACAGAATCTCGTCAATTGTTAGCTTGCGTTCTATTAAAATGTTTTTGACGTATTTAACTAATTTAGATAATAAATGTGCCGCCATTAACTCTAGGCGGGGTATCGATAGGGTTTTTAAGGGCGCGACCTTAGATTTAGCTATGAGAAGGCTGACCTTCTGTTCATTTTCTTTATTTATGGTTTGTAAGTATATTACAGCAGCATAACCAAGAGTCGATGCATCGCAAAATCCTAGAATCCGACAGAAGGTATTTTGCCTAACCATTGCATGTCTGTCATGTTTAAATTCTGAGAGAAGAGGCAGTTCTCGCACGTATGCAAGCCACTCTGCTTCAAGATTCGCAGGCAAACGTTGGTCCCAGTGAAGCTGTAGAGCCCAAAGTTTCTGCATGAAGCACTTGGCATAGAACACACAAGGAGCTACGAATCCTAGTGGGTCGAACAAACGTCCTATCTGCGATAGAATAGATCGCTTTGTGACCTCTTGGTCTAATGGCGCAGTCCGAAACGAGAAACAGTCGGTAGCCGGCTGCCACTGGAGACCAAGTACTTTTAGTGACAGATTTTCCTCATCATTAAATTCGATAGGTGTCTCACGGTGGTCTTCTGGTACGGCTGCTAGTAGTTGAGGGCAATTACTCGACCATTTTCGAAGTATGAACCCTGCACGTTCTAGTATAGCTCGAAGATCCGTCTGCAGCTGTAGTGCAGCGTCGACGCTAGGCTCTGACCATAACAAGTCATCCATAAAAAAAGCTGTCTTCAAGACACGCGCCGCTGCCGGGTACGTGTCCGCTTCAGCAGCTGCTAACGTGTGCAACACCTTGATGGCCAGGTACGGACTGCTGGCTACACCGTATGTCACTGTGTTGAGCTCGTAAACCTGCATGGGTTGATCTGTTGAGTCTCGCCACAAAATGTGCTGATACGGCCGTTGCTCTTGGTGAATGAGGATCTGTCTATACATTTTACAAATGTCTGCTGATAGACACACTTCGTAAAGGCGGAAATTGATTAAAATGTTATTAATGTCTGCTTGAAGTTTTGGGCCCGCCAATACTACATCGTTAAGAGATTTTTGATTGGTGGTTTTACATGACGCGTCAAACACCGTTCTCAATTTTGTTGTGGTGCTGGATGGCTTGTGGATACAAAAATGCGGGATCAAATATTTGGAATCCACGTCTTGCATCTCTCCTAAGCATGTCATGTGCCCTAAAGCCTCGTATTCAGACATGAACTTGTGATACTCGGATTTGAGCTGAGGTTCCCGATTCAGTCTTGCCTCTAAGTTGACCAGGCGACGTAGTGCGACTTGTCTGGATTCGCCGAGATCATTGTCGGGTCGGAGCGGGTATTTCACCACGAACCTACCCGTCTCGTCGCGACGACAATCTTTGGCGAACAGCTCTTCAGCTAAGGCGTCATCCGGTTTCATGGGTTTTTCTGACGGTATGTTCTCAGTATCCCAGAACGCGTTCATGATCTGATCGAGGTTAGTTGAACTTGTGAGACCGCAGAAAGAATTGTCCAAGCTGGCAGTGGTAGCTGACGTCATCGTTTGCCGTGGATTCCGTTGGTGGAGAACGACTTGACCGGTAATTACGTATCCGAAGATGGATTCGATAGCGACAGGCATCCCAGCCTGGGAAGGTAAGATCTTGTCACCGCCGTAAATATATGGGAAAAGATCACTAGCAATCAGCATTTCCACCGGTGCCGGTTTGTTAAAGGCAGGATCTGCCAAGGCAAGATGTTGATATTGATTAAATATCTTGTCTGGCATAGGGACTGTTGGCAAGTTGCCAGCAATATTGGCCACAACAACAGCATCAGTGGCGAGCACTGGAACACTGGTGCCACGTGGCTTGATGGTACAAGTTGTCAAGCCGAAATGCTGGACCCTATTTCCGCCTAAACCTGTAGGTTCGAAATCGCACTTACGACGGGCTAGGCCCAATTTCCTAACACAATCCTTAGTAATGTAACTTGACATAGCGCCACTGTCAATCAGAACACGTACGGGGTGATACTGTGACCACGCATCTGCGACGTGTATGACGGCGGTGCCAAGCAACACGGTCTCTTCAGTTGAGCACGTAAGAGCTACCACTTTCTCCTCGGACTTAGTCGAATCTAGGTGGAGAGTGACGTGGTGTCTCTTTTTGCACACCGTACAACAATGTTTGGACGTACAATCCTCCGTGGCGTGATTGTTCCGCAAACAGTTAGCACACAGCTTGAGTTCCGCAACTTTAACGTTGCGTCGTTCAGGTGTGAGCTCATTGTATTCGGTGCATCGGTAAATGGAATGCTGTGGCTTTTGACAATACAGACACGAGATGGAAGATTTTGACTCACTCTTATCAGTACTGGCCACACCAGACGCTAATGTATGCGCTTGGGTGCGCGAGTTTGGTGCTTTTGACGCCGCGAGAGGGGGCGACCTAGATGCGTTTTGCTTGCCTGGTACCGCCGATTTGACGGACACTGGTTTGCACTCCGACATCTCAAGTACGCGCGCCTGACTCTCAACAAACGTCAATAATTCCGTAACGGTAGGGATATGCCCCGGGGCCACGGTTTGTTCGAACTCACGCCTAGTAACCGCATCTAAATTACGCAACGATACGTAAAATAATATGAAACTGGCTAAATCTGGTATTTTAAGAAGCTCTAGTGCACTAATATTCTCTTGATAGGTATTCATAAATGTATTTAGGTTCGATGCGGACTCGCTGGTAATCGGTTTGAAACAAAACAGCTTATCTAAATAAGCTGTCGCTAGGACTCGCTTATTTTCGTAACGTTTCTCTAGCGATTTCCATACAATCGCGTAATTATCCGCACTGACCGGCATCGACTTCACGATTGGCAATGCTGGACCACTAACGCATGACAGCAAATAATAAAATTTCTCGATTTTAGTTACACGGGAATTATTATGGATGAGACTTAAAAATGTATCACGAAAAGTGGTCCAGTTCTCTATTTTGCCATCGAATTTAAAAAGTTGCAATTCAGGTAACTTAACCCGACGGAAGTCACCGTCACCGTTCTCGTTCGTATTTCGTTCAGTTTCAATCGAAACGTTCTTGGACGTGAGTGTATCCGCAACAGTACGAGTCATGTAGTAAATATCATCGAATGCTGCGATTTCCTTATATGTTGGCTTAAATTTCGAATCGTATTGTCTACTTAACGAATTAATTCCCGCGACAGACCTATCGAATTCATCCCGAATCTTAGACAAATCTTGCACTCTAGCGATAAACAACCCTTCGCTGTTTGGGTCTGTTGATACCGTTTTCGACATTTCGAATAAATTCTGCAAGCGAATAAAACACATCTCCTTTGAAGTCAGAAGTGGTTGAATTAATCTATCGTATTCCGCGTCCTCCATTTTGAATAAGTACTAAAATGTCCAACACGTAGGTATTAAAAAATAACAAACTCAGTCGACTAATAAATTGACCCCGTTAAATTAAAAACAAACGAAATACTTAACACTTTAGGTACGTAAATATTACGCCTAGGTAGGTAAGTACGTAAATATTTTACGAATGTTACGAACGTTGCGCGGCTGACTGTATTATTATCACAGCGATGAACCGATGAATGATTGAACGAACGCAAACTATCCACGCCCGACCGGCCGGCCCCGCTACAAAAACAATGTCATTACGCGAACGCAAATCACAATACTTATGCACTAGAACACTGTTTAACACTAGTAAACATTATGGACAACAGATTTGCCTTTAAATAAAATACAAATATGCCTAGAAACATCGACAAATTGAAACTTTCTAGAAACAAGTAAGAATAGGTATCATAATACCTACAGACCTACCTACTGCAGAAATTATTTTGCAACGAACCACTTTATTTCACTTATTTACGTAATAAATTAGGTTTCTATAGATTACTAATCACACAATGTAATTAAATAAAGTGATTTCTTTGTAGAACACATAGAAATATTACAACTTATGGCAAAAAACTTCGATAATTATTCTAGAACTAGTAGGTAGTAGGTACAAATGGCGGCTAAAAAATAAGTTTATGTGAAAATGTGTTACTGTAATGAGTTTACTGAGTTTATATGACCATATAACTGGGTGATCCGGCTCGAAGGACCAAAATATGTAGTGAATTATTGAATATACTTGAAAAATGGCCTCACTTACCCGCCGTGGTCACCGCTCTGCGCCCTGGACGATGAGACGATGCTGCTCTTATCCGTCCCGGGACGGGCTGGTGGTTTTACGGGTTTCACAAGGTTTAGGCCGTGCTAGTGGGAAGTTATATGGTTCAGGCACTCAGGTTTTGCTGTATTTAGTTAACTTGGAGCGCACGCAATGACGGCGTTGCAGGCTCTTTTCGACCGTTTGTGCGACTGACGTTAGCGCCACGCGCGCGGGCGTGAGCGCGTATGTAACTTATTTTTTTTCAAATAGCGCGCGTTGATTGGCTCCGAGATGTCCATTGGCGGTTTGGCGGGATTTATAGTGAGAAGCCAAAACAAAAACCCAACAGCTTTATATAGCATCCTGGGAAAGGACATAGGATACTTTTAAAAACAATACTACAGGGGGTGATATAGGGGATGAAAGTTTGTAAGGAAACCCAGTATTTCTTAAGTTAGGGATAAACAATTTATGCTATTGGTAGGAAATTAAGAAATATGCGATTCAGCATTTTTGAAAAATCATCCCTTAAAATCAACCCCTATTTTACCCCTTGTAAAATAGGGGTTGATTTTAAAATTTACAAAACTGCAAGGATTTCGACAAAATTTGGCAAGACTTTATATAGCATCCTGGGAAAGG
This sequence comes from Cosmia trapezina, assembly GCA_905163495.3. NCBI lineage: Eukaryota > Metazoa > Arthropoda > Insecta > Lepidoptera > Noctuidae > Cosmia > Cosmia trapezina. The sequence continues at coordinate 6,946,791 of LR991020.1, forward strand.
ACATAGGATACTATTTTTTTCAAAAATAATACTACAGGGGGTGATATAGGGTATGAAAGTGTGTAAGGGAAACCCAGTATTTCTTAAGTTAGGGATAACAAATTTATGCTATTGGTAAGAAGTTAAGAAATATGCGGGTCAGCGTTTTTTAAAAATCATCCCCTAAGTGGGTAAAATAGGGGTTGATTTTAAAATTTACAAAACTGCACGGATTTCGATAAAATTTAGCAAGGCTATAGATAGCATCCTGGGAAAGGACATGGGCTACTTTTTGTCTTAAAACATAATCCTACAAGGGGTGATAAAAGGGATGAAAGTTTGTATGGTAAACTCAGCATTTCTTAAGTTAGGGATATGCTCTATGTTTTCCACATGAACGTTCCCATGGGATATTTTCCGACATCCACGCGGGCGAAGCCGCGGGCAAAAGCTAGTCCTCTATAAAAGTTTCTGAAACAGTTAGCTTATTGCCAACATTAAAACAGCCCGTGTCATAGTAACCATGGTAACCATAATAGCATCCAAACGGGTGTTTTAATGTTGTACTGAATTTCATAATGCAACTCGTTTTCAAAAAAAGAACATTGTAATGCACGCGCGTTTCACTACAACAGCGCCGTAATTTAAAAAAAGAACTTATTCGAATTCACGTCGTATACTATGACGCCGGCCGCCATGTTCGATACGAGTATTAGTATTGCAAAAAACTGTTTCAGAACCTTTTATAGAGGATTGATAACATTGATGTAGATAAAGTCTTGTATGCAACTGTACATAATTAGGTAATAAAACACTCATGTGATACAATGTTAATACCCCTTATTATACGTCAGTTGCATAATCTTTCTAAGAATTTCCTCCGGATTCGTGTGAATTTCGAAATCAGACCAATCCGGAGGAAATCTAACTTAGAAATAGGTATTGATGATTCTATGGTTAAAATTATGTACTTAAATACATATTTTTTAATGTCGCGAATAATATTAGGTCTTTACCTATGAAATTGCCGTTCTGCAGTACTGGCCATTTCAAATCAAAATAATTTTTGTTTGGCTAAGAATTCTAATTTCAAATTAATTTTATTTTAAAAACATGGATTTTTTTTTCCAAAAGTAGTCATTTGTTTATTGATTAGTGTTACATTTTCATCGCATTTCAATCTTTTTCGTCATCATGGATACGTTAAAAATTCGAGTAATTATGGAATATGAGTACCGTCGTGGCAGCAACGCGGCACAAGCGGCACGCAACATCAACGACGTTTACGGAGCTAACACTACAAACCAACGCACCACCTGTTATTGGTTTGCTCGCTTCCGTTCTGGAAATTTCGACCTGAAAAATGAACCTCGCGGTTGTCCGAAGACTTTGGTCGACAATTACGAATTAAAGGCGATTGTGGAAGCTGATGATACACAATCTACGGCTGAATTAGCAGCAGCTTTCGACGTTAGCGTCAAAACAATATTGGTCCATTTGCGTCAAATTGGCAAGGTAAAAAAGCTTGACAAATGGGTGCCCCACGAACTCAATGATCGCCAGCGCGAAGTACGCGTCGAGACGTGCCTTGCACTGCTCAACAGACACACAAATGAAGGAATTTTGAACCGCATTGTTACCTGCGATGAAAAATGGATTCTGTTTGATAACCGCAAGCGCTCAGCAAGTTGGTTGGATCCTGGTTCAGCACCTAAACAATGCCCTAAACGAAAACTTACCCCTAGAAAAGTGATGGTCACTGTTTGGTGGTCTAGCGCCGGTGTGATTCATCACAGCTTCTTACCAAACGGGGTCAGCATTACTGCAGATGTGTACTGTGAAGAACTGAACACAATGATGGAGAAGCTGGCACATCTCCAACCAGCATTGGTCAATCGCTCGTCTCCGCTGCTCCTGCACGACAACGCGCGACCTCATACTGCACAGCAGACGGTCTCCAAGTTGCAAGAACTGGGGTTGGAAGCTCTCCGTCATCCGCCCTACTCACCAGACCTTGCGCCTACAGACTACTACTTTTTCCAGAATTTGGATAACTTCTTGGCGGGAAAAAAATTCAATACCCGAGAGGCAGTACAAAATGCCTTTGAAGAATTTGTTGCCTCCCGACCAGCTGATTTCTTTAAGAAGGGCATCAGTAAACTGCCACTGCGTTGGCAAAGATGCATTGATTGCATGGGTGATTACTTCGATTAATACAAATAAAAAATACATGAAAAAAATTCGTTTAAATTTTTTCATACAAAACGGCAATTTCATAGGTAAAGACCTATTATTTTGATTAAGATACAACCTTAAATGACTTGTAAATTGCAAAAAACTCAAGAAAATTTGAATTTCGCGGGCTACCACAGGGCGAATTTCACCAATGAATCTTAATGCAATCAGCACAAGTAAACCGCGTTTAAGAGCTGTCAGTATCAATACTTCTTAACAATGATGATGCTCTTGAACGCGGTTTAGATGTGCTGATCTCGTTCAGTTTCATCGATGGAATTCGCCGTGTAATATAGCCAAGTTGTTTGCGATAGTCCGTGCTTCATTTGTTTTAACACCAGTTTTGTGTGCCGTAGGTACTTACTTATGCCTTGATCACACGTACTGAGTAGATGGACGAGACACTAAAATGATACTATAGGCCGAGAGAGTTGGTTGGACGACTAGGTGTTTACACGTATTTTTTATTTGGCACCGAGTCAGTCAGTCAATTCACAAAAATCGCGGGAAACGTTCTGCGAACGATGTGAGTGTGGCGAGTACGCACCGAGTGCATGTTTATAATTGCCGAGCGGGTAAGCGAGTGCGGGGAAGCGCGGGGGTGGGCACTCGGTGTAGTAAATAGACCAGGGGGGCTACTCCCTAAGACCGTCCGTCCGCCAGTCCGTCCGTTCATCCGTCCGTCTGACATAACGATCCATCAAAACAAGTGTAAAAGTTTAATTTTTCGGACGGGCAAAAACACATCGGGAGTAGGGACAGCTGTCAAATTGTGTTGTCATTCATACTTCGTTCAGGCCCCGAACCAATCATCTATCCGTAGGTGTTACGGAGTAGAAAACGCCCATAACGATGGCCGATCGGTCACGGTACGGTCTTCGTGCTTAGGTAGTAGACCCCCAGGGTCCGAGTGGCTGGCTCGTCCTTTAACTCGTTCGAGCGCTCCGCCGAGCACTCGGTGATGAGGTACTCAGTAAGTGTGATCAAGGCATTAGTGTCTAGATCTTACTCGGCCCAGTTACATAACGTCATCTAGGCACCAGCCATCTCTTACTACATCATTCACTCTTGGGCACACCAAAAATAAAAGCAAACTTTACCCAATTAAACTTAACGCGATGGAACTTAAACATTGGATATAGGAGCCTTGGGAAAAGCCCAGAGCGCGTCATTAAACACTGTCCCTCTTGGCTTTAACTCAACCTCAACTTAAAACGGAATCATTTCATGACAGATTTGGGAAAAGATGCAACTTAAAAGTTCAAGTAATTAATCACTCGAACATCCATAGTAGGCACGCCAAACGTCATTTTTTATTAATCAATCGATCAAACAATCATTATTCAGTCATTATTAAATCATGATCATCATTCAATCATCAATTATTTTTAATACACCATCATCTCGTATAATGTTTAGAAGTGTTCTAAAGCAAACAAGGTACAAACACGTCTTAAATTGAAAGTGCCATTTGGGCCACTTTAGTCACCTGAACATGTCACTAAACGCGGCCTTGACAACAGACTAAAGATGCCTCAACGCACCCGTGGATAAGAAGTTAGGGCAGTAACCATTATCACATGACATATAAATGTTATTGGAAACTAAAGGCTCTTACAGACAGAGGCGATATCGCGGTCGCGACGCGATATTTCGATATTATATCCGTAGAAAAATATCGCGTCGCAACGCGATATCGCCTCTGTCTGTAAGAGCCTTAATCCTGCACATGTATAGGCTCTTACAGACAGAGGCGATATCGCGTCGCAACGTATCGCGTAGCGGTGTTGCGACGCGATAATATCGCAATATCGCTCGCGATATCGCCTCTGTCTGCAAGAGCCTTATAGGTGAATTTTAGGTTCCGTTTCCACTGACGCGGAGCTGGATGGAGTGGAGAGGAGCGGACTGTGAATTGACCAATCACAGTGCTCGAAATCTCTTATAGAGGTTTGCGGATTGAGAACTCTGGAAAAAAAATCACAGTGAAAACTAAAGCGGGATTTACAAATGGTAAAATTCATTTCACAAAACTAGTTTCAATACAGTGTGTTGGGGTTTTCTCGACGTTATCGGATACCCCGGTAATTTTTGCAGGTTAGTTAGTTCACACCAAACCACTGTTATGTTCAATAGTTTATTTATGGAAACAGTTTAAAGTTAAATTATGTTAAGTTATCTGAGCCGCACTTTATGTTATGTTATTAGGTAATGATCGACTCGCACATTAGCGCGTGTTGGAGCTTTAGTTACGATTGAACTGTTATGTTAATAAGTATTAATTAGGTACTCTTAAACGACTAAACGTACTTTTGCCCCGGTGGACACCGGATACGTGCCGTGAGGCTTTGATAAAATATTTTAAAGAGGTGTTCACACACACAAGGACAAGGACTACTGTTGAGTAAAGGGCTCATGGTTTAATTTCTAGATAAAGAAGAGTTTATTGGGTTGTTCCATTGTCTTAAATTTGCTTCAGCCCGGTTAACAGCAATAGACTCGCCTCTATGAGTCTTATTACTGTCGAAATATAGTGCAATACAACTACCTGTCTCTCTGCTTATACACTCCTTGATATGTAATGTCACAGAATCTATAGAGAATCGTCTGACGTCTGGTCAGAGGATTCTCTGATCCGCTGAACTACTGTCCAACAGTTGTGGTGGGGATTCTGAATAAATGTAAATCTTTAAACTAACGATTTGTACTAATTATACAACAATATCGAGAACGGGTCTTATCGCGATATTCCTTCTTTACGAGGTAAACAGGTACCTACTTGTTTCCCGACGTTTCAACCGCCTTGCAACGATCGTGGTCACGGGATGACTGATGACAGCTCAGCGACGTCTTTGTAAAGTGCGGGTATACTGTGCATCTACCCTCACTTGGTCTTCACAATTTTTATAAATGTCACTGTCGGTACTTCTACACACAACACTAAGGACGTCTACACACTGGCGGACCTCGTCGGACGACCGGCGTTGCTTGCACTTGCTAATGACTGGATTCCAAGTTGTAGGCAGTCGGTATCCATCCTCTCTGTTGAAATTTTTCAACCAAGAGAACCAGACCAAGTGAGGGTAGATGCACATACTCGCACTTTACGAAGACGTCGCTGAGCTGTCATCAGTCCTCCCGTGACCACGGTCGCTGCAAGGCGGTCGAAACGTCGTCGGGAAACAAGTAGGTACCTGTTTACCTCGTAAAAACTTTTTTACAAAAACAAAAACCGACTTCCAAAAAAAACACTACAAAGTGAAAAATAACTTTAATTTCGGAAGTCGGTGTCTTTGGATCTGTATTTTAGTTTTTTGCCACCGACTTCCGAAATAAAAGTTATTTTTCACTTTGTAGTGTTTTTTTTGGAAGTCAGTTTTTGTTTTTGTAAAAAAGTTTTTATTTTTCACTTTTTAGTGGTTCAGTTTGTAATCTATCTAAGTTACAATAACCCAATGTCAGCTGCTCATCACGTTTTACAAAATGTTGCTTTTCCCGATGCAGGGCCGTTAATTGTTGAGGAGTTCTCCTGGTAAGAACCAGGAGAAATGGAGCTCATGGTGAAGTCACCATTAACATTATTTTGACGAGCATAGACCATATTAAAGTAATCGAATCGCAACCTGTTATATACTTAGATATAATTGAGTATTTCCGATGGCCCTCTGTGGTCTTCATCATCAGTTCCAGCTCACCGAATGGTACTTTCCGAGAGCAAATGCACGAGTTACTATAAAAAATACTGAAATCGATATAGGTGTGCCCATAAAATTTGAGGGTTTCCCTCGATTTCCATGGGATCCCATCATCAGATCCTGACTTGATGATCATGGGACCACTTGGGACGTATACCCTTTCGAACAAAAAAGAAAAACCCAAATCGGTCTAGACATTTTCGAGTAATCGGGGAACATACTATAAAAAAAAAAAAAAAAAAAAAATAAAAAAAAAAAAGGTTCCGACGAATTGAGAACCTCCTCCTTTTGGAAGTCGGTTAAAAAAGGAAGATCGCGATAGGACCCGTTCTCGATATTGTTTTATAAATGTAACTCTGCTTGCGTGATGCAGGATTTGTGTGACGTCAGATGTGATACGTAGTTCACAAGTTGCGTTGTAGATGCCGCCACAAATGTATTAACACTTCTTTTTCTTTCTAGGTAAAGTGAACTCTCTCTTCGGTCTAGCTGAGGCGATGATGCCCCTGGTCTACGGGCCGCTGTACTCCAGGGTGTACATGGCAACGCTAACTGTACTGCCAGGAGCTGTGTTCCTGCTTGGTGCAGCTATGACTGTACCTGCTGTGGCTATATTTGGGTAACTTCCTCTTTTTGTATTCCACTTTTATTTAGCAAAAACTAAACTTTTTTTTTTGTTTTCTTTTTTTTGCACCTGTAAATAAAAGTCGATTTGATAATATCTATTAGTATGGATTATTATGGTCTCCTTGACGATTAATTGTGATAACATTTATTTTTAAATTAGTCAATAGGCAAAGTCAATGTTTGGTCAACTTTGTGTATTAGGAAAAACTCCGAAAAGTGCTGAGTCACTGATTCTCAATGACACTTTGGTTGGTTGGTTGTACCATGTACAGAGTACAGACAACAAAAAAAAAAAGATTCGTTAACAGTCAAGAAATCTTTTCACCACGTAGGAAAATCTCATTTTGAGAAGTGATATTGATTTTTCTTTATATGCGATATGGATTAAATACCTATTATTGCAGCAGTTTGAAAAACTACTCAACAAAATAAAATAAAATATATGTGGACTTTAAAGAAGTTGAGTTGTAGTCGCCTGCCTGATTGCTTAGGTACCATTTTAGTTGACGGTTCACTTATAAGACAAAATCAGAGATGTTTAAAAGAGCTAGATGTGAGTTTGAAGAATCCATTCAAACGTGTAATGTAGCATCGTTGCTAGGTTTTGACAAAATCATAAGACTTCCTCATTAGGTTACTAATGCCGGTTTTCAGCAATTTTATGTGACATTTAAATTAATCCCTAAATATTATTGCACTGTTGGATTTTCATCTCCCGGCACTTTTATTTAGGGATTATTTTAAGTGTCACTTATGGTTGGTGAAAACCGGCATTAGGTTTCCTTAGATTTCGTCCTTGTGATTGCAACCAGGATTTAATCGTTGCCAGCAATATCATTGGTACCTAGACGTTTTTAAGCATAGTGCATTGTTTTTGCGCAAAAATTATCTAAGTATTCCTAATTCTGAAAAAAAAAATTTTTCGCTTATATTCATCACTAGCTTTTACCCGCGGCTTCGCCCGCGTGGATGTCGGAAAATATCCCACAGGAACGTACTACCGGGAATTCCTTCCTTATTCCTTGTCTACATTACAAAGGGAACCTCTGTACAAAATTTCAGATTTCTAGGTCTAAGGGTTTGGGCTGGGCGTTGATGAGTCAGTCAGTCAGTCAGGGCTTCTCTTTTTATTTATATAGATAGACAGATATTATTCACCATAGATGACAAGAAAACCATAAATTCCATTGGAGAATATTGCTTTTGGTAATAACGTATTGTCCTCGTACGGTCAGCAACAGAAGTCAGTTAACACTGCTACTTTTTGATGTCATCTAAATTAACACAAAATGATTCGATAAACTGCTTTTTTTTTCGTTTAACTGTTAAGAGGTAATGTTCTTAAAATGTTAAGTACTTCTGTTCCAATTTGAATTAAATATTTCGCTTAACAATTAAGATTAAAAAACTGCAAGTGTTAATCGACTTTTGTTGCTGACTGTACAATAAAGTGTTTATTATTTAAGGTAGAGACGTCAATACGACAATAAATTAAACTTCACATATGCAATGACGTTCCCAGTCTGCATACAAAAATTTAACCAAATACAGGGCTATTTTTAAATGACTAGCTAAATTTTCACAGGGTGTTCTACCCATGAATATGAACAACTTTCACTATGGGACCAACTTTGAAATCGCAAAAAAAATATCAGCTGTTTCATACATTTTGATCGAGTAGGTATTGAACTTTTGTAGGAAACCGCTGGTTTCTTTTTCGTGATTTCAAAGTTGGTCCCTTAGTAAAAGTTGTTCATATTCATGGGTAGAACACCCTGTGAAAATTTAGCTAGTCATTTAAAAGTAGCCCTGTATATGCAATAGTTTAGTCACTAATAGCTATAGTGCTCCAGCAAGTGCTAGTTACAACCTGAGGTATGTGAGTGGTGATACGGGGGAGGGTGCGATTGACAAGATGGGCAGAATCATTAGCTTCACCTTTATCCACACAACTAATTGTGTCTAACATCCCCCAGACACAATTAACTGTGTCTGGGGGATGTTTGACTACTACGATTGATCTGGCTGCTTACAAATAGTATTAAAATAGTTCCCTGAGTATAATTATATAAAATTTAAACTCAAACTATACAGGGTGATTTTTTAATGACCAGCCAAATTTTATGCCCATGAATATGAACAACTTTCACTATGGGACCAACTTTGAAATCGCAAAAAAAATATCAGCTGTTTCATACATTTTGATCGAGTAGGTATTGAACTTTTGTAGGAAACCGCTGGTTTTTTTTTCGTGATTTCAAAGTTGGTCCCATAGTGAAAGTTGTTCATATTCATGGGTAGAACACCCTGTGAAAATTTGGCTGGTCATTAAAAAATCACCCTGTATAAGATGACGTCATTTTTTGCGAGCTTTAAAGCGTCTAGCGGAAAAACATCCAAAGGGAAGTCATTACAATATTTTATTATAAATGCAAAAGTAGGTAAGTTTGTTTGTTTGTCACCTTTTCACGCCTAAACCGACCGATAATCCTGAAATGTTGCTTATACGTTGTCAGGTGTACAGAAACGGACATAGGGTACCTTTCATCCCGAAAAAAAGTACTGTTCCCAAGGAAAATAACAATAACGTTATTATGATAACAGATGGCGCCACGTGTCTTTCGAATCATGTTGAATTATATTATTACAAGCAGAGTACAACCCGAATTGACTGTCAAATTCTAAATAAACGCAAGCGAAGCCACAGGTAAAAGCTAGTTAGAAAATAAGTAAGGTCTGGCGGCTCTAGGATCTTGGACTTTATTGTGATCTCCACATTGTATCAGTAGTAGTGTCAAGGTCATTGCACACTTCAGAAATCTATTTAGATAGGAACATTCTCAATTTATAGTTCCGGGTTCAAATAACGGCCATACCTAAATGTTATTTACTGCAACCTCCTACTTAGCTTCGATGATAGATAGGTAGATTGTGACGACACGTGAATAACTAGTCAAGTGTCACATCATCTACATAATCTATAGTAGAATCTATACATATTATAAATAAAGTCGCTTTTCGTATCTGTCTGTGTGGCCGCGTTGTTCTTCTAAACTACGTAACGGATTTTGACGCGGTATTCACTATCATTTAGAGAATTTATCCTCGAAGGTTTATTATTTTTAGCACATTAATATTTAACTTATATATAATATAGAAACCTTCGTGTTTTGTCAAGTCGTAAAAGCAGGGCCGGGTCGCTAGTCTTTTTTCGGACTTTTTCCTACTTGTACTGTGAGATCTTGCTTCTTGCCAAATTACATGATTCTAGATTTCTAGGTCGGCAAGTACCCTCTAGGTTTTGATTTACTTGCCATATAAAAATTTTTCGCCGTATTTTTGTATTGCGTTGACTTAGAAACTTGATTTTTTTTGAGCTCCAAGGGATCTTAAACCTCCGTATTTGACATTATTTTCAACTTGATACCTTCATGCGTTCCTGAGAAAAAGGGTCTTGACTGACTGACAGACAGACAACGAAGTGATCCTATAAGGATTCCGTTTTCTCTTTTTACGGTACGGAACCCTAAAAAGTAAAACCTAAACATCACAAAAATCCACAATTTATACAGTAATGTAATGATGGACACGATTAGTTTGTATTTCAGCAAATAACCTTGCCATATGTGATCGCAATCATGTCGAATGACAATACGGCAAAATAGTTTCGAATGTAGCCAAACTATACAATACAATGGCATTTTTTTTAAATTTTATTGTGAACGTTATAATAATAATTTTCTAGGTCTTTATACTATGTAGCTGTGTGCTTGTTTCGGAAAAAAACTAAACGGTACGAGATTACCGCTATCATCCGATAGTTTTATGCAGTTTAAAAGACTCCCTATAATTATTTAAAGACGTGTAAAATACCTATCGTACCTCAAATAATTCCCATTTTTATTTCTAAAAAATATTATTGAACCTTCTAATATAATGATTGCGCCTCTTTTTGTAAACCTCAAATAATTCCTATTTTGGGTTCATAAAAATGCTAGATAGTGTAACGCGCGGTTGGTCATAGTTCTAACCTAACCTAACCCATTTGGTCGGGGTTCCCTAACTTAGTTGGCCACAGTCATAATCTAACCTGTTTGGTCGGGGTATCCTAACTTAGTTACTGCGACCAACTGTGAAAAAAGGCCCACATATAAAAAAGTGCACTAGGAGAAGCGCAAAACTTATTAATTGTTCATCCATTTTTTATTTTTTTGTATGTAATAATTAACTAAACTAATGTTATTATAATACATATTTGTACGCCGTTAAGGTAAAACATGACTGTGATTCTTTCTGCAATGTACAGTGGGCTGCATCAATTGGGTACCCCAGTTGTATTAAAATTTTAATACAACTGGGGTACCCAATTGATGCAGCCCACTGTACTTAACATCTTACATGCTTTGTGTGTGCATAGTCATGTTTCAGACAAATAAATAATCTCTATTTCTATCCATCGAAATCTGTTAAAAGAGCGTCCATCATTAGCAGTTTAATAAGTCTTTATAGGATCAATCAAATGTTTCCCTTATTTAAATGCCGCGTTCGGGTTTTCCGAAAAAAATTAACCCAACGCCCGACGACGGCGACGGTCGCATATTCGCGAGACGATCGCTTATATTAGGACAACGGCTTATCGCTTAATTCTTTTGTTCAAAAATGACTTGCAAAAAGTCTTTGTAGCTACCTAACATTCAATTGTACTACCAAAAGTATACTTAAAAAAAATAATCCTATGCACATAATAAAAAAACAAAAACTGACTTCCAAAAAAAACACTACAAAGTGAAAAATAACTTTAATTTCGGAAGTCGGTGTCTTTGGATCTGTATTTTAGTTTTTTGCCACCGACTTCCGAAATTAAAGTTATTTTTCACTTTGTAGTGTTTTTTTTGGAAGTCAGTTTTTGTTTTTGTAAAAAAGTTTTTATTTTTCACTTTTTAGTGGATCAGTTTGTAATTTATCTAAGTTACAATAACCCCATGTCAACTGCTCATCACGTTTTACAAAATGTTGCTTTTCCCGATGCAGGGACGTTAATTGTTGAGGAGTTCTCCTAGTAAGAACCAGGAGAAATGGAGCTCATGGTGAAATCACCAGTACCATTATTTTGACGAGCATAAACCATATTAAAGTAATCGAATCGCAACCTAACCTGTTATATACTTAGATATAATTGAGTATTTCCGATGGCCTTCTGTGGTCTTCATCATCAGTTCCAGTTCACCGAATGGTACTTTCCGAGAGCAAATGCACGAGTTACTATAAAAAATACCGAAATCGATATAGGTGTGCCCATAAAATTTGAGGGTTTCCCTCGATTTCCATGGGATCCCATCGTCAGATCCTGACTAATATTTGTTCCTTTAGTCCTTTCATATCACAAGTTAAACAAAAATGTATGAAGTCAACAAAGCGATTATCGTACTGTTACATTTCTTAGTAAGTAGGACTAGTTAATTGGATTAATAACGACCATTTTTAACCGACTTCCAAAAGGAGGAGGTTCTCAATTCGTCGGAACCTTTTTTTTTTTTTTTTTTTTTTTGTAATAATCTCTATGACGGACAAAAAATAAATTTTTAGCCATCATCCCTATTAGGGTGCTGGTTCGATTTGTGTGCTAAACAAAACAGACTACAATTACATACATTGTCTATCTTTGCCTAGGCAATCAATCATTCAATAGTCTTTATTTGTAAACATAGTTACTTACAATAAAATTATTGTTATATTATTGTTTCTATAAGTTTTGCCTTTTGGCGTACAAATACACATTTGGGAGGCTTTTGCCAAGTAAATTAATTAAAAAAAAAAAATATAATAATTCAGTAGTACCTACCAATGTAATTTTTTTAAATGTAATTACCTGGGCGACCGAGCTCTGCTCGGGTGAAAATAGAGAAAACGAATTTTCCCAGAAATTATACATAAGTAGATCTATTTTGTATAAGGCTGCTTTAAAAAAAAAATATTTGTTGTTGCTTAAACTCATAAATTACGAACAAAAAAAACTTAGTAGTTGTCAATACGTTAACGTTTTTGCTAGCGCCAAAAACGTTGGTTCAGTTCATGTCAGTGGAGAAGCAGAAGAACGATGCCAAATAGCCTTGTCGGATTTGTAAAACCATATCGGTCTTATTACAAAACAAGGTTCATGTTCAAACCCAGGTTTAAACTATGGACCCTTTTTTGAATTTCCAACTTTATTCCGATACGTTAAGCTGTCAATTTTACAAAACTGACAACTTACGGACTAAGTTACATTAGTTATTTTTTTTTGCTTATACGGTATGGAGCTCACATCTATGCAATAAACCCAACCACATACTTGATATCGCCTTTGTTGACGATATACAAAAAATTAACGAAATCGGTCCAGTAATTAGGTCAAAAAGTAGAGATATAATTTTGAGTAAATTTGAACACTCTGTAGAATTGGATCACTAGGTCAGTGAGTCAATAAACTTGAATCCTTGAACATGTGTACAAACAAAAAAACCATGTTCGGCAAACAATGGATTGGGCACTGTGGTGCACCGCAGATGGCCAGCTTGGTTGTCTAAACAGAGTGATCACTTTTAATGAATTTATTTCGATATTTATTTTGTTTGAAAAAATAACTTTTTTAATTTACGGTTTTTAATTTAACATTTAATTTTGCTGTACTTCTGTGGACGAGTATTTCCAGTAGTTTGATTCATTGCACATGGTGTCGATTCCATACTGTATAAGTTAACAATTTAGATTATATAAGTACAAAGTCGACGGCCCGCCTGTCTGCGCTGTTGTCTAAACGCAACACGTGACACTCGGCTCAATTGGCAAAAAAAAAAGAATCGCTCCGAAGCGAATGCCATTTGTCTATGCCCTCTGCACGCTTAGCATGACCGCCATAGAAACGAGTTTTGTCGACAGAAGAATAGACGAAATGGCAGATAGTAGAAATATTTGTACGCATTCTACGCGTCTAAGCATGGCAAAGTGTAGTTTTGTCTATTCTTCCGTCGACAAAACGTCGTCATGCTAAGCGTGCAGGTCCAAAAGGCGGACAGTGATAACTGATAAGGCTTATAAATATCTGAATAGTCCTTTATTGTTTGTAAACAATAAGTCTGAAGTTTACGTGTACTCTAAAACATCTACCATACCTACGTCACACACTTTAATTCGCAATTCTAATAATTAATTAAAATGTAAACGTGCTCATGATAAATTCTCGTTACCTCTCAAGATAACATTAGTTGCGAGAACGTATCGGAAGCAAGCCTTTACTCACTCAAGTATTAGGTACGGTCAACGACAAAAGTCGATTATCACTACTACTTTTAGCCCGCGTCCTAACCGATCGTCAATTCTTATTTCAAATAATCTATAATTCAAAGAAGTATCTAATTCAAATCATAGCATAGCACAAGAAATCTCCAATAATTCAAACACTTTGAATAATGTTTTTGGGTTAATTTAGATGTGTAAGGCTGCGTCCTAACCATAAGCATTCGTCATTCGTCGTTCATTATGTCACCTTTTGTTCGGTGAACCGGAACGCGTGGCCGCGTTTTCCAGTTTTCCAAGGCTCGACCACGCATTCTGGTTCACTGAACAAAAAGTGACATATGAACGCGACAATCGCGTATTCGCGCGACGAATGCTTATGGTTAGGACGCAGCCTTACACATCATCTAAATGAACCCAACAACATTATTCAGTGTTTGAATTATTGGAGATTTCTTGTGCTATGCTATGATTTCAATTAGATACTTGGTTAATACAATATTTTTACATACATTTAGATCATATCCTACTAATATAATAAAAATGTGAAAGTTTGTATGTTTGGATCGTTGAATGTCTGTTACTCACTCACGCCCGCAATGTTAAATTTCATATAATAGCTAAGAGTTAACCTAATATTCTTTTAAGTTTATTTGTGTTCTGATTTTAATAATTAAAATTTAAAAAACTGAAATGTTTTTTGACTTTTGTTGCTGACTGTACCTACTTACTTTGATACTCTATACGAATAACAATAAATAATAGACACTAAATAATTACTAAGAAGTTAATAACTTGTCTATAATTCTTGTGGGACATGAATGGACAATTATTTAGTGTCTACTCTTTCGTCATTTCCCATGAGATTATTTTTCAAAGTGGTGAATGGGAAGCACGTGCTTGTTAATCAAATGTACAGTCGTGAAGAAAAAGGAAAACCCTTTACGTAATAGGTATATAAGCCTATATCACATATATATAAACGTAAAAAAACATCATCTGATGGAAAACTAATCATCTTCATTAGTCGTGAACCTATGGAGTTCGCAGCTAACCCTCCCTCCGCCACCGCGTGTCAAATGCACCCCAATTGTGCTGGGGTCGCGGATTGTCCGAAGGGCCGCTGGGGTCGCGGATTGTCACCGCGGGGTTACCGCGGCCCTGGCATAGGCAACTGAAGGAACACGGGCGGGTTTTAGTCAGTAAAAGTCTGACACGCCCTTCCGCTCCACCCAGAGCGGGAGAAGTTATTTGATGATTTCCCACCAAAAAAAAAAAAAAAAAAAAAAAAAAAAAAGTGTGCAAAAGGACAAAACTTTACATAATAGGTATATAAGCTTATATCACAATATATAAACGTAAAATAACATCATCCGATGGAAAACATATCATCGTCAGTAGTTGTGAACCTATGGGGTTTGCAACTAACCCCCAACCCTCCCCACTCGCTGGGGTTTTGGGTCTAAAATTAGCCAAACTCAGACACTTTTATTACACAGAGTTTACACATTACACAGGGTTAAGTTTGTTTTTGAAACGAAGCTCTTTAACGCGGCTTGCGGTAGGAGTTACTTAGCTGGTAGAAATCATCACGTAACGAAAAGAGCGTTCATACTTCAGTGGAATCTTGATAAATCGACCCTCGTTAAGTTTTAATCCTCAGTTATTCTCAGAAAATTTAATTATACGCGATAAATCGAATTATGTAGACTTTATAACTAGATAAAAACTTTTTTACAAAAACAAAAACCGACTTCCAAAAAAAACACTACAAATTGAAAAATAACTTTAATTTCGGAAGTCGGTGTCTTTGGATCTGTATTTTAGTTTTTTGCCACCGACTTCCGAAATTAAAGTTATTTTTCAATTTGTAGTGTTTTTTTTGGAAGTCGGTTTTTGTTTTTGTAAAAAAGTTTTTATTTTTCACTTTTTAGTGGTTCAGTTTGTAATTTATCTAAGTTACAATAACCCAATGTCAGCTGCTCATCACGTTTTACAAAATGTTGCGTTTCCCGATGCAGGGCCGTTAATTGTTGAGGAGTTCTCCTAGTAAGAACTAGGAGAAATGGAGCTCATGGTGAAGTCACCATAACCATTATTTTGACGAGCATAAACCATATTAAAGTAATCGAATCGCAACCTGTTATATACTTAGATATAATTGAGTATTTCCGATGGCCCTCTGTGTTCTTCATCATCAGTTCCAGTTCACCGAATGGTACTTTCCGAGAGCAAATGCACGAGTTACTATAAAAAATACCGAAATCGATATAGGTGTGCCCATAAAATTTGAGGGTTTCCCTCGATTTCCATCGGATCCCATCATCAGATCCTGACTTGATGATCATGGGACCACTTGGGACGTATACACTTTCGAACAAAAAAAGAAAAATCCAAATCGGTCTAGCCATTTTCGAGTAATCGGGGAACATACAAATAAAAAAAAAATAAAAAAAAAAAAAAAAGGTTCCGACGAATTGAGAACCTCCTCCTTTTGGAAGTCGGTTAAAAAAATCTATAATTCGAATTACAAAAAGCAGACCCCTTAAGGTACAAGTCCGAGATAGGCTACAGACTGCAAACTGCAATCACAAACTTATCGTCATAAACGACAATACTACTGTGACTTTTTTTACCGTCTTGAAAAAAATAGTGTGAGGGTAAAAGTGAACACAGTAGAAGCCTATGGCATACTTAGTTTTTTTTAAACTACACTTTTCATACTGGAACAATAAAAACAGAATTTATAAATCGTTAAAAATATCGAAATTCAAATTTCGTTTTTTTTTTTAATTTACTGAATAAAAAACTAGGTATGCCTAGGCTTCTACTCCGTTCACATATAATAACCTATTTTTTTCAAGCCGATAACAAAAGTCATCCAGCATAGATATACCTACTATAATAAGTTAATAACATAGGAGGCTTGAGCATCCGCGAGGATTTTTCCGCTTAGTGGAGACTGACCTTAAGGGGACTACAGGACCTAAATCGCGGTCACTGTCAGACTGCTCGTAAAAGAAAGAGAAGCGCGATGACACAACCTTGGTAATTTATTGCAAAATATGAAGCAATTATCTATATACAAAAAATCTATTGATTGTACTAAAAAAATAAAACACTATTACGTTAATATTATATGTTTCTTGTAGAATAATCTGACAAAAAATCAGAATGATTGCATGGTTATTATTCTTTAAAAAAAATTTTAGAGGTATCTTCGTGATTGTTTTCTATCGTATCAAATTAGTTGTATTATGTTTTCAACACATCCAGCATAAATATACCTACTATAATAAGTTAATAACATAGGAGGCTTGAGCATCCGCGAGGATTTTTCCGCTTAGTGGAGACTGACCTTAAGGGGACTACAGGACCTAAATCGCGGTCACTGTCAGACTGCATATACTCGTAAAAGAAAGAGAAGCGCGATGACACAACCTTGGTAATTTATTGCAAAATATGAAGCAATTATCTATTTACAAAAAATCTATTGATTGGACTAAAAAAATAAAACACTATTACGTTAATATGTTTCTTGTAGAATAATCTGACAAAAAATCAGAATGATTGCATGGTTATTATTCTTTAAAAAAAAAATTAGAGTTATCTTCGTGATTGTTTTCTATCGTATTAAATTAGTTGTATTATGTTTTCAACACACTATCTAACTAGCATATATCCTGAAGAATATCATATATTTTTCTGATTTTGTTTACTGCAGTAGATCATATACTTTTAGGCATTATAAAACTTGTGTTTAGTTGCGTTTAGGTCCTGTAGTCCCCTTAAGGAAAATGTTATAATTTCTTATTTCTATCCGCTATATTGACCTGAACTGCACGGATCATTGATGTGTTCAGTAACTGGCACACTTTTTATTCCGACAGTATTGTATAGGAAACAGACTAGTCGGAGACTGGTACGGTCAGCAACAGAAGTCAGTTAACACTGCTACTTTTTGACGTCATCTAAATTAACACAAAATGATGCGATAACCTGCTTTTTAGCATTTCATTTATTAGATATGAGTTAATTTTGTTTAAAATTTACATCTATTCCGATTTTAATGAAGTAGTTTTCTTAATAATTAAAATTTAGAAAACTCAAGTGATAATAGACTTTTGTTGCTGACTGTACCTACAGTCAGTCAAGCAAAACTAAATGTTCAATCAATAATCACAGCTTAAAATTGAAGTAATTACCAAATCATGACCTGCTCGTTCAATTAAACAGTTTTTGAGACAAACTTTAATGAGAATGCTATTACTAAATTAGTGTTCTGTTCCAGGTTGTTGTCGTTTTTAGGGTTCCGTACCTCAAAAGGAATGATAAATGATAAATGAATGATAAATGATTTATTTTCTGTAAGTAGGTTTGTACAAACACTTTTACACGTCAAACATATTTTTTTTTAAACTAGATGAGTTCGACGTTTCCTATCTGACTACTCTGAGAAGAAACGCCGAAACAAACTCAGAGGTCAAAGTCTCTTTTAAAGTCCAGACATAATCTTGGTCAGATCATGTGAAGACCATGTAGATTGCAGTCTGAAATGGTCTTTTGGGGAAAGAACCACACAGATTGAGTGGACCTGTCCAGTCAGTGCACGCATTTGTCAGTAATCGTGCAGCTCAACTCAAAACTTAAGGAACTTAACGATTCGACGAACAATACCAAAGAAAAGACATTTGGGTAGGCCGCATAAATTACTCAAACTGTCAGACTGTGACTAAAACTGAGAAAAGGATAAAATAAAATAAAAGAAAAAACGGAACCCATATAGGATCACTTCGTTGTCCATCTGTCGGTCTGTCTATCTGTCAGACAAGACCCTTTTTCTCAGGAACGCAAGGAGGTATCAAGTTGGAATTAATAACAAATACTTACAAAGGTCTTTGGTGGTCCATTGAATCTCTAAAAAAATCAAGCTTTTAAGTCAACGCAATACAAATAGGGCCATTTATGCGACATAATATTTTGAAACTCATAATTAATTTAAAAACTATAGGTTACTTACCGTCGACCTAGAATCATGAAATTTGGCAAGAAGCAAGGTCTCACAGCACAAGTAAAGGAAAAGTCCGAAAATTGTTAAATTGTAATTTTATCACAAAAAAATTTTATGATTTCAATTACAATTTAATAATGTTATTCGAACAATATTTGTACCTTAATTACCTTTTTTAAGTGATTGCATATATGATTGTAACCTGAATACAGTTTGTTTACACTTTCATTACCTACTTTTGGAACAGACTATTGGTACTTTACTGTTTTATGTGAAAATACATTCTAGATACCTCTATAAAGTCTGGCCTATATATAAGAGGGAGTATCGGCATAAACTAGGCATCTGCGGCCAAAGCAGGACTACTAATGCCAAAGTTAGTGCCAAAGTTTTACGAAATTACTATCTGTACAGTAAGAGCCTAACCTTGTACTTGTCAATATCGATTTAAGTAATAAAACTAGAACTTAAAGGGCATGTCTGGACGCTAAAGTTGTTTGAAAATGTTGACTATATTATATACTTTAATCTATCTATATAGGGTAAGTGGTAATTAGTAACCGATACCTAAACACATGATTGTGCTCATGATAACAAACAACTTTTACTATGGGACCACACCTGTAATCGCGAAAAAAAAATCAGCTGCTCCCTACATTTTGACGAGTTATGCGAACATGAATGTATGGGGCAGCTGATTTTTTTTTCGCGATTACAGGTGTGGTCCCATAGTAAAAGTTGTTTGCTATCATGAGCACAATCATGTGTTTAGATATCGGTAACTAATTACAAGTCACCCTATATAAATAAAAATGAATCCCTGTTTCCCTTGATCATCGCATCACGCGTGAACGGATGGATCAATTTCGCTAATTCTTTTTTTGTTGTGTTTATTGTTGTCAGGAGAAGTTTTTTACGTAGAGAAAAATAGGAAAAGTTGCAGGGAAAATTGGAAAATTCGGGAAAACTGAAAGTGGATTTTCTATGGGAATTTTGAATTATTGAAATTGGGACAGGACAACGTCTGTCGGGTCAGCTAGTTTTAATATAAACGACTGTCACACTTTGATGTTAATTGCTTTATTTCATTATTTTAATTATGCCTCGATCACAAATATTCGCGATAATTAAACGCATGTTTATGACAGTCACTACAGATTATAAGGCAAAACTAAAAAAAAAATATATAATATTTGTTCAGAGACTTTACCTTGACACTCTCTTTTTAGGGTTCCGTACCAAAATGCTAAAAATGAACCCCTAAGGTGTGACTCAGTCTGTCTGTCTGTCTGTCACAGCTGGATATCTCAAGACCTACTAATGCTATCAACTTGAAATTTTAAATAGTTTTAGATGACGTTTGTCCAACTATTTTGCAAATAAGAAAGAAATAAAAATATTTACGTTTTTTTTTGCAACAGGGACTGAAAGGGGATCTTAAAAAATCGAAGTGGTGTTACTAGGGCATGTGTTTGCACAGTCTCAAACATTTTTTTGTTTATTTTTAGGCAGCATAGTTTTCGACTTTTGATGAAAAATGTAAAAAAAATACCGTTTCCCCACCTTCCCTCTTATTTCCGAAGTTTGCATGTCCGACTCGCTCTTGACCACTTTTTTTTATTTAAACACAAGTTAAAAATAAAATAAAAGTATTTAAGCATAAATTATAGACTCGGAAACAAGCGATTCATAACCGGTCTGACATTTTGCATCATAATGATTTCTCAGTACCAAAAAAAACAACCAGTATTTTTCATCGCTTCGCTAGAGGACAAGCAAGTAAAAAACATTAAGTAGATGCAAACTGCTCTCAGTACAAAACCTTCTGGCTGCAACTGTACACGATAATATCACGACTATATTACGCGTTTGAAAACTGTCCATTACATCATTTGACAATCGATCCTTACACTCGACACTAGTATACCCACTATTCACATTTTCCTCTCCAAACGATAATAGTCCATTCATTCGTTTCAGATGGATGTATTTCGAACAAAGAGAGGACACCAAGCAAGTCGAGGAGATGGAGAACGTGAATAAAGACGTGTAGCACCACAGTGACTATTGAACTCGAAGCATTTATTATAAGTGAAAGTGTTATTGGACATTATACAGTGTTATGAATAAAGTGTGAATGTTTAATAAAATCCTGTCGAGTTTCCGTTCTTTTTATTCAATTTTAACGCTAAAACAATCGGATGTTTGTAATATCAGTGACACTGTGCGACGATCGCCGACTTGTTTGAGTTTAACGACGTGTTAAGTTTATTTTCGATTTCACTGAGTGTGTTTGTGGACGTATTAAAGACTGATATGGCAACAAAAGAGTGTTTACTTACATACAGTCGTACAATAGGACGCTACCAGTAATACAATATTATACTATATTTATCTTGGTGCTGTGAGGATGTGCTCTCCAATATAACAACAATGTGACCCAACTTTGAAGATTTACTCGGATCTCAGGCGAAGTACATGTTCCTTGTTCCATATTTCAATATCCAGTGAGTATTGATTTTATATTTGAAATTTTATAGAATACTTCGAGAAGGAATTTCTAAAATGGATAGAAAAGATAAATCTGACGGGAAAACGTCTCGCGACGAGACGACAGAGGAATTACCACTAAAAACCGAAGCAAAAAATGACTTAAAGAGCATGACCTTCATTGAAAAAATAAAATTCCTAAAATCAAATATAACTGTGGAACCAGTTTTGGCTCTATTTGTGATGCCGAGCGTGCTAGCGATGTTGGCGACGCAGAATTTGAATTTAGAGAAAGCATGCAGGGTCAACCTGGGGTTCGGCGACGAAGCGTGTACCGCATTGAGGATCAGGAAACGTGCCAATTATACGTTTGAAGAAGATGAAGTACAGAAACTGATAGCGTCAGTGCAAGCATGGAAGAGTGTCGTGCACACAGCATTGCCAACATTGCTGATGCTCTTCATAGGCGCATGGAGCGACAAAACGGGGAAGCGCAAGATCTGCATGCTGATGCCAATCTTCGGGGAATTCATGACGTGTCTATTAAACATGATAAACACGTACTTTTTCTATGAGGTCCCGGTGGAATGGACCGTGTTCATGGAGGTCATATTCCCGTCTCTGACAGGAGGCTGGTACACGATGTTCCTCGGCACTTTTAGTTATTTAGGAGACATCACTTCAAAGGATACAAGGACGTTTCGGATGGGGATATTGAATTTGTGCATGACAGTAGGATTTCCAATAGGAATGGGCTTGAGTGGCATACTGCTGCGGGTCATCGGATATTACGGGGTGTTCTCGATATCTGCTACATTGCAGTTTATCAATTTCTGTTACGTATTGTTCCGCATTGATGACCATACTTGGCTCGAGAATAAAGACAAGGTTTGTATTATGTGTTTACTTACTTACTTTATCTATTATCTAATATTTATCAACCCGCACGCTAATGGCATATCAATCGGGATCGGTTTTATTTTGATAGTTCAACAACATTCATTTTACGGTGTTGAGAAAACAAATTTTTCTTTTTCGTTTTTCTTTCTTTCTTTCAAATTTTTCGAACATATGAAGCTGATTAGGGTGCCGATTCGATTTTATTATTTTATAGATCGCTTGATTCTCTTGAGCCTTCAATTCCCCGCTAATTTATTTATATAAACAATCTTACACTATCCTAACAGGTTCGCACCCAATGCGATACTGTCACTGTCACTATTTTATTTCTAATCAGATTCTAATAGTAAAAGTATATAAGCTATGCATTTTTTACATAAATATAACGTTTTTAGGTCAAAAGAACCGGCTGCACGGGTTTCTTGTTAGACTTCTTCGACTTCCAGAGTCTCAAACAAACTGTAGAAATAGCTTTCAAGAAAGGACCGAATAACAGGCGACTGCGAATATGTCTAATATTGACTGTGGTCTGTTTGACGTTTGGACCGATGTGGGGTATGTATACGATGTTTTATTTGTAGATACAATATTAAATATAAGTAAACAAAAGAACATCACATACACACACATACACACATCACACATCATCTATTGTGTGGCATCTGTAGTACATCAGTCTATAGTGCTGTTTACTTAAGCTAGCAAAGATGGAAAATCACTTAATTGGGTAGTTTCCACTGAGATTACTGCATAGACAAATCTAAAAGATTATTGTAAAAACTCTGAAAAAGGTTATTTTTTTTTAAATATTGGAAAAATCAGTATTATGGTTTCTTATGTTTAAAATTAATGATGATTATGAGTTACGATACGTAGGGTCTATGTAGGTGATGAGTTGGTCATAATACATAGTAGCAAATAGCGACAATGGAGCGTCCTGCATATACCAATTTTTTACCATTTTTAGGGTTCCGTACCTTAATAGGAAAAAACGAAACCCTTATATAGGATCAATTCGTTATCCGTCTGTCTGTCAGTCTGCCAAGACCTTTTTTCGCAAGAACGCGTGGAGGTATCAAGTTGAAATTAACATTAAATACTTAGGTCTATGGTCACTTGAAATTCTAAAAAAATGAAGCTTTTATGTCAACGCAATAGAAAAATACGGCCATTTATGCGACATATTTTGATACTCGCAAGTAAATCAAAACCTTTAGGGTACTTCCCGTTGGACTAGAATCATGAAATTTAGCAAGAAGCACAGTCTTACAGCACAAGTAATGGAAAAAGTCCAAAAACTGTAAATTTGTAATTTTATCACATAAAAAATATTTTTTTGGGATTACAATGTTGAGTTTTTTTTTGGGATAAATTCTTTTCAACTACGGAACCTTTCATTGTGCGTGGTCCGACACGCACTTGTCTGGTTTTTTTTAAAAGCTAATTACAAAAACAATGTTTTTCTACTATTAAATCATCGCTTCATTCACCGTTTAATTCATAGGTTTCCTATGCATCTGAACTTATTGCGTGTATCAGGAATTAATGTTTATTAAAATTCGTTTTTGAACATGACGATGGCCTGAAATACGGTAACATGGTATTTCCCGCGGCTATATTCGTCAACTTGAGTCAAACGTTTATTGATTTTAATATAAATATTTCCGTGTTTCCATAACATGCTAATTTCCAAAAGAGACATCTATACGTCAAGTGAACTTTACAATAAAATTTACACTTTGGCCACATGGGCTTTCCCCAAGATTAACCTAAATTATCATATGCCTTTTCCCAACTATGTTGCGGTCGGCTTCCAGTCTAACCGGATGCAGCTGATTACCAGTATTTTACATGGAGTGACTGCCTATCTGACCTCCACAACCCAGTTACTGCGTAATACGATACCCCTTGGTATGACTGATTGTCAGATTTTCAGGCTTCTGACGACCCGTAACGACTGTCAAAGATCCACGAATGACAACCGGGACCGAGACACAGAGGGTTTTCAACCATCCACGGACCAACCTCAGCAAGCGTAGCTTAACCTGATCGATCGATCCGTGCGGCTGTTATTACTTAGCCACGAGCCTCACACCCATGAGCCTATCGCCACGAGCCCCTCAAGGTAGACCAAAATAAATGCTGCTAATTGCGATCCTAGGTTACCTAATATTTCCTATAGTAGGGAGGGAGGTATGCTGTACCGTAACGGTACCTACACCCTAATTTCTCAAGTTATATTTAAGTCCTATATGTTTTAGGGGGCAAGTCTATAGCAACAATCAATTATAAATTGAAACTGAGGCCTTTTTTTTTGTGGATGGGAAATCATCAAATGACTTCTCCCGCTCTGTGTGGAGCGGAAGGGCATGTCAGACTTTAACACCCGCCCACCCGTGTTCCTTCAGTTGCCTGTGCCAGGACTACGGTAT
Organism: Cosmia trapezina; assembly: GCA_905163495.3. Lineage (NCBI taxonomy): Eukaryota > Metazoa > Arthropoda > Insecta > Lepidoptera > Noctuidae > Cosmia > Cosmia trapezina. Next base: position 6,971,435 of record LR991020.1, read on the forward strand.
ACATGATGACCCCAGCGAAACTGAGGGCTGCTTCTGAATACTTCCTTATGGAATATCTAATAACTTCCCGACCTGAGTATTGAACCCAGAAGAAGCGCTGAGCATCTCTTTCACATTTCTATTCAAAATTAGCTGACCCGAAAGACGTTGTCCTGTCTCCTGTCTGGTACAGAAACTCGATTCTGTAAAATTCAAACAACAACTCGCTATTCACTCCCACTTCGCATCACTTCTGCTCACTTGTTTTTAGGGTTCCGTACCAAAATGGTAAAAAAGGAACCCTTATGGTGTCAATCAGTCTGTCTGTCTGTCTGTCTGGATATTTCAAGAACTACTAATGCTATTAACTTGAAATTTGGAACAGTTTTATATGACGTTTACCCAACTATTTTGCAAATAAGAAAGAAATAAAAATATTTATATTTTTTTTGTAACAGGTGCTGGAAGGGGGTCTTAAAAATACAAAGTAGGGCTACTAGAGCATGTGGGGTATGATATGAAAGAACGCTGTTTGCACATTGTTAAACATTTTTTTATTTTTTTTTGGCCGCATAGCTTTCGACTTTTGATGAAAAATGTAAAAAAAAAAACCGTTCCCCCCCCCCTTATCTCCGAAGTTTGCAAAGGGAAAAATCTGAAATTATTCTATGTGATAGAAGTTTATGTAAAGATTACAGGAAAAATAAAACGATGTCTCTAAATAGCACACTTCTTCAGAAATCGGAACGGAACCCTCGGTGCGCGAGTCCAACTCGCTCTTGACCGGTTTTTTTTAAAAAAAACAGATCGCCGAATTGGTTCAGCCGTTCTCGAGTTTTGCGCTTAGCAACACATTTAGCTATTAATTTTTATTTACACGCAAGCAAGGCAAGGCGGTCGAAACGTCGGGAAACAATAGTAAATACTTGTTTACCTCGTAAAAAGGAATATCGCGATAATACCCGTTCTCGATGTTGTTTTATAATTGTGTTTAACACGTTCGAAACTCCTGTTGTCTCGTTTTTACCTCATAAATCTGTAGACAGAATACTTTTATAAAAACATTTTAACGACATATAACTTGATAGACTCTGATATGTTTATCGTAGTGATACAATATTTGCTACGTTTGTGTTTCCCAAATAAATATAGTATGTCAATAGCTTAAGTAATTATATCTATCTATATAAATAAAAACAGAAGACCTGACTGACTGACTCATCAACGCCCAGCCCAAACGCTTGAACCTAGAAAGCTGAAATTTTGCACAGGGGTTCCCTTTATAATGTAGACAAGGAACAAGGAAGGATTTCCCGGTAGTACGTTCCCGTGGGATATTTTCCGACATCCACGCGGGTGAAGCCGCTGGCAAAAGCTTGTTGAATATAATTTTACACCTACTTACAATGAGGAATCTTGCGAATCTCCACTCAAACCGGCCAATAAAGGCAAGACAGAGGTGGGAGCTCTGTTCCTCGTCAGTGTTCACTCCAGCCGGCCAATAAAGGCAAGACAGAGGTGGGAGCTCTGTTCCTCGTCAGTGTTCACTCCAGCCGGCCAATAAAGGCAAGAAAGAGGTGGGAGCTCTGTTCCTCGTCAGTGTTCACTCCAGCCGGCCAATAAAGGCAAGACAGAGGTGGGAGCTCTGTTCCTCGTCAGTGTTCACTCCAGCCGGCCAATAAAGGCAAGAAAGAGGTGGGAGCTCTGTTCCTCGTCAGTGTTCACTCCAGCCGGCCAATAAAGGCAAGAAAGAGGTGGGAGCTCTGTTCCTCGTCAGTGTTCACTCCAGCCGGCCAATAAAGGCAAGACAGAGGTGGGAGCTCTGTTCCTCGTCAGTGTTCACTCCAGCCGGCCAATAAAGGCAAGACAGAGGTGGGAGCTCTGTTCCTCGTCAGTGTTCACTCCAGCCGGCCAATAAAGGCAAGACAGAGGTGGGAGCTCTGTTCCTCGTCAGTGTTCACTCCAGCCGGCCAATAAAGGCAAGACAGAGGTGGGAGTTCTGTTCCTCGTCAGTGTTCACTCCAGCCGGCCAATAAAGGCAAGACAGAGGTGGGAGCTCTGTTCCTCGTCAGTGTTCACTCCAGCCGGCCAATAAAGGCAAGACAGAGGTGGGAGCTCTGTTCCTCGTCAGTGTTCACTCCAGCCGGCCAATAAAGGCAAGACAGAGGTGGGAGCTCTGTTCCTCGTCAGTGTTCACTCCAGCCGGCCAATAAAGGCAAGCGAGAGGTGAGGAACAAGACTTTTCCCGGGAGATAGGGTCCGTGGGGTCGCTACTGCCCAACAGCTCGCCACATGCTGCCCTGCGGGTTTCTGTATCTCTCTTGGTCTGGCTCCTCATCCTAGACCTGTTCCGACAAAGTGAGCTCTACCGGCACAGACCTAAAATTCGGAGCGCGCAAGCCCCACCACGACGTCAACGTAGACATACTGCGGTGGGGTTAATATTATTTATTTATCCAATCTTACACTATCTTAACAGGTCTACACCCAATGCGATAATGTGATTACAGATTATTACTTATTACTTAATAAATCGAGAGTCACCCTCACGAATTCCGCCAATGTACAGTTAAAGATATCAATCCTTTGTGAGGCGCTGTTTATTAACCGTATGGCTCTTGCAACCGGTGCGAATTTACCTACGTTAGTGCGAGCCACCGGGACGTCAAAAAGCCGCGCTCTCGGCGCCTGCCGCAGCCTGGTGCTTGGAACAAGCAGCCTCAACGAGTCTAATATATTAGGGTTATTTAATCTACCACGAAACACTTCTAATATATATTTTGCTAACGCTAAGTTACGCCTTACCTCCAAACTTATAGTATCCAACCATCCCTATAACAAAGAGGGTTGGATACATAAGCGGATAATAAGGGTAAACACCAGATAAACTGATAAACTGGAAGCTGAACCCAACATAATTGGAAAAAGACTAGGCATATGATGATTTCGCTATTATTTTTTGAAAGGTGAAGCTAATCTGTCAATTATGATTCATGCACTGCCATCGTCGAACATAGGCACTTTGTTCGACAACACTACTTTCCACCTCGCCTCGGACTTGGAGCTCCTTCTTGTTCTCCTCATCGCAGTCACTGTGTAGAAGTTGTCAACAGCCTCGGACACCACGGCCTGTCTTGCAGCCGAAGTGCGGGTCGCTTAGCGCGGCACGCGAACATCAATGACATCATCCGACGAGCCCTTGTCACCGTCGGCGTTCCAGCTGTATTAGAACCCAATGGCTTGGCACGCGACGATGGCAAGAGACCAGACGGCATGTCATTATTTCCATGGAAGGTGGGAAGGCCTTTAGTGTGGGATGCAACTTGTGTCGATACTCTTGCGCCATCCCATCTTCCTGGCTCGGCGTGCTGTGCTGGCACTGCTGCTGCGGCTGCGGAAAACCTGAAACGGCGGAAGTATAATAACCTTATCGGTAATTATATTTTTGAGCCTTGGGCCGTGGGGTCTGAGTGCTCATAGTTTGTTCAACGAAATCTCCAAACGGCTTGTTGACATTTCCCGTGACCCAAGGGCTGGCTTTTACCTTGGCCAGAGGATTAGCATTGCCATACAACGTGGCAATGCCGCCAGTCTCTTGGGTACTTTACCAGTCGATAGCGATCCGGAGGAATTTTTCGACGCCATATTTTAGTTTCTTAAGGCCCTGGTTCCAAGCGTGGTTTAGCTCGGTGTGTAAGTGAAATGGCTTTATGGCTGTCTAGTTTGACGCACGAGATAGAAGATTCTCACGCGCACCGGAATTATGTCGTAAAAGTGCAAATAAAATCGTATAAAATTAGAAATTAACTATTTAATAAAAAGTAATCCATCACTGGATGCAGTTTGGAATTTGATATGTCATGGTATATTTTTAATTATAATTATAATTGCTAATGAAGGGATAAACAGCTTTTAAAGATTATTAGGAGGTATGTTTAAAGATTTTTTGGTGCATTAAAGTATGTTTAATTATGTTTTGGCTTCCATCACTGTATGCGAAAAGGACTTGAATATATCATATTTTTTTACATGTCAAAATTATTTACGGTTTATGAGATACACAGCTTTAAAAAACCACCTTTTTGATCGTTTTCAGGAAATCTGCGCCTTAATAGTTTTACTTAGTTTAGGATATTATATTTTTAACATTATACCTACTCTGTAATTCAATTATTATATTTAGGTATTTTATATTTTATTTTCTTTGTTTGAAATATAGAAAAAGTTGACGTAATCTGCGGTTTTACCTGAGTAATCATTTCGAATTACGTTGTGGTCTAACAAGTAAGGCACTGTTATTGCGCTAGTAATTTATTTATAAAGTATCATTAATTCATCTAAATTTTGATTTATGCTGACGAAATGTTTTTTAATACTTCTGAAAAACGGCTACTACCTACATAAATACAATTCTAATGTTTTAAAAGCGACCTTCGAAAAACATCTCATCTCTTCAATACGGGGTGGTCCAACTAGTGACGTCCAAAAGACAAATATATCAATTTATCAATTCCTCATACACAGGGGTATTCGAAAATACCTTATTTGAATTTAATGATAATTGAATTTCGCGGGCTACCTCTGCGCAATCACCTTAAGGACAAGGCTTACTGTTTAAATATTTTTTCACGTGAAAAATGTTGTTCGCGATGATAATTGACTGACAAAATGTGTCAGTCTAAGAAATGAAACACCAAGAAATAGCAGTACAATCACTCATAACTTGATTAAACATCACTTATTCATGGTGAAGGAAATTATCGTTAGGCTGTAGATAGACGTTAGATATACCTACGTTGGGAAATTGTTTGCGTCAAATTATGAACGCGCCCTAAGGGGAAATGACACATTACACATTGGTTAGATTAGATTAAAAAAAGTGAAGTTATTTCTATCTTCTCGTATCAAATAGGCGATATTTGCCCTAAAACCTAATTAACCTACAAATCAGGAATGATTTTAATAAAAGAATCATAGAAACACCATTTATAATTCCACTGGAAAAGCATTTTTTTTGTACAAGTCGAAAAAGAAATAAAATTATTCAAAATGTTTTTTTTTTTTCGTCAAAACATCTACCAACGATTGTTTTCCATCAACTTCCACACCCAAAAGAAACAAAAAAACCGGGCAAGAGCGAGTCGGACTCGCGCACCGAGGGTTCCGTTCCGATTTCTGAAAAAGTGTGCTATTTAGAGACATCGTTTTATTTTCCCTGTAATTTTTACATAAACTTCTATCACATAGAATATTTTCAGATTTTTCTCTTTGCAAACTTCGAAGATAAGGGGGGGGAACGGTATTTTTTTTTACATTTTTCATCGAAAGTCGAAAACTATGCGGCCTAAAAAAAGAAAAAAAATGTTTGAGAATGTGCAAACAGCGCTCTTTCATATGATACCCCACATGACCTAGTAGCTCCACTTTGAATTTTTAAGACCCCCTTTCACCCCATGTTGCAAAAAAAATACATATATTTTTATTTCTTTCTTATTTGCAAAATAGTTGGGTAAACGTCATCTAAAACTGTTCCAAATTTCAAGTTGAAAGCACTAGTAATTCTTGAGATATCCAGCTGTGACAGACAGACAGACAGACAGACTGAGTCACACCATAAGGGTTCCTTTTTTACGATTTTGGTACGGAACCCTAAAAACACGGAACATAAATGGTAGTTCTACAAAAAATTATCGTCGTTCAGAAACGCAGCGATGCATGGGCTGCTGACACATGAACGAACGAATAAATCACAGACACACATTGTTGTATGTACAGATTTACAAATGTCCACCATTCGTATGTTTGAATTAAATAATTGGCTAGAAGCCATTTGAATTTTGATGAATGAATACTGACACTTGATGCTACAATTGGATGTCTGGCATGTTATAAACTAGGACGGGTGAATATTTTTATTTACATAATATACATACTTTATTAGTTTTTAGAACAGAACATACCAAACTCAGTCGGACGGGTTATAAAAAAAACCGGTATAGAGCGAGTCGGACTAGCGCACCGAGGGTTCCGTTCCGTTTTCTGAAAAAGTGTGCTATTTAGAGACATCGTTTTATTTTTCCCGTAATCTTTTTCAAATTGCAAGTTGATAGCATTAGTAGTTCTTGAGATATCCAGCAGTGACAGACGGACAGACAGACAGACTGAGTCGCACCATGAGGGTTCCTTCTTACCATTTTGGTACGGAACCCTAAGAAGGCTTATCAATGGCGATTTGATTTCTCGACGTATTTTAAAGCCTGCCTTATTCGAAGATCAATTTTCAATGAAATGCTTATTTGACTTATATTTGACTTATTTTTTCGACTTCTTTTCTAATTAATTGAGGACATCAAATCATATACTGAGCATAGTAGTGCCAAAAATTATCTTTTAATTGTTTATTGTAACGTTATTTCGGAAGATTCAATCATTTTAATTTCCTAATGAACATAATATTGGACTCAAAATTGCATTTCCCGAGATAATTTTGATGCTTACATTTTTCTAACTTCTTCATCCGATTAAATAAACAATTATTTTTTCCAAGTATGTTTCAAAGACCTCAAGCACGTTCAAGCATTTTATTAAATCATATTATTATGATGATGACAAATTCCATATGACATCACTTTGTTGACAACATAGAATTTCTTTCTTAGGTATATCTATCTACAAGTGACAATGACTGATTTCCTTAAGTTTACAAAGAACTATTGAAGTACGGTGTCGATGATACCATTTATATTTGTTATGTAGTGAACAATAGAAATGAACAAACAGACAACATTTATGGTATTTGTACTGGTTAGATAATGTATAGTAATAAAGATTATAAATCAGTTCTTATTAGCACTGTTCCATTGTTTTGTACCTTAAGGTAGCTTAGGAGTTACTAATCGACTTATACAACATCAGTTTTTGTTTACACTAAACCTCTTAAGGAGTCATTGTACTCATCATTTTGAACAACTTTTACTATGGAACCAAACCTGAAATCGCGAAAAAAAAATCAGCTGTTCTGTAGGTACACATTTTGACGAGTTTGATGTAGATAAATGTAGTGAACAGCTGATTTTTTTTTTCGCGATTTCAGGTTTTGATCTCATAGTAAAAGTTGTTCAAAATGATGAGTACAATGACCCCTTAAGAGGTTTAGTGTAAACAAAAAATAATGTTGTATTATTATTTATTAAGGCGAGTAGTGCCGACATATTGTTTGATATGCTCACATTTTTAGTCAGATGAGGTCAAAAATTCTAGGTACTTCATCTGACTAAAAATGTGAGCATAGAAAATTTCAAAATATTCCATATCTTCACACTTATGATTTTTTTCTCAACGGTGGCGATAGTTGGCGGCATTACTCGCCTTAAAGGAATAAGTAATGCTTACTATTTGTCTCGCAGACAAATTTTGAAAGGCACATAAAGGCTCCTACAAACAGTGTCGCGCCAGTTAAAATTTCAGCTCAATCGGAAATCAGGAAGTGGGACAAATTTAACTTGCAAGATTCGATTACAGACAGACACCCCGGGACAGGTGAAACTAAATAAAAGCTTGGAAAAAGAAAACAAATGGCGCATTTAATATTTTCCATTAAATGCAATTCCATTCCATTTAATGAAATTTTCGATGCATAATGTAAATCGAATGACAATGAAATATTATTATGACATGGAGCTGATCTGATGATGGAGCACACTGATGACACTCTTTTACAGTGTGATGGACACTTTTATATCAATTTCTTGATACAAAGTATAAGCAAGTATTTACATATTTTTTTAAACAATAGGTAATAATAAATGTAGTCCCAGCTCACGATCGCTTATGAACGAAATTATGGTTTTACTGTATCCGTGTTTTCGCATGTATTTAATACTAGCTCCTACCCGTGACGTCGTTCGCGTGGAAGTGGTAAGTCAACACAATATACTAAAACGACCTACTGCTTCCCTCGCATCACCCGTCTGCACTAGTTTTACCAAAAGAAAGAAAGAAAGAAAGAAAAACGTTTATTTGGACACAGTTCGTGAAACACAAAAATACAAAAGAATAAAACAATGCGAAAATAATATTATAACCACAATAGTGTGTGCCTCACGGCTGCGCCAAAAAGGTCCATTTCAGCATTAATGCCAGACAGATGCTGCCTGACGCTGGTTTTCTAATGAACCTTTAGGGACAAGTGACGGGGAGTACAAACAGTTTCAACATACATAATATATAATTTATAGATAATTTTTAAACTTATAAATAAATATATAAAATAAATAAACAACTTAATACTCAATCAAAATATAATTACAACGAAGAAAAATAAAATAATACCTACTAATTTTGTACCTACTTGATCTAAATAGTTATTTGTTTTATATATATACGTAGTATTTAAGCATTTAAATGTATATGAAAAATAGTACCTAAATAAGTTAAAATTACAAAAACAACAAGAACTATCTCAGCAGATCCTGTTTTTGCAATTGGCTAGATTGATCCGGGCCCGATACATTCGTACAACGCTACAGACCGCCGCCGAAAGTTATTAAGTTGAAGTTGCTAAATAATATTATATATGTGAAATATTTAGGGCGACCATATCCAATTTCTGTTGCGAATCTATCAGATACTGCCGTAAGCGTGTTCGGAACGTGTGGATAGTGCCCAGTACCCTTAAGGGTGGCGGGATATTATTCCACACTTTAGATGCAGCATATCGGAAAGAGCCTCTAAAAGCTGCTGTCCTATGGGGCTGTGTTGAAAGTTGTTGTGCACATAGCCTGGGCACGCAATCTCGTCTAGTAGCCATCCAACTAAGCTTGTGGTACAAATACTTCGGTTTCTTAGACTTAACGACACCGAACAGCAAGCACGCTAAGTGTAACTTTCGTCTCGACTTCATCTTGAGAATGAAGTGTTTGTTAAGAAACGGGATGACATGACTTCTAGGTGGAATAGAGTAACAGAAGCGCGCACATGCATTTTGGACTCTTTGTATAAGTCGATCGGTACGAGCCAGCAAGCGTGGGCCGTAAACCGTATCAGCGTAGTTTAGTTTAGACAGAACAAGGGTTTCGACTAGCTGTTCGCGAAGCTTTTCAGACAAGTACGGCCTCATTTTGTAAAGCAATTTCAGACGATAGAAACAGTTTCTCACGGAGTTAGCAACGTGTTTCTCAAATCTAAGGCTGTTGTCCATGCATAACCCAAGGTTCCGCGCTTCATTCACGCGGTCAATAGGCTCACCCATTAGTGTTAAATTAAGGCATAAAGGTATCTTCTTTAACTGCTGCCTCGTACCAAACAACATATACTTGGTTTTTAATGAGTTTAATGCCAAACAATTCTCATCTGACCAGGCCGCGATTCTCTCAAGGTCGTCATTTAGGTCTCTAATGGCCGAATCATAATCCTCTGGTCTGAAAGATAAATACAGTTGGACGTCATCGGCATAAATATGATACTTGCATTTCTGAAGGCACTTAATTATGTCTGCACAGTATAGAATAAAAAGAATTGGACCTAAAATTGATCCCTGTGGAACTCCTCTCTCTATAGAAGCAAGGGCTGATGACAAGGTAGTACCATCCGACAAACGCAATTCTACAAGTTGTTTCCTGTTACTAAGGTAGCTATGGAACCACTGAATGGCATTGTCGTCAAAACCGTAGTATTTTAACTTTGACAGTAATAGCGGGACGTTAATGCAATCAAATGCGCGAGAAAAATCAAGTAGCACCATCAGTGAACACATGCCCTTATCTTGTGCTGATAGAATATTGTCCGTAACATCCAGTAACGCCGTAGAAGTGCTGCGCTGTTTCCTAAAACCGGATTGTAGATCAGGTAACACTTCGTTCTCTTCTAAAAACCGAGTTAATTGACGGCACACTACCCTCTCCATTACTTTAGAAAGACAGGGGAGAATACTGATCGGCCGCAAGTCTTTAACCTCTACCACACGAGATATTACTTCATTTTTGCTTAGCAATTTATGATCGTCACAATGCATAGTCACCTGCAGTTCTCCTGGTTCTTACTAGGACAACTCCTCAACAAAAAAGCAATATATTGTAAAAGGTGATGAGCAGTTGACATTACGCTGTTGTAACTTAGAAAAATTACAAAGTGACCCAATAAAAATTGAAAAATTAAAACTTTTTTCAAAAAGCCGTGTTTTTATTGTAAAAAAGTTTTTGTGTTTGTATTTTGGTTTTTTATGCGGCAAGTTTATCTAGCCATAGATATGAATAAAGTCTAAATTCGATCAATTACATTAATCATCAACTGCGATGCCTTTTATCAAATATGTTGGGGTTGGCTTCCAGTCTAACCGGTCTAATACGATACCCCTTGGTAAGACTGGTTGTCAGACTTTCGGTCTTGTGACGAGTTGTAACGACTGTTCACGAATGACAGCCGGGACCTACGGCTTAACGTGTTTTCCGAGACGCGGAGCGGTCTTGCTATATAAAATGGTCACCCATCCATACACCAACTGGAGCAACCGTAGCTTAACCTGATTGATCGACCCAAGCGGCTGTTATTACTTAGCCACAAGCCCCTTTCGATCGATTATATTAATATTATATATTATTCGTGCTAGGATCACATCATAAGAACATATTTGACAGCAAGATTACTTAGCTAACCAAAGTTCGGAACAGCACCCTAATTGCGTAACACACTATCAATCGGAGTTTGTTTAATTTTGACAATTCAACAACATTCATTGCGTTATTTACGTCGTCGAGCAGACAAATTTTTCGAACATATATGAAGCAATGGATTAGCAATCTGTTTCAAAATGAAACCAACTCCAATTGATAATGTTTTACGCAATTAGGGTGCCGGTTCTCAAAAACCGCGGGATAACTCAAATAAAAGTGGGAAAAAATATCAAATCTTAAAAGTACGTAGTAAGTCGTCATTCATACAGGAAGTAGTTCCTAGTCCTCATGGGAAATTACTAGCTAGCCGTCCTAGTCAGTGATTGCTTTACTGAAGTTCAGCTTCACATCATACGATGCTAAAAGTTATTATTTACATTTCTGAACTTCTTGTTCTTTGTGGATGTGGATTGAAAGATTGTACTTGCAGCTTTAAATTGCTTTTACATGGCATAAGAGTCGTTAAAGTATTAATTAATAGGTACGAATACGGAATAGATCTTTTCCGTAGCTAAAAATGCAAGAATTAGAAAATTAGAAAAAGACTGACAAATTAAAAATCCGGAGTCACACGTCATGTTAGCATAAATCGAACAGATTACCTACGTGTGACTCCGGATTTTTAATTTGTCAGTCTTTTTCTAATTTCAGATGAGAATATTTTCTTGTTTCATACTTTTTAGAGCGTGATTTTTCAGTAGTCGGGTTTTAGTTTTTAAACTTACTTTTTATTTAAATTATTTTGGGGTTTTTTTTTCGTGATAAAGTATTTGCAGAGCAACTTTACATTTTTAAAGAAGACTTTATGTATTTTGGGTAGGTTTGGACAGAAAATATGTTTGGGTCAATTATCTGAGGCGTGGTTTTAGAAATTATTCCCAATTATCGGGTGCTTGCAAGCAAAGCCGTGAGAAATAGCTAACAATATATACATTTTTGAAATATGCTAATCAAGCCCTTTCATTTGTTACCCAACACGGCATCATTAAAATATTTTTTTTTTTAGTTCATGACTTTATTTCCTCTAGATGGCGTCACTTTCAATTTAATGTGACGTTACATAGCCTATAACCAGCGGTCAATTAAGACGCTTCTAACGATACCTCATTTGTCAAATTATGATAAGTAGTTTAGAAGTTATGAGGGAACAGATGAACATACATACATACGTACATACATACATACATACATACATACCGGTCAAAATCATAACCCTCCTTTTTGCTTCGCCGTAGTCGGGTAAAAATACTGCTTGTTTTGAATTTGAAACTCAATTTGCATCTATACTTATTTTAAAATAAAGTCGCATTTCGTCTGTCTGTTTGCCTCCATTGTTCTTCTAAACTTCGCAACGGATTTTGATGCGGTGTTCATAATTATTTAGAGAATTTATTCCGAAAGGTTTATACAGGGTGTCCGGTAAAGAATGGATAACCTTGGAATAGCATATTACAGTCATGATGGCCGTTCTTAAAAAAATACAAAAAAAAATATCCCCAGTAGTAGGTACTGTGAGGGCTCGAACCACACAGCGGGAGATAGCGGATAGCTAGGGCTCCGCGTAGGACCTAGGGAGTGAATTATAATTTTATTTCTATTTTAATATAGCGGGCTTCAGCCCCATTTCTTCTGTACACTACTGTCTTTTATTATAAAGTAGTTAGCCTCCCGCTGTGTGGTTCGAGCCCTCACAGTACCTACTACAGGCGATATTTTTTTTTTGTATTTTTTTAAGAACGGCCATCATGTCTGTAACATGCTATTCCAAGGTTATCCATTCTTTACCGGACACCCTGTATGTATAATAGATTAATATTTAACTTATATATAATATAGAAACCTTCATGTTTTGTCAAGCCTTAAAAGCCGTGCGAAGCAGGGCCGGGTCGCTAGTAAAATATATAACATTTTCGAATGCACCACATATACACATGTATAAATATATAACATTAGTTTTTGTTTACACTAAACACGAAAAGGGGTCATTGTACTCATCATTTTAATTTTTTTTTCTATTGGACCAACCTTGAAATCGCGACAAAATATCAGCTGTTCCATAAATTTGTGTTCACTTAAATCGACAAAAGTATGGAACAGCTTATTTTTTTTCGCGATTTCAAGGTTGGTCTCACAGTAACAAAATGTTCAAAATGATGAGAACAAAATTTAGTGTAAACAAAAACTAATGTTGTAAAGAAGATGTTTACATATAACAAACAGAAAGTAGTTTAAAGTCATAATTATGTATTTTCAATAGGTTTCTAGGTTTTATAACATGATTTGTTTATTTTTAGGGTGCCGTACTTAAATGGTAAAAAGGAACCCTTATGGTGTGACTAAGTCTGTCTGTCTGTCTGTCTATCACAGCTGGATATCTCGAGAACCACTAATGCTATCAACTTAAAATTTAGAACAATTTTAGGTGACGTTTACCCAACTATTTTGCAAATAAGAAAGAAATAAAAATATTTATATTTTTTTGCAACAGGGACTGAAAGGGGGTCTTAAAAATTCAAAGTGGAGCTACTAGTGCATGTGGGGTATCATACAAAAGAACGCTATTTGCACATTCTCAAACATTTTTTTTCTTTTTTTAGGCCCTATAATTTTCGACTTTTGATGAAAAATGTAAAAAAAAATACCGTTCCCCCCCTTATCTCCGAAGTTTGCAAAGAGAAAAATCTGAAATTATTCTATGTGATAGAAGTTTATGTAAAGATTACAGGAAAAATAAAACGATGTCTCTAAATAGCATACTTTTTCAGAAATCGGAACGGAACCCTCGGTGCGCGAGTTCGACTCGCTCTTGACCGGTTTTTATTTTTAACTAATTTGTTTGCAGGTGAGATAAGTGTGATGTACATATTTACTCGATACCAGTTCAACTGGGATGAAGTGAAATATAGCATCTTTTCAACGTACAGCCTGGTTACACACTCCATCGGTAAGTACTCGTACCAATTATAAAGTTACTAGCCGTTGCTCGCCGCTTCGACCGCGTGAATTTCGGAAATTATTCCACGGGAACCTACTACCAGGATAAAAAGTATCCTATATCCAGGTTATAATCTATTTGTGTGCCAAATTTCAGCCAAATCCGTTTAGCCGTTTTTGCGAGATTGGGTAACAAACATCCAAACATCTTCACAAACTTTCACATTTTTCATAATATTAGTAGGATACAAATATTGGGCTATCAGAAAGGTGGTTTACGGGGTCAAGTTAAAATAGCTAGTGAAACTCTAGACATGATAAAACAAAAATAAATCAAATTTTTAGGGGTCATCAACCGCCAGTACTCACTTAAAATGTCAGTTTAAAAATCTGTTTTTTTATGTGTCAGCTTTATAGACGAGAAGGGATAAACCAATACGATAAAACAGATTTTATCAACTTCACACTTCAAGTCACACTACCAGAGGTCATTGACCCCATAAATATCATCAAATCTGTTCGCAATCTCATCTCAGTCTCAATCTGTGAAAAATTGTATAGCGTTTACGTTTATATTTTTATAATAGTAATTCCATGGCGTTTACCTACATTTTTTTAATGTGTCGCTACTAAGGATCGAATTCTGGGAAGTAATGACATACGCCAAACTAAGTAATAATAAAAATAAAATAAAATAAAATAAAATTAAAATAAAATAAGTAAAGTGTTACTTACTAATTGTTCAAAATGATGATGTTGTTTTCGTGGATAAGTAATAACAGCCGCACGGGTCGATCCGCCAGGTTAAGCTACGCTTGCCGGGGTTGGTCAGTGGATGGGTGACCACCTTCACATACCGAGATTCCTCCGTGCCTCGGAAAGCACGTTAAGCCGTTGGTCCCGGCTGTTATTCGTGGATCTTTGACAGTCGTTACGGGTCGTCAGAAGCCCGAAAGTCTGACAACCAGTCTCACCAAGAGGTATCGTATTACCCAGTATAAACTGGGTTGTGGAGGTCAGATAGGCAGTCACTCCATGTAAAATACTGGTATTCAGCTGCATCCGGTTAGACTGGAAGCCGACCCCAACATAGTTGGGAAAAGGCTAGGCAGATTGATTTTTTTTTTGTTGTTTTGAATACATAGCTGGATTCGCCGTCTCAAGAATACTGCATTCAGCATTACAATATTCCTCACAGTATCGAATTTGGCCATCCACGCCCACTTGAAATATTCGCCTGTTTCAACATATTCAACTTTAAATGCATTGTGATTTTGTAGTTTTTAGCATCAGCTAGCTCTCGTAAATAATTCTCATTTTATTTATTTATTTTATATTTATTTATTATTTATTTATTATTTATTTATTATTACTTGTCATAGTACCTACGTATTTAATTCTGATTTATGTACCCACAACTTGACCCCTAGAGGTCGAGTTTAAACAAATAAATGACTCTCTTGGCGCTGATAACTGCTTTGTTACCTATGGGCAGAGGTCACAAGGTCTACTTTCGACTTTCTTTCTTCTGGGTTCCAACCCAGGGCTATTAAAGACAGACAAATTAAAAATCCGGAGTCACACGTCATGTTATCAATCGGACAGATTACGTGTGACTCCGGATTTTGTTGTCTGTCTTTTTCTAATTTCAGATGAGAATATTTTCTTGTTTCATACTTTTTAGAGCGTAATTTTTCAGTCGACGGGTTTTAGTTTTTGAATTTACTAATTTACTAATTTCGTGACAAAGTATTTGCAGAGCCGCTTTACATTTTTCAAAGAAGATATATAGGTACCTATGTTGACTCCTGTAACACAGGTACCACCTAGCTCAGGAGTCAGGGCTTCAATTGTAAATGTAACTCCATTTTTATGTCAATAAAATATATTTTATTTATTTATTATTTATTTATGTACTTTGGGTAGGTTTGGAGAGAAAAAAGATTTTAGAAATTATTCCACATTATAGGGTACATGCAAGCAAAGCCGCGAACAACAGCTAACAATATATATATAGGTACTAGCGGCCCCGACAGACGCTGTCCTGTCTGAACAATCCCGGGTCCAATTGTATTTTCAAACCATCCAGGAACCCATTCAAATATACACACAAAATTAACTCAAGACAATGTTTATGTTATGTTCTTTCTCCAGGATCAGCTCGCATAATGACAGGTTACATGAGTTAAGTACTAAAATTGTTTACTTTATTTGACAAAAATATAATTTAATGTATTGTGTTGCGTAAATTATTTTGCATAGGTACTATTGTATAGAATCTAGTTCTTCTAACTGAACAGACAGCTGTGCTGCTGGGGAGTTTGTTCCGCTACTTCTTCTTCCCAGCTAAAGCACTAGGAAGTGGTGAAGGGCGGGCGTTTTGTGGGGACTGTCTTACTGTAATTTCGACGTTCAAAAAGTGCTGATTCTCAGCCTAATTTGAATAAAGGACTTTTGATTTTGAATTTCATCTAAATCTGTCCAGTCGTTGTTATACCACGTTTTATTTTTTTTAAAGCATCCTATGTCCGTCTCCTGGTTCTAAGCTACCTCCCCACCAATTTTCAGCCACATCGGTTCAGCCGTTCTTGAGTTATAAATAATATAACTAACACGACTTTCTTTTATATATATAGATTTAAAATGTGCCAATTAAGCCCTTTCACTTGGTACCCAAAACAACGGCATCATAATTTTTGTTTTTTAGTTCTTGACTATATGTCCTCTAGAGGGCGCAATATTCAATGTGACGTTACATAACATAGACCCAGTGGGCAATCAAGACGCTTCCCACGATATCTCATTTGTCAAATTATGATAAGCAGTTTAGAAGTTATGAGGGAACAGATGAACATGCATACATACATACATGCATACCAGTCATCAGTCGGATAAAAAATAAAATTAAAAAATAGAAAGATAAATTAAAAAACTTTAAAGTTTGAGAATGTTATCTACTGATGTAGGTGTAAATGCCTACCCCTTCGTAGTACACAAGCTTGATGCTATGTTTGTTTATATTTTCAGGTACTTTATTCTCCATCAGCGTGTTCAGTAGGAAGTTGAAGGCGGATGATGCCGTGCTCGGCATAATATCGACCAGCAGTAAGATCTGTGGGGCCATAGTCTTGGCGTTCGCTAGAAATGACTATGAAGTGTACTTATGTGAGTTCATTAGATACTTTCATCATTAAGAGGAAATGTGGGTGCTCTTTTCTCCATACAAAAAGATACATACGCTCTCGCCCGTTTTCTTTCTGGTTAATGACCATAAAGCAATGATTTTTTACAGAAATATAAATATCAGCTACTTGTATGCCCCTATGTTTTCCTTTTTGATGATATATTATTTTTATAAGAACTAGAACCCTCAAAAAATGCTCAAAATTGCCTATTCAGACCGCTGTCAACAGACGCCTAGTGTACCAATTTGACAACTATTAACGAAAAAAGAAAAACATAGGGGCATAGTATATATCCTTCTTATTCAGTTTATGAAATATCTTTTAAATTGGTCCAATATTGGAGGAGGAAATAGGCGAGAGCCAAACCTCGAAATGTGACTTTTTACATAGGCTATTTAGTCGGATCTGCAGTTGTCCTTATCGCACGAATTCGAGGGCGGAGCGCTCGCAGAGCGACAGCAATACCTTCTTAAAATACCTAATTTTCAAAAGTCTGGTCGCCCCCATTTCCTCTTAATTGAGCTTCTGCATAAAAAAACCGGCTAAATGCGTGTCAGATAACGCATAATGAAGGGTTCCGTAGTTGAAAATAATTTATCCCAAAAACAAACTTAATATTGCAACCGCAAAAAAAAATGTTTTATGAGATAAAATTACAAATTAACAATTGTCGGACTTTTTCCTTTACTTGTGCTGTGAGGCCTTGCTTCTTGCCAAACATGTTCTTGGTCAACGGGAAGTACCGTATAGGTTTTGATTCACTTGCGAATATCAAAATACTTATGTCGCTTATAATTTATGGCCGTATTTTTTATTACATTGTCTTAGAAGTCCTACGTATCGGATATTAATTTCAACTTCATACCTTCACGCTTTCCTGAGAAAAAGGGTCTTAACAGACTGCCAGACAGACAGACGGACAACAAAGTGATCCTATAAGGGTTCCGTTTTTTCCTTTTGAGGTACGGAACCTTAAAAACTGCAAAGTTTTGTAGAAATAATATAAAAACATGGTCGTCAATAATCATTATCATACTTTGTTACATTATATAATATTGAATAATATTATTTTTAATTTACATTAATATTTACAATTATATTGTTTTTCCCTTTTCAGCACCCCTACTAGAAATCTTAAACGGTACTTCAGCAATCGCCCTACGATCGATTGCATCAAAACTGGTCTCGTATCAAGAATTAGGTAAGATTTTAAATATCTAATAAGTAATTATCTTTCATATCATTATGTACTTACAAGGAAGTTTGAAAGTGGCACCGGGCGGTGACTGAAAAGTTGTGTGGAAATCGGTTGTCATGGTATGGACACGTAATGCGGAGGAATGAGGAAAATGTCGTGAGGAAAGTTTTGAGTATGAATGTCGATGGAAGACCAAAGAAACGATATTTATGGACTGTGTGAAAGATGATATGGCTAAAATGGGGGTGACTATCCGAGATGCTGATTATTTTTTCCGATTTCAGGTTTGGTGCCATAGTAAAAGTTGTTCGTAATGATTAGTACAATGACCTTTTAAATAAAATAAAATAAATAAATAAATTCTTTATTGGCATAAAAAGAAGATAAGTAAATTAAAGCCTTTAAGAGGAAAACAACCATTAAAATTTCACCCTATATAAAATACCAATTCCATCTTTCAGGTAAAGTGTACTCTCTCTTCGGCGTGGCAGAGACAATGATGCCGATAATCTTCGCGCCGCTGTACTCCAGAGTGTACATCGCCACGCTGACTGTGCTGCCGGGAGCTGTGTTCCTATTGAGTGTCGCAGCTACTATACCCGCTCTTTGTATATTTGGGTAAGACTTTTAACTCCTCAGATACCGCCTTGAACTAATTTTAGAACCAAAACCGCAGCGGGGGGGAGCGGGTAGTTGCAAACCACAACTACTGATGATGATTTGTTTTCCATCGGATGATGTTTTTTTACGTTTACATATATATGCTACAAGCTTATATACATATTACTAGCGGTCCCGACAGACGATGTCCTGTCTGAACGATCCTATAACCCGACTGCAGCGCCACCTACCGGGTCCAATTGTGTTTTCAAACCATCCAGGAACCAATTGCACTAAACACACAAATTTTCATCCAAATCGGTACAGCCGTTTAGGAGGAGTTAGGTGACAAAAGAAATATATATATATATATATAAAAGTATCCTATGTTCGTCTCCTGGTTCTAGCTACCTCCCCACTTATTTTCAGCCAAATTGGTTCATCCGTTCTTGAGTTATAAATAGTGTAACTAACACGACTTTCTTTTAAATGATGTAAAGGTTTTTCCTTATGCACACATGGGGTATATTTGACACTTGAGATGTTCTAGATTTTGCCAGCGCCTTCGCCCGCGCAAATTATCCCACGGGAGCCGTACATTTTTCCGGGATAAAAGTAACCTATGTGCTATTCCTGACTATAATCTATCTCTGTGCCAAAATTTCACTCATATCCTTTCAGCCGTTCTGGTGTGATTGAGTAACAAACATCCATACATCCATCCATCCATCCAAACTTTCGAATTTATAATAGTAGTAAGAAGTAAGATTACTTATTCTATATTGATTAATTAATTTATAATAGTAGTAAGAAGTAAGATTACTTATTCTATATTGATTAATTAATTTATAATAGTAGTAAGAAGTAAGATTACTTACTCTATATTGATTAATTAATTTATAATAGTAGTAAGATGATTACTTATTTTATATTGATTAATTAATTTATAATAGTAGTAAGAAGTAAGATTACTTACTCTATATTGATTAATTAATTTATAATAGTAGTAAGAAGTGAGATTACTTACTCTATATTGATTAATTAATTTATAATAGTAGTAAGAAGTATGATTACTTACTCTATATTGAATAATTAATTTATAATAGTAGTAAGAAGTAAGATTACTTACTCTATATTGATTAATTAATTTATAATAGTAGTAAGAAGTAAGATTACTTACTCTACATTGAATGATTAATTTATAATAGTACTAAGAAGTAAAATTACTTACTCTATATTGATTAATTAATTTATAATAGTAGTAAGAAGTAAGATTACTTACTCTATATTGATTAATTAATTTATAATAGTAGTAAGAAGTAAGATTACTTACTCTATATTGATTAATTAATTTATAATAGTAGTAAGAAGATTACTTATTTTATATTGATTAATTAATTTATAATAGTAGTAAGAAGTAAGATTACTTACTCTATATTGAATAATTAATTTATAATAGTAGTAAGAAGTAAGATTACTTACTCTATATTGATTAATTAATTTATAATAGTAGTAAGAAGTAAGATTACTTACTCTACATTGAATGATTAATTTATAATAGTACTAAGAAGTAAGATTACTTACTCTATATTGATTAATTAATTTATAATAGTAGTAAGAAGTAAGATTACTTACTCTATATTGATTAATTAATTTATAATAGTAGTAAGAAGTAAGATTACTTACTCTATATTGATTAATTAATTTATAATAGTAGTAAGAAGTAAGATTACTTACTCTATATTGATTAATTAATTTATAATAGTAGTAAGAAGTAAGATTATTTACTCTATATTGATTAATTAATTTACAAAAGTAGTAAGAAGTAAGATTACTTATTCTATATTGATTAATTACTTATACATATTATAAATTAAAGTCACTTTTCGTGTCTGTATGTTGCGCGTTGTTCATCTAAATTACGCAATGGATTTTGGAGCGGTTTTTACCATTATATAGAGAATGTATTCCGGACGGGTTTATTATGTATACCTAATACACTTAAACTTACATAATTATAATAATGCAATATCGATGTTTTGTCAACCCGTCAAAACCGTGCTTAATTTTCATGTCCATGAAGTGTTGCATTTTTCGTCTATAGTCTTTGCCTGTCAATAAATAATGAACTTCATAGCGTCCATAAAGTATTGTATTTATTCGTCTTTAGTTGCCTGGCAACAGATAATGAACTTCATAGCGTCCATGAAAACTTCCCTAAGTGTTTTTCGGGTGGTTGACGTATATAGACGTCATAATTATAAAACTTCTATTGTGTCTGGTTTAGTGTCCGCGAACCGATGAAATGCAGTACCTAAACCTTTATTGAATGAAGTCTAACTATCCCAGAATAGACTACCTAAAACACTATATATAACCCAGTGTATAAACAGTATATAGCTCCAGGATGACCCCTGACTTGATTGATTGGTAGCTTCCGTGCCTGAATTTAATTACTGCTCCATGCTTCGGTAGGCCGTATTAGTTACTACTGCTGGAAAGTGATTAACAGATTCAATAGCAAAACTGCTGTTGCAAACCACAGTAACCTTTGTTCTGTCCTAAGACAAATAATCTGATTTGTAGGAAGTAATGTCCGGGCTCTATATTAAGGATGATGCGCAGTGGTAGGTAGCCCGCGAAATTAATTTTTTTGGTTTGGGTTTTTGCAATTTGCAGGACCAAAATACATCTCTTTATGTTAGACTAGCTTTCGCCCGCGGCTTCGCCCGCATTGATGTCGGAAAATATCCCATGGGAACGTTCAAGTGGAAAACATGTCCGATATAACTGTGCAAACTCAAATCGCTGCGATATATCGTTACCGTCTATGGTGGACTTAAAGCACGCCGAGTGGGAAGTCAGCATGATTTTTTCCGACATCTTCAACAATCGTCGTCATATTTCAGCCAATTTACACAAAACCTTAATGAATTATACACTGAATCACTCCGTTCATTGGTGAAAACCGTATGAAAATCCGTTCGGTACTTCTTTGACATTATCGCATTCAAACAGACAGACATACGCGGCGGGGGGACTTTGTTTACTTAGTTAAAATGTATTATTCTAGTCATGCTCTAATAAGAAATGACTTTTGACAGAGTGTCCACTCGTTCAAGACTAAATGTTACCTCAAGATACGAACTATGACCACATTTCCAAAACCTTAAATCTCTTAAAAGAGGTAGGTACACAAACATTTTTATATTATTAGTGAATTTTAAATTCAACCCCTATTGTACCCCCTGAGGGGATGATTTTTCAAAAACGCTGTACCACATATTTCTTTATTTCCTACCAAAAGCATAAATTTGAATTTGTATATCCCTAACTTAAGAAATGCTGGGTTTCCCATAGAAACTTTCATCCCCTATATCACCCCCTGCAGGATTATTTTTTAAGACAAAAAGTAGCCTATGTCCTTTCCCAGGATGCTAGATATAGCCTTGCCAAATTTTATCGCAATACGTGCAGTTTTGTAAATTTTAAAATCAACCCCTACATTCAAAAACGCTGAACCGCATATTTCTTTATTTCCTACCAAACGCATAAATTTAAATTTTCATATTCCCAACCAAGAAATACTGGGTTTTGTTATACAAATTTTCATCCCTATATCACCCCCAGTAGAATTATTTAAAAAAAAAGTAGCCTTTGTCCATCCCCATTCCCCAGGATACCAGCCTTACAAAAATTAAATCGAAATTCGTTCAGTGGTTCTGGGTTTCCCATACAAACTTTCATCCCCTATATCACTCCCTATACGATCATTTCTTAAGACAAAAAGTAACCTATGTCCTTCCCCAGGATGCCATTGCCTTGCCAAATTTTATCGAAATCCGTGCAGTTTTGTAAATTACCCCCTATTTTACCCCCTTAGGGGATGATTTCTGAAAAACTCTGAACCGCATATTTCTTTATTTCCTACTAAAACCATACATTTGAATTTTCATATCCCTAACTTAAGAAATACTGAGTTTCCCATACAAACTTTCATCCCCTATATCATCCCTGTAGGATTTTTTTTTTAAGACAAAAAGTAGCCTATATCCTTCTCCAGGATGCCATATACAGGGTGTTAGGTTAAACGAGGGACATACTTTAACGGAGTGTAGTACTCATGAAAATGAACAACTTTTACTATGGGACCAAACCTGAAATCGCGAAAAAAAATCTGCTGTTCCCTACATTTTGACGAATTATGCGAAAATAAATTTACTGAACAGCTGAATTTTTTTTCGCGATTTAGGGATTGGTCCCATAGTAAAACTTGTTCATAATGATGACTACTACACTCCTTTAAAGTAAGTCCCTCGTTTAACCTAACAGCCTGTATAGCTTTGCCAAATTTTTTCGAAGTCTGTGCAGTTTTGTAAATTTTAAAATCAACCCCTATTTTACCCCTTAGGGGATGATTTTTCAAAAACAATTAATCGCATATTTCTTTATTTCCTACCAAAAGCATACATTTGAATTTTCATATCGCTAACTTAAGAAATACTGAGTTTCCCATACAAACTTTCATCTCCTATATCACCCCCTGTAGGATTATTTTTTTTAAAAAAAGTAGCCTATGTCCGTCCCCACAATACCATCTATAGCCTTGCCAAATTTTATCGAAATCCGTTCAGTGGTTTAGGCGTGAAAAGATAACAGACAGACAGACAGACAGAGTTACTTTCGAATTTATAATAGGTCTTTACCTATGAAATTGCCGTTTTGTATGAAAAAATTTAAACGAATTTTTTTCATGTATTTTTTATTTGTATTAATCGAAGTAATCACCCATGCAATCAATGCATCTTTGCCAACGCAGTGGCAGTTTATTGATGCCCTTCTTAAAGAAATCAGCTGGTCGGGAGGCAACAAATTCTTCAAAGGCATTTTGTACTGCCTCTCGGGTATTGAATTTTTTTTCCGCCAAGAAGTTATGCAAATTCTGGAAAAAGTAGTAGTCTGTAGGCGCAAGGTCTGGTGAGTAGGGCGGATGACGGAGAGCTTCCAACCCCAGTTCTTGCAACTTGGAGACCGTCTGCTGTGCAGTATGAGGTCGCGCGTTGTCGTGCAGGAGCAGCGGAAACGAGCGATTGACCAATGCTGGTTGGAGATGTGCCAGCTTCTCCATCATTGTGTTCAGTTCTTCACAGTACACATCTGCAGTAATGCTCACCCCGTTTGGTAAGAAGCTGTGATGAATCACACCGGCGCTAGACCACCAAACAGTGACCATCACTTTTCTAGGGGTAAGTTTTCGTTTAGGGCATTGTTTAGGTGCTGAACCAGGATCCAACCAACTTGCTGAGCGCTTGCGGTTATCAAACAGAATCCATTTTTCATCGCAGGTAACAATGCGGTTCAAAATTCCTTCATTTGTGTGTCTGTTGAGCAGTGCAAGGCACGTCTCGACGCGTACTTCGCGCTGGCGATCATTGAGTTCGTGGGGCACCCATTTGTCAAGCTTTTTTACCTTGCCAATTTGACGCAAATGGACCAATATTGTTTTGACGCTAACGTCGAAAGCTGCTGCTAATTCAGCCGTAGATTGTGTATAATCAGCATCCACAATCGCCTTTAATTCGTAATTGTCGACCAAAGTCTTCGGACGACCGCGAGGTTCATTTTTCAGGTCGAAATTTCCAGAACGGAAGCGAGCAAACCAATAACAGGTGGTGCGTTGGTTTGTAGTGTTAGCTCCGCAAACGTCGTTGATGTTGCGTGCCGCTTGTGCCACGTTGCTGCCACGACGGTACTCATATTCCATAATTACTCGAATTTTTAACGTATCCATGATGACGAAAAAGATTGAAATGCGATGAAAATGTAACACTAATCAATAAACAAATGACTACTTTTGGAAAAAAAAATCCATGTTTTTAAAATAAAATTAATTTGAAATTAGAATTCTTAGCCAAACAAAAATTATTTTGATTTGAAATGGCCAGTACTGCAGAACGGCAATTTCATAGGTAAAGACCTAATAATATTAGTATGGATTAGTATGGAAGTATGGATTTCGTGCAGATTCGTTAGATTTCGTTCGTTCGACGAATATGCACGAAATCTAACATAAAGAGATGTATTGATGATTTTTATGATTAAAATTATATAAATAATATATGTTTTATTGCCGCGTATCATATTATTTTGATCAAGATACAACCTGACACGGACCTGCAAATTGCAAAAAACGCAAGAAAATTTGAATTTCGCGGGCTACCCAGCGCAATCACCTTAATAACGGATCGTTTTTGTTATCAATTCTGGTATTGCTACAGCCTAATGCCGTGGCCACACTATACGCTTTAAACATCGCGGTAATTGTTCCGTTGTTCAACGCGATGAATTGAGTGGCCACACATGAACGGTCAATGTCAATGCTCATTGAATTCGCACTCCTAGGCCATCGGCAACGTGAATGCCGTTGTCAAATTATCGCCGTAGTGGTGGCTACACCTACGGTTATCGCCCTTCAACGGCGATGTCCGTATAGTGTGGCCCCGGCATGACTGGTAAACTCGAATGGCAAATCTATACAAATAATTATAATTAAAGTGTCTGCTTGTAATGTCAAAATAACAGCTTTTTACTAAATGCATAATGTGAAAGTATATACGGTACCTACTCAACAAAAAAGTTTTTTTGATTTTTTGTTTGTCTGTCTGTTTGTTCCGGCAAATCTCCGAAACGGTTAGACCGATTTTGACGGGACTTTCATTGGCAGGTAGCTGATGTTATAAGGAGTAACTAAGGCTACTTTTTATTTTGGAAAAAGAATTAGGGTTCCGCGCAAAAAAAACCCATGAAATTGTGAACAAAAAGTTGAATTTCAAAAATTATTTTTGCATTTGGTAGCCTAATTCTCGAGGGTGGTCATAAGCAACAGGTTCCTGTTTCGCATAAGGCGGGAGGAAACGCCCGGGTGTCACCGTTGTGTGGATCGCCCGGAGGACACGGTGGAGCATACAGTGGAGGTCTGCCCGGCTTGGGCAGAGCACCGCCGTGTTCTCACGGAGGCGATCGGCGGCGGCGATCTCTCGCGTCCGAGCTTGGTCCAGGCCATGGTGCGGAGCGAGAGTGAATGGGAGGCTGTCACCTCCTTCTGCGAAGCAGTAATGCTCGCGAAGGAGGAGGCGGAACGCGTGAGGGAGAGGCAGCCTCACGCCCTCAGTCGCCGCTTGAGACGACCTGGGTGGCGGGAATCGGTAGCCGATTCCCGGCCACCGTAGGCGCGGGTTTGCGGACGGTGAGTAGTGGGTAGCTCGCGTTCCGGTAAAGACCAGGCCCGGGTCGACGGCGCGTCGTGTTCCACGTGCGCCTCAAAGAGATGTCAGCAAAAGATGGTGTTCAACAGGGCCGATGCCGCTGGGGTCGCGGGTCGCTTGAAAAAGATACCGTGGCCCTGGCATAGGCAACTGAAGGAACACGGGTAGGATTTAGTCAGTAAAAGTCTGACACGCCAGAAGTCATTTCATGATTTCCCATCCACAAAAAAAAAAAAAAAGGTGCCGATCAAAAAGAAAAAAAGTCTGAAAAAACGCTCAGCGAAAACGAAGTAACAGCGCGGGCGGGCGATGCAACGCTGGGGGTGGGGGGACGAGGGAATTTTGTTGGGAATTGTGTCGAACGAAGTCACAGGGCATAGCTAGTTATGTATAAACATTTCTAAAGGATGATGCGTATCATAAGTAGATACTATTAGAAAAACTGTAGCAGAGTGGCATTTTCTACCAATCATCACCTGGCTAGCCTTTTTTCAACTATGTTGAGGTCGTCTTCAAGTCTAAGCGGATGCAGCTGAATACAAGTATTTTAGATCGTGTTTTGTACAGTCAGCGTCAAAAATATCGGTACGAACAGACTGTTCAAAATGATTTCAACAAATAAGAAAATTAAACTTTATCTCAATTGGATGAATGACAGTTGTCGTGACTGTCTTCATTCTGAAACAAACCTTGTAGTTGTATCATTGAATTAATATTTCATTTCCTTAATTGTTTAGATGATTTCGAACAGCCTGTTAGTCCCGATATTATTGACGCTGACTGTACTAACAGGAGTTCCTTAAAATGGTAGATAACAAAATGGCAGACAGAAAATTCTAGAATTCTTATCCATTTATTTATTCGGTGACAACAGAACTCATAACGCGTTATTCGTAGCCACATGTCGAAGGGACTTTTCTCAGAGTTCGTATTGAGCTAACATCTGCGGTATATTTTAACATTTATTTATCATACAAAAATTATAGTAAAAACTCTTAAGGGCAGGGGGGGGGGCTAAAACGGCCACATTAAGGATGATGCGCAGTGGTAGCCCGCGAAATTCGTTTTTTTTGGGTTTTTTGCAATTTGCATGTCCGTGTCAGGTTGTATCTTGATCAAAGTATGATACGCGAAAAAGAAAACATAATGTATTTATATAATTTTAACCATCAAAATCATCAATACATCTCTCTAAGTTAGATTTCGTGCAGATTCGTTAGATTTCGTTCGTTTGACGAATCAGCACGCTAGTAACGATTCATTTCATAATGTTATTAGTAATAATGACCGACCTTTTTTCAGGCATGCTTACGTAAACAAATATTTTTGCTTCTTGGGGCCGTACCTATATAATAAAATAAATGACGCTTTGGAAATATACCCGCTAAATAAAAAGATATGTAAAAGTAAAATCTTTAATTTTATATGTAAATATACGTATGAAGAAACAGAAAACTTATTAAAGATAGTTAGATAGTAAATGTCTTTTATACTCACCCTCTCACACTCTTTCACTCACTTTCATACACTACACACCGAGAGGTTAACACTCCACACACCATTTTTGTTTATTTTGTTTTAAACTTTTTTCTGTGCTATGATATACCTCCTATTAATATTATGTCTAATTAAGTTAGTAATGTAATGGTCATCATAAGGAAGAGCGCTGATGTCCGAGATACAGATATTTTTATCTAGTTCAGACACAGATGCCTTCAGTATAAAATTAAGAAAATTTGATTGTGTCCTGTATATCTGTTCAAATGTAACATATGTTGTGTCAAATAAATATATTATTATTATTTATTATTATTATTATTTCCTGAATTTCCAGCAATTTATTATGATTGTGCTATTTGACGTATTTGACATCAAACTTCAATAGAGCAATTCATAATTTGTGGACCATTTTACGAATCTCCATACAAAACTGTCAAACAGATGAATTGCGTGCTATGAATTGTACGCAGATAAATTATGAATTGTCAGTTTGTGACGGTTTTATGATTTAGAATATGATTCATAATACCTATTCCTATTATGATTCTGCCAAAGTGACCGTTTTAGCCCGCCAGTTGTAATGTATGAAACTGTAAAAAGATTCCAGACCAGAGGGCTTAGTGCGAGTTTTTATACTCTCTCGATCACGTTAACGTAAACGTCAGTTTGTACTAAAAATGAACAAGCTCCACCTGGTGACTATAATGGGAATCACAATTATTCCATACAAATTGACGTAAGGTAACGTTAACGTAAACGCGATCGAGTAAGTGTAAAAACTCGCACTAAGGTCTCAGATGAGCGACGTATGCACGCGCCTTCTATACTATCACAACGATGGGTGCGCACGTCACGCCACGACACGCGTCTGGTCTACTCCGGCCTTTAATCCTTTTGAAGGTCGATTTGACTTCGAAGTACCATGTAACATACATGTTTCTTTTTTTCCAGTTGGTTCTACCACCAGCACAAAAAAGACGATAAAGAGAAAAGACTGAACGTACCCAATACTCCGCCCCTGCCCGGCGACATACCTGTGGTTCCTGCATAGCCTGAATGATAATCTTCTGTCTACTAAACTGGAATTGATATTTAAAAAAATGCTTTGGAATGGGACCTAACTTTAGAGCTGCAGTATTTTGTATATTTTGTAATAATTTATAATTATTTTGTTGTGATATTATTATTGGTGATTAAATGTGTTGATAATATATTTTATTTTGTGATCTTTATAATAAACTAGAGCAGTGGACTTACGAGTTGTAGGTCGTAGGTTCGAATCCCAGCAGGTGGTTTACTTTGTGTAAATTATTTCATCACCACTGCTCTCAAAACGGTGACGGAAAACATTGTGAGGAAACCGGCATGTCCTAGAACCAAAAATTTTAAGACACGTGACATCTACCAACCCGCACTGATGGTCCCGCGTGGTGGATTACGGCCCGTTCCCTCTCACTGAGAGGAGGCCTGTGTCCCAGCAGTGGGAACATTATAGGCAGATTATGCTATGCTAGGGAAAATAGAGGGTAACATCGGAATCCTAAAGACTGATACCTCTCTGTGTTCCTCTTACTACATATCTTCGATTTTTTGGTTCTAGGTCATGCTAGTTTCCTCACGGTGTTTTCCATCACCGCACAAATCGAACAATCGGTCGGCTTCCAGTCTAACCGGATGCAGCTGAATACCAGTATTTTATATGGCGACTGCCTATCTGACCTCCACAACCCAATTACTGGGTAATACGATACCCCTTGGTAAGACTGGTTGTCAGACTTTCAGGCTTCTGACGACCCGTAACGACTGTCAAAGATCTACGAATGACAACCGGAACCAACTGCTTACGTGCTTTCCGAGGCACGGAGGCGCGTCTCGGTATGTAAAGATGGTCACCCATCCACGGACCAACCCCGGCAAGCGTAGTTTAACCAGATGGATCGACCCGTACCCGCACAAACCGAACAAACCGCAAAAAACCAACACATTATACTCCCCATACTCCCCAATTATCCATCATTTAAATAATTTGCCATCAACCGTTCACAGTAACAGAACAATGAATATCTCTGCTGAGAGCACTAATTTATAGTGACATGAGCACACCAGGTACATGCGAACACACCGTAAATATCACTTACTGGAACACCGCGTCATGCGCTGTTGGCCTCGTATATCCGAATTATATAATTTACCTGGGAACTATGATTTTGTGGTACAGTCGTGTGAAGGTGTGTTTGGATGCAGTTTTTGGGCGATGTTATTGTCTATTTCGAAATGTGAAGGTAAGCAACATTGGAGTACATCGATGACTAGAATGGAACTGACTTTACATGACGCCTTTGTAATACCTATAAGTACCTATGTAGAATTTAGCGCCTGCGTGGTTTTGTACTAAGTTCTGAGTTTGTTGTTATTTGGTTCAATGATACGAAATGGTTATGGTTTAAAGCAGGGATGCACAGACCGCGGCCCGCGGGCCGCATGCGGCCCCCCGGCAATATGCCAGTAGCCCGCCAGCAAAAATATTAAAATTATCGGGAGTAACAACTGACGGTGCTCCTTCGACGATTGTGTCAACTCTGGGCTAGTAACTCTGTTTAAACAGCATTTGCAAACAAAAAACGTTAATACTGATGACCTGATGCAGTTTCACTGCATAATACACCAAGAAGCCCTCAGCTAAAAAAAAATGGATTTGAAAATGTTACGAAAGTTTTCTTTCACCATTTCATCTGAAACTGCACCAGAGTCAATGCAGTTAGAATTAATTGATATCCAAAACGATCAAGATTTTCGCTAGTTTTTTAAATAGTATTTAATTTTTTTTAATTAAAATTTGTGGCAAGCCCGCCATTAGTTTATCATTTGCCCAAGTGGCGCATGGGCTCAATAAGTCTGTGCATCCCTGGTTTAAAGGCTATATTGACTATTGAATACTGATTATAATATTAGTAAAGCAGCTGCAGGAGCAGAACACCTCAAACGGCGCAAATATAATAACCTTATTGGGAGCTATATGTTTGAGCCGTTTGGGGTTGAAACACTAGGGCCTTGGGGTCCGAGTGCTCATCGAGTTTTTCGGGACCTCGCCAAGCGGTTGGTCGACTATATACGGGACCAAAGGGCTGGCCTATTTTTAGCACAAAGAATTAGCATTGCCATCCAGCGTGGCAATGCTGCCAGCCTTTTGGGCACATTTCCCATTGACAGCGATGTGGACGAATTTTTTGATGCCCTATGAGCTCTTCCCCTTTTTATTTTCTATTAAATACTTGTACATAA
Source organism: Cosmia trapezina (assembly GCA_905163495.3). Lineage (NCBI taxonomy): Eukaryota > Metazoa > Arthropoda > Insecta > Lepidoptera > Noctuidae > Cosmia > Cosmia trapezina. The sequence continues at coordinate 7,002,048 of LR991020.1, forward strand.
TATGTAATAGTACATTATGATATAAGTGCGGTAAGTTGAAAATTACAACCGATGCGATATTGCTAGCCCGAGCCGTAGGCGAGGGCTACAAGAAAGCAGAGGCTGTAATTATCAAAGCGCACGTATGTCATACGACGTTTTATAACATATTTGCGAGGAAATAAATAAAACTCGGACTTTCTTATAGGAATAAATCTTTAAAAACACACTTTCTGAAAAAGAATTTGGATATTTGCCTGTTTTCCATAACTATGAAATTTTGATACGCTTGTAAGTATCTATCGGTCGATTTTTCAGGCAAGAGGCTTAGAGTAGCCTTTTTCGATGCCTTTGAGACTTCTGGCGGTGTCGAATTAATAAATTCATCATTACTTGACGACATTTTCAAATAAAAACAATACAGCGAAAAAAAAAGCGCGCGGAATAATTTTGACTTGTTCATAAATTAGCGATGCGCACACATCAGCGCTTTTTTTTAAAAAGCAAAGGCACAAAAACAGCCAGTATTACTAATAAAGTAAATTAATATTTTTTTGTTTTTGTTTGTTGTTGTTGCAATTTATTGTCAAAATTAATTAAATTAAAGAATTAATTCTTTAATTTAATTAATGTTTATTTTTTATATTTTATCTCCCAAAGTTAATTTTATTCATAAAATGTTGACCACTTTTCTGACATAAAAACTCTTTGTTAAGATTTAAAAAAGTACCGTTCGTTTTAGACGGAGCATCATGACAAACCGTGTTACCTTATTAAAAAGAAACTCGTGCGTTTTACATTACAATAACGCACAAGTACGTAATGACATACATTACGATATTGAAATTCGTGAAATAAGAGACCCTTTACGAGCAAATGTGTTATAAATAATATATTAGTGTTAGTTTATAATAATAATTTAATTCCATATTGATTATTTGAATAAAGAATTTAATCAATAAAAAAATAAAAAAATATTATTAAATGGTAAATCTAAGCTAAATTCTAAGATTCGGAAACCAACCGCGTAACTCAAACCGAGTTACGCGGTTGGTTTCCGAATACGTACTGACTGGTGATCGCTGCGATACATGTCTTTATGGAAATGCATGCAGGCAAAAGTGCTGAGCTGTTCGGTTGCAACTATTGGACCGAACACTATATCTAAATATATATATATACCTATATAAATAAAAAGAGAAGTCCTGACTGACTGACTGACTCATCAACGCCCAGCCCAAACCTTTGGACCTAGAAAGCTGAAATTTTGCACAAAAGTTCCCTTTATAATGTTGACAAGGAATAAGGAAGGATTTCCCGGTAGTACGTTCCCGTGGGATATTTTCTGACATCTATGCGGGTGAAGCCGCGGGCTAAAGCTAGTTATTAAATAAACAACCTATGTCGAGACATAAATCAACTAACAAACTATTAAAATAAAAATTTAATAACCTAAGTAAGTAATTTAACTAAAACTATTAACAAACTATAATAAAGAGTCGAAAAATTCCATCGCATCGCAGTCGACTGGTAATATACCCAGAAGACTGGCAGCATTGCTACGTTCGTTGTATAGATTGTATTAAATGAAAGTGAGTTCAGCGCCATGTTCCACGTCATACGAGTGCTTGGCTGACCCTTGATGACTCCTCCGATTGTGCTGATTTTCTAGCAGCAAAATCACACTTACTAATATCACACTAACCGAAAACCATTTTAAAAGAACTCGAAATCAAGTGGAGGTTCCAGTGACTTTAAAAAACCTATGTGGTTCGTACACACGGCTACACATCAAGCTATACATTTCCAGTTTACACTCAGAGAGTCAGACTTCTCATTGTAAGGAAATCCTATACAATGCGAGATCAGCTTATACTGGAAATGTATAGCTTGATCTGTAGCCGTGCGTACATGCGGCATTCCCAATTAAAATAACGTAGTTCATTTAAACAGACTATGTTGAACATGTCCACAATTTAAACTAATTCTAAATTAAACTAAATTAATTCATTAAAAACTAGCGCTCTCACCTAGAACTATGCGCCGTCTGTAATAGCAAGAGTTTCAAACTAACCCGTAGCTGCGACACTTGTGTTATTACAACCAGCGCTATCTCCCTTTGCGAACCATCAAAAGCACTTTACAGCACTGTCAAAACATTTGTATAGCACCTTAAGTATAACAAATTCTATTCGCAGTAATTGGCCCTTTGACAGGCACAGCAAACGAAGTTAGATGTATTTTAATACAGCTAGAATCGAAAACACTAAATCAAATATGTGAAAAAGAGCTTTTTTTACGATAGCGCCTGGTTTTTTACTCTATTTTCGCTTTTTCGTTATTGTGAGCGAATAGTGGCCGATATACGAATGTGATTTTTATATCCATCGATAGAATTTTAATGGAAATGTAGGCATTTTGAAATAGTTTTACAGTATTGATACGGTTAGTCAGCTGACTTGTTTGTGTTCACAACGATATCATAAAACTTTCAAAAAAAATCAACAGATTATTTTTATAGCTGTGATTTGTTTGAAACGATTTATAAATGTTAAAATGATTTAACAATAAACCATAGACTTATAAAAAAGGAGGACTCAGCGCCACGCATATCGAAAGTGAAGCACATTAAGTATGCCAGACCGTTTGTACAAACACGCCTCACGCACACATTTACATCATAGTATGCCGACCGGCCGCCATTACGTGACACGAGCGACGGCATCTTTGCAGGTACTCAAATCACGCACACACAGAGAGGTACGGTGCTTCACTTTCGATATGCGTGGCGCAGATTCCTCCTTTTTTTATACGTCTATTCAATAAACATGGTTGCTTTAGCCGAGGGATCACAGTGCGACGATTTTATCTTACGGTTGCAGAAATCAAGCTGTAGGCGCATTGAGAATGGCTTCAGAATCCCCAATAAACACGCTGATGAATCTAGTACATCGTGAAGACAATCCAGGTAGGCTCAAAACTTGTGTTATACTACTTCACACAAAATTCAACCTTCCTATCCATTTTCATCCATTCCACAGTTCTCCCTTTGCCGTTGTACATATGTTATTGTTTACGTAAGCATAATCTGCCTATAATGTGATACAGGCTTCCTCTCTATGAGACGTCGCGTCGTGGGTCGGAATCTGCTACGCGGGCATATTGCGGGTTATTGGACGTCACATGTCTTCGAATTTTTAGTTCTAGGACATGCCGGTTTCTTTACGATGTTTTTAATACTACCTACCATCGTTTAAGGCTTTTTGCAGTGGGATAAAAAATGCGTCAAAGGTTAATTTTAACGTATCAAATCAATCTTCATTAATTAATCAATTTCTTGCCGACTGGTCGAGACCTCACTTGACCTTGAAGAATTAGCATTGCCATTCAACGTGGCAATGCTGCCTGTCTTCTGGGCATGCATCCGTATGACATCGATGCGGACGAGTACTTCGACACCTAAGTGTCCTTTTGTTTTTGTATTTATTTGTAAAGTTAGAAAGTCATTTACTTTAGGACATCGTGTAAATAGTGTTAACTTGTAAATAAAAATATATCTTCTTAAATTGAACAGAATATAATTCTCAGGATGTCAAAAGCCACATCAAGCATAAATGACCTTAACTCCGCAAACTCAACGCGTTATCCGTAATCAGAATAATTGAGTAAACTTGTAATTTATTCGTAATATAAACTGAGTTTAAAGACGAAGTTAATCAGTAAAGATATGGTATTCGAGTTAATTAACTCTCACACTCGCTATGGAAATAATTGCTCGGTGGACTAAAGTAGTCGGCGCGGTGACAGCGAGGCGCATCATTTATTTTATAGCTAGCGGAGCGGCAACGCTTATGTGGTATGTATGGTTTAACAGGACACAGCTGCGTCCTTTGCCATTATAAGTTCCCACTGCTGGGACACAGGCCTACTCTCTGTGAGACGGAGTGGGCCTTAATCCACCACGCTGGTGCCCAATGCAGGTTGTTAGATGTCACATGTCTTTTGTTCTGAATGCCGAAGTTTTGAGAATAGTGGTGATTAAATTAAATGAAACTGCCGACCAACAGTTAAGCAGTTTGTCAGTTTAAATGTAAGTTATTGTTATTACAGATTTTGAACAATTATTTTTTTTTAAATACACTATGCCTAGCTGGGTTTGAATCCACGACCTACGAGACCACTGGGCCACTATACTGCTTCAACTTACTTATTTTGTAATTTTTTAATTATTTTTTTTATTAATAACTTATTTTGTGCTTGGCAGAGACGTGCGACATTTTCGTGCAAACCTACTACGACGCCATCATTAAATAAATTGTCAATTGAAATAACAGGAGTAGTAATTAAAAGTAAAACATACCAACCTCTGTGCGATGTTTCATTAAATATTATGTAAGTAATTTTGAATCTGTTTAACATTTTTGTATTAAGTAATTGTGGAGGTATTTAAGTAGTAATTCAAAAATGTAAACTAATAATCAAGTTGTGATGTTAAGATTGCAATTTTGTTGTTATTATCAGCCGTTTGTGTCCCACTGCGGAGCTCGTGACTAAGTAATAACAGTCGCACGGGTCGATCCATCAGGTTAAGCTACGCTTGCCGGGGTTGGTCCATGGATGGGTGACCATCTTTACATACCGAGACTCCTTCGTGCCTCGGAAAGCACGTTAAGCCGTTGGTCCCGGCTATCATTCGTGGATCTTTGACAGTCGTTACGGGTCGTCAGAAGCGCGAAAGTCTGACAACCAGTCTTACCAAGGGGAATCATATTACTCAGTTACTGGGTTGTGGAGGTCAGATAGGCAGCATTCCATGTAAATTACAGGTATTCAGCTGCATCCGGTTAGACTGGAAGCCGACCCCAACATAGTTGGGAAAAGGCTAGGCAGATTGATTGTGTCCCACTGCAGCACTTATCCCTTTCTACTGCTTTATGTGGCCAATCCTTAAAAAAAGACTCGAGTTCGTCCCGCCATCTACTCCTGAGCTTGCCGCGTTGCCTTTTACTGCTGTTTGGGACTCACTGTGTGATTATTTTAGCTCTGGCATGTGCCAGATGTGGCCAGTCCAGTTACGTTTGAAAGAAGTTTTATTTTATTTTTGTGACAGTCCACAAAATGGGTCATCATGCCTGTCATAGACAATCTTTTTCTAGGCGCGCTAAAAAGCCAGTAAAATAAAAAATAAATAAAAATAATATTTATTTATTTATTATATCTTTATGCACAAGTAAAAAAAATACCGTACAAAGGCGGACTTAATGCCTGAGGCATTTTCTACCAGTCAACCTTAGGGTGATGCAGAGAGAAAACATGGCAGGTGCAACATAAAGGATAGATAACACGAAAATAACTATAAAATACAAGAATAAATACATACATATTATATACCTACATACATACATATATATAAATGGAAACTGCCGACATAATAAAGCCTTTTATTTCTTGCTTGTACGTTTACATTTCATTCCCCGATGGTTAGTTTTATATTAATTTGCTTATCCTAGAATGAATTTAGAAAATGGGTTGACATATCTCGGGACCCTGGGGTTCCGGACCTTTGGAAGGTGTACCAGGGGCCGAAGCCAACTCGCAGAGGCCCTTTAGACAATTTTAAATTATGAGGAGGCATTATTTAGTTATTTATTATTATTTTATTTATTTATTATTATTCTTCACAGGCGAAGGCCTCCTCCAAAATTAGCCAATTGTCTCGGTCTTGGGCTACTTCAGTCCCGTGTGGACCAGATTTTTTATTTCATCGTCCCATCTTCTCATGGGCCTTCCTTGGCCTCTTTTGCCGAGCGGCCAAAAAGCCAGTGTACACCGATAAATACTTATCGTGTTTGATACATATCTACAATATGAGCTGATTTGCTCTTAAACTTTCAAAGGACTCTAACCTGGTGACACGGCCCAAAGGAACTTACGACCCCTTTTAGCCAAATCCCATTGAGTTTAATATTAATGTGAAACAGGGACAGTCATGAACTTTGATGTAAACTTTGAACTTTCCAGAAAATTCGTACCGGACTTGTAGGCAAAACTTATAAGAACGTTATTGTTGTCTTTTATTTATTTATTAAATCTTTTTGCACAAGTAAAAAGAATACTGTACAACACGGACTTATACCTGAGGCATTTTCTACCAGTCAACCTTGAAGTGATGCAGAGACAAACAGTGGCAGGTGCAACACAAGAGATTATGCCTTCACTTTGAAAGATAACCGACTGGTTGCCATCCTCGATGTCAAAAACAATCTTTTTCTAAAATCCTACCAATGCATCGTGGCAGCTGGCTCTATCTGGGGGGCTAAAACGGCAACTTTGGCAGAATCATAATAGGATAATTAGGTATTATGAATCGTAAAACGGTCACAAACTGACAATTCATAATTTGTCTGCGTACAATTCATAGCATTCATCTGTTTGAAAGTTTTGTATGAAGATTCGTAAAATGTTTCACAAATTATGAATTGCTTTATTGAAGTTTAATGTCAAATAGCACAATCATAATAAATTGCTGGGAATTCGGGAAATACAAATACAAATACAAATAAGTACTTTTTATTTGTTGAACATAGGTGGGTAGGTACAGATGTTGTAATTTGTTGAACATAGGTGGGTAGGTACAGTAACAGCCAGAAGTCGACTAGCAATCTCACAAAACCGTGGCATAGCAATATTAGTTGTACTTATGACCTTCTTCTTTAAGAACGTTTGACAACACTACACATTGGCAACTTGTTGCCCGCTTATGATTGTTATTACAAATTTCAATAAGTGTCGTAAGCGTTACGGTGGCCAAAGTGGTTAGCACTGTGCCTCGCATGGCGAACGTTTGGGTTCGAGTCTCACATCAAACATGAAAAATATTTTTTAAGTATTACATGTGAAATAAGAATGCCGAGTTGCTAACAAATATGTTAAATATTCCACAACTATACGAAGATTCTTTCATTTTACAATTATTTTCAATCTTAGCGTCGTTATTAAAATATGAGGGTAGATTTGAAACAAAGTGATAATTTCACTTTGTAAATCCACCTTCATATTTTAACTACTTTACTAGTTCACATAAATTATTCCACTATTAGCTGTTGTTGGTTGGTGAGCGTTATTACGAGCGTTTGTGTTATCTTGCTGTTGCTATTTTTGTATTCTTCTGAATTCAGTATGCAGGCTAATATTAGTATTGAAGCCAAGGCAAATCTGGTGGCCCTATATTCGAATGGCCTTAATATATCTCAAATATCGAATGGAACCGGCTTATGCGTAAGTTTATTTTTTCAATTTTATGTGATTACTATTATTACGCTTGTTGCAAGTGTGTAATATAGTTTTTTTTTTTTTAGGGAGAGACTGTTAGTGGGTGAAGAGATTTGAGGAAGAAGGTAGCCTGAAGAGTCGTGAGAGAAGCGGAAGACCACCTCTTATTAGCCAGCCTCAGTGACGTTATATGGTAGCTGAATATGAGACGAATGGTTTCATCCCAAGAAGTCGTTTTGCCGATGAGTTCGGCACATCAGTACGCACCGTTCGCCGCATACTCCATGCCGAAGGTCTTCATCACCGAACGCCAACGCTAAGAAACCGTTTTTAATGCAACGGCATAAAGAGGAGAGGTTAAGTTTTGCCCGGGAATATTTGGACTTTGGGAGACGACAATATCACCGACAAAAAATCTTTTAAATCGTGCCAAAAAGGAAGGCTGCATTTGTGGCGTAAAATAACACGCGTTTGTCTGAAGGCAATGTCAGACCAAATACGGAGTCAGGCAGAAGCAGTGTGAATATGTGGGGGTGGTTAGGTGCTCATGGGCCCGGTGAATTAAGTTTTATATCGACGCGAGCCAACAGTGTCAACTATGTGGAAGTGTTGAATGATATAATGTTGCCTACGGTGCGTAATATGTTAAGTTTTGTGCAAGACAATAAAATTGTCCTATTCACCGAAATCCTAAACAGGTAGGGTAATTTTGTGTCATAGTTGCCGTAACTTTAACAAATTAGTATTTATATTATTGTAATATTGAGGTGGACGTTTGATTTATTTTACTAATAGAATTAAAACAACAAATATAATAACAAATACCATAAACTAATCTAAAATAAAAAAGAACCTAAAACTAAAAACCATAGTAACTAAAATATATTATTAAAAGGAGTCCCTTTAGGCAAGGTTCCGAAGATACTGGCAGCGTTCCCCCTTTGAATAGCTAGACTAATTCTTTGTCCGAGGTAGCTGCCAGCTCTCCGGTCTCCTGTGACGTCGACCAACCTTTTCGTAATTTCATTAAAAAGCCTTATAGCGGTAGGACCCCACGGACCAAGGGTCTCGACACCGAATGGGACAAAATCATATTCGGAGCCTAGAGAATATTGAGGTTAAGTTTCAATCCTCTTTTCATTGAGAAAATGAATAATTAAGCTATAACCTCTTAAATTACATAACAGAATATCTATATGTAACCTAAAATGTGTTTTTTAACATTCAATACTATAATAATAACCTAAGTAAGTGTAAAGGATTTCTTTTATATAAAAAATATTACAATGTTACCATATCAAAATTTGTTTCATTTATTATCATATTATAATAATAAATTACCTATGTAACATATATTTGTTCAAAGTAATTTACCAAAATAAATTACTAAAACAACAATTATATAAAACATAAACTGACCCAACTCGGATTTGAACTCACATCTATCCCGATCACATTAGCGAGAGCAGCCTCGTTACCGATCTAGCTAATGTTACCTTATATTTACTTGTTGAAATTTTGCATTACTAGGAAAAAAATAATCAGACGACGATAGAAAAACAAGTTACTGATATTGTCATCCTTGTCTAGCATTGACCACATCTATAACTACTCGTAGCAATGCTACACGACATGTTAATCTGTTAGCGTTGGAACATCGCTCACACGGATAAATATGCGTATGTGTGTATAAGCACCGCAGCCCGTATAGCGCAGGCGATAATGGTCATTGCGGTGTAAGTGGACTTCTGGCCGTTGACTGTACAGATGTTGTAATTTTCGAAATGAATCGCTTTTAGAGGAATTGCTTAATGTGGCCGTTTTAGGGGTGCTATCAGAAATGAAACGTTTGATTAATTTGTCTTTTAATTCTAACAAGTGTACTGGCAATGCTAATTCTGTGGCCAAAAAATACTTCAGCAGCAGCGGCTTTGTAGAGCCGACCAACTGCTTGGCGATGTCCCGAAAAATTAAGAGGGCACTCGGATCCCATGGCCCTAATGTTTCAACCCCACACGGCTCGAACACATAAGTCCCAATTTTCGCCCAAAGCATTAGCATTGCCATACAACGTAGCAACGCTGCCAGCCTTTTGGGCACTTTTCCTTTCGACAGCGATGCGGATGAATTTTTTGATGCCCTATGATTATTTCCCATAGTTTTTTTACATACTACATATTATTTTTTTTAAGACTGTTAGCTTTTAAATTATGTAAATAAAATAAATTTACTGGCTACGATATACGTTTCCAAATATTTTATAAAACCTACAGGTTGTAAGTGTAAACACTGGCAATATTTTTAGGGGTCATTGTATTCATCGTTATGAACAACTTTTAATATGGGACCAAACCTGAAGTAGCGAAAAAAATCAGTTGTTCAATAGGACATTTATGTTCGTATAATTCGTCAAAATGCTGATTTTTTTTCGCGTATTTAGGTTTGGTCCGAAAGTAAAAGTTGTTCATCATGATGAGCGCAATGACCCCTTAAAAGATTGCCACTGTTTACACTTACACCCTGTATAATATTGATATTCTGCGGTTAACAAGCACCACAGAAACTCACCGATCGCTTAGCATATTCCCAGTTCGCAACGCTCCTTCAACCGCACAAACCCAATCTATTCCTAACTTCACAAGACACCAAAAACTCGTGACAAACGACATGAGTGTAAGTGAAAAGCAATGTTTTGTGCGGACTGATTTGCTTAAATCTAAATAATGGCGGCACATAACTACGTACAATTATATATTCCGAGTGTTTTGCCGAAGGAATTATACAGACAACTTCGGGCCACGACTGTGCGATACATACGTGGCTCATATTCTGAGTGGCGAAGAGTGAAAGAATCGATGAATTGTGTGGATGATTGACTGGAAAGAAGATGACTAATATAAGGCGGTTAAAAGAGATGTGTGGAAGAAGAAGTTATGCTGCGTCGACCTCAAATTAACTCATCGCATGTCGTAAATACAGAAACAATTAAAAAGCCATTGTGTCTGAACCCATGGGGTTCATAAGAGACGCAAAGACTTAAATGAATAATTTTAAATTTAAAAACCCCAACGCAAAAAAGAAAAGCGAACATTTAAAAAGTCAAAAATAATACATATCATTGAGCCATGAAATTCGATAGAGTAACACAATATTATATACAGGGTGTTTCTTTTAAGGTGCCAAGCCAGTGCGAGCTGATAGCAGAGTACCATACCTATCGATTTAACCCCCATGTATGTTCTACGATTTTTGTATTTTGGATCCCTCATTTCATATCAATGGTAGTGGTTAAGGATAGTAGTAGGTATAAAACGTATGTTGTTATTATCAACTGAGCTCTGCTTAAACGTAGAGGAATAGTAAATATCAGGATTGACAAAAATATGCAAAGATAATAATAAATTATAAAATATGAAAATCACTAGATTTCGGATACACCACTTTCAACGACCGATTTCAGCAAATAGCAGCTATTTAGTACATTCTTATTTAAAATTGACCCAAAAAAAGATATAATTTTTTAAAGCCATCATCTCGTTGAACCAGGAAAAACATCGAAAACAAATTATAACTCGAAACCTGCAAAAAATCGTAGAACATACATGGGGGCTAAATCGATAGGTATGGTACTCTGCTATCAGCTCGCACAGGCTTGACACCTTAAAAGAAACACCCTGTATATATTAAAAGAAACGAGAAAAATTGATTTGAAGTGGAACTGGGAGCAAATATTTATTTTTATATGAAGCATTAATATCGTTTGTCACAATATTCCCATGAGAAACCGAGTTGTCTTGAAATAAATCTCTGGCGTTTATGATTGTTAGCCGAGTCTGTTTTGAAGGGCTGTAATGGTTGCATATATTAACATAACAATTCCGAGAATGAAAAAAGTAGGAATTCCTGTCTCTGTGACTCGTTAAGGCGATAATATGATAGCTGCGCGTGCGGCGATTAAATGCGAGATACTCTTATACATGGCTGAGTAAGATCATATTGGAACCATTCTGATTAAGTCCTTATTAAGTCAATTTTAGAGCATAGATTCCCATAATTTATCAAGTAGATAGGCTAGCTTCATACAGGTAGGTATTCTCATAGTTTTCTAGACTGAAGATGTAAAAATAGTGAATTCTTTAGTTTTATCAAGCTATCCTAGAACTACTAGAACACTGATAAATAAATAAATAATAATAATATGTCCGAGCAGTGGGAACATTATAGGCTGACTATGCTATAGCTAGTCGAGACAAATGCCATACTTCTTAGATACTAGGTCCATTTTTAGGGTTCCGTACCTCAAAGGAAAAAAACGGAACCCTTATAGGATCACTTGTTTGTCCGTCTGTCTGGCTGTCTGTCTGTCTGTCAGTCTATCAAGACCGTTTTCCTCAGGAAAACGGAGGTATCAAGCTGAAATTAATATCAAATACGTAGGTTTATGGTCCCTTGGAGTTCTAAATAGATCAAACTTCTAACTCAACGCAATAAAAAAATACGGCCATTTATTCGATATTTTTTGATACTCGCAAGTAAATCAAAACCTATAGGGTACTTCCCGTCGTGCTAGAATCATGAAATTTGGCAAGAAGCAAGGTCTTAGAACAAAAGTAAAGGAAAAAGTCCGAAAATTGTTAATTTGTAATTCTATCACATAAAAAATATTTTCTAAGTTGTCAGTCTGTCAAGACCCTTTTTCTCAGAAACGCGTAGAGTTATCAAATTGAAATTAATACCAAATCGTTGGTCTATGGTCTCTTAAAGTCCTAAAAAAAATCAAGCTTCTAAGTCAACGCAATAAAAAAATACGGCCATTTTGTGACACATTTTGATACGCGCAACTATCGCAAGTAAATCAAAACCTATAGGGTACTTCCCGTTGACCTAGAATAATGAAATTTGGCAAGAAGCAAGGTTTCCCAGCACAAATAAAGGAAAAAGTCCGAAAATTGTGAATTTGTAATTTTATGTTATAAAATTTTTTTTTTCGATATCCAATGTTTGTTTTTGGGATAAATTCTTTTTAACTACGGAACCCTTCGTTGTGCGTGGTCCGACATGCACTTGGCCGGTTTTTTTTAGGAACGCGTGGATGTATCAAGTTGGAATTAATATCAAATACGTAAGTCTATGGTCCCTTATAGTCATAAAATAATCAAGCTTCTACGTCAACGCAATAAAAAAATACGGCCATTTATGCGATACATTTTGATACTCGCAAGTAAATCAAAACATAAAGAGTTTCTTCCCGTTGACCTAGAACAATGAAATTTGGCAAGAAGCAAAGTCTCATAGCACTTGTTAAAGGAAACGTCCGAAAATTGTTAATTTGTAATTTTATCACGTAAAAAAATTTTTTTTTGGGAATACAATGTTGTTTGTTTTTGAGATAAATTCTTTTCAACTACTAAACCCTTCATTGTGCGTGGTCCAACACGCACTTGGCCAGTTTTTAATAATTAGAACTATCTCCAAAAAAGGATAAATTTACAAACAGCTAGACGATTCTTGGGCTCATTTTTGCCTATGCTTCACTAACGACAAGTCTTAGTTTTAACCAATAAAGGTCCAGTAAGATACACAACGGAACATAAATCTTCTGAACCTCAAATCATTTAACAACGCAAGATCGTTAATTTTCAATACAGTATTTAAAATTTGAATACCTCATTAAGATAGGCGGGCTTCCACATAAAGGGTTTTGGAATAATACAAAAGGTAATTTTCGCTTATTCTTGTTTAAAATTGACCCAAAATAAGATATAATTTTTTAAAGCCATCATCTCGTTGAACCAGGAAAAACATCGAAAACAAATTATAACTCGAAAACTGCAAAAAATCGTAGAACATACATGGGGGCTAAATCGATAGGTATGGTACTCTGCTATCAGCTCGCACTGGCTTGACACCTTAAAAGAAACACCCTGTATATATTAAAAGAAACGATAAAAATAGATTTGAAGTGGAACTGGGACCAAATATTTATTTTTATATGAAGCAATAATATCGTTTGTCACAATATTCCCATGAGAAACCGAGTTGTCTTGAAATAAATCTCTGGCGTTTATGATTGTTAGCCGAGTCTGTTTTGAAGGGCTGTAATGGTTGCATATATTAACATAACAATTCCGAGAATGAAAAAAGTAGGAATTCCTGTCTCTGTGACTCGTTAAGGCGATAATATGATAGCTGCGCGTGCGGCGATTAAATGCGAGATACTCTTATACATGGCTGAGTAAGATCATATTGGAACCATTCTGATTAAGTCCTTATAAAGTCAATTTCAGAGCATAGATTCCCATAATTTATCAAGTAGATAGGCTAGCTTCATACAGGTAGTATTCTCATAGTTTTCTAGACTGAAGATATAAAAATAGTGAATTCTTTAGTTTTATCAAGCTATCCTAGAACTACTAGAACACTGATAAATAAATAAATAATAATAATATGTCCGAGCAGTGGGAACATTATAGGCTGACTATGCTATAGCTAGTCGAGACAAATGCCATACTTCTTAGATACTAGGTCCATTTTTAGGGTTCCGTACCTCAAAAGAACCCTTATTAGATCACTTCGTTGTCCGCCTATCTGTCTGTCAGTCTGTCAAGACCCTTTTTTAGGGTTCCGTACCTCAAAGGGAAGAAACGGAACCCTTATAGGATCACTTGTTTGTCCGTCTGTCTGTCTGTCTGTCTGTCTGTCAGTCTATCAAGACCGTTTTCCTCAGGAAAACGGAGGTATCAAGCTGAAATTAATATCAAATACGTAGGTTTATGGTCCCTTGGAGTTCTAAATAGATCAAACTTCTAACTCAACGCAATAAAAAAATACGGCCATTTATTCGATATTTTTTGATATTCGCAAGTAAATCAAAACCTATAGGGTACTACCCGTCGAAGAAGAATCATGAAATTTGGCAAGAAGCAAGGTCTTACAACAAAAGTAAAGGAAAAAGTCCGAAAATTGTTAATTTGTAATTCTATCACATAAAAAATATTTTCTAAGTTGTCAGTCTGTCAAGACCCTTTTTCTCAGAAACGCGTAGAGTTATCAAATTGAAATTAATACCAAATCGTTGGTCTATGGTCTCTTAAAGTCCTAAAAAAAATCAAGCTTCTAAGTCAACGCAATAAAAAAATACGGCCATTTTGTGACACATTTTGATACGCGTGTTATATTTGATGATTATTTTGATAATACTTAGCACTATACTTTTAATTATTAAGTACCTTGATTCCAGAAGTTGATTCGGTTGTGATTTAAACCATAACATCATTGTAAAACCACCTTTAGATAAAACTGTTTGTTGGATAATGACATCTGTCACATTTACGAAGCTTAGAACCAATATAGAAGTATCTAATTTGACTAGTTATTGTGTTTATAAAATATACGACTGTTATCTTGTAAATATCGTATAGATGTTATTGTTGTAAATAATTACGTAATATTTAATAGTACCAGCAATATATTTTAGAATTTATATTGCTATTTTAATATAATAGGTTGTTTTAAACGATTGGTACAATTTAAACGATTGGTACAATACTGTCAGTGTATTGACGTTTGATGGAAAGAGGGGGTAGTAGGATATAAAATGGATTGTAATGACGTTCTCGAGGCAATTGCTCGGTGGACGTTCAAGTGGCTAGTGCTAGTGCCGTTGTGATGTGAAATAGACGTACCAGATGTCACGTAAGTTATTGTTATTATATTGCTATTATTCTGAACTGTTTGAGATAACTATAATTTATGGAAATATGAGAAATATGTTGATATGTTGTTGAGAATACTGAAATGCTGTTTCCGTGGAGTTTCTTGTTCGTTCTTCTCCACGAAGACCTAGTTTTGCGAACGGACAATAGCTTTCTCGTTAAAGAAGAATAATTATTGACAAGATTAATTGAAATAATAAATACCTACCTAGTCTTGTCTTTCTGTGGTTTTCTTTATGATAATTAATAAACATCCTGACATTCAAGGTTTGATATTTGTGTACTATATATATACACTTATAGTGGTTATAGTTATATATTATATCAAATCTAACACGCGCAACTATCGCAAGTAAATCAAAACCTATAGGGTACTTCCCGTTGACCTAGAATAATGAAATTTGGCAAGAAGCAAGGTCTCCCAGCACAAATAAAGGAAAAAGTCCGAAAATTGTGAATTTGTAATTTTATGTTATAAATTTTTTTTTTTTCGATATCCAATGTTTGTTTTTGGGATAAATTCTTTTTAACTACGGAACCCTTCGTTGTGCGTGGTCCGACATGCACTTGGCCGGTTTTTTTTAGGAATGCGTGGATGTATCAAGTTGGAATTAATATCAAATACGTAAGTCTATGGTCCCTTATAGTCATAAAATAATCAAGCTTCTACGTCAACGCAATAAAAAAATACGGCCATTTATGCGATACATTTTGATAGTCGCAAGTAAATCAAAACATAAAGAGTTTCTTCCCGTTGACCTAGAACAATGAAATTTGGCAAGAAGCAAAGTCTCATAGCACTTGTTAAAGGAAACGTCCGAAAATTGTTAATTTGTAATTTTATCACGTAAAAAAATTTTTTTTTGGAAATACAATGTTGTTTGTTTTTGAGATAAATTCTTTTCAACTACTAAACCCTTCATTGTGCATGGTCCAACACGCACTTGGCCGGTTTTTAATAATTAGAACTATCTCCAAAAAAGGATAAATTTACAAACAGCTAGACGATTCTTGGGCTCATTTTTGCCTATGCTTCACTAACGACAAGTCTTAGTTTTAACCAATAAAGGTCCAGTAAGATACACAACGGAACATAAATCTTCTGAACCTCAAATCATTTAACCACGCAAGATCGTTAATTTTCAATACAGTATTTAAAATTTGAATACCTCATTAAGATAGGCGGGCTTCCACATAAAGGGTTTTGGAATAATACAAAAGGTAATTTTCGCTTATTCATTAAATGTAATTAAAAGGGGGCGTTAATGGCGACGGCTTCGCGAAATTAATATCATGCAAAATAACAGGCAAGTCAGTCTCTGGTTGATGTTCGCTTAATAGTCGTAAGCGGTGAGCAGCTCGTTAGCAGACGAGCGAAGTTGCTGACACTTTTTAGAGGGTGCCTATATGAAGTTTCTTAGATATGTGTTCACTTTCGTGCGAGTATTTTTTTTACATTTTTTGACGACACGGTTGGCGCAGTGGTTGAGCGATTGACTGCTGCACAGCATGTCGCGGGTTCGATTTCCGCACGGAACAAATATTTGTACGACCTACAAGTAATTGTTCCGAGTCTGGGTGTTTTTCTATCTATAATATGTATATATTTACAAAAAAAAATGTATATAAGTAGTTTATCAGCCATTTCGTTACCATAACACAAGCATTAGGTTGCTTAGCTTGGGACTAGATGGCGTTGTATGAAATGTCCAAGGATATTTATTTATTTTATTATTATATTAACATGTATAAGAGCGCCTTCACATTACGTCGCAAGTAATGCGGCAGCAGCGCGACAGACGCGCTGTTCACAGGCGGCTAATTCCATACTAAAAAGTAGATGTAAAAATGTAGATAAAATAATATGTAATATTATATATATTAATATTACTACATAATATTTTATGTAGCAGCGCGGCTGCCGCGCTGCTTGCGACGTAATGTGAAGGCGGCCTAAGTTAAACATGTATAGGTTTCTATATCATGTATAAGTTAAATAATATTAATATGTTACACATATAAACCTTCCGGAATAAATTTTCTAAATGATAGTGAAAACCGCCCCAAAATCCGTTGCGTAGTTTAGAAGAACATCGCGGCCACACAGACAGACACGAAAAGTGACTTTATGATAAGTATTGATTATATTATTATTTTTTTACTATCTTCTTTCGTAGGTCTTGACAAAATGCAGAAAAAATGATCGCTCATACGGCATACCTAATCAAAACGAACAACTGCGCCAATCTTTTATGCGATGAATAACAAAAGGCGATCACAATACAAGTGTTTATGATGTGGTTTTCACATATGGCTGACCATAAGATATCTATCAAAAATAATTACTTACATCACGCTTTGTTTCCACGAAGGGTTAGGCATAGGTGTGGTGTAGGGGTGTGGTGGGTGGGTTAGGTTCAGTAAACCCACATTTCGCCACAGTTATGTTTGAAACTCAGACTTCTGTAGGAAAAATAATACGACTAACGCCAATCCTTTCCATAATACAAGGCCCATGTGCCATCTATCTATACATATTATAAATTGTAGTCGCTTTTCATGTCTGTTTGTGTAGCCGCGTTGTTCTTCTAAACTACGCAATAGATTTTGATATTTGACCCCATCATTTTGTTCCGGAAGATTTATGTGCTTATTATTATTACTTTAATATTAAAACATCCAGAATACAAACATCCAGATTTCTTTATAATATGTAACATTAAACTTTTTAAACTTTCGCGATTTGTAATTTGTATTATTACTTTTAACGTCGGGAAATAAGTAGGTACGGTCAGCAATAGAAGTCGGTTAACATTGCTACTTTTTGACATCATCTAAATTAACATAAAATGATACGATAGCCTGCTTTTTAGCATTTCATTTATTAGAGAAGATTTAATTTTCTTTTAAAAATTTACATCTGTTCCGATTTTAATGAGGTTTTTTTGCTCAATATTTAAGATTTAGAAAACAAGTGTTAATCGGCTTTTGTTGCTGACTGTACCTGTTTACCTCGTAAAGGCTCTTACAGACAGAGGCGATATCGCGAGCGATATTGCGATATTATCGCATCGCAACACCGCTACGCGACACGCGTCTGTAAGAGCCTTAAAAAGGAATATCGCGATAAGACCCGTTCTCGATGTTGTTTTATAATATGTAACATGTAAGCATGTATAACATGTAAATTAAACTTACATTTTATTATAAAGAAATATGGATATTTTGTCCAGTCGTAAAAACTATGCGAAGCAAGGGTAGCACCCTAATTTCATAACACACTATCGATTGGAATCAGTATCATTTTGACAGTACAACAACATTCATTGCGTTATTTACGCTGTCGAGCAGGCAACTTTTTTGAACATATGAAGCAATGGATTATTTATTTATTTATTTATTTATTTATCACAAACACTGCTACCATTACAGGAAATTCCTAATGCGGTAGCGTGGTCCTTAACTAAACTATCTTATATAACTATCTTAAATAACATAACACATACAACATGACTTTTGTGAATTCATTCACAGAACATGAAAACAAATCAACCCTGTCAGCCGTGTCATTCAGTGCGTGCAAGGCGCGCGTCAGTGGCGCTTTGCTAAGCAAGTTGGTTCGTGCATGTGGCACTGCTAGTAACCGTGGCTTCCGCTTCCATTAGTAATTTGTTTCAAAATTATTCAAATTCCGATTGTGCGTTTCGCAATTAGGGTGCGGGTATAAAAATAATACGCTGTACTTAGTACAAAGCGTAGTAGGTAAGCTTCTACAATTCCAACCACTTAAAGGCCAGGTTTAACAGGCATGTTATGACTTCAGCACCAATTACCACGTAATGGACTATTAGCTAATCTCTGGTAAATTGGTAATACAATAATAATACACACCGTAGAGCTCTGAGTTCTCTCTGTTATTATATTGCTGTTTATTATTGCTTGTTAACGTTTTATTCGCTGACGAGTTGCCTGCAATTTTAAATTACATTTGTATGGTACATAAAATTGTACTCTCTGTATGCACTATAAAAAATTACACTAGATTTTTATTCTTTGCATCGATTGTTCATTAAAGCACAACACACGTCGCTACGATAGTACGCGCTACGGCACTACTGCGCTACGAAACTATGCGCTACGACACATCGCGCTATGACACTACGTGTTACAGCACTACTGCGCTACGAAACTATGCGCTACGACACATCGCGCTATGACACTACATGTTACAGCACTACTGCGCTACGAAACTATGCGCTACGACACATCGCGCTATGACACTACGTGTTACGGCACTACTGCGCTACGAAACTACGCGCTACGACACATCGCGCTATGACACTACGTGTTACAGCACTACTGCGTTAGGAAACTACGCGCTACGACATATCGCGCTATGACACTACGTGTTACGGCACTACTGCGCTAAGAAACTACGCGCTATGACACTGCGCTAAGGCACTATTGTTGAGCTTCTTCTGTTCTTGTTCATAACATTTGTACAATGTTTCGAAAAACACTTCTGTTAACCAACAGTGCATCGCACAAACGAAAAACAACCTTTGTAAAGTTTGAATTTTATTTGATCTATTTTTCGATTATTTTATTTTTATTTATTTTATTTATTTATTTAACAATTTATGTACACACAAATAAACAGACAAACATAAAGGAACAGAAAATACGTACAAAGGTGATGCTTATTTCAAAAGAAATCTCTTCCAGCATACCTGCGCTAGGACAGAGGAAATAGTGTAATTTAGGTCTCAATCAACGTGGATGGAAATTAATTGCTAGTTCGATGCATGTGTAAAGTGCTGATTAAAAATAACATAAACCAATTGTATTAATAATAGTTGAATGAAAGAAACGTACAGTACGATATAACGTTCAAAGGTTACATCGTTTATATTCGGAAAAACCGGAATATATCGAATAAAATGTGACTATCGACCATTAGAAATTGATTTGTATTCCCACCTAAATTATTATAGACTAGCAACGCCTTGTGGTTTCACGCACGTATGTCTCGAACCCGTAAGAATATCGGGATAAAAAGTATCCTAGGTGTTAATCCAGGTTATAAACTATCTGTGTGCCAAATATCATCCAAAGCCATTCGTTAGTTTAAGCGTGAACGAGTAACAAACATCCATCCACCTATCCTCACAAACTTTCGCGTTTATAATATTAGTAGGATTGACGTACTAATTCCGTCACTCCCTTGAAGGACCAGTCACAAATTCGGCAAAGTTAGGTTTTTCCGAAAATGAACGATGAACATTTGAACGTTGTCGTACTGTAACCGGAATTTTATGTTTTATATGTAACTTATTAGCTATTGGCTAGACTGACGTAAATGAAGTAATTAGTTCGTAATCTTATCTGTTGAGGAAAACACTGCATGATGTTAAATAATGCTATTTATTTTAATACTACTTTGTTTTTGTAAGTCACCTACAAATAGTAAATTAATCTGCACTGTTTACAGTGATAAGATTTAAAAAAAACCGTACGTAAAAAAATAATAAATATTGAAGAATATCTCTGAAAAAGTAGAAGGAATGAATGTAGGCATCATTATCTTTACCAGTAATTAGGGTTTTTGTTGATTACAATGTTTTGTTAGACTGAGATAAATCTTATCATGAAATAAAAACTTATCAGGCCTGTTTTTACCGAAATAATTCTCATTTTAATATGTAATTAGATTTATTACAAGCGACGCAGCAAACACTTCTAATAAAACAGACACAATCTAGGAGTGTTATTGTTGAATAATAATTCATTACACTGTACGTACTTCTGACACCTAAGATATAACAATGACATGTGAAGACAGAGTTACAAAAATGGATCCTTCTAAAAGAGAACCCGACAACACAAAAGAAGAGGTAAATAAAGAAGACACTGATGAATCTTCTCCTCTGAAAACAAACCCAGAAGCATCAGAAAAAGTCGAGAAAAATGAAGAGAAAAAGAAATTGACTTTCAGAGAAAGACTGAAACTAATCAAAGAGAACACAACTGTAGAACCATTAATGATATGCTATGTTATTCCTGGTATACTCACATCGTTAGCGATACAGAATTTATATTTAGAAAAGGCCTGCAGAGTCAATCTAAATTACAGCACAGAAATATGTGATGCACTGAATTCAAGACAAACAGAAAATTATACGTTTGAGGAACAAGAAGTACAAAGAGTAACAGCAAGTGTCACATTGTGGAAAAATATAGTACAAACAGTGTTCCCTGTGATAGTAATGCTTTTCGTTGGAGCTTGGAGTGATAAGACTGGAAAAAGAAAAGCAATTATCATGCTACCAATAGTTGGAGAAGTTTTGTCTTGCCTTGGCTTAATCTTGAACACTTATTTCTTTAACTTGCCCGTAGAAGTGTCTGCGTTTGCAGAAGTGATATTTCCAGCTATAGTGGGAGGAGGGTTCACGAATTCTATTGGTGTGTATAGTTATATTGGTGACATCACAACTGTAGAGGATAGGACCTTCAGGATGGGGTTGGTGAACATGTGCTCATCGATAGGCTATCCCATTGGAAGTGCTTTGAGCGGTGTATTGTTTGCCTGGGCAGGGTATTACGGTGTATTTTCAGTGTCATTATCCCTCCATTTGTTCAGTTTGGTATATGGATACACGTTTTTAAAAGAACCGCGGCAAAGGGCTGAAAAGAAAATTGTAAGTAAAACCTATGTTATCTTAGACTGCCATAAATTTTTGAATATTTTTTATTTTTATTATTATAAATATGGGAAGATTTTAATGTGCTTTTTTAGTCAGACATGTTTGATCAACCATAGTTATATTCATACTTATACTTTCCCACCGAGTTATTTTTATCCCCGCCCTTTTATTATGGTTTCGAATCGGTGACACGTAAAATAATGAAAAAGTAGGTAGGTGAAATAAATTTTTGGATAGATGCAGTTTTTCGATATTTAAATTATTAAGCAGGCAGCACATCGGTGCACGGTACAATTTAATCTTAATATAACGAAAAACTTATTGAGTTGGCAAAGGGCACAACTTTACTACCGGGCGACTCTGAAGGATCCCGCTTTTAGTCTTTACGGATGCGACTCTACAAACTCCGTTTTTATCGGGAAATACTTCAGTAATTACTCCTAACGGCCAATGAAGAGGCATCACATTGTCCTGCATGGAGACGACAACCATACTGACCCGTACTGGATTGGCTGGGGTGTTCCATTTCTGTTTGGATTGCAGGGAAATAAAATAAAAAAAATAAATATTCTTGGACATTTCACACAACGCCATCTAGTCCCAAGCTAAGCAACCTAATGCTTGTGTTATGGTAACGAGATGGCTGATAAACTACTTATATAATTTTTATTTTTTTTTGTAAATACATACGTATTATAGATAGAGAAACACCCAGACTCGGAACAAATATATGTAGGTCGTACAAATATTTGTTCCGTGCGGGAATCGAACCCGCGACATGCTGCGCAGCAGTCAATCGCTCAACCACTGCGCCAACCGTGTCGTCAGGTACCCAAGTACGCCAAGTACTCTTGGCGCCACCGCTTCCAAAAAGATTGAACCAGTTTATCAGTCAATTCATATCGCGAAATAAGATGTAACCGCGTTTCATTAACTTCGCGGGCGGGAAGAGATAAAAGAGGTTTCGTATGCAAGAAGTGCGCCGGCGATAATGAAGTGGCCTCTGACGGATCGGAGCTGATCGCATACAGAGGCCTCGAGTTTAATAAAGCTTCTAATTGAGTTAGCATAGTGTTAAGCTCATCAAAACTAAGAATTTGCTGACCAATGACCTTGAAAAGATGCGTTTTGACACTTTTTACTTCACTTTCCCAACAACCACCAAAATGTGGAGCTCTACAGGGGATGTTTTTAAGTGTAATTCGATGCTCCGCAAGTTCTCTTTCCCATAAAGGGTGATACTCTTTAGCCAAGAATTGATAGAGATCTCGGAGATAGGACTTGGTTCCAATAAAATTGGTAGCGTTATCTGTGTAAAGACACTGAACCGGACCTCTACGCGCCAGGAAGCGTTTAAAAGCTGACAGAAAGCTCGCAGTGCTAAGGTCTGAGGCAATCTCAAGATGCAGAGCACGAGTTGTCAGGCATGTAAAAAGTCAGACATACGCTTTCCTAGTTTTTTGGCCTCTAGCACGAACCGACGTAATCAAGAGAGGTCCCGCGCAGTCACAACCTGTTTCAGAGAAAGCTTATGGTGGTTCAGTCTACGCCCACGTTGTCAAACCCTGAAGCATTAATTTAAATTTCGTTTAGGTTTCCATTAAATTATCTGACTGTTGGGACCAGTTCTATATTTTAGGAACAAAGTTCCGTAACGCGGCTTGCGGTAGGAGTTGGCTAGTAGAAATCATCACGTACGGAGATAGCGTTATGCCCCCACCATGCGACTCTCTTTCTCTCTCTCTCTCTTTCTCTCTCTCTCTCTGTCTCTTTCTATTATATACGAGTGTATGAGAGTATCGAGAACCTCAATACTGAACTTAGTTATAACTAGCTGCGCCGCGCGGTTTCACCCGCGTAGACCGGTATAAAAAGTAGCCTATTTGTTAAAAAGAAATCTTCGTACCACATTTCATCTAATCGGTCCAGCCGTTTGAGCGTGAAGAAGTAACAAACATACACACGCAGACTCACAAACTTTCGCCTTTATAATAATATATTAGTGTGATAATTTTTGAAAATGATCCAAACGGAACTTCGTTCCTTACGGGAGTCCCCGGACCGCACAGATTTTTTTTTTTATGTATCTGATGATCTATCCATTTACTCTTAAACAGGTCCTTAAATAATATATTTATTGTTTAAAAATTTATGAAATTTTCAGGAGATAAAGAAACACAAAAAAAGACACTTCCTTCGAGAATTCTTCGATGTCAGCCTGGTGACTGACACTTTTAAGGTGGCTTTCAGGAAAGGACCCGGAAACAGAAGACTACTTATTTGTCTACTGCTCATCGTCATGTGCGTTGTCTATGGGCCTATGGTTGGTAAGTGCTTCATCTTCTTTATTTTAACATCACGCCTACATTCCTATAGTACACCCACATTACGTGAGCTATGTTGCATATTATTTGTTACATGCTGCACCGGTCGACGTCATCGCGTCGCTGAAAACCAGCGCTGGGGCTCCGTTTCGCATGGACTCGCGGCATTATGCTGAGCGGTAGCCGTTTTGCTTGTTTATTTTATTTTGTTGTTCTTTGCGCCATGTTTACCGCAAATAAACGTATTTTCTTTCTTTTCTTTTCTTTCTTTCTATGTAAAAGTCCCATGACCCTATCATGGGACTTTTACATACCTCACGTAGATGCGTGATAGGGGCGAGCCTATACAGGGTTATTTTATATTGACTAGCTATAAATTGCATTCAATGAGTATCAATATCATAATTAAACAAAAAAATAATTAATTTGATTATTTTTTAGTGTGGTCATCGATTGTAGCCACTTGAAAAATCAGTTTAAAAAAATCAGTTTTGATATATTTAAACATGATTAAACATAATACAGTTTTTCTCAACTCATACTTCAAATACCAACACTAACAGCGGTAGTTGACCTCCCAAAAGAAACATCGCTCTTCATCAGCGGCTTCGCCCGCGTGAATGTCGGATAATATCCCACGGGAACGTACTAACGGGAAGTCCTCCCTTGTTCCTTGTCTACATTATCAAGGGCACCTCTGTGCAAAATTTCAGCTTTCTAGGTTCAAAGGTTTGGGCTGCCCGGCTGGGCGTTGATGATTCAGTCAGTCAGTCACTGAGGACTTCTCTTTTTATATAGATTTTATCGTGTTTAGGGATATCGATAGTCATCACATCTGAGGACTTTAGCTAGCCAATTTACAATAACCCAGTATTGCCATCTATCGGGTTACCCAGACCAGACCAGGTCCAGGGTTGGGGGGGTCCGGGGATTTATCCAGACTCCGGGCTGCTACTGAGAAATTCTATAATGAAAAAATCCGATAACATTTTGTCTGGCCTGGGAATCGAACCAGGACCCCACGCTTAGCAGTTACTTGTGTCCACTGGACCAAGGAAGCACTCAATCTTCTTTATATGTAACTTCAATCTGGTTCTTACTTATATCCTTTTCCTCCACTAACTATTTTCAACATAGGTATCTAAGTTTTGAATCATTTTGTTCTTATTTTTTTTCGGGTCCCAGCTGTCATTCTTGGATATTTGACAGACTTTACGCGTCGTCGTCATTAGCCCGAAATTCTGATTACCACTCGTACCCTGTGGTATCGTTTACCGACTGGGTAACTGGTTTGTGGGGGTCAGATAGGCAGTCACTCCATGTAAAACACCGGTATTCAGCTGCATCCGGTTAGACTGGAAGCCGCCCCCAACATAGTTGGGAAAAGGCTAGGCAGATGATGATGATCTTTTGTTACATGATGAATAGAGTCCAGCTACTAACTAATAGGTATTTTGTAAAATTACAGGAGAAGTCACAATATTGTACCTGTTCACAAGGTACAAGTTCCACTGGGATGACGTTCAGTTCAGTATGTGGTCTACCTACGTCATTATCACCAATTTGTTAGGTGAGTAATTAATAATGCATTAGTATTCAAATTATTGGAGCGAGCTTGCGGTAGGAGTAAACTGGCAGAAATTGTGACGTAACGAAAAAGCATTATGGCGTAATTTTACACTAGATGGTTCTGTATTAAAAACATAAATGTTTGACACTTGAAACTTGAGACCATACGAGATGGCGCTCTATTATGCATAATATACAGCGAAAGGAACTTCGTTCCAACCAGGTGTCCCAGGACACTTCCTTTTTGTTTTTTTTTTTGTGGATGGGAAATCATCAAATGACTTCTCCCGTTCTGGGTGGAGCGGAAGGGCGTGTCAGACTTTTACTGACTAAAACCCACCCGTGTTCCTTCAGTTGTCTATGCCAGGGCCACGGTATGTTTTTCAAACAACCCGCGACCCCAGCGGCATCGGCCCTATTGGACCCCATCTTTTGCTGACATCTCTTTGAGGCGCGTGGAACACAACGCGCCACCATCTCGGGTCATGTGGAATGGGGGCGATGGATGTCCCCGAGTCTGTCTCCTCTGGACCCATTTAGGGGGGCTGGAAGAGGGCATTATCTGCCCTCCGCCGACGCCCAGTGCACCTGCTGAGGGACGGGAGATCACAGTTCTAACCTGAACTAACTTATTTGGTCGGAGTGCCCTAATACTTATGTTCCTAGTGAGTAGTTATATTCCTAGTAAGATAGTTATGAACCGCTATCATTTATCTATATCCCAGTAGATAACTACATTCCTATGATATAACTATATCACAACTACTTCCATCTTACTGCGACTTATCTTTCTTGCGACAATTTCTTAACTTAGTTAGTTCTTCGAATACCTAAAGTTTCGGTGTAGTCAGTCCTGCTACTATTTGGCTGATTGGCTTTGTTACCAGTTCATTAGTTATTTTTTTAAAGATATGAGACCAGAAGAAGTATTGTTTTACATGAACATTAACACGTCGTGTCGAGTCGGTGATCCTCCGAGCCACAACGACTACTAAAACTTATTTTTAAAATATATGAATTATATTTTTCAGGAACATTCTTCTCAATAACCCTGTTCAGTAACTACTTGAAGCTGGATGATGCGTTGCTCGGTATCATATCAAACACCAGTAAGATCACGGCAGCCTTCGCCTATGCTTTCGCTAGGAACACCTGGGAGATGTATTTAGGTAATTAATATTTATTTTTGCAATTTTAACAAGCTTTTATTTAACTTGCCTCGTTAATTTTATGTACGGGTGCAATCTTGCTTGTGAATTTTGACCAACAATCGAGCTACGGTATACATAGAAACATATAGGAATGGTAACTCGACCTACTGCCATAGGTAATAGGTAATACGGGCTGGTATCCGCAACTCCACGACAATGCGCGTATTTTGCATGTGGGTGGGAAAATCGATTATTCGATCCTCCCCAGCTCCTCAAAGAAGGCCAGCAGTGCCTTAATATTACTAACAACCTCCCAGAGGGTACCTGGGTTACCGAAGTACTTTACCCTGTATTCGGCGACCACCGGGCAGTTAGAAGCACATGAGCTGCTGTCTCGTCGTCCTAAATGCAGGACCTTGACAGCAGACTGTGACTCCTATGACAAAGAGGTGTTTATTAAATGACCCATGGCCAGTTATAGCAACTGTAACTGTACGCAGCTGTTGTTTAGTTAGTCGGAGAACCTGTTTCGTGAGGCAGCCATTACGAAACAGGATAGTCTCCTTACGAGGGAAATCCTCAACGGTTGATAGCACTGCGATTTCCAACAGTTAAACTGAATTATGATTTGTTTTATATCCACAGCACCTATAATAGACATGTTGAGTGGGATCTCATACATCGCAATGCAGTCCATTGCCACAAAACTAGTGGACGAAGAAGAATTTGGTACGTAATTACATATGATTCTGCATTTAGCATATATTCCGCATCTTACAGCTTACTCGACCATTGTGCTTATAGAGGTATGAGGAACAGTGTGTAAAGTTCACTCATCCTCTATAGAAAAGAGAGGATCCTCCGACCAGACGGGTGTTGTGTCTGGTGGGCTACTGCCCCACGGTTGATGTCGGGATGTTGTACCTATTATGCCAGTCGCGCGGTAAACTCTGCTAGCGCGATGCAGGATTTGTGTGACGTCATGTCTTGGATGCGTAGTTCGCATGTGGCGTTATAGATGCCACCACATGCTCATCATCATCCATCTTATTTCTATCAATTTGTTGTAAGCGCACATTATATGGTGTTGTGGTGTTAGCGTACAAAGGTGTACGACTTAATGGATTTAAGATGCTTGCATAAATATACGGGTTTTTCGGTCCCGATTTATAAGGACAGGTCGGTGATAGATCAATCCACGAGTGTCACGGTACTGAGTGAGAGAGAGAGACGGAGCTATATACGACCTATAGCACCGTCTCTCTCTCTCAACGTTCAACTTCTGCCCTGCTATAAGAGCTTATAGTAAGCCCCCTGGGAGCCTATACGTTTATGCAAGCACCCTTATGCATTCTGTACCGGTCAATCGGGTTGTGGAGAAATTATTTGGAAGGTGCATTATATGAATATCTTCTTTGACATCTCTATTAGCCATCTTCTCAGTATTACCCTCCTTCTAGCTTGATCATGTTTCACACAGTCCATCCACTATCCTACTATCATACTTATAACGCGAATCCTTTTCTAACTGCTCCCGCCACAATCCGTTCGGCCAATAAGGTCGAGTCGAAGCTTCTAGAAGGATCTAGAAGCTTCCAAACAAATGACGCGCAGTCTTGTCGCTGACTTTTGTGAGAGACGTATGTCAACCGTCAACAAGGCTGTGCACTTTAGCAAAACTTGATCTTCGTCACGAACCCAAACTGTTTGTTTATAGCACTCACCTACCTAAGATAATGTGTTTATGTTAAACACTAATATTATAAAGGCGAAAGTTTGTGAGGATGGATGGATGATGTTTGTTACTCTTTCACGCAAAAACTACAGTGTACTTTTATCCCGATAATTGTACGTGTTCGAGACTTACGCGGGTGAAACCGCGGGGCGCTGTTAGTATTTTATATAATTTTGTTCTACCAAACTAATGATTATACTTTGACTTTTCCAGGCAAGTTAAACTCTCTCTTCGGATTAGTAGAAGCCATGGTTCCCTTAATGTATGGGCCCCTCTACTCCCGCGTCTATATGGCAACCATCAACATTTTCCCGGGAGCCGTCTACATATTAGGAGCATTTTTGACGTTGCCTGCTTTTGCCATATTTGGGTAAGAAGACTATAATGTACATACTTAAATATTCAGTGCGTGGTTTAAAGATTACCCAAAAATGATTGTATAAGGGCAGAGCGGAGCGAAGACGTACAGGAATCGTCCAATCATAGAATAGAAGTGCCTAGAGACGCGATGAGGATTTCAACCAAAATAATATGGTATTTTACTCTATATATATAATATATTTAAAAAAAAAACAAATAAACGTATTTTCTTTCTTTCTTTATATTATTTATATAGCTTAGACAAAAAGCAGTCGGAAAATGTTAGTTTTCAATTCAAAGTTTTCAGTTTTTCAAACTGTTTCTAATACCATGAAAGTAGCCGCCATGTTATTACGTCATACCGCTGTGTAAAATAAAAAGTGTCAATACTGATCAGCGTATAAAAAGTGTTTGTTTACACTGCCAACTGACGTCATGAACACAGAGCAATATGGCTTCCAATGCGTCCAGCGTTTTCGCGCGAAAGAAAAATGTAAAATTTAAATGCATTTTGGTGGCACTTATCGATTGAATAAAAATTTTGTGTTTTTTTTAAGGTTTATTAGCATAGAATCTAATTGAGATACTTTAAAAAGGGTGTATTACCCTATTGGTCGATTTCTGCACGTCTCCGCTCCTCCCAGGTCCGCGTCAGTGGAAACACCCTAAAACCTTCATGCTAGGTAATCGTGTGATGTTTTCTTTTTAGTACACTGTTGTAAAAAGCATTAGACTGTTTGTCCACTGCACCGGGAACGGGACGTCAACGAGAAAACAGATGACGGCACCGAAGTAGCGACAGTACATTTACTATGGCGCCGTCATCTGTTTTCTCGTTGACGTCCCGTTCCCGGTGCGGTGTGGACAAGCAGTATTCCACTCTTCTATCAAGTGGGGTTCCCGATTTATCAATTAAGTTTGGGTTAGGGTAAAGGCGACTAAAGAATCATGTTTTAGGAATATTTTGTCTTCAATGACTTTTAAATGCAACGGTCATTCGAGGCATAATTGTCCTCATTGTTTTAAGGACGAAAAGCTTTCAAAGTTAAAACGTACAACTTATTCGCAGGTGGATGTACTTCCAACACAAAAAGGAAATACTGAATAACGAAGCAGCGATAGAAGACAGTGAAAAACAACAGGATGAGAAATTAAAATTTAATGAGTAATATTGCTTTGGTTCTTTTATTATTATTTTTTGTGTAAATTGAATTTGAATTTGAAATCCTGATTATTTTTATAAATGCGCAAGTGAGTTTGTTTGTTTGTTACGCTTTCACGCTAAAACGGTTGAACGGATTTGGTTGAAATTTGGCACAAGGGATTGCAGACAAAGTCGCGGGCAGCAGCTAGTGTTTTTATAAACTTGGCAAGTATCAGTATATTTCAGAGACTCCTGATTTCTTCTGGTAGTAGATACACTTACTACATTTTTTTAAATTATTATTAAAAATTATTTTACTATGCTCCACTTGCATCACAAATCACTATATTCGTATAGGTAAGTAAATACATGTAAATCAACAAACAATCTATTTTTTTTTTTATGTATGAAGCAAAAGTATGTAAGGATCGTAGCAGGTGGCGTTCTGTAGTTTCTGCCTACCCCCATGGGAAGAAGGCTTGAGGTTATGTATGTGTGCACGTGTACATGTAAATAATCATCCTATCTCTGTTATCTTCAAACGATTGACAGAAACAGAATGATGTTTTAAATTCTTTTAGCGCTAAAATAATGTACTTATTTAGTGATTTGTGGTGCAAGCAGGCCTTAGACCGTTTGTCCACCACCACGCAAACGGGACGTCAACGAGAAACGAGATTATTCGAACCGAACGTGATGTCCCGGGTGGTAGTGTGCGGTGGACACGTAGCCATAGTAAATGTATGTCATAGACTTATAAAAAAAGATGGACTCCGCACCACGCATATCGAAAGTGAAGCACCCTACCGATCTATGTGTGCGTGATTTGAGTACCTGCAAAGACGCCGTCGCTCGTGTCACGTAATGGCGGCCGGTCGGCATACTATGATGTAAATGTGTGCGCGAGGCGTGTTTGTACAAACGGTCCCGGCATACTTACTGTGCTTCACTTTCGATATGCGCAGCGCGGAGTCCATCTTTTTTTATAAGTCTATGATGTATGTATCGGTACTTCTGCGCCGTCATCTCGTTCTCGTTGGGGACGTCAACGAGAACGAGATGACGGCGCAGGTTGACGTGGCGGTGGACAAACGGCTTACGTGTGTGAATAGACCGACTACAATCCTTTCACAGTTATTTTACGTTTGATAGCAGCAATCCAATAGCAAGCTTATCGTATTGAAAATAAAGATCACTGTGTTTTTGTCAGTGATGCAATATCAGACCTAAAATAATTGAAAGGTACGTCATTGCAAAGGCGACAGGTTGTCGCCCCGAGACAGATTGTGCTAACACTTTATCAGAGCTTATCCAATTAAAAGCTTCTAAAATGGGTTTATTTGTAGACAAAAAAAAAGCTTTCAATTCAAAGATTTTTTGATAAAAATAACTTTTTAAAGTTACTTTATTTTTTAGTATTTCCAAAATATTATGGATTACAAAACCAAATGTTATGGACTGAAAACATCTTAACAAAATCACATCGAAAGATAACATTAAGAAAATACGTAATTCTATCACAACAAGTATTTATCAAGTTTTATGTTAACTGACTAATACAACACACATACATACATACATAGTACATACATAGGTAACAAAACACACAAAACAAAATTGTTATATTATAAGATAACCATAAACATTAAGATGTAAATATTAAATGATAAGTCCTTATAATTCCTTATACCAACACCATTCCATTCCATTACTGCTGAATAAACATCTGATTTATTGAAGAGTAGCTTTGCATGTGACCTTGTTACACTTCTGATATCTGTAATTTGTGTAGTGTAAGGTCGAAAATAACAGAAACGCAAAAAAGTTACGCTTGACGCGGTGCTACAGCAATACCGTGTCGTAGTAATGCCGTAGCGCGTAGTGCCGTATCGCGTAGCGTCTGCGTCGTAGCGCAGGATTTTCGTAGAGCGCAGTATTGTAGAGCAATTATATCGTACCGCAGTAATTTCATAGTGCGTAGTGTAGTGTCGTGTGGAATTTTTATCGCTGTGGGAGCTTACAATCGATCCTAAGAGATCCGAATCCGAGAAACGTCGGTCCGAAGTAGCCACAGTACTATTTGTATGAAGTCCGTCCGTCCGAATTTAGAACATTCCCAATTCGGATTGAACTCGGATCTTGAATTCGGATTCGGATCGGACGTAGTGTGAAACCGCTCTAAAACTTAAAAATAATTAATTATCTGTCAGCCTTTTCCCAACTATGTTCTAGTTGGCATCCAGTATAACCAGATGCATCTGAATACCAGTATTCTACATGGAGCGACTGCCTATCTGACCTCCACAACAGGGTAACACTGACACTGAGTGGGTGGGACTAGTTGTCAATACAAAAACCGAAAAACAATTGTAGTAAAATGATTATAGGTATAAGCTACAATTACAATAAACAAATTTTCAAACAGCTATGTCGCTGAGGAATGAGCATCCTCCGCCACAAGAATGCGCAGACACTGCCGTGACTCAAAGATACAAAAAGCATCTACTTACTCGTATATACACTTATTCTAAAATAATGTCGCTTTTCGTGTCTGTGTGTGTAGCCACATTGTTCTTCTAAACTACCCAACGGATTTTAATGCGGTTTTCACTATTATTTAGAGAATTTATTTCGAAAGGTTCATATGTTTAGTACATTAATATTAGAAATCTTCATGTTTTGCCAAGTCATAAAAACCATGCGAAGAGGGCCGGTTCGCTAGTATAGAATAAATAAAAAAAAAACAAAAAACCCAATAATGTGAGTATAAGTACATAATATATTCATCACTTGACCCGATTGATCAATCAATTACTCCCGATGGCTTAAACAAAGCCCACCAATACATCTTGCACAGTAGATATATTTTTAAAGCAATAATCCATTAAATTTTATTTTAATTGCTCTGCTTGTTGCTTCTCGGTGTCCTCCTTCAGGGCTTCGTTTCTCAATCTATCTTTTTTGTGTTCGAAGTACAGCCACCTGTAAATAAATTGTATGCTTTAGTTAAAAGGTTTTTTGATGAATAATCCTCCTTAAAAAAGAAATTAATGTAATTATAGTGAGAGACTGTAGAAGTGACTTTACTGGATTTTTTTTGGCGGCAGAAAATACTAGATTTTGCATTTAACTTTAAACTGAAGTACCGGGTGCGGCGATTGAACTGTCCGTCTCTATCTAACTGGTTTTTCGAACCACTGAATCGAACGCCGCCAAAATTTCAAAGGTTGGTCTTTGACATGTTCTCTATCATCAATTGAAGTGATTCTGTTGTGAGAGAAACACATTCGAATTTAGAACAATGGATTTAAAACGAAATTCAGTGATTGCTCTTCATTTGGAGGGTTAATCGAATATCTAAATACGTCGAGCGCTGCCAAATCTTCAATTGAACGAGAAATTTGTGCATCGCACTATTCAACGTTATAATGAGACTGGTAGCGTTAAGAAACGCTACGGTGGCGGACGACGCTGTACTGCAACGGTGCCAGCAGTTGTCCAAAAGGTGCGTCATCGATTAGACAGAAATCCAGCGCGCTCAGCCAACCAGCTCGCGCAAGATCTCGAGGTGAGCGATCACAGCGTTCGTCGCATATTGAAAGAAAAGCTTAAAGTCAAACCATTAAAAAAAACCTTTGTCAGGAACTCACTGCTTTACAGCGTAGCAAACCGTTGGATCTATCAAAAGAGCTGATTGGCTTGCTCGACTCTGGCGAGCTACCCAATTTTTCAGATGAGAAAACTTTTTGCGTTCAACAGTTTTTAAACAAACAAGATTTCCGTGTTTGACTGAAGGGGCGTGTCAGTAACCATACAGTCGAATTGCAAGTCACTCGACGCCAAGGAGCCGACCAAATCATGGTCTGCACGGAGGTGTCTGAAAAATGCCCTTCTCCGCTCGTTTTTCTTCCAATGAGTCGCATTCAAGGCAAAATAAACCAACAAATCTATCGAGACAAAGTCTTGACCAGGGCTGATACCATGGGCACGCAACACATTCGGTTTTGAGCGTTGGACTTTCCAGCAAGACTCAGCACCATCACACAAAAAAATTGGAACGCAAAATTGGTTGAAGGCAAACGTTCCAGTGCTGATCGACCGAGATATGTGGCCGTCGTCATCGCCCGACTTGGATCCGCTGGACTTTTGTATTTGGGGTGTTTTACAGGCCAGGGCCTGTGCTAAAAAATACACTTCGCTGGAAGCGCTTAAAGTTACTCTTACCCGAGAATGGAATTGTTTGAGTGACGACGTCGTTCGAGCAGCCTGCGCTTCTTTCAGAAAGAGACTTCATCTTGTAGTAAAGGCTAAAGGCGGTTTAATTCCTTCGGAATCAAATAAACTTAGAACTTTATAGACATAATAAAACTTTGAACTTTCTATTTTCACATGGCAAAAGTGTATAAAATAAATATTGAAAATTAACAGAAATATTTAATTTTCACATACGGACAGTTCAATCGCCGCACACGGTATGTCAATATTCAATCGTTAACACCGACTAATGGACACGGCACAGGTTCGCCATTATTTAAAATTATTGGTATAATTGACAAGAAGAAATAAAACATGGACCTCCAATGGCAATGGCTACTGGTAACGATCATAGGAAAAAAAAAACCGGTCAAGAGCGAGTCGGACTCGCGCACCGAGGGTTCCGTACCATCATTTATATGTAATTTTTGTTGATGATTTCTGAAAAACTGTGCTATTTAGAGACATCGTTTTATTTTTCCTGTAATATTTACATAAACTTCTATCACATAGAATAATTTCAGATTTTTCGCTTTGCAAATTTCGGAGATAAGGGGGGGGGAACGGTATTTTTTTTTACATTTTTCATCAAAAGTCGAAAACTAAGCGGGCTAAAAAAAGAAAAAAAAATGTTTGAGAATGTGCAAACAGCGTTCTTTCATATGATACCCTACATGCCCTAGTAGCCCCACTTTGAATTTTTAAGAGTCCCTTTCAGACCCTGTTGCATAAAAAATATAAATATTTGTATTTCTTTCTTATTTGCAAAATAGTTGGGTAAATGTCATCTAAAACTGTTTCAAATTTCAAGTTGGTAGCATTAGTAGTTCTTGAGATATCCAGCTGTGACAGACAGACAGACAGACAGACAGAAAGACAGACTGAGTCACACCATAAGGGTTCCTTTTTTACCATTTTGGTACGGAACCCTAAAAACCACCAGCACTCTTGACACTTAGATGTGTAAAGAATGTGTCCACATATCGAAGTGTCAAGAGTGCTGGTGGTTTTATACGGATAGATAAGGTTGCCATACACTTGTTCAAGTCAGCACAATCTCTTCATCAATATTAAATTTGTTGACCAACAAAGCCAACCCGAAGCAATTACTACGACGAACTCTTTTCGGCATCCACCCTCGCTGAATCATGTTCGGTGCCGGTGGATTGGTATTTATGATAAATAATAAGGCACGTAAGGTACGATTCAAATCTTACCCAAATATGGCAATAGCAGGCAAGGTCATTAATGCTCCTAGTAAGAAGACAGCTCCTGGCAGTATGTTGAGGGTCGCCATGTAGACCCGGGAGTAGAGGGGCCCGTATAGTAAGGGCATTGTGGCTTCTGCCAGTCCAAAGAGAGAGTTCACCTTGCCTGAACAGTTAAATATAGCATTAGAAAGGTAGGTACAGACGCCAGCACATCAAGCTACTACAATCTGTCAAATTTCTATAATAGATTTTCATCTTTATCGCTACATGAGGTTCAAGGTTGATTCGTAAATCTCTCAATATTGCGAGTACAAACTTACATTTACTGTTCGAATGTATGGGAGAACATGTTTTTCAACTGTAATGTTAAGTTTGTTCTTGGGATAATTTCATCCCAACTACGGAACACTTCATTGTGCGTAGTCCGATACGCACTCGGCCGGTTTTTTTTTTTAGTTCATATGACATAGTTTTTGGGTTTATCTTGGACATTATACTGACATCGGTGAAGGAAAACATCGTGAGGAAACCTGGATTTATAGTTCTAATCCAGAAATGTTCGTACTTTCTCATATGAAACAATATGGGCTGTCAAAAGTGACCTATTATTTTGTCGCTCGTATAGGCTGGTATAATTAGGTCCATTAAGTACCTATTGTTACCTATGTTGTGTGCCTTTTAGTCTTTTCTTTCTTTCATTGTTCCATCGTGATCGAGGTGCTAATGATTTTGTACCAAGTATATCAGTGGATTACTCACCAAATTCTTCTCCATTCACTAACTTTGTGGCAATTGACCGCATTGCAATAAACGAAGTGCCATTCAAGATTTCTAGAAGAGGTGCTGTGAACAGAAAATGGCTATGATGAGAACTGCGTTACTGTTGG
Source organism: Cosmia trapezina (assembly GCA_905163495.3). Classification (NCBI taxonomy): domain Eukaryota; kingdom Metazoa; phylum Arthropoda; class Insecta; order Lepidoptera; family Noctuidae; genus Cosmia; species Cosmia trapezina. The sequence continues at coordinate 7,038,353 of LR991020.1, forward strand.
AAATAAAGGATTAATTAAGGGCATTACAGGACCTAAACGCAACTAACGCAAGTTTTATAATGCATAAAGTACCTATATGATCTATTTTTTTATTTTTTATTTTTATTTATTAAGGGATAATAAACAACTACAATATTTATATACACATACGATTAACAAAACTTTGAGTAGTAATGTTGCAGTCCACTGCATTATCCACAGATAAAACTTATTTGATGATAAATTGTTGCCACTAGGCGAGCAATACCAAAATAAAATAAACAAATATTTGAGAATTAAATAGATAAGTTAAGTACTATAAAGCTAGCTATAGCTACAAAACCAAATCAGATCAGATACAATTACAAACAATTTCATTTCTTTTACTTGAATTATGCAATAAATAAATAATAATAATAGTAAGATTACAATTCAGATTCAGATAAAATTTTCATAATATTACATTTAAAGTTATTTTTCGAGCATGCAAATATATCTTGATGACACGGTTGGCGCAGTGGTTGAGCGATTGACTGCTGCGCAGCATGTCGCGGGTTCGATTCCCGCACGGAACAAATATTTGTACGACCTACAAGTATTTGTTCCGAGTCTGGGTGTTTTTCTATCTATAAGTATGTATTTACAAAAAAAAAATGTATATAAGTAGTTTATCAGCCATCTCGTTACCATAACACAAGCATTAGGTTGCTTAGCTTGGGACTAGATGGCGTTGTGTGAAATGTCCAAGGATATTTATTTATTTATTTTATATCAATATCAATGAAATTTGAATTATAGGATTCCAACATTCTATGAATAGGGCAGCGTAAGCCAGAGTTCGTACGACAAGAACTAAGCGCGAACAGAGTACGTGCACGAACCTGACGCACATGAACTGTTCGGGGGACAGAATAACACAGCTTACTCGTCAGATCAATGGCATCAAAATGATTGTGGACAATATCAAAAAGCACATTAGCCTCCAGGTATTTGCGCCAGTTCTCCAAGCTAATAAGCTTGTACTTATCAAGAAGTTGGGAGTATGACAGATAAGTCTTAGTCCCATAACATCTGTAGTACATAGCACGGAGGTACTTGCGCTGGACCCTTTCTATTCCACCTACGTGCTTTTGGTAGAATGGGTTCCAAATAGGGACCGCATATTCTAACTGAGAGCGAATGAGCGTCTTATACAGATTGAGATAGGTTGAGGTACGCTTAAATTCTGACGAAGATCTCATCACAAATCCATACATTTTAAAAGCACTATTGACTATGGCTTCAATATGCTGGTTTAAGGACAGTTTGCCATCAAAAAGAACACCTAGATCCTTCACTATAGAAGTATAATTTAAGGGGACACAGTTAAGGTTGTAATTGAAATTGAAGATAAAATTATTCTTGGTAAAGTGTATATAGTTACACTTGGGTATACTAAGATGCAGCTTATTGACAATACAATAGGCAGTTAGTCTGTCCAGGTCCTCCTGAAATGACTAGCAGTCGTCCATAGTACGTATCACTTTAAACGCCTTCAAGTCATCAGCGTACATCAAGAATTTGGACTTTTTAAAACATTTCTTAATATCGTTGATGTAAATAATGAATAATAGCGGTCCCAGAATAGAGCCCTGTGGAACTCCGGAAGTAATATTAACAGAGACAGACTGGTGACCATTAACCACAACCCTTTGTGATCGGTTTTTGAGGTACGACACAAACCAACGCAATAAATTTCCGCGTATTCCATTAAAAGCAATTTTATTCAGCAGAATTTCATGATAAACCTTGTCAAAAGCTTTTTTAAAGTCGGTGTAGACTGCATCTATTTGCAGTCGTCTATCAACATTTTCAAAAAGGTAATTAGCAAATATTAACAGGTTAGATGTTGTAGATCGGCGCTTAACAAACCCATGCTGTTCAGGAATCTACTGCAGTAAACAGAATTAAAAAAATATATGATAAACTTCAGGATATTATGCTATGATACGATAGAAAAAAATCACGAAGATACCTCTAAAAATTTCTTTTATCGATTAAAAAACACATGAATTCATTCAGATTTTTTAAAGATTATTCTACAAGTAACATATTAACGTAACAGTATTTTAATTTTTTAGTACAATCAGTAGATTTTTTGTAAATAGATAATTGCTCCATATTTTGCAATAAATTACCAGTATCATCGCGCTTCTCTTTCTTTTCTATGCAGCCCGACATTCACCGCGCTTTAAGTCTTGGTAGTCCCTTATAGAATAACGCTATAATGGTATCGTGTGGGAAATATAATCATCACAGTTCAAATTCAAGCATAGTACGAGGTACGTTCCATCGTTTCTCTTCGGAAAAACCGAAATATAGCAAATGAAATGTGATTATCGACCAAAAGAAATTGATATAAATTCCCACCTAAATTATTATAGATTGACGCACTAATTCCGTCACTGCCCTAATGAATCAGTCACATTTAATTCGGCAAAGTTCGGTTTTTCCGAAGATAAACGATGGAACATCTGAGTCCTGTCGTAGGTACATACATAATATAATGTGATATAACTAGGCTGGTGGTTGATGGGGGTATAGGTGCTGGGGAAATGTGGGTTCACCTCTGTCCACCCTTCGTGAAAAACAGGCGTGATGTTATGTTTATGTAATTAGGTCACAGAAAGTCGCTGATGTCTTATCACACAATCAATCTGCCTGCCTTTCCCAACTATGTTGGGGTCGGCTTCCAGTCTAACCGGATGCAGCTTAATACCAGTATTTTACATGGAGCGACTGCCTATCTAACCTCCACAACCCAGTTACTGGGTAATACGATACTCCTTGGTAAGACTGGTTGTCAGACTTTCGGGCTTCTGACGACCCGTAACGACTGTCAAAGATACACGAATAACAGCCGGGACCAACGGCTTAACATGCTTTCCGAGGCACGGAGGAATCTCGGTATGTAAAGATGGTCACCCATCCACTGACCAACCCCGGCAAGCGTAGTTTAACCTGACGGATCGACCCGTGCGGCTGTTATTACTTAGCCACGAGCTCCTCTTATCACACAATTCCATTAAATTCTGTTCACATGTGCGTGGTCTACCCACTTCATTGTAGGTAATGTCTGAGAAGCTTACCCGAATAGCAATTTTTGAATCATTTAATTATTTAGTACAGCTATAAGCCCTTTTTTTATGGGAAATTATCAATGATTTTACTCGCTCTTGGCGGAGCGGGAGGGGTTATCAGCCTTTTACTGACTTCCTTCAATTAGACCAGTGCAGAAGCCTTTGAAAATGGTAAAAAGTGAAAAAAAATATAGTAGGATGAAACCCATTGGAAAAGGAAGAGAATGTAACAAAAATAAAATGAAAAATAAATTACGGGCGATCTGAGGTCGGGAAGTGGATGGGAAGTGGTTTTAAGGGATAAACACAGTTTATCTCGATTTCTGGCAAAACTACAAGTCCTATGGAAAAAAGTTAAATACCAAAGTTGGAGGTTATAAAAAGATCGACAACTTTTGTATTTAGTTACACTTTATTCTCATAACCTCACAATTTATGTGAAAAATTCAAATAATCAAGTTTTTTTATTTTTAACTTTTACAAAAAATTTTTTTTTTTTCACGAAATTTGGTGAAAACTTACCTTTTTATGTCCCAAACACACTATAATTTTTTCACCTTATTTTGACTTATTATCGAAAAAATACCCTAATTTTCAATCGAAAATTCTGAAGTCAAAATATCGGCTTTTTTTTAAAAGTCGGTGGGTTTTTTGTTCGTTGAAATCTCTACTTTCTGATAGAATAAAAAAATATACATTACTATGGTAAATGTTCTCAGAAAATGCAAGCTAATAAAGTTAATATTTAATAAGATATCTACAATATTTTGAGAAAGTTGAGTCTTCTTTATATTATATGCGTAGATGCCTATTTATTGCTATTTTAACCGCTTGAGTCTTTTTGGGACTTATTCTAACCAAAAAAAAAATTGGCATGAAAAAGTCCCGCGCTACAATTTTCGGATTCGAGTTTTTTTCGTTTCTTTGCATTTTCTGAGAACATTTAACATAGTAATGTATATTTTATTTTATACCATTAGAAAGTAGAGATTTCAACGAACAAAAAACCCACCGATTTTTTTTAAAAAGCAGATATTTTGACGTGAGAATTTTCGATTGAAAATTAGGGTGCTTTTTCGATGTTAAGTCAAAATAAGGTGAAAAAATAATGTATTTTAAATCAAAAAATTACAGTGTGTTTGGGACATAATAAGGTAAGTTTTCACCAAATTTAGTGAAAAAAAGAATTATTTTGTAAAAGATAAAAATAAAAAACCAAAAACTTGGTTATTTAAATTTTTCACATAAATTTTGGGGTTATGTGAAAAAAGTGTGAACACAAAAAATGTCGATTTTTTTATTACCTCCAACTTTGCTATTTAACTTTTTTCCATAGGACTTGTAGTTTTGCCGGAAATCGAGATAAAGCGTTTTTTACCCTTAAAAACACCCCCCATCCACTTCCCGACCTCAGATCGCCCGTAATTTATTTTTCCTTCCATTTTTAGGGTTTCGTACCTCAAAAGGAAAAACGGAACCCTTATAAGATCACTTTGTTGTCCGTCTGTCTGTCTGTCTGTCAGTCTGTCAAGACCCTTTTTCTCAGGAACGCGTGGAGGTATCAATTTGAAATGAATATCAAATTCGTAAGTCTATGGTCCCTTGGAGTCCTAAAAAACTCAAGATTCTAAGTCAACGCAATAAAAAGATACGGCCATTTATGCGACATATTTTGATACTCGCAAGTAAATCAAAACCTATAGGGTACTTCCCGTTGTCCTAGAATCATGAAATTTGGCAAGAAGCTAGGTCTTACAGCACAAATAAAGGAAAAAGTCCGAAAATTGTTAATTTGTCATTCTATCGCATAAAAAAATATTTTCAAGTCTGTCAGTCTGTCAAGACCCTTTTTCTCAGAAACGCGTGAAGGTATCAAGTTGAAATTAATATCAAATACGTAAGTCTATGGTTTCTTGGAGATCTAAAAAAATCAAGCTTCTATGTCAATGTAATAAAAAGATACGGCCATTTATGCGACATATTTTGATACTCGCAAGTAAATCGAAACCTATAGGGTACTTCCCGTTGTCCTAGAATCATGAAATTTGCCAAGAAGCTAGGTCTTACAGCAAAAATAAAGGAAAAAGTCCGAAAATTGTTAATTTGTCATTCTATCGCATAAAAAAATATTTTCAAGTCTGTCAGTCTGTCAAGACCCTTTTTCTCAGGAACGCGTGAAGGTATCAAGTTGAAATTAATATCAAATACGTAAGTCTATGGTTTCTTGGAGATCTAAAAAAATCAAGTTCCTATGTAAATAAAATAAAAAAATACGGCCATTAAAGCGACATAGTTTGATTCTCACAAGTAAATCAAAACCTAGCTATAGGGTACTTCCCGTTGACCTAGAATAATGTTTTTTTTTAAGAAGCAAGGTCTCACAGCATAAGTAAAGGAAAAAGTCCGAAAATTGATCATTTGTAATTTCACATAAAAAAAATATATTTTTGGGATTTTAATGTTAAGTTTGTTTTTGGGATAAATTCTTTTCAATACGGAACCCTTCATTGTGCGTGATCCGACACGCACTTGGCCGGTTTTTGTTATATTCTCTTCCTTTTCCAATGGGTTTCTTACTACTATTATTTTGTTTTGTTTCAAAAATTATCGACACTGGTCTAAATTGCCTGTGCCAGGTCCACGGTATCTCTATCGAACAACCTGCGACCCTGGCAGGACAGCTACAAGCCCTTAATACTCAATTAAAATACCTTTTGATCAAAAATGTAAAAAAAATACCGTTCCCCCTCCCCCCGTATCTCCGAAGTATGCATAGAGAAAAATCTGAAATTACTCTATCTTATAGAAGTTTGTGAAAAGATTACAGGAAAAACTAAGCGATGTCTCTAAATAACACACTTTTTCATAAATCGAAACGGAATCCTCGCGGCCTCGGTGCGCGAGTCCGACTCGCTCTTGACCGGTTTTTTATTTTTGTTGTACCGTGCTCCAAGCCTTTGGCAGCCTCACAACTCTGGCCCAAATACAGCTATTTAAAATTCTATTCAATCACAATACATCATTTTTAGATTCAATATTAAATTGTTGAACCGTCATGATAAACCTTAATGTTCTCTAGTTTCATATTATAACGAAAAAGCTGCTCTATTTGGGCTTTATTAAATTTAATCAATAAGTGCGCTTATTGAAATAAATAAATAAACAATTGACCTTAGAATGGAAGGTGACTTTTGGGATTTAGATTACAAATAGACATATGTCTATCGCTTTACTTTGAGACAAACCTGTAGATGTTATCTTCCAGAAACAAATGCGACACGATACATATTTTCTTAAACTGATTGATAAAAAGACTTTTTAACCGACTTCAAAAAGGAGGAGGTTCTCAATTCGTCGGAACCTTTTTTTATTTTATTTTTTATGTATGTTTCCCGATTACTCGAAAATGGCTGGACCGATTTGGATTTTTCTTTTTTTGTTCGAAGGGGTATACTTCCCAAGTGGTCCCATGATCATCAAGTCAGGATCTGATGATGGGATCCCATGGAAATCGAGGGAAACCCTCAAATTTTATGGGCACACTTATATCGATTTCGGTATGTTTTATAGTAACTCGTGCATTTGCTTTCGGAAAGTACCATTTGGTGAACTGGAACTGATGATGAAGACCACAGATGGTCATCGGAAATACTCAATCATATCTAAGTATATCACAGGTTGCGATTCGATTACTTTAATATGGTTTATGCTCGTCAAAATGCATAATGGTGATGGTGACTTCACCATGAGCTCCAGTTCTCCTGGTTCTTACTAGGAGAACTCCTCAACAATTAACGTCCCTGCATCGGGAAAAGCAATATTTTGTAAAACGTGATGAGTAGTTGAGATTGGGTTATTGTAACTTAGATAAATTACAAACTGACCCACTAAAAAGTGAAAAATAAAAACTTTTTTACAAAAAACAAAACCGACTTCCAAAAAAACACTAAAAAGTGAAAAATAACTTTAATTTCGGAAGTCGGGGGCAAAAACCTACAATACAGATCCAAAGACACCGACTTCCGAAATTAAAGTTATTTTTCACTTTGTAGTGTTTTTTTGGAAGTCGGTTTTGTTTTTTGTAAAAAAGTTTTTATTATATTTTTTTTTCCATACCTGTTTCACGCGGTTTTTACGACTTGACAAACCATCGAGATTTTATTATTAGTTTACTATTGACTTATCACACTAATATATAAAGGCGAAAGTTTGTGAGTGTACGTGTGTTGTGTGTAGGTGTGTATGTTTGTCACGCTCAAACGGCCGGACCGATTTGGATGAATTTTTTTATGTAGATAGCTTATACCCTGAATTAACACATAGGTTACTTTTTATCCCGGTTTACGCGGGTGAAACCGCGGGGCGCAGCTAGTTATAGATATTCCGGAATAAATTCTCTAAATGATTGTTTATTGTAGTTGTTGTTTGTTGTTAATTAAAACAGTAACACCAATTACATGACATTACATGACACACATGCCATTACATGACAGTGAAAACCGTATCAAAATCCGTTGCGTAGTTTAGCAGGACAACGCGGTCAGACAAGAATAGCGACTTTATTTATAACTAGCGGGCCCGACAGACGTTGTCCTGTTTGAACGATCCTAGCAGCAGTTCAGCCATTCTTGAGTTATAAATAGTGTAACTAACACGACTTTCTTTTATATACAACGTGTAGCGTTAAATGCGCAAAACCTCTTAAGGGCTCATTGTACTCATCATTATGAACAACTTTTACTATGGGACCAAACATGAAATCGCGAAAAAAAATCAGCTGTTCAGTACATTTAGTACTGAACAGCTGATTTTTTTTTCGCGATTTCGCGAAAAGTTGTTCATAATGATGAGTACAATGACGCCTTAAGAGGTTTTGCGCATTTAACGTTACACGTTGTATACAGGACGATTTTTTATCACTTGCCAAATTTTCACAGTGTGTTCTACCCATGAATACGAACAACTTTTACTATGGGACCAAACCTGAACTCGCGAAAAAAAATCAGCTGTTCAGTACATTTATCTACACCAAACTCGTCAAAATGTAGGGAGCAGCTGATTTTTTTTTTCGCGATTTTAGGTTTGGTCCCATAGTAAAAGTTGTTCGTATTCATGGGTAGAACACCCTGTGAAAATTTGGTAAGTGATAAAAAAATCGTCCTGTATATAAAGAAAAAAAGTGTAAAGATAGAGAATGCGAAGCGTCGAACGAAATAAATTTTTATTTAAAAATTCATGAATCATGCAGCTATTTAAAAAATCATTGATATTTTTATGTAATTAATCGTTCAGCTGTACCTACTATTAATCTTTTATCATTAATTAAATACTATTTTTATTTAATCTCGATCTCAATACACATTTATTGTAACTGTTGCAGACTAGATAAAGTAATAGCTGATAACCTTCGCATCTTATCAGTAGACAAATACTGCATGCAAACAGTGTGTGAGATAATTATATCGTAACTAAGAATGACTTCTTAGTTTGTTTTGGAGCTCTTAGGCCGCGTTTCCACTGACGCGGAGCTGGGCGGAGCGGAGCGGAGACGTGCATGAATCGTCTAATTACAGACGAGACAAGAGACGCGATGAGGATTTCAACCATTATGATTGGTCGATTCCTGCACGTCTCCGCTCCGCTCCGCCCAGCTCCGCGTCAGTGGAAACGCACCCTTACGTATGCTGCTTAAGAGTTTTAATAAACATTACACATACATATACCTATTATCTAAAATTGTTTTTATATTACTAGCAATAAAAAAAAAACACTTCCCGCGCGGCTTCGCCCGCGTCTGCATTATAAAGGGAACCTCTGTGCAAAATTTTCTAGGTTCAAGGGGTTCTCATCAAATAACTTCTCCCGCTCTGGGTGGAGCGGAAGGGCGTGTCAGACTTTTACTGACTAAAACCCACCCGTGTTCCTTCAGTTGCCTATGCCAGGGCCGCGGTAACTTCTTCAAACAATCCGCGACCCCAGCTACCGCAAGGCGCGTTAAAGAACTTCGTTCTAAAAAGCGCAGTATGGCCTGGGTGTGTTGTACTGTGGTTCACTTTAAAAAATGTATGAAAGTGATGTTGGAAGATTTTTGCGTTGCGGTGCGGCGCTCCCGAATGTGTGTCAGTCAGCCTTTACCTAGCAGTCATAAAAGCATTATTGAAAATATCATTGTATTTAGTTTAATATCCATTGATGACCCCCTATTCTTGATAATAGTTGTTGGCAAGTCCCAATAATAGGGGGCGAGACAGTTGCCAACAACTGGACACAGATCCAAACTAGGGCTGCTACTGAGAAATTGTGTCGAAAAAACTCAATATCACTTTACCCGACCCGGGAATTGAACCCAGGACCTCACGAGCTTGCGAGTCTTACGACCACGAGACCAACAAGGCATACATATTGAGTAGGTACCAAATCCTTACATAACAACTCGTATACCAACGGATTACGTACTAAACTCAAAGTCGTAAACACTGGGCCCTTACTGTGAAGCTAAACTTTTGGTAGCAGTTATAAGTTTATACTGCATTTAAACTATGTTAAATGAATTAAGCTCTGTTACGGCTTTGTAAACGGTTTATAGTTTATATTTTAGAGGTTTAGTTATGTTTCAATTACTTACTATAACGTTTTTATGTTTTTAGGATTCAACTGAAGGAACACGGGTGGGTTTTAGTCAGTAAAAGTCTGACACGCCCTTCCGCTCCACCCAGAGCGGGAGAAGTCATTTGATGATTTCCCATCGACAAAAAAAAAATGTCAAAAGGAAAAAACGGAACCCTTACAGGATCACTTCCTTGTCCGTCTGCCTGTTTGTCTGTCTGTCAAGACCCTTTTTCTCAAGAACGCGTTGTTGGGTTTCTTTACGGGTGCTTCTTCAATTAAACGAAATATTGGTACTTTTCTACAATAACTGATGTATTCCTTGGTTTACAAAATTATTTTAAAACTAGAACGTAGATGTGTAGGTACAAGTGTAAATTGTTATGATGTGCGACGTGCGCACTCCGCGGTGGTCTCTAGGGTCTCTGGCGAGTAGCGGTCGCAGTACTTGGAGCGGCGCTCACTGCCCGTCCACCCGGCGTGCGTTTGTAGCGGCGGCAACACGCGTGTAGGTGTCAAGTTGAAATTAATATCAAATACGTACCTAGGTTTATGATTCCTTAAAGCTCTAAAAAATTCAAACTTCTAAGTCATAGCAATAAAAAAATACGGCCGATCATGAAATTTGGCAAGAAGCAAGGTCTTAAAGCACAAGTAAAGGCAAAAGTCCGAAAATTGTTCATTTGTAATTCTATCACATAAAAAATATTTTTAATTTTGTCAGTCTGTCAAGCCCCTTTTTCTCAGAAACGCGTGGTGGTATAAAATTTAAATTAATATCAAATACGTAAGTCTATGGTCCCTTGGAGCTCTAAAAAAATGAAGCTTCTAAGTCAACGCAGTAAAAATATACGGCCATTTATGCGAAATAATTTTGATACTCGCAAAGTAAATCACCTATAGGGTACTTCCCGTTGACCTAGAATAATGAAATTTGGATTTGGAATTTACTCGAGGAATTTTGGATTGTAACTCTGATCAAATCATGATCCATCCCGTTGGGTTTAAAAAAATATCTACAATGACATCCCTTGTAAGAAAATCTAGCATCAAATAATTACAAAAGTTCTTTTCAAAAACTTTAAGGAAAAATTAAATGCCGGTCAAGTAAAGCTTAAAGCAGGTTGAATAATATCTATGCCCAACAGCCAAAAATGAATAAGCGACATTTTTGCGAATTCGACTTATATATTATATTATATATGGTTAGAATCGGCTTTTTTTCTGCGTCTATTCATCTAAGTTTCGTGATTTCGCAAAAAATGTCGCTTATCCCTTTTTGGCTGTCAGGTATATGTTTTAAACGAAGGAGGAAATTACAAAAATACCAAAATTTTTAGCAGGTATATAATACTGCAATCTACAAATAATACAACACCAAAGTGTTTAATCAGCTGTAATTTCTTCGTTCCTGGTACACTCCACCATGATGTGAAGAACGTCTTCTACTTTCCCACATTCTGTGCAGTTGGGAGAAGTCAAGGGTTTTAATCACACGATATTGAAAATGTCCACCACATTTGTCAATTTTTCGGAAATGGTTTATCCCACTTCTCCTTTTCGCTCCCTATTACATACATGGGACTTGGAGAATACCTACCTAACTGTCAAAACGTGAGTGTACCACAAATCCCTGCTAACGCTTTCGGAGAATTCACATGGACACGAACACACGACACACACGTGGATACGTTTCTGTATTTTCCTGCCGTGTGATTCTGTAAGACCTCATTCTAAACTTTGAATCTGAATCCGCTGTGAGTTTCTTGATTGGCGTTATATATTCAAAGCGTCCAATAAAAAACAAGTGAGCAGAAGTGATGCGAAGTGAGAGTGAATACAGAGTTGTTTGAATTTTACAGAATCGACGTACTGTAGAAAAAAGTTTAGAGGCCTATTTTCTTATTTATTATTGTTTACAAGGTTTAATACGCGACACGTGTCAGTTTGTTGGGTATTTTCCGACATGGTTTTGGACTCAAATGGTACCCCTATTTATTTATGAGCTATAAAAAGACTAATTTCAAAATAAACAAATGAATATTGATGTCTCAAAAGAGCCAAAATAAAAAATAACAAGAGCCCATATTTCATTTCAATACTCAATACTTACTTCAAATTGACGTTTTAAGTTAAAGGCTACACTCGTAGATAATCCATTTTCAAAATTGACTGCTAACACAAGATCCCTTGTGTCAGCCGCGTCGATTGATTAATGACTCCAGTTGGTAAAAGATAATGTGCATTCGTACTATTTGCTTAGTATGACGTACAAGTTATCTATTTTGAGTTATTTTCTTAGATAGTGTAAAGGCCTTTGTCTCTACATAGATCTGCGCAGTTACACTGCAGTAGTAAGTACTTAGGTAAAGTACCTGAATACCTCTGTGTATGTAGATGTGTAGGTATGTGTCTGCGTAATTACTAATTTAACACACTTTAGTTTTACCCACACTTAGTGGAGCCTGGACACCTGTAATACAGGTTTTTCTTAAACCTATTTCAGGCACCAGCTCTCACAATGTGAATTTATACAGTTCAAAACTGTTCAGTGCTATGAAACCATTGTGAGAGAAAATATATAAACTTATTATTATCTCATTTATTTCATTGATATACTTACATTTTAAATATTAGAAAAATATAAATATATATTTGTTATTATTATTATTTTTAAATGTCCTTGAAATATCTCAGGATCCTGGGGTCCCGAATCTTTGGAAGCGTACGAGGGGCTGAAGCCAAATCGTAGAGGCCCCTTGCACAATTTTAATAAGTAGGTAAGTGTTGAGGCACGAACCGTCACTTTTCATCCCTGTTTGCTCTATGCAAGTGCAACCCCCGGTTGGTGCAGGCAGGACTACTGCAGAACATGGAAATAAAAAATATTGGCTATGGGTTTGGGTGGCTATAGTGGACTGGTTACCAATGTGGAAGGACTATGTCCCCTAAATGATAAATGTTATTGTATTATAGACCTGGGGTCCCGAATCTTTGGAAGGTTTACGAGAACCCCTTGAACCTAGAAAATTTTGCACAGAGGTTCCCTTTATAATGCAGACGCGGGCGAAGCCGCGCGGGAAGTGTTTTTTTTTTATTGCTAGTAATATAAAAACAATTTTAGATAATAGGTATATGTATGTGTAATGTTTATTAAAACTCTTAAGCAGCATACGTAAGGGTGCGTTTCCACTGACGCGGAGCTGGGCGGAGCGGAGCGGAGACGTGCATGAATCGTCTAATTACAGACGAGACAAGAGACGCGATGAGGATTTCAACCATTATGATTGGTCGATTCCTGCACGTCTCCGCTCCGCTCCGCCCAGCTCCGCGTCAGTGGAAACGCACCCTTACGTATGCTGCTTAAGAGTTTTAATAAACATTACACATACATATACCTATTATCTAAAATTGTTTTTATATTACTAGCAATAAAAAAAAAACACTTCCCGCGCGGCTTCGCCCGCGTCTGCATTATAAAGGGAACCTCTGTGCAAAATTTTCTAGGTTCAAGGGGTTCTCGTAAACCTTCCAAAGATTCGGGACCCCAGGTCTATAATACAATAACATTTATCATTTAGGGGACATAGTCCTTCCACATTGGTAACCAGTCCACTATAGCCACCCAAACCCATAGCCAATATTTTTTATTTCCATGTTCTGCAGTAGTCCTGCCTGCACCAACCGGGGGTTGCACTTGCATAGAGCAAACAGGGATGAAAAGTGACGGTTCGTGCCTCAACACTTACCTACTTATTAAAATTGTGCAAGGGGCCTCTACGATTTGGCTTCAGCCCCTCGTACGCTTCCAAAGATTCGGGACCCCAGGATCCTGAGATATTTCAAGGACATTTAAAAATAATAATAATAACAAATATATATTTATATTTTTCTAATATTTAAAATGTAAGTATATCAATGAAATAAATGAGATAATAATAAGTTTATATATTTTCTCTCACAATGGTTTCATAGCACTGAACAGTTTTGAACTGTATAAATTCACATTGTGAGAGCTGGTGCCTGAAATAGGTTTAAGAAAAACCTGTATTACAGGTGTCCAGGCTCCACTAAGTGTGGGTAAAACTAAAGTGTGTTAAATTAGTAATTACGCAGACACATACCTACACATCTACATACACAGAGGTATTCAGGTACTTTACCTAAGTACTTACTACTGCAGTGTAACTGCGCAGATCTATGTAGAGACAAAGGCCTTTACACTATCTAAGAAAATAACTCAAAATAGATAACTTGTACGTCATACTAAGCAAATAGTACGAATGCACATTATCTTTTACCAACTGGAGTCATTAATCAATCGACGCGGCTGACACAAGGGATCTTGTGTTAGCAGTCAATTTTGAAAATGGATTATCTACGAGTGTAGCCTTTAACTTAAAACGTCAATTTGAAGTAAGTATTGAGTATTGAAATGAAATATGGGCTCTTGTTATTTTTTATTTTGGCTCTTTTGAGACATCAATATTCATTTGTTTATTTTGAAATTAGTCTTTTTATAGCTCATAAATAAATAGGGGTACCATTTGAGTCCAAAACCATGTCGGAAAATACCCAACAAACTGACACGTGTCGCGTATTAAACCTTGTAAACAATAATAAATAAGAAAATAGGCCTCTAAACTTTTTTCTACAGTACGTCGATTCTGTAAAATTCAAACAACTCTGTATTCACTCTCACTTCGCATCACTTCTGCTCACTTGTTTTTTATTGGACGCTTTGAATATATAACGCCAATCAAGAAACTCACAGCGGATTCAGATTCAAAGTTTAGAATGAGGTCTTACAGAATCACACGGCAGGAAAATACAGAAACGTATCCACGTGTGTGTCGTGTGTTCGTGTCCATGTGAATTCTCCGAAAGCGTTAGCAGGGATTTGTGGTACACTCACGTTTTGACAGTTAGGTAGGTATTCTCCAAGTCCCATGTATGTAATAGGGAGCGAAAAGGAGAAGTGGGATAAACCATTTCCGAAAAATTGACAAATGTGGTGGACATTTTCAATATCGTGTGATTAAAACCCTTGACTTCTCCCAACTGCACAGAATGTGGGAAAGTAGAAGACGTTCTTCACATCATGGTGGAGTGTACCAGGAACGAAGAAATTACAGCTGATTAAACACTTTGGTGTTGTATTATTTGTAGATTGCAGTATTATATACCTGCTAAAAATTTTGGTATTTTTGTAATTTCCTCCTTCGTTTAAAACATATACCTGACAGCCAAAAAGGGATAAGCGACATTTTTTGCGAAATCACGAAACTTAGATGAATAGACGCAGAAAAAAAGCCGATTCTAACCATATATAATATAATATATAAGTCGAATTCGCAAAAATGTCGCTTATTCATTTTTGGCTGTTGGGCATAGATATTATTCAACCTGCTTTAAGCTTTACTTGACCGGCATTTAATTTTTCCTTAAAGTTTTTGAAAAGAACTTTTGTAATTATTTGATGCTAGATTTTCTTACAAGGGATGTCATTGTAGATATTTTTTTAAACCCAACGGGATGGATCATGATTTGATCAGAGTTACAATCCAAAATTCCTCGAGTAAATTCCAAATCCAAATTTCATTATTCTAGGTCAACGGGAAGTACCCTATAGGTGATTTACTTTGCGAGTATCAAAATTATTTCGCATAAATGGCCGTATATTTTTACTGCGTTGACTTAGAAGCTTCATTTTTTTAGAGCTCCAAGGGACCATAGACTTACGTATTTGATATTAATTTAAATTTTATACCACCACGCGTTTCTGAGAAAAAGGGGCTTGACAGACTGACAAAATTAAAAATATTTTTTATGTGATAGAATTACAAATGAACAATTTTCGGACTTTTGCCTTTACTTGTGCTTTAAGACCTTGCTTCTTGCCAAATTTCATGATCGGCCGTATTTTTTTATTGCTATGACTTAGAAGTTTGAATTTTTTAGAGCTTTAAGGAATCATAAACCTAGGTACGTATTTGATATTAATTTCAACTTGACACCTACACGCGTGTTGCCGCCGCTACAAACGCACGCCGGGTGGACGGGCAGTGAGCGCCGCTCCAAGTACTGCGACCGCTACTCGCCAGAGACCCTAGAGACCACCGCGGAGTGCGCACGTCGCACATCATAACAATTTACACTTGTACCTACACATCTACGTTCTAGTTTTAAAATAATTTTGTAAACCAAGGAATACATCAGTTATTGTAGAAAAGTACCAATATTTCGTTTAATTGAAGAAGCACCCGTAAAGAAACCCAACAACGCGTTCTTGAGAAAAAGGGTCTTGACAGACAGACAAACAGGCAGACGGACAAGGAAGTGATCCTGTAAGGGTTCCGTTTTTTCCTTTTGACATTTTTTTTTTGTCGATGGGAAATCATCAAATGACTTCTCCCGCTCTGGGTGGAGCGGAAGGGCGTGTCAGACTTTTACTGACTAAAACCCACCCGTGTTCCTTCAGTTGAATCCTAAAAACATAAAAACGTTATAGTAAGTAATTGAAACATAACTAAACCTCTAAAATATAAACTATAAACCGTTTACAAAGCCGTAACAGAGCTTAATTCATTTAACATAGTTTAAATGCAGTATAAACTTATAACTGCTACCAAAAGTTTAGCTTCACAGTAAGGGCCCAGTGTTTACGACTTTGAGTTTAGTACGTAATCCGTTGGTATACGAGTTGTTATGTAAGGATTTGGTACCTACTCAATATGTATGCCTTGTTGGTCTCGTGGTCGTAAGACTCGCAAGCTCGTGAGGTCCTGGGTTCAATTCCCGGGTCGGGTAAAGTGATATTGAGTTTTTTCGACACAATTTCTCAGTAGCAGCCCTAGTTTGGATCTGTGTCCAGTTGTTGGCAACTGTCTCGCCCCCTATTATTGGGACTTGCCAACAACTATTATCAAGAATAGGGGGTCATCAATGGATATTAAACTAAATACAATGATATTTTCAATAATGCTTTTATGACTGCTAGGTAAAGGCTGACTGACACACATTCGGGAGCGCCGCACCGCAACGCAAAAATCTTCCAACATCACTTTCATACATTTTTTAAAGTGAACCACAGTACAACACACCCAGGCCATACTGCGCTTTTTAGAACGAAGTTCTTTAACGCGCCTTGCGGTAGCTGGGGTCGCGGATTGTTTGAAGAAGTTACCGCGGCCCTGGCATAGGCAACTGAAGGAACACGGGTGGGTTTTAGTCAGTAAAAGTCTGACACGCCCTTCCGCTCCACCCAGAGCGGGAGAAGTTATTTGATGATTTCCCAACCTCAAAAAAAAAAAAAAAAAAAAAAAGGAGCGAACTAGCAAAAATCTTCACGTAACGAAAAAGTTTCAGAGCCATCTAGAAAGATCTACGAATGACAGCCGGTACCAACGACTTAACATGCTGCACGGAGGGGTCTTAGTAGTAAAGGTGGTCACCCCGGCAAGCGTAGCTTAACCTGATCAATCGACTCGTGCGGCTGTTATTACTTAGCCACAAGCCCTTCCTTCTTCTTCCTTTATTCAACACATAAACTCTAATATTTACTTACCCAAATAGATCTCCAAGTCGTTCCGAGCGAAGGCGTAAGCAAAGGCTGCAATAATCTTGCTGGTGTTTGATATAATACCCAGCAGGGTATCATCCAACTTCAGGTAGTTGCTGAACAGGGTTATTGAGAAAAACGTTCCTGAAATATAAATTTGCCGTCAGTTAAGTTTGGTCTACCTATAAGACCTACAATGCTTCCTCCTCATTTAGGTCTGACATAATTCGAGAATTAATAATACGTAATTGTTCCATTTATTTTCTAATTTCAATCTGCCTAGCCTTTTCCCAACTATGTTGGGGTCGGCTTCCAGTCTAACCGGATGCAGCTGAATACCAGTATTTTACATGGAGCGACTGCCTATCTGACCTCCACAACCCAGTAACTGGTTAATGCGATACCCCTTGGTAAGACTGGTTGTCAGACTTTCGGGCTTCTGACGACCCGTGACGACTGTCAAAGATCCACGAATGACAGCCGGGACCAACGGCTTAACGTGCTTTCCGAGGCACGGAGAAGTCTCGTTATGTAAAGATAGGTCACCCATCCACGGACCAATCCCGGCAAGCGTAGCTTAACCTGATGGATCGACCCGTGCGGCTGTTATTACTTAGCCACGAGCTTCTCTTTTATTTTCTAATTTAATACCATAATTTCATTA
The DNA here is from genome assembly GCA_905163495.3 of Cosmia trapezina. NCBI lineage: Eukaryota > Metazoa > Arthropoda > Insecta > Lepidoptera > Noctuidae > Cosmia > Cosmia trapezina. Next base: position 7,056,282 of record LR991020.1, read on the forward strand.
TGCATGTCTTTCAATTATTTTTAGTAGATTTTAATTTATAATATTCAGTTAGATTTGCAAACCATATTTGTACGCCTCCTGGCATAACATATGATAACAAATAAATAAATAAATGGCGGATCACGGAACAATTTGACGCCTAAAGCAATATCAGTAATGGATGTTGGAATATTCCATGGTATTTTAGCAAAACCTACTTCAGAAGTAGCTAAAATATTATATACTTTTTTATTAAATAGGTAAATAATAAATTAGATTAAAAGTTAAGTTTTGTGTTAGTATTAGTTTATTTCATTTAAGAGTTACTTGTAATTTGTAAAAGCACGATGGGATTGACATCGTCGCATATGCGTACAAAAATCCCTTAAATAAATAAAGATTAAAAAAAAAAAAAAAAAAAACTACACTTTCAGCTCAATTTAGATTTTGTCCATAGAAAACACCAATTTTTTATGAGATGCGTATGCATCCGTTCAGCCGCGGAATCCTAAACGGATGATGCGTACGCATCTCCATACAAAAGTGGTGGTTTTAATTGAGCTGAATAGGTGTAGTTAGTCCCTAATACGTAAGTGTGAAAAAACAGAAATATTGGCCCTTGCTGACTTATTACAAAACGAGGTTTATCTCCTGTCATGGTTTAAAGTTTTTGTAATAAGAACCTAGCTGTGATAGAAATACGGTTCTTTATACAAAACTGACAACTTAGTCCGGTACTAAGTTGTCAGTTTTATAAAACTGACATTAAATTGTGTCGGAATAAAGTTTAAAATTCAAAAAAGGGTCCATGGTTTAAACCTGGGTTTGAAGATGAACCTTGTTTTGTAATAAGGCGGTTGGAGTTTATCATGCTAGAGTTTTTCCGTATTATCACAAAACTGTGTTCATCGGTTGTTGCTAAACAACTGTTTCACATGACATTTATGTATGGAGTTTGACGTAAAACTGACATTAGACACGCGTTTATCAACTGTCTTAAGTTTCTGTGGTAAAACCCATTCGGCCCTATTACAAAACAAGGTTTATCTTTGGAGCCAGGTTGAAAGCATCAAATCATTTTTGAATTTCGAACTTTAGTCCGACAGTGTCAAAGTTCTAATTACAAAAACTTGTTGTTAATTTAGTATTAAGAGCTTTACGATTATCGGAATTAAGTTTAAAATACCATAACTGCCTCCAAGGTGTGGGCTTGAATTAAAGTTAGAACTCGTTTTGTAATGAGACGGATAATACACTAGTAAGTAACACTTTTGATTAGTATACGTCACAATATCATGCAAGCAACTTGCATACTTTTGTGAAAGTTAATGACATGTGGCTTTAGCAAGAAAACGTAATGTGTAATTTAGTAATTTGAATGCTCACATTATCACTCAATACCCCATCACTATCACCACATCATTTCAATTTCCTCGAACGAACTCTTTCATGCAAACAACTAAAAATAAGCCAGGTAGCTAATTTAGTAATTTGAATGCTCACATTATCACTCAATATCCCATCACTATCACCACATCATTTCAATTTCCTCGAACGAACTCTTTCATGCAAACAACTAAAAATAAGCCAGGTAGCTAATTTAGTAATTTGAATGCTCACATTATCACTCAATATCCCATCACTATCACCACATCATTTCAATTTCCTCGAACGAACTCTTTCATGCAAACAACTAAAAATAAGCCAGGTAGCTAATTTTAGGAACTTATCCAATTTACCATCTTTCCGCGTTTAAATGACAAATGAAGGAAAACATCCGTTGTCTGAACACCACATTGCGCACACTGACCATTGCTAAACAACCGGAATCTGATGGTTACCTGCTTGTACGTAATGCTAATAAGGAAGCAATTTACAGGCTGCTAAGACGAATTGGCACATTTACTGACCTCCAGCAGAGTATTTGTGGAAGTTTTGCTAGTTTTTTTTTTGTTTAATAGCCTAAATTTGTCTATCATTATGTAGCTTATTGTAATGATTACTTTTTACATATTTTTAACTTATTTAACACGTGCTTATTATAGGTCAACCACTTATGACGGGGATTGGAACTGTTTCTCTTAAACACAGGTACCTATCTAGGAGATCAGTACGGCACTCAGTCACCCACTAACTAGATTAAGTAACTATGCTTATGCTTTATACATTACCTAACTTGCCATGTAATCTAGTCCTTGTTGAACAATCAAGATTATTAAGGTCACCCCGGGGCTATTGTAACCAGCAGAGCTATTCTGTAAAAATATCACCGTGAAAACTTAGGTGAAGTGATCTCAAAGTGAGCTGTCATTGCACCCGATGCTAGGGATTGACACATTGACAGCTCACTCTAAGCTCACTTGACCTAAGTTTTCACGTTGAGTTATTTACAGAATAGCACTACTGGGGGCAAAAACGGATTGAGATAACTCGTTACTGTTGCATTTCCATGCTGTCTAGGATTAATCAACCAGTTACATTTGCCCCCTGGCTACAATAGCACCGGGTGAATTTATATTGTTAAAAAAAAAACTGCAATCCGTATGTCTGCATGGTATCTTAAAATTAAGGCAATGTAGAGGTATAGGTATTTCTAAATTGCCTTAATTTTAAGATACCATTTTATCGACTATGTGATGTTGAGTTATCATCATTCAACTATGTGACTGAGGAATCGCGGAGGCAAGTGCTATCAACAGTGTCTAATTGAGTGGCGATTTAATTACCCGCCCTGCATCCGTCAAGATGGTGATTCTACCCGTCAAACTAAGCAACTATTGCTATGAAACTCGTAGCCGATTTGTAATACAAGACCACGCACAATGAAGGGTTCCATAAGTGAAAACCCCAAAAACAAAAACATTGAAAAACATGTTCTTCCATACATTGCAAGTTTAAGTTTTTAATCCCAAAAAAAAATTGTTTATGTGATAAAATTACAAATTAGCGATTTTCGGACTTTTTCCTTTATCTGTGCTGTGAGACCTTGCTTCTTACCAGATTTCATGATTCTAGGTCAACGGGAAGGACCCTATAGGTTTAAATTTACTTGCGAGTATCAAAATATGTCTCATTTAAATGACCGTATTTTTTTATTGCGTGGTTTTTTTTAGAGCTCCAAGGGAACCTTCTTCTTCTTCTTCTTGATACCTCCACGCGTTCCTGAGAGAAGGAGTCTTGACAGACTGACAGACAGACAGACGGACAACGAAGTGATCCTATAAGGGTTCCGTTTTTTCCTTTTGAGGTACGGAACCCTAAAAATATTAAATAACAACAGTAGACTAATAACTAGTATTTCATCATCAATGTATGTCATCATCATTCTACTTGTTTCAACGATGCATGAATAAAAAGGTTTTTTTTTTTATTATTATCAACATGTTTCAGCACCCAAGTTTGACGCCTACGCATGATCAAAGCTCAACGCAAGTGCGTACAATTCACGATCCACGCACTTCTATTGAAACAATTTGTGCCCGCGGACGCTGTCAAACAAAATGTTTGTGAATTAACTGAACTTACCTAATAAATTGGTGACAATAGAGTAGGTAGACCACATACTGTACTGAACCTCATCCCAGTTGAACCTGTATCTTGTAAACAGATACATCACCGTAAATTCACCTGGAATTATACAATTTATTAATCATCATCATCATCTGCCTAGCCTTTTCCCAACTATTTTGAGGTTGGCTTCCAGTCTAGCCAGATGCAGCTGAATACCAGTATTTACATGGAACGACTGCCTATCTAACATCCACAACCCAGTAATTGGGTGATACGATACCACTAGTTATGACTAGTTGTCATACTTTCGGGCTTCTGATGACTCGTAACGACTGTCGAAGATCCACGAATGTCAGCCGGTATCAAGGGCTTAACGTGCTTTCCGAGACACAGTGGAGTCTTGGTATGTAAAGATGGTCTCCCATCCATGGACCAACCCTGGCAAGCGTAGCTTAACCTGATAGATTGACTCTTGTAACTATTATTACTTAGCTACGAGCTCCTCTATTAATTTATTAGTATGATAGTTAAATAAAAACATCTTGGAACAAATTAAAATTAAAGTAAAATTATCGACACTGATCCAATAATCGGCAGTACATTCAAAATTGAATCCTGTTCTGCTTAGGGACCCTTTTGCATGGAAAATTCTAGATATCCCTTCCACCACGGGCCTGTGGAATGTATGAAAAGGTTCTATAGGTTCTACAACCTATACAAAACTTTTGCTTTAAACAATGAATAGGTCTGTATTTTTAATGTCTTCAGCTTCATCGTCAGCGTTACTCCTGAACGTTTTAAAACACACAGGGGAATCATCTCGTAAAAATTGTTTTACTGTGGAAAATTATTTAAATTAGGCGGCAGAAGAAAATACGGTGTTGCTTGGAAAATATTAATTTTTAGCCATAAATTCAGTTTTGGAGAAAACAAACGCTGCATTTCTTGCAAAAAAAATACCGCCTTCATTTTTGCACTGACTGACTGACTGATATTGCTAACAAAAGCCGAAAACAGCAAAGCAATTTTAAATAATACTAGCTTACGCCTGCGGCTCCTCCCGTGTGGTGTGATGTCGATAAAAAGTAGCCTACGTCCTTTCCCAGGGATCAAAGTATATCTATACCAAATTTCATCAAAATTAGTTCAGCCGTTAAGCCGTGCAAGTGTACCAAACAAACTCACATTCGTATTTATAATTTTAGTTAAGATTACCCCTCCAGAATTATTGAAACGTAAAGAAGCGTATTTACTTACCATGCATAGGTCCGAACACCACGCACACCACAATCAGCAACAAACAAACTCGAAGCCTCCTATTACCAGGACCTTTCCTGAAAGCCACCTTAAACGTCTCCATGACCAGGGCAACATCGAAGAACTCTCGGAGGAAACATTTCTTTTTGTGTTTCTTACTCTCCTGAAAAGTTTTTATTTTATCGTGATTTGTAATTGCAACACTGCAAAATTATGTTTCAACAAAATTGCATGGCTGTTTGCCAGATAATTTAAAGGAAAGTTATCCTGCAAGATTGCTACAAAAATCGCGCTTCATGAATGATATGCATTTAATCGTAACATTACGAAAGAACGTATCGTAGAAACAAAATCTACGGGCGCGTATTTTCAAAATACTTAATACTTTTGACTAAGATTGTTCAGTTTTGAGATTGTTCAATTTTGATTTAGTAAACGGAATCTCAAAATTATCATTGTAAATACCAGAAAGATATAAAAATGAACCTTTGATATAATTATAATATCTTTGACAGTTTAAATATAGAAAAAAAATCACAAATTGCTGCGATTTAAATAACAAAGGAAAATAATTTGTTAACAAACGGTGTCTAGAATCCATTGGACCTTTCTTTAACATCGAAATTAAGTTTACTAAAATATTGTATTTTAGTACTACATATACAACGCATCCTCGTCAAATTTAAGGGTGTGGTATAGACCATCAAACCGAACAACTTTTTTCATGGCACCAACATCGTAATCGCGAAAAAAAAATCAGTCGTCCCCTAGATTTGCGTCGAGTAGGTATTGAAGTTTTATATGGGCAGTTGAAAATTTTTTCGAGATTACGATCTTGGTCCCATGGAGACAGTTGTTCGGTTTGCTGTTCTGTCACACACGTTGTTTATAAAAAGAATGAAATTAAATAATGTACATTACAAATTGATTCAGAGTCACATGAACAGGTACGGGTACTCACAAGTTTCTTTTCAGACCTTTGCTTCGGGTCTTCCAAACATCGGTATCCATATATCAAACTGAACAAATACAGGGACGATGACACTGAAAATACACCATAATACCCCACCCAGGACAACATGACACCGCTCAAAGCACTTCCGATGGGATATCCTAACGACATGAACATGTTCACCAACCCTACTCTGTAGGTCCTGTTCTCTTCAGTGGTAATGTCGCCAATATAACTAAATACACCAATGAAATTCGTGAACCATCCTCCCGTTATAGCTGGGAATATAGCTTCTGTGAACGCAGACACTTCTACCGGCAAGCTAAAGAAATATGTGTTCACAATGAAACCAAGACAAGCCATAAATTCTCCAACTATAGGCAGCATGATACATGCTTTCCTTTTTCCAGTCTTATCACTCCAAGCTCCAACAAAAAGGATAAGTAACACAGGGATCGATGTTTGAACCACATTCTTCCACACTGCGATACTTGCTATTAGTTTTTGTACTTCTTGTTCCTCAAACGTATAATTTTCCGTTTGTCTTAAATTCAGTGCATCACATACTTCTGTGCTATAATTAAGATTCACTCTGCAGGCCTTCTCCAAATTTAGGTTTTGTATTGCTAACGATGCTAGGACACTGGGCATAACATAGCATGCCATAATTGGTTCTACAGTTGTGTTATCTTTGATTAGTTTCAGTCTTTCTCTGAAAGTTAACTTCTTTTTCTCTTCATTTTTTTCAACTGTTACAGTTTCTTCTGTGTTTGGTTTCAGAGGAGAAGACTCATCAGTGTTTTCTTTATTTACCTCTTCTTTTGTATTCTTGGGTTCACTCTCAGAGGGATCCATTTCTGTAACTTTATCTTCACATGTCAATGTTGTATCTTAGGCGTCAGTAGTATGTAATGACTATATTGAACAACAATACCGCTGGATTGCGTCTATTTGTATTTCAATTGTTTGTTGTGGTGCTTGTAATATATATTATTTTATCCGACTCAATATTTATAGTGTCTCGACTTGATAGTGATAAGGAGCCAATTGTATGCATCTGCTTTTTATCTATGCATTCTAACACCTATCATAAAATGAATGAGGGCTTAGAATTGTAAATCCCAGAATTTCCTTGGCGGATGCTGGTAAACACTTGTAATATCTATTTTAGTTTTGAAATTGCAAATAAACAATTTGCGTTTTTTTAATTATTCGTTGTGAGATTAATAGGAAAGTGTTGCAGACATGTTAATGAGACAGCATTCAACTTTTTGACGACACTGACACACACTTCACTCTCGCGGAGGTCTGAATGAACGCAGTCGGTCTGGTAAAGTGGCCGAAAGTACCTACGAACATATTTAAGCGCCGGTGATGCGAACCAGACGGGTTTGTGCTCCTTGCTCATTAGTGTAAATAAATAGAGTTTTGGACTCCTTTCATACCTACTAAAGATTACGCTTGTCACGTATAGGCATAATGTTTTGAATTATAAGAATTGGATCGTATTGTTGTTATGATCGGGTTCATTTATTGTTATTGATTTTTGTTTTGCGTTTGAAAAGATTGTGAGAAATTGGATTCAGTTCCAACTAGGTACTTTTACCAATTGAAAACACTATCAGCGTTAGTAATAATACTATTTTGCCCAGTAACTGGGTTCTGGAGGTCAGATAGGCAGTTGCTCCATGTAAAATACTGGTATTCAGCTGCATTCGGTTAGACTGGAAGATAACCCCACATAAACTTTTTAAACTTTCGCGATTCGTACACATTATAAAACAACATCGAAAACGGGTCTTAACGCGATATTCCTTTAAACAAACAACAGTTACCCACTTGTCGGACGTCGAAACGACAACGTCTTTTCCGACGTCGTGTCAAATGTAGGGAAACAAGTAGGTACCTGTTTACCTCGTAAAAAGGAATATCGCGATAAGACCCGTTCTCAATGTTGTTTTATAACCCCAACATAGTTGGGAAAAGGCTGAAAGATGAAGAGTTACCTCATATTATAATACCACCTAATTGATCCTTTCATCTAAATCATTCGCAGTACACAATCATACCTTATAATAACACACCAAACATTACTTATAAAAACGTTTATTCCAAAAGTTAGGTACAAATTCAGCTTCGGGAGAATTAACATAATAATGATCTACTAATATCTAGATTTACTATGTACCGTAAGGGCGGGTTACTTTGCCTCTAGGGTATAACTTTGGCCCAAATCGAGACAAACTATGTATATAATTATACTGCGCGAAGTGTCGCGACCGCACAACCGAACATCATAATTATGTCCTTCGGTAACTACCCATAGAATGCGATATAGATGCGTCGGTATTTGTGGAACTTTGTGTGGATTTAATGACACTAAACATGTCTCGTGCCCTAGAGTCAAAATAATCCGCCCTTACGGTACCTAGACTATTATAATTAGTTACCTAGATTAAACTAACTACCTCATTACGTATAACGTGGATAATCTGATACTTTCTTCTGTTTTCTGACTTCTTTCCTGTGGTCGTAGAATAGCCAGCTGAAAATCAAAGAAAAACAAAAATTCGATTAAGTATGTCGAGTATGTTTTGATCACATTCACGCTGATGATGATAGAGAAGGCTGATCATGATCCGTCAGTTTAATTTACCAATAGGTGGTTATTGTCATTGTAATACCTTATGAACTTTAAAAAAAATCGGTCAAGAGCGAGTCGGACTCGCGCACCGAGGGTTCGAGGGGAGACATCGTTTAATTTTTTCTGTAATCTTTACATAAACTTGTATCACATAGAATAATTTCAGATTTTTCTCGGTGGAAACTTCGGAGATATGGGGGGAACGGTATTTTTTTTTTCATTTTTCATCAAAAGTCGAAAACTATGCGGCCTAAAAATTTTTTTTTTTAATGTGCAAACAGCGTTCTTTCATATGATACCCCACATGCCCTAGTAGTCCTTTCAGTCCTTTCAGTCCCTGTTGCAGAAAAAATGTATACATTTATATTTCTTTCTTATTTGCAAAATAGTTGGGCAAACGTCATCTAAAACTATTCCACATTTCAAGTTGATAGCATCAGTAGTTCTTGAGATATCCAGCTGTTACAGACAGACAGACGGACAGACTGAGTCGCACTATAAGGGTTCCTTTTTACCATTTTGGCACGGAACACTAAAAACAAAAATTTTTGACACTTGAAACTGACAGCATAGCTCTTTTTCGTGACGTCACAATTTCTGCCAGTTTACTCCTACCACAAGCCGCGTTAAAGAACTTCGTCCCAATAGAATAGCTTCCTCGAATATTTTACTGCACCCCAATTTATCATCACTAAGTATTTATTATGACACAGTACGGTCATGATACAATGGTAAGCCATTAAATCTTGTTCGTCGAATACTCACATGAGCACAATAACAGCAGGCAAAGTCATGCTGGCTCCTAAGAGGAACACAGCGCCCGGCAGCACCTCCATCGTGGCAGTATACACCCTGGTGTACAGCGGCACGTAGATCAGAGGCATCAGGTTTTCTACCAGACCCACTAGAGAATTTACTTTACCTGGAAAAATATTAAAACTTTTATGAGCATTTTTACCACGACCATGTAACCAATGTACTAGAATGTCTGTTCAAGTACCTATGGGTCTTAGTAGGTTCTTTTAACTTTTCATTTAGATTCTCATGTTCAGTCACACTGTTTATATTATTGCGACCTAACATAACCTCAACCGTTTCCTAAGGACGTTTCCCTGACTTTTAACCACCTTCAACAAATTAATTCCATTTTGTAGTACAACGTTATCTAAAAAGAATGTTTATCATATGTGCATTACTATTTTTAACAAATTACCATAGTATCTAAGAGATCTCCCGTTTAAATATTTTAAAATAAATCTGCGCAGGTATAGAAAATTGTTTTTAAAAATTTCGGCAACATAATAATAGTACATTTTGATACAAGTGGAGAACGTTTGTTATTGCATTCGAGGCGGAATTAACACGCGAGCCGTAGGCGAGGTTGTTTTTGAGCCGAGAACTGCAATAACAAATGTCCACGTGTATCAAATGACGTTTTTCAATACACTTTTGAAGAAATAAAATAAAATAACGAAAAATATTTTTGTCATGAATTATCAGGAAAGTATGATTAAAATTTTCTTTTTTTTCCGCGCTTTGCTTTCGCCAGGTTGAAGGAGAAGCAAAGGCCGATAAACAGCCTAATATGAAAAATAGAAAATTCAAATGTTTTTGAGTTTAGAACACAAATAGATGTTCATAAACTTTTTTTTATTGTTTCATGGTTTTTGATGATATTCTATTTATAGACATTATTTAAATATTCAAAAAATATCAACGTCGTAAAGACGCCTAACTCTTTGCCGAGATTTAAAAAAAAAACATTCACCTCCGAATAGAGAGTTGTGAATAGAGGCATTGAAGCAATTTTGACTACCTAATTTTCCAACACGTGTGCGGGAACACACACGTGTTGGAAAATGAAAAATCACACGCGTGTGAAATACATTGCATTGTGAACCTAATCGTAGTGCGATGCGATATGAACCAGTTTTCGAGGAAGTGTATTGAAACCATTATTTTAAGGTAAATAAAAATTGATATTGTTAAGGTTGTGTGTATTTGGATTATATTTTATTAAGGTTGTTTGGTTAAGGTTGTCTTGTATAATTTATATTATTAGGTATAAGTACATATAGTTGTAAATCCTACTGAAAATAAATAAGTACACGTAGGTACCTATTATTAATAACTATTTTGCATGACCTAAACAGGCAAAATATGGACTGTGCTTAAACCACCAATTTTTACATCTGGTAAAACCTGTATTTTGTGTAAATAAATCTATATACTTAAATAAAAAGAGAAGTCCTAACTGACTGACTGACTGATTGACTGACTCATCAACGCCCAGGCCAAAACCTTGGACCTAGAAAGCTGAAATTTTGCACAGAGGTTTCCTTTATAATGTAGACAAGGAATAAGGAAGAAATTCCCGGTAGCAGGTTCCCTTGGGATATTTTCCGACATCCACGCGGGCGAAGCCGCGGGCAAAAGCTAGTGATTCATATTATGTATTCTTCTAATGTAAACTACACAGACATAATGGGTATCCAAAAAAAAACTGATTTTTTCAAGTCATGCTCATACTTCAAGTGACTACACTACCAGCGGTCGTTGACCTCAAACAAAAATATCATCAAATATTTTTTTTAGCTAATTTAATTTGGCCCTGTATACCATCTAGCACTCATGCGAACATGTTTAATGTTCCATTTCAGATAATACACACTCAAATAGCACCACAAATAATTTACACAGTTGGAAAATTGGTTGGAAATATCAATGGCTAAATGGATAGGTTGTCATGTTTACCACAATCATGCAAGAGAAGCTGACATGACATCAACATTTACAGGCAAATCATTTTAATAATAAATCAACCTAGTTTATGCAAATGCAGACTGTATTGTGAAAGACTAATATTTTTTTTTATCATCAGATAGGTACTACCTACGTAAATAGATATTACTATAGTATAGTTAAAATCTCGCTGCAGACTCTGTCATAAATCATTCGAGTGTTTCGCTCTCTTTCCCACTCACGGGCCTTATGGGCAGGCCACGCCCACACGTAGTCCTGTGCATTACTACAGTCGATGAGTGATATCGATAGTTTTATATATTTATAAATGGGTGATATTTGTATCACCCATTTATACACATTTTTTTTATTTTATTACCAAATTTACTACAAAGCATATTAAATATATAAACAAAAGAACGTATATATAAAACTAAAAATAGAAAATTAAAATTCTTCGTCTGAGTCATCGTCATCATCATCCACATGAATGATAAACTCTCCGCATAAATGTGCTTTTCTTAAGTCTTCATCTTGCAGCAATTCTGCATGTTCCACACATTTTTGCCAATTTTCAATGGAGACATTGGAAATGGCTTCATCGACTAACTTCTCGACATCAGCTATCTTGAAGGTTTTGTTTTTCGTTGCAACTTCATTGTTTACGTGATAACCTTAATGATTCTGTTATCGATAATGGCCTTGAGCGCGCGCAACTAGCGCACATCCCTACTCCGATTATGATTTATGACCAAGTCTGCAGCGAGATTTTAACTATAGTATAGCACGTCCCTCACGCCTTCGTGGATGTCGGAAAATATCCCACGGGAACGTACTATCGGGAATTCCTTCCTTATTCCTTGTCTACATTATAAAGGGAACCTCTATGCAAAATGACAGCTTTCTAGGTCCAAGGGTTTGGGCTGGGCGTTGATGAGTCAGTCAATCTGTCATTCAGTCAGTCAGTCAGGACTACCTACATAAATAGATTATTATTGTATTAATATAGCTATAAAGTCTTTACTTACCTAATTCATTAGGTTCTACTAGTTTCGAGATTATTGACCTCATTGCCAACAGCGAAGTACCATTCAGAATTTCAACCAGTGGCGCTGAAAATAAAATAAAAATCGGTTTAGTATCATAATAGCATAATCAGCGCACAATGTTCTCCCCTTAATGTTCCCACTGCTGGGACACTCAGGCAGGCCTCCTCTCTTCAAGAGGGAGTGGGCTGTAATGTACCACGCGGGCCCAGTGTGGGTTGGTATATATGTCACATGTCTTCGATTTTTTTGGTTTTAGGACATGCCGGTTTCCTCATGATGTTTTCCTTCACCATTTTTAAGAGAAGTTGTGATGACATTATTTACACAAGGTATAGCATCTGCTTGGGTTCGAAGCCACGATCATGGTTTAGTAACTGTGCATCAAAAAAAAAAAACCGACTTCCAAAAATCACTACAAAGTGAAAAATAACTTTGATTTCGGAAGTCGGTGTCTCGTTTTTTTATTTACTTTCTTTATTTTTGCCACCGACTTCCGAAATCAAAGTTATTTTTCACTTTGTAGTGATTTTTGGAAGTCGGTTTTTTTTTTTTGTTAAAAAGTTTTTATTTCTCGCTTTTTAGTGGGTCTGTTTATAATTTGTATAAGTTACAATAGTCTAATGTCAATTGCTCATCACATGTTACAAAATATTGCTTTTCCCGATGCTGGGACGTTAATTGTTGAGGAGTTCTGCTGGTAAGAACCAGGAGAACTCCTCAACAACCACTCACCACACGCATTGTGTGACGAGCGGAAATTGCTTAGCAACCATATTAAAGTAATCGAATCGCAACCCGAGAAATATTTATCATTGAGTAGTTCCGGTAGCCATCTGCGGTCTTCATCATCAGTTCCACTTCACCAAGTGGTGCTTTCCGAGAGTAAATGCACGAGCTACTATAAAAAATACCCAAATCGCTATAGGTGTGCCTATAATATTTGAAGAGTTCCTTCGATTTCTCCAGGATCCCATCATCAGAACTGGATTTTGTCAAAAATGGGACCATTTGGAAAGTATACCCTTTTCAACAAAAAAATATTTTTTCAAATCGGTTGGCAAGCGACGGAGTTATGCGCGAACAAACATAAAAAATTTTTTAAAAAAAAATAAAAAAAAATACAAACATCCGAATTGAGAACCTCCTCCTTTTTTAGAAGTCGGTTAATAAAGGAGAAGGGACAAAATTGTATGGACGTAGGACCAAATAGCGAAAGTTATGGAAACCAGAACCTAGATCACATATTAGATCTTAATAATTATGCTGAATTTATTGCAGATAGATAGGCAAGTGCCTTCAAATACCCGTTCCCAGATGAAAGTGGGTGAAGGATTATCCCGGACATTAAAAATCTACAAAACACATATGTGTTATCAGGGTAGTAGGACACTTGCGCGAAAGACACTTGCGCGAACCCACTTGCGCGAAAAGACATTTCCGCGAATGGACTTTTGCGCGAACGGATTTTTGTGCGAAGGACACTTGCGCGTATCCGCTTGCGCGAAAGACACTTGCGCGAATCCACTTGCGCGAAAGGACCTGTTATCAGTACTGAAGTTAAGTCATAATCTGTTGTTTATTACGTTAAATATTTACACATATCATCACGCTTGCTTTGAAGCTTCACATGTACACCCACATTTCGCCAGTATAGGGTGCGAGCCTATTGCCATCAACCGGGTACAAATCCAGAACAGGGCTCCTACTGAGAAATTAATGATAGAAAAACCCAATAACACTTTGCCCTAAGTATGGGAATCGAACCCAGATTCTCATGCTCAGCACTTACAATAAGACCAAAGAGGCAAAAAAAAAGTTCAGTAAGTATAACTAAAATCTAAATAAAGTTCACAATATTGAAAACTCCTTACATAACCTAGGTAACAAAACAAAAAAACAAATTAGGTCAAATAAAAACAAATATAATCAGCGATTTATTTATCGCGATAATAATTTTATTTTTGGTTTTAAAACTATTAGAAACAAAAGACGCGCATTAAATGGGTAGATAAGTAATCAGATGGAATGGTTAAGTCATTCTATCATAAAAGGGTTATCGACTAATCTACTTATAATCGAATGAGTATAGTGGAGTTTCTATGGACGTTATCAACAATGATAACGATTGTGTGGCAATTAATCGAAGATCAGCCAGGCAACCGCGCGCACGACGAAATTTTGTCGTTGCATTATCTCGCGCCGAATTTAGAAATGGCTATGCGTAAATATAGGTAATAGGTTCAGAAGAAGAAGGTGAAGCCTACTTGTCGCAATCAATGCGGTACAGGACCAAATATGCTGCTACGTCCAGCGACACCTACGACGTTGATGTAGGTATGTGTCCGACTGCATCACTCCACGAAGGTTCGAGAATGTTCGTGGAAGGATCGTGGAGTACATGAAGGTGAAGACCAAGTGGACCTTGAGGGTCGAGAAGTTGGAGCCGTGTCACAACACCAAGTTAAAGTCGTTTGTGGTGCGGGTTTCGACACACGATCTCGACACGTTCCTAAAGGAAGAGTTTTGGCCGAAGGGTGTAGACTACCGACGTTTTCGCGGCAGGCTATCCGATACCGCGCAGCGTAACACGACGCCATCACTTCGTGAGTCTTAGTTTATAAGTTATGTTTTTATATGTATTAGTGTATACACCAATACATATAAAAACTATGTGTGTATATTAGAGAAGGTCTTGTTATTATATATGTAAAGTCTCAATAAATAATATTCATAAACAGCAAAGTTATTGGCGTTTGTTGATATCCCAAAATGTCACTCAATGTATGGAAATATTGTACAGGCAATTCATATTTGTATTTATTTTCTCGCTCTCGCATTCGCGTGCTCTCGCTCGAACTTGCCCCGCCTCCAACAGCTATTATCGTATCATAGTCATGAACTTACCAATTATGACAAATTTTCGTGGACAATTTTGGTATTTCGTTTTTTTTACTTTTGACTACACAAATATGATCAGTAACGGGTACGGATAGAGCCCCATTTTTTTTTGTACTAATTAAAAAATAGTGGTGTATATATATATTTTTTTTTGTTTTTGTATTTTGTATGGGCCACAGCTGCCTGAAATAAAGGAATAATATATATATATATATATAATAAATAGGTCTTTACCTATGAAAGTGCCGTTTTGTATGAAAAAATTTAAACGAATTTTTTTCATGTATTTTTTATTTGTATTAATCGAAGTAATCACCCATGCAATCAATGCATCTTTGCCAACGCAGTGGCAGTTTATTGATGCCCTTCTTAAAGAAATAAGCTGGTCGGGAGGCAACAAATTCTTCAAAGGCATTTTGTACTGCCTCTCGGGTATTGATTTTTTTTCCCGCCAAGAAGTTATCCAAATTCTGGAAAAAGTAGTAGTCTGTAGGCGCAAGGTCTGGTGAGTAGGGCGGATGACGGAGAGCTTCCAACCCCAGTTCTTGCAATTTGGAGATCGTCTGCTGTGCAGTATGAGATCGCGCGTTGTCGTGCAGGAGAAGCGGAGACGAGCGATTGACCAATGCTGGTTGGAGATGTGCCAGCTTCTCCATCATTGTTTTCAGTTCTTCACAGTACACATCTGCAGTAATACTCACCCCGTTTGGTACGAAGCTGTGATGAATCACACCGGCGCTAGACCACCAAACAGTGACCATCACTTTTCTAGGGGTAAGTTTTCGTTTAGGGCATTGTTTAGGTGCTGAACCAGGATCCAACCAACTTTCTGAGCGCTTGCGGTTATCAAACAGAATCCATTTTTCATCGCAGGTAACAATGCGGTTCAAAATTCCTTCATTTGTGTGTCTGTAGAGCAGTGCAAGGCACGTCTCGACGCGTACTTCGCGCTGGCGATCATTGAGTTCGTGGGGCACCCATTTGTCAAGCTTTTTTACCTTGCCAATTTGACGCAAATGGACCAATATTGTTTTGACGCTAACGTCGAAAGCTGCTGCTAATTCAGCCGTAGATTGTGTATCATCAGCTTCCACAATCGCCTTTAATTCGTAATTGTCGACCAGTCTTCGGACGACCGCGAGGTTCATTTTTCAGGTCGAAATTTCCAGAACGGAAGCGAGCAAACCAATAACAGGTGGTGCGTTGGTTTGTAGTGTTAGCTCCGTAAACTTCGTTGATGTTGCGTGCCGCTTGTGCCGCGTTGCTGCCACGACGGTACTCATATTCCATAATTACTCGAATTTTTAACGTATCCATGATGACGAAAAATATTGAAATGCGATGAAAATGTAACACTAATCAATAAACAAATGACTACTTTTGGAAAAAAAATCCATGTTTTTAAAATAAAATTAATTTCAAATTAGAATTCTTAGCCAAACAAAAATTATTTTGATTTGAAATGGCCAGTACTGCAGAACGGCAATTTCATAGGTAAAGACCTAAATATAATAAGACGACAAAATTTGTCGCGGTACGCATATAAGCCTGGCTAACAGCCGCTGCTTTATTTTAAATACCCAAGGCTATTGGCTATCTTTTCCATTGTCAGTGACTAACTGGCTTTCAGTTGTACACCGAACTTTGATGACAACTGAGAATGACATAACATTGGTATTGCGTATCGCAGTAAGTGGATATCACGTGACGGTGGCGAACGGTGCTCTTCGTCCAAGTACTTGACGCCTCTATTTTTTATCGACTATTACGCGGCTAAGTTGAGTAACGCCTTTTGAGCGTTACAATACTTCATTTTAGGGAACATTTTATATTAACCGGTATATATTCACTTGACAATCTTTTGCAGTTGTAACCATAGACTAGTATTTATAAAATGAGGTTGTAACTCGACAGTCTAGCGGAATTCAATTAAATAATGTGTGTTTATATTTACTTTTGTTATTTTTTTAAATTGTAGGTATGGTCGAAGAAATAAAGCGTACCGACCTATTTTTTAGCAAACTATCTAATGTTAAAAAGCTGAGACATGGTTAATATGATATATATTTATTTTATATAATAGTTGACCAACTTAATTCTTCATTAGACCCCTAGATCCAAAGTACTAAACTTGTTAAGACGAATCAAATGACCCCAAATTCGATGGGGTTGAGTCGTTTTATTACAGAGTTTCCATGACCACCTTCCGGCTCCATCATCAGATCAGATCCATGTCATAATAATATTGCATTGTCAACCAATTTGCTTAGGCATGCAAAATTCCAGCTCAATCGGAAACCGGGAAGTGGTTCAAACTTAACTTGCAAGGTTCGATCACAGATAGAGAGACACCGGACAGTGAAACTTACAAATCCCAGCAATATTAGACGTGCCATACTTTTGCCACGAACAAGGATCACAATACAACAACAAAAGCCGTAATGTTTACACGTTTCACATAATACAGGCTTCGGTGATAATCACTAGAATTTCTAAAACACTACCTTTGAGTAGTGTCTTTCACGAAAGCAACCACAGACTAAATGATCATCAATTTGATGTCCACTGAGCTTAGACAATCGCTATCTTATAAGTATCGATACAATAACATCTGTCAAAATATGTTACGGTGGCTATCAGCGATACTCGGTGCTTATAACGTCATCCTAGTTAGTCACTGAAGATATCCAATACGAAACTAACTGTTTGACAGTTAATCGATGTACACTTTGCCAAGTGATCATCACTATGAACTGTCAACAGAGATACGCAATAGCCCTGCTGGTAGCTGTCGAACGAGATAAACAAGTAAAAAATGAACATAATGGTTGGTAATCCATACTAATATTATAAATTCGAAAGTAACTCTGTCTGTCTGTCTGTCTGTCTGTTACCTCTTCACGCCTAAACCACTGAACGGATTTTGATAAAATTTGGGAAGGCTGTAGCTGGCATCCTAGGGAAGGACATAGGCTACTTTTTGTCTCAAAAATAACCCTACGGGGGGGTGATATAGGGGATGAAAGTTTGTATGGGAAACCCAGCATTTCTTAAGTTAGGGATATGAAAATTCAAATGTATGCTTTTGGTAGGAAATAACGAAATATTAGGTTCAGCGTTTTTGGAAAATCACCCCCTAAGTGGGTAAAATAGGGGATGATTTTAAAATTCACAAAACTACACGGATATCCATAAAATTTAGCAAGACTATAGATAGCATTCTAGGAAAGGACATAGCCTACTTGTTGCCTCTAAAAAATATCCTACAGGGGATGATATAGGGGATGAAAGTTTGTATGGCAAACCCAGCATTACATAAGTTAGAAAAATTAAATGTATGCTATTGGTAGGAAATAATGAAATATGTGGTTTAGCGTTTTTGGAAAATCATCCCCTAAGGGGGTAAAATAGGGGTTATTTTAAAATCCACAAAACTGCACGGATCAATCAATCAATCTGCCTAGCCTTTTCCCAACTATGTTGGGGTCGGCTTCCAGTCTAACCGGATGCAGCTGAATACCAGTATTTTACATGGATCGACTGCCTATCTGACCTCCACAACCCAGTTACTGGGTAATACGATACCCCTTGGTAAGACTGGTTGTCAGACTTTCGGGCTTCTGACGACCCGTAACGACTGTCAAAGATTCACGAATAACAGCCGGGACCAACAGCTTAACGTGCTTTCCGAGGCACGGAGGAATCTCGTTATGTAAAGATGGTCACCCATCCAATGACCAACCCCGGCAAGCGTAGCTTAACCTGACGGATCGACCCGTGCGGCTGTTATTACTTAGCCACGAGCTCCTCTACAAAACTGCACGGATATTGATATAATTTGGCAAGGCTACAGATGGCATCCTGGGGAAGGACAAAGCCTAATTTTTGTCTTGAGCAATTATGCTACAGGGGATGATATATGGGATGAAAGTTTGTGAGGGGAACCCAGCATTTCTTAAGTTAGGGCTATAAAAATTCAAATTTATGTTTTTGGTAGGAAATAAAGAAATGTGTGGTCCAGCGTGTTTGAAAAATCATCCCCTAAGGGGGTAAAATAGAGGATGATTTTAAAATTCACAAAACTGCACAGATATCCATAAAATTTGGCAAGAGTATAGATGGCATTCTGGGGAAGGACATAGCCTACTTTTTACCTTTAAAAAATATCCTACAGGGGGTGATATAGGAGATGAAAGTTTGTATGGCAAACCCAGCATTTCTTAAGTTAGGGATATGAAAATTGAATGCTGTTGGTAAAAAAATGTGTGGTCCAATGTTTTTGAAAAATCGTCCCCTAAGGGAATCAAATAGGGGATGATTTAAAAATTCAAAAAACTGTTGTAGATTTTTCCTTTTATTAGGAAATCTATAATCCGTACTGTATTATTCATGAATACAGCAACGGATTCCGGTTTCTACGTACTTATGTTTTTTTTTGCCCAAAATTAAATCTTAATGACAAATAAAAATACTAGTCCTGGAAAGTTTAGTAAATCTGTCTAACGCAAATATTAATCAACAAAGTGTTGACCATCCAAAAGATGCCAAGGAATAAAAGAAACCGGCCAAGTGCGCGTCAGACCACGCACAATGAAGGGTTCCGTAGTTGAAAAGAATTTATCCCAAAAACAAACTTAACATTGTAATCCCAATAAAAATGTTTTTATGTGATTAAATTACAAATGAACAATTTTCGAACTTTTTCCTTTACTTGTGCTGTGAGACCTTGCTTATTGCCAAATTTCATGGTTTTAGGTCAACGGGAAGTACCTACCCTATAGTTGATATTTTTTTTATTTTACACAATCAATGGTAATATTAAATTATTTATAATAGGTCTTTACCTATGAAATTGCCGTTTTGTATGAAAAAATTTAAACGAATTTTTTTCATGTATTTTTTATTTGTATTAATCGAAGTAATCACCCATGCAATCAATGCATCTTTGCCAACGCAGTGGCAGTTTATTGATGCCCTTCTTAAAGAAATCAGCTGGTCGGGAGGCAACAAATTCTTCAAAGGCATTTTGTACTGCCTCTCGGGTATTGAATTTTTTTCCCGCCAAGAAGTTATCCAAATTCTGGAAAAAGTAGTAGTCTGTAGGCGCAAGGTCTGGTGAGTAGGGCGGATGACGGAGAGCTTCCAACCCCAGTTCTTGCAACTTGGAGACCGTCTGCTGTGCAGTATGAGGTCGCGCGTTGTCGTGCAGGAGCAGCGGAGACGAGCGATTGACCAATGCTGGTTGGAGATGTGCCAGCTTCTCCATCATTGTGTTCAGTTCTTCACAGTACACATCTGCAGTAATGCTCACCCCGTTTGGTAAGAAGCTGTGATAAATCACACCGGCGCTAGACCACCAAACAGTGACCATCACTTTTCTAGGGGTAAGTTTTCGTTTAGGGCATTGTTTAGGTGCTGAACCAGGATCCAACCAACTTGCTGAGCACTTGCGGTTATCAAACAGAATCCATTTTTCATCGCAGGTAACAATGCGGTTCAAAATTCCTTCATTTGTGTGTCTGTTGAGCAGTGCAAGGCACGTCTCGACGCGTACTTCGCGCTGGCGATCATTGAGTTCGTGGGGCACCCATTTATCAAGCTTTTTTACCTTGCCAATTTGACGCAAATGGACCAATATTGTTTTGACGCTAACGTCGAAAGTTGCTGCTAATTCAGCCGTAGATTGTGTATCATCAGCTTCCACAATCGCCTTTAATTCGTAGTTGTCGACCAAAGTCTTCGGACGACCGCGAGGTTCATTTTTCAGGTCGAAATTTCCAGAACGGAAGCGAGCAAACCAATAACAGGTGGTGCGTTGGTTTGTAGTTAGCTCCGTAAACGTCGTTGATGTTGCGTGCCGCTTGTGCCGCGTTGCTGCCACGACGGTACTCATATTCCATAGTTACTCGAATTTTTAACGTATCCATGATGACGAAAAAGATTGAAATGCGATGAAAATGTAACACTAATCAATAAACAAATGACTACTTTTGGAAAAAAAAATCCATGTTTTTAAAATAAAATTAATTTGAAATTAGAATTCTTAGCCAAACAAAAATTATTTTGATTTGAAATGGCCAGTACTGCAGATCGGCAATTTCATAGGTAAAGACCTAATACTATGTACAAGTAGGTATAAAAAAATAATAAAAAAGAGCTCATAGGGCATCAAAAAATTCGTCCGCATCGCTGTCAGCGGGAAAAGTGCCCAAAAGACTGGCGGCATTGCCACGCTGGATGGCAATGCTAATTCTTTGGGCTAAAAATAGGCCAGCTCTCTGGTCCCGTGTGGAGTCGACCAACCGCTTGGCGATGTCCCGAAATACTCCCTATAGTTAGGTTTTGATTTACTAGCGAGTATCAAAATATGTCGCATAAATGACCGTATTCTCTGCTATTGCGTTGACATAGAAGCTTGATTTTTTTTAAACTTCAAGGCACCATAGACCTACGTTTTTGGGTGTTTCTCAAATTTCGTGCTTATTCCGTGATATTTCTAAGTTTCAGATTAATGGGGTTGGCTCCTTAAAACTTTTGGCAGATGACGCTAGCATAGCTTTCACCTGTCACATTTATTTACTCAATTTGTGTGTTCGGTTTTGTAAATTTTTTCATCAAAATACCAGGATGTATGATAAGATAAACATGTACTCAACATGGAGAATAAGCGAGCTAATGGCTGAACTGAAAAAAACGAGGTGCTTCTTTACAAGGAAGAAAAGCAGACCTTATTGAAAGGCATACTCTTAAAATTATACATCAAGCTATTTTATTTATGAAATAGTTTTGTTTGTAGGAAGTATACATTTCATAATACTTTTCGCCAATTAGGATTACTACAAAAAGCCGAATCAGACCACTTTTTTTAATTACTTTTTTAACCACTTTTTTTTTATTCTACAGCTATCGGAAATTGGTGTGCACCTATTTCTTTGCAATAAGGCACTTCACATTTCTTAGGCATTTTGTAAAATCTTAAACAAACAAAAAATACTTCATACAAATGAATATAATTTTGGTTAAAGCTATGCTAGCGCCACTTTGACAGTAGCCAACCCCATTAACGAATAACGTTGTTTTTTTTTCTTATATCATTAATAATAGATAATCTTTCATGATTTTGTGATTTATACCTCATTTCTACGGATAACAAAGAAATGACATAGAAAAAAAACGACGGTAAACGAAGGCAATGAGGAAGAAGGTAATGAGGTTTGAGACATTGATTTTTTTTTTTCATAAATAATATCAACATTACGAACTTCATGCATATTCTAAACCACGAAGGTACTTATTAGAAATGATAATTAGCTGTTGAATAATTATTATCATAAATACTCACTCAATAATACCGGGAAATTAGGAAATGACACCGAAGGACACCGAAGGAAATGACAATACATTAAGTTTTTTATTTATAATTTAATAATTATGTTGTTTTGACCTGTAAATGTTCCATGCATGTAAGCACAACTTGATTATGTTTGGTTTCCTTAATAAGGAATACAGATTTTTAATTAATAAATAAAGATTTTTAACCTGGACGCGTAATAAGCACCAAAATTGAGAAACACCCTTTTGATATTAATTTCAACTTCATACCTCCACGCGTTGCTGAGAAAAAGGGTCTTGACAGACTGACAGACAGACAGATGGACAACGAAGTAATCGTATAAGGGTTCCATTTTTTCCTTTTGAGGTATTATGGAACCCTAAAAACGCCTTGATAGAATAATAGAAGCTTTTGAAAGGTCCCATGAACGTTTTCGGTCACATCACTAGAAAATATGGTCATAAACTAGAACTACAAGGCGGCAAGGTTCACTTAGAATAGATGGTCGAACCAAATTCGCTCATCGCTGGACACAGAACTCCACGATGCGCTTGACAATGCCAAGAATAGGCACGGCACTGATGGCGAAACATCGACAAACAGAAGATGACTTCACGTCTTCGGAGGAATCACGACCCTCAGTAGGTAATAAGGATTACATCGCGAGGAGGGAGGGTGATCCAACATCGCCATTCCCGTAGATCACGGAGTGTCCAAAGGTAGTTATAGCAGCTTGCAACCGCTTGTGGTAATTTTTTCCTTAAAAAAACCCGAACTGGCCTAGACTACTCTTCTAGTCCAGTACGGGTTTTTTAAAAGCTCAGTGGACTGTTGCCACTTCTAGTATACTAGAGAGTACTATACTAGAAGTGGTAACAGTCCACTGAGCTTGAGCATTGGACGCAGTGACTCGTACGAAAGGAGGATGAAAATGTCGGCAACAGCTTACGGTGGCCAGTTGGAAACTAAGCTGTGGCTGATGCATGTGTAGTGTAGTGTGTGCCGAGCCTAATAATGAATTGGTAAACATGTTACAGCCATTTACAAATGGCTATTGATATTTTTCTGGATCATGATTTTAGTATTTTCTTAGTAGCCTATAAACACAGTAAAATTACGGATACGTTTAAAAATTAATTGAAAACCTAAATATGTTCAAAATATTTTAACAAATCGTTAAAGTGACAGACCGGCCGCAAGGGTCGCGGGTTGTTCGAAAGAGATACCGTGGCCCTGGCACAGGCAACTGAAGGAACACGGGTGTGTTTTAGTCAGTACAAGTCTGACACGCCCTCCCGCTCCGCCCAGAGCGCGAGAAGTCAGTTGATGATTTCCCATCCACAAAAAAAAAGATGACAGACAGATATCTAATTTAACAAAAAAATAAACGATTATTTACTTACCAAGATAGAATATTTTCTCATTTGGAGCAAAACAATAGACAAAGGAAGAAGCTATCTTGCTCAGCGTCGACACGATGCCTAACAAAGAGTCGTGCCACTGTAGGTACTTGCTGAGGACCATTATTGAGAATATTGTACCTGGAATGAAATAATTACTGTTTTTAATACCTACTTTATGCGAATTTCCAAGCAACTTAATCAGAAAGGGAATTTGGTGCACTCAAATCAAGGAAAAATGTAATGGATGAATCTAATCCATAGTTTTATAAAGATGAGGACAAAACCTCATAGATCTTAGAGGACTTCAAAATCCTAAGATTTATCACTTCGTTTCGACTCCATGTCAGTTTTTCCTTAGCACAGTTTTTTTTTTTTTAATTAGCAGGCTAGACGGATTTTTTTTTTTTTTTTGTCATTTTGTTAAGTCACATGCCAGTTTTAGTCAAGTCTTCGATGCTCTAATAGTTATTTATGCAACTGACGTATATAATAAGGGGTATTAATACACGAATGTGGGTTTATCACACGAGGCGAAGCCGAGTGTATCACATGAGTGTTTCAATACCTAATTATGTACAGTTGCATACAAGACTTTATCTACATCCATGTTATGAATGCTCTATAAAAGGTTCTGAAACAGTTTTTTGCAATACTAATACTCGTATCGAACATGGCGGCCGGCGTCATAGTATACGACGTGAATTCGAATAAGTTCTTTTTTTAAATTACGGCGCTGTTGTAGTGAAACGCGCGTGCAGTACAATGTTCTTTTTTTGAAAACGAGTTGCATTATGAAATTCAGTACAACATTAAAACACCCGTTTGGATGCTATTATGGTTACCATGGTTACTATGACACTGGCTGTTTTAATGTTGGCAATAAGCTAACTGTTTCAGAAACTTTTATAGAGGATTTATAGCATGGGTGTAGATAAACAAATAAATAGTTAAGATATCAATTCATGAACGTCAGTAGAATGCACTATAAACACTTTGCCCGCCTTGAAAGAAAACAATGACCCCAAAAGTGGATTATGTAATGATATCACTGCCCAGCTGTTGTTTGGTCATCCATTTCGACACAATTAATAATCGTACGCATGAATTATGATATCGTTGGCACACCAGGTCACGTTAATTGCTTTTTCCGAGAATCACAGGAAGTGATTAGTCAGTACTATGTTGCTAGGAAAATTGGAAAGGGCTCACTATTATACCTAGTCAAAATAACCAACATTTTCTTCAATGTTTTTTACAGCTAAAAGTACAGAGCAGTATTTTAGACAGGGCCTATTTCACGATACGTACTCCACTACGTACCGAATAAATTCAAAAATGGAACAGATTTTGTATAAAATAATCAGCCAAGTTAAGGGGGATGCGCTGTGGTAGACCGCGAAATTTTTTTTTTTTTGAGTTTTTTATAAAACGCAAGAAAATTTGAATTTCGCCGGCTATCAAGCGCATCCTCCTTAATAGAAACTTAATCTTAGGTGTTGAAACAGGCCGGTAAAGGTCATTGTGTCATCATCATCATCTGCCTAGCCTTTTCCCAACTATTTTGGGGTCGGCTTCCAGTCTAACCAGATGCAGCTGAATACCAATATTTTACATGAAGCGACTGCCTATCTGAACTCCACAACCCAGTTACTGGATAATACGTTAAGGGGTATCATATCGTCACTTGGTGTACTTACATTATAGGTGTATTGTGTGTTTTCAACTACGACTGCGATAAATAATACGGAACGTATGATACAGAAAGAGATAGATTGGCTTTTAGATATATCGTCGCTAATTAAGAGACGTAACTGATTCGAAGAAAATTTTACAGGGCAAGCTATTTTTCTTTTTTTTTTTGTAATATATCGGTCTCGTGTTTTGCATTATCATGGGGACCGTAAGGCATAGGTACAGATACGCCGATTAGACAGATCGACTTGACTTGGAAAATGTATCAAATTACTATAGTTAGGTCGGCTATCGGCTTAGTCCAAAATGTCAGATACGTCAGTTAGTTAAATTAGCGGCGACATTATTTTCACGCCACGGACACGCTTGATTTTTCTCGGTACTTATTAAGATAAGATAAGATTTTTTTATTTGCTTAAACTTGTTGTGTGTGTGTTAGCTGACTAAATCAAATTACAACAATTGTCTGAATTTGTCTGCAACAATTTGCGCGCGCTAGTGCGATATCTACCTTTTTACTTATATAATATCAATGCACCTAAGGCATAGAACAGTGGTATGGGCCAAACTATACCTAGTGAAAAAGATGAACTTACCAACAGTGTGGGTGATGAAGTTATAAGTCTGGAATATGCTGAATTGAACTTCGTCCCAGTTAAATCTGTACCGCGTGCACATGTACATGACTGATATTTCACCTGAAATTGATAGAAAAACTTTTTGAAACTAAACTCAAGCAGTTTAGACTTATACAAATAAAACAAAAAACGAAAAACCAAACAAAACAAAAAACGTTTATTCTATTCTAAATATTAAGTTGTTGGTTAACTTAATGACTTGTATCAATTTCCAGGTATAAGTGAAGTAACATATTATTATTGGATTTCTTCCATCTGAAATTTCTCAGCCAGTCTGGATTAGTGCCCGGTTGATGGCAAATTTTTAGTAAGTCATTCGATGTTTACAAGTCACTCTCTTAAAATTTTTAGTGAACCCACCTTAATTCTAAAGGTGCAATATCTTCTTTGGGACACATTTCACTTTATGCATAACAAAACTCACAAAATGTATATTATACATGTTTTATTATTTACTAGCGGACCCGACAGACGTAGTTTTCCTGTCTGAACGATCCTAGAACCCGACTGCAGCGCTACCTATCGGGTCCAATTGTGTTTTCAAACCATCCAGGAACCCATTCAAATAAACACACAAAATATCATCTACATCGATCCAGCCGTTGTTATACCACGTTTTATCCGTTTTTTTTTGTTTTTAAGTATCCTATGTCCGTCTCCTGGTTCTAAGCTACCTCCCCACCAATTTTCAGCCAAATCGGTTCAGCCGTTCTTTAGTTATAAATAGTGTAACTAACACGACTTTCTTTTATATTATATTCTTTAGTTATAAATAGTGTAACTAACACGACATTCTTTTATATTATAAATATATATAGACTCGTAGATTATTGTCATGGTTACAGACCAGAGAAATAAATGAGTAAACACATCATACTAACCGTACATAGGTCCAAAGAGTACGCTGACGACTCCCAGAAGAACACAAAGTCGTAGTCTTCTGTTCTTAGGAGCTTTCCTGACGAGCACACTCATTGTGTCTCTGACGTTCTTCAGGTCGAAGAGCACGCGGAAGAAGTGGCACTTTCCTTGACGATCATGCTGAAGAACAATACATACAATATAACATTTCAGGGCCTTGCTTCCCTGAAGGTTTGGGCAGAGGTCGATTATAAACACAATAAAATAAAAACCAGTCAAGAGCGAGTCGGACTCGCGCACCGAGGGTTCCGTTCCGATTTCTGAAAAACTATGCTATTTAGAGACATCGTTTTATTTTTCCTGTAATCTTTACATAACTTTACCTTACTTCTATCACATAGAATAATTTCAGATTTTTCTCTATGAAAACTTCGGAGATAAGGAACAGTATTTTTTTTTACATTTTTCATTAAAAGTCGAAAACTACGCGGCCTAAAAAAAAATGTTTGAGAATTTGCAAACAGCGCTCTTTCATATGATAACCCACATGCCCTAGTAGCCCCACTTTGAATTTTAAAGACCCCCAGTGCAGTCCCTGTTGCAAAAAAAATGTATATTTTAATTTTTTTCTTATTTGCAAAATAGTTGGGTAACACTGTCATCTAAAACTGTTCTAAATTTCAAGTTGATAGCAGTAGTAGTTCTTGAGATATCCAGCTGTGACAGACAGACAGATATTCTGAGTCGCACCATAACCCTCCTTTTTACCATTTCGGTACGGAACCCTAAAAACTAAAAAGCTTTGATGTATTTTTTTTTTGGGAGGTTACTGACCCCAGTGTTACTTTAAGTATGAGTTGATAACAGTTATTTATGCAACTGTTGTATAATAAGGGGTATTAAAACACGAATGTGGGTTTTGGCGAAGCCGAGTGTGATAATAGTATCACATGAGTGTTGTAATATCTAATTATGTACAGTTGCACACAAGACTTTATCTACACCCATCATGAATCCTCTATAAAAGGTTCTGAAACCACAGGGTAGGTATTGTACAATGTTGTAAGAACTCTATGTATTTTCATGGAAAGTTTAATTGTTGAGTATCTACTATAAAACAAGGTATAGGTAATAATAGAATTTTATTTAAACGCACAACTCTTTATTAAGGGGTCATTGTACTCATCATTATGAACAACTTTTACTACGTCACCAAACCTGAAATCGCGAAAACCACTCACTCACCACCACACTCACTTCGTTCACTCACTACACTCACTCACACTCACTTCACTCAACTCACTCACTCACAACTCACTCACCACCATACTCACTTCACTCACTCACCACACTCACTCACCACACTCACTCACTTACATTCACTTCACTCAACTCACTCACCACTCACTCACTCACTTCACCCACTCACCACTCACTCACTCACTCACTCACTTACCCCACTCACTCACTTTACCACCACTCACTCTCTCACTCACCCCAATCACTCACTCACCACTTCACCCACACACACACAAAACAAAACAATATCGGCTGTTCCCTACATTTTGACGAGATAGAAATCCATAAAGATACCATGTGAGTAAGTAAGGGATCGAAAAAGCAAAGGAGTTGCATAATAATTTTCAACCCTTGCCCCAAGCTTCAATAATTTGGAACCCCTATGAAAGTACTTACGCCTTGCTTCTTGAGAAGGTACAAAAAACATTCCTTAGATTTTTATTTAAAAAACTGTTCGGGTACTATCCATTCCTGTATCCTACAAAATTTTTGCTTGGAATGCTGAAATTTAACTCTCTTGAAGTTAGGCGTAATTACTTTTTACTCATGTTCGCTTGTCGTGTCCTTCGGGGGGAGTCTGATTGTCCGGAACTAGTAGCTCAACTTGTGAAACTTTTTGTTCCGCCTGTACCCAAATACCAACTTAGACCGCGACGACACGGATTGTTGGCCGTTCCGTCAGCACGCACAGTTTCGCATTCTAACTCGGCCCTGGTTCGCGCGCTCGCAATGCTAAATGCTCTACTGGCATCGACACAGGAGTGTGATTTGTTTGCCGCGAGATGGATAGACGTATGTCGTGCATGTTTGCGATTCTGCGAGATGATGGACGAAAGATGAGTTTTTTTTTTTAAATTTTATTTCTTTTTTGCCAATTTTGTTGGTATATGTTAGTTTTACTTGTTTTTCTTTTTTCTTTGTGTACCTATTCTTTATTATTGTTATTCCTTCTATATTGTAAATATGTCTGTTTTTTTTTTATTATTATTATTTAAATTTAACTGTACAATCACTTAGATCTCGATCTGTAATGTTGTACATGTTTTTACCAAATAAATAAATAAATAAATAAATAATGAAATTTAGTACAACATTATAACACCCGTTTGGATGGTATTATTATGGTTACTATGACACTGGCTGTTTTAATGTTGGCAATAAGCTAACTGTTTCAGGAACTTTTATAGAGGATTTATAGCATGGGTGTAGATAAAAATTGTTTTCTTATCTTTAATCGTGTTTAAATATCGATGCCCATCATGTCTGTGAAGTTTACACATAAAAACAGATTTTTAAACTGATATTTCAAG
Source organism: Cosmia trapezina (assembly GCA_905163495.3). Taxonomy (NCBI): domain Eukaryota; kingdom Metazoa; phylum Arthropoda; class Insecta; order Lepidoptera; family Noctuidae; genus Cosmia; species Cosmia trapezina. The sequence goes on from LR991020.1 coordinate 7,085,849, forward strand.
TGACTACAATAACAAGTTTAAAATAACTCCATATTAAATTTCTTATTTCAATTTCGGGACCATATTATTGAATGCATGGTAAGTGGCTAAGTAATAACAGCCGCACGGGTCGATCCATCAGGTTAAGCTACGCTTGCCGGGGTTGGTCAGTGGATGGGTGACCATCTTTACATATCGAGATTCCTCCGTGCCTCGGAAAGCACGTTAAGCCGTTGGTCCCGGCTGTTATTCGTGGATCTTTGACAGTCGTTACGGGTCGTCAGAAGCCCGAAAGTCTGACAACCAGTCTTACCAAGGGGTATCGTATTACCCAGTTACTGGGTTGTGGAGGTCAGATAGGCAGTCGCTCCATGTAAAATACTGGTATTCAGCTGCATCCGGTTAGACTGGAAGCCGACCCCAACATAGTTGGGAAAAGGCTAGGCAGATTGATTGGTATAGTCACCCTCGTAATTACTTTACCATTCTAAAGTTGAATGACCCTTGGCCGTCATAAAACCAGAAGAACAATTCGTAAATACAGGGTGTAAAAAGACATCACAAAGCCGTCAACTACGCATACTGTGTACATATAAGTTACAAAAGTTAGTGCTGGGAAACGACTATTATTCTTAGGTACTATAAAAAATGCAATTGTTTATTTCGCGCAATGTAACGCGAACCCAGGCAAACGAAATAAGCCCCGCCCCTTCGCTACGGTACGCATACGTACTTGTCGGAAAAAGTTTAGTAATAACACTTGGAATACGTTTTAGTAAAAAAAATGCGATTTTGACCTTCAATATCTCCAGAACCAGTGGATTCCCAGGTATGGTCTATTGGAAAAAAAACAATCCAAATAATGGGTAGAATATGTGGCTTTCGGCTTCGGAAAGTGTATTTTTACACCGGGTATGACAGTTCTATAATTTCAACCTTAGTAGAGTTTTAATTTACTGGGAATTGTTGTCAAAAGTAAAGCGATTACGAAGTAAAATAAAATACCCAAAGAACGGGCAGTAGGTTCATTTTTAAGGTCTAATAACCAAACTTGATGAAAATTACCTAATCCTCTCAGTTCTGGCCGTTTATTTACATCAAACCATGCACAGAAACACTGGCGGCCCGAAGACCCAAACCCTAGTGTGTGTTGATGAACTGAGGGAAAGGATACAGGAGTTTTCAACTAAGTAAGAGCAGGGTACAACTTATACAGATCATTTTTTTTTAAATTTAACTAGCTTTTGCCCGCGGCTCCGCCCGCGTGGATGTCGGAAAATATCCCACGGGAACAAAAATCCTTCCTTATTTCTTGTCTACATTATAAAGGGAACCTCTGTGTCAGCTTTCTGCTTGGCACCTAATGGTGCCGAGCAAAAAGAGATGCCCTGCTGTGACAGACAGACAGACAGACAGACTGAGTCACACCATAAGGGTTCCTTTTTTACCATTTTGGTACGGAACCCTAATAAGTGTGTGTCAGCTCCGATGCACGACTGGAGTTTATTCCTGTTTTTGTGCCGTTCCGAGTTTCCGACTTTCTATTTTTTGGTCATTTCTTTCGGGCTGGGTTTCTTCAATGAATCAGTGCTATACGAATAGCAACTTTAAGGTCATAAAGACACTCGTCCTCCTCTCCCTCTTACCCCTCCTCCTCTCACTCTCACCCCCCCTCTCTTCCCACCCATATCCCCTCTCTCCCTTCTCATCCCTTTCACTGCCACCTCCCACCCCTTCAACCTCCCCAACCCCTCTCCCTCTCACCCCCACACCACATCCCCTTCTCGCTAACCTCCCCTTCCCCCCGCACCACATCCCCTTCTCGCTGACCTCCGCCTCCCCCTCTCACACCCTCTCACATTGCCTTCACCACTTCCCCTCCCCTTCTACCCTCACCAACTCCTCCCCTCCCCCTCTTTCCTTCTCCACACCCTACCGCTCACTACATCTTCCTATCCCTCTCCTACTCCCTCCATCATCCTCCCCCTCTCTCTCCTCACCACCCCTCCCCTCTCTCTCACTCTCACCAAACCCTGCCCTTCCCCTTTTCCCTCCTCACCACGCCGTGCCCTTAATCCCCCTTTCCCTCCTCACCTCCGTTCCCTCCCCCACTCTTCCCTTCCCTCTGGGGAAAAACTATTAATGACAAACTTTATTACTTGCTTAGGCAAGTATTTGTGCCAAGTTTAAAGTTAATTAACGAAATGAATAAGATTTTTCATATAAACTATATTCCCTTTTTTCACACCCATAGGGGTGGAATTTTAAAAAATCGTTTGGGATATTTCCGTAACTTGACTGAAAGATTATTTACACCAACTTTCTAGTTAATCAAGCCCCGCAGTAAATCCTGCCCTGTAAAATTGACTACCCCTTTTCACCCCTTTATGGGTAGATTTTCGAAAAACCCTGATACACATTATTCTTCATTTTTGGTCTCAAGTTTAAATACTGAGTTTCGAGTTAATCGGAACGCCCGTTAAAATCCCTCCATACAAAACTTTGACACCCCCAATCCCTCCTGAGGGGGTAGTTTAGAAAAACTAAAAATGTCCAACTTTATAATTTACTTAGATAAATATTTATGGTAAATTTTAAGTCTATTAGCTCAAGAAATCATATTTTTCATACAAACTTTCATTCCCTATTTGTCCCCCTTAGCGATGGAATTTCCAAAAATCCTTCCTTAGTGGATGCCTACACTGTATAAGGTATCTATGTGCAAAATTTCAAGTCTCTAGGTCCAGCGGTTTGGGCTGTGCGTTGATATATCAGTCAGTCAATCAGTCAGTCAGTCAGGACTTTGAATTTTATATATATAGATAGATAGGGACTTTCTACATAAGGGCGGGAATACACTTGTATGTAGCTTGTACAAAACTATGTAAGTAGCTGGTATGCTATTGTGACATTCACCAATCAGAATTTGTTATGGCACACGGTATGCAAGCTACTTGCATGCTTTTTACAAGTTATAGGCATGTGTGTTCTTGCCCTAATAATAATTATCAAAATGTTATGCTGCTTACCTTCTTCTGTTCTCTATCCCGTTTAGGATCCTTCACTACAAAAAATAGATACAGCATGTTGAAAGTCTGTATAATTGTTGTCAATCCATAGCATCCATAGTACCCATAGTTCTTCAACAAGACTCCACTGATCCCCATACCAATAGGGAAAGCCACTGTCACACTAAAACTTACAAGACCTAATCTAAAAGTTCTGGTCTTGTCTGTTGTAATGGTGCTTATAAAAGCAAATGCTGTCAAAAAACAAATGCACCATCCACCAGATAGTCCCTCAATAATAGCTTCCGTGAAGATTAAGACTTCCAATGAGAGTTGCCGGAAGAAATATACGTTGATCATATTGTTGATACCAATGAGAATTTGTCCTGCAGTCGATATAATCATAAAAAACTTTCTATGTCCTGTTTTGTCAGAGAACGATCCAACAAAAAGAGCTAATACGCAAGGTATTGTAGCTGACAAGTAAGTCCTCCATGAAAGAGCTCTAGCCAGCAGCTTCTGTGTTTCTCTTTCATATTCGTTCTGACTGTCTGCATCTTGCATCTTCAGCGAATCGCATATTTCGTCCGTGAAGTTGAGGTTCACTCGGCACGCCTTCTCAAGATTGAGGTTTTGTGATGCAGTCACATTGATCATAGCCGATACCACAAACATCAACAAACATGGCTCGAGGGTTATATTTCTAAACATATCTACCACTTTTTCACTAAATGTAATGTTCTCCCCTTTTTCTTCATTTTCTTTAAGAGGATCTTCTTCTGTAAAGTCTTCATATTTCTTCGCATCCCCTTGATTTTCTGTAGCCATTTTGGAATCACCTTTTTTTAATCATTTATTTCGTATATTTCGTTTGATAATTCACTTGTAGATATAAGTGGTGCTAAATGTAAACTGTTTGTTATATCTCATTTGTAGTCAATAAAATTATATCACTAGCGATACATTCATATCTGATGTAGGTATCGTACAAATATAGGGAGCGTATAATGATATGAAAGTACATTATTAATGCGCCCGCCCACATTGTGTATATCTTATTAGACTAATCCTAACTTATCTACTACGGTGATTGTAAAATTATTATTATCGAAGTGATTGTTCTTACTGGCGTTCTATGTATTAGATATGTTTTTCATTACCTATTTTTCATTCTTATTATAGGCATTACGCTTGCACGTAATAATATGTGATCGTTTCGATGACTGAATTAATCTTTGTTGATTGATTCTTAAACTAGGTTAAGCATTTTAATCTGAAAGTAAAATGTTTGCTTCCCTCCCTGCTATTGTGTTGTGCTGCCGTTTTGTTTGCTGTTTATTTGCTTTTTTTGATAGGCTCACCCCCTATTTCATGGGACTTAAACATAGCTGGCGAAATGTGGGTGTAAGACGTCAACGAGAAAACATATGACCGCGCCGAAGTAGCGACAGTACATTTACAATAGCGCCGTCATCTGTTTTCTCGTTGACGTCCCATTCCCGGTGCGGTCACTTTGTACGCTGGACTTCATAATATCGATGTCAAAATGAAGACATTTGATTTTCGCCATTTTGGCGCTGATAACAAGGTGAGCGTCCATGGAACTAATATTAAAGATGGGTCATTGAAAATTACTTACTTTTCGAAGGTTATTCCGCTGCCTTTAAGATAGCGAATTTTACAAAATGCGCATACTCTCATGACAAAAATGCTCGACAAAATTCACAAAACATTAGAAACGTACCAAAACAACACGTCGGCCATTTGCTACAATGTGTCAATTTTAGTTACTGAGACGCTCGAGTGGGGCGCTTTGAATCGGCACAAAAATCAAGTGTCATTTCTTATAGTATATTTAGTCCAGCGTAACATATTAGTGTATATTAGAGGTCAGTGGGTGCGGTGAACAAACAGTGTTCAGGAGAACAAGGCGTGATATCGCATTATCTAAAAAGTTAGAAATTAAAACTCTAAAAAGTGGCTTGACACGTAAATGTAAAGATGAACTCCACAGATCATATAAATACAGATGATCTGTGATGAACTCGCTATTTTTACTTACAAAATTATATTTAAAGATTTATAAATTATATTATTATCGAGATCAGGAGGGGACGCCCTAAAAAGACAAGTGCAACTAAACTTTCTGAAGAACCAGCGTGCGTGTATAGCGAGATGTACGAACGTAAACGAGGCAAAAGGAGTATATATGTAAATATCGTTATTATTATTTCCTTTATTTCATTTGTATATACATATAAATTACATTTTTAAATGTTGAAATATAAAAAGTATAAAAACATTTAAAAATATAAAAATAGTAGCCCACCGGTATCGGGAACAGGGTCAGGTTATTATTATTATGTCTTGACAATTCTCGGGACCCTGGAGTCCCGGACCTTTAGAAGGCGTACGAGGGGCCAAAGCCAACTCGCAGAGGCCCGTTAGACGCTTTCAATGAAATGAGGCACCAACCGACGATTATCCCTGTACGCACTATGCAAGTGCACCCAAGGACAACCCCCGGTTGGTGCAGGACTATTGCAGTATATGGAAATAAAGAGATTGGACTATGGATTTGAGTGGCTAAAGTGGACTGGTTGCCTAGAACTATGAAAGGACTATGGCCCCTGCCGGATCAATGTTTTTTAATAGACGGATAAAATGGCAGGGGGTGACTTGCACACACAATAATGGGCCCCCGAAAAGTTATTATTATTATTATTTTTTTTTTATTTTTGTCATATCTCGGGACCCTGGGGTCTCGGTCCTTTGGAAGGCGTACGAGGAGCCGAAGCCAACTTGCAGAGGCCCCTTCGACAATTTTAAATGAAGAGAAGGCACCAGCCGACGATTATCCCTGTATGCACTATGCAATTGCACCCAAGGACAACCCCCGGTTGGTGCAGGACTATTGCAGAACATGGAAACAAAATATATAAGAGTATGGGTTTGGGTGGCTGTGGACTGGTTACCTAGAACTATGAAACGCTATGGCCCCTGCCTCACTAATGTTTTGTATACAATACACAGATAAAATGGCAGGGGGTGACTTGCACACTCAATAATGGGCCCCCGAAAACGGTCGCTAGCACATAGTGTCGTAGCGCCAAGGGGGCAACATGTCCTGAGGTGCTTGTGAGGAGTGGAGAGGTATCCCACGGTTCTCAGAACAATCCCAGAGCCCGGAAGATGGTCAAGATCCCTACAAACACTTACTGGAATACTTCCTTCCTCCGAGCACGTTTGCTCTTGCGAATCTCCACTCAAGCCAGCCAATAAAGGCAAGAATGAGGTGGGAGCTCTGTTCCCGTCAGTGTTCACTCCAGCCGGCCAATAAAGGCAAGCCAGAGATGAGGAACAAGACTACTCCCGGGAGATAGGGTCCGTGGGGTCGCTACTGCCCAACAGCTCGCCACATGCTGCCCTGCGGGTTTCTGTATCCCTCTTGGTCTGGCTCCTCACCCTAGACCTGTTTCGGCAAAGTGAACTCTACCGGCACAGACCCAGAGTTCGGAGCGCGCAAGCCCCACCACGACGTCAACGTAGAGATACGGCGGTGGGGTTATTATTATTATTATTATTTATTTATTTATCAGATGACATGATCCATTATGGTTAGTAACAATAGGAGCTTATAAACTATGTTAGTAGGTAATGAATCTAAATTAAAATTACAATCAAAAATAAAATAAATAACAATTAAAATATTTTATCATTATGGTTAGTAACAGCGGGAGCTTATAAACTATGTTATTTGTTATTTGTTATGTATGTAAAATTATATTAAGTAAATAGTACCATTATTCAGTAATTTCTCAACAAAAATGATTACTCTAGTTACTTTACATTGATATAATCTAGCCAGGGAAGCTACCAAGTAATTCAAAAGCTTACAATTCGTCTTATTCAAAACAATATCTTTTTCCGAAAAGCTTTGCAGACGTTTGTAAAACTCCTATTAAGTATTTATATCTGTGATTGAGGCAGATTATACAGGGTGAAATTAAATTAGCTAGCGAAACTCCGCAGGCATGACACCCATCCAAAACAAAAAAAAATATTCGATAACTTTTTTTTTTTTTTTTTGTTTATGACCATAAGTATGTAGTGTAATAATATCTTGGAATATTATTGTAAACTGCACGAACGTAATAGGTATCGATATCTAAACACCATAAAAAAAAATAAAAAAAAAAAATTCTCAACTCATAGGTACCTACTTCAAGTAGGTACACTAATCCTATACTATACTACTGGCACAGGCAACTGAAGAAACACGGGTGGGTTTTAGTAAGTAAAAGTCTGACACGCGCTCAAATCTCAATCAATTCAAAAGAAGAAGACAAAACACTGTAGGTTTGTAGAGCGTTTTAATTTTTTATGACTAAAGGGGAATTATGCTTATTATTTGATAGATGGAGAGCAGTGGTGGCCCAGTGGTAACGGTCGCGACTTACAAGTTGTAGGTCGTAGATACGAACCCCGACAATCTCATTAATTTGTGTAAATTATTTCATCACCACTGCTCTCAAAATTGTGGAGAAAAACATTGTCGTGAGGAAACCGGTATGACCTAGAAACAAAAATTCAAAGACATTTGTGACATCTACCAACCCGCACTGATGGTCCCGCGTGGTGGATTACGGCCCACTCCCTCTCACAGAGAGGATGCTTTGTGTCCCAGCAGTGGGAACATTATAGGCTGATTATGCTATACCTAATAAGCTAGTTGAGACAAATGCCATCCATTTTTACCCGACTACGGCGAAGCAAAAAGGAGGGTTATGATTTTGACCGGTATGTATGTATGTTCATCTGTTCCCTCATAACTTCTAAACTACTTATCATAATTTGACAAATGAGGTATCGTTAGAAACGTCTTGATCGCCCGCTGGTTATAGGTTATTTGTTATTTAATAAATAAGGCCATATTCAGCTGTCACGGACCAATGTTTCTTTGATAAAAACTAATGGAGTGATTACTGAAGGTGAAACCTTTACAGACATCATAAAAACATTAAGTCTCGTAATCACTGATAACTGATAAGGTAATAAATACGGATAAAATGACAGCTGATGTATTTTCAATGAGATAACTCTTTATTAGTAAAAGTCATTGTGATTTCATCATTTTGTGTACACTGAGAACCATTCAGCGATGGTATAAGTAATCAAAAAAAATACTCTGAGTCAATCAAAATCGGGTTTTTTTTTATTTTAACATTTCTCGTGTGAGTTAATTAATTATACCTAATTCTTATAAGAAATAAAGATATCTCAAACCTCATTTAACAATCTGCCTAGCCTTTTCCCAACTATGTTGGGGTCGGCTTCCAGTCTGACCGGATGCAGCTGAATACCAGTATTTTACATGGAGCGACTGCCTATCTGACCTCCACAACCCAGTAACTGGGTAATACGATACCCCTTGGTAAGACTGGTTGTCAGACTTTCGGGCTTCTGACGACCCGTAACGACTGTCAAAGATCCACGAATGACAACCGGGACCAACGGCTTAACGTGCTTTCCGAGGCACGGAGGAGTCTCGGTATGTAAAGATGGTCACCCATCCACTGACCAACCCCGGCAAGCGTAGCTTAACCTCATGGATCGACCCGTGCGGCTGTTATTACTTAGCCACGAGCTCCTCTAACATAATGTTAGATGTTCTAACCTCATTTAACATAATGTTTTATTTATTTATTTTAGTACACCAACACATGCACAGCATGTTATTTTAGTACATGCAAAGAATAATAATGAATACAGAACAATAACATAATAATAAGTACTGATATGTATGTGTCGCAGTAAGTTGGTTGTAGCCGTGATATAGCTACACCCCTATGGATATAGCTATCTACCGTTATATGAAAACTGTCGGAGTGCCCTAATTTTGCTACTGCGACCAATTTCGACGTAGTGGTCGAAGTGCCCTAATATTTATATTCCTAGTACGTACCTAATAAGATGGTTATATTCATAGTAAGATTGTTATGAACCGCTTTCATGTAGCTATATTACGGTAGATAGCTACAACCATCTTATTGCGACTAGGTATACACAGCATGTTGAATTAATAATTTGAATAGATTTTTTTAAACCATTTCTTTTGCCGCACGTGATCAGTCTAATTTATTACTTTGTCTTGCATAATGTTGTGAAATCGTGTCACAAGAAAGTTTTTCACTTGGATGAACAACATATCTGAGGAATTTACAAAATAATAATAATAAAATAAATAAATATCATTGGACATTTCACACAACGCCATCTAGTCCCAAGCTAAGCAACCTAATGCTTGTGTTATGGTAACTAGATGGCTGATAAACTACTTATACACATTTTTTTTTTGTAAATACATACATATTATAGATAGAAAAACACCCAGACTCGGAACAAATACTTGTAATTCGTACAATTCGTATTTGTTCCGTGCGGGAATCGAACCCGCGACATGCTGCGCAGCAGTCAATCGCTCAACCACTGCGCCAAACGTGTCGTCCTAACACGATAATATTATGTTATAATAATCTGCGGAGTGCAAGTGTTTTGATTTGGGAGAACGTTTTTTTCACGCAGCAACAGGTAAAGGTGTTAAGGATTACATTTATTCTAGACCAGCTTTTGCCAGCGGCTTCGCCCGCGTGAATGTCGGAAAATATCCCACGGGAACGTACTACCAGGAATTCCTTCCGTTTTCCTTGTCTACATTATAAAATGAATCTCTGTGCAAAAAAAAAAGTGTAAATAAATAAATAAAATTATTTCAGCTCTCCAGATCCAGGGTTTTGGACTGGGCGTTGATGAGTCAGTCAGTCAGGACTTCTCTTTTTATTTTTAAAGATAGATTTAAAGCTCTTAAAGCAATATAGTTTTAATCAAAACACTTTTGGGCAATAAAAGAACGGGCTCGTGATAATGTACATACCATGCTCTCTGTAAGACTAGTCCACTGGAACTGGACAAAGTCCTGTCCTGTCTCTACTTAGTTATACCATATATTAATAAAGATGGGACACTCCAAAAAATCATTTAAATAAAAAGCGACTCTTGCAACGACACAATAAAGTGCAATTCAGGTCGCAGAACACTTATTACCTACAGTTATATTCAACTACGAGTTGCCTCCCTTTCTATCGCGTAACTCTTCCTTCTGACCTACTGAATTAGCCCCGCGGACGGGGCCCGCCGCGTACTTCTAGCTTCATACCTAAACTGCGGAGTGTTCAATCTGTATTAATCTGTGGTTATACTGCAAATATTTACGAATTACATTTTAATGATAAATAGTTTCATGAAACAATGGGCTTCCTAATGCCTCAAAAATATTTTATTGGAATCAAAATGGCCTACGAATGGGAGCCCGCGTTCGTAGCGTGCTACGCCGTAGCATGATGCGTAGCGCTACGAGAGGCAAGTGATCAGGGGGGCTAAAACGGCCACTTTGGCAGAATCATAATAGGATAATATTATGAATAATATTTGAAATCGTAAAACGGTCACAAACTGACAATTCATAATATATTGTCAATTAGTGACCGTTTTACGATTTCAAACATTATTCAGTATATTATCCTATTATGATTCTGCCAAAGTGGCCGTTTTAGCCCCCCTGAGCTGCTCAACATTTTTACCACACCTGAATTTAAGTACAAAAAAGTATTTTAAGATCGTATTTGAACTATTTATACTACTTTATCGTAGCAGTTGGCGTTCTTTCATTTCTGCCAACCCCCATGGGAAGAAGGCGTGAGCATGTATGTATTTCAAATTTCATTCAAATAGGTCCAGCCGTTTGAGCGTAAGAAGTAACAAACACACACACACACAAACTTTCATCTTTATAATATTAGTGTGATGTTCAGCGTTAATCGTATATAATTATACAAACGAAAACATTTAGTACAGTAACCGGCCGTAAATATTGCACATGGGATTTACGTACGTTAAATACGTAACTACATATATACGATGTATATATGTATGTATGTATGTATAGTAATGTGTATATATGTATGTAGTACTATTGTAGTATGTTATTTATGTACTTTTACGTATACCTACTTGTTTCATGTGCTTTTACGGCCGGCAACTGTAAAAATCCATGTGCAATATTTATGGCCGGTAACTGTAAGTTCGTCATCACTAATTCCGTGACTTGCTTGAATTAGTCTCACAGTTATTAGTCTGGACGTACAATTATACGCCCTATATGTGTAACTATATTGCTTTTTATTGTTTAATTGTGTTCTGAATCCGAACAATTTTGTTGTTTTATATAATCCTCATAATCGAACAACTGAGTATGACTTGCGGATGATCAAAATTAAGGATGAATGCTGACATTTATTATTTATCTTTATACTTTATTGCTTACCTCCTTTGTCCGGGGTATTTATCGTAATTCCTTTAATGCTAAGTTTATTATTTATCTTTATAGAATAGATGACGATGCACTTTTAATGTACTTAGGTATGATGAAATCTTAGATAATATACATCTAGATCGAGCCACCGCGTGGCCGGTCATGAGACAGCAATATAATACTTTTTCTAGGTTATGTGGTATGAGAAATGAGGTTTAACGTAAGAAATCTATATAAATAAAAAGAGAAGTCCTGACTGACTGACTGACACATCAACGCCCAGCCCAAACCCTTGGACCTAGAAAGCTGACATTTTGCACAGAGGTTCCCTGTATAATGTAGACAAGGAATAAGGAAGGAATTCCCGGTAGCAGGTTCCCTTGGGATATTTTGCGACATCCACGCGGGCGAAGCCGCGGGCAAAAGCTAGTCTTCCATATTTTGGACTGAAACCCCATGTTCACACAATGCAAAAACTGTCCAAAAAAGTTAAATTAATCGACGCAAGATAAATTTTGTAACAGTGAAAGTACTTTGTTTGGCTAACATTCAAAAGTTTGCCATGCAAAAATACGGCACGCCGTAAGGGACAGAAGATACGATACTTTGTCTCAATTTTCCTACTTATTTCGTATATATGTATCTCACTTCCACACTTCACACTGTAATCATGGCAACGTCTAGATTTTTAATGTCATTGGTTGAAATGTTTGCGAGCCAAATGTGCACATAAGGTTGATGCGCCAGGGTAGCCCGCGAAATTCAAAATTTCTTACGTTTTTTGCAATTTGTAGGTCAGTGTGAGCTTGTGTGTTGATTAAAATATGATTCGCGGCCGTAGCTATTATGGCTTTACAGAATTATAATCATTAGAATCAGTAATACAACTCCATAAGTTAGCATTTATCTCAAATCTAGCGATTTCATGAAATCATGGGGTTTGAGGTAAATGCTAACTTATGGAGTTATATTGCTGATTCTAATGATTATAATTCTGTAAAGCTGTCAAAAGGGCATGTGACAGTTGGCGCCCAACGTGGGGAAAGGGCATGTGACAGGTTATCGATTGTAGATGAAACATAAAGTTTCCAACCGTGTGAAAGTAAATTTATAAAGGTATATATACATAAATATCTGGAAAGAATGAAATTAAAGACACATACCTCAATACACATACAAAGTTTATTCACTATAAACAAGAAGTATCACCTTGCATAGAAATACAGTGAATGAGGCAACTAATCATAAATAATTCCTCCTAGACTTACACACTAAGATGTGTACCCCTGTTAGACCCTGTCTCCGTACCAAGGTATAACAGAAGTACACCACATGAGATATTACAAAATAACGACTCAGGTCGCTTGTAAGGATCCGCGAGGTGAACGCCTAAATACCATCTAGCTCATCGCAAGGTATTGACCAACCAGGGCTGTGCACGTTAAGAAACCTACTCACTATGGTACAGTATACCCGTGACACAACTTAATACAAAAAGAAGTTATTACTGGTCTTGTTACTTAACACATTAACAAAGGCCTAACTCTCTGTATGAAAATAAACCCAGTAGACAGGTCTAATGCATCTCCCTCATTAGAATTAACATCAGCACAATTAATGCTCAAGTCTCTCTCAATTAGTGCTCAATTACAACTCAATTAATACCCAATTATACTCAATTAGTGGAACAGAATCCCTTGGCATGGCACCAAAGTTAAAACCTTGGTACCCACGAACAGACGCGACCTACGGGAGAAGTCCAGCAGGATTGCTGTTACCTGGAACCTTGATGTTTCCTCGAACGAGGACTCAGCTTGGTAAGGCCTTCCTGTACCATGGACGGCTACACTGTCTCAAACCTCGTCGAGCCAATCCTGAACGATGCACGTTCTCTGGATGGCTTCAGGCATTAATCAATCCCGGACCTCCAATGTCCAGGCTAGTAAAACAGCCAGACAGGGTACAGCCTTTTAATGCACTTGAAAACCCCTCGGGTTTCGGATCACCGTTGCAAAAACAAGTGCCTTTACAATAAATATCCTTTGTTCGTTCTGTGCTCTGTCGAAATGAAATGCCACGATTTCTCCCCTCTGTCCTTCGAATGTCCTCTGCTGGAAGGTTCCATGCCACAGACTAAATAGACTCGATTCCGACATGTTCCTAATTATTTAAATTTATTTTAGTTAATGCTTTTATTGCAATTGTTGCGTGTTTTATTTATTTTTCATCTACTTATTTATTATATTTTTATTTCTAAAGAAGCGTTCGAACTCATGCGCCATCTGTTGTTTTAATTGTGGCCTCTGTCTAATGTGCTTCTACAAGTCCACAATAGATGTCGCCGCGAGCCACGCGTTTCTGGATTTGTTTGCAACGTCACACACTACCTTAGTTAAATGTTAACTTCCTTATTAATAAAAAACTAAAACGCTCTTATGTACCTATTTTAGTTATAAAAGTGTTTTGTCAATTTCTTTCGAATTATGATTTGAGTTTGAAAGAAGAAGACAAAACACTTCCAAAACTAATTGAAATTAATAAAATTATTAATTTTTTTTTTTACTAAAATAGGTTTTATAGAGCGTTTCAGTTTTTTTTTATGAATAAGGGGGTTAGTAATTTTTTTTTTGTTTTTTTTATGCTCTCATCCTTAAACTTTATTATTCTTTTATTTCGTTCGTTTAAGAGTAAATCTAAAATGTATATTTTGGCATAACAATTAGTGTAATGAAAATGGGAGAAGGCGCTGACTACTGACATACAGGTTTATACCTAGTTTGGGATACAGAGGCTTCATATGATTCTGTAGCCTCATCAATATCAATCTGCCTAGCCTTTTCCCAACTATGTTGGGGTCGGCTTCCAGTCTAACCGGATGCAGTTGAATACCAGTATTTTACATAGAGCGACTGCCTATCTGACCTCCACAACCCATTAACTGGGTAATACGATACTCCTTGGTAAGACTGGTTGTCAGACTTTCAGACTTCTGACGACCACGATCCACGAATGACAGCCGGGACCAACGGCTTAACGTGTTTTCCGAGGCACGGAGGAGTCTCGGTATGTAAAGATGGTCACCCATCCACGGACAACCCCGGCAAGCGTAGCTTAACCTGAGGGATCGACCCGTGAGGCTGTTATTACTTAGCCACGAGCTCCTCCATTCTGTAGCCTCATATTATGTCAATAAAGATTATTATTATTATGATATCAGCTTTAGCACGTGATGACACTGGGCAGTTCCACGGGAGATCCCGAAGCCTGCCATTAGTTTAAGGGCCTGTTTCACCAACTACGATTAAGTTCCTATTAACTTGCTTGGCAGATAATTTCATACAAATTCGGATATATATCTTTACCTATGAAATTGCCGTTCTGCAGTACTGGCCATTTCAAATCAAAATAATTTTTGTTTGGCTAAGAATTCTAATTTCAAATTAATTTTATTTTAAAAACATGGATTTTTTTTTCCAAAAGTAGTCATTTGTTTATTGATTAGTGTTACATTTTCATCGCATTTCAATCTTTTTCGTCATCATGGATACGTTAAAAATTCGAGTAATTATGGAATATGAGTACCGTCGTGGCAGCAACGCGGCACAAGCGGCACGCAACATCAACGACGTTTACGGAGCTAACACTACAAACCAACGCACCACCTGTTATTGGTTTGTTCGCTTCCGTTCTGGAAATTTCGACCTGAAAAATGAACCTCGCGGGCGTCCGAAGACTTTGGTCGACAATTACGAATTAAAGGCGATTGTGGAAGCTGATGATACACAATCTACGGCTGAATTAGCAGCAGCTTTCGACGTTAGCGTCAAAACAATATTGGTCCATTTGCGTCAAATTGGCAAGGTAAAAAAGCTTGACAAATGGGTGCCCCACGAACTCAATGATCGCCAGCGCGAAGTACGCGTCGAGACGTGCCTTGCACTGCTCAACAGACACACAAATGAAGGAATTTTGAACCGCATTGTTACCTGCGATGAAAAATGGATTCTGTTTGATAACCGCAAGCGCTCAGCAAGTTGGTTGGATCCTGGTTCAGCACCTAAACAATGCCCTAATGAAAAGTTACCCCTAGAAAAGTGATGGTCACTGTTTGGTGGTCTAGCGCCGGTGTGATTCATCATAGCTTCTTACCAAACGGGGTGAGCATTACTGCAGATGTGTACTGTGAAGAACTGAACACAATGATGGAGAAGCTGGCACATCTCCAACCAGCATTGGTCAATCGCTCGTCTCCGCTGCTCCTGCACGACAACGCGCGACCTCATACTGCACAGCAGACGGTCTCCAAGTTGCAAGAACTGGGGTTGGAAGCTCTCCGTCATCCGCCCTACTCACCAGTCCTTGCGCCTACAGACTACTACTTTTTCCAGAATTTGGATAACTTCTTGGCGGGAAAAAAATTCAATACCCGAGAGGCAGTACAAAATGCCTTTGAAGAATTTGTTGCCTCCCGACCAGCTGATTTCTTTAAGAAGGGCATCAATAAACTGCCACTGCGTCGGCAAAGATGCATTGATTGCATGGGTGATTACTTCGATTAATACAAATAAAAAATACTTGAAAAAAATTCGTTTAAATTTTTTCATACAAAACGGCAATTTCATAGGTAAAGACCTATATTTAAATATTATTTATTTTATTTTTTAATTATTATAAATGATTTAATTATATTTGTTTGTTTATATTAGCTCTTTTCGTCAGCTAATAAAAACCTGGTTTGATATTTATCTTCACATCTGTTCTAGACGATTTTAATCGATGCATTTAAAATGTCAACAACCCTACGTAGCAACAATGATACTGATTATGACAACAGTGTGCTGCCAAGTAGGCAAGTAATTATGATTGCAATCAAGCGATTACTCAACGATTATTATAATCATCACAGAAAATCACGCCTGTAAACCCCGAAAGGTTAAGCAGAGTACACCCAGTACTAAGTCCCATGTAATAGGTGGCGAGCCTATTGCCATCGATCGGGCACAAATCCAGACTCCGGACTGCTACTGAGATATTCCTGGTGACCCGGGAATTGAACCCAGGACCTCATGCTCAACTGTAGCGCTTGCAACTAGACCATTGAGACAATATTAACGCTAAACGTGCCTATACTGCTATTGTCACCAGCGGCAAATCAGATAGGTCGCAGCCTAAGCGACAAACTGGAAAAGGGGAAAAACTGCAGGAGGGTACTCAACCTGCCCAGACAGCGGTCCGAGGCTCCTTGCCAAGGATGAGCCGAGTGGATGAGGGTTTCACAAAAGTGGAAAGGAAGAAGAAGAAGCCCAGCTCTCGTAACCTGTGTGGTACTGCACCGAGTGGACCCAACATGTTGCTGCGCCCTGCTGTACCTATGACACAGCTGTAACTTTCGCGTCTGCATCACTTCACGACAGTTGAGGAGGTCGTGCAGTATGTGAAAGTGAAGACCAACTGGACTCTGAGGGTCGGAAGATTGGAGTCCCGCCACGATGTCAATTTTAAGGCCGTGCGCTGCGTTAGGCGTGCGCACGGCGCGGGCGCCCGCGTGGCGTACTGTTTCATGTGTGCTGCGCTGCGCTGATCTATGAGATTACATGGAAACAGCACGCCACGCGGGCGCCCGCGCCGTGCGCACGCCTAACGCAGCGCACGGCCTTAGTCATTCGTCAACATCTGCAAACCTGCTTGAAAGAGGACTTTTGGCCAAAAGGTGTCGTATTTCGTCGTTTCCGATGACGCCGACGGTTACGTGACTCCGTGCAGCGAAATACGACAACATTACGTGTTTAATTGTGGTTTTTATAAATGTTATGTATGATAGTTTGTAAGGTATTTATGTTATGGGTCATTGTTGCCCGAAATAAATGATTTATTTATTTAATTAATATTATAATCATCATCTGCATTATTATCTAATTGGTAAATGGAACAATAATTTCATCACTTGTGTTAGAATCAGCAAAGTATACCCAGCTTTGACTGTTGTTAGTACATATGTAGTATGCAATGCTAAAAATCTTTGAGTGACCGCCAATCAACAACAATTCGCTATTTTGTACTAACTTTTTCCCGCGGCTTCGCCCGTGTTGTGGTCAGAAATTAAATCCCACGTGAACGTACTACCGGGGTAAAAAATTTCCTAAAATCTAATCCAGGTCTTGGTCAACCCTTGTGCCAAAATTACATTCAAATCCATTCAGCCGTTTTAGCGTGAAAGCGTAGCAAACAATCTAAACTTACTTTCACATATAGAATACTAGCTGCGCCCCGCGGTTTCACATGCGTAGACCCTGTCCTGCCGTTTGAGCGTGAAGAAGTAACAAACATACAAACACACACACACTCACAAACTTTCGCCTTTATAATATTAGTGGGATTAGTTAGGATAAAATAAAAACACGCACAAAAAAATTTACTATTAATTACAGTTTTAATTAATTCTTTATATAACATTCATCCTGTACATATATCACAGCAATAAATCTGCATCCTCACCCCGCGTCCTAACTGAAAGCGACTGACGCGCGCATACGCGACTATGTGTTCGTTTACATGAAATACGACGGAAAAACGCGACTTGATTGATCGCGCGAGTACGTCATATTCATAAAAAGTGTATTTTTTTAAACTAGCTTTTATTAGCCTGGATATCATCTAGGACCAGATTCTTTGTCAAGATGAATCAAACGAGTCCAAACTCGATAGGTTTGCGTCGTTTTTTTTGCTGAGTTCCTGTGGCCACCTTCCGTCTCCGTCATCAGATCAGCTCGACGGTACCAAAAATTACATTGTCACCTATTTTACATACGTATGCCAAATTTCAACTCAATCAAACACCGGGAAGTGGGTCAAATTTAACTTGCAAATTTTGAAAAGGACAATGTACATAATTATTGTAAAATGAGAGCGATGATCGCATACTCGCGAAACTTAGAAGCACCAGATATAAATTGATACAATTCATTATTATATAATTATGCACGTATTATCGGTACGTACTTGGCGTCCAGATATATTTGATTATAAATACGTTTCCTCAGCAATTATATTATTCTTATTAAAATAGTTATAAGTACCTACTTAGATAATATACAGATGAACCATTTTCATAATTATACAGTGTGATCCAAAAACCTGTTTTTATTTAAACACAGCGAGAAAAACAAGCAGCAAAACTATGTATAAAAGCTTCCGCTATGCTCTTTAAATTCTTATAACCAAAAGCAACAACAAACCTCGAAACACAAAAAAAAATATTACTCAGAATTTAAGTCTTCATCCACTAACATACAGTTCATATTACAGCATCACAATAATTTAGTCTAGAAAATATGAAGTTAATCATGGCCTTTGGGAATAGTAATTAATTCTAATAAATTATTAGGTTCTCTAGTTACAACTGTCTGTAGTATCTGCAGAATATCGAAATACTTTGTTATTAATGTTTGTTTTGTTTAAATATATACTAAGATACACACTAATTCATATAAATATTTGACGATGTTGTATAAAATATTCATTCATGTTAGTAAGTGTCACAATTAAAACAATAAGATAATTATTATTAATACTTCCTACCTATGCTACAAAGTTCAAAAGACTTAGAAAGAGTGTATTTTAAAACAAAAACCTTACAAAACTGAGCAAATTCGCTACAATAATTCGATTTTATTCTTATATTATTAAAACACAAAATGTACAACAATATTATATCCAGGCTTTACAAAAACTTTCGGATCCATTTGAAAAACATTAGGATTTTAAAAGGAGACTGGTAACCTTTTCTTCTCTATGAACCAATAGGTTATGTGGTTTTACCTGCTAGCTAGACAGACTAGACACCAGTAGCTCAATTGTGTAACACACTTTCTTTCACAAGCCGAAAGATTTTGAAAAAATTTCCTAATCCGTCGCTTCATAATGTTTGAAAAACTTGTCTGCTCGACAACGTGAATAACGCAGTGGATGTTGTCGAATTGTCAAAATGAAAGGCATTGTAGTTGTGTGTGTTACGAAAAGTGTTACGAAATACCCCGCAGTATTATTTACTTGTGTCTAAAATCTAGACACCAATACGTAAATCCGGACTCTAAATTGATAAAACAAAAAATAAATACATAAAAATGTCTATTATGCTCAAAATTATCGTATCATATTTATATTCCATAATTAAACAATGGTCATCCACATTGTGTCCTTTAAAAATATAAACCACAAATCTATTGATTCATTGACAACTTTCCATACAACTTTGCCCAGTGTCCTTTAGGATACGAAAGTGATTTTTTTTTTGTTTTCTTTCTCTAATCAATTTATTGAGAAGTACCTAACATGTAGGTATTATATTTTTTTCTGTTAATTACTAACTTTTCTTTCCAATTTCATTTTTTTCTTTTTCTGTCGGTGACGGAATGAAGTGAAGGGGATCCACCTTCTTACCTTCTGCTTCTTTTGCATCTTTCTTCTCTTCTGCTTCTAGAGCCTTCTTTCTTGTGCCTTTAAGGGTTGCTCTGTGCTGGACGTAGAAGAATCTGGAATTTCATAAAATGTAAATTGTGGGGCCTGGTTATCTACTTCATTTGATAATGCTCAATATTTTACTGCATGAAGACTCTTCATGTAGTCTTCGTATGTCTCTGTGGGACTTAATTGAAGACCAAACCATATCAGGTGTATACCTCTGTCGAACCCTTCGAGGATTACAAGCTTGATTATGAAGACTTTATCACTTTATTACGTATTTTTATTTCAGCATTTCTTCAATGTTTTAAAACTTAGTACGTAGGGGCTGATCCGCTTATTCAAACTTTTTAGTTTGGTAATTAGAAATCTTTATTAAATTAATAGTATTATATTTTTAAACCAATTATGGCGGAGGACATTAATCATAAAACCATTTAAGTTTTTAGATTTATCAAAATGGGTGGAGACCCATTTTGATAAATCTAAAAACTTATAGGTAAACTTACAAATATTATAGGTATGGGCAAGGAGAGAGGAGTCTCTCCTTGCCCATACCTATAATATTTGTAAACACGTATTTTTATCCCTTCACCCTTCTTCTCAGGAACGCGTGGAGGTATCAAGTTGAAATTAATATCAAATACGAGTAAGTCAACGCAATAAAAAATACGGCTATTTATGCGACACATTTTGATACTTGCAAGTAAATCAAAACCTATACGGTACTTCCCGTTGACCTAGAATCATAAAAGGCAAGAACCAACTGTCTTACAGCACAAGTAAAGGAAAAAGTCCGAAAATTGTTCATTTGTAATTTAATCACATAAAAAATATTTTTTTTTGGAATTACAATGTTAAGTTTGTTTTTGGGATAAATTCTTTTCAACTACGGAACCCTTCATTGTGCGTGGTCCAACACGCACGTGGCCGTTTTTTTAGTTAATTTGTCAACCTGTCTAGTACATTCACAAGTTTTAAAAATAATCACAACTTATCTCAAGTCTCAAAACGATCTACTTACACAAGTATAATAGCCGGTGGTATAGCAATAGCCGCACTGGTCAGGAACACCGCTCCCGGCAGTACGTGCAGGGTCTTCATATACATCCAGGAATAGAAGGGGTGGAATACCAGCGCTGCCACCGTCTCCGTTAGCGAGAACAGTGAGTTCACTTTAGCTGGAAAGTGGTGATTGAATTATTAGTAGAGTACTCAAACAAAGTACAAACGTCTCATTACAAAATGAGTTTTCACTTTAGTCCAAGCTCAACATCTTCCAGCCAGTTTTTTCATTACGAACCTTATTCCGACTCAGTTCAATTCTTAATTCAAAACTGAACTGTAATTGTACTCATCATTATGAACCACTTTTACTATAGGACCAAACCCGAAATCGCGAAAAAAAATTCTGCTGTTCCCTACATTTATGTTCGCATAATTCATCAAAATGTCGGAAACATCTGTTTTTTTTTTCGCAATTTCAGGTTTGGTCCCGTAGTAAAAGTTGTTCATAATGTACAATGACCCCTTAAAATATTGCCACTGTTTACACTTACACTCTGTATAGTTGCAAAAAGTCTGGGCAGATTTATCGTGTACGATCACAATTAAATCACCCACGAACGACAGACGATACAATATACCTGTATAGGTGTTTTGTGTTGATAATTATTGAGCACTCAGGACAGAAATGCATAACATATTGCCCCATAATACTTTAGGAAAATAAAAATAACGAAGAACTTTGCCCAGTAGTGGGTCAGCAGTAGCCCAAAAACAATAAGCTAATTCATGTGTTAGCCATGGCCATGACTAACCTTAAACACACAGGCTGTACCAGAAAGGTATGGTCAAAAAGGGTGTCCATCAAACTGAGCAATTTTCTCCATGGGACGAACCTCGTAATCGCGAAAAAATAATCAGCCATCCCATACATTTGGGTCGAGTAGGTATTGAAGTTAGGGACAGTTGATAATTTTTTCGCGATTACGACTTTGGTACCATGGAGAAAGTTGTTCAGTTTGATGGTCTGTACCACACCTCAAATTTGACGACATCTTTCTAGTACATAATAAAACATTTATTTTCAAGTAACACTAGGTACAGCCTGTATAATAAACTCAATAAATAAATGTAAAAAAAAATACCGTTTACTAACCAGTCTCCTGTTTCTCCACCAATTTCGATATGATGGAGCGCAGTGACGTAAACGTAGTGGCATTCAGCAGCTCGGCGACCGGCACTGCAATTGTGAACGCAATCAAATTAATAACCGCCATTGAACCGACCGTTATTCAAATGCATATTATCATAATAAAACTGGAATATGAAGTAGAGATGGCGCGATGACGCTTTTGTGTTGAATGGTAATTCAGTATTCATTTCATAGTAATTGCAATGGTAATGGCGAATCTGTTTTTGATATTTTGCATGAAAGGAAATATCTTAACAGCTGATGATGAAGACTTTGAAAACATACTTATAAGAGAGATTACATTATAGTTAACCAGCTGTTGTCCGCAACTTTGTCTGCGATCCAGGATAAAAAGTAACCTATGTCCTTCTCCAGATCTTGGTCTACCCATGTGCCAACCATGTGCCAAATTTCATCCAAATCAGTTGAGCCGTTCTGGTGTGGTTGAGTTGGAGTTGGCATTCGCCCCGCGTGGATTTCGGAAAATATCCCACGCGAACATACTACTGAGAATCCTTCCTTATTCCTTGTCTAGGTACATTATAAAGGGAACCTCTGTGCAAAATTTCAGCTTTCTAGGGGTTTGGGCTGGGTGTTGATGAGTCAGTCAGTCAGGACTTCTCTTTTTATCTACATATAGATACTAGCTGCGCCCCGCGGTTTCACCCGCATAGACCGGGATAAAAAGTATAGCCTATGTGTTAATCCGGGGTATAAGCTATTTACATACCAAATTTCATCCAAATCGGTCCCGCCGTTTGAGCGTGAAGAAGTAACAAACATACAAACACACACACACACACACACACTCACAAACTTTCGCCTTTATAATATTAGTGTGATACTTTTATTCATTGAAAAAATAAGAGAAAGTTTAAATGATTCATCAATGAAGATAATTTATCTGTGTTTAATTTATCGTCTTTCAACAGAACGTAGTCAAACCATAACTTCAATAATTTTGGAAGTGCAGTATTCAAATTGCTTACGCCTCTAAATTCTGATCATAGTGGTTTATTTTTTTTTCAATTCATATGGTATATTAAATTCTTAAGGCTCTTATCTATGTCAAAGGATTTTGTTTCCGCACTTAGTCCTTCATGTGGACCATTGTGCGTGGGCTATGGCGGCTGTTGGAGGGCCTTACCGAAGAAGAACCTAGAACCAAGAACACCTTACCGAGGTACATTTCGATGTCCGTTGAAACAAAAGCAGTCCATATGGAGCCGACGAACTTGCTGACGACAGATATAAAGCACAGCAAGGAGTCGTCGACCTGCATCTTTTTACTTAGCACTGTTATTGAGAACATTGCACCTGGAACAGAAAAATACCTTTTTAGAGGAGTTTAGAGGCATGAGGAACAGGGTGTAAAGTTCACTCATCCTCCATAGAAAAGGGAGTATCCTCCGACCAGACGGGTGTTGTGTCTGGTGGGCTACTGCTACTTCATATGTGGCGATGTAGATGCCGCCACACCTTCATTAAATAGCTTTTGCATGCGTGGATGATGGAAAATATCCCACGGGAACGTACTACCGAGATTAAAAGTACTCTATGTGTTAATCCAGGTTATCAACTATTTATGCGCCACATCCAAATCCGTTCAGCCATTTTTGAGCGAATCCGGAATATACATCGAGACAAACAGACAAACATTCTAAATACTATATTTTCGGCACCAGACTCCTTACCACACTTCGTAGCAATTACTTTTTTCAGTAATCAAAGTAAGTACAGTTTTGACTTCGTTACTATTTTATTATCAGGGTGTACCAGAAAGTTATGGTTAAATCTAAAGGTGTGTTATAGACCATCAAACTGAACAACTTTCTCCATGAGACCAACATCGTAATCGCGAAAAAATTATCAGCCGTCCCATATAATTTGCGTTGAATAAGTATTGAAGTTTTGGGACAGTTGGTAATTTTTTCGCGATTAGTCCCATGGATAAAGTTGTGCAGTTTGATGGGTCTATATCACACCCTTAAATTTGACGATACCTTTCTAGTACACCGTGTTATATTTGAGTCAAATCTAGGTGCATTAATAGAGCCTACACTACGTTTAGCGCAACCTGGGGCCGTACTATGACGTGAAAAAAGATCATGAATCCATCATGGTTCCAGTGTGAGAGAGAGACGGAGCTATACACAACCTGTAGCACCATCCTTTTTTCACAACGGAAGCATGATGGATCCATGTTTTTTTTTGATCAGACACCCCAGCTACTAAGCGTGCTTACAGGGTAATCTTCTTACTACGAAAACTATGTAGTAATAAGTTGGATGTGCCTGGACAGGACGACATACTTTGTATGAAGTTTGCTTGCCGTGTGCCATAAGAACTTCTGATTGGTGAATGTTACAATGGCATGCCAGCTACTTGCATGTGTATTACCGCACTTACACAGGCCATTAAGTAGAACCTAACCAAGATGACCTAGACGAGATACTGCTTCACATAGATCCAAAATCTGACAACATGGGTCTTGGGAAATGCGATTGTCTTTAGCATGTTAGATTGCTGGCCCATTTAAAATTTTTACTACAATAGTATTGCACCCATTTTTGAAAAGTGTCTCAATTAGATTCTTTAGTGCTAATAAAGACACTAAAAAAACATGAAATTTGTATTCAATCGTGAAGTGCCATAAAAATGTATTTCAATTTTACATTTTCTCTCGCGCGTAGGTAATTTGACGAAAACGCTGGATGTAGTGGACGCCATATAGCTCTGTGGTCATGACGTCAGTCGGCTGTGTAAACAAACAAATGCGCTGATATTTTTTATGATAATTGCTTAGAATTTAAATAAAAAATAGTTATTATTCTAGATACGATTAGCGTATCTAGAATAATAACTAATTTTTGACAGTTGACAGTTGAAATTGACACTTTTTAATTTACACAGCCGTATGACGTAATAACATGGCGGCTTCTCTTTCATAAATCAGATTAAAAAATCTGAAAACTAGAATTGAATTTTAAAATTTATATTGTTATTTTTACGAACTAAAACGAACATTTTCCGACTGCTTTTGCCTAAACTATCTAAATAAAATATTTTAAGATTTTTTCTCAAAAAGAGTAAAATACCGTATTCAATATTTTTATTCTTGTTACCCCGAAAATCTCTCTGTCATTACCTCTTAATGTTAAAAATTTGAGAGGCTCCTTTCAAATCTTTCGACGCTGCACGAAGTTTATGAGATTAACGTTTTAAAGTCCCTTTGAAAAATCAGGAGAGGCAGCTGGCACTCCTGGCCCCTCATTAAAGGGAAAAGGTATATCATCACCCTCATATACATTTGTAAGGTGGGCAGTATTCATTTTATGGCGTTAAGTCTTGTCAAAGGTGTTAAGGAAAAACGTTCTACTTCAGAATTTATTCGACAGTGGTGATTACGTTTGTGTTCAAAGATCTTGCACGAGATGAGACGTATTATACACATTAAAATCCCCAGAAATTACATTTTACCGTACAATTGTTACTGAAGCTGATATCAGACGCTACACTCGAGTGAAAGACGCATCAATATCAATCTGCCTAGCCTTTTCCCAACTATGTTGGGGTCGGCTTCCAGTCTAACCGGATGCAGCTGAATACTAGTATTTTACATGGAGCGACTATTTATCTAATCTCCACAACCCAGTAACTGGGTAATACGATACCCTATGTAAGACTGGTTGTCAGACTTTCGGGATTCTGACGACCCGAAACGACTGTCACGAAAGACAGCCGGGACCAACAGCTTAACGTGCTTTCCGAGGCACGGAGGAGTCTCGGTGTGTAAAGATGGTCACCAATCCACGTACTAACCCCGGTAAGCGTAGCTTAACCAGATGGATCGATCCGTGCGGCTGTTATTACTTAGCCACGAGCTCCTCGAAATATGCCGTAGGAAAGACATAAATAAACAAAAATTGAAGAGTCTGATATCAGCTTTAGATTGTCTTACTTACCATAACCAAATATGAGACAGCAAGAGAACAGTAAATCCCAGTTTTTGAGGCACTTTTAACGGTGGTTTATCATTCAATAATGCTATTGGTTCGATATCTTGTGAAAGTGCGTTTCCGAACACCGCAATTTAAGATAAACTCCGTTCAAACTTAAGTTAACTTAACTGACCAATGTTGGCCGTTTATCCGTTCCATAACTATTTGACGTTTCATTTCATAGCAAACTTTTAGGTTAAACATGAGTTCTAAATACAAAGAAGATGACGTTAAGTTTAAAAAAAAATGTCAATGACGACGTTATTTTATTGAGTACTATGCCCGGTTGCTGACTTCTACAATACCTCGGTGGTGCGCATGCGTTAAACTTTAACTAAAGGCTACTTCTATTGCCGCTTTAAACAGTACACACGTCACAAATTCACATCACATTCACAATAATCCACATGTATACTCTACTCACCGAATGAATGCAGTACGATGGAGTAGCTGAGGTAGACGCTGAACTTGACCATGTCCCAGTTCAGACGATTCCTCACGAACAGATAGAATACCGTGTGTTCTGCTGTAATAATAGAAACATTGGACATGTGATTCATTTTATTCTTCACTTCATCCACCAACCCGCAATGACGTCCTGCAAGGAACACGTCAGATTACAAGTAACCCTGTATAATATAGCATAATCAGCCTATAACGTTCCCACTGCTGGACACACATCTCCTCTCGGTGAGAGGGAGTGGGCTGTAATCCAACCCGTGGGTCCATTGCGGGTTGGTGGATGTCACATGTCTTCAAATTTTCACGATGTTTTCATTTATCGCTTTGAGAGTAGTGGTGATGAAATTATTTACACAAAGTAAAGCGCCTATCAGGGTTCGAACCTGCGACCTACATCTCGTAAGCCACGGTCGTTACCACTGGGCCACCACTGCTATAATATTTGTATGAAATGGTTATAATACGGCAAATTGTCGGAAGATGTCAATTTGCTTAACAGTTAATTTCCCTGACTGTATTTAGAACAGAAAAGATGTTATATTACCAATCGCCTCTGAGATCTATTTCATCTTCTGACAGTTCTTTAATGTCTTTATTGAAGTCTAGTAGGTAGTAGTGATGACGATGATCACAATCTGCCTAGCCTTTCCCAACTTCGTTGGTGTTGGCTTCCAGTCTAACTGGATGCAGCTGAATATTAGTATTTTGTAAGGACAATCTGCCTAGCCTTTCTCAACTTCGTTGGGGTCGGCTTCCAGTCTAACTGGATGCAGCTGAATATCAGTATTTTATAAGGACAATCTGCCTAGCCTTTCTCAACTTCGTTGGGGTCGGCTTCCAGTCTAACTGGATGCAGCTGAATATCAGTATTTTATAAGGACAATCTGCCTAGCCTTTCTCAACTTCGTTGGGGTCGGCTTCCAGTCTAACTGGATGCAGCTGAATATCAGTATTTTATAAGGACAATCTGCCTAGCCTTTCTCAACTTCGTTGGGGTCGGCTTCCAGTCTAACTGGATGCAGCTGAATATCAATATTTTGTAAGGACAATCTGCCTAGCCTTTCTCAACTTCGTTGGGGTCGGCTTCCAGTCTAACTGGATGCTGCTGAATATCAGTATTTTATAAGGACAATCTGCCTAGCCTTTCCCAACTATGTTGGGGTCGGCTTCCAGTCTAACTGGATGCAGCTGAATATCAGTATTTTATAAGGACAATCTGCCTAGCCTTTCTCAACTTCGTTGGGGTCGGCTTCCAGTCTAACTGGATGCAGCTGAATATCAATATTTTGTAAGGACAATCTGCCTAGCCTTTCTCAACTTCGTTGGGGTCGGCTTCCAGTCTAACTGGATGCTGCTGAATAGCAGTATTTTATAAGGACAATCTGCCTAGCCTTTCCCAACTATGTTGGGGTCGGCTTCCAGTCTAACTGGATGCAGCTGAATATCAGTATTTTATAAGGACAATCTGCCTAGCCTTTCTCAACTATGTTGGGGTCGGCTTCCAGTCTAACTGGATGCAGCTGAATATCAGTATTTTATAAGGACAATCTGCCTAGCCTTTCCCAACTTCGTTGGTGTAGGCTTTCAGTCTAACTGGATGCAGCTGAATATCAGTATTTTATAAGGACAATCTGCCTAGCCTTTCCCAACTTCGTTGGTGTAGGCTTTCAGTCTAACTGGATGCAGCTGAATATCAGTATTTTATAAGGACAATCTGCCTAGCCTTTCCCAACTTCGTTGGTGTAGGCTTTCAGTCTAACTGGATGCAGCTGAATATCAGTATTTTATAAGGACAATCTGCCTAGCCTTTCCCAACTTCGTTGGTGTAGGCTTTCAGTCTAACTGGATGCAGCTGAATATCAGTATTTTATAAGGACAATCTGCCTAGCCTTTCCCAACCTCGTTGGGGTCGGCTTCCAGTCTAACTGGATGCAGCTGAATATCAGTATTTTATAAGGACAATCTGCCTAGCCTTTCCCAACTTCGTTGGTGTAGGCTTTCAGTCTAACTGGATGCAGCTGAATATCAGTATTTTATAAGGACAATCTGCCTAGCCTTTCCCAACCTCGTTGGGGTCGTTTTCCAGTCTAACTGGATGCAGCTGAATATCAGTATTTTATATGGACGTCGTAGGTATACAAATGTGTGAACGGCAGTTGTGGTTTGTATACAACGTGTCGTTTTGCATCCTCGTCAAATTTAAGGGTGTGGTATAGACCATCAAACCCAACAACTTTTTCCATGGCACCAACATCGTTAACGCGAAAAAATAATCAGCGATCCCATACATTTGCGTCGAGTAGGTATTGAAGTTTCCTATAGGACCGTTGAAATTTTTTTTGCGATTACGATGTCGGTCCCACGGATAAAGTTGTTCGGTTTGATGTTCTGTATCACACACAGAAATTTGACGAGGATGCAAACCGACACGTTGTCTAAGTACGAATACTTTATGATAGGCATTTTCCTGACTTTATGTAAACTTACATGAAGTAGGCCCAAAGAGAAGGAACACCATCAGCAAAGTGAGGATGACCTTGATCTTCCGGTTCAGCGGCCGCGGTCTGAACGCGACCGCTACAGTGTCCACCACATGGGAAATGTCGAAGAATGATACCTTGGAGTTATTCGTCCTCTCGATCTGGAAACCAATGGAGAAGATATTTAGACTTCATAAGGGAACACTACCTATACAGAAAGAGGACTACGGGTATTCCGAGCTGCGCAAGTGGATGAAGAGTCGTGCTGGTGATCTGATAATCTGTGTAAAATTCGGTTTTCATGGTATAGCATATGTGATGCAGAGGAATGAGGAATAGCTGTCGGGAGAAAAATTTTGAGTATGAATGTGGATGGCTAAATTACTTACAGAGTAAGGGCGCATTCACACGGGATACGTCTTTGACGATTCGGTATAAAACGGTGAATGAGCTCTAATAGAGCTCATTCACCGTTTTATACCGAATAGAAAGGGGTTGGTTATTAAGATAAGGAATAGTACCAAGAGATGTACAAATTGGCATAAGGTTTTGTAGAATGTCTTCCATGAGACATTTTGTGCTTTGATTATTAGCTATACTCTATACATCCATACATACACACAAATGAATAAAATTTAAGTGTCTGTTTGTAATCTCAAACTATCAGCTTTTTACTAAATGCATATGAAAGTATATACGGTACTCCTAACAAAAAAACGGTTCTTAACATTTTTGTCTGTCTGTCTGTCTGTTTGTTCCGGCTAATCTCCGAATTGGCGGGACCAATTTTGACGGGACTTCCACTGGCAGGTAGCTGATATTTTAGGTAGTAACTTAGGTTACTTTTATTTTGGTAAAGAGAATTAGGGTTCTGCGCAAAAAAAAATAAAATCAAGGAAATTGTGAACAATATGTCGGATTTGGAAAATTCTTTTTGCACATGGTAGCTCAATTCTCGAGGATGGTTAAAGGCTATTTAACATCACGCTACAACCCTTAGGAGCTGAACAAATAGAAAAAAAAAACTTGAGAGGTGTCAAGGGACACCCGGATGGAACGAAGTTCCTTTCGATTAATTAGTGAAGGAATTGTAATAAAATTTTATTTTTATACTTATCATCATCATCATCATCATCATCATCATCATCATCATCATCATCATCATCATCATCATCATCATCATCATCATCATCATCATCATCATCATCATAACCATCATCATCATCATCATCATCATCATCATCATCATCATCATGACACCACACTGTTCAATGCGAAATAGAAATGAAAATATCTGGCTTGCTTTCTATAAGAGAGAGAGAGTGAGAGACAGACAGAGAAACATGCGCACGCCGCATGGCTTACAATAGCTTACTATAGCAAAAAGTGTGACAACTTTTCGTGAGAATTTTTTCCGTCTAGCCCCCTTTCAAAACGCGCGTTAAGGAACTTCGTTCCAAAAGTCTGCGAAGAAAGCGAAAACGAAATAATAGCGCGGGAGTTTTATTAAAATGTGGACAGCCACATTTTAATAAAACTCCCGCGGTATTATTTTAGTGTACTGTGTATCTTACGACTTTCACGCTAACGAAGTCGCGGCGCACTGCTAGTATAATATATGTCGGATCCTCTCATAGGACCGTGATTAGAGATAGTGTCTGATATAGCTACTATGGGCGCACTATTGGGATACGGGTATGTAAATGAGAGAAGGAGCTCCTTTAACTTTCACACAGGTGATTGTTACAGAATCAATTATAATATTCTGAACAAACACGAGTAGTTCCTAAGTTCGTAGCTGCTGGTATCGCGACCGTGCCTCAACCAGGACCGACACCATACAAAGACTCCACCCAACACCAACAATATTATGGTGTTTGTGTCTAGTTTTCAATTGGATACTCATCCTATCAGATTCCTACATTATAAAATCAATCTGCCTAGCCTTTTCCAGTCCAACCAGTCCAGGTCCAGGTCCAGGGTCCAGGTTTCCAGTCTAACCGGATGCAGCTGAATACCAGTATTTTAAATGGAGCGACTGCCTATCTGACCTCCACAACCCAGTACTGGGTAATACGATACCCCATGGTAAGACTGGTTGTCAGACTTTCGGGCTTCTGACGACCCGTAACGACTGTCAAAGATCCACGGATGACAGCCGGGACCAACGGCTTAACGTGCTTTCCGAGGCACGGAGGAGTCTCGGTATGTAAAGATGGTCACCCATCTACGGACCGACCCCGGCAAGCGTAGCTTAACTTGATGGATCGACCTGTGCTGCTGTTATTACTTAGCCACGAGCTCCTCATTATACAACATTAGTTTTTGTTTACCCCACACCCGAAAAGAGGTCACTGTACTCATGATTTTGAACAACTTTTTCTATGGGACCAACCTTGAAATCGCGAAAAAAAATCAGCTGTTCCATATATTTTGTCGATTTAAGTGAACACAAATGTATGGAACAGCTGTTTTTTTTCGCGATTTCAAGGTTGGTCCCATAGAAAAAATGTTCAAAATTATGCGTACAATGACCCCTTTTCGGGTTTAGTGTAAACAAAAACGAATGTTGTACCTATATGTCTAGATAGAGTGTCACGCTGCAAAAGAACTAAAACAAACAGCCAACTTTGTTATGCTGGTGTGTGTGCCAGTTGATGTCTTACACTCGCGCCGGTCTTTGTGCATTTCTAGTGTGCGTGCGAATTGCGGCGAACAGTTATACGCTATTTTTTCGACGAGTTCACAGCTTTGACTGTCTTTCTAGACATATTTATATCTTTGATTTTGTGTTAAAGCATAACCTGTTTATATTCTTGTAAAGTGGTTTGAGGAATCTGTAGAGGTAATAAACTTGCCGTATCAAATACGGCAAGTTTATTTTACAGCTGACACTAATGTAGGTAGTCGTTATCGATGCAGGAGCCATTGTTCAAGATACCTAGTCTGAAGACAAAGCTGTCACAGTCACAGTATACCTACTATAGAAGTATAGAGCATTGTGATCTACATAATTATATTTACGTCATCCATACATCTAAAATGTGATTGATTGATTGTATAAAATTGTTTGTCGAACCAACTTACAGAAAAAAAACATTTATAATACACCTAGTATATTATGATCATAAATAGGTACTCCACATAACAGCTTTGTACAATACTCTGACAAATAAATGCATTACATTCTACTATATTATACTAGCTTTTGCCCACGGGAACATACCACCGGGAAGTCCTTCCTTATTCCCTGTCTACATTATAAAGGAAACCTCTGTGCAAAATTTCAGCTTTCTAGGTTCAAGGGTTTGGGCTGGGCGTTGATGAGTCAGTCAATCAGTCAGTCAGTCAATACTTCTCTTTTTATTTATATGTATAGATAGATATAGATAGAAGATTTAAAGGTACTCGTACCTACACTGGACCAAACGGGGCCATCGTGTGAACTAGTAAACCCGGATATTTTTCCTCCCACGAAAGTTCATGAGAGTCGTCTGCGAGTTATAAGTAGTTGTAAACAATGGTCTGTATCCTGTCATTTACTACGCATGCGCGACAGGTTAGCACTTGACCTTGGTCAGTGCTTCATTCTTATTCTAGTCCTAAGAATATTTTTGGGTAGGTATGTATTTCCTATATTTTTTTTTAAGTCATACGTCCAAAAACGTTCAAATATAGTCTGTTCCACCATTTTCGGGTATGTTAATACAATTTCAGCTTTATTATGCGAGCAGTGGTGACCCAGTGGTGACAGCCCCGACTTACGAGTTCGTGGGTTCGAACCCAGGCAGGCGTTTACTTTCTGTAAATAATTTCATCACCACTGCTCTCAAAACGGTGAAGGAAAACATCGTGAGGAAACCGGCATGTCCTAGAACCTAAAATTCTAAGACATGTGACATCTACCAACCCGCACTGGGCCCGCGTGGTGGATTACGGCCCATTCCCTCTCATAGAGACGAGGCCTATAATAAAAAATATAATAAGTCCCAGCAGTGGGAACGCTACAGGCTAATTATGTATACCGATTAAATTAATTATTAGATCCTTACAGTCATAAACTTTTAGATATAATTATTACAGGGCGGATGTTTGAAAGCAAAAAAAAACATGCATAATTTATTACCCTAACTGAGCCCTAACTACACGTCCGTATTGACTTGTTTTTGATACGATTTAATTTTTAAAGTTGACTTATAAAACACCTTCGAGTAAGTCATTGGATATGATATCGGGCATCTACCTATTAATTTATTATCGTCATTGGAAATGCTCAGACTAAATAAAAAACCGGTCAAGAGCGAGTCGGACTCGCGCACCGAGGGTTCCGTTCCGATTTCTGAAAAAGTGTGCTATTTAGAAACATCGTTTTATTTTTCCTGTAATTTTTACATAAACTTCTATCACATAGAATAATTTCAGATTTTTCTCTTTGCAAACTTCGGAGCTAAGGGGGGGGGGCGGTATTTTTTTTTACATTTTTCATCAGAAGTCGAAAACTATGCGGCCTAAAAAGAAAAAAAATGTTTGAGAATGTGCAAACAGTTTTCTTTCATATGATACCCCACATGCCCTAGTAACCTCACTTTTATTTTTTAAGACCCCCTTTCAGTCCTTGTTGCAAAAAAAACATAAATATTTTAATTTCTTTCTTATTTGAAAAATAGTTGGGTCAACGTTATCTAAAACTATTCTAAATTTCAAGTTCATAGCATTAGTAGTTCTTGAGATATCCAGCTGTGACAGACAGACAGACAGACAGACTGACAGACTGAGCGACACCATAAGGGTTCCTTTTTTACCATTTCGGTACGGAACCCTAAAATCCCAGACATAGCACTGCGAACGTTGTATGGGCGACAGAGCTTGGGTGAAAATAGAGAAAACGAATTTTCCCAGAACTGAGACATAACTAGATCGATTTTTCGCCCTCGTAAGAGCCTAATTGTTAAGGCCGTTTTCGAGAACGTGATTACAAATATAATTATATTAATTAGCTTTTGCCCGCGCCTTCACTCGCGTGAATGTCGGAAATTATCCCACGGGAACGTACTACCGGGAAATCCGTCCTTATCCGTCTATAGTATAAAGGGGTTCAAGGGTTTGGGCTGGGTGTTGATGGGTCAGTTAGTCAGGACTTCTCTTTTTATTGATAGATAGATGTATACAAATATTGCTCATTCAATAGTCTGTGATTGTATCAATGAAATGAAAATAAAACGTTTTGTTTTTTGTACAAAATTTTTTGGGTTCCCCAATTCTTTAGACGTCAATGTTTAATATTTATGCTTCAATGTAGATTATGACATTAAATATCATAATATACTTACTTACTTGCATTTAATAAAACATTACCTATCTCTGTTAAATGTTGCCATAATAATCAGGTAATACAAACACAGACACCTACAATAGTAATTTAAATATTTGCTGCAGTATGAAAACTATGAATATAACATATAATTGTGCTAAATACATAATAGTCTATGTAAACAGAATACTATCAATAAATAACATTGTAAAATTATATGTAGCGCATTGTATTTATAGCGCAGGTATATAAATTACTATCAGACTAAATCCCTGTAACACTATTGACATTTACGTGACGATTTTGTTTATTGTTCGGTCTATGGTAATTAATACGTCACTTTAATTTCATGCAAATTCTGGGGGCTAAAACGGCCACATTAAGCAATTCCTCTAAAAGCGATTCATTTCCTAAATTCCCAGCTTTGATTGATTGTGCTATTTGACGTATTTGACATTAAACATCAATAAAGCAATTCATAATTTGTGGACCATTTTACGAATCTCCATACAAAACTGTCAAACAGATGAATTGCGTGCTATGAATTGTACGCAGATAAATTATGAATTGTCAGTTTGTGACCGTTTTACGACTTCAAATATAATTCATATTACCTATATTATCCTATTATGATTCTGCCAAAGTGGCTGTTTTAGCCCCCCAGTCCATTTTTGAATTTATTTGGTAAGTATAGTGGCTATTCGGACATCGTGAAATAGGCCCTTATTGTTATTCATAAGCTACGGTTTCCAAGAAGAGCAGTGGCCGCTACATAGCGTCCGTACTTTACCGTCGAATGATGTCACTGTAGCGTTATTTATGAAAGTAAGTTGGTGTGTTTCCATTTCATCCCAACTACGGAACCCTTCATGGATTCCGTAGTTGGTATGAAATTATCCCAAGAATAAATAAAAAAAATAAAAAAAAATAAATATCCTTGGACATTTCACACAACGCCATCTAGTTCCAAGCTAAGCAACCTAATGCTTGTGTTATGGTAACGAGATGGCTGATAAACTACTTATATACATTTTTTTTGTAAATACATACATATTATGTACTGTTAATACATATATATTATGTACTGTTCTCTATCAAGCCACAACACCATCCACCAGCACAGCAAACATCAGTTCCATAGAGGTATGCCACGAAAAAGTACAAAAGCTACTTCAAATGCTAGATCTCTCTAAATCAGGTGGCCCGGACTTAATACCACCTATATTTATAGTCAACTCTGCGAAAAGTCTAGCCAAACCTATCTGTATTATATTCAAGAGGTCTTTAACAGAAAGCACTGTTCCTAAAATGTGGAAATCTGCATTCGTTACGCCAGTTTTTAAAAAAGGTGATAAGTCCCTCGTAAATAACTATCGTCCTATTTCTAAGCTATGCCTGTTCTCCAAAGTGCTTGAGCGCGTTGTTTACTCTGCAGTTTATTCAGCCTTAAAATGTGACTTTGGTGATGAGCAGCATGGTTTTCTTCGTAAGCGATCCACTACCACTAACCTTATTCTTTCCAATGAATTTATCTCTAAAGGTATGGAGCAACGTGCGCAAGTTGATGTAATTTATACGGATTACAGTAAATGTTTTGACCGCATTGATCACAGGGTACTTTTACGTAAACTTCTCTTAGCTGGAATTCACGGCGACCTGTATCGATGGTTTTCATCCTACATTGAAAATAGATCACAAGCAGTAGTATTACAGGGTTTCACTTCTAGTTGGAAGCTGATACCATCTGGAGTTCCTCAGGGATCCATACTAGGACCTCTTCTATTTAATTTATTTATAGCAGATATTAGGAAATGTTTTATTAACTCATACATTCTATTATACGCCGATGACATGAAAATACTTAAAACAGTACGATGTTCATCTGACACTTCTCTACTCCAGGAAGATCTCAATAGGTTTGTAGATTACTGTAGACTTAATAAACTTCAACTAAATGTATCCAAATGCTTTCATATGACTTATACACGGCAAAAGAAGACAATTGGTTCAGGGTATGCATTGGATAACCAAACAATCACTAAGGTGAATAGTATAAGGGACTTGGGCGTTATCCAGGACAGTAAACTCATTTTCGAAATGCATATTGATGAAATTGTAAAGAAAGCGTCCAAGTCCCTAGGTTTCATAATAAGATCATCTACTTGCTTCAGTTCTCTAAAACCACTTAAAGTATTATACTGTTCATACGTACGCAGCCACCTTGAATACGCATCTCAAGTTTGGAACCCAAATTATGACGTGTATAAGTCAAGAATAGAAAGCATTCAGAAAAAGTTTTTAAGATACTTAGATTATAAGACAAAGCAATGCTCAACGGATTACACTCATCGTTGCAAAAGATACCATTTTCTACCACTGGAAAACAGACGCCATGCTGATGATATTACATTTCTGTTAAATATAGCCAATAGTTCCATCGATTGTTCCCAACTTATCTCCAAAATATCACTCCGAACCCATCACGTAGGCTTCAGGCAGCGGCCACTTCTTCACATTCCCTTCGCATCAACCAACTACCGACGGAATGCCTTCTTCTTACGTAGCGCAGCAAGCTTCAATAACCTTCCCTCTCATTTTGATGTTGATCTATTTAAAACCAGCCCTAGCACATTAAGAAGAACTATAAACAATGAATACTTTGTTATAGACCGCAATGAGTAGCATTACTCATCATTAATATTATGTTTTAGCACAATAAACTGTCACAGTTATCAGATACTAATAATTATCTTTTTATGTTTTGTTTTTTTATAGATGAATATGTTTTGTTTTGTTTAGAAAAATTTGTAGAATTTATTTTTAATTTTAAATTTTGTATGTTCTATTTCTTTATTTTTTAATTTTAGGTACATAGTTTTTAATTTGTGGAAGCTTTTAAATGGCAATTTGTAAGCGAAATTGTACATAACTTACCTTTAAAGATATTAGACTGTAAGCTTTCCGAAGAATAAATAAATAAATAAATAAATATAGATAGAAAAACACCCAGACTCGGAACAAATACTTGTAGGTCGTACAAACATTTGTTCCGTGCGGGAATCGAACCCGCGACATGCTGCGCAGCAGTCAATCGCTCAACCACTGCGCCAACCGTGTCGTCAAACAACCAACAAACACAACACAAAACAACATTATAACAAACAAACTTAACATTATAGTTGAAAAACATGTTCTCCCATACATTCCAACAGTAAATGTAAGTTTGTACTCACAATATTGAGAGATTTACCATGTTATTTTAATACCAGAAACTTCTTATAGGTTTTTCTGTAATCTACAGGTATAGAACTATTTTCTAGTATTTTTTTCAAAATTTTAGGATCCGTAGTTTCGGAGATAAGGTGGGGAATGGTAAATTTTCGTCTATTTTCTTAAATAACTTTAAAACTATTTATTAAAATTATAAAAAAAAAATATTTGAGACCCTCATAGTAAGCCCTTTCATTTGATATGTCACATGGTACAGTTTGCAATTTTTTTTTTAATTTTTTGTTTACCCTTTAAAAGTGACCCCCATATTCAAAATTCATATATTTATTTTAGCCGTGCGTGTTTGGGTCACAAAAATCCATATGTGTACTAAATTTCAACTTAATCGGTCCATTAGATTCGGAGCAAATTGGCTGTGACAGACGGACAGACGGACAGACAGACAGACAGACAGACACACGAGTGATCCTATAAGGGTTCCGTTTTTTTCCTTTTGAGGTACGGAACCCTAAAAATATAATAAGATAAAATAATTAATAAATTGAAAAAAAAAAAACAAACAAATTAAATAATAAAATAATAATCAAAATTAGGATCACTTTAAGCAAAGGACACACTCATGAAGCTATTGTTCTATGTCAGCTGGTAAGGCTGGACTTTGAATCTATTTTTTTGGTTCATCGTGTGTCTACTGTTCTGACCCAGCTGTGAGCTTCATGAATTTTATTTTTTGCACAACCCCCAGAAAAAAACTCGAGTGGCTTGTCCATTTCTTTCTCGTTCGTTTTAATTTCATCTCTGCGCTACAGGTTACTCTAAGATGCTATTTTAGAAAATTGTAAATAAATCAATAAATAATACAGTTTAATGAAATTAAAATATCTTTACAACACGAAGACTTGGAACCAAATACGCGTGTCAAGTTAATGTCGGCAAAGCACCGGCAATATCTGACTACCAATCAAATGTGCAGTATAAATAATTAATTAATTAATGAAACAGAAAACATGTTTATTTCCTGATCAAAATGTTTGTTTTGTGTGAATTGTTTTGTGTGATTGGTTTTCTGGCTGTTGTCGAGCAATTTATTTTGGAACTTTTTGATGTCAATTGTGTTAAAGAAATATCAAAATTAATGGGTAATGGTGTTAAACGATGGTGGTATTATATGAAATTGTGGGAAACTTTATCATTGTCTTTTTGTGAATGAAAAATATGTTTTTAGAAACATGATCGTTTATAGCAGTTTCCTGAAACATTTATGCAATTACAAGCAAAACATTTAAAAAAATTATTTGCAAATCTCTCATGATTTGAACACAAATCATTCTTAGTACTCATACAAGTATGAAAGAACTTGGCGACGCGACGTAATAAGTACCTAGGTACATAGTAACTGCATCTAATCTTTACACATCTGTACATACCTATATGTAGTATAAGTAGGTACAGTCAGCATCAAAAAGATGTATACATCGAAAAGAATTAATTTGGTTGTCTACAGTTTGCGTTTCATAACACTGCACACTGTATGATGAATGTTTACGATGTTTTTGATGTTTGTTTTTTGTTGATGGACGTTAATGCCAGCTGCTACAAATGTGTAGCTACAAGTTACCAATGCGAAATATTTTGAGTAGCTACATCTATATCTATAAAAATCAATGCCACTTTTCGTTGTAATTTTATAACTCAAGAACGGCTGGGCTGATTTAGCTGACTTTGGTTTTGAAATGTTTGACGTAGTCCAGGGAAGGTTTAAACGATGAGAAAAATTGGAAAAGTTGCCGGGAAAATTGGAAAATTCTGGAAAACTGAAAGTGGATTTTATATGGGAATATTGAAATTGGGACAGGACAACGTCTGTCGGGTCAGCTAGTATTGATATAATATTATGGAACAAAGATTGTAGACAATAAAGAATTCTTGACGATGTATACATACATCTTATTGAGGTTGACTGTACCTACATAGTACTCTCCTTCATTGACTTTTGCGCAAGACGATAATCGAACATTGTACTAATTTCTTTATACTGTTATCAGTATTTAATATGATAATTCGATACGTTTACAATACCATGTTTTTTGTCGAACGATTAAAATGAAACGACATTCTGAGTCAGCAGAAAAAGCGTCAATAAGGAATTTTTAAGGGGGCGGAAAACAATATAATAAATGTGCTTCCGCCTAGTGATTCCCATACTTTTTTAAAATAAACACTAATCGTTTTTTTGCAAATTATATTTCTTTGATGGTCAAAAAATAAAATAATATTTGCACAATTATTTTTTCTGCTGAACAAGATAGGACTCCGCATCATATTAAAACGCTTACCCTTTTTATAACAAGACTAGCTTCCGTCCGCGTGGTATATCAATAAAAAGCAACTTAGGTACTTCCCCAGAGTTCAAAGTGTCCCCATAACAAATTTCATCAACATCGGTTCAGCCGTTTAGCCGTAAAGGCGTAACAAACAATATTGAAAATACTATCTAGTTATTTAACTTTAAATTTAGGTCTCCTCTTACCCAAATCCAACAGATAATTGTTAATCTCAGATAAGATAACAGTGTAATGTAGGCATTTCCCAATGACTTCTATTTTAATTAGATAATTTTTCTGTTTCACTATACTGTGCATATTTGTGAAGTTTAATGAAGTGATTTAAAGACTAACTTGATTTAGGATAAACGCACATTGATATTGCACTTTTAAAATTTCTTACGTGACGTCATAATGGCCGCAGTGGCGGTCGTTATGAAAATGATGGGGTTTAACTTTACGGTGTCAAAAAACGCTCTCTAGGAAAACACACCAACTTACTTTCATAAATAACGCTACAGTGACCTGTTCAAGCCGTGGATGCTGGCTGGCTGTGTGAATCGCCGCTCGAAAGCTTGTGGAAGTGATGCTGATGACGTCACGCTGAAGGAGTCGCACGAAGGCTGCGCTGACGTTCATGCTCGGGGTCACCAGTTTGGAGGCATGAGGAACAGTGTGTAAAGTTCACTCATCCTCTATTGAAAAGGGAGGATCCTCCGACCAGACGGGTGTTGTGTCTGGTGGGCCGACGGTTGATGTCGGGTCGTTGTATATATGCTAATCGCGTGGTAAACTCTAATTGCGCGATGCAGGTTTGCGTGACGTCATGTCATTGATGCGTAGTTCTCATGTGGCGATGTAGATGCCGCCACAACATCATTCGACGGTAAAGTACGGACGCTATGTAGCGGCCACTGCTCTTCTTGGAAACCGTAGCTTAGGAATAACAATAAGGGCCTATTTCACGACGTCCGAATAGCCACTATACTTAACAAATAAATTCAAAAATTGACTGGGGGCTAAAACAGCCACTTTGGCAGAATCATAATAGGATAATATAGGTAATATGAATCATATTTGAAGTCGTAAAACGGTCACAAACTGACAATTCATAATTTATCTGCGTACAATTCATAGCACGCAATTCATCTGTTTGACAGTTTTGTATGGAGATTCGTAAAATGGTCCACAAATTATGCATTGCTTGCGCGTAGTTCGACAAGCACTTGCCCGGTTTTTTTAGCACCACCTGTGTCTTTAGTTAATGTCGTAATTGCGGGAACACTTATAAACGTAAGTACTGTTAGCAAAATTTTTTAAATGTTTTGTGTAAACAATTGTTGGCTAACCTAAATAAATAAATAAATGAACACGTTGTATATAAATAAACATTCAGCCACAGCCAACCTCAAAATTATGTATGCGTATCATAAACATAAAGTCACGGCTGCTTCCATAGGGGTAGGCAGAAACTACAGAACGCCACCTGCTAATATCCTTACATACTCCTTTTGATTTGTTTACTTTCATACATCAGCACGCTTAGCATGACGACGTTTTGTCGACGGAAGAATAGACAAAACTACACATTGCCATGCTTAGACGCGTAGAATGCGTACAAATATTTCTACTATCTTTCATTTTGTCTATTCTTCCGTCAACAAAACCCGTTTCTATGGCGGTCATGCTAAGCGTGCTGGTCACACGCACGCCGGTTGCTAGTACTACGCACCTGAAGAACATGACATCACCAATAAAGTGGCTAGGTATATGGACTTCTATACCTAGGGCGTCCCCTCCACTCATCTGCCTTGTAAATGGATTTACAAGGCAGATGTTAGTTGCCTTTCATTCACCCTCTCAACATGACCAACGCATCTAAGCATACTCTTTTCGATTTTTGTCACTTAAGGCCCTGCAGTGCGATTCTGTAACCATCTCACCGTGAAAACTTAGGTGAAGTGAGCGTGGAGTGTGCTGTCAATAGTGTCAATTCCTAGCAAAAACAAACTCACTTCACCAAAATTTTCACGGTGAGATTTTTACAGAATCGACCGGCTGGTTCCAAGCGTGTTTTAACTCGGTGTGTAAGTGAAATGGCTTTATGGCTGTCTAGTTTGACGCACGAGATAGAAGATTCTCACGCGCACCGGAATTATATCGTAAAAGTGCAAATAAAATCGTATAAAATTAGAAATTAACTATTTAATAAAAAGTAATCCATCACTGGATGCAGTTTGGAATTTGACATTTCATGGTATATTTTAAATTATAATTATAATTGCTAATGAAGGCATAAACAGCTTTTAAAGATTATTAGGAGGTATGTTTAAAGGTTTTTTTGGTGCATTAAAGTATGTTTAATTATGTTTTGGTTTCCATCACTGTATGCGAAAAGGACTTGAAAATATCATATTTTTTTTACACGTCAAAATTATTTACGGTTTATGAAATACACAGCTTTAAAAAACCACCTTTTTATCGTTTTCAGGAAATCTGCGCAGAATATCGTTCGCACGATACTGCTCACGAACTGAGTGAGAGCGAGACTGAGTGCGGCGCTGGGCGCCGATAATTTAGGTAATTGCTTTTTACTGTG
This sequence comes from Cosmia trapezina, assembly GCA_905163495.3. Taxonomy (NCBI): domain Eukaryota; kingdom Metazoa; phylum Arthropoda; class Insecta; order Lepidoptera; family Noctuidae; genus Cosmia; species Cosmia trapezina. Next base: position 7,128,272 of record LR991020.1, read on the forward strand.
ACAATAATGGTAATTAAAAAAAAATAAAAAAACATAAGACCTGCTATAAAATTAGTTCAATTAGTTATGCAAAGTTTCATGATCTAATTTGAAGTATTTCTTGAATACCAGCGGTTTATTGTTTGGTTTGGAGGTTACTCTGGATTTTTTTTCTATCGAGAAAATCATATGTAATCGTGTTTTCGTCAAACATAATCCTCAACTTTACCATTAAGTATACTTATTTCAAAATGAATGCTGCAGTATTTTCGACATAACGAAGGATCATGCTAAGCCATTTCAGGTATAAAATAATAGTACATTATGATAGTGCGGTAAGTTGAAAATTACAACCGAGGCGATATTGCTAGCCCGAGCCGTAGGCGAGGGCTACAAGAAAGCAGAGGCTGTAATTATCAAAGCGCACGTATGTCATACGACGTTTTATAACGTATTTGCGAGGAAATAAATAAAACTCGGACTTTCTTAAACGAATAAATCTTTAAAAACACACTTTCTGAAAATGAAGTACCGTTCGTTTTAGACGGAGCATCTTGATAAACCTTACGGTTTACCTTATGAAAAAGAAACCCGTGCGTTTTACTTACAATTACGCACAAGTACGTAATGACATACATTACGATATTGAAATTCGTGAAATAAGAGCCCTTTACGAGCAAATGTGTTATAAAGATCTTAAAGAAACAGTTTCTTAAATTAATACCGATGCGAATGACGACGAATGTTCAGTGACAAATGTCTATTGTTACATGCGCCTGTAGCTGCTATCACAATAGTGTCCAATTTATCAAGCAATTTGCTCTTACTGCCCATTGAACTTGTAGTTCCCGACTGAGGCAACAATGCGGTGCTGTCAGGTCGTACAGGCGGCTTGGATGTAATGTATCAACCTTAATAATGTATCCTTTACATAACTGTGGCATGTATTTAATCGGACCTCTAATAATTAAAATTTTAAAAAAAATATCTTTATTTCACCAAAAGCTCCTAACAATATCCTTATGACTAACACCTAATAGGCTTATTACAAAGTTCAATGTTTAAATACTCTGACTCCTAAACTAGGTGTAAGTTCCTAATTCCTTTCATCATTTGCCTAGCCTTTTCCCAACGATGTTGGGATCGGCATCCAGTCTAACCGGATGCAGCTGAATACCAGTATTTTACATGGAGCGACTGCCTATCTGACCTCCGCAACCCAGTTATTGGGTAACGATGGGTGGGTAGTTGTCAGACTTTTGGGCTTCTGACGACCCATAACGACTGCCAAAGACCAACGGCTTAACGTGCTTTCCTACGCATGGAGGGGACTTGGTATGTAAAGATGGGCACCCATCCACGGACCAACCGCGCCATGCGTAGCTTAACCTGATCGATCGACCCGTGCGGCTGTTATTACTTAGCCACAAGCCCCTAATAATTCCTTTTTTGTGCTCCTAATAATATTATTTAACGCTTTAATATAATGATTGTGCGTCTTTTTGTGAACTTCAAATAATGAAATAGAATTTTGGGGTACTAAAAATGCTGCGACCAACTTATGTAGCTGTTGGTCACAGTTCTAATCTAACCCATTTGGGGTCGGGGTTTCCCAGTTTAGTTACTGCGACAAATGCGGCCTCAGTAATTACTTTTGTTATACAGGATAGCGATTTAGTCACCTGGATCCGTCAAGGTGGTGATTCTGCCCGTCACACTAAACAACTTTTGCTATGAAACTCATATCCGATTTGTAAAAAAAAAGTGTGTGTAAGTTCTGACGCACAACTAGAGTTTACTCTTTACCTATATACGATTGTCTTTGAATGTGATTGGATAGATTGACCGCTACAATGAAGAATGGCCGAATATAAACAAAACAATGAAGACTGGCCGAAAAAAACACAAGTTAAAAGTTATTTTTTAAAAACCGCCGACACATATTTACCCTCATTTCTTTTTGCTACTCCATCATCAGATACTGATTGCTTGCATATACTTATCTATAACCATACTGAGACCATTCCAATGAGCCCAAACACGATACCTCTGCTGTAAGTTGGGTATCCTTCAAATTCTAGGTTCATCAGTTCAAGGCTACTATGTTATTTTAATACCATTGAAGTAACAGAATACCAAATTTCGACACAATTAGACCTGTGAAAGATGCTCACATCCATTTATCAACTAGAAAAGATCTGATAATCTACAAACGGCTGAATAGATTTTCTAGAATCATAGCTAAAATCACACTCTTGACCAAGTCACCTTACAAACTTTATTTTTACTTTATTTTTTTTGTTTTGTGGTAGTACTTATTTTCATATACTTATGAAAATTCGTTCAGTAGTTATTGAGATCATCGCGGACATGCAGACAGACGTGGCGGGGGATTTTGTTTTATAATATGTAGTGACTAGCTGACCCGACAGACGTAATCCTATCAAAATTTCAATCTATAGAAAAAATGACTTTCAGTTTTTTCTCGAATTTTCCTATTGTTCCGTCATCTTTTAAAATCTTTCTTTTCGTAAGAACCTTATTCAGACTATGACGAACATTTTAAAATAAAATATAACCAAATCGCTCCAGCCAGCCAAGTGATACTTCGTACCAACGAACAGCATTTTTTTTTAAATATATTTAACGCAACAACAACGAGTTATCTCAATCTGTTACATTTGCCCCCTGGTTACAACAGCCCCGGGTGACCCTACGTAAGAAAGCAGCGCTTTTTCTGAGTTAGTGCGCTTGATAGAAACCCTGTTTTTTGCAATGTGCTGTCATTCCGTGGTTATGTCTAAGTATGGGTATAAATTCTTTACCTGTTCTCAACCGGTACATATACGTTGTACCTATTATCGTTTCGTAATATCGTTTTAATAACGTTATTCAATTCATTGTGTTTGACTAACATTAAAGGACAAACAATATAATTTGTAGGGTGAGATTAGTAATAATTGTCGGGCGGGGCACCAATTAATAATAATGTTAGGATTGTCAAATATTAATGATAGTGAGATTATTATCTAGTAATTGTGTGTAGTTCACACGATGGGCTAATTACTATTATATGATAATTAACTCGGTTATTTTCTGCATAGTTTTAATGACATACATATTTATATTTGTTGTTACGACTTTAATAATACGCGAAGTAGGTTTGCTTCGATCTTCTCACGTCTTTTTTTACTAATTTTGTTTCTTTATACAACCATTGTCATTATTCTCGTGCAAAAGTCAAACATTTACTAAAAAAACCCAGTTTTTCTACAGGTTACCTGTTAAACAATAATCAAACTCAAACTGAAAGCAGTTATTTCAATTAAACCATGCACATTACATGCACTTTTGAACGGTCAAGGAGCATGCATTTTTATCGAACTTGTTGACGACCATTCGTATTTGTGATAAAATGAAAAAACTATTTTTTGTATAGTAGACAGGCGTAGGTGATGGGGTTTCGTGGGGTTTTCGTTCAGCATTCTGATAACAGTTTCTATTCTCCCATTTTGAGCCATCTTGTGGGGAGGATGGCCAGGTGAGAAACTTGTACCTTACTTGGTCATCTTCTGTGCAAAAGGCTTCAAACTCTGAAAATTACCTCAACATTACCTCTAATAATAATTTTAGTTATATTACTTACTAACACTAGCTATAAGGTATTACTAAAATAAGGTATCTGGCATCTTTGTTGTCCGAATTAATAAAATTTTGATTTTGATTTGATTTGTAGGATTTACATGTTTAACAGTTTTTTGTAGGTACTGTAGAGGTTTCATGCTTTGGACAATCCTTAGCAATGATTCTGGCTGAGATTTCGATCATTCAAACATCGAATTAGGCACTCTTAAACAAAAGTGAAGTTCGCTTTTCTTTAAGAGTGGCAGATTTTAGCTAGGGCTTTGAGTAGGCTGTGTGTGATATATTTTATTGATTATTTTAATATAGAGAGCTTCAGCCCCAATTCTCCTGTGCCCCGTTGTGTTTTATTCTATAGCTAGCATTTCACTGTTGAGGTTCGAGCACTCACAGTACCTACTTACATGAAAAATTATATTTGGAGAAACCCTAAAACTGTTTAACTAATTATTGCTTGAGTTTGTTTATTTACATACTCATATCAAACGTTGTTTATTTGATGCAGCGTTGATAACAATTCAAAATAATAACCAACCAATATAATTGACTGACTGCATCAGATCGTCCAACTGGTGAATTTACCCTAAGCTCGTTATCTTCACCTAAAATGTACACAGTTATAGTAGCTATATCCATAAAAAACAGAGTTTTATGTTATCTCATTCAGATTAAGGTAACATTCACACTATATACGTGTCCTAATCACTTTAATACTTTGCGATAACATTACTGACTACTTACCTATGTTAATGACTTACCTATTTAAACAAAGCATTAACACGTTTAGGTTATGTTACTGTTTAATTTTATTTTAAATCTGCTAATTACGTTGTTACCTCTATTGTGCAAACTGCTAATTATATGCAAAACAAGAAAAAAGTTTAAAAAACTGTATCCCGACTACGGAAAAATAAAATTGATCTAAAAAGTTCAAAATATTTATTTACTTAAACAATAATGACATAGGTATATACATATTTGTAATGTGCTCGTCAAGACCTTTCTTTTAATACCAAACATGTCATGATTATCTCAATTTAATTTTTTTCGAGGTCAGAAATTTACGTGATAAGTTCACCATATTAAATTTATGGAAAATTTATATAGCCTATGTCACCCGGATCATTATTTCAAATCTACTGATACCTCATTCATCAAAATCGGTTCAGTAATTTAGGCGCTACGGTGGAACACACGTAAATACATACTTATATACATACATACACAAGTAGACTGCTAAAATCATAACCATTCCTTTTGGTTTTGCCGTAGTCGGGTAAAAATACATACTTATATAAATACTTACATACATACATACATACATAGACTGCTAAAATCATAACCCTTCCTTTTGGCTTTGCCGTAGTCGGGTAATTAGTTCAAAACAATGAAGTTTATAAATAGTTTTTCACACCACCTGCTCGAAAATGTCAAATTATATGTCAAGCAACCTTAACCCAAAGTGAGTCATTAGTGGCCGGGGGCACAGCCGGTCAATAATGTTGTACTGGATGTCATTATGACCCGCTGGTCAATGATGTGATTTGAATTTGGAATCTCACATGCTCAGCTAAATTGGCAGTATAGTACTAACAAACACCCTTTGGTGCCAGAAAGAGGAAAGCTATTCTCGAAACCCTTACTACGCGTGGATGATATTCTCGATTTCCTACAAAATAATAACGACTGCTTCTTCATATCGCTGCCATGTTTTTGAAGACATAATATTGTAAGAATAATTAGATAACTACGAACCATTTTTTAAAAGGAATGGAATAAACAAAAAAAAAATTTTTTTTTTATTTTTTTTTTTCGTACTATGGTTATTATTTTCTCACAGTAGGTGTAAAAAGTAGAGTATCCTCCTCTGGGCTAAAGGTGTCTTTGCCTTGGGCTAGCTTGAATCCCTCGCTGCATTCAGGATTCTTGTATTAACTCTCTCGCTTCGCTCGGGAGTTAAATCCCGAATCCTTCATTGCGCTCGAGATTCTATATGACGCCCGTGACATAAGACACAACTTAGCCCCTCGGTGCATAATCTACTATTATTCCAACGTGGAAGAAAACTGTCAAATTAGTTCCACGTAGATGGCGGTTAAGTGTTTGTTACTTTCATTCGACTGGCATTCATTCAAGATACCTTATCACAAACTTTGCCGCGAGATGGCACTAAGTGTTTTTTCTTGTCACCCATTGGTCGCTATGTCTTCAAGATCAAAACAGTCCGGCAAGTGCAAGCGGTCTCGTGCGGCGAAGCTTCCGAGAAACAACACCATTAAATATCAGTTTCCATCTAAGATTTAATTATTTTTGAAATGTGCACACTATTATACCTTTTTTTTTTTTTGTGGATGGGAAATCATCAAATGACTTCTCCCGCTCTGGGTGGAGCGGAAGGGCGTGTCAGACTTTTACTGACTACAATCCATCCGTGTTCCTTCAGTTGCCTATGCCAGGGCCATGGTATCTTTTTCAAACCACCCGCGACCCCAAGCGGCACACCGTTATACCTGCGTATCAATTACTTACTCATTAAATATTTACGTACAAGTCAATCAATATGTCTAGCCTTTTCCCAACTATGTTCGGGTCGGCTTCCAGTCTAACCGGATGCAGCTGAATACCAGTATTTTACATGGAGCGACTGCCTATCTGACCTCCACAACACAGTGACTGGGTAATACGATACCCCTTGGTAAGACTAGTTGTCAGTCTTTCAGGCTTCTGACGACCCGTAACGACTGTCAAAGATCCACGAATGACAGCCGGGACCAACGGCTTAACGTGCTTTCCGAGGCACGGAGGAGTTCGGTATGTAAAGATGGTTACCCATCCACAGACCAACCCCGGCAATCGTAGCTTAACCTGATGGATCGACCCGTGCAGCTGTTATTACTTAGCCATGGGCTCCTCGAGTCTATGATTGTACTTATAATAATTTTATAATTTTTAGTTTTATGTCTGTTCTAGAATAAACTATTTTGCATGTAAGTTTCTTTTAGTTATGTATTTCTAAGTACTGTGTAGTACTATAAATAAATACCTACTGGACAAATAACTTCGAGTCTTGTTTTATTTTATTACTTGTACCGACGAGAGTAGTGAATTATTAACAACTGCTTAAAGTAAAGAATTTCAATTTTATATTCACATTTACCAAATCATGAGGTAATTATTAATAATGATGGAACATTATTAATAATTTTAAATGAATCACACTTACCGTAACATATACATTTACAATCATACACCTAGAAACCTAGAAAAACAAGTATTGAGTAGTGTGAGAATCAAACCTATAATTCGCACCGTGGAAAGCTTTGTTTATTTATAATGTATCAAGTTTTTATAACGCGTTACAGTAGTCAGTGCAGGGAGCCGAGCCGCTGCATGCGGGTTCCGTAGTTGAAAAGAATTTATCCCAAAAACAAAGTTAACATTGTAGTTGAAAAACATGTTCTGTTATACATCGATGTATGTAACGGTCAATTTTCCAACTGTAAATGTAAGTTTGTAATGTCATTTTTTTTTTTTGTGAGATAAAGGTACAAATTAACAATTTTCGGACTTTTTCCCCCAGGTACCCTATAAGTTTTAATTTATTTGCGAGTATCAAAATGAAAAATGGCCCTATTTTTTTATTGCGTTGACTTCAACTTGATACCTCTACGCGTTCCTGAGAAAAAGGGTCGTGACAGACAGACAGACATGACAACGAAGTGATCCTATAAAGGTTCCGTTTATTTCTTCTGAGATACTGAACCCTAAAAAACTGTAATTAATTTATCTGTAGGTAACAATATCTTGTCTCTTCGATCTAAAGATAATTGCAAATGATTGCGACGCCGACGTCTGACCTATTAACGATTGCAAACCCCGCCCCGCGGTTTCACCCGCGTAGACCGGGATAAAAAGTAGCCTATGTGTTAATCCTGGGTATAAGCTATCCACTTACCAAATTTCATCCAAATCGGTCCAGCCTTTTGGGCGTGAAGAAGTAACAAACTTACACACACACACACTCACAAACTTTCGCCTTTATAATATTAGTGTGATTGCAAACATTGCATCAATCAAAGTTACTTAAACAATCACATGTAGGTAATATATTTTTCTTTAAGAAACATTATGCAGTAAGGAAACCTCCTTTTCCTCAAAGAGTTAAATCTACATGGTCTCCACAAGATCTGACCCAGATTAGGTCTGGACTGTGACCTTTGAGTTTGTTTCTTCTCAGAGTACCTAGTGAGAGAGGAAATGCCGACCTCATCTAGTTAGGGTTCCGTAGTCAACAAGGAACGCTTATAGTTTCGCTATGTCCGTCCGTCTGTCCGTCTGTCCGGCCGCAGCTTAGCTCAGAGGCTCTTAATACTAGAAAGCTATAATTTGGCATGGATATACATCTTCATCACGCCGAAAAGTCATGAAAAATAGTATATTTTGATATAAGTGGAGAACGTAAAAGATTACCACTATTTACACTTTCACCATGTATAAAAAAAAAACAATTGTAGAAGTCTATTGTGGTTGAAACCGTCGCACTGCACTGATTAAGGGTTCAATTCTTGAACGTTACTAATATTTGTATGGCTTTTATGATTGTGGTTCAAATTTCACGATTCTAGGTAAACGGGAAGTAGGTAACTTATAGGTTTTGATTTACTTGCGAGTATCAAAATATGTCGCATAAATGGCCGTATTTTTTTATTGCGTTGACTTAGAAGCTTTATTTTTTTAGAACTCCAAGGGACCATAGACTTACGTATTTTATATTAATTTCTACTTCATACCTCTACGCGTTCCTGAGAAAAAGGGTCTTGACAGACAGACAGACAGACGGACAGACAGACAGACAGACAAACGGACGATTGATATTTTTAGAGATTCAAGGGACCATCTAACCTGCATGTTTAACATTAATTTTAACTGATGAACGCGTTCCTGAGAAAAAGGGTCTTGACAGACTGACAGACGAATGCATTTCCGAATGTGACACAGAGATCCCTCGCCTCGCTCTTCAACATTAGGTCATAACTTATTTGTGTCAAAAATCAAAACATACATCCAATGAATAATTTCTAATGCTTCTCTAATACAGTGGTTCCCAAAGTCGACTGGATCGCGACCCACCTAACAAAAACTTCCACATTCGGGACTCACCTCTTGGCTGTCACGGAAATAAAAAAGTTATTTTTTTATTTAATGAGAAGGAATACTTATATATATTGTTACCTATTTTTTGTCATTATAGCTTTAGCATCAACTTGGAGAATGGGCGGGTCCGTCCCCAGTGGTGTATCAAGATCGTGATATACGTCATTTTAAAGGTCATAACAATAGCTTTATTTTATTGTATAACACCAACAACGAAACTCGTGCAGGGAAGGAACCATGAATAATTTTAATTTTATTTTTTTTAATATTATTTTTAGCTTCTACAGTAACGTAGCAAGTATAACCATGTGCACAAAATGCTAGAGGCGTCATCGCATCAGGGTGAAGAACGTCAGAGGGCGGGTGAACCCGAACGAGATAACAATTATGGAGGCGAGAGGGATAAAGACAATGAACAATTTTTTTACAGCTGACTATTGTATTGTACTCGTTTGTTTTCACTTAACCGCTTAAGTGTCCAGGCGTACTTTTTTAACCAAACCTTTTTAAACCGTATTGCTCCTCAAACCCTCTACCCCAAACTAAGTTTGAGGTAGTACTTTCCAAATGCCATGCTTTATTTTTGTTCATTACGAAATTCCTCTCACTTTGATACACTTTGATATATTATGACAATACTAGCAGTGTTTGGTCTGTGATTTTATTTTTTCATTCTGTCGGCTGTCAATGGTTTGTATTGTAATGATAGTTCGGTTAATTTATATTGCCCTACGATACGCACGTCGCATGCATCATTTCCTCCTTCATCGGTTCGACACTGTATATTTTGACTTCGGCACGCTAAATGGACTTGACTGCTCTGGTTTTACTTTGATTTTGGCTAGCTTGAATGGTTGCAAAGGTATTGGATACGTTGTGTTGTGATGGAACGTGTACGAGGGGCCAAAGTCAACTCGCAGACGCCCCTTAGACAATTTTAAATTATGAGGAGACACCAACCGACGATTACCCCTGTATGCACTATGTAAGTGCACCCAAGGACATCCCCTGGTTGGTACAGGACTATTGCAGAACATGGAAACAAAATATATTGGGCTTTGGGTTTGGGTGGCTGTGGAATGGTTACCTAGAACTATGGAAAGACTATGGCCCCTGCCTGAACAATGTTTTTTTATACAATACACAGATGAAATGGCAGGGGGTGACTAGCACACTCAATAATGGGCCCCCGGAAACTGTCGCCAGCACATAGTGACGTAGCGACAAGGGGGCAACATGTCCTGAGGTGCTTGAGGAGTGGAGAGGTATTCCACGGCTCTCAGAACAATCCCAGAGCCCGGAAGATGGTCAAGTCAAGATCGCTACAAGCACTTACTGGAATACTTCCTTCCTCCGAGCACGTTTGCTCTTGCGAATCTCCACTCAAGCCGGCCAATAACGACAAGAATGAGGTGGGAGCTCTGTTTCCGTCAGTGTTCACTCCAGCCGGTCAATAAAGGCAAGCCAGAGGTGAAGAACAAGACTTCTCCCGGGAGATAGGGTCCGTGGGGTCGCTACTTCCCAACAGCTCGCCACAGGCTGCCCTGCGGTTTTTTGTATCTCTCTTGGTCTGGCTCCTCACCCTAGACCTGTTTCGGCAAAGTGAATTCTACCGGCACAGACTTAAGAGTTCGGAGCGCGCAAGCCCCACCATGACGTCAACGTAGAGATACGGAGGTAGGAAAAAGTTAAAAAGTCAAGTGTGCAGGTGTGGCGATAAACGCGCAACACAAGATTAGTAGCTGCATCGCAAAGAACGCTATATAAAGTAATAGGTATATACGAAAAACTGTTTATGCTAAACATAATGATATTAAGAAAAAAAAAAGATTCATAGTATCTTCTTTGCACGAGTTTCATTGTTGATGGCATAAGCTAACTGTCATAACCTCGAGGACACATATGTTAAGACTTCGATCATATCTCGCTCCATCGCACTTTGAATAGATAGGCATAACCCAGGATATCTGCAAGACAAAAGAGGTGGACGATGGTAAAATAAGCGAAAATCACATTTATTTGAAAAAAAATGTATTCAGTCGTAGGTCTTCTCCTGCAAGAGTGCGGTGGTTGGTGTAATAGAATAAAATAAAGCCATTCTAAAAAGCTTTAAAATGACGTATCGCTCAATTTGATACAGTCTTGAAACAGTCTGGGGACGGAGCCCATACAAAAGCGCCCATTCTCCATTTAGTTACTTTGATGATGATGATGATAGCTGAAAATCCATTTTTCAAGGGCCACCCAATATTCGCATGCGACCCACCAGTGGGTCGCGACTCGCGACCCATAGTTTGAGAAACCCTGCTCTAATAGATACCTACGGACCATAATCTAATGAATTACATGTGGATAATAAAAATATATCGAAATTACAACAATAAGATTATTTTAGTTGACCATGATGCGATATAATCATTGCATCTATAAGTATCCAATACAAATGTATATTACATCAGAAACTAATTTGATATTTAAAAAGTGATAACCGAAGGCGCAGCTGTTTGGATATACATATTTTACAAGCTGTAATTGAAATAACTGAAAACCTCAACCTCATTCATTATGAACAATTTTTATCACCAGTTATGTTTATTTAAGTCCCATGTAAGAGGAGGCGAGTCTACTGCCATCAACCGGGCAAGAATCCAGAATCCAGGCCGCCGGGGTCGCGGGTTGTTCGAAAGAGATACCGCGGCCCTGGCATAGGCAACTGAAGGAACACGGGTGGGTTTTAGTCAGTAAAAGTCTGACACGCCCTTCCGCTCCAGCCAGAGCGGGAGAAGTCATTTGATGATTTCCCATCCACAAAAAAAAGGCTGCTCCTGAGAAATTCCAGATGGAAAAACCAAATAACACTTTGCCCGACCCGAGAATCTAACCTTATGCAACTCCACAAAATGAAGAGGAACAACTGATTTTTCCGATTTCTGGGACCAATAGTAGAAGTTGTTGATAAGGATGAGTACAATAACCCCTTTTCAGGTTAGATAGCCGTAAGTGCAGGCTTGTAGTGTCGATCATTGATCATACCTACAATACAAGACAGATATAAAAGACAGTGTATAAGAAAATAACGTGAAATGAGAAAACCTAGGAAAAAAGGTTCAATCAATCTGCTTAGTCTTTTACCAACTATGTTTGGGTCGGCTTCCAGTCTAACCGGATAGCTAGAGCTAAATACCAGTATTTTACATGGAACGACTGCCTATCTGACCTCCATAACCCATTACCTGGGTAATACGATACCCAACACATTATCTATATAAATAAAAAGAGAAGTCCTGACTGACTGAATGCAATGACTGACGGACTCATCAACTCCCAGCCCACACCCTTGAACCTAGAAAGCTTCAATTTTACACAGAGGTTCCCCTTAAAATGTAGACAAGGAAAAAGGAAGGATATTCCGTTCAGACGTTCCCGTGAGATATTTTCCGACATCGACACGGCCGAAGCCGTGGGCAAAAGCTAGTTGTTCATAAGTCTAATCTTAATCCTATACTGCAATCAATTACTTACGGTTACGTTTTATATTATCTTACACGGATACAGGAAAAAACAACAATACATAATTATCGAAAAAAACTTTTTTACAAAAACAAAAACCGACTTCCAAAAAAAACACTACAAAGTGAAAAATAACTTTAATTTCGGAAGTCGGTGTCTTTGGATCTGTATTTTAGTTTTTTGCCACCGACTTCCGAAATTAAAGTTATTTTTCAGTTTGTAGTGTTTTTTTTGGAAGTCGGTTTTTGTTTTTATAAAAAAGTTTTTATTTTTCACTTTTTAGTGGTTCAGTTTGTAATTTATCTAAGTTACAATAACCCAATGTCAACTGCTCATCACGTTTTACAAAATGTTGCTTTTCCCGATGCAGGGACGTTAATTGTTGAGGAGTTCTCCTAGTAAGAACCAGGAGAAATGGAGCTCATGATGAAGTCATCGTTACCATTATTTTGACGAGCATAAACCATATTAAAGTAATCGAATTGCAACCTGTTATATACTTAGATATAATTGAGTATTTCCGATGGCCCTCTGTGGTCTTCATCATCAGTTCCAGTTCACCGAATGGTACTTTCCGAGAGCAAATGCACAAGTTACTATAAAAAATACCCAAATCGATATAGGTGTGCCCATAAAATTTGAGGGTTTCCCTCGATTTCCATGGGATCCCATCATCAGATCCTGACTTGATGATCATGGGACCATTTGGGATGTATACCCTTTCGAACAAAAAAATAAAAATCCAAATCGGTCAAGCCATTTTCGAGTAATCGGGGAACATACATAAAAAAAAATTAAAAAAAAAAAAAAAAAGCTTCCGACGAATTGCGAACCTCCTCCTTCTGGAAGTCGGTTAAAAAAATAGTCCACTTTTGAAGTTTTGCACAACACCTACCCACACTAAATTATTGAAAGTTTAAATAAATTCAACTTACCGGAGGTAGTCCTTTGTCCTGGAGCCACTGACCAGGTTCCTTCAAGCAGAAAGTACCATACATAAGCACTAGTATGAACATCCCAGTTGTCATCGAGAATATTCCATAATAGCCCATCTTCTGCAGCAAAAATCCACTCATGCCGATACCAATAGGCAAACCAGCAGTCATACAGAAGTTGACCAGTCCCACTCTAAATGTCCTCGATTCTTCCGAAGTAATATCACTTATATAACTGAATACACCTAAGAACATAGTCACCCAACCACCAGTTACTGCCGGAAACAACGTCTCTAAAAACACAGTGATTTCCACAGGAATCTCGTAGAAGAAATAAACGTTAACCAAATTATTGATGGACGTTAACACTTCTCCGTATATTGGCAGCATTATGCATATCTTTCTCTTCCCAGTTCTGTCACTCCAGGCTCCTAGGAACATTATTATAATGCATGGTAACGCTGTTTGTATGACGCCTTTCCAAATATCTATTGAAGAAATCAGTTGTTGCACTTCTCTTTCGTACTCAGTGAAGTTTTTGCTCGTTTTCTTTATCAGTGCTTCGCATATTTCATCTCCAAAACCTAAGTTAACACGGCAAGCTTTGTCCAAATTGAGATTACCCATAGCAAACCTTGAAATAACACTGGGTATAATGAGACCGGCTAACAAAGGTTCCACTGTGATATTATCTCTGATATATCCCAACTTCTCTCGAAAAGTTTTGTCCTTATATCTCTGGATAACATCTTTATTTAGAGGTTTTTCCTCCACGTCCACGGGTTTAGCTTTTTCTTCAGCCATTTTTGAAGTATTTTCCACAGCACCCGTTAGTTGAACTATATCCCGTTCATTGTTTATAAACAGCACTTGAGCACGACCGCCTGTGACTGCCGCAATGTTTGATTTCACATTATGTCTGATACATTGATAGACTGAATGGTTACCTTATTATTTGTCTTACCGATATATCTGCTTGGTATCAATTACTCGTTTATAATGATAAAGTAGAATTCCAATTAGATAAAGTGCTTTGTTGTTCGTGATTAAGGTACACACTAAATGTGTTTGTACTGTTTCAGGTAGAAGCGTGATAATGTTCGTTGTTCTTGAAGTATTGTTTTGTTAAGCCCGGTCAGGTCAACGGCTGTTTCGCGACTGGCATCTGCATGAAAAATCAGTGTTAATATAAAGGAGGATGTATTGAGATTACGTTGGTCAGTGTATACAAGTGAGTTAGTTTTTTAAACGCGTGGTTTTAGTAAATGGAAGCAGAGGTATTTAGTAACACACTTTGGGCATTAATAGTAGGAAAGATATTGTAATCCAAGATAGCGAATAATTTTGCGATGGTTGGTAGTTACGTGGTATATATATGGAGTGTGTAAATCAGTGTATTTTGTCAGTGGACTGTACACTAGCAAAATACAATACAAGTGACCAATTCTATCTAATCGTTTCAACAAAAACATAAAATGATAATGAACAAAGTTTATTAACAAATCTTTTAGACAGTGCACATTCCGAAGTCGAATCATTTTTGTCTGCTGGAAACAGAATGGTTCAGTTTTTTCAAAAAAAAACGCTTAAACTCACATCATTGTTCTAATAGAGCGATACTTTGTCTTTGTACTGACAGTGATCTTGCCCGCCTTACCGCGGTTACTCCAGTTTGCACACTGCCTTAGATTCGCAGAATATTCGCAAAAAAATCATAACATAGATGGCATAATAATTGAACTTGCTTCTGTCCCGTATATGTCTGCAAACAAAACCTAAGCCCATTTCGTACCTACTTAGTGAAATTCAAGTTCAAATCTATCTCAATAATGAAAGTAGTTGTCACAGCCCAGCACAGCCCACTTTTTAAGGTTTATTTACGAGAAAGTAATGTCATCAGTTAAAACTCCTGTATACTACCATGTCTTACATACGCCTGCCAAACATGGAACTTCAACAAAAATAACAGAAATAAAATACAAACATTGCCAGCGCGCTATGGAAAGAAGCCTATTAAAAATCAAACTTATAGATACACAAAAAAACACCACCATACGCGAGAAGACACGAGTGATAGACGAACTACAACACTCGCAGGAGCTGAAGTGGAAATGGGCGAGCCACGTAGCACGCTCTGAAGACGAAAAATGAAGTAAAAGAACCACCATGTGGGCAGGCCCAAAAGGAAAACGGAAATAAAGACGGCCCCGAGAAAGATGGGTCGACGAGTCGACGAGATCGAAAAAGTAGCGGGACTGAATTGGCCTGCAGCAGCACAGGGCAGGAAAGAGTGGCAAGAAAGGGAGGAGGCCTTTACCCAAAGATGGGTCCTTAACTAATTTATTATTTTCTTTTTTTTTAAATCATTCTTTTGTTAACCTTTTTTAAATTAAGGAATAAAGAGGCTTTTTTATTTTTTTATTTTATTTATTTATTTAATATCATCAGAATGTTTTCAAAAGATCATACGTAATGCATTCCAAAAAGATACAAGTTGTAAAGAAAACTTTTCATGAAGAACTCAACAATATTTTAAGTGTTCCGTAAATTAAGGAACAATAATTCCCTTTTGTCGAGTCCTAAGAAGAGTGGTAAGTGTTCTTGCTTTCAGTCCTCTACATAATTTTTATTGAGATTATTCCGATTTCGCTGTGTATGTATTTTTAAACCATGATGTTTTTAGGGTTACGTAAGTACCTCAAAAGGAAAAAACGAAACCCTGCCTGAGACAGCCTGTCTGTCTGTCAGTCTGTCAAGGCCCTTTTTCTCAGGAATACGTGGAGGTATTAATATCAAATACCTAGGTCCCTTGGAGCTCTAAAAAAATCAAGCTTTTAAGTCAACGCAATAAATAAAATACGGCCATTTATGCGACACATTTTGACACTCGCAAGTAAATCTAACCTTATGGCGTAGTTCTCGTTGACCTAGAATCATGAAATTTGGCAAGAAGCAAGGTCTTACAGCACAAGTAAAGGAAAAAGTCCTAAAATAGGTCATTTGTAATTTTATCACATAAAAAAAAAGTTGGGATTACAAACTTAAATTTGCAGTTGTAGAATAGACCGTGACTTATATCAATGCCCCATACATTGATAAAAGTCACGGAAAACATGTTTTTCAACTACAATGTTAAGTTTGTTTTTTGGATAAATTCTTTTATTTATTTATTATTTATTTATTAAAACTTTATGCACAAGTAAAAAAATACTGTACAAAGGCGGACTTAACGCCTGAGGCATTTTCTACCAGTCAACCTTAGGGTGATGCAGAGACAAAACATGGTAGATACAACATAAGGGACAGATAACTCGAAAAATAATAAATACTAATAAATACATACATATAAACAAAATAAACTTTGTCAGGAGAAATAACGAAAGGTAGAGGAGAAAAAGAATCCAGCAAATCAGCGCTGCGATGATTTTAAATTCTTTTCAACTACGGAACCCTTCATTGTGCATGGTGCGACACGCACTTGCCCGGTTTTTTTGAGTTATGAAAACTCACATTTAGATGTTCTCGATCTGATTTGATGATCGTTACAATAATTCATACTCATACAGCAGTATTACTTGCTCCTATATCAGCACGAGTATACAGGGTGTAAGGGACAGCCCTCCGCAAACTGATAGGGTGAATTCAGTATGTCATTCTAAGATGACCGGTACATGAACTTTTTTCAGGAACGTTATGGGAATCCAATAAACCTGATTTGTTTGTGTTTTTGTGCACAAATCGGAGCGTCTATTACTGGTTGGGAGGGGTAGGTAATACGTATGCGGTGAGTTCGATGAACTCTGTAGCTAGACAGAAAGTGAACAGCTGATTTCACGCATCGTTGGTTAGAGTATTTCAACATCCATTGCTGGTTTTTTTTTTTTTGCTGTTTTTTTTTTGCAGTTTTTTTTTACATAAATGGAGTGCTGCGAACACACAATACAATTTTATATTGAAATAATGAAAATTTAACTGAAAAAAAAATGAAAAAATGAAAATTTTCCTGAGAAAATTTCCGGTGGAATATGATTCAAAATGAGGAGCTGAATGCACCCTGTTAGTTTGCGGAGGGCTGTCCCTTACACCCTGTATAAGCAATAGACATTATCAACTAATGCGATCTGAACAGAACACGTGTGTATTTGTAAAGGCTCTCGTTATGATTGAGCTGATGTCTCCGAGGCAGGCGTGTAGTATAATTGGAATACTACGAGGAATTAGGATTAGGAACGATTATACATATGACTGAACTGTGGATATGCAAATAGATTTTGTAAGATACCTCAGCAGAGTTAAGAAAACAATAAATAAAGAAAACAAATAATGTAACATGGGAAACCACCAACCTGTACTTACTTTAAATGTGAATAAATGAATTTTGAATTTTTTGAATTTTAAGTTATGAAAATTAACGCAATCTAGCATCATTAAGCTAGCCAAATTATTTTTAGAGTTCCGTATCTCAAAAGGAAAAAATGGAATCCTTATAGGATCATGTCAAGACCCTTTTTTACCCGACTACGGCGAACCAAAAAGGAGGGTTATGATTTTGACCGGTATGTATGCATTTATATATGATCATCTGTTCCCTCATAACTTCTAAAATAGGTATCATAATTTCACGAATGTGGCGCCATCTAGAGGAAATAAAGTCATGAACTAAAAATTTTTTTTTTATGATGTCGTGTTGGGTATCAAATGAAAAGGCTTGATTAGCACATTTCAAATATATATATATATATATATATATTGTTAGCTATTTCCCGCGGCTTTGCTTGCATGCACCCGATAATTGGGAATAATTTCTAAAACCACGCCTCAGATGTGATCCAAACACATTTTCTGTCCAAACCTACCCAAAATACATAATTAGAGTCTTCTTTAAAAATGTAAAGTTGCTCTGCAAACTTACAATTACTTAGCTTTACATTTTTAAAGAAGACTATATGTATTTTGACAATTCAACAACATTTATAGTGGGTATATTAATAAATGACTCATCATTTACGTTGTGGAGCTAACGAATTTTTCAAACAAGCAGTGGATTAGCAATTACCTTCAAAATCCGATTGTGATTGAAAGCATGTTACGAAATTGAGATGCAGGCCATTGCTGGACATAAGCCTCTCAATTGCACGACCATCGCCGTCTCTCATCCATTAATTATCAGCCATTTTTGGTCCACCTATCCTGAAGTTATTAGTGACATGTGAAATTCACAATGACAATAAATTGAAGCCACGTGAATGCTGGTGCTAAACATATGATTATCAGTCATTATCTACACGCGACGGTCACAGATCTGTGAACCGGAAAAGTACAGGAAGAGACTGCAAGTCAATGATTTAATAGATATGTTTGGGAGGGTACTTTTTTATAGATATACGTCAGATCTATAGAATAAATTGCTTGACAAGTTGAAGTGATTAGAGCAGTAGTTTTTTTTTTGGTAAATTTTGTCAATTTGTCATAGTGATTAGTGAGACATGATTGCTTGATTGTCACAAAATAATCACCGGCTTCTGAAATTCTATTGAATTTTATCTATTGTCGAATCTAACGTGAAGTGATTTAATTGGCTGTTGTTATATGGGTCAGCTAAACTCAATGTTTTACAGCGTGGACTGTTAAGCTACGTGTAGTGTGTCTATTTAATAGATACCTATGTAAACACTGTCTGACACACACAAGTGTCAGGTAGCTGTCACTAATGTCAACTGTCAGTCACGACGAATGGCGGGAAGACAGACGTGAAGCGTACCGGGAACTATGAACTTGGATGTGCTGGTGAGCCTGTGAATAACCGTGACCATAACCCTGTTTAATATTTAAACGGACACTACACTACGGTTTCCTAAAAAAAGGGGACGCCGCCACATAACGACCGCAGTGGCGGCGGCTATCATGAAAATGACGGCAGCGTGGTTTATTTATTAGTTTTTTTTTTTATTTTCGCACTTTTTTTGACTTTTTCTCATAAGTTTAACACATCTGACATTAGCACCATTGCCATAAACAAAAATAGAAAAAAAACCAGCCAAGTGCGTGTCTGACCACGCACAATGAAGGGTTCCGTAGTTGAAAAGAATTTATCCCAAAACAAACTTAACATTGTAATCCCAAAAGAATATTTTTATGTGATAAAATTACAAATTATCAATTTTCGGACTTTTTCGTTTACTTGTGTTGTGAGACCTTGCTCCTTGCCAAATGTCATGATTCTAGGACAACGGGAAGTACCTTAGGTTTTGAATATACTTATATTAATTTATATTTTTTTTAATAATATTAATTTCAAACTGATACCTCCACGCGTTCCTTAGAAAAAGGGTCTTGATACTAACAGACAGACGGACAACGAAGTGATTCTATAAGAGTTCCGTTTTTCCTTTTGAGGTACGGAACCCTAAAAATTGACTTTACGGTGTCAAAAAACGCTCTCTAGGAAAACACACCAACTTACTTTCATAAATATCGTTTCAGTGACGTCATTCGCTGGTAAATTACGGACGCTATGTAGCGGCCACCGTTCTTCTATGAAAGGCTTTAGTTATTTTTAGTGCGTTTAGAGCCTTTTAGGAATCGGGTGTAGTTATGCATTGGTAGTTGTTCAATATGATGAGTACAATGACCCCTTTTCGGGTTTAGTGTAAACAAAAACTAATGTTGTATACCAGATGACTTTTTTTACCGTCTCGAAAAAAATTGGGCGTATTAGGTGAACAGAGTAGAAGTCTATGGCATACCTAGTTTTTTTATTTTTTTATTATCTTAGACAGAAAAAATTATCAAAGTACCAATAAATACTACAAATTCGATGTAAACTTTTCACTTTTGTACCATAAAAACAAATTTTGAAAAATAATAAATCGTTTAAAAATATCGAAATTCAAATCATATGCAGGCTGCGTATGATTAGAATTTTAGATTTTTTTGATTTTTCTTTTTTTTTAAAAAAAAAAAAAAAAGTTAGGTATGCCATAGGCTTCTACTCCGTTCACCTAATATACCCAATTTTTTTCGAGACGGTAAAAAAAGTCATCTGGTATAGATGAAATGGCTAAATGAAAGAGAAAGAAAAACTGAATTGTTTAAAAAAGTTATGAAAAACTGTGATGGTAGGGTCTAGGAAGGTACTTAGGTTAGAAGTACAGTGCTAGGTTGATAAATACATAATAGTTATTTATGCCACTGACGTATAACAAGGGGTATTAAAACACGAATGTGGGTTTATCACATGATTGTTTTAATACCTAATTATGTACAGTTGCATACAAGACTTTATCTACATCCATGTTATCAATCCTCTATAAAGGGTTCTGAAACAGTTTTTTGCAATACTAATACTCGGTATCGAACATGGCGGCCGGCGCGCGGCGTCATAGTATACGACGTGAATTCGAATAAGTTCTTTTTTTAAATTACGGCGCTGTTGTAGTGAAACGCGCGTGCATTACAATGTTCTTTTTTTGAAAACGAGTTGCATTATGAAATTCAGTAGAACATTAAAGCACCCGTTTGGATGCTATTATGGTTACCATGGTTACTATGACACTGGCTGTTTTAATGTTGGCAATAAGCTAACTGTTTCAGAGACTTTTACGGGGGATTTATGGCATGGGTGTAGATAAACCATGTTTAGCTATTAGACAGCGTTGCTGGATGCTCGCAGTACAGAGCCGGTCGAAGTGGCTGTGCTTGGGGAGGCCTATGTCCGGCATTGTGGACGTCTGTCGGATGAAATGATGAAGATGATGAGACAGTATTTTGACGATGCAACATTAGTGCTGGGCTCTGCAATGTTGGCTCCATCCCGTTTTCTTTTTTCTGTATGGAACCAATAGTATATTATGCAATTAGTGAATAAAGGACGGATTTAAAGCGAGGGCCATACATGAATCACGAGCTAGTGAAGGATTCTAATGATTGAAACACGACCGTAGGGAGTGATTCATGATGATTAGAATCCTGAGCGACGCGAGTGATTCATGGCCATCGATATAAATCCGTTTTATTCAAGAGTTGCATACTATACTTTATACCATGACTACAAGAAAAAGAAACATTTAAGTGAAAATAGACATATAATGAAGAAAATGGAAAGTTAAATTGGCTTTGATGTAATCCAGCCGTGATATTTTGGGTAGCAAGTTTTCCACTATATCGGCCGCCCTCTCTTTCATAAACTCAGGTGTTAACACATCTTCATCACTAGAATGCATTTTTAATCGATTAGAACAACACTAAACAAACACAAAATTAAAGATTAAAGTAACACTAAACTTTGTGTTCGTACAACTTACAGTACCTATTCAAAATAGCGCCAATTTACTAAGGACAGCAAAGAACATGAAAATTTATTTTCTTCTACTTAGAGCTAGCCAGGTTCTTTTTTTAAATAACCATGTATTCTAAACTAACCTTTTCAGACCGCCGCCGGTATTCTTCATCCAAGCAGGTAACTCACGTAGGTACAACTATAGAACTAAATAGGAAACATGTGCACAATGGTACTGTACACCAATGAATGGTCATTCTATTCGGTCTTATACACCAATTACCAATTACCTACTTGTGCCGTTTGTGGAGACGGCTGGGCATTTGGGGTCATACTTCGGAACTATTCGAGCAACTTCGTGTGATACGTGGTGTTTTTGACAACGTGATTAATTAATCACATTTCCACCGTGATCAAAATATATAAAACTTAAAATAAACATAGGTCATTCACAACTGCCAAATTGCTACTTAATGTGATGAGCACCGTGCTTCAATATACCTTAAGGCGGGGTGAAAGCAAGCGCCGTAGGTATTAAATGCTTACCGCAGCCCCCGCAAGGAGTAGCGATACGTAATAAATTACGATGCGCGGGAAACGCGCGCCAAGCGTACCGCTCATGAGTTCATGAACTCGAGTAGGTACTATGTTGCGTCACAGAATAGAGCAATGCAGTAGATAAACTTGAACTGATTAGTATACAAGTTTATTTTGTTTTATTTTTTTAGTAAGTATTTTTTAAAGTTTTAGACAGATTAGGTATGCATTGTAAACTTGAACAGTTAAAATAAATAAAAATAACTACTTATACATATTTATTTTCGTGAATAAGGTGGATTTAAAATCTGACTGACACGAAGACCTTTACCCGTACGATTCAAAACTACGCGCCGCGCACCATTTTACTTTACGAAGGTGTCGCATGGCGTGGGGAATAGTAGTTTCTGTCATTCCCCACGATACCACACCAGTGGTATCGTTTTCAGTGGTGTCGCTCTCGTGGGGAATGACAGAAACTACTATTCCCCACGCCATGCGACACCACCGACTGTATTGTGCTGTTAGTGATGTCCAGCTACATAACAATGATGTGTTACATAACAATTTAGACCTTATTGACATTCATGTTTTTTTGTTAAATTTAGCTTCCAGACCATTTACCAAGTATCTTGGACCAAAAAAACAAATGGTTTGTAAAATGTCTATAAGGTCGAAATTAGCTTGACACCCTAGAAATGATGTGCATAATAATCTAGACACTTTCTGAGTGGTCAAGCGAATTTAGACCTTATTGACATTCATGTTTTTTTGTTAAATTCAGCTTCCAGATCATTTACCAAGTATCTTGGGCCAAAAAAACAAAGGGTTTGTAAAATATCAATAAGGTCGAAATTAGCTTGACACCCTAAAAATGATGTGCATAATAATCTAGACACTTTCTGAGGTGTCAAGCGAATTTAGACCTTATTGACATTCATGTTTTTTTGTTAAATTCAGCTTCCAGATCATTTACCGAGTATTCTGGACCAAAAAAACAAAGGGTTTGTAAAATGTCAATAAGGTCGAAATTAGCTTGAGACCTTTATCGTTTTCAGCAAACTTAAATACCACGAAATGACCGTTCATTCCCCACGACACCACTGGTGGTGTCGTCGGCAATGACAGAAACTAGTATTCCCCACGACACCAATGACAGCATTGTGAGTGATGTCCAGCTAATTTTTAAACGTAACAATGATGTGTTATTTTTAAACGACTTCAAAAACGGAGGAGAATATCAATTCAGTTGTATTTTTTTTTTTTTTATGTTTTTTACTGCAGTACTCCGTCATTTAGAAGCCGATTTGGAAAGTTCTTTTTTTATTTTATTCGTTATGTCAACACAAAAAAAAAAACGGAGGGGCATAACTTCTTACGCTCTAGTTTTTTTTTCTTGAGAGGATGTGATTACGGTCAAAATGAAAATCCAAGATGGCGGCTGCAAAAATTTTCGAATTTTTCGACATGGGCGTCAATTTCGTGATATTTGAGGTCGCTGAAAACGATAATTTGGTCAAAATGAAAATCCAAGATGGCGGCTGCGAAAATTTTCTAATTTTTCGTCATGGGTGTCATTTTCGTGATATTTGAGGTCGCTGAAAACGATAGTGGGGTCAAAATGAAAATCCAAGATGGCGGCTGCGAAAATTTTTAAATTTTTTAACATGGGTGTCATTTTCGTGATATTTGAGGTCGCTGAAAACGATAGTGGGGCCAATATGAAAATCCAAGATGGCGGCTGCGAAAATTTCCTAATTTTCGGTCATGGCTATCATTTTCGTGATATTTGAGGTCGCTGAAAACGATAGTGGGGTCAAAATGAGAATCCAAGATGGCGGCTGCGAAAATTTCCTAATTTTTCGTCATGGGTGTCATTTTCGTGATATTTTAGGTCACTGAAAGCGATAGTGGGGTCAAAATGAAAATCCAAGATGGCGGCTACGAAAATTTCCTGACTTTTCATCATGGGTGTCATTTTCGTGATATTTTAGATCGCTGAAAACGATAGTCATTCATTTTGACCCCACTATCGTTTGCAGCGACCTCA
Organism: Cosmia trapezina; assembly: GCA_905163495.3. Classification (NCBI taxonomy): domain Eukaryota; kingdom Metazoa; phylum Arthropoda; class Insecta; order Lepidoptera; family Noctuidae; genus Cosmia; species Cosmia trapezina. The sequence continues at coordinate 7,152,357 of LR991020.1, forward strand.
AATACCACGAAAATGACACCCATGTCGAAAAATTTGAAAATTTTCGCAGCCGCCATCTTGGATTTTCATTTTGACCCCACAATCGTTTTCTGCGACCTAAAATATCACGAAAATGACACCCATGACGAAAAATTTGGAAATTTTCACAGCCGCCATCTTGGATTTTCATTTTGACCCCGCTATCGTTTTCAGCGACCTAAAATATCACGAAAATGACACCCATGAAGAAAAATTAGGAAATTTTCGCAGCCGCCATCTTGGATTTTCATTTTGACCCCACTATCGGTTTCAGCGACCTCAAATATCACGAAAATGACACCTGTGTCGAAAAATTTGATAATTTTCGCAGCCGCCATCTTGGATTTTCATTTTGACCCCACTATCGTTTTCAACGACCTAAAATATCACGAAAATGACACCCATGACGAAAAATTAGGATATTCGCAGCCGCCATCTTGGATTTTCATTTTGACCTCACTATCGTTTTCAGCGACCTAAAATATCACGAAAATGACATCCATGACCGAAAATTAGGAAATTTTCGCAGCCGCCATCTTGGATTTTCATTTTGACCCCGCTATCGTTTTCAGCGACCTAAAATATCACGAAAATGACACCCATGAAGAAAAATTAGGAAATTTTCGCAGCCGCCATCTTGGATTTTCATTTTGACCCCACTATCGGTTTCAGTGACCTCAAATATCACGAAAATGACACCTGTGTCGAAACATTTGATAATTTTCGCAGCCGCCATCTTGGATTTTCATTTTGACCCCACAATCGTTTTCAGCGACCTAAAATATCACGAAAATGACACCCATGACGAAAAATTAGGATATTCGCAGCCGCCATCTTGGATTTTCATTTTGACCTCACTATCGTTTTCAGCGACCTAAAATATCACGAAAATGACATCCATGACCGAAAATTAGGAAATTTTCGCAGCCGCCATCTTGGATTTTCATTTTGACCCCACTATCGTTTTCAGCGACCTAAAATATCACGAAAATGACATCCATGACCGAAAATTAGGAAATTTTGGCAGCCGCCATCTTGGATTTTCATTTTGACCCCACTATCGTTTTCAGCGACCTAAAATATCACGAAAACGACACCAATGACGAAAAATTAGGAAATTTTTGCAGCCGCCATCTTGGATTTTCATTTTGACCCCACTATCGTTTTCAGCGACCTAAAATATCACGAAAATGACACCCATGACGAAAAATTAGGAAATTTTCGCAGCCGCCATCTTGGATTTTCATTTTGACCCCACTATCGTTTTCAGCGACCTAAAATATCACGAAAATGACACCCATGACGAAAAGTTAGGAAATTTTCGCAGCCGCCATCTTGGATTTTCAGTTTGACCCCACTATCGTTTTCAGCGACCTAAAATAACACGAAAATGACACCCATGACGAAAAGTTAGGAAATTTTCGCAGCCGCCATCTTGGATTTTCATTTTGACCCCGCTATCGTTTTCAGCGACCTTAAATATCACGAAAATGACACCCATGACGAAAAATTTGGAAATTTTCACAGCCGCCATCTTGGATTTTCATTTTGACCCCACTATCGTTTTCAGCGACCTCAAATATCACGAATATGACACCCATGTCGAAAAATTTGAAAATTTTCGCAGCCGCCATCTTGGATTTTCATTTTGACCCCACTATCGTTTTCAGCGACCTAAAATATCACGAAAATAACACCCATGACGAAAAATTTGGAAATTTTCGCAGCCGCCATCTTGGATTTTCATTTTGACCCCACTATCGTTTTCAGCGACCTAAAATATCACGAAAACGACACCCATGACGAAAAATTGGAAATTTTTGCAGCCGCCATCTTGGATTTTCATTTTGACCTTGAAATACAAAAAAAAAAAAAAAGATACCTAATTAGAAAAAAAACTTAATTTAAAAAAAAATCTTATTTATGTAGGTATACAGAAAAATACATTTGAGGGCCTACTTATTTTCTGAACATCCCTGCCCAACCCTTTGAAAGAATTCAGGCGTGATGTTATGAAGAAATCTCATTTCCTATCCGATATTCATTATAAAACCACCCGTACTAACTTTATTCTGTGGCACCTACCTATTTGAGATTTGAAAATAGTGAACCAAAAATTTGCGCGTCAGGCGGCTTTATAAGCTCCAATGTAGGGTTCAAATTCAACTGTTTTACACACTTGATGCGATTGGTAAACATAGGCCGTGATAAAAATAAATACCAATAAAGCTTTTGCGCGCGTGACGTCTTTATTTACATAGACATAGCGTTCAAATTCAACTGTTTTCAACACATGTTAATTTGTGCCGGTCGCAGCCGGTGACAGAAGTTAGCGGGGGTGGCGGGTTCGAAAAATTGGCACACGTCCGACCTCCATCACGTTCCGCTCGGGACTAAACGACACGGAGCGAGCGCAAAACACTTGACATTGGAATTAGTGATATAAATATTTTGATATTTCAAATTATGATAGCCGTTATAAATTACATTTTTTACGACCTTTATTATGGCATAAGTTTTATTGTTCAAAGCCTAATATAAATCAAATGAAATAAGATATAGATCATAATTTAGACTTGTCTTTGCGATTTAATTGGATGCAGTAAAGTGCAAGTAATCGTGTATCGGACGGCCGAAATTTGTAGATGGAAGTCTGAACTAAGTAATATATTTTTTTCAAAATTTAAATCCGTGTTATCTACGAATAAAACACTAAACAAAACGACGTTTTTACGGCTCTCACCGCCTTAACGGTCTATCAAAACGCAACTTTGGGATAGACCTCAGGTCAGGCGCGACGCGACGCAATGCGGCGCGCACTGACCCTTAGATAAACAATTCGCGCTTAGACCAATTTAGGATTTCGCGTGAAAACTTGATAGACCTCAAGTCAGTTCACACAGAGACGCGACGCGACGCAATGTGGCTCGCACTGACCCTTAGATAAACAATTCGCGCTTAGACCAATTTAGGATTTCGCGTGAAAACTTGATAGACCTCAGGTCAGTTCACACAGAGACGCGACGCGACGCAATGCGGCGCGCACTGACCCTTAGATAAACAATTCGCGCTTAGAGAAATTTAGGATTTCGCGTGAAAACTTGATAGACCTCAGGTCAGTTCACACAGAGACGCGACGCGATGCAATGCGGCGCGCACTGACCCTTAGATAAACAATTCGCGCTTAGAGAAATTTAGGATTTCGCGTGAAAACTTGATAGACCTCAGGTCAGTTCACACAGAGACGCGACGCGACGCAATGCGGCGCGCACTGACCCTTAGATAAACAATTCGCGCTTAGACCAATTTAGGATTTCGCGTGAAAACTTCATTATCATAGGCCCTAGCAGGAACGCGGTAGTTGAAAAACATATTCTACCATATGAGTACATTCCAACTGTAGAAATGTAAGTTGGTCGCCTATTACTCGTTAACTTGTAAAGCCTACGTATTTACGATAGTTTTCCTTTTAATTTCGTTATACAGGGTTATTGGTAAAACACCAGCAACCTCTTAAGGGGTCATTGTACTCATCATTATGAACAACTTTTACTATGGGACCAAACCTGAATTCGCGAAAAAAAAATCTGCTGTTCAGTACATTTATCTACATCAAACTCGTCAAAATGTAGGGAGCAGCTGATTTTTTTTTCGCGATTTCAGGATTGGTGCCATAGTAAAAGTTGTTCATAATGATGAGTACAATGACCCCTTAAGAGGTTGCTGGTGTTTTACCAATAACACTGTATACTACTGCCGTGATTTTTTTAACATATTCAAAAACTACCATTCTGATGGCAGGGCAGGCTATCTTAATGAAGGGTTTTTAACCCTTTCACTGGGTTTCAAGTATAGAACCCATTCAATGGGTTATCCATATGAAGGGATAGCCCTTTTACTTGGGTTTCAAGGCTAAAACCCATTCAAGGAGTTAAACATGATGAATTGATAAAGGTAACCTCATATACGGCTTACCCCTTCGAAAGACTTAACTCTTAACCCCTCAAGTGTCGAATGCACCCCATGTGTGCATAAGAAAAACTCTGTTTTTGTTAGGTATATAATCTTATATCACATATATATAAATGTAAAAAAACATCATCCGATGGAAAACCAATCATCATCATTAGTTGTGAACCTATGGAGTTCGTAGCTAACCCCCCTCTCCCCCCGCGTGTCAAATGCACCCAAAGTATGCAAAAGGACCAAACTTTACATAATAGGTATATAAGCTTAGATCACATATATATAAACGTAAAAAAACATCATCCGATGGAAAAAATATCATTATCAGTAGTTGTGAACCTATGGGGTTCGCAACTAACCCCCAACCCTCCCCACTCGCTGGGGTTTTGGGTCTAAAATTAGCCAAACTCAGACACTTCCGGGGTTGTACGGTCCCTGCTCTGCAGTGCAAAGTTCTCTTCTCATACAGAGAAAGCATGAGCGTTGATGACCAGACGTGCTCGTCGTTTGTTCAAAGCTGACAAAAAAATGCCTGTTTTAATCGTTGATTAGAAAGAGAGTAAGGATTCCGTAAACAGTTCGGTCATAATAATGTATTCAACAATGGATTAAAACAACATCTTCGGAACTACAATCGTTTGCTTATTATTGATAGAGGACAATTAGCAACATCGTATAACGTGGTCGTCGCTACCTTACTCGACATGTTTAATTTGCAGTTAATAAGAAAACTACAGAAGGAACGTCACGCTTGTAGTTCGGAGGAGTAGGGAGGGGCAGTCAGAGACGGATTTGCCCTAAGGCACAGTAGGCCCGGGCCTAGGGCGCCCAGATATTAGGGGCGGCCAATCTGACAAAAAAACTGACGATAAGAAGAAATAACTGAAAGTACCTATAAAGTGTTAAGTATCTGTTTTTTACACATTTTGTAAGAGGACTGGTGTACAGGGATAGTTTTGTTTATTCTGTTACATAGAAATGGCCCGTTTAGTACCTAAAAGCAAAGCGTGAGAAGGATACTTTGCAAATTTCGTTCTTTCGCCTAAGTGAGAATTGAGTTTGTGTTGAAGGAGTTTGTTTGCTGGACCGTGAGGACTTTGCATTTTTTTATACAGAAAAAATGGCTCTCTGTGTAAACGACTATGATTTTATATTCAAATAACACATAACATGGAAAATCCAAATGATTTAACCATAATTATACGTTTATAGGAATTTTAAAAGCATAAAATTATCGATGCTACTCGATTTTGAGGCAGGTCAATAAAAAAAAATAATAGTTTTATATCTCTTCTTTTTCTTTTTCATCTTTTGTCGGAACAATTTCATATACAGTCTCAACATCTTTTGATCGTGTACGTTTCTCTGCCAATTCTTTTCGGTGCTGTGTAAAAAACCATCTGAAACCAAAAAAAAGCATAGTAAAACAAATGATTTACCAACCTCATAACTGCTAAAGCTGTCTAAAAACAGAGTGATTTTTGACGCCTTAGGGTGAAGACAGACGAGCGTAATTTTTTGAGTTGTGAGTCGCGTAATTTCAGTCGCATAATTTCTGCTACATTCGGTTTCATACAAAAATCCAGTTTCGTTCACACGGCGACGCAAAATGAGTTGTCTGCCGACTCACAACTTACGTACTCAGAAATTTCTGCGACCGAAATTCTGCGACTCACGACTCACAAAATTACGCTAGTCTGGCTTCACCTTAATGTCAAATACTGGTGAGAATGCCAGATCTTCATGACGGCGACAGAATATGACGGAACCGCTTTCCTAGGAAACCAAAACTTTAGTCCTAACTAAGATTCCTGAGAGATTTTGGGGTAAACGGAGGAAAATGTGATCATTTAATCTGTGTGTCAAATGTGGTGATCAGAATTTTCCTTAGCACGATTAAATGTTAGTGGTAGCCGCAAGGGTCGATCCATCAGGTTAAGCTACGCTTGCCGGGCTTGGTCCGTCGATGGGTGATCTTTACATACCGAGACTCCTCCGTGCCTCGGAAAGCACGTTAAGCCGTTGGTCCCGGCTGTCATTCGTGGAACTTTGACAGTCGTTACGGTCCGTCAGAATCCCGAAAGTCTGACAACCAGTCTTCCCAAGGGGCATCATATTACCCAGTTACTGGGTTGTGGAGGTCAGATAGGCAGTCGCTCCATGTAAAATACTGGTATTCAGCTGCATCAGCAGGTGATGAATAAAACTTAAATCTTTGACTCCTGTCAAAGGTTTAAGCAGAAAACCAGCGCTTAACAACCCGCTACCTAAATATAATGCTGACGCTTAAACCTTTTGCTTCAATTATTATAGTTGTGTGTATGTATCTACCACTACTGCTAGCTGTATTAATGGAGACAATAAACGTTATTCCATTCTGTTAATTCTATTCACCACCCCCGGTAAGTAAATCTTCTGCCAAAACTCATGTTAGCTGTGATTGGCTGACCAAAACTACCAAACATGATATTCGTCGAAATGAAAAACGAATGCAGATATTTTGTTGATTCGATATTAACCACTCAAGTGCCTTACATCACAAAAAAAGCGCGGGTTAACAGATATAAGTTTTCATAGTAATTTATTCGGCCGCTAAACTCGACAGATATTGATTTTCATATTAAGAGGAAACGTGGGTGCTCTTTTCTCCATACAAAAAGATACAAACGCTCTCGCCTGTTTTCTTTCTGGTTAATGACCATAAAGCAATGATTTTTTACAGAAATATAAATATCAGTTAATTGTATGCCCCTATGTTTTCTTTTTTGATGATATATTATTTTTATAGGAACTAGAACCCTCCAAAAATGCTCAAAATTACCTATTCAGACCGCTGTCAACAGGCGCCTAGTGTACCAATTTGACAACTATTAACGAAAAAAGAAAAACATAGGGGCATAGTATATATCCTTCTTATTCAGTTTATGAAATATCTTTTAAATTGGTCCAATATTGGAGGAGGAAATAGGCGAGAGCCAAACCTCGAAATGTGACTTTTTACATAGGCTATTTAGTCGGATCTGCAGTTGTCCTTATCGCACGAATTCGAGGGCAGAGCGCTCGCAGAGCGACAGCAATACCTTCTTAAAATACCTAACTGGCCACCCGCCTTTCCTCTTAACATTTCCGGCTGCCTGCTCGCATGTAACCAGTACAGCAATGTTGACCAGTACAGCATTTTCGATTCATCTTGAAGAAGGTTAATCATAATCATAATCATTTATTTGCTTTGAAAGTAGGTACATAAAATAAAGCTATGTGTGGTGGTTGGTATAGTGGTTGTCAAAATAATGCTCGAATTTCCAAGCATGTTTGAGAATATACTATAACTTTGATATCCCGCTGTCCAGAAAAAGTCGACACTTCAAGGAAGTTTGCTAGTTTCATTTTATATCTACTATTTATTTTGTCAGCTCTTCGTATTTACCACATTCTCAAATGGAAAGAACATGTTGGTAATGCACAATTGTGACCATTATATCGTGACCTGCCCTGACATCAAGCAATAAACAATATTGTAAAACATTTTTAATTTCTCTTTTTGTTTTTATTATTTTACTGTTTAATACGAGGCCAACTTTGTATGATTTTATGTTTATTTTATGTTTGTCTTATTTGAGTAGAATAAACAATTTTTCTTTCAATATCTGCACCAGAAAATTCGCCTCATCATGTACTAGGCTTACATAACTTACATGAGTATGCCAATAGCGGGTAGTGTCATGATAGAGCTGAACACATAAACAGCTCCACTAAACACTGTGATGGTGTTGGAGTACAGCTTCGAGTATGTAGGATCGAACATCAGAGCAGCCAGGGTTTCCACCAGACTGAATAACGAGTTCATTTTACCTGGAAAGTATAAACAGGAATGTTATTTAATCATTCTAAAGACCGATTTAGACTAAACGAACATAGAACCAGAACAAGAACTAGAGCATTCTTTTGTCGAAATTCTTGACATTTTAGTTGGGAGAGACCAACGAAGGAATGTTCTGCCCTGTTTACACAAAAAGAATTTGGTAGAGTGGGAATAGAATGTGCATTCGCTCGTTTGGTCTAAATCGACCTTAAGAAGATGGCGAAAAACTATAGTCGATAAAGCTATTTGGTATACAGGTAAAAATATTTATCTTTCCATCACTTACTGTGCATAATGATGTTGTAAGCTAACGGAAACGTCTTAAAACGTCATATATATTTAAGAACCCCATAGTTCACAACTATTGTAAGCCCGCGGTCGCCATTGGATGATGGTATTTTACGTTTATATATGATAATACGTATAAATAAATATTATGTTAAGTATGACTTAGTTTTCTCTTACGTACGCTTGGTGTACGTCGAGAGTGATGTAAAATAATGAACTACTTAGCAAACTCAGAACAACGTATAGTCTCTTCCAAAAGTATCTAATGAAAGTGAAAACAAACCCGACTCAGGTTAAATTCTTACGCAATCACTAACTAAAGGGAATTAGTATATAACACATTATGTATTATAAATACAGATGAATGTGTTGGGGAAAGGTCAACTTACTATTGTAGACAATCTTGCGTGCACTACAAATTGGCATCCCACAGAAACGTTTTCTAATCGATTTGTTTACATTTTCATGAAATACTTTTGGAACAGATCATAGTTGCAAGTTAGCTCCCTGCATACCAAATAGGTTGTTCGACGGTACATGTTTTGTTAGCCAAGCTTTATACGAATCACCTTATCATATCTCTTCGAGGTTCTGATGAGTGGCCATTCAGGCTGTTTTATTTATGTTTACTTCGGGGCTTCGGGTTTTATCCGTCGTGTAAAAAGAAATAAGTATAACTTGGAACTTACCCATTTCTTCGCTTGGTACCAGCTTAGATGCCATCGATCTTAGAGACGTGAATGTGGTCGCGTTCAAGATTTCAATTAATGGTACTGTAAATAAATATACATCAAATTATTAAGGTACACACACACATACCAATCTGCCTAGCCTTTTCCCAACTATGTTTGGGGTCGACTACCAGTCTAACCGGATGCATCTGAATACCAGTATTTGACATGGATTGCGGCTGCCTATCTGACTTCTACAACCCAGTGACTGGGTAATACCGGTTGTCAGACTTTCGGGCTTCTGACGACTCGTAACGACTGTCAAAGATCCACGAATGACAGCCGGAACCAACGGCTTAACTTGCCTTCCGAGTCACGGAGGAGTCTCGGTATGTAAAGATGGTCACCCATCCACGGACCAACACCGGCAAGCGTAGCTTAACCTGATAGATTTTCTTCGTTCATTTCTTCGTAATTTTCATTAGTAAAAGGAGCAATGCGTAGTCGGAAAAATATCCTTGCCAAACCAAGAGGCACCTTTAGACGTCCCAGGTATTCAAAATCATCTTTTCGTGATCGTCTCCTGTTCAACATGGATTTCTTACTATACTCCATTTACAATAAGTTTAGACATTTAAACAAACCTTTTTTACAGTCCGTTCAACCGATTTTGACTTCTATTGCGTTGGTGTCATGACAAATGGCAGTTACAGTAAACAGTTGGTATTGTAACCACTTTTTTGCCTTTAATGCCATCCTTGCCTACGGAATAGAAGTCCAAATCGGTTGAACGGACTGTAAAAAAGGTTTGTTTAAATGTCTAATCATAATGTAGACCGATGTGAAAAACACTTTTTCATTTTCAACTAGACTAGATAGTTTGGGACAGGTTCCATGATTTTTCCTTTTTTGGCCAGGGACTAGCAAGCGCTCATGTAGAGCTCATTATAATGTTGAACGGTTCCAATGTGAGAGAGAGTCGGAGCTATATACGACTTATAGCACCATTCTTTTTCTCAACGGATCCATGATGTTTTTTCACGTCATAGTACGGCCCGTAACGTCTTTTTGCTGCTAGAATGAAATGCTTACCCATGAACATGTGAAGGTCTGTTTGTACGAAGGTTGTAAGCACGGAACCAGCCAGCTTGCTGGTGATGGATATGAGGCACAACATCGAGTCGTGGAAGCCCCAACGTTTGCTGAACACGCTGATGGAGAATAATGCCCCTGAAAATATAAAGATAGATATTGGTAGAGACGAACCATTCTAAAACTGAACGTCCCTCCACAAAACGTGATTATTTCAATGTGTGAGAGGAATCAGTCCAGCTAACGAGCATTTGTACGGAACGACACGTTCACTCTGTCGCGCGTTCGTGTCATTTATACACTAGTTGGCCGACAAATCCGGCTGTTTGACGTTTGGGAAAGTCGGGTAGGTACCGTTCGCATGAAAAACCAATATTACTTTGTATATTATTATGTATGTTAGTCTGTAAGGTATTTATTTAGTTTAGTTGTTAATCGTACTCGCCGGTGACTGAGCAGCAAAGACCAATTATGTGTATTGCGTCCATACACTTCTTTGCATGTGAGCGTAACCGCTGTGATTGACTAAAAATGTGAGCATAGGAAATCTCAAAATGTTCCATATCTCCAGACTTATGATTTGTTTCTCAATGGTGGCGCTAGTTAGCAGAGGGTCTTGAAAGACTGACAGACTGACAGACAGACAACGAAGTGATCCTATGAGAGTTCCGTTTTTTTCCTTTTGAGGTACGGGACCCTAAAAATTACGTGTTTTAATAATTATCTCAGTTTTATCTCAGTTTTTATCTTCAGTTTTGTAGTGTCCATAGCGAGTCGCAGCGACACGACTGTTTTCTTTGTAACTCTATAAAAACAAGTCGTGTGATCGTGTCACTGGTCGGCTTCGAAAGACCACTTTTAGGCCTTATTGTAAACTACTTACCAATTGAATGTGTTATAATGCTGTAAGTCGAATACAAGCTGTATTTAATCGCGTCCCATTTCAGTTTGTACCTTACGTACATGTATGTGATTATGTGTTCACCTGAAAAAAAAAACAAGATTAAATTAATTACTGAATTTCATAGTACACGCGGCAAAATAGTTAAGTGTTTATGCAACTAATGACCAAGTATGCATTTTTTTGCGTTCATAATAAGGGCTGGCATATATGAAAGCGATCCGATGTCACTACGCACAAATCGACGATGTCACCCGAGGGGTTTCTTCAAAAAATGCTCGAACTTTTTGCGTTGTTAAGTCGCGCCGCTTTTATTTGTGTGCACTAACAGCTGTTCATTTACAAAATAACCAATGAGAAAGATCTTTCGATTAAGAGACAGCGTTTTTCTTATCTTTATCGAAACATAGGCTCTCCCATTGTTTGTTATAATGAGCGGTCATGTTGTAATAACTGGGCTCGAAAATATTTAAGTAATGATAGCAGTATTCGTATTGTAATTAACTGATAAGAGGTCAGTCAACGTATAATGGTACTAAAATGCAGTTCTAAGTGAGCACCACCAGCTGAATACGAAGATGATGTCCGATGGTGGAGTAATTTCTGTTGAACTGGTAATTAAAAAGAACTCCGCAAAGATTATATGTGTTTATTTGTAACGTAACATATTTTTCGAAAGCCAAGAACTATTGATTAATACTGATAGGTAGATGTAGGAGAGAGGCCAAAAAAGAGAATGAAACGTGTGAGGGATGATAAATGTGTATGCGCTGCTGAATGGGTCGCACACACCTTGGATGATATTTTGAATTAATAAGTCACGGATAGCCAAAGATGATGGTATATTTTGTATATTTAACTACCACGTAACTAATGTTGCTATGTGAAATGAGTACATCTGAATATGAACTCTGAATGAGTACTGTCGCGATGCACTATAATTTGTGCAAGGCAACGGAAAAGTGCTGATGCAATGCGCGCGTGCGATGTACGATACATGACTCGTACAATATGATTGAAAATGTATGGAATGATAATAACCGAGAAAAAGCCCGAACTGGCAGAAGTAAGTTAATGATGATAGTAATTCTGGACAATCCAAAATTAAGTTTCCTAAGTTAAGTTCATCTACTTACCGTGATTGGGTCCATAAACTATAGCAACGACAAGAAGTGTAAAGATTATCTTTTTCCTGAAGTTCGTCTCCCTCTTCTTGAATGCCACTTCACCAGTTTCTTTCACCAATGTTACCATGTCTGAGCAAGTTACCGGTTCTACCTAGAAAGTGGTAATTTGAATTGTCATTTTGTCATAGACTTATAAAAAAAGATGGACTCCGCGCCACGCATATCGAAAGTGAAGCACCGTACTTGTACAAACGGTCCGGCGGCATACTTACTGTGCTTCACTTTCGATATGCGTGGCGCGGAGTCCATCTTTTTTTATAAGTCTATGCATTTTGTATTAAATTATTGTTCTTATCTTGGTAATTGACTTTGCATTCCATATTGGTAGTAAGAATTAACATCATAAATATGTTCACAAAGATGAATATAAAATGTGCATAGAAAAAAATGTTTACCTTTTCATTCTTATCAGTACGTGGTTTAGTATTACTCTCCAAGCAGAAGAATCCGTAAGAGAAAGTTATCATATAAATAACGCCAGAAATTATAAAGATTCCATAATATCCCAATAGTTTCAATAGGATTCCACTCAAGGCTGTTCCTATAGGTATTCCGGCAGTCATGCAAAGATTCACAAGTCCTACTCTAAAGGTTCTTGATTCCTCATCAGTAATATCACTAATGTAGCTGAAGACGCCAAGATAAACCATGACCCAGCCGCCTGTGATAGCCGGGAACAGAGCTTCGAAGAACATTGTCACTTCAACACCAATTTCATTGAAGAAGAAGGTGCTTAACAAATTGCTGATACACACCATGAACTCGCCAAAGATTGGCATCAGTATACACACTTTTCTGTTTCCAGTTCTGTCGCTCCACGCCCCCATAAATATCACGAGCAGCGTTGGTATTGAAGTCTGTATCACACTCTTCCATGATTCTATGTTCGATATGATCTTTTGGACGTCACCTTCGAACTCAGTCAAGTTGCCTTTCCTATCTATCAGTGCATCACATATCGTTTCATTGTAGTTCAGTTTCACGCGGCAAGTTTTATCCAAGTTCAGATTCTGTATCGCCAGCCTGGCTAACATCGATGGTATTATGAGACCTGCTAGTATAGGCTCTACCGTTATGTTTGATTTTATTCGACATAGTTTTCTTCTAAAACTTTCCTTCTCAGGTGTACAATATTTGATATTTTTGTCTTTTAGCTGCTCGTCTTCAATGGATTCTTGTTTTTTTTCTGGATCTGACATGTTGTGTTGTGTTCACTCAACGAAAGTAGTTGTCAAACTAACAGTAGAAATGTTATTTTATTAAAAGTTTATTCTTCACATATCTCAAATGCTTATTATTTGATGTGCGTAAGATGTTTATTATGTACGGCTTGATCCAAAAAATGTTACCTACAGATAGTTTTGTACAATTTATAATGGATGTTGTTTTAAAATCGTATAGAAATGAAGAATAGAGGTTTTATTTTGGGATGTTGACAGATATATTATAAACTTTTTTTTTAATATGTTATCTTTTTTTTTAAAATATCATTATCAATTTCAATCAATACACACAATCGCATAGAATACAATCAACACAATGCATATTCATCCCTGTTCTGTTAAAAAACTACGCTTAAACTAGAGTATAACTGTATAATGCTCAATTTATTCAGTAGTTTGCTGTGTTGGGTTATACTCTACTGTTTACATGTGCAACTTCTGAGCTCAGGAATGGAAGTCAGGACCCAAGTCCTGACTTCCATTCCTTGCGTGGGCTTCTTATTTATACTATTAAAAGGAATTTTATCTATTATTTTCACTTTGGTACTTCTTTGTTTTACAGCGTTCGTTTTTATTTTAACCATCCTGTAGAGAGAACGACTTATCAAAGTTAAATAATTGTACATTAGCTAATGAATATTTGCGGAGAATATTTAGCCTGCCACTGCACCTTGATGGTCTGATAAAATTATACAAATAATGTAATCAATTGTCTCGTGTTTGCTCTTAGATATAGCTTGCGCAAGCGACTTATTTGAAGCATTAGGTATAACTATATTTTCATAATCATTATCATTATCATCATGACTAAAATGATTATATCTTTTTTAAATGTAATCTTGTAAATCAAGCTTAACCAAATTAACTGTTGGTACACAACACGTATTATTTCAAAAGTTATATAGTTAGTGTTTTCGCCACTGAATGTTTATCAAAATCATAAAAATAATTATGAGGAAAAATTATGGAGTATTGTGCAATTCAAAGACATGTTTATTATAGTGATAAATGAAAAAAAATAATGGACAGATGAAAAGCAGGTGAGCAGTAGACAAGGCGCCTAGTTAATAATTATAGAGAAGCAGTGGTAACAATAATTTATCCACAGACAAAAGAACCAAATGGATTCGAAACAGTGAAGTTCAGTATTGAGGAAACGAAGAACAAGAGGAGGGGTATCCAATCAAAGCATTTATTTGTAGTATTAAGCCTTATTTATTAACTCAAGTTTGTATTTACTTTATACAATGTGGAGAAGAAAATACGACATTATAAAAACACTGGCAACAATGCTAGTACAGAAGATTATTTTGAAACTATCAGTTAGCCTAACATTGTAATTAAAAAAGTGATTTTTTCAAATAAACAAACAAACTAAATAGTAGTGATGGGCCGATAAAGGGTTTTGCCAATTTTTGACTACACTTTATTATGTTATATTTTTGGAATCGTCTCTTCAAGCCCTTTATTTTGATGGTCCCATGGTTATGTTATGGTACCAACATTTTTTTTAGGACTTCATGACGATCCGTTATTTAGTTTTTTGCACTGGTACACATCGCACGGTTTAGATGAATCGATAGACATGCCTCATTAATTAACCCTTTAACAGCTTACTTCAGATGAATCCGACAAATATTTTTGTCTTATTTACGACCAAATACCCACTGCACCTATAATTTGCTTTTTTTATTTAATTTCGGTGTATTCTATCAAACAGATTTTTCAATTTACTGTGCCGGGCGCTGGGGGCACGACAGATGATAATTATGAAGTCGGCGCGGCGGTTAAAACGTTACTTCGTTCGAGGGTGTATAGAATACCACCATACATATTACACACCCAGATACGCGTGAAAAACAGTACCCTGTCTTGCTGTCACGAAGTCGGGTAAAAATAAAATCTTCTCATTGTTACAACGAATCTAAAAAAATAATTAGTTATCCTAATCATTTTAAACTTATAAACTAAAAGATAGCATCAGAATATTCCTCCGCAGCGTTATTTTTATTTTTCATTTTATTTTAATATTTAATTTGTTGTTGAGCAACGATTATGTTATAAATCAAATTCATTTCAACACAACGAATTAAGAATGATATTTCAACATAATGGACAGCCTTATCCTGGTTTCCGGTTTCTTCCTGAGACCTATGGAATGGATAAAAGAGTGATGAATTAAGTTAATGGATGGAGAGGGCGAGGTAGGCAAAAGAAAAGATAGATGGGTTGTGTCAGGAATGCTAGGAAAGAAAAGAGAGTGAATGATAGCGTGACGGTTGTCAGGGGAGAATGGAAGAAGGAAACATGTTGCGCCGACCCCACGTAACATGGGCCAAGGGCAGGCATATGATGAGAATCATGATTGGAATCATGATTTTCCTACTGCTGGAACACAGGCCTCCTCTCTGTGAGAGGGAATCACCACGCGGGCCCAGCGCTTGCTAGACGTGAGACGTCACAAATGTCTTCACAATTTTTTTGTTCTGGGACATTCCAGTTTCCTCATGACAAATTCTTTTTATTTTTGAATAAATACAATGAGGAAAATGTCGTGAGGAAAGTTTTGAGTATGAATGTGGCCAATGGCCATAAGAGTAGGGGAAAGACTAAAGATACGATGGATGGACTGTGTGAAAAATAAATTGGGATAAGGGCAATGATGATGATGATTCACATACAGTCAGTTTCTTCAACAACAACTAAAGTAATCAGTAAAAGTTACGGGCAAAAGTAACGATAAAAGCAACAGCTAAAATTGTGATGAAATAAAATTAACCGTTACTTTGACTTTGTGACGTTACTTTGGCTGTTACTTTTGATGCTGCAAGACATTAAATGGCGTTATTTGTGGTGTAATAGTACATTATGATATAAGTGCGGTAAGTTGAAAATTACAGCCGAGGCGATATTGCTAGCCCGAGCCGTAGGCGAGGGCTACAAGAAAGCAGAGGCTGTAATTATCAAAGCGCACGTATGTCATACGACGTTTTATAACATATTTGCGAGGAAATAAATAAAACTCGGACTTTCTTAAACGAATAAATCTTTAAAAACACACTTTCTGAAAATGAATTTGCATCTTTGCTTGTTTTCCATACGATGAAATTTTGATCCGCTTGTAAGTATCTATCGGTCGATTTTTCGGGCAAGAGGCTTAGAGTAGCCTTTTTCGTTGCCTCTGAGACTTCAGGCGGTGTCGAATGAATAAATTCATCATTACTTGACGACATTTTCAAATAAAAACAATACAGCGAAAAGGAAAAGCGCGCGGAATAATTTTTACTTGTTCACAAATTAGCGATGCGCACGCATCAGCGCTTTTTTTTTAAAGGCAAAGGCACATAAACAGCCAGTATTATTAAAGTAAATTAATATTTTTTTGTTTTTGTTACAGATAAATGGTTGTAATTTATTGCCAAAATTAATTAAATCAAAGAATTAAATGTTTAACATAATTTAATTCTTTAATTTTATTTTATCCCAAAGTTAATTTCATTCATAAAATGTTGACCACTTCTCTGACATAAAAACTCTTTGCTTTGCTTTCTTTGCTTTTTTTTTCTTAAGATTTAAAAAAGTACCGTTGGTTTTAGACGGAGCATGATAAACCGTACGTACCTTATCAGAAAGAAACTCGTGCGTTTTACTTTACGATTACGCACAAGTACGTAATGACATACATTACGATATTGAAATTGGTGAAATAAGAGGCCCTTTACGAGCAAATGTGTTATAAATGATGTTATAATCTGGGGTTGCCATTACTTGGCAAAAAAAACGTTCAAATGCATGTCGCACCACGCACAATAAAGGGTTCCGTAGTTGAAATGAATTCCAAAAACAAACTTAAATTGTAGTTGAAAAACATGTTTTCGCATACATTGCTATACGTCACGATCAATTCTCCAAGTAAGTTTAAGTTTGAAATCACACTAAAAAAAAATTGTATTTGTTAAAATTACAAATGAACTATTTTCGGACTTTTTTCTTTACTTGTGCTGTGAGACGAGACCTTGCTTCTTGCCAAAGTTCGTGAGTAATTTTTTTTAATTCTTAAGCTTGTAAAGGAAAAGCAGATGAATCTTTATAACACTTAATATAATTTATTCTTATAACAATTAATTATCATAAAACATAACATAACATTACGCCACTCCTCGAAAGGTCAGACATAGGTGTATACAGGGTGTAAGAGTAAACAGTGGCAATCTTTTAAGGGGTCATTGTACTCATCATTATGCACAACTTTTACTATGGGACCAAACCTGAAATTGCGAAAAAAAAATCAGCTGCTCCCTACATTTTGACGAATCATGCGAACATAAATGTACTGAACAGCTGATTTTTTTCGTGATTTCAGGTTTGGTCCCAGAGTAAAAGTTGTTCATAATGATGAGTACAATGACCCCTTAAAAGATTGCCACTATTTACACTTACACCCTGTATTGTAACAGGTGGGACAAAAGAAGTCATCCGATGTTGTTTGGCTCTTATTTTTTTTCTAAATGAAAAACTTCGATTCTGTTTTTTGATTATGTTCATTTGAACCTTTAGAATTTTATTGTTCAAGTCGAGAAGATGATATCGGCCAAATGGGCGCCGTCACAATTGATTGCCATACGGGCTCGTTTTATGGCATTTTTCATCACTTCGGCGACAACTTCGGGCGACAGATTCTCGCACTCGTGTCGAATGTTGTCCTGGAGGGCTTCCAGGGTCTCAGGCTTGTTCACGTAAACACAAGGCTTCAAAAAACCCCACCAAAAAGTTTGGAACGGTTAAATCGGGCACACGTCAGTGCAAATCACTACATTTCATTTCTTAACATTTCTTCAATAGACACGATTATTCCGCGTTCTTGGTTAGTGTATCGCTCCATGGCATTGACTTAGAATTCTAAGTCAATGCTCCATGGCTTGTTCACTTGTATTCTACATCTGTCTAGTCCACAAATGTCAAAACAGATTTGACATTGGCCGCCATTTGCAAAAATAAGAGCATAGAGCAATAGGGTGATTTCTTTTGGCCCACCTTGTATATAGTACTTCACTCACATTTGTTATAAACAATTAAAAATACAAACAAACATTAAAAAGAAATAAATTTAAGGACTGTACAAACTGAGGTGAATCCCGCGCAGCATGCGGGACGCGACTGCGCGCGAGCTGAATACGCTACAATTCACGCTAGTTTGAGCACCTCCATACAAGTTAGTTGACACAATCAGCGCGAGTGAATTTCGTCCCGCATCCCGTGCGGGATTCGCTTATTTTTTCATTTTTTCTTTCTTTCTTCTTTCACAGCTACAACAATTCATTCTCCTATCATCACTTCATGTTCGAGATCAATGCTGTTGATAAGCGAATCTTTTTTCTTCTCCGCCTCTAATTCAGTAGCGTTTGCTTCGCCGTCTTTGGTCTTGGATCTGGCAGTATCTTTCTTGTACTGTATGAAGAACCATCTGTAAAAATAAAATACCATCAAAATTGTGCGATAAAGCATTCATGAAAATAATTCTTTTTTAGGGTTCGTTTTTCCTTTTGAGGTACGCCTCAAAAGGAAAAACGAAACCCTTATCTATGATCACTTGGTAGTCTGTCTATCTGTCACAGCCAATTTGCTCCGAACCATCAGATTCGGTATCAATTAAGTTAAAATTTGATGCACATATCAATTTTTGTGACCCAAACACGGACGTGTAACGTAAATAAATCAATTTTTGGGGCCAAATAAGAAAATTTAAAAAAAAGGTTTGCAAACTGTACTGTGACATATCAAATGCTTACTAACTGCAGTGAGGGTCTAAAATAGATTTTTTATACAATTTTAAAATAAATGGTTTTAAAGTTAGAAAAAAGACAACACTGAGCCAAAAATTTTGAAAAATAAATAATATACAGAAAATTACAGGAAAATTTAAAAGTGTAAGTCTGTGGTCTTAAAATAACATAGTAAATCTCTCAATATTGTGCGTATATTCGCAGTTGGGATGTATGGGAGAACATGTTTTTCAACTACAATTTTAAGTTTGTTCTTGGGATAAATCCATTCCAACTGCGAAACCCTCCATTTTGCGTGGTCCGACACGCACTTGGCCGGTTTTTCATAATAAAGTTCTGTCAAACTAAGTTTGGGGCCTTTTAGGCAGTTTTAGCACTTACTTTGCCCATACCATTTTTTTGTGTAGAACAATAACAAATAGCTCTTAATCTAAGTTAGGCGCAGTTTAAAGTTTTTCGTAAAAACTATGAACATAAATTGTAAAAGTCTTAAGCTGGATAATTTATTTTAGTAATTGCATTAAGCTCCCAAGTCAGGACTAAGAACAATATTTGCTAATCTCATCTGATTTAACTTTCAGTCTTTTGGCAGAACACGTCGCTAATTGCTAATGAAGAAATGTTTTTATTGTACTTTAATGTCTTCTTCTATAATCCACGTAGGTAACATGGATTGAAGTCTTATAACAAAGACATTTTTAATAGGTCTAGCGACCTATAAATGTCGTCAAATGGAAGTCATCACCTAGCCTTTTCCCAACTATATTGGGGACGGCTTCTAGTCTAACCAGCCAGTACAAACTGTTTCTAAAGACGTCTAGTTGGGGTGTAAATCCTCACGGATGTGCTTTAGAGGCATGAGGAACAGGGTGTAAAGTTCACTCATCCTCCATAGAAAAGGGAGGATACTCCGACCAGATGGGTGTTGTGTCTGGTGGGCTACTGCCCGACGGTTGATGTCGGGACGTTGTACATATGCTAATCGCGTGGTAAACTCTAATTGCGCGATGCAGGTTTTACGTGACGTCATGTCATTGATGCGTAGTTCATATGTGGCGATGTAGATGCCGCCACATCACTCCCCTCCGGAGACCGGAGGTCGATAGTGGGCTGACTCGTGTATCTTGCGATGCTTGCCAGTGCCAGTTGTGGTTCCAGTGAGTCGGAACCGGGTGCCGCATAGTTCACGGTGAGTCGAAACTGTCTGCGGTGATACCCCCGTGAGTCGGGGTGGCGCTGCGTTATGCTCCAGTGAGTCGGAGTGTACAGCGCTGGGTTGAGGCTGAAGGTGATGACCAGGAATGCGCGTCCGCTGCATGCTGGTGGTCAGTATACCTGTTGAAGCCGTGGATGCTGGCTGGCTGTGTGACTCGCCGCTCGAAAGCTTGAGGAAGTGATGCTTGATGACGTCACGCTGAAGGAGTTGCACGAAGGCTGCGCTGACGTTCATGCTCGGGGTCACCAATTTAGAGGCATGAGGAACAGGGTGTAAAGTTCACTCATCCTCTATTGAAAAGGGAGGATCCTCCGACCATACGGGTGTTGTGTCTGGTGGGCTACTGCCCGACGGTTGATGTCGGGACGTTGTACATATGCTAATCGCGTGGTAAACTCTAATTGCGCGATGCAGGTTTGCGTGACGTCATGTCATTGATGCGTAGTTCATATGTGGCGATGTAGATGCAGCCACAGTGCTACGTCCTGGGGTGGGCAGAGGGCTCTGCCAGACTGTTACTGACTAAAACCACCCTCGTACACCTGCGTCGGGGGCTGCGGCCGCGAGTGTGACTTCCGCTGCCCCGGACTGGTGATAGCACCATGCGGGCCACGTCCCATAGTGAGGTGTTGAACTCCCCCGTTACGTGGACTTATTTATGGGCGGCGGGACGGAAGAGCACTCATGATCTCCTTTTCCCTTTCTGCAGCTTCCTTCTGCGAGATGACTGTTTCGTAGAAGGATACCACCGCGTCCCACGACTCGACGACCATTGAACGTGTGACGGCAACAAGTTGGTTCTGACTTCTGATATGAGGGCACGGCGCGGCTCCTCCCATGCGGGACACATTGCCATTGTAGTCCATTGTAGTCCTTCCGAGCCAATCGTGGAGTATCGAGAGATCGCCTGCATTGCATCCAGACGATCCGGCAAGGTAGTAGTTGAGACTTTTTTGTTAGCTAATTTTAAATCGTGTAATAGAGGCAGGATCGATGGGTGTAGGGACGAAGCCCATTAACAGGCTTTGTTTGTGTACACATAGACATGCAAGTGGGAGGTTTTCTGTTACAGTATATCTCCATACTTAAAAGGAGATCTCTAAAACTTATTTGTTAAAACCGATTACGTACGAAATAAATAAACTTACTATTTCGTTTATTAATCTTTTTTCCTTCTAAAATACATTTTTAAATATTTCTTGAAAAGTATATAAAAAACATTTAAAAATATAAAAAAAAAAATGTGGTCCGTCGGTGTCAGGAGCAGGGTCCAAGCTACCGGTAGTTAGAGCTACAGAGATAGGAACCTCCTCCCAACACGAGCCGTATCGAGGAGTAGGTACTGCCTCCTGAATCTGGCCCTTTATCCTCGAGATATGTTGGTCGAGGCTTTCGGCTATCAGGCCGTTGACCGTTACTACAATCGTCACAATGACAGCCTAGCTCACATTCCACATGTCAACAAACTCGTGAGCTAAGTCGAGATATTTTATTTGTTTCACTAACTTATTATTATTATAAAACAAACATCAGATACTCACGCAAAAAACATCAGCGGCGGTACAGTAAGCATAGTGCTAACATAATATACGATCCCGGCATCTATTTCCAAGGTGGTCATATATATCCAGGAGTACATCGGCCCGAATATCATTGAAGTCACCACCTCCATCAGATTGAAGAATGACGTCATTTTACCTGAAATCACGTACGAATTGCTAAGATAACAGTCAATTTTGCCTGTGTGGGTTCGGGGACGTGTTTTTTGTGAGGTGAAACGAATGTAGAAGTCTTCGTCGATACTTTATTTTGGTTGTATGTTTTTTTTAGTTGAAAAGACGTTGTTATTTGTCTTAATTTTTCAGCAAGACTGGTTTATTGAGTCCAACAAACTGTTTTTTTTTCGGGGTCGATTGAAGGTTAAGCTACGCTTGCCGTGGTCGGTTCGTGGATGGGTGACCATCCATTACAAATCGAGATTCCTCCGGCCCTCCGTGCCTCGGAAAACACGTTAAGACGATGGTCCCCGGTGGTCATTGTCATCTTTGACAGTCGTTACGGGTAGTCAGAAGCCCAAAAGTCTGACACCCAGTCTTACCAAGAGGTGTTGTGTTACCCAGTAAATGGGTTGTGGAGGTCGGGTAGCCCGTCGTTCCATGTAAAATACAGATATTCAGCTGCATCCGGTTAGACTGGAAGTCTACCCCAACACAGTTCGGAAAAGGCAGATTGATTTTTGACATGTCAGTTTCTGCTATCATTCTAATAGTGTTTCATCATCATATATGATTAAAAAACTTCGTATTCTTCTTGTCATGTCGACGGTACTTTGATAAGACTTAAATTTACAAAAAATCTGTTGATTAAACTAGAAAAGTATGACAAGAAATCATTCCTTATTAGTTTGTAAAGAACTGTATTTTATGAACACTTTTAATGAAAACTGTAGGAGTAATATGGTAACAACTCGAAAAAATAGACCGAAAAAGACCTGGATTTATGTTTTTTTTCCTTAGTTTTACAAACTAAAATAGATTTCAGGACACATAAAATCACTTTATAAGTATTGTAGACTACTGTGTATTTGTTTCTATCAGAAAGATGCTATAGTTACTGTAAAAGATGGTTACAAAGTACGCCGTATTTTAGGAAGGTGCAGCCTTAATAACTATTTCATTGGTTGTCTTTAAATTGCTTACCTAGTTCATCACTCGTCACTAATTTGGATGAAATCGATCTCAGTGCAGTGAATGACGTTGCATTGAACATCTCTACAGCAACCGCTGAAAAATAAAAGGTACGTAATGTAACTAATCATCTTGTGTTTACCCTTGTGGGAAGTTAGTGATAGACACTAATAATTTGCGAAGGTGACCTTTACCTATTCCCAATGTTCAAAAGTTCCATCGGTTATCTTCGGAAAAACCGAAACATCTATCTATATAAATAAAAAGAGAAGTCCTGACTGACTGATTGACTGACTCATCAACGCTCAGCCCAAACCCTCAGACGTGATTCCAGTTCACTGGCACAGGAAGTACATCTAATACACCCTGTTCAGTCCATCAAACAAAAGAGTAAAAAAAAAAAAGAATAGAGTGGAGTCATTTGCTGGGCTGGTGATGACTACTTACCAATATACATGTCCATAGTGTTTCTGGCAAGACCAGTGTAGAGGGCGCCGACGATCTTGCTGCCATTGGAGATCAGGCCAAGCATTGAGTCGTGCCATTTTAAACGGTGACTGAACAGGCTTATTGAGATCAATGCCCCTGAAAAAGAAATGAACAGAGACATTAATAATTCACCATTCATTAGGGTTCCGTACCAAAATGGTAAAAAGGAGCCCTTATGGTGCGACAGACTGTCTGTCTGTCATAGCTGGATATCTCAAGAACTAACTAATGCTATCAACTTGCAGTTTTAGATGACGTTTATCCAAGTATTTTGCAAATAAGAAAGAATTTTTTTTTTTTGCAACAGGCACTGAAAGGGGGCTTAAAAATTCAAAGTGGCTACTAGGGCATGTGGGGTATCATATAAAAGAACGCTCTTTGCACAATCTCAAAAATTTTAAATTTCTTTTAGGCCGCATAGTTTTCGACTTTTGATGAAAAATGTAAAAAAAAATACCGTGCCCCCCCCCCCCCCCCTCCTATCTCGGAAGTTTGCATAGAGAAAAAGCGAAGTGAACTGTCATTCCACCTAATGATAGGGAAGTGAGATGTCACTATTGACAGCTCACTTCACGCTCACTTCACACAAGTTTTCACGGTAAGATTTTTACAGAACAGCAATGCTATTCTGCAAACGTCTCACCGCGATAACATATGTGAAGTGAACGTGAAGTGAGCTGTCATTCCACCCGATGCTAGGGATTGTCACTATTGACAGCTCACTTTAAGCTCACTTCGCCTAACTTTTCACGGTGAGATATTTACAGAACAGCAATGCTATTGTGTCAGTTTTTTTTTTTTTTTTTTTTTTTTGTTATTAATGAATTATTTAGTAAATCAAATATATTATAATTAGTGATGAATAGAATAGGTATCTCACATTTATTATTGTTTTTTTGAATTATTTTTTATTGTTTTTTGCTGCATGTTTGATTGAAATATTTAATTTATTGTATTATTTTTATGTTTATTTTTAATTAAGGAATAATTAAAGGCTTATAATAATATAATAATGCTATTCTGTAAACGTCTCACCGCGATAACATATGTGAAGTAAGCGTGAAGTGAGCTGTCATTCCACCCGATGCTAGGGATTGTCACTGTTGACAGCTCACTTCGCCTAAGTTTTCACGGTGAGATATTTACAGAATAGCACTCAGATCGGCAGGTCGTCCACGTTGTGGTGGGCCAACCCACGCGCCCCGCTTTAGAAACACAGTGACAGGCAGATAAGAAGATTATAATCATTTTGGTGAGCCCATTAAACAAAAAGTAAAATAAACATGTACAACAAAGTAGGAAATGTTTTCTATGAGCTATTATTTAGGTTGGTATTAGGATTTTCATTTTAATTGCTTTGCTCTTCCTAGTGACGGTAGAGTTTAGAGTGTGTGCCTACTGTGAAAAATTAAAAACCGGCCAAGTGCGTGTCGGACCACGCACAATGAAGGGTTCCGTAGTTGGTATGAATTTATCCCATAACAAACATAACAATGTAGTTGAAAAACATGGGCTCCCATACATTCCAACAGCAAATGTAAGTTGGTTGACTATTACTCGTAAACTTGAAAAGCCTACTTAGCTGTGATAGTTTTCCTTTTAACTTTGTTATACAGGGTGTAAGGGACAGCCCTCCGCAAACTAACAGGGTGCATTCAGCTCCTTATTTTGAATCATATTCCACCGGAAATTTTCTCAGGAAAATTTTCATTTTTTCAATTTTTTTTTCAGTTACATTTTCATTATTTCAATGTAAAATTGCATTGTGTGTTCGCAGCACTCCATTTATGTAAAAAAAAATGCAAAAAAAAACAGCAAAAAAAAACCAGCTATGGATTTTTAAATACTCTAACCAACGACGCGTGAAATCAGCTGTTCACTTTCTGTCTAGCTACAGAGTTCATCGAACTCACCGCATACCTATTACCTACCCCTCCCAACCAGTAATAGACGCTCCGATTTGTGCACAAAAACATACAATTCAGGTTTATTGGATTCCCTTAACGTTCCTGAAAAAAATTCATGTACCGGTCATCTAAGTATGATATACTGAATTCACCCTATCAGTTTGCGGAGGGCTGTCCCTTACACCCTGTATATACTACTACCGTGATTTTTTTCACCCATCCAAAACTAACCGTTTAGCTGGCAGGTGGGGGGGCACACTTGACTCTAACAAAAATTAGCACTTTAAAGCTTAATATTTCAGAAACGGGTCCCTAAATCGAAAAATTGTTCTAACAAACCCACAATATTTTTGAAAGTCCTATCCAACAACACCCCACACTATGAGATAGACGAGAAAAAAATAAACATCGGGGACTTTACGTGTATAGAAGGAAAAACTTTTTTTTTCATGATTTTATTTTACCACTTTGTCGGCGTGATGAATATGTATATCCATGCCAAATTATAGCTTTCTAGTACTAGGAGTCTCTGAGCTAAGCTGCGGACAGACAGACGGACGGACTTAGCGAAACTATAAGGGTTTCTTGTTGACTACGGAACCCTAAAAATTTTTAGAGGCATGAGGAACGGGGTGCAAAGTTCACTCATCCTCCATAGAAAAGGGAGGATCCTCCGACCAGACGGGTGTTGTGTCTGGTGGGCCACTGCCCAACGGTTGATGTTGGGACGTTGTATATAATTAATATGCTAATCGCGTGGTAAACTCTAATTGCGCGATGCAGGTTTGCGTGACGTCATGTCATTGATGCGTAGTTCGTATGTGGCGATGTAGATGCCGCCACATCACTCCCCTCCGGAGACCGGAGGTCGATAGTGGGCTGAGTCGTGTATCTTGCGATGCTTGCCAGTGCCAGTTGTGGTTCCAGTGAGTCGGAACCGGGTGCCGCATAGTTCACGGTGAGTCGGAACTGTCTGCGGTGATACCCCAGTGAGTCGGTGTGGCGCTGCGTTATGCTCCAGTGAGTCGGAGTGTACAGCGCTGGGTTGAGGTTGAGGCTGAAGGTGATGACCAGGAATGCGCGTCCGCTGCATGCTGGTGGTCAGGATACCCGTTGAAGCCGTGGATGCTGGCTGGCTGTGTGACTCGCCGCTCGAAAGCTTGAGGAAGTGATGCTGATGACGTCACGCTGATGTAGTTGCACGAAGGCTGCGCTGACGTTCATGCTCGGGGTCACCAGTTTAGAGGCATGAGGAACAGGGTATAAAGTTCCTCATCCTCCATAGAAAAGGGAGGATCCTCCGACCAGACGGGTGTTGTGTCTGGTGGGCCACTGCCCAACGGTTGATGTTGGGACGTTGTATATATGCTAATCGCGTGGTAAACTCTAATTGCGCGATGCAGGTTTGCGTGACGTCATGTCATTGATGCGTAGTTCGTATGTGGCGATGTAGATGCCGCCACAAATTAAAGGTATTTATTTGTATAGTTAGTTTGTTATTCATTTAATTTAATACCTAGTGTAAATAGTTAGTTCTTTATCTTTTACACTTTCTGTGTTCTACGTTAGAAAAAAGTATTTAGATTGAAATAAATGTTTCTGAGAAATCAAAGATATTTAAACATTGTGTTCCTAACAAGGGATTATATTATAAAACTACAATATTTTGAAGTTTAATAAAAACCTATACTAGAAAGGTTTAGGTAGTTAAATAAAGGTAAACAATCTTGATGTGACTTTTTACACAAACACATATTAAACAAATAAACTACTGCTGAAACTAATGGTTCAATTGATTTAGTAATCAATTATTGTATTTACATTGGTTTTTAGTTGCATTTTATTTTTAAACTGAGGTTTTAAAATAAAAAACCGGTCAAGAGCGAGTCGGACTCGCGCACCGACGGTTCCGTTCCGATTTCTGAAAAAGTGTGCTACTTAGAGACATCGTTTTATTTTTCCTGTAATCTTTACATAAACTTCTACCACATAGAATAATTTCAGATTTTTCGCTTGCAAACTTCGGAGATAAGGGGGGGAACGGTATTTTTTTTTACATTTTACATCAAAAGTCGAAAACTATGCCGCCTAAAAAAAATAAAAAATAGTTTGAGAATGTGCAAACAGCGTTCTTTCATATGATACCCCACATGACCTAGTAGCCTCACTTTAAATTTTTAAGACCCCCTTTCAGTCCCAGTTGCAAAAAAAATATAATTATTTTTCTTTCTTTCTTATTTGCAAAATAGTTGGGTAAACGTCATCTAAAACTATTCTAAATTTCAAGTTGATAGCATTAGTAGTTCTTGAGATATCCAGCTGTGACAGACAGACAGACAGACTGAGTCACACCATAAGGGTTCCTCTTTTACCATTTTGGTACGGAACCCTAAAAAGATAAAAGACACATCAAGATTGTTTACCTTTATTTCACTACCTTTATTACACACCTGAACCTTTATATTATAGTGTTGCTTATTGGCAGACTAGGTATTTATTTTGATAATTTAATTTAAGTATACCTACAGGAATGTAATTAGAAAAGCTAGTTGCTCATTCCAAAACTTACCTGATGGAGGAGAACAGATACATACAATTTTAAATAAGACCTGTTACATAAAATACTAGCTTTTGCCCGAGGCTTCACTCGAGTTAATTTAGAATTTGACAATCAATTCGGGTTGTACCCTGCTTGTAATAATATAATTCAATCATGATTCGAAAGACACGTGGCGCCATCTATTATCATAATAACTTTATTGTTGTTTTCATCGGGAACAGTACTTTTTTCGGGATGAAAGAAAAAAAAAGAAAGAAAACTTGTTTATTCTGCACAAAAAAATGCGTAGTTTTAAAGATCTAAGCATACCTATAGGGACAGACAGCGGGAAGCGACTTTGTTCTGATTTTTTAACCGACTTCAAAAAAAGAAGGAGGTTCTCAATTCGGTTGTATGTTTTTTTTTTTTTTTGTATGTTTGTTACCTCAGTACTTCGTCATTTATGAACCGATTCGAAAAATTCTTTTTTTATTTGAAAGGGTATACTTCCAGATTGGTCCCATTTTTATCAAAATTCAGTTCTGATGATGAGATCCATGAGAAATCGAGGGAACTCCTCAAATATTATAGGCATACATATACCTATTTTGGTATTTTCATCAACAAATCAAGCGTTTGCATTCGAAAAGTATCATCTGGTGAAGTGGAACTGATGAAGAAGACCACAGAAGGCCACGGGAACTCCTCAACGATGATAAGTATTTCACGGGTGGCGATAAGATATCTCGATTAAGTTAAGCGATTATGACGAAGCTTTAAATAAATGGTTCTGATGAAAATGGTACCATCGAACCGATCCGATGAAGTAGCCGGAAGGTAGGTATCGGAACTCAGTAATAAAACAATGTATCCTTGCCGTGTTTGGGCTTATTGGAATCGTCATGATGTGCACTCTGGCTATAAATGATTCAAATTGCGCTAGGTACTTGGGTTGTATGTTATTTGTGGCCTTGATTGTCAGAAGGCAGATTTCGTAGCCTCGTTATCTCTGTCAACTAAAACTACGCCTACCAAACTTCTGATACGACTTAGCGTGACGTATTTGCTTTTTGCAAAGTTTTTATTTGAAATGGTATACTCCTGAGATGGTCGCATAAAAATATCTTCCAAGTTCTGATGAGTGGCTTTTGAGTTTGCTTCAATAATTTAATACGTATTTTTCCCATTTAGTCTATATGGATGATGCTCTAATTTATTTTGCAGAGTGGTATTCAGATTCGTGTGGGGTAGGCACCACAAAAAGTGAAAAATAAAATTTTTATACAAAAAAAAACAGCCGACTCCCAAAAAAACACTACGAAGTGAAAAATAACTTTAATTTCTGAAGTCGGTGGCAAAAAAAAACGAAATTAAATAAAAAACTAAAGACACCGACTTCCGAAATTAAAGTTATTTTTCACTTTGTAGTGTTTTTTTGGGAGTCGGTTTGTATTTTTTTTGGAAAAATTTTTTATTAGTTTAGGATTTATTCTAATTTTATAGTCTAAGATTCAGGCAGCCTTATTTAATTGCATTTAACTTAAATCGTGGCTATTTCAGCATATTTCTTCTATTCATTGTTAGTAACGGCCGCACTTTGCGACGGGCCAGAAAGCTTCACGGGAATTTTCTTTTAGGGAATTTTCGGCAACAGCTCGGAGCCTGGATTTGTGCCTGGATAATGTCAATAGGTTCCTATTATACGAGACTTTTATATATAACTGGCCAAATGGGTGTATTCTGTATACCTCTCTACATATTGACATTGCTGAAGATTATACAAAATGACATGAATATTTACCGTGTACCTAAAGTATTATATTACTTGCATTATTTGAATGTGAGCACTATGTGGGTCATTTTTAGAGTTCCGTGCCCCAAAAGGAAAAAATGGAACCCTTATAGGATCACTTCGTTGTCCGTCTGTCTGTCAGTCTGTCAGGACCGTTTTTCTCAGGAACGCCTGGAGGTATCAAGTTGAAATTAATATCAAATACGTAGGTCTAAGGTTCTTGGATTTCTAAAAAAATCAAGCTTCTAAGTCAACGCAATGAAAAAATACGGCCATTTATGCGACATATTTTGATACGCAAGTAAATCAAGTCCCGTTGACCTAGAATAATGAAATTTGGAAAGAAGCAAGGTCTCACAGCACAAGTAAAGGAAAATGTCCGAAAATTGTTAATTTGTAATTATATCTTTTTTTTTTTTTTGGGAGTGCAATGTTCAGTTTGTTTTGGGATAATTTCTTTTCAACTACGGGACCCTTTATTGTGAGTGGTCCGACACGCACTTGGCCGGTTTTTTTTTTATTGTTTTGTTTTTTTTTTTTCCTTTTTCAACAGAAAAATTAACAAGTTTTAATGATGGTCTGGTATTTTGAGTACGTACTTTATGCGACCTATCAAAATGTCCTTTCTTTTCCAAAAAAATCCTCCCCTAAAATCCTTTCCTAAATGTTTTTTTTTCTTTCTTTTCCTTTTTAGGGTTCCGTACCAAAATGGTAAAAATGAACCCTTATGGTGTCACTCAGTCTGTCTGTCTGTCTGTCTGTCTGCCTGTCTGTCTGTCACAGCTGGATATCTCAAGAACTACTAATGCTATCAACTTGAAATTTAGAACAGTTTTAGATGACGTTTACCCAACTATTTTGCAAATAAGAAAGAAATTAAAATATTTATATATATTTTTGCAACAGGGACTGAAAGGGGGTCTTAAAAAATCAAAGTGGGGCTACTAGGGCATGTGGGGTATCATATAAAAGAGCGCTGTTTGCACATTCTCAAACATTTTTTTTCTATTTTTTAGACCGCATAGTTTTCGACTTCTGAAGAAAAATGTAAAAAAATACCGTTCCCCCTTTATCTCCGAAGTTTGCAAAGAGAAAAATCTGAAATTATTCTATGTGATAGAAGTTTATGTGTAAAAATTACAGGAAAAATAAAACGATGTCTCTAAATAGCACACTTTTTCAGAAATCGGAACGGAACCCTCGGTGCGCGAGTCTGACTCGCTCTTGACCGGTTTTTTTTCTTTGTTTTCCTTTGTTCAAAAAAAATCATTTCAGACATGGAGCTACATGATCACATGATCTGACCAAGTTTATGTCTGGACTTTAAAAAGAGACTAACCCCTGAGTTTGTTTCGCCATTTCTTCTCAAGGGTAGTCAGATAGGAAATGTCGACTCCATCTATACTAGTGAAAAAAAGGTAAACAATCTTGATGTGTCTTTTATCTTTTTTTATTTTAAAACCTCAGTTTAAAAGTAAAATGCAACTAAAAACCAATGTAAATACAACAATAATGATTACTAAATCAATTGAACCATTACTTTAAGCAGTAGTTTATTTGTTTAGTACGTGTTTGTGTAAAAAGTCACATCAAGATTGTTTACCTTTATTTTACCACCTAAACCTTTCTTATATAGCTTATATTTTATTTATTTTTTTAATATGACGTGTAAAAGTGATTCCGATATCCTATTTACAAAATAAACAGTTTCATTTCATTTCATTTCTGCTTACAACTTCGATTAAAACAGGCGTAATATTATTTTTGTTCGTTACGTATTACACCTACCTAATACTTAATCACAATATCACACTAATAATATAAAGGCGAAAGTTTGTGAGTGTGTGTGTGTTCGTATGTTTGTTACTTCTTCACGCTCAAACGGCTGGACCAATTTTGATAAAATTTGGTATGGACTCAAACTCAAACTCAAACTCAAAGCATTTATTTCAAATAAACCAATTACAGGCACTTTTGAATTGTCAAAGGGTCGGTCTTGGGTCGGTCAGTCAGAAAAATAAAGCTAGTTGCCCATTCCAAAGCGTAGATCCTGGAGAAGAACGGGCAAGAAACTCCACGGACACTCTTTTAAATCAAATATTTTACATAATATTGGTTACATCGTTCATAATGAAAATATAGATGTGAGGACAATGTAGAAAGACGTGCACGTTAAAAGCGTCCGTAATGAAAAAGATAAAAACTAAAAACAACTAAATTAAAAATAAGCCGTGGCAGCTAAGAGACGACCAGTCCCAACTGACGGCGCCCGTTCACGAACATGACGCATGGATCAGCACCAATTAGCTCAACCATTTTGAAGGGAACTTAATGATCCAACACACACGCCACCACCAGCGAGACATTTGAGTGAGCATGACATACTCTCAACCGCCAGGGCACATTCAAGTCAGTGAAAGACGAACCCAGTAAAAGGTAGCTTTATATTAGCTACATAGTGCTCACACATGTGCTATGCAATTATACAATATTAAGAGATTGAATTTACACAATGCAAAGAAAATTTTCTCTTTTCTTGATCTTCAGCAGCTCCAACAATATTTCCGAATGCTAATCAATTAGTTTAAGCGTCCTTGTGGAGCAGGACCAGCATTTAGCCAAGCATTTTTGTCAGCAATGTAATCTCCCAACTTATAATATGCCTGGCTGCATAGTGTGCGTTTTATACATGATTTAAATTTCGTTTCATTTAACTGGAGTATGTGCGGAGGTATTTTATTATAACATTTTAAACAGTACCCCATGAAGGATGAGTCTACTTTAGCTAGTCTGAAACCTGGTTGAACTAAATGGTCCCTATTTCTAGTCCTATAATTGTGTCTTTCACCTCTTTTACCGAAAAGATTTAGATTTTTCCTTACGTACATGATGTTTTCATAGATATATTGACAAGGTACCGTCATGATATTAATATCTTTAAACAGTTCCCTTAGAGAATCGCGCCTGCGGAGGCCATATATTGCTCTGATGGCTCTTTTCTGCAGAATAAAAATAGACTCTATATCTGCAGCCCGTCCCCATAGTAAGATACCGTAAGACATAATACTATGAAAGTAACTGAAATAAACTAGCCTCGCGGTATCTACATCAGTAAATTGACGTATTTTTCTCACAGCATATGCTGCTGAACTTAGCCGTCCTGCAAGAGATGTTAAATGAGGACCCCATTGCAGCCTTGAGTCGAGCGTAATCCCCAGGAAAACAGTTTTATCGACGAATTCTAGTTTCTCTTTATTCAATACTATGTCACAATCAGTACTTTTAACATTTGGTAAAGCAAATCTTATACATTTAGTCTTTTTCCCATTTAATACTAAATTATATGGAGGTAGCTGACACCCTGGTTTAACACATAGACTACGTTTTATCCCGGTCTACGCGGGTGAAACCGCGGGGCGCAGCTAGTTATTAATAAATCCAACTAAGTACATTACTTACCGAGTGAGTGGGCGCAAATAAAGAAAGTACCGTAGAAACTATACATCAAGGCGTCCCAGTTGAAACGGTACCGAGTGTACAGATAGCGGACCGTGTATTCACCTGAAAGTTAAAGGATTTATCAATACTCCGTGATAATAAATGTTAAAGTTCAACCGAAAAGACACAGGCCTCTATCTCTACCACAATGGACCCAATAACCAGGGAATATTGCTTATCATCACGATTGACAAACCAATGGTCTGTGATTTTTCAAGAAAATATTTTGTTTTGGCAAAGCAGTGCGGTTTTGCTTGAAAAATCTACATTGCTCTTTATATCAGGACGGAGAAAAGTGGACAGTTTTTGTCAATGGCCGATCTCTATCTATGCAGGTATCAGAAATATGTGGTAAAATTTACGGGTGGGACCATCAAACTGAACAACTTTTTTCGTGGGACCAACATCGTAATCGAGAAAAAATAATCAGCTGTCCCATACATTTGGGACAAGTAGGTATTGAAGTTTAGTACGGGACAGCTGATAATTTTTCTACATTATGATGTTGGTCCCATGGAGAAAGTTGTTCAGTTTGATGGTCTGTACCACACCCTTAAATTTGACCAAACCTTTCTGATAAATCATCTACCTAGCCTTTTCCCAACTATATTGGGGTCGGCTTCCAGTGCAGCTGAATACCAGTATTTTACATGGAGCTACTGCCTATCTGACCTCCACAACCCAGCCACTAGGTAATACGATACCCCTTGGTAAGACTGCTCGACTGGTTCTCAGACTATCGGGCTTCTGACGACCCGTAACGGCTGTCAAAGTCCACAAATGACAGCCGGGACCGACGGCTTAACGTGCTTTCCAAATCACGATTGGTATGTAAAGATGGTCACCCAACCACGGACCAACCGCGGCACGTATGAAGCATAATAAATTACAATGAATGGATCTGCTATCACAAATTCGAATGAAAACGCTACTCCCTTATATTCTACCCTGAACAGAGCCTTACGATGGAATATGATACATCTCTTATACATAACATAATCATAACGTTCCCACTGCTGGGACACAGTCCTCCTCTCGGTGAGAGGGCGTGGGCTGTAATCCACCACGCGGGCCCAGTGCGGGTTGGTAGATGCCACATGTCTTCGAATACTATACACCCCGTATACTGCAATAAAAATATTTTATGCAAGACATAAATCTAAAAAAAGTAAATACTCCTATAAGTATCTTTGGACGCTATTGGCGACCAAAGATACTTACAGAAGTATCTTTGTACGCTATTGCGTCCAGACCAGATACTTAGGAGTAGTTACTTTACAAACTAAACACTGATATAAATAATTCCATAGATCCCCGATGATAATTTGGATTAATGCCTAGAATTCAGTACTACCGTTGAATAAAATATAAGACAAGAAACAAGTACGTACCGTGAGACGGGCCGTATATAAACGCAATCGAAGCCAACACCAAAATGGACTTTGTTCTCCGCTTATTAGGTCCCTTTTTGAATGCAACAGTACAAGTGTCTTTTACGTGTTTTATGTCGAAAAAGGATTTTAGGAAGCCCCGTACGTCGGACGATTCGTTCTGCAATTATAAATCCCATTATTAGACCAGTTCTATATGAATGGCTTCTGTCGTTGTGTTGAAAAATGGAAAAGTTACGACATTTCCTACCTATATTATGTAGTACCTACCGGGTTGCAGCATTGTGCTTGTTGCTAGCACTGCACTGCCATGAAATACTTAAACATGTCTGATGTACTCCATATTGTATTGTAACTTTAAACATAAGTAGAGACTTATGTTTAAAGACAAAACACCACTACTTACTTATAAAAAAGTAGGACTTCGCGCCACGCATATCGAAAGTGAAGCACAGTAAGTATGCCGGGACCGTTTGTAAAAACACGCCTCACGCACACATTTACATCATAGTATGCCGACCGGCCGCCATTACGTGACACGAGCGACGACGTCTTTGCAGGTACTCAAATCACGCACACATAGATCAGTTCCGTGCTTCACTTTCGATATGCGTGGCGCGGAGTCCTACTTTTTTTATACCTCTATGGTTTAAAGTTAAATATATTCTACTCTGGTTACTTCTCTCAGGCCCTGTTTCACCACCTACGATTAAGTTCCTATTACATGGCAATTTCATACAAATTCTGTTCCATTTTTGAATTTATTCGGTAAGTAGTGGCTATTCGGACATCGTGAAATAGGCCCTGACTGTAACATCTTCGTTTAGTGGGACAGTTGCTGAGGATTACTCCGTATTGAGGCCTCTTCCTCATGAAAAGGAGTAATGACCATAAATCCTATAATGCCTCAAAGCGGCCACTGAAAGACAATATTTACTTGCCTACTTTGTAATGTTTACAGTTTGGATTCATGTGAACTAACTGTTACATTTAAATTCTCGTTTTTAGGGATCTGTACCTCAAAAGGAAAAAAACGGAACCCTTATAGGATCACTTCGTTGTCGTCCTCCTTGTCCTGTCGTAGAGTTCCAAATGAATCAAGCAAGTTTGTTTTTGTGATAAATTCTTTTCAACTACGGAACCCTTCATTGTGCGTAGTCCGACCCGCCCTTGGCCGGTTTTTTTACTGTAATATTTGTAATTAATTATTAAGAACCTTGTTAACTTACCGAATAAATTCAAAAATGGAACAGAAATTCTATGAAATTATCTGCTGACTAAGTTTATAGGTACTTAATCGCAGGTGGTGAAACAGGCCCTTAACACGTTCAGACCGGCACCTCATGAGTAGGTAGGTACTTGGTATCCTACGGCGCAAACAATTTTTTTTCTAATAAATACATGATTTTTGCTTACTTTTCGAAATTATATCCACCTCCTGAGCTGCACTATGAAAATTTGTCTATTTTACTAGGCGGGGACGGTAAATACAACACTTTCTCTCAAAGCGGCGCGAATTTCTTAGTACATTGAAAGTATAGTGTGACGTGGCCACCGGTGGTACACCCCGCCGTGGCAGCAAATACTCCGTGCTCCGCCGGTGGTACACGCCGGTCAGAACATGTTAAACTTATAACTGTTGAAAACTAGGTACTTTTGCCCTGCTAACAGGTTTGACTTTTACATTTACTTTAGATAAATTCTTATCAATAAGAAAATAAGGCGACAAATGTTATGCACGAATTATATGCGCAATTACGAACAATAACATTTTATCGCCCATTCAAAATAACCTAATTATTTATGTATGCCACGAATGAGTAAATAAGCTCTGTTTGTAGTTACATAGGCCTCGCTTTTACATAAGTATACAGGGTGTTAAAGTAATTGCACCCCATAGCTTAGGGGTAGGTTCAGTATCGATAAAGGAACCCAGGAAAAAAAATAAAAACATTTTTTTTTAAATATTGCAAGATCAACCTAATTTAGTACCTACTAACTTAAAATAGCAATCGTTTAGAATATTTTTTTTTTTTTTAAATGCTTTAATTACTTACTTACCTACTATCGAACGCGTTGTCATTTTGTCCTTCACTTCTCGCGGCCGAATACTAAGGGCATTATTTGCTATTGAATACGGCTTGTGATAATTTTAAATCTAAACGATTGCTATTTTAAGTTAGTAGGTACTAAATTAGGTTGATCTTGCAATATATTTTTTATGTTTTTACTTTCATTTTTTTTTCCTGGGTTCCTTTATCGATACCTACCCCTAAGCTATTGCACGCAATTACTTTAACACCCTGTATAGGCAGACTGACCCCCAAATCGCCGTATTCACGTAATTTTTTATGAGTCCTGCCTGGCAGCATTCTATCATAAAAAAAAACTCCAGTGTTATTGTTATACCTAGTTACAGACAGCCGGAACTGCCAAATACAGGGTCAGAAACTCCGCACACGATGATCACATCTAAACACGACAAAATCAATAAATCTGCCTAGCCTTTTCCCAACTATGTTGGGGTTGGCTTCCAGTCTAACGGGATGCAGCTGAATAGCAGTATTTTACATGGAGCGACTGCCTATCTGACCTCCACAACCCAGTAACTGGGTAATACGATACCCCCTGGTAAGACTGGTTGTCAGACTTTCGGGCGAAACTAAACACGACAAAATAAAAACAAAAAAGATTTGATGATTTTTTTGGGGTCAGTGACGCTGGTAGTGTTGTTACTTGATGTGTGAGTTGATAAAATCTGTTTTATCGTGTTGAGATATCGGTAGCCATCACATCTGTGAAGCTTACTAAAAAAAACTGATTTTTAAACTGATATTTTATGTGACTACACTACACTAAGTTGATGACCCCAAAAAAAAATCATCATCTGCTTAGCTGTTTCCAACTCTGTTGGGTTCGGCTTCCAGTCTAACCGGATGCAGCTGAATACCAGTATTATCCAAAAAAAAACATCATCAAATTATTATCTTTTTGTTTTATCATGTTTAGGATAACGATACCTATCACGCCTGCTGAGTTACGCTAGCTAATTTAACTTCATCCTGTATACTATTGTTATATTTGAGAGTTTTCTCTTAGAACGGTCACAACTCTACGGCCACGAACCCAAAGAGATGACATTGTAATAACGTCCTGTCGGAATATTAATCAACGATTAATTCGTGTTTTTGAGTGCATTTTTCCAATATAAAGTAAAACCTGGTGCTTACGAATGATACTCATTGTAATAGTGTATGGATAACATAATAATTATTTAGGATTACGAATTTGATTTTTCGATTCCATAAGTAGACGTCCATACAAAGTTATCGCGGCAGGTATAATGAGAAACGTCCAAACGGACTTCTTAGATTGCGTTGATTATAAAGACGTTACAGAATCGGAACCCTCAAGTATGCTAAATGGACTAACCTTTTTCGGTTTCTCTGTAATAGGCCTCTCTGGATCTTTAATATAGACAAATCCATAAACAATACTGAAAAGGTTCAGCAATGCGCTGACGGAGAACACTCCGTAGTATCCTGTAAGTTTCAGAAGAATTCCGCTGAGAACAGACCCTATCGGCCCTCCGGCTGTCAAACACAGGTTCGCTATCCCCACTCGAAACGTCCTGGACTCTGCACTGGAAATATCACTGATGTACGCAAACACACCCATGTATGTGGTGATCCAGCCACCCGTGATTG
Source organism: Cosmia trapezina (assembly GCA_905163495.3). Taxonomy (NCBI): domain Eukaryota; kingdom Metazoa; phylum Arthropoda; class Insecta; order Lepidoptera; family Noctuidae; genus Cosmia; species Cosmia trapezina. The sequence continues at coordinate 7,190,574 of LR991020.1, forward strand.
CAGGGAAGAAACCATCAAAGAACATGGTCACTTCCACCGGCAGCTCATAGAAGTAATACGCGTTGAGTATGTTGCTCAAACACATGAGCAAGTCTCCTATGATTGGGAGGAGAATACATATTTTCCGCTTTCCAGTTCTATCGCTCCAAGCACCCAAGAAGATTATCAAGAAACTTGGCAGCGCTGTTAGAAGGACGCTCTTCCACATCTCCATCCCTGCTATAAGCTCTTGTACAGCCAATTCTTCTTTAAGGTACTTTGTTCCTTCTTTTGCAATGAGTGCATCGCAAACCTGATCGCCAAACTGCATGTTCACGCGACATGCTTTGTCCAGATTCAGATTCTGGTTTGCCAATCTTGACAGCACTCCTGGGATCACATAGCACGCCAGAACAGGTTCCACAGTAATATTTTCTTTTATCACTGCAATCTTCTCTTTAAAAGTTTTTTTTTTCGGTTTTTGTTTCACTTTCAAGGGCTGTTCTTCTGGAGTACCCATCTTTTCCGACGGTGCCATGACTACTAAAGTCTTACAGTATAGGAAACCTTCCTCCTGACAAGTTGATTGCCAATCAAATATTAACTCATTGCGATAGATTATACTATTGTTATATTTATAGGTATTTTATCAGTTTTTGAAAGACGCAACTAAGGAGACAAACATTAGTTTGTTTGTTTGGTATATTTATGAAGGAGCACGTTATTTATTCTGATATAATTATAATAATCAGGTGTGATGATGAAATCTCTATGTTGATAAAACGCAATCTTTAAGCACACCTTCAATGTCTTGTCATGGATCACACCACTTGTGAGCGTTTGCACCCACCCACACAGGGTGTATCAGAAATTAGTGGTCAAATTAAAGGGTGTGGTACATCAAACTGAACAACTTTCTCCATGGGACCAACATCGTAATCGAGAAAAAAATATCGGCTGTCCCGTACAAAACTTCAATACCTACTCGACCCAAATGTATGGGACGGCTGATTATTTTCTCTCGATTATTATGTTGTTCCATTAAAAAAGTTGTTCAGTATGACGGTCTGTACCACACCTTTAAATTTGACAATACCTTTCTGGTACATCTGACTTTAAACTAAAGTTACGAACGAGAGAAATTTCTGTATCTTTGTAGTGTGTGACTAATCTACTAGCATCCCTAATCAATTACCCCACTTCACCAGTAATCTGAAAAGCGTTAGAAACATACTCCTATTCTGTACCGCATCCAATTTGTCCAGTATATAAAAAATAAACCAAGCAATCTAGATCGCGGCCATCTTAATTTGCGGTTTAACAAAGCCAGATGGGGATTTTCATTAAAAAAAACTTGTTTTTAGATCCTGTATATATATGATGTTGGAAAGAATGTGTGGGGGAAAATGTTAGTGCTTTTGAAGCATTGGGTTTTTATGTAGCAGTATTCTTTCTTATATTTCTGGAGTGAAAACATTATGTGGTGTTTCTACACTTTTGTGTGTTTGGTAGAAGAATCTCACATGACATGATGAGGAATAACCTAACGTAATTTCTGTGAAGATCCTCCTCCATTATAATAGGTACATACTTGTTGCATTGCGGCCAAGTCTCCCAATATCATGTGAAATAGTATAACCACGTTTGTCAAACTAAGCTATCATATTTTCACATTGTTTTCCTTGATAATTGTTTTTTGCTCCCAATAAACGATTATTATTGTCGTCAAATACGCTTAGAGAAGAAGGCAAGTAACGACACTGAACGCTGCCAGTGCCAGACAGTATCTTGACAAAATACCATTGAAAAGCCAGGGTTGCTTGTCCTTTTGCCAGCCACGACAGCCACCACATAACCCAAGTGCCTATTAATCTCAGTGAACTTGATGAACGTCCACAGCCAGATGTGCATGTAAATTAAAAGACAAAAAGACATGTTATTTTTATATATCTGTGTGAAGCAAGAAGAATGTGTCGCGGTAATACTACTCACAGAATGTGCGCGCTCTTGAGTCAATGCACTTTTATTTAGATGTAGGGGGTTCACATTTTACTATGGACAATATTGCTCTTGGCTGTTTAAACTTATATTGCGGAAAACTTCATCTTTTTTTATCGTACATAAGGCAGTAACTGTTGGTCCTGTCATTCATGGATCTTTGACAATCGTTACGGGACGTCAGAAGCCTGAGAAGCTGACAACCAGCCTTGCCTAGGGATATCGTAAAGCCCAGAAACTGGGGTGTAGAGGTCAAATAGGCAGTCACTCCATGTAAAATACTGGTATTCAGGTGCATCTGGTTAGACTGGAAGCCAACCCCAACATAGGGCTAGGTAGATGATGATGACATAAAGGCAGTAGCTACAGAACGCAGCAGGTAGGCCTGACGGACCCCGCTGCCTTGCTGCTGCCTGCTGCCCTGCATACTTCTGGTTTTTGAGCCGTGGCGAGTTTTCTATGAGCCACACTACGATAGTGCATGCATGTTGGAGCTAGGCTGGACTGCCCAGGGTGTGCTCGCCGATTACTTATATGAATGAACGACTTCTTTTGGGTGATTTTAATTTAATTTTAATAACGTACAATTTATATGCCAAATAACAATTAACTATGTCGTACCTTCGATGACAGCACAACAAACAATTGTGAGTACTATGCGTGCCAAATAAGAATAGTACTGTCAAGACGCCATTTTGTTCCGCAATACTATGGCAATACTCGCGAACTTCATTACCAATGCGTACTAATTTGACAGCTATCGTGTGAAGTTGCTATTCTTATTTGGCACGCATAGTAAATACCTAATCAGCATCTTTAGAAAACCACAATTAAATCAACCAGTCTTCTTGTAATAATAGGTAATTAAATCACGTTTAGGGCCCCATTTTTGCGTTTCCAAGAAACCTGAGAGAAATCGGTTTTTGCTTTTCTTAGGACTTGATAGTCCTAAGAAAAGCAAAAACCGATTTCTCTTAGTTATGAATATTCTAATGTAAACGCGTGAAGTTAATATAGTCGTAAAGTTTTCTGAAATTTTCCAATTTTCTGCGGAATTTTCTTATTTTTTTCTTTCCTAAGAACCTTCTCCTGACAATAATAAACACAACAAAAAAAAATAAGTGAAATTGTTCCATCCGTTCACGCGTGATGCGATGACCAAGGGAAATAGGGATTCATTTTTATATATACACATTACTAGTATTAATTACTTTTAAGACGACTTTGCCATCAATAACCTCGGTGTCGCATTCGGGAATAATACACTCTTCCCTCGGTGTATTATATGTATTATATTATATTCACCAGGATTAAAATTAACACAAAGTAATAGTATTTTATTTACACCGCCGCGGGGTTGTAAAATTACTTCGTCATCCGAAACCAATTTGATGCACTCAACTTCACTACATGCATGAGGTACTTAGTTCGAGAAAATGATTTGCTTTAAATATCTCTAAAGATTGGTGTTTTAATCACCTAAATACTGTAGAATACTCTGTCAAAGGCTGGCCTATTATAGTGCCATGCCAATATCTTGAGCAGGTACTATAAAAGCCTCACATTCGATCTCCGTCTGATTTTTTTGCATGTTATTATAATATTCACCCTGAATATTTCTATGCGTAGTTAGTTTAGGAAAATCTTATGATTTTTCTTCTCGGTATTAGTACATATTTGTATGTCAACAACAAAATATTATACATCATAAATAAAAATTTCTAAAAGTAATTTATTCACGAGAAACATGTTATTGAGGAATCTTTCAACAAATTCTCACACTCGACTTCAAAATTCTGAGACAAGACAAGACAAGACTTTCAAGCTTTCAGAACCGGAATGAAAATCAAACTTTCATTCACTAACAGTTCCAAAGCCCAAACTATACATCAAGTAAATCCTGGTCACCGTAGTTTGTTGAAAAATGTTAGAGAACGCTCGTGGCGCGTCGCCATTGTTTTCTAACACTAATTTACTGGCGACATGTTTTTCTGCTTACTACGAAGAATAGTTGTCCGTTTATTTACACCTACATTTTCGGTATTAAAGGTGTACCTTATCTGAGATTTCTAGCTTACTTTTTACCCGACTACGGAGAAGCAAAAAGGAGCGTTATGAGGAGCTGCGTATCTTAGCGGCTTGAGTACTTGAAGGTACCTGTTTATCATTTGATATCTCCATATTTATCAGCCTATAACAGTCCACTGCTGGACATAGGCCTCTAATAGTCTAATAGCATGTCACTACATTAGCACTGGCCTAGCACTGACGTAGAACTAGCGTAGCACTGTGTTAGCACCAGCGTAGCAGTGTCGTAATACTGCCGTAGAACTAGCGTAGCAATGTCGTAGCAGCAGCGTAGCACAGTCGTAGCTCTGGCGTAGCATATGCGTAGCACTGGCGTAGCTCTGGCGTAGCACTGGCGTAGCACTGGCGTAGCACTGGCGTAGCACTGGCGTAGCACTGGCGTAGCACTGGCGTAGCACTAGCACAACACTATCGCGAAGCACCCCGTTGTATCCAGACTATCTGCATACCCTGTCCACAGTACAGAAGCAAGTATAAAGGCAGCGTTTTGAAATAAATTTGAGAGATAAAGGAAAATAAAAGTGCCAGCAGTATTCGATAAAGGCCCGCCCTGCCCCGCCTCGAAACCACCCCTGTATCGCATCGCTTCCGTCATCTGTGTGACGCGATAAAATAGTACATAAGATTGGAAAATAAAGGCAATATTGTGTGCATCTCCGAGATAATTTTAGTGTAGTGATTGTTTATCGGCTGCTATTTATATTATGACGTCTGCAGAACGTCCTCTACTTTCTCCTTGCGTTATGTTTTGAGAAAATCACTTTGCCTTTCATGATTGCAATTGAACAGTTAAAGTCATTTAATGTCCGAGGGGCAATTTCGGTATTTTTAAGAACGTTCGCATTTTAAACTCAGCCTCAATTGACATTAATTTTATCGTCGCTGAAATGAGATTGTGATTTGATTTTTTTATAAAACATTCAAATTCAAGTAAAAAAAATGCAGGTTCAATTTAAATTACCTGGCGAAACTTCAAAGACATGATGGGTATCGGATAGGTATATATTATGTATATTTTTTTTTTTTGTAATCTGAACTCATAATTTATTTCATGTTTCTCCACTATCAACGGCATACTCCCGTTGATCACCTGTATTTTTCAATTATAAGTTTGAAAAATCTTAATTATTTGTTTTATCGTCATTAGATGATGGTACCCATCACGTGTGTGAAGTTATGCCACGTAATTTAATTTGACTCTGTATAAGTTACATATTTATATAAGTATATAAATATGTAACTTATACAGAGTCAAATTAAATAATTAATAAAAATAATTTAATTAATTAATTAAATAATTAATAATGATTATTATTATAAGTATATGAATATACAGGGTGACATTGAACACATGCGACAAAATTTAAGGGGGTGTTCTACGCATCAATATGAACAACTTTTACTATGGGACCAAACCTGAAATCGCGAAAAAAAAATCAGCTGTTCAGTACATTTCGACGAGTTTGATGTAGATAAATGTACTGAACAGCTGATTTTTTTTTCGCGATTTCAGGTTTGGTCCCATAGTAAAAGTTGTTCATATTGATGCGTAGAACACCCCCTTAAATTTTGTCGCATGTGTTAAATGTCACCCTGTATAAACCCAAGTATATGTTTTTACATAAAGGAAGAAAAATTACTATAAACTAATCTAAATGTAATAAAAATAAAACTAGTCTAACAGACCGCTACCAGTTGGCAATGTTCCCAAAGTGCTGGCAGCATTGCCACGTTGTATGGCAATGCCTTTTTAGCCTTTGGGCAAAATAAAGGCCAGCATTTTGGTCACATGTTGCGTCGACCAGACGCCCAGATAATCACACTAATGTATGTTTGTTACTTCTTCACGCTCAAACGGCTGGACCGATTTGGATGAAATTTGGTATGTAGATAGCTTATACCCTGTATTAACACATAGGCTACTTTTTATCCCGGTCTACGCAGGTGAAACCGCGGGGCGCAGCTAGTCATTTATAAATTCGATGGGCTCCTGGTCCTCACGGTCCTAGCGTCTCGACCCCAAAAGGCTCAATTATGTACCCGCTATCGAGGGTACTATATTTGCGCCTCGCTGATTCAGCCGCAGCACCAGGCCTATTTTGCCTGTATAAGTTGCGATTTAGTTTGCTATCAAAGAAAATTCGGTCGAGTATTTTGCTGCCCAGTGTGCACTAACTCTAGGAAAACATCGTAAGCAAGCCTTCATCGTGTGATTTTTTTACCATGCAATGAGCATTTGTTTGCATCATTGTTTATTTCTATTCACTGTGTGCTAATTTTGATAAAATGCCTAACATGATTATTTTTATTTGTACAAGTTTTTCTTAGCAAACGTCTATTATCAACAATCATAGTTAGAGATCGTTAAGCTTTGGTTTCCTAAGGCCTGCATACCTCCTGCGCTGATGTCGATCGCGTATCGGATCGGCATTACAGTACAGTATTTTATTATTTATTTCTCGCTGACGTACGCAGCCGAGCGTATGCGACCGACCGTACGCGACCGTCATCAGCCGGATTCAGGCCTGCATACCTTCTGCGCTGATGTCGATCGCGTACGTCGGTCGCGCGTACGATTATACACTGGATTATATAGCATGAAATTATGAATGCTCAATCTTTACAATCGTGGACTTTTTTCTCTCATCTTTGCAATTTTTTTTATCGACCCAATTAGTATGCAATTATGTTTCCGTCTTTAGACAGCGCTTGATCGTATGTTCAATTTTGTTTAAATGATTTTTATTTTGCGCAATATTTACATTAGCTAGAAATAACGAGGTTCAAAAAACTTAAAAATTACTACGTCGCCTTAAGATGGAACCGCTTTTCTTTAGAAGCCGTAGCTTAACGTTCAGAGAAATCTTTTAAGTTTCATAAAGTTAGTCCAAGATCAAGTCTCGAAGAAATATACCGATAATCACTTCCAAATAAATACCCTAACACTACAATCGCACATATTTCTTCTAAAACAGGTACATATTGCAGTAACAATGAACTTGACGTTAAGAAAATACCACCTTTATGTGGATAGCTTGTATTGCAAATAACACAGTCTAGCCCAGTTAATATGTGGACGGTAAAACTATAATAAGGTTACGACCCGACTGCCGTAGTGTAGGTACCTAGGTTTTAAAACGAAAAAAAGTAATGTAATATAAACACAGCACTGGGATTTATGGTCAACTGCTTGGCTGGAAATTCAAGAAAAATATACTTTTTTCAGATGCTTTACAAGACAAAACTCTGTTAATCAATTGACTGACAGACAACGCGCAGACTAACGTTGAGTTGCACGAAACCAACATAAGTTTAACGGACACTTTAAATTCATGCCATCCCTTACATTTTGTATGAAAATGAAAGTGTCTGCATCAACTTAAAGTCCCCACTAAACTAATGTTGGTTTCATGCAACTCACCGTTAACTACTGAGTTTAGAAGCTCATTCACCGTTCAATTCCATACAATTTTTGGGCTAAATGAGAAAGTCCGCCAGCCTAACCAACAAAAAGCTATTTTCCGAAAGAATACGTTTTTACCTCTATTTATTTCTGTTTTTCTTTTGTTTTTAGGGTTCCGTACCTCAAAAGGAAAAAACGGAACCCTTATAGGATCACTTGTTTGTCCGTCTGTCTGTCTGTCAGTCTGTCAAGACCGTTTTTCTCAGGAACCCGTGGAGGTATCAAGTTGAAATTAATATCAAATACTTAGGTCTGTGGTCTCTTGAAGTCCTAAAAAACTCAAGCTTCTAAGTCAATGCAATAAAAACATACGGCCATTTATGCGATATATGTATTTTGATACTCGCAAGTAAATCAAAACCTATAGGGTACTTCCCGTTGTTCTAGAATCATGAAATTTGGTAAGAAGCAAGGTCATACAACCACCACCACCACCCACTATGTCTACTCCGAGACACTGGAGCTTGGCGCTCAATAAAACGTAGGAGTTTTACTTTAAACAGTGAATTTAATCTGAATAACTGTAGAAAACTTCGTTCTATTATAATTTAGATACATTTAGGTATAAAACAAATGATTTTCTGTATCGACTTGTACGGACCGATGTCACCTCTTGAGAATGTTTTTTCAATTACTTTTTTAAAAAGTCAGGTAGAAAACCTTCCTTGGCAGATTTATTTTTGTGCGCAGTCTTCCGCCAGTTATGTGCGCCTTATCGAAAAGAAGCAGCAACCTGTCACGGACACTAAAGTCAGGCGCAAACATCTTCCCCGCCGTTAAAAGTCTCCGGCTTTTAACTCTCACTCGATTAGATGCTCCGTCGCTGGTAGAGGGCAGAGTCGCCTGAAGGGCCTTCGGTAACTTCCTTGTGTTGTTTGAACATCTGCTACACGACGGTCGGTTTCGGTTAAAGTCCGAAAATTGTTAATTTTTAATTCTATCACATAAAAAAATTGTTCAAGTCTGTCAGTCTGTCGAGACCTTTTTTTCTCAAGGACGCGTAGACATATCAAGTTGAAATTAATATTAAATACGTAAGTCTATTGTTCCTTACAGTTCTAAAAAAATCAAGCGTCTAAGTCAATGCACTAAAAAAATACGGCGATTTTGCGACACATTTTGATACTCGCAATTGTTGCAAGTAAATCAAAACCTATAGGGTGCTTCCCGTTGACCTAGAATAATGAAATTTGGCAAGAAGCAAGGTCTCCCAGCACAAGTAAAGGAAAAAGTCCGAAAATTGTAATTATTTGACATAAAAAAAAATATTTTGGGATCCAATGTTAAGTTTGTTTTTGGGATAAATTCTTTTCAACTGCGGAACCCTTCATTGTGCGTAGTCCGACACGCACTTGGCCGGTTTTTTTACTATGATTCTTTTAACTAATACATATGCTGAAAACAGTATTTTTCAAACTCCTATAGCAGCGCAGGGCCCTACAGAGTTGGTCCCATAGTGAAAAGTGAAGAGAATAACATGTTCTAACGGAATATAACTTTTACTTTTTAGGGTTCCGTACCAAAAACGTAAAAAAGGAACCCTTATGGTGTGACTCAGTCTGTCTGTCTGTCTGTCACAGCTGGATATCTCAGGAACTACTGATGCTATCAACTTGAAATTTGTAATAGTTTTAGATGACGTTTACCCAACTATTTTGCAAATAAGAAATAAATAAAAATATTTATATTTTTTTTGCAACAGGGACAGAAAGGTGGTCTTAAAAATTTAAAGTGGGGCTACTAGGGCATGTGGGATATCATATGAAAGAACGCTGTTTGCACATTCTCAAACTATTTTAATTTTTTTTTTAGGCCGCGTAGTTTTCGACTTTTGATGAAAAACGTAAAAAAAATACCGTCCCCCCCCCCCTTATCTCCGAAGTTTGCAAAGAGAAAAATCTGAAATTATTCTATGTGATAGAAGTTTATGTAAAGATTACAGAAAAAAAAAACGATGGCTCTAAATAGCACGCTTTTTCAGAAATCAGAACGGAACCCTCGGTGCGCGAGTCCGACTCGCTCTTGACCGGTTTTTTTTGTTTGGCTTTCTTTCTTGAACTTGACTTTCATATATTTAGCCCAAAATTAAGGATCTTTTACAGAACAGTTCCCTCTGTAACTAAAGTGAGCATTAATGCTCAATTTAGTAAAGAAATTTTTTTCAAAAATTCATCTTTTAAAGGGCTTAAATAGGGTCTATTAAAGTTTGTATGGAAGTACGATATTTTGTCGATGGCAAATCCCATCCGGGCACGGCTTTTCTATCATAAATTCATAACCCTAATGTCATGTTAACTTTTTATGAGTTCAGGCGCGGCTCTAGGTTTTCTCTCTGAGGGGGGATTTCTTTAACCATGAAAGCCTTATAAAAAAACTTTCGGCACCTTCCTAAACTCGAGAATGTCTATTACCTACTTATCTACATCTTAGTAATATACATACCTAGTCAAAATACAGGTTATAAAACTATGTTTTATGTCTAATTTAGAGTTGTAGTACTCAGTTTGGTCGCAGCTCAGACATTTGCACCGGCCTCCATTTTCGATGGGCTCTACTTCTCCAGCCAAGCATATACTTACACTAGGAAACTGTGCCAATCGCAAAAATAAGATTTGACAGCAGCCGATCTATTCTGTAAAAGTGTGAAAACATGTTTAGAGCAGCAGATTTACTGCATAGAGATTTAGGAATTAGTGGGATTGGTGTTGTAAAGCCTTTTAGAAATATTTAATTGATTTACGGAAAGATGAGGATGAATTTAGATTTTGTACCTACCTAAACTTAGACTTACTTGATTTTATTTGGACCAAAATTAGTTATTATTAGTAACTTGCTTTTGCCCGAGGTCGAAGATTATGTCACGGAACGTACTAGGTACCGGAATAAAAAGCATCATATGTGTTAATCTCATAAAATAATCTTTGTGCCAAATGATATAAAAAAAATTGTATGCGGTTAATAACCACTTTGCTAGTTTAACTTTATTGATCAAATGTACAGAGCCAGTTTCGTCGTATAATTCACAATTGCTTATATCTACAAGGAGCAGTCTCATGGGTAGGACACGGCGACGACATGGTGGTTTAATTTACAATAGTTTACGTATGCCGTTCACCGATGTTTAGCAAAGGAAGACATCAGAACAGTTTGCAACATTGCGCTCAATACATAAAACGTTAACACAAAATATGCAGGCGCTTTACACATTTATAGCCAGAACACTTTGCGACACTGAACTATTAGGGAGATAACAGCTTGAGACATATGAAAAAAAAACATAATTATGGCAGAATCGTCCGTTGGGCAGCGTGAGTTCGTGAGGTGTTGTTATCAGAAAAGGTGCAGTGCTCTTAGGCAGCAGGCTTCTCAGACTTCTCACTACAGACGACGGTGGCGCCAGTCGCGACGGAGCCGCCCTCATCAGGTGACACTGTACACGCAAGGACTGGGAACTTCTGGTACAGAACAGCGCGGTATTTAGGATGGCTGATACCATATACAATAGGGTTGTACACGGCATTAGCCTTAGCGAACAGTGAGCCCCAGATAGTAGCCAGAGGACTAATAGGCGCGCTCTCGAACACTCCCGTGTAGTTGATCACAAGGTATGGCGTCCATGCCATGAACCATAGGGATATGGTCATCAGAGCCACCTTAGCCAACTTGCACTCAGCGCTGGTATTAGCCGCTTCGGATGACCTGAGCGAAGCCACGTTCATTTTCTTAGCTTGATCCCTCATAGCCTTTTCGTGAGCGGTTACAGCCTGCACGATGAAGTAGTAGGAGTAGATGATAAGCAGAAGTGGTAAGAAGTACACGAACACGGAGTAAACCACAATGTAGCTTCGGCTTAACCAATCCTTCGACAAGTAGTCAGTTCCGCAAGCAGTCATGTTTCCCTCAGGTACGTACCGGTTCCATCCGAAGAATGGCGCAAGGGTCCATGCGAGTGAGAATAACCAGATTCCAAGTATGCGTTGAAGAGCTCCAGTCTTGGTCATTGGTTTAGCGGCGATACCCTTCACTATGACGTTGTAGCGGTCGAAAGCGATCATGGTCATGGTCCAGATAGATGCACATCCAAATAGTGAGCCAGCGCAACCATAAAGTTCACAGGCAAACGGACCGAATACCCACGTTTCGTTGTAGCAATTAACAACCATAGCCGGAGCCATAGCGCACATCATGAGGAAGTCGGAGAATGCGAGGTTCACTACCAGCAGGTTAGATGGTGTCTTCAAGCTTTTGGTGCTTGAAAATATGTAGATGACCATGCCGTTACCAGCAATAGATATGAATCCGAGAACGCCGATTGTGAATCCCAAGAGTGCGTGCCAGAGTGGGTTCATTGGAGGAAACTGGTACCAGTGAGCGTCTACCATGTGGAGCATGTCAGCTGATACTTTGTCCACGACGGTCTGGTTTGCCGCTCCATGCACCGCAGTTTGGCCTCCCCAAGCTTGCAGGGCTGCCATCCCGGGTCCGTGATCTGCCATCGCCATGTTGTTTGTAGTTATTTTTCAATTTGGAATCAGGAGAAATCTCGGCCGTAGATGTTTGTTACAAGATACTGGAGAAAATCGTTAGACGAACTACTCCAGTCTGTAAGGTGAGGTGGACACCTGCCGAGGCTGTGGAGACTACTCGTCTTTTGCTGTTCCCCCAACGTCTTATATACTCGAACCTTAAGGATTAAACATGACGTCGTCGCCAAGACAATCGATATTCATAATTAGATATACGAATATAAGAAGGTAAGCTCAAGACTTAGTAAAATTTGAGTAGCAGGGGTAGGCTCGCGTGATTGTTAAGGTTCCGTAACAATTAATTGAAAACACAACCCTAATACCATCTAATGTTGTCGCTTGTTGCATCCTGTTTTTCAGAAACGCAACTATAGAATCATTCTTTTCAACATACAGTAAAACATTAGGTGCTAGACATTTTTCTGAGAGACCCCAAAAGGCAGCCTGATGAGTGTAAGAAAGAAAAGAAGGTAATCTATTTGCACTGCAGTGAAACATTAATGGCATCTCTAAACACAAACAAAAAATTAAAAAAACTACAAGACGCAAGTATGTACCTATATACAATATGAGTCTTCATAATGTGCACATATCGAAATTAGGGAAACAATGCTTAATTTTATCGATGGAAAAAATGAAAAAAAAAAATTAAAGTGTCTACTTGCTGAAGTGTACGCAGCAGTGTGCAAGACCTTTCTTTTGATAGGAAATGCTGTGACTGTGTTATAAACATGGCATTTTATACTTTTAGAAAGCTAATACGATGTAGGATAATTTAAAGTAATAAAAAACGTAGATAATAGGGTAAGGTTTCATTGAGAAATTTTACAATTACTTATTGTAAAAAGAATTTTATCTACACCCATGCTATAAATCCTCTATAAAAGTTTCTGAAACAGTTAGCTTATTGCCAACATTAAAACAGCCAGTGTCATAGTAACAATAATATCATCCAAACGGGTGTTTTATTGTTGTACTAAATATTATGCAACTCCTTTGCTTTTTCGATCCCTTACTTACTCACGTGGCATCTTTATGAATTTCTATCTCGTCAAAATGTAGGGAACAGCCGATATTGTTTTGTTTTGTTTGTTTGGGTGAAGTGGTGAGTGAGTGATAGGGGTGAGTGAGTGAGTGGGTGAAGTGAGTGAGTGAGTTGAGTGAAGTGAGTGTGGTGAGTGAGTGAAGTGAATGGTGAGTGAAATGAGTGTGGTGGTGAGTGAGTGGTTTCCAGATTTCAGGTTTGGTCACATAGTAAATGTTGTTCATAATGATGAGTACAATGACCCTTTATTAAAGGGTTGTGCGTTTAAATAAAATTCTATTATTACCTATACCTACATACTTTGTTTGTATTACATACTCAACAATTAAACTTTTCATGAAAATACTCGTACAATAGAGCTCTTACAACATTGTACAATATCTACCCTGTGGTTTCAGAACCTTTTACAGAGGATTCATGATGGGTGTAGATAAAGTCTTGTATGCAACTGCACATAATTAGGTATTAAAACACTCATGTGAACCCACATTCGTGTTTTAATACCCCTTATTATACAACAGTTGCACAAATAACTATAAAAAATGCTATATTTTTTTATTTATTTTTTAGATTTTTAAGTATTTTTTAAGCATAGTCTCCCTCATTTCGATATGTGCATATTAAAAAGACTCACACTGTATGTAACCGTTTTACCAGTACAGGTGTAGAACAGAAAATTAAAGTAGACTGGCTGTAACAGAAGAAACATTATAGGTCATTCTGCCGCCCTTATCCAATTATGTGTATTTCCATTACCATAATCAATAATGTTCCCACCACTGGGACAAAGGCCACCTCTCTGTGAGAGGGAGTGGACCGTAATCCACCACGCGGGCCCAGTGCGGGTTGGTAGATGTCACATGTCTTCGAATTTTTGGTTCTAGGACATGCCGTTTTCCTCACAATGTTTTTCTTCACCGTTTTGAGAGCAGTGGTGATGAAATAATTTACACAAAGCAAAGCGCCTGCCGTCGGGGTTCGAACCAACGACCTACAATTCGTAAGTCGTGGCCGTTACCACTGGGCCAACACTGCTCTCCCCTTAGGGGAGTATTTCCCGTAAGGGGCGTTTATTACTTTCGTGAGGCGATTTTGGCTTTTTCGACCCAACTCCCACGTGAGATTGGGTGAGATTCGGCTCCCTTCGCCCTCACCTCACTTAATTAATGAACGCCCCCTTATCTAGGATGACCCCAGCCTCGTGTAACGTAGTCAGTTGGGTGAACTGAGTGTAATGGGATAGGTTAAGTTTACACACACCTTAAGTTTTTGTGTCCATTTGACTACATTTTTTTATTTAAACTTTTTTCAGTGGAATAAGCCGAGGGGGCTCGTGGCTAAATAATAACAGCCACACGGGTTGAACTTCAAAGTTAAGCAACGCTTCCGAGGTCGGTCCGTCGATGGGTGACATTAATTACATAACATTAATTACATGCCGAGGTAGCACGGTTGGTCTCCGCTGTCATTTGTAGATCTTTGACGTCGTTACGGGCTGAGGTTACGGGTGGTCAGAAGCTCGAAAGTCCGACAACCAGTCTTACCACCGAGGTGTTACCCAGTAACTGGGTTGTGCACGTCAGATAAGCAGTCGCTCTATGTAAAATACTGGTATTCAGCTGCATCCGGCTAGACTGGGAGCTAACCCAACATAGTTGGGAAACGGTTAGGCAGATTGAGTACGGCCCCAGGCAGGCTTTGCAGGTAAGTCTTGTACTAGTTTGCGTCCAGAAGACAAAACAACGAGGCAGTTGATAAAACTGCTATTTCCTGCGGCATTGTTGCGTGTTGATTTAATTTTTTTACAACAATATTACTTATACAGGGTGTCCCGTAAATAATGGATAATCTCTTAAGGGGTCATCGTACTCATCATAATGAACAACTTTTACTATGGGACCAAACCTGAAATCGCGAAAAAAAATCAGCTGACCAGTACATTTATCTACATCAAACTCGTCAAAATGTAGGGAGCAGCTGATTTTTTTTTCGCGATTCCAGGTTTGGTCCCATAGTAAAAGTTGTTCATAATGATGAGTACGATGACCCCTTAAGAGATTATCCATTATTTACGGGACACCCTGTATAATAAGCTGCAGAGCTGCTTTGTTGCGTACAGCTAGTCCGATTCCCAATCGGGACAAATCAATGGAACAAATATTTGTCACACAAGCTATACATTTCCAGTATAAGCTGATCTCACATTGTATAGGATTTCCTTAGAATGAGAGGTCAGCAACCTCAGACGCGACGGTCAGTGATCTAGCACAGGTTCAAACCTGTGCTAGGTTCAAACCTGTGCTAGGTCAGTGGTAAAACATTACTCGAACACCTAGGTACTCAAAACAAGCCATGTCAATAGTATTGCCAACTGCATGTCTTATACCGTGGGGTGTGACAAATCTGCCTAAGTTTAAACCAAAGGTTTAAACCAAAGGTTTAAACAGGGAACCAAGAGAAAAGATTGTATAGAATAAAGTTTTTCTATCTGACAGCCGTGTTGCTGAGCAGTTTTGTTGCGCCACTTCTTCTTCCAAGCTAAAGCACTAGGAAGTGTTGAAGGGCGGGTGTGTTTTTTTGTTGTGAGACTGTCTTATGTAATTTTGACGTTTGAAAAGTGCTGATTCCTGATTCTCAGCCTAATTTGAATAAATGACTTTTGATTTTAAACGTAAAAGTAATCACAGAAAAAATCATATCAACACGTCAAATAACCCGCTCATAACTGGGGGCCTACTCCCTAAGTCCGTCCGTCTTTCCGTCCGTCCGTTTATCCGTCCGTCTGACATTACGATCCATTAAAACAAGTGTAAAAGTTAAATTTTTCGGACGGGCAACAACACATCGGGAGTAGGGACAACTGGCAAATCATGTTGTCATTCATACTTCGTTCGGGCCCCGAACCAATCATCTATCCATAAGTGTGATACGGAGTAAGAAACTCCCGTAACGGAGGCCGAAACTACGGGCTTCGTCCTTAGGGAGTAGGCCCCCTGTTCCTGGCGCAAAAGTGCCCATAACACTTGTAGCATTGCCACGTTGGATGGCTATTAGCTAACCTCTGCACTTCCTCTGCACCAAGAACGAGCCGGAGCGGGAGTCACCCGTTTTCTCACGGAGGTGATTTTGATTTTGAAACACCTGAAACGGAACGGTGTTGTCAAAATTGACGTCATCTTGACGTTATCGAATGATGCAATAGGAAACGTCAATTTGACAAGTAGTAACGTGAGAACCAGAGCGTAGTAGTGTAACGCTTTCACAAAAAAATATTGTATTAAATTCACGTTTTACTCAATGGTGTGTGAATAAACAGTCAAACACAGTTATCCAAGGATTCTCTACTTTCTAAACCAAGAAGACTTACATCTGCTCTGACCTCGAAATAGGTTAGTATTGACGATGTTATACATCAACTTTTCGTAGATTTTTGGTATGAAGTTGAGTTTTATCCGCGAATTTTTACGTAAAATGAGCTCATCCGCTACCGTGCCCTTGGCACCCGTCGGCGTGCGTGGTATGAAAGTGCTCGATCGAGATCAATTCTGGCGCAACATAAAAGTGCCAGTTCTAAAGGTCAAAGAAGAAAATTTGTGTAAAATCACTCAAATATGTAAGTCCTACTTCCTTAAATTAGAAGCTTTCAAGCCAGTAAGGAGTATAGAAGGTGAGGATAATGGATCTTTCAAGAAATGCATTTATTTCAACCCTGAAAAAGTGAGTCATTGGATAGACCTCAGTGAAAGTGACCGTACAGCCCTGGACCAGTTAGACGTGACAGAAAACAATTTTGATAATAAAGAAATCAAACTAACCTATGAAAATTGGCGTTTTGAAACAATATTCAAAGCAGTTCTTCCAGAGAATGAAGAGGGTGTTAGTGGATTCTCTCAAATTGGGCACATAATTCATCTGAACTTGAGGGATCATCTTCTTGAATACCGCCCCCTGATTGGACAGGTGCTGGTTGATAAAATAAAGACATGTCGAACAGTAGTCAATAAGAGCAACGTTATAGATAATACCTATAGAAACTTTAGTATGGAATTGATTGGTGGGGATGATGATTTCTTTGTTACAGTCAAAGAGAACCTATGTACGTTCCAGTTTGATTTCTCCAAGGTGTACTGGAATCCACGCTTAGGGAAGGAGCATGAGAGGATATTAAGCTATCTAAAACCTGGAGATGTACTATTTGATGTATTCTGTGGAGTGGGCCCATTCGCAGTCCCTGCAGCCAAACGAAAAACAAAAGTTTTTGCAAATGATTTAAACCCTGACTCCTTCAAATGGTTGAATCATAATGCTAAAAATAATAAAGTAAATATGTCATTTTTCAAGTCATTCAATCAAGATGGGAAAGATTTTATTTGTGAAGTATTCAAGGAGTACATTATTTCTTTATGTAATGGTAACGAAAAGTTAGATGGAAAAATTCACATTACTATGAATCTACCTGCAATGGCTGTAGAATTCTTGAAACACTTCAACGGGTTAATTAAAGATGAGGATCTAGCCAAGAACTTCAATCAAGAAATAATTGTTTACGTATACTGCTTTGCGTTGGGTGATGATCACGCAGAAATTGCAAAGAAAATGGTGAACGAAAACATTGGATGTGACATATCTTCTCTTATTACTGATGTGTTTGATGTGCGAAACGTGTCTCCGAATAAAGAAATGATGAGAGTGACTTTTAAATTAACTAAAGAGGTTTTGTTTAGTAATAGTGATGTTTTAAGTGAACCTCCTTTAAAAAAGTTGTGTGTATAAATAAATCTTTTTTGTTTTTGCAATAGCAAATTGATAAAACTTTGTTACTTATTGTTTTAAGGTGTGTCTGAAAAATTGGGTATTCCGTTTATCCACCCCAAAAATCCACCTTAAGGTGAATTTGCGGAAACACGTCCGAGAATCCACTCTTAAGCCTAGGCCTAGGGTGAATTCTCCTAATATCCACCTTAGGGTGGGTTTTTTGGAATAAATAAACGGAATAACCAGAAAAATTAAGTAATAAAATAGTTTAAAACATTATTTTAGTATCTTTTTTTTAAATTTTTCAATAAGGAAGTTGAGTCAGGTTGGCAAATTATTGTAGCATTTCTTTTAAAAACACTGATTCATCCTTGTTTGCAAATACAATTATTTCAATGTCAACAATTCATAATAAATGTTATCAGTTAAATCATAATGATTGTAGCAAGTAATCTCTGAAGCCTCCATACACACAGCTGATAAGGTCAGGAGCAATCTGAAAAAGGAGAAAAAAACAATAGTACTCATGTGATACTATGTAGGTACTGTACAATCATATCAAGTGATAAAGGTATGATGTAATAATAGGGTTAAGAACAGGTGTACCTCCTTTTGAAGTGGATGAATGCTTGCATGACTCCTGGAGCTGCTGGAGGAACTTCGAGTTAATAAGCCACCGTCATGTCACCATCCATCATCCTTGTTTTTTTTTGTTCCGGGGTGGAAAATCCTCATGGATGTCCACCGCCCGGGGGTGAGCAGAGGGGTCTGTCAGATTCTTACTGACTAAAAACCACCCCGGTGTTCCCTTCCCACACTTGGACCGGGGATCATGGGAACTTGTGCGCCTTCCACGATCCCCGGCTAGTGCCAGCCCGCCTTCGTGGGCCTCCTCAGGCCATCCATCATCCTAGCCTAGCCTTTTCCCAACTATGTTGGGGTCGCCTCCAGTCAAACATACAGCTTAATACCATTATTTTACATGGAGCAACTGCCTCTAACCTCCACAACCCAGTAACTGGGTAATACGATAGCCGTTGGTGAGACTGATTGTCAGACTTTCGGGTTTCTGACGACCCGTAATCACTGTCAAAGATCCACGAATGACATCTGGAACCAACGGCTTAACGTGCTTTCCGAGGCACGGAGAGGTCTTGGTATGTAA
Organism: Cosmia trapezina; assembly: GCA_905163495.3. NCBI lineage: Eukaryota > Metazoa > Arthropoda > Insecta > Lepidoptera > Noctuidae > Cosmia > Cosmia trapezina. The sequence goes on from LR991020.1 coordinate 7,209,593, forward strand.
AGATGATCACCCATCCACGGACCAATTGCGACTAGCGTAGCTTAACCTGATCGATCGCCTCGTGCGGCTTTTATTACTTAGCCACAAGCCCCCCCTCATATATTATATCACCATCCATACTATCATACTAATATTATAAAGGCGAAAGTTTGTGAGTGTGTTTGTATGTTTGTTACTTCTTCACGCTCAAACGGCTTGACCGATTTGGATGAAATTTGGTATGTAGATAGCTTAAACCCTGGAGACGCGGGTGAAATCCAAAAAAATCTACTTAAGCTGTGTTCCTGATAGAAATTTATGGTATTCTAATCCCTAACTGTAGCTGGCTGGTTTCCCAGTCATGCTCAGTTTTGTCTTAGTCCTACATGTGATATTATTACGTCATCATATAGAAAACATGATGCGGTATTTTATGGTAGATAAGCTACATGATTTGCACATTTTTATCACACGTGTGCCCCGTTATAAAACGGACTTAATTACTGTGTCAATGGACTTGAAGTCTACCGTAAAATACATTAAAAATCGATTACTTAAGTACCGCGTTAAAGAAGTGGAACGAAAAAAGAATGTGCACATTGCATTTATAGTTTTGCAAATACTATGTACGCACGGCTACAGATCAAGCTATACAATTCCAGTATAAGCTGATCTCGCATTGTATTGGATTTCCTTACAATGAGAGGTCAGTCTAAACTGGAAATGTATAGCTTGATGTGTAGCCGTGTGTACGTTTAGCAATTACAGGCTTCAACATAGTTATTTGAACCAAGGACGATTGAAGACATGATTGGCGCTGTAGCTGTTGGTTTGACTTACATCACGGGTTCGACACCCGCGCTGTCAAATATTGCTTGGGTCTATAGGTATCTAAAACCTACTGACCGCTAGAGACCTACACCAAAACCAATACCTAGGTTTTGGTGTAGGTCTCTAGCGGTCTTATTACAAAACGAGGTTTTTCTTCTGTCATGGTTTAAATCGAGCCAGTTTTTGTAATAAGAACTATAGCTGTGATAAAAATACAGTTCTTTAGACAAAACTGACAACTTCGTCCAGTACTAAGTTCTCAGTTTTGTAAAACTTACCTACCTACAACTTATTGTGTCGGAATAAAGTTCGAAATTCAAAAAAGGGTCCATGGTTTAAACCTGGGTTTGAAGATGAACCTTGTTTTGTAAAAAGACGGTAGGTGTTTATCCATGAGCGTCATAGTAGCATAGACCCTCACCCAGATCTGAGGGGCAATTACCGCATTTTTAACGACGTTCGCAATCTCATTTGGGTCTCCGGGTCTCCCTCCATCTGTCAAAAATTGTATAGCGTTTACCTATGGGTCTCCATCTGTTAAAAATTGTATAACGTTTACCTATGGGTCTCCATCTGTTAAAAATTGTATAGTTTACCTACATTTTTGGTATTTGATTGTCGCTGGCATGAGGTTGCGACTTGAATTTGTACGTTTTTAGGCCTATTGGCCTTCAGACCTTTAAAATACCGTGTATGAGAGGTAGTTTTCAAACTTAGAGCACAGCACTAACGTATTACTTACCTATAGGTAGGTACTTTACTGATTAATTACCGTAATAATCAGGATGGCAATGAAAACAAGATTGTCACATGTACTTAAAATTTTATGTAAATTTTTATCTCTCCGAAAAGTATCTCTCATTCCAAGTTTAATATTTAAGTAGGTAAATAGAAAATAAAACTGTAAACAGGTTGGTTATCCTGTACTGTCCCTCCAGTTCTGTTGTGTTGATTATGGCACGCTTCTCCCAGTCTGCTCCGACTTTCAGCATCTCGGTTCACTCATGCAAAGCGATGGCGAAGCAGATCGGATACTGGATGGATCGATGGGAACAATCTGAGAGGAGATTTATAAAACAATGGTTAGAATTACTGTCTTGTATCTATGGATCAGAATGTTGAGCCACAAAAGGAATTAATGACAGGCAAATGCATGCATGGGTATCAACGTGAACGGCGAGTACATCTCACACCTTCGCTTTGTCGATGACATCGTCATATTAGCAGAGACGCTGGAACAGTTAGGCCAGATGCTGCATAGCCTAAATGGAGCCTCTCGGCGAGTTGGCCTCGGTATGAATTTAGACAAGACGAAAGTCGTGTACAATTCACTCGTCTTGCCGAGTCCAATCCGCATCGAGGGGTCGCTTCTTGAAGTTGTGAAGGAATATGTCTACCTAGGGCAAGTCATCCAGCTCGGTAGACACAACTTTGAAAAGAAGCCGACAGAAGGATCCAATTGGGTTGGGCAGCGTTTGGAAAACTTCGTCAAGTCTTGTCGTCACCCATACCGCAATGTTTGAAAACCAACGTTTTCAACCAGTGCGTCCTGCCCGTTATGACATACGGTGCTGAAACGTGGACACTAACAGTCGGGCTGGTCCACAAATTCAAGGTCGCTCAGCGCGCTATGGAGCGGGCTATGCTCGGAGTTTCTTTGAAGGATAAAATCAGGAATGAAGTTATTCGGAAAAGAACCGGAGTAACCGACATAGCTTACAGAATAAGCAAACTGAAGTGGCAGTGGGCTGGCCATGTTTGTCGAAGTACCGTTGGCCGGTGGAGCAGACGGGTCCTGGAGTGGAGACCGCGTATCAGTAAGCGTAGTGTGGGACGCCCCCCAGCTAGATGGACCGACGACCTGAAGAAAGTGGCTGGGACAGACTGGATGCGGAAGGCGGAGGACAGGGTGTTGTGGCGCAGACTGGGAGAGGTCTATGTCCAGCAGTGGACTGCGATAGGCTGAGTTGATTGATTGTTGATTGAATTGCATGCATATTCTATCCATTCGCTTAACACCACACATTTCTCTTAGCATTCTCATCTCAGCTGCATGGCTCAGCTGAGATGAGAATGCTAAGAGAAATGTGTGGTGTTAAGCGAATGGATAGAATAATAAATGAGTACTTACCTATATAAGAGGAAGTCTGAAAATGGCACCGGTGACTGAAAAGTTGTGCGGAAATCGGATGTCATAGTATGGGCATGTGATGCGGAGGACTGAGGAAAATGTCGTCAGAAATGTTTTGAGTATGAATGTGGATGTGGCTATACGCGTAGAGGAAAACCAAAGAAACGATGGATGGACTGTGTGAAAGATGATACTGCTAGAAAGGGAGTGACTACCGAGATGACGACTAATGGAGAGGTATGGAAGAAAAATACATGTTGCGCCGAACTCAATTAAATTCGGATAAGGTCAGGAGAATGATGATCCAGTACTGTCCCTATTCCTCCCCCTGTAAAAATATCGCGGCGATTTTTTTTTTGCGCACTGGATTTTCAACACTGCTTAGCGCCGAGAGTTGAAAATCCAACAGTGTGTTTTTCGACGCGCTGCGATGCACTCTGAACTCTGTTGTTGTTAGGTTGGATCATGTTAGACGCACGGGTTGGATTCTAAATGCTCGGCTCGACACTGAGTTGTAAATCCAATGCGCGATAAAATCCCGCCGCGACATTTTTACGTCCGTGCGAACGTCGGCTTACTTTGGGCGAATTCAACTAACTCTGACAGCTCTTGAACGCGGTTTAGATGGGCTGATCTCGTTCAGTTCATTGGCGAAATTCGCCCTTAAACTCATGGTAGGTTTGTACAAAACTTAAAAATTCACTAGGTATACGAGCGACAAAATAATAGGTCACTTTTGACATTCCATATCGTTTCGTATGCCAAAGAGAGACAAACATAGCGGGACAAAGAGGGACACCCTCATGTCAAATCGGACTTCTTAGATTGACACAAATATATTGACTTATATATTACTATCAATGACCGCATAAAAACAAGTTTCCAATATTGGCGATTTCCTTTATCAGCTGCTCAAACATTCGTAAGTGTTGCTGAATAAATTACCTGCGAACGAGCCAGTCAAGTAGCGCCCCGTGGCCAAATAGTCTGTATGTAATTAATTCACCAATTTAATCTTAAAATGCTGTAATTGAGTGAGTACATACTGAGTAACGCGGTGTCACTCGTGTTTTTTTTTTTAAGTAAATATTTTTTCTGATATGCAATTAAATGATTAATCTTACTTGGTACTTACACCAACATTCGAATTATGATGGACATAATCGTACAAAACAAAATAAGTATCTACTATTGGGATGATTGACGCTGCGGAAGAATTATGACCATCCATTTCAATTTATAAAAATATAAATTGAAATGGATGGTCATAACATAAGTCTTATAAATAATAAGTACGGGGGCTCATGCAAACATTTACCTACTATTAATAGCAGAACAGCCATGTGTCTTACTTTATCAAACTTTCTAAGCAATTGATATCTTATCATCTTTCTGAAACAGCATCTTTCAATACATTGTTACTGCTCAGACTCTATCTAACGGTTGGAAAGGTCAAGCGTTTGTTGCATCAAACAAGAAACGCCACTTTATCCTAACTTAAGGGGATCCGCTATGGTAGCCCGAGAAATTTAAATTTTCTTGCGTTTTTTGAAATTTGCAGGTCCGTGTCAGGTTGTATCTTGATCAAAATAATGATAAGCTACAACAAAAATATGTAGATAGGTATTTACATAATTTTAACCATAAAAATCATCAATAGGTACATCTTTCTAAGTTAAATTTCGTTCGGATTGGTGGATACTACGCATATATTGCCTGTCAGTCAATGTAGACCTAAACCTAGGCAAACACCAAGAGAACTCTACTTAATTGTCCCACTGACCGGCATAGCCCATCCCATCTTTTTACGCCAGTCGTTGAGCCATACCTATTACCTACTTACTCACGACGCGAAAAGATGGGTGTTATAACTTTGAAACCTTGTTCGTCCGTGTACATCCGTTTGTGACATGGTCGCTCCCAAACGAACCGATTTAAATGCAATGTTTTTTAATTAGAGGCTAGATTTACTTCCCACGTTAGTGTGATAACTGACGTTTCAAATCGTCACTGGCGATCAAAAGGTTACTCAAAATAAGCGAAAAAAAAAACCTTTTAACTTTAATAAAGTATAAACAAATTCTCATCTTAAATTACATCTTAATCATTATCACAATGAACGTCCTTGGTCGAGTCGTTCGAAACAAACTGACATTGTAAAAACATTACTAAGCATAGGGGTGTCAAACCAACTTCAAGCTATGCTCCGCTGTGCTGTGCTTTATTCGCTCGTCATAGATTTTAGGCAAGTTAACAAGTGTAGTCAACTGCACCGCAACGTACTATCAATCGGAATCTGAATAATTTTGAAGCTAATCCGTTACTTCATATTTTTTTTGCGTATAATTTGAGTCTTGGACACATCAATAGATCTCAAATTGCAGTTATCGTAGTTCAACTGCACACGCCACGCGACCGCCTGGTGGCAACTGGCAACCCTGCGCTCACCATGCGTTGCACCCACCCCTATAAATGCAATTTGAGACCTATTGATGTGTCAATACGACTCAAATTGAGTTAGACGCGGGTGCTGCCGCGCGTGTTGTGCGCTTAGCGGCGCCCTTATAAATACTCCTTTAGCTTCGTTTACGATCATACACGAACGCCGCGCACCGGTTGCGAGATTACACAAATATTAAAGCACCGCGTAGTATTGCTTAGTGTTGATTAGTCACCCTAACATCGCATTTAATTGCCAATAAGTAATGAGTTTGTTGAACGTTTTCAGTTCAGAACGGGACATGCTGCCGAACAGTGCAGTGACAGACATGGATCTACCTGACGTCACCGATATCTTGGAGGAAACAGAACAGGTAAGGCTTGGTTATTTGAAATTATTACACCGTGGAATTACCTAAGTATAGTTTAATTTAAATGAAGGAAATATAGTTGATTTGTCTCGAGGGTAATTTCTTCGGTAAATGTAAATGTTTATTTAAATTTTAAAATATTATTAAATTAAAAACGATACTATTAGAAACGAATATAATGTTGTTGTTAACGGAAGGCAGCGATGCCACTGCATTGAAAGGCCTTATTCAGACCAGCCCAGACCCAGAACATTTTCTTTTCTTTCTTTCTTTCTTTCAAGTGAGCTGTCAATAGTGTCTATCCCTAGCATCAGGTGACAGATGACTTCACCTAAGTATTCACGGTGATATTTTTACAGAATAGACCGTCTCATCTTCTCGATTCTTTAGGTCTTAGGCTCAGTGTGATAAACACATTTTTTCACCGAAATCAATTATTTATATAAGGACTAGCTTTTGCCCGCGGCTTCGCCCGCGTGGATGTCGGAAAATATCCCACGGAAACGTACTACTGGGATTAAAAGTACCCTAAGTGTTAGTTAATTAAGTGTTAATCCAGGTAAACAATGTTTTCTCGCCCTGCTTATATAGTACCCGAGGAGCGACGCGCGGATTGATATAATATGATTGCTGGAGGATAATAAATCTTAAAACCTATCAATAGTAACGGAATTTATAACCGAACGGATAATTACCAACTCGCATGCCTTTCAAGGCAACTTTAAAGTGAAAAATATAAATCCTTTTTATTCCATATCCCGTGGGAATACAAAAAAATAAGACTACTTAAATGTTACTTCAAGATACGAACTATAACTACATTTCCAATAGGTACCTTAAATCTCTTAAAAAGAAGTACACAAAATTTTTAATATTATTTGTGATTTTTAAAATAAACCCCTAGTTTACCCCTTTCGGGGATGATTTTTTCAAAAATCCAAAAAATAAATTTGAATTTTCATATCTCCAAGTTAAGAAACGCTGGGTTTCTCAAAAAACTTTCACCCACCGTAGATTATTTTTAAGACAAAAAGTAGGCTATGTCCTTCCCCGGGATGCCATCTATAGTCTTGCCAAATTTTATCGATATCCGTGCAGTCTTGTGAATTTTAAAATCATCCCCTAATTTACCCCCTTAGGGGATGATTTTTCAAAATCGCTGGACCACACATGTCTTTATTTCCTACCAAAAGCATAAATTTGTATTTTCATATTCCCAACTTACGAAATGCTGGGTTTCTCAAAAAACTTTCACACCCCCTAGATTATTTTTTAAGACAAAAAGTAGGCTGTGTCCTTCCCCAGGATGCCATCTATAGTCTTGCCAAATTTTATCGATATCCGTGCAGTTTTGTGAATTTTAAAATCATCCCCTATTTAACACCCTTAGGGAATGATTTTTCAAAAACGCTGGACCACACATTTCTTTATTTCCTACCAAAAGCATAAATGTAAATTTTCATATCCCTAAATTAAGAAATGCTGGCTTTGCCATACAAACTTCATCCCCTATATCAACCCCTGTATGATATTTTTTTAAAGCAAAAAGTAGGCTATATCCTTCCTCAGAATGCCATCTATAGTCTTGCCAAATTTTATGGATATCCGTGCAGTTTTGTGAATTTTAAAATCATCCCCTATTTTACCCCCTTAGGGGATGATTTTCCAAAAACGCTGAACTACATATTAATTTTCGTATCCCTAACTTAAGAAATGCTGGGTTTCCCATACAAACTTTCATCCCCTATATCACCCCCTATAGGGTTATTTTTGACACAAAAAGTAGCCTATGTCCTTCCCTAGAGTACCACTTACAGGCTTGACAAATTTTATCAAAATCCGTTCTGTGGTTTAGGCGTGAAAAGGTAACAGAGAGACAGACAGAGTTACTTTCGAATTTATAATATTAGTATGGATGTATCAGAAAGGTGTGGTCCACCATCAAACTGAACAACTTTCTTCATGGGACCGACATCGTAATCGAGAAAAAATTATCAGCTGTCCCGTACATAACTTCAATACCTACTCGACCCAAATGTATGGTACCGTACGGCTGATTATTTTCGGCTGAAACTAGTCGTTGCTGCTTTAAAAGTAGTGTAGCCCAGAGATAACAAATTCAACCATGAAAAACTACAATTTACCGCATTATTGTTGCGGTTCTGGGTTCGATTTCGTTCTTTTGCCAATATTTTTAGATTTATAACCGACAAAAAAATGGAGGAGGTTCTCAAGTCGACGCGTATTTTTTTTTTTTGTGATGATATTCTCGTAGCTGTCAGTCTATCTGAATGTTCATGATGACTCGCCCTTGCGTCATACGGGCCTTCTCGGGAATAGCTGACTTAAAGATTAGCTCATAAGGGTTTCTCGAAAGGTTTAGTTAGGTAGTTAAATAAAGGTAAACAATCTTGATGTGACTTTTTACACAAACAAATATTAAACAAACTACTGTTTAAAATAATGGTTCAATTGATTTAGTAACCATTATTGTTGTATTTACATTGGTTTTTAGTTGATTTTTATTTTTAAACTGAGGTTTTAAAATAAAAAAGATAAAAGACAAATCAAGATTGTTTACCTTTATATAACTACCAAAACCTTTCTACTACAGAAATATTGCTTCATTCCAGGTACTTCGACAATGCTTCACAGAATACGAAATAGACGAAGTGTTCCTCTCATTCAACGGCGGAAAAGACTGCACAGTTCTTTTAGACATGACTTTGAACGTGTTACGTGAAATGTACAAACGTGATGACATTGCAAGTGAACTTAAAGTTGTGTATATTCGTACTAATGGACCGTTCAGGGAAATAGAGACCTTCGTAGAACAGATTAAGGACCATTATGGGGTGACGCTGATGGTGACGGAAGGTGAACTGAAGACTACCCTGCAGAGGCTACTGGATTCTGATGATAGACTTAAAGCAGGTCTGATGGGGACGCGGCGGACGGATCCTTACAGCGAGAATTTGCAGTTTATGCAGGTAATTTTATTTACTACTAGCTGTTGCTCGCGGCTGCGCCCGCGTCGATGTCAATACTTTCCTATTTGAATCGGATTTTGTTCACAATTTCATGGGTTTTAATTTTTTGTTCGGAACCCTAATTATTTTTCTAAAAATAAAAGTAGCCTAAGTTTCTAGCATCAGCTAGTGAATGTCCCGTCAAAATCGGTCCAGCTGTTTCGAAGATAAGCCGGAGACAGACAAAAAATTTAAAAAAATGTTTTTTTGTTATTGTACGCAAGTACAAGTTCGCGAGGCGTAAGCTGAGCTTTGCATTTGCGTTTGAGTGATCACCAAAATTGATCAAAATGTTTGTATTATCGTTTTACGTAAGACCAATCGTCAATCGTCATATCGTTTATAACGATGCGATATGGTTTTGGTCATGGCCTCTCTTATTAAAAGAACAAAAGCCGTTGCTAAAAAGCAGTATAAACCGGTTTTAAACCAAGCAAAGGGACGAATCGCGCTCAATGTGCACTCACACAAATGCAAACCTCAGCTGAAACCTCGCGGACTTACCGTGTTAACTTTCATAATCCATTTAGTAAAAAGTTGTTATTTTGACATTACTAACAAAAACTTCATTTTTATTTATTTGCTTATAATGTAGGTTTAAGTAGATTCTACTAATTAAAGTTATTTGTACCAGTGGCATCCAGTGCATTTCATAGAACTTTCATAAAAATATTTATCCGATAAAAACCTGTCTATACATTTAGAGGCATGAGGAACAGGGAGTAAAGTTCACTCATCCTCCATAGAAAAGGGAGAATCATCCGACCAGACGGGTGTTGTGTCTGGTAGGCTACTGCCCGACGGTTGATGTCGGGACGTTGTATATATGTTAATCGCGTGGTAAACTCTAATTGCGCGATGCAGGTTTTGCGTGACGTCATGTCATTGATGCGTAGTTCATATGTGGCGATACACGTGTACAGCGCTGGGTTGAGGCTGAAGGTGATGACCAGGAATGCGCGTCAGCTGCATGCTGGTGGTCAGGATACCTGTTGAAGCCGTGGATGCTGGCTGGCTGTGTGACTCGCCGCTCGAAAGCTTGAGGAAGTGGTGCTGATGACGTCACGCTGATGTAGTTGCACGAAGGCTGCGCTGATGTTCATGCTCGGGGTCACCAATTTAGAGGCATGAGGAACAGGGAGTAAAGTTCACTCATCCTCCATAGAAAAGGGAGGATCCTCCGACCAGACGGGTGTTGTGTCTGGTAGGCTACTGCCCGACGGTTGATGTCGGGACGTTGTATACAGGGTTACAGGTTAAGTCGACCGAAATCCTTTAAGAGATGGTAGTTTCCATCATTCCTGACTGATTTGACTATGGAACCCCATACCCCAAACTTAACCGTTCTCAAGTTATGGGACTTTGAAGTTTTTTTTATAAAAATCCAGATTTTTTGTCTTTTGTCCCCTTTTTTTGTGTTTTGTATCTCTAATGTTTTTGTTTTTGTATTTTTTGTGTAGCAGATTAGTTGCTTCATTATTTTAAATACAAAAACTGCAAGTAACTGTACCAACTGAGTCATATTAGACGATTGATTGTTAAAAAAAGAAATAAATTTGTGGAAAGTTTTTTATTCTTTGTAAGATATTTTAAAAAAAAGTCTATGATAGTTATGCTGTAGATGTGCTTAAAAATATCTACGGTTCTTCAGCTTTCCGATAAGGTATAATACAACAGGGTATTATTGGATTTTTTTAACAAAAACATTGATGATATGCTACCAGGTAGTAGTAAAAAATAACGATACTTAAGCATCAAATTTAACTTTAGTCAGAAAACAAAATAAAACAATCCAAATAGGTAACAATTGAAGTTTATTATTCCTTTTACAGTACATGTTCCACATGTCCGCCCCTATTTCGCAGGACCTCAGAATGCAGGACAATAGGCGCTGCGAGCAACTTTACGAAATACCGTTATTTTTGCTATTACCCGGGAGTCTTTCATCGATGATTTTTCCGAGAATCCTGATAACACCGTAGCAAATTATACCTTATCGAAAAGCTGAAGAACCGTAGATATTTTTAAGCACATCTGCAGCATAACTGTCATAGACTTTTTTTAAAATATCTTACAAAGAATAAAAAACTTTCCACAAATTTATTTCTTTTTTTAACAATCAATCGTCTAATATGACTCAGTTGGTAAAGTTACTTGCAGTTTTTGTATTTAAAATAATGAAGCAACTAATCTGCTACACAAAAAGTATAAAAACAAAAACATTAGAGGTACAAAACATAAAAAAAGGGGACAAAAGACAAAAAATCTGGATTTTTATAAAAAAAACTTCAAAGTCCCATAACTTGAGAACGGTTAAGTTTGGGGTATGGGGTTCCATAGTCAAATCAGTCAGGAATGATGGAAACTACCACCTCTTAAAGGATTTCGGTCGACTTAACCTGTAACCCTGTATATATTAATCGCGTGGTAAACTCTAATTGCGCGATGCAGGTTTTGCGTGACGTCATGTCATTGATGCGTAGTTCATATATGGCGATGTAGATGCCGCCACATACACATCCAGATTATTAGTAATTGAACGATAAACTGAGTGGTTATAGATAAGTAGGTACTAAATTACGAGAACTCATTCTGTTGAGAGTTTATAATACATACTACATAATATTATGTAGCACTAGCTTCTGCCCGCGACTTCGTCCGCGTAAAATTTCTTGTACCCCCCACCCACCAACCCCGACGCATCGCATCGCAATGCCTGCCCGTGCTATTACTTCGCGCTCGGCTCCTAAGGGCTCTAGCGTGATGTTAAATAGAATATATCTTTCCGCATCGCCTGCATGCGCTATTCCTTCGCGCTCGGCTCCTAAGGGCCCTAGCGTGATGTTAAATATACTATATCCTTCCCCATCGGCTGCCCGCGCTATTACTTCGCGCTCGGCTCCTAAGGGCCCTAGCGTGATGTTAAATATACTATATCCTTCCCCATCGGCTGCCCGCGCTATTACTTCGCGCTCGGCTCCTAAGGGCCCTAGCGTGATGTTAAATATCCTATATCCTTCCGCACGGCCTGCCCGCGCTATTACTTCGCGCTCGGCTCTTAAGGCGCTACCAAAATAAATTGGAGGATTTTTAGTAACCATTTACTTCACTATTGCAGCATGTATGGATTTAATTTTTGGATATATGTTTATTGACTATTTGATTAATACTCTGACTGAAGGAAAACACGATTGGGTTAAATTTCCTCGATAGAATTTAATTCCGAAAAGATCTCTACTTTTTTATGTTTTTTTTCTATAATTCTAAAATTCTAAGTAATTTCATTGCAAAATCACATTTAAAATGTGCGTATTAGGTAATTGAAAATTCTGGCTGAACATAATTTTGATAGATAGCTTAATTTATTTTTAAACAATTTTTATTTCATTTGGCGCTTTTATTTTGGTTCCAGCGCGTTGTTGCGCTCTCTTTTTTTTGCATGTGGAAGTAATTAACTCTGTCTCTTTCTTATTCCCGCCAAGTTCACTTTTTTTGTATCACCTTAAGGGCCCTAGCGTGATGTTAAATAGCCTATATCCTTCCGCATCGCCTGCCCGCGCTATTACTTCGCGCTCGGCTCCTAAAGGCCCTAGCGTGATGTCAAATAGCCTATATCCTACCACATCGCCTGCCCGCGCTATTACTTCGCGCTCGGCTCCTAAGGGCCCTAGCGTGATGTTAATAGCCTATAGCCCTCCTCAAGAACTGGGTTATACAATGCAAAAAGATTTTTTCAAATCCGACTGTAGTTCCAGAGATAGCGCGTTCAAACAAACTAACAAAAAAAAACCGGTCAAGAGCGAGTCGGACTCGCGCACCGAGGGTTCCGTTCCGATTTCTGAAAAAGTGCGCTATTTAGAGACATCGTTTTCTTTTTTCCTGTTATCTTTACATAAACTTGCATCACATAGAATAATTTCAGATTTTTCTCTTTGCAAACTTCGGAGATAAGGGGGGGGGGAACGGTATTTTTTTTTTACATTTTTCATCAAAAGTCGAACACTGTGCGGCCTAAAAAAATAAAAATATGTTTGAGAATGCGCAAACAGCGCTCTTTCATATGATACCCCATATGACCTAGTAGCCCAACTTTGAATTTTTAAGACTCCTTTCAGCCCATGTTGCAAAAAAAATACATATCGTTTTATTTCTTTCTTATTCGCAAAATAGTTAGGTAAATATTATCTAAAACTGTTCCAAATTTCAAGTTGATAACATTAGTAGTTCTTGAGATATCCAGCTGTGACAGACAGACAGACAGACAGACTGAGTCACACCATAAGGGTTCCTTTTTTACCATTTTGGTACAGAACCCTAAAAACAAACTCTTCCGCTGTATTCCACCGACATTTTGCACAACGCCATCTATGGGTAAATTGATAAAACGTCCGCTCTAAACATGTTTGCTCAAGAGGAACCGGTATGAATTAAAGTTATTTTGCGTTTTAGTAATTTTGTATTATCTCCGAAACTGTATGACCAATTGCCATACTGTAAAGGCCAAATCTTATCTCCATGATGTCCTTGTGATCACAAAATATCTTATTTTGATAAGGATTAATGCTTTGTTGTTTAAATAATCATCCAAACGTAAGTATGTCTAAAAAATACTTTTTTAAAACAATAAAAGATGTATAAAAGATAAAATATAAAAGATAGAAATATGGTGTCGCGGACTTTTTTGTAGAATTATTTAAGACGGACCAGACTGCCATACATTGTTATCAATTATAAACAACCGTTTAGGCAGCGCATGCAAAAAAGTCTGTTTAAAGAGGTATTTCTTTCCGACTTGTTAGACAAAACTTGTGATAGCTCGGCTAATATGCATGATATAAATATAATTTATAGCCTATAGCACTCAGGAATAATGTAGCTTTCTACCAGTGAAAAAATTTTTAGAATTGGATCATTAGTTCCGGAGATTACCCCCTACATACAAACTTACAAACTTACAAACTTACAAACTTACATACAAATTTTACCTCTTTATAATATTATTAGTATAGATAATCGGCCTATAATGTTCCCATTGCTGGGACACAGGCCTCCTTTCTGTGAGAGGGAGTGGGCTGCAGTCTACCACGCGGGCCCAGTGCTGGTTGGTAGAAGTCACATGTCTTCGAATTTTTGGTTCTAGGACATGCCGGTTTCCTCACGATGTTTTCCTTTCTCGTTTTGAGAGCAGGGGTGATGAAAATATTTACACAAAGTAAAGCGCCTGGTCGTCTAAAGGTCGTGAGTTCGAACCTGGGTTCTATAACTCTTAACCCGTCGCACGCCAATTAGCAGACACAATAGATTTTTTATTGTTATCTGAACACCTGGTGTGCAATCGACGTTTAAAGAGTTACTTCGCGGCCCCGTCACCACTGGGCCACAATGGACTGAAAGGGTTAAACATCTTCGGTCTTATTACAAAACGAGGTTGAGGTTTTTCTTCTATCATGGTTTAAACCATCGAGCCCGTCTTTGTAATAAGAACCTAGCTTTGACAGAAATACAGTTCTTTATACAAAACTGACAACCGGTCCGGTACTAAGTTGTCAGTTTTGTAAAAATGACAGCTTAATGTGTCGGAATAAAGTTCGAAATTCAAAAAAGGGTCCATGGTTTAAACCTGGGTTTGAAGATGAACCTTGTTTTGTAATAAGACGGCTTGAGTTTCGAGAGATATCTGTAAAGGTTTTATTGAGGTTTGCCTTTCAATAAGACCATAGATAATAATATTATAATCATCATGAACAACTTTTACTATGGGGCGAAACCAGAAATGGCGAGAAAAAAAGCTGTTCCCTACCTACATTTATGTTCAGAAACTTGTCAAAATGTAGGGAACAGCTGATTTTTTTTTAACAGTACGAAACAGCTGTTCAAAAAAAACAGCTGTTCCTGTGCTGTGTAAAAGTAAAAGTTTTTCATAATGATGAGTACAATACAATGACCCCTTAAGAGTTTGTGCGTTATTTAAGTTACACCTTGTATATAATATACTTACTATAAGCAATACATTTTTTTTTTTCTATGATACTGTCTATGTTTGCTAAGTAAGGTTAAATTAATATCAATTTTATTGAACAGAAAACAGACCCGAGCTGGCCACAGATAGTGCGAGTATCTCCCCTCCTCAACTGGAACTACCACCAGATATGGAGTTATACCCTGCAGAGAAGAGTTCCTTATTGCAGCTTATATGATATAGGGTGAGTTAAAAACTCTTACAAGTTATAACCAATGTCGGTAAAATATCTCGGTCATAACTTCGAACAAGCAATAAAGGACATGGTCCAAAAAAACCCAGAATCGATTGGGACAAACTGGGTACCAATAGGTTCATTATAATGCACAATTTACCCCACCGAAGGGGCAATGCCGAAATCGATGGGGTATATGAGCTATAGGCTGACAAAGTAAAGAAAAAACCTTAACTAACGGGTGTTTTTACCAGTTTTTACAATATCAATAATATATTAACGATAATAATGACAGTTGTCCTTGTCCAGTTTGTCCCAATCGATTCTGGGTTTTTGGTCGATACATTTTGGACCATCCCCTTTGGGGCAACCACAATAGAATGGACTGTATATTTTCTACTGACATTTTGTCACTAGAAAATATGTGTTATCTATTAAACTCAGCTCAATATGTACTATGCTCCGCACCCTAATAGAGTAACACACTATCGACGGAATTTGAATCATTTTGAAGCAAATTACTAATCCATTGCTTCAAATGTTCGAAAAATTTGTCTTCTCGACACCGTAAATAACGCAATGAATTGTGTTGAACTGTCAAAATGAAACCGATTCCGATTGATAGTGTGTTACGCAATTAGGGTGCTGTTTTTGAGATGAGTTAAATTAATGCCATAATAAAAATGTGTTTTAATAATTACCTATTAAATTAATATTATTTATTAGTTAGCTAATTGATAACATTTTTCAAAAAAGCATTTTTTCATTAAACATTCTTAAAAATTTGGTTACGTGCGAGCGAGAGAGGTGACAAAATGTGACAGCCCTGTTCACATCACATTGAGTACCCACAATCCCCCCTCTCGAGTCCATTTGTAATAGGTATTTGGTCTGAGGACACTGAAAGTGCTATGCTTGCCAAGGTAGCGTCACAGGCTTAACAGGCAAACGGATTGATATCTGGATTGTAATTAACTGTAAAAACCGGCCAAGTGCGAGACGGACTCGCACACAAAGGGTTCCGTACGCCGTACCATATTATAATGTTTAACAATCGCAAAGATAACTTTGTATTTCATAATGATACTGTGGATTACAAGGTTATTTTTTGCAGTTGCAGAAAATCGACCATATTTAAAAAAATACCTTATGAATCGCCGTTTTTAGTATTTGTTGATTAAATACAGTATAAGGTACATTATAATAGAGCTCGTACAAAAATGGTATAAAATTGACAAATTTTACGGCCCCCTATTTTTTCATTTTAGAAGATAAAAAAATAAAAGTATCTTTGTACTTTACTCGATGGGTTCTAGACAATAACACCCCACACACAGGTTATTTTTTTTTTTTTCAAAATGAAAAGTTTTGTATGGGGACCGTCCCCTTCAATTTTAACTTTATCTACTTTATTTTTATTATTTATTGATATAGTCGTAATAGAAAAACACAATCTGTGAAAATTTCAACTGTCTACCTATTAAGTTTCGTGAGATACAGCCCTGTGACAGACGGACGGATGGACAGCGGAGGCTTAGTAAGTTTGTAGGCACATTATTGAGATACTAGCTAGACTGCCCGCGGCTTCGCCTGCGTGGATGTCTGATTTCATGGGTTTTAATTTTCTTTTTATTGTTTATTTTACATCAAAAGTATAAATACGTTTCAAGTTAATCGGACTGCGCTTTAAAATTCTTGCATACAAACTTTAACATCCCTTAACCCCATTTGAGGGGTAGTTTTGAAAAACTAATAATGACAAACTTTATTACTTACATAAGCAAGTATTTGTGCTAAGTTTCAAGTTCATTAACCAAATTAATAAGATTTTTCATGTAAACTGTATCCCTGTTTCCACGCCCACAGACAGGGGTAGAATTTCAAAAATCGTCTGGGATGTTTCCTTAGCTTGTCTTAAACATTATTTACACCAATTTTCAAGTTAATCAATCCCCAATAAAATCCTCCGCTGTAAAATTTACTACCCCTTTTCACCCCTTAGGGGTAGATTGTTGGAAAACCCTGATACACGTTAGTTAGTCTTCATTTTTGGTCTCAAGTACAAAATCTGAGTTTTGAGTAAATCGGACCGCGTGTTCCAAAATTCCTGTATAAAAACTTTGACACCCACCAATACCGTCTTCTGGGGTCGCGGGATGTTCGAAAGAGATACCGTGGCCCTGCCTTACGCAACTGAAGGAACACGGGTGGGTTTTAGTCAGTAAAAGTATGGCACGCCCTTCCGCTCCACCCAGAGAACGAGAAGGCATTTTGATAATTTCCCATCCACAAAAAAAGGGGGTAGTTGAGCAAAACTAAAAATGATTAATTTTATAATTAACTTAGATGAATATTCGTGCTAAGTTTCAAGTCTAATAACTCAAGAGATAAGTTTTTTCATACAAACTTTCATCCCCTATTTTATTCCCTTAGGGATGGAATTTCCAAAAATTCTTCCTTAATGGACGTTTACACTATATAAGGTATATATGTTCAAAATTTCATGTCTCTAGGTCCAGTGGTTTAGACTGTGCGTTGATTATTATCAGTCAATGAGTCAGTCAGGACTTTGAATTTTATATATATAGATTTACAAGACCATAAACTTCTCATAGGTTTTCCTGTAATCTACAGGTATAGAACTATTTTCTGTATTTTTTTCAAAATTTTAGGCTCAGTAGTTTCGGAGATAAGGGGGGGGGAATGGTCAATTTTCGTCTATTTTCTTAAATAACTTCAAAACCAA
The DNA here is from genome assembly GCA_905163495.3 of Cosmia trapezina. Lineage (NCBI taxonomy): Eukaryota > Metazoa > Arthropoda > Insecta > Lepidoptera > Noctuidae > Cosmia > Cosmia trapezina. The sequence continues at coordinate 7,227,313 of LR991020.1, forward strand.
TTATTTTAAAATTATAAAAAAAATATATTTGAGACCTTCACAGTAAGACCTGTCATTTGATATATCACACGGTACAGTTTGCAAAACTTTTTTTTTAATTGTACTGATTTCCCCCCAAAAGGGACCCCTACATTCAAAATTCATTTATTTACGTTACATGTCCGTGTTTGGGTTACCAAGATACATATGTGTACCAAGTTTCAACTTAATCGGTTCATTAGATTCGGAGCAAATTGGCTGTGACAGACGGACAGACAGACACACGAGTGATCCTATAAGGGTTCCGTTTTTTCCTTTTGAGGTACGGAACCCTAAAAACATACCTAATATGCCTATCCTGTTGACTTTATCCTTTTATCATCTTTTATGGCACAGGGGGATGCGCTAAGGTAGCCCGCGAAAATCAAAATCTATGTGGGTGTACAGTCAGCGTCAATAATATCGGGACGAACAGACTGTTCAAAATGATCTAAACAACTATGGTAAATGAAATATGTATTAACTCAATGACACAAGGAATGTTTCAGAATGAAGACAGTACACGACAACTGTCATTCTGATAAGAACTTTATCCAATTGAGATAGAGTTTAATTTTATTAGTTGTTGAGATCATTTTGAACAGTCTGTTCGTCCCGATATTTTTGACGCTGACTGTACTATTATGTATTTTGTGCCTCTATTGAAAATGTTTCTAATCGCACTTTAATTTACAGGTACACATCAATAGGCAGTGTACAAAACACATGGCCGAACCCCGCACTAGCAACCAAAGACAGTTTCGGTTGCATCTCGTACTTACCCGCGTGGCGCCTATCCGATGCGTCGCTAGAACGGGCAGGTCGCGGCACCGCGCCTAAGATACCCGTCAATGGACACGGAACCTACAGTACGATCAACGGGCACAGTAATGAAAACAATCATATAGGCAATAGCGATCATATACATCCGTCTTGTGTGTAATTTATGGAATGGGCAGTAAACTTCTACTGATTGTATGTGGTGATGTAAATGGTACTACTCAAGTCTGAGAAAACTGCATGTGACGTCACGCGCTGATTCGGGGGGGGGCAACGGGAGCAGTCGACCCCCTTCCCCCAAGCCCCCGGGCTTCCGACCAAACGAAGTTTTAATATTACTAAGTAGTATCCACGAAAATTCTTGAGTTTACGAAAAATGTGTGCCGAAGGTTGTTTTTAAAAGGTTTTGATTTGAGAACCCCCCTCATCTCCATCAGAGAGAAAAATTTGCCCCCTCTTGAGCAAAACCTAGATTACCTAGGTAAGAACTCGCTCATTAGGGCGCAATATATGCTATCAGCCTTGCTGATTAGCAAATTTTTTCATAATCTTGATTAAAAGATAAGCCAATCAGCAAAGCTGATAGCATATTCGTCATTTTCTTTTCTCAGTTCATATGCTCTATCATGATTATGACTAGGGATGCATGGCTACGTGTTTTTGTCGATACGATACCTCTTATAAAAATATGGGCGATACCGACGCCGATGCGCTTATTGAATTTAAATGAAGATAAAATAAATAAAACACCAGTTGGGTTTATTTTTTTAATGAATATTAAAAAAAATACAGACTTAGAATGAGATTATTAGTTATTTAAATTAATAATTAAGGTCAATAATGTTAGTAATTAACATTAACTAATAAGATTTTCTTTAAAAAAGTTTTGTGGAGATAGGCGATTTCGCAAGTCTGTTTGAATGAGCCCTGCTGTGGCAAATAGTCTCAAATGCGACAGAACTCATTTGGAAACCAAAGTATTTCTGCGACATCTTCTTCAAGTTTGGGTATAAGACGTCAATGTTCATTCCTCGTTTGCAACGAAATAGACACGGGCGTTTACATTACTTTTGAAGCTCGAAATTTGAAAAGTATCGTTGAACTGGCAATAAAAATATCGCCGATGCCGATATATCGAGAAACACAAAGTATCACCGATATATCGACATCAGTATCGGTATCGGATGCACCCCTAATTATAACTTATTCGTACAACACTTTTTAATTGCCATGACATTCACATTACCGTTCACTGACGAACATAGGCAACCTAATCACTCTAATTGTGGTCGCATTATTATTTGTTGGTTATAATACTGGTATTCAGCTGCATCCGGTTAGACTGGAAGCCGACCCCAACATAGTTGGGAAAAGGCTAGGCAGATTGATTGATTGATATTATTTGTTGGTTATCACAAGGTACGGTCAGCAATAGAAGTCGGTTAACACTGCTACTTTTCGACATCATCTAAATTAACACAAAATGATTCGATAAACTGCTTTTTTTTTCGTTTAACTGTTATGAGTTAATGTTCTTAAAATTTTAAGTACTTACTTCTGTTCCGATTTGAATTAAATAAATAAATAATTCGCTTAATAATTAACATTAAAAAAATGCAAGGGTTAATCGACTTTTGTTGCTGACTGTACAAGCCAATACTTTCAAAAAATACAGATAAACAAAAAGATACGTACTTCTAACTAGCCTGTACACGTATTGTCTCCTTGCAGAGGGAGGGAGGCTCCCTTTTTCACACAATTCTGTTTGCTGCTAATAGCCGGCAAGTACTTAAAAAAACCTACATGACAATCAGTAGCTGATTACTTTGCTCATTGTAAACGCGTCCTTAGTCCGAATTAAATCTCTAGTAATATTTAATAATAATTATATTTTATCGGGCCGTAAAAGACCCGATAACTACAATTACATAATTACTTTTAAAATAATATTGAACTTGTTAACTTATCAGAACATATTATGTATAAAATATCGTAATTACGAGATAAAAATATATAAACAATATCTTCAAATATACAGGGTAGCATGACATCGACGCCAACCATACCATGTTACCATGGATGGATTCAGTAAATGATTCTGGATCCCGTGCGTTGACATTTTTCGTCGGTTATTAAAAAAGAAGCTGATTCCTACAATAGTTCAATACGTACGCGGTCAAAATGTATTGAACAGCAAATTTTTTTTATAATAACCGACGAAAAATTTCAACGCAGTGGGGTCCAGAATCATATACTGAATACATCGTAACAGGCTGTGCATCGATGTGCCTGCCACCCTGTATTTTATGCAACATTGTAGTGTTACAGTAATCTCTATGTAAATATGGTTTGATGTTATTATTTTTCTTTTAAGCTAAATGTGTTGTCAGAACATTTATTATGTAGAAAAAGAAGAAAAAGCATCCATAATCTTACCCGATAAGAATGTAAGGCGAGTATAGTCGAGAATTGGTCGTTTTTGAGAGCCTAATAATTTTAAATGAGCCTATAGAAAATTCTATAAAACATTATGAAACTTTATCTGAGCATTTGAAATCTACACTTCTACAGGGTGTAAGTGTAAACAGTGGCAATCTTTTAAGGGGTCATTGTACTCATCATTATGAACAACTTTTACTATGGGACCAAACCTGAATTCGCGAAAAAAAAATCAGCGGTTCCCTACATTCTGACGAACGAACATAAATGTACTGAACAGCTGAATTTTTTTTCGCGATTTCAGGTTTGGGTTTACAGTAAAAGTTGTTCATAATGATGAGTCCAATGTCCCCTTAAAATATTGCCACTGTTTACACTTACACCCTGTATTGTTAACGTAGTTACTCTCGAAGCAAGCTGCCTCGAAACAATACATACATATTATTTTCAAATTAAAATGTACTTAATTGTGAACTTCTGCCACTTAATTTTCATCATCATCATCATTTAAGCCGAAAGACGTCCACTGCTGGACATAGGTCTCCCAAGCACCGCCACTTCGACCGGTTCTGTGCTTCCAGCATCCAGCGGATTCCTGCGGCCTTTACAAGGTCATCGGTCCATCTTGTGGGAGGCCTTCCAACGTTACGTCTTCCGGAAGAATTTCCAAACTTAATTTTCATGTCTTTTCTATAAATATCACATGTCGTTTATTCATAAGGTAATTTATTATAGTTGCCTAATTCGTCCCCGTAGTTGGAAAACTAAATAACTCCGATTTTCTAGTTTTGAGATAAACGCGATTTAATTATGCATTATTCCATCTGAACGACAAAAATGGCTATATTTTTGGAACGGAATAAGATAAGTAAATTCCTGTAAGACTCAAACATGCGTCATGTTTTGGATTATTTAAAAATAGGGAAAAGACAAAATTGCCAAAAACGAAGTTATTTAGTTTTCCAAATACGGGGACGCTATGTGCTGTACCTATATTGAATTTAGATAACTGTGATGTTAGTATAATTACGATCGTTCCTTAAATGAAAAATAAATAATATTATGATGTACTTAAATTATTACTATCTATGCAGACAAGTTTTCAGGTTCAAAGATAGGTGATATTTAAATTATAAGTTTTCTGCACGTAATAAATGCACTAAGTTCACCAAGAGCACATTTTATTTTATTGTTTAGAATTGAAAAGCCTGCTTGCACCGCCTTGGTTTTCTAAGAAAGCAGTTCCGTCATATTATAACTGCCGCCATGAAAATCGGTCATTTTACCAGTATTTGACATCAAGTCAAATCCCGTTGCCCAAAGATTTAAATCGCTAGATTTGCCCTCACCGTACTTAGTCACGAGAAATAGTGTCCATACTGAGAAGTGTGAGCTCACACAATTATAAATAGCGTTTCCATGACAATCAAGTGTAGTCACTGCGTCATTGTGTGTCGGAGGTGTCAAAACGAATAAGAAATGCGACTATCGCGGTAGGGCGAATCTAATCTAATTAAATCTTTGCCGCTACCATCATTTTCATGACAGCCGTCAATGCTGCCGTTAGTGGCCGCCACCGCTGTCTGTGTCATCCTCAAACTATTTACAGAACTAGAGCGATGTTTTAAATACGTTTAGCGGGTAAACGTATTTATCAGTTTGTAGTACAAGCGGTCCTTGGTGACTTTTATTTAACACTATTTATGTGCAAATCTAGATAAGGCATGTACGTAACAAGGAGCACCGTTTAATCAAACGCACGTACATCGGACATTTACGATGAACCACCAAATGGTTTTGGTTCACCGCAAATGTCCGCGATGGTACATACAGTCAAGGAATTAAAATGTTAGCACCTTAAGTCGGCGTTCGCACGAGCGTAATAAAATCGCGGCGGGAGTTTATCGCGCACTGGATTTTCAAATCTCTGCTTAGCGCCGGGAGTTGAAAATCCAACAGTGTTTTTCGTCGCGCTGGGATGCACTCTGTTAGGTTGGATTCTCAACGCTCGGCTCAACGACGAGAGTTGAAAATCCAGTGCGCGATAAAATCCCGCCGCTATTTTATTACGCTCGTGCGAATGCCGACTAACACGTTGACTGCCAGACAACAGTCAATACAAAATCTATTGTTTGCGGTCACCGTGTGTCCGCAGTGGCAGTCAATCAAGACTTAAGGTTCATTTTTACTTGCACCTTAATAATTTTTCAAATACGTATTGCCAATATTTTGAATGAAAATGACAGTTCGAAAATGTGACATGCGCCCGCTATGCGGGAAAGGAATGTTTGAATATTGCTTAACATTTTTGTTCCTCTACTTTATGTGGGCGGAATCACAGTATAATAATGATACAGTAGTTTATCTTCATAGAAAAGGGCCGAAACGACGCGCTTCGAAATTTCAGACAGTCTCAGTTAGGCCGTAGGTAATTAATTCAAGGCTCTACCACTACATAAACCACTGTAGCTTCATTACTCTGTGGCGGGACGTACGGGATCCTATACTAGAAAGGTTTAGGTAGTGAAAAAAAGGTAAACAATCTCTTCAATCAATCTCAATCAAAAATCAATCTCTTTTATCTTTTTTTAATTTTAAAACCTCAGTTTAAAAATAAAATGCAACTTAAAACCAGTGTAAGTACAACAATAATGATTACTAAATCAATTGAACCATTTGTTTAAGCAGTAGCTTATATTTTGTTTAGTACAATGTGTTTGTGTAAAAAGTCACATCAAGATTGTTTACCTTTATTTTACCACCTAAACCTTTTTATATAGTAACACAGCTACGCGCGTAAATCGTCTTGTAAGCACTATAAATTATGATTAATTCAAAATGTGATGGTGGCTCACTATTTATTGTAAAATATTTTTAAGTATTTATTAAATTGTATCGTCTTATTTATTTTTCGATAAGTATATTCATGTGACATTAAAATTCATTCGCAGCTTTGTAATTTCAAGCCCAATGTAATTTCTTTGATTCTTTGAAACCCCAGTCTAATAGTAAAATGTTATACATATTTTATTCCATAAGAGACTTCAACTTGATAGCTTTAATATTTTGTGACAAGTATTTAATACTATTGTGCAGCACATTTGTATTTTTTGCTTATTTATTTTCGTAACAATTTGTAAATTGATTCTCGCAATATTATTTTTCTTTGCAATATTATGGCACGGTTGTGTTAGCACTTAATATTCGGTATACTTTTGTTTGAATAAAAACACGTTATTTAGAAAGAAAATATTTTATTTTATTTTTTCACATTTTAAAACAAAAAGTGGCATATTTTTTAATTAAACTACTCTTACCTATATTTACAGTTATTGTCTTAACCAAATTAATTATTATGTGTTATTACCGCTGTTATTAGGTTTCACGTGTTTCCTGATAAACTCTTGGAACATCGCCACATCAGCTGGTTTGTCGTCTGAAACGATAGAAATAATATTTTATTCCTGATCAAATTAATCCAGGGTCTGATGTTGGTCTTGGAGACGGCAAACCCAAACTAATGCTTCTTTGGAGCTTTTAGAAAATTTCCTCAACCTTGTCGCATCGATAGTAAACAAAATCGTGATATTTTACAGGGTAAACGCAAAGCGCCTAGAAAGTTCGAAACTATGACTATCCGGCTCGAAGGACCAATTTGTAAATCAGATTGGATTAATTGGTAAATGCTAAAACGCAACTAAGATTATAGAGTTAGTGAACTCATTTCAGTAAACTCGCGAGTTTCTTGCCGGTTCTTCTCCATAGAAAACAACAAATTAGGTCTGTGACATGAAATATTTTTCATTTAATTTAATCATGTACAATGCTGCAAAGTTCTTTTGGCGCGTGACCAAAATCGCTACTAACGCCGCCATCTTGTTTTGTCAATACAATTTCTGTGACAATTTAACAAATGTTTACCAACAACTTTTCAATGTCATTTATGCGCCAGAAGATCCTTTTAGCACTCTAGGTACTGTATTGACATACCCGTCTCCGGCTGATTCTCCGTGCCCTCCTCGTCGCTAGAGCTTTCATTGGCAGGATGTTTGAGGTACATGTCACTGATCTCGCGACCTCCCGACACCTCTTCAATGAGCTTCTTTTTGTCTATCACTGTATCATCTGGACCTGGTAACAGAGATTATAATGTTTCGAGTTATAAGAACAAAAAGAAGAATTTTTGAATTTATTCGGTATATAGTGGCTATTCGGACATCGAAATGGACCTTAATTCTAAAATAAATTTATTATTTTCGTCATAATAATAGTGGTCATTAAGTATTTTGAAACAAACCTTTGTTTTTTAATTCTTCTGCACTTCGTTTCTCCTCTTCTAATTTTTCAGCGCGCATCTTCAGCCAGTCTGCTTTGTATTCCCTAAAATAATAAAATTTAACCCATTACTTTATTTATCTAAATTAAAAAGAAAATTACTGTGAACGTGTGGCGACAACCAACGTGCCTGTATGAACAGACTTATGAACGTAAACGAAACAAAAGGAGTAGGTAAGGATCATAGCAGTGGCGTTCTGTAGTTCCTGGCTTCCCCATTGGGTAAAAGGCATGAGTTTATGTACGTGTGTATTATTGTATGAACCTACTTTTCGTATTCTTCTGCAGCATCATCAACCAACTTGAAGAATTCATCTAAACCCTGAAAGATAGAACAAAAATGAGATCAAATCACGAAAATAAAATAATCCCTCTAAGGAAAGGAAAATCATAGAACATTTCCTTTACTACTCATTATCCAGGTTATTTCTACTATTTACTGATATATAACCAGTGCCAATAAACATGGCACCTGGCTCGAAAACAAAATTTTATCTAAACACTATGTTTTGTCACGTTTAGAGCATCGTAAAGTAGTATGATATGAGAAACTACTCGGCGCAAATTAAATGTTGATATTCAAAAAACTAAAATAAATCTCAAAAATTTTTTGCACTCAGTTCTTTAAACGTAATTCATTCGAGCCAGCCATGGGCTAGGAATTATTCATAGAAATCAATCTTCTTGGTTAGGGAAAAGAAAAAACTGTATAAAACTCGATTGCCTATCGTTTTATAAGTGAAGACTTGTAACTGCCTGACAGATTTTTACTCCGTTTTGTTTAGCTGTAGTCTTCCAAAAATGAATACTAACATCACCAGTATGTGCACTAACACCGCAGCACCGTAAGTCCGAGTAGAACGTGTCAAGTGCGAGCGCCATGGACCGCGTCAAGTTCCCAATGTACGTGTTCCCGCCTTCCGTCTCGCTCTCGCCCTCGGCATCTAGCGCCTCTTGGAACGCTTCGAAGTCTCGCATCCATTCCACTGCGTACGCGTTGTCAACTACGTCTGTCTGAGAAATAATTTAGTGTTTACTAGCTTTTTCCAGCGGCTTCGTCCGCGTGGATGTCGAAAAATATCCCACGGGAACGTACTGCCGGGAATTCCTTCCTTATTCCTTATTATAAAGGAAACCTCTACAAAATTTCAGCTTTCTAGGTCCAAGGGTTTGGGCTGGGCGTTGATGAGTCAGTCAATCAGTCGTCAGGACTTCCCTTTTTATTTATACAGATTTTTGAGGCAATAGGCTCGCCCCCTATAAATGATAAATGATTTATTTTCTGTAAGTAGGTTTGTACAAACACTTTTACACATCAATCATATTTTTATAAACTAGATGAGGTCGGCGTTTCATATCTGACTACTCTGAGAAGAAAGGCCGAAACAAACTCAAGAGGTCACAGTCTCTTTTAAAGTCCAGACATAATCTTGGTCAAATCAAGTGAAGCCCGTGTAGATCTGTGTCTGATATGGTGTTTTGAGGAAAGAACCACACAGATTGAGTGGACCTGTCCAGTCAGTGCACGCATTTGTCAGTAATCGTGCAGCTCAACTCAAAACTTAAGGAGCTCAACAATTCGACGTTACATAGAACTTAAAATTACTGGCTACATATCAAGCTATACATTTATTACAATGAGAGGTCAGCTTATGCTGGAATAGTATAGCTTGATATGTAGCCGTGTGTACACATATCTCTGCCTGTGGTGCGCAGTGTTCCATGCGCGCCTTTATGAGAGGATGTGGGCGACACTTGGTGATGAGACCCGCTAGGCAGCCTTGCCTTGAGGAATTCACAAATGACAGCGGGGACCAATGGCTTAATGTGCTTTCCAAGGCATGGAGGAGTCTCGGTATGTAAAGATGGTCAGCCATCCACGGCCCAACCCCGGCAAGGGTACCTTAACGTGACGGATCGATGCGTACGGCTGTTATTACTTAGCTACGAGCTTTTCTACTTAGCCATTAGCTCCTCAACACAAGGACAACAATTCAAAAAACACTTCACTCACCTTATTCATAACAACTATGAAAGGCAACCTTGTCTTGTACAATATTGAGCATGCATACAGCATATTGGACATAAACGTGACGGGTGACACACTGCGGACTGTGTCCATTACATATACAACTATGGTAGGACAAGTTGCTGCCAATGCTTCTGTTACTATTGTACCTGAAGCTGACCAGGTGAACACTTCTATTTGACCTGAAAATAAATTTAAAAGATTCAGTAATGCTTTTAAATAGTCATAGTATTATTTCAAATGGAATCATTATTTTAATAAGTTAAGTACTAAAAATCCCACAATATTTATGTAACATTTGCATGACGCTCGGCCAAAGCACATTCATAACTCAGATAGACCAAATAAAATGTCAAACAACACAAGATAATTAATGCTATGTCAATGACTGACACTGCAACACACAGTGGCCGCAAACATTGACTGCCACTGCAACACATGGTGGCCGCAAACATTGACTGCCACTGCAACACACGGTGGCCGCAAACCATAGATCTTCTATTGTGTCTGTTGTCTGGCAGTCAAGACTAAGTGTTACCAAACATATTAAATGTTATTTTCTTCTTTACTATAAGAAATAGGTAAATAAAAAAACAAAACTCTTTTATTTCGGACCCATAGGGATAGTCCATTTGTTTACTATACACACAGTGGCATGTTACATCCAATGTCCCAGTATGGGGCAAGCAAACAATGCAAAACATTGGTAGGGATCAGTAATAACAGCCGCACGGGTCGATCCGTCAGGTTAAGCTACGCTTGCCGGGGTTGGTCAGTGGATGGGTGACCATCTTTACATACCGAGATTCCTCCGTGCCTCGGAAAGCACGTTAAGCCGTCGGTCCCGGCTGTTATTTGTGGTTCTTTGACAGTTGTTACGGGTCGTCAGAAGCCCGAAAGTCTGACAACCAGTCTTACCAAGGGGTATGGTATTACCCAGTAACTGGGTTGTGGAGTTCAGATAGGCAGTCGCTCCATGTAAAATACTGGTATTCAGCTGCATCCGGTTAGACTGGAAGCCGACCCCAACATAGTTGGGAAAAGGCTAGGCAGATTGATTGATTTTGGTAGGGATAAAACATTGGATGATAAGAATAAAAATATTGGTACCTGGTGTATCAATAATACAGTACTTATGTTTCTTTCCGGCCTTCTCTATCAAATCCACAACTTGTCCGAACTTTGTGGAGAATAAATTCAGAGCTGTCACTATACCACCGTTGGGACCGAGCCCGTATTGTTTCATGACCTCTTTGTAGTTCACCGTGTCTCTTATATCTGAAAATGATTATACTAGATATTACAAGCCAGAGGATTGAAAATCCTTGTATTTATTCATCAGTTTTATAACCAAGGAGTATGTAAGGATCGTAGCGAATGGTTTTCTGTAATTTCCGCCTGGCCATGAGTTTATGTATTCTATGTATTTATAGTCAATTATTTAATCAATCTCCTGCCCTTGCAAAGTTATTAGAGGTTATAGCAGAATATATGTTTATAATGCTTATATTTAACTGGCTGACCCGTCATACTTTGCCCTGACAAAATTTCAATTTCCATTTCTTGGCTGTTTCTTTGGGTTTTTCCTAATTTTCTTTTTCCCTAAACCACCCCGTCAATAAAAAAAAATTCAAATCAGTCGAGCCATTTCCAGTTTTTGCCAGACTAATGCACGGCAATTGATTTTTATACAGTATATAACATATAAGATAGACAGATTAATACTCCTAATAAAAGAAATATTCTACATTTCAAGAATTTTATTGGATTGTTATTGCATGTCTATGTTGAATGCTTACCAATGTTAGCAGGATAAGGAACTTCCCTACACGCCGGATCCAAGTTAATCAAGTAAGGTCTGGAGCCATCCACGACCTTATTGGAGAGCCGTCGAGTAAACGAAGTCTTGCCAGCACCAGCCATACCTAATTAAATACCAAATATTTAGTAATAAAGCCTGTTAAACTGCAAGACAACAATATGAGACAATCCTAACCTAAAATGATCAAACATATCGGCTTCTTTGAGTCTTCCTCCATTGCTTCAGGCTTAGATTCACTTGTAGACATTTTTCAGTTTTGTTATAAGGTTTACTTATAAATGTTATCTTTAGAATTTAGATTTACAGTATTTTCTGTTTACGAAAAACTATGGAATGATCTGAATGAAATTGACAAAATGAAAACTGACACTTGACAATATTGACATTGACAGTCACAGATTATGGCTACATAATAGGGCTACATTAAACCATCTGTCTTCGCCATAATCGCACACAGCGCAGCGCTCACATCAATAATTTGCGTTCCAATTTAGATATCACGATTATGACCTTATTATGACTGCTGAGAGCTGTCAACAATGGGAACTTGGGAAGGAACGGGCAAAGCTAATTTATTATAGATGACGCCATTGTCGCTGGTGCTTGTCAGCTGTGGCAAGGAAACGCGCTATCACTAAAAAAGCAATGTAGTACAGGAGGTGGCGGCGGGCGGCGCGGCGCGTCAGATTGAAAAAGTAATTTTACACCGGCTACGGCGGCTACATACCAAAAATAGTTTTTCATTAGCGCATTATGAGATCTGAGGGCCAGCTGCTCCAAACTCCAGACCAGTCAAGAGCGAGTCGGACACCGAAGGTTCCGTACCTACCATGATTTATATGTAGTTTTTGTTGATGATTTCTGAAAAACTGTGCTATTTAGAGACATCCGTTTTATTTTTCCTGTAATCTATACATAAACTGCCATTACATAGAATAATTTCAGATTTTTCTCTATGCAAACTTCGGAGATAAGGGGGAACGGTATTTTTTTTTACATTTTTCATCTAAAGTCGAAAACTATGCGGCCTAAAAAAAAAGAAAAAAATATTTGAGAATGTGCAAACAGCGCTCTTTCCTAAGATACCCCACATGCCCTAGTAGATCCACTTCGAATTTTTAAGACCAACTTTCAGTCCCTGTTGCAAAAAGTATATATTTTTGTTTCTTTCTTATTTGCAAAATAGTTGGGCAAACGTCATCTAAAACTGTTCCAAATTTCAAGTTGATAGCATTAACAGTTCTTGAGATATCCAGCTGTGACAGACAGACAGACTGAGTCACACCATAAGGGTTCCTTTTTACCATTTTGGTACGAAACCGGAACCCTAAAAAGGACTTATCACACCTTGAGAATCGCATCTTCTTCGGCGCTAATCGAAGTAGGTACAGCCTCTTCGCCCTTGCGTAATAAGGCGCACGCACCATGTGATGTGAGCCGTAGCGGCCGAGGCTGGACGCCGAAGGGGCGACCACAAGCCGGGGTGTAGGATAAACCGGTTTGGCCTAGGACAAACTAGTTTGGCCTGAAATCTGGTTTGAGCTGGTAACTGTGATTGATCGGTGATTATAAAGGGCGACTTTGAAAACATGCGACAAAATTTAAGGGGGTGTTCTACGCATCAATATGAACAACTTTTACTATGTGAACAATTTCGAATTCGCAAAAAAAATCCGACCTTCTTTTACAAAAGGGTCCAATACCTTTAACTATAATATGGGAAGGTAATTTTTTTTTTGCGAATTCTATGTTGGTCCCTTAGTAAAAGTTGTTCATATTGATGCGTAGAACACCCCCTTAAATTTTGTCGCATGTTTTCAAAGTCACCCTGTATATGTCAGTGCGGTCCCGGCTGTCATTCGTAGATCTTTGACAGTCGTTACGTACGTGTATGTAGGTAGGTTTCATAATCCGTACGTTCAAAGTACATCTAAGACTATCTCATACATTTTATTAATCAGAAAATATGTAAGGTCTGGCGTCTCTGGGATCTTGCTCTACAAGATTTCAACTATGTACAGTCGGCAACAGAAGTCGATTAACACTTGTGTTTTCTAATTCTTAATTATTGGGAAAATACTTCACTAAAATCGGAACAGATGTAAATTTTAAAGAAAATGAACTCTTATCTAATAAATGAAATGCTAAAAAGCAGGTTATCGTATTATTTTGTTTAATTTAGATGATGTCAAAAAGTAGCTGTGTTAACCGACTTCTGTTGCTGACCGTACAGTCAACCGCACACCACTTGCACTACGAAAATCGCCCTTACTGCTACGACATAAAGGCAACCAAAAGCTACTAATGCTAGCTTTATAGCATAAGTAGTTGCAGTAGTTGAGTCTTGAGTTATTTTGTAGCGTGTTTGTTTTGTGTTTTACTCCTCTGCTAGACAAGTGCCTGTGCTTTCTTCTTCACTACCCTCTCAACAATAAAACAAAAAGAGTAATAATAAAATATTTTTATTAATAACTAAAAAACATTAGTTTTAACATTAATATTCACATTTCAAATCACAAAGTAATAACAAAGTAAATACAAGTTTCCAGCACTGCATGTAAATATTTGACCGTTCAGTGGTCAACCTTATTATTGCGCGACTGTATGTAACTATACCTGGTAAAAAAAATCTGGCTTGAATTCCATCATGACGAAATTCGAATACTTAAGTCTGATGCGTGATGCACGGAATGATTGCACTTCACTTTGTGCAATATTTCGATGCGTAGATACATATACCACTTTGGTATGAGAATATTGCTCCACATACAAACATGGGGCCGCCCTTAGACATTTTTACGCTGTGAAATTAACAGAAATAGACCTTTTTTACGCTGTGAAATTATAAGAAATAATATATACTACAAAATCTTGAATAATGTATTCGTCGTCGTAGTAGACCAATGGAGATATTGATAATATTTTGTCAAAGTGGTAGTACATCGTGCAGACTTTTTTATTATGACGACATCAAATCAAATCCGTCAATTTTGAGCTGACATTTTTTTGCAATTTTTCTTAATTAACGTTTTTTTTTTTTTTCATTACCTATTTATTGGTTTTGGTTTCGAAACCCGGGTTTTTTTAATTTCAACATCCTCAGTAGCAGCGTCCCTACCAGGAAACCTGGCCGACGCCCGATGCAAAATGTGGCAGGGTACTCTCCCTGCACCCGCTCAATACCAAGCTACCTACCACCAAGCGAGCCTCTTCCCGCAAGGTCCAGCCTTCCGTAGTCCACTTGGAACTCTGAACCGCTTCCGAACTCAAGTGGGAAGATGCATCTATACACCCTCGCAAAGTGGGGCTATCTGCACGCTACGGCAGCAGGGTGTGGATATGGAGAACATTGCAGTACTTTACCTGGCAAAACTATTTTTGACCCCCTTAATTTGGCTTATTTGGCGACACGGTTGGCGCAGTGGTTGAGCGATTGACTGCTGCTCAGCATGTCGCGGGTTCGATTCCCGCACGGAACAAATATTTGTACGACCTACAAGTATTTGTTTCGAGTCTAGGTGTTTTTCTATCTATAATATGTATGTATTTACAAAAAAAAAAATTGTATATAAGTAGTTTATCAGCCATCTCGTTACCATAACACAAGCATTAGGTTGCTTAGCTTGGGACTAGATGGCGTTGTGTGAAATGTCCAAAAATATTTATTTATTTATTTATTTATGTGCGACGATACCATGGAAGTGGCGAAGATTTGGTCCAACAAAATTTAATACGGTGTCGTACCATCAACACGTAGAAGAAGAAGCAGCTCAGGTCAGAGTCAGGATTTGAGCACATCTAGCTTGGCATTTCATATCTCCTCTTCACTTTGTGCACAAGTCTTCGATGCGTGAATAAAGCAGCTGAATATATGAATGTTGCTCCACAATCTTTGCAAACAAGAGGTCGATAGCCTAAATGTTTGTTTATATGTTGCTCTAGAGTTTTTTTTATCTGTAAAATTCAAAATAATTCAGTTTAAAATCTAGAAAATATATTGACGGCGTAGTTTGTAAAGTTTGTAATGGACATCAAGAAGACTAAGCAGTTTTTTAATGAACCAATCGAGAAGTAGTCTATATGTTTTATTATGACGACTAGACAAGTGAGGTGCGCGGGCGTCGTACATTGATCAAGCAACACTATCTCATCTTGCTTGATCAATTTACGACGACCTAATACAGAGATGCAATTTGCAAAATAAACATAAGTCGCTCCATATAAAAAATACTGGTATTCAGCTGCATCCGGTTAGACTGGAAGCCGACCCCAACATAGGTGAGAAAAGGCTAGGCAGATTGATTCTCTCGACCCATCACTACATAGGACTTTTATCATAACTGGTTGAACTTGAATGTGATATAATAGTAGACTAGTACACCCTTGCCTATGCCTTCGGAGAATACGGGTGTATTTGTTACGTTCATATTAAGATATAAACGCTTAGACAGATTTCCTGGTAAATGACAAATAATTCTACACTTTCTCTCAGCCGAACTCGTGGCCACGAAACTAAATATGTTATATTATTACTTACAGAGAATGATTTTCCACAATATTCACATATCTTGGGTTTGACCTGAGGCTTTTGTCCCTTGTGCACGAAGCGAATGTGTCTGGCCAGAAGTACTTTATTTTTACTATCCTTAAATGAAAATATTACAAATTAATTTAAGAATAGAGGCAATCAATAAGTTTTTGTCATCGCTGTTCATAAAATACTATCAATTTATAACTAAAGTGTTATGAGAATTTGATCCTTATTACTACTAGAAATTTTACAACTGTCAGATGTCACGAACGCATTCTCTCGTCAGCCTGACTGTAGACTATAATGGATAAAGTAAGAAATTAGTATAATATAAAAGGAAGTTTGAAAGTGGCGCCAGTGACAGAAAAGTTGAAAGGAAATCGTTTGGCTTGGTATGGGCATGTGATGAGGAGAGACGAAACGCATGTGACTAAAAGAGTGATGAATATACAAGTTGATGGATGGAGAGGCAGAGGAAGGCCAAAGAAAAGATGGATGGATTGTGTGAGGAATGACATGAAAGAGAAGGGAGTGAATGATAGCGTGACGGTTGACAGGGGAGAATGGAAGAAGAAAACGTGTTGCGCCGACCCCAAGTAACATGGGATAAGGGCAGGAAGATGGTGACTAATACATATTATGGATATTCGTCGAAATAAGTAAGCATACAACAATACCACTCACCTTCTTACAAATATCACACGTATACTTAATTCCACGAACTTCTTCGAGATGATTATTCAAAGCGGCCTGCCCCATAAAATATTTGTTGCAATGATCACATTTAATGCTGTGGACAGTGATTATTAATTGAAAACTTGTTAGAAACATAAAAACTTTTTACAAAAAAAAAAAAACCACCAACTTCCAAAAAGAACACTACAAAGTGAAAAATAACTTTAATTTCGGAAGTCGGTGTCTGGTTAAATGTATTTTACGTTTTTTGCCACCGACTTCCGAAATTAAAGTTATTTTTCACTTTGTAGTGTTGTTTTTGGAAGTCGGTTGTATTTTTTTTTTGTAAAAAAGTTTTTAATTTTTACTTTTTAGTTGTGGTACTTACCCTACACAAATTATAATACACTACCTGCAAAATAAACTAGAACATTACCCACATAAAAGTGGTGAAAAAATACGTATATACACTAAAAACTACCCAAGCTAAGTAAATAAACTTTATACGGGACCAACTTTGAGGACTCTCGAATAAAACAATTTTTTTTCAAATCGGACGACTCTGTAAAAAGTTATGCGTGGTCAAAAATAAAAAATTAAAAAAAATATATATATATATCCATACTAATACTAACATCCATACTATATACTATATACTATAATATACTATATATACTATATACTATATATACTATATACTATATATATATATAATATTATAAATTCGAAAGTAACTCTGTCTGTCTGTCTGTCTGTCTGTCTGTCTGTTACCTTTTCACGCCTAAACCACTCAACGGATTTCGATAAAATTTGGCAAGGCTATAGATGGTATCCTGGGGACGGACATAGGCTACTTTTTTTTCAAAAATAATCCTACAGGGTGTGATATAGGGGATGAAAGTTTGTATGGGAAACTCAGTATTTCTTAAGTTAGGGATGTGAAAATTAAAATGTATGCTTTTGATAGGAAATAAAGAAATATGCGGTTCAGCGTTTTTGAAAAATCATCCCCTAAGGGGGTAAAATAGGGGTTGATTTTAAAATTTACAAAACTGAATGGATTTCGACAAAATTTGGCAAGGCTTTATATAGCATCCTGGGGAAGGCCATAGGATACAATTTCTTTCAAAAATAATACTACAGGGGGTGATATAGGGGATGAAAGTTTGTAAGGGAAACCCAGTATTTCTTAAGTTAGGGATAACAAATTTATGCTATTGGTAGGAAATTAAGAAATATGCGGTTCAGCGTTTTTGAAAAATCATCCCCTAGGGTGTTAAAATAGGGGTTGATTTTAAAATTTACAAAACTGCACGGATTTCGATAAAATTTGGCAAGGCTTTATATAGCATCCTGGGGAAGGACACAGGCTACTACTTTTGGTCTTAAAAAATAATCCTACAGGGGGTGATATAGGGGATGAAAGTTTGTATGGGAAACTCAGTATTTCTTAAGTTAGGGATGTGAAAATTAAAATGTATGCTTTTGATACGAAATAAAGAAATATGCGGTTCAGTGTTTTTGAAAAATCATCCCCTAAGGGGGTAAAATCGGGCTTGATTTTAAAATTTACAAAACTGCACGGATTTCGACAAAATTTGGCAAGGCTTTATATAGCATCCTAGGAAAGGACATAGGATACTTTCAAAAACAATAGTACAGGGGGTGATATAGGGGATGAAAGTTTGTAAGGGAAACCCAGTATCTCTTAAGTTAGGTGTAACAAATTTATGCTATTGGTAGAAAATTAAGAAATATGCGATTCAGCATTTTTGAAAAATCATCCTCTAAGGGGTAAAATAGGGGTTGATTTTAAAATTTACAAAACGGCACGGATTTCGATAAAATTTGGTAAGGGTTTATATAGCATCCTGGGGAAGGACACAGGCTACTTTTGGTCTTAAAAAATAATTTTACAGGGGGTGATATAGGGGATGAAAGTTTGTATGGGAAACTCAGTATTTCTTAAGTTAGGGATGTGAAAATTAAAATGTATGCTTTTGATAGGAAATAAAGAAATATGCGGTTCAGCATTTTTGAAAAATCATCCCCTAAGGGGGTAAAATAGGGGTTGATTTTAAAATTTACAAAACTGCACGGATTTCGATAAAATTTGGCAAGGCTAGATAGCATTCTGGGAAAGGACATGGGCTACTTTTTGTCTTAAAACATAATCCTACAAGGGGTGATAAAAGGGATGAAAGTTTGTATGGGAAACCCAGCATTTCTTAAGTTAGGGATAAAAAATTTATGCTACGAGTATTGGTAGGAAATTAAGAAATATGCGGTTCCGCGTTTTTGAAAAATCATCCCCTAAGGGGGTAAAATAGGGGTTGATTTTAAAATTTACAAAACTGTACGGATTGCGATAAAATTTGGCAAGGCTTTATATAGCATCCTGGGGAAGGACATAGGCTACTTTTGGTCTTAAAACATAATCCTACAAGGGGTGATAAAAGGGATGAAAGTTTGTATGGGAAACCCAGCATTTCTTAAGTTAGGGATATGCCCTATGTTTTCCACATGAACGTTCTCATGGGATATTTTCCGACATCCACGCGGAAGAAGCCGCGGGCAAAAGCTAGTATATATATATATACGTGTTGAATTGAGAACCTCCTTCTTATTTAACCAAAAATTCGAAGACATGTGACATTCTACCAACCCACACTGGGCCCGCGTGGTAGATTACAGCCCACTCCCTCTCGAAGAGAGGAGGCCTGAGTCCCAGCAGTGGGAATTCTACAGGCTGATTATGTTTAAATAAAATAAATATTTGTAGAAATATTTATATTATTTATAAGTGGCAGTACAACATCGCATAATCGATGCGGCAATAAAATGACACAACGGATATTTCTATTTAATCTCGTGTACAGTCGCGGCATGAAAAGGTTGCGCACCTATCTTTTCCTTCTACTTGCAACATGGACGAGCGTAATATTTGCCAACCGTACAGTCCGGCCATCGAGTGAATGCGTACCTGACAACTGTCAGTTGGGCAATTTCTAGTAGTAATAAGGATCAAATTCGCAAAATACATATTCGTTAGTATGAAACTGACGGGTATCAAGTACCTACGCATTCTCTTTACGGCCGGACCTTTTTGTTTTGTGAGCATGTTGGTGACAACATGCAATAATTATCATGTGTATGCAACAAACAATAGTTGTTTAGTGAAAACAGAGCCGTGTGCGTAAGTACTAAAGCTTATTTTTCCGTTACCTAAGGTGCAGCGCAGACGACAGACTATCCGTGACGCACTTTTTAGTCTGTAAAAATAGAACCTAACTAAGCAATTATATGCAGTAACGCACATGACGCGCAAAAAATCCGTGTCATTCTGTCAGATCGCGCCGCGCCATACAAAAGTGCGCGAAAAAAATAGAACGTTTGCTTCAACACGCGCTAACGCAGACGGCGCACACTTTTGGTATCGCACAAAAAGTCTGTCGTCTTCGCTGCACCTTAAGTGGGGGACATAGCGTCTACTTTCCTACAGTTCAGTCGACAGAATGATCGAAGA
Source organism: Cosmia trapezina (assembly GCA_905163495.3). Lineage (NCBI taxonomy): Eukaryota > Metazoa > Arthropoda > Insecta > Lepidoptera > Noctuidae > Cosmia > Cosmia trapezina. The sequence goes on from LR991020.1 coordinate 7,247,468, forward strand.
TGTGCGTCGTGTGTGTTGAGTCTGCGTACAATCCGCGACGGACTTTTTGTGTGCCATGCAGACATTTTAAGCGCCACAGACTCGATCGCACAAAAAGTGTGTCGTCTGCATTGCACCTAAAAGAGATGGTGCTAAATACATACCGTGAATTACATCATCGTCGTGAATACATACCCAACTTTTTCAACCGTGTTATGTTTAAGACTGGTTTTGAGGTGAAGATTGTAGCTTTTCTGATTCTTGTAGATTTTTTTACAATCAACACAGTATGCGCTATCTTCGCCCTAAAAAAAAAAACCGGTCAAGAGCGAGTCGGACTCGCGCACCGAGGGTTCCGTTCCGATTTCTGAAAAAGTGTGCTACTTAGAGACATCGTTTTATTTTTCCTGTAATCTTTACATAAACTTCTATCACATAGAATAATTTCAGATTTTTCTCTTTGCAAACTTCGGAGATAGGGGACGGAATAGGAACGGTATTTTTTTTTACATTTTTCATCAAAAGTCGAAAACTATGCGGCTTAAAAAAAAAAAAAAAAATGTTTGAGAATGTGCAAACAGCGCTCTTTCATATGATACCCCACATGCCTTAGTAGCCCCACTTTAAATTTTTAAGACCCCTTTCAATCCCTGTTGCAAAAAAAACATAAATATTTTTATTTCTTTCTTATTTGAAAAATAGTCGGGTAAACGTCATCTAAAACTATTCCAAATTTCAAGTTGATAGCATTAGTAGTTCTTGAGATATCCAGCTGTGACAGACAGACAGACAGACTGAGTCACACCATAAGGGTTCCTTTTTTACCATTTTGGTACGGAACCCTAAAAAGAGATAAAGTTTAATTTTCTTAGTTGTTGTGATCATTTTGAACAGTCTGTTCGTTCCGATATTTTCGAGGCTGACTGTACATACAAACGTGGTTTAAAATTGGCAACTTTTAAGATGAACGTCAAGATGACGGGACCCCACCTGGTTAGATTATGCCCGCCTGGTTGTGATTAAGATTTAGTACAATATTTCTACTAATTCATACTGTCATAATAAAATTCTACACTCATAAAATTTCAAAATATTCTACAAAGAAAGTGGTCCCGCTATTATGATATCAAAATGACGGGACCACTATTCAATTAATGAAAAACACATGGCGTGATCTTAAACTGTACACACCAAATTTTAATACGATTTAGTACGACTACGTTTGAATCGTTATTATACTTTTAAAACTGTAATTTCAATGAAAAAAATGCTTTTTTAAAACAAGAATGCTGCTGTTTCGCTTTCCAATCTTGACGTACAAAATGCTAAGACGATAACAAAAACGGCGGCGGATAGATTCGTTAGGTAAAAAAATATACTGGTCAACTTACAGTGTCCTCGTGAGTCTTCATGTGTTTATCTAAATAATTCTTTCTAACCTTCTTCTGGCATACAGGACATTCTGTCGTATCTCTTTCATGTGTACTAAAAAAAACAAATAAAAAACACATTGATGCGATATGTTTTAATTGGAATGGCAAAGTAATTCTGTACTCCAAAATTAAAATGTTATGAAATAAAGAAAAAAGAAAGAAAATACGTTTATTTGCGGTAAACAGGACGCAATGAAAAAACCACTATAAAAAAACCGGCCAAGTGCGTGTCGGACTTCGCACATTTGGGGTTCCGTACCAAATCAGATTTATCACTATATTGGTATGTGTTAGTAAAATATACGTAATAATAAACATTATCACCAAACTTCATAATAGGTCAATGGAAGTTAAAAAATTCTTCGGACAAAATTTTGTAAAAAAAAAAGCTGACTTTGGTGGCTCCTCATTCCTTTGTTTTCCAATATTTTTTAGAACAAACAATACAGTATTTATCAATAACTAAATACTGTATACTTTATAGCTCAATGAGTTTTAAACAACGATACCCCACTGGATGGAGTAAGTCAACATTTTTCGACACCAGCTTATACTGAAAATATATAGCTTGATATGTAGCCGTTTGTACTCTACGGTAAATGCGGTAGTGGGGCGCGCCATTTCAGCTTAAGCGAGCTCTACCCGCAGAATACTCTGTACTTTTCTCTTTTCTTTTTCTCTTTCTGTGAACGTCGTCTCACGCCCATACCCTTCGGTTTGAGCGTGAGCCGACGACGATCGCACGAAAGTAAAAATATCGCGGCGATTTTTTTTCGCGCACTGGATTTTTCTTCAAAATCCAACAGTGTGTTTTTTCGACAGGCTGGAATGCACTCTGTTGTTGTTAGGTTGGATTCTCGAAGCTCGGCTGAACACCGAGAGTTGAAAATCCAGTGCGCGATAAAATCCCGATGCGATATTTTTACGTCCGTGTGAATGTCGGCTAACAGTCAACGAGGCATTTCCGTTTTGCCTGCTTTTACATTGTAAGGCGAAAGCGCCAGACTAGACCGCGAAATTAAAATTTTCATACGTTTATTACAATTTGCAGGACAGCTGTATTGATGATTTAAATTTTTATCACACTAATATTATAAAGGCGAAAGTTCTTGTGTGTGTGTGTGTGTGTGTATGTTTGTTACTTCTTCACGCTCAAACGGCTCGACCGATTTGGATGAAATTTGGAATGTAGACAGCTTATACCCTGGATCAACACATAGGCTACTTTTTATCCCGGTGTACGCGGGTGAAACCGCAGGGCGCAGCTAGTAATTCTATACATATTCGTTTCGCACGCGAATCATTTTGATCGACATACAGCCTAATACTGACCTATAAATTACAAAAAAGTAAGAATATTTTAATTTCGCGGGCTACCCTGGAGCTTCTATTTACCGTCATACAGGGGCCGTATTATGGCGTGAAAAAAGATCATGGATCCAACATGGTTCCAGTGAGAGAGAGATAGAGACGGAGCTATATACGACCACCACCAGCACCATCCTTTTTCTCAACGGAATCATGATGGATCCATGATATTTTTTCACGTCATAGTACGGTCCCTGAACCAGGAGGCCACATAACAACATAAAAAGAGCAATATGTATTTATTACTTACGCCTTATGCTTTTTCAACAACGACAAAGTAGGATACGTTTTGCTACATTCTTCACACCTCTGTCTTTCCCTATTTGTATGTACCTCAAGTTTATGTCTACGTTTTTCTTTATGTGTCCTGAAATTAATAGAAATAAATAAGGCTTAATAATAATGATAATGGAACATAGTTCAAGGTACCCAATCCACTATAGCCACCCAAACTCATAGCCCAATATGTTTTGTTTCCATTGTTCTGCAATTGTCCTAATACTGGTATTCAGCTGAATCCGGTTAGACTGGAAGCCGACCCCAACATAGTTGGGAAAAGCACTGCTCTTATGAGTATGATAATCTTTATTATTAATATTATTAGTTTAATATTTTTATTTGTCTTTGACATATCTCGGGACCCAGGGGTCCCGGACCTTTGGCAGGCGTACGAGGGGCCGAAGCCAACTCGCAGAGGCCCCTTAGACAATTTTAAATGACGAGGAGGCACCAGCCGACGATTATCCCTGTATGCACTATGCAAGTGCACCCAAGGACAACCCCCGGTTGGTGCAGGACTATTGCAAAACATGGAAACAAAACATATTGGGCTATGGGTTTAGGTGGCTATAGTGGACTGGTTACCTAGAACTACGGAAACACTATGGCACCTGCCTTTACCTTACCTGCCGTTACCTTAGTTTAATAAATTATTAGCTGACCCGACAGACGTTTTCCTGTATTAGCTGTGAATATTCTAATGTAAACGCGTGAAGTTAAAATAGTCGTTAGGTTTTCTGAAATTTTCCAATATTCTGCGAAATTTTCTTAATTTTTTCTTTCCTAAGAACCCTCTCCTCACAATAATAAACACAACAAAAAAGAATTAGGTAGCGAAATTGACCCATCCGTACACGCGTGATGCGATGACCAAGGGAAATAGGTATTCATTTTTATATATATAGATTATTATTAAACTTAAATTAAATTAAATTTCCACTGGGCTGTGCTGGTGCGGCTGCTGCAGGTGCGGAAAACCTCAAACGGCGAAAATATTCAAATATTTTTGGGAGTTATATTTTCGAGCCGTTTGGGGTTGAAACACTAGGGCCATGAGGTCCGAGTGCCCACTTAGTTTTCCAAGACATCGCTAAGCGATTGGTCGACTCTTCACGTGACCAGAGGGCTGGCCTATTTTTTGGCCAAAGAATCAGCATTGCCATACAACGTGGCAATGCTGCCAGCCTTTTGGGCACTGTTCCTGTTGACAGCGATGCGGACGAATTTTTTGATGCCCTACGATCCTTTCCCCTCCTTTTTTATACAATGTACATATTATTATTTTAATCTGTGTTAGTTTATATAGTAAATCTTTTAGTTTTTAAAATTAAACTTTTTTATACACATTTTAAAATCACTGAAATTAAATTCCAACTTAAATGAATAATAAAGACATCAGTGTTTTTACGTAATAAATGGGAGCATAGAGTTATATCATTGAGACCAGCCGTAAGTAAATAAAGGCTTATTTCATAAGGCACTTACTTGAAAACTGCCTCGCATTTCTTGCAATCGAACACGGAGACCTCATGGTTCCTTCGAATGTGTTGAGATATTTTTAGTTGGTCATTGTTCTGATACGGGCACTTGAGGCATTCATATAATCTGAAAATAATGGTCCATTTTTAAAACATCCCCCACGCTTGTATTCCTCGGCGAAAGCGCCAGGGTAGCCCGGGAAAGACAAAATTTTCTTCCGTTTTTTTGCAATTTGCAGGTCAGTATCATGTAAACGAGCCAGAGGCCTTAGTGCGAGTTTTTATACTTCCTCGATCCCGTTAATGTAAACTTCAATATGTACTGAAACTGAATAAACGCCGTCTGGTGACTATAATGGGAAAAAAAATATTCCATACAAATTGACGTAAGAAGAAGCTACCGATCGCACAGTGGCGCCCTCATTTGCCGCCGCTTGCGCCGCTTGTTTGGTTATTTCTTTTAACGATTATAATAAAACTCAATAATACAAAACTACTATTTGTAATAATAATAACGTATAGTCTTGTGGAGCACAACTATTCCAGCTTACTTTTCTGCATTTTCATTCTAAAATAAAAGAAATAACCAAACAAACGATGAGGGCGCACTGCGCGCTCGGTAGCCTCTTAACGTTAACATAAACGCGATCTGGTAAGTATAAAAACTCGCACTAAGGCCACTGATATGTGAACGTAAGCCGTGAGTTTTTTTATTTTATGTTATGGTTATGTGTTACGTTGTATGTTGATCAAAATATGATTGTGAGAGATGAGTGAGTTGTATTGACGATAATTATTCTGTAAAAACATAATATGTATTTGTTATGGTCGCGTATCATATTTTTATCAACAAACAACATGACCTTTTTATTATGGGAGCAGCGATACCACGCACGCTTATGTGCAATGATTTTTTTTCACCCCTAGGTTACATGTATGAGGAGAGACAACCCTAATTGTTTTTTTTTTTCAATTTAGGCATTTCACTAAACCATTGTTTAGCGGTGCACAAAATACAACCTTCTTTACAATTTTCATCGATATAGTGCTAATAGTTTCCTAGTAAAACGGCTGTTTATAGCAAAAATGGAAACCTAAAAAATAAGTATTATAGTGCGCTAATCATCAGCCTGAGGAATGTGAGCGGTGAGACGGTAGACAAAGAAGAAAAGTCAAGCTAACTCAGTCTGCCAATCTTGTCAATCGCGCCCTCCCCCATCTCACCGCTCACGTACCTCAGGCGGCGACTAGCTCTTGCGCGCTCACTATAAGTATAAGTATAATGACAATCAACCCGCTTTTACTCGCTCCGGCCGTTTGGTCGGGTCAGTTTTTATAACGGCGGCGCGGTGCCGAATTTTCGGCAGCCGGAGTGTGTGAAAAGGAGCTTAAAGGAAATACATAAAACAATCTGCCTAGCCTTTTCCCAACTATGTTGGGGTCGGTTTCCAGTCTGACCGGATGTAGCTGAATAAGAAAGGAAAAAAAAGGCATACACACTTACATAAAATGCTGCTTATAATGCTCATCACGATCACTCTCGTTGGGAAATCTCTGTTCACACAGTTCGCAAATTGAATTGCCTCGTGACTGTGAAATAAATAAATATAGTTTCTTTTAATATTTTGTTGTTGAAAATAAAATTAATGTTTATAAAATAGAATTTGAATTTGAATAATAGATTCTATGTTGAACTAAATTGTATGTTGTCTACGATTGTCCTGCACCGTAGTTAGAGTCCTTTCAGTTATTTTACCTCTAAAAAGTATGAAACAAGAAAATATTCTCATCTGAAATTAGAAAAATCCGGAGTCACACGTAATCTGTTCGATTTATGTAACATGACGTGTGACTCCGGATTTTTAATTTGTCTGTCTTTTTCTAATTTCAGATGAGATTAATATTTTCTTGTTTAATTTTTTAGAGCGTGATTTTTCAGTAGAATTGAAGTTATGAATCTTCAATTCAGTCAGAAACGCAAAATACGTGTGATACTCCCTGGCCGCGCCACAGTGGAAAATCAAAAAAACATGTTTGTAGATAAATTGTACCGTTTATGTACTATACGGAATGAGTAATGAAAAAAATTGTACCTCAAAGAATAATGAAATATAATGAAGTTTTGGTGGCGCGGCCAGGGAGTATTCTCCCTGGCCGCGCCACCACGGTTCTTGTAAACTATCCGGCGCAGCCGAACATAGTAAACGCTAAAGAATTGTACGGAAATTGTTCTCTTCCGTACGCTATAAAGAGATTCAAAAATTTCATTACTTTAGAAATTATAGGCTTGCGAAGGTGGCGCGGCCAGGGAGTATTCTCCCTGGCCGCGCCACCAAGATTTTTAGGGCGTACCCGGACATAGTATACACTAAAGAATTGTACGGAAATTGTTCTTTTCCGTACGCTATAAAGAGATTCGAAAATTTAATTACTTTAGAAATTATAGGCTTGTGAAGTTGGCGCGGCCAGAGAGTTAGCTTCCTGGCCACGCTACCTACCTACCTGGCTCGCGAGTTATTGAGCGTACCCGGACATAGCTTACACTAAAGAATTGTACGCATTATGCACTATCCAGAAACGAAATAATAATTCGGAAAAATGTAATATCTTAAGACTGTGGTCGCCTATTTTCGCGCTCGGATTTTAAACATCTGATGCTCGACGCCGCGTAGCGAGTGCGCGTGTGTGCGTTTTTCCTCATGTACGGCACACAGTTGCGATGCTGCGACGACTAAACGATCTTGATCTGTAGCTATGGCGTACCTATATTTTTTTGAAGTAAAAGCTAGAGGTTTACGGAGAAAATAAAAAGACTGTCCACAAAACATTATTAGTGTATTTTAATTAAATTTATACAAATATGGATGAAGAAAATAATATTATGTAGGTACTTATAAAAACTAAACTCATTTTACTTATTTGCTTAAGTATTTGTATACTTATAAGTAATGGAAGTTTTATAAAAGTATTTGTATTTGACGACACGGTTGGCGCAGTGGCTGAGCAATTGACTTGTTGTTTTTCTATCTATAATATGTATGTATTTACAAAAAAAAATGTATATAAGAAGTTTATCAGCCATCTCGTTACCATAACACAAGCATTAGGTTGCTTAGCTTGGGACTAGATGGCGTTGTGTGAAATGTCCAAGGATGTTTATTTATTATTTATTTTATTTATTTGTCTAAGGGGATTGATCGACTTTTCCTTGGATCTATAATTTCTGGGAGAACACAATCAGAATAAAATTTTGTTAACAGCGGAGCCATCTTTTGTCCAAAATCATCGTTTTTTTGTGTAAAACAGTTCAATTTAAGCCCAATTTCAATATAGATAAAGACGCCACGCGCTAGCTATAATTATTTATTTTTCTTGCGGCATTATAGGTTTAGCAACCGCATCAAGTTCATAAAACAGTTGAATTTGAACCAAAAATAATACATAAATACATAAAGCCGCCTCATGCGCAAATGTTTGGTTTACTGTTTTCAAATTTCAAATAGATAGGTCACCCCGCTGCCACAGAATAAATAATAGTACTGCTGCGTTCGTGTGGGGTTGGTTTTATAATGTTTATTAGCCTAGGCAGGTATTGTACGTGCCCAGTCGACCTAATGACTATACAGTCGACCACACGTCGCACGTCAGTGGTAAGTGATAAGGATTTGTATAGGTATCGTTTTCATAGTTTTCGATTTCGACTATAGCCAATAGTGAAGTCAAAATTAAAATCCAAGATGGCGGCTGCGAAAATTTTAAAATTTTTCGTCATGGATGTCGTTTTCATAGTTCTCGAGGATGAAGCCGATAGTGAAGTCAATCATCCTAGAAGGGATGATTGACTGCACTATGCGGCCCAAGAGAGCAATGCAATGGTGGCCCAATGGTAACGATCCCGACATACGAGTAGGTCATGGTTTCGAACTCAGGCAGGCACTTTGTGTAAATAATTTCATCACCACTACTCTCAAATCAGTGAAGGAAAATATCGTGAGGAAACCGCCTAGAACCAAAAATTCGAAGACATGTGACATCTACCAACCCGCACTGGGTCCTCGTGGTGTATTACGGCCCACTCCCTCTCACCGAGAGGAGCCCTGTGTCCCAGCAGTGGGAATATTATAGGCTGATTATGATTGAGACCCATTATGTTGTGAGCGAGCACGTTTCAGTGCCAGAGGTCATCACTGATGTGAGACGAGAAGATATATTACGCTCAACACCGCCGCGCGCGGCCCTTGTCCGATCAGAGCGCGGCTAGCCGCGCGTGGCATTCGCGCTCAAATGCCGCTCTATATTTGGACACACCTTTATATAGTGCCTTTATCTATGCCTCACTCGTTTCGTATCGTTTAGTGCGGTCGCGATTTGAGTATATTTCCCACAGTTTTATTGATGTTTTCCTCGACCAATGTTTTCTTTCTGCGGACTTCTGATCTTGCTTCTTGTACGAACCTTGCTACCACACCGGACACGGTACGGAGAACCCCGCATAAACGTTGGACTTGAACTTGTTATTTTGTATATTACGACCAGCCTACTGATTTCATATTGGCACCATGGATCGTTGTGTAAATTGTGGCAAAGTGACTAGAGGCTGTAGTTTACGTGGTCGTCGAGCTGAAGAACTTCAAAAATCAGCTGTTAAGTACCTATATGTAGATCGTTATGTAACCTCACTTTTATTACATCTCTTTTAACTCGGAACTCAGACCGCGAAAATCCGCAAAATGTTCAGTGATGGTTTGATAATATAGTAGCTATAAATTGACACCAATTTCATCTTTTTACAACCCAGGCCCAGGCCCAAGTTTATATGACATGGTTTCCGTCTCCTTTGTCACGGATCCACAATAGAGATTGTGGCAGTAGAGATTTCAAATAAAAATCTGATATAAATTTTTTCTCCATATTCATCCTCCAAAATTCTTGTAGCCATCTTGGATTTACATTTTGACTACACTATCGACGTTAGCACCCACAAGAACCATGAAAACGATACCCATGATGAAAAATTTGAAAATGTTCGCAGCCGCCATCTTGGATTTACATTTTAACGTCACTATCGACTTTAGCATCCTCGAGAACAATGGGAACGATCCCCATGACGAAAAATTTAAAAATTTTCGCAGCCACCATCTTGGATTTACATTTTGACCAAATTATATTGTATTATTGATATTGTAATTACAATATCAATATTACAAGTAATACAACATAATTCAAGAATTGTAACATAATTCTCCTAAAGTAAGTGTGCCTACCACATTAGCTTCTTAAAATATTACTTAAATGAAAGGATTAAAAATATTTAGTCGCACTACAATTGACTATATATCACGCGAGGCGCATGCGCGGCGGCGGGAGGTCAACCGACATAGGTCCTGCGTCGAAGAGCGCCAGAGCGCGACTGACTTAGGCCGTTCGATGCACCCGATTTTATACTCACTTTAAAAAATTATTTTCGTAAATGATTGAAGACAGATATGTTTTATTTTTTACACATATATAGTACAATCTTTCTTCTTACGTATAAAATGATTTGTGTTGCCAAATGACTTTTAGATTCTGAGAAATGACGTGTTTTTTTGTAGTCGATTTCTCGATTTTTGATTATCTTAGACGTGATTAAAATACAAGTTAATGAATTAAAAATAAAACTTTCCTCAATGCATTTTAAATTTCAGGATATGCCTCTTCGAATGAATACCACTTTACCTTCTTAATTAGTAGTAATAATTGGTGTAAGATTAGTTCAAAGTTGAGCCTTCGCGCGTCATCTGGAAATCGCGCCTTCGAAATCGACTGTTTTCGTAGTCAATAATTCAATTTGAACAAGTTTTTTTTAATAGACTTTAAATAAAAATATATGATAATTACGATGATTGAAGTCAAAAGAAGCTAAAAAAATAAATTATGTGACCAAAATCACTTCAAAATCTCCCAAGTTCTCGATTTACGTATGAAAAATGCAACAACGCTCTTAAGAGAAAACATCAAATCAAAATTAAGCGCACCAGCAGAATTGCTGATCTTTGTACCTACTTACTAGATGTGGCCTTCAATTTAGAAGTATAGGGAATAATCTCAGTGAAATGTTGCATAGAAGTGCTAGAAATAAGCAACACAATACGAATCTACATTATTATGCATAACAGGAATAGTTGACCTTCAAAAAGAATATAAGAAATTGGTAGGTAATTTTTATTATTATAGAGTTCCATTAGTTACGGTCAGCAACGAAAGTCGTTAACACTGTTACTTTTACATATCATCTAAATTGATACAAAAAACTTTTTAACAAAAAAAAAAACCGACTTCCAAAAATCACTACAAAGTAAAAAGTTTTTATTTCTCGCTTTTTAGTGGGTCTGTTTATAATTTGTATAAATTACAATAGTCTAATGTCAATTGCTCATCACATGTTACAAAATATTGCTTTTCCCGATGCTGGGACGTTAATTGTTGAGGAGTTCTGCTGGTAAGAACCAGGAGAATTCCTCAACAACCACTCACCACACGCATTGTGTGACGAGCGGAAATTGCTTAGCAACCATATTAAAGTAATCGAATCGCAACCCGAGAAATATTTATCATTGAGTAGTTCCGGTAGCCATCTGTGGTCTTCATCATTAGTTCCACTTCACCAAGTGGTGCTTTCCGAGAGCAAATGCACGAGCTACTATAAAAAATACCCAAATCGCTATAGGTGTGCCTATAATATTTGAAGAGTTCCTTCGATTTCTCCAAGATCCCATCATCAGAACTGGATTTGGACAAAAATGGGACCATTTGGAAAGTATACCCTTTCCAACAAAAAAATAATTTTTCAAATCGGATGGCAAGCGACGGAGTTATGCGCGAACATAAAAAAAAAAAAAAAAAAAATACAAACATCCGAATTGAGAACCTCCTCCTTTTTTAGAAGTCGGTTGAAAATGATCTATTACACTGCTTTTTACCCGACTGCGGCGAAGCCCAAAAGGAGGGTTATGTGTTTGACCTGTATGTATGTATGTCCGTTTCTTTGTTCCCTCGTAACTCTTAGACGAATGAGCGGATTTGGATAAATTATACGTCTTTAGATTTGTCTTGCTGGCGCGAGTGTTACTGGCTACACTAACATCAAAAATAAAGTAAAATGGCGGATTTGGGGTGACATATTGCGGAGTAAGAAATTTTTTTGTCTTCTAATGCCATCGAGTAGGGTATCAAAATAAAGGGTTTTAAAAGGTAATTACAACAATATATACAATTTATATGTTTAAAAGTAATTCGAAGTGACAAATCATTTACTTTTTTTTAATTTGCTTTTAGCAGAGTTAGGACCTCGAAGGCTTGGCTATTTGTGCACTTATCCAAAAAGCGTTTAAATAACCCTGACGGCCAAACTCCTTGCAAGAACTAAATTGTCTGCGAAATCTTTCACATCTGTAAACGAAAAAGCTGGAAATAAAAAAAGTAATTAAAAAAACTAGAAAACCTGACTGCAGTAAAAAAAGACCCATTCCATTTTTTTTATATTTTCAAACTCAAACGGGTCCCGCCTGCTTCCAACTTTTATTAAATTTAAAATGGGCTTGTTTTTAGCTTTTCAGTTTTAGTTTTTTTACTGCAGTCTGGTTTTTTAGTTTTTTTTAATTAGCTACTTTTTTTATTTCCAGCTTTTTAGTTTACAAATGTGAAAGATTTCGCAGACGATTTAGTTCTTGCAAGGAGTTTTGGCCGAGGGGGTTATTTAAAAGCTTTTTGGATAAGTGCACAAATAGCCAAGCCTTCGAGGTCCTAACTCTGCTAAAAGCAAATAAAAAATAAAAAAACGATTTGTCACTTTGAATTACTTTTAAACATATAAGTTGTATATATTTTTGTAATCACCTTTTAAAACCCTTTATTTTGATACCCTACTCGATGGTATTAGAAGACAAAAACATTTCTTACTCCGCAATATGTAACCCCAAATCCACCGTTTTACTTTATTTTTGATGTTAATGTAGCCAGTGACACTTGCGCCAGCAAGACAAATCTAAAGACGTATAATTTATCCCAATCCACTCATTCGTCTAAGAGTTACGAGGGAACAAAGAAACGGACATACATACATACAGGTCAAACACATAACCCTCCTTTTGGGCTTTGCCGCAGTCGGGTAAAAAGCAGTGTAATAGATCATTTTGTATCAATTTAGATGACATGTAAAAGTAACAGTGTTAACGACTTTCGTTGCTGACCGTAACTAATGGAACTCTATAATAATAAAAATTACCTACCAATTTCTTATATTTTTCTTGAAGGTCAACTATTCCTGTTATGCATAATAATGTAGATGATTCGTATTGTGTTGCTTATTTCTAGCACTTCTATGCAACATCTCACTGAGATAATTCCCAATACTTCTAAATTGAAGGCCACATCTAGTAAGTAGGTACAAAGATCGGCAATTCTGCTGATGCGCTTAATTTTGATTTGATGTTTTCTCTTAAGATATTACATTTTTCCGAAATATTATTTCGTTTCTGGGTAGTGCATAATGCGTACAATTCTTTAGTGTAAGCTATGTCTGGGTACGCTCAATAACTCGCGAGCCAGGTAGGTAGGTAGCGTGGCCAGGAAGCTAACTCTCTGGCCGCGCCAACTTCACAAGCCTATAATTTCTAAAGTAATTAAATTTTCGAATCGCTTTATAGCGTACGGAAAAGAACAATTTCCGTACAATTCTTTAGTGTATACTATGTCCGGGTACGCCCTAAAAATCTTGGTGGCGCGGCCAGGGAGAATACTCCCTGGCCGCGCCACCTTCGCAAGCCTATAATTTCTAAAGTAATGAAATTTTCGAATCTCTTTATAGCGTACGGAAGAGAACAATTTCCGTACAATTCTTTAGCGTTTACTATGTTCGGCTGCGCCGGACGGTTTACAAGAACCGTGGTGGCGCGGCCAGAGAGAATACTCCCTGGCCGCGCCACCAAAACTTCATTATATTTCATTATTCTTTGAGGTACAATTTTTTTCATTACTCATTCCGTATAGTACATAAACGGTACAATTTATCTACAAACATGTTTTTTTGATTTTCCACTGTGGCGCGGCCAGGGAGTATCACACCAAAATACGCGCATTGACGTGGAGTTGCGGATACCAGCCCATATTACCTATTCAGTCAGAAAATTTCTTCATCTGATGTAGCTGTGTCAGTACATATCTCATAGCTCAGTCTATTCTAACACACACGCTGTGTGTGCTGTGTTTTTTTTTATATAACTTCCTCCTTTTTTGGTCGGTTAAAAATGGCTTTCACGGCTTGGGAAATTACTCTCCCTCCGCCCCGTCCCCCTGAGAGAAACATTTGGCCCCCTTGAGCGAAAATCAAAATTCGCGCCTACCTCTGACAGCAGTAAACAACAGCAACCTTATAGTAACGAGAATAAAGATCACTGTGATTTTAACAGTGATACAGGATCAGAAGTAAAATAATAACTACTTTGACAGTTAATTTATCTGAGATTTTGTAGCACTGTACCATCGCGGACATTTATGGTGAACCACTTTTCGACCTTATAACTATGGCAATAAGGTTCAAAAGTGGTTCACCGCAAATGTCCGCGATGGTACATTTCCATCCATATCACAGTCCACAGACTGTAGGTACCTATTTATATGATATATATATTTTAATAAATAAGATATTAGTTATTTGTCTTAGTTTTAAGGGTGACCCTGGGTTGTTGACTTCACAAGGAAACAAAATTTAGTTTGAAAAGTGTATCGCTAAATCGCTATCATTTACAATGCGAGCATCGTCGCTTCCCATCGCCTTTCGTTATGAGCTATTTGTGAACTAACAAAAGATATTATACATACCTTATCATGTTTCTTATTATGTTCGTCTAAATTTTTTTGCGTCATAAACCTTTCAATACATCTATCACATTTATACCCATGTCCTTTATATCCAGTCATTGACTTCTGTTTATCCCTAAATGCTTTTAATTCTGTTTTGTTTAAAATTATACATTTGACCTCATCTTCTTCATAGCCGTATATGCCCGCAGTCTGTACACATTCTGGTTCTCTTGCTGGTGGTTGTTTTGGTGGTGGTTCTCTTCGTAGATTCGAATTGTATGGACCAATTTGTCTTTTAAGAATCAGTTCTTCACGTTTTGGGACATTTCCTTTAACACGATTTGGGACACTTCTTTCCTTATCTTTTAATCGATTTGGGACGCTTCTTTCTTTAGCTTTTAGTACAATTGAGACACGACCTTGGGTTTTTACTAACACCGGGACCCTTCGTTCATCTTTTACAACAAATGGGACACGTCCTTCATCTTTTACAGCAAATGGGTGACTTCTTTCATCTTTAACTATTAATGAGACACCTTTCCTTTTTACTAGCATTGGGACGGTTTCTTTACGTGTTCCCAAGTTCGGGACTCCGCCGGTAACTTTTACAGTTTCTCTGTTCCCTTTAAGTGTCAACTTTTCTTCTGGCACATTAATAAATACTTTTTGCGGTCTATAGTTGAATTTAACATTTGGCGCAATAATTGCAGCTTTTATCGCTTTTTGAGGTAGCACGGCAATTTTACCACATTTCATTGTAACGTTTGGCTTTTTTCGTTTTTTTGTCATTAGTGGATCTAAAAATGTTAATATTGGATATTAGTTAAATTATTGTAGATGTAGACGTAGGTACATATAATATGATTCGTAATAAGTATTCTAAATTGATTCGGGCCGGTAAGCTTGATTTGTAGACATAGCCGATATAACATCGGCTTACATACAAGTCAAGGAATGAAAATGTTAACCAGTTAATTATTACATTGCTCCTTACATAATCAGCCTATAACGTTCCCACTGCTGGGACACAGGCCTCCTCTCGGTGAGAGGGAGCGGGCCGTAATCCACCACGCGGGCCCAGTGCGGGTTGGTAGATGTCACATGTCTTCGAATTTTTAGTTCTAGGACATGCCGGTTTCCTCACGATGTTTTCCTTCACCGTTTTGAGAGCAGTGGCGATGAAATAATTTACACAAAGTAAAGCGCCTGTCTGGGTTCGAACCTACGACCTACAACTCGTAAGTCGCGGCCGTTACCACTGGGCCACCATTGCACCTTGTCTTTGTAATATGTCGTTCTTTGAACATACAGGGTTTCCCGGTTTTATTATTATGCAAACAGTTCCTCTGCTACCAGTAAACTATTTTTCAAGAGTTCTGCTATAGTCTTTTCGAAAAGTATCTGAACAATCTGTTCAGGGTTGGTTTACTCTTTCAAGTAAACAAACCCTGAACAAGTTGCATTCTTATGCAATCAGGCAATCACTCACTAAATGGATTAATGGAATTAGTAATACATTCATCTAAGTATATTTAGAAGGTGTAAAGGTTTATATCTCATCACTTTTTTCCAGCAATGATTGTTTGAATAACATGATATGTAATTAAAAAATCATCGACGAAAATTGATTTTACAAAATTAATCTCGATTATCAAATGAAAAACATCTTTAATCACACTAATATAGTTGAAAGTTTTTGAGTGTGCGTTTGTTTGTATGTTTGTTACTTCTTCACGCTCAAACGGCTGGACCGATTTAGATGAAATTTGGTATGTAGATATCTTATACCCTGGATTAACACATAGGCTATTTTTTTATCCTGGTCTACGCGGGTGAAACCCCGGGGCGCAGCTAATATGATTTAATATTA
The DNA here is from genome assembly GCA_905163495.3 of Cosmia trapezina. Classification (NCBI taxonomy): domain Eukaryota; kingdom Metazoa; phylum Arthropoda; class Insecta; order Lepidoptera; family Noctuidae; genus Cosmia; species Cosmia trapezina. Next base: position 7,263,718 of record LR991020.1, read on the forward strand.
GAATTTCTGGTTTTAAGTATTGAAATAATCAAATCAGAGCACTGAATTTGTAAGTGGTAAGTAGGTACTACAAATTGGCATCCATTGGTACGTTTTCTGATCCATTTGTTTACATTTTCATCAGATAATTTTGGAACAGACCATGAGAAAATATCAGGACGAACAGACTGTTCAAAATGATCTCAACAACTAAGAAAATTAAACTTTATTTATCTCAATTGGATAAAGTTCTTGTCAGAATGACAGTTGTCGTGTACTATCTTAATTCTGAAACATTCCTTGTGTCATTGAGTTAATATTTCATTTCCATAGTTGTTTAGATAATTTTGAACAGTCTGTTCGTCCTGATATTATTGACGCTGACTGCACTTGTAGTTGTTATATTCTGGCTCAATAGAACTAGACAACAGTACTGACCGTCATACATGTCGGTTTCACTAGCCGTATCGGTAGACTCATCGCAGGATGGTTGCTGTATTTTTGCAGGTCGTATCAGTTCATCATAGTCATCACTAATTTCTTCCGCGCATTTATCTTCCTCCTCAAGCTCAATTTTGATAGTTTCTGGTTCTAACTTTAACGGTGCGGTGGTGATGGGGTTTGGGTGGGGTATTTCTATCAGTATCTGTTGGTTCGGGTTGGTTGGTATAGTTTGTGGTAACTGTGGAGTTATGTTTATTGTTTCTACTGCTGTAATTTTTAAGCTTGATAGACCTGCGACGATCTGGAACAGAAAGGTCTCATAATCACTAATAGTCCGGTCAATTTAGACATTCGAGGTTACATAAAGTCCCAACAAGCTGAATTTCTGTGAAATTGTTCAAAACATAATTATAAACAATGTCTAGAAGTTCCCCATCATTCCCCTGTAAGGAAAAAATTTTATTCAAGGTCAAAGGTAAAAAAAAAGAGTTTTTCGCGATTTTCAGCAAAACGGTAAGTTTTATCATAAAAGTACCTCAGACAAAAATTGTAGATCATAAAATTATCAATAAAAAATGTATTAATACTTTTTTTCTTACGAGCCACCGTTTCTGAGATATAACGAATCAAAAAGTTATAAAAGTTGTTATCGTCATAATATGCACACGTTTCCACGCCACCTATGAGGTAGTGTACTTAGCGCGTTTTTTTAACGTGGTTTCCCCAGTGGCCTACTCCACGGGTCAGTTGTGATCCTGTTTAATGTAAAACTATTGCATAATAACGGAAATTTTCAAAGATTGGGAAAGATAAAAGCGATGTAAATTAAAAAAAAGTTTTGAAGTTTATTCGTCTTATTCGTAAGTTTCAAATTCTTGTTCTTCTTCTTGTTCTTCTTCTCCTGCTTCTTCTTCATCTTCATTTTGGATGCAAGTAAATTGCGTCAATAGCGATGTATCGCATGATACTTCGTCGGAGTCAAACGAATCCTCCATTGTTTGTGATTAAATATTAGAGCACAACCGGCCTTGACAATTTGTGCATGCCAAAGAACAAGACAGTCCGACTTTTTTGCAACCACATTTAGCACTGCATCCCTTTTTGCAGTTGCAAAAAATAGTGTTCAGCAGTTTTTCCGGCGCAGGTGGAAGTAAAGTTTGAACTGGCTCTACTATGTTGTTGACCAACTTCCAACCCAAGTCTGTAGGGTCTAGCTGATAACCAAGCCACACTTGAACCCAAATATACTCGAAAAAGATGTTGGTGAGCAGCAACTGAGGTTGGAGGAAGACAAGCTAATTGAACTTGTTTTCTATTTTTAGTATTTTTAACGAAACATGCATATCGATGCTTATCTAAACAGGTAGTTTTTTAGGAGCTCCGTACATAGAAAGAAGAAAGCGGATGCCGTTGGTAATAACTTCTTGTTGAGTTGAATTACTCTTTTTAAAAACTTCAGCTTCTTTTTTTTTTTTTTTTTTTTTTTTTTTTTAATATAACAACTCTAGATGTATATACGTGGCGTACTCATGTATATTATGACGATAACAACTTTTATAACTTTATGAATCGTTATATCTCAGAAACAGTGGCTCGTAAGAAAAAAAGTATTGATACATTTTTTATAGATAATTTTATGATCTACAATTTTTGTCGAGGTACTTTTATGATGAAACTTACCGTTTTGCTGAAAATCGCGAAAAACTCATTTTTTTGACTTTTGACCTTGAATAAAATTTTTTCCTTACAGGGGAATGATGGGGAACTTCTAGACATTGTTTATAATTATATTTTGAACAATTTCACTGAAATTCAGCTTGTTGGGACTTTATGTAGGTAACCTCACTCTCATTTTTTGGTCTAAATTGACCGGACTATAAATGTCGTCATATGCTCATCAACAGTACCTCCACCTACCACTTGACTGCTATACAACTACCTACATATTAGATAGATAGATAGAACAGATAGAATACTCTTTATTATGCACACCATAAAAATTACAGATATAAATGTTGAAATTTTACATAGGGTGACACAATGGGCGGTCTTATCGCTAAAAGCGATCTTGTACAGACAACCTTTGGATGGATTATGGGGAGAAAGGAGAGAATACTGTAGGTAGTCTGTGGTGTACCATATATACATACAATTTATACATACATAAATACAGATACTTATATAAATATATACTTATATATCCTACTTGAAAAAGAGCAAGGAACTATACACGTAATGACGATGTTAAAGAGAGAGGAAATGTTTTTTCACCAAAATTTTAAAAGTAGCTCCACACTGTCACGGTAAAGATATCTACAGTATTATTGATCTTCATACAAACGGGCGGAACCTACGCGCCTCGAGTTCGGTATGCACTCGGTAGGCAAACGATCGCGAATGCGCCGCGCGCCGCAGTGACGAACGGAGGACGGTGTGACTGTTTTGTAAGTAGTAATCGTGCGATTTGTGAGAAATGTTTTTATTGAAATAATTACAAGTACTACTTAATATGGCAAAGAGCAATTGTAGACTATATTGTGCTGTTTCTGGTTGCTTGAATTCGTTAATAACGCACCCAGAGATAACATTTTTTAATTTACCTGGAAACTCCGAAGATTTTTTTTTTTTTATATACCTAATTTGTATTTATTTTTAATAGGTAGGTAGTTATTTCGCTTTTTCCACCGCTTAAAATACCTGGATTAATAAATAAATAAGTGGATACTTGGAGGTGAAAAAGTGACACACGAGACACAAGTGACCTACCCACACTCGTGTTAAAAAAAAACTAGTAAGCATGTAGTTTCCTAGGCTATCTACTTACTTATGTACTTAGCTACATACATAATTATATTACTGAATTAGAAATATCATTATTTAGATTATGAGAATAATAAATGGTAGACACGGTGGTACGCGGTGAGGTGGTTAATATTAAGTAATGTTTGCAGCGGTTCGACATCGGATGGGTGACCAAAAAACACAACATGTATTTTTATTGAGCACATTTATTTTTATTTCATTCACAACGAATTTCATTTTTTTTTTAATATAATATTTACAACAACGATATCATTCTTAATTCGTTGTTTACAATCACAAAACTAGAAAGAAACTCAAGTACGTTGATGAAATTAAAATAGTGCAGTAGGCAGGCAGCCCTGAAGCGTGTTAACGTACCGCGCGGCTGTAGGTAATTATCAGGGGGGGCACACTTAACACTGTCATCAATTTCCATAGATGACAGCGACATCTGGAGTTTGGTGTGATAACAAAATTTGGCAGCCATCTTGTCTGGCTTGTCATAAAAACATTTCAGATTTTCTAGCTATCTAATCTGTGGGATTTTCGGCAATTGTCAACTCGTTCCCGACGTTGTTGATGCGCTTCTCGAGTTTATCTCAGTTAATTCTGTTAAAATTGTTTCATGTTACCTACTGTTTGAGTTTTGTTTTTATTCCTATTATTGTTATATGTACTTTGTTTTTCGTTAGCAATGTTCATTAGTCTTATTAGTTGTTTTGAACGAACTCCCAAGAATGAGTGAACCCCCAAGAAGATATTGTATTTTTGGCTGTGATGCTTTATGTAAGTGTTTACTACCGTACCGTACCTTTAATAAAAGTAAGAAAAAGTTTTATTCTGCTATTCATTAATTTCATTCCAATTTCAGTGGCATACGGTGTACCTACTTCTTCACCGGTTCCCAAACCCTGACAACCACTACGAGGCCCGATTTGTTCGCTGCTTGGATAGCGGCTGTTGGCGGCGAGGTTAGAGAAAGTGATTGTATGAAGATTTTAAGAACAAAAGCAGTGATCACCATTTTGATCCCACATGCAAGACCGATTGATTGGTAATAATAAACTGACATTTTCCTGAACTGCATACGTGTTTTTTAAAATTATATTATATCCCCGATTGCCCATAATTTACAAACTCGTACGAGAGTTATATAGATAGGTACCTACCTATAGCTGGTATGCATACTATGAGTACCTACTCAGTATGCATAGGTAGGTGTATACATTAGACCCTTAGTTCACCCACCAAACATAAGGTGGCAGCACTTTCCATACATGCAAATTTTACCACAGAGTTGCCACTCTTTCTCTCTATACTTACTTTACTCTTTGGTAATTATCTCTAGAACAGGGCCGAGTCACAATACTGTATATATCTTTACTGTGACACTGTCATTTGGCAAATTAGGTTGACTGTTTTTATTTCAGGCAGCCATTCACACCATTCACATGCATTCATTCATTCACAGCAGTAAGCCCACCCGACGGACGTTCGCACGGGCGCCGGGCGTAAAGATATCACGGCGGGATTTTATCGCGCACTGGATTTTCAACTCTCGTTGTTGAGCCGAGCGTTGATAATTCAACTTAAAAACAGCAGAGTGCATTCTAGCGCGTCGAAAAAACACACCGGCGCTAAGCAGAGCGTTGAAAATCCAGTGCGCGAAATAAAATCGCCGCGATATTTTTACGTCCGTGCGATCGTCGACTTACAGGTCAAGGATTGACAGCTGATTATTGGGTTGATTAGCCCTCCCTTAGTCGGTTTACTGACGGCGGACTTTAAATGCGTGGGTGCGAAAAGGTTACATATTAAAAAGTTTTCTAAAGGGCTTTAGAAAACTGCTTAATATGTAACCTTTTCGTTCCACAATTTATATTTCCTCAGAAATATATTACAACTATGAAAGTACTGTCTTCGTATATTATTCTTTAATATTGATCTAAGGCGCTATGGATATAGCAGTGGTCGTAACTTGTTTGGGCAATTTTACTATCATATTGCATAATTATAAAAGTCAGTATTTTCCCGTAAGGTGTTAAGTATGATAGCTACAGCTAATGAAATGAATTCTTGATGAGAACCTACTTACAGCTGTTTTAACTCCTTGTAGGGTTAGTGTTATTCTAAGATGTGCCGCCTTCATTAGTCTGGCCTGGAATCGTTTAATCTTTGCAACCATAAACTCACACTCCCAGCATATATGGTAATGGGTGTTATGCTGAAAAAGAAAAGAATACTAGCTTTTGCCAGTGGTTTCTCTTAGCCTGCAGTCTAACTAATGTCTGTTCTAAAACTATATAATGAAAGTGTAAACAAACCTCGTTCAGGTTAAACTCTTACTCAATCACTCACTTGTTCCAACAATTATGTTTGTGAATAACATTATTAGATTACATCAAAAATCTAATTTTGGGTTTAAGTATTGAAATAATCAAACCAAAGTACTCAATTTGCAAGTAGCACTACAAATTGGCATCCACAGATATGTATTCCAATACATTTGTTTACATTTTCATCAGAAACTTTTGTAACAGACCATAACTAGCCTAGACTACGGGCTGAACCAAAATTATTCAACACAAATAGAAATCCTCATTGGGGATTGGTAAACAACAATTTACTGAAAATGCACACAATTCCTTTGACCTGCAGTGGGACAACACAGGCTAAAAATAAAATAAAATAACAATTTAAAAAACCTACACACAACATATCGTGAGCTGTTTTTTCGCTCTAGCTTTTTCGTTCTTTGAGCCTGACGAACCTCACACAACTGGATGGCCCTTGGAAGAAAGCTGGTGTGGCATAGCCAAAAACTTTGAATACATGATCCTCCTTTTCCGAGGTTGGGTAGAAATGGATGACAGAAATTATCAACTGCTTTTCATTTGTTTACCATTTTGGAAAACAATGTTGAATCAACTGTTTACATTTAATTATTGTAAAATGTATGTACACTTTAATGATGAAATAAGTTACCTTTTGGTCAGTGGGTCGTCTTAGGGCTTTTATTTTGATATTAGCAAGGGTGGAACCAAATTACCTTAGCATTAGAAAACATTTCCGGACACAGCATAGCCATAAGAAATTTTTGCTCATGTTTCATTAATTTCAAATTCCTGTCCAAACTTAAGCAGGTGTAACATCTTAATTTCATGTCCGAGGACGGACTTTGTTGCTTACTGTGGCGAATATTTAGACTCATTTTAATTTATTTTTCATTTCATTTCAATAAAATCTAGTGAGAGAGACCTTTTAATTCTTTTTTTTTAACACAAACACAATTGACAGATATGTTATGTCAAATGAAGTTGACAGTGACAGTACTGTCATCTAATAGCTAAATTAGAGATGTCTCGTGTTGAATAGTCGGCATCTCATGGATTTAGTCGATTTATCGCAACATCATATTGTCTTCATAAGGTCTTCATGGAGCTTCATGGAGTTCATTTAGACATAGACTTGACATAGATAGTTGTTTACTTGGTTTTTCGAAAACAATCATCTACATCTACAGGTTTATACTCTTAAGGTGTCATTGTACTCATCATTATGAACAACTTTTACTATGGGACCAAACCTGAAATCACGAAAAAAAAAATAATTTGCTCCCTACATTTTGACGAGTTGAAAAATGTAGATAAATGTACTGAACAGCTGATTTTTATGAGGTATGTATGTACACGGAGGTTTAAATTTTTTTTTCAGTAGATCTAAGTGCCATATTTTTGTCGTTTTTATAATTTAGGTGTAGTTTGATGCTTGTTAGATTTTTTCGGAATAAAAAACCAACGTCTACACAAAAAGCGGACATCTTTGGGCAGACCGTTTGTCCACTCGTTCCACTAAAATCCCCTAGACCAGTCCCCTGGGGGACTACACAGCACTCAATGTTCCACTACGATACCCTAGGGTATCATATACAATTCTAATGTCAATTAGAATCCCCTAATTATACTTGGACATTTCACACAACGCCATCTAGTCCCAAGCTAAGCAACCTAATGCTTGTGTTATGGTAACGAGATGGCTGATAAACTACTTATATACTTTTTTTTTTTTTTGTAAATACATACATATTATAGATAGAAAAACACCCAGACTCGGAACAAATACTTGTAGGTCGTACAAATATTTGTTCCGTGCGGGAATCGAACCCGCGACATGCTGCACAGCAGTCAATCGCTCAACCACTGCGCCAACTGTGTCGTCAGAAATTAATCGTCCTAATTGTTTGAGAACCTTCTTATTGAATTGAAACCTCAATTAATATATCCAATAAATCAATAATAATAATAAAATCTATATTAAATTACTAAGTATTATTATTAATTCAATCATTGAATTTATATTTTTCAATTATATTTTAGGATTACAAACTTTTTTTTTATTTTTTTTTATAACGTTAAATAAAATAAGTTGAACGTTGAAAAAAATCGAACGCCTTAGGTGGGACTCGAACCCACGTCTTTCAATATCTAGGTGAACGCGATTCCAACTACGTCGCCGAGACGCTGCACTGGTCGAACCTGCAAAATTCTTCCTCGCTTTTGGTACTTTTCTTTCAACATACTTAATTTAGAAAAGTTAATTTTCTTCATTGTTATCCTCTCTTACAGATTTTTAAATATATATATTAAGTACATATTGTTATTTTGTAAGTGACTTTTTTATTTAGAGGGGCAGTCCCCTCTAAATAAAAAAGTCACTTACAAAATAATAGCACTTATAGTAAAAGGAATAGCACTTATTAGTACTTAGAGAATCCCCAGCATAGGGATCGTAGTGGAACATTGAGTGCTGTGTAGTCCCCTGGGGGACTAGTCTAGGGGATTTTAGTGGAACGAGTGCGTCTGTCGAGTTAGCTAGTGTAACTAATAATGTATAGAGAAAAGATTTGATGTTTGTGTTTGTTTGTTACGCTTTCACGGCTAAATGGCTGAACTGATTTTGATGAAATTTGTTATATCTACTTTGAACCCTGGGGAAAGACATAGGCTACTTTTTATCGATGCCGCGGGTAAAAGCTAGTTACAAATAAAAATCGTAATAATTATGTACTTGTATTAGGCACTTTATTTCCTTACCAAGTCAAAATATTTACATTATTTACAATGACTATAACTAGATAGAGATTTAGTTTTCTTTCTCAAGATTTAAAAACATTATCGGGTAAAGGTGACCAAGTTTAGATATTCTCTTCTGGATAATCAATCTTAAAGTGTCCGTGTACGTTGTAGGGGGCTTGCATGTTGAGGGATCGCGCCAGTGAAGGCCTGTACAAAAAAGTTTTAATTAATTTAACGACAAACTTTCAGCTAACAAAATAGCAGATTCTCATAATGTAAAAGATAATAGAGTCTTTACTAAACTACCTTTCACATTATAACAATGTTCTAAAAAAAAACCGGCCAAGTGCGTGTCGGACCACGCACAATGAAGGGTTCCGTAGTTGAAAAGAATTTATCCCAAAAACAAACTTATCATTGGATCCTAAAAAAAAGTTTCAAATCATAAAATTACAAATTCACAATTTTCGGACTTTTTCCTTTTCTTGTCCTGAAAGACCTTGCCTCTTGCCAAATTTCATTATTCCAAGTCAACGGGAAATACCCTATAGGTTTTGATTTACTTGCGACAGTTGTGAGTATCAAAATATGTTGCAAAATGGCCACATTTTTTATTGCGTTGACATAGAAGCTTGATTTTTTTAGGACTCTAAGGGACCATAGACTTACATATTTGATATTAATTTCAACTTGATATCTCCATGCGTTCCTGAGAAAAAGGGTCTTGACCGACTGACAGACTTGAAATTTTTTTTTCATGTGATAGATTTACAAATTAACATTTTTCGGACTTTTTCCTATATTTGTGCTGTGAGACCTTGCTTCTTGTCAAATTTCATTATTCTAGGTCAATGGGAAGTAACCTATAGGTTTTGATTTACTTGCGACAGTTGCGAGTATCAAAATGTGTCGCAAAATGGCCGTATTTTTTTATTGCGTTGACTTATAAGCTTGATTTTTTTAGAACTTTAAGGGACCATAGACTTACGTGTTTGATATTAATTTCATCTTGATACCTTCACGCGTCCTTGAGAAAAATGGTATTGACAGACTGACTGACTTAAACATTTTTTTTATGTGACAGAATTACAAATTAACTATTTTTGGACTTTTTCCTTTATTTGTGACCTTGCTTCTTTCAAAATTTCATGATTCTAGAACAAGGGGAAGTACCCTATAGGTTTTGATTTACTTGCGAGTATCAAAATATGTCGAATAAATGGCCGTATGTTTTTATTGCATTGACTTAGAAGCTTGAGTTTTTTAGGACTTCAAGAGGCCATAGACTTACGTATTTGATATTAATTTCAACTTGATACCTCCACGCGTTCCTGAGAAAAAGGGTCTTGACAGACTGACAGACCGACAGACGGACAACGAAGTGATCCTATAAGGGTTCCGTTTTTTCCTTTTGAGGTACGGAACCCTAAAAAGTAACTACATAGGATAAAAAAGAAGTGCAGTCTTACCAGTTGAATCACAAGTAAATAATGCAGGTGAAGGCACATTATCCCTTGTGTAATTCCATAAGCAATCGCGTAGAACTTGTACTATCTGTAAAATGAATAATTAATAAATAAAAAAATTCTTCGTGCTGGCAATACTTTCAAAAACCAGTGTCTTGTTACAGTTGAAAAGCGTTTTATAATTTAAAAAAAAAAAGCTCTCCGATAGTGATTGATGCAAATTTACCTCACTGGCTGTAAGTTCAGGCGCTAACTCGAGCATATGACTTAGTGGATGTGGCAGCAGCTGTCCCAAAGTCATTGTAGCCAACAGCTCCTGTAATGCCGCACGTTCTTTTGCCATTTCTGCTGACTGAGTGTGACGATCTGAAATTAAAAGTAGTTTTTGTTTTACAGAAATAACCAAAATATTATAACATTAGAAAAAAAATCTTTTAGTAGCGGAGGTACTTGTGGCTAAGTAATAACAGCCACACGGGTCGATCGATTAGGTTAAGCTACGCTTGCCGCGGTGGGTCCGTGGATGGGTGACCATCTTTACATACCAATACCCCTCCGTACCTCGGAAAGCACGATATGCCGTTGGATAACGTTAAATATTTGAATAAACATGCGTGTTTATTTAGTTTCTGAGGAATGGTCACGGCCCCGGGTAGTTGCAGAATGACAGTGTGGTTTTTAGTACGTAAAAGGCTGACAGGCAACTTCACCAGTTCCAGGGCGGTGGACAAACAATTCATACATACACGGCAAAAAAAAGGGCATTTACTAAAGCTGGTTCGGGATAGTCTCACTCTCCATTTTTATTCCTTTCTCTATTACTTTACTCATACCTTTATACTATGTGACATGAGCTTTATCCCTCGATAGTTGTTGCAGGCCAGACATCACCTTTATTCTTGAAGATAAGTACTGTCGAACTTATTGCACCATTCTTGTGAATATTATTGAAGAACAACACTACTTAATACATATTGTATTTATATTTTACTTTGTTTTTTATTTTATAACTAGCTTTTGCCCGCGGCTTCGCCCGCGCGAATCTCTTAAAAAGAGGTGGGTACACAAACATTTGTCAACGCCTATTGTACCCCCTCAAAAACGCTGTACCATATATTTCTTTATTTCCTACCAAAAGCATAAATTTGAATTTTCATATCCCTAACATAAGAAATGCTGGGTTTTCCATACAAACTTTCATCCCATAAATCACCCCTTGTTGGATTATGTTTTAAGACAAAAAGTAGCCCATGTCCTTTCCCAGGATGCTATCTATAGCCTTGCCAAATTTTATCGACATCCGTGCAGTTTTGTAAATTTTAAAATCAACCCCTATTTTACCATATTGCTGACCCGCATATTTCTTAATTTCCTACCAATAGCATAAATTTGCTATCCCCTACTTAAGAAATACTGGGTTTCCCTTACAAACTTTTGCCAAATTTTGTCGAAATCCGTGCAGTTTTGTAAATTTTAAAATATTTTACCCCTTAGGGGATGATTGTTCAAAAACGCTGAAGCGCATATTTCTTTATTTGCTATCAAAAGCATACATTTTAATTTTCACATCCCTAACTTAAGAAATACTGAGTTTCCCATACAAACTTTCATCCCCTATATCACCCCCGTAGGATTATTTTTTTAAGACAAAAAGTAGCCTATGTCCTTCCCCAGGATGCTATATAAAGCCTTGCCAAATTTTATCGAAATCCGTGCAGTTTTGTAAATTTTAAAATCAACCCCTATTTTACCCCCTTAGGGGATGTTTTTTCAAAAACGCTGAACCGCATATTTCTTAATTTCCTACCAATAGCATAAATTTGTTATCCCTAACTTAAGAAATACTGGGTTTCCCTTACAAACTTTCATCCCCTATATCACCCCCTGTAGTATTATTTTTGAAAAAGTAGTATCTATGTCCTTCCCCAGAATACTATATAAAGCCTTGCCAAATATTGTCGAAATCCGTGCAGTTTTGTAAATTTTAAAATCAACCCCTATTTTACCATATTTTACGCCCTTAGGGGATGATTTTTCAAAAACACTGAACCGCATATTTCTTTATTTCTAATCAAAAGCATACATTTTAATTTTCACATCCCTAACTTAAGAAATACTGAGTTTCCCATACAAACTTTCATCCCCTATATCACCCCCTGTAGGATTATTTTTGAAAAAAAAAAGTAGCCTATGTCCGTCCCCAGGATACCATCTATAGCCTTGCCAAATTTTATCGAATTCCGTTCAGTGGTTTAGGCGTGAAAAGGTAACAGACAGACAGACAGACAGAGTTACTTTCGAATTTATAATATTAGTATGGAAGTATGGATAGTGTGTTTAGCTGAATTTATGATCATGCTGTGCGCCCGATGGGATCCTACGTCAAAAATGACGAACTTCCATAAAACTTTCACACCTTATTTAACCCCTTTGGGAGTCAATTTTCAAAAATCCTTAGTGATCACTTTTGTTATGAAGCCTTGATGAAAATCATCAGGCTGTGCATTGTCTGTCAGTGAATGAATTTAAGATTTTCAGTAAGTGGATAAAAACACCCATAATACACATCCATCTTCTTTTGAACACTTCCATACTTCTACTGGTATATCATCTGGGCAGTTACCGAAATAGCTATTATAGCTTGCAGAGTAAGTAAGCTAAAGTGGCAGTGGGCTGGCAATGTTTGTCCAAGGCCTGAGCTTGGCGATGCAAGAGAAGTGTGGGACTTCACCCCAGCGAAGATGGACCGACGACCTTAAAAAGGTGGCGCAGACATACTGGATGCGAAAGACGGAGGACAGGGTGTTGTGGTGCAGACTAAGAGACACCTATGCAGTGGACTGCGGTAAGCTGAGTTGATTGATTGATTTACCTAGATACGCCCTCAGTCTATGCAGCAGCGTGGCGGCCGTGGCCCGCAGCAAGGCGGACGCGAGGCACAGCGCGGGGCGCGCGGCGGCCGCCCGGCGCAGCGCCGCGCGCGCCACTGCGCACGACTCCAGCGCGCCGCGCATGTATAGCTCACGCTCTATGCTCACTTGCTGTGAAACAAAACGTTTATGCCTTTGAAGACCAGCAGAGATCTCGACAGCTGGCGAAACCCTCTCAAGAGTAAGCCACCTTCCAACAAACCAAACAAACAGCCAAAATAGGATACATAGCCACATCAGTCCACACGCTCATAACCAATAGTCGCCAAACACGAAACAAACTGTCAACGTAGCCGAAATCGGCATGAGGTGTATTATTTAATTTTAAACATTTAAGTAAATTACATTTTTTTTTTTTTTTAAATAAACAAAACTTTAAAATATATTAGTCCACCGGTATCGGGAACAGGGTCCAAGCTACAGGTGACCAGGGCTCCTAAGGGAAGGACTTTCAAGCAATACTATTATTATTAATTGTTACAATAACCGACTAATAAGTTACTAGGAGCAGTACTCTTAACTTGGCAAAACGAGAAGTCTCCGCAAAAACTGCTTTTACTTGCGTCAAAAAAGAAAAGGAACGGCCAGACGGTTCAAGTCTTTCTGTGAAAATTATGTGTGTAAAATGTTTTCAGCAGTACAAAATCATTTTGCTAAATCAATGTTTTGCAACTTTTGTTGATCATGAATACGGGCTTAATAAATTGAACTATTTCATACCGAAATAATATTATTAGTTAAAATCAATGCAAGAAAAAATCGAAAAATCGGTATTGTGAAAATAACTTACCTTAGTAAAATCTTCATCGGGCCAAGGCAGACCGTTGTACATAACATCTGGTGACACCAACTCAACTAGCAGCAGAGATACGGACGTCGCACCTTCCACTAAGCCGCTGTTACCATCCTAAACATGTCAAAAACATATTTAACACAAGCAACTTCTGCTTTTCACTATCTACACTGTTAAATTGCACATTAGTCGATAGTCGATACTCAATCTCTATTAGTCGATTTCCGAAAGTTCCTCTCTAGAAACTACAAAACGCCAGGGTAGCCCGCGAAATTCATTTTTTTTTTAAGTTTTTTGAAATTTGCAGGCCAATCAGGTGTTATGTTGATTAAACTATGATTCGCGAGTTCGCGACCATAACAATTATGTATTTCAATAATTATAATCGACAAAATCATCAATACAACTCTCTGACTTTGAATTACCTATTGAATATTTAATTCATGAAATCATGACAGCGGCAAAGATTTAAATCGTTAGATTCGCCTTACCGCGTCAAAAGACAGACGCACTTTGACACCTCTGACACGCAATGACGCAGTGTCTTCACTTGATTATCATGGAAACGCTGTTTAATAATGTGTGAGTTCACTCTTCTCAAGTTGAACGAACAGTCACAAGAAAAAGTATGAACACTTTTTCTTGTGACTAAGTATGGTGACGGCAAATCTAGTGATTTAAATCTTTGGGGAAAAATACTGGTTAAAATGACAGATTTTCATGACGGCCGTTACGGCCGCTTTCCTAGGAAACCAATGCTTTAGTAGGTAGTCCACTGAGTGACACTTGGAGAAGGTGGATTCGAGTCTCACTGATATAAAAAAACCACAACCAAAAAAACCCGAAAAAAAAGTTCGCTGTACTACTTACACTTACCATGCAGGACATGAGCGCGCCCATGAGGAGTTCGTTGTTGGTGGTCAGTATCGGCGGTATGTCGTTCACATCGAGTTCACTCGGCTTTCTGACGCCTTTGCCGATGATGCCCGCGTGGAAGACTGACGTGTGGCTTTGAGTCAGCTGGGTTATTGGGCCCTGGGCGGATTGAAGTACAACAGGTTACAATCACAGTATAATACGCGCCACGAAAGATGAGACTTGAAACACTATGTGGTTTGACTTGCGCAGTAGTCGATTTTAGGTCTCTTTAGCGGTTATGATGTCTGAGGCGCGGGAAGAGACCGGGCATCATATGAACGGCGGCGGAAAAAGCGCGGGAGGCGCGTCTCATCTTTCGTGGTGCGTACTGTATGTCAGTAGGTTCATTTTACAGGTTTCGTTCCCATTGTAAACCAAAGCGCGATTACACAACATGACTAGCTACAATAATTATTATGATATAATTACTAAAGTAAAAAGTTTAGAGTCTACAATATTATAGCTACAAATCTTTCGTGTCTGCCCTCCGATACACTTCCAGCTAATAGAGGCAGGGAATGTGTAGGAGACCAAACATGCCAGGTAAAAAAGTACAGTGGGCTACATCAATTGATGCAGCCCACTGTATATAATACACACAAAGTTACATACAAAAAGAAAACAGTAAGTATTTAAAATGATGGTGTCGGAACTAGGGGTTTTACATAGCGTTGAGAGACAATTTTATAACATAAATATCGTTTGTAAAGACCTACACAGCAGGACTCTGTCACCATTGTATTTTTAGGGTTCCGTACCTCAAAAGGAAAAAACGAAACCCTTATAGTCAAACTCAAACTCAAAGCATTTATTTCAAATAAACCAATTACAGGCACTTTTGAATTGTCAAAGGGTCGGTCTTGGGTCGGTCAGTCAGAAAAATGAAGCTAGTTGCCCATTCCAAAGCGTAGATCCTGGAGAAGAACGGGCAAGAAACTCCACGGACACTCTTTTAAATCAAATATTTTAGGTACATAATATTGGTTACATCGTTCATATTGAAAATCTAGATGTAACAACAATGTAGAAAGACGTGCACGTTAAAAGCGTCCGTAATGAAAAAGATAAAACTAAAAACAACTAAATTAAAAATAAGCCGTGGCAGCTAAGAGATGACCAGTCCCAACTGACGGCGCCCGTTCACGATAGTTAGTAGTATATATATAGTATCAACTCGTTGTCCGTCTGTCTGTCTGTTTTAGAAAAAGCATTAGTAGTTCTTGAAATATCCAGCTGTGACAGACAGACAGACAAACACGCACCATAAATCTTTTTACCATTTTGGCACGGAACTCAAAACATCGAAAACTAATAAAACTATACTCAAGCAGAAATAGAAAATAAAACGTAAACAGAACTTTATACCTAAATAAAAGCCTCCAGGCATAAAGGTCGTGCCCCCAGTGGGACCTGAAACCATAGTGCCGCTCCCTTTCGGGTACTTGCGGACTCTGGTAAGGAAACGTACCAGGGACCAGCATCACAAGCTATGGTCGGACCAAGGTGAGTGTAGGCAGGCTAAGGAGGCACTCCCTGCAATTGATGGCCGCCTCACGAAACAGGTTCTCCGACTAACTAAACAACAGCTGCGTACAGTTACAGCGGCTATAACTAGCCATGGGTCATTTAATAAACACCTCTTTGTCATAGGAGTCACACACAGTCCGCTGTGCAGGGCCTGCATGGAGGACGACGAGACAGCAGCTCATGTGCTTCTAAACTGCCCGGTTGTCGCCGCATACAGGGCAAAGTACTTCGGTAACCCAGGTACCCTTCGTGAGGTTGTCAGTAAGATCAAGGCGCTGCTGGCCTTCTTTGAGGAGCTGGGGTGGATCGAATGATCGATTTTCCGACCCAAACGCAAAATACGCGCATTGACGTGGAGTTGCGGATACCAGCCCGTATTACCTATTAAAGGTCGTGCCCGCTTACATATAGCTGTATATAGATGTAACATACTCACATGTTTCTGATTTAAATGTATCAGCAAGTCATCACTCCTCCAGTCTTTAGTCATGGCAAGGTTCGCTATGATAGGCCGACTGCCAAAGGCCGCATCCTCTCTAAACATGGCCGTCTCTAACAGTTCCCTTAGAGCCAGCGCGCGTGCCAGCTTGCTGTGTATGCACAGTTTGCGGAGAAGTCGGCAGGCTGTTGCTACGCCTCGGAGTTTCTCCATTGTGTCTAGAAATATTTTAAAACTAGGAAATAATAATAGGGATGAAGCCTGGGAAAAAAGAAATCAGCAGCCAACTAATAAAAAAATATTAGACACGTCTTTTTTAATATAACATATTACTTAATAAAAAAAAACCGGTCAAGGCCGAGTCGGACTCGCGCACCGAGGGTTCCGTTCCGATTTCTGAAAGTGTGCTACTTAGAGACATCGTTTTATTTTTCCTGTAATCTTTACATAAACTTCTATCACATAGAATAATTTCAGATTTTTCTCGTTGCAAACTTTGGAGATAAGGGGGGAACGGTATTTTTTTTTTACATTTTTCATCAAAAGTCGAAAACTATGAGTCCTAAAAAAAAATAAAAAATTGTTTGAGAATGTGCAAACAGCGTTCTTTCATATGATACCCCACATGACCTAGTAGCCCCACTTTAAATTTTTAAGACCACTTTTCAGTCCCTGTTGCAAAAAAAATATAAATAGTTCTATTTCTTTCTTATTTGCAAAATAGTTGGGTAAACGTCATCTAAAACTATTCTAAATTTCAAGTTGATAGCATTAGTAGTTCTTGAGATATCCAGCTGTGACAGACAGACAGACAGACTGAGTCACACCATAAGGGTTCCTTTTTTACCATTTTGGTACGGAACCCTAAAAAAAGAAATTCTATGAAGTCTGCCAGTCAGATAATAAAAAAATATTACTAGACTAGACTAGAAATAGACTAGTATTTTTTAATATAACATAAAAAATGCCTAAGTTACTCCTTATTTTCTCAATAAATTAATCTTTATAATGTATGATACTCAACTTGTGTTCTATGATCTTTTTTGTAATTTATATGACTGACATGTAATTTTGATAATTATTAATAAATAAACTAAACTATAACATCAGCTATCTACCAGTTAAGGTGCCGTCAAAATCGGTCCAGCCGTTTCGGAGATTAGGCTGAACAAACAGACTGACAGACAAAAATTTCAAAAAATTTTATGAGTACCGTATATATCTTTTGGTTTGATAAAAGTTACTCTCATATGCATTTAGTAAAAAGCTTTTTGACATTACAAACATATACTTCAATTTTATTTATTTGTATAGATATACAGGGTGTCCCGTAAATAATGGATAATCTCTTAAGGGGTCATCGTACTCATCATTATGAACAACTTTTACTATGGGACCAAACCTGGAATCGCGAAAAAAAAATCAGCTGCTCCCTACATTTTGACGAGTTTGATGTAGATAAATGTACTGGCCAGCTGATTTTTTTTCGCGATTTCAGGTTTGGTCCCATAGTAAAAGTTGTTCATAATGATGAGTACAATGACCCCTTAAGAGATTATCCATTATTTACGGGACACCCTGTATAGATAATGCATGCCATTGGATAAGTATAGCTTCAATCAATCAATCAAACAACTCAGCCTATCGTAGTCCACTGCTGGACATAGGCTTCCGCATAGCCTTCCGCATCCAGTCTGTCCCAGTCACTTATAGGTTGTCCACTCTGAAATGACGCGCCCCACTACTTCAATTTATACAGGGTGACTTTGAAAACATGCGACAAAATTTAAGGGGGTGTTCTACGCATCAATATGAACAACTTTTACTATGGGACCAAACTCGAAATCGCGAAAAAAAAATCAGCTGTTCAGTACATTTTGACGAATTATGCGAACATAAATGTCAGTACATTTAATTTAACAGCTGATTTTTTTTTCGCGATTTCGATGTTGGTCCCATAGTAAAAGTTGTTCATATTGATGCGTAGAACACCCCCTTAAATTTTGTCGCATGTTTTCAAAGTCACCCTGTATACGTACACTACGGTAAATGCGGTAGTGGGGCGCATCATTTCAGAGTGGACAAGCTATGCTGTCGATTGAAGATTACCTTTGAGATGCAGGCACCTGAAGAAGTACTTGACGGTCGCTTGTACTACTTTGAGAATTACCTCCACACTCGGTGGCGCCGCTTTAGTACCTGTCATATCCACGCGATCTAACACCTGTCAACAAATTGTTATTTAAAGTGGGACTTCGTCTCGCAGGACCAATGGACCGAATCTTGAAAATAGGCTTAAATAATTTTAGCGGAGTCTCTTAACAAGCCTGTGCTGTTTGCTTAAAAAGAGGCTCCAGCTCCAAACACTAAATACTGTGTTTTGTAAACTGAAGCATAAATAACATCTTTTTTTTAACACCATTGTATCAGTGCTTTCTGCAAAAATAAACAATTCGAAATGGAGAAATAGCAGTCACATTCACCATTAAGAGCGTTAACGTCGCTCGACATTTTCTAAGAGTAAATGCCAAAATAACCGTAAAAAAAAATAGTATCCATACTTATAAATACCAACGATCCAAGAATTTGAGAGAGGAAATTGTCCTTTTATAACGCGAACCCTTTTCTAACCGTTCCCGCCACAATCCGCTCGTCCAATAAGGTCGAGTCGAAGCTTCTAGAAGGTTCTAGAAGCTTCGAAATAAATGACGCGCAGCCTTGTCGTTGACTTTTAGAGAGACGTATGTCAACAGTCAACTAGGCTGCGCAGATATTTTAAATACTTCTATGAGATTTTACAAAATTAGGTCTTCGCCCCCGACTATTTATGTTAAACTTTGATTTAAATTTATTAAAATAATCACGAAAATCCTTTAGAAATGCGACGCTACCAGCTGCAGCGCGCGCGACGTTAACGCTCTTATAATTAAAAAATAAAGTCAGAGCATTTATTTCAATTTAAACATTTTCAAGCACTTTTAATTTTTTCATTATAAATTAAATTAATCTTTTAGTAAATATACAAGGTTAAATTAAATTAGATATCGAAACTCCGCAGGTATCGATCGATATTTAAACACAACAATATAAGAAATAAAAAGATTTGATGTTGTTTTTGGGGTCAACAATCGCTGGAGTTACTTGAAGCATCCAAGTAGGAGTTGAAAAAATCAGCTGTTCAGTACATTTATCTACACCAAACTCGTCAAAATGTAGGAAGCAGCTGATTTTTTTTTGCGATTTCAGGTTTGGTCCCATAATAAAAGTTGTTCATATTCATCTATTGTAATGGGATGGATGTTTTTTTTTTTTTTATGGGATATATCGATATCCATATTACCCCCATCACGTTTGTTAAGATTACACAAAAAAAAAACTTTTTTTAAGTAACAACCTTCGAACCCCAAAAATATCATAAAATATTTTTTTTTTTATCATATTTAGATATCAATCCCCATCACTTCTGAAGAGTTTCGCTGTTTTTTTTATTTTGTCCTTGTATTTTTAACCCACCTCAGCCAAAGCATGACACGTCGGCATCTCATTCAAAGAAGCCATAGTGCACTCCTTCCTGATTCGCAATAACGACGTACATTCTTGTAAAGCCCCGCCTATCCGGTACAGGTTCGCTTCGACCGCGCGGCCGATTGGACGCGTGCGCAAGTGAGGTACGCGGGTCGAGTTTTCCCATCTGTGGGAGAAAAGAAAAAGCCGTTTACAACAACATTGCATCGTAGAAAAGTGATAAAATTAAATCAAAAGTGTCCATGAAACACACAATGAAAAAAAGTAGGTAAGATAGGTAGACTGCTAAGGGTGCGTTTCCACTGACGCGGAACTGGGCGGAGCGGAGCGGAGACGTGCAGGAATGGACCAATCATAATGGTTGAAATCCTCATCGCGTCTCTTGTCTCGTCTGTAATTGGACGATTCCTGCTCGTCTCCGCTCCGCTCCGCCCAGCTCCGCGTCAGTGGAAACGCGGCCTAAATCTTGTCGTATTTCGGTTTGTCGAAGTTCCCCGAATATTAACGAAAGAATGCTTAAAACTTACAATCCACCTTAGATCACTACTATAAGGTTCATAATAAACTGCAGCTGTTAGTTCCGTCTCACTCGCAAGTATGGCGGCTGACTAACATGCCACGCGGCGCGCGCTAACATGGCGGCAGCTGCCGACCAATAACGGTACAGGAAAAAGAAGCGCGGTGCGTGGAGCGTGCCGATTGGTCAATAGCATTTCCCGCGCTTTGAAAATTCATCTTCTGCGCAGGTTCGGTAAGCCATATCAGTTGGACTTGGGTACTACTGTAATTAATAACTCACAAGTTACTCACCTCAGCAACTTAATAATATTCTCGCAAAAAAGATGCAGATACGTTTTCTGGTCCTTCGGCACGCCACCCTCCAGGAAGCAACTCTTAACCTCATTGTCAGACAGCATGGCATCCCTCAACGCATACTCCACTCCCGTCTTCACAAAGTTCTGGTACCTTTCAGTGTCCATGCTAATGTCTGGACTATCGCTGGGCACATGCATGGTGATAGTACCAGAGATGATTCGTACCAGAAGGGCTAAAGTTGAATCGTCGCGGGAATATTGAAGGAGGTAGCTGATTGTGCTTACGAATTCGGATGGGAGGTTGTAACCTGAAATATGTTATTTATAAGTAGGTAATGGGAATTATAAGTACTTTTACTGGCATCATCATTATCTGCACAGCCTTTCCCCAACTATGTTAGGGTCGGCTTGCAGTCTAACCGAATGCAGCATGAATACTAGTATTTTACATGGAGCGACTGCCTGTCTGACCTCCACAACACAGTAACTGGGTAATACGATACCCCTGGGTAATACCGATTGTCAGACTTTCGGGCTTCTGACTACCCGTAACGACTGTCAAAGATCCACGAATGACAGCCGGGGCCAACGGCTTTCCGAGGCACGAAGGAGTCTCGGTATGTAAAGACTTAAGTTTTTTTTTTTTTTTGCACTTAAGTATTTTTACTGGCATACAGGGTCAAATTAAATTAGCTTGCAACACTTCGTAGACGTGATGGGTATCGATATGTCAACAGAATAAAACAGATTTTATCAATTCACACTTCAAGTAACAACACTACCAGCGGTCATTGCCACCCCAAAAAAATCATAACATATATTTTTTTTATTTTGTCCTGTTTAGATATCCATCACGTCTGCGGAGTTTCGCTAGCTAATTTAATTTGACCCTGTATAAATGATGATACCAAGATGTAAAGTTAATTGAGAATGTGGATTCTTAGTTCTAGCACAGATTAATACAGATGGGACACGCCGCAAAATCATTTAAATAAAAAGCGACTCTTGCTACGACACAATAAAGTGCAATTCAGGTCGCACAACGCTTATTATCTACAGTTATATTCACCTACAAGTTGCCTCTCTTTCTATAGCGCAACTCTTATACCTTCTGACTCGTTAGGGTTGTCTTCTTTTACGACGCGGCGCGTGAGTGAGTATCGAACTAACGTACGAGCCGGCCGGTGCGCGGCAGCCCACACTGAATTGACCCATTGAGATGAGCCCGCCGCGTACTTGTAGCTTCATACCTAAACTGCGGAGTGTCCCATCTGTATTAATCTGTGGTTCTAGTTCTGATTGTTGGAGTGATTTTCTGTGTGATGCATGTAAATAATTTTTATTTTAATGAAAAATAATTACATGCTCAAATGCTCATGTTGGAATAATTGATGAAAATTATGTTCTACAAAAATAGTAAGTGTTAACGTGAAGTGAAATATAATTAGTTTAGCTACTCACTGACTAAAATAAGTATCCTGGCAAGTGAATACTTTTCCAGTTGATTGCCATCTAGTAGTTTGTCCCTGACAATATTAATTTCTTCAGCCGCACTTGTGAGCAATGGTATATTTTTATCAGGAAACAGACACTCGTATTCAAGCTTTTGAAGAAGATATTCTGAAAGGAAAGTTCATGTTTGTTTAATTAAGCTTCACTGTACCCGAGCCTTTAAAGATACGAATTTGAGAGGCAATAATTTTTCAATTATAGTATAGTTAAAATCTCGCTGCAGACTTGGTCATAAATCATAATCCGAGTAGGGATGTGCGCTAATTGCGCGCGCTCAAGGCCATTATCGATAACAGATGATGACGATGACTCAGACGAAGAATTTTAATTTTCTATTTTTAGTTTTATATATACGTTCTTTTGTTTATATATTTAATATGTTTTGTAGTAAATTTGGTAATAAAATAAAAAAAATGTGTATTTATTTCTATCACCCATTTATAAATATATAAAACTATCGATATCACTCATCGACTGCAGTAATGCACAGGACTACGTGTGGGCGTGGCCTGCCCATAAGGCCCGTGAGTGGGAAAGAGAGCGAAACACTCGAATGATTTATGACCGAGTCTGCAGCGAGATTTTAACTATACTATAGTTTCTTTAGTGTATACACGGCGATAAGCGTGGACCGCCGCCGACCAAAAGCGACGCTTGCAGTTGCAGTTAACTAAATTAAACTAAACACTCAACAAACGCACCACTTCTCCCCACCACACACACCTTTCCTCTCACACAAATAGTCGTGTTGTCGTGTATAACCTGCGGCGGCGCCCCTAAATGTTCTTACACACGTGACACGAGCGACACGCGTCAACGGTAGAGGCAACTGCACACATCGACGTCTGCCGCCAATAACTATACAAATTCTCTTTAGCTGCCTTAAGGAGACTACAGGACCTTAAGCGCGGTCACTGTCGGACTGCATAGAAAAGAAAGAGAAGTGCGATGACACAACGCTGGTAATTTATTGCATAATATGAAGCAATTATTTATTTAAATGAAGTCTATTGATTGGACTAAAAAATTAAAACACTATTACGTTAATATGTTGCTTGTAGAACAATCAGAAAGATTGCATGTATATTAATATGATTTTTAATCGTTAAAAGAATTTTTTAGAGGTATCTTCTTGATTTTTTTCTATCGTATCATTATGTTTTCAAGACACTATCTAACTAGCTTATATCCTGAAGAATATCATATATTTTTTAATTTTATTTACTGCAGT
Organism: Cosmia trapezina; assembly: GCA_905163495.3. Lineage (NCBI taxonomy): Eukaryota > Metazoa > Arthropoda > Insecta > Lepidoptera > Noctuidae > Cosmia > Cosmia trapezina. Next base: position 7,287,174 of record LR991020.1, read on the forward strand.
AGATCATTATACTTTTAGGCATTATAAAACTTGCGTTTAGGTCCTGTATTCCCCTTAACGCGACGCTTGTAACTGTAGCGTGTCTCGTCCGCCATTTTGTCAGTGGACTGCATATAGTTCAGGAGTGACAAAATGGCGGGCGCGACACGCTACAATTGCAAGCGTTGCCGGCAGTCGCCGTCGCGTGCAGTTGCCTCTGCCGTTAACGCGTGTCGCTCGTGTGAAAGAACACTTAGGGGCGCTGGTTATACACGACTATTTGTGTAAGAGGAAGGGTATGTGTGGGGTACAGTAGTATCCAACTTATATGGCTTATCGATGTACCTGCGCAGAAGATGAATTTTCAAAGCGCGGGAAATGCTATTGACCCGATTGGCACGCTTCACGCCCCGCGATCCTTTTTCCTGTACCGCTATTGGTCGGCAGCTGCCGCCAAGTTAGCGCGCGCCGCGCTTGGCATGTTAGTCAGCCGCCATACTTGCGAGTGAGACGGAACTAACAGCTGCAGTGTATTATGAACCTTATAGTAGTGATCTAAGGTTGATTGTAAGTTTTAAAGCATTCTCGTTAATTTTCGGGGCCATACTTTCTTTTCTGTGCGAACAAAGATTCACGACGCGCCTTATCAGTTGGGTACCACTGTAATGGTGCGTTTGTTGAAGTTTACATTATGCTGTGTTCTTGTATAACACTCACCCAACAGCTGCCTACAGAACACGTTGGTGAGTGCGTGACGTAAGAGCAGCAGTAGGCAGCGCACGTCGGCGCGCAGTAACAACGTCACCAGCGCGGGAGGCGTCACGTCCACCCACAGCACTGTGTTACGCTGAGAAGCGCAAACGGCGCAAAGACGTTCCATTACGTCATCGGTCACTGAAATATTATATTGTACAGATTTCAAAGTGAGGGAACTCGTGACTAGAGTGTACAGTCGCCGTCAGATATATTGTAGCAGACAAGGTGACCATATACTTCTGAACAATTTAAAATGTCAATAAATTTCATAAATTACAAGTTATCTTCTACTGCATATAGTACAATGATAACGTTATACGTTAGCGTCAACTTGTTTGATTGATATATTCCAAAATTCACACAGAACACACAGATGCTAATGATATTAATACTGCTCAGATATTAATGAAGTAATGAATGTTCAGATATAATATAAGGAACTTATTGACATTTTAAATTGTTCAGAAGTATTTGGTCACCTTGTCTGCTACAATATAATTATCTGCCGGCGACTGTACGTAAATGATATCCAAGCAAATCGACAGTGAAAATAATTTTCAGTTCTGTAACTTTTTACAAAAACTTTCTAGATTTTCTATCTGATGTCATGCACCCTTTACCTCTATAATAATTATCTAATTGAATTTAAATATATAAATAATATTACATGCATTCAGAGACATTTTACTTACAAGTCTGTTCAATATCCTGCGTGAGAGCTTTCAAGACAATATCAGACTTTGCTGCTAAGTTCAGCAAGTATGGGATCACTTCACGTTTCTTCTCTGGCTTACTGTCCTCCTTAATAGCTTCCTGTGAAGGTGGCAAATACAACATGTACAATCGCGTTATTTCCCCGTGAAACACTTTTCGACAAGGTTGAAAAGTGTATCACCGGGAAGTAACGCGATTGTACATTGTATTTAAAACACATTAACACAATTTATTTCCCTTCTAGAAATCAAATGACTCCAATATGTTATGACACCTCAAGATTATTTTTTTTTGTCCTTTTGGTTAGCAGTTTGGTCCTTAGATCCGTAACATACATAAAGTCGATTCAAATCCTTGTAACATGTTACAACAAATATCAACTTTACATACGTGTTAATTAAGTTTATTTCTGAATGTTTGTTAATTTTTAAAATATTAAAGTTTATTTATTTAGGTTACTTTTCTATAATCACATTAATTAAAAACTGAATGATTTTCTCCCAAACTTTCAAACTAATGTTCCTTGGTCCTTCCAGTACCACGTACACGGCACAACTGACCGAATGAGAGTTCAAGCATTACTTAAAACTAGATTCAAGCTATTTGATTGGTTGAAACTAGATTTAAACAAAGATCAGTGCTTGAGTTTCTTTCTGTAATACGGACCTTAGTGCGGACAAGGGAGTCCATTTAAATACATGGTCCATCCATTATATTAAAGTTACATACTTGAAACAGGTCCAGCACAGCAACTCGCACGTGATGCGTGGCGGGCGGGTGGTTCGCGAGATGTGCCAACACTGCGCGCGCCGCCTCGGCACCCAGCTGTAATGCCCGCGGAGCGACTAGCGCGGGTTCCGCACGACCCACCCAGCCTACCGCCCAGGAACATGCCCAGGATCCTGTGCAACGGAATTCGTGTAGTCGGGGAAAATTATTGTTTATTGTTGTTGTGTTGCTCCATGTAGAAAACTAGTATTCAACTGCCGTCCCCAACACAGTTGTAGTAAAGCTAAGCAGATGATGATGATGAACTGATGATCCAGAGAAGTTTATTGTTAACGAATTGACACCCTACGCCAATTAGCCATGTTAGAGCCATCTATCTATCTATATACATATGAAAAACGATTTGAGTATGTATTGTATTGTTTAAAACCACTTCATAATACGTATAATTTCACTTTAAAATTGATTTTCTGAAATACATTTTTATAAAAGTACAAAAAATGCAAAATAGAATAAAAAAAGGAAATCACATACCAAATCATATTGTAACATGATTTAAGAGGAAAATAGTGTTAAATAAAATTTTAGCCGCATATCTTGCCTTGAACAAGCTTAACAAAAACAACCTACCCTGTAGGAATTGCAACTCCCCAAGTTCAACCGTTTCAATAAGCAAATCTGTACGGTTTATGTACTTACATTCAGACTACATACGTAGCAACCTACTTTTTGTATCATATTTATATTTATTATCCAATACAATTTTGAGTTAGTTGACAAATTACCTACTTAATGAACACAGTGGATTAGCATCCAACTTAAACATACTCTTAGTTGTGATTGGTACATCTAATAAACTTTTATTGACGGTGGAAAGGAAAAACACTTGAAACAACACTTTGGTTGAAAATAAGTTATAAACATATTTGAAATCAGCGATTTTTTGAGCATCAATAATTGGTCTTACTTTTGTTTTGTCATTTTCGACCAAAGTGTCACATCAAGTGTTTTTCCTTTCCACAGTTGATGTGTGTTCAAAATCTCGGTGTGTTTACAGCAACTCACCTCAATCATAACTCAAACTTACAACTTCTAACTAATACTGCAAGTATAACGTGCCTACTGCTACGAGATCTTAAATTTAATGCATTAAATAAGTATACATTAATCATAGGAACTCACCTAGCATCATATCAATGCATTTTGCTCTTTCCTCAGAGTTTAACAAGGTTAAATTCTGTGTGGTGATATCCAGTAAAATCCTAACTGGATCTGCACTTTGAAGAGTTGTATCTGCATTCAAAAAACAATTTTAAACATTTCATTAATATTCTTAATTTACTTTTAAGTAAGTATCTCTATTCTAGATAAGAGTTTCTTGCCCATTCTTCTCCATACAGATCTATGTTTTGGAAGCTTCAACTTTCTGAACAACTGACCAGCTCTTTGACAATTCAAAAGTGCCTGTAATCGGTTTAGTTGAAATAAATGCTTTCAGTTTGAATCTACACTGGTTACTTACTTGGCACATTGGATTTCTTAGTAGCTATATCCATGATCAGACTGATACACCATGGTGCAATGAATGGTGCCCATGACTGTCCTAGGCTGCACAACTCTGGACCAATGATGCTGACACTCTCCAGTGATCCAATTGCACCTAAATCTGTCTACAGGTAAGGAAAAGAGGTTACAGTACTTTTTGGTCAACTGTATATTTTTCTTCAATTTTTTTGGTAAAAGAGACTAATGGAAAACTTAAGAAAAAAAGGTGCCATTTAACAATTATATTGGTTTTAAATCTACCAGTTATTTATTTAAACAGTTTACAATTTATGTAAAACTGTCTCATAGTGAGATGTGCAGTTGCAAGTTATTCCTAAACCTGGTAATAAATAGGTATCTAATAATATATTGCTATTAGTGTTCCTGCAATTTCCTCAAAGTAAAAGTAAATAAACAACAATAGTTCAGCTCAACATGTTCCTAAATCAAAAGCAGCTTACCTCATAGTCCGTCTGCGTGATAGAAACGTTGACGGCATCATGAAAGACCATAGCGAAGTATTCCAACACGGCATCTCTAGCCGCCGGGAAGTTTTTGAGCAAACTCAAGCCAGTCCTTGTCAACTCTGGCGCGTTCTGGCCATTTCTCCTTGAAACGCCGTAGATGAAGTTATTTAAATCGGCGGACAACGCCGTCGACTTATTTTGAGGATTCATCACAGGTTAGAACAGGTTCATACGCTGATTATATTTAAGAAAATAAACAATTCTTGATCACAACGCACGCAACCCCAACAGACGTCCTAAAGAATATATACTAAAATGCCAAAATGACATTGACATAATTGACATTAAAGCTTCATGATTGTTTGTCAGCGTTTTGTACTCAGAACAATAACAGTTGTTCTTCTGAGGTTTTGTATTACCTATAAAATGTTTGAACATTAGCTTTTTGAGCATCATACAGGACTGTGACGTAAATTGATACCGATACCATAATACTGGTATCGATCTAACAATTATTTTGTCATTGAACGCTGTGCGGTCACTATTGACCCATGGATAAAACATTTAATAAGTATCAATATTATCAATGTTATCAATGCCTTAACTAAGTAGTTAGTTTTAAATTTTTATTATTATCATATATACAATTCATGACACAATTAACTATTTACACTAGATACTAAATTAAATGACTAACTAAATTATTTCTAAATTAATTTGTTAAAGGGACAGAATTTCCATTACGATACTGTTAATACCACCTGTGATACCATGATATATCCATGGTGTAAGGTTAGTCTTAATTACTTGTTGCTGCATTTTTTTTTCTTTTTTTTTTCGCAATACAGCAAATAAGTAAGCCTATCCTTTAAATATCTACTTAAATATAATATATCTATACTAATAATAATAAACTACTAATAATAAAACTGAAGAGTTTGTTTGTTTGAACGCGCTCTCTGGAACTGCCATTCGGATTAGAAAATATATTTTTGTAGATATTTGATAGCCGAATTTTTGAGGAAGGTTAGATGCTATTTTAACATCACGTTACGACCCATAAAAGCTGAGCAAAAAGTAAATAAAGTCAGAAAGATCGCTAAGCGAAAACGAAGTAACAGCGCGGCTGGGCGACGGGATGCAAAATGGTCGGTTGGGGCTGAAATTTCACGTGGACGAAGTCGCGGGTAGAAGCTAGCTAAAAATAATAAAGCTGCAGAGTTTGTTTTTTTTCTTTGTTTGCGCTAATTTCTGGAATGACCAGTCGGATACGAAAAATTCTTTTTGTATTTGATAGTCCAATTCTTGAGGAATAAGTTATTTAAAATTATGCTACAATATTAAGGAGCCCAGAAAATTTTAAAAAGTCTAAGTCAAAGCAAAATCGCTAAGCGAAAACGAAGTAATAGCGTGGGCGGGTTATGCAATGCGAAGCGGTGGGCCGGGACACGCAAGAAGTCGCGGTAGATGCTAGACAACATACAACGGCGATACAAAACAACGATAAAATGTTACTTCCTATATACAAAACAGATTTATTTGAGAAACACAGAAGTAGTAAGTAGGAAACTCATCATCATTCTACTGCCCTCATTCCAATTAATTAGCGATCGGCGCCACGTTTTCCAATTCCATGTTTTTTATTAGTAGTCATCTCACTCGTCACCCCATTAAGGCTGCCTGTCCACCGGAGCGGAGCGAGGCTGCGGAGCGGAGAAACGGAGAAATATTAACCAATAGGAGCGCGAGCGGACGGCGGAGTGGAGCGGACTTAAGATTCTATTGGTTAATATTTCTCCGTTTCTCCGCTCCGCAGCCTCACTCCGCTCCGGTGGACAGGCAGCCTTATTCTAGACATACAACATCTTGCACATGAAATCTTTCATAAAATCCATCCATCGTTCCATTGGTATTCCTCTACTCTTATTTATAGCCAACCAAATTCTCACTTAAAACTTTCGACACGATGTGAAAACTGAAAGCTAAAATGACAAATTGTTTATAGCTCATAAGGCTCCTACAAACAGGTGCGATACGCGACGCGACACCAAGACACCGCGTGTCGCACGAAGAGCAGTGACTTTGTGTCGCGTGAGATTTGAGTCGCGTGACGCGCATGTTTGAAGAAGCCTTTATAGTAGAATTTAACGGAATAATAACAATCAAGCGAGTAATAGTAGTTAGTTAGTTTTCCAAGACATCGCTAAGCGATTGGTCGACTCTTCACGTGACCAGAGGGCTGGCCTATTTTTTGGCCAAAGAATCAGCATTGCCATACAACGTGGCAATCCTGCCAGCCTTTTGGGCACTTTTCCTATTGACAGCGATGCGGACGAATTTTTTGATGCCCTATGATCCTTTCCCCTCCTTTTTTTATACAATGTACATATTATTATTTTAATCTGTGTTAGTTTATATATTAAAACAAATAAGAAAAATCAAAAAAAAAAAAAAAAAAAAAAGCGAGTTATTAAGTTGGCTATTTTCCACGTTTGTGAAGGGCTACAAGTTACGCCGATTCCTCCACGTTTTTGAAACACGTTTTTTGTTACGTAGCGAAGGCAGGTATTAGCAACCTGTAATACTTAGTAAGAGCTATAATAAAGACCTTAGTAGAAAATTCACAGGCACGAATACTACGGAAAGTGATTCTTCCTTTATTTTATTTTATTCAAGCGCTTCGTACTTTTGTTATTTAAACAGAATAGGTACACACGGCTACACATCAAGCTATACATTTCCAGTTTACTCTGACCTCTCATTGTAAGGTAATCCTGTACAATGCGAGATCTATTTATACTGGAAATCTACAGCTTGATCTGTAGCCGTGCGTACCTACTTGCTATAGATTCAGATCGTATGACTCGGATCCTTAATAAATGTTTTTATCATTTCTATAGTTTATTTCAGTTCGATTACCTAAGTTGCTATACAGCCTACGGGTAGGACACAAAACTAACAAAAGTAGGTAATCGACTACCTACCAGGCTTAGGTATATACCTACTTACTACCTACCTACTTTACCTATTGGTAAAATTGGAGTCCACAAGTCCAGTCCATACAAAAAATTCTTATTCTTTAGGCTTCCTATCCTAATCCACGTACTCTATAACAGAAACCAGGTGATCGGCAATGATTAAAATAAATAAGGACATCATCGCAACCGGTAAAAAAAATAGTCATTAAAATATCATGAAGCTGCAGTGTGCCTATTATTCAATAACTACGCAGCTATGCTTTGCGTCTATCATATAGGTACATTGCATCGTAGGTAGGGGGATGTAACATGAAAACGTGGGGTCAGGAACAAAATCAATATTAAGTGCGCACGCGATCCGCGCAAGCCCGCCCCGCGACCGACGCGACGACGCAACGCTAGAACCACACGGACAATATAACTACGTATAATACCTCTGTTTTAAAAAAAGAGTAGGCAGTCAGCTGTAGATATCATAGTCAGGCATGACAACTTTATTAAAAATGAAATATGAATTTCGCGGCTAAAATGTCGAAAGTTTTTCGCAAAGCACCGATCGTGCACTTTGTAGCTAGGTAAATTGCTTATTACCTATCTAATGATGATCACATCAAAAACTAACATTGGCATTGTTAGTTATCAACATAATCATATTCAAAAGAAATGCGTTCAAAGCATAATGGTTCAAAAACAACAGTTCAAACTTTTAAAGCGTTCAATGAAAAACTTTCAATGTTTGAAGATTATTTAGCATCAAAATATTATGAAGTACTTAAGCAGGTAAAATATAATAATAAATTGAATTAAGTATATAATTTTAAAATGTAGAGCAATTTTTTACTTGCCGAATGCCGAAATATTTTTTGACTTTCGCTGTTGACGGTACACTTTTAGGTAAATACAGCCACGATCATGTGAATGAGAAAGTTTTAAAATCATATTTTTGATAAATAATTATCAACGATGAACTCTTTTAAGTACCGACTTATCATATTATTACTTACGTAGAACAAAGTCCTTTGTTACGGTAGAGACGGAACTTATCGCGCTGTTCTTATTGTTTTAGGAATTTTATTTTAGTCTCACTACTCTCTCAGAGCCTAAATAAGCGTGTTCATTAAAAATTAAAATGTCCCCATAAGTAATTATGTTTAGTAACGTCGCGTCGTAAATAAACATTAATAATTCAATTTTCAACTTTCCTTGGTTAGTTGGAACCAGTTTTGTTATAATAATTTACAATAATTTAACCAGTAACGATATCACTTGTTTACATTTTATTTAACTATCTAGTGCTATCTAGATAGAATAAATAATTTTTAAGCGTCCTTCGATTCACCCACCCCTCGGCTTCGGCTACCATACCGAGTAGGGACAGCATAAAGAGAATAATTTCTGTGTAGTAGTACAGGTAGTAGGTATGCAACTATGCAATAAGTTATTGCATTAACTTTCAATCATTCAATTGAGAAAAACTTTTTTACAATAAAAACAACCGACTTCCAAAAAAACACTGAATATGAAAAACAACTTTAATTTCGGAAGTGGATGTCTCGATCTGTAATTTAGTATTTTGCCAACGACTTCCGAAATTAAAGTTATTTTTCACTTTGTTTATTGAGTAGTCCGATGGCCATCTGTGGTATTCATCATCAGTTCCACATCACCAAATGGTACTTTCCGAGAGCAAATGCACGAGTTACTATAAAAATACCCAAATCGCTTTAGGTGTGCCTATAAAATTTGAGGGTTTCCTTAGATTTCCATGGGGTCTCCTCATCAGATTCTGATTTGGTGACAATGGGAAAGAAAGAATTCTCAATATCGGTCCACAACTGTCGGAGAAATCGGTGAACATAGCTGTTACATAAAAAAAACATACATAAAGTCGAACATTATAACCTCCTCCTTTTTGGAAGTCGGTTAAAAATAAAAGGCAGCTCTACAATTTTAATTTAGAGCTGATGTAGAGCAACACCAGCTTCTTTCATAACATCACGCCGTTTCTCATCGATAGGGGTAAGCTGGAAATAGATAATGCTATCAGGAAGTTAATTTGTAAGGATATCGTTAGCCGACGTTCGCACGGACGTAAAAAAATCGCGGCGGGATTTTATCGCGCACTGGATTTTCAACTCTCGGTGTTGAGCCGAGCTTCGAGAATCCAACCTAACAAAAACAGAGTGCATCCCAGCGCGACGAAAAACACACTGTTGGATTTCCAACTCCCGGCGCGGCGGCGCGGCGCTAAGCAGAGCGTTGAAAATGCAGTGCGCGAAAAAAAATCGCCGCGATTTTTTTACGCCCGCCCGTGCGTACGTCGGCTTAGTTGTAGCAATGAAATAATACGTAGGTAGGTATGTACCTATTATAAGATTTGCGACTATATTTTGTAGCCCATCGTACGTGGACGTATCCTAGGCCAGTGTCACTTATGGTAAGCAATAGAATAGATTTAAGTAAATATGTAGGTACTTAGAAGAGTGTGACATTTTTACAAGTACCCGATTGTATACAACGTTAGGTAACGGCAACTTTAATTAAAGGGACGTAATAAAAATATAGGTAAGTAGTGGTAAGTAGATAATTAATTGAAATTGAAAAAATGTTATTGGTTTTCCATGCTTTCCAATGAGAATAGAACACGCATCCATATATAATATGTATAGAGTGTTATGTAGAGTTCATGGAATAAAAGCAATTTGCGCGTGAACAGGGTGGCGCGTTGGTGATGCGGAGTCAGGGCGGGCGCCGGTGGCGGCCAAACGCGCCCCTCGCGATACGACGCAGGCGCGCGCCGCTCAACCGACGCTCAGTTGGATCGATAAGATAAACGCGCAACCCCGGTCTACGAGTTAAATCAATATAATTTCTATCGATTTTTGCAGCCGCAGCCGCCGCACACCAGATTTGAGGGTCGCAAACGGTGGGTGCGCGCATTGCGTTGTTTGATGTTATTTGAAACTTGAATTGTAATTTCCTGTTCTGTGATTATTGTGTAAAAGACTGTAATGTGTGTGCAACCGTTTAGAATAAAACTTTTGTTGACTTTATCGATTGTCGGAGTTTTACGGTAAATATTTATTTTACACTAAAGTTCAATGAACGGATAGTTCTTATGTATTCGTTGCATTATTTTAATATGATTAAAATTTAAATAATAATTTAAAACTATTTTAAAATTATATGCACATTTTAAATTACCAATAGTTGCGAAAAAAGAGTAAAAAAATTATTGGTATCTAATTTTATTTCTTCAACGTTTGCGTCACAGGTCGATCGATAGACGCTGATTTTAAAATGTTATTGTTTTGACTTCGTTTGTTGTTTTCATCGTGTTTATTTTGAAATTAAAATGCACCAGATTTTTAACATTTAATTTACTTACTGTTTATGCGAGCCTACGACTAGAGCTTTTCTACAATATCTACAATATATTAATAAAATTACGCAAGTACTACAGCTTGAACGTGAGCTTCTACTTCAAGCAAGTTTTATCAACATCCTGTTTCATGTTTTGGTTTGGTCATTCATTGACATTCGTTCATTCATTTCAAATAAGAAAAAGGTACACTGACGTAAACAAGATGAACGCGCGTAAGTTAAAATTTCATTAAAATGATGAACGTTTGCTGCAGATGGTGTGAAATGTAGGAAATAGAGAAGAAAAATGACGTCCACGGACACATACCAGTTAAAATGGCACTCGCACAGTTCCCACCTAAACGGTTCCGTGGCGGCTTTGCTGCGCTCGGAGCGGTTCACGGATGTGGTGCTGTGCACCCTGGACGGGTCGCAGATACCGGCGCACAAGTTTATCTTGAGTTCGTGCAGCGTGTACTTGTGCAACCTGTTCGAGGGCCAGCGCTCGGTGACGCGCATGGGTGGCATGTTATATGTCGTGCTGCCTTCCGAGATATCCACGAAAGCGTTGAAGATTCTCGTAGAGTATATGTACAAAGGTCAGTAGTTTTTATATACATACTCTTTCACTTCAGTAGTTACTACTGCGCCGGCGGTTGAAATTAGAAATAAGTATTTCAAAATTTACGTTTATTTATTAAGTACATACTTACTATTTCAAATTAAGATAACTTTTTACATTGTTCTTCAATTAAAATCATACTGAGTATGTCACTTCGTTCAGGCCGGTTACCCAGTGATCAATGTATGGTGTATGGGTGCACTGTGCCGGTATGCAGGGTAGCATTCATATACCCATTGATACACTTCACTAGCCTGGCAATGGCTATCTGGCAGCTGGAACTTATGAAAATGGTGTAGGTATGAGGCAGCAAATAATGCAACCCACCCTTCATCCCTCTCATGACATACACTTAAACACACACACACAAAATAAATAAAATAAAAATAAATAAAATGAAACACTATTTTCTTAAATCAATTTTCAGGAGAAACAACAGTTTCAAACGAAGTTCTAGACACTGTCTTAAAAGCTGGTGAAGTCCTCAAAATTCGAGGACTGTGGAGACAGACAGAAGATGGCAGCGATGGATCTGCTGAGAAAACAGCAACACAAACTATTGCCACCACAAGTGTTATGAAGGCGGGATTGTCAAAGAAACCTGATGAGATACCAATGCAACCAAAGATAGCTGTTAAGAAAGATGATAAGTTGCTGAAAGCCTTCAATCCGGGACAACCTGGTCAAAGGTGTGTAGAAATCCTGATTTTTGATAAAAACAATGCGTAAATATTCATCCCAACTATGGAACTTTTCACTGTGCGTGCTCTGACACTAACTTGGCCGGTTTTCATAATATCTATTATGTTATTCTTCTTCAGTCGAAGCCAATGTTCATCAACAGATGTAAAATAGGCTTTTTGATATCAACTGTTTCCACTACAAAGGGTGTAAAGACCATTTTGGGCCAAATTCACTTTTTGATGCAGTCTTTTAGCTATCAGTCAACTAATTAAAACTGCATCAAAAAGTGAATTTGGCCCAAAATGGTCTTTACACCCTTTGTAGCGAAAACAGTCAATATTTTGATTAACAGCATAATTATTTGAATGTATGGTGTGTTTAGGGTTAAAACATCTGCCATCTTAGTTTGATAAGATAAGATAATATTTATTTTGTGAAACATGAGTATACAGGTCTTATAATATTAATTTGAGGTAGCTAAATGTTTTGCCATTTATGGCGTACAAAATTAGTCATACTGGACCAACAAATACAAAAAAAAAGAAAAAGCAGAGAAAGAGATTACAATCAATCAATCTGCCTAGCCTTTTCCCAACTATGTTGGGGTCGGCTTCCAGTCTAACCGGATGCAGCTGAATACCAGTATTTTACATGGAGCGACTGCCTATCTGACCTCCACAACCCAGTTACTGGGTAATACAATACCCCTTGGTAAGACTGGTTGTCAGACTTTCGGGCTTCTGACGACCCGTAACGACTGTCAAAGATCCACGAATAACAGCCGGGACCAACGGCTTAACGTGCTTTCCGAGGCACGGAGGAATCTCGGTATGTAAAGATGGTCACCCATCCACTGACCAACCCCGGCAAGCGTAGCTTAACCTGACGGATCGACCCGTGCGGCTGTTATTATTTAGCCACGAGCTCCTCTAGAAAGAGATTACAATCATTTGAATTAAATTTTAATGAAATAATAATAATCAGCAGCTAATTAAAAGTCCGTAACAGATGAATTAAAATCATGATAGATAATGTTTAATACAATGTCAGAATAAATGATGATGATGATGTTAGGTGTAACACAATATTAATTGTTCTACTTATGTTTTTTTCTTAGGCCTATGTTCATTGGCCCGCCAAAGCTAGTGTTCATCAAAACAACAGAAGGGGGCACACAAGCTGCAATCAGGCCCGGGGGTCCGAAGGGGCAAACGATTTTGGTTGCTCCTGCACCAACTGCTGTCGAGCCGACCGCAACTGCTACCGCTACTACAACTGCTACTGCAACTGCAGCAACATCTACCCTTGCTCCCACAACTGTGACAGTAGCCACCACCACCGCACCCAATGAGGACTCGTCAGACGAACCGCTGACACCACGGATCTTGAGAAGACATACTGAAAGGAAGTATGGAAAGAGGCAAAAGACTGAAACCAAATCAGATAATGATGAGGCTAAAGACTCGGAAGAACAGGATATTGTTTCTGAGGCTTCAAGTGAGTGTTTTAAGTTAAATACTCCAAGCTAGAGCTTAAGAGTGCGTTACCACTGACATGGAGTTGGGCAGGAATCAACTAATCACAATGGTTGAAATCCTCATTGCGTCTCTCGTCTGTAAGTGTATGATTCCTGCACGTCTCCGCACAGCTCCGCGTCAGTGGTAACACACCCTAATTTTCTCTATTTCTATTCTTAGCCATTCTTACTTATGGAAACTGAAGTGGCTTGTTTTACTTTAGTTTTCTATACTTGTTTCTGAAAACTGTAAGTACTTGGTTCACCATTTCTTCTCAGGGCTAGTCAGATAGGAAATGTTGACTCCATCTTAGCAATTTTTTTTTTTATTTGACATGTATTGTGGTTCCAATATCCTATTTACGGAATTAACAATATTAGTATTCCTTAATTATAAGCATACCTTTTAGAGTCAGGGGTATATGCGATTTTTTATCAATATTATTAATTTATGTATGGCGAAAGCTCAGATATTTGCTGAATCACTTTTCGGCTTTGGGCTACAGGCAACATTGTGTTCATCCAAGCATGATACTAATCTATATAAATAAAAAGAAAAGTCCTGATTGACTGACTGACTCATCAACGCCCAGCCCAAACCCTTGGACCTAGAAAGCTGAAATTTTGCACAGAGGTTCCCTTTATAATAAGACTAAGACAAATAATAAGGAAGGATTTCCCGGCAGTACGTTCGCGTGGGATATTTCCCGACATCCACGCGGGCGACGCCGCGGGCAAAAGCTGGTTTAGTATATTTCCTTATTTTCTGACAGAAAAATCGTCGCAAAGCCTGATGGAAACCGATGTCCAAATAAAAGACGAGCCAGAATGGGACGCCAGCAGCATCGAAGAGGAAGAGAGATCCATCGCCGAAATGTTCCAAGCGGAGATGAGCGTCAAGAATGAACCTAATGACGAGGTTGATATTGAAGAGGAGAGCTTGGTAAGTGACTAACTTCTGTAAGCTTTTAAAACTTTTTAAATACCTAGGCTTACTTGATATTTATGAATTAAAATAGAACGTAATTTGTTTTGGATTAGTTTTAAGAGCGTTGTTGCATTTTTCATACGTAAATCGAGAACTTGGGAGATTTTGAAGTGATTTTGGTCACATAATTTATTTTTTTAGCTTCTTTTGACTTCAATCATCGTAATTATCATATATTTTTATTTAAAGTCTATTAAAAAGAACTTGTTCAAATTGAATTATTGACTACGAAAACAGTCGATTTCGAAGGCGCGATTTCCAGATGACGCGTGAAGGCTCAACTTTGAAGTAATCTTACACCAATTATTACTACCAATTAAGAAGGTAAAGTGGTATTCATTCGAAGAGGCATATCCTGAAATTTAAAATGCATTGAGAAAAGTTAGATTTTTAATTCATTAACTTGTATTTTAATCACGTCTAAGATAATCAAAAATCGAGAAATCGACTACAAAAAAACACGTCATTTCTCAGAATCTAAAAGTCATTTGGCAACACAAATCATTTTATACGTAAGAAGAAAGATTGTACTATATATGTGTAAAAAATAAAACATATCTGTCTTCAATCATTTACGAAAATAATTTTTTAAAGTGAGTATAAAATCGGGTGCATCGAACGGCCTAAGTCAGTCGCGCTCTGGCGCTCTTCGACGCAGGACCTATGTCGGTTGACCTCCCGCCGCCGCGCATGCGCCTCGCGTGATATATAGTCAATTGTAGTGCGACTAAATATTTTTAATCCTTTCATTTAAGTAATATTTTAAGAAGCTAACGTGGTAGGCACACTTACTTTAGGAGAATTATGTTACAATTCTTGAATTATGTTGTATTACTTGTAATATTGATATTGTAATTACAATATCAATAATACAATATAATTTGGTCAAAATGTAAATCCAAGATGGTGGCTGCGAAAATTTTTAAATTTTTCGTCATGGGGATCGTTCCCATTGTTCTCGAGGATGCTAAAGCCGATAGTGACGTTAAAATGTAAATCCAAGATGGCGGCTGCGAACATTTTCAAATTTTTCATCATGGGTATCGTTTTCATGGTTCTTGTGGGTGCTAACGTCGATAGTGTAGTCAAAATGTAAATCCAAGATGGCTACAAGAATTTTGGAGGATGAATATGGAGAAAAAATTTATATCAGATTTTTATTTGAAATCTCTACTGCCACAATCTCTATTGTGGATCCGTGACAAAGGAGACGGAAACCATGTCATATAAACTTGGGCCTGGGCCTGGGTTGTAAAAAGATGAAATTGGTGTCAATTTATAGCTACTATATTATCAAACCATCACTGAACATTTTGCGGATTTTCGCGGTCTGAGTTCCGAGTTAAAAGAGATGTAATAAAAGTGAGGTTACATAACGATCTATATATAGGTACTTAACAGCTGATTTTTGAAGTTCTTCAGCTCGACGACCACGTAAACTACAGCCTCTAGTCACTTTGCCACAATTTACACAACGATCCATGGTGCCAATATGAATATGAGGCTGGTCGTAATATACAAAATAACAAGTTCAAGTCCAACGTTTATGCGGGGTTCTCCGTACCGTGTCCGGTGTGGTAGCAAGGTTCGTACAAGAAGCAAGATCAGAAGTCCGCAGAAAGAAAACAGGGGTCGAGGAAAACATCAATAAAACTATGGGAAATACACTCAAATCGCGACCGCACTAAACGATACGAAACGAGTGAGGCATAGATAAAGGCACTATATAAAGGTGTGTCCAAATATAGAGCGGCATTTGAGCGCGGCTGCCACGCGCGGCTAGCCGCGCTCTGATCGGACAAGGGCCGCGCGCGGCGGTGTTGAGCGTAATATATCTTCTCGTCTCACATAAGTGATGACCTCTGGCACTGAAACGTGCTCGCTCACAACATAATGGGTCTCAATCATAATCAGCCTATAATGTTCCCACTGCTGGGACACAGGGCTCCTCTCGGTGAGAGGGAGTGGGCCGTAATACACCACGAGGACCCAGTGCGGGTTGGTAGATGTCACATGTCTTCGAATTTTTGGTTCTAGGCGGTTTCCTCACGATATTTTCCTTCACTGATTTGAGAGTAGTGGTGATGACATTATTTATTTACACAAAGTGCCTGCCTGAGTTCGACACCATGACCTACTCGTATGTCGGGATCGTTACCATTGGGCCACCATTGCATTGCTCTCTTGGGCCGCATAGTGCAGTCAATCATCCCTTCTAGGATGATTGACTTCACTATCGGCTTCATCCTCGAGAACTATGAAAACGACGTCCATGACGAAAAATTTTAAAATTTTCGCAGCCGCCATCTTGGATTTTAATTTTGACTTCACTATTGGCTATAGTCGAAATCGAAAACTATGAAAACCTATACAAATCCTTATCACTTACCACTGACGTGCGACGCGTGGTCGACTGTATAGTCATTAGGTCGACTGGGCACGTACAATACCTGCCTAGGCTAATAAACATTATAAAACCAACCCCACACGAACGCAGCAGTACTATTATTTATTCTGTGGCAGCGGGGTGACCTACCTATTTGAAATTTGAAAACAGTAAACCAAACATTTGCGCATGAGGCGGCTTTATGTATTTATGTATTATTGTTGGTTCAAATTCAACTGTTTTATGAACTTGATGCGGTTGCTAAACCTATAATGCCGCAAGAAAAATAAATAATTATAGCTAGCGCGTGGCGTCTTTATCTACATTGAAATAGGGCTTAAATTGAACTGTTTTACACAAAAAAACGATGATTTTGGACAAAAGATGGCTCCGCTGTTAACAAAATTTTATTCTGATTGTGTTCTCCCAGAAATTATAGATCCAAGGAAAAGTCGATCAATCCCCTTAGACAAATAAATAAAATAAATAATAAATAAATATCCTTGGACATTTCACACAACGCCATCTAGTCCCAAGCTAAGCAACCTAATGCTTGTGTTATGGTAACGAGATGGCTGATAAACTTCTTATATACATTTTTTTTTTGTAAATACATACATATTATAGATAGAAAAACACCCAGACGCGGAAACAAATACTTGTAGGTCGTACAAATACTTGTTCCGTGCGGGAATCGAACCCACAACATGCTGCACAGCAGTCAATTGCTCAGCCACTGCGCCAACCGTGTCGTCAAATACAAATACTTTTATAAAACTTCAATTACAAATACTTAAGCAAATAAGTAAAATGAGTTTAGTTTTTATAAGTACCTACATAATATTATTTTCTTCATCCATATTTGTATAAATTTAATTAAAATACACTAATAATTTATTGTGGACAGTCTTTTTATTTTCTCCGTAAACCTCTAGCTTTTACTTCAAAAAAATATAGGTACGCCATAGCTACAGATCAAGATCGTTTAGTCGTCGCAGCATCGCAACTGTGTGCCGTACATGAGGAAAAACGCACACACGCGCACTCGCTACGCGGCGTCGAGCGTCAGATGTTTAAAATCCGAGCGCGAAAATAGGCGACCACAGTCTTAATTCAAATATAAATTAGGTAGTCACAAATTTTTTCAGTAGTACCGGCCTGTTCCATCGTAGACCGAGAGAGAGGTCAAAAGCAAACCTATAATATTTTTTTTTTTATACTTCTATAATATTGACTTGGAAAATAATTTTTTAAAGTGAGTATAAAATCGGGTGCATCGAACGGCCTAAGTCAGTCGCGCTCTGGCGCTCTTCGACGCAGGACCTATGTCGGTTGACCTCCCGCCGCCGCGCATGCGCCTCGCGTGATATATAGTCAATTGTAGTGCGACTAAATATTTTTAATCCTTTCATTTAAGTAATATTTTAAGAAGCTAACGTGGTAGGCACACTTACTTTAGGAGAATTATGTTACAATTCTTGAATTATGTTGTATTACTTGTAATATTGATATTGTAATTACAATATCAATAATACAATATAATTTGGTCAAAATGTAAATCCAAGATGGTGGCTGCGAAAATTTTTAAATTTTTCGTCATGGGGATCGTTCCCATTGTTCTCGAGGATGCTAAAGCCGATAGTGACGTTAAAATGTAAATCCAAGATGGCGGCTGCGAACATTTTCAAATTTTTCATCATGGGTATCGTTTTCATGGTTCTTGTGGGTGCTAACGTCGATAGTGTAGTCAAAATGTAAATCCAAGATGGCTACAAGAATTTTGGAGGATGAATATGGAGAAAAAATTTATATCAGATTTTTATTTGAAATCTCTACTGCCACAATCTCTATTGTGGATCCGTGACAAAGGAGACGGAAACCATGTCATATAAACTTGGGCCTGGGCCTGGGTTGTAAAAAGATGAAATTGGTGTCAATTTATAGCTACTATATTATCAAACCATCACTGAACATTTTGCGGATTTTCGCGGTCTGAGTTCCGAGTTAAAAGAGATGTAATAAAAGTGAGGTTACATAACGATCTATATATAGGTACTTAACAGCTGATTTTTGAAGTTCTTCAGCTCGACGACCACGTAAACTACAGCCTCTAGTCACTTTGCCACAATTTACACAACGATCCATGGTGCCAATATGAATATGAGGCTGGTCGTAATATACAAAATAACAAGTTCAAGTCCAACGTTTATGCGGGGTTCTCCGTACCGTGTCCGGTGTGGTAGCAAGGTTCGTACAAGAAGCAAGATCAGAAGTCCGCAGAAAGAAAACAGGGGTCGAGGAAAACATCAATAAAACTATGGGAAATACACTCAAATCGCGACCGCACTAAACGATACGAAACGAGTGAGGCATAGATAAAGGCACTATATAAAGGTGTGTCCAAATATAGAGCGGCATTTGAGCGCGGCTGCCACGCGCGGCTAGCCGCGCTCTGATCGGACAAGGGCCGCGCGCGGCGGTGTTGAGCGTAATATATCTTCTCGTCTCACATAAGTGATGACCTCTGGCACTGAAACGTGCTCGCTCACAACATAATGGGTCTCAATCATAATCAGCCTATAATGTTCCCACTGCTGGGACACAGGGCTCCTCTCGGTGAGAGGGAGTGGGCCGTAATACACCACGAGGACCCAGTGCGGGTTGGTAGATGTCACATGTCTTCGAATTTTTGGTTCTAGGCGGTTT
Organism: Cosmia trapezina; assembly: GCA_905163495.3. Taxonomy (NCBI): domain Eukaryota; kingdom Metazoa; phylum Arthropoda; class Insecta; order Lepidoptera; family Noctuidae; genus Cosmia; species Cosmia trapezina. The sequence continues at coordinate 7,306,607 of LR991020.1, forward strand.
CCTCACGATATTTTCCTTCACTGATTTGAGAGTAGTGGTGATGACATTATTTATTTACACAAAGTGCCTGCCTGAGTTCGACACCATGACCTACTCGTATGTCGGGATCGTTACCATTGGGCCACCATTGCATTGCTCTCTTGGGCCGCATAGTGCAGTCAATCATCCCTTCTAGGATGATTGACTTCACTATCGGCTTCATCCTCGAGAACTATGAAAACGACGTCCATGACGAAAAATTTTAAAATTTTCGCAGCCGCCATCTTGGATTTTAATTTTGACTTCACTATTGGCTATAGTCGAAATCGAAAACTATGAAAACCTATACAAATCCTTATCACTTACCACTGACGTGCGACGCGTGGTCGACTGTATAGTCATTAGGTCGACTGGGCACGTACAATACCTGCCTAGGCTAATAAACATTATAAAACCAACCCCACACGAACGCAGCAGTACTATTATTTATTCTGTGGCAGCGGGGTGACCTACCTATTTGAAATTTGAAAACAGTAAACCAAACATTTGCGCATGAGGCGGCTTTATGTATTTATGTATTATTGTTGGTTCAAATTCAACTGTTTTATGAACTTGATGCGGTTGCTAAACCTATAATGCCGCAAGAAAAATAAATAATTATAGCTAGCGCGTGGCGTCTTTATCTACATTGAAATAGGGCTTAAATTGAACTGTTTTACACAAAAAAACGATGATTTTGGACAAAAGATGGCTCCGCTGTTAACAAAATTTTATTCTGATTGTGTTCTCCCAGAAATTATAGATCCAAGGAAAAGTCGATCAATCCCCTTAGACAAATAAATAAAATAAATAATAAATAAATATCCTTGGACATTTCACACAACGCCATCTAGTCCCAAGCTAAGCAACCTAATGCTTGTGTTATGGTAACGAGATGGCTGATAAACTTCTTATATACATTTTTTTTTGTAAATACATACATATTATAGATAGAAAAACACCCAGACGCGGAAACAAATACTTGTAGGTCGTACAAATACTTGTTCCGTGCGGGAATCGAACCCACAACATGCTGCACAGCAGTCAATTGCTCAGCCACTGCGCCAACCGTGTCGTCAAATACAAATACTTTTATAAAACTTCAATTACAAATACTTAAGCAAATAAGTAAAATGAGTTTAGTTTTTATAAGTACCTACATAATATTATTTTCTTCATCCATATTTGTATAAATTTAATTAAAATACACTAATAATTTATTGTGGACAGTCTTTTTATTTTCTCCGTAAACCTCTAGCTTTTACTTCAAAAAAATATAGGTACGCCATAGCTACAGATCAAGATCGTTTAGTCGTCGCAGCATCGCAACTGTGTGCCGTACATGAGGAAAAACGCACACACGCGCACTCGCTACGCGGCGTCGAGCGTCAGATGTTTAAAATCCGAGCGCGAAAATAGGCGACCACAGTCTTAATTCAAATATAAATTAGGTAGTCACAAATTTTTTCAGTAGTACCGGCCTGTTCCATCGTAGACCGAGAGAGAGGTCAAAAGCAAACCTATAATATTTTTTTTTTTTATACTTCTATAATATTGACTTGGATTACACTAACTGACCAAGTAATAACTTGCCAATTAACTGCCAGTTTGGCTTGTAACATTATCCGCAACAAATGACACGAAAATTCCCAGTTGTCCCCATTTGGAGACAAACATTTGGGGACAAATTCGGGAATACTTCAAATATTTGACGGATTTGGTCAGTGCTAGGACGAACGAACTCTGGACTTGAGGAAACGGTCGGATGGGTCGCATGATCCGGATTGCTGGTGTCTTTTCAAGTGAAGAGCCACATGCTTCTTGCCGGCAACAAAGTGTTTGAAAGTTCTTTATGTTGTGTGCAGATCTACAGTCCGCTGGCGTGCGAGCTGTGTGCCGAGGTGTTCACGGTGCCGGCGGCGTGGGTGCGGCACGTGCAGAGCCACGCGCGCAACGACACGCAGCACGCGCGCAAGAGGAAGCTGCGCTCTGCCGTACGTACCTTCTACTTAAAAAAAAAAACTTGAAAATTTCGTCTTCTACTTTAAAAAAAATCTCTTATGTTTCTTCTTCTACCTGGCTTTGGAAGCATGAAATTTTGCTAAAGTGTTCCTTACATACCGAAAGTGAGCACTAAGGTCCTTTTCTGATTTGTAACGGAGCGGTACAGTATGCTCTGTATACCGAAACGATGACGCACTACTGTCATTTACGGACCTGACATTATGTTTTCCGTGTAATTTGTGCAGTATCACCTCTCAAGCCCCGGTAACTTCTGACGTTTATATCTATCTGACATAAAGTGAAACTGCCCACACAGGATATCAGCCCTTATTTAATAGTAATAATAGAGGTCTAAGCCGCGTGAGTCGGGCGACTCACTGGTGAGTCGTTGGGGCTTGAGTGGAAATGAAATCCTCGCGAGAAAATGACGTCTTCGAAAACACGTGACGTGTCTCTATAAGCACAGAGCGGGCACTGGATCCTATGACTGCATCTTTCTACCGGGATGCGGTAAACCGAAACCATCCCGCCCCACTCTCGCGCATACCAAGCCAATCAAGAAACGCTCATTAAAATATGGCGCTCGGTGAGCTTTCGGTACCGAGTATGCCAATCATAGGTACTGATCCCGCACCGCTGACGCACCGACAAATCAATAAAGGGCCTTAGATTTCGGAAATTTACCCCCTAAAGGGGTTAAATAGGAGATGAAAGATTGTAAGTTAGTCAATTTTGGCGATGGAAAATCCGTCGGGCACAGAGCATCTAGACAAATAAATACTATGACTGGGTGACCATAGAGCTAGTGCTATTTAGTATGATGATCACCCTTTTAGCTGATTTTTTCCTCCCCTTTTGCTGAAACCCACGATTATCTCTCCCCCATCAGCTGGATTGCACGTACTCCCCATTTGCTGATTTCCACGACTAAATATGTCCTCCCCTTTTTGCCGATCTCCACGACTATGGCTTTTTGACATTAGCTGGTGCTATCATTTTATGTGAATGTCCTCCCACATAGTTGTTGTTTTGGTACATCACTAATGGCCAAACATATTGTGGCCAGTTCAATAGGGATGATGCCTGGGTAAAAAAAAAGAAATTCTATATAAAAAAATATTAGACACGTATTTTTTGCTTTATCATATTAATAAAAAAATACTTAGCTATCACGCATTAAAGTTGGGTAGTGGGGGCTCGCTACGTCACTTGTATGTATAAAACCTAGCTACGCGTGACGTCATGCCATATTTTAACTCAATGTATCGCCGTAATTTTTTGATTACGTAAAAAAAGAAAAAATACGTGGGATCTTTTGCCATCTGTCGTCGAGTGCGGTCGTGTCGCTCCGACAAAAATAAAAGATCCCCGTCGCGAGAAATAAGTGGTTTGCGAATCGAGCAGCGCATCGGTCATAAAAATTAATTTAGCGTTTCGAGCGCAAATTAACCTGTGCACCTGATATGTGACCTGAAACAAACGACACGTTCCAAGCGTGGAACTGCGCACCCGCCGTAGGAACCAGAGATCTCCCAGCAAGCAAATTTGGTGAGGGCGTTCCTTATATACCTTAGTCTAAAGTAATGCATGTTTATAAAATTATAGCATCAATCCAAATTCTTAGGAGATAAAGTTAAACAAACAGTTTACCTACTTCTTAAGAGCCTATTCTGCCTCAGGGTTTTGTCTCGCTCGCAAGATACCACTTGCAGACTAAGTGAGAGCGAGACTGAGTGTGGTGCTGGGCGCCGATAGTTTAGGTAATTGCCTTTTACTGTGAAAATAATGGTAATTATAAAAATAAATAAACAAATAGGTAACATATGACCTGCTTTATAGTTGATTCAGTTAGTATGCAAAGTTTCATGACCTAACGATTTACTTTGTGAATACCAGCGGCTTATTGTCCGGCTTTGAGGTAATTTTCGGATCTTTTTCTATCGAGAAAATTTTATGGAATCGTGTTTTCGTATAACATAGTATGTACCTAATATAAATCTAACATAGTACCTATGTACCTAATATAAATCCTCAACTTTAGATTATAGGTACTTACCTATTTATTTTAAAATTAAAGCTGCAGTGTGTTCGACATAGCCGAGGATCATGCTAAGCCATTTGAGGTAGTATAGGCCCTTAATAAGTGCAAACCAACAAAAACCACTGCAAAAAATGGACCCTTTTTTTTTGTTGAATGTCGACTTACGGCAAGTTAAATTCTATGTTCACACAAAAACTTCGGTAAAGCTTAGATCTAAGGTCTTTGTTTTAAAACACGAGTCGGTCATTCTAACCAATTTTGTTAGCATTCTAACAAAAACATACCAAAACAATAACTTCGATTGTACCAATGAAAAGGGACCGAAATTGTCTATTTAGAGCTCTAGCATGTCAAATAAACAATTTAATGGACTGCCATGCGACCACGTGTCTGCTCGCAGAGACCTAGCAAGTTATGTATCGGCTAATCGTAACGACGACAGAATTTATTTAGCACTATTGACTAATATCCAGTCCGGATTTTTTCCCTAACAACAATATCTCTCAGGAACAACAGACAGAAAATACACTACCGCGCAGTTTAACGAGACGTTATGTGGGGTGGCAAAGATATTTTAATCACTGCCTCCGAATTCTGCCTCGTAAATGTACATGTTCACACAAATAACGAGAATACACTGGTGTACGTACGTACCTACCTACCGGCAATAAGGATAATTATCAAGTTTTGGGTGGACACGGCCGAAGAAAGAGATAAAATCAAGAAAGCAGCTAACGAGATTTACAAGAAACTTGAAACGGATAGCACAAAGACCTCAGACGAAGATAAACAACAACGTGGCATAGCAGTGACAAGAAATGAGTCGAAAACGCAGTATAATCACCAAAAGATTCACCGGGGAAGCTGAAGTTATAGCAACATTGCAACGACGTTGCGTAACAAGAGACCTTCGATCAATAATAGCAAAATCCGGACATCGCGGCGCCACGCACCATCTGTAGGTACCTGAGTTTACTTCTCGGGTCGTCTCAGAATTTCATCGCCTTCACGCAAAAAACACTCCAATTTTGGGACACAGTAACACTGCACATAATATTATTATAATTGACAAACTCGCGATATACTTAATTTGAACATAGAGGTGTGTGCTTTGCAGAGAGAAGCATATTCCTGAAAGACATGAAAAGATGTCACCCAGCTTGTCGCTTGGGAAACGGGATCCTTCGTCAGCCAATCAGCCTCTCTTACTTTCAGCAGACCGTTACAAACTCACTACCTATGATAGAAATAATCACTGACACTCAATCACACACCACACATGAAATATGTTACGGTAGGAGTGATTAATTGAGGGTTGCTAGGGATTGTCCATCATTACTAATAATTGCCTCATGATTTGGTAAATGTGAATATAAAATTGAAGTTCATTACATTAGGCAGTTGTAATTAATAGTTCACTACTCTCGTCGGTAAAAGTAATGAAATAAAAATAAGACTCCAAGCGGTTTGTCCAGTAGATATTTATTTATTTATAATACCACAGCACTTACGAATACATAACTAAAAGAAACTTACATTGAAAATCGTTTATTCTTTAGAACAGATAAAATAAAAATTATAAGTACAATCATAGGCACGAGGAGCTCGTGGCTAAGTGGTGGCAGCTACGCGGATCGACCAATCGGGGTGAGCTGCGCTTGCCGGGGCTGGTCCGTGGATGGGTGCCCATCTTTGCATGCCGGGCTCCTCCGTGCCTCGGAGGGCAGGTTGGGCCGCTGGGGACTGAGGGTCTGGCAGCCGGTCTTGCCGGGGGCTGTCGTGTTGCACAGTCGCTTGTTTGTGGAGATCGGATGTGCAGTCGATCCATTTAAATTGCTGGCGTTCGTTCGGCTGCATCCGGATGGACTGGAGGCCGACCCCGGTAAGGTTGGGGGAAGGCTGGGCAGATTGATTGAAGTACAATCATAGAATCAACGTAAAAAATCAAAATCTTCTATTTCTTTGTTCAATAGGTATTTATTGTAAAATCCATGTGCCTGAACTAGGTAAACCTATATGTTTCAGGCAATATGGGCTAAGCTTTAAGTATATAAAATAATCACGATTTAAAATTTACAATAAAATAGAAATGTATAGTGGGCAAACACGAAAAGAGAGACATACATTTCATGCGAATTTGTTAAGTGTACAGTCAACGACTTTTGTCCGTCACCCCTATAAGAGTGTTTTTCGTATGCACGGGCCAGTGGCTAATGGACTACATTCTTCTCGTCCACCAATAGCGCTTCGGCGCACATCATAAAAAACGTTACAACATTTTTTTTTTTTTACGAAACGTTTAAGAAAAGGGACATTGTATATTTTAGGGTCATTGGTCAAAGAAAAAAATAACTTAAAAAAAAATGCTCATCCTTCATTCATTGGTCCATTTAAAAAGCGGGACTCGCACACGAAGGGTTACGTACCATATACGTTTAACAATTGAAAAGATAACTTTGTATTTCATAATGATACTGTGAATTACAGGGTTGTTTTTTGCAGTTGCAGAAAATCGTCCATATTTAAACAAAATACCTTTGAATCGCCATTTTTAGTATTTGTTGATTAAATACAGTATAATAATATGGTACATGATATTACAGAAGTTTCAAATTCCTAATTTGTAATTGTTGCGATAGAGCTCGTACTAAAATGGCCTTAAAGAGAACTCTTAAGTAAAGAACTATTTTTTGTATTTTTTAAAAAGTTTTGGCCCAGTAGTTTCGGAGATAGGGGGGGGGAATGGTAAATTTCGTATATTTTCTTAAATAACTTCAAAACAATTTATTTTAAATTTAAAAAATTATTTGAGACCCTCACAGTAGGCCCTTTCATTTGATATATCACGCGGTACAGTTTACAAAACTTTTTTTTTTTTTAAATCTACTTACTTGCCCCCAAAAAGGGCCGCCATATTCAAAATTCATTTATTTACGTTACACGTCTGTGTTTGGGTCACCAAAATTCATATGTGTACCAAATTTCAACTTAATCGATTCATTAGATTCGGAGCAAATTGGCTGTGACAGACGGACAGACGGGCAGACAGACAGACAGACACACGATTGATCTTATTAGGGTCCCGATTTTTCCTTTTGAGGTACGGAACCCTAAAAAGGGCGTTGCAAACTACGATTTTAACGTGCAACCGAAAAAGTTCTGAAAGGGGTGAGGCGCAGAGGCTTTTGATAGTACCTTAATACCTACTTAATCTATAAATAGAACAGGGTCGGGTTTGTTCGAACACTTATAACATCGGAGCGGCTGGACCGACTTTCTTTGGTTTCTGGCTTGTTGTGTTTGTCTCCATCCCGAATGGCGGAGTAACTGTTAAAAACAATGGAAAATTGACGAAATAATAAAATAAGGGAAAGGTTTTCCAATACAAAGTGTTCATGGGTTTCGTAACTGTCGGCCATATGATGTTCGTCCCCTCGTTGGACTCTCCCCTCAAATTAGGGAACGTGTTTAAGTAAAGGTTTCGCATCGACAGGATATATCCACAATCTTCGGATGGTGGCGTGTTTTGGATTTTAAAAATGTAGAATATAAACCGATCAAGTGCGAGTCGGACTCGCGCAGCGGGGGTTCCGTTCCTATTTATGAGAAGGAGTGCTGTTTGGAGACGTCGTTTTGTTTTTCCTGTAATCATTGCATAAACTTCTATCACATGGACCCCCGTTCAGTCCCTGTTGCGGGAAGAATACCTATATATATATCTGTCTCTTTTTCGTAACTGCGGGATGGTTGAGTAAGCGTCACCTGGAACTGCTCCGGGTTTCTGGTTGATGGCGTTGGTCGTCCTTGGGATATCCAGCTGTGACAGACGGACGGACAGACAGACAGACGGACGGGGTCGCGCCATAGGGGTTCTTTTTGCCATTTTGGTACGGAACCATAAAAAGGATTGACATATATATTGGTTGACAAATATTTGTGCGTGCGTTCGGAAATGTATGTTGTTTAAACTAAGTCTCTTTCATAATGTTGACCTTTTACTTTGAATTGTTCCGGTACTTTGCTTTTCGGCAAAAGATCGTAGTTCGCTTTTTAAAGCGTAAATTGGGTTTCCTACACAATTCAGAGTGTTCCCGGCTTGCGCCTTCGGGAGCTTCGCGCGTTTACATTGGGATGTTCGTGGCTAGGACGAGACAGCGTCTGTCGGGTCAGCTAGTAAAAGTATAAAACAGTAATTATCTCACGACGGTTAATAATTCTTCTGTATCAGATTTTGGAGAGCCTCATGGAGAGTTTTCTCTCAATTCCTGTAATTTCGAGGATAGATGTTCGCTGCTGCATTTATTCTATTGGAGATTAGCGGACCAAGGAAAACAAAAATTTGTACGAAAATGCACGTTTCGTTTCCACTATCCGAGGACGAACTATGTCTTTCCGTCTTTTGTTAGTACATACAATACTTACAGGTACCGAACTAAAATACTAAATAAATTTTGAAAATTATTACAATTATCGGTACTAAGGTTACATTATTGATAATAACAGGTAAATGGGATAAATTTTTCACTTTTACCTCGATTTTCGGTAGTTTTTGGTAGTAGTGGGCGGTTATAGAGTTTTGGGTTGATCGCGCTTACCGTAACACATACACTACATGACACGATCAGACGCTAAACAATCTGGAGTCATTCTAAGTCAGAGTAAACAAGCTCTACACACGTCTTGTAAACGCGGTCTTCACGCGTCGCAGTCGCGCAGGTGTGGAAGGCGCCACACGAATACGATAGAATGGGCGGCGGCGTCGCCCCCGCTCCACAGACGCTTTGGTCGCTCGGGTGTGGCAGAAGCCTATGATTTCTACAAAAACAGACAACCAAATTTATGGCCAAATAATAATAAACCTAAGCTCGATGATAGCTGGGTCATCAGTAGCCAACAAACTCTAACGCAGAAATTTTCTAACACCAATACAGTAAACCTAAGTGCACATCAAGCTGTACATTTCCGGTTTACACTGACCTCTAGTTGCAAGGAACTCCTATGCAATGCGAGATCAGCTTATGCTGGTGGTGTATGGTTTGATCTGTAGCTGTGCGTTCAACATTCGACTTCAGGAAGGCATTTGATAGCGTAGATAACGACATTCTGTTAAGTAAATTTGCAAAGGCTGGTTTTACTCCAGCCCTTCTAAAGTTCTTTTCCAGCTACCTAGGTAATCGGAAACAAATTGTAGAATACGCTGGCTTCACCTCGGACTCGTATTGTACTCTTACAGGAGTAAGCCAGGGGACTAATTTGGGACCATTGGAATTTATTATAATGGTAAATGACCTTCCTGAAGTTGTAAAAGATGCTGGCTGCTTGCTATTTGCCGACGATCTTAAGTTGTTCATGCGGATCACTAATCAGTCGCACTGTGAATTGCTGCAGCGGGACATTAATCGGGTAGTACAGTGGAGTACGGAGAACAAACTACTCTTTAATGTAACTAAGTGTAACGTGATGTCTTTTACGCGGGCCGTGGTTCCTCGACGTCACGAATATACCATGGATGGGCACGTGATACCGCGGGTAGTGTCGGTGCGAGATCTTGGTGTCACTTTCTCCGAAGATTTGTCGTTTCGCGCACATATTGTACAGGTGTGTAAGAAAGCCTTCAAGAATCTTGGATTTGTAATGCGTGAGACCCGTGACTTTACTAATACAGCAGCTGTGAAGTCGCTATATAATGCATTGGTGAGAAGTAACCTGGAAACGAGTGCTATCATCTGGAATCCATTTGAAATTAAGTATTCTCTTATGGTAGAAAAAATGCAAAATAAGTTCACCCGGTTCCTATACATGAAGCAATTTGGCGTCTACCCATTCTATCCACTTATGTATCCAACCCTCTTTGTAATAGGGATGGTTGGTTACTATAAGTTGGAGGTAAGGCGCAATTTCGCCCTAGCTAAGTATGTTTTTATGGTTTTTCGTGGTATGTTGAATAATCCACAAATATTGGAATCTTTGGCATTGCTCGTCCCGAGCAGTAGACTGCGGCAAGGGCCGAGAGAGAGGTTGTTAAAAGTCCCGGTGGCCCGTACAAACTTGTTAAAGTTTGCACCGGTGGGGCGGGCAATAAATATACTCAACAGCGTCTCTCTGCGATTGGATATCTTTGCTTGCTCTTTGGCGGAATTCCAGAGGGTGACACTTAGCATATTGTCCTCTGTATGACTTGTGTCGATACTCAGAGTCGTTACTTGGGACTAGTGAATAATTTGTCATCCACGCTAATGGACAGGTATAAATTTGGACCCCGTCAGTCAAAATAGGGCGGGCTGCTTAAAAGCAATAATTTTGTTGTTGGTGGTGGTGACTAACTGGTTATTGAGTGACGTCTCTGAGTGTGGAAATTGAGACTACATTGTTGTATTGGGTTCCCACCTGTAAAAACAAATGTAAGTGGAAATAAATAAATAAATAAATAAATAAATAAATAAACATACGAGTGGAGCAGGAACAATCAGAACTCCGGTTCCAAATCACCAACCCCACAATTACTACAGGACAAAATTGACTTCAATAAGGAACTTTTCGGTGGGCACGACTGAATAAAGAGATAATATCAACAATGCTGTTAACGGGATCTACAGGAAAACTGAAACGGATAGCAGCGAGACCTCAGACGAAGATACTGGAAACAGCAACGGATAATACAGAATAGCAGTGACATAAATGATGTCGAGAACGCAGTCTAACCCCGCCAAAAGATTCACCGCCGAAGCTCGACTTTAAATAACATGTTAATACTCGGACTTGCCAATAAGTAAATCAACTTTTTGGGAGACACGGCTGAATAATGAGATACAACAAGAAGGCTGCTAGTGAGATATACAACATAAATATAGCGACATAAATGGAGTCGAGAATGCAGTCTAACCCCGCCAGAAATTCTCCGCCGAAGCTGGACTTTAAACAACATACTACTACTACCCGCCGCCGCGCAACGGCCATAAACAATAATAAACCTAAGCACCATGATAGCTGGATCGCGATCGACAGCGATCAGTACATTAGTAGCCACCAAACTAACGCAGAAATTATCTAACACCAATACACCACAACAAATAGTAAACCTAATTAGCCTGTAGAACAGATGAGTGGAACAGGAACTCCGGTTATAAATCACCAACCCCAATTACCACAGGACAAGATCGACGTCAATAAGGAACTTTCCGGTGGACACGGCTGAATAAAGAGATAATATCAACAACGCTGTTAACGGGATCTACAGGTAAACTGAAACGGATGACAGCGAGACCTCAGACGAAGATACTGGAAACAGCAACGGATAACACAGCATAGCAGTGACATAAATGATGTCGAGAATGCAGTCTGACCCCGCCAAAAGATTCACCGCCGAAGCTGTACTTTAAATAACATGTTAACACTCGTACTTGCCAATAAGGAAATCAACTTTTCGGGAGACACGGCTGAATAATGAGAATGATACAACAAGAAGGCCGCTAGCGAGATATACAAGTATCAGGAAACAGATAGCAGCGAGACCTCAAACGATGATTTTGTAAATAACAACTAATACTGCATAGCAGTGGCATAAAGAGTCAAAAACGAAGCTTAGCCGCCAAAAGATTCGCCGGGAAAGCTGACGTTGAAGAAACATGGCAGCAACGTCGTAAAAAAGCCCATCCATATTATATCACCCGTCTCTCCACTATTCCAAGGCTTGCTATACGGTGCATACTGGGTAGGCGCTTTATCCCCTCCATATCCTAAGGGCATGTCTTCCCTACCATTACCGCGCCCCCCGGTCTACTCACAGATATACAATGGTCTCTGTTGCACCATGTAACATGAGGCAACAGGGGCTAGTGTGAATCTATGGGTTCATTCGAGAAATCGAGTCTGGTTAAACCACGCTGGGGTCGGTGCAATTCATTCATTCATTCATTCATTCATACGTAAAAAAAGAAAAAATACGTGTCCAATATTTTTTAATAATCTCTATGACGGACAAAAAATAAATTTTTAGTCATCATCCCTATTGTGTTACTAAAAGTTTTTCTTCTCAATGTGTCGATGAAAGTCATACTTTAAGTGGACTTTTGAAAATATTGTTAATATTTTGTTCTTCAGAGCGACGACACGGAGGAGACTATGGCCTTGCTGAAATGTGACCTCTGTATGAAGCACTTCCCCAACCCCGCCGAGTGGGTGCGACACATACAGAGCACGCACACTGAGTCAGGTCAGTACTAGAACATTCATCTATTGTTCCGTCTTCTTGGGCAAATATCTAGAAAATTTATTTAAAAAAAAAAAATGGGTTAAATTGAATTCATGAGCATCCTTTTAAAGATGAACGTCCACCGGTCAGCACGGCACGCAACGGATTTTGGTTTGCTTTGCATGAATTCCTCTAACACTGCGACCTATATCGGTACCTCTCGCATTTTCATTTCTTCATACAAACAAACCAAAATCCGTTGCGTGCCGTGCGTGCGTTGCGGTCGGCGCGGACCAGTAGACGCTTAGCTTTAGGGGTCATTGTACTCATCATTATGAACAACTTTCACTATGTGATCAAACCAGAAATCCAGCTTTTCCCTACATTTATGTTCACATAACTCGTCAAAAATAATGTAAGTAACAGCAGATTTTTTTCGCGATTTCAGGTTTGGTCCCATAGTAAAAGTTGTTGATAATGATGAGTACAATAACCCCTTAAAAGGATGCCCATGAATTCAATTTCATGCTGTATATTATGTATTATTAATTAAACTGCAAACTAGATAAATTTACAATTTCCAAAGAAAAACCAGCTAGAAATTAGATTGATTAGGTACTAAATTATTACTAAATTACTTAATTATTATTTCTATTACTAAATTATTGGATTTTTGTTCGCAATTTCTGATGACAAACTGTGAGAGAAATGACAGGGTGTAGGGGTAGGCGTGTTTCTGAATTAGCAATTCAGAAACACGAATATTACCGAAGTAAACTCTACTACTCTCTACTCGTCTACATTTAAGGGACTACAGGACCTAAACGCAACTAAACGCAAGTTTTATAATGCATAAAAGTATTATGATCTACTGCAGTAAACAAAATCAGAAAAATATATGATATTTCTCAGGATATATAATGCTAGTTAGATAGAGTGTTGAAAACATAATACAACTAATTTGATACGATAAAAAAAAACACCAAGATACCTCTAAAAATTTTTTTTTACGAATAAAAACCATACTAATATACATGCAATCATTCTGATTTTTTGTCAGATTATTCTACAAGCAACATATTAACGTAATAGTGTTTTATTTTTTTAGTCTAATCAATAGATTTTTTGTAAATAGATAATTGCTTCATATTTTGCAATAAATTACCAGGGTTGTGTCATTTCGCTTCTCTTTCTTTTATATGCAGTCTGACAGTGACCGCGATTTAGGCCCTGTAGTCCCCTTAAACGAAGCGCGTTTAGTTCCGGTGCGCGTGAGTCTTCTATCTCGCTCGCGTCAAAATAGGCAGCCATAACGCCGTTTCACTTACACAACGAGTACCACGCTTCAATATATCCTTTTAAAACTCACATGTGCCATATTCAACAGACGGGGACTGTAAGTTGAAGATGTTATAAATAAGGGACATTAGGTATCATCATTTTGCTTTTACAATATGTATTTGTTGTAACATTTTTAGGGTTCCGTACCAAAATGGTAAAAAAGGAACCCTTATGGTGTGACTCAGTCTGTCTGTCTGTCACAGCTGGATATCTCAAGAACTACTAATGCTATTAACTTGAAATTTAGAACAGTTTTAGATGACGTTTACCCAACTATTTTGCAAATAAGAAAGAAGTAAAAATGTTAATATTTTTTTTTGTAACAGAGACTGAAAGGGTGTCATAAAAATTCAAAGTGAGGCTACTAGGGCATGTGGGGTATCATATGAAAGAGCGCTGCTTGCACATTCTCAAACATTTTTTAATTTTTTTTTAGGCCACATAGTTTCCGACTTTTGATGAAAAATGTAAAAAAAAATACCGTTCCCCCCCTTATCTCCGAAGTTTGCAAAGATAAAAATCTGAAATTATTCTATGTGATAGAAGTTTATGTAAAGATTACATGAAAAATAAAACGATGTCTCTAAATAGCACACTTTTTCAGGAATCGGAACGGAACCCTCGGTGCGCGAGTCCGACTCGCTCTTGACCGGTTTTTTTTAAATAAACTAGGTCAAGTTCATACACCTACTCGGCTCCTCGTTAAAATAAAGCAGCATCCTTTATATGTCTTATTAATTTATTATTCTGTAAATACAAAGATCAGTAGTTAGAAATTTTGAGCAGAGATGCGAAATCTTATTATAGCTGGTCCAATGTTTTGTGTTATTTTGAACATGTTTTTTTTTCTTTGCTTACTCCCAAAAGCGTAAGAAATCTTTCTGGACCCAATATTTTACCAGAATTTCCAAACTGAATGACATAGCCGAAACTAGATTTTTATGTAATAGGCTAATTCTCGACAAACGAACATCCTGTCGCGTGATAGTGTTTTTTTTTTTATTTTATTTTTTTTTACTTCTGCTAATACCCGCCTTAAAGTAAACACAGACGGACTGCATTCGACGCTACAAGCAAGCTGGAAGGAATAAATGTGAGGTTGCTTTGCTTTAGAAAATCGTATTATTGGTTCTTCACAACAAAAATAGAATGCATGCACTATAATATAATACTTTTTTTGTAGATAGCTTGCAGTTGAGATGCAGTCCGTCTGTCTAATGACTACCTATGCTTTAAGATACCTACACTAATTCATACCCTGCTACTCAAACATGATAATCACTTCAGTTATGATTTATTAATTAAATTATACACTCAGACCAATAAAAAAGTTGGTCTGAGATTATACATTGGAATGCTTTGTTTGCTTATACTTTTGCTATACTTGGTATTATGTCCATCGGACTATGAGAGTGAGGGAAGAGAGTGCACTCATGCGTCTGCGCACACGCTTGTGCACTATAAGCCGACGATCGCACGGACGTGAAAAAATCGCGGCGATTTTTTTTGCGCACTGGATTTTCAACGCTCTGCTTAGCGCCGAGAGTTAAAAATCCAACTGTGTGTTTTTTCGACGTGCTAGAATGCACTCTGTTGTTGTTAAGTTGGATTCTCAATGCTCGGCTCAACACCGAGAGTTGAAAATCCAGTGCGCAATAAAATCCCGCCGCGATTTTTTTACGTCCGTGCGAACGTCGGCTAACATCTCCCGCGCCGAAGGCTGGTCTCCGCTGATCGGTCGCCATGGCCGAAATTAGGTCTGGAGGACAATTATTATTTGCCATTACCAAACAAAGCGTTGCATATTGTGTGATTGTCTGCCTCACTGAACCCTGTTCTAAATGTTCGTTCGATGTCGATTGTCTAGAATTGGCCATGTCAAACAACAGTGCCCCACCAAAACGTCACAATCGTTTCACAGAGGGCGCGCAAAACAAGAATTGCTCGCAATGCAAGAAGTCATTCCCGTCGCACGCATCGATGCTCATACATATGCGTACGCACACAGGTGAGTCACCATTACCTTTATGTTAATTAAAATATCTATCTATATAAATAAAAAGAGAAGTCCTGACTGACTGACTGACTGGCTGACTGACTGATTGACTGACTCATCAACGCCCAGCCCAAACCCTTGGACCTAGAAAGCTGAAATTTTGCACAGAAGTTCCCTTTATAATAAAAATAAAAAATAAAATATATTTTATTGACATAAAAATGGAGTTACATTTACAATTGAAGCCCTGACTCCTGAGCTAGGTGGTACCTGTGTTACAGGAGTCAAAATAATGTAGACAAGGAATAAGGAAGGAATTCCCGGTAGCAGGTTCCCTTGGGATATTTTCCGACATCCACGCGGGCGAAGCCGCGGGCAAAAGCTAGTCTATTACAAAACTAATGCCTGTTTAAAGAATGGTGGCTAAATAGTCCGCAACATAGAAATATGGTCATTTATGTAGATGGATTGATAGGTCATATCACTTCGCCAAAAAACTGGCGTTCAGATCTGATTAAATGCGATTCAATTTAAATAAAAAGAATTGCGACAACAACATTCTAGTATAGGTACTGGGCTAAAGTTCTTGGTTACCGGTAAGTCGCCATCTCCACGAGCGAAAGAATCGCAGCGATATTAATATAGGCTCGCCGTGCCATCAAATTCAAAAAAAAGTATGAAATAATCTCCACACGGCGATATCGCGACCGCGCGACGATATTTTTAATGGTAGCGCATGACTGTCTCCGTAATTTTCTCGTCTGTGGAGATGGCGCCTAAGTGAACGTGATATCCTGGTTAATTCCTCAGGGCGGGTATGATCAAGGTTTATTCTATTAGAAATTGCAGTTCACCAAAGTTCGATAATAGGAATGGGTGCATTTTTCATCCACATTCTACCACAGCCACGTCTCTCATGAGGAGGAGGAGAAAATATTTGATTACACAAACAGCGAATCGAAGCGAATTTGAATTTAAGATGAGATGATCGAGTTGCTATTTTGATTAACAAGTCGAGTTGCATTTTTACGATCGTCAAAAAGTCATCTCGCTGGACATGAAAATATTATAATAATGTTTATTTTCTCCACCACATAATGAAAAATTTGTTTGTCCACTACATAAATGAGTACAATACAGTAATAAAAAAATAACCTTTATATCGGACAAGTTACATCCATAGTGGGTTAGTACACAGAAATCTTAGGACTATGTTAGTAAAGCTTAATATTATTACTTGGCAACAAGAGTATTCTGAGAGATACATCTCTTAATAATGCTATGCATTATCGAAGAGTCGTATCTGCCAGCTATGATTTTCAGGATGGTAATACATTAATGTTGTGGAGACAGGAGGAGCTTGTGGCTAAGTAATAACAGCCGCACGGGTCGATCCATCAGGTTAAGCTACGCTTGCTGGGGTTGGTCCGTGGATGGGTGACCATCTTTACATAGCGAGACTCATCCTTGCCTCGAAAAGCACGTTAAATCGTTGGTACCGGCGGTCATTCGTGGATCCTTGACAGCCGTTACAGGTCGTCAGAAGCCCGAAAGTCTGACAACCAGTCTTACCGTATTACCACTGGGTAATACGATACCCTTTGGTAAGACTGGTTGCGACTGCCTATCTGACCTCTGGTCTAACTGGGATACTGAGATAACTGGGTTGTGGAGGTCAGATAGGCAGTCGCTCCATGTAAAATACTGGTATTCAGGTGCATCCGGTTAGACTGGAAGCCGACCCCAACATAGTTGGGAAAAGGCTAGACAGATGATGATGATGCTGCTATCGCGACATTAACTTGAGATGCGAACACGGTTCCGCGTTTTCGTTTTATAAAGTCATGATGATTTTTCAATTTATTTCGGTGTGTTTGCAAACCACTATTGTATTGGGGTCATCCTGTAAAGATAGTGTGTGTATGTTTAAATAAATAAATGATGATGATGATGATGTTGTGGAGACTGGAGCCTGTACTAGAAATACCTGTGTTACAGGTCTCCAAACTACCCGGACACGTCACAACAGTTACAGTTAGGGCGCATTCACACGGGATACGTCTTTGACGATTCGGTATAAAACGGTGAATGAGCTCTATTAGAGCTCATTCACCGTTTTATACCGAATCGTCAAAGACGTATCCCGTGTGAATGCGCCCTTATACAAACATCTACTAACTACTAATAGATGACAATGTCGGGATGGAAGATGAAAAACATTTTTTTTTTAAATCCATACTATTTCAGGCGAACGTCCATTCGTATGCGGCCTCTGCAACAAAGGCTTCAACGTGAAGTCCAACTTACTGCGACACTTACGCACATTGCACGATCAGCTCATCAGCCCCGCACAGGTGGAAGAGGGCGATGAGGAAGACGTCGAGCCGGGCCCTTCGGAGGTCAAGCGAGAGTCCTGAGGGCGTGGAGGGGGGGCAGGTACGATATATTCACTTACATAATAAAAGTAATACAGTCCGCGAGGTTTAAGCTGAGCTTTGCATATGTACCAGCCTATTACTGTCCTACTGCAGGGCAAAGACCTCTTCTCTATGCAACACAGTAGGATTGTTGTAAAGGCAGGTAGCAGACAGCAGAAACACATGATCTTCCTTCTTCATCTCACTTCCCATATGTGCCATAGACTGCTTATTCAGTACAACTACTGGAGAGTTATACAGCGTGCCGCCGCTATCGCGACATTAACTTGTTCCGCGTTTTCGTTTTATAAAGTCATTTTAATTTCATTAAACGTTTATATTTATTGATTTATTTTCAATTTTCTAAAATATTATATATAGAAATTAAACGAACAAGAAAAAAACTCGAGTGGCGTGAAAGGTTTAAAGTCAAAGACCTTACCAGCTGACATCGAACAATAGCTTCATGAATGAGTCGTTTGCATAGTGATCCTAATTTTGGTTATTATTTTATAATTTATTTTGTTTGAAATTATTATTTTTTTCAATTTATTAATTATTTTATCTTATTATAGTTTTTATGATTACTGACCACTAGCCTTACCTGGGGCTGTACTGTAATTAATGTCGCGCTAGCGGCGGCAAGTTGTATACCTCAGTTTTGCATAATAAACATGCAGCTTGAGTTTTGAAGCATGCCATTTGTAAAAAAAAAAATTTCAATGTTACAGGTAGAGGGCGCGGGCGACGTGCAGCATACGTTAATGTAAATGCTATGAGCGAAGCCACCCGTCGCGCCCATGAAAAGAAAAGGCAAACTGACAACGCATCGCCTTCGACCGTGCCGCGCAAGCAGAGCTACTCGCTCTTCTTGAAGCAACGCGCGGTACTTTTCTCTGCCAAGAAGTGGAAACAGTGAAACTCGGTATGGCGACTAGCTACGACATTACTCTTGTTGAGTTCAAGTTGCTCGTAGCAATGTCGCCATTCATCCGTTTCTTCACTTACCTGCCCACCCTCCTCCTTTCGTCTTTAACGGTTACTTAATTTATATTTATACTATTCTTATTGAGTGAATTATTATTTTATAATCCCCTAGTTTATTAACTTAAGTATCTCGACTTCTAGTCACATAATGTTCTAAGACTTAAAAATATCTGCTAGAAATTTAATTTAAGTGATCCCCTAAATGTTGCACGGGTTGTATGTCTTAAGATCTAAGAAAGAACGTCGAATTTGTTAACAAATAAGTTTTGAACGAGTAGACATCACAGTGGGCATTTTTTTTTGTTTAACTTAATTACATTATTTTATTTAAACATTGTAAAATATACGGATATCTAAGATACGTGTCTAAATAATAACCACTATCATTGTAATTTTATTACTACAGACTTGTCAATATTTGTATTTACTCAGGCTTAGCACGCACCGGAAATGTTAGATATGCACAATGTATCAATGTTTTTTCCGTCAATTTAACCTATTCACAACTTCCGTACCAGTGGTCATTGACTCAATTTCAAACCACGAGAAAATAAATAAGTACTGTTTCTGCGGTACTTAATTGAGATACTAGCTTTGTCCAGCGGATGAGCCCGTGTGAAGGTCGGAAGTTATCCCACTGAGGCGTACCTACTAACGGGATAAGAGGACATAAAATAAATGCCATGTTCATACTAATCTATACTAGAAAGGTAGTGAAAAAAAGGTAAACAATCTTGATGTGTCTTTTATCTTTTTTTATTTTAAAACCTCAGTTTAAAAATAAAATGCAACTAAAAACCAATGTAAATACAACAATAATGATTAATAAATCAATTGAACCATTAGTTTATGCAGTAGTTTATTTGTTTAGTATGTGTTTGTGTAAAAAGTCACATCAAGATTGTTTACCTTTATTTCACCACCTAAACCTTTCTTATATAGGTCATGATTTATCCATATGCCGAATGTCATCCAAATCCGTTCAGCCGTTGATGTCTGATTGAACAAACAAACAGTCGCATGGAAAATGCTACCTAGCTAACCTAGTCGGTGGTGCTTGCTAAGCCTATCTCCGATATTTTATCATAGACTATTTTAAATGCATGTCACAATTTTAATCTCTTACCAATGTGTTTTTACTATTAATGTGTACCTATAAATGTGTGACTGACACTGGCATGGCCACCATGAGGCATTTTTATTTTGATAACACGAGTCGAAATTAGTCGCTAAATATCAGAATTAATTTAGTTGGTCACTGGTTCAAAAGTTATAAGGGTATAAAGGTGGCCGATCTGGGGAGCTTTTCCCTTGATTGGGTGTGACTGACACTGGCTTGGCCACCATCAGGGATTTTACTTTTGATAACACAAAGATTTACTCGTTAATTAGTCGAAATTTGTCGCCAAATATCAGAATTTGTCGGTCACTGGTTCAAAAGTTATAAGGGGTCATTGGTGGCCGATCTGGAGAGAGTCTCCCCAGCTTGGCCACCTTTATATCTCAAAAACTAGGACACCTAGCGAAGATCTGTTTTCTCCCAGATTTAGTCGAAATTAGTCGCCAAGTCACAGATTTAGTCGGGTCTTAGTTTAGAAGATATAATGAGTTCAATTTTTAAGTATAGTTCAAGAGCTAGATTGAATAGTTTACGATAAAATCTTTGATCTAGCTCTTGGTCTATACTTACAAATTGAACTCATTATATCTTCTAAACTAAGACCCGACTAAATCTGTGACTTGGCGACTAATTTCGACTAATTAGCGACTAAATCTGGGAGAAAACAGATCTTCGCTAGGTGCCCTGGTTTTTGAGATATAAAGGTGGCCAAGCTGGGGAGACTCTCTCCAGATCGGCCACCAATGACCCCTTATAACTTTTGAACCAGTGACCGACAAATTCTGATATTTGGCGACAAATTTCGACTAATTAACGAGTAAATCTTTGTGTTATCAAAAGTAAAATCCCTGATGGTGGCCAAGCCAGTGTCAGCCACACCTTGATTGGCCCTATTTGAATCTCAAAAGCTAGGGCACCTAGCGAAGATCTGTTTTCTCCCAAAAGTCGCTAATTAGTTATTACAACATTATACAACCGATTTGCGATATTTTGATTGAATGACATTTCATTTCACTTGAATTTGAAAAAATATCTTAGATTTAAGCTAAGCTAAATTTTTTTTCTATTTTTCTATGGTACTCAAATGATAATGTCAAATATTTTTTTTACATATACAACGTGTAACGTTAAATGCGCAAAACCTCTTAAGGGGTCATTGTACTCATCATTATGAACAACTTTTACTATGGGACCAAACCTGAAATCGCGAAAAAAAAACAGCTGTTCAGTACATTTTGTCGAATTATGCGAACATAAATGTACTGAACAGCTGATTTTTTTTTCGCGATTTCAGGTTTGGTCCCATAGTAAAAGTTGTTCATAATGATGAGTACAATGACCCCTTAAGAGGTTTTGCGCATTTAGCGTTACACGTTGTATAAGTGTGACTGAAAGAGTTATGGTATAGGCCAAGAGGTAGATCGAAGAGTTTTCGTAAATTCTTCGATCTAGCTTTTGGAGTATACTTTAAAATGAACGTAACGTAAACCTATACCAGTGGCCGACTGAATCTGATATTTGGCAACAATTTCTTTGACTATTTTTTTTGTGTTATCAAAACAAAAATCCCTGATGTTGGCCATGCCAGTCATACTGTATAAATGCGTGGGGATAACGATTTTTAGGTATAAGGTTGATTATATTATAATATTCGTATAATTAGTTATTGCGAAGCTTTAAGTTCAGCATTCCATTGTGTTAGAAGTGATTATTTATTTTGAACATTGTGTATCAGTAGACACTGAACTTTTATTTCTTGACATTTTAATTCAATACTCATGTATAACATGACCATGAATGTAATTTGTACTATTGTGGAAAATAAAAAGTGATTTTATGTCAATTTTTATTTGATTTACAAAATAATACCACCATTTTGACGAATGTGTTTATTACTTGTTACAAAAATACTATTATATCACAACTTTCAGCGATACACACAGTGTATGGAGATTATCAGGCTTGAGAAATTGGAATTTTAACATGATGTTTTTGGAAAGAGCAAGTACAACATAATGTACGCGAATACAAAATAAGACCTTATTACTAATAAACTAATTTAGCTATCCTCCTCCTCAATCTTAGGCGCTAGGTAATAGCGGATGTGACCAATCTCTGGAATGCGGTACTCGACGACGAGTGGGACATCAGCTGACATTGAGAGTTGAACCTGAGAAGCAGAAATAATATTATTAGTTAATTATTATTCCCAGCTTCTGTACTTACAGTGTTGATCGCAGGAATCGAGATAACGCGCCTTTCGCGAAAATACTTACATAATTATTATGGCTACACAGAAAAAGATGCGGAAACCTATGGTGAGGTATTACTTTATATAGTGTACTAGCGGACCCGACAGACATCCTGTCTGAACAATCCTAGAACCCGACTGCAGCGCCACCTACCGGGTCCAATTGTGTTTTCAAACCATCCAGGAACCCATTGAAATATACACACAAAATTTCATCTAAATCGGTCCAGCCGTTTAGGAGGAGTTAGGTGACAAACACATGTACAGAAGAATTTTACATGTATTAAGATTACAGTTCACTGCTCAGCTCTTTGAAGTTAGCCACTACACTTGGCGTATTTGTACAAAATTATTCGCGTTATCTCGGTATTACAAAAAATAAATAAAATAAAATAATAAAATAAAAATAAAAAAGCCTTTATTTATTCCATTGGCAGCATTTTCATACAGAAATGGGTGCGGATATTGTTACAAAAAATACTATAATGTAAATGTTGAACTAGGGCTACTAGTGTGGCTGACACTGGCTTGGCCACCATCAGGGATTTTACTTTTGATAACACAAAGATTTAGTCGTTAATTAGTCGAAATTTGTCGCCAAATATCAGAATTTGTCGGTCACTGGTTCAAAAGTTATAAGGGGTCATTCAATTTTTAAGTATAGACCAAGAGCTAGATCAAAGATTTTATCGTAAACTCTTCAATCTAGCTCTTGAACTATACTTAAAAATTGAACTCATTATATCTTCTAAACTAAGACCAGACTAAATCTGTGACTTGGCGACTAATTTCGACTAATTAGCGACTAAATCTGGGAGAAAACAGATCTTCGCTAGGTGCCCTAGTTTTTGAGATATAAAGGTGGCCAAGCTGGGGAGACTCTCTCCAGATCGGCCACCAATGACCCCTTATAACTTTTGAACCAGTGACCGACAAATTCTGATATTTGGCGACAAATTTCGACTAATTAACGACTAAATCTTTGTGTTATCAAAAGTAAAATCCCTGATGGTGGCCAAGCCAGTGTCAGCCCACACTGGCTACTAGAGTAATTATTTTGTATTTTCCGAATATACCCAGTGCGGTTACCGGCCATCAAGCAGCACCACAACACCCAATAGGACAATAAAGGTGAATTTTCAGTGTCTATTTACCTGTGGACTAAGTGACGTGGCTTTAGTGAAGTAGTTGAGATACTGGCAGGCGAATGTGAGAGTTACTGGCTCCTCCATCTCGATAACCACAGCCTCTTCCTCTTTGTCAATTGAAGCTGTCTGCGCAAGCTTGATGTTTGCTGAGCCAATGTCACCAGATGCTGAGAATTTCACTCCTGTGTGATATAGAAAAATGTTACTGCTTTTTCTCTAATTAAGTAAATTCCTGTAAATGAATGAAATGAAAACACAGCACAACACCCTTGAAACAGTTTAAAAATAAATTCTTACCCTCTTTGGTGCAAGAAATCACCATGGACTCTCCAAACTGTGAGAGATCACGGCAGATTCGCATGAATTCACCACTGGGTAACCTAATGGTGCAGCTGTATTCAGTCTCAGGAATACCTGTAAAATAATAAATTTTAATAATTAGCACAAAAAATCAAGCAGACATAGGTTTATTTATTTATTCAATTGGTCTTACGAGCTAACAGACATACCATCCAAAACGCTCATATGATTAACTTACAATTCAATTGTGGCTACACACACTCGTCTCCTTATACAATAGATTTTCTAAAAATAGCAATAATGCCAAGATATGTGCAAGATTAATATTTTCATGTTGGCAATTATGAAATTTTAAGCCAGTGCAATCATAATCTTATGAATTTTTTAATTGAATACACATCATCATCATCCACAGCCTGACTTCACCACTGCTGGGCATAGGCCTCTCTTTTCTTGTGCTAATCCCACGCTCCTGAATAAACAGTTGGCAGAAAATTATGTTGATGGATGGAGAATTGGAGAGGGAGAGGAAAGCCAAAGAAAAGATTGATGTATTGTGAGGAATGATATGAAAGAGAAGAGAGTGAAAGATAGGTTAACGGTTGACAGTGGAGAATGGAAAAAGAAAACTTGTGAGCCAACCCCAAATAACATGGAACAAGGGCAGGAAGACGATGATGACAGTTGGCAGTGACAAATGTTTTAACAAAATGACTTTGAATGACCTGTTCTTTTCTATCATAAATCTGAAGGTGCTTGACTATTTTCTTTTGCGATTAGATAAGTACAGGCTGAAAATGAAGAAATTATCTGTCCACTCACCTAAGTGCTCAAGATCCAAGTTCATGAGCTTCATCTCATAATCTGACACTTTCTCTTGGTTGGGGCTCTCAAACACAAATGTGACGGTATCAGCATTGTCCTGTGCCTTGATTGTTACCGTGTCCTTGTCTCCAGCACACTTCAGGATCTTTGACATGCTAGAAGAGTTTGTTTCAAAATATTAACATGATGATGACGAAGTACTGTGATTAACATATCATCCAGGGAGAAGATAATTAAGTATATAAACCTATGAAAACCATATCTGTGTTGAGTAGCTGAATCTGTTCGTCGCCAACACCGCAAAGGGGCGAACCTCATACAAATGGTCAAAAATTAGTTAAGTATACAAAAATGCTCCATTTGTCGAGCTCTATGTCGTCGCAAAAGGGCGAAGCTCTATGACTAATAGAAACGAAAAAAGATTGACGGCGTATCTCAAAATCAGTTCTAGTGAAATTTTACGAAAAGACGAAACTCGAAGTTCGCCTTATAGCGGCGACTTCTCGCGCGTAATGCAGAAAGCCCTTAGTTCCTTTATGGAACTTATAAGTTCAGTTTAAGGTAGATGCAGAAACGCCGACGACATTGTATATTAAAACAAGTCACACTGACGTTGTTTACAGGTCCATTTCTGTCAGAAGATCGCAAGTTAAATTCTTAAAGGAACCTATATGGCCACTAAATGATTAATAAATAAAGATTTCTAAGCCTAAATTTGACGATTTGCTCAGCCTTTGTTCTGGAGACTGCTCTATTATTACATTATTAGGTTCCATGAATATCAAACTTACTATAAAAATTGCCACATGAGTAAGGTGATAAAGGTTTAACAAACCTTATTGTTTTTAATTTATCTACAAATATTTTATGAATACATAATTATGATTAGAACATATAATACAAGTCACTTCAGTTAGTAAAATTATAACTATTTATGGCTGAAATTCTCATTGATCTCTTCATAATACTAGTCTTATTTTTTTTATAACTAGATAGTGATTATATTTACTGTTAATTACTGTAGCACCAACTTATTCGCCTATTAAAAGATTTAAGATTGTAGCTAAGTTTAATGACATAGTACCTACAAATTTTATTTACATAGGGTACTTGTTTTTTCTGCAGATGATATTGTACTTCAGTAGGAATAGCATTGTTTTATTTTTATTTCTGATTGTATTTGTTACCTTTTTCTAAATTAACGATTTATATGAAACTGTGTTAAATACCAAATTATTTTTATTTGATGTTAACTATATACACAGGTTTACTGACAAAGAATCTGAACTTATTAAGTAATTTGGTGTGTTTTGAAAATATTAAGTCAACAAGTTTGTGATCTCATTGTAGGTAATAACTTAGAATAAATATTTTTGATGGTATTGAGTACAGTTTTTTTATTTAAAACAACGCATATTATCATAATGCATCGAGACGTAACTCTAAGAGAATATTATAGATAAACGGTGTGTCTTGGTTTCCATAACACAAGCATTAGGTTGCTTAGCTTGGGACTAGATGGCGTTGTGTGAACTGTCCAAGGATATTTATTTATTTATTTTATTTAAAGAGGCGTGACGAAAAGGCGTATATTTTTTCTCGGTTTTTCCTCGGAAAACCTAGCATTGTAAATTGTTATATTTGTATTAATTTTGTAGTCCTGTTTCCATAGTATACCTTCGCATTTGATTTTTTTCATTATTATAATATTTTCTTTTTAATCCGTCAGCTTATTTTGACGGATTCGTCAAAATAAGCTGACGGATTAAAAAGCGCCATCGGGAGAAAAAAAAACGTTTTTTGGCTCTCCTGTAAAATTTTCTTATTTGAGGTTCGCCCGTTTGCGGTGTTGGCGACGTGTTGTACCAAATACAGTTTCTTTTCTGGGCTCTACAGATCAACAGTAATTTTATGAAAAGGTCAAGAAACAGATTGGTTTAAATTTTTTAAATAACATCATCACTGTTTTGGGTAAGAATATCATTAATCGGGTGAAGTTTATGTTTAAAAAAGTACCAAACATTGATTATTGAACTTACCTTCCTAAGTTCATGCCCATGGAGATATTTCTATCACATCTGTATTTGTCGAAGCCATCAGATCTGAGAGTGAGGGACACCAGTGACACGTGGGAGTTGTCCATTGCCTGGAAAGTTTCATCAATTTGAACATACAAAGTTTTGTTTAGACAGAGGCCCTTAAGACAACCCACTAACCGGTATAGGTAAAAATAGGTTACCCATGTCCATTACATTTTAATGATAAACAATGTGATAAGATTACGTGATGGAAGTACTCGCAAGATGGAACCCGTCTTTACTTGTCTGCCTTGAGGTTAGGTTAGACTAGGTAGGCCCTAAACCATTGTTTTTCCTAGCATTTGTATGGGAAGTATGAAAACAGTACACAAAACCGTACCTGCAATTGTATCCCATTGTCGTCGCAGTCAAATGTGGCCTGTGTGAGCAAATCCTTGATGGCTTCCAACACCTTCTTCAGAATGGAGCTACGGAGAAGACGTGCTTCAAACATATCCTGTAAACGAATTTTAATGGAATCATATAAATGTCTCCCGTTTTTCTCAATTTGTGTATCAACGAGTGCAGGTCCCGGTCACTTGTAACAAAATGGGAGGAAATGAGATTGCCACAGAACGGTAACGGATTTCCAATTATATCGGCGATTTGGCACTTGAAATCAAAGTATTTAAACTCCTTCAGCATAAATCTAAGTAAATACGGAAGAAATACTTACGTTTGTGTATATTTAACCAGTAAAACAGATCAAAAACTAATCGGATTAAGGCACGATGCGTCTATGTCGCTGACCTCACAAAATAATGACAGCCGGTCGCGGGAAAAAACGGCGCGAAAAAGTGAAACGTCAAACAAAAAGGGCAGGAACACAGTTTTATTCCAGTGGCAAAAAGATGTATAGCATTAGAAAAGTACTTTGAGATTGGGCCTCAGTGCGAACGAAAAAGCAGCAATAGGGTCACGCACGCTTAATATTACGAACATTTATTTCACAGCTTTTGCGTTTAGAAATCATTTCAGTGTCTTTTGTAAATAATTTAATCGTCCGGAACTTCTATTATTGTAACCGTCTTGTGGAACTCGATTAGTCGATTCAACTCGATTCTTGGCCGGGGTCTAACTGGGTCTAAGGCCGGGGTGAGTGGTTACGTGCGCAATAAACACAGACCAAGTAGTAGTGGCAACAAAGATCTGCACTTCCTTCGGCTGCAATATCTTGACGAGCCCGAACTTCGCGCTTCCGCGCGAAGTTCGGGCTTGCACAGTCACAATTTTTAGGAACCAAATGATGACATGCATGAGATGAGCCGATTGTGAGTGAGAGAACATGCGCGAAAGTACGTAGTGCGTAGTGCCTATGTTCAACTCGCCAAGATATTTCGACCGTTCCAGTCACTCGAACGAAAGTAGGTACCTACTTTCGTTCGAGTGACTGGAAACTCGAGCTTTGTTACGTCACCGGCACAGAACATATACAATACAAAGGTCACCGGCCGCCGGGTGACCGCCGAGTCGGCGGTCACCCGCCAGTCAGGGCGCCGCGCGCCGACTGGTAGTAGTTATGGGATATGGGCTATGGGCGCTATGGGGAAGGTCCTGGAAGGTCGGGCAAAGCTAATTGTAGATGGCGTGATCATAGCTAGGTGTATGGGGCCTCTAATTTAATTTTGTCCATTCATGAATCATAAGTTTGGTTTTATTTCACTATTTCGTTATTTTCGGTTACTTATTTCAATATTTATAATCAAGTTGTACATACATCAAGTAGTACAGGACATGGAAAGTCAAAAATCACTTTCTTCAAAATGTTTCGACTCTGTATAAGTTTTCTGTGGTACCCCGCGAAATTCAATTTTATGTCGGACAGTGTCGCTGTCGGTCGGGTTGGGTTGTATCTTGATCCGCATGCATGCCGCACACAGATTAAGTAGTATTTAAATAATACTGGGTGCACTAAACATGAATAGAGAAGAATGGGGGGTAAAGGAGAGGAGATCGTTTTTCTAAATTAAAAACAAGCCGTGGCAGCTAACTGCCACGGCTTATTTTTAATTTAGTTGTTTTTAGTTTTTATCTTTTTTATTACGGACGCTTTTAACGTGCACGTCTTTCTACATTGTTTTCAATATGAATGATGTAACCAACGAATTAAGAATCATTCTTAATTCGTTGGATGTAACCAATATTATTTAAAATATTTGATTTAAAAGATTGTCCATGGAGTTTCTTGCCCGTTCTTCTCCATAGGATCTACACTTTGGAATTGGCAAATAGCTTCATTTTTCTGACTGACCGACCCCATGACAATTCAAAAGTGCCTGTAATTGGTTTATTTGAAATAAATAAATGCTTTGAGTTATGAGTTTTGAGATTTGCGTCCATACTATACCTACCTGCTCTTGTTTGCGTCTTATCTCCGCTATTACTTTATATAGTGTATTATCTATGATCTTATGCTCTAGCTAGAGTAAGCAAAAATGGCTGTAGACAAAAAATTAAAAACATTAAAACAATTAAAAAATCTATATTTTCAACCTTGAAAAAGCATACATAACATTCTCCTAAATACCTTACTAACTAAAACAACTTTTCTTATTTTGTGACAGTCCCAATAATTAACATGAAAGCTGAACTACTTGATCGTCACCAGGATAACATGGTAATCTTAGGAAATACTTTGATACTATGCCAGGAGGTAAGAATCTCCCACCAAGAAAATGTTTGGCACCTTCTATGAACTTGTCCTGGGCACATAGTTTTGGTGCTGAAAGTGATATTAGGAGAGAAGGTTTGAGGGTCTTGCCAGTACCTGGACCATTTTCTACATCCCATCCACTGGGGATATCCACACTGAAACAGAAAAATTATGAAACTTTAAAAATCGGCCTAGTGCGTGTTGGACCACGCACAATGAAGGGTTCCGTAGTTGGGATGAATTTATCCTAAGAACAAACTTAATATTGTAGTTGAAAAACATGTTCTCCTATACATTCCATCTGCAAATGGTTGACTATTACTTGTTAGCTTGTACAGCCTACTTAGCTGTGATAGTTTTCCTTTTGATATAACCACTATACACACTACACACTATACACCACGGACACACACTTGACTCTTACTTAGCACTATTATGCTTAAGTATGGCTGCCTGAATCGAAAAATGGTTTTCACAGACCTGCAATATTTTTGAACGGCCTATCCAACGATACCATTTGCCTAGCCTTTTCCCAACTATGTTGGGGTCGGTTTCCAGTCTAACCGGATTCAGCTGAATACCAGTATTTTACATGGAGCGACTGCCTATCTGACCTCCACAACCTAGTTACTGGGTAATACGACCCCTTGGTAAGAGTGGTTGTCAGACTTTCGGGCTTCTGACGACCCGTAACAACTGTCAAAGATCCACGAATAACAGCCGGGACCAACGGCTTAACATGCTTGCCGAGGCACGGAGCAATCTCGGTATGTAAAGATGGTCACCCATCCACTGACCAACCCCGGCAAGCGTAGCTTAACCTGACGGATCGACCCGTGCGGCTGTTATTACTTAGCCACGAACTCCTCCCTATCCAACCACACCAAAATTATCATACCTACTGTGACTGTACCCCAAATACCCAAGCTGATAAAAATTTAGTTTTTCCTAAATTATGCTAACATTAGTATTTGGGTCAGTTCCCCCGTAGGGGAAGAAACGTGCTCCTCCTTGCCGCACGGTTCTGTAAGGCCTGTCCCAGACTGGTCACCTTCCCACCGACTATCAGGAATGAATTCCCATAAACTAAACTTCCTTGCCCTAACTTAGAAAGCTAGGGAAACAAAGAAGGGGGTACAAGGTGATTTTAATGGGAATTCACAGTTAGTAAATATAAGTATTGTAATATTTTGAAGCTAATAAGACAAGAGGGTATGCAAAGGTATATAATATACTAGCTTCTGCCCGCGACTTCGCACGCGTGAAATTTCTTTTTTGCTCAACCCACCCCTTCGCATCGCATTGCCTACCCGCGCTATTACTTCGTTTTCACTTAGCGTTCTTTCAGACTTTTTTTCTTTTTGCTCGGCACCTAAGGGTCCTAGAGTGATGTTAAATATGCCTTCTATAAGATTTGGGCTATCATTAATGCAAAAAGATTTTTTAAAGTCCGACTGGTAGGGTAGTTCCAGAGATTAGGTCGTTCCTTCACCATATCCCCTTCCGCTACCTCTCCCTCCCCCTCTCACTCACTCTCACACCCCCTTCACCACTTCCCCTTCCCTCTCTCTCCCTCACCACGCCGTCCCCTCCCTCTCCCCCTATGCTCCACCTCCGGCTCACCAACCCCTACCGTCCCCCTCAGCCTTCACCACGTCTTCCTCCTCTCCTCACCAAGTCCTGCCCCTTCTCCCTGCGTCCATCATCCTCCCCCTCACGCTCCTCACCACTCCTCCCCTTCCCTCTCCCCCTCTAACCCTCCCGCCGGGGTAGTTTTAAAAAACTAATAATGACAAACTTAGGCAAATATTTGTGCCAAGTTTCAAGTCAATTAAAACCAAATGAATAACATTTTTCATGTAAATTGTATCCCTGTTTTCACCCCCCCAGGGGTGGAATTTAAAAAAATGGTTTGAGATATTTCCACAACTTGACTGAAAGATTATTTACACCAATTTTTGAGTTAATCAAGCCACGCAGTATAATCCTCCCCTGTGAAATTGACTACCCCTTTTCACCCCGTTAGAGGTAGATTTTCGAAAAACCCTGATACACATTATTCTTTATTTTTGGTTTTTAGTATAAATACTGAGTTTTGAATTAATCGGATTGCGCGTTAAAATTTCTCCATACAAACTTTGAGACCCCCCAATTCCCCTTTAGGGGGTAGTTTAGAAAAACTAAAAATCACAAAAATCATAATTTACTTAGATAAATATTCGTGCCAAGTTTCAAGTTTATTAACTCAAGGAATAAGATGTTTCATACATACAATATCCCCCCTTTTTACCCCCTTGAAGGTCGAATTTCCAAAAACCCTTTCTTAGCGGATGCCTAGGTCATAACAGCTACCTGTGTTCCAAATTTCAGCCCAATCCGTTCAGTGGTTTCAGCTGTGTGTTGATAGATCAGTCAGTCAGTCAGTCAGTAACGCTTTCCTTTTATAGATATAGATAATCATGTTTTAGTATTATTAATGTTATACCGCAAAACTCTCCCCTCTCGCAGATGGTACCTAATATCTGTAACTCAGTTCTGTAAATGTAAAGGAGGAAAGGGATCGTTACGCTTGCGCTTAAATCCATTATTTATGGCTACGTTAATTTGTCTGATTACAATATACCCCAATCAGTGAGACCCGGGAACCGTTTTACAACGTTAATATGTCTCATTGTACGTGTTCTGTTAGACCTAACGTATAGAACCTCTGAGGACACTAACACGGTTTCTAACAGAACACGTCTCCTAAGCACTAAATAAATGTCTTACTCAATCCTATGACAGAGTACTGCGAAGTCCTACAGCCATTGAGGAAGACAAGTGTTGGGTAATTCTAAACGCGTACTAATGTGTTTTACACCCTTACGGCGGCCTAGCCCCTTTCTACTAAGATAACACAATGCACAAGCGTTTCGTAGACTCAGTCTCTAGCAGAATTCATTACGATCAAGCTTGGTGTATGCCAGAGTGGTATGTCGTCACTCCACATTTCCTTAATCTTCCCCATTTAGAGGATGCGGTGCGGCTGTTAGCGGCATTGCGTCCAAATAACGTGTCTCGATCGAGCCGCAGCCTGGACCAAGCGGTTCAGGGCCGGCAAAGAGGGAGCGCCCCGACGACACGGTTTCTCCGCGTACGATCCAAGGGGACACCAAACGTGTGAGGGTCCACTCCGCCCAGGGGGAACGGAAAACCTACGCGCGGGCCACGAGGGACATTCCCTCGCGGCTGGCCGTAGGTATCTGCTTCCCTCCGTCCTCTAGAGACCTGACTAAAGACGAAGCTGAACACATAAAGAGAAGCCTTGAGGACATGATGATGGACGCGGACTCGACAGCACCACTCCCGTCCTTCCGCGGATACCCAAGGGTAGCGGAGGGCACGGTACAGATGTGGTGCGAGGACGAATACGCCCTAACTTGGCTGACTCAGAATGTTCCAGAAATCAGACTACCGGACACAGATAACTCACTGACCGTGATGAGACAATCGGACGTACCTACCCGTACCCGAGCCGCGCTCTTCGTCCCTCGTTATACAGGTGACGTAGCGCGGCTCCAAGGTATTCTGATTCGTCAGAATTCCTGGTACGACATCGCCAGATGGTCCCTATACAGGGCAACAACCGTCGGTGGCGACAACTATGGGACATTTTTGACCCTGGGTGTGCCACCGGAGGATGTTGAAAGGGTCTGGGCCAGGGAGCGACGGGTATCATACCTACTCGGGTCGATATACGTACGCTTCTGGCCCAAGGCCCCGCCCTCTGGCGACCAGACCGACAAACCGGACGCAGGACCAACACCTACGACGACACAGACTGACGACGCTGACATGGCTCAGTAGGAGGAGGTCATGGCTCGTGCGGCAATGGCCGATGAGGAGCCCGATCCACCTGCATCACCCGGCTGGAGCGAACAGCTTTTAGCTTCGTCGCCGGGTGACCCACACGAGGACCAGAACAGGGTGGGGGTAGACGGTGGATTATCCGATGGATCCATCTCCAACTAGCTCCACCCTGCCACCGCCAACAACCCTCAACATTATCCAAACCAACCTCCAGCACAGCCAAACTGCCACGGCTAGTTTACGCAGGGCGCTGGAGGTTAACCCGCAAACCATAGCACTGATCCAAGAGCCGTGGATTAGGAATAACAGAATATGCGGCCTCGGTAACATCGGAGGTAAGCTAATTCTCAACACGCGCTCAGACAAACCAAGAACCTGCGCTTACATACCCAAAGATATCCCCATCACACCACTTACGCAATTCTGTTCCAGAGACCTGACAGCTATCAGGCTCAACACTGTAGGCGATTACCCAGATGTTGTACTGGCCTCAGTTTACATGCCGGGGGAGGACATGGACTGTCCTCCGAAGGAGATGGCTGATCTGGTGCAGCACTGCGAGCACACAAAACTGGACCTCATCATCTGCACAGATTCGAATGCCCACCACCCGCTCTGGGGCAGCGACTCATCGAACCCTAGAGGAGAGGTACTATCCACTTATTTATTCTCTACTAACCTTAACATTGTCAACCGCGGCTCAGAACCCACTTGGGTCACGGTCCGAGGTCAGACTTAACACTCGCTACAGAAAACGCGGCTAATTTTATTGCAAACTGGCACGTGTCAGACGAGCCTTCTTGCTCAGATCATAGAAGGATCCGCTTCACACTAACAACCAACACATCGAAACCCTCACCGAGGCGTAACCTTCGGCGCACGGATGTTCCCAGATTCAGACAGCTCTTAGCCTCATCGCTAGCCAGGCACCTATCACAGGTAACCGTAAGGGACCAAGCACAATTGGAATACACCGTGACTAAATTATCAGAATACTTAACCGAAGCATACCATGCATGCTGCAAACTAAGAGCGCCACAAACCAAGGGTGAGAGAAACCCCTGGTGGAATGCTGAACTTAGTAAACTCAGAGATGCACTACGTAAACAATTCAACAGAGCTAGAAACACTAGACTCCCGGACGACTGGGAGATATACAAAGAGACCCAATACATATACAAAAAACAAATCAGAGCTGCCAGAAGAACCGCATGGCGGAAATTCTGTGAATCGATTGAGTCAAACAATGAAGCCGCAAGGGTAAGGAAGATCCTATCAACCGATCAGGACCGAACTCTTGGCGCGCTGAAAAGACCTGACAACTCATACACAATGACTGACCAGGAAACCAGTAAGGTCCTTCTTGAGACTCACTTTCCAGACTGTAGACTCCTAGAGGACAGGACGTGGGAGGCTGAACCAGAATGGACCCCAACGGATCAAGACTGGTCTAGAGCACATAAGATAGTAACAAAAGACCGGATAAAGTGGGCTATTGACTCCTTTCAGCCATATAAGTCCGCAGGACTGGATGGCATCTTCCCAGCCCTGCTACAATGGGGAGGGGAGCTTTTGATACCGTGGCTGTTGGAGATCTATCGAGCCTGCATAGCACTAAGATACACACCCCTTGCTTGGCGGGAAGTCAAAGTCATTTTCATACCCAAACCTGGAAAACCTGATTATACACAACCTAAAGCTTATAGACCTATAAGCCTCACATCATTTTTACTGAAAACCCTCGAGAGACTCTGTGATAGATATTTCCGTGACGGACCTCTTCGAGCAAAACCACTTCATAAGCAACAGCATGCATGCTCCACTGGCAGATCAACTGAATCTGCACTGCACAGTGTAGTTTCCAAAATTGAATGCGCAGTGGACTACAAATGCTCATCACTGGCGGCCTTCATTGATATAAAGGGCGCCTTTGACAAAACCATGTTCGACAGCATCAACATGGCCCTCGACAGACATAATATAGACTCGACTCTGAGAGGTTGGATCACCAACATGCTCGAATTAAGAGCTGTGCAGGTGACAGTGAACGATAACACAAGGGCCATAGTGGCAAAGGGCTACCCGCAAGGGGGAGTCTTTTCTCCGCTATTATGGAACCTGGTCGTAGACAGCCTCATTAGAACCCTCAATGACAAAGGATATTACACCGTAGGCTACGCTGATGATTTAACTATAATAATTAACGGCACCCACGAAAATACTTTATGTAACCTCATGCGCCAAGCTTTGAAAATAGTAGAGGACTGGTGCAGTAAACACCAACTATCAGTAAACCCCACAAAAACTGAGCTGATCCTCTTTACAAAAAAGAGGAAGCTGACAACACTACAACTACCACGTTTCTTTGGTACTACCCTAAGCCTATCAACTGAAACCAAATATCTGGGCATTTTCTTGGACAAACAGCTGAACTGGGCGAAACATACTAACTACGTCACCACAAAGGCCAGTATATCCCTGTGGCAATGCAAGCGATTGCTCGGCAGGAACTGGGGGATTAGCCCTAGGGTTACCTACTGGCTTTACACCACAGTTATCAGACCAATCATCACATACGGCTCACTAGTCTGGTGGCCCAGGACAGACTTGAGCACAGCCCGAAGAGATCTCGAAAAACTGCAGCGGTTCGCATGTGTAGCAATCACTAGTTCCATGAGAACTGCGAATACGGCCGCTCTACAGGCAATGCTTGGGCTGCCGCCACTACACCTTATTGTGCGAGAGGAGGCGGCCCTGGCTGCCTTTAGGCTTAATATAACAGGAACCCTGAGCAAAGACTCTAGAATCAAGCACACACGCATAATGGAGGATGCGATTAAACGACAACCATTGATGGCATCACCATGCGATAGATCACCCAAACAACACTTCTTCCAAAAACATTATGACATAATACTCACAGAAGAACGGTGTGACTACTCAGGCCCGCAAGAGTTGAGAGTATACACCGACGGATCAAAAACCGACTCCGGAACCGGAGCCGGTGTTTTCTCATGCGACCTTAACATAAACATATCCAGCCCGTTGGGAATGTTCAACACTGTCTACCAGGCAGAATGTGTGGGCATCATACAAGCGGCTTACGCCATAGAAGCCAGGAGAGTCACGGATACCCGAATACGTATACTCTCAGATAGCGCCTCCGTACTCCAATCCCTACAGAGAAAATATATTTCCTCGAGATTAACACTAGAATGTCACATTGCACTAGAACGTATAACGGTATCTAACCGCAATACAGTGACACTACAATGGATAAAAGGACATAGCGAATCACTGGGCAACGACGCAGCTGACGAACTAGCTAGGAAAGCATCCAGCACGTCAGCTTGCGGACCTGAACCTATCGTACCGATCCCCTTCAACCAATTACGCAGGTGGCTACAGGAGGCCACTCATACACAAGCGGAGATGTGGTGGTCCTCGACACCGGGATGCAGGCAGGCCAGGGAGGCTATGCCATCTCTTGATGGTAGGTTAGGTAATACGGGCTGGTATCCGCAACTCCACGACAATGCGCGTATTTTGCGTATGGGTGGGAAAATCTGTTATTCGATCCACCCCAGCTCCTCAAAGAAGGCCAGCAGCGCCTTGACGTTACTGACAACCTCCCGGATGGTACCTGGGTTACCGAAGTACTTTGCCCTGTATGCGGCGACAACCGGGCAGTTTAGAAGCACATGAGCTGCTGTCTCGTCGTCCTCCATGCAGGCCCTGCACAGCGGACTGTCTGTGACTCCTATGACAAAGAGGTGTTTATTAAATGACCCATGGCCAGTTAGATGGTAGGTTAACCAGACGTCTGCTACGCCTGGACAGGAATGGCCTGCGCCTAGTGACGGGGACTATCACAGGGCACTGCTCATTAAATAAACATTTCCATACAATAGGAATAACGGACAGTCCTCTGTGCAGGGCTTGCCTGGAGGCTGAGGAAACCGTTAAGCACGTGCTCTTTGAATGCACAGGCGTCGCACAGATTAGGATAAAAGCTGGTATACCCGGATCCTTCACAGATGTTCTGAACAGATTAGGAAACTTGATTGACTTCTGGAGTGAGGTGGGCTGGTTGGAATAAGCCCCGACGGCCGATATGGCCCACGCACAATGGTCCAAATAAAGGACTAAGTGCAGAAACCATACCCTCTAACATAGAACATAGAACGTGTCTCGATAAATAAGGACGATTTAGTAAAACTCCTACAGAACGGACGGGTTGAGTTTATCGAGACAGGCTCCCTAGCATTGTTAAACGGCTACCAATTCAGTTTGTGATACTTGGTGAAGCCTAACCCTCTCCCAGAAATGTGCATATCACTGAGCGTCACGCAACACGCCCTGTAGCGAGGCCTTTTTGGAAGTAGAGATAAAACAACCAAACGTTGGTGATAACCAACATTTGGTTGTTTTGTAATTGTAACTAGTTATAGATCGGCTTTATGCCTAGTTTGTTCTAAATGAACTGAGTATTTTCGGTTCTGCCTTTCATGATTTGATTTGATAAATGGAGCGTCAGTAAGAGATCAGTAAGCGTCATCAGTTGTCATAAGTCTAATGTCTGGATGAAGGCCTTCCCCGATTCCTATAACCAACTGCCAGTGACAACCTTCTACTGAGGTATTGATCAGGAGATGGACACATAATACTAGAGGACATAGCATTAATTATACATTACGATAATAAATAAGAGTGATTTCACCACACTGGAATAAATGATCATTAATCGCTTTAATTATTCGACTATCACTCAGAACGGTCTAAACTCAACTCCACCATCAGCCCTGGATAATTATTATATTGAAAGACTCACCCAGTGGCTCCAATAAACACACACGCACGCACACACATACTACATTAAATACTAAATTAGTCTAATCTGGGCTTTAACCCAACTATTTTTAACTTAATAATTAATACTTGCTGTCCTGCGACAGCCTACTTCAACATGGCCTTTTGGTATTCACTTTATCTCCTAACATAACTGGCCTAGATCGGACGTCCGTATCTTATAGCCGTCTAAAACCAACTGTCCTAACATTCATTTCTCATCATTATTCCTTAAATCACCACGCTGCACCCAGTAAGGGCTCTAGAAGGGTCTCGGCCCAGCCTCTGGCGTCAGACCCTAAAATCCTTTGTCTCATTCGTTAATTATTACCAAATAACGCTTGTACCCGACATTAGGTCACCAGATGTGGGACTCCTTTGTTACTCGAAATGCTCTCAGAATTAAAAATAAGATATTTTTGTAAATTCTTTAGAACTAACTTAAATTATTACATCCGACTTGTCATGGCCGTCAGTTTTAGGACTTTACCTCTCATTAGATAGATAATTTATGTCTCCAAGTGACTTAATAGATGCGCTGGTTTAAACAATAATATAATATTTTGTTATTAAGTTGAGGTAAGCGGCTAACAGTTACACTACTTTACATACAAAACTTTTTTTTTCAAGATTTTATTTTACCACTGTGGCGTTCTTAGTAGGTACGCCAAATTACAGCTAGTCTCTGAGCTAAGCTGTGGACACACGAAAATGGTGGAACTATAAGCGTTCCTTGTTGACTATGGAACCGTAAAAATGGACTGGTTCTCCTTCTTTTCTCTACAAGTATTTTTTTTTGCACTGCGCTATACACCAGCTGGACTGCATCTTTCAAAGTAGACCTTGCTTAAGGGCAGGAGACCCTAATTGCAGTCAAAAGATGTTATTGAGGAAAGATAAGATAATTAATTAAGTTATTTTGATCAAATGACATACATAGTAGCAACAATTACCTGCAAACTGGCAAATTAGATTCAATTAAGGCATCCATGGAAGGTGCCAACTCTTTTCTTACTGGGGGCTTGAAACTGAACCCAAAGAGAGCATCTACAAGCACTTGGTACTCATTGCACAAGTCTTTTGGAGGAGGAAGTGTTTCAACAATATCAACCCCAAATGCTACACACTGTGCCAATAAATTTTCATATAACGGTTTTGGGGTGCGCTTTGGGTAGTGAACAGAAACATTGTATCCAAATAGTGACATGTGACGAGCCGCAACTAGACCGTCTCCTCCATTGTTTCCTGGTCCACATATGATTAGAGCTGATGGGTGCCTGCAAGATAAGATTGGCTGAAATTTTTGTCTGAACTCATGAGTTAAGTAGGTATTCAAATAATTTAAGTTCACAATAAACTTACGTAGACGCTGGATAAACTCTTGAAACAGCCGTAGCGACACTTAACCCCGCCAACTCCATCAACTGGTCAACACTATACTTGTATTCATTGAAGAGGTCTTCGTCCAAAGCTATCGCCTCTTTTTGGGTTAAATATCGCAACCTCACATTGCTGCAATGCTTCGCTCCTGATGCCATCACGCCACCGCCCCAAACGTTAGCTACACGCAACTGAAAATCAGTTATAGTTCTCAAAATATGAAAAGTTACATGCTAAGAACGAGCCGGCAAAATGTAAGGACCATACCAACAACGCACTACTAATAAGCCGAAAAAACATTTAGGTACCTAAAAGCCTATGAATAATATACACTGTGGTTAATTAACTATCGTACGACAAATAAATTCTTGTTCAATTTGTTTGAGAGATACAAAAACAAATCGACAAAAACCAGACAAAAAATATACTAAAGTGTCAGACCACTGTCAGACAGACACTGACAGTGACATTTCTTTCTTTGCCAGAAGGTAAAACTTTCAAACTGGATTCCGATTTGGTTGGGCCGAGGCAGGCCGATCATTTACTCGTTCCTTCGTGGCACCTTCGTGGGCCTAATCAACCACTACGGAACGTAGACTTCAAGAATTTAGAACATGAAATTGATCTAAGAATTTTAACTATTTTATTACGGCAGGTTCT
Organism: Cosmia trapezina; assembly: GCA_905163495.3. Taxonomy (NCBI): domain Eukaryota; kingdom Metazoa; phylum Arthropoda; class Insecta; order Lepidoptera; family Noctuidae; genus Cosmia; species Cosmia trapezina. The sequence goes on from LR991020.1 coordinate 7,346,714, forward strand.
AAAAAAATCGTTTATCGTGCTGAAAATGTATGAAATAGGACTGAAACTGAAACCGACTGAAACGATAACATCCAACCGATGACAACAACACGAACTGCCCTATTGCCGTGTTGACGTTTTTGACAGTTATTATCTTTCATTGTCATTTTTGGTTTTTCGCTCATCCGTCACAAAAATGGCTGCGCTTAGGGTATTCAGTCGTAATTTGCCGTATTTACGACAGCAATTTTCTGCTTTATTAGGAAACACGTCGCCATCGGTGAAATTCATTTGTGTAGTAGTCATTATAGGGTATATTCTATCGTTTTCCGACGATGTTGTGAACGTTCTCAGTGTTACTCCAGGGTATTTGTTGCCACCTTCGTTTCAATTGTGGTCCACTTTCACGTTCTGGTTTCTCGAGATACATTTGTGGGAAGTGATCATTGACATTGTGACGGTGGGACTATGTGGGAAACTAATAGAACCGTTATGGGGTCAGATGGAAATGATGAAGTTTTTCTTCCTGACCAATGTTGGTGTAGCATTTTTAACGACGTTCTACTATTTAGTGATATTTGCGTGTACAGGACAAACGTCCTACTTGTTCGATATACACGTACACGGGCTGGCGGGTTACCTGGCCGCGGTGAGTGTAGCTGTAAAGCAGATAATGCCAGATCATCTGCTGATAAAAACACCATTAGGTGCGAATTGTTTGATAAGTATTGACGTTTTAAACTGTTGTTACTGATATCACATAGTTTTGGATTAAACACTTCTCACACTTGACTAATTGCCTTGAATAACATTGAATACATTATTTATTTCAAACATGTTTGTGCCCACAAAGTGTCTAGCCCATTAATAAAAAAAGCCTGTCAAAATCAATTTCACACTACTAACAACTATAGCAAATAGTTCTTAATATAATAACAATTCATTCTCTCAAATCAAAACAAGTAATTTTTAATTACAGCAACATCAATCTTTTTGTTTTCTTCCAGGGAAATTGACAAACAGATCATTGCCACTTCTAATTCTAATAGCGGCTATAATACTATGGGCTATTGGAGCGCTGGAGGGCACATACCCTTGCATGTGGGGCAGTGGCACAATCCTGTCCTGGATATACCTGAGGTTCTGGCAGAGGCATAGCAGCGGAACCAGAGGAGATATGGCCGATAATTTCAGTTTTAATAAGTATGTTAATCATTTCTAATTAATTTTAATCTTTACCTTTACCCACTCCACATGACACATAGTGATATTAATTTATGTTGTAATAATTGAATTTTAAAGTATGTAGGTATGGGAATATGTATTCTGATATCCATGTATTAATTTTGTAGTAATTATAGTGAACAGACTGCCCCATCTGCTAGTGTCCCAAATGTCCGTTTACCTGCACCCTTAAGATCTGAACAACCTCTTTGATGGCGCAATAAATGTGGCCATTTACGGGGCCAAACAATATAAGAAACATAGATGTACCACAGTCAAAGCGAAAAGAAGAAGAAGTAATTATAGTAGTAGCTGAATATCAATACCTACATTGAAAGATAGCTAGACTCGTAAACCAACTGCATAACATGTTAGGCTAATAAACTATCAGAGAAGAGCAATCAATCTTCAATATTTTGCTTTATTTATCCTGAGTGGTGTAACATCAATATAATATGATAACTTATCTTTGTATTGGATAAGAATATAATCAAAGCAGCAATATGCAGTAAAACCAACATTAAAGAGTACATTCAAAAGACAGATTCAATCATTTTAAGAATTTAAAAAGAAATGCTAGTCATTTTGTGAAGAACAATGGGCTTGTAATTTGAATCACCGTGTTTTCTTTCGTACTTTAAATATTGTTCTGTGCTTTTGTGCCACACAGGAAATCAACATCAGTGATCCTATAAGAATTCTTTTTTTATATAATTTTGGTATCTATTTGGCCTAAAATATTAATTCTTGTTGCCAACCTGCTGTTTTAAGTTAGGGAATTGGCAAGTGCGTGTCGGACCACGCACAATGAAGGGTTATAGTTGGAATGAATTTATTTTAACATTGTAGTTGAAAAACATGTTCTCCTATACTTACATTCCAACTGTAAAATGTAAGTTTGTACTTACAATATTGACAGATTTACCGTGTTATTTTAAGACCACAGACTTTCTTATAGGTTTTCCTGTAATCTACAGGTAAAGAATATTTTCTGTATTTTTTTCAAAATTTTAGGCTCAGTAGTTTCAGAGATAAAGAGGAATGGTCAATTTTCGTCTATTTTCATAAATAACTTTAAAACAGTTTATTTTAAAATTATAAAAAAATATATTTGAGACTCTCATAGTAAGCCCTTTCATTTTATATGTCACATGGTACAGTTTGCAAAACTTAAAAAAAAATCTTATTTGTCCCACTAAAGTAGCCATATTCAAAATTCATTTATTTACTTTACCCGTCCGTGTTTGGGTCACAGAAGTTCATATGTGTATTATAATCGGTCCATTAGATTCGGAGTAAATTAGCTGTGACAGAAGGACAGACAGACAGACAGACACACACACACACACACGTGATCCTATAAGGGTTCCGTTTTTTCCTGTTGAGGTAACGAACCCTAAAAATTAGGGTAAATGTGTAACAGGTATTCACTTATTGGAACTAGCTTCTGCACGCAACTTCGTTCGCTTGGAAGGAAGTCGTAACCACAAGGAAGAATCGTAAGGAAATTGATTCGTGTTGCCTTGTAAATAAGGAGCATCATCGTATGCCACGGCCCACGGTTTTCGCACTCACGGACAAATGGCGCGACGCTAAACGGCGTGAGAAAATACGTGGATTTTGGTAATCGCACCACAATATGGATTGAAGAATCGACACTCACGATCAGCTTAAAGTGCACTAGTAAAACTAGACCAAGTGATAAGCATTATTATTACTTGCACGATAGTCGCGTGATTGATTGAATGATAACACTGGTAGGTAAACAAAATTTACTTTTTTTTTGTTTTATGAAGTTTCTAAACTGTTTCTTAGTAATTTGAGTTCGCTGATTTCATATCTACCCTCAGTTTTTTTCTAGCAGCTCTAGTTTTTGTGATACAGGTACTTCTTAAAATTTCTTTATGCAGCTTACTAATATTTTTTTTTAGTGCAAAAAATTATTAAATTCCATAAATAAATCGACCTTAAGAAGAACTTGCTTAAACGATCCAAATAGTTTTTGTGCTGTTTGTGGTGAATATATGTTTCGAGAATGTCCGAACCGCCTCGTCTGTATGTCCTCAAATCAGGGAACTAATAAAGGATCAAAATTTTACTGACTGTATGACAAATAAAGAGATTTCTGCATGTATTGAATTTGTTTGGGTTGTGCAAAATTTCTTAGGAAATAAAAAGTCTCCAGACTACATTGAACACATTGAGCAGCTCATGTTGCACTTTCAAAGACTTAAGATATAACATGAGCATCAAGATGCACTTCCTCTTCAGCCATTTAGACCGCTTCCCTGAAAATTTAGGCGATTTAAGCGAAGAACAAGGAGAACGCTTTCATCAGGACATTGGCACGATGGAAGAGCGATACCAGGGTCGTTGGAATGCAAATATGATGCCTGATTACTGTTGGAGCATTTAAAACAAGGCTGAAGTTTTGATACATGCAAGAAAATCTTATAAAAGAAACTTTTTTTCATGTTAGGTTAGAGAAATATTTTTTTTCATTTTATAATTCGAGTATTTTTCGCTAAAAATGTAATATGTTAATATTTCAAAAACTAGAGCTGCTAGGGAAAAACTGACAACAGATTTGGAATCAGCGTGGCAGAATCATACAAAATCAGGTGTGAAACTTCATAAAACAAAACTACTGCTTACCAGTGTAATGTAATGTGGTAACTGAATACACAGTAGGCTACAACTTCAAAATTGTCTTCATCTTACTAGCATTTGAATTGGTAGATATTTTTATATAAGCAGATGTTTTGATAATGACTAATCTGTTTAAGTTTATAAAAATGAATCTCTATTTTCCTTGGTCATCGCATCACGCATGAACGTATAGAACAATTTCGCAAATTATTTTTTTGTTGTGTTTATTATTGTCAGGAGAAGGTTCATAGGTAGAGAAAAATTGGAAAAGTTGCCGGGAAAATTAGGAAATTCGGGAAAACTGAAAATGGATTTTCTATGGGAATTTTGAATTATTGAAATTGGGACAGGACAACGTCTGTTGGGTCAGCTAGTACCTAGGACAATTTTTAGGGTTTCGTACCAAAATGGTAAAAAGGAATCGTAAGGCTGCCTGTCCACCGGAGCGGAGCGAGGCTGCGGAGCGGAGAAACTGAGAAATATTAACCAATAGGAGCGCGAGCGGACGGCGGAGTGGAGCGGACTTAAGATTCTATTGGTTAATATTTCTCCGTTTCTCCGCTCCGCAGCCTCACTCCGCTCCGGTGGACAGGCAGCTTAAGGGTGCGTTTCCACTGACGCGGAGCTGGGCGGAGCGGAGCGGAGACGTGCAGGAATCGGCCAATCATAATGGTTGAAATCCTCATCGCGTCTCTTGCACCGCCTGTAATTGGACGATTCCTGCACGTCTCCGCTCCGCTCCGCCCAGATCCGCGTCAGTGGAAACGCGGCCTTATGCTGCGACTCAGTCTGTCCGTCTGTCACAGCTGGATATCTCAAGAACTACTAATGCAATCAACTTGAAAGGAACAGTTTTAGGTGACGTTTGCCCAACTATTTTGCAAATAAGAAAGATTTTTTTTTTTTGCAACAGAGATTGAAAGGTGGTCTTAAAAATTCGAAGTGGGGCTACTAGGGCATGTGGGGTATCATATGTGAAAGAGCGCTGTTTGCACATTCTCAATCATTTTTCTTTCTTTTTTTAGGCCGCATAGTTTTCGACTTTCGATGTATGTGAAAGAGCGCTGTTTGCACATTCTCAATCATTTTTCTTTCTTTTTTTAGGCCGCATAGTTTTCGACTTTCGATGAAAAATGTAAAAAGAATACAGCCCCCCGCCCTCCGAAGTTTGCATAGAGAAAAATCTGATCTATGTGTTAGAAGTTCATGTAAAGATTACAGGAAAAATAAATCTTTGTCTCTAAATAGCACACGTTTTCAGCAATCATCAACAAATATTACATATTTGATGGTACGGAACCCACGGTGCGCGAGTCCGACTCGCTCTTGACCGTTTTTAGGGTTCCGTACCTCAAAAGGAAAAAACGGAACCCTTATTTGTCCCTTGTCACTTGTTTGTCCGTCTGTCTGTCTGTCAGTCTGTCAAGACCGTTTTTCTCAGGAACGCGTAGAGGTATCAAGTTGAAGTCTCAGTATCAGAATCAGATCTCAAGTATCAGATCTCTTGAAGTCCTAAAAAACTCAAGCTTCTAAGTCAATGCAATAAAAACACAGCCATTTATGCGACATATTTTGGTACTGGCAAGTAAATCACAACCTATAGGGTACTTCCCGTTGTTCTAGAATCATGAAATTTGATAAGAAGCAAGGTCATACAACACAAATAAAGGAAAAAGTCCGAAAATTGTTAATTTGTAATTCTATCAAATGTTCAAGTCTGTCAGTCTGTCAAGACCCTTTTTCTCAAGGACGCGTGAAGGTATCAAGTTGAAATTAATATTAAATACGTAAGTCTATTGTCCCTTAGAGTTCTAAAAAAAAAACAAGCGTCTAAGTCAACGCAATAAAAAAATAATTTTGCGACACATTTTGATACTCGCAACTGTTGCAAGTAAATCAAAACCTATAGGGTACTTCCCGTTGACCTAGAATAATGAAATTTGGCAAGAAGCAAGGTCTCCCAGCACAAATAAAGGGAAACGTCCAAGAATTGTGAATTTTTAATTTTTTGTCTAAAAAAAAATTTTTTTGGATCCAATTTTAATTAGGGATGTTTTTGGGATAAATTCTTTTCAACTACGGAACCCTTTATTGTGCGTGGTCCGACACGCACTTGGCCGTTTTTTTTTATCCGAATCCGAGGTGCATGTAACATCAGATTAACATGCACAAAGTCAGCCAGGTCTTGCAGCATCTTACAATAAGTACAACTGTACAAGTACTTACCATATTAATACAAAAATATAGATTAAATATAAATATTTTTATTCAATGTATGCTATGAAAAAAGCACTACTTTTGGCAGTGACAGCAGGAAGGTGGATTGGATTATTTACAGTTCTCTGCATGTACAAAATAATGTATATTTGTGTAATGTGTGTAATACAGGTTGTGGTACAGTCAGCAACAAAAGTCGATAACACTTGAGTTTTCTAAATCTTAATTATTGAGAAAAATACTTAATTACAATCGGAACAGATGTAAATAAAGAAAATGAACTCACTCTTATCTAATAAATGAAATGCTAAAAAGCAGGTTATCATATAATTTTGTGTTGATTTAGATGTTTCAAAAAGTAGCAATGATAACCGACTTCTGTTACTCCAATTTGATGGTTCATTATTTATATGATGGTTATTGTTTTTAGCATTGAAATGTAGAGTAACAATTCAGTGCCTAACCCCCCTGAGTTAGGGTAGGGTAGGCACTGAACTTTAATTTTAGCTACAGTATTCCCAATCTTATACTGCGACTCCCTTTACATGTTGTAATTTTTTTGCGACTCCCTTGTAAAACTAGATACCTGCGTGAAACATTAGAATCTAGACTCATTAAAATAATCCAGCTAGACTCTAGCTAGATTACAAAGAAAACTCCAAAGAATATAGAATCTTACTTTACTTACCTACTAAATAATACATATATTAAGTAGGTATTTACTAGGCTAGGAAAACAGTAGGTGCAATTAATGATATGGTTGAGCTTGCTTTTCTGAGCATAACTTCTCAAATTGGGGCTGAAGTTTTGAAATAGCCTCACGGTTTGGGAACTCCTGCCGTAACATAGTTTTTTTTTTTTTTCAAATAAACGTTTTATGTTTAGTTTATCAATGATTATTGCTTGAATACCATTCGAAAATAAATAACAATCAAAATTACAAACTTTAACTTTTTTCCAATTGTTTGCAGTTTCTTCCCGACGGTCCTACAGCCAGTAGTGCGAGGTATCCTGGGCCCGCCGCACCGTTGCCTGGTGCGAATGGGGCTCTGCTCCCCAAGCCCGCGCCGAGTTCACCTTGCGTTGAGCCCTAGAGGCGTCACCATTTCGATGCCGGGCGTCGAACCGCAAGACATGGAGAGGCGAAGGTAATTATAATTAACTAACTTTTGCCCGCGGCTTCGCTCGCGTGGATGTCGTAAAATATCCCATGGGAACGAAAATCTTTCCTTATTCCTTGTCTACATTACAAAGGGAACCTCTGACCCCTCACCCCACCTGGTCTCTCTAAACCCCCTCTCACCCCTCCGCTCCTCCCCCTCTCACCCCTTCCTCACTCGCTCTAACCCCGTCTCACCCCTCCCCCTCTCCCTACCCGGGAGGGGTAGGGAGAGGCCATGCCCAACCCTCTACCCCTCTCACACCCTCATACACACAATACGCGATCGTTTACCTGAATAATGACGTACCATCGCAGACATTTGCGGTGAACCACTTTTGAAAAGTTCTAAAATGGTTCACAGCAAATTTCCGTGATGGTACATACGCGCCTTGATCGATTGCTCGAGTATGTCATCATAATCCTAACTAATATTATAAATGCGAAAGTGAGTTTGTTACGGTTTCACACTAAAACGACTGAACGGATTTGAATGAAATTTGTCACAATGGTAGACCATGACCTGTATTAGGACATAGGAATATAGGATACTTTTTATCCCAGTACTACGTTCCCGTGCCGTGGGATAATTTCCGACCTCTACGCGGGCGTCAATCAACTCAGCCTATCGCAGTCCACTGCTGGACATAGGCCTCTCCCCGTCTGCGCCACAACACCCTGTCCTCCGTCTTCCGCATCCAGTCTGTCCCAGCCACTTTCTTCAGGTCGTCGGTCCATTTAGCTAGGGGGCGTCCCACACTACGCTTACCGATACGCGGTCTCCACTCCAGGACCCGTCTGCTCCACCGGCCATCGGTCCTTCGACAAACATGGCCAGCCCACTGCCACTTCAGTTTGCTTATTCTGTAAGCTATGTCGGTTACTCCGGTTCTTTTCCGGATAACTTCATTCCTGAGTTTATCCTTCAAAGAAACTCCGAGCATAGCCTGCTCCATAGCGCGCTGAGCGACCTTGAATTTGTGGACCAGCCCGACTGTTAGTGTTCACGTTTCAGCAACGTATGTCATAACAGGCAGGACGCACTGCGACGGACAAACATTGCGGGATGGGTGACGAAGACTTGACGAAATTTTCCAAACGCTGCCCAACCCAACTGAATCCTTCTGTCGGCTTCTTTTTCAAAGTTGTGTCTACTGAGCTGGATGACTTGCCCTAGGTAGACATACTCCTTCACAACTTCAAGAAGCGACCCCTCGATGCGGATTGGACATTGTACATGTACATGACTTTCGTCTTGTCTAAATTCATACCGAGGCGAACTCGCCGACAGGCTCCATTTAGGCTGTGCTGCATCTGGCCTACGCGAGCGTAGCTGCGGGCAAAAGCCTAATTCACATACGATCGCTTTCGGTTAGCACGCAACCTTAGAGCTGAAATTAAAATTGTCTTCCACCCATTCTGCAAGGTGAAATTCAAGGCTTGTGTGGCTATCAACACAACAAATACAACAACAAATTACATACAATTTTAAGTTACCACCTAAGTACATATGTAGAATGTAAATAAAGTATTGAGTATTGTGCGCCGGTTTTTAACTGTACAGGAAAAGCTTATCTTAAAATACATAGTATTTGTTCTCACGTGATAGGGTATTTGACTGGATTTTTTTTATATTGTTGTTCGAAACCTAGATATAGAAAGCGCGCGCGCGGTGGAAAAATAAAGTTACACGATTTTGAAATTATTCTTTTATCCTTGTCACACAAATGAACTACCTCATTGGTAGTGCGATTTGTGACTTCCAATCCAATATGATAAATTCCTGATTTAAAACCTTTCCAGACAAATCGCGCTCAAGGCGTTGAGCGAGAGATTATCGAAGACTTCCGAACAGACGCGACAAAAGAACCTATCGACCAAAGTGAACATGGATGCAGTGAGGAAGGCGCAGGTGATCCCGCAGTTCCCGGCTGACGGGCCGCAGTCCAGCCAGGCAGCGGCCGCGCCGGCAGAGGCTACGCTCGTCGACCTCGCGGACCCCGCGCCTCCAACCACCAAACAATCATGATCCGACCAGATTCTAACATAAACAAAAGGCTGTTCACAGAACCAATGTAGAAATAGGTACGATTGAGTTTTATGAGTGCCTGACGATCTCAAACATTACAAATTCCATACAGTATGATATTTATGCGGAGTCTGTCAATTGGTGATTTATTGTTATTGAGCATTTCATGTACACATCACACGTTAAATGTGCATTTTAATTCGTTAGTCTGTAAGCAATAGCATTTCTGCAGTGGCACTGTGAATCTATCCGAAATAGTATTCATTTTATTTTCTTTTATAAATCCAATAGTTATGGTAACAGTTGAATGTATGGGGTATAAAAAAGTAAATATTTTTTGCAGATTTTATTGCATTTGTTGATTGTGTCTAGCTGAGGAGAGTGAAAGATGTGACATATTGTAAATATAATTGATATTGATTAGTGTTAATTAATTAAATAAATATCTAATCACTTGTTAAGATTTTTATTTCTCTTCGAATTTTTTTTACAAAATCTTCATATTTTTGATGTCAGATCAACAAAAAGGAATAGTCATTAGGAAAAGTAATCTTACTGCAGATAGGTGGAGTAAATAGATATTATTATTTAGACCGACATAGTTTGTAGGGATGCCTGCCGGGTTATGCAGATTTACAAGGCACTGCTAATAACGACATTTGGCATAAATATAATGGGTTAATGTTGGTAAAAATAGAATAACAGTTTGCCAACTAATCAGCTTTCTTAGACAACAATAACCCCTAATAAAGAGTAAATATAATTAACATTACATAATTATTATTTATATTATAATGTACAGAAAATTGAAACATAAATCTATTAGCTGAGGAAAAAATATTAAAAATACTATTCAATTAAAAAATATACTAAATAATTCCATTCAAATACAATATAAAGACTTTCTTGTGACCTGTACAAGTGTACACTATGAGATTATTATCACTAAAATGTACAATAATTGTATTTTAGCTACAGTATTTATAACTACCAATTGTTTCAATAATATGAGAAAGTTTTTTACCACCGTAGGCGGCGACACTATCGGGGCTGATAGGGCCTTTACCCTACGCACAATATGACTCATCATGATGGTCCGCAAACATCAACAAAAGATATCTCTGTAATCACAGATTGCATGTCAAATGCAAAACCCAGTCCGGAGTCTTGGCCCAGGTTAGCAGCACTGGAGATTTTGTTCGAGCACTGGATTGTCAACTCTCGGTATTGAGCTGAACATTGAGAATCCAACAAGCGCATCCCAGTACGTTTAGAAAACACCGTTGGATTTTCAACTCTCGGTACTAAGGGCGTTTTCATATACAACGCTGGTAACAGGCGCCGATATGCCAGTGCGCTGGTTGTCATCGCTGGTCTGAGAATCCAACAAAGCGCATCCCAATGCGTTTAGAAAACACACTGTTGGATTTTCAACTCTCAGCGCTAAGGGCGTATTCATATAGAACGCTGGTAACCGGTGCCGATGTGCCAATCGCTGATCTGAGAATCCAACAAAGCGCATCCCAATGCGTTTAGAAAACACACTGTTGGATTTTCAACTCTCAGCGCTAAGGGCGTATTCATATAGAACGCTGGTAACCGGCGCCGATGTGCCAATCGCTGATCTGAGAATCCAACAAAGCGCATCCCAATGCGTTTAGAAAACACACTGTTGGATTTTCAACTCTCAGCTAAGGACATTTTATCGGCGACGGTTCGCGCTGAACTACGAAAAGTGCCTGCGCCGACCAGCGTCGGCGAAGATTACCAGGTTTTACGTGAATACACACTAAGCAGTGTTGAAAATGCAGTGGTGAAAAATACGCCCGTGCGAACCTGGGTTTAGAGAGTCACACAGGTATGTGTGACAGAGACAACCTACACAGACAAACTTTTTCTTAAACTCACATGTGCTAACAGCTGCATGACGACTGGGAGACTTGAGCCCTTTGCGAGGGCCTCACGCTTTTTTACATCACTATCATGTTGTATTGTAAGTCTTATAGCTCCAACGGCGTCACAATCACTCCAGTCGAGTCTAATATTGGGCCATACCATCATTAAGGGCAGGTCAAAATAGCATAACACTTCACTTTCGTCTAATATTGACCTGCTATAATACCAATCAATTTTAACGGATTCACAGTTATGTTTATGTGCACGAGTTGTCACCACAGTACGGTATCACTCGCGATCACGCCACGAATAGCGGCGTTTATACAGGGGCTACCTATAGTAATGATGTTGGTTCTGCGGCGGCCATTGTTGGACGGGCACGCTGGGTTGCTGGTAGCCGTCGCCCCAGCGGGAACCCTCGCCCATGGAGTTCACTGACCCCATAGGCACGGAGGAAGACATAGGAGACACTCCTGATACGTTTGTTGACATGCTGCCACCTGGTGAAGATAAGCGAATTTGTTTGATTTTCAGATGTTCTATTTTTGCACGCAAGTGTAGTGTTGAACTACACTTGCGTGCAAAAAAATTGGCCCACCCCATGCTCTCTATTTGAGAGATGATAGCTCAAAGATATTAATGTATTTATTTTAATTATTTTATACTGTGTGAAGGTAGGTAAGATAAAGTTTATTTACACACACACATATATAAGCTAAATGATAAAAGCAATATTCTTGCAAGATCGACTCGATTCTTCTGATGTTCTCATCAATCACTTTTGTTTGAAAAAACTGCGTGACTTTTTTTTGTCAGTGAAGTTGACATAAGCTTAATTTTGTTTATTACTGTTCGTTTATTGATCATTTGACTTGAATTTTTAACCAACTTGAAAAAAAGGAGGTTTTTCATTTGATCTGCATGTTTTTAAATTCGCGTTTTTCTCAAAAAGTAATGAATCAGTTTTGATATTTTTTTCACTTACGTAGTCTACATACAGTCAGGAAGGTTTTAGTACACAATATATTAGGTTATTGTTAATTAAACTTGTTAAATTTTCTCGTTTCATATCGAAGAGAATGGGGTGGATCGATTTTGCACGCAAGTGTATATCAAATTATTGTATCAATGAGAGCCGATAACGGACGACACCTGTCACAAACAGTCTGTGTACTCGGCTCGGGCGTAAATAAGACACATTCTGCTCATAATCATACAACTGCACCAATTCATTGCACCAACTTTTTCCAAGTCTCGATTTGCAATAATCATCATGGTCTTGTGACGTATTTACAATTATACTGGGGCCGTACTATGACGTGAAAAAAGATCATGGATCCATCGTGGTTCCGTTGTGAAAAAAACCGGCCAAGTGCGTGTCGCACTACGCATAATGAAGGGTTCCGTAGTTGGGATGAAATTATCCCAAGAACAAACTTAACATTATAGTTGAAAAACATGTTCTCCCATACATTCTAACAGTAAATGTAAGTTCACTCACAATATTGAGAGATTTACCATGTTATTTTAAGACCACAAACTTCTTGTAGATTTTCCTGTAATCTACAGGTATAGAACTATTTTCTGTATTTTTTTCAAAATTTTAGGCTCAGTAGTTTCGGAGATAAGGAGGGGGGGGGGGGGAATGGTAAATTTTCGTCTATTTTCTTAAATAACTTTAAAACGATTTATTTTTAAATTATAAAAAAAAATATTTGAGACCCTCATAGTAAGCCCTTTCATTTGATATATCATACGGTACAGTTTTCAAAACTTTTTTTTTTAATTTTCTTATTTGCCCCCTAAAAGTGACCCCCATATTCAAAATTTATTTATTTACTTTAGCTGTACTTACGTGTTTGGGTCACAGAAATCCATATGTGTACCAAATTTCAACTTAATCGGTCCATAAGATTCGGAGCAAATTGGCTGTGACAGACAGACAGACAGACACACGAGTGATCCTATAAGGGTTCCGTTTTTTCCTTTTGAGGTACGAAACCCTAAAAAAGTATGGTGCTATAGGTCGTATATAGCTCCATCTCTCTCTCACACTGGAACCATGATCTTTTTTAAAAGCTTTTATTCACGTATAGTACGTGAAAAAAAGTCATACACAATTGAAGATTAAATAGGCTTATTATTGTTGCTTCAACTTCGCGGATGAGTGCTAAGGCGTGCCCGTGTTTCCACCGTAAGCGGTACAGAGGAGGACACCGTGGAGTTACATAACTGCACTATCTCCCCGTGGTAGTGCAGTATGCATGAGCATTCTGTCAGTCACATTTTCAATTTCGTAGCCTGTTTTTTTAGCTGTAAGCCGACGTTCGCACGGACGTAAAAATATCGCGGCGGGATTTTATCGCGCACCGGATTTTCAACTCTCGGTGTTGAGCCGAGCTTTGAGAATAACTAACCTAACAACAACAGAGTGCATCCCAGCGCGTCGAAAAAACACACTGTTGGATTTTCAACTCTCGGCGCCTTGAAAAACCAGAGCGCGAAAAAAAATCGCAGCGATATTTTTACGTCCGTGCGAACGTCGCGTCGGCTAAGTCGTCCAAAGGAAATAAATAAATAAATTATTCATAATATAGTACGGACCAGGTTGTACGTAAGACGGCGGTGCGGAGTAGGGCGGTGCGGTCGTGTAGTACGTGGGCGGTGGTACGCTCATGGTGTGCGCCAACACCGGTACCGACGACACCGGCGCGAGAGGCACTGACACTGGCTGCGGCGGCTGGGGTACACGGAGAGAAATAAGTATTATTTATAGTGAACAAGTTTTTATACCGGGTGTAATAATACAGGGCGTTTAATACGCAAAATACGCGCATTGACGTGGAGTTGCACCCACCGTGGAGTTGCACAGTTGTATCAGAAAGCTATGGTCATGGTACAGAACATCAAACTGAACAACTTTCTCCATGGGACCAACATCGTAATCAAGACGGAGACGCTAGAGTCTTTTCCAGGCGTTAAACACACGTAAATGCTAATAAATGCTAATTCCGCGTAAATGCTACTGAATGCTAGCTAAATGCTAGTGTGTTTGACGCCTGGAAATGCGCTAACTCTAGGTATTCGTCTCCGCCTGAGGGGAAGTACTAAATTAGCATTTCTATAATACACTGTCCGGACCTGACGTCTCAGTACTGCCACCTAGTGAATGTCATTTCAGAAAAACCTCATTCTTCAGGACTTAATTTTAGCTGTCGGGTCCAGCAGCAGCTAACTTATCAAAATAAATGCACAATACTCACGGGATAATAGTTATAATACGCGTGTGAATCAGTCTGGTCCTGTATGGGCACGGTGATGAGGTTGGTGCGCGCGCGCGGCCTTTCTCCGCTCGCGTGGCCGTGCGTGTGCGCGCGTGGATCATTCGCTGATGGCGGCATCTGCTGGTAGATAGCTGTTATATGAAGAGAGGTTCCATCGGCCGAAATGAATGGACACATTAGATAATCATGAAAAAAAAACAAGGGTGTTGCCTTGTAAATAGCTAGAGGCTATCTTGATAATAGTTAGTACAATGCGATTCAACTAACAATAGGAACATCAATGACCTCTAACTGTCAACTGAAACTAGAAATATACGGCTTGCAAAGTTTTGTAGTGTTATCGTTATCCATATTAGTTCTGTTTTTGGAATTTGTTTTTGTTAAAATATGTCACTGACTTTGCAAATGTGTAAACAAGGTGCTGTTTTGCTAAATCTTCACAAATCAAATCAAATAATCTTTATTGCAATCCATAATGTGGTACAGGTGGTAAGTGATAATTTCAGAATCAATTATGGACCCTGTCTGGCACTGCAAGCTTTAAGTAAGAGAGAGGAAGAGCGCTTTTATTATTTTCCCTGTTATTAATGATTTTTCGCTCATTTATTTATTCAATATAATTTATTATAATATAAGTCAATCTATTAAAATATTTATTATTTATTATGTATTCAATTATATATTATTATTGTTTATTTAATTTTCCGCTTAGGTAATTTGTATTTGTTATTTAAATTCTAATATAAGCTCACGCCTTCCCGCCATGGGGGTAGGCAGAAACTACAGAATTAATATAGTACTTATTTAAATGAATAATGTATTCTAATTTATTTATCTTTATTATTTTATTTATTTGATAATCAGTCATAGGTCAATTATTGAATTTATCCGTAAGATATTCGTCTATTGTATAGAAACTTTTATTAATTAAGAATTGTTTTAATTTATTTATAAATATATTGATTTTGTTTTCTTGTTTAATGATTTCCGGTAATTTATTGTATATTTTTATTGACATAGCATATGGGCTAGAAGAGTGAAGTTTATGGCGGGATTGCGGTGAATTTAATCTGTTTTTATGGCGCAAAGAATATTTTGTTTGTATGTCCTCCCGTGTATTGTATGATTCTGGGTACTTGCGGACTAGTTTACATAATTCTAAAATATAAATATTAGTTAAAGTGAGAATTTTATGTTTCTGGAAGTAAGGCCTGGAACTATCTGTTTGTTCTATATTCACAATTATTCGCATCAGCTTTTTTTGTAGAATGAAAAGGGAGGGAGCTTCTGTGCTATTTCCCCATAAGATGATTCCATAGCTAAGCCAAGCGTGAGCGTACGCATAATATGTGACTAGTGCGGTTTGTAGGTTGGTGGTTTTTTTTATTTCGCGTAAGGCGTATGAAAATATAGAAATTTTTGATGTAACCTTCTGTATGTGTGTCTTCCAGTTAATATGTTGGTGTGTCTATTGTCAAACCTAGGAGAGTGAAATCGTTAACTGTCTCTAAATGATGTTGTTTAAATGTAAAGTTTATATTTATGGGGATTTTTTGTTGAGGATAAAAGGTATTAATTTTGTTTTGGTAAAATTAATTTCGAGATTATGCTCGCTCATACAATTTACTCTTTTATTAATAATAGTGATAGTGAAAAGTTTTTCATTTAAATTAGAGTTTGTTTGGCATGAGGTGAGGATCGAAATATCGTCCGCAAACAGTACATATGGCTCATCTATGGTTTTGGGAAGGTCATTTATATAAATGAGGAATAGGAGGCCGCCTATGACGCTTCCCTGGGGAATTGAAGCATGTATTTGTCTGACATCAGATCTTATTAATTGTGTTTCTTTTTTAATTTTATTATAATGTTCAATCTCACTCAACCAATTGTTCTCTACCTTTCAAATAAGATACGAACCAGTCATGGGCTTTCCCGCGTATTCCTATGCCTTGTAGCTTATTTAATAATATATTAAATTGCACTTTGTCGTAAGCTTTAGTCATATCGAGTAAAATTCCTATTGCTATTCCTATAAGGAATATACACGTTCGCACATTGCTCTTTCAAAGACGATGCTGTGGGCAGAAGGGCTATTGGCCTATAATTATTTGGGTCTGTTTTAGAATTATTTTTATGAATTGGTTTTTATTAGAGCAATATGGCGCAAGGTCATTCCTATTCTTAGTTGAAATGCATTGTGTACTGGTATACTCCAAAGTTATTATTAAACTGTGGTGTTATCAATGCTAATACATATCTCCTGCCAAGCTGATGTCATAAACGATGCAGATGTAAAGGATGCAAGATAAATTTTTGGCAAGCTGGTCTGGTAGGCGTTGAATAAATTGATAAAATAAATAACAGATAAGTAACTCAATGCTTTTACACGTCAACCTTTTTTATGTAACCCATCATTCCTTTCTTTCATCTGATACTGATTGTATAATATTTTGAACATGTCATACTCACAGTTAAAGGCTTTACAATAGCAACTGTATTTGAGGGTGGTTCAGGTTCAGGTTTACTCTCTGCAGCTCCCGAAGACACGTGTCTATGGTTGATGTGAGCTTGCAGATCTCTCTGGAAGAATATTAAACATTTTTAAGAATCAATGCTAAGCTGTTGATTAAAATAAATTACATTTATTTATTTAATATTTTTTAAGCACACAAAGTGCTACTGTACCTGTGATAAATAAGTTCTTCTGCAGCCAGTGTTGCCATATCGCGTACCAGAATGAGTACACATGAATACTGTGCCTAATCCTGTTTGTTCTACTCGCAGGACCTGTAAAAACGAAAACAAGTTATATTTTGTGAAGCAAAAATTTAATGTATAAAATTATAGATAACATTCATACAAGGAATAATAACTACTTTATGAGTTTTTCCTTGATGTTTTTACACATTTTTAAAGTTATTTATTTAGTTATTTCAATGATAGTTATTTGATTGTTAATAAGGTATGATGGGGTTGGCATATCCGTGTGGATAAAAAACCCCTTTTAATAACATAGAATAAAAAAAATAAAAAAAAAGAAGTTATTTATTTACCTTTTCTCTACATCTAGGACAGTGCGTATGGTCAGCTCTGGCACACGACAAACAAAATACGTGTTTGCATGGTATCTGAAACAGGACAAATAAAAATGCATCATAGGTACAGACAATTAGCAGTTTTCTTCAAAATCCCTTATTCTACAGTGTAGATGTGTAAAATGATGAGAAACTATTTCTCTTGTTTTTTGTTATGTTATGGTTTTGAAAAAAAAACGCATGTTACTAAAAAAATGATAAATATAAAATGTTGATGGATGGAGAGGGAGAGGAAGGCAAAAGAAAAGATTTATAGATTGTGTGAGGAATGATAGTGGAGAATGGAAGAAAACCTGTGCGCTGACCCCTAGTAACATGGGCCAAGGGCAGGAAGTTGAAGAAGCTATTTCTTTATAACAATTTTGAAGCAGCTTTACATTGATCATATTAAAAAATATGATAGTAATCCTCAGGGCATGTTCAAAATTTAAATTCTGCATTCCACTCACCATTCGTCCATAAATAAGTATAGGTTTGGAGCATATATCACAGCAGTAGATCATAGGGTTGAGGACTTTCTCCCCAATAAGTGTGGCTCGATGGCTCCAGTCCAGCCTGAGCATTGGCTCTGGAGGTCCACGCTGTAGTGTCGTGAACACTGGGGCTTCCAGTTGAGATATGTCTGATGGTACTTCCACTGTAAAAATAAAAAAGTTACATTTTGACTTTTTTTGTCTTTGAAAACTAATGTTTCAAGTTGTGCTGGTGCTAATTCTTTGAAATCTAATACAAGTGGCTTTGCATGTAAAGCTTGTGCACAGGTCTTGACAAACATATTCTAGTATATACTTAGTGAAAGCACCTTCAAAGCTGATTTAGTAACAAGACACAAATAAAGTTATAAGCAATTTAGTTGGAGAATGTGGTTGCCATAGAGTAGGCACAAGCCAGGCCTATTCAATTTATTTATCTAAGAAAACTTTGTCAGATTCAGCAGCAATAGCGACTTAGGCAGAATAGCTTGATACCTTCCAGTCAAAAGTAAGTTTGTTAACACCTACTGGCAGACTAACTGCCCATAGACGTCATAACAATCAAACTTCTGTTGTGTCTCGAAACATACACATATAAAACATGTACAAAACCAAACTCAAGTACTTTTTCCTTTCATATACCCACTACCACTTGAAATATACCTTCACGAACATGGTGGCTAAGGACTGACATACTTCTTCATCATAGTGTTATCATACTATTTTATATTTAGTGTGGGACCTCTTGACATTTCGATATAAGGAGCCATTTGCTATCTTTGTGATAACTGATAAAACTTAATCATGAAGTTGATAATGTTTTACTGATAACTTGAATGGAGTTTTGTTTTCATAACTTATTGAATAGGGATTTTGTATAGATGTGTTCATTAGAATAATTATGGATTGTTTAAACACCAATATATTATTCTGACAGATCCTTTTACTGAACATCAAATACAGATTTTTCAATACCATCAAAGTTTTGTATGACACAAAGTGAGGTTATCTATTACAGTTTCAAATAAGCTACATTATTATATCCGTGTGTGCCAATTCTACCTGGTTTTGGTCATGATTTTTTCAGTTTTAGCTACCTATACAAGATTATTTGTTTATGTACCTATGAAGTTGTCTAAATGTAAAATACTGTGCTTATAGAATAATCATCCAAAAAATTACATTTAGCTGGTTCAGTCGGTTCAGGTTCCTCCTTTACTTCCTCACTAACGATTTCTTCTTGTTCCTGGGAGGTTTCCTCCACGGAACATTCTTCTTCATCACTTGACATTACTTTTGGTACTTTCTTCCCTCGGCCTCGGCCCCTACCTCGACCTCTGCCACGACCCCGACCACGACCCCTTCCACGAGCATTTCTCTTTTCACTATTCATGTTTTCTAATCAAAAAAACTTTTTTTGCAACGCTCAAAGTTTAACAGTTCACACTTAACCTAACACCAACAAATAATATATAACAAACACGGAGTAAGCTGAGTATAGATCCCAATGATCTATGTTTTTTTTAATACACTTTAATTAAAACAATTCATTTTGGAGGGATTCTAAGATTTAACAAAATTTCATTTTTAACACAATCGTCAAGAACAGCGGTTCATTCATCGATTAGGTTGTAGTGATGTCATGTCACCAAACCTAAACATGATTAGTAAGTTCAACTGATTCGACTAAAATTTGAAACTTTATTCTTAAAATAATTTTGTTTTGTAACTTTAGGAACTACATTTATTTTTAAAACATGGAAAATTAAAATAATAATAAAACAAATGGGAAGGAAAAGGAGGAAAAACGATTATGTTCTGATTGTGATTGAAATCGATAAAAGCAGAGTATGGAACTACATCCTTATCAATCATCACGTTCCATTACAACTCATGATTTATTCTGATGATTCTGAGGAAATCATTTATTTCTGAATTTTTACATAGATTTTTGTTTTATCAATGTTTTTTCAGTGAAAGAAAAGTTATCTAAAATTTGTTTGTAGTATTAAATATTTTGGCGTTATGAAAGGCTTTCGAAAGGTCTCACGCAAACGAAGTCCTCTTTTCAGCATGCGAAAAGGAATGTTTTAAAAAAATAATGTCATCAAATAAAAAATAGCATTTGCCGGTTTTGTGCGTGTGGTAAATAATAACAAACATCTTCAGCATCTTCTTAGTTTTTGAAAATGACCGACGATGGCTGAAAGAAAATCACAACTCTTTTTTGTGAGTATTCATGCTACGAATTTTATAATAGTTTAGAAAATATCCCCAAGAAATGTGTGTTGCGTAGGCCGGATGCCAATAGGTATTACGTCGTTGGTTTTAGCGGTAATTTCAAATTGTCTTGTAACTTATTTAGGGCGAGCGCGCATTGCGGTGCGTTTCCGGTAGTTCTGCCGCACTGGGCGGGGCCTACAGTAACAAAACGCATGACCGCAGTGCGCGCACTTCAAAGACATTCCATACTTCACAGATTTTGCGGTAGAAAAACGCACCGCAATGCGCGCTCGCCCTTATGACTCAGTTCTCAGATCCTATTGTATTTTATGTATTATACCAATAAGATACCAATAGAACAACGGAAGCAATAGGAATTGCTTACGTAAGAACTTTTCTACCCTCGACCTTACTACCACAAAATGTTGAGCAGTGAACCTTTACCTGTGTACCTTTTTACCGCAAATCTGCAAAGAATGGTTATTGTTCAGTAATTTTCGGAGTCCGTGGCATCCCTTAGAGTACAGTGAATATATATAGTACGGTTGGACATGGACACTTCCAGAGCATGTAACTTTAGACACTTGAGGGAAAGCTCTTCAGAGCAGAGGTACTGTGATTTCGACGAATACCCTGTTTAACCCAACCAATTTCTGGCCAGTAGAGGCTTAGCGACCTAGCGTTGTTATGCATCTACGATGACCTTTTGATAATGTGTGAGTAGGTACATGCGTAGGTCGTACATGCATGTGTCGAAAGTCCATTAGAAACTAAAGTCGGAAAAATTGCACAGGCGCGGTTTATTCCAACCTACACTGGCATCCTGCAGTTACTTCCAATTTTAGTCAACGCCGTTGTATCAGTAGGTACAGTACTACATACTAATTGTTTGATTAGCACCTGTAATTACGTAATTACTTTGTTTACCCCAAAGATTTCGCAAATGCGTTTTTCGCAACAGCGCATCGTCATTATAATGCGTGCGTGCCTTGCCACCCGTATGTAGTGGACACGAGACATGATGTCATAACTCCCTGATCATATTGCAGTGTCTTTTTACATTATGTATGCCTACCTACTCATTAGTATTGTGTATCGATTTTAAAAAAATCCATTGAGAGAACAAGACGAGCCGTTGATGTTTTTTTTATCCGTACTTTGAACTTTAACAAACTCTACGATTATAATCGAGATGTACACACAGCAGCAGTGTGCTTAGTGCGAGTTTTCATACTTACTCGATCGCGTTTACGTTATCAAGTTCGTATGGAATAATTGTGTTTCCCATTATAGTCACCAGGCGGCGCTTATTCATTTTCAGTACAAACTGAAGTTTACTTGATCGAGTATGTCTAAAAACTCGCACTAAGCCCTCTGTGGGCTTAGTGCGAGTTTTTATACTTAGTCGATCGCGCCAGGGTAGCCCGCGAAATTCAAAATTTCTTACGTTTTTTGCAATTTGTAGGTCAGTGTGAGCTTGTATGTTGATTAAAATATGATTCGCGGCCGTAGCTAATATGGCTTTACAGAATTATCATCATTAGAATCAGCAATACAACTCCATAAGTTAGCATTTACCTCAAACGTCATGATTTCATGAAATCGCTGGATTTGAGATAAATGCTAACTTATGGAGTTGTATTGCTGATTCTAATGATTATAATTCTGTAAAGCAATATTAGCTACGGCCGCGAATCATATTTTAATCAACATACAAGCTCACACTGACCTACAAATTGCAAAAAACGTAAGAAATTTTGAATTTCGCGGGCTAACCTGGCGCTTTCGCCCACAGACCAATTAGCTTCTTTCGCCTTAACGTAAACGTCAGTTTGTACTGAAAATGAATAAGCGCTGCCGAATTGACATAAGGTATCTATAACGTAAACGCAATCGAGTAAGTATAAAAACTCGCACTAAGCCCACTGGTCGAGTTGTCAAACTGTCATGTTTTCTCATTCGAATTTGAACATAACCGTCAACATTTTAAGGTTTAAAATCATTTGGAGTTTGACAGTTTGGTACACCTAATGTGCTGTTGTCTGTACTTTAGACTTTTATTATGTGATTAGGTATATAACTAGTCAACAATTATTAAGTACCTCATTTTCATCACGATCCGATTCAGTTAATTTTTTTTTTTAGCAAATCTGCGGATTTCACCATGCTTCTCTTTGTAACATGTTATTGACGAGTGTAGCTGTGGACAAAAAATGCAACATTTATGAATCGTGATACTGATATTGAACGAAGTTATGTGGCAATTCTATGGAGATTCCCTTTTAAAACAAACAGTTGGACTTAGGCTGAGGCTACATTAGGCCGCGACGCAACCTGCGACACATGAGCGATTATAACAAATAAATGAATGCTCACGTATATGGCTACACCGTACATCAAATATTACTCTCGTTATTCGTTTCGCCCTTCCAGTCGCATCGCAAATCGCTGCTTACTGTAGCCTCAGCCTTATAGTTAGAGGAATTCTAACAGTGCCTTCTGCTACTTTTGACTACTTACCTATAACCTGGACTTACCCATCGGTCATTTAAATATTTACATACACGTAATTACATTATACATTCCCCGTCACGCTCACGCTTTTTCCCTTTACTGGGTAATCAGAATTCCAGGCGCTACTATCGACAACGCGTGGTATGTCGGTACCGCTTGAAGCCTTGTACGGGACACAGTGTTCGGTTTAAAAATCGCATCGCAATGGTTTGGATAAAATCAGGAGCTGATAGTCTGTTTCTTGCCTATGTGATGTGTGTTTCTTATACATCTTTCTTTGCTGCTTTTGCACATGAAACACGCCTTCAGTCTTCAAGTAGGTACCTAATACCTGCAATGTTCATACAACAATTTAAAAAAAATCGGTCAAGGGCTTGTCGGACCACGTACAATGAACGGTTCCGTACTTGAAAAGAACTTATCCAAAAAACAAACTTATCATTGTAATCCCAAAAAAAAAAAAAAATTGTGATTTTTTTTTTCTCTTTATTTAGTTTGGGGTTGTGATAAAATTACAAATTAACAATTATTGTTTTTTTTTCCGTTTTGTTTTTAGCGAAATTTATTCATTTTAGAGAGAAAAAATATATATAATTAGGCACTTACGCCAAAAAAACAAAACGTTCGCTGTTTTTAAGTACAGAGCCATCTAGTATTAGTTTTTAGCTTCTAAAAACTTATACTAGATGGCTCTGCCTTTGTATTAAAAAACAAAAATAAAAACTTTTGACACTTGAAACTTCTAACCTCCTTGAAACTTACTTTTTCGGGCTTACCGCATTTTCGATACGTGACGATTTCTAACAGTCACCTCCTATCGCAAGCCGCGAAGAACTTTGTTCCAAAAATATTTGGACTAGTAAGTAGATAATGCTGATAATGTAGATAACATTAACCAGGGAGTAAATAGAGGACGTCAATGCCCATCATCGCCATAAACATCGCGGTAATTATTCCGATAATTATCGCGACAAATTGAGTGGCCACACTTGAACGCCGCCACTGAGTTATCGCCACGTCAATCGGCAATGCTGTTGTAAAATTATCGCACTAATCAACGGCGTTTCTCGTTCGTGTAGCCCGGACATAAGACAGTATGGAATGAAGACCAACGACCACGTGGCCGTATCAAAACATTCTTGTTTCCCTAAACATCGTTTGTTAAATACTACTCATAGTGGCAATCTATCGATTACATTTTAGTAGGTTTATTTCAACCTTAATAATAAGGTGTTAAGGTTGAAAAGTGGTTCACCGTAAATGTCTAAGATGGTACTTACCTCTTACCTACCTATACTATACTAGACGGCATGTCTTCAGTTTTTCCTAATCTAAAATAATGTCGTTGATAAAATGTATCACATGAGTCACCACGTCCGAGTATGAGCAATGCAATTCGTTAAGCTTGAAAATAGGGTAATAAAAATATTCGTGATTTTATGTCAATGAGTAATATCTTAGTGTAGGTATAGCAAAGAGAATTAAACCACGTAGGTGCTATAGGCCGACCGTTTAACTCGCGTATCGCCTGCGCGGCAGAGAGCTACTCCGCGCACACCTTCCACCCATCCGGGCATCCGCTAACATCTCCCCTCGCTCCCTTCTTACCGCGCAGGCGATACGCGAGTTAAGCGGTCGGCCTATAGTAACCGGTGCCTCTGCCACAGAACACATAATAATAGTACAAGGTAGGTATCTCTGCCTACCTACCTACTTGAGTAATTATTATGCGTGCCACTCAAGATGAGACTTGACACACCACGTGGTTTGACTTGCGCAGTAGATGATTTTAGTCTCTTTAGCGGTATGAGGTTGAGGTCTGAGCAGACTGAGCAACTCGACCAAGCTAAGTATGATGCACCTCGCTGGAATGCGAATATTTTAATGTTACGTATGTCTATTGTAATTTATAATGTTATAAACAATAAATGCAAAGTAAAATCTAACAAACATTTGTTTACTTTTTTAAAGTCATAGCGAATCCTTTTTTGCAGACCGCAATTTTTAAGAAATTTTTAAGGGTCAGTGTGACGTCATCGACACGAGGTGCAAACTTAGCTTGGTCGAGTTGTACACGCCGCGTTTCCTCTGACTGGCTTTTTTTGTTTAGTAGACGTCTCATTGATAAATGATTTAGTGATATCATTTTTATAACATCAATAAATAAGGGGAATTTTGAATAGGTAAATTTCCTTTGATTACACGGCCCATTGAATCGAAAACAAAGTAATAAAACATACTTACAATAAAAGTTATTATCAGCCATTCATTCGCACACTCGTATATTTCGCGTCAAATAACTTTGCTGCTCTGAAACCAAGCTTTCCGATGCGCCGTTTAGTCCACTCTCGGCCCCTCGACCCCTAAAAAAAGATTTGTTAAGTTCCTAACATTTATCATGATAGACAAGTTAATTTAATTTTAACGTTACAACATGCCTGTATTCCCCGAAGGGGGGTTAGGCAGAGGTGAACCAATAGTAGGTACCTACACCCACATTTCGCCAGGTTATGTTAGTCCCATGTAATATCCGGCGAGCCTATTGCCATCACCGGGCACAAACACAGACACCGGGCTGCTACAAAAAAAAAATCTGGATGGAAAACCCAAGAACACTTTGCCCGACCCGGGAATCGTACCCAGGACTTCATGCTCAGCACCACTAGACCAACGAGGCTGTAATTTCGTTTTACCGTGGTCTTTAATTTTCGCCTAATGGTCTGAAGGATTTCCAGATGGAAGAATGGATAGAATAAGTAATGAGTAAAAGAGAAAGAGGAAGAGAAAGTTTAACAAGTTCAGAAAAAAGAAGAAAAAGAAAGAAAAAAGAAAGAAAGAAGAAGAAAGAGGAAATAATGTCGATGGCTATAAAAGTAGGGGAATACCAAAGAAGTGATGGATGGACTGTGTGAAAGTTGGCGTGGCTAGAAAGGGGGTGACTACCGAAGTACCGAGATGACGACTAATAGAGAAGTATGGAAAAAAGGGACATTTTGCACCGACCCCATATTTGGGGTCGGCGCAAAATGTCCCTTTTTTGGGTTTGGGATAAGAACAGGAGATGATGATGATGATGATGGTCTGTAGAACTATTATTTTTGTGCTGACTTGCACATCTCACATCCATTACTTCGCAGTTCAGCTATCCCTTACATATGTATAGGCACTCAAACAAACCTCACGTGGATCGTTCACTCCTACCGGGGCCCGTGGGTTTTGTTTTCTCCAAGTTAATTCTGAAAGCAATTACTTATTCGACTGTGGACTAAACATTTTTCCAAAACGTTTAACGTTTTCTCTGTGTTAATCTTACATCCATGTAAATATTAATGCTACATACGGCCCTCTTGTCGTATTATGATTAGTTGTTTATCCAGTCAGGGTGCTTCGAAATTCATGAGGTCATTGTCTTTGCCCCTTATACCTAGAGATTTATGAATGTAATTCACGGTCTTGTCATCTTTTGTCTTGATTTTGTCTGCTTATTCTGCTATTATGTAACTTTCTGATGAAATTCTTCTTCTGAATTGCATGTTGCTGTTAATGTATCCTACAACCATGAAATTTTGGGCTGGTTTGTACAAGTTGTAGGTACTTAATGCTTTCGATTAATTTGATTAGCCTCGTTTTCAATCTTTAGCCGTATTCAATAGTTAGCGTTTCTTTTACTTTGGATGGCCTGTTTTTATTCACCGCGGCTCCGCCCGCGTGGATGTCGGAAATTATCCCACGGGAACCTTCTACCGGGATGAAAAGTATCCTATGTCTTAATCCAGGTTATACCAAACCACTACTATACTAGGTACTATCTGTATACCAAATTTCATCCGAATCCGTTCAGCCGTTTTTGCGTGATTGAGTAACAAACATCCAAATATACAAACATACAAACTTTCACATTTATAATATTAGTAGGATATCACTTGGCTTAAAAGTACCTACCACTTTCTTACTATTGTTATTGTTTTTATTATCCTTATCGCCTGAAGAGTTCTTGAAATCGAGGAATAAGTACTTCAGATAATAAGAATTCTTTATTCTTCAGAGAACAATGAAATATTAATGGATTATATAATAAGCAAAGCATTATATTTTTCTGACGATTTCTTTATTATTTGAGGGTTAAGTAGGTAGGTACTTACTTAAACAATTTTCCGTTAACTTTACCCGACTTACTTTAGTCTGGATATTCTGGTCGTCTTTTATGTTCCTTGTCAAACCAATGAAGATTATGCTAAGTATATTTTTTGACCCAAAACCTATCTAAGTTTACATCTTCAAGCAATGATTCACATAATTGTCGTTTCTACCTATACTTAGAGGTCCATACCTACTTTATTTTATATACTCCGGAAATAACAAGTAGATTTAAACAAGCCTTTTGTTGTTATTATTTGTGAATTCAATCCACGGAATATTAAAAGCTCTAGCCTTGAAGTTGAATCTTACTTCCATATTCAACGCCGCAGCGCCGCGGGAGCTTTATTATTTGTTGTGGTATAGGGGCCCGTTACCTATCGCGATTGGTATTTTCTGTGTGTGTGTGTGTGTGTGTGTGTGTGTACTACCTATATATATACATCTACTTATGCATATGTATAGTTAGTGATACAGACATTTGTATAGCCATATAAAAACTCGCGCATCTTGATAATTTGCTAGAAATTAAGCATACAAAACAAAAGTAAAACTATGCTAAAAGTCACATCAACAGATAATTCATGGTTCCCGATAACAGTTTTGATATTTTTATTGCTGTAGTCGCGCAATAAAGGTATGATATACGATAATGCTGCCAATCCTATTACTTACCATATTACTAAACAACAAAGAAAGCTCTTTCGGCCTTTAACAATACATTTTAATGAGTCTGTAGGCGTCTGTAACGTGAGGCACATTGTAAAGAGGTTCACTTTGAAGATAAACTCTATTTTCTTTCACTTAAGATTTAGTATCACTCATTGTTGATAGGTACAGTTTATTCAAATTAAGTCAAATCATATGTGATATGCTCACAAATGTAGCTATCGTCACACAATGCTGGATTCCATTCGTCCATTCCGTGTACATACAATAGTTTTGTTCAAGCAAACATGGGTGGATTTCCATTATGTAAGTTTACTTTGCGATATCCAAGTGTGTTGGGCGTAAATGTTTTAACTTCTCGATGTATTATTTTTCTTTAACTTACTTTATGTTTACTTATTGAAATAAGTAATACCTACATATTTACGTTGTGTAAAGTAGGTAGGTAGGTACCTATACCTACATAATCTATTGTTAGAGGATAAGATTAACTCTTCAGTTTTATGCTTATAATCTTGCAAGGTAAATAGAGATATGTAATCGAAGTCCTTGTTATTGCGGCAAATGAGCGAATTGTAAAAACAAACCAGTATGAGTGGAACTTACTGTTTTTAGGGTTCCGTACCAAAATGGTAAAAAAGGAACCCTTATGGTGTGACTCAGTCTGCCTGTCTGTCTGTCTGTCTATCTATCTGTCTGTCTGTCTGTCTGTCTGTCTGTCACAGCTGGATATCTCAAGAACTACTAATGCTATCAACTTGAAATTTAGAATACTTTTAGATGATGTTGACCCAACTATTTTGCAAATAAGAAAAAAATAAAAATAATTATATTTTTTTTGAAACTGGGACTGAAAGGCGGTCTTAAAAATTTAAAGTGGGGCTACTAGGGCATGTGGGGTATCATATGAAAGAGCGCTGTTTGCACATTCTCAAACTATTTTTTATTTTTTTTTAGGCCGCATAGTTATTGACTTTTGATGTAAGATGTAAAAAAAAATACCGTTCCCCCCCTTATCTCCGAAGTTTGCAAAGCGAAAAATCTGAAATTATTCTATGTGATACAAGTTTATGTAAAGATTACAGGAAAAATAAAACTACATATGTCTCTAAGTAGCACACTTTTTCAGAAATCGGAACAGAACCCTCGGTGCGCGAGTCCGACTCGCTCTTGACCGGTTTTTATTTAAAGAGTCTTTTCTGAATCGTCACCGTGTCTGCAAAGAATACACTCGGAGTGACTGTAGACCGTCAAGATTTAGGGCGAGTAGCGTATTCTCCTATTACGATAATTTATGCAGCTACGTGCAAACGAATACTTGCGTATATGTATACTATGCAAGAGCTCTAGTCATCCCTTGCTAACGCTAACGGTGTAATTGCATCATTTTTTCCGTCCAATCACAGCACGGAAAAACATCATGTCATGCCAGATAAAAATCATGTCACTAACCATTTAACAACTAAGTAACAGGTTCATCATGTAATATCGAAGGCATGTTACTTCACAGAAATAGGGGTATAATGTTAACCAGTACCTAGGTTTTGGAGGTTAGATAGGCCGTCGCTCCATTTTGTAACTGTGTACCTACTGGTATTCAGCTGCATCCGATTAGACTGGAAATCAACTCCAACATAGTTGGGTAAAGGCTAGGCAGATTGATTGTTACCTCACACAAACTTGGCAGCAACCCCTATGTGACTTTATTTACGGATGTTTATTAATTTATATGTGACTTTAGTTACGGATGTTTATTAATTTATCTTATAACAATGTTCAGACCTGATTTATTTATATCTATTTATACGTCCTGTATAAACAGATATAAAGTTTTGCATCTGTTATAAAGATGCCCGGGCACGACCTCAGCATAATCTTAATTTCGTTTTGATTTCCCTACCCGCGGGGTTATCTTATAAATATTGCGCTTTGTAGCGCCACGATCACAAATAATAACATCTTTAGCAGAGATTTAAGAGATGATAAGTTTAATATCTTAAATATTGATTATAAGCATAATTCGTGGATCTTTGACAGTCGTTACGGGTCGTCAGAAGCCCGAAAGTCTGACAACCAGTCTTACCAAGGGGTATCGTATTACCCAGTTACTGGGTTGTGGAGGTCAGACAGGCAGTCGCTCCATGTAAAATACTGGTATTCAGCTGCATCCGGTTAGACTGGAAGCCGACCCCAACATAGTTGGGAAAAGGCTAGGCAGATTGATTGATTATAAGCATAATGGCAAATAGATGACGTCATGGTGGATAAAGAAAACGGAATATTTAATTGTCGTTCTTCCCCGATGACTACAACCAAATCCAATCCCGAGGTAATTTTTGGGGAATCACTATAACCCATGAAGCAATCAACTAGCAATGATGGCCTGATGAAATAAAATAAATCAATATTTGAAACATTTATTGTTTACGGAGTTTAAAGTAGATTTCACTGTCTGAAAGTGGACTGGTAGAAATCGTCACGTAACGAAAAAGCGTTATTATGACCCCTCCGTGCGACTCTCTCTCTCTCTCTCTCTCTTTCTATTATATTTGTTATTATTTTATTTCAACAGATCGTCATTCTTAGTGGGTAGTGTCGTTAGGAATAGTTTTCCATTGGTGTGATTCGCAGGTTGTGTAAGTGTGAATGGGGAATAAACGCGACTTACCATAAGAAAGAAAGACATGATGATTTGCCAAAATCAACACTGTAGCCAGCGAGGCAGTGACCATAAAAGCATTTACACTAAAGGAACATATAAAATCAGGCCGAAACAACAAATCACAAGAGCGATTAACTTTTTAAATCTGTGTCGGTGTGAAAAGAATATTCAAAACTGGGTCAACTCTGTGCATAAAACTATTTTGAAAAATAAGATTACATACCTACATACCTATCATGCCAAAAGTATTAGGATACTCGTATAAATCTTCTCCAGCTGTCATACATGTCCGGCTTCTGCCTTCTGCGGTTTGAAGGAAACGAGGTAATAAATTTTCGCTTAGGTACTTTCTTGATTTATGGTTACTAAGTCTTACATCCACAAACCTTACATCATTGACTCGAGCAAATATCCATAAGCCATTCAAATATTGGAGTGGCCGACCAAACGGACCTCCGACCCTAAACACACGGTAAAAGAAGGTTCCATAATTGCGGCATTTGGGTCATCTAAGCCATCCAATATTTACAACATATCAACTGAGGTCGAATCCACAATTTCTAATTGAAATTTAATATCGACGATCTGGTTCTTGGATATTATCGCTCAGCTTTCTATTTACATGTTTTGACATGGCAAAAGTGCATATGCATGTACGTCTAGATTCACACGATATTATCTACGAAAGAGCTCCTTGCCTCACTTGGTTCATACAACTTTCTCAGGATGATAAGCACTACAGCAGCCAATTTCATCTTCACAGATGGTAGTGATAATCAAGAAATATTATCTTCACACTAGGTATACCTTTCTAGGTGGCAGAATTCCAATTTTCTATCTCCAACAACAGAATCTCCCGAAATATTGATGACCATTTCTGCGCACTGGGCCAATTCGGGACGAATTTGCGCGCATAAGCTCACATAACAAAATGTATATAATTATGTAGGTACGAAACGTAATGTAATATTACGCAAGTCGTAGTTTAGTGCCCTGAGGAGGGCAGGCTGTTGCTGGCAACGTAACGCGGTCACGGCCGGTTGTCGCTCCGCGCTGACGTTGTCGACTTGTCGGCACTGAACGGAGCGGTTAGCCATCACGTGCATTGAACGAAAAAAACGCATGACAAAGTACGGTTGGAGACCACGCGTTTGAAATGTTTAATAAAAAATAATAACTCATAGAGTATTTTGACCAGAGATTTAAAAATTTTGCTGCCTTTGGCATCTATTATGCTTTAATTTTTGAGCTATAATACATAATCGTATCTTATTTAGTTCGGAAGATATGACTGAACAGCTGGGGTGACGTCACTCCAGATTACACATGTTTATAAGTTTAATAACTCATAGAGTATTATGACCAGAGATTTGAAAATTTTGCTGCCGATGGCAGCTATTACGCTTTCATTTTCTGACTTTAGTCCAAAACTCTAACCTCACTGGTTTGGCTGTTCTGAATGAGGAAGCTGGGGTGACGTCACTCCAGCTAACACACACTAAACGACTCATACTGACGAATTTTTGTGGCAGCTAAATGCTTTAAATATTGGCATAGGTAGAATTATTCTATCACCTATGAGGAAGCTGGAGTTATGCACATCAATTTCTGTCTCATTGATTTATCTTTTGCTAAAAATGCGATACTCCATATCGATTAATTTATAGCTTCGTTGACATTGTCAAGTCGTCTCGTCTATATTAAATTGACCGGATAGCAGCTGCATCTATAAACGCAGGATACGCTATGCAATTTACGACTGACGGCAGTCAGACACGCTGACAGGTTGACGCTTCTAAATTATGATTAAATGGGTTCATAAAACACTAAATCATGGCGATCGAAGGTCTGACTAATCTACGGAGCGATATTTAAAATTAAATGACTTTTTGTTACCCGATTCTATTTTTAGCAAGAGAGTGCTTCTGACTTTACAATGCTTTCTTTAGCGTGTTTTAGCAGGTGTCGTGGCGGTATCTTTTAGAGGACATAATTATCTGCTGCTCCCGAAATGTCCGCGGTTGGTCCGCGGCCAGTCTGTTATTGTCAATGTCACTATGTTACATGGTGGCTAGAGAAAGCCTTTTATCCTTAGTGCTTGGTTACTTACCTAATACTTTTTGCTGTAGCAACAGCAGTTTCCCTCGTAAAACGAATGTCATCAAATCATTGACCATCATCATTTTAAGTGAAATAAAAGGTGTTGAATGATAGTGAGACGGTCGACAGGGGATATTGGAAGAAGAAAACGTAACCCCAAGTAACATGGGATAAGGGCAGGAAGATGATGATTTTACGTGATTAGAAATTCGGTTGGCAGGTTTTCCTCGCAGTGTACGTTGAGCATTCCAAGTCTTTATGCCTAATCAGATAAACACGGTACCTAAGCACCAATGGAATACATCTTTGATCTGTGCTATTGATATCATAACATAGGTAGTTCTTCACAAAAGAGAAGGTCTCTTACAAGTTACAAATGCTATTTTTGAATATGAGCACTGAATTATTATTGAAGCCAATTTAGATCACTCATGTGGCTTTAATATCGAGAAGCCGTATGAATCGGAAAATAGCTGATCGTATCTTAATCTAATAAGCAATTGTATTGGTGCTAATGTTATTACGAAAACTGATTTAGTGACCTATATTACTGGTCCTTAACTTCCGTCGTTTCGCAAATCATTACACGTACAAGTGTTTGCACAAAAGATTTTATTTGTAGGCCCATTAAATTCCAGCAATCATTTTATTTTATCAAGGTTTACCAGACTATTCGCACATTTGTATTAATCCCGTGCTCCCGGTACTAAAAAAGATTCCGCCATATTTTTTCATATGCTACGTAAACCGTGGACACGACCTCCATTGCCAAAATTAATGTGACACACGTAAACTACATAGTTTATAATAGGCGCAAAAAATATTTTGGCAAACAGTATTTGCTTCCTTGAAACACTAGCATTTAGCAGTGAGTGGTCATTTCTTCGAAACCTTTCTAATATTAGATGGTTACTATATCTACTGAACAGATTTTCTAATTATCTGAAGCCGGGGGTAATGTTCGAATATTACAGAGTACAAGAGTGATCTGTCTGTAATTTGAGTTGAAGTCTTGACACGCACTAGAGCAGACAGGGCCACGACTCACGACACACAGCTGGTCGTGGTTGGCATCACGATCAAAGGTGCAGCCAGCAATTCTGTATGCGTGTTCCATGACCGACCGCATGCTGCTAACCCCAATCTGATCGTGGCTTTAAATGCAGTATCGGATATTAATTTATGATTTATTTAAAGCGTTCTATCAACATAATATCTTAGTGAAATAACATGAATAGGTAGGAAATATATATAAGAAAAATCAAGATGTTTTTGCTAATCAGGGTGTTATGCCAGGTCTTCTGAGACGTGGTTACCATTTGCGTCACGGTACCTAATTATTCGGAAAAGAGTAAAAATAAACTAGTACTACTTACAAGAATACTAAATTATCTCAAGAAGCAATCAATATCAATTAGCGTCTTATCTTCCAGCAATTGCCTTGATTTTGCTCAATTAATAATACAACAATAGATACCTCGTGACAATCTAGATAAAGTGCAAGATAATTGATTAGCATCAACAAGATGTCTTCGAACATTCCATTACAATCCATGGCAACCCAAACAGTCCTCTTAGAAAAAGGCAGTTCTCGAAAAGTGTGTAACTGTGTATGTGTCTCGGAGCTAGCTAAGGGCCTGTACAGACTACAGGTTCTATGTGGAGCTAATCAAGTTGCAAGTGTACCACCCTGACGAAGAACGGTGCAGTGCCCTCCTTTCACCTTCAGCCTAGCGCCTGATCGTCTCGGAACCCTGAACTCGTTCGACCCGCACGCCCGTGCCTCCATTAAGCTGCTAGGCCCTATGTTGTTTATGTTGTTTTCAAATCGCAACAGCTTGTTAGGAAGTGAGAGAATTTGATGGGTTTCTTTATACTAGTGGTCAATCAATCCGTTGAGTTTTTGAACTTTTTGTCATATTATGATATTTGATTCTGATTGCATCTTCTTATAATAAATATATTTTTATTTAAATACATTTTTGTTAGATTCAAACATTCAGTCCTTCACGATATTAAAGAGTTTGCGGAACGACTTGGATCTACACAGTTTAGAAACCTAACAGCTTATGATAGATCATAAGGTTTTATGTTGTATCGCTGGTAGTCAATAAATATTATTTAAATTACTATTTTCGCGAGTACGCATTTAATTTGACAACGTAATTCGCGAGTACGCATTTTGTTGTTGTGCTAATGAATTTAGTAGTTTTTGCCTCTGCCAAAAAAACAAATTATTTGCATGTCGCATTGTTATTGTCTACGAGAAGAAAATTAGAAGTAAGGGGCGTAGTAGAATCGTCACGCCACACCTTTATTAGTATTACCATTTTGATCATAAGTAAATTGCCATGTTTTTCTTTTCTTTGTGTTGGATACATTATGAATATGATATGAGGCAATTTCACAAAGATTTCTTTGCCAGCTATTTGACAGCTTATCTTAGGTTTGCTGCCTTCTGATATAGTTGTCAGCTGCGGCGTTTTTAAACGTAGAGCTTCTGGAAGAAACGTGATGTCATTCTTAGTCATTCTTAAAATCTGTTGCTGGAACCTCTCAATGTAACATGTTTATTATTTTTGACTATAAGGCTTTTTCTACCTGCTCATCGGATTTTTAATTCCGACAATAAGTCACTGGTTCTTAATTCTCTCTCGAAAGATCGAATGCAGCAACACCCAGTTGCTAGTTGTTTCAGTATAGATTATTGTGTAAAATCAATATTATGACTTGCTGGTACTGACCTGCGAATAACACTAGGCGATAATAAACATTAGTAAGACGTAATTAATGGCGATCAAACATGGATGGTAAATAATGATGTCACGGCCGGTACGCGTCCTGATCGTCAAAGGCATTAAGTACCAGTATAATTAGATACGTTCTAATGAATATTTATGTGGAGTCTTCATCATTTCAGTGGAAAGACGTCCACTGCTGGACATAGGCCTCCCCTAAGCACCGTCATTTCGACCGATTCTGTTCTTCCCGCATCCAGAGGATTTCTGCGGCCTTTGCAAGGTCACCGGTACACCTTTTGGGAGGCCTTCCAATCTTACGTCTTCGCAGTCGCTACTCCAGGACCTTTTGGCTCCATCGGTCATCTGTTCTGCGAGCAATGTGCCCTGCCCACTGCCACTTAAGTTTGGCAATTCTTCGAGCTATGTCGGTTACCTTGGTTCTCCTGCGTATCTCTTCATTTCTGATTCGATCACGTAGGGAATCTCCAAGCATAGCCCTCCCCATTATCCTTTGGGTGACTTTTAGCCTTCTAATAAGGCTCATTGTGAACGACCACGTTTCAGTGCCGTAGGTCATCACTGGCAACACGCACTGGTCAAAGACTTTCGTATTGGGACACTGCGGTATGTGAGACGAGAAGATATTGCGAAGCTTCCCGAACGCTGCCCAGCTGAGTTGGATTCGATGATTGACCTCTTTATCGAAGAAGTTAGACCTACCTAACTGTACAGTTTGTCCTATGTAAACATAGTGTCAAATAAATGTGGAGTCTTTTAGGAAAATATTTTAATCTATTTACGTAAATATGTTTTGGATTATGTTAAGATGTTTTTGAAGATAAAATGAACGATGCCTAAAGAAAACTACTACTCCAGAAGCAGTATTGCCATGCAAAGATTTTAATTTTAATTAATATGGCCTTCTACCTGCAGTAAAAGAGGCAATGATGTCCTTGGCTGAAGTCAGCACAGGTACCTTTGGTATAGAAACGACATCGTATGATTAATAAATTTTGTAGAAGCTGTAAGCTGGTTCTATGAGGTTATGTAGGCGTATGTTAATAAAACAGATGAGTGGGTCTCTGTGTATTAACAAAACAAAGTTCCATGTTGGAAGACGATATAAGCATGAACTTGTTCAGCAGTGGAAACTTTTGTTTTAATAAACTATAGGAGTTACAAAGCAATAAGACTGTTGAACAAAATCACGTTAATATTGGTTCTTCATGGACGTATGAGTATATGTATATATGTATATATGTATGTGTATATGTTTTCAGAATCAGCTAAAAGTCTATTTACTGAACTCTCACGAGCTAGGAAGGTTAATTCTAATCGTTTGAAGTAATACGTCGATTTGATAGATAGATTGTTTATTACTTAACAAGTTTTTACAGTGCTTGCCTTCGTGACCAAGTATAACTATGGCCTTTGAAACTGGGGCAGTAACCTATTCCCTTAATTTAAAATTCAAACAGTTTCTGTGACATGCAAACATGGAGATTTTCTGTGCAATGAACGGTTCTCTGCTGGCATTCTGATTTAATGAAGCTGGTGCCTTTTCCAACATGGTTTTTTTGCTGTGAATCAGTTTATTCTAAGTTAAAAAATTGTTGTGTTGCACAAATGATTTTTGGGATTTTTCCTTATCGTCATTCTAGACGTTTCCATAGTGGTGTTCTTAGTGAATTATTTATTTGTGTACGTGATTTGCATTAGTTAGTCTCTTGTTATAGTAACTGCACAAAAGATTGTCTATTTGTGTAGGTGAAGCTGACAGAATAAATCGTTTGTTCATTAGAGCTATTCTATTTATAAGGGTTTTAACATTCATATAACACCTGCCGAACTATTCTGTAAAAATCACAACGTGATAAGTGAAATGAGCTGTCGATAGCGTCGATCTAGGGATGGACGCTATCGACATGCGGTGAATCGATATGCGGTGGAATGACAGCTTGTTAAATATTCTATTATATATGTAAAAGTCGGTGAACTCCACCCTAACTCTTCGAGATTAACTTGTAGCTGTGACCCTCGGTGCATTGTGCAATTTCTGACGCAATATTTCCAACAATTTACATTATGCTCTTTTAAACAATTTCTTCTGGCTTAAACTGGTCTGATTAAACAATATCTTTGTATTTTCCACACTTAGGTACATATTCTATCGGGTTTGGTCGGGCCTTGGCCCAAATTGAAATGATTTTCCTTCATGGATATTAATGTTGCACAGCAGTCGCTACCTAAGTATGTTGAATGGCGATTACATGAATATTATTAATTCGCAATTCATGGTATAAAAGCAGTGATTGAAACTGCCGAGGTGGTTTCGTCTTGTTTGAATAAATTCCGGGTTAAGAATTACGAGTGTGTTCAAAAAATATAGGTAGTCTTCATACCTACATTTGTTATCAGGGGCATATATGTAGTACAAGTGGATTCAGTATTTACAATCCGCATCCGAAATCGATAGTCCATTTAACATTGACCTACTCTTTCATTTTCATTTTATAATTTTGGCTTATCGGCGAATTTGTATTTCAGCGACAGGCTTTCCTGTGACTTTGGTAAAAGGCAAGATTTTTGCTGATTTTTCAACTACGTGCACCAAAAGATCAAACTTACAAGAATTTCTATCTGTTTGGTTCTTAGAGGTAGTATTCCAAAAAAGAAAAAGCCGCTTGTTTGTTATTCACTCCAGCATAAATCTCGCCGCACGGGGTGCTTTCTAGCATCTTCGATTGTGCATAATGCAGCTGAGGTGTCATTTTCCTGTTACAGAGTTCTTCGATCTTTGAAAATTTTCATAAATCTTGAATTTTATTCCTTGGGACTCATACATTTTTATAAGATCCTTCGAATCAAATAATGGGCTTTTTATTGTGTTTTTAGATGTTATTTGTCACGAGATGAACTCTATTGACAGTTTGACCTGCCCTTTGGGTCAATAAACTCAGGGTTTACGGGATTTTTCCTTGTGTCCCGTAGATAAATGATGGGATGCAACTCGTATTAAAACTACGTAATACCTACCAAAACAGATAGCTGCATACAATATAAGATGTTATATAAACAATTTGAAATAAACAATTTTTTGTTGCGATTTCACAGTTGGTCCCATAGTAAAAGTTATTCACTTTGATGGTCTCTCATTCTCTCTCACAAAGTTTAACTCATTAAAGTTTTTAGAGTTCATTTTTAACACCTTATATTATATCACTTTTGGCTTCTCTTTCCGGCGAGAGGAATATATACCTATCTGAAATTCTCGAGTGCATTCAAATTAGTAGCTTAGTAGCTACATCAAGCGGGCATGCAGTGCGGTAGGTCTCAGCATTTTAATACATATCCCTAGAGTTATGAATGTTATGATGCGACTGAAATTGTTGCCAAGAGCGGCCGGTAAAACGAGGTTACATTTATTACTTATTATTATTTTCTTCTTCATTTATACTTATTTACTTCTCTTTCAATAAGATAATTTACCTTAGTAAAAGCATCAATCTACGTATTCAAATGTCGCGACCTAACTACTACAATGTACTGCTGTGAAGATTATCATCAGTTGAAGTCTGTTTTAAATCTGCCTTGATCCTTGACCCATTATCCGTGTGACACTAGCAGCATCACTGGTTATTGGCATGTTTATGATACTGACTACAGACACTATAAATTCCTCGCGTTCCATTTTTAAAATCTCGCATGTGTAATGTTTTCCGCTATGTTCTTTGATGTAAAGCACAATTGTTTCGCAACATGTGGTGGTGAGGTTAGGTGTAAATTAATGATAATTACTGGCCTATTGTTTATTTACAAAGACTAGGTACAGGTTTTAAAGTTCAAGTAAAGAGCTGTCAAATAATTTTCTAGTAACAAGAAATCGTGATAGCTAACTGATTTAAATGTAAATGAGAAACTCGGCGGATAATTTTTAAGAAACTGATTATTTATAGTTTTCCTGTAATATTTACGTACAAACGTAAGTACGTGTTTCTAATAAGGCTTTGTGGTCTATATCTAAAACGCAATATTTACTCGATTCACTATATAATGGTCTGACAAACGAGTTTCGAGCCGTTTGATGCGTACGTAACTTTTAACACAAATAAAACAGAATTTATTAACGCTAGCGAATTCAAGTCACATAATTAATTCGGCTCCGTGGTTGAATAAATGATTTCCGGCACGCCTCAGCTTTTGTGGCTTTATCATAATTTGTATGTGTCGATTGTTATATATTACTATGTTTTTATTTATTTGTGAAGTACGTGTAATAAATAAACATTATTAACCAAGAACTATTAAATAATTAATTTCTTCTGTAGACTGTGACTCAGTTCTTATATTTAAGTTCAAGCCAAGTGGATCATTGTTTGTAACAATAACAAGTACTTAAGTAGTGACTAACCTTTTAATGAAGGTGTAAATTAAATATTTGATAAGCGAAGTTCGATGTAATAAAACCTGTGTGTCCGTCCAGTCTGTTATGTAATATTTTTGAACAGAGAGGCACACAAGGTGTGAGGGCAGCATGTCGCCTCATTTTTATTAGACACACGTGATTCAGTCGACAATTCGCGAGTAGGTATTATTTTAAATCTGACACAGAATAAAATCAAATAACGCGGAAAACGTTTTTCCAAAAATTATTTATTACAGATCGGTCTGGCTACGGATTCTGCGTATACAATACGCAGAATCCGCTCAGCAACAAGAGGGAATTTCGTAA
Source organism: Cosmia trapezina (assembly GCA_905163495.3). Lineage (NCBI taxonomy): Eukaryota > Metazoa > Arthropoda > Insecta > Lepidoptera > Noctuidae > Cosmia > Cosmia trapezina. The sequence continues at coordinate 7,386,500 of LR991020.1, forward strand.
CAATATTAGCGTAGTTAAATTTTTGCCAGTTTCCGCTGTGGTCCGATGTTATGTGCGTAGTAGTAAGGTAGGTATGTTTAGTCGACAAAAACAACATTAATATTCCAACAATGATTAATTGATACGAAAATTATAATAAAATAATAATAGGAGAATAGGCAAACACGTGGAGGTGACATTGCAGATTATAATATTTGCAAAACCTATTCGCAAATTTTAAATTCCTTTGTATTTAGAATGTGTATTTGCTGTTCAAATATTTTCTATGTAATCAAAGAGGTTCGGCTGTAGGTAAGCAGTGTACGCCGTACATTTTTATCGTCCGACTAAAATTAAACGTTGTCAGATAAAGCCCGCCGTATCTGTAGGCGCCTTTATGCCCCACTACACTCGTCTATATTATTATGGAGATGTTCAAGGTTATATCAATATTGCAAAATGAACAGTTTAGCGGAGTCGCGAACGCGGCTGACGGGTACGCGCGAAAATATCACGTCGAACGTGTTTCGGTACCTCCAATGCGTGTAAGTCTTCTACTTATCTGCGAAATCCACGTGGGCCTATGCGTGATCCATCTTTGGTTTTAACTTTACTTTTTTTGCTGGCCTTTGTTGTTCTGCGCAGTAAAGGGATTTGTTATTCGCTTTCAAGCTGTTTCTATCTGATTTATTCTTCATAGGTAGGTACTTCAAATTGTTACTTAACTGCGCAATATTATCTAGTCGAAAACAAAACTCGAAGTAAACAACCCTCTCGTGGCCGGAAAATAACTGAACGTCGCCGGTTTTCAGAAGCGTCGCAGCCTCGGAGGCTCTCGTAGGCAGTTGACTTCCTAGGCTACGGGCTTTTTCAGTGATGAGGATACAAACCACATTGAAATCGATTTGAAAGTGGATACTTTCTTCTTCTTCGTGTCTCTGGCTTCGCCACTTATACCACGGGCGGCGTTGTTGGTATGTCCAATAATACATAATCGACTCTTTCCGCTACAAAGGGCGTAAAGACCATTTTGGCTAAAATTCACTTTTTGATGCAGTCTTCTATCTATCAGTCAAATAAGTTCTCTGCATCAAAAAGTGAATTTGGTACAAAATGGACTTTACACCCTTTCACGAAGGCGTGTTAGTTAGACTTCAAGCAGTCTTGAAGCTTTCATATAGGTAGTAGAATCAAGACACGACTTCGTGAAATAGTTTAACTAATACCTACCTACCTACTACATAACAATTTTTAAATTTATTTCTGTACCCCAGAATCAAAAACAAAACTTGCAGGAAAAACAAGTTTCATTAAATAATTTTAATCGGACTGGTTTTAAAAATATATAAAAATAGTGTTTTACGATTTGAACAGGCGCGCGGTGCAAATTACATTGCAGAGCGATGCAATTATCTGCGCTGTTTATACAGTAGAGTATAAAAAAAAAGTTAAATATACTAATCACGTGTGAAAATGTCTCGTGTGTGTGGTGATAAGGTTCGTTGCCAGAAATTTAATATCACTACTTGTGTATTTTTAAAGAATTGTTTATAAACTATCGACACGAGACGTGCATGTAACGCGTAGTAGAAAGAAATTATCTTCAATGTTAACCTCATTGCCTTCGTTTATTTTTTTTCCTCAAAAAAGCGAAAAGCTATATTTAACGCCTTCAGGCGAGTATAGTCGTGAAGTGGTCGTTTTTGGTAGCAAATGAGCATACAGAAAATTCCAGAAAAAATATGTATGACACTTTGATAATTATATATTCTTCAATCTGAGCATTGGAAAAATTTAAGCAACATTATAGACCATGCAAAAAAATATTGAATGAAATGAGGTGGTTTTCAACTTTAAATTAGCTACTGCTTCTAAACTACAAGTGATATTTTCACGGCTTGACGACGATAGTATTGGTAAATCACTATCTTACAACTGTGCATTTTTTATTTCAATATAATTATTAATTTTTACAAAACGCAACTATAACAGCGGAAAAGAAATATTCGCTTGCGGGTCTGTGCGACGACTGTATTGTATGGGACTACGGGTCGACGACTATACTCACCTTAACAACTGGGTAACAAGATTTTCAGCTGAACGCAAAAAATTACACAAGAGTTAGTAGGGGGCGTACAATTCGGAATATTTTATCTTTATAAAACCAGCCTTAATTTTTCACCTCGGTCTAATACGTTAATTATCTGCCACACTGCCAGTCTAGGTATTTTTTTAAGTTTTCTAGAATTACGAAGCAGAGAAAATATGAAAAACTGTCAAGAGAATATCAAGATTCTGATTTCTCTACGGATCTTCAGAACTTCACGTGTTGCTGACTCATACCTACGTTAGTCGGTTTTTGAGCGATTTCACACGAAAGTTCAACTGCAGTCAAGGTCAGGTTGTGTGTATCAACGTCAACAATAGAGCTGACATTGAAAGCGAGTCAACCTGTCGGCGTCGCCTGCGCGCCTTCCGGTGCGTAGGTCATGTGGACGTATAACAACATTAACAACCCACTTGCTCGGCAGAACATTCGCACGTTATAAATATAATACGACATCCTAGTCCTACTAACGTGTGTAAACGTAGATGAAGTAACTGCGTACGCAGGAAGGTATGTTCAGTTGTCGAGTTCTGCCACAGATGAATACAGATGGGACACTCCGCAAAATCATTTAAATAAAAAGCGACTCTTGCTACGACACAATAAAGTGCAATTCAGGTCGCACAACGCTTACTGCCTACAATGATATTCACCTACAAGTTGCCTCTCTTTCTATCGCGTAACTCTTATACCTTCTGACCTACTGAATCGGCCCCGTGGAAGGGGCCCGCCGCGTACTTGTAGCTTCATACTTATACTGCGGAGTGTCCCATCTGTATTAGTCTGTGGTTCTGCACAAGTGTCAGTGTAAACTCTTTATAACGTCTTTCGATATAACGTAAAACTTCATATAACTTAGAAATTTGTTAAATTTTGTTAGTGTACCTTAAAAACCATACATTGATACCTTCTTTATAGAGCAACAGTCATTATATCTATTACGATGAAATATGTTCATATTTAGACGTCAGTAAATAAATTGTATCAGCATTACTCTGTAAGTTACCAGTTTACAAAAGACGCCTGAGGTCGCTTTGCTTTTGTTATTTTGTTAATTGATTAGAACACGTATAAATTGGGGCCTACTTCACGATGCCAAGTAAGTTAATTGTCATTGCCATGGAACTTAATCGTAGGTGGTGAAACAGGCCCTTACTCTTGGATTGCATTGTCTTTAGGAATGTTGACCCCAGTTACTAAACACACTAGGCACCTTTGAAATGATTAGTTGTAAACCAATAAATAAATATTAAAATATTAAAAGTATTGTGATTAGTATTTGGTTGTTTCTCGTTCTTCACTCTATACAGGGTGTCCCTGGAAGTATGGATCAAATCGAATAGGGACGTGGGCAAGGTAATTTCCAAACTTTTTAACCCTGAGAATGTCGGTGCAATTTTTTACGGTTCAAAATTTATGACCAATTTTTGTTTTTTTCCACCACTTCGCATAGTGCTCAAAGAAACAAATCATAAAAAACAACTATCGGGGCTACCAATAAGTTTTTTTTTTTTAGGACGTTGTAGAAGAGTGAACCTTTCTTGTGGCAATACTTTTACGCAGCTATAAAACATGTGTTCAATAAGAAAAAACATTTAATGCAAAGGGTTGTTCGGTCTGGCAAAAATTTTACTCATTTTTCGAGCGATTTTCAAAAAAAAAAATTGCACTGACATTCACAGGGGTAAAAAGTTTGGAAATAACCACGCCCCTATTCGATTTGATCCATACTTCCAGGGACATCTTGTATAATGAAAACTCCATAACGAAAAAAAAATGCTCGGTCACTTGAGTTTCGTTATAGAGAGTTTACATACATGCTTAAGTTACACTGTACTTATAAATAGGGGATCTAGGATTCCGCCGGTTGCATGATAGTGATATGATAATAACATTTGCCCCAATACTAAGGCGAAGAAAACACTTGAGGGGCCTTTGTGTCTCCCGTTCCTACCATCCGCATAGGATCTGTACGAGTTGCTTTCGTGATTTTCTGGAAATGGTTGATAAATCTTCGTAGACTTGAGAGAGGTACCTAATAATCTTCCTAATAATCCCTCTCTGTGTCAAGAAAATGCATCAACATCAGTTTACTCTTGAATATCAACATGCTATGCTTCCTTCCAAAATCGTAATAAATTTCGTATATCTCTGTCCTTGTCTCATCAAGTCATCACCCTCCTACCCTCAGAACAGAAAAAATAGTTTCATTATGTTCTGTGCTCCTACCCGTTTACCAACTTTGTTGGGGTCGGCTTCTAGTCTAACCGCAGGCATTGGAATAAGACGTATCACCACTTCACCAGTATAACAGTTAGGTCTTTACCTATGAAATTGCCGTTCTGCAGTACTGGCCATTTCAAATCAAAATAATTTTTGTTTGGCTAAGAATTCTAATTTCAAATTAATTTTATTTTAAAAACATTTTATTCTTTATGTACATAATATATAAACTAACACAGATTAAAATAATAATATGTACATTGTATAAAAAAGGAGGGGAAAGGATCATAGGGCATCAAAAAATTCGTCCGCATCGCTGTCAATAGGAAAAGTGCCCAAAAGGCTGGCAGCATTGCCACGTTGTATGGCAATGCTGATTCTTTGGCCAAAAAATAGGCCAGCCCTCTGGTCACGTGAAGAGTCGACCAATCGCTTAGCGATGTCTTGGAAAACTAAGTGGGCACTCGGACCCCATGGCCCTGGTTTTAAAAACATGGATTTTTTTTTTCCAAAAGTAGTCATTTGTTTATTGATTAGTGTTACATTTTCATCGCATTTCAATCTTTTTCGTCATCATGGATACGTTAAAAATTCGAGTAATTATGGAATATGAGTACCGTCGTGGCAGCAACGCGGCACAAGCGGCACGCAACATCAACGACATTTACGGAGCTAACACTACAAACCAACGCACCACCTGTTATTGGTTTGCTCGCTTCCGTTCTGGAAATTTCGACCTGAAAAATGAACCTCGCGGTCGTCCGAAGACTTTGGTCGACAATTACGAATTAAAGGCGATTGTGGAAGCTGATGATACACAATCTACGGCTGAATTAGCAGCAGCTTTCGACGTTAGCGTCAAAACAATATTGGTCCATTTGCGTCAAATTGCAAGGTAAAAAAGCTTGACAAATGGGTGCCCCACGAACTCAATGATCGCCAGCGCGAAGTACGCGTCGAGACGTGCCTTGCACTGCTCAACAGACACACAAATGAAGGAATTTTGAACCGCATTGTTACCTGCGATGAAAAATGGATTCTGTTTGATAACCGCAAGCGCTCAGCAAGTTGGTTGGATCCTGGTTCAGCACCTAAACAATGCCCTAAACGAAAACTTACCCCTAGAAAAGTGATGGTCACTGTTTGGTGGTCTAGCGCCGGTGTGATTCATCACAGCTTCTTACCAAACGGGGTGAGCATTACTGCAGATGTGTACTGTGAAGAACTGAACACAATGATGGAGAAGCTGGCACATCTCCAACCAGCATTGGTCAATCGCTCGTCTCCGCTGCTCCTGCACGACAACGCGCGACCTCATACTGCACAGCAGACGGTCTCCAAGTTGCAAGAACTGGGGTTGGAAGCTCTCCGTCATCCGCCCTACTCACCAGACCTTGCGCCTACAGACTACTACTTTTTCCAGAATTTGGATAACTTCTTGGCGGGAAAAAAATTAAATACCCGAGAGGCAGTACAGAGACAGTTTATCCTAGTTCAGGTTAATCCCATTATTATATACCTACCATTTTAGTTTAAGCCTTAATATTGTAAATATGCATTATTTAAATGAATAAATAAATTTGAATTTGAATTTGAATTTGAGTACAAAATGCCTTTGAAGAATTTGTTGCCTCCCGACCAGCTGATTTCTTTAAGAAGGGCATCAATAAACTGCCACTGCGTTGGCAAAGATGCATTGATTGCATGGGTGATTACTTCGATTAATACAAATAAAAAATACATGAAAAAAATTCGTTTAAATTTTTTCATACAAAACGGCAATTTCATAGGTACCTACCTACCTACCCTACCCCCCCTACCCCCGCTTTACCCCCCCTCCCCCCCCCTGCCCCGTGTTATCATCATACGTTTCAGAGGTGATAACATAATGTGTACAATTAACGTGCCAAATAAAACCACGTGGCAAACAACTATGAGTAAAAAATCTTTCAAGTTGCATCATTTAATGACAAGTTGCCTCTTTGGCACGCCTTTATAACTAAGCTGTCTACAAAGAGTACTTAACGATTTTCTTTAGTTTACTTTAAAGACTAACACAATGATAATCACCTCATATGTTATTATGTGTACATAAGTACATCTGTTTTCTTTTACTTCCAGAATCAATACTATTTGCTTTGTAAACGTTTGGTCGGAAATATTTAGGTGTTATTTTTAGAATTATTTCTTATGCTTATCTGGTGGGTGTCGGATTAGAAACAAGTTGTTGTGCCTACAGGTTTTGTATGTTTCTTTACACGTACCTACGATGTTTTCAATCGATCGACCTGCGGAATGTTACTGAGCCTGGTATGCAAGAAGACGTGGATAGAGTCACAAATATTGTGAATTTCACCCAAGCGGAGTTCGGTCGCCCAGGGCTCCTAGACAAAATCCCTTTTCCGCCAACGGAAAGATCAAATTGTATGGAGTTGACAGCAGCAGTCACGTGACATCTCTGAAGCTAATGTCAAATACATAATACATAACTCAGAGAAATACATACTCAGAGAATACGAATTTTCCGAGAAATAAGACCTTATTAGCTATATCGATTTTTCGCCCCGTAAACCCCTATATTGCAACTTTCATCGTTAGAGCCGATTTCGAGAACGTGATAACAATTAGGTACATCTTCTGCTGAAACCTTTATTTATAAGTACATGAGGTCTGTTTCTTGACCTTTCTATAACTAATTCTGAATTCTGAGTATCCTGGGTTACGGAATCAACCAGAGCATTGATCCTTTCACATCATCCGATCTCATGCATAGTAATGACGCACACCCTATGCCTTCTTTTCTAAGACCTTTCGAGAATAAATCGACATGTCAGTTGTATAGGTATGTACGTGGGGATGTGTGTTCTTCGGAATTTTACAACATGATGCAATTTTCACTGGCAATAGTTAATTGAAGTTAAACGACTGTTTCAGCTTCATTGTAAATGCACAAACGTTTTATTTTTGGCCTTTCCATACCACTGTGTTTACATTGTAATGTTTCTCGTACTAGTTCCTAAGTATTGTTGATGATCAGATGTGGAAATCTAGCGAGCATCTAATAATTACCACTACACGCGATTCTGGCGTGGGTGGTTTGATTGGAAGATAGCAGCTATAAACTCAAAATGCGTTTACACTTCTTAATTGGACTCGTGGAGGAGCTCGTGGCTAAGTAATAACAGCCGCACGGGTCGATCCGTCAGGTTAAGCTATGCTTGCCGGGGTTGGTCAGTGGATGGGTGACCATCTTTGCATACCGAGATTCCTCCGTGCTTCGGAAAGCACGTTAAGCCGTTGATCCCGGCTGTTATTCGTGGATCTTTGACAGTCGTTACGGGTTGTCAGAAGACCGAAAGCCTGACAACCAGTCTTACCAAGGGGTATCGTATTACCCAGTAACTGGGTTGTGGAGGTCAGATAGGCAGTCGCTCCATGTAAAATACTGGTATTCAGCTGCATCCGGTTAGACTGGAAGCCGACCTCAACATAGTTGGGAAAAGGCTAGGCAGATTGAATTGGACTCGTGGACGAGCTCGTGGCTAAGTAATAACAGCCGCACGGGTCGATCCATTAGCTTGCCTGGGTTAGCCCGTGGACGGGTGCCCGTCTTTACATACCGAGACTCCTCCGTGCCTCGAAAAGCACGTTAAGCCGTTGGTCCCGGCTGTCATTCGTGGATCTTTGACAGTCGTTACGGGTCGTCAGAAGCCTGAAAATCTGACAACCAGTCTAACCAAGGGATATCATATTACCCAATTACTGGGTTGTGGAAGTCAGATAGGCAGGCGCTGCATGAAAAAAATCATGGGGACTGCAGACAAACGTGAAAACTTAAGGCTGTTCCTCCCTAAAATACGGCGAAACTAAGTACCTTTGTAACCATCTTTTACAGTAACTATAGCATCTTTCTGATAGGAAAAAATACACAGTAATCTACAATACATAAGAAGTGATTTCATGTGTCCCGAAATCTATTTTAGTTTGTTGAACTAAGGAAAAAAAAACCTAAATCCAGGTCTATTTCTGTCTATTTTTTCGAGTTGTTACCATATTACTCCTACAGTTTTCATTAAAAGTGTTCATAAATTATACAGTTCTTTACAAACTAATAAGGAATGATTTCTTGTCATTACTTTTTTAGTTTAATTAACAGATTTTTTGTAAATCGATAATTACTTCATATTTTGCAAGCGTTGTGTCATCGCCCTTGTCTTTCTTTTCTATGCAGTCCGACAGTGACCGCGCTTTTTGCGACGGACAAGCCTTAAATGTAAAACTATGCATTACATACACAGTGTCGCGGTGTCGAGGTGTCACGGTAATGCGGTGACGCGAACCCGTAAGATTTCCCCCTATCAAAAATCTTTTATTATTTTTTGTCTTTTTTAATTTAAAAAAAAAAAAAAAAAAAAAAGAAACATCAGGTAAGTATGCCATAGGCTTCTACTCCGTTCACCTATTATACTCGTAGCCTGTTTTTTTCAAGACGGTAAAAAAAGTCATCCTTAATATTTTTGTGGGTTTTTCTTTTGACTCGCTTTTGTTTTACGTTAGGATCGCTTTTTTTGTTGAAGTCGGTACTTATGTGCATAGTAACCATTGAATAAATTATCTTTAATTGATTTTACGGTGTAAACACGAAGTGAAACCAAAATCCGACCAAGTGTGACTTGATCTAACCGCTACTCTATCTGTCACACTCAATTATCTCCTGAATAGCTCTGAGTCTTGGACCATAATCACTTGAAACTTGGAGCTTGCGACCGTATCTAATCATAATCTCTAAAACGGGTTTTCGTAACAACTCGCTTTCCGACCGGTTTTCGGATTTACAATAAAATCAGTATAAGTAAAACTTGGTTGTATTCTGTCTTAATGAACGTGATGACTGTGGAGGTAGGATATTGTATGTATATTTCTCATCGCATGATCCATCCGTTGTATTGGCTTACGGAAATATGTCATTAAACATACAGTGCCTGATGTTAATTGGCTCTTAAGTGTATTCGATAGTAGTATAATGAATGATTCGTGAGCAATACTTTCTCGTGGTCGATTTAACACGGAAGATAGTCGGACAAGGACACTTCTCTACTTCCTTGCTGAAAAAAACAAACATTGTAGGAATTCCGTGAACAGTTTGAATTATTTTCATATTCATTAATTATCTCTGCTTTATCGACGAATTAAATATATACATTTTGCGGCAATGAATCTCTTGGTGGCGATATTATTCAGGTTTTAAGTCCACCGAGTGGGAGGCGGGAGTGATCATGGCCAACCACCTTACATTTGTGCCCACTTGTTTATGTTGGCGTACCCTGGTTTTGAATAATATCACTGTTCTGATTGATTGACGCTAATTTACAAAAGCTAATTTGTGGACTAGATTCGCTAAAAGCTGTTCCAAATGCAATACAAATTGTAAGTAATCGAATACCGATATTCAATGCCTTATCTATTACTACCAGATGTGGTGGCGGGGCGGGGACCTGAAACAGATTGTTCGCATTTTTGACACGGTAAGCAGATTGTCGACCTACTTTCCAGCATTGTTTAGCGCACCGGCGCACGCGGCGCCTAGCCAAATCTATTTTAATTTTTATCTACGTGGTCGTTTGCGCGCAGTCTGTGTCTTCTCTGCTTTTTCGCAATGTTTACAGTTTTGCCCCACGCTTTTCGTTGGTCGTGAATTCACAAATGATCAGAGATAAAAAAATACAAAACAAATGATTCAATTGTAACAATTTATATTACATTCACGCGTGTTTAACATCCGCATTGACGCAGCGCCCGTTTCCTACGATAAAGAAGCAGTATTCCACTCTTATTACATATCTATTTAAACTATCGTTATTATAACGTTTCCTATCTACGATAGCACGTGGTTTTCGCTGGCAATTGGTTTGTCTGAGTAATTTCATGACGAGAATGCGAAACGCGGAAGCTTAGCGTTAAATGGAACTCATGTAGGCATCAGACATACTTTATAATCGGGATGTGTGCAGTTTCCACGTTTATTATAGGGTTATATACAAATTACTGATAGTTTAGGTGGTTTCCGTTGTTGGAAGATTGCCCAATTCATTTTAAATTTGCGTCAACTCCATTTGCGTCCGTGGGCCTCCCGTTGGGTCACGAAAATAAAGTCAACTTGCTTGAATATGATGAAACGTCTTGCGTTCATTGTTGGAGTTAGAATTTTAAAATATATCTTGTTCTTACATATCGTTCGTATTAGCTTTTTACAGAGCTGTTAATTACCGGAAACCGCATCATAAACTAAGCTTTAGTCGGATTGTGACGACCGACGTAATAATTTACGGAGTGTTGAAATTGTATAATATAAATTAATATAACTTAGCAATATCATTATCAACATACAGTTAAGTGTTCGAAAGGTTCTGCCTATCGCTTTCGTCTAAGTGGACGGGCTAGTGGCTAAGTAATAACAGCCGCACGGGTCAATCGATCAAGTGGTTGGTCCGTGGATGGCTGGGCTGCCAAGACCTCTCCGTGCTTCGGAAATCACGTCAAGCTTGGTCCCGGCTAGGCGGCTGTCATTCGTGGATCTTTGACAGTCGTTACGGGTCGTAAGAAGCCCGAAAATCTGACAACCAGTCTTACCAAGGGGTATCGTATTAACTAGTAACTGGTTTGTGGAGGTCAGAGATTCATCCGGTTAGACTGGAAACCGACCCCAACATCGTTGGGAAAAGGCTAGGCAGATGATGATGCTATTGTGTACAGGAGAATAAATATATTGTTGTCCATCATCTTTTGCTAATCCCTAAATAGCCATTTTAAAAAACATAAGTGGAATGATCATGAATAAAAAATATTCACTTAGCTACTGTTGCATCTTTTTCAGGTACCTATAACTGCCCCAGTCGCTGCGTATTCTTCATTCGATAGTTTCCGTCAACCATAGACAGCCATTTCACCAAGACTGCTTATTACTACAATATTTCCAGGTACGTCACCTCCTTCGTAATACTTGTCCTCTTATGAAACTGTTCAGTTTCCAAGAAATTGCCAGCAACAGCTAAATTTATTTTCAACTAATTAATTATGTACTTATCTACGTTCAATTTTCCACATACTTAAACGACATGAACATCTTTTCCTAAGTAAAGTTGGGAAATACACGTCTTTAAATGGCAACTGCGCTAAACTTGGGATCTTGCGTAAAAATTTTTACCTCTACCAAACCAGTACCTATGGCCTTTTATACTGTAGCTTTAAACATGTTAAAAATAAAATTTATGCTTCTCCCGGTCATAAAGGCGAGTCGAAATTAGGTGCTGTGGTCTCCTGCAAAGGTATACGGTGCCAAAGTTTCATAGATCGCGCTATTTCCGTGCAAACACAAAACCGCTGACGCACACTGCCAGGGAGTCGGTCAAAGCTCCGCAATGACGCTCGCCTGTCAAGTATCTATTAGGACTTATTTCTGGACTTCATCCACCGTGTTTTATGTCTCTGTTTGAAGGTGAAAGAACTTGACTTTCCTAGATGACGGCACTGCTGCGGGTTATAGAACAGAGAGGAATGGAAAAAGTTTCGAGAAATATATATTTCATGTATGTACATAATATATTTTTTACGTTTATGGCGTGTGCTTTACAAATCTCAAGACTAGATAAGGCTCTTATAAAGTGTTTACCTTTCTCTTATCTTTATCATCGTTCAACCGTAGCATAAGATGCACATATGCATAAGCATAATTATGTTAAATCTGTATGATTATGCACCATCAGTCATTATTTGTACGACTGCGTGCATATTAACGGCTCGTTTGGCCTTTTCACTATGCACCCCGAAACATTCAATAATATACAGTGTTTATATATGTAGCTGCATTTACCAACATGTTACTAGTTCAACTGAGGATACTATAAAAACTCGGTCAGAACGTGGGTCGAGGTATTCCTCATAAATATACAAGGTGCCATAGAAAGAACTAGTCCTCATGTGCAAGATAGTAAAGTTTTTAACGCGTTCATTAGGCTAGAACGATAATTATGCACTGCATATATTTGCATCAAGACATACTGTTATTATTACTTACGTGATTATTACTTTTACTTTTCAATAAATGCAACGGGGACGTCATCGTCATGCAAACTGATTGAGGTAATTTAGTTCGAAAGAACAAATAACTGCCAGGACAGGTGTGTCCCCCGGTCGCCCTTTGTCTGTGCTCCAGGCCGTAACGGAAGGCGTGACCCACTGGCTGTGTGGAATTGCACGCACAACCGATTATTGTGCCTTGTTACTAGGCGGTCGCTACTTTCCCTTTGTGCGAACATGTTTTTAAAAAACATTCATCCATCGCTACGACAGCTACAGGTCTTTCAGTCAGCGCACTTCCGTTAGTCTCTTGTGCAACAATGTTAAGCGCCGTTTACATCGACTGGAACATAATGAAGCCGTTATCTGTAGCCTTGCGGTATTTTAAAACTGTCTTGGAAGTCAGCTTGGTAACGTCCTGTCCGTAGAAAGGTCGGCCATAAATTAAACACGGACGCAAACGGTCGGCTTGATTCTGTCTGTAGCCACATGAGATTCGTTTATATATCGTGATGGATTCGATTTAAGACTTTAGATTCTCGCGATCGAGAAATAAAAAGAAATGGAGGAATTTCCATGAAACGATTACTTTCCGTAGTTTACAAACTAAACTTCGTGTCAGACAAAGATTTAGTATCTGTCAAAGTAATAAAAATATTTTTAGTACGCTTACAATCCAACTAGGTGGCACACCTAATAGCTTCAATGGCTATAATACTAGCAAGCTAAGACACACCTAAAATATTTGCACCAAGTCAGTAAGTAAATTATACTTACCTTGTAAGTGTGTACATAGTATCACGATCGCTAGAAGTCATTTTGCACTCAGATGAACGTGAATGCGAAGCAAGATCATTCCACAGAGCTTTACTGCATAGACATGCCTTACTTCATTCTAAGCTCCGTAAGTGGCAGTTAAGTATGTATATGCTATTACGCTATCCAATAAAGACTGTTGTGGCGAAAGGATGCATGCTTCGATGAGATGTTACTCAGAAATAATTACGAAATTTTACAAACGATTCATTAATATTCTGAAGCAATTATGTCTGACCATACATTTTAATAATCAACGGAAGTGCCTTCTTTGGCATATCAGTATCGTATTGTCTTCCTCTGAACACCGGTTGTTATGAAATTTTCAGGATGTGAATTACGTCATTTTTCCGATTCGTATGTATTCAAACCGGTCACGTCTGGTAATTGATAGTTTCGCGATTATATGCTCGTTCGCCCAAGGTTAAGCCGGCTATGTAAATAAAGTAATGGCGCTGGCTACAAAAGCTATGTAAGTCTGCGGAACAAATTATAGACGTGATCCATTTGCGACCGGACCGGCCACCGGTAGCACAGGTTGGACCGGCTAAGAAGACGGAGATTGTAGTTAGATAACTAACTTATAGCCAATCAGCCAACGTTGAAATTAACGTTATCGACTCTACTGCTGTTTAAATGAACAGGAATACAAGGGACTTGATAACAGCTCACGTAAGCGGCTCATGCAAATTGCATGTTCAATAAATTGGATAATAAATAGCTGTAAAAGTGAAAAGCAATTTATAGAAACATCAGGTGATTAGATACTTGGAAGCGGTTACCAGAATTGATAACTTTCAGAAGTTAAGAGGTGCGTCGACAAACGCGGCAGCGGCAAATGAACCCTCTGGCTCAGTTCCAACTCTGCTGGTTAACATAACTGTGGTATCCCTCACTAATTACTGAACTGGCTTAAATGGTTTCACTTCTTCCAAGTCAGTGAGGCCGCTTTGGTCGCTTGTATAATCTCGACAGACGCAACAATAGCAACAGCATTTGTGACTAATCCATTTACATTATGTTTAGTCACGAAAGTCGTGTCAAATAGCAACCAATTATGTACATATCTGAATGATATATTAACGTGGACAGTACCTGGTAGGTAATACAATGTGAGTTTTATTAATACCTTGATGTTAATGAGTTTAGACAATGGATTTCATAGATGTGTCGCTTATCGAAGTTGACGTGTGTGGTTAAAAATTTGCTGGATTTAAAGTCTATGTGTAATATTATTACGAACGGTAGTCGTGTACCGACAATGTTGGGTCCACGTCAGCTTCGGTCACGCACGATTGAGCATTTTCCATGACATTTGAACCGAACAAAGGGTTGCTAATTGTGTGTTCAGGTAACTTTTCGACTAGGGTGGGTGTGCGACAGTCTATTCAACCTACAGCTGCTCGCTTCCCATTGGTGAATCACGGTCTAATTAATGAAGTTATGCGCACGCTTAATGTTTTGTATTCATACAATTTCCTCATTAATTCGTATTAATGTATCGTTCGCACATTCCTCGTTCGATTTTCCAACTATTTCATCATAACGAGTTGATTCAACTATTGACACTTCTAGAAGTATCGATTTTAATGTTAGTGTTTGTGTTTAACGGTTAAGTAGACTCTTTGTCCCAAAATTGTTGTAATTAATCACTAGTCAAACATAGACGTATGACGTGACGTATCGTATGTTTCAAGAAAGATAATAGTAATTAGGGTTAAACTAGCGAAAACAATGTCGCATCACTCAAGATAATGTAGCTAAAACTTGCGTTTTTAATATTCTGTACAGAAACGTCAAAACAAACAGTGTTTTGATATAAAACGAAAGAGGATCAAAATTAATATCACTAAGAGTTTAATTTTCGGTCGTTGTTTTGGCTAACGGTTAAAAGTTCTGAATAAATATGGAAAATCTGCGCAAGCTGATGTCGAATTTTTTGTAGGAAGCTGGCCCAAACATAACCCACGGGGATTCCGTGCCAATCTGATCCGTGCGTAGCCTACGCTTGTTTGAAGTCATCAACCCATCTTGCCGTTGTTTGGTCGTCCTACGCATCTTTTGCCGTTCATTGGTCGCCACACCGTCTGGACTTGGCTCCGCCTGACATCACTTCATCGTCTTTTCTATTCCATTCGTGACCCGCCTCCTGTTCCTCTTTGATATTTTCTTGATTTTTTGGCAGTCTTTTTTGTGAAATTCTGCCTTTTCTAAACCACGTTGACCAGTCCCCAGAATACCCGAGACTAGTTTTCCATGCTGCTGCTAAATCATAAAATTATAAATAATATGTATCAACAACTTTTAATATGGGACCAAACCAGAAATCGCGAAAAAAATCTGCTGTTCCGTTTACCTACGTCAAACTCGTCAAGATGGTAGGGAGCAGCCAATGATGCCATGACCTTAGCTAAATTTTTTTCGCGATTTCAGGTTTGGTCCCATAATAAAAGTTGTTCATAATGATGAGTACAATGATGCCTTAAGCGGTTATGCCATCAATTCTGGAACATGTTGTATAAAGAATTTGGAGAATTGGCGTGAAATTATAATTTTCAGGGAACATGATGATGAAGACATAGAGGCCAGTGAGGCCACACATTTAGTATTAGACTTATTCATCGTAAGACCTACTTTCGTTGTTGCGTCATTTAGTTCTCGCAGCATGATTTGGAGATCATCCAGGCTTTCGCAGAACTTTACAGGGTTTTCCTCACATCTATTTAGATTTATTAATGGAACCAATCTTATGTCTTCTTGAAGAACTCAAAACAGTTCGGGAGAAATGGTTCTTGACCTTTTGAATTTTTACTAGAAAATGTGTACTGAAAAGGCTGTATATAATCTGACTAGGTAGTAGGATATGTCGGCAACAACCTTAGCTATTATAGCGTGATAAAATAGCAAGTATTGGAAGAAACACATGGACCAATCACTAGCTTTCCGGTAGGGGCAACAGCATGTGTATTGTCGGTGTTAGTGAAAACGAAAAACATTTTTGTGGATTTTCGTTCTCGAGATTTGTTGGTTATCCGCAACTTTTATACGATTTTATGTGGTCTCACATGGCTTTACGCTGTTTACCAGTCCAAAACACTTAATATCTTCAGAGCTACTCGGTATAAATCAATAAAGTCTCCGAACGACGATAAAACTAAGAGGTGTAACCGTGTAAGAGAAAAAAACTGATATTGGACGGCCATGTGGCGAGATGTGATCCGTCAGTGATCTATGTTGCCATGTGTCAGCTGTTTCTTCCGACCAAAATAACGAACTGCGTAGCGGATGGATTCGAAACGTGCATCTAAATATATCCCTAAAGCCGGCTATACAACTAACGTATACTTTGTTACACTATCCACTATAATGTGTTTCATATGTAAATGACATGGATGCTCCGACGATGGTGCCAAATTATAATGACTAGAACATTATATTAGAACATCTCTAGCTTCCTCATAGGATATACATTCGCCACCATGACTAAGTACTAGTTACTCAATGATACTTCATTGCAATTTAGATAAAACCTAGAACACAATGTAGAACACTTTATCTATTAATCGTCATCAATGTGCATTTATCTTTATGTGCAAGTGCCTAGTATTATCTAAGTCCTATGTCGAGAGAAACTGGATTTTGTTTCGTGTTCAAGAGCTAAGCTTCAGTTTATCAGCATATTTCTGATTTATTGTCGTCTTTTATTAAATGGGTTGGCAATTACGATTGTAAACCGGTATAATTTGGTTTTGCGAGGCAAATTCTCGTGACAAAATTGAGTTAGGCCCTGCACGCACTGCCGTGCGGTGGAATGCGTTGCGTTAGTTCTGCCGCACCGGCGCGGTGCCTACGGTAACTAAAACGCATGCGTTTTTCTCACCGCAGTGCGCGCACTTCAAAGACATTCCATACTTCACAGATTATGCGTTAGAAAAACGCACGGCAGTGCGCGCAGGGCCTAAAAAATCTCACGCGACGCAAAGGTACCGCTTGTCGTATTACACGCGGTGCCTTTGGCCTTTGTGTCGTGTGCGATTCGCGTCGCGTGGCGCCTGTTTGAAGGAGCCTTAATTTCATGTCAATGTGTGCTCGAATGTCAACCAAACCCCATAGGTTCATAAATACTGTAAGCCTGCGGTCGCCAAGTAACGATGGCATTTTACTTTTTTATTATAAGTAGATTTTATTTTTTATATTTTTCGAAAGATTTTTCTTATGAACCAATGATGTATCATCGACATTCAGGCTTAAGATGTTATAAATCGAAATGGAACTGTATTCATTTAATAGTTTGTAAATGAGAAGTCATCTGAAAGTAGTTCAAACGTTTGTCGAGCCGCTAGCCGTCGAGCCGTTGATGAAGTGTCGGATCCATAGAAATATAATTATATCTATGGTTGGATCTAAGATCAAGTATTGTTGTTATGTATTGGGGGTGTGGTGGGAACGTCACCATCAACGTCAACACTCATTAATAGACCAACCATAATTAAGTCATAATACTACTAATAATTAATGCAAATAAACTAGAATGAATTAAAAACCACAAAACAATATGTAAATGGCTTTAATTGTTAAACGATATTTTTTCCTCCGAGTTCTATAACTGCGCAGTAGACGGCTACAGTTGATTAGGTATGTTAATTAATGACTTACTGATAAATAATACATGTAGCTTAGAGACGGATTTATTTACTCTTTATCGAATATTAATAGCAATATCATTTTTGTTTGTTTAGTTACCTATATTTGGTTAATCCTCTGATTAATCCACGTGTTTAGAAAAACTATTTGGTATTTAGTTACCTACTATTGATTATGTAACAGAAAAATATTCCTTATTTGCTTCGGATAAGAAACATATCGTAGGTACAATATGTTAAAGGGTGTTGTACTTTTAAGATAGGCGACTTGTCGGGAATGTACTATGTTACTGCGTAGCAGGATTTTATCAACTATTTAATTAATCCTGTATACTTAGCTGAGTACAGTATGACAGCGGTCAAAGATTCCATCGTTTATCTACGGAAAAACTGAAATATACCTAGCGAATAAAATGTGACTATCGACCAATAGAAATTGATTTATATTCCCATCTAGAATGACGAACTAATTCCGTCACTCCCTTATTGGACAAGTTCAGTTTTTCCGAAAATAAACGATGAAACCTTTGAACGTTATCTATCTATCTATCTATATAAATAAAAAGAGAAGTCCTGACTGACTGACAGATTGACTGACTCATCAACGCCCAGCCCAAACCCTTGGACCTAGAAAGCTGAAATTTTGAACAGAGGTTCCGTTTATAATGAAGACAAGGAATAAGGAAGGAATTCCCGGTAGCACGTTCCCGTGGGATATTCACGGGAACACATCCACGCGGGCGAAGCCGCTGGTAAAAGCTAGTCGTAGTATAAAGGTTAACCACACTTAGCAGGGCTGTGCCCGGGACGTGACAATCGTGACAGGGGGCCTACTCCCTAAGTCCGTCCGTCTTTTCGTCCGTCCGTTCATCCGTCCGTCTGACATTACGATCCATCAAAACAAGTGTAAAAGTTAAATTTTTCGGACGGGTAAAAACACATGATTTGCCAGTTGTCCCTACTACCGAAATAGGGACAACTGGCAAATCATGTTGTCATTCATATTTCGTTCGGGCCCCGAACCAATCGTCCATCCGTAGGTGATACGGAGTAAGAAAATCCCGTAACGAAGGCCGAAACTACGGGCTTTGTGCTTAGGGAGTAGGCCCCCAGAACCGTGGCACTGTATACACTCACACGCAGGGCAGATACTGAAGCTCCGTTGCCGGCCCGGCCGTGTGTGAAGTGTGAATGAGTTCCTATAAAATGTACATGTCGCTGCCAACTAGCCTAAGCCGTTTAGTTAAACAGCCTAGCCTCTGGAAGAAGCGCTCTCCTACTGCTGTCGCGACACCGCTCCCTATGCTCGCTCGGCTCACGCGCGTTAGGTCACAGTTCTAACCTAACCTAATCTATTTTGGTCGGGGTGCCGTGGTTTAGTTACTGCGACCAATTCGGCTCGCGCGTGGTTGGTTCCAACCTTAGGTAGGTTGAATATCATTCAGACCGCTAGTTGAACACCGCCGCATCGTTTAGTTAAAAGGCTTGGCTGCGAGTGCGACATACACACCGGTATTTTTGAGCCCCTGGCAGAGCATGGTCCGCCCACGTTCCGGGCTGGTATAACTATGTGTGGATAGATCCTGTGTTAGTGTCTACCTTGCCTCTAATAAAAACTAAGTATTTAGATTGCTCCTGGTATAGAATATTCAGTTCTATCCTCAGAAATGTTCCATATTTATTTCCTAAGCACTCCGCCTTCTACAAAATCTAGATTTATTTGTTTCTGCATCAAAATGTTCATTCGTCGAACCTACACGTTTCGTTACTAAGAATTTTTATTTGTTGTTTCGATACTATAGGAAACCTGAATTCATACTTACAAAGAAAAAAAGAATCCGTAAGGGCGCATTCACACGGGATACGTCTTTGACGATTCGGTATAAAACGGTGAATGAGCTCTATTAGAGCTCATTCACCGTTTTATACCGAATCGTCAAAGACGTATCCCGTGTGAATGCGCCCTAACTTCACGGATAACGTTTGGAAATATCGATCCGGTGTGTGTAGCAAATGCAATTACCGTTAAGTAGTACACCGGATCTTTTCTTCCATTTATTTATATCTACGTACGTCTTGTGAAGCTCAAAGATCTCTAGGCCGGAAGATGTATCTCCGTCTTTTGCTTCAATAACAACAAACCGTTGCTCTTAATTGATTCCACATTTTCAAACATGTTTACTGAAACGATCACAATTAACTAAAAAGTTTATCTTTGAATTTTTCGTTGAAATGTAAAAGATTTGCCGTCTGATTTTTGGCTAGGAACATCTAAAATTTTCCTGGATGTGTCGTCAATGGTCGTCATAGTCATAATTTTTATTGTTATATAATTACAAACTGACCCTACAGACGTTGTCCTGTCTTAGTAATGAATATTCTAATGTGTAAACGCGTGATGTTAAAATAGTCGTTAAGTTTTCTAAAATTTTTCAATTTTCTGCGAAATTTTCTTAATTTTTTCATTCATAAGATAATAAACACAACAAAAAAATAATTAGCAAAATTGTTCCATCCGTTCACGCGTGATGCGATGACCAAGGGAAATAGGTATTTATTTATATATTATATAAATAAAATATCCTTGGACATTTCACACAACGCCATCTAGTCCCAAGCTAAGCAACCTAATGCTTGTGTTATGGTAACGAGATGGCTGATAAACTACTTATATACATTTTTTTGTAAATCCATACATATTATAGATAGAAAAACACCCAGACTCGGAACAAATACTTGTAGGTCGTACAAATATTTGTTCCGTGCGGGAATCGAACCCGCGACAAGATGCGCAGCAGTCAATCGCTCAACCACTGCGCCAACCGTGTCGTATATAGATTATTGTAGATTTAAAATTTAAAGAAGAGTATTTTCATGAAAGGAGTTTTCTTTAAAACAATTGACTACAATGAAACAAAAGAAAGAATACTATTTTTATCAAAATTACAACTAGCACACGGCACTCAGAAGCAGTTATCTCAATGCCAGTAAATTCCTGAGTCACCAATGTCAGTCACACTGACGCATCACTTTACTTCATCTATTCTGCTGTTAACATTACAATCACCAGATATTTTCGTAGTCTCCGTCACTTAAGAGGAAATGGGGGCGACCAGACTTTTGAAAATTAGGTATTTTAAGAAGGTATTGCTGTCGCTCTGCGAGCGCTCCGCCCTCGAATTCGTGTGAAATGTCCAAGGATATTATATTATATTATATTATTATTCTAACTGCAGATCCGACTAAATAGCCTATGTAAAAAGTCACATACCAAGGTTTGGCTCTCGCCTATTTCCTCCTCCAATATTGGACCAATTTAAAAGATATTTCATAAACAGAATAAGAAGGATATATACTATGCCCCTATCTTTTTCTTTTTTCGTTAATAGTTGTCAAATTAGTACACTAGGCGTCTGTTGACAGCGGTCTGAATAGGCAATTTTGAACATTTTTTGAGGGTTCTAGTTCTTATAAAAATAATATATCATCAAAAAGAAAAACATAGGGGCATACAAGTAGCTGATATTTATATTTCTGTAAAAAATCATTGCTTTATGGTCATTAACCAGAAACAAAACAGGCGAGAGCGTTTGTATCTTTTTGTATGGAGAAAAGAGCACCCACATTTCCTCTTAAATTTACAGAACCACGCGGTTTTTGATTACACACATTGGATTAGACTCTAGACACATTGCGTCAGTTATTCCAGGCAGCTTTCTTGAGAGAATGACCTGGCGAAAGGGGCTGGCATTTAGCCAACGTTCGCCGCTAAGATGTCATACGGAATCTATGTATGTATTACTGAGTATTCTGCTGTCTTCAATTGCAACTGTGTATGTTTACATAACTGCCCACTCATTACTAACTAGTCTTTTGGTGAACTTAAAGCTATTCATTGAAACTGGATGATTTCCGCAAACTTTAGCATAGTACGTTGGTCTAAATCTGAAAGAAAACAAAACATTAGTATCATCCCACTCAGATCGTAAAAGTTGATTGAGGGAAAGTATTTTTTCTCAATTCACTATCGTTGAAGACAAAACGATGTTTAGGTTTTCCCATCTTATTAATAAGTACTATCTGATTTTAGTTGAAACTGGGCACGATTCCAACGCTGGGGCTGTAAATGAGATTTTTTTCTATTTGATCGACCTGTGTCACTGTGTCTGGTTCGTGGCTGGGACCTCAAGGTCTGCACTACTTTCTTATGCTCTTTCGCTGCCACTATGTAGATCAGATCCAAGAGCCAACTTAAAAATGTCAGTTTTGCCAATCATAAATGAAGACAAATGGTTTCTGTCGTACGTACAGTCGCTCACATGTATTTGTTTATTGTTCTGCTTCAATAATAACTTGTCGTATTTGCTTGTTTTTGTATTATTTACTGTAATTACTATTCACAGAATTCCTGCGTACTTACATAATAATATATTGATTCTATAAGTGTTTAATACTTCATACCACTGCCGAACGGAATGTTAATTTTAATACCGACTTCTTATTACGTGATAGGTTAAATGATGAAGAGCAAACTATGCAGACAAAAAATAACAACGTCTATGATTTTCCGAAAATTGGTTGTGCTAGATTTCATTCATAGTTTGAGGAAAACTTCAATGCTCATCTAGGAGAGAAGAAAAATATTATATTAGATTAAAACGCAGGGCTTTGTCGGCTTATAAAAATATAAATAAATCCTAGTTGGATCAATAACCTATAATATCTTAGTGCTGTAAATAGCCGACAGTTTAGCAAACCTGAAACCACAAAATGTCCATAAGTAAGTATCAACAAACCTCACCAGTTATAATTATTTTCTCCATTAGGGATAATAAATAATGTTATGTAGCTTATGTTTATTCAGATTCAGACGCGCAGTCCATTTTCACGGTGATGACGTCAAAGCAATCACTTGTCACTTTGCTCTTAAACTTGACAAAATGCTTGGCAATGGAAATGAAAGCGTGTTGCACAACATAAAACAATTATACACCAACATTTCTCCGAATAGTAATTACTCTAAAGGCGAAGAAATTAGTCGACAGTTCTTACGCCATCTTTATACCGAACACGTGGCTGAAAGCGGTTGTAACGCGTTACCAGACTCTTAGAAGTTTTGCTCACCATTAGAACGGAAATAGCGTGAAAATATATTCATAGAGGTGAAAAGCGAAATGTGGTCTTGGTTCTAGAAACTTCGATAAACTTATTTAAAGAAACCACGTGGCGGCGGTATCATGACAATTCTCAAGATTTTGTCTATTCGCAACTTTTTCGATTGCTTCCTGGTAAATATTTGGCTCATCTATGACGTCTGAGTGTCTCTTCAAGAATTGTGTGTTGACAATATTTAATCGTTTCATTAAAACTAGTCTAATCGAATAGTTCTATGAATAGAATCTGGTACAGTACGACACAACTTAGATGTAGCATTTTGAAAATTTGCATTCATTCATTTCAATTTTACGAATGTAAAATTGATTTTGACTTTCTTTTTTTTTCTTGGCGTAAAGATCATTTTCGCCTAAAGCAGTAATAAAAATTGGTAATTTTGAAGGCGCACTCGGTTCGGATCGTGATCGGTTTTAAGAATTTTGCAGAAAGATGCTACTCTAACTTAGATCGAAATAAACGCAAAATCCATGCTGCTTTTGCAACTGGAAGCACCATAGTTAAAGTCTCTCACCATATCATCATCATCATAATTATCTGAACAGTTACCATATCCAGCAAGATCTGGATTTCATCCTACATTGCATGCCAGAGAAAACCGTCAAATGCATCGTCATTAACACCAATATCGGAAAGTGCTGTGTAGACGTAGACAGTTGTCGTCTGTCTGTCCCCATTGTGTATGACCTTGAATTATCGATTAGTAACGTTGCATTCGTTTTGTCTGTATCATAGTATTATCTAAGAACCTGTTCGAGTCATGTGTCACTTTTTCAAATGTTTTTTTTTTAGAATGCACTAACAAGAAAAGCCGGCTGACTTGTGTG
Source organism: Cosmia trapezina (assembly GCA_905163495.3). Lineage (NCBI taxonomy): Eukaryota > Metazoa > Arthropoda > Insecta > Lepidoptera > Noctuidae > Cosmia > Cosmia trapezina. The sequence goes on from LR991020.1 coordinate 7,410,343, forward strand.
TCCGGAATAAAAGAATTTTCATCTTGGAATGCGTTCAAGAGGTGACTGGTAGTTTTAGCGCGGAAGAATTGAGTTTTCTAACTATTATCATATGACTGAGTAGTGGTCAAGATTTTATTACAGTTTCAGTATCTTCATCAGCTTTCATGATTTCTTTAAAATACTCGTAATTTTCATGTAAAACTCAGCTCCTTGTTGGTTTTTTGAAGTGAATACTAGTTTAGGCGCGTTGAGTGATTTTTGGTAGGGGGAAATCTTACGGGTTCGCGTCACCGCGTCACCGCAACACCTCGACACCGCGACATGCTATGCATAGTTTTACGTTTAAATTTTCACTACGTACCCATTAATAACTGCCAATTTTTTATTTGATTTCGAATGTCTCCTTTTGTAGTTTTTTTTACTATATATTAATAACAACTAATAAAAAAAGTACGAGTAATTCATCAGCTCGTCCCACATGCCTACGGCCCATTTGGGACGACTTGACGAAAATCAAAATAAATAATATTTTCATTCTGCAAGTCGTCCCACGTTGCTGTCAAAATGAGAAAAGGTACAATCAGTAGCAAAAGTGTTAGTGTGGAAATAAAAAAAAAAGAATTTGTTATAAAATATTTAATCATCACAACATTGTCACATACAGAAAAGATTAAATCACCAACACCGTTAACCATTAAAACTTTTGTATTTTAATTGAATATATTTTGTCTGCCTATAACATAGTTTCACCAATAGAAAGAGTATTTTCTTTAATTAATAAATTGTGAACGTCTGAAAAAACACAGTTACAGGTTCCGCTCCTTAGGGCGATGTTGATAATTATTACTAAGGTGAATATTAAAAAAAAAGGCCAAGAATTGTATTCATAATTAAAATCATCACCAGCTGTATTAAAACATTTTTTTGCTGACAAATATTAAAATTACCTACTGAAAATTATTTATCTTGCAACTTTTCTTTGTATTAAATAATTTTGTAAATAAAATAAAACCATATTTAAAAATGTGTTTTTTTTTATTGAGAACCAAAAAAAAAAATGTTTGTTAAATACTCCAAGTCACGCTCGTGTGCTTCATTGATATTGAAACAATAGTACATTTTGATACAAGTGAAGAACGTACAAATGTCCACGAGTATCAAACGACGTTTTTCAATACACTTTTGAAGAAATAAAATAAAAAAACCGGTCAAGAGCGAGTCGGACTCGCGCACCGAGGGTTCCGTTCCGATTTTTGAAAAAGTGTGCTACTTAGATACATAGTTTTATTTTTCCTGTAATTTTTACATAAACTTCTATCACATTGAATAATTTCAGATTTTTCTCTTTGCAAACTTCGGAGATAAGGGGGGGGAACGGTATTTTTTTTACATTTTTCATCAAGTCAAAAACTATGCGGCCTAAAAAAAAATTAAAAATAGTTTGAGAATGTGCAAACAGCGTTCTTTCATATGATACCCCACCTGCCCTAGTAGCCCCACTTTAAATTTTTAAGACCCCCTTTCAGTCCCTGTTGCAAAAAAAATATAAATATTTTTATTTATTTCTTATTTGCAAAATAGTTGGGTAAACATCATGTAAAACAATTCCAAATTTCAAGTTGACAGCATTAGTAGTTCCTGAGATATGAAGCTGTGACAGACAGACAGACAGACAGTGTCACACCATAAGGGTTCCTTTTTTACCATTTTGGTACGGAATAATTTTGTCATGAATTAATAGGGAACTATGATTTAAATTTTCTTTTTTTTCCGCGCTTTGCTTTCGCCAGGTTGAAAGAGAAGCAAAGGTAAGGTAAAGCCGATAAACAGCCTAATATGAAAAATAGAAAATTCAAATACTTTTGAGTTTAGAACACAAATAAATGTTAATTTGTTCATAAACGTTTTTTTTATTGTAATAATCATGGTTTTTGATAATATTCTATATAGAAACATTATTTAAATATTCAAAAAATATTAACGCCTTAGAGCGAGCGCGCACTGCGGTGCGTTTCCGTTAGTTCTGCCGCACGGGGCGGGGCCTACAGTAACAAAACGCATGACCGCAGTGCGCGCACTTCTAAGATATTCCATACTTCACAGATTATGCGGGAGAAAAACGCACCGCAATGCGCGCTCGCCCTTAAAGACGCATATCTCTTTGCCGAGATTAAAAAAAAACATTCACCTTCGAATAGAGAGTTGTGAATAGAGGCATTGAACTAATTTGGACTAAGTATAGGTATAAATTATCTGTGGCATTCCCGCACACGTGCGGGAAAATAAAAAATCGCACGCGTGCGACATTGTTTATTAACCTGATAATAACCGAAACTTAACATGTTTACCATTCGCATATAACACTTGAACTTGTGCGTTTGCGTGTAAAATTAAACATATCTAGAAAAAAATGTTTTACTTGATACTGACTTTTTTAATACCTATTAAATAATCTATGAACAAAACGAAAGTAAAAAAAAATGAAAAAAAAAAAAATATATAAAACTTTATTCAGTTCAGAAAAAAAAAACACGGTACAATAATTTAAAAAAAAAAAGAAAAAAAAAGTAAGGTATAAGTATACTAAAAATTCTTAAAAAAATATTGTTATATCTTTTCTTAATAACTGTACCAAACGTTGATAAAGTTTAAATTTCCACACAAAAAGAAACGTGGGACGACTTGCAGAATGAAAATATTATTTATTTTGATTTTCGTCAAGTCGTCCCAAATGGGCCGTAAACATGTGGGACGAGTTGATGAATTACTCCTCACGAGCTTAACTTTGAACGACTGTTAGTGATTCATGAGATCATAAATTGTTTTTATCTGATCTGATTGACAGTACTACTTCAAGCAACCGCTATTGAAATTAAACAGACGATTAAAATTATATCGATCGTATAATAATATTCTATTTCTCAAACATGCATGGAAATGTTGTCATTATTTTCGAAAAACGAACACGCGAAGTATCGAATTTACGGTCAAAGAAAATCAAATCCATTGCAGGAGCGTTTTTTGAATTTGGAACATTACAGCGCTCCAGGGCCTCAAGTCTGCTATTACAATAGTGTCAGAATGGTCTATCATTGATTTCATAATTGTTGATTTTGACAATTTTGGTAATCTACTAATATAATGGCGTCATTATGACTTTCCAATGGTCAACCACTGACACTCCATTATAAGAAATTATGAATTTAGCAGATTACGAACTTTTAGCAAAATGACAATGCAGTGACAATGGGATCGTGTTGGAATGTACAAAATAGCAGACTTGGGGCCCAGCAATGTTGTATGAAACGGCGTGCTGGGGTTATTAGATACTCTTTGATTGGATCTCTTTTATCATTCTTGGCATTCCAAAGCTTAAGTCTCTTTGTTTAGTACAAATTGCGTTCACGTGGTTGTATAGCCATAAATGCGTTTGCCTTTCGGCACAGATGATAAATAGAAAATTGGCGGCAAAGCTGAAAATTCGTCTTGATTTATTATTTACATATTATGTACTTAATAAATATAAATTTAATAAGTAATTATTAAAATGAGTTCCAACGGTTAAGAGAGTGAAATGGAGATTGATTGTACTCCACCAGATTTAAGATCAGAAGCCAGATTGGCAATGGCAATGGAAAAATACATGAAAGTATATGAAAATTTTATGATTTGGAAAAATGAGAAAAAAGTGAACATTTTCTCCGAAACAGTATTTTTGGCGTATTTTAATAAGATTGCTAAAACTAAAAAGCTATCTGTATTAAGGGCCATTTATTCCATGCTGAAATGTACAGTTCATGTTAAAAACGGCATTAACTTGAAAAATTATGGAAATTTTATTTCCCTGCATTCTTTTGAGAAAAGCACTATATAAGCCTCGGCGGAAATGGCAATTGCCTGTCTCGTATTAGTGAAGTCCTCGCCTACGGCTCGGCCTTCAAACTCATACTCGACCTGCAATTGCCTATTTCACGGCCTTTGCAATAATGTACTATTCATGAATACAAGATTTTACTTAATACACCAATCTATCTATATCTATATATGTATATAAAAATGAATCCCTATTTCCCTTGGTCATCGCATCACGCATGAATGGATGAAACAATTTCGCTAATTCTTTTTTTGTTGTGTTTATTATTGTCAGGAGAAGGTTCTTAGGAAAGAAAAGATTAAGAAAATTTCTCAGAAAGTTGGAAAATTTTAGAAAACTTAACGACTAGTTTAATTTCGCGCGTTTACATAAGAATATTCATAGCTAGGACAGGACAACGTCTGTCGGGTCAGCTAGTCGATTATAAAAATAAACACTAACAAAATATCCGCTACTGTTAAATTTTCATAAAATCATAACAACCAGAACGATTGCGGCCATCAGTTGAAATCAGTTAAATGTTGAGTCACGTTCAGATAATTTAACTTAGGATATCTTACCAAAGCACCTACATAATACTGTTTTGTCAGCTGTTTCATTCAAATCAAGGCTAAAATTAAACAAAATTTTGAACATAAAGAAGTAGGTACGAAGGAAGAAGAAAAAATAAACTAAAAAAATATGTTCAAACTTGAATTTAATATGCTAACGGTTTCCTAGCCGATGCCGTCACGGTGCGGGCCTATAATATAATTAACAGCGGACCTGATACTCTGAATGATAACGTAGCCTTAGGCGTGATCTTAAAGTGTCGGTGGTAATACAAAGTTAATTTATTACTATTTTATGTGCTTTGATACGCACGATTTAGTGGTCCTGGGTTACGGCGTAAACCTGGTTTAAAATAGACGAGTATTTCTGATAATTTTGATGTCGTTATCGAAGACAGATGGATGGATATTTTGCAAATCTGCCAAAGACATCAGCAAATCAAAAGAAGAATTTAGATATAGAGACAATAGTTATTTCGTTACAGATACATCGAAATTTAAACAACTGCAGAATTGAATAGTTTGTGTGGTAGATACTGCTGTATATTTTAACTCATGCCTAGTTTTACTAACGTACCTACTCCAAATAATTTAAAGACTAGGCATAGAAACTCTCTTAAAATCTGTTCAGTACTTTTTGAAGGCTGCAGCACTAGAGTTAGTAAACAGGAATTAAACATTTGACGACACGGTTGGCGCAGTGGTTGAGCGATTGACTGCTGCGCAGCATGTCGCGGGTTCGATTCCCGCACGGAAAAAGTATTTGTACGACCTACAAGTATTTGTTCCGAGTCTGGGCGTTTTTCTATCTATAATATGTATGTATTTACAAAAAAAATGTTTATAGTAGTTTATCAGCCATCTCGTTACCATAACACAAGCATTAGGTTGCTTAGCTTGGGACTAGATGGCGTTGTGTGAAATGTCCGAGGATATTAAAAAAAAAAAAAAAAAAAATACAATCTTTTACTACCTGTTTGTATATTAGCATTACACAATCTCTGTACATAATATTTATACGAGTAAATAAATATAACAAAATAATTGTAGAGCCTTGCCTATAAATGACTTTCAAGAGAGCAGTTTTCTTCCTGAAGTGAGCTATAAAACAGATTAAATGAGAAATATTACCGTAGTCAAAGGTTAACTAAATGGAACAAACTGGGCATGCAACTTTGGTAATTTTGGTGAACTCTGCGATAGAACCAGAAATGGATTCAATCAATATTTAGATTAGGGATAAAACACAACATTTTGCAGAGCTAAAACCCGCAAACGTATACATTTTTCATCAAATCCATAAAACTGCTTGATCAAAGGAGCGTTCTTGTAAGTTATGTCTGGAGTTTAATGGAATCATTTAGAGTCAATAAATACATCATGTGTTTTAGCTTTAGATTGACGGGTGTAACAAATCTACTAGCCTACAGAAATAAAAGGGGGCTAAAGTAAGACTTGAAACAATATATTAAATATTAAAAGATAAAAAATACAGACCGGTTTTTAAAAAACACGTCCTACCTAACACACACAGCTATTTAGAAAGGTAGAGGATAGCTTGAAGTAGTAATTTGAGTAAGTCCAGGTTAGGCAAACACGCACGGATAGTTTGGAAGAGGAAGATTTTGAATTGAATCGCTCCGATAAATTAATGGTTATTTTCTATAACCCTCCTTCAGGGATCGACCGCAGTCGGGTAAGTTTTAGTCACTGAGTTAGTTTTCCCGGTCGAAGAATACTTTTAGGAGATGTTTCATTTATAGCTTCCGGAGCAGAACCGACCGTCTCCGAGTCTTTCATCCATCGGTTGATCAGGCAGCGTTTTTCAAAAACGTCTTCCAATTTCAGATCCTTTCCACATTTGAAGCTTTCCGTCATCAGAATGCCAAACGCCACAGTCAATGCTTGAATCTGCCAGTAATATACGTTGAAAAACCTCTAACCTCTTCGATGAATTTCAAGTGTGTGTGGATTAATTTTATAAAAGTAATTTAAGATACAGCTATTCAATAATAAATCAAAATTATCTATAAAATACAATATTTGACCTAACATATTGATAAAAAGAATTTAGATTACATAAATCAAAAGAAACGTTCATAGTCTATGCCATTATGAAACTCTATGAGGTAGATAGAAGAAAAATATAATGACAGCTTGACAACCTGACGTAAGTGTCATAACAATGAAAAATTTATAGAAAACGAATTGTTTTAGACCAATTCGCAATAGATGAATATAAATCTTTATAAAAGATAAATAAAAATGGATGAAGTGTAAGTAAAGGTTATGTATGTAGTATGTATGTATGTAGTAGAAGTATGTAGATACTATATTTCCCCATCGACCCCGAGAAAATTTTCAACTCAATTGAAAATTTTGAAGGTTAAAAATATTACAGCATTCACAAAACGTACATACTTCATTCAATCACACCGACATCTTACGAAGTTAGGTCAGGTAGGATTCACATTCAATGATCACTACTCGACCTGATAAATCAATAACAGTAGGCTTATTTTCGGAGTTGTAATCCGCTCGCGTCTAAGACCATTAATAAAATATATTTAACAAGGGCTTATTTTTATGGAGTTGTTAGCCGCTCCAAAAGATTCAAGGTTTAAGAAAAACCTCAAGTTTAAGAAAACTTAAGTTTAAGAGAGAAAACTCAAGTTAGTTTGAGTTTAAGAATAACCCAAGTTTAAGAAAAACTTAGTTTAAGAGAGAGAACTCGTTAGTTAGAGTTCAAGTTTAAGAAAGGCTCAAGGGAGACTTAGTTTAAGAATTAGAGGATATAAGAATACCTCTAAGGATAGAGAATGCATTAGGGGCTTGTTTAATGAGTTGCTACCGCTCAGAAAGAAAATAAAATTGCATTAGGGGCTTATTTAGAGAGTTGCTACCGCTCAGAAAATAATGCATTAGAGGCTTATTTAGAGAGTTGCTACCGCTCCAAAAAAAAAAAAGTGGAATAAGTTTTTACCGAATAGTTTTAAATGAGAGAGGGAGTATTTTAATGTTGAAGGGTGAAATAATAAGTTTTAAAAAAAAAATATTCAAGTAATAAATTAAAGAAAATATCTCAAAAGAGAAAATATTTCTAAAAAGTTCTGGGAAGTTTCTCAAACTCAGCTTTGTTTAAAAGTTGAAAGAAAATAATTATATCCATTATTAAGAATTAATGTTAAATAGGATAATAATATTTTAAAGGGAGGTAAGTAAGGGTTAATGAGTGCAAAAGACGACTCAAAGAGAGTGAGTGCTAAAGACGACTCAAGAGAGTGAGTGCTAAAGACGACTCAAGAGAGTGAGTGCTAAAGACGACTCAAGAGAGTTTAAGAGGGTCCTTTAGCATATAAGAGGTCCCTTAGTATATAAGAGGTCCATTAGTATATAAGAGGTCCTTAGTATAGAAGAGGTCCCTTAATATATAAGAGGTCTAAGAGATCTCCCAGAGGGTTTAAGAGGTCTCCCAGAGGGTTTAAGAGGTCTCTCAGAGGGTTTAAGAGGTCTCTCATAGGGTTTAAGAGGTCTCTCAGAGGGTTTAAGAGGTCTCTCAGAGGGTTTAAGTGGACTCCTAGAGGGTTAAGAGGACTCCTAGAGGGTTTAGAGGTCTCCTAGAGGGTTTAGATGTCTCCTAAAGCGTTAAGAGGACTCCTAGAGGATCCGAATTAATGATGCGACTATAAAATAACCACAAACAAAAAGAAAGGCACAGAGGCACAACGAAAGTTGTATGTGTGTAAGAGTGTAGAATAGTGAAGTATTTGTAATAGGTGTTATATAGATATTAGGTTTGTATAAACGACTACAGGATATTCTCCTATAGTACGTCGAAGAGTAAACCAAACCCCAACTTGTAAGTGACCACGGATGGTTTTAAGAACACTCACAAGCGAAGAATGGGTACGATTACCAGTGGGTAACCGTAGTGGTGTGCAAGTGTGTGGGGTGCAGAATAATGATGTAGAAGTAGAGAGTTATGTGTAGGTGGTAACGATTATAGGATATTCTCCTACAATACGTCGTTGAGTAAGCCAAACCCAACTTGTAAGTGACCACGAATGGTTTTAAGAACACTCACAAGCGAAGAATGGATGCCAATTACCAGTGGGTAAAGGAATGTGTGTGGGGTGTAGTATAAGTTTGTTAAGTATGTGCTGAAGAGGAAAGTAAGTTAGTATTAGACCTATAACCTAACACATGTAACAAAAAAGAGACTAAGCCAAATAAGAGTCCGAAAAGAAATAGTACTAGAGATAGTTTATTTTAGAATTTTGAAAAAGATTTGAAAGGGCTAGCTTTGATTTTATATTGGGCGCCAGACTGTAACAAATCTACTAGCCTACAGAAATAAAAGGGGGCTAAAGTAAGACTTGAAACAATATATTAAATATTAAAAGATAAAAAATACAGACCGGTTTTTAAAAAACACGTCCTACCTAACACACACAGCTATTTAGAAAGGTAGAGGATAGCTTGAAGTAGTAATTTGAGTAAGTCCAGGTTAGGCAAACACGCACGGATAGTTTGGAAGAGGAAGATTTTGAATTGAATCGCTCCGATAAATTAATGGTTATTTTCTATAACCCTCCTTCAGGGATCGACCGCAGTCGGGTAAGTTTTAGTCACTGAGTTAGTTTTCCCGGTCGAAGAATACTTTTAGGAGATGTTTCATTTATAGCTTCCGGAGCAGAACCGACCGTCTCCGAGTCTTTCATCCATCGGTTGATCAGGCAGCGTTTTTCAAAAACGTCTTCCAATTTCAGATCCTTTCCACATTTGAAGCTTTCCGTCATCAGAATGCCAAACGCCACAGTCAATGCTTGAATCTGCCAGTAATATACGTTGAAAAACCTCTAACCTCTTCGATGAATTTCAAGTGTGTGTGAAAAGTAATTTAAGATACAGCTATTCAATAATAAATCAAAATTATCTATAAAATACAATATTTGACCTAACATATTGATAAAAAGAATTTAGATTACATAAATCAAAAGAAACGTTCATAGTCTATGCCATTATGAAACTCTATGAGGTAGATAGAAGAAAAATATAATGACAGCTTGACAACCTGACGTAAGTGTCATAACAATGAAAACTTTATAGAAAACGAATTGTTTTAGACCAATTCGCAATAGATGAATATAAATCTTTATAAAAGATAAATAAAAATGGATGAAGTGTAAGTAAAGGTTATGTATGTAGTATGTATGTATGTAGTAGAAGTATGTAGATACTATACGGGGTAGGGACATTAGTGAGCATTTATGACTCAGATTATTGCTATGGCATATGACGCATTAGGCAGACAGACTGCAAAGCCAACCGCGAAATGCAAGCTAATGAAAAGTTTACACAAGTGTACGGAAAGGCCCGCAACAGACGGAGATGACTTTGAATTGATGAAGCCTTCAATGAGAGTGTAAACTGTTTCGTTCTGCATGAGATAATATTTAAAACCCTTCACCGAGTCCGGGCATTTCGCCATTTACCATAATGTAACGAAAATCATAAATATATCTATGGTATCATTTTCTGGGTTGAAACTCCACACCTTTTTTTCTGGATCTACGAGTGTTTACTCGTTCGACTGAGTTTGAGGCTCATCGCTGTGCCTTTCATGTGCTGGAGTAACCGCAGCAGCAAAGCTGTCTTGTGCATTGCCAGCTTAAGACACACTCGTAACGAACTCATTGTTTAGTCTAGAATTCTTCTCACAACTAGCACAAGTTTTTTTGCTTTTAATGTACTTTCTTGCCAAGAAAACGATTGTTTATAAAAAAAAGTGCTATAACGGAGACTATTGCAATGAGATTCTCTTTGATAGTTCATTATGTGACTTTTTATGAGCTTGAAAGAAAAAAGCCACATCGGTTACTAGATCGACTATAGACTACACAAATCGAACAAGAAAAAGTATACTTAGTAAGTTTGTTGAATGATTTTGGCAAAACTTTTATTAAGTACATTTTACGAGTAGGTGCTATGCTATCCATCTGAAAAATAGCAAATACATATACGGAACTTGTGTAGCATATCTGTTTTCTGTCAAAACAAGTGATAATATTTAAATCACTCTTCCTGAAACTTCCGCTAGTTTACAATCTGAAAAGTAGACTTTCGTTCCCATAAAACACATATAAACACGAACATCAGCGTAAACGATCCATTCTATATCGGGCGTAGGTATAGCTACCGAGTAATAGGCATAACATTTATAATAATATCCATTAAATATTTGTTTTTCTGCAATAATATACGCAATAGGTTTCCTTATCAAAGTTCCTGTCGACAAATACCTACACTCATCAACTGGATCGCGTGGAGACTTGGGTGTTGGTACAAGATATCAACTTTTGGCTGAGCTTTAAATATTTTATTTACCATGATAAAACTTACCTTTTGTCATAGAGCGCTAGAAAGAAGTACTTACGCTTAAAATAAAACTATTAGACAAAATTAAACATTCTGCAAAAAGATAAAAATAAAAAGGCGTAATCGACGCTGATCCTTCGTTCAAAGCCTAAAGTAGAAATGGGTATGGGCTGGACATGTTTCCAAATATAATGACGATAGGTGGACTAAAATAGTCACAATATGAACGGCCCACCGGTTACACGTGCGCAGAGGTAGATCAAAGGCACGATGGAAAGACGATTAGAGGCAGTCGCCGGTAAAAATAGGACTTACTGCGCCAAATAGAGAAGAATGGAAGGCTCTGGAGGAGGCCTTTACCCATACAGAAGTTCATCCAACTTAATTTAAGTGTTATTTATTCAGAAATTTTAAACTATTTACTTTAAATTATTTATTGATTATTATAATTTATGAATTATACTGACTAAAACATAGCCAATAATAATGTTTTTTTATGGATGTATTTTACTAGCTAAATTAGATTGTTAAATATATTTTTTTAGAATTAGCTTGTACATTGTAATTATCTAATTAGTTTGATTTGATTAAAGTTTATTTGAAATCATTCTAAAGATACTTAATATGTCGAAAATTTTATCGTAACATAATATTGAACGTGGATAAAATTATTGAGTAGGTACGGAAAAGACGAAATATTGTAGGTTTCATAATTTAAATTAATTTTATTTATATTCACATTAACATTCAAAAATTTTAATCAATTTTATTGGTATCAATAATAGAGTATCGCATAAATATTATTATGTCACTATGTCAAATAAAGCGCTTGAAACTTATCAATTTTATAACATTAATTAATTATGTTCCATTCATAATGCGTGAAATTAGCATAAGTTATCATATTTTTTATAATCATTGCACTGTAGCTAGAAAGTTTGCATGAAATAAAGAGGCTTTTTTATTTTATTTATATAATTTGGTAATAGTCTACGCCTTTTTGAGTGATATTTTAGCAAAGTACATAATATTCAGTTGGTTATATTTCTGTGTGAGTGTTAAAATAAGTCCAAATACAGAGCCGTGGGGTACGCCGCGTGCTAATGTACTGTATTCTTATTGCTAGGTAACGATTTTTGTATTAATGATTCTTTAGTTGTAGGATAAAAATGTTTTCATCATATATCTGACTCTCATTATAGGAGTTGGGAAACATAAAAATAGGTAAGGGAACTGCTGATTGCTGAAGTTATACTTGACACTTGAAAAAACATGGTGTGGCGTATTAACATTTATGTCGGCCATAATTCCAGCAGTAATCTATTGCCATGTTAGAGTATTTACATGTACCTACACTACTAACATGCGATGACGTGCGGTCCAACGATACGATTAATCAGCTTACCATGTGAAGCTCGCTTTGCCAAGTTCTACTCCGACGGTCTGTACTCTCTAGTGACTTACGCCACCGGAAGATAGGAAAAGAAGCCAGGTCGTGCAATCGCGACACGCTTACGCACTTCGTACGTCAACCAATAAACATTGATAGCGATATGCAACAGTAAAAATATTATGTGAGAAACAAGATAAAATTTCTTCAGATAGGCCGATATCGAAGATTGATGAGGCCTTTGACTTTGCTTCTATCTGACCCTAATCCATATGTCTACATTTTTGTCTTCGTCCTAGGATTTAACTGATAGCTGTCGATTTCGTTTTTCAAACGGTCATGTGATCTTTAGTCATCGAAATTTCTACCAAGATTTTGATGATATAGGTAGTAGCAAAACTCTTTGAAACCTTAGCACAGAACAATACGACTATTTTGCAGTTTCTGTCAAGTACTACAAACTTTACATTGCGGCGAGGACCGAATTCGTTCTTATTAAACACTCGCGGAAATGTTCAAAAACAGCCTTTATACACAAACAAGGCGGAGGAGAAAGCCTATCTAAATCGGAAGCTTGCCAGAATGGATCACAGACTATACTGCAATTAAAGACGTGATCATCTCTATTCGAGACTTCTTCGCGGTAAAACATTTTAAATTTACACACCGACGACCTAGTAGCACAATTTCAGTTTGTGTATCGTGCAGAACCAACGCGCATTTAACTCTCAAAGTTATATTGCTGATAATGTAAATTGCAATAAAATGAAAGAAAATTCAAAACTCATATTAGAAGTACACTTTGTAAACAAGCATATTACAAGCTAGCTTCTGCCCGCGACTTCGTCCGCGTGAAATTTATTTTTTGCTCGACCCACCCCGTCGCATCGCATTGCCTACCCGCGCTATTACTTCTTCACTTAGCGTTCTTTCAGACTTTTTTTCTTTTTGCTCGGCACCTAAGGGTCCTAGAGTGATGTTAAATATGCCTTCTATAAGATTTGGGCTATCATTAATGCAAAAAGATCTTTTAAAGTCCGACTGGTAGGGTAGTTCCAGAGTTTAGCTCGTTCCTTCACCACATCCCCTTCAGCTACCTCTCCCTCCCCCTCTCACTCACTCTCACACCCCCTTCACCACTTCCCCTTCGCTCTCTCTCCCTCACCACTCCGTTCCCTCCCTCTCCCCTTCTCCTCCACCTCCAGCTCACCAACCCTTCCCCACCCCTCAGCCTTACCATGTCTTCCTCCTCTCCCCGCCAATTCCTGCCCTTTCTCCCTGCGTCCATCATCCCACTCACACTCCTCACCACCCCTCCCTTGCCCCTCCCCCTCTAACCCTCCCTCCGAGGTAGTTTTAAAAAACTAATAATGACAAACTTAGGCAAATATTTGTGCCAAGTTTCAAGTCAATTAAAACCAAATGAATAACATTTTTCATGTAAATTGTACTCCCTGTTTTCACCCCCACAGGGGTGGAATTTAAAAAAATGGTTTGAGATATTTCCATAGCTTGACTCAAAGATTATTTACACCAATTTTCGAGTTAATCAAGCCACGCAGTAAAATCCTCCCCTGTGAAATTGACTACCCCTTTTCACCCCGTTAGAGGTAGATTTTCGAAAAACCCTGACACATATTATTCTTTATTTTTGGTTTTAAGTATAAATACTGAGTTTTGAGTTAATCGGATGGCGCTTTAAAAATTTTCCATACAAACTTTGAGACCCCCCAGTTCCCCTTTAGGGGGTAGTTTAGAAAAACAAAAAATCACAAAAATCATAATTTATTTACATAAATATTCGTGCCAAGTTTCAAGTTTATTAACTCAAGGAATAAGATTTTTCATACAAACAATATCCCACCTTTTTACCCCCTTAAAGGTCGAATTTCCAAAAACCCTTTCTTAGCGGATGCCTAGGTCATAATAGCTACCTGTGTTCCAAATTTCAGCCCAATCCGTTCAGTGGTTTCAGCTGTGTGTTGATAGATCAGTCAGTCAGTCAGTCAGTCAGTCAGTCAGTCAGTAACGCTTTCCTTTTATAGATATAGATTAGAGGATTATATCCAAGATAAGAATTCTTGGAAAGATGCTGGTCCTGCTCCATATTAGGACAATCTAGAGTCGAGACGAAATCAAACTGGTTGCTAATTTAATTGTATGACACGTGACATTATTATTTTATGACATTGATTTTACATTCTGTGATTACTTTAACTCACTGACTTATTACTTGTTAAAATTTAAAGAAAATCGTATACCTTTACAATGTTTGTAAATATGGGAGCACTATGTATTTAACACATAATTAATTTATCTGTTATTGCTTAATTTCTAATTATTTTTACCTATTGTGTTATAGTAATTTTTATTCTAGGTGCATTTTCTATCATAATTATGATATAATTAATGTATTCAAAATATTGTAAAACAGTTTTAAAAGAGTAACGGTGGAGTTTCTTGCTCAATTCAATTTTTTTTTTTTTGTAAAGTATTACTTATATTATTTTTATTTATTGTGAATGTGAAGACTACGTGGATCATTGTTTTTTATTTATTTTATTTTATCCTTTTCTCAGTTTTAGTCATAGTCTGGCTGTTTGAGTAATTTATGCAGCCTACCCAAATGTCTTTTCTTTGGTATTGTTCGTCGAATCGTTGAGCTCCATAAGTTATGAATTGAGCTGCACGATTACTGATAAATGCGTGCTGGACAGGTCCACTCAATCTTTGTGGTTCTTTCCTCAAAATACCATTTCAGACAGCAATCTACATGGTCTTCACATGATCTGACCAAGATTATGTCTGGACTTTAAAAGAGACTGTGACCTCTGAGTTTGTTTCGGCGTTTCTTCTCAGAGTAGTCAGATAGGAAACGTCGACCTCATCTAGTTTTAACAAAAATATGATTGACGTGTAAAAGTGTTTGTACAAAC
Organism: Cosmia trapezina; assembly: GCA_905163495.3. Taxonomy (NCBI): domain Eukaryota; kingdom Metazoa; phylum Arthropoda; class Insecta; order Lepidoptera; family Noctuidae; genus Cosmia; species Cosmia trapezina. The sequence continues at coordinate 7,425,454 of LR991020.1, forward strand.
CTACTTACAGAAAATAAATCATTTATCATTTATCATATGATGTTCAAAAGTGCCTTTTTGGTGCCTATTTGAAATATATTATCTTTGGCCTTTATATTTTGTCCCGAATAATGTCACGTAGTTAAATATCGCAACTTTGTAACAATCTGCAGCCATTTTTGTGTATGTGAAACTGTTCTCCTTTATTTATCACCTTAAGGCAGTGCTGATGGCAGTATTGATAATTCTTTCCCTTTTTTTTTTTGGTTGTTTCGGTCCATGTTTTCAACTGTATGGTCAACAAAAATCTTTACGAGCAGTATTCTCCAAGTATGTACTACGACGAGTATGTATTTAATGTACAATGAAGTTTAGACTGCCTTGCTTTCGGTGATTACATCCAACGTTGTTTTCGACTCACGATGCCAAATATCCGAGAAAGTATTGACTATATTTAGACTTGATGTAGTGTTTTTGTTTATGTACACAAAGCAAGGACGGGACGATCAAATTTTAAAAAATCCGACAAATATGCACAATGTTGGATCCATAAATCAAGATTTTTTTGATTATGTATGTAATATGAAAGCGGTGTTGTAACAGATTTACTTTATGAAGCCTTTTGTTGAATATTCAGGACAGTGATTACAGCTGTATCCTATTTGCTAGAGATAAACTTATATAAATACATGTAATCGTTACAGTACCTACTTCGATGGTTCTCTTCTTCACAAATCTCGGAAGGTCACTGATGACGGTCGTCACTGAGTCGCTATGTCCATGGGTGTTCAATTTACTGATGGTGTCTAATAAAACAGCAATAGACCATTGGCTGAAATTGAAAAACATTCTGATTATCACCTAACGCTTTGATAATTTACACACATTTCTATTTGTCTTATAATTTAGGATGTTGTTAGATTCTGAGTGCGTTGCTTCGTATCAGCATTTATAAGTGACGTCTTCATCTTATATTTTTATACACATGTTTCTCTGGTGTCTCGTATAAAAACGCAAACACATGTTGGTTAGTCTAAATATTATGTCTTTAGCTTCTGCTTCACAAAAAGGACTCGTGTGTGAATTTAGCATTATTTATGTCAAAATAAATAGCATATTTTTATTCAAATCATCTTCATAATATTTTTACGGTTTCAGTACGAAAATCTTTATGAGTTGAGAATTAACGGAATCATGTCACGCTTTAACCTATATCTGTTCAGAACTTTCCGGAACTAGCGTGTCAATTAACTATTTAACTAACACACCTAAATACGAAAAGTGGGTGTCGAATGTCGATAGTTCACTACACCCTTTTGTAACGAATACAGGGTCAAATTAAATTAGCTAGCTAAACTTCGCAGACGTGATGGGATATCTAAACATGATAACAAGAAACTCCACTGACACTCTTTTAAATCAAGATAAGTAATACAACATCCTGGGTACATTATTTTTGTTGCTTCTACATTTGAGAACAATATAAAAAAATATAAAAAATACTTAAAAACAAGTCAAAATATAAAATTAAAAATAAGGCCTGGCAGATAAGAGATGACGAGTCTCAACTGACGGCGCCCGTTCACGAACATGACGCGTGGATCAGCACCATCCAGCTCAACCATCCAACAACAGTACCGGCGGTGCCCATAAAAATCATCAAATCATTTTTATTTTGTTATGTTTAGATATCGATACCCATCATGTCTGCGGAGTTTCGCTAACTAATTTAATTTGACCCTGTATTGTTGTTGTTTGTTCAATCTTCGTCTCCAATTAAGCAACATTTTATAACGTTTTTCTTTTGTCTACATATTTTCAGTAAGCATCGGATATGTGGCTCTTTCAGTTTCTATCCACGGACTCGAGGTTATTAAGTTTTGATCACCATTGGATTTAAAGACTGTTTCATAAATGGATCCTTCTCCAATAAATTTTTTGTCACACCATTGCAGTAACGCTCCGCTAGTAACGAGCATCACAAAAACTATTCCGTGTACACCACGGTATTTGTACCTAGGTTGTTGATTGGAGTCGCAAATATACCTGCAAGGCCGGCCAGTGCGTACGTGCTCCCATCAACGCACTCGTACCCAGTTACTCCCGTCTTTAACACAGCTGATTTCAGTCAGTACACAAGATAACGCCCAAAAGGGCTTCCTAATCACTTCAGCCGTTAGTAAAATTTTCCATTACATACAGTTCGCATGTTTATACAAGTTTTTCGTCTCTGCTGTTACCTACTAACCGAATTTTGGCGGTCCTTATCGAATATGCTTTACAATTATCGAAAAGAATTCAAGGTTGTAGCGCGCAGATATCGGTTATCTCGAAAACTGGTTCTCGAAAAAATTTACGGTGATGCTCGACGAATTTGCGTTAAAGTCATAAAATATGCAATTGAAATTATACACATTCATTACGATGCAGTGTTTCTGTATGTATCATCCGGCGACCTATTAACAGCAATGTGTATGACGTGACTTCAAAGAAGAATCAGAGAACTAAATACAAATAACTTGTGAAGGTTCTTCCTCTATCGATATGTCTGAACCAGTTTATGAAGACATTATCAGCGCTCATGTTTATTTACATTCATACGAGGAAGATTTAACCTACCCCAGATTCGTTCACGTTCCCGATATAGGGGTGTGGTGTGAGGGTCGTTGGCCCCACTGTTAGTAGGGCATTGACCTCGCGTCGTCATCTGTTGCACACAGTTACATTATGTAGGTATCTCGCGTTTGACCCAGTTCGCACACATTGATACATGTTGTCAACTCGTTACCGTCAACAGCGACAAACTGTATTATATAAACTTTTCCGCCCATTAATCTAAAATCATCTTGAATAATTATGAAGATTTATAATTGGTTATTAATATTATAATGATAAGAAACTTCACGTGATATGTTTGTAGTGAAATTAAAAATAACTTCGATGCTTGGAACTGATATGCTTAAATTGCTTAGATTAGAAGAATACTTAAAAACATTGTGTTTTTAACAATTAATAAAATAATTGTATTATTCGAGCTAATAATAATTACGAATAATTGGGACGATGCTATACCGGTGGCACAGAAATAACAGTATGTGTTATGTTTGTTAATGACGACAAACATTTGGGGCTACGGGCTTCATGAAGTTTTTCTAATTTAGCCAATATTCAAACATTTGAAATTAATTTAACTACAGTATGAATATAATTAAACAATTTAGACAGGTGTTGTGAAACTTGTGAAGTTATCAGTGACACATTGGCACCTATCAGATACCAATCCCAATCGTGTACAATAATATAGTCCGATTCTTATAGGTATACGGCGCGGTCGAAGTGGTGGTGCTTAGGGGAGCCCTAAGTCCAGCAGTGGACGTCTTTTGTCTGAATTGATGATTCTTATAGCATACTAACACTACACATATAAACCGTCCTCTGTAAACAGTTTTAAACGCTCCAACGATACCATTATTGTCTTTAGTTAACACAAAACACGTGTTGTTTTTAATTTTGTTAATCAATCGAAATTAGTTATATAAATGATTTATTTCTGTAAGTAGGTTTGTACAAAGTTATATATCTTATGCTAGTGTAGTGGCTAGTATGCAGATACCATAGAAAAAAAATAGATATTTCAAGTAATCATTTAAATTCTTAGCAAGAAGGATTACGGTTCCTAATCCTTCCTGCTAAGAATGTTTGAATTTGACATTTTGTGAAGAACTGCGATAAGTTCAATAAGGTTTTCGCAAACAAGAGTAGATTTTTGGTTTAATATGTAAAATGAAACTGTTACATCATCTCATTAGATAACGATACTTCATTATTTATGACCAGATTTGGGATCTAATTTTATTCTCTGATCTAGTTCCGATAACCTGTTATATTATCTAATCGTACGATATTATATTTAGGGAGCTGATAAGTAGCGATGTTGTGTGCACACTAATTTTTTTTACTATCTACTTCAATACGGTTTCACTGTGTGATGTCATCGCTAAGTACAATTAGGACGAAGGAGGACCGTAATAGTCGGCTTCCTGCAATTAACTCTATCTCTAGACGTCCCAATTCACACTCCGTCTGTGGGGCCAAAATTCGACAGGGACTCTGCGAATCAAGATGTCTTCTTATCAAATCATATGACTTCGTGTGAATACAGCAAGGGGCGACTGTAATTTCTAAATTATATTGAAAATTAGGAGAAAAACGACTGGATCTGTATTGGTGAAAGTACTTTGTAGTCACAAGGACTACAAATTTCTATCGTCATCTACCCATAGGAACAGTATGGAAAAAAATGTTTCACAAAAGGAAGAAATACAACGCGTGTTTCCTGACTTTCTTCCGCTTTATTAATGAAATCCTGATGCCTTGACACTTATAATATCGACTTCCTGTCTTAATAAGTTACTGTCCAGTATTCAGAGATAACGGTTTTCGTTTTACTTATGTCTTCTGGGTAAAAACAATCTTTGGTGGTTAGTGGTGTAAATCTTCAATCTCTTCATCTGTTTACCATGGTCTCCTTTGGGTCAGTCAGAGCAATATGTTATGATCTCATCATTCTCCTCTGTCAGCAGTCAAGTTATCATTATCTCCGTTTCGTCTTCTTAAACTTTATTCAACTACGAGTTATATATACACTGTTTAAAGTTCTGTTCAGTATTTGGTTTGTTAACCTTATTGTTTAACTTTAAATTCTAAGAGAGCTACAAAGAGCAGTAATAAACTAAACTAAATTTTGTTTGGCTTCTTTATGTTATGGTTTACCAAATAACACTATAATGTTTTTCAAATCTTTCCCTAATTATAAGGACACTTCACGAAAACAATGCTCATTTTAATCAAGTATTATCCTCTTATTACTGATAAAAGGATATTGTATCCCTAAAAGTGGTACTTTGCTTTCAGATAAGGGAAGAGGAAAGACAACATCTACACGTATGTACCCTAATTAATAAAAATTTTTACTAATGACATCTTAGCAACTATGTATAGGTAGGTATCGTTGTAACTTGCGGCAAAACGGGCTGTATGGCTTTGTAAGCTGGAGTTACGAGTTGCGGAATTACGTTTTAGTATGTGTTATCTTATTAGTTTACACATTAAGTACTAAAATACTTTCGTAATAGTGTTTGTTGTAGATACCTTCCCCGATAAAAGTGTTTTTAGTTGTTGGTGATAAAATATTCCAACACGGGTTGCAAGTTTTGTTTCAAGGACCTAAGTTTTCAGCCTACGTACAACACTTTGCTATGAAGTAGTCTGTTTATAGAAGTGCATAATATTTTATCAACATTGCCGAAGGAAAGCATGTCAACGTACACTCATTTATTACATATGAAGCTTCGAGTGTTTGTCTTTGTAGATGTGTCAGCAGACGCCTAAGTCTCGGTAGCGGAAGTTAAGCGCAGCCTTGGGAAGGGTCAAGGGACCGAGTATCTCTGAGTGTGTTACCGGAATGGCTAGCTGTTAAACAATTATGTTTTTTGGTCGCTGTGCCTTAAATGATTCGCCTTTTTAGGTTAAAGCATTTGAATGAAGGGTATAGATTAATATCTATACCCTTCATTTACGGCCAGAGATTTCTGAAATTCTAGGTAATCCTAGAATTTCAGAAATCTCTGGCCGTAGTGCATAAAGTAAAGATCAATGGAAATCTTGGGTAGCACAATATGCGTAGCACGCTACGAGCCGCGTAGCACAGCGTAGAAGCGGCGTAGCACAGCGTAGAAGCGGCGTAGCACTACGTGGAAGTCGCTTAGCGCTGCGTAGAAGTAGCGTACCGTGTCATCTGCTCTGAAATGTTGAAATTCAAACCATTCTAGCACTTGAATTTACAAACTCTCCTCAAATTCAGACCCGATAAAATGAAGCATAGTTTTAAAGATATTTCCCTATTAATATGCGCGTATCTTAATCTGTAAGCAGTCGCTCTGAGTTTAACCCAGCGTTCACCCGTGTCCCTCACTTATCTGGTCACATTTCTCAAATATAGTAAAAAAATACTGCGGAATAAATTTTATCTTTCTCTATCTTATCGCCTGTGAATTGTGAGTTTTTTTTTTTTTGTTTACATTAACGTTGGCAGCTCATGATGATGTTTTTTGTTCATTTATTTTATAATCAAGTTCGCCTTGATCCCACGTTTCAAAATTTGACTAATAAATCAAAGGTCTTCTTGATATTACAGTAACGGTGTTCTGAACGACTTTTATGACGCTTATTTTCACTTTCTTTGTTGTTAAGATGAACTGATGAAGACCTCAGTAAAAATACTGGAACACTGAACTGCTACTTCATCAGTAAAACTTTACTGAACTCTGATTTTTAATTTGCTAGACCAAAATGACAGCTGCACCGCGATCGACCTTTTTTTTGTCATTGTGACATTTTAGTCATGTTATGTCATTTTAGTGTAGCAAATTAAAAATCAGAGTATAGGTAGTTGCTTTGAAAGATTTTAGAAGTTATTATGATAAGGAGCAAATATATTTTTAGACATTCGTTGTTATGATTGTAACCTTTTTCAAATCATATAACAGGTCGGATCTATTTATATATGAAATGTTATTTTATTATAATAACATAACCTTAAAATTTGATGTATTTTTAAATGAAGCATTCAAATGACTTAGGTAAACTAGTATAATTTCGTCTGCGATCGATAATTCGATATCCGTGAGAAAATATATCTAATTCTTTTGAATGTAAGACAAATAAATACATAAAAATGACTTCGTTGTGAATGTTTACGAATCAAGAAATTCAAGGTGATTCTAATATTTCTGCAAAAGATAATCTTTAAACTGTTTATCATAGATTAGTTGTAAAACTTGAGAATTCTGTTTATCTACAAATCGGTTATCAATTTATTATGTATGACGAAATGTTTTCTTACAGCGCAATTACCGTATCACTCTTATATAATATAAGTTTATCACTTACCTATGCAATTCACTCAAAGTATAAAGTTGAGTATCACTCAACTCATAAACCTTTAAAGATCTTATGAATACCTACTTATCAACTTCGGAATATTGTTTATGATTGCGTCTAAGAGGCCACACATTAATAGGGAACTTAACGAAAATTAAATAAGTTCTGAAGGATTTAAGGGTAAAGTAACACAACATCTTATACATATTATGATATCCTAGTACTAATATTATAAATGTGAAAGTTTGTGAAGATGTTTGGATGTTTGTTACTCAATCACGCAAAAACGGCTGAACGGATTTGGATGAAGTTTGGCACACAGATAGGAACGTACGATAGATTTGGAACGTACTACCGGGAAATCCTTTCCTTATTCCTTGTGTAATGTAATGTAGAATTATAAAGGGAACCCCTGTGCTAATTTTCAGCTTTCTATGTTCAACGGTTTGGGCTGGGTCAGTGAGTTAGTCAGTCAGTCAGGACTTTCCTTTTCGTTCCCTTTTTATTCAGATTTTTCTTAAAAGGACTTTTTTCATTGAAACTGAATACACAGTTAGCTACTACGAAATAGTCGAAAAAAGTCACGTAGATAACGCCACGAAGCGTGACACTAGTATACTCGTAGCTATATTACATAATAGAGTTCACCTTGACTCTTTAGTTGATCATGATCACCGCGTCTATTAGCCTGGCACGACTGTACCTACATGTGCGAGAAAATCTAGACTCCAATGTGCCATAAATCTGTGTTGTATCTCTTGTTTGTAATCAACAGTGCTATATGTATAAGGTTATGTAACAAATGAACGATTGCCTTATAGGTTCGTTGTCTATCTATTTTTATTTCATAGACGTCATCTAATTGATTGCTCTGAAGATCACAACAGTCACCTAATGGTGCAGGTAAATCTTTAATAGCTTAAATAAAGTAAATCTTTAATAATAATTACTACTCATAGCGCGCTCATTGCTGCGGTTGCAAATCAGCTAAGTAATAATTCTAATCTATTTCTCTAGGCTTTGTTATTGACAAGCGACCCCACCCTGCTTCGCGCGGTTTTACGACTTGACAAATCATCGAGATTTCTTTATTCTATGTAAGTTTTTTATGAATGTATCACATGAACCTTCCGGAGTAAATTGTCTATAATTATGATGGTGAACACCGCAACAATATCCGTTGCGGAGTTTAGAAGAACAACGCGCCAACGCGGTCACACAGAAAAGCGACTTTTTATAATTTTATGTGCAATGCGATTCAAATAAGAATAGGAACGTCAATGACCTCTATCTGTCAAATGTTGATTGAAAAGTATTGTTTGCAAAGAAAACTTATTTGCGTATCAATAACGTTTTTTTTTTGTTTACCGAGTCTTAGTTAAATCAAAGTGAAAAAAGACATCAAAAAATTATTCATAATTATTTTTTTTTATTAATTATACTACCGTCTTCATATTTTCATTGTTGGCAACAATTTATTTCATTTCTTTCATATTCTTCGTAAATGATTCGTAAATAAATTTTATTTAAAAAAGTCTTGTTTTGCTTACCCTACCCAATTTATTCGATTTGTCAGCTATGACGTCACAACATGGCGCTAAGTCGATCCTATTCTTATTTGAAACGCATTATATAGATGACAAATTAACACATAGGTACCTACTACAATGTGATGTGTTGTTTGTTTGCAAAGTAATTAATCATTCTTCAAGTCTTTAAATCTAATCGTTTGAGATAAAGCAGTCAAGCCGATGTGAGAGCAACAACTTAACATGGATAAGCGGGTCATGGATGGTAAAATGAGTGGTGTTGCGTACGCGCAGTACTTAGTTGCATACGATAAACTGCACTAGAATTACATCGCATTCGTTCAGCCTTACCTACTTACCTTACTAAACTGCCATTGTTTGCATACGTAATTTATAATAGCTAGGAAGTGACATTTTACGCACATGTAGGTACTACATGTGCGAGAAAATCTAGACTCCAATGTGCCATAAATCTGTGTTGTATCTCTTGTTTGTAATCAACAGTGCTATATGTATAAGGTTATGTAACAAATGAACGATTGCCTTATAGGTTCGTTGTCTATCTATTTTTATTTCATAGACGTCATCTAATTGATTGCTCTGAAGATCACAACAGTCACCTAATGGTGCAGGTAAATCTTTAATAGCTTAAATAAAGTAAATCTTTAATAATAATTACTACTCATAGCGCGCTCATTGCTGCGGTTGCAAATCAGCTAAGTAATAATTCTAATCTATTTCTCTAGGCTTTGTTATTGACAAGCGACCCCACCCTGCTTCGCGCGGTTTTACGACTTGACAAATCATCGAGATTTCTTTATTCTATGTAAGTTTTTTATGAATGTATCACATGAACCTTCCGGAGTAAATTGTCTATAATTATGATGGTGAACACCGCAACAATATCCGTTGCGGAGTTTAGAAGAACAACGCGCCAACGCGGTCACACAGAAAAGCGACTTTTTATAATTTTATGTGCAATGCGATTCAAATAAGAATAGGAACGTCAATGACCTCTATCTGTCAAATGTTGATTGAAAAGTATTGTTTGCAAAGAAAACTTATTTGCGTATCAATAACGTTTTTTTTTTGTTTACCGAGTCTTAGTTAAATCAAAGTGAAAAAAGACATCAAAAAATTATTCATAATTATTTTTTTTTATTAATTATACTACCGTCTTCATATTTTCATTGTTGGCAACAATTTATTTCATTTCTTTCATATTCTTCGTAAATGATTCGTAAATAAATTTTATTTAAAAAAGTCTTGTTTTGCTTACCCTACCCAATTTATTCGATTTGTCAGCTATGACGTCACAACATGGCGCTAAGTCGATCCTATTCTTATTTGAAACGCATTATATAGATGACAAATTAACACATAGGTACCTACTACAATGTGATGTGTTGTTTGTTTGCAAAGTAATTAATCATTCTTCAAGTCTTTAAATCTAATCGTTTGAGATAAAGCAGTCAAGCCGATGTGAGAGCAACAACTTAACATGGATAAGCGGGTCATGGATGGTAAAATGAGTGGTGTTGCGTACGCGCAGTACTTAGTTGCATACGATAAACTGCACTAGAATTACATCGCATTCGTTCAGCCTTACCTACTTACCTTACTAAACTGCCATTGTTTGCATACGTAATTTATAATAGCTAGGAAGTGACATTTTAGCCTTCCTTATGTATTCATAAACTATTGAATTCACTAGCAGGAATAGATCGAAATACTACAGTCCAGTAATAAATTGTTGCACAATAAAAATATAAATTAAAAAAACACGCCTGCCCCGCCAAGAAACGAACTAAGTAGTAAAAAATTCATGTCCTATAAGCCAATAAATTATATTTTATTTTTTGGAATGTGTTGTTTAAGGCCTTCAATTTTTTACCTACTTATATTAATTGAAGAAAAGGATTGGCTCGGGTGACGCCGAGCCGAGTGGTTGTTCTTCGAGTGCTCCTCAAAGTTTTTTATTGTTTAGCGTCTGGTCGTGTCGGGTCGTGTCGTGTAGTGTATATTTCGTGTGTGTTGTGTGACTGAGTGTCAGTGATTATTTCTATGATAGGTAGTGAGTTTGTAACGGTCTCCTGCAAGTAGGAGAGACTAATTGCCTGCCGAAGGATCCAGTTTCCCGAGCGACAAGCTGGGTGAGATCTTTCATGTCTTTCAGGGATACGCTTCTCTCTGCAAAGCACACACGTCTACATTCATCTTAAGTCATTAGGTTATTTTCTGCTTACGTGTACTATATGTCCTTGTATCTAACTTTCAACAAGTGAACGTGTGTGACAGTTATAATAAAATCATGTTCGGTGCAGCGCGCATTCTTAGACATTTTCAGGTACCTACTCGTAACCCAAACCAAGGCAAAAAACTTAAAGTGTGTTCCTGTGTCCCAAAATCGGAGTGCTCAAGTGGTGAAGTGTGTTGTTTCGAGAAGTAAACTCAAGTACTGCGCTTGCGACGCATTGTCGCTTTTTGTCGGGGTCGAGTTTAATTAACTATTTGCTGAATTGTGTGCATTACTTTGAACTGTACAACTGTAATATCTGCAATCGCGTCAACCTGAAATGAACAGCGGGGAGTAGGTCGAACTTTGAACAAAAACAAAAATTACATTATTTGAAGTCGGAGCTGGAAATAAACAACGAGGAGCGGTCTGACCGCGTCCTGGACATTCTGCTACTGACAGCTCATCAGAATGAAACAGAAAAGACTCGATAAGGCAGATTACCTATATTATAGCATAGCAGCGACAGAAAAAGAGTCGAAAACGCAATTTAAACGCCAAAAGATTCACCAGGGAAGCTGAACTTGAAGCAACATGGCGGCGTCGTCTTAAAAAAAGCCCATCCATAATTATATTACCCGTCTCTCCACTATTCCATTGCTTATTTTACGGTGCATACTGGATAGGCTGTATAATCCTTATCCATATCCTAAGGGCATGTCTTCCCTACCATTACCGCGCCCCCCGGTCTACTCCTTGATATACAATGGTCTCTGTTGCACCATGTAACATGAGGCAACAGGGGCTAGTGTGAATCTTTGGGTTCATTCGAGAAATCGAGTCTGGTTAAACCACGCTGGGAACGGTGCATTTCATTCATTCATTCATACTTATATTAATTGAAGAAAAAACAAATTCACAATTGAAACTGGAGCCATATAATATAAAGACGCCATATTGAATTTTTCAAGAAAAATTATAGCCAGTGTCACTCGGTATGATGTAAGGATTCTACCGATACCCCAAACATCTAAATCTGTTCAGGCGTTTAAAAGTTATGGTGGAAAAAAGAAACTCATATACATACATACATACATACAAACAAACATACATCAATCTGAAAACATTACACTCCTTTTTCGACTTGTGCCTCGTTGGTCTAGTCATCTAGTGGCCGCAAGCTTTACTGCTGGGCATGGGGTCCGGTTTCTTATCCCAGGTCGGGCAAAGCGTTGGGCACGCCACAATTGCGGCGATAAGTCCCTTCTTTGAGGAGTGGTTAGAGAGCCGCCACGGCGTCCTCACCTTCCGCCTGACGCAGGTCCTCACCGGGCACGGTTGTTTCGGGAGGTTCCTGTTTCGCATTTAAAGGCGGGAGGAAACGCCCGGGTGTCACCATTGTGTGGATCGCCCGTAGGACACGGTGGAGGTCTGCTCGGCTTGGGCAGAGCACCGCCGTGTTCTCACGGAAACGATCGACGGCGGCGATCTCTCGCGTCCGAACCTGGGGGCCTACTCCCTAAGTTCGTCCGTCTTTCCGTCCGTCCGTTTATCCGTCCGTCTGACATTACGATCCATCAAAACATGTGTAAAAGTTAAATTTTTCGGACGGGCAAAAACATATCGGGATGAGGGACAACTGGCAAATCATGTTGTCATTCATACTTCGTTCGGGCCCCGAACCAATCATCCATCCGTAGGTGATACGGAGTAAGAAACGCCCGTAACGAAGGCCAAAACTACGGGCTTCGTGCTTAGGGAGTAGGCCCCCTAGTCCAGGCCATGGTGCGGAGCGAGAGTGCATGGGAGGCCGTCACCTCCTTCTGCGAAGCACTAATGCTCGCGAAGGAGGAGGCGGAACGCGTGAGGGAGAGGCAGCCTCACGCCCTCAGTCGCCGCAGGAGACGCCCTGGGCGGCGGGAATCGGCAGCCGATTCTCGGCCACCGTAGGCGTGGGCTTGCGAACGGTGAGTAGTGGGCTGTAGGTCGCCGTCCGGTAAGAACCAGGGGGCGTACTCCCTAAGTCCGTCCGTTCATCCGTCCGTCCGTTTATCCGTCCGACTCACTTAACGATCCATCAAAACAAGTGTAAAAGTTATTTTTTTTGGACGGGCTAAAACACATCGGGAGTAGGACAACTGTCGTATCGTGTTGCCATTCATACTTCGTTCGGGCCTCGAACCAATCATACGTCCGTAGGTGATACGAAGTAGGAAACGCCCGTCACGAAGGCCGAAACTACGGACTTCGTGCTTATGGAGTAGACCTCCAGGCCCGGGTCGACGGCGCGTTGTGTTCCACGCGCGCTTCAAAGAGATGTCAGCAAAAGATGGGGTCCAATAGGGCCGATGCCGCTGAGGTCGCGGGTTGTTTGGAAAAGATACCGTGGCCCTGGCATAGGCAACTGAAGGAACACGGGTGGGTTTTAGTCAGTAAAAGTCTGATATGCCCTTCCGCTCCACTCAGAGCGGGAGAAACCATTTGATGATTTCCCATACACAAAAAAAAAGAAAGGTCGGGCAAAGCGTTACCGTAAGGGCGGGTTACTTTGCCCTATAGGGCATAACTTTGCAAAGTTATGCCATGGCTCTGGCCCAAATCGAGACAAAGGTTTAAACTGCCCTAAGTGTCACGATCCCACAACCGATCGTCATTAATTATTACATTGCGATGCGATATAGACGCGTACTTGCGGAACTTTGTGACACTAAACATCTGTCTCGATTTGGGCCAAAGTTATGTTTAGAGTCAAAGTAACCCGCCTTTACTGTATTGGGTTTTTTCATCAGGAATTTTCACAGTCTGGACTCTGGAGTCTGGTTTTGTGCCCGGTTGATGGCATTAGACTCGCTCCCTATTACATGGGACTGAAACATACTGTCGAAATGTGGGTGTAGGTACTATAAATTACTGCACCTCTGCCTAACCCTTCGGGGGAATACAGCCGCGATATTATGTTGTGTGAACTGGGAGCTTTTCCACTGGCCGGGACGTCGCCGGCATCCTGGCACCGATATCGGCACCGGCATCGCTGCGAGTCATCGCCGTGCCGATGCCGGCGCCGGCAAGTGGAAAAACGTGCCATATAATTCCATACATTTTTGCTTCCCCAGCAATGCCGGCGCCGATATCGGTGCCGGTATGCCGGCGACGTCCCCCCAGTGGAAAAACGCCCATTAAACCATTACACAATAATCAATTATATCGGGACTCGGTCAAACTAAAGCCCTACATACTAGTACGCTTTTAACGAAGCTGCGAAGGTAGTTCATCATTATTTTCGAACACAGAAGGTCAGGAACTATTTTGTACGTCATCGGCTACACCAGTGCGGGCGCTTCAAAGTTTCAAACTGCTGTAATTGCGTCTTCGTTTATTGTTTCGTGCCGTTTTTATACCCGTTCATGAAAACATTCAATGGGTTATTCGTTTTCATTCAATGTATTACGCTATTTTAACATTGCAAGTGTAAATATTTCTGAAGGGTACATTTTGTAAGTCGTGTTTCTCATTTGAACTAAAACATTTACGTTTTCAGTTTCAGTTTTCTTTAGCAACTACACAAAAAAAGCGATGTATTTAAAGTGCACCACTGAACTTTTTGCCCCGCCAGCGTATGTTATAAGCCCTTTGTACACACACGTTTTCTTGCCGTGAAAAACTAGTGTGTAGGCCCGGTCGTCAGTGTTGTTAAACTATCACTATGGAAGCTTGTTACCGTGCCGTGTACAAAGGGCCTTAGGGCGAGCGCGCACTGCGGTGCGTTTCCGTTAGTTCTGCCGCACTGGGTGGGGCCTACAGTAACAAAACGCATGACCGCAGTGCGCGCACTTCAAAGACATTCCATACTTCACAGATTTTGCGTTAGAAAACCGCACCGCAGTGCGCGCTCGCCCTTAGTCGCACGCAAATGCACAGCGTATTCACCTTGTAGGCGTAACGTTGATGCCGTGTATAAGTGTCGTACAAGTCGCTCAGAAGTTACGTAGAAGCAGCGTAGACGTTGAGTGGACGCTGCGCTGAGCTGACCAACTATCAGGCTTCCAATACGATACTGCCCTTCAGTTTTTATTTATTTTCACCTGTACCGGTGTCTGTCTGTCTGTCTGTAAAATCTTGCAAGTTTTTGATCCGGTTTCCGATTGAGCTGAAATTTTACATGCATATGTGAATCTGATGACAATCCAATATAATTATGACTTGGAGCTGATCTGATGATGGAGCCAGAAGGTGGCCATGGAAACTCAGTAATAAAACTACACAACCCTATCGAGTTTGGGCTCGTTTGATTCGTCTTAACAAGGACTCTGGTCGTAGATTATAATACCCTGAATAATAAAAGATTGTTATAAAAAAAATACACTTGTTTTAAGATTGTAAACTTAGCGTCACGTGGACGTGGTTTACTTTGTCGTCGGAAGTTGGCAACCAAAAATAAAGCAAATCATTTAAATTATACATATTATTCAACAATTGTATTTAATTAATTGATAATGCTTTCATGTTGTGGTTGCGTAATCAGATGTTTTCATAGCATTTTAATCACTATCGGTATTTACGTTTGTTCCAGGTTATCGGGAACCGTATTACGTAGATGTGAGATTGTGTGTTCTATGTAGGTATCGAGTATTCGAGATACAGGAGCGTTCCATCTTTAAAAAAGATTTTTAATAGTATTAAAATATATTTGGGCTTTTTATAGAAACATTCTCAGAATTTTGTCGAACTACTTGTTGGAAACAACTTCCAGACGTATGTGCTTCCTAAAATCTCTATAGTACCTATGATTCGTGATTACCAGAAAAAAAAACATTATTTTTTTTCGCGAAATAGGTACTTACCTTAAGCCGTGCGAATTTTATAAACTCTGTTCTATGTTGAGTATAATTTATGCTAAGTAAATAGAACCATCAATTACTCTATTACTCACCATTAGCAGGCCAGGCCACAGATTAATACAGATGGGACAATCCGCAAAATCATTTAAATAAAAAGCGACTCTTGCTACGACACAATAAAGTGCAATTCAGTTCGCAGAACGCTAATTACCTACAGTTATATTCACCTACACATTGCCTCTCTTTCTATCGCGTAAGTCTTATACCTCCGGCGCGCGGCATTTCTACTGAATTAGCCCCGTGGACAGGGCCCGCTGTGTAATCGAAGCTTGATACCTATACTGCGGAATGTCCCATTTGTATTAATCTGTGGCCAGGTGCACTCCGCATTTTAGGTATGAAGCTACAAGTATGCGGCGGGATCGACTTGTCGGGCTAATTCAGTGTGGCCTGCCGCGCACCGCTCGCACGTTAGTTCGATTCGATACTCACCCACGCGCGGCGTCGTAAAAGAAGACACAACCCTAAACCCCCGTTTCCACGAGCGTAATAAAATCGCGGCGGCATTTTATCGCGCACTGGATTTTCAACTCTCGTTGTTGAGCCGAGCGTTGAGAATCCAACCTAACAAAAAGAGAGTGCATCCCAGAGCGACGAAAAACACACTGTTGGATTTTCAACAACCGGCGCTAAGCAGAGAGTTGAAAATCCAGTGCGTGATAAAATCCCGCCGCGATTTTATTACGCTCGTCGAAACGCCGACTAACGAGTCAGAAGGTATAAGAGTTACGCGATAGAATGAGAGGCAATTCTAGGTGAAAATAACTATTGGTAATTAACGCTGTGCGGCCTGACGTGCACTTTATTGTGACGTAGCAAAAGTAGCTATTTATTTCAATGATTTTGCGGAATAAATCTTCTTTACTTGTACTATTATTGTATTCTGTGCCATTAGTTGATCCATTCAAACCAATTATCCTTGACCGAAAGCGATTCGCGGTCCACTGAAAGAATAACAATTAATAAATGTTCGTCTGTTGCGTTTTTAACAACAAGATACTTGTTTTACACATTTGTCTTCTCAAATAACAGGATTTTCGATCTTCGATTCAAATTTCCTTTTATAATGGAAGTCAGCTATTCAATAGTCAGTAAGGGATGCTAAAGCAAGGCTTGTTTTAAATTTAAAAGCATTAGATGGTGGCACCATGGAACTTTCCACTCGGTTATGGGATGTAGTACCTATGTGTTTCTGTTTAGATAATTCTTATACTTACCTACGCACACTAACTCAGATCGCTCGAGGTTTTAAGTAAGTTGTGTTGTGTGTTGACGATGACATCATGTGAGGCTCGTATAAACTCGGCATCGTACTAATCTGGCCTAACTTGTTACGAAGCGTGTTCGTTAATAATACCCATATGGAAATTATGTGTATCGGTCTAAGCCAGCTACGGGCTACGTTTGAGTTTTTAAGAGCGTTTCATACAAACTTTAAACTCCTTGTTTTTCTAAATGAATGAACCGATTTTAATGAAACTTCATACGTATAAGCAGGATACATAGGTCTAAAAAGTTAGAACATTTTTGAAAAATAGTGTTACAGCTAAATGCATCCGATTTTAAATATTCCATAGAAACAGAGATTTCCAATTATCTTCTTTTAAATTAGACATTTTGAAAATGTTCTTAACTAACTTTTGAGACCTATGTATCTTGCTTATACGTATGAAGTTTCATTAAACTCGGTTCATTCATTTCGAAAAAAAATTACTTGAAAATTTGTATGAAATGCTGTAGGCGTTAACGCTCTTAAAGAACAAGAGACTAATTATAAACTTCAGGGTAATAGAACACGAAAATAAAAATTTACTTTTAAAAAAGTAAAAATCAAATTAAAATTCGCAAATGTAGGTTTCAATACAATAGGATTGTACCAAGCCAAGCCAAGTCAAACTATGGTTGAAGTTAGCGACTTCAGAAGCTGTTATGTTTTTTATGAAAGTAATTTTATTCGTTTTATGTTTTTGAAGTCGGTTTTTACTTTTTTTAAAGTAAATTAATTTTTTTATTTTTAGTTGAATATACAAAATTACATAAGCCGAAGATGAACGAAAAAAATATTCATCAAAATCCGCTTACAAATGCCCGAGATACAGTAGAATAATTACTTAATGTAATAAACTAAAACCTTCCTGAAAGTATTTAGATCACGGTAGTGAAAGAATCATCAAAATTAGTTCATTAGTTTTTGAGAAAATCGCGGACATACAAATCATACGGGTCGAATACAGAACCTCCTTTTTTGGGGTCAGTTAAAAATTATATAAAAACAAAAACACTGCTCCACCAATTTATATGTTCTCTAAAGATTTCAAGGTATCAAAAAGTGTTTTTAAAGTAACTTCTATATTCGAGGACATTTTTTCCGATGTCAGTTTTGTACATGGCCATCATTATTTTGTGTGTGCCAGAGTGCATCGAACCCGAAGATAATATTTTTTTCGCCTGCTCATAATGGAATTGGTAATTTTGGACAATCTGAATTTCCGATGGGTTTGTCCTTGACCAAAGTCCTCGTGTAACGAAACGTTTGAGATGCAGGTGAAAATATATTCTTACTATCAGTTACTTATTCAGTGAAAAAAGTGGATTTTTCCGTTTGGTGGAATCTGACCCTTATTAGTACAACAGAGGTGAGGGATGGTCATCTACATAAATGATGTACCGTGTAAGGCACAGCCGTCCGCAATCTAACAGGGTGCATTCAGCTCCATATTTTGAATCATATTCCACCGGAAAACAGGTTTATTTTTTTTTATCGTTTTTCCAAATTCTTGGCGTACTTACTTTATAAATGTTACTTGAAACAAAGTAGGTACCTACGCCAACCACCAGCAGCCCCACCTCCAGAAAGATTTCTTCCCAAAATATTTATTCCCTGGTGAGTGGTGATGCCATTCATGGCAACTTTTTAATGAGGTTGTCTTTTTACTTAGCAATGGTTTAAATAAAATAAACAACAACGCGTGATCTCCATTGTTAGTATAATTGATTAGGTAAACAATGCCACAGTATAATAATGATACTTACAGTAGTTTATCTTCATAGAAAAACCTGCTTTCAAATAAAAAAACCGCATCTAAATCGGTTCACCCGTATAAGGGTCAGCGCACACCAAGAGCAGAGCAGAGCAGAGCATTTTCTGAGACTATTGAAAAATTAATCTTATTACAAATCCATACATTGCAAAATTCAATACACGCCAAGCATACTCGAGCATGCTCGAGCGTAGTCGAGCATCAAGTTTGGACGATTTAATTTTGCAATCTATGGAATTGTCATAAGATTAATTTTTGAATAGTCTCAGAAAATGCTCTGCTCTGCTCTGCTCTTGGTGTGCGCTGACCCTAAGAGCTACGGTGCCACCGGCAGACACACACACAGCGGTCAAACTTATAACACCCCTCTTTTTGCGTCGGGGGTTAAAAACGGCCGAAACGACGCGCTTCGAAATCTCAGTCAACGTCAGCAGAACGCTAAGCAGAGCGATGAAAATCCATGCGCAAAAATAAATCGCCGCGATATTTTTACTTCCGTGCGAACGTCGGCTTACAAACAGTTCGAGCGCAGTTAGGGCGAGCGCGCATTGCGGTGCGTTTTTCTACCGCATAATCTGTGAAGTATGGAATGTCTTTGAAGTGCGCGCACTACGGTCATGCGTTTTGTTACTGTAGGCCCCGCCCAGTCCGGCAGAACTACCGGAAACGCACCGCAGTGCGCGCTCGCTCTTACGCACGGCCGTAGGTAATTAATTCAACCGCACTTTGTTTCAGTGCCGTTCGAGGAAGTGCCGTTCAAATCAGTGCCCTAAGTGGAATGCTACATTAATTCAAGGTCACTGCCCAGATAAACCACTGGAGTTTTATTACTCTGGGACAATACTAACCTATACAAAGCGGCTCATAAATTGTTAAATCGTGTTAACCGCAAGCGAAGCCAAGCCGGTACAGTTTATCTGACACGCATAAGTGTCAGACTACTATGCTGCGGTTGCCCGCTGCGCATGCGACCTAATTATTATAATTGATTGTTTTGTACAGTAACTCGTAGCCCGCCTCATTGTCTAGAGTGGTTGCAAAGATGCTAACTCTGTTTCTGATCATGTTGTGATGGGACTTGGGAATCGATTTCCGTCAAGGCCTGCGACGCGTAGGATTGCACACCCACACCAGAAGCGTGTACCCCACGGTTGCACACCTACACCTGTGCCTACACACTCTGATTTACCCGTCGCCGTCGGTTGCACACCCACACATTCTGCTTTACCTGTCGCCGTCGGTTGCACACCCACACATTCTGCTTTCCACACACTCTGTTTTACCCGTCGCCGTCGGTCGAACACCAACACTTTTGCTTTACCCCTCGGTTGCACACCCACACATTGTGCTTTACCTGTCGCCCTTGGTTGCACACCCACACATTCTGTTTTCCACACACTCTGCTTTACCCGTCGCCGTCGGTTGAACACCCAGACTTCTGCTTTACCCCTCGGTTGCACACCCACACACTCTGCTTTACTCTGTTTATTGATATTGATTAGTACTTTCCAGCTCATTTCGTATAGAAGTTGCGTACAAGTCATTCTCCTTTGTAATATCTTGAATTTACGGTCAAATCCTTACTTTGAAGTTACCAACTTCTTGTCTATTCTAGCTTGTTGGTACACTGTTTAAATATAGGTAGGTACCTACGGTTATTGACGTCAATCGTCTTTACTGCCCATTCATTCGTGCTTCGTAGATTACCTATATTTGCATGTATTAATAGACGTAGACATCATTGTTTTGTTGCATTAAAATTACCTCTTGTGTGTCCTTTAGTTGGCCTCGGATTTCAATTTTTTATTTGAGTAAATTCACGATCTATTTCATGCGGTGGATACGTTGTCTATATGTCACCGTATGATTAAGAAATATGAACTTCGTTAGTTTATAAACTATCTTGAGTTGCGAGACTTTAAACTATCGAAAAATTGTGAACTGCAACAAACCATTTACAATTTAACGCATTATTTTTGGATTGTTTACAATATATCCAAGGCATACCGACACATTGTGAACTGGTATCAAACTTTAAGTAACGAGCGTAATAAAATCGCGGCGGGATTTTATCGCGCACTGGATTTTCATCTCTCTGCTTAGCGCCGGGAGTTGAAAATCCAACAGTGTGTTTTTTGTCGCGCTGGGATGCACTCTGTTTTTGTTAGGTTGGATTCTCAACGCTCGGCTCAACAACGAGAGTTGAAAATCCAGTGCGCGATAAAATCCCGCCGTGATTTCATTACGCTCGTGCGAACGCCGACACGCGACGAACGCTCCTACGCACCTTGTACTATCTAATACTAAATAGCCAAGTAACTGCGACTTGGAAGAGGCACCTCTTGCGTCGCTCGCTCGGCTCACGCGTGGTGGTCACAGTTCTAACCTAACCTAACCCATTTGGTGCCCTGGCTTAGTTACTGCGACCAATTTGGCTACCGCCAAGTCCTACCAATCAGGGACGGTTCACAATTTTCGAGTGATTAAATCGGGACGTATTGTGAACCCTGTCGGTAAGTGGGTTCGTTCACAATTTGACATGGATAGAATATAAACTATCGAAAATTAATACGTTTTTAAGCAGTTAGTTGGTAGTTAGTTAGATTTATCGACAGTTTACAATCTCGCGAGATACATTATAAACTAAAGGTGTTCACTATCTTACGGTGACATACGTTTCTAAGAAAAGAAATGGCCGACCACAGAACTCGTAGGGAAATGTCACTGAGATAAAGTAGTTGTTTTTCTGCTAACTAAACTCATCGCCATATTCAACTTCAAGAAATAGGTACAGACGCCAGCAGGTCAACCCACCCGAAACTGTCAAATTTTCCCAATCAACTTTGAACCTAATGCTTTGACAATAAAGATGAAAATCTATTAAAGAAGTTTAACAGATTGTAGTAGCTTGATGTGCTGGCGTCTGTACATGTATGTATCCATTCATCACAGAAATGTATTCAGTCTTAGAACCTGAAGAAAATTGTAATGTATTTCTATGTTAGCCTTGTCTCCAAGTTATTTTAAGAATAACATAAAAGATCTTGAATATAAATCACTAAACATTATGTATCCCTTAGAAATACAACTGAAATGTTTAGTTGCAAACAATGTACCGCACTACAATATTTTCCTCCAACAAAGTTGGCTTCTCCTGGAATCTAATGGGATGTTTACACTTACAGTGATAACAGCTATTTTAATATTAAGCGGCTTGGATCATGAAAGTCTAAAGGTATTCAGATGTATACGCTGGTAGTGAGGTGATCGACACTGCCTCACCGCTCCGAGCCTCACATGTATAAAACATCACAGCACAAGAGAACAGCGCAAAAAGTCCACATCAGCATTGCAAATATGTTTTCCAGTAACCTTGGTTTGGGTGACCGTACCTATAATAAATACATTGGCTGGCAATAAAAACTGTCCACCCTTCACGAAATATTGCCTAGGTTTACTTAAATAGGAGAATAGGACACATTTCAATAATAAGCAGCCAGATCTTGCCTTTGATCTTGTCTTTATCCGGAGTCACACGGCATAAATCGATTATGCCGTGTGACTCCGGATTTTTAATTTGTCTGTGTCTGTATTTTAGTTGTGGTACTGGTACGCACGTCTACAGATCAAGCTATACATTTCCAGTATAAGCTGATCTCGCGTTGTGTAGGATTTCCTTACAATGTGAGGTCAGTGTGGAAATATATAGCTTGATGTGTAGCCGTGTGTAGGTGTACTACCCCACACAACTTGGAATACTTACCACTACCTGCAAAAGAAATTAGAATATGATCCACATAAAAAGTGGGAAAAAAATACGTAAATTAGTGAAGCTAACTCAAAAACTATCCAAGCAAATATAATAAATTTTACATGGGACCAACTACGAGGGCCCTCCCGAATAAAACGAGAATCTTTCAAATCGGACAATTCTGTAAAAGTTATGCGTGTTCAGCTGGTCATACATAAAAAAAAATATATACCTACGTGTCGACGTGAGAACCTTCTCCTTTTTTTTTCGTTGGATAAAAATAGGAAAGCTTTACAAGATATTTTAAGGTTTATTCTTATACTATGTAGTTCTTAAAAGGGTCCATCAAGTACGCAGTTCTGGGCTGTTCCACCGGATATAATAATGTATGTTTTGCTTCTGCAATTATCTTTGATTTAGAAATGTTTCACGGTGCGTACCAACTTTCGTTACGGCCACTGTACGTGCTGTATAATGAGTAAAATCATAAGACTACAGTAGAGAGCTGTTTCATACGTTTCTGTTGTCTATTGTTGTGTCAAGAAATTCTTTGTACTATGTGAAAAATACAATGCGTATACTTTGTCACGCGCTTACAAACCTTTTGCTTTGTATTTAGTACCGATCTAATAGCACAGACACATTCTACAATTTTACGAAGTTTCTCCTATGAGTTTTAGATTTCTAGTTGCCTGTTAACAAGATTGGAAGAAACATAGAAGTGGATAATGGATATATATACGAAATTAGGAGCCGATTCCTATATTGGGCGGTCCCATATGAAATAGTTGGAGTTCTATTATAATAATTAATTGAATGAGAAAGTCATAACAATCTCGTCGAAAGTACAGGGGAGCTAAAACGGCCACTTTGGCAGAATCCTAATAGGATAATAGGTATTTATGAATCATATTTGAAATCGTAAAACGGTCACAAACTGACAATTCATAATTTATCTGCGTACAATTCATAGCACGCAATTCATCGGTTTGACAGTTTTGTATGGAGATTCGTAAAATGGTCCACAAATTATGAATTGCTTTATTGAAGTTTAATGTCAAATAGCATAATCATAATAAATTGCTGGGAATTCAGGAAATGAATCGGTTTTAGTGGAATTGCTTAATGTGGCCGTTTTAGGACCCCAGGCCACAAGCAATGATGATGATAAGTAAAACGATGTAGATAGGTTATCTACTCAACATTCAATATTAAAAAACCGGTCACGAGCGAGTCGGACTCGCGCACCGAGGGTTCCGTTCCGATTCCTGAAAAAGTGTGCTATTTAGAGACATCGTTTTATTTTTCCTGTAATCTTTACATAAACTGCTATCACATAGAATAATTTCAGATTTTTATCTTTGCAAACTTCGGAGATAAGAGGGGGGGAACGGTATTTTTTTTTTACATTTTTCATCAAAAGTCGAAAACTATGCGGTCTAAAAAAAAAAAAAAATGTTTGAGAATGTGCAAGCAGCGTTCTTTCATATGATACCCCACATGCCCTAGTAGCGCCACTTTGAATTTTTAAGACCCCCTTTCAGTCCCTGTTACAAAAAAAATATAAATATTTTTACTTCTTTCTTATTTGCAAAATAGTTGGGTAAACGTCATCTAAAACTGTTCCAAATTTCAAGTTGATAGCATTAGTAGGTAGGTAGTTCTTGAGATATCCAGCTATGACAGACAGACATACAGACAGACTGAGTCACACCATAAGGGTTCCTTTTTTACCATTTTGGTACGGAACCCTAAAACGGCACAATGTCGGAACTATTGGATAACACGTGGAAGTAGGACGGCATGTCGTAATTATCGTTCATTCCCCACGACAATTAGGAGCGAAAAAGAGACACCACGACGAAAATTTGGTTAATTAGCCTCTCTAACTCCAGGTCATAGTGAGTATTTCGCGTACCTACCCACAACAACGATCTTACAAAATGGTCGGTATTGAAATCTATTTTGTTCGGTGACAGCCATTTCTGAAAACTGTTTAAGATTTGTTCTTAACACTCCCCCTCAGAACAATGGTCCGAGGGCTCCCCTTGTTAAAATTCTATTTTAGCAATGACATTCAATGATTAGAGTTCTTTAAACTGTCCGTCCATACAGAGGCATCTACTTTTGTTCACAGGTAGGGAATACCAGTCCTTACTGCATCGGGGTATTCCCGAGGATCAATTTTTTTTCTGTCCGTTGTGTTGAATTTTTGGGTTTAGTGCCATCTCGGCACCTTCCCATCTCGGCACCTTCCCATCTCGGCACCCATGAATTTATTTATCATGACTACGAAACATTTCAATCTCGGCACCTTATCATAAATCATTGTTAGGGCATCAAAAAATGGAAACACAGTATTTTTTTAACCGACTTCTAAAAAAGGAGGAGGTTCTCAATTCGGATGTTTGTATTTTTTTTTTTTTTTTTTTTTTATGTTTGTTCGCGCATAACTCCGTCGCTTGCCAACCGATTTGAAAAATTATTTTTTTGTTGGAAAGGGTATACTTCCCAAATGGTCCCATTTTTGTCAAAATCCAGTTCTGATGATGGAATCCTGGAGAAATCGAAGGAACTCTTCAAATATTATAGGCACACCTATAGCGATTTGGGTATTTTTTATAGTAGCTCGTGCATTTGCTCTCGGAAAGCACCACAACTTGGTGAAGTGGAACTGATGATGAAGACCACAGATGGCTACCGGAACTACTCAATGATAAATATTTCTCGGGTTGCGATTCGATTACTTTAATATGGTTGCTAAGCAATTTCCGCTCGTCACACAATGCGTGTGGTGAGTGATTGTTGAGGAGTTCTCCTGGTTCTTACCAGCAGAACTCCTCAACAATTAACGTCCCAGCATCGGGAAAAGCAATATTTTGTAACATGTGATGAGCAATTGACATTAGACTATTGTAACTTATACAAATTATAAACAGACCCACTAAAAAGCGAGAAATAAAAACTTTTTAACAAAAAAAAAACCGACTTTCAAAAATCACTACAAAGTGAAAAATAACTTTGATTTCGGAAGTCGGTGGCAAAAAAAAGAAAGTAAATAAAAAACGAAAGACACCGACTTCCGAAATCAAAGTTATTTTTCACTTTGTAGTGATTTTTGAAAGTCGGTTTTTTTTTTGTTAAAAAGTTTTTTTGATTATTTATTACATCAAAATAAATATTTTTCAAAAGTTAGTGTATAAAAGGTACTCGTAAGTTTAATTAATTGTTTATGAAACCGTCGATTTTCTCATATATTTTAAGATTTGCTAAGTTACTGCCAAGGCAGAGATAATGGAGTATCTCATTAGAGCGATTTAGGGGCTTGTCTGTGCCAGTCCCATAAAAATATCTTTTACTTTGTCCACAATACACTAGTGTATTTTATAATTAAACTTATTGGTGTAAACCTTAGATTATGAATTGGTGTAAACAGTAACTTTTGAAAAATATTTAAGTAAGCATTTTGATTTGATAAATAATCAAGTTGATATATTCACTAGTGTTTCCATTTTTTTATGGATTTGAACAATGATTTGTGACAGCCACAGGGTGCCTCGATGGGAATTTTGCATGGGCATGAAACATAAATTCATGGGTGCCGAGATGTGAAGTTTACGTGGGCATGATAATTAATAAATTCACGGTTGCCGAAATGGGACGGTGCCGAGATGGGACTAAACCTGATTTTGAACCCAACATTGAATCCGATCACGTTACGCCAGCGTCCAAGATTTTGCTACACCTGTAAACCTCTTTGTGCCTATGCACAAAGAGGTTTACGGTTTACGAAAAAGGATTTGCTTTTTGTAGGTAATAGGTAATACGGGCTACGGGCTGGTATCCGCAACTCCACGACAATGCGCGTATTTTGCCTAACTATTATTTATTTTTTTGTAAGATTAATATGAAAAAAACTGATCACCGCGAAGAGGGATCAGGCAGGCGCGTCCATAATACGGCGATGTTATGACCACCGAGTGTAAACTCAACGAAAATAATTATTTATACTCAGTCCAAACTGCGAGAATTGATCGTAATTTTCATGGAAGTATGACATGGTATCAACAAATATTTTACGTAATTCTTAGCGAACGAACTCTAAAATATGAAAACAAATAGAAGATTGTTTAAATATTTACTCTGGACAGAGGACTTTTAAAACATTTATATTACATAGATTCAGAAATCTAGAAGTGATGAATTTTACAATTTGATGTATAATCTATCAAGTAAACTATACTTGTTTATGAGACAAGACGAAGTGCTGGAGTTGTTTTCAAAGACAAAAGTGCAACACCGGGTTATGTCCTATGTCATTGCTGCAATAGAATTTTAACAAGGGGAGCGATATGAATAAATCATAAACAGTTTTCAGAAATGACTGTCAGCTGTCACCGACCAAAATAGATTTCAATACGACGTTAACCAATTATATATCTTGTAAAATACTTGTGGACGGGCTACACACACCATCATTCCAGGACTTCGAATAGATTGGTAGGTGTTATAATAATATATTATACATATAATATCATTGGGTAGATGACTTTCTCATTCCATTATATTATAATTTATAATAGAACTCCAACCATTTCTTATACTTAAGTACCCAATCATAGACTTATAAAAAAAGATGGACTCCGCGCCGCGCATATCGAAAGTGAAGCACCGTACCGATCTATGTGTGCATGATTTGAGTACCTACCTGCAAAGACGCCGTCGCTCGTGTCACGTAATGGCGGCCGGTCGGCATACTATGATGTAAATGTGTGCGCGAGGCGTGTTTGTACAAACGGTCCCGGCATACTTACTGTGCTTCACTTTCGATATGCGTGGCGCGGTGTCCATCTTTTTTTATAAGTCTATGTACCCAATCTGGGGATTGGTTCCAAAATTCGTACATAAAGAAAGGAAAGAAAAGTAATAGTTACTACGTTTATTTGCGGTAATACATGACAGAAAGATAAAACACAAACACAAAAAGAACAAGTTGGAGGAAATTATCCGCACATCCACGCAAAACGGCCATCGCTCTGCATAATGCAAGATATCAACTAGTATATGTATATCGCTGGTATAATTATTTCAAATCTTGTATACAAACAGCTAGAAATCTTTAAACTCTTAGGAGACTTGCTTTGTCCGAATGTGGTTTAACAACTTCATCGTCATCTCACTGCTTATTATTGAAATGTGTCTTATCCTCCTGTTTAACCTTTTGTATGCCGTAATTACAGTAACAATTAAAAAGCTATTGTGTCTCGCGATAATTCAAAACAAAGGACAAACAAAAATTAGTCCTCGGGAATATCCCAATGCAGTCTTTACTTAGCTATAAACAAAAGAAGGACTGTTTAAATTTGAACTCTAAGGTCGACCACATACAGTCAGAATTCCGTTTCGAAATATCGATTCGTAATTTTGAAGGCAGGATCTATCACGTACAGTAGTAGTTCTCCGTTCGAAATTTTCTGCCTTCGAATTTATTTTGTATGGGATTTGCTGCCTTCGAAATTTCCAATCGATATTTCGAAACGGAATTCCGAAACGGGATTCCGGCTGTATGTGGCCGGCCTAATAATAGTTTATACTATCAACTATCAAGTTCAATGTTGAGGGTCCATTAAATAAATTTTCGATGAATAGATTTACAACTAGTTATCAATAAATGAACAACTAGAACAACAACTAGAGTGCAGAAGAACTAGAAGCACTACCTATGTTAGGTCGTAAAAGTGTTAGTTCAAAGACGTCTTTTGAATCAAGTTTTGTCTTTTGTTCCAGAGTACCTTCGAGATGGATGAAGATGCAGATATTAACGCTATTATTTGGAAGGTATTGAAAACAGGTTAGCCTTGTAGACTACTATTACTGCAAGATCCTTATTGTTTTCAAAATAGATTAATCACGTCAGTTTGATATGAATAGCCGTAAATTATCTAAGTACATTTGTGTCATCTAAGAACGGAGTAGAACTGGTATCTTCAGTTTATCCAAACCAAAACCCAAAACCTCCCAAAACAAAGAATGGGATCCCGGTTTACTACTGCGCAGTAGGATTGAGCTTGCGTTCCCCTCTACCCATCTATAGAACCCGCGCCGACTCTCTCACCCCAATGTTTTCGACAAAATTTAGGGCTTTTTTCGACGTGCTGGGATGCACTCTCTTGTTGTTAGATTGGATTCTCGAAGCTCGGCTCAACATCGAGAGTTGAAAATCCAGTGCGCGAAAAAACCCAACGCGATATTTATACGTCCGTGCGAACGTCGGCTTATAATAATATCTATGGTTGTATCCGTGCGTAAAATTTCTGAGAAACTACGCTACTTTTTTACATTGGAAATGTTTTTTCGATCGACCCTATTTACAATGAAAGTGCGACATGTCGATATTTCCGTTATTTTTAAGTCAATATAGTTAACCAATTTAAAAAAATCAACAGTAGTGTTTTGATACTTATAAATAAAATATATTGTGGTTGGTGACCAAATGACCATCTTCACATACCGAGACCTCCATGCCTCGGAAAGCACGCTAAGCCGTTGGTCCCGGCTGTCATTCTTGGTTTCTTTGGGTCGTCAGAAGCCCGAAAGTCTGACAACCAGTCTTACCAAGGGGCCATAGACGCTAAGAAGTTTCGTGCATGTTTTCTCACTCACACTCGCCTCATGTCACCATTTGGTTCCTAAAAATCTTACTGCGCAGCCTTCTGCGCGAAGTTAAATCGGCCGCACTCTATCATATTATCCACTTACTTGGGTTATGGATGGAGGACGGATGGTTAGGTTAGAAGCCAACCCCAACATAGTTGGGAAAACGCTAGATGATGCTGATGTCTTTTTTTATTATTACCTACCGAAGTTCATTTCCCATCATATTTGAAGGTCATGCGGTGCATGAGATCTGTGATTTTTTAACCTGATGGTTATTGGGAAACCCCGTAATCTGACCTAAAACTTACAGACACCCTTTTGTGCCTCGAATTTGCAGTCTTTTGGCTTTCTTAGAATTTTGGTCGTTTTCTGGCTTACGCACGGCACGGTTATAATAAGAACAGGACTAAAGATTGATAATATAGAACTTATAGATCATTACTGAAACCATAAGTCACTTTGTTGCGCAGATTCTTGATTATGTAAATAAGATCATCTGACTATGTTTTTTGGAGATAAGCTACGTGGGAGGGAAGATATCATTTTATCATCATCATATATACTGTTTCCAGGACACCTGATTGTACTATTCATAGATACATACAAGCAGAGCACCAATGCTGTTAGATGAAATTAGAATGCTTCAATGTCCACAGCAGTGCTGCATTTTAATAACTTGATTGTAATACTACTAAATTAAGAGAAGCCGTATTATGAACGCAGTAATTCGTTATTGACTTACAGTACTATCTGCTAGGGTTATGTTATTGTTATTGTCGGTCACGTAGGCCAGCGAGCGAGAAGGCTGTGCAACAGAGACGGCTATTGCCAGAAGACAGCGCTCTATGTTAGAGTGGGATGAAAAAGTGGCGTGACAACAAACAAACATGGCGGCGCCGGTTGCCGGTTGGACCGGTTGGGCCGTACCACGTGCGTTTTGCGTTGTGCACCCGTTCCCGTATCTTGTTTGTCAACAAATGCCCTGTGAAGGTCATCCATAGGAGGGTTAGGAAGACAAAGGAATCCCTGTTGCATAACAACGTTTATATGTAAAGAATATTATAAAAGCAAAAGAAAATGACCGGTATTCGAGAAGCAGCTTTACATTTAATTTGAAAAGGTGATGTAATAGAGGTGTGCGAATGTGTTCGTTCATTCAGATTTTGTGTCGGTAACAATGTTAGAGATAACACATCCTTAGCGTTAGTATTAGTTTAGTTAGCCCTACTAACATCGTTTATCAATATTATTACAATCAATTACCTACCTATGACAAATTTGAGAGAAGAATCTTGTAACAAATTAATAAATACGAAGGTAATAAGAACAGTTTTGGGAAAACTAAATTCCTGTATATGACAATACAATTAAATAGATGATAATAACTTAATAAGTAGGTATGTAAGTAGCTCTATCTTCATAATAAATAATGTTATAAGATATTGGTAAAAAGAAACCACGGATTGTTGAAACCAAGGCTAAACAAAATTTAGGTAAACCAGAAAAAGTAAGGAATCTTTATTTTTCTAATACAACATCTGGCATATATATTTTTAAGTACCTAGATACTTGAATGGCCAGATATAGATAATACGTATAAATTTTTAATATTATGTTATATTGATGTCGTACTACGACTACGACGACGATGAGGGACAGAGGGACGCGCGACGTGGAGAAAAAATGAGCCACAAAAAATATAAACACGTCAGCAGTGCGAGCGAGCACGCATGCGCGCGGGCGAGAGAGGCTACAACAACGTCGACACAGCTTTGCGAACGACGGAGATTGCGGGGGCCTGAGTGGCGCGGGGGGACTGTATATGTGCGCGCCGGGTTGAGGCCGGCTATACGAAACGAACGAACGACTCCTCAGTTGGATTTAAGAACATCGGACGGGCGGGCGTGTGTAGGATGGATCGCTAACGACACCAGCAGTTTTTTTCATTCCGTCTTCTAATAGTGTTTGTTTATTACCTTCCGGCACATTTTCCGTAAATCCTTCTCGACCGTGGTGCTTTATTATTTAATTTTGGCGTTTATTTTCTAACTTAAATTTAACGCTGTTCCGATTTCACGTCGAGAAGGCGGCCGCCACAAGTTTGAAAGCGGCTTTTCAAGAGTAGTACACCTACTCGTTGTAATTCTCAATATCGCTGTATCAACGCATCAAGCAATCAGGATGGTGAAGAAGGTTTCAGAAGAGAGTGTAGATAGCGGTGAGTTGGATTCTTTATTACTTTATGCGATGGATGCTCATTTAGCGCAAGTCACACACTACGATATTTTCAAACATCTGCCTGACCGGCTTTTTGTGCTTACTGCGTAGTTGGCTATGCATATTACCATAGTGGTTAATATGGTTTAGTAAAATCTTAAAACTGGCAAATGAGCAACCATTTCAGTTTAATTCCCCGTAGTAGTTAGTTAGTATTAGTCCATTAGAGCTTCGAATTTGAAATTGCTAATTAGAACTGGTTAGACACTTAGTTAGTGAACTCAGTTTCCAATCCATTTTCAGATACAGACCAGCGAAGTTCATTCACTTACAATATTTATATGAGAGTTATCGAAATTCTTATCGAATGTTTTGGTTTCAAAATGGTTCAAAATATTGAATGCTCTATAATGCACCTATGTTCTCTTAAATAATGGTTAAGCTATGGAACACTGTTGCTTATGAATAGTCCTTGCCTTTCATCATTTTGTTAAGATTTATCATCACATCATCAATAAACGCTTCATCATGGTCAATAAAATTGTAAACTTATTGCGTCATGTGCCGGTACCTATAACACACCTTTTGACACCATTCATATATTTAGCCTTTTGGTTAATTTGTTATGCTTATGACTTATCATTCTGTAATCAGCTGTTCATTTTCTTGATAATGATGGCAGTGGATACCATCGGTTGAGACTTGCACATGAATTTCAAGATTGATCATAAAATAAATTGCATTGTCCTCATAGAGGTATTGTAGTTAATAAATCCGTCATAAAGGTATTGATGTACTGCAAAACACTGACCACACTCAACGCATTGCAATTTAAACTTAGAAGTTTATGACCGCCAAGTGACGTGGATGCGATTGTTATTGCATTAGTTTGTTTATTTTCATTTTACTGTTTGCTCCTTCAAATAATGCCACTGCTTGAGCTAATCTCTATAACGGGATGATTGTGTTATGCAATGTTATTGTTCTGAGCTAAGAGAATAAACGTAAACTCTAATGTGATTTAGTTTGAAATGTCAAAGTTCACGTATACCGAGCGAGCGTTGACCGGTCAGACAGCACACTTATTTCACAATCTACAATTTCGCAACATTCGCTGAATTCGAGTCGTTATTATGTTTATGATATTGCTCAGGAACACATTCGGCAGTTTTATTACAACTAACGTGAATGATATAATCAAAGTATTTCCTGTTTTGATGACTTTTTAAAATATTTTTTTCTGGTTGTTGATACGTTGCATTTTTTGTTATGAAATTCTTTTAATTAGTTTTAGATCTGTATGGGTAATACTGCGCCCTAATTGCGTAACAGACTATCAATCGGAATCGGTTTAATTTTGACAGTTTAACAACATTCATTGCGTTATTTACGGTGTTGAGAAGATACATTTTTCGAACATATGAAGCAATGGGTTAGCAATTTTCTTCAAAATGATTCAGATTCCGATCGATACTAGTGTGTTACGCAATTAGGGTCATTTCATCGTTAATTTCAATTTGAAATATGTATCTCATGAAAGTTTAGCTTTTCATGTTCAATGTGTATAACTAACACAATATTTATGGTATGCTTCTCTTTAATTTTGTTATATTGTCCAAAATGTCGCGTGACATGGCATTTTGGAATGAACAGTCATTTCGGTGGCTGATGTCATTCAAAAGAAAATGTTAATTTGGACGATTTCAATTGTGATTGCTTTAGTTTGTAAATGTCTTAACTTGTAGTAGGTACCACCTACCTCTTCAGAATTACTTACTATGTTAAATAAATTGCTTTTTGTATAGCGTTGTTTGTTCTGTCTTTTACACTGATCGAACTAGCAAAATTAGAAGAAAAACCTTGCATACCTAGTATGGAATGCGTGTCAATAGCAAAATTATATTTGTGTGTGTATGTATTGAACGCCGCATTTTTGATTCTCCTCGCCTCTTCATACACCAGCTTTATTGGTTGTTATTGTTTCACTGTTTAAAAATTAAATTGGTAAGAATGCGTTTATAATTTCATGCAGTTTCATTACTCTCCACGATTTCAATTCAACATGGCCGCTGGAGCGCGTCGCCCCGCAGCGTTCATGGCCAAGGTCACCTACTAAAACAAAACTGCGCACTAGTGTTACTGAATTTATATAATAAGTATAGGTTCTTGGGAACTTTGTTTTGTAACAGTTGTTGCTAATGGGCATCTGTTTTAATTCATCATGCAAACAAAAGTTTGTATTTTGACTAACTTAATTATTTAATTCAAGTTTAAAAAAAGATAAGTGGTCATTGTCGTCAGGCCAGGCATTTCTTGATAGCTACAATGGAGTTGAAATCATTTAATTTTCACAAGTATAGATGAAAAAATTTAAACAATCATGGGCTGCAAATTTACAATCGGTGTTTGATTGGAATCAGTCAATCGTGTCCGTCGGCTGAGTAAAATAGAGTAACCTTGACCGTGACAGGTTTCACGCTTGTTCCGGTGCAATATCAAACTCCGCTCCCTTCACCTCGCCTGCATTCCCCCTTGCTCCTTTTGCGCATCGATTTGTCGCTAGTTGCATGGCTCCCTATACGAATTTGTGTCAGTATTCTCTCATTCGGGAGTTTCGGGACCCAACTCGCCCTCTTCAATTTTCTCTTTCATATCGCCGACTTCATTTAGCTTTACTATGACTCTGCAATTTAAATGGCGATTTCAATGTATCCTTTTATACCACAAGCAGCTTTCATGCGTGATTCAACGATGCCATTTACACCAATATTGTAAGCATCCTTTCGAATATTACCATTCTGGTTTAATATGAATATCTCGCCGCGTCGTTGTCCTCACCAAATATGGTTGTTTACAGACAAGACGTCATGTTGTTGTCAACGAGTGTTTCATTGACTATATCCATGTGTGTTATCATTAGATAGGGGGGCAAAATCAGTATTGAGTGAAAGTGGTTTGTTACGTACTGCAATAGCTATACATTGAAACGCCCTAGTTGAAGTTTCACCTAGATATTATCTCGTTCAGTTCAGTTGCAGTGCCAGGCCGAGTTGGCAGTTTATTCATCACCACTACTCTAACCGTCGACTTTGATCTTTAGTTATCATGATTATGACAGATTGGTCGACTGATTTAGAAATTACACGAACGGCATTTGCATTTGCAATGCTTGGTACCTAATTATAATATTGCGTTTATCGATATTCTCCAACTTTCAATCACGATCACGTCTTTGCGACAGTTTCTAAAATGTGCAAGTTTAGAAACTAAAAGTTGAACTCCTTTATGAAAGCAAGACTCAAGACTGCAAGACTCAAGACTGAAGTCTGGCATTAAGCTTAAAAGTATTCATCAAAAATAAGATCGAATGGAATTAGAATTTTAAAATAAACAAGCCTAAAAACTCAACAATGTCTATCAATGTCTGTTCAAAAAGCGTGTTACAGGCAAATTGCATATTTTATAGTGCATTTATTATTTGTTGCGATTAGAAAGCAACGATTTTGAATAGCTTAAGGATATAAAACAAAAGTATAATAGGCCTACAATCGGCAACTAGAGAGCGTATTCGTGGCCAAGCGTTTATGCCAGCCTACCAGATTAGAAAGTAGAAACTTACAACTGAGGGCAGAAATGTAGTGGTGACAATTTTGCTCCAGAATATATTTTTATCACTCTGACCTACTCGTATGTGTCTATTAGGAATTATTTGTCATTACTTTATTACTTAGTCTAATAATATATATAAATAAAAGAGAAGTCCTGGGGGCTTACTATGAGCTCTTATAGCAGGGCAGAAGTTGAACGTTTCCAGTGAGAGAGAGTGACGGTGCTATAGGTCGTATATAGCTCCGTCTCTCACTCTCACTGGAAACGTTCAACTTCTGCTCGGCTCTAAGAGCTCATAAGGCTCCTGAACTCCTCACCGACTGACGCATCAACGCCCAGCCCAAACCCTTGAACCTAGAAAGCTGAAATTTTGCACAGAGGTTTCCTTTATAATGTAGACAAGGAATAAGGAAGTATTTCCCGGTAATACGTTCCCGTGGGATGTTTTCTGATATCCACGCGGGCAAAGACGCGGGCAAAAGCTAGTAATTAATATGCTAACCACATGCATACATATCCATTGATTTGCATGATTGCTGGGTTAATTTGCGGAACAGTGTTTTGTATTTTAACGAGTCAGTGATTATTTAAAGTTTCTTTGCTTAGACTCGAATGTATTGAACAAATACAATTAATACTATTCTTGGACAAAGTTTGACAATACAATCGTTATAATTTTGATAGTCTTTTGTTTATTATTTGGGTCAACCTATTGTTTCACCTCGACCTCGCATACACGAGTAGCGAACTTTTAGGTGAGGCGATGTCGAAAATGGTTTAGAAGTTTAGGGGCAATGTTTGTGCCGTGTTTTAGATGTATTTGTGATGTGAGGCTGCCATTGCTGAGACGTTTTACGTAACGAGCCTCACTGCGAAGCAAGTGCTTTTCCACGTGGAGCCACGCGGTCCGAGTAGTCACGCGACGAACATGCGATACCATAAGACAAGTGTACAATTACTTTGCGGCAATAGGAAATAGAATCTGTTACAATAATTGAATTGAATGCTTCTATTGAGAAGACATTCAGCATCCGTTTCAGTAGCGGTTCTCTGACATAACGTATTCATTTTGGACTGATCCTTCGTGCGGACGAATGTTTTAGTTTGATTATTTTGAAAACTTGTTTTCGTTTTTGATAAAAGTCCAAGGCAACACGTGGGTAGCGTTATTATCTCATTGTATTTGAGTTTGAGTCAATGAGTCAGTCACTCTCGGTTTTAGTATCGGGAAGGCTTCCTTGTTGTGGTGCCTAGCGTGATGTTTGTATACATACAAAGTTTTGTTTAACAATATTCATGAACGGACGTACAGTAGTTGCTTTGTACGCTTATTCCTGTGGAAATTTAGAACAATTCAGTATATATACAGGAAGTTTCTATGTCGAAACGGGTGATTGTATGCGTGGGCGTGCCTCGGGCCCGATTGTTACAGTCGTACGGTTATTGCGCATTCGGCTTGTTGTCGTGCGGCACTTGTTGAGGTCATCGCGTGCAATAATTAATTCTTAAGTTTCATTTTTATAATACATGAGTTATGACGAATAGACAGAATGAACACGCAAAGCGAACGCAATATTCAACCATTTAAATACTGAGCGTGCATTCAAATCAATGCTGCAGTCGAACGAGAAAGATAAAATCGAACAAAAAAAATGACCACCTAGGTATACGGATCGCGTAGGCACCGATTGATTCTCATTCCTCTGTCGTATCCACATCACCATTCAATGAAGTTTATCTTGTTGTTTGTTCTCGTAGAGTAGTTTATATACCTACCTACCTCTAGGAAATTATGTTTGCTCAAATTTGGACAAAAAATTTGGCATTAACATACCAAAATCAGATCGTGACTCTCGCAACAAGCCAAGTAGGCTTCTTCACCGACAAGCCGAGAATCTAGTTGGCTATAAGTGCTAGTGTGCTAGTGGCTATAGTATGCGGTGTTCATTTATAAGTTTATCAGCTTACAACAAAGTTTGGAACAACTATTAGGTCGTTTCTTCTAGTAGATGCAACTTGGCTAGTTTTTACGCCAAGAGGCCGAGTGATCGCGTAACGTGGGCGCGTACGCACAGCGCTGGGTGCGGCCATGTAGGTCGTTGAACCGGCTTTGTTTGCCAGCTCAGCTTGCACAGTCACGTCTCACGTCGGAATTATATTATCGATGACAGCCGTCACATTTGCCCTGATAGGACACAATTTTGTTCCGGGTTCGCTTGAAATCTTTGACGATCCGCCAAAATTTTCTATTTTGTATTCTCGTTTTGTCGTCTAGAAATGTTAAACAGGCAATTATTTAACGAATTGCGAACTGTAAACCCAAACAGGCTTGTAACAATTTATAGCTGGCACCAAAAGTAAAGTGAGAGTAGTCCCTGTGGCGACTGGCGACGACGCGACGACTCAAGTTATTGTAGTAACGCGGCCTACCTACGTAATGTTCCGCGTTGTTCATACATTAAACAAGGGATGTCGCCATAACTCGCTAATGTAGTCATCGTCGAAACATAGCGTAGTGTACACTTGTTGTAGCTTTGTGGGAGATCGTTTAAGTGACAACAGACTGTCTTCAAGTCACAAAAACTGGAATAAGTTTGTTTCATTTAATACAGTGTCAACCGAGGATTTTTTACAATGAGTAGCGTAAAAAATTAATTCAAATGTTCCTACTTACTATAACAAAAAACCATTTACACCGCTAGATTGAAAAAAGAATCAATGAAAGAAAAACATACAGAAGAACTGTTACTTAACCTATAGACATAACTGAGAAAGAACCAGCATTGAATTCCGCATTCCGCTATGTAGATGTTTTACTAGTGCAAAGACACGTAAGCAAAGGAAACTAGCATCTGTGATTTTTTAGATTGTAAGACCCCAAAACCTGGCAGAAGGGTGTTATGTTAAGAATTGTTGATTTTCAATTGTTTTTTTCGTTTATCTCCAGGTGTGGGCCGCTGCAGCAGCCAGTCGGGCAGTGAGCGCGAATCGGATGAGAGCCCCCGATGCAATGAGCCGTCAGCTCCCGTAGCCATTCCCGACAGTGAGGATCTGCAGAGGCGTAAGGAAGAGGCACGCAGGAAGCGCCGCAGAAAGAAGCGCTCCGGGAGCTCAGTCGTCACATCATGTTTCCAAGGTAAGGAACAAATATTGGCGAAAGTCTTATCTTGGAAGTATGCATATTGGTTCAGTTTATGCTGCCTTGATTTTTCCAGATAACAAATTCTTAAAAATTGAAGTACTTTTTCAATTTCCCGATGAGTCTTTTCTATCCGACCAATGTTGCTGTTGATGATAATATTTCTAATGATCGTCGTATCTTTGTCAATAGACCTCTACAAGCTAACAGGGGAGGTTTTAGGCGAGGGCGCGTACGCTTCGGTACAGACGTGCGTTAACATCTACACAGGCCAGGAATACGCAGTGAAGATCATCGACAAAGTGCCGGGGCACGCCCGCGCCAGGGTGTTCCGCGAGGTGGAGACATTCCACTACTGCCAGGGACACCCGAACATAATCCAGCTCATTGAATTTTTTGAGGACACCGACAAGTTCTATCTTGTCTTCGAGAAGGTGAGAATCATTTTACTCCTCATGGTCATGACAGTTAGTCTTTCAACCAATCCCAACGCAACGTAGTGTAGTCCTCAACCGTTTCTTGATTGTAATTTCACTGTGTGCTCTCCGCCTTCCTATAAAAACATGGTCCTACTTTCATCTATTTGTCCTTTTCCCATTTTTGTTTTTTGGATTACTTTGTCTTTGACGTCCACTTTTCTCTAAGAATTTGTTTGATGTTGGATTGCTTTTCCCTCTTTTTGTTGTTGTCAGTTATCACTTAATGGAGTAGTTTTTGTGTTACTCTTTTATGGTCTATGATATTATTCATAACAAACACTTTCTTCGACTTTTGTAAACTGTTTAACTGTTTTACATTGAGAACATCCAATTCTAAGGAATTTATTTACTGAAAGTTCTTTTTTGTTGGAATTGAATGAAAAACGATTGTACTCGCGTTATTAACATTAAAGAAAGTCGATAGGTCTTCCGATTATAATTATGGTAGTAAATAAATAAAAGTGACGCATGTTGAAGTAATTTATAGGTATCGAGTTGTACTCGTACATTACTCACACTACCGCGGTAGACGACGTGTGGGAGTTTGTCTCGTTTCGTAATTACATCATTATTACGATGGAAGGTTCTAGAATAGTGGTCATCTTTATCTTTATTATTGATATTTGTATCAACAACAACGTCTTTGTTATAATTTAGTCCTGCAGCGATAAAAAAATCAGTCGCGTATAACCTTTTTACACTGAAAATGTTGTTATATAGGTACAGGTATGATTATGCGCGTAATCTACCAAATCTTTTCAAGCCTTTTGTTTGTTGTTTCCATTTGTGTTGAAAATTTTGTAGATACTTACGATCTTTTATACCTAAACTCCGCCATTACATCACAACAATCAATGTTACTCTTTTGAATCTTATTTTCCTAAATAATGAATTTAATGAAACATGATTATGCTTTTCCTGATTACCATGACTTTTTGTCTTAACAATTTGTAGGCGTGAATAATTGTAACGCATTTCACAATGACTCAGCCAGCACATGTGGTTCACCATATTTTAACAATAAAATTTAAACAAGCTGTTTTGTCATATGGAAAATATTTGCTGTGAAATGGACGGAATGTTCGAACACCCATATACCTACTTAAATAAAAAAATACTGTTTCAATTTATCGAAGTGTTATTGCAATGTGCTCGAAGTGTACTAATGTTTATTATTATACTAAGTTAATTAAAGGACACAAGGAAAGTGTGAACAGTAGTCATAGATAATAAATAAACACTGCACTGTTATTATTATTTCCGCGATAATAAAACATTTTGAAAGGGTTTTAGTCTGTATAAATTTCTGTCGAGCATTCGTATAGGCACTTTAATTTTTTTCATCAACTAATAATTCCATTGTTCGGTTTCATCCAGAACCTAAACAAAAAAAACGCCATGACCCCCCCATGAACTTTGTTTTCTTATTGACATTATAGCTTAGAAAATTACATCACTTATCGTCAGTTCCTCGACTTGCAATTGCATCTACAATTTTAGTTATGAAATCATGAGAACTGTTGGAAGAAGTTTATCAATATTGTGGTTATTATGGAATTACTGCTGGAAAGGATCCTATCTAAGCTGAAATAGCTTATTTAGTTTTATATCGTTAGTAATAATAATTTACTTGGCCACCAAGTAGATAGCAACAGTTTAATTTCCAAATTGGTGATCTGCCGGCAAATAATATAGCCTGTTGCGAGTGATATCTGATATGGCACTGTTTACAGCCGTATCACAGAATAAATAATAGTACTAACGCCGTATCTTGTTGTGTCTGTTCCTGTGTACCTACAATATTATTCAATGATAAACTTCTGAACCCACTTATTTTGAGCAATTTATAATCTAAAATTATCTAACTGGCAATGTTAAAGAATCTTAGGTTATCGTCTTTTAGATTGAACCTCATCCATTTCAGTCGTCCCTTCCTGGTTCCTCTCCTATGTTTTGATCTTGCGATCTGAATTTTTATACTATCAAGAAATCTAGAATTATGAACAACAAAAAGTTTACACTCTATTCTCAGACCAAATAAAAAACTCAGACATATTAGCGCTGCAGTGAAGCATGCTCAAAACTACACCTCGCTCAACTGCACACACGCACACATTTACACCAAACCACAACAGTAACTCTAAACTACACCTCACTGTTGCTCGGTTCCTATAAACAAAAACGAATCGTTTTGCTTACCAATGTTAGCTTTTTTTGTTGCCAAACTGGGCATATAAATTGATTCAAGCAAAGTTTTACATGTGATAGCTACTTACATATGGGAGGGTCTACTAGAGGTCTTTGCATCATAATTGGTAAAGTTACAAGATTTTAACCAATAACGGTCCAAAAATTGTAGGAATCGGTCATAAGTGCACACATGTTTACGAAACCCGAAACGTGAAACATCACGCTATTGACAGCACTATATGTCTTGGTTTTTTATTTAGTGTGAGCCTATATTAAATAACTGTCTTGTTTCTTATCGTATATCACCTTCAATACGGTAGCATTGGCAACATGGTAATGTTCTATTTCAAGTGCCATTGTGTTTGTGTTTCTACAATAATGTATCATCGATTGTTCCAGATCAACGGCGGTCAACTTCTGTCTCGCATACAGGAGCACCATTACTTCTCAGAGCCGCAAGCAGCAGAGATCGTGCGTGAGATAGCGAACGCCTTACATTTCCTCCACGCTAAAGGTGTCGCACATCGCGATCTCAAGCCAGAGAACATATTATGTGTTCACCGCGACAGGCTCTGCCCAGTGAAGATATGCGACTTTGATCTTGGAAGTGGAATAAGTTTCACTTCGAGCCTCGCAAGCCCGCTGGCGACGCCGCAGCTTATGACGCCAGTGAGTTTCTTTTTAATACTTTAATAATGGTCCTAATATCTTACCTTGGGGTACTCCTTTGTTTGTGTTTTGTGAAGATTCACTAGATGATTTTATCAAAAAGAGTTATTACTAAAATATTCTTTGTTAGATTAATTAGCGTGTATGACGATGTATGAACGTTGACGAGGCAAAAGGAGTATATAAGCATCGTAGCAGGTGGTGTTCTGTAGTTTCGGCGGCCTACCCCCATGGGAAGAAGGCGTGAGTTCATGTATGTATGTATTAACCTTGACAGAATTATCTTGTACCTAGTACGATAAATATTCATATTTTACACAACAAAGAATATAGTGTAATTTTTTAAGGGTTTTAGATACATCATTTTCGACCTCGACACGTAATAGGGTAAGCTCGTACGATCTGTAATCCCCAACTGAGCTAAGCGGTGTTACAGTTCTTATAGAAATATAGACAGTAGTTTATATCACGGTTCATTTGTTAATTTTAACTTGGCAGTCCAGCATTAATTATCTATAACTTTATTATTATTAGCAGTATCTAGTCACGTTTCTATCTTTTATCGCTCATTATTCTTCTCAATCAGTAGTTTCAACATATAACTTACCTAATTGCTACCAGTATTGTGCATCTTCGATACGCTGATGTTACCAATAATAATTATTGGTAACATCAGCGTATCGAAGATGCTGAGACTGTAATTATTACAGTATGTTCTATCACCCTTAGCAATTGCGCTATCTCTGACGCGTTATATTTCTTTGTTTTCAACTTAGGACGTAGTGATAAATTAACACCAAAAATACTGATAAAATCTTATATATTTAACAATAAACAGTGCCTACAAGTAATATTTTTGGCCACTAGTGCAAATTGATACTGATAATTATTCTGACATATCTGTTGATGATAGAAGCTGTTTTTAAGCTATACAAGGGCGGTGCAAATAGTGACGTCATATAAAAAATCAGATTCCTCATGGCCCAGGGTTATCCGAAAATACCCCATGTATGTTTCTCGATTCTTAATAGTTTTCGAGTTACTTTATTTTTTTAAATTTCTTGAAATTTTTTGAGAACCGCTTTAAAAAAATCTAACTTAATATTCACACGGCTTTTTCACATTATTTTTTTGCAATTTTCACTGTCATGGAATATTCTTTCAGACATAAAATAATCATAATCCTATACAAACATTTTGAATTTTTGATCGAAAAGGGTTTACGTACGAGTGATACAGAGTCGAATATTTCTACTTCAAATATAGTCTTTTTAAATATCTACTATTTAC
Organism: Cosmia trapezina; assembly: GCA_905163495.3. Classification (NCBI taxonomy): domain Eukaryota; kingdom Metazoa; phylum Arthropoda; class Insecta; order Lepidoptera; family Noctuidae; genus Cosmia; species Cosmia trapezina. The sequence continues at coordinate 7,468,080 of LR991020.1, forward strand.
CTGGTTTCTAAATAATTTCAACAACTTTTTTGTGATATTGTGCAGGATTCCGCTTAGGTTTTTGAAATGATTTAGGAACCTGGTAGTATTTTTTTATAACGTCACAATTTGGACCACCTATAAAGAAACCAAAATTGACAATGGAGTTTGGATTAGTGCAGATAATACTGACCAAAGCCCGGATGTAGTGACAAAAGACCACAATAAAAAGCAAGAAGATAATAAAAATCCATTAAAAGATTAATACTAATAAACGTTGTTGTTTACCAAATAATTAATCCGATATAGTCCGAGAACATGACAATTATAAGATTAATTGTATGTCTGGTACCTATAAAAATGAATTGATCAAATCTATGAATCATCCCTGTAGCAGAGGGTACCTATTGTTACAAGTAAAACAATAACAAAAGCATTCGAGAAATGCTTTTAACATAAAATTTCTTGGTTTTATGTTAATTTCATACCGAATCTAAATCACAAGATATGGAAAAATTTCAATAGCAAATTATTGTTGACTATTCCTTCAAATGATCTATGTGGAAGTTGAAAAGATATAATATTATAATCTAAATTCTGAGTAATCGGACCTAGCCTCCAGATACCTGATCAGTATTATTTGTATAAGAATAACTCTGAATGGTTTATTGAGTCATTGAAAATCGTTACTACCTAATAGGTGGTGATTAACAGTCATGTTTATGGTCGTCCAGAACTTTACTCTTTTAAAATCTGTTGATCCTCAGTCGCATTATTATCTTAGTCCATACCTATTCCGATATCTTGAGGTTTGTCCGATATATTAGGACTGGAGGAGCATATTAAGAAATAACGTTTATTAGTTTCATTAATTCATACATAGTCTTCATAAATGATCCAATAGGTTTTTAGGTCAGGTATTTTACGATGTGTCCTAGAGATCATCTCTAGAACTGTAAATGCTTACAATTCCCCAATCTTTGATTATCACCACCAAGAACCTCAAAGTAAACATCCTCTCCTTTGTCATAGGTGGGCAGCGCAGAATTCATGGCACCAGAAGTGGTGTCCCTATTTGCGGGCTCAGCAGCGAATCACTACGACAAGAGATGTGACCTGTGGTCACTCGGAGTGATCGCGTACATCTTGTTGTGCGGCTACCCGCCCTTCAGAGCCGACTGTGGCTCCGACTGCGGCTGGGAACGCGGCGAGAATTGCCGCGCGTGCCAGGAGCTGCTCTTTAATACTATACAGGTATGTTTTATTTAATTTTCCCCTTTGTGTTATAGATTCTTCATGGTCAATTTTTAAGGCATCTACAACACTTTTACCTTGGATAGCTGCAACAATAGGTCTCAATATTATGAAATAGTAAATCTTCATCCCATCAGAAAGAGAGGGCGGGATTTTCTGGATTCCTTCAGTAAAGATTGGTCCTTGTATCTTTACATAGAGAGAAGTGGAAGTAGATTAGGAAGACGTCTGAGTAGGACAATACGGAATTTAATTAAATAATAACGTGATCCTTTTTTTTTCGTTGTAAGATTTCTTCATTAAATTGGAACAAGTTATACTAACAAGACGTTTCATTACCAACAGGAGGGACGCTACACGTTCCCCGAAGAGGAGTGGGCGGACATATCCAGCGACGCGAAGGATCTGATCCGTCAATTGTTAGTGCGTGAGGCGTCGCACCGTCTGTCTGCCGAGCGAGTGCTCACACACCCGTGGTTGCGTCGCGCCGATCCGCTGGCTCATCACCCGCAGCTGCAGACTTCTATTAATATTAAACGGTGAGTTGGACCTGATGCTAAGGCCCACTTGCACCATTGATCACTATCATCATTCTGTCTCTAGCATCTTCAAACTATGGACAGAAACAAAGTTTTAAATTTGAAAGGACAATGTTTTTAAATTTGTTCAGCGCTAAACGTATTTAGTGATTCGTGATGCAAGGTCTTAAGAGTGAAGGAATGAGCGAGGAATGTTCAGTCCATTGGGTTAGCTTAGGAGGGGTAGCTAGCTTGAAGATTCCGAAGGAATCGTGGATTTTTCTGGTATGAAAAGTATCCTATGTTGCTCGGGAGTAGTATAACTTTCTATCAGTGAAATCATTTTTGGAATCGGATCAGTGTTTCTAGAGATTACCTGTGACAAACATACGAACTAGAATATAGATTGGTCGTAAGAGACTGAGACGGTTTACTGCTGACTCCAAACTCAAAGCATTTATTTCAGTTAAACCAATTACAGGCACATTTGAACTGTCAAAGAGTCGGTCAGTCAGTCAGAAAGTTGAAGTTAGATCCTCCAGTAGAACATGATGAATTTGAATAGAAGAAGAGCTTCCTTTAAGGATTATAATAACGTTCGTTTTCTATTGTTTTACAGCAATATGTCCGCGCGCAACTTGTCGAACTTCGCGGAGTCTGCGATGGCGGTAAACCGGGTGATCCAGCAGCACTTCTCCATGAACTACTCGTACATGGACCCGCCGGCGCGCACGCTGCGCTCCAGCAAGTCGCACCAGCCGGCTGGGCGCATCCTGGAGGCAGCCGCGCTGGAGCTGTGCTGCGCGCCGCTGGGGCTCAGCCCACCCGGCGACTCCGAGCTGCTTCGCCGCCGCCACCTCGCCGCCGACGTCGCCGTGCACTAGCGAAGTAGCCACCGTGACGTCACGCCACTCGCCAGCCCGCCCCTCCAGTGATAGCTGTAACTGATAGCACCGCCCCGCGACGCGGCGGATTTATTTGAGCCTTTTAAAGATATATTTTTATGAGTAAACAAACGACTGAGTAGATTTATCGATATGTAGAGTATTCGTGAGTTTATGTTGAGGCGCGGCGCCTGCGCCGGATGACCGGCGACGGTCGATAAAAATCGTATTATACCGAGATAGTTCCGCCGATCTGCGTACTTTACGTCTTGTGTCGATTACGGGGATGAATAAACTGTTTGTTTTGGATTTATAAAATCCGCGTTTCGAAATTTGAGCTTATGTATTCGTGTAATCGCCTTTAGTTTGTGGCCTATCCTTTGCAATAAAAATAGAAATTATGTAATTTTTCGATGGCGTTTTTGGATACTAGTCTGTTTATGTGATTGTTTTTTGCATTTTTACCAACGATGGAAAACCACATCTCATTAATTAAGATTGAATCAACCTAATATTTATAAGAGAGTTAAGGGCAATATGTGACATTATTCCGAGAGGTGCAAGTGTATTGTAGTAGCTCGTTAATACTTTTGATCGTTACATAAATACTTTATGATAATTAAGAGTAAATTTACTTCGTGATGTCCGTTGATGGAGGGGCACTTGTGAACTGAACTGAATGAAATGTCATATATGACTCGAGCTGTGTTGGTACATATGTTAAGTGTTGCATGGGGTTCCATGGAGCTGCCATACCTTTGTGATCAGTTTGAATACTTTTATATTGCTGAAAGAATGAAATGTTGAAATAATGTTAAGAGTAGACCTGCTAGACTGTAATACTGCGTACAATGTTGATTGGAGAAAGATTCAATAAAGCACACTTTATTGGCCGTTATCCTTTACAATACACAAATTTCATTATATTTTTAAATGTAAATTTAAATTCTATTTCTATTATTGTGGTTCGGTGGCTTTATCCAATCAATTCTAAACTTTAACTTACGCAAAATATAATTTGTTAAAATTTTGTTTTCGACTAAATCATCGATTTGATTTTATCATTGAAATACAGATGTTTGAATTTTTATATGGTCTATTTATTTATTGTTGCTTTGTTTTAAAAGCTTTATTGAAAGATTTAAAGCCTTTTAAGCAGTAAGTAAGTACCTAAGTACATGAAGAATATGTCTGAAACAATAATAAAGTACTTAATTGATTTTATCTATTTCTTTTACTTGATAGCTATGACCTATACATATACATTTTTTATGTGTGGCTGACATTGGCTTGGCCAGTGTGGCTGACACTGGCTTGGCCACCATCAGGGATTTTACTTTTGATAGCACAAAGATTTAGTCGAAATTTGTCGCCAAATATCAGAATTTGTCGGTCACTGGTCCAAAAGTTATAAGGGGTCATTGGTGGGTATGGCTGACACTGGCTTGGCCACCATCAGGGATTTTACTTTTGATAACACAAAGATTTAGTCGTTAATTAGTCGAAATTTGTCGCCAAATATCAGAATTTGTCGGTCACTTGTTCAAAAGTTATAAGGGGTCATTGGTGGCCGATCTGGAGAGAGTCTCCCCAGCTTGGCCACCTTTATATCTCAAAAACTAGGGCACCTAGCGAAGATCTGTTTTCTCCCAGATTTAGTCGCTAAATAGTCGAAATTAGTCGCCAAGTCACAGATTTAGTCGGGTCTTAGTTTAGAAGATATAATGAGTTCAATTTTTAAGTATAGACCAAGAGCTAGATCAAAGATTTTATCGTAAACTCTTCAATCTAGCTCTTGAACTATAGTGCCTTGGTTTAATTTAATAGGTAAATGATGTGTTTATTTTGGATCACGGCTTCAGAGACGCTCTACCTGATTTTGAAACATGCGGTTATGAGTGTGCGTTACCGCAGCCAGAAAATGTCGAAAATCGTCATTTGAATTTTATAGATAATTAGTTCCTCGGCTTCTGTAATTGTACCATCGATTTTTAAATTTGTACCTCTAATAGTTTTTTAGTTATTTGACAAAAACAGTTCTGGCTGGCGTAACGTTACCGTAGCCAGAAGTTTTGTTTATTAATGGGTATATTGAAATAAATTTTAGCCAAATATTTAGTTCCTCAGACGAGGTAAATGTACCAACTTAATTTGTATTTGTATCTGTTATGGTTGCGAAGATATTCAAGATCCTGCTGCGGTAACGTTTACGTGTTTGCTGGATCTCTGAAACGGATAAACGCACTTTTATAGTATTTTGCACACGACTTCTTATGAGTTAGCTTGAATTTGTTCCTCATTAATAAAACAAAAAAATTGCACCGTTAAGGAGTTATTTAGGTAAATAGAAATATGCTTTAATCGATCCTAGCACTTCGAATAGAAGCTCTAAAGACTTACTTGCAATGTTATGTTATAGCTTATAACTGCCTTCAAATGTACCTGAAGTTTAATTTATTATCCTGTAAGCAATTAATAAATTATGATGAAATTTAAATTTACTTCGGGACATGATGCGCAGCGGTTTTTTAAACCACCGTTTAACCGAGAATCTTGTAGATTTACGAAGTGAAAGTTATATCAATAATTAGTTCTTTTATTCAATTTTATGCCTGTACATTTTCAACGTAATCCACTCAATAATTAACGAGATAATCGAAAAATAGTCACTATGGTGTGTGTGACCGCGGTAACCCGGCCAAGTTTCGATGGTTACAGAAAAGCGGGCGTTTAATACATTATGCTAACCTTCTGAAATTTATAGGATAGTGAGGTGTGGTTTGGTACATACGCGTACACAAGTGTTAAATAAAAACATGTTTATTTGAGTAAGTATTTTTACTTATAAGTAAAATAATCATTTAAAAAAAAAATGCGTAGGTTTGTTTAGATAATAAGGTATATAGGTTCTCAGATCAACCTTTACTCAACATAATTATCGTTCAGGGTCAAAATATACAATTCTCAAAATGTCCAACGGTGTCAAAATGTCCAAATCCCATGTCCAATTCCCAAAATGTCCAACTCCAAAAATGTCCAAGCTTTGATAATGGTGTGACTGAAAGTGTCATGGCCACCATCAGGGATTTTAATTTTGACAACATGAAAAATTAGTCGCTAATTGTGTGACTGACACTGGCATGCATGGCCACCATCGGGGATTTTAATTTTGACGACATGAAAAATTTGTCGCTAATTGTGTGACTGACAGTGGCATGGCCACATTGGCCACCATCAGGGATTTTAATTTTGACAACATGAAAAATTTGTCGCTAATTGTGTGACTGACACTGGCATGGCCACTGTATCTTAAATTACGTTTATAAAATTAATCCACACGCACTCAAGAGGTTTTTCAACGTATGTTTCTGGCCGCTTCAAGCATTGACTATTGGCATTTGGCGTTCTGCTCCGGAAGCTTAAAGATAAACATCTCCTTTAAAATATTATTCTTCGTCCGGGAAATCAGTGACTTGCGTCTAAAAACTTACCCGACTGCTGTCAAGCCCAAAAGGAGGGTTATTGAATACAACCATTATAAATAACGAAGCGACTCAATAATCTATTCATCTTCCTAAACATTCTACTTACACGTTCACTTAACCAAATCCAATAAGAAAACAAACATTAGTATCCTCTGAGTGTGTTAGTGTGTTTTTCTATTCGGTCTGTATTTTTTATCTTTTAGTAATAATATAGTTTAAAATCTAACTCTTTAGCCTCTTTTATTTCTCTAGGCAAGTAGATTTGTTACAGTTTGGCATAGTAGTTTAGTCTACGACTATCATGCCCCGGCGCTTCACAATATTTAAAAATCCCATCCAAAGCAAAAAAACACTCTGCGTATTTCTGGACGAACCTGTTAACTTCATTTTGTTTTAAGTACATTTCATGAACAACAAAGATTTCTTAATTAGGGGGGTAAAAATTAACATTGGGAGGGAGTCCCGTCTCGGACAAGGAGCTTCGTATGATTGAGATAGAAATTCACTTACAGGTAAGTTCGTTTAATTTCATAATTTAAACTCTCTCCTTGTCCGAGACGATTTAACAGAGTAGATGTTTAAAGTTATGTTGTGAATGAAAGGCTGTTGTAATCGAAAAACATTATTATTTGGGATTACAAAACCATTATAAGTATCTTAAGGAATTAACACATGGTATTTAGGTACTAGGTTCTATTTACAGTACTGCAAACAGCATTAATAAAAGCTAGGGGGTCTTCTGTTACTGGTCGATTATAAACCTAGCGAAGGTTGAGGATGTCCCTGACCATCCTGCCGTCTTTCTAATTAGATCTATGCTGAGACCAGCCCTACTTGCTGCTGAAGTAGAAGCATGTCTAGTGCTGTGCGCGGTAAATATACAGGGTGTAATTTTAATCACCGTTATCCTCTTAAGGGGTCATTGAGTACAATGACCCCTTAAGAGGATAACGGTGATTAAAATTACACCCAGTAGAAGTATCTATACCCGCCTCACTCAATGTAATTTTTATCCATCTACTTAGAGCAAGAGAAGAGGCACTATGGTATGGTTTTTTTGTATGTAATTATTAAGTTATCTATTTCTTTTCTAATATTTTTTGTAACATTTAAATAAGACCTTATTGTGTGTACAGGGCAAATTTCTAATTTACTATTATAGCATTTTAAATGTAAACAGGGTTGAAGTGAACTTTTGCAAATAGATGTGCTGCTTCGTTGCCACTAGTTCCATTATTTGTTCCATGATGGAACTAGTGATAATTATTTATTGCCACTAGTTCAATTTTGAATAAATCTGAAAATAATGGAACTAGTGGTGAATTTTTTATCACTAGTTCCATCATGGAACTTGTGAAATTTTTTAAGGGTAAAACACTAGAGGTAAAAAAAACACTTAAAACGATAATGAGGTCAAAATGAAAATACAAGATGGCTGCTAAAATTTCCTAATTTTTCGCCATGGGTGTCGTTTCTATGGTTTTAGAGGGTGCTGAAAACGATACTGGTGTTAAATAAGAATAAGAATAAGAATAATTTATTGTATAATAAGTTACATTTGTTGTGTTGTACTCACACTAGGATTCCCTGTGTCGTGAGATCCAGGCTCCTTCGTTCCGTTAACATCTGTTGCTACTCGTATACATGAAATAGGTTTGAAAATTTTACAATAAATTTCTTAATTTCAAAGTTACAAAAGAAAACTAATGCTAATACACAAAGAAAAATAGTAAATAACCAAATATGTATGTATGTGGTGTGGGGGTGTGTTGGTGTGTGTATGTGGGATATGGTGTGTGATATAGAAAATTCAAGATGGCGTCTGCGAAAATTAGGTATGTTTTTGTTTTAAATAATACGTGAGAAGGAACTTCTTTGCTGACGGGAGTAAAACATGAATGTCAATAAGGTCTAAATTCGCTTGACACCCTAGAAATGATGTGCATAAAGATCTAGACACTTTCTCAGGTGTCAAGCGAATTTAGACCTTATTGACATTCATGTTTTTTTGTTAAATTCAGCTTCCAGATCATTTATCGAGTATCCTGGAGCAAAAAAATAAAGGGGTTGTAAAATGCCAATAAGGTCGAAATTAGCTTGAGACCTTAGAAATTATGTGCATAATGATCTAGACACTTTCTATGGTGTCAAACGAATTGAGACCTTATTGACATTCATGTTTTTTTGTTAAATTCAGCTTCCAGATCATTTACCGAGTATCCTGGAGCAAAAAAACAAAGGGATTATATAATGTTACATGCGTTTATCAATCAACCAATCAGAGGCCATGCTCAAAGCTTAGTTGGTGTTTTTTGTATATATGCGGCCCGGCCAAGTAACAGACGGGTAGCTAGTTTCTTTACTCCCGTCAGCAAAGAAGTTCCTTCTCACGTATTATTTAAAACAAAAACATACCTAATTTTCGCAGCCACCATCTTGAATTTTCTATTTGACATCAGTATCGTTTTCAACACCCTCTAAAACCATGGAAACGACACCCATGACGAAAAATTAGGAAATTTTAGCAGCCGCCATCTTGGATTTTCATTTTGCCATCAGTATCGTTTTCAGCACCTTCTAAAACCATGGAAACGACACCCATGACGAAAAATTAGGACATTTTAGCAGCCGCCATCTTGGATTTTCATTTTGACATCAGTATCGTTTTCAGAACCTTCTAAAACCATGGAAACGACACCCATGACGAAAAATTAGGACATTTTAGCAGCCGCCATCTTGGATTTTCATTTTGACATCAGTATTGTTTTCAGCACCTTCTAAAACCATGGAAACGATACCCATGACGAAAAATTAGGAAATTTTCGCAGCCGCCATCTTGGATTTTCATATTGACATCAGTATCGTTTTCAGCACCCTCTAAAACAGGGATTCCCAAAGTGGTCGATATCGACCCCTTGGGTTGAAAAAGGGTATAAATGTACCTAGGTACCTCACTACGGGTAAGATAAGAGGATTATTGTAAGTACTAGCTTTTGCCCGCGGCTTCGCCCGCGTGGATGATGGAAAGTATTCCATGGGAACGTAGTACGTTCGGACGGCCCTATGCTCTCTACATGTATACGTTCACCGTACTTACATGTGGAGAACATAAAGCCGTCCGATATAACTGTGCAAACTCAAATCCTTACGATATATCGTTGCCGTGTATGGTGGCCTTAAAGCTTCTAGTCGGCATGATTTTTCACGACATCTTCAACAATCATCGTCATATTTCAGCCAATTTAGACAAAAACTTAATGAATATACACTGAATCACTCTGTCCATTGCTGAAAACGTGAAAACCGTATAAAAATACGTTCAATAGTTTTTGAGTTTATCTCATTCAAACAGACAGACAGACGCGTCGTGGGGGGGACTTTGTTTAGTTAAAATTTACTATGCCAGTCACGTTCTAATTTAAAAAAAACTTTAGACCGAGTATCCACTTGTTCAAAAGTTATTTCTTGTAAGTAATAATTTCTAACGAAATCCGTGCATTTTTTTGTATTTTAAAATCAACCCCTATTTTTCTAATTTTATTTCCTACCAAAAGCATAAATTTCAATTTTCATACTTATCACTAATAATGCTGGGTTTCCCATACAAACTTTCATCCCCTATGTCACCCCCTGTAGGATTATTTTTGAGGCAAAAAGTAGCCTTCGCCAGGATGCCATGTCAGCCTTGCCAAATTTTTTCAAGATCCGTTCAGTGGTTTAGGCGTGAAAAGGTAACAGACAGACAGACAGATAGACGTACTTTCAAATTTATAATATTAATATAGATTCATAAAGACTAGTCTGTACTTACGTGCTGAGATAGGTACCTACATAAATAAATAAAACTATTGAATTTAAAGTTCATTATTATTTATTAGGTAGAAGGTTATATTTTTCACTCAAAACATAATGTACGCGTCTGTACCAAAATTATAAGACTATTATACTGTAAATTTCAGAAGGTTAGCATAATGTATTAAACGGCCGCTTTTCTGTAACCATCGAAACTTGGCCGGGTTACCGCGGTCACACACACCATAGTGACTATTTTTCGATTATCTCGTTAATTATTGAGTGGATTACGTTGAAAATGTACAGGCATAAAATTGAATAAAAGTACTAATTATTGATATAACTTTCATTTCGTAAATCTACAAGAATCTCGGTTAAACGGTGGTTTAAAAACCCGCTGCGCATCATGTCCCGAAGTTAAATTTCATCATAATTTATTAATTGCTTACAGGATAATAAATTAAACTTCAGCTACATTTGAAGGCAGTTATAAGCTATAACATAACGTTGCAAGTAAGTCTTTAGAGCTTCTATTCGAAGTGCTAGGATCGATTAAAGCATATTTCTATTTACCTAAATAACTCCTTAACGGTGCAATTTTTTTGTTTTATTAATGAGGAACAAATTCAAGCTAACTCATAAGAAGTCGTGTGCAAAATACTATAAAAGTGCGCTTATCCGTTTCAGAGATCCAGCAAACACGTAAACGTTACCGCAGCAGGATCTTGAATATCTTCGCAACCATAACAGATACAAATACAAATTAAGTTGGTACATTTACCTCGTCTGAGGAACTAAATATTTGGCTAAAATTTATTTCAATATACCCATTAATAAACAAAACTTCTGGCAACGGTAACGTTACGCCAGCCAGAACTGTTTTTGTCAAATAACTAAAAAACTATTAGAGGTACAAAAAAAATCGATGGTACAATTACAGAAGCCGAGGACCTAATCTATGTATATATATATATAAAACAAAGTCGGGTTTGTTCGAACACTTATAACTCGAGAACTACTGGACCAATTTTCATGGTTTTTGATTTGTTGTATTTGTCTCCGTCCCGAATAGCAGAATAACTATTAAAAACATAGGAAAATTCACAAAAAAATATAAAGAAAATTAATTTTCTCATACATGAAAGGGCAGGGCAATGTCTGTCGGGAAACTTTCATTCTTTTTAGAATTCCAAATTCAAATTCATTTTATAATCAGTTGTTCATTTGTTTTGCTGCCGTTCGATTTATTGAATTTTTGACAGGTCGTCTGGCGGGTCAGCTACTTATATGTAGTATTCTAAAATAAAAATCAATTGCTGAATGTATGTAGGTACGCCGAGCGCGCATCACTTCAGAACGGATGCACGTATTTGGCTAATTCTTTTTTGTTGTATTTGTAATTGTCAGGACAAAGTTTGTATGAAAGAAACTTCTACACAGTTTATTGTTATAACGTCAATTTACTAACACTACTGTACTAAATATGTGGAGATTTGATACAAGTAACAACCTCAGATTTTTTATAGGCCTATGGTAACAACCTACTAGGTATCTCAATTTATTTTGGGTCTGCGCAACATGTCCCTTTCTTCCATACTTCTCTATTAGTCGTCATCTCGGTAGTCACCCCCTTTATAACCATATCATCTTTAACACAGTCCATCCATCGTTTCTTGATCTTCCCCTACTCATATAGCCATTGACATTCATACTCAAAATTTTTTTTTCAAATTAATTGGCTCCAATTAATCATTTTCATGTTCTTGACTTTTTACTAAGTATAAATTTATTCCGGTATTTTACTTTTCAGCAAAAAATCTTAGGTTCATTCTTAAAATATAAATTAAGTTTTCCTAAACAATTCAAAATGTGCTCAGCTTGCGCCTTCAGGAACTTCGCGCGTTTACATTAGAATATTCATAGCTAAGACAGGACAACGTCTGTCGGGTCAGCTTTTCTGGCTGCGGTAACGCACACCGTTTGATTACAATAGTAAGATGGGGTAGCAGAAATAGTAAACTGAAGGGTCAAGCGTGACTTCAAGTTCCTAGGGGTTAATAACTGTAACAGTGTCCGTTCCAAACATGGTTGAAACTTGAACATTTCCGCATTGCTGCAGCATTGATCAATGCTTACACTTGCCGATCACGGACAATGCGTACTGACGCTATACTTTCAATTATTAATTAAAGAATACATTCCGAAAATCATTTGGCTCAATATGTCATACAAAAAACCGGTCAAGTGCAAGTCGGACTCGCGCACGAAGGGTTCCGTACCATATTATATGTTTAACAATCGCAAAGATAACTTTTTACTTATTTAATGATACTGTGAATTACAAGGTTATTTTTTGCAGTTGCAGAAAATCACGCATGTTTAAACAAAATACCTTATGAATCGCCGTTTTCAGTATTGTTGATTAAATACAGTATTCATGGTACCTACATGGTATATAGAAGTTTCAAATTCCTAATTTGTTGAATTGTTGCGCTAGAGCTCGTACAAAAATGGTCTAAAATTTACAACTTTGGCGGCCCCCTATTTCTTAATTTTAAAAGATAAAAAAAAAAATGTTTGTACTCTACTCAATGAGTTCTAGACGATGACACCCCACATGCTAGATTAAAATTTTTTTTTTTTTTTTCAAAATGAAAAGTTTATTGTATGGGGACCGACCCCTTATATTTTGCTTTATTTTTATTACTAGCTTTTGCCCGCGGCTTCGCCCGCGTGGATGTCGGAAAATATCCCATGGGAACGTTCATGTGGAAAACATATCATATCCCTAACTTAAGAAATGCTGGGTTTCCCTTACAAACTTTCATCCCCTATATCACACCCTGTAGTATTGTTTTTGAAAGTATCCTATGTCCTTTCCCAGGATGCTATATAAATATAAAGCCTTGCCAAATTTTGTCGTGCAGTTTTGTAAATTTTAAAATAAACCCCTATTTTACCCCCTTAGGGGACGATTTTTCAAAAACGCTGAACAACATATTTATATATTTCCTATCAAAAGCATACATTTTAATTTTCACATCCCTAACTTAAGAAATACTGAGTTTCCCATACAAACTTTTATCCACTATATCACCCCCTGAAGGATTATTTTTTAAGACCAAAAGTAGCCTGTGTCCTTCCCCAGGATGCTATATAAAGCCTTGCCAAATTTGATCGAAATCCGTACAGTTTTGTAAATTTTAAAATCAACCCCTATTTTACCCCCTTAGGCGATGATTTTTCAAAAATGCTGAACCGCATATTTCTTAATTTCCTACCAATAGCATAAATTTGTTATCCCTAACTTAAGAAATACTGGGTTTCCCTTACAAAGTTTCATCCCCTATATCACCCCCTGTAGTATTGTTTTTGAAAGTATCCTATGTTCTTTCTCAGGATGCTATATAAAGCCTTGCCAAATTTTGTCGAAATCCGTGCAGTTTTGTAAATTTTAAAATCAACCCCTATTTTACCACCTTAGGGGATGATTTTTCAAAAACGTTGAACCGCATATTTCTTTATTTCCTATCAAAAGCATACATTTTATTTTTCACATCCCTAACTTAAGAAATACTGAGTTTCCCATACAAACTTTCATCCCCTATATCACCCCCTGTAGTATTGTTTTTGAAAGTATCCTATGTTCTTTCTCAGGATGCTATATAAAGCCTTGCCAAATTTGATCGAAATCCGTACAGTTTTGTAAATTTTAAAATAAACCCCTGTTTTACCGCCTTAGGCGATGATTTTTCAAAAATGCTGAACCGCATATTTCTTAATTTCCTACCAATAGCATAAATTTGTTATACCTAACTTAAGAAATACTGGGTTTCCCTTACAAACTTTCATCCCCTATATCACCCCCTGTAGTATTATTTTTGAAAGTATCCTATGTTCTTTCTCAGGATGCTATATAAAGCCTTGCCAAATTTTGTCAAAATCCGTGCAGTTTTGTAAATTTTAAAATCAACCCCTATTTTACCACCTTAGGGGATGATTTTTCAAAAACGTTGAACCGCATATTTCTTTATTTCCTATCAAAAGCATACATTTTATTTTTCACATCCCTAACTTAAGAAATACTGAGTTTCCCATACAAACTTTCATCCCCTATATCACCCCCTGTAGTATTGTTTTTGAAAGTATCCTATGTTCTTTCTCAGGATGCTATATAAAGCCTTGCCAAATTTGATCGAAATCCGTACAGTTTTGTAAATTTTAAAATAAACCCCTGTTTTACCGCCTTAGGCGATGATTTTTCAAAAATGCTGAACCGCATATTTCTTAATTTCCTACCAATAGCATAAATTTGTTATACCTAACTTAAGAAATACTGGGTTTCCCTTACAAACTTTCATCCCCTATATCACCCCCTGTAGTATTATTTTTGAAAAAAAAAGTAGCCTATGTCCGTCCCCAGGATACCATCTATAGCCTTGCCAAATTTTATCGAAATCCGTTCAGTGGTTTAGGCGTGAAAAGGTAACAGACAGACAGACAGACAGACAGACAGACAGACAGACAGACAGACAGACAGAGTTACTTTCGAATTTATAATATTAGTATGGATTTGTTGTTATAGCCGTAATAGACAGCGGAGGCTTAGTAAGTTTGTACTGGACTGTACGTGGTTGTCTGATTTCATGGATTTTAATTTTCTTGCGCGGAACCCTAATTATTTTTCTAAAATAAAAATAGCCTAAGTTACTCCTTAAAACATCAGCTATTTGCCATCAAAATCGGTGGAAATTCGTTTGGCAAGTCCCACCAGACACAACACAACTTCCTTTTCAATAGAGGATGAGTGAACTTTACACCCTGTTCCTCATGCCTCTAAAAAGTCATATTGTCTGTTATATTTTTAATGAAAGGAGACAACTAGAGCAGTAACAGATCAAAGTGTATCAACTCCATCAATATAACTTTTGAGATAAAGACATATTGTCTGTTATATTTTTAATGAGAGGAGACAACTAGAGCAGTAACAGATCAAAGTGTATTAACTCCATCAACATAACTTTTGAGATAAAGGTATATTTTATTTAAATGAGAGGACACAACACCGACAGGCAACTAGAGCAGTAACAGATCAAAGTGTAATAACTCCATCAATATAACTTTTGAGATAAAGACATATTGTCTGTTATATTTTTAATGAGAGGACACAACCCCGACAGAGTGACAGATCAAAATGTAATGTAAACTTCATCAATATAACTTTTGAGATAAAGACATAAATCTGTTATATTTTTAATGAGAGGAGACAACTAGAGCAGTAACAGATTAAAGTTTATTAACTCGATCAATATAACTTTGGAGATAAAGACATATTGTTTGTTATATTTTTATTGAGAGGACACAACGCCGACAGATAACTAGAGCAGTAACAAATCAAAGTGTATTAACTCCATCAACATAACTTTTGAGATAAAGGTATATTTTCTTTATATTTTATTTAAATGAGAAGACACAACACCGACAGAGTAACAGATCAAAATGTAATGTACCTAAACTTCATCAATATAACTTTTGAGATAAAGAAATAATATTATCTGTTATATTTTTAATGAGAGGAGACAACTAGAGCAGTAACAGATCAAAGTTTAATAACTCCATCAATATTTAACTTTTGAGATAAAGACATATTGTCTGTTATATTTTTAATGAGAGGAGACAAATAGAGCAGTAATAGATCAAAGTTTACTAACTCGACCAATATAACTTTTTAGATAAAGACATAATTACATTTTAAATGAGAGGACACAACGCCGACGGACATAATTTGAGGAGATCGAAGTGTAGTTATTAACTCCATTCCATCAATATAACTTTTGAGTTACAGGCATATCAGGTACTATCTGTTATATTTCATATGATAGGACAACTGGATTTAATACTTTTTGAAACGTTATTAGGTGTACCTATATTTGGTTCTTTTTATGGTTCCGTACCTTAAAAAGAAAGAAAACGGAACTCTTATATGATCACTTCGTTGTCTGTCTGTCAGTCTGTCAAGACCATTTTTCTCAGGAACGCGTGAAGTTAAAATCAAATAGTCCCTTGGAGCTCTAAAAAAAATCAAGGTTCTAAGTCAACGCATTAAAAAATGCGGCCATTTATATGGTGTGCCCCAGCTAGAAAATGTCTAATATCGTCATTTGAATTTAATAGATATTTAGTAGCTCGGCTTCTCTTCTACTTTTTAGTTATTTGACTAAGTATAGTGAGAAGAAGACATGCTGAAGCAAACCTGAAGCCCCAAAGGTTAGCAAGTGGCCCCGAGAGAGGGCATCAAAGTAGAATGGGCAAGAGTTTGTTTCACTGATGAGTCTCGATTCTCACTATTCACCTACGATGGAAGGCGGAGAGTGTACCGAGCGATATATTCAAGCCTGCTTCACAGAAAAAGTCCAATGTGGTGGAGGCTCTGTACACGTATGGGCTGCATATCTTCAGAAGGTTGGACAGAGCTAGTGGCCACAGAAAATGGCACCATGACTGGGGAAAGATATACTCAAGAGATCCTTAATGAATATGCATTGCCATATTTAGTAAATATAAATACTAGCTGTGCCCCGCGACTTCGTTCGCGTGGAAGTCGTAAGATACACATTATACTTAATAACAGCCACATTTTAATAAAACTCCCTCGTCCCCCGACGCGGCGGGCGTTGCATCGCCCGCCCACACTATTATTGTTCACAATTTCATGGGTTTTATTTTTTTTGCGCTGAACACTAATTTTTTTCTAAAATGAAAGTAGCCTAATGTTACTCCTCATAACATCAGCTATCTGCCCGTGAAAGTCCCGTCAAAATCGGACTAGCTCAGCTTCAGCAGTGATGGATACTCAATACTCAATATATATTTATTTGCATTCCACAATCATTCATCATTTGGATCGATACTGATGCAGGATAACGCCCAAGATACAACAAGATACATCCTGAAACGGACCTGCAAATTGCAAAAAACTCAAAAAAAAAAATGAATTTCACGGGCTACCACTGCGCATCCCCCTTAACAAAAACGCAGATTACGGCAATTTGTGTAGAATGTGAAAATTCTGTATAAAAATCTGTATCCAATGTTATTCTGTATCGCAAATCGAAAATCTGTATAAATACAGAGAAATCTGTATATATGGCAACACTGTTCTGGAGGTCAAGATTGTCAAGAAGCTATTCTGTAAACATCTCACCATTGACTTAGAATTCTAAAGTCAATGCATCTCACCGTGATAACCTAAGTGAAGTGAGCGTAAAGTGAGCTGTCATTCCACCCGATGCTACGGATTGACACTATTGACAGCTCACTTTAAGATCACTTCACCTAAGTTTTCACGGTGAGTAAGTTAATTGAGTGTGTAAGTTAAGTTTGTTGTGAGTGAGTAAGTGAAGTTTGTTTTTGGAATAAATTTTTTCAGCTACGGAACCCATCCCCTCGAAGTTTAGCATTGTATTTTATTTATAAGAACCAGTAGGTAACCAACTTATAGAAACCATTTTTATAGTTTGCCTATTTAGTAGAAAACAACAATTTATAAAAATATTCAACACATTTTTTAAAAATTTTGTAGTATTTCTCGATTTACCGATAATCGACTAAATGTTCTGAAGATGTACGTCACTCGTTGACGTGATATGTCAAAAAATCAATCCAGAGGGCGCTTTAAATTGCTCGGCCACGTAAGTCAGGGTCGTATTTTTATTCCTTGGATATTTTAATTACATTATTTTACATGCTGTGATATATGTGAGAATGGTATAACAATACACAAGTGTTTGTGAAAATATTTTTGTCTGTACCACGTCCTGACTGCGGTAAGTGATGGCATTCAATTCTGTCCTTCCATCGCCCATCCGTCATTGTACCAGTGAATTAGCATGTTTTAATTACATCTTTGTCGATATCAGCATTTTTATCACAATATAAACATTACATAGTTTCCAGGAAACGATTCTCAAAGTCTTTGTTATTATTCTTTTGGAGATTGTCACTAGAACGCAGTTATATCTTTCCAGATTGACAAGCCATGTCCAATTTACCACCAAATCCATATAACAACTTCCCGGGACCGCCTCAAGTGAACGCTAATGCGGCACCGCCAACGTTTAACCATAACCAGCAGTTTGGTCAAGTGCCTATGAGCCAGTTGCCGCCAGGATATGGAGGACTGAAACAGGATGCAAACTCGAATAGTCCCCATCACGCGCCATCGACATCAGCACCTCCGAATCATGTGTTACAAAATGTCAACAACTACAGTCAGAGTGCTAGCAGTTCACCTGCTTTCAATCAACCTGGGATGATGCCACCTATGCAGCATAGTCTCCATTCTTCACCCATGAGGCCACCAATGTCAGCTGGTCCCAACTCATTACCAAATCCTCTGCCTCCTCAGAATGTCCCGCTGTCATCCGGCAGTCCTAGAACTGTACCTAATGCCAACTCTTCACCAACTCCTTACCCCCCTAGCTATCACCCTCCACAGCGTCAGATCAATGACAATGCTCCACCTCTCATTCCTTCTAGTCAAACAAGCCAGCCTCTTGTGAATGGCCCACTCTCTTCACAGCCTCCAGTTGGACCTTCTCAGAGCCAATACCCCGTTTCATCAAGTGGTTATAGCTCCCTTCATGGAGGCAAGCCACCAACTTCAGGGTATGGTCCAGGATTAATGAATACACCCTATGCCCCTCCACCTGGGCCAATTCCAAAGCCTCCTGGACCTACAATGACAAGTCAACCGAATATTCCATTCTCTAGTGCTCCTATCACCGGACCTCCAAGGAATAGTCCTTTAGTACCACCACCAGCCAGTGGTCCTCCTGTTGGAATGCAAGGCTTCAGTAGCCCACCAACTGGACAACCTTTAGGACTCCCTAGGCAAGTGGGAATCAATGGTCCTAATGTGAGTGGGCCATCATCAATGCCTCCTGGTCCTCCAAAGCCCATGGGTCAACCACCTGCACCTATGAGTCAGCCACCTGCACCAATGGCTCAACCACCAACACCTAGTGGCCTTGCAAGTGGGCCTCCAATGGGAGCAGGACCAGTTCAGGCACAGTCATATTCAGGACAATACAAAAATGGTCCAGCAGGGCAGCCAATGGGTCCACCAGGCCCGTCTACTGGACATATGGGCCCCCCAAACACCTTCAGCGGGCTGCAAAATCCCCCAGGTGGCTCTCAAATTCCTCCTATGGGTCAACAGAATTTACCTCCAATGGGACATCAAATGGGGCCGCCACCAGGGCCTATTGTGCAAGTGGGAGGGGCTCCTAAAAGTAATATGCAGAATAGATATCCACAAATGGCTCCAACACCTGGGAATTTTGCAAACCACCAGGGACCGCCATTGCCTAATCTGACTCAGCAACAACAAGCAAATGTTATGAAGCAGTTCCCTCAGCAGTATCTGAACCAGCAAATGCAGCAGCTTAGTGTGACAAAGCAAGGGTTTGACCAGCTGTGGGGGCACCATATGGTAGATCTGCTGCAGTGTAAGCATATACTGCCGGAATATCCTGAAGATCCTCCGGAGATTAAGCTTGCTCATCAGTTTGCTGATTCATCTAATTGCAGCCCTGAGTAAGTTTTGATTTAATTTATTAAAGCATGGAAAGTGAAAGTTTTGTCAATGAACATTTTTTATAAACTAATAGTATTTTGGTCAGCCTTGTTGAGTTTTTTTTTATTAACCAACAGTAAGTTGTATTTTGGTTGATAAAAAAGTCTACAAAAGTGAATGACCAGTTTTGTAAATTGTCTCACCATAATCTTTAGAATCAGATATTTTAATGTCACAGGTT
The DNA here is from genome assembly GCA_905163495.3 of Cosmia trapezina. Classification (NCBI taxonomy): domain Eukaryota; kingdom Metazoa; phylum Arthropoda; class Insecta; order Lepidoptera; family Noctuidae; genus Cosmia; species Cosmia trapezina. The sequence continues at coordinate 7,487,810 of LR991020.1, forward strand.
AATTTAAATAAAACATATTAGGCTTCCTAGCTATAAGACATTCTTTCTCATTGGTTTTGATATACAAATAGTTTTCCTCAACTATAATCATGGTAGCTATAATTGGTTTCAATATTATTTACCTTAAATGAATACTGCTTATGCTTGTTACCAATACCTAATTGGTTGGTTTGAGAAGTATTTATTTTCTTTTACAACCTTTATTACTTTTTACCTACTTACGTTGTCCAAATAAGGAAGTTAGAGATCTTCTGAAATGACTTCCTGTATCCATACTAATATTATAAATTCGAAAGTAACTCTGTCTGTCTGTCTGTCTGTCTGTCTGTCTGTCTGTCTGTCTGTCTGTCTGTCTGTTACCTTTTCACGCCTAAACCACTGAACGGATTTCGATAAAACTTGGCGAGCCTATAGATGGTATCCTGGGGACGGACATAGGCTACTTTTTTTTTCAAAAATAATCCTACGGGGGGTGATATAGGGGATGAAAGTTTGTATGGGAAACTCAGTATTTCTTAAGTTAGGGATGTGAAAATTAAAATGTATGCTTTTGATAGGAAATAAAGAAATATGCGGTTCAGCGTTTTTGAAAAATCATCCCCTAAGGGGGTAAAATATAGTAAAATAGGGGTTGATTTTAAAATTTACAAAACTGCACGGATTTCGACAAAATTTGGCAAAGCTTTATATAGCATCCTGGGGACGGACATAGGCTACTTTTTTTTTCAAAAATAATCCTACGGGGGGTGATATAGGGGATGAAAGTTTGTAAGGGAAACCCAGTATTTCTTAAGTTAGGGATAACAAATTTATGCTATTGGTAGGAAGTTAAGAAATATGCGGTGCAGCGTTTTTGAAAAATCATCCCCTAAGGGGGTAAAATAGGGGTTGATTTTAAAATTTACAAAACTGCACGGATTTCGACAAAATTTGGCAAAGCTTTATATAGCATCCTGGGGAAGGACATAGGATACTATTTTTTTCAAAAATAATACTACAGGGGGTGATGTAGGGGATGAAAGTTTGTAAGGGAAACCCAGTATTTCTTAAGTTAGGGATAACAAATCTATGCTATTGGTAGGAAGTTAAGAAATATGCGGTTCAGCGTTTTTGAAAAATCATCTCCTATGGGGGTAAAATAGGGGTTGATTTTAAAATTTACAAAACTGCACGGATTTCGATAAAATTTGGCAAGGCTTTATATAGCATGCTGGGGAAGGACATAGGCTACTTTTTGTCTTAAAAAATAATCCTACAGAGGGTGATATAGGGGATGAAAGTTTGTATGGGAAACCAAGAACCACTAAACGGATTTCGATAAAATTTGGCAAAATGGTATCCTGGGGACGGACATAGGCTACTTTTTTTCAAAAATAATCCTACAGGGGTGATATACGGGATGAAAGTTTGCATGGGAAACCCAGAACCACTGAATGGATTTCGATAAAATTTGGCAAAATGGTATCCTGGGGACGGACATAGGCTACTTTTTTTTCAAAAATAATGCTAATGCTGGTGATATAGGGGATGAAATTTTGTATGCAAAACTCAGTATTTCTTAAGTTAGGGATGTGAAAATTAAAATTTTTGCTTTTGATAAGAAATAAAGAAATATGCGGTTTAGCGTTTTTGAAAAATCATGCCCTAAGGGGGTAAAATAGGGGTTGATTTTAAAATTTACAAAACTGCACGGATTTCGACAACATTTGGCAAGGCTTTATATAGCATCCTGGGGAAAGACATAGGCTACTTTTTGTTTTAAAAAATAATCCTACAGAGGGTGATATAGGGGATGAAAGTTTGTATGGGAAACCAAGAACCACTAAACGGATTTCGATAAAATTTGGCAAAATGGTATCCTGGGGACGGACATAGGCTACTTTTTTTTCAAAAATAATCCTACAGGGGGTGATATAGGGGATGAAATTTTGTATGGGAAACTCACTATTTCTTAAGTTAGGGATGTGAAAATTAAAATGTAGCGTTTTTGAGGGGGTACAATAGGGGTTGACAAATGTTTGTGTACCTACCTCTTTTTAAGAGATTTAAGGGATTGGAAATGTAGTCATAGTTGGAATCTTGAGGTGACATTTAGTCTTTTTTATTTCAATCGATGTTTTTACGAGGAAATTATTTGAACGAGTGGACACTCGGACAAAAGTTATTTGTTATTAGAGCGTGACTGGCATAATAAATTTTAAGTAAATAACAAAGTCCCCCCGCCGCGTAAGTCTGTCTGTTTGAATGCGATAATTTCAAAAAGTACCGAACGGATTTTCATACGCTTTTCTCCAATGAACGGAGTGATTCAGTGTAATTCATTATGGTTTTGTGTATATTGGCTGAAATATGACGACGACTGTTGAAGATGTCGGAAAAAATCATGCCGACTGGTAGCTTTATGTCTACTATACACGGTAACAATATATCGTAGCTATTTGAGTTTGCACAGTTATATCGGACGGCCCTATGTTTTCCACATGAACATTCCCATGGGATATTTGCCGAAATCCACGCGGGCGAAGCCGCGGGCAAAAGCTAGTATCTTATATTTTTATGTTTTTTTTTTGTATTAATGTTTACAATTTCTATAACAATTCTTAACTTTATTTTATATGTTATGCTATGGTTTTTTAACATGCAGAAATAATTAATTGGAATACCATGGTTTCCTATCACCAATCATTCATGGTAATTAAGCCATTTGTAAAGGGGCCAAAATTGCTATATTTTAACTTTCATCTATAAAAATTATTTAACTAAACAAAGAAATTGGCATTCACAGCTGAAAAGTATATTAGAACATTATTCATGTCATTTTAATGCAATAAACTGGCATTGTTTTCTCACATAGTCCATATTTTATTATTTATTAATTAAATTCACTATTGTCTGCTCAAGCGAATGTGTATCACTCCTTATTTTTTCTTTTCTATATTATTTATTGGCTTATTGCTCCTCATTCAAGCTCTAACTGACATACAAAGGAGAATGTTATCAGGAGGAAAGATAATGTCTACTGTGAAGTGTTGCATAATCTAAAATCTGTGATATGATTAACCGCACGTATTTGTTAGAAGGCCGTCTATTACGCGTTTAACTAATGAATGACAGAAAAAAGACATCTGATGATGTTTAAGTTGTTGAAACAATAAATTAATATCAATTTAGGGTAATTAAGACTGACATTGTTAGATTAGATGGCCCATTTGAACACAATAATTAATTAACAATTTAAAATTAAATATAAGTACATACTTTGTTATAGCTCCCCTTATTAGCTGCCCAAACCTTATACTTATAGATATTTTTTTTTAAATTAGGAAACATGAGCATCTTTGTATTTCATAACAAATTGTAGTGATATACTGCTATTTGCAGAGAAAACAACACCAGTATATAAACTATTCTCAAGTTCAACATTCACAAAAGAAGTAGGCATAGCTATTTTAAAAGATAACATTAAATATTTTTAGTGTACAGATTACACTGTGTGTACATCATAGAGACTCAGAGATACTATAAATATTATTGGTTTACTTACTTACACAGTCAGCCTTAAAAATATGTATCAGGGGCTGACTGTACTATCCATTATTAATGTACTATCGACAAAACGGACGCCTTTACACCTTAGAGTTGCCTTTTGTTGCAGTAAGATGGTTGTAGCCGTGATGTAGTTATATCCCTAGGGATATCTAGGATCACACTAATATTATAAAGGCGAAACTTTGGGAGTGTGTGTGTGTTTCTATGTTTGTATGTTTACTTCTTCACGCTCATGCGTCTGGACCGATTTGGATGAAATTTGGTACCTATGTAGATAGCTTATACCCTGGATTTATTCCTACTAATAAAAAGTAGCTTATATGTTAATATAGGCTACTTTTTATTACTAGGAATATAACTATGATATGAGCATGATCTAGTAATATAAGTATCAGGCCTCTGCCTCGAATTTGGCGGGCAGCGGGGCGGCGGCGGCGGCGGCGCGTCTCGCATTGTCCCGCCCCGCTCCCGCGCCGTTGTTTTCGAGAACCGGTCCATTTAAATGTACGCATAAGATCCTGCCGCTCCCGCGCCGCCGCCGCCGCCGCCCCGCTGCCCGCAAGATTTGAGGCAGAGGCCTTAGGGCACTCCGATCAATCGGTTAGGTTAGAACTGTGACCAACTGCTCGCGAGCCGGACAAGTAAAGCGAGCGGTCCGCATCAGCGGCCGGCGAGCGCTGCTTCGAAATTGATTGCAGTTACAAAATTAGGACACTCCAACAGTTTTCATATAACTATTACGGTATACAGTATAGCTATATCCCTAGGGATATAACTATATCACGGCTACAACCGTCTTACTGCGACATACAATACACCGGTTCACCCTGCCGCTATGTTCCGCAGCTTGGAACCAAAATTGTTTCGAAATTGGAAAGGCCTGGCGTTTGTTAATAGTACCAGGCCTCTTGCACTGGTACATTCCGCTCGAGATAAGTACCTACAGCGCGCGGCAACTAAGGGTTGCTAGTCAGTCGGGGTCTATACGCGCTCAGCGAGTCACGTACGACGCAATCACGCCACGCACCGCTGCCCGCGCCGCGCCTCTGAGGCTCTGACCGAACCCGTCGTATTTATTATTATTTTATTTTTGTTTTTTGTGCACCCTTCGTTATGACTACTTATGACATCAAAATTAAAACGTAATACTAGCAGTTGTTGTGTGGACGGATGTTCTAGTAAACAGAAGAACTCAAAGTTTAATTTATTAAAATTATTTGTTAGATTTAGGATTTTTGCTACATTAAAATTTAATAATACTTAGGAACTTCAGAGAATGGAAAAAAATTATAAGACATTACATCAAAGTGAAACACCTCTAAATACAAAATAATCTAGAGAATCTGGTGTCTAATAATCTAGAGTTGTTTCACTTTGATGTAATGTCTTATCTGATACAACTCATTTAAACCGGATGACTTTTTTTACCATCTCGAAAAAAATGGGGTGTATTAGGTGAACAGAGTAGAAGCCTATCAAATCAAATCATGAGAAGCCTATGGCATACCTAGTTTTTTTTTTTTAATAGCTTAGACAGAAAAAATTATCAAACTACCATTAAATACTACAAATTCGATGTAAACTTTTCATTTTTAGGGTTCCGTACCAAAATGTTAAAAAAGGAACCCTTATGGTGTGACTCAGTCTGTCTGTCTGTCTGTCTGTCTGTCACAGCTGGATATCTCAAGAACTACTAATGCTATCAACTTGAAATTTAGAATAGTTTTAGATGACGTTGACCCAACTATTTTGCAAATAAGAATGAAATAAAAATAATTATATTTTTTTTTGCAACTGGCACTGAAAGGGGGTCTTAAAAATTTAAAGTGGGGCTACTATAGCATGTGGGGTATCATATGAAACAACGCTGTTTGCACATTCTCAAACTATTTTTATTTTTTTTTAGGCCACATAGTTTTCGACTTTTGATGTAAAATGTAAAAAAAAATACCGTTCCCCCCCTTATCTCCGAAGTTTGCAAAGCGAAAAATCTGAAATTATTCTATGTGATAGAAGTTTATGTAAAGATTACAGGAAAAATAAAACGATGTCTCTAAGTAGCACACTTTTTCAGAAATCGGAACGGAACCCTCGGTGCGTGAGTCCGACTCGCTCTTGACCGGTTTTTGTACCTTAAAAACAGAAATTTTGAAAAATAATAATAAATCGTTTAAAAATATCAAAATTCAAATCATATGCAGCCTGCATATGATTAGAACTTTTGAAAAAAAGAGCTATGCCATAGGCTTCTACTCCGTTCACCTAATATACCCATTTTGTTCGAGACGGTAAAAAAAGTCATCCGGTATATACAATAATAAAAGACAACAGGACAGCCCTAGTACTCGGTTAAGCGGCGTAGGCATGTTACGGTCGAGAAAGCACACAAAGTAATAACAACTCTCAAGCGCGGCGATTAAGTGCAATTTAGCTTGCGCGTGGGTGGAAAATGATTTTGTAGGCTATTATAAAAGCGGCTTTCTTCAAGATCAAAGGAGTGCAACTTCTGTACGTTAGTACTATTATTTATTCTGTGGTAGTACATACATTAGTAACAATAAGGCCCCATTCACACAGTGATGATCAATATATTATTATGTACCTACGATATTTTACTGTATTTGTAATTTTAGGATCACATGGCACTTACACATAAGTACTTACTGCATTTGTTTTTAACAGCATGATCAATGGAAAGTTGACGTGTGATCCCAACTTTTTACCTTAAAAATATATCGTAAGCCCAGGTACACACGGTAGATTTTTAACACGACGTATTTTTATTGCGCACTGGATTTTTAACTTTACGCTAAGCAGTGCATTTTTTTCATACGCAAAATACGCGCATTGACGCGTAGTTGCGTATACCAGTCCGTATTACCTATTAAGCAGTGTGTTGAAAATCCTGTTCGCTATCGTGAAAAAAATCGCTCGTAGGTACGAAGGCTAAAATCGCCGTGTGAACCGCCGCCAAGGTTGAAAAGTGGCCTCATAAAATATGTTTTAATATGTTAAAAAACATTTGCAGGGTCTTCAGGTGCACTGTCAACCGTATTCCAGAGACGAACAGCCTACTGCAGAAGTCGAGACTGCCTCTCGGTATATTAATACATCCATTTAAAGATCTCAATGTGAGTGTAAGTTTTAAATTTTTGAAATCTTCAGTAGTCACTTAATGCTATGACATGTTGGTTTGTTTAGTGATTATTGTCATTTGTTTATTTTATTTTCATGACTTTCAGGGCTTGTTCTCCACTATTTGTAGAAATAATGATTCTGTGTTGTGCTTGTGATTTCTGTGGTTGTTTCATTCTTGCAATTTTGATTGCTGTTTTACAACTTTTTTACATTTAAAATTGTTGTCCCATAATCACGCTATTAGTACTTAATTTTTGTTTAAAATATCTTATTGGTCACTAATATTTTTTAAACTACGTATATGCATATTTATTTGTCACTTAAAACCTGTACCCATATTATTAGTAAGAAACCCTTGGTTTAGAGGTTGATGCATCCTTGACCAGTTTACATTGAACGCATTATCGATCGCGTACGGAATTTTAAATGATGTAATTTTGGCGGTAAAAATCTTACTAGTGTTGTTTAAGAATATTTACAGAATAAACGATTTCATTCATAATCAGGCATGTTGCTAGTGCTGGGTGGGGCACAGGCCTCCTCTCTGTGAGAGGGAGTGGGCCGTAACGCATTAATCCACCACGCGGGCCCCGTGCGGGTTGACGGATACTAGTGTTGTATGAAGTAGGGAAAATGTCGCCTTTCCTTTTGTAAAATCAGTCAATGAATTATTGTATAGGTAGGATAATCGTATATTTCCTTTTGTTTTTACGTGAATGGACATTGGACATGTCCAATCACAATTGAGATTGTAAAGGATTGTCTGTTTTTGTTTAGCATTGAAAGTGAACTTAACATTAATAGTAAAAATTGTGCGATAGCAGAATATGCAGTACAGATATCAGACTATGAAAGAAATACTACAATAATTACATTTTTGAAATAACAAAATCAACTTTACTGACAATTCTTAATAGAATACAGAAAGTGTAATCATTAATTTCATCATAGACATCCCGCAACTTCCTTTTGAGTCAATATCAAATCTCTTAAGCTCTCCGTTTCCTAAAATTAGAAACCGGTCAAGAGCGAGTCGGACTCGCACACCGAGGGTTCCGTTCCAATTTCTGAAAGTGTGCGTGTGTGTGAAAAGTGTGCTATTTAGAGACATCGTTTTATTTTTCCTGTAATCTTTACATAAACTTCTATCACATAGAATAATTTCAGATTTTTATCTTTGCAAACTTCGGAGATAAGGGGGGGGGGGGGCGGTATTTTTTTTACATTTTTCATCAAAACACGAAAACTATGGGGCCTAAAAAATTTTTTAAAAATGCGTGAGAATGTGCAAACAGCGCTCTTTCAAATGATACCCCACATGCCCTAGTAGCCCCACTTTGAATTTTTAAGACCCCTTTCAGTCCCTGTTACAAAAAAATATAAATATTTTTACTTTTTTCTTATTTGTAAAATAGTTGGGTAAACGTCATCTAAAACTGTTCCAAATTTCAAGTTTATAGCATTAGTAGTTCTTGAGATATCCAGCTGTGACAGACAGAAAGACAGACAGACTGAGTCACACCATAAGGGTTCCTTTTTTACCATTTTGGTACGGAACCCTAAAAACGTATACAATGACTCACAAAAAACTCCATTAAACTTTGTTTTTCTTTGTCAACTGTACTTTGAATCCATTTTGCAATTTATAATACATAATCTCATTCAAACTGGTAGCATAATAATATTCTAGAAAGACCGTTATATACCTATTCTTATATAGTCGTAGTTATATAACTGTGCTTATAAATAAAACAATACAAGTACTAGGTTAGTATGTAAGAGTGTGTGTAAAAATATTAATAAGGTTTCTTTTTATGATTCGTGTTTTGAATGATTTTCTATGCAAATTGTTGGCATTTTATTACGTTAAAAACAGCTCGTTTTCCTTGCTAGATGAATCGAGATAATTAATTCATACATAATCTTCGAAAACGAACATCATATTATGGGTAAACTTTGGTCTACGTAACTAAAGGACGATGCTTCAATATTCAGATAACTCGGAACAAAACAAATGTTTGTTATTTCTCGACAAATACCTATGATATAATTATAGTCAGCTACGGAAGTCGATGATCATAGAACCTTATTATTATTTTGAATAAATCATATCCCTTATCGTATACCGGAACGTATATAAGCGCGAGACAATGGCTTGCTAATTGTTTCTGTAATTACCGAGATGAATTCTGTAATACGAGTGGTTAATAGATAAAAATCCTATTATTTTTCATTCTTAAGGCGAAAGCGCCAGGGTAGCCCGCGAAATTCAAAATTTCTTACGTTTTTTGCAATTTGTAGGTAAGTGTGAGCTTGTATGTTGATTAAAATATGATTCGCGGCTGTAGCTAACATGGGTTTACAGAATTATAATCATTAGAATCAGCAATACAGCTCCATAAGTTAGCATTTACCTCAAACCTCATGATTTCATGAAATCGCTAGATTTGAGATAAATGCTAACTTATGGAGTTGTATTGCTGATTCCAATGATTATAATTCTGTAAAGCCAAATTAGCTACGGCCGCGATTTATATTTTAATCAACATACAAGCTCACACTGACCTACAAATTGCAAAAAACGTAAGAAATTTTGAATTTCGCGGGCTACCCTGGCGCATCAACCTTAAGGTGAATGCGCAGTGATAGCCCGCGAAATTCAAATTTTCGTACGTTTTGTGCAATTTAGAAGTTAGTGTCAGGTTGTATGTTGCTCAAAATATGATTCGCAACAGTAACAAAAGTATATTTACATCATTATTAACCATAAGAATTATCAATACATCTATCTAAATTAGATTTGTTCCAAAATGTCATGATTTCCGAAATCAAACTTAGAGAGAACAAATCTAACTTAGAGATATGTATTGATGATTCTTTAAGTTATAATGATATAAATTCATATTTGTTATAGTCGTGAATCATATTTTGACAACATACAACCAGAAACTGACTTGCAATTTGCGAAAAAAGTAAGAAAATTTGAATTTCGCGGGCTACCACTGCGGATCCCCCTTAAATCTCTTTTCAAACTTGGGATGGTGCTATCTTACTCTTGTTTGTTTACTGTAAGGAAAGATAAATCAATATACTTAAAGTTAACATAAGATTGTAAACACTTCCCATCTGTTTCCAGCATTTACCGGTGATTCAGTGCGCGACGATAGTCCGGTGTCGCGCCTGTCGGACCTACATCAACCCGTTCGTGTACTTCGTGGACGCTAAGCGGTGGAAGTGCAATCTATGCTACAGGGTCAATGACTGTGAGTACCATTTTATTGTCCAGTAGATAATAAGAATTGTTCCCTTTACGTCGAGTCCCTGTACGTCGTCGAGCAGTGAGAGCGATCTCGCTTTTATTCCCTTTATGTCGAGTGAAGCAAGTACAGTCATGTCAGGGCCACACCAACGTCAACGTCAATGCCCATCATCGCCATAAACATCACGGTAATTATTCCGATGATTCGATGATTCCCTTTTTACTATCAAGTAGATAATAATATGTCTATACTAGAAAGGTTTAGGTGGTTAAATAAAGCTAAACAAACTTGATGTTTTCATTTTATTTTTAAACTGAGGTTTTAAAATAAAAACCGACCAAGTGCGTGTAGAACCACACACAATGAAGGGTTCCGAGTTGAAAATAATTTATCCCAAAAACAAACTCTAGATTATAATCCCAAAAAAAAAAACATTTTTTATGTGTTAGAATTACAAATTAACAAGTTTCAGACTTTTCCTTTACATGTGCTGTGAGAACTTGCTTCTTGCCAAATTTCATGATTCTAGGTCAACGGGAAGTACTCCATAGGTTTTGATTTACTTGCGAGTATCAAAATATTTCGCATAAATGATTGTATTTTTTATTGCGTTTACTGAGAAGCTTGATTTTTTTAGGACTCTTAATGATCCTAAGTAGGATGCGCTATGGTAGCTCGCGAAATACTAGTTACGGCCGCGAATCTTATTTTAATCAACACACAACCTGACCTGCAAATTGCAAAAAACCTAAGAAAATTTGAATTTCGCGGGCTACCTTAGCGCATCCCCCTTAAGAATAATGTTAGTAACCAAAGATTCAAAACAATCATACTATCTATATATATAAAAATCTAAAACTAATAATCTCTAATCGTTTGTCTGGCTAAAACTCGAGAACGGCTGGGCCGATTTAGCTGATTTTGGTTTTGAAGTATTTGTGGTAGTTCAGGGAAGGTTTAAACGGTTAGAAAAATTGGAAAAGTTGCCGGGAAAATTGGAAAATTCGGGAAAACTGAAAGTGGATTTTCTATGCGAATTTTGAATTACTTATTGAAATTGGGACAGGACAACGTCTGTCGGGTCAGCTAGTTATAACTAAAACTAGCTTCTGCACGACTTCGTCCGCGTGCAATTTCTTGTGCCCCCGACCCACCCCGTCGCATCGCATCGCCTGCCCGCGCTATTACTAACTGCGTTTTTGCTTAGCATTATTTCCCACTTTTCTTCTTTTTGCTCGGCTCCTAAGGGTCCTAGCGTGATGTTAAAAAGCCTTTCTCAAGAATTGGGCTATCAAATGCAAAAATATTTTTTCTAATTCCAGAGATTAGCGCGTTCAAACAAACAAAAAACAAACTCTTCAGCTTTATTATTAGTAGATTAAATAACAGAAGCACATTACTCACATAAATAAAACCACAATTATTTTTAAATTCGTTAGATGTTTGAAATCATCAATATTATTAAAATTTGATATTAATTAAAATCTCTAAATTCATAAAATTAACACAATATCACCATCACTTGTATATTATTATAAATATCTACTCACATAAATAAAACCACAATTATCTTTAAATTCGTTAGATGTTTAAAATCATCAATATTATTAAAATTTTATATTAATTAAAATCTCTAAGTTCATAAAATTAACACAATATCACCATCACTTGTATATTATTATAAATATTAATAAATGTAGAATGACTTTGCAAAAACGTGTAAGGTTCAAAGATCACAATGAGCGAATTAATAGTCTTTGAACTAAACACGTCATCAATATCTTATTAGCAGAATTAAAATTTGAAACGTGTTTGACACCAAAACGAATCCGATAATGATGTGTGATGCCCGGGCCACATTAACTTCAATGCCCATAAACGCCATAAACATCTTGGTAGTTAAATTCGGTCAAATTATCGTGGTAAGTGGTGGCTACACCTTCGGCTAACGTCCTTCAACGCGATAATCAACGGCACATCCCGTTAATGTGGCCGCGGCATTATTGAATAATAACCTGGGGGCTTACTATGAGCTTTTATAGCAGGGCAGAAGTTGAACGTTTCCAGTGAGAGAGAGTGACGGTGCTATAGGTGGTATATATAGCTCCGTCTCTCCCTCTCAGTGGAAACGTTCGACTTCTTCCCTGCATCGGGAGAGGGATTGCCTAGCCGAGTAGGGCAATCCTATATTATTATGTAATCAACTCTGAAACCTGTAGGTGAGTAAATCTGAATCTAATAAAGGGAGTAACGCGATTAGCAAAGTTTGTACCAGTTATTGTCTAGAAAGAAACTTTTAATACATATCAAAATACAAAGCGATTGTTCCGTTGCCATTTTGTTAACGAATACTGCGATAGGGTTGATCAAAATGGCCCAGACGTGTCCTATGAATACAGTTAAACTTATCATAAAATAATCTCCCTTATCTAAATTGGAAACTTCAAATGTTTGCTAAATATAGTCTATTTTATACTCATTATCTGATATTTGGTACTATCAATTAGTTGAGATCTCTTGGAGTTGACGTCAAATAATTAAATAATTTTTATGCTGCCTGACTGTGTTATTAAGACGTAGATATATTGCAAACGGCCTTGAGTGGTTGGGGCGCATTTTTCATTTTTAATTAATTCATTTATTTTAGACCAAGTCCATACACATAACACACACACACACAACACAACACACACAACACACAACATACACATAACATTTGACAATTGAGGTTAATTTTATAACCTTAATTTTCGTCGATGAATTTACAATTATTATTTAATAATGTTATTCAAACAATAATTGTTGGAAAAATGTTGGAATTTATAGTTGTAACTTTCTAAATATAGATGAATGTGTTACTCATTCCTTTTAGTGAGTGATTGTGTAAGAATTTAACCTAAACAGGGTTTTTTAACATTTTCATCAAATACTTTAGAAATCATAGCTAAAATAATGATAACGCTCTTGTATGATGAAAAGCTGTGCATGTACTTAATAATCTATGTATTTATAAGGCAAAAGTGATTGACGCACAGCCCAAACCGCTTGGTCTAGAGATTCCTTTGGCACGTAGGTTCCTTATGAGGTCTAGGGGTGCACTAAGAAAGGATTTTTCAAAATTCACGCCCCAACGGTGTGAAACGGGGGTCCAAAGTTTGTATGAAAAATCTTATTCCTTGACTTAATAGACTTGAAACTTCCACGCGGGTGAAGCCGCGGGAAAAAGCTAATATTTTATACTGAGCAAAACTGCTATGTTGATTTTACGCTAATTTTCTATCTTCCAATTCTCAGTGCCAGAAGAATTCCAGTACGATCCAGTGAGCAAGTCATACGGCGACCCGACGCGACGTCCGGAGATCAAGTCGGCGACCATCGAGTTCATTGCCCCCGGCGAGTACATGCTGCGGCCCCCGCAACCGGCCGTGTATCTGTTCCTGTTTGATGTCTCACAGCTTGCCAGGGAATCTGGATACCTGCAGGTAAGAAGTTTTATTCTGGTTTAGGATACTACTTGCATAATTTAATGTTTAAAATAGTTTATTGACGAAATTTACTGTGCGATAACTTCCCGCTCCCGCATGCAGTTCGACGCTTGCAAAGTTGACGGGTGAAGACCACGATTTATGCGGTTCAAAATATAATTGAGAGACCATAGACTTATAAAAAAGGAGGACTCCGCGCCACGCATATCGAAAGTGAAGCACAGTAAATATGTCTGTTTGTACAACACGCCTCACGCACACATTTTCATCATAGTTTGCCGACCGGCCGCCATTACGTGACACGAGTGACGACAGCGTCTTTGCAGGCACTCAAATCACGCACACATAGATCGGTACGGTGCTTCACTTTCGATATGCGTGGCGCGGAGTCCTCCTTTTTTTATACGTCTATGTTAGAGACGCATACTCTTTTGAACGGCAGTGCATACATAATCAGCCTATAATGTGGGAACATTATAGGCTGCTGGGACACAGGCCTCCTCTCTGTGAGAGGGAGTGGGCTGTAATCCAACACGCGGGACCATCAGTGCGGGTTGGTAGATGTCACAAATGTCTTCGAATTTTTGGTTCTCGGACATGCCGGTTTCCTTACGATGTTTTCCTTTACCGTTTTGAGAGCAATGGTCATGAAAAATTATTTACACAAAGTATAACGCCTGCCTGGGTTCGAACCCACGACCACTGATTGATGACCATAATTGACGTGTAAAAGTGTTTCTACAAACCTACATAGAAATAAAATCATTTATTTATGATGTGGATATATTGTTGTATCGATATAACCTTGCTGGTTACTGTTATCTATACAGGGTTATTTGTAAAACACCAGTAACCTCTTAAGGGGTCATTATACTCATCATTATGCACAACTTTTACTATGGGACCAAACCTGAAATCGCAAAAAAAAATCAGCTGTTCAGTACATTTTTATCTACATCAAACTCGTCAAAATGTAGGGAGCAGCTGATTTTTTTTTCGCGATTTCAGGTTTGGTCCCATAGTAAAAGTTGTTCATAATGATGAGTATAATGACCCCTTAAGATGTTACTGGTGTTTTACAAATAACCCTGTATAAATAAAAAAAGAAGTCCTGACTGACTGACTGACTCATCAACGCCCAGCCCAAACCTGAAATTTTGCACAGAGGTTCCCTTTATAAAGTAGACAAGAAATAAGGAAGGATTTCCCGGTTGTATTTTCCTGTGGGATATTTTCCGACATACACGCGGACGAAGCCGCGGGAAAAAGCTATTGTGTTAAAATACCATGAACGAGTATGCTAAAAAATATAATACAAATATTAATAATTTTATTAAGTCATCGTGACACATAAATGCCGAGCATAATAACTATTTCAACGACTTGAGTCTCTGTTTAAAGTTATCTTTATCTTTACAATGAAGCTAAGCAGCACGATTATGCGGTATTTGCTGATAAGTCTGGCAATGACTGATACTAATATTTTGACTCTACTAATGAGTTATCTAGTAATTAGTGTCTAGATATTCTATTCGTCGCACATAAATCAGGTCAGACACAAAATCGTTTGCCCGTCGATATGTTAGATCGATTATTGAAAACAGCTTCTTTTATTTTGATGCCGTATTATTGAAGCTAACTCAAAAACTATCCAAGCAAAGTTAATAAATTTTACATGGGACCAACTACGAGGTATACCCTCCCGAATAAAACGAGAATCTTTAAAATCGGACAATTCTGTAAAAAGTGATGCGTGGTCATTCACAGTGACTGGTGGGTTAGGAGGTCAGGTAGGCAGTCGCTCCATGTAAAATACTGGTTAAATACCAGTATTTTGTTGCTGCATCCGGTTAGACTGAAAGCCGATCCCAACATGGTTTTCCGTCGGTTAAAAAACAACAATGAGTGTTTTTTGGAATATTTTCAGCATTTCTATTTGATCATTCTGTCTTTACTTGAAAACAAGAAACTTATACTTAGGACTTCACAATACCTTAAAAAAAAAGATGTGTTTATTGCACTCCCTAAAAATGGATTGATTGCAATGACTGAGTATTCTAAGAAAACAATATTACAGTCCGGCCGTCGAGAAATGATAAATGATAAATGATTTATGTCTGTAAGTAGGTTTGTACAAACACTTTTACACGTCAATCATATTTTTTTAAAACTAGATGAGATCGACGTTTCCTATCTGACTACTCTGAGAAGAAACGCCGAAACAAACTCAGAGGTCACAGTCTCTTAAAGTCCAGACATAATCTTGGTCAGATCATGTGAAGACCATGTAGATTGCTGTCTGAAAAAGTCCTTTGAGGAAAGAACCATACAGATTGAGTGGACCTGTCCAGTCAGTGCACGCATTTGTCAGTAATCGTCGAGAGAATGCGTTCTTGACACCTGTCAGTTTCATACGAATATGTGTTTTGCGAATTTGATCCTTATTACTACTAGAAATTGTCCAACTGACAGGTGTCAGGAACACATTCTCTCGACGGCTGGACTGTCAGTTATTATTTTCCAATTCTTTAACTCCACTTTTAACCAACAGGTGGTCTGCGATACTCTAAAAGCAAATTTAGAAGCGCTTCCAGGCGACACACGAACACAGATTGGTTTCATCTGCTATGACGCACACGTGCACTACTATCTGATGAGCGAGGGACTCACACGGCCTAAGGAGATGACCGTACTCGATATTGATGGTAAGTTATCTTTAGTATCTGAAAATTGGTAGCCTTACGGCAGAGAGAACCCATTATACGGAGTGTATCAGAAAGATGGCGTGGGTCAAATTTAAAGGTGTGATACAGCAGACCACCAAACTGAACAACTTTCTGTCTGTCTGTCTGTCTGTCTGTATGTCCGTCTGTCTGTCTGTCAAGACCCTTTTTCTCAGGAACGCGTGGAGGCATCACGTTGAAATTAATATCAAATACGTAAGTCTATGGTCCCTTGGCGTTCGTAATCGAGAAAAAATTATTAGCTGACACCGTACAATACTTCAATACCTACTCAACCCAAATGTATGAGACAGCTGATAATTATTTTTCGATAAAGACTTTGGTCGCATGGAGAAAGTTGTTCATTTTCATAGTCACAAATTGAAATAAATTCAAATTTGAGCACACCTTTCTCTTCTCTGGCTGATTAACGCATTGGTACGTGTTAAGAGGATATATCGAAGCGTGGTTTGGCTCGGTGTGGAAATGAAATGGCGTTAGGGCTGTCTACTTTGACGCGAGAGAGATATAAGACTCAAGCGCACCGCGCTTCGTTTAAATGTTGATTTATGACAAAATCAACAAACTTAAATAAATTTTTAGTTTAGTAAGTTCTTAACATATTTAAATACTACTTCGATTTAAAGCAAATTGTACTGTACAATTTAAACATGGTTTTATAGGAATTTTAAAAACACAAAATTGTTGTTGTATCCCCTTAACACTCGAGCACATTTGGACAAGAAAATCAAAACAGCCCTCGTAAAGGCTTTTTCATTCGCAATTGACCTCTGGTCACGTAATACTATTATTAACCTTAACTCCTTTTACAGATGTATTCCTCCCATCCCCGGAGTCTCTACTGGTGAACTTGGGTGAGCGTCGTGAGTTAGTAAAGGAGCTGCTAACAGTACTACCACAGAGGTACTCCACGCCTTCCACGCCCGCGTCCGCTCTCGGAGCCGCGCTACAGGCTGCCTATAAACTTATGGTAAGCATAAATAAATAAATATCCTTGGACATTTCACACAACGCCATCTAGTTCCAAGCTAAGCAACCTGGCTGATAAACTACTTATATACATATTTTTTTTGTAAATACATACATATTATAGATAGAAAAACACCCAGACTCGGAACAAATACTTGTAAGTCGTACAAATATTTGTTCCGTGCGGGAATCGAACCCGCGACATGCTGATATCATCATCAGCAGTCAATCGCTCAACCACTGCGATAAGCATAAGCATAATTATTTAACACACCGTTTACATTCAGCCATTGCTATTCGCGCTGCCGGAAATATTTCCCTAAATATTGCTGTGGCAACGTCAAGGTATTGTAAATGAGTGTTTACATTGCCGCGTCACATGTCTTTCCAACAATGAAGAACGTAGAAATTCGATAGCAAGTGAGCGAGAGAGTAATACCTACATAAACAGTAATTCGCGTTCGTGTTGCCGGCCCTTTGTTGTCCGCTAAAAAACCGCCAATTTGGGGGTCGCCAGGCAAGGCAAGCGGCAACGTCAACGGCAAGGGAAACGACTTGTTTACACATTCGCCTTTCCCATTTTATTTCCCATTTCCTTGCAAGTTGCCGTGGAAATGGGCTGAATGTAAACGGGGTATAAGGATCTACTAAATTAACGGTAATCTCTGGATAAGTATCTCGAGTACTTATGTATTTTATAACACACCGAGCACGCAGGTCATACTGCATAATCAGCCCACAGCAGTGTGTCAGTGTTCCCACTGCTGGGACACAAGCCTCCCTGTGAGAGAGAGTAGGCCGTAATCTACCAAGCAGGCTCAGTGCGGGTTGGTAGATGTAGAATGTCTTCGAATTTTTGGTTCTAGGACATGTCGGTTTCCTCATGATGTTTTCCTTCACCATTTTGAGATGGTGATGAAATATTTTACACAAAGTAAAGCGCCTGTCAGGGTTAGAACCTACGACCTAGAAAGTCGCGGCCGTTACCACTGGGCCACCACTGCTCTCTCACGTCGTGACTGACTGTCACGGTTGTCAGACTGTCGGGCTTCTGACGACCCGTAACGACTGTTAAAGATCGACGAATGACAGCCGGGACCAACAATTTAACGTGCTTTCCTAGGCACGGAGGAGTTTCGGTATGTAACCCATCGGTCACCCATCCACTGACCAACCCCGGAAAGCGTAGCTTAACCTGATGGATCGACCCGTGTGGCTGTTATTACTTAGCCACGAGCTCCTTATTTTTTTTATATCAACTCCTTTATTATATCAACCTAAATTAATTTAATTGTATTTCCAGGCTGCAACAGGAGGCCGCATCACAGTGTTCCAGACTTGTTTACCGAACGTTGGTCCCGGAGCGTTACAAGCTAGGTTAGTGTACAACTAAATCTTATCTGATATTTGCCCAAGCACTCTTAGCGCTAATTTGACCAAAGTCGGGTATCTTTTATTCGTGGAATAAAATTGACGACCGACAGTTTTTGTATGGAGAAAATATCAAAAATTCTAAATTTATTCGAAGGTTAAGTAAGACTTATACTGGGTAGACTTATACTGGTGAGGATTTGTAATTGGATTTTTCTGCTGGTATCAATTCAAGAATATTTGTTATACAGTTTGGAGAGAGCCATAACTTTGTTAGTGTTTGCAAAGACTCCTCATTAAACAATGGAACTATGGTTTCCTTTTTTGTTTGTTTTTATTAGCTGTACTAAAACTAAAATAAATAAATAAATAATAAAAGTTTGGTCGATTCCACCCTTAGAAAGTAAATTTTCTGTAATTGATTTCTATGCACGGTTAACTGCACGTCAATAGACATTACGAAAACCGTCCCTCATCATCTGCCTAGCCTTTTCCCAACTATTTAGGCCGCGTTTCCACTGACGCGGAGCTGGGCGGAGCGGAGCGGAGACGTGCAGGAATCGTCCAATTACAGACGAGACAAGAGACGCGATGAGGATTTCAACCATTATGATTGGTCGATTCCTGCACGTCTCCGCTCCGCTCCGCCCAGCTTCGCGTCAGTGGAAACGCACCCTTAAGGGTCGTCTTCCAGTCTTACCGGATGCAGCTGAATACCAGTATTTTACATGAAGCGACTGCCGTCCCTATTGCTCTAAAATAAAAGCGATGTCAAGGGTATGTTGTTACCATTTACATGCAGTTGGCAGTGCATTGGTAAAGCCGAAAAAAAAAGGGTCTATTCCATAGATAAATATATAAATAAATAATAGATATAAGAAAGGAGATGTGCCCAGTATGTTAAAATGTATCGGAACCCTGTGTCTCCACTTTGTCCCTTTGTTACTTTCATGATTTTAAGATAAATACGGTAAAATACTTGTACTTACATATGGAAAGTGATTCCATGATTTACATGCTTCAGTTTTTACAAGAAACCACTGAACAACACGGCATTCTTATAAATTGTCACGGTCACAGTCGAAAGCGCACTAGTTCGCGGAGACGGAATTTGTACTATTAACGGCTCATACTGAGCATGTCGCGCGGACTCAGATTCGCCCGCTTGCCACTTCTCCTGTTTTTTATATTTCTATGGTCTCTTCATTTCGATGCTTTGATGCCAAACACGGACAAATCTTGTGACGTGATACACAACTCGTTGAGTCGGGGATTTAGGTCCGTATAACGTCACTCAATACTCAAGCATTACTTAGAACTAGATTCAAGCCGTTTGATTGGTTGAAACTAGATTTAAACAAAGATCAGTGCTTGAGTTTCCTTCTGTAATACGGACTTTAGAATAAAACCTTTTCTTAATAAAATCTTTTTCTTGTTCCAAAAGAGAGGACCCCAACGCTCGGTCATCAAAGGAGGTGGCACACTTGAACCCCGCCACAGACTTCTACAAGCGCCTCGCGTTGGACTGCAGCGGCGCGCAGATAGCAGTAGACCTGTTCCTACTCAACTCGCAGTACTCTGACCTCGCCTCATTAAGTACGTATTATTATTCGGTGGTTAATATGCAGACGGTACTCCTGAAACCTAGTGGGTAAGAAATAACAGCCGTACGGTTCCATCGATCAGGTTAAGCTACGCTTGCTACGGTCGGTTCGTGTGTGGGTGACCATCTTTATATACCAAGTCCCTCCGTGCCTCGGAAAGCACGTTGGTCCCGGCTGTCATTCTTGGATTTTTGACAGCCGTTACGGGTCGTCAGAAGACCGAAAGTCTTGACAACCAGTCTTACCAAGGGATATCGTATCAGTAACTGGGCTGTGGAGGTAAGATAGGCAGTCGCTCGATGTAAAATATTGGTATGACAGTCGTTACGGGTCGTCAGAAGCCCGAAAGTCTTGACAACCAGTCTTACCAAGGGATATCGTATCAGTAACTGAGCTGTGGAGGTAAGATAGGCAGTCGCTCCATGTAAAATATTGGTATGACAGTCGTTACGGGTCGTCAGAAGCCCGAAAGTCTTGACAACCAGCCTTACCAAGGGATATCGTATCAGTAACTGGGCTGTGGAGGTAAGATAGGCAGTCGCTCCATGTAAAATATTGGTATTACAGTCGTTACGGTTCGTCAGAAGCCCGAAAGTCTTGACAACCAGTCTTACCAAGGGATATCGTATTACCCAGTAACTGGGCTGTGTAGGTAACATAGGCAGTCGCTCCATGTAAAATATTGGTAATCAGCTGCATCCGGTTAGACTGAAAGCCGACCCATAGTTGGGAAAAGTCTAGGCAGATGATGATGTATTACAGTACACTTACAGAAAAAATAAGTGATTCATTATACGATGCATGTATCTGCAGTCCAACTATCTTAGTCATCTTCTTTTTTGTAAATATGAAATGATAATTTAGCGTTGCATCAGCCCGTTTATAATTTATTTCATGAATTGTATTTGCATTATAAACATTTTCGTTATTATTCAACAAAAATGACGCTATGACAATGGAATGTAAATATAAATTGTAACATTTGTGCAAACAATATAATTCAATTCAATGTTGAATGTCTATTCAATTTAAAACTTTACAGCACTTAATAATTTAATATGAATAGATTAACTTTTTTCAATTTCATGCATGCGATACCATTTAATTTAGACAAAGAACAAAATTATATGGATTGTAATGAAAAAATATGGTTTAAAATTATGTTTTGCCTTCGCTCTATTACCTGAATTAGCTTAGGATTGGACCTTATTATGATTTCTTCAATTGTTGTGCGTTATGTTATGTATGAGAGAGAGAGAGCAGTAGTTTTTCAAATTATACTATTATGTACATACAAGACATACATGCATACATAACCTGACGCCTTCTTCCCATGGGGGTAGCAGAAACTACAGAACGCCACCTGCTACGATCCTAACATACTGCTTTTGCCTCGTTTACGTTCATACATCAACAACTCAGCCTATCGCAGTCCATTGCTGGACATAGGCCTCTCCCAGTCTGCGCCACAACACCCTGTCCTCCGCCTTCCGCATCCAGTCTGTCCCAGGTTCTTCACCTTCTTCAGGTCATCGGTCCATCTAGCTGGGGGGCGCTCCACACTACGCTTACCGATTCGCAGTCTCCACTCCAGGACTCGTCTACTCCACCGGCCATCGATCCTTCGACAAACATGGCCAGCCCACTGCCACTTCAGTTTGCTTATTCTGCAAGCTATGTCGGTTACTCCGGTTCTTTTCCCGATAACTTCATTCCTGATTTAATTCTTCAAAGAAACACGCGAAGGCCAATAATTCTCGTACATTCATGCCAGCGACAATAAAATGTCAAAAATGTAGGTAAACGCTGTACAATTTTTGAGAGATTGAGACAGATGAGATGAGAGATGCGAACGTTGTTAAAAATACGGGAATTGTCCCTTTAGTCTTACACGCACGCCGGTTGTGAGTACTACGGACCTGACCTTTCTGAAGAACATCACCAATATGTCTTCCTTGGGCGGTTACCAGTATATAAGGCAGGAGGGGTTTCCGCCTTATTACTGCCTTAGTGGTAACCTCGTTATTTCACACAATTTGGCACATGATCTGACCAAGATAGTTTAAAAAAAGACTGTGTTTAGGCACAGATTAATACAGATGGGAATATCCGCAGTTTAGGTATGAAGCTACAAGTACGCGGCGGGCCCCTCTCACGGGGCCAATTTAGTAGGTCAGAAGGTAGTATAAGCGTTACGCGATAGAAAGAGAGGCAACTTGTAGTTGAATATAACTGTAGGTAGGTAATAAGCGTAGTGCGACCTAAATTGCACTTTATTGTGTCGTAGCAAGAATCGCTTTTTATTTAAATGATTTTGCGGAGTAGCAAGAATCGCTTTTTATTTAAATGATTTTGCGGAGTGACCCATCTGTATTAATCTGTGGTCTAGGTTTAAAAAGACTGCGACCTATGAGTTTGTTTCGGTGTTTCTTCTCTAGAGTAGTCGGATAAGAAACACCGACCTTATCTAGTTTTAAAAATATTATTGACGTGTAAAAATATTTGTAAAAACCTACTTAGAGAAGTAAAAACATTTATCATTCCCCCTACAGGTGGTATGAGCAAGTTCAGCGCGGGCACAGTGTACCACATCCCTCTGTTCCGCTCAACGCGACAGTGTCAGGCCGAACAGCTCAACAGAATGCTCACACGATACCTGACGAGGAAGATCGGCTTCGAAGCTGTCATGAGAGTGCGTTGTACTAGGTATGTAGTACTTACTGTATCACAACTCAGTGTAGCTCCACACGACGCACCGAGCGTGAGCGCACGCGCGCGCACGAGCTCGCGCGATGTCTGGTCGCGTTTCGCGAGCAGACCTGCGAAAGGAGAAATGAAAAAGAAATGTAGACAATAGTGTGTGAGAACAAGAAGAGAAAAATATGATGTGAAGTCCTAAACTAAAATATTAAATATACCTACCTATACCTACACGTATAACGCAAACCAAAAGTTAACATATATACTTAAACTAGCTTTTGCCCGCGGCTTCGCC
Organism: Cosmia trapezina; assembly: GCA_905163495.3. NCBI lineage: Eukaryota > Metazoa > Arthropoda > Insecta > Lepidoptera > Noctuidae > Cosmia > Cosmia trapezina. Next base: position 7,510,925 of record LR991020.1, read on the forward strand.
CGCGTGGATGTCGGAAAATATCCCATGGGAACGTTCATGTGGAAAACATACCTAGGGCATATCCCTAACTTAAGAAATGCTGGGTTTCCAATACAAACTTTCATCCCTTTTATCACCCCTTGTAGGATTATGTTTTAAGACAAAAAGTAGCCCATGTCCTTTCCCAGGATGCTATCTATAGCCTTGCCAAATTTTATCGAAATCCGTGCAGTTTTGTAAATTTTAAAATCAACCCCTATTTTAGGCACTTAGAGGATGATTTTTATACAACACTGACCCGCATATTTCTTAACTTCTTACCAATAGCATAAATTTGTTATCCCTAACTTAAGAAATACTGGGTTTCCCTTACAAACTTTCATCCCCTATATCACCCCCTCTAGTATTATTTTTGAAAAAAATTGTATCCTATGTCCTTTCCCAGGATGCTATATAAAGCCTTGCCAAATTTTGTCGAAATCCGTGCAGTTTTGTAAATTTTAAAATCAACCCCGATTTTACCCCCCTAGGGAATGATTTTTCAAAAAACCTGAACCGCATATTTTTTTATTTCCTATCTTTTGATAGGAAATAAAAAAATATGCGGTTCAGGTTTTTTGCATACATTTTAATTTTCACATCCCTAACTTAAGAAATACTGAGTTTCCCATACAAACTTTCATCTCCTATAACACCCCTTGTAGGATTATTTTTTAAGACCAAAAGTAGCCTGTGTCCTTCCCCAGGATGCTATATAAAGCCTTGCCAAATTTTATCGAAATCCGTGCAGTTTTGTAAATTTTAAAATCAACCCCTATTTTACCACTTTAGGGGATGATTTTTCAAAAACGTTGAACCGCATATTTCTTTATTTCCTACCAATAGCATAAATTTGTTATCCCTAACTTAAGAAATGCTGGGTTTCCCTTACAAACTTTCATCCCCTATATCACCCCCCCAGTATTGTTTTTGAAAGTATCCTATCTCCTTTCCCAGGATGCTATATAAAGCCTTGCCAAATTTTGTCGAAATTCGTGCAGTTTTGTAAGTTTTAAAATCAACCCCGAGTTTACCCCCTTAGGGGATGATTTTTCAAAAACGCTGAACCGCATATTTCTTTATTTCCTATCAAAAGCATACATTTTAATTTTCACATCCCTAACTTAAGAAATACTGAGTTTCCCATACAAACTTTCATCTCCTATATCACCCCTTGTAGGATTATTTTTTAAGACCAAAAGTAGCCTGTGTCCTTCCCCAGGATGCTATATAAAGCCTTGCCAAATTTTATCGAAATCCGTGCAGTTTTGTAAATTTTAAAATCAACCCCTATTTTACCCCTTTAGGGGATGATTTTTCAAAAACGCTGAACCGCATATTTCTTTATTTCCTACCAATAGCATAAATTTGTTATCCCTAACTTAAGAAATGCTGGGTTTCCCTTACAAACTTTCATCCCCTATATCACCTCCCCAGTATTGTTTTTAAAAGTATCCTATGTCCTTTCCCAGGATGCTATATAAAGCCTTGCCAAATTTTGTCGAAATCCGTGCAGTTTTGTAAGTTTTAAAATCAACCCCGATTTTACACCCTTAGGGGATGATTTTTCAAAAACGCTGAACCGCATATTTCTTTATTTCCTATCAAAAGCATACATTTTAAATTTCACATCCCTAACTTAAGAAATACTGAGTTTCCCATACAAACTTTCATCCCCTATATCACCCCCTGTAGGATTATTTTTTAAGACCAAAAGTAGCCTGTGTCATTCCCCAGGATGCTATATAAAGACTTGCCAAATTTTATCGAAATCCGTGCAGTTTTGTAAATTTTAAAATCAACCCCTAGTTTACCCCTTTAGGGGATGATTTTTCAAAAACGCTGAACCGCATATTTCTTTATTTCCTATCAAAAGCATACATTTTAATTTTCACATCCCTAACTTAAGAAATACTGAGTTTCCAATACAAACTTTCATCCCCTATATCACCCCCTGTAGTATTATTTATGAAAAAAATTGTATCCTAAGGCCTTCCCCAGGATGCTATATAAAGCCTTGCCAAATTTTGTCGAAATCCATGCAGTTTTGTAAATTTTAAAATCAACCCCTATTTTACCCCCTTAGGGGATGATTTTTCAAAAACGCTGAACCGCATATTTCTTTATTTCCTATCAAAAGCATACATTTTAATTTTCACATCCCTAACTTAAGAAATACTGAGTTTCCCATACAAACTTTCATCCCCTATATCACCCCCTGTAGGATTATTTTTGAAAAAAAAAGTAGCCTATGTCCGTCCCCAGGATACCATCTATAGCCTTGCCAAATTTTATCGAAATCCGTTCAGTGGTTTAGGCGTGAAAAGGTAACAGACAGACAGACAGACAGACAGACAGACAGACAGACAGACAGACAGATAGACAGACAGAGTTACTTTCGAATTTATAATATTAGTATGGATAAATACATAAAACTAAAATATACAACGTGTAATGCTAAATGCGCAAAACCTCTTAAGGGGTCATTGTACTCATCATTATGAACAACTTTTACTATGGGACCAAACCTGAAATCGCGAAAAAAAAATCAGCTGTTCAGTACATTTATGTTCGCGTAATTCGTCAAAATGTACTGAACAGCTGATTTTTTTTTCGCGATTTCAGGTTTGGTCCCATAGTAAAAGTTGTTCATAATGATGAGTATAATGACCCCTTAAGAGGTTTTGCGCATTTAACGTTACACGTTGTATAAACAAACATACATGTTATGTGTGAAAGCATACAGAAAAGAACTGTATTGTATTGTTTTATAAGCACGATCAGCTTCCCATGTTTAATTACACATTTTATTGAAAAAAAAAATTCTCTTTGATACTTGTCCCAAACCCATACTGTTTGTACAAATAATCAAATCAAAGACCACTAACTTCACATCTGCGCTTACGCATACAGCATAATCAACCTATATCGTTCCCACTGCTGGGACACAGGCCTCCTCTCTGTCATAAGGAACGCTTACGCATACCAGGGGGGCTAAAACGGCCACTTTGGCAGAATCATAATAGGATAATGTATTTATGAATCATATTTGAAATCGTAAAACGGTCACAAACTGACAATTCATAATTTATCTGCGTACAATTCGTAGAGCACGCAATTCATCTGTTTGACAGTTTTGTATGGAGATTCGTAAAATGGTCCACAAATTATGAATTGCTTTATTGAAGTTTAATGTCAAATAGCACAATCATAATAAATTGCTGGGAATTCAGGAAATGAATCGCTTTTAAAGGAATTGCTTAATGTGGCCGTTTTAGGCCCCCTGATCAAAAATAGATGATTATTTAAAGAAAACGCTGGTTCAAATTATGTCAATGAATCAATTGTGTTTGTTTACAGAGGTATAGCGATCCACACGTTCCACGGCAACTTCTTCGTGCGATCAACCGACCTACTGTCTCTTCCCAACGTGTCACCTGACGCGGGCTTCGGCATGCAGCTCACCATAGAAGAGTCTCTGACGGATCTGCAGCAAGTGTGCTTCCAAGCGGCGCTGCTTTATACCAGCAGTAAAGGTAAGGACTGTCCCATCTAGCAGTACTGTACAGTTTACTTAGCCAACGTGTCGCTTCGGCATGCAGCTCACCATAGAAGAGTCTCTGACGGATCTGCAGCAAGTGTGCTTCCAAGCGGCGCTGCTTTATACCAGCAGTAAAGGTAAGGACTGTCCCATCTAGCAGTACTGTACAGTTTACTTAGCCAACGTGTCGCTTCGGCATGCAGCTCACCATTGAAGAGTCTCTGACGGATCTGCAGTAAGTGTGCTTCCAAGCGGCGCTGCTTTATACCAGCAGTAAAGGTGAGTTTCAAATAAATGATGACATGACAAGAAATTATTAATGACGGTTTCACTTATTGTTTTTGGTTTGTATTTGCATCCGTTTCGAACTTTCGACAGTTGTGAATCAACCACTTTACCATCGGTTAACATCCATAAATAAATGAGCATAAACTATGCAAAAAAAAAAACCAACAGGATATATTCTAAATTTAAACTTGAGAAATTCCTCTATTGGTCATCAATGTTTTTTAAATATTTTATTGCCGTAGTCATTAAATAAAATAGTTCTCGTTTAATTTAGCTGCGGTAGAAATATTTAAATGTTATAGCTCGTGGCTAAGTAATAACAGCCGCAAGGGTCAATCTATCAGGTTAAGCTACGCTTGCCGGGGTTGGGCCGTGAACAAGCGACCATCTAGAGATAGTGATACGGAGACTCCTTGTGCCTCGGAAAGCACGTTAAAGGCCTGCGCAGACGAGGGATTTTTGTCCGCGGACTTTTTATCCGCTAAAAATAGATCGCTTACAACTGTATCGACTAACGCAAACGAGGGATTAAAAGTACCGCGTACAAAAAGTCCTCCGAATAAGCGAGGACATGCAGAGAGCGGACCGGACAAAAGTACGGGGAGTCCCCGAAAAAAATGTTAATCGATCCCATATAAGGGGATGGGTATTTTCTTTTAAAATGTCTTCTCTTTTTCTTAAAATTCATTTAAATTGCAACACAACGTAACCTCTGAATATTTGCTTCCATAGCGTGCACATTTCCGGGCAACAAATGATCGCACACCGTGTGCGTTGAGTTCGCGGTAAATCCGCGGCGGACTTTTTATTCGCGGAGCGTACTTTTTTCTCCACCGCGGAGAAAAATCCGTCGTCTGCGCAGGCCTTAAGCCGTTGGTCCCGGCTGTCATTCGTGGATCTTTGACAGTCGTTACGGGTCGTCAGAAGCCCGAAAGTCTGACAACCAGTCTAACCAAGCAGTTTCGTATTACCCGTTACAGAATTGTGGAGGTCAGATAGGCAGTCGCTCCATGTAAAATACTGGTATTCAGCTGCATCCAATTAGACTGGAAGCCGACCCCAACAAAGTTGGGAAAAGGCTAGGCAGATGATATATTACATCATTAAAATGTACCTTTCTCACGTTTTAGGTGAAAGAAGAATACGTGTCCACACAATGGCGTTGCCCACAGCTAGTAATTTGACGGACGTGCTACACTCCGCCGACACACAATGTATTATAGGACTACTTAGTAAAATGGGTAAGTTTACAACACTTTCCTACGATTACAATACAAAATACTAACATCCGATACAATATACAAGGTGAAACTTAAATAACGCACAGCCTCGTAAGCGGTCATTGTACTCATCATTATGAACACCTTTTACTATGGGACCAAACCTGAAAACGGGAAAAAAAAAACTGCTGTTCCCTACATTTGTGATAGCCTACATAATCAGCATTCAATGTTCCCACTGCTTGGACACAGGCCTCCTCTCTGTGAGAGGGAGCGGGACCTAACACGTGGGCCCAGTGCGGGTTGGTAGATGTCACATGTTTTCGAATTTTTGGTTCTAGGACGTGCCCACAGATTTAGAGTAGGCTAGATACCGCATGTTCATTAGATAGTGTGAAAACCGAGCGTGTCATCTTTTTTATACCTACGATAACTTCACCCCAGCCATTTAGTGATTTGCTGAACGGAAACAGAATCGTTTCAATCGCTAAGCGTCAGTGAGCTAACAGATTTTTTTTATATCCTCGACGACACAACTCGCCACTGGCACGATCAACAACAAACTAAAGTAGTAGCGCGTCAAGTTTGTGCACAGCACAAACATACACACGTTTGGTCAGATGGCTTGCGGTATCTAGCCTACTCTAAATCTGTGGACGTGCCGGTTTCCTCAATGTTTTTCTTCACCGTTTTTTGAGAGCAGTGGTGATGAAATAATTCACAAAAAGTAAAGCGCCTGTGTGGGCTCGAACCGGCGACCTACGACTCGGGCGTTACCACTGGGCCACCACCACTGCTCTCATAACTCGTCAAAATTTGGGGAACAGCACATTTTTTTTTCGTGATGCAAAAATGAAAATTGTACTTATTTTTGATTATCTCAACCCCTTATTTTATTTAATAAATTATTAAAATGAACGTTTTCATCTTACAGCGGTAGACCGTTGCATGTCTGCCTCTATGTCGGAGGCTCGCGAGGCAGTCATGAACGTCGCAGTAGACGCTCTGTCGTCGTTCCGCCTCTCACAGAACTTGCCAGCTGGTTCTATGAGCTCGTCACTACACGCGCCCATGTCGCTCAGACTACTGCCCATGTATCTACTCGCTCTACTCAAGAGGGTAAGTACAGCCATAAGCAAAATATTCGTCACCTTAAGGGCTATTTTTGTCTGTTCATTGCAAAAAATATACTCAAATCAAAATCAAAATAAAAAGTCATTTATTCAAATTAGGCTGAGAATCAGCACTTTTTGAACGTCGAAATTACACAAGACAGTCTCCACAAAACGCCCGCCCTTCACCACTTCCTAGTGCTTTAGCTGGGAAGAAGAAGTAGCGGAACAAACTCCCCAGCAGCACAGCTGTCTGTTCAGTTAGAAGAACTTGATTCTATACAGTAGTATGCAAAATAATTTACGCAACATAATACATTTGTCAAATAAAAGAAACAATTTTAGGAACTCATATAACCTGTCATTATGTAAGCTAATTTCAGCTTCGTTAGGCGTCATTTTACATCCGTTATATCTTTTACCTCCACAGAAAGCTTTCCGCACGGGCACATCGACACGCCTAGACGACCGAGTAGCGGACATGTGCACGCTGAAGACCGCGCCGCTCGCCTCGCTCGTGCGCGCCGTGTACCCCGACCTGTTCCCCGTGCACGAGCTGCGCGAGTACGTGCCGCGGCACGACGACGAGGACGAGCACGTGCCCGAGCCGCCGCGTCTGCAGCTCACTGCGGAGAGGTATCATCACTGTCGAGGGTTTCTGAAAACCTGATGAACCTTCTACTGTCATGTTATTAGATATAATTAACTTTCTATTGTTACCGTCCTCTAGGAGGTCGGTCGACAGCGAAGAAGAGACTCGTATTCCTGAAACGTTCTGAGGAGATTGAATCATTTTTTTGCTCGTTTTTCCCTTAAATATTTATTTTATTCTGTTTTTTTAGTATTTGTTGTTATAGCTGCAACAGAAATACATCATCTGTGAAAACAACTGTCTAACTATCACGGTTCATACAGCCTGGTGACAGACGGACAAAAACACGGACGGACAGCGGAGTCTTAGTAATAGGGTCTCTTTAGGGTCTAGGGTCGTTTTACCCTTTGGGTAAACGCACGACAATGCGCGCTAGGCCTTACTCGAATTTAACATACCTACCCCTCATACTCAATGACACCTTTATAATTTACAGGATAAACGTAACAGGCGCCTACCTCCTCGACGACGGCGAGAACATGGTCCTGTACGTGTGCCAGGCAGTCAGCCCTGCCTTTCTGTCCGAGACCTTCGGACTCACCGCCTTCTCGCAGCTGCCCGACGAAATGCGGACCCTGCCGCGGTTCGATACTGAGGGCAGTGCGCTACTGCACGCTTTCATTGAGAAGCTGAACGATGATAGGCCGTATGCGTCGGATATACTTATATTGAGGTGAGAACGAAGAAATAAATAAAATCTTTTTTTTAAAGTCTTGTTAAGTATGTATTTATTTAATGTATAGGTACTAGCTGAACCGACAGGCAGAATTCATACAAAAATGTCATAGATAACACCATTTTCCAATTTTTCTTTCCCTAAAATCATAATCCTATAGTCAAATTAGGTTGATAATCAGCACTTTTCGAACGTCAAAATTATATAAAACAGTCCCAAAAAACGCCCGCCCTTCACTACTTCCTAGTGCTTTAGCTGGGAAGAAGAAAGCTAAACGATATAAACTTATTCAGACTAAAACATTTAAAAAAAAAAAAATTACCAAGGCGGTTCAGCCGTTCTATAGTGATGCGCTTACCAACGAACATTTCTTTTTTATTCATAGATAATGTAAACGGTAAACCTCATACTAACTGCAGTATTTTTTCTCCTTCTTCCCTTTAACCCTTCGTATGCCGAACGTGGATCCACGCGAGACATGGCTTTTTAATAATTGTGTCTGTAAATGCGGCATTCGACTCGTTAATCCATCCAAATATCGTTTTTAGCGATAACACCGCCCATTGTGTCACCTTATGTAAAATTTCTACATTTATGCATTATGTTGTAAATATTATATTCTATTCTTATTCTATCAGAAGTTCTTATAACTTAACAGATGAAACATTTTGCAGGAGTGTTTGGTTTGCCACTTTTTCTTGCCAAGAGAAAAGTGGGCATCGCCTTCGTGCCATCTAATCATCTATACTGCATTACGCGACTTTTGTTTCTCAGTTTTTGTGCACTTTTAAGTTTGTCGAAATGCAGTTTTATTAACCGATTTGTCAATGTTTTCGAAAGGCTAAACAGTTTTATTCCAAATGCCTTGTACCCTCGTTTAATGGATTCTGCCAACAAGAAGAAGCTTCATACTAAAACATTACTTTGTGTTCCACAGAGACAATTCCCCATCACGGACCATATTCACGGAGCGCCTAGTCGAGGACCGAGTGGAGTCCGCATTCTCCTACTACGAGTTCTTACAACACGTGAAAAACCAAGTGAAATGAGTTTGTGACAGCCAAGTGACTTTTACATGGGACCGCAAGGCCCGAGTGATCCGACGGACTACAAACGTTAGCTAGCGTCGGTACGCCGGCCCGTTGCGACGGTACGCCGGCCCGTCGTGCCGGTACGCCGCCTGAGTACGGATGATACGACACTGCCCTACTAACGATAAGAATTCTATTAGCACTTCTGGTTTTCGAGTTTTATGAAAACTGGTGGTAGTGGTAATGTAAAAATTCGCACATAATCCAAAAAGATAATAATATTATTATTTATTTCAAAATTAACGTGTCCGGATCTATGATACGTGTATATTGGTTAGATTTAGTTAGTTACTGGCCAATTGTAATCCGCTCTCTCGATCAATATCGAACAATAACATAGAAGAGTATGAGAAAGAGGCTATAAATTATATTTTTGTTGTAAAAACTGATAACTTATTTACATTATGTAAGTAATAACGAAGGAAATGCTTCCATGCTTCTTTATTGTAAGGAGTTTAAGGATTACTTGTTAGTTTTTTAGGTAGCCTGCAGAAAGCATTTGAATTATGCAGACGGGTTTAAGTGTTGTTCGTGTGTACGAAGACCAATGTTGATCGAGTAATCTTATTTCGAAAACAGATGCGTCGTTCCCGGGACTATTGGGAATTTTGCTAGTAATGCTGATAAAAAGTTCCACAATGCTCCCAAATATTACTTGTTAATTTACAAGCAAAATTCCCAATAAAGTTATCCTCGGGAAATGGAACATCACTAGTATTGATGGATGTATCTGTGGCCCAATTCTCGTAGGTAAACTCCACTTTAAATAAGCAAAGTTTAGCGACAATATCGATATTTTTATGTAAACTCGAGCCAGAAGCGCTATTGTTGTAAATGTCAAGAAATCTAGTAGTGTCGTTGATTTGTGAAATAACAGTAAAGTTTTGGTGAAGCCGCGCGTTTCGACGGTTATTTTATCACTGTGATGTGCGTTTGTTTTACTTGTCCTATTTGGTAAACGAATAGGGTAACTGCTATAGTTATTGACCACGCTATAGTAACTGGCCAGTCGTAAAACAAGAGGTAGAAACAAGGTAATGCAAGCAAGCTCATGAATGAAAAGGACAGAAAATATATCTTTTGTCCTTTTCATTCATTAGCTTGCTTCTTCTCCTTGTTTCTACCTCTTTTTTGTGAGTGGCCAGTTACTGTAGCAGTTACACTATGACGTACTGAGATTTCGATTTTGAGAAAATTGACGAGTTTCTTTAGTAAATTCAAAGCAGTCTTTGAAGTATTTCATACCTGTATTTGTTTCTTACAAAGATGAAAAGAGGTTCACACCTAATAAGAATGTGTCAATCTGCCTAGCCTTTTCCCAACTTTGTTACGGGGTGTCCTGCGTGAGCGACGAATACGACGCGACGCTGCGAACGCGACGAACGCGATCAACTCAACCAACGGCTTACCAGAATGTGTCAATCTGCCTAGCCTTTTCCCAACTTTGTTACGGGGTGTCCTGCGTGAGCGACGAATACGATGCGACGCGACGCTGCGAACGCGACGAACGCGATCAACTCAACCAACGGCTTACCAGAATGTGTCAATCTGCCTAGCCTTTTCCCAACTTTGTTACGGGGTGTCCTGCGTGAGCGACGAATACGATGCGACGCGACGCTGCGAACGCGACGAACGCGATCAACTCAACCAACGGCTTACCAGAATGTGTCAATCTGCCTAGCCTTTTCCCAACTTTGTTACGGGGTGTCCTGCGTGAGCGACGAATACGATGCGACGCGCCGCTGCGAACGCGACGAACGCGATCAACTCAACCAACGGCTTACCAGAATGTGTCAATCTGCCTAGCCTTTTCCCAACTTTGTTACGGGGTGTCCTGCGTGAGCGACGAATACGACGCGACGCTGCGAACGCGACGAACGCGATCAACTCAACCAACGGCTTACCAGAATGTGTCAATCTGCCTAGCCTTTTCCCAACTTTGTTACGGGGTGTCCTGCGTGAGCGACGAATACGATGCGACGCGACGCTGCGAACGCGACGAACGCGATCAACTCAACCAACGGCTTACCCTGCTTGCGGCCTATGTGGCAGTTTGCGGCGAGACGCGATGTAACGCTTACTTGTTTTGAGGGCGACCAGACGCGACACCACGAACTACGAAATGGTTGATTCAGAAGCGTTGATCGCCGCAGTGCTTGAGGAAAAATTGTTGTGGGACAAAAAACATAAACGATATTTTACGATATTTTTTTAAAAGTCTGTACTTTAAATATGAACTTTCGAGCAAAATTGTACTGTACTTCTCCATGATTCGAGAAATAATGGCCAAAATCACGTAGGAGTAGCATCGCGTCGCATTACGTCGCGTCGTGTTGCGTTGCGTCTCGTATTCGTCGCTCACGCAGGACACCGCGTTGGGGTCGGCTTCTAGTGTAACCGGATGCAGCTGAATACTAGTATTTTAAATGGAGCGACTGCCTACAGAACCCAGTTACTGGGTAACACGATACCCTTTGGTAAGAGTGGCTGTCAGACTTGGGCATCTGACCACTCGGTAACGACTGTCAAAGATCATACAGCCGGGATCAAAGGTCTCGATATATGACGGATGGTCACCCATCCACGAACCGATTCCGGCAAGCGTAGCTTAGCCACGAGCCCCTCTAATGATGCGATAGTGGTTTACGTACCTTGTTTGTTTACCAAATATGTTGTGTAAGAAAAATACACTATGTTATCGTAATGTTATGTTAATACACTTCTTACAAGAACGTGACGACAATGAAGTATTTTACTGAACATATTATTATAGTGGAATGATCCCTGTTACGCCAGTTCCAAGTTATTTTAAAAATATATTTTTAAATTCTTGGAAGTCCAGATTTTTATTTCAAATGCTTCACCTCAAAGGTGGTTGGTTTTTATCGGATTGTTAAATTATTTTATTGAGTAAAAACAGTGTTTGTGACGCGATAATGAAACAATACTAAAGCAATAATTTTCAAACATAAACTTCCTGTAAGTTTCAAAGTCACGAAGTCTCGGTAAAATGATACAATTGTCATTTAAAAACTTTGTGAGGGAAATACTTCTCTGAGGTTTTATTTTTATGTATGAGGTTTTGTTTGCGTGCGTTATTAGCGGAACAGAACATAATGATGTGTTAAAGAAAGTTTGTAATGTTAAAAAAGTTCTTCATAAAATGAATTGATTCCAAAGGTTGTCGTTTATTTTGTTCCGCGCCGCTGACTGACTGTGCGTTTGTTTCCATAATAATTATGTTTTGTGTACAAAATATTTGGTATGTTTATTTTTTTACATATTCCTAGGGCGTGGCGCGATTCGGTGCACCGACGGTGAATGTATTTGCCCGTTGATGCAACAAAATACATATTTTTTTTATTGTTAATTCCATGTTAGGTGTATGTAACTTTAAACTTGTATCTATTAATCATAATTCGATATTATTTCACCATTGTAAATTAAATAAAATTATTTATGAAATTGTAGGTAGTGTGTTTTTTATACTGAAATGAGATTGGTTCTGGATACGGTGGAATTACTGTGCATTGTGCAACTTGCAATTTTCATAACTTAAAGGCTGGGTTACACCATAATAGTACTTAAAGTAAAGGTTATGTCAAATTTGACAATGTAACGCTGACTTTAACGGTTACTGCGAAATATGTTGCACGTATCATCAGCTTAGTTAAAGTTATCAGGGTAGGTACGTGTCTGAAGTGGCAGATATTTAACATTAACAATAACATTATCCAGCGAAGCGTGGGTGGTTAAGGTTACAGTAAAAGTTATGACGTCAGCTAACAAATTGCCGAATGGAGCAACCCATTTTTTGTCTAACAGGTACTTTAAACTGAAGGTGCGATGTTTGTTATTGTTAAAGTGTTATGGTGCAACCCACCCTTAGGTCCGTATTATAGAAGGAAACTCAAGCACTGATCTTTGTTTAAATTTAGTTTAAAACTAGTTTCAACCAATCAAATGGCTTGAATCTAGTTTTAAGTAATGCTTGAGTATTGAGTGACGTTCTGACCTTAGACTATTTTTGTGTATCTTAACTAGATTTTAACAAAAATGGTGTCAAAATACTCTTGCTATTTCTAAGTAACTGTCTGTCTTAGAACTTCTACTAAACCTTGTGTTTCAATTCATCACGTCATGCTTTTTTTCTCGCTTTTTCATCGAACCCTTGGGGATCAATTTCTATCTTTTGTTTGGACTGTGGACCTCTTTAAAACTTCTCTCATGGAGTTATAGTTCCCGTCACGTAAGTTTGCCGCTCTGAAACCTGAAGGCAAATTCTCGCACCTAAAAACGTTCAAATTCAAGTTGAAATCTCATGCCAGCGACAATCAAATGTCAAAAATGTAGGTAAACGCTATACAATTTGTGACAGATGGAGACACGATGAGATTGCGAACTTTGTGAATTGTCCCTCAGGTTCTTCGATGCGCAAGTAGCTCGTGGCTAAGTAATAACAGCCGCACGGGTCGATCCATCAGGTTAAGCTGCGCTTGCCGGGGTTGGTCCGTGGATAGGTGACCATCTCTACATAAAGAGACTCCTCCGTGCCTCGGTAACCACGTTAAGCCGTTGGTCCCGGCGGTCCCGGAACTCTGACAACCAGTCTTACCAAGGGGTATCGTAACCCAGCTACTGGGTTGTGGAGGTCTGATAGGCAGTCGTTCCATGTAAAAATAATGGTATTCAGCTGCATCTGGTTAGACTGGAAGCCGACCCCAACATATTTGGGAATAGGCTGGGCAGATTGTTCTCCGATGCGCATGATAATTTTAGTATAGATATTGACTACCGCGTAATCATTTGTAGCCTACTTCAGGGCGGTAAATTTACATTACGCGAGACTCGAACTATACCTTCTATTTTTGTTCTATAACATTCGTAACATATACGCACAAGTGAGCCTTGTTATCTTTTTGCATGTTGCACTGTACAGTTTTTAGTCAATGTTCTACGATTTATTCGAAACGCTTGCATACTACCTTTGTTATTAAAATTTAATATTGCTTCCGATTGTATAAATAATAATGGTTCCTCTGGTAACCTGTGTTGAAACTGGTGCAATGCCCACTGTTGAGGGGAGTAGCCGCTAAAAGCGTAGGTAATCATTGAGAAGAAAAAATATAAAACAGAACCTCCTAGGTTCGAAGTTATATCAGATGGCCAATTCTCGTACCTAAAAACGTTCACAATCTCATGCCAGCGTCAATCAGATGTCAAAAATGTAGGTAAACGCTATACAATTTTTGACAGATTGAGACTGAGATGAGATTGCGAACGTTGTTAAAAATACGAGAATTGCCCCGCAGTTATCGCCAAAAATGGCCACTTTTGGCGTTAACTGATATAACTTTGAACCTAGGAGGTTTAGTGTTGATTTTTTTTAATACAAAAAATTCTACAACATCTGACTAAAATGTGTACATAGGAAAATTCAAAATGTTCCATATCTCCTGACTTATTAATTTTTTGCTCAACGGTGGCGCTTTTAGGGGCTACACTCGCCTTAAGGTTGATGCGCCAGGGTAGCCCGCGAAATTCAAAATTTCTTACGTTTTTTGCAATTTGTAGGTCAGTGTGAGATTGCATGTTGATTAAAATATGATTCGCGGCCGTAACTAATATGGCTTTACAGAATTATAATCATTAGAATCAGCAATATAACTCCATAAGTTAACTACTACTAACCTAACTTGGAAGCCACACCTAGAAAAAATTAAACTTAAACTAAGTCCACTCATAGGGGCACTACGCAATATAACAAATTGTCTCCCTCGAAAAGTGCGATATCTTATCTATAATTCTCTGGTTAAGCCTCATATCGACTACCTTATTGAAATCTGGGGTACTGCAGCGAAGACTAATATAGACCCAATTCAACGAGCTCAGAATAGATTAATTAAAATTTTATTTAACTATAAATTTCGGACACCAACTGAAAAGATATACGAGGAAACAAAAATAATGATAATGAATATAAAACAAACGTACATATACTACACATGTATTCTAATACGTAAAATATTAAATAAGGAAATCCATTCCAATATAAGATTTGTAACAAAACAACAAACACGAAAGATTAACTTAAGACGTGCTAGTTACTTAGTGACCCGCCCTCCTAGAACTAACTATGGAAGAAGAAATTTAGAGTTTGAGGGTGTCACCATTTATAATAAGTTACCATCAGTAATAAAAAAAGAACAAAGTTATGCCAGGTTCAAAAAGCTACTAAAAACTCACACAATTAATACATACAAATAGGAAAGAAAAAAAAAAAAAAAAAAAAAAACATGGAATATATATACAGGGTGTAAGGGACAGCCCTCCGCAGATTGATAGGGTGAATTCAGTACATCATACTAAGATGACCGGTACATGAAATTATTTCAGGAACGTTATGGGAATCCAATAAACCTGATTTGTTTTATTACCTCGCACGCAATGTATTGCTTCCGTGGCAAAACGCACGTAGCGAACGGTAGCGCAGTGAGTGTTCGGCTGCCCCACCCGCCACGGGGTCAATTCTCGCGCCACTTGGCTTAAACTAGCGACAGCGTAGTGCACAAGTTAGTTGAGTAGGTAGATACTTACGCGCAGGTACAGTAAAAGCAACAATAATTTAGCCTTCATTTAATTATTTTTATAACTGAAAGATGTTTAAAGTGGTGTATGGTACCTACTTATTGGTCAGTTTGTCAAGTACGGGTAGGGTTCAATGAAAAATAAAATAAGTAGGTTTTATGAAATAAGGAATAATGTTTTTATTTTGTATTTACGATGATGGCTGTATTCCCTCAAAAACCTTTATCTTTTCTGGCTTGCCTACGTAAAACGTTGTATCGTCTGCGAGGCATTTTTAAACAAATTAATACAAAAGTATTTTCCGCTCAACCAACAACAGTCTAAAACTTAACGAAAATAACAAGCAGACACCTTTCACACAGCGGGAATTCCGCTTTGGTAAAGCGAGTAAAGATAACAAAATAATAAGCACTAGAGTTAATTTTGTGCCAAACAATAGCTACAACTAACGTTGAAGTGGTTTTCGTTTTTTTACCCGACTGCGGCAAGTTAAAAAAGGAGCGTTATGTGTTTTTACCATAAGTACAATGCTTATTACATAGAAAAATAATGTAAATCAATCAGTCTTATTTCAATAGGTATCAAAAATTAATCCTACCTTAGAATCGCTCCGGTCGTATGAGATACGGCTCGAAATGACCTCCACCGAGACCTTCACACACATTGGCACGGCGCAGGGTCTCCCCGTGCAAGCGGGTCAGCAAGTTGGGATCTTCGTTGCAGCTGTAGCGCAGCTGCTGGAATGTGTCTGTGATTCAATCTCGCATTTCTTCCTCACTCGCACATGCACTAACAAACACTTTTTCCTTTACGTAGCCCCACAAAAAGAAGTCTAAAAGTGTGAGACGCGGGCTCCATGATTCCGGCGCAATAGTCGAGCTGCAGTGCGTGTGCCTAGGCGTGGATTTTGACGGACCAGGTCTAAAACTCTTTCTACAGTTGCACCGCGAAGTGGTCTTCCGGCGCCTTCTTGATTGGGAACTATGGGCTGGTTATCTAGCACTCGTTGATAGACATTGGTAATTATCCGGGAGTCTGATGGATGCCGACGGTCAGGATACCTATCGATGTAATTTCTGAGCGCTTCCCTGGCATTTCCCCGAGCTTCCCCGTAGCACATTATCATTTCGCCATATTCACGAGCTTAGTGCTCGTGTAGCCATTTCTCACAGACAACAACACAAATGGGTAAGTACGTAAACTTCACGACGCGACTGCGCGAACAACAGCGAGCGATACTGCGCAGGACACAGTCGCAGGACAACTAAACTGTACTAATGACTACACGAAAAATCACACACAAAAACAGTGTTGTCAACTACTCAAAAAATTTTGCATGTTTCTTGCAAAAATGTTGTACAAAAATACCACTATTTTTAAGCTTGACTAAATGTTAGAGCTGTTATTTTTTTTGGAGAAATGAAACGATTAATTTGTCAATTTAATTCAAAGTTTATGTTAAGCAAATTAATAGTAGTGATAGCCCAGCGTGATAGAAGACTGGGCTTCCATTGCAGAGGGCTTACGTTCGATTCGCGACTCGACTACCAGTCGGTAGCTGCCGTAAAGCCATGAAAAGGCCCTTGGGTGGCTTGGAAACTGGATCCAGTGATCGCTTGAAAAGTAGAATTAATTAAGTTATTAGGTATGTACCTACCACGAATACTCAAGGGCACATTATGTGCGTTTTTCCTTTAGAAATTAAGTGCACTAAAAGATTTGCATTTAACATTAGAGGAGTTCTTATGTGAACCAAGTTTGATCTAACATTTTCGTTCACAAATTGAGGTTTATTAAGTTGGCAATACTGTTGCGACTCGGTAAATCGGAGCGTCTCGCTTGTCTCTATTGTATTGTATGCAAGTAGTATGCGGTGAGTTTGATGAACTCTGAAGCTATGCAGAAAGTGAACAGCTGATTTCGCGCGTAGTACGTTAGAGTATTTCGACATACATTGCTGTTTTTTGGATTTTAGCTGTTTTATTTACATAAATGGAGTGCTGCAAACAGAGAATGTAATTTTACATTGAAATAAAGGAATATTAGCCAAAAAAACGTTAAAAAAAATGAAACTTTTCCTGAGAAAATTTCCGGTGGAATATGATTCACAATAAGGAGCTGAATGCACCCTGTTAATTTGTGGAGGGCTGTCCCTTACACCCTGTATATATATTAATATAAATAAAATACACACATTATAAAAGATTAACTCTAAATCTCTAAATCAAAAATACTACTAATTATTTAAATTAAACAAAAACAAACAAAATCCAATACTCAAAATGCTTTAACATGTATGAACCCAAAATATCTAACTAAAACAATAAACTAAAAATAAAATAATCTTCTAATAACAAACACGCTAATAACGCCATCAATGCCGCATCTAGTAAAAATCTAATTCTTACATCCATGTTGTGTTTGGTTGACGATCGAGTTTGAGTTAAGTACTTATCTGTTTACCCACATTTTTTTTTTTATTTTTTTTTCTTTGCTATTTTGTTTTTGTTATTTTATATTATGTACATCTGTGCGCTCTAATTAATAATCTTAGTTTTAGACATTGTTTCTCAGTAAGTGAATTATGTATGCAATTCTTATGAGAAATAAAGTTGTTCTTAAACCTAAGTTAGCATTTACCTCAAACCTCATGATTTCATGAAATCGCTAGATTTGAGATAAATGCTAACTTATGGAGTTGTATTGCTGACTCTAATGATTATAATTTTGTAAAGCCATATTAGCTACGGCCGCGAATCATATTTTAATCAACATACAAGCTCACACTGACCTACAAATTGCAAAAAACGTAAGAAATTTTGAATTTCGCGGGCTACCCTGGCGCTTTCGCCTTAAAACAAGATAGTAAGTACTGGTGATTTTTTAACGCGACGGTTTTTATGGTGCACTCATTGACTTATATATGAGTGCACTAGATTTTTAATAAGTCTGGGTGTTGAGCCGAGCATTGAGAATCCAACAGTACCTACTTACATCCCAGCGCGTCAAAAAAGCACACTTGAATTTTGAACTCTCGGCGCTAAGCAGTGTGTTAAAAAACCAGTGCGCGAAAAAAATCTGCCGTGGGTACGAGGGCCACAAAAAAAGTAATGGCCCATTTACACGAGGCGAATTTCTCGCTTCCAATAGGTGACGATTCGACTCTTTCCGCTAAAAAGGGGGAACACCCAAATACTCCGAAATATTTTATTCCGAATTTCGATATTCCGATTTTCAAAAGTCCGAATTTCATAATACCTAAGAATTATAATGTCTAATAATAAAAATCACGAAATTTATTTTACCGAAAGTCGTAAATGCGATTTGCTAGTCTTCCGATTTTCATATGTCCGAAGAATCAAATGCTCGATGAGTTCTCGGTCCGAAAAACGACATTCCGATTTTCAATACTTCGAATAAACTACAAAAATTAGGATTTGACAAGATGTGCTACAAAATTTAGTGACAGAAACGAATTGCTGCAAAACCGACTTCACGCAGTCTTGTCTGCCCTATACTAGAGTGTAATTTAAAAACACGTAGGCGCGGAGGGGTGGGGTGGCCCGCGAGCTGAGGAGCAGGCGGTGAGCGTTAAAACCATCTGCGACGATAAGCTCGCGTGGGGCCGCCCAAACCCCGCAGCGCCGGAGCCGTGACAGAAACAATGCATGTTGCATGCCTGCTTGCATGCTCCATGCTTACTTGCATGCTGCATGCATGCTGCATTCCTGCTTGCATGCTGCATGCCTGCTTGCACGCTGCATGCATGCTGCATTCCTGCTTGCATGCTGCATGCCTGCTTGCATGTTACATGCCTCCTTGCATGTTGCATGCTTGCTTGCATGCTGCATGTTGCATGCCTGCTTGCATGCTGCATGCTTACTTGCATTGAATTCGTAGTTTTGACGTTTCGAATTATTATTAAGTCGGACTTTTTGTTATTCGATCTATTGAAACTCGGTATTTTGAGAATAGTAATTATAAACGTTTGGAATATTGAAATTTAGGAATTATAAAAATAGGAGTAATGATAAGACGGAGTTGTTATATTCGGAATTTTGAACCATTCGGTATTATGAAAATCGGTATTTTGAAATTCGTACTTGTGACTGTCGGAATAAAGTTTTTCGTATTTATGTAGTGTACCCCTAAAAAGGGCGTAAAGACCATTTTGGCCAAAGTTCACTTTTTGATGCAGTCTTTTATCTATCAGTCAACTAAATAAGACTGCATCAAAAGTGAATTTGGCACAAAATGGTCTTTACGCCCTTTGTAGCGGAAAGAGTCGATGATATGGCTAATTTGCAGTTCTCGCCAAAATAATATCTACCCTTCTTCCGCATTGAGGCACAAACGGTGTGTAGTTACAGATGCTGAATGCACTCTAGATATTGTGCATTCCTCAATGAAAGTTGAAGGGCATGGGGTATATACCTATACCTAACGTGACCATTTATTTTTTAACTCAAAACGGGACATCCGTTTATTTACCTACCTCAATTAGTAGGGCCGATTCATAAACGAACCCAATTTTGAGAATACCAGCCTAGGTTCTGAACGATAAAAAACACACATTTTTTTTATCACTTTTAAAAAAAAAATTATCACATTTTTAAAATTAAGTACTTCTTTTTATCCCTTTTTAAAACACTTTTTTTTTAGTATCAAAATTATTTAATACAAATTAGAAAAGTTAAGAAAGATAAATTTTCAGTAATTTTAATATTTGTCGGCAGAACTAAAGTTTTAATACAGTCGGTGATGAGTGAGATCGGATAATCGGATGCATATTAACCTAAAGTTAATATTTTGCTAACAAAGTATGGAAGCGGCTCCTTAGCATTTTTTTTCTTAATATAAGTCCCGGGATTCAAGAAAATGTGGGAATGCACAACTAATCGGATACATGGTATGGAAACGACTTCATAAATAACGTGGTTTTATTTATTTGGAAATACCGGGAAATCGGGATCACATAAATATTCCGTTTGTTACACGTGATCCCCGCGAGAAATACAAAGCTGCCGAATGAAAATGGTTGTACCGTAACTATATCGGTGGGGTTGTTTTCATGGGTTTCGAGAATGTTAAAGCCGATAGTGACGTGAAAATGTAAATCCAAGATGGCGGCTGCAAACAGTTTTCAAATTTTTCGTCATGGGTGTCGTTTTCATGCTTTTCGAGGGTGTTAAAGCCGATAGTGATGTTAAAATGTAAATCCAAGATGGCGGCTGCTAAATTTTCTAATTTTTCGTCATGGGTGTCGTTTTATTGGTTTTCGAGGGTGTTAAAGCCGATAGTGACACTAAAATGTAAATCGAAGATGGCGGATGCGAATGTTTTTTTAATTTTTCTTCATGGGTATCGTTTTCATGGTTTTTGAGAGTTTTAAAGCCAATAGTGACACTAAAATGTAAATCCAAGATGGCGGATGCAAATATTTTTAAATTTTTCATCATGGGTGTCGTTTTCATGGTTTTTGAGAGTTTTAAATCCGATAATGGCGTTAAAATGTAAATCCAAGATGGCGGCTGCGAAAATTTTCTAATTTTTCGTCATGGGTGTCGTTTTATTGGTTTTCGAGGGTGTTAAAGCCGATAGTGCCACTAAAATGTAAATCCAAGATGGCGGATGCGAATGTTTTTTTAATTTTTCGTCATGGGTATCGTTTTCATGGTTTTTGAAAGTTTTAAAGCCGATAGTGACACTAAAATGTAAATCCAAGATGGCGGATGCAAATATTTTTAAATTTTTCGTCATGGGTGTCGTTTTCATGGTTTTCGGGGGTGTTAAAGCTGATAGTAACATTAAAATGTAAATTCAAGATGGCGGCTGCGAAAATTTAAAAAAAAATTGTGATGGATATCGTTTTCATAGTTTTTTAAGGGGTATTAAAGCTGATAGTGACATTAAAATGTAAATCCAAGATGACGGCTGCGAACATTTCGGTCGGTTTTACAACCTTCGAAAACCAATAAAACGACACCCATGACGAAAAATTATGAAATGTTCGCACCCGCCATCTTGGATTTACATTTTAATGTCATTATCAGCTTTAACACCCTCGAAAACCAATAAAACGACACCCATGACGAAAATTAGAAAATGTTCGCAGCCGCCATCTTGGATTTACAATTTAGTGTCACTATCGGCTTTAACACCCTCGAAAACCAATAAAACGACAACCATGACGAAAATTAGAAAATGTTCGCAGCTGCCATCTCGGATTTACATTTTAATGTCACTATCAGCTTTAACACCCTCGAAAACCAATAAAACGACACCCATGACGAAAAATTAGAAAATGTTCGCACCCGCCATCTTGGATTTACATTTTAATGTCACTATCAGCTTTAACACCCTCGAAAACCAATAAAACGACACCCCTGACGAAAATTAGAAAATGTTCGCAGCCGCCATCTTGGATTTACAATTTAGTGTCACTATCGGCTTTAACACCCTCGAAAACCAATAAAACGACACCCATGACGAAAATTAGAAAATGTTCGCAGCCGCCATTTTGGATTTACATTTTAATGTCACTATCAGCTTTAACACCCTCGAAAACCAATAAAACGACACCCATGACGAAAAATTAGAAAATGTTCGCACCCGCCATCTTGGATTTACATTTTAATGTCACTATCAGCTTTAACACCCTCGAAAACCAATAAAACGACACCCCTGACGAAAATTAGAAAATGTTCGCAGCCGCCATCTTGGATTTACAATTTAGTGTCACTATCGGCTTTAACACCCTCGAAAACCAATAAAACGACACCCATGACGAAAAATTATGAAATGTTCGCACCCGCCATCTTGGATTTACATTTTAATGTCACTATCAGCTTTAACACCCTCGAAAACCAATAAAACGACACCCATGACGAAAAATTATGAAATGTTCGCACCCGCCATCTTGGATTTACATTTTAATGTCATTATCAGCTTTAACACCCTCGAAAACCAATAAAACGACACCCATGACGAAAATTAGAAAATGTTCGCAGCCGCCATCTTAGATTTACATTTTAATGTCACTATCAGCTTTAACACCGCCGAAAACCATGAAAACGACACCCGTGACGAAAAATTAGAAAATTTTCGCAGCCGCCATCTTGGATTTACATTTTAATGTCACTATTAGCTGTAACAGCCTCGAAAACCATGAATAGTACCCATGACGAAAAATTTGAAAATATTTGATGCCGCCATCTTGGATTTACATTTTCAGCAGCTTTCACTATGGGACCAACTCTGAAATCACAAAAAAAAATACGATGATTGAAACAAAAGTTCAATACCTACTCGACCAAAACGTATGAATCAGCTGACTTATGTTTCGTGATTTACGGGTTGATCCCATGGTGAAAGTTTCTCATGAGTAGAACACCCTATGAAAACTTAGTGATAAAAAAGTTACCCTTTCAAAAAATACTTAATTTATCAATTCCGTAATCGCGAAATTTTGTCGATCGACACAAAAGTACATTCCATAGTATAGCCAAAACCTAAACGTAAGTAAATATACATTCGATTCTATAATCAGAACTATTAATTTGTGAATCCCGGAATCCTGGGATTTTTTTAATACAAAATTACAATCCATAGTAGCCAACACCTAAACGCAAGTACTTACCTAACTAAGACATTCGATGCCAAAATCAGAACTTAAAAATTTTCGTTCCGGAATCCCGGGTTTTTTTTTTTTAAGTGCAATCCATATTAACTAACATCTGAACTTAAGTAATTTATACATTCGATTCTATAATCAGAAGTCAAAATTGGCCGATACCGGAATTCTGGGATTTTTTAATCCAAAAGCCCACTCCATACTTAGCCAACACCTCAACTTTAGGTTAATATGCATCCGATTATCCGATCTCTACAGTGATGACTTTAGGTAAGAATAAAATTCTTGGCACCTTTTTTTAATATTCACCTAGTTTGTTATCAACATCGCTCTAAGGAGCGGAAGCTGTAACTAGGTTTTTCAGTCGTCCACAATTTATTAATTAAAGAAAATATTCTTTTTATTGGTGCATTTTGTGCCGGGCCGACATAAAATATATTTAATTAAAATTCATAAGTTTTCATGGTTGGAAAGTGTTTGAACACTTCCATCCAATGATTTTCCGTCCAAACGTTTAGATTGTTCCATTCGGTTACTTTTTGTGACGTGATAGTTCAAAATGGATGAAAATTCGTCAAATAAAAGATATACCTTTATTGATTGTAACAACAATACAGAAGTCTTTGTTACAATCAATATATACCTTTTCAATAAATACATAAAATGTTTTTTATCGCGCGTTTTCTGAAAACGGGACAATTTTGCGTCCCCAGGTTTTTTTGGGGACACCGGGACGAAGAACCGAAAAAAGGGACGGTCCCGTTCAAAACGTACGTACGGTCACGTTAGGTATACCGTATAACAGCAGTTCCCAGTAAAACAAATAGGTACTGCATTTTGACGGAGAAATGTTCAAGAAAAAATGCTAACGCGAAATAAGTGCTTCGTCGAGAGCATATCTTCAAACATTCACACCATCATCGGTACGTAAACTCTTATTATGTAATACTACCACTAATAAGTATACGAGTACCTACACATAATAAAAACAGCGGCTTAGGGCGAGCGCGCACTGCGGTGCGTTTTTCTACCGCATAATCTGTGAAGTATGGAATGTCTTTGAAGTGCGCGCACTGCGGTCATGCGTTTTGTTACTGTAGGCCCCGCCCAGTGCGGCAGAACTAACGGAAACGCACCGCAGTGCGTGCTCGCCCTTAATGTTGAAGCAGTAAGGGCGGTTTTCGCGTAGATCAATATTACCACTGACGTATGGTTGACCACCATTTTCGTCCGAATGTTGTGGTTCGATTCAAACTTATGGCGGCTCGGTGCAGAACTTGCAGGTACAGTCAAGTCGACAATAATTTAGGAAGTTTTTTTTTTTACTTAAGATTTTTTAAAGATTTAGCTCCAATAAGTTTAAATCGCAAGATCCCTGCACTCGCAGCTAACTTCCGAGCCGCCATTAAGTTTGAATCGAACTATAGGAACATGGAATTGTTCTAGTTTTTTCTCGCCTTTAGCTCGATACTCAGTTACAAAACCAGTTTTTTACTCACTTGTCGCTTTCTAAAGATTATTGATGTGCACCGTGCATCTCATGGCGCAACAACAATCATCCTTTGCTTTACACTGCTACAAGGATCTTTTGGCGCTCCAATGACGTTGACAGGGGGCGCTGTTGGTAAACATTTTTGGCAATAATTATTGTTGTGAAAAAAAAAAATTGTTTATTCTCACCAATAAAGTTACAATAAAACAGGTAGGTACGTGACAAGTATTAAAGCTTTATTTTTTATTTTTGTAAATGTAATGAAAAAAAAACAGACGGCGGCATTAGTTCCGATTTTGGCCACTCGCCAAAAGAATCTTGTAGCGCTGCGCTGTAGGACCGTTGCCTTTCATGTTGCTCTGTATCTGGCAACGTCGCGCTTTGTCGTGCAACTTCGCGAGCAAATAGCAATGTACCTACAGTTAATTATTTGCGCTACTTTTTCATCGATAAATTACTCGCCACTACATTAATTAAAGTTGTCTACGTATGCAGCAATACGTAGAATGCCACAATGGGTCCTTGATCCCGCTATTCATGACTAAATACAATAACTATTAGAAGTATTAGGTATAATGAAATTGTTTACCTAATTTAATGCCAGTGTGACTGAACACGAGAGGAACATTGTAATTTTGTTTCAATACAAACAATCTGAAATTATTAGTGTTTTATTTTGAACAATCTTCGAAAATGATTAACATACCTACTTATTTACCTACCACTGACCTAGGTATTATTTTTTGTTCTGTGGAAATCCCCATGGATTTATTTACTTACCTACATACTTATTATTCATGGATTAATTTAAATTTTAAATATTAAGGGTAAAGATTATAACAGTTTTGCAGAGAAATATCTTAATGAGATTATGATAACATCAAAAAATTAATACTTACCTAATTGAATTTTTGAGGTAGGTATAAAAATGGTACCGTAAAATGCTGTAACATTGCCTTTATAGCTCAATATTGCCTAAATTCAAAAAAGTTAAATTATTCCCGCTGCGAAATGTTTTTTATTGTCTATGGTATTACTAAAAGCAAGTCGGCAATCTGTATGGCAACATTCGATCATACGTCACTCCAAATTTTAGTTAACAAACTGTCAGTGTCAGTTTCATTGTCAGTGCGGATACTCGCTAGGCAAAGTTGTGCAGGTTAGCACAACTTTGCCTAGCATTGTAAAAAAAACATTCTTGTGCTATTCAAGATTCAGTGAAGTCAGACGTGGAAAAGAACTTCATGGCAATATGGGTGTCAAATCCGTTACCAAAATACCGAATCTCTGTCTACGCAAAATACCTATTATTCATTTAAATAGATATTTATGACAGGCAATGTTGTAGTTTTTACCTCAACTTTGCCTACGTTTTCAAAGCAATTTTTTGGTGCTTTATAGGTGTTTTTTTACTAGTAGCAAATGTATTCCTATAGCTTAAAGTCCAATATTGGACAGTAATTGAAAAAACATACGACTTTCTTAACGATTAAAGATTTATCGAAGAAAAACGTCAAAATCCGTGCAAAGTTGCAGCATTTTACGGTACCTAAATAACAAACAACAAAAAGCCAACATCAATCAACTCAGCCTACCGCAGTCCACTGCTGGACATAGGCCTCTCCCAGTCTGCGCCCCACACACTGTCCTCCGCCTTCCGCATCCAGTCTGTCCCAGCCACTTTCTAAAAGCCAACATGCTAATCATTATCTTTCTATTATAGCTCTATCTGTTGGTTCTCCTGTACATAAATAAATAAATAGGTAGCTAAAAATAAGTTGGACGACCCGCAGGCGTCTGTTACCCCGTTACCCCGCAACTAGGTCTTCCAAACTTCCAACCACGTGTGACTGACACTGTCGTGGCCACCATCAGGACTTTTAATTTTGATAACATAAAAAAATAGTCTCAATTTTTCTACAAATCACAGTTTTAGTCGGGTCTTAGTTTAGAAGAATTATAATGAGTTATTTTTTTAAGAATACCTAGTCCAAGAGCTAGATCGAAGATTTTACGATATTATGTAGCTCTTGGTTGAAAAATTGCGGCTTTAGCAACAAAATTTGGGAGAAAACAGATCTTCGCTAGGTGGCCTAGTTTTGGAGATATAAATCTGGCCAAGCTGGGGAGACGCTCTCCAGATCGGCCCCTTATGAACCCTTACAACTTTTGAACCGGTGACCGTCGGCGATTCTTCTTCGATTCTGGGCCTGTTTCACCACCTACGATTAAGTGTCTATTTATTTACTTGGCAGATAATTTCATACAAATTCTGTTCATTTTTGAATTTATTCGCTAAGTAGTGACTATTCGGACATCGTGAAATAGGTCCTATGATATAGGTACCTACTGAATTCATCCTATCAATCTGCGCAGGGCTGTCCCTTACACCTTGTCTAAGTAATACTTTCGTCTACTTACTAGGTACCTATCTACAGCCATTTCATTCAATGTATTGAATGCTTGCCAATCTTTATTAAACTTAGATACTTAAGTAAGAATCGCATCACCACACAATTGTCAGTTTTCAGGGTCCATGGCGCTCTGAAGAGCCAATCAACGTTTGTATAGTTAGGTATCAGGTAATCCTGCTGTTTAAAAAAGTCACAACATCATCTACGTAGGTACATACCTACCTACCTAGCTTTTGTCAAAAGTCTTTTGGTAGAAACTAATTCCTTCGGAACATAGAAAATGCTAATGAACATAATTAAATCTTAAAGTATGTCCAAGGTTTCTCTTCTTCCTTCTTTGGTTCCTCTCTAACAAGCATATCACAGCATTTAATACAGTCCGTGCAAGTAGGGAAGGAAGTTAAATCAACGTCAACCGGCCAGTAGTCCTTCGGTTCATACTGGGTTCTCCTGAACATCTGATGATTCAGGAGCGTATAGAACCAGAGGCAAGCTCTTCCTCGTTGGAGCTTCATTGCTGACGTCATGACAGCGTCTACGGCTCGCCGAGCAACCGGGTCTCGCTCATGACACGTGTTGAACTTCAAGTTTCTTATGTTGCAGCGGAATATCTGAAATCAAAAGTTTTCTGGCAGATAACGTATGAGTCGCTAATCCTAACTAAGTTTATAAATGCGAAACTGAGTTTGTTTGTTTGTTACGCTTTCACTCTGAAACTGCTGAACGGATTTGGATGAAATTTGGCACACGGGTAGACCATGACCTGCACCCTAATTGCGTAACACACTATCAATCAGAATCTGAATAATTTTGAAGCAAATTGTTAATCCGCACGCACGTGTTACGCAATTAGCCGACGTTCCCACGGACGTAAAAAAATCGCGGCGAGATTTTATCGCGCACTGGATTGTTTTTCGTCGCGCTGGGATGCACTCTGTTTTTGTTAGGTTGGATTCTCAACGCTCGGCTCAACAACGAGAGTTGAAAATCCAGTGCGCGATAAAATCCCGCCGCGATTTTATTACGCTCGTGGGAGGGGGGCTTAGGGTGTCGATTAAACACCGAGGGGAGTAGGTATAAAACATAGGTACGGTATACTTAAGGTAGGTGATTTGTATGGGCATCAGCTGTTCTCTTCGTCAATGAAATGAAATTGTTTATTCTGAAATTATAGGTATATCGGATCACTTTTACACGTCGTCGTCGTACAATATTGTGATTAAAATCACAATATTGTACGACGGATTAAAATCCGTTTTAGTGAAACCGAAAGCGAGTTAGAAGTAGAACTGAGATCTGGACACATGCATTATTGATCATCATCAGCATTTTTGACGAAAGACGTCCACACTCACTGGACATAGGTGTCCACGCATCGCCACACCGGCTAGCCCCTTGCTTTCCGCATCCAGGGATACCCGCGTCCTTCATCAAGTCGTTGGGTTACTCACGCTGCACCTTCCAGTACTACAGTATCCGGTCTGCATTTTATTGTTAAGGGGATCAAGAGAAATATCCTCATCTCCGCTCACAGGCCTGCCATCGACCCAGCTGTTGGCGATAAGAACAGTGTCTGCACCACCACCTCATAGCAGTACCTATTATTTTAATATTACTGCACAGTGGGAAAGAGATGGAGCTACTTATAAGTCCTACGGGCTCGTAGCTAAGTAATACCACCATACCATTATATTGCCTTTGTAAATTATTTCTAAGATTTTATGTTAATATTTGACCAATTATTAGTACTGAATAAATACTCATTCTAATTCTTATTCTTATTCTTAATAACAGCCGCACTGGTCGATCGATCAGGTTAAGCTACGCTTCCCGCGGTTGATCCGTGGATATGTGACCATCTTTACCCCTCCGTGCCTCGGAAAGCACGTTAAGGCGAAAGCGCCAGGGTAGCTCGCGAAATTCAAAATTTCTTACGTTTTTTGTAATTTGTAGGTCAGTGTGAGCTTGTATGTTGATTAAAATATGATTCGCGGCCGTAGCTAATATAGCTTTACAGAATTATAATCATTAGAATCAGCAATACAACTCCATAAGTTAGCATTTATCTCACATCTAGCGATTTCATGAACTCATGAGGTTTGAGGTAAATGCTAACTTAGGAGTTGTAGGTATTGCTGATTCTAATGATTATAATTCTGTAAAGCCATATTAGCTACGGCCGCGAAACATATTTTAATCAACATACAAGCTCACACTGACCTACAAATTGCAGAAAACGTAAGAAATTTTGAATTTCGCGGGCTACCCTGGCGCATCATCCTTAAGCCGTTGGTCTCGGCTGTCATTCGTGGATCCTTGACAGTCGTTATGGGCCGTCAGAACCAGGAAAGTCTGACAACCAGCCTTACCAAGGGGTATCGTATTACCCAGTTACTTGGTTGTGGGGGTCAGATAGGCAGTCGCTATAGTTGCAGTAAAATACTGGTATTCAGCTGCATCCAGTTAGACTGGAAGCCGACCCCAACATAGTTGGGAAAAGGCTAGGCAGATGATACTGCTATGAGAGGTTGTAGTGGCGCTCAAGAGTGTGGGTCAGCTGGTGGAACAGGAGCCTGGATTAAATGTCATCACTCGGCTGGAGAGATTAAGTGTAAGTAAATTACCACCTGCCTAGTCTTTTTCCAACTAGGATGGGATCAGCTTCCAGCCTAACCGAATGAAGCCACATGAAGTGACAGCCTATCTGACCTCCACAAACCAGTAATTCGACGTTCGCACGGACGTAAAAATATCGCGGCGATTTTGTTTCGCACACTGGATTTTCAACGCTCTGCTTAGCGCCGAGAGTTGAAAATCCAACACTGTGTTTTTTCAACGCGCCAGAATGCACTCTGCTGTTGTTAGTTCTCAATGCTCGGCTCAACAACAAGAGTTGAAAATCCAGTACACGATTGTGGCGGCATCTACATCGCCACATACAAACTACGCATCACAATGACATGACGTCACGAAATCCTGCATCGCGCAATTAGAGTTTACCACGCGACTAGCATATACAGAGTGGAAGGGACATCGACGCGCAAACGGTTACCACGTATTCAGTACATCATTCTGAGCCCGTATACAGGATGAAATTTATAACATGCACCAAATCGAAATGGGAGATTGTACTCATCATTATGAACAACTTTTACCATGGGACCAAACCTGAAATCGTGAAAAAAAAAACAGCTGTTCAGTACATTTTGACGAGTTTGATGTAGCTAAATGTACTGAACAGCTGAATTTTTTTCGCGATTTCAAGTTTGATCCCATAGTAAAAGTTGTTCATAATGATGAGTACAGTCTCCCATTTCGATTTGGTGCATGTTATAAATTTCATCCTATATGTACTTATAGAAATTTTTCATCGGTTAAAAAAATCTGCAGTTTCCTACAATAGCGCAATACCTACACGGTCAAAATGTATGGAAGGGCAGATTTTTTTTTCAATGACCGATGAAAAATTTCTATATAGGGGGGCTCAGAATGATGTACTGAATACGTGGTAACCGTTTGCGCGTCGATGTCCCTTCCACCCTCTAAACAACGTCCCGACATCAACCGTCGGGCCACCAGCCACAACACAACACCCGTCTGGTCGGAGGATCCTCCCTTTTCAATAGAGGATGAGTAAACTTTACACCCTGTTTCTCATGCCTCTAAAACTGGTGACCCCGAGCATGAACGTCAGCGCAGCCTTCGAGCAACTTCTTCAGCGTGACGTCATCAGCATCACTTCCTCAAGCTTTTGAGCAGTGAGTCACACAGCCAGCCAGCATCCACGGCTTCAACGGGTATCCTGACCACCTGCATGCAGCGGACGCGCATTCCTGGTCATCACCTTCAGCCTCAACCTCAACCCAGCGTTGTACACTCCGATTCACTGGAGCATAACGCAGCGCCACCCCGACTCACGGGGGTATCACCGCAGACAGTTCCGACTCACCGTGAACTATGCGGCACACGGTTCCGACTCATTGGAACCACAACTGGCACTGGCAAGCATCGCAAGATACACGACTCAGCCCACTATCGACCTCCGGTCTCCGGAGGGGAGTGATGTGGCGGCATCTATATCGCCACATACGAACTACGCATCACAATGACATGACGTCACGCAAGCCTGCATCGCGCAATTAGAGTTTATCACGCGACTAGCATATATACAACGACCCGACATCAACCGTCGGGCAGTAGCCCACCAGACACAACACCCGTCTGGTCGGAGGATCCTCTCTTTTCTATGGAGGATGAGTGAACTTTACACCCTGTTCTTCATGCCTCTATACGATAAAATCCCGGCGCGAACGTCGGCTTACTGGGTAACACGAAACGCTCTAGTACCTAATAGCAATAAATTTAGTACTTTCTTACTTCATGTCCACACATTTCGATCATGCAGTAGTTGGCGAACTTTACGGGCGCGATATCCACGCGGAAGCCCAGTTTTTGGAGGCGATCTGTTGAGATAATGTGTGTTGTTAATGGGTTACATAATTTATATCTATAAAGAGAAGTCCTGACTGACTGACTGACTGACTCAAGGCCCAGCCCGAACTCTTGGAAAATTTGCACAGAGGTTCCCTTTATAATATAGACGAGGAATAAGGAAGGAATTCCCGATAGTACGTTCCCGTGGGATATTTCCCGACATCCACGCGGGTGAAGTCTACCCGATGTCTCACAGATGCGGCCCCAGGACCGATCCCTGTGGGACACCGCATGACCTCTCGCCCCTTCCACACTCCCTGATGACCGGGGTAGATGACGGCTCTGTCCGTCAAATAGGCCTCGACCACACTCGACAGAGGTAGGTCGGCATCCGGTGATACCGGAGTGCCTCCCTGATGCAACTCCAAGGCAGGGTATTGAAGGCGTTGGCGATGTCTAGACACACCGCCGAGACGACTCGACCCCGGGCAACAGCAGCCCCCCTCGTGAGGAGGGCGGCCCCGGCCTAACAGTTTCATTCTCAAATTAAGGCTAGCTGAGCCATCGCGACCATGACCAGGTCCATGCACGATGTTCGACGTAATAGATACAACTTTTTAGTAAGGTACCTATAACTCTAAGTATCAGTGAAAACAGGTAGGTACTTATATTCATTTTACTTATTTTTTAACAATATATAGGTACTTAATATTTTAGAGTGAGAGAAGCTCGTGGCTAAGTAATAACAGCCGCACGGGTCGATCCATCAGGTTAAGCTACGGTTGCCTGGGTTGGTCGTGGATGGGTGACCATCTTTACATAACGAGACTCCTCCGTGCTTCGGGAAGCACGTTAAGCCGTTGGCCCCGGCTGTCACTCGTAGATCTTTGACGTCGTTACGGGTCGTCAGAAGTCCGAAAGTCTGACAACCAGTCTTACCAAGGGGTATCGTATTACCCAGTTACAGGGTTGTGAACGTCCGATAGGCAGTCGTTCCATGTAAAATACTGGTGTTCAGCTGCATCCGATTAGACTGGAAGCCAACCCCAACATAGTTGCGAAAAGGCTATGCAGATTAATAGTATTTTACAGTAAAAAACATTATAAGTAGTTTAAACAGTGGTTAGCAACCCTAGGGAGGCCTATAATTATGTCCGGTCGTCTTTCGGCAGAACGATGAAGATGATGAAAGTGAGTGAGTGTCCATGGAAGACTATTGTTAGGTGTAAAATAAAAACATTTACCTTTTATACCAGCCAACAGGTGCGGTTTATGGATGCACCTGTCAAATGTATTGCAAGGTCCATAGTATATTTTTACAAACAAGAAAGACATTCTTATAAAAATATCGAGAGCTAAGTAATATTTTGTTTACGAACATTTACAAATGAAATTTTTGATTATTACACAATGTTTTGACTTTTTACTCCAAACCATAGACGACCTAACCAAACCATAAATTTTGTTGAAAATTTTTTGAGTGACCTCTTATTAGAATCTCCTTGTTCTCCATCCGATTTTGCTGCCATGCTAAGCATATCGAACGCGGTCTCCACTCTAGGACTTGTCTAAATGTCTACTCTAATGGCTATCGGTCCTTCGACCAACATGGCCATTCCCATAGATATATGAAATTTGTATGCCCAGTCCACTCTCACTTTAATTTCTGCGACCGATTGCATAGGTATACTATCTGGGTATGCCTTGGAGGCCTTGTGTAGAAATTCTGCGGCGTGATTGCGTAACACACTATCAATCGGAATCGGTTTCATTTTAATAGTTAAGTATTGTTTAACATAAACAACATTCATTGTGTTATTTACGTTGTCGAGCAAACAAATTTTTGAAACATTGAATTTAGCTATTTTATTTTTTGATTAATTGATGAGGCTTTTCAAAGTAGTACAGATTTTATAAATGAGAATACCGTATAGGTCCGTATAGGTCGTATAAGACTGATCCCAACAGCTGATTAAGTGTTTGACGTAGTCCATCCGTCCGTCTGTCTGTCCGTCCGCAGCTTAGCTCAGAGACTTTTAGCACTAGAGAGCTATAATTTGGCATGCATATACATATTCATTACAAACCGACAGTGTTAAAATAAAATCATGAAAAAAAAATTTTTGAATTGCGAATGTCCCGTGGCCAGGCGGTTAATAATGATTTCTAAATTAATAATATTTACGCTCGAATAACGACGGGCGGCGCGGCGCGGCGGCGCGGGCGTGCACTACTGAACCCTATTACTGCGCGTGGCCCGACACGCACTTGGCCGGTTTTTTATTCATTATCTTTGTAATTGCGCAATAAAGTATTTCTACTGCGTGGTGGTCGTGTATCAGTTCATTAATAGGTGTGTGCAGTACTCAACAAATGACCAAAAAGGGCGTGTAGAGTGCGTGAGCTGGGACGTAAGCGATTTCTTCAGTCTTCAGGAAGTTGTTCAGGGTACTTAGGGAGTAAACATAATTATTAAAAGTCCACGCGTATAGAGGGCGCGCCAGAGTGGGGGGGGGGTTGCGGGGGGAGGATAGAAGTTCCCCCTTTTGAGTTTTTCGCTAATATCTTTAAAACGGTGCGTCGTTCGTAGTGAAAAAATATCTTCTATGTCATAAAATTATCAAATTATAATAATAATAATTATTAAATTATTATTATTATTATTAATTGTCTATAGCTCATAAAATTTGTTACAACTTTTATTTTACAAAGTTTTTCGAATTCCTACCCATTTTCGAACTACACGTTCCGGAAAAGTGAAAATTTTCGAAAAAACTACTTTTATCAAACACTAGCCGTTGCCTGTTCTTCGTTCGCGTTATTTCGGGATAAAAAGTAGCACCTACCCGGTAAGTACCTTTCCGGGAACGTATAATTTGAAAATGGGTAGAAATTCGATACCTTTCCGGGAACGTATAATTTGAAAATGGGTAGAAATTCGAAAAAGTATGTAAGGTAAAAGTTGTAACAAATTTTATGAGCTTTCATTACATAGAAGATACTTTTCTCTACAACGCACCGTTTTAAAGATACTAGCGAAAAACTCAAAAGTGGGAATTTCTATCCCCCCCTACTCCGGCGCACCTCCTAGACGTGGGAACTTTTAGTATGTTTACTTCCTGAACAACTTTCTGAAAAAATCGCTTACGTCTCAGCTCATGCACTCTGCAACCCATTTGTTGAGTGGACTATTATACAGGGTGTAAGGGACAGCCCTCCGCAAACTAACAGGGTGCATTCAGCTCCTCATTGTGAATCATATTCCACCGGAAATTTTCTCAGGAAAATTTACATTTTTTCAAAATTTTATTCAGTTACATTTTCATTATTTCAATGTAAAATTGCATTGTGTGTTCGCAGCACTCCATTTATGTAAAAAAAAACTGCAAAAAAAACAGCAAAAAAAACCAGCAATGGATGTTGACATAATCTAACCAACGACGCGTGAAATCAGCTGTTCACTTTCTGTCTAGCTACAGAGTTCATCGAACTCACCGCATACCTATTACCTACCCCTCCCAACCAGTAATAGACGCTCCGATTTGTGCACAAAAACACAAATAAATCAGGTTTATTGGAGTCCCATAGAGTTCCTGAAAAAAATTCATGTACCGGTCATCTTAGTATGACATACTGAATTCACCCTATCAGTTTGCGGAAGGCTGTCCCTTACACCCTGTATAATGCCTGTATTGTGTATTATCTGGGAGAAATCCTAGGTAAACCAGTTTTCAGTATTAATGACTGTACTCTCCCCTGATATTGAGGCGAATAGAACTGTCTAGGTATGTAAGTTTTGTTTGTCTGAACTGTCTTGTATTCTTATTGATTTTTAGTTTTTTTATCTCCTCCTTCAATATGAGTATAGTAATATCATCACTATTTCCTACTACATTATGTTAACTTTGGTATGAAACATCCCGGACGCTCGGTGTCACCACTGCGTCCACTGTCGGGAGGATACGGGGCGGCATACACTGGCAGAGTGTGCCGCATGGGAGGAGCTGCGCCGTGCCCTCATATCAGAAGTCGGAGCCGACCTGTCGCTGCCGGCCGTCGCTCGCTCGATGGTCGGGAGCGCCGAGTCGTGGGACGCGGTGGTATTCTTCTGCGAATCAGTCATCTCGCAGAAGGAAGCTGCAGAAAGGGAAAGTGAGATCACGAATGGTCTCCCATCCCACAGTAGGCGCACTGTGCGTCGGTGGAGGGCAGATAATGCCCTCTTCCAGCCCCCCTAAAAGGGTCCAGGGACATTTCGGGGACATCCGTCACCCCCCATTCCACAGGACCCCGAGATGGTGGCGCGTAGTTTTCCACGCGCGCCTCTCTGAGACGTAACGGGGGTTCAGCACCTCGCTCCCCCCTATGGGATGTGGCCCGCACGGCGCGGGATATCACCAGTGGGGGGCAGCGGAAGTTCCCGACGCAGGTGTACGAGGGAACAACCGGGGTGGTTTTAGTCAGTAACAGTCTGACAGACCCCTCTGCCCACCCCAGGGTAGAGGACATCCATGAGGATTTCCACACCGACAAAAAAAAAATGGTATGAAACATCTATATCTAATTCGCTGTCATTTTTATGATATTTTGGTCTTGTTTGGGTAATGTTTTCATAATCATCCAATATGACTGTTTGTGATGGTTTTCCAAAAAGACAATCAGTTGGTGAGATTCGAACCCGACTCGTGAGACGTACAGAGGTGGACGTTGTATGTGTTAACTTGCTAAAAACGACATGAAAAATACGTAGTCCGTTACGATGACTGTGTCATTTAATAGTAGATTGTGTCATAACTTCATAAGGGACCAAAATAATGTATTGAGGGCGAGAGCGATTGTTTGAATCCAGAGCGAAGCGAAGTATTCTAGAGTAGAATCCTAAGCGTAGCGAGGGATTAAAAGTACGTCGCTCGAGGTTAAATAATTTTGGTACCGTGTGGCACACTCTGCTTTTCATACCGCTCTATGAGAAAAATAAACAAGAGATGCTTTTAATACTGACAAATATTTATATTTACATAACCAAATTACAAATTTATATTAATATTAGATACGTTTTTGCAATTTTGTAAGTTTATTGTAACTGTTTTGTTGGGAACAGAACTTGTCGTCGGCTTATTTGTCACTTGGGTAATCGTAATAAATTGAGACTCTGGTTGATGATCACGTTGAGTCAATGGTGACATTTCACGTTGTTCTGAAGTGGATGGGCGCGGCGACAAAAGTGGATCAACTGGGTAAGGCCGTAATTTAATACTTTCAACTACGTACTTGCTATTTTTTGCCTTATTTTCAATTGAGTCCTCGATATATTCTTCCGCGACCCCACTGGATTTCCATCCGCCACGGCGCTTCAGGGTGGTTAAATCTGCTCCTGAATCTGCTAAAAGAGTCGCAGAAGTCCGGCGAAAACAGTGTCCTGTATAAAGATCAGAATCTGGCAGCTTCAAATATTTTGCTATTATTTCTGGCATCTTGGAAATTTTATTTTTCCCAATATGTTGGTTGAAACATTTTCCGTTTTGATAACGGATGAAGAATCGATTCGTTTTAATGTCAGAAGGGCGCAATTTTTGGTATTTGTCCACGATATTTTTATATTGTCCACGAATGGTGAACGAGCGGTCAATTTTAGTTTCGGTGTCCATCAAATTAACCAATAGAAGCTGATCTGAGTGTTTTTCCACGTTTTCAACAGTTATATTTAAAAGCTCCTGTCCACGACATGCTCCGTGGATTCCGAAAATTAAGGCAACCTATAAAAATAAAGAATATGAATTAGTTATGTGGATATTAGTATTCTGCATTGGTAAAACAGGCACTCAACTTCGGTTATGCAAGTGTACACAGAGCTTGTGCAATTTATCCAATAAATACTTACTTTTATAGCGAGGAAATCGTTATCAGGCGCCTCATTCAAGAAAGTCTCTACATTTTGGCTGGTAAGCACTTTTGATTTCTTTGATTTGTGCCCTTCAGAAAGTCTCTTTATATATGCGATTAATTTGGAATATGTCTCAATCTGAATGTTGTTTTTGTTATTAACCGTAGTTTTTAACATCGAATATCTGCTCCATAGAGTAGAAGGTTGTTTGGTATTCGCTAAATGTTGAAAATATGCTAAAAATACAGTTTCTGAAAATGACTTTGCTTCATTTTCATTTTTCCATGTAATAAAATTTTCGTAGGCTTTTAGATATTTTTCTCTCGATTTGCTTGGTAGTAAATTTAATTTTACACTTTCTGGTGCTAAAATTTCACTTTCACTGCTAGAACTCATCTTTTATTCAATTTGTGTGAATCCAATTAAAATTGTCTGTAATTTTTCAGAAAAAGTAATAAATAAACAAGACGTACCCACGTATTTTTTCTAATTTGGTTAACCAATGCCGCGTCGGCAGGCGCGCTTGTGTTTTGTGAGCTTTTATAGCAGGGCAGAAGTTGAACGGTTCCAGTGTGAGAGAGAGACGGAGCTATATACGACCTATAGCACCATCCTTTTTTCTCAACGGATCCATGATCTTTTTTCACGCCATAGTAGGTACGGCCCCGGACTTTATCGAAGCGAATTGCGTTCAAACTTTTTAGGGTTCCGTAGTCAACAAGGAACCCTTATAGTTTCGCTATGTCCGTCCGTCTGTCTGTCCGTCCGTCCGCAGCTTAGGTCAGAGGCTGTTAGTACTAGGAAGCTATAATTCGGCATGGATACATATGATATTCAATTATGCATATTCATCGCGCCGACAAAGGGTTAAAATAAAATCATGAAAAAAAATTTTTTTCGGGTAAGTACCTTCTGTACACGTAAAGTGGGGATGTTTTTTTTTCTCGTCTACTCCATGGTGTGGGGTGTTGTTGGATGGGTCTTTCAAAAATATTGCGGGTTTGTAAAAACAATTTTTCGATTTAGGGATCCTTTCTGAAATATTAAGCTTTAAAGTTCTAATTTTTGTTAGAGTCAAGTGCCAACTAAACGGTTAGTTTTGGATGGGTGAAAAAATTCACGGGTAGTATATAATATGTCGCAGGTTTATGACAAAATCAGGTTTTTGATCAAAAACCTAGGATTTTGATCAAGAACCGGGAGAAGACGGTCGACGTCAGGGGCACCCCGAGGTTCGGTTAGGTTAGGTTCCTTTAAACGCTGCAGACAGGAATAGGAGCCCCGTCGGCCGGTTTTTGATCAAAAGCCTAGGTTTTTGATCAAAAACCTGATTTTGTCATAAACCTGCGACATATTAAAAGGAAAACTATCAACTATCAACAACAAAAGCTCTCTCCTTAGTCCGCATTATTGTGCAACTACGGAACCCTATTACTGCGCGTGGCCCGACACATTCTTGCCCGGTTTTTTAATGAACCACTGTTCCAAATTCAAAAGTAATTTCGTCACTGTTAATAAGCGCGCCGCGCGCCGCGCGCCGCCCGGAATGACCCATTTTGCTCGCACTTATCGAGGAATCGTTCGGCTCTTTTCGATTAGATGGGATGAAAATATTTTTTCCAGCAACTGTTACTTTGATTATAACATTGTTTTTGTTCTATTTGAAGCAATGTTTGATGCTTTACACAATTTCTTCACAAATTATAGCTATTTTATACTATCATAGATTCAAGATTGTAACAAAATGCAGTAGGTACGTACTTTTCAAGCTCAGGACGATATTAAAATGTTATTATTATTTAGTTTAAAGTGGATATTATGTTCAGATAACACTTTCATACACTAGTTGCACTGTTTTCTTCACTTTATTCGTAGATTAGTCACTGAATAGTTCAATATTATATTTTTAGAACAATATAATACGGGAGCACAATGTTTGAGTGACGACTACCGCCATCTATATCCAAATTGTAGAATTGTGGATGTTGTACCTATCTACGTGTAGTTATGTATTTATAGAGACTAGGGGTGGGCTGTGGACTGTGTAGAAGTGTACTGAGCATGTCCTAAAATCAATATTGAGACTATTTTATGAACTTTTGAGTAACTAAATAAGTACACTGACTTCAAAACTTAGTACTTACCACACTTTTAAAAAATAGCAATTTCTTCTAAAATATAGAAGTCAGAGTTTTGAACTAAAAAACGTTTTTAACTTAAAAAACTATATACATATAGACAAAAACACTCCTTTTCAAATTGCTGTCTTACTTTTGACTTTTTTTTTGTTTCTATTTTTGTTTTCACCTTTATTTCTTGATCGATGAATCAAATCAAAATCAATCAAATTCAAAAGTCAGGGTGTCTACAGCTCGTAAACTTTACTTAACATGCCTCTTTCACCTGATGAATGTACGCACGGCTACAGATCAAGCTATACATTTCCAGTATAAGCTAATCTCGCATTGTGTAGGATTTCCTTACAATGAGAGGTCAGTGTAAACTGGAAATGTATAGCTTGATGTGTAGCCGTGTGTACGAGAATCATGGCTTTTCTGGAACTATTATAGGCATCAGCATGCGTAGCATGACGACGTTTTGTCGACGGAAGAATATATCAACTTGATGGTTTGGCCATCAAGAAGTCTTGATCTCAACCCGATCGAGCACGCCTGAGATGAGCTCGGGAGGCTGGTCAGAAGCCGCAGAACACCTCCTATCACTCTCAGGGCCCTGATGGAAGAATTGGAGAATATTCCCCATCATCGCCTCCGAAACTGCGTCTTCAGTATGCCAAACCGGCTCAAAGCTGTAATCAGAGCCCGCGGTGGCCATACCCGTTATTAAAATGTAAATAAGGGCGAGCGCGCATTGCGGTGCGTTTTTCTACCGCATAATTTGTGAAGTATGGAATGTCTTTGAAGTGCGCGCACTGCGGTCATGCGTTTTGTTACCGTAGGCCCCGCCCAGTGCGGCAGAACTACCGGAAACGCACCGCAGTGCGCGCTCGCTCTAAGGCGTAAAACATAGTAGGTTAATGCACCTTCAACGGGTCCCAATTTAAGACAAGAGATGGCGTTAAAAACAAGTTTTGTAAAAAATGTTAGATAGGAGGTATGAGAGGTATCAGAAGTACACGGACGATTATGTTTGTTATGAACCTTGGAAGTGGTAATAATTGTGCCAACAAATGGAGATTATTTTTTCAATTAAAGTTTAGTAATGCTATTTCATTATCTACAAAATGCAATGAAAAGTATTTTAAATGTTAAACATCATTAAACAAGAAGTTTTATTGATACATAAACATACATCATGGTCTTACGTATCAAAAAAATAATTGAATAAAAGACTGTATACGAAATGCCGATTTCGCTGAGTTAAGTGATTTTACAGTTTTTTATTACTGTATTTCTTTATGTTGTAATGCACAAAATGAAAGACTAAGTAATTCAATTATGATTTAATGTGTGTGCCTGGCGGTTGAGAGTATGTCATGCTCACTCAAATGTCTGGCTGGTGGTGGCGTGTGTGTTCGGAATGGTTGAGCTAATTGGTGCTGATCCATGCGACATGTTCGTGAACGGGCACCGTCACAGCAGTTGGAACTGGTCATCTCTTAGCTGCCACGACTTATTTTGAATTTTGAATTTAGTTGTTTTTAGTTTTTATCTTTTTTTCGGACGCCTTTAACGTGCACGTCTTTCTACATTGTTCTCACATGTACAGGGTGTCCCGTAAATAATGGATAATCTCTTAAGGGGTCATTGTACTCATCATTATGAACAACTTTTACTATGGGACCAACCCTGAAATCGCGAAAAAAAATCAGCTGACCAGTACATTTATCTACATCAAACTCGTCAAAATGTAGGGAGCAGCTGTTTTTTTTTTCGCGATTCCAGGTTTGGTCCCATAGTAAAAGTTGTTCATAATGATGAGTACGATGACCCCTTAAGAGATTATCCATTATTTACGGGACACCCTGTATATTTTCAATATGAACGATGTAACCAATATTTTGTAAAATATTTGATTTAAAAAGTGTCCGTGGAATTTCTTGCCCGTTCTTCTCCATATGGATCTACTACGCTTTGGAATGGGCAACTAGCTTCATCTTTCTGACTGACCAACGACCCCTTGACAATTCAAAAGTGCCTGTAATTGGTTTATTTGAAATAAACCAATTACAGGCACTTTTGAGTTTGAATATATGAGCAATTTTTTTATTGTTATAATAAATAAATATCCTTGGACATTTCACACAACGCCATCTAGTCCCAAGCTAAGCAACCTAATGCTTGTGTTATGGTAACGAGATGGCTGATAAACTACTTATATACATTTTTTTTTTGTAAATACATACATATTATAGATAGAAAAACACCCAGACTCGGAACAAATACTTGTAGGCCGTACAAATATTTGTTCCGTGCGGGAATCGAACCCGCGACATGCTGCGCAGCAGTCAATCGCTCAACCACTGCGCCAACCGTGTCGTCAAATATATATACAGGGTGTAAGGGACAGCCCTCCACAAATTAACAGGGTGCATTCAGCTCCTTATTGTGAATCATATTCCACCGGAAATTTTCTCAGGAAAAGTTTCATTTTTTTTAACGTTTTTTTGGCTAATATTCCTTTATTTCAATGTAAAATTACATTCTCTGTTTGCAGCACTCCATTTATGTAAATAAAACAGCTAAAATCCAAAAAACAGCAATGTATGTCGAAATACTCTAACGTACTACGCGCGAAATCAGCTGTTCACTTTCTGCATAGCTTCAGAGTTCATCAAACTCACCGCATACTACTTGCATACAATACAATAGAGACAAGCGAGACGCTCCGATTTACCGAGTCGCAACAGTATTGCCAACTTAATAAACCTCAATTTGTGAACGAAAATGTTAGATCAAACTTGGTTCACATAAGAACTCCTCTAATGTTAAATGCAAATCTTTTAGTGCTCTTAATTTCTAAAGGAAAAACGCACATAATGTGCCCTTGAGTATTCGTGGTAGGTACATACCTAATTACTTAATTAATTCTACTTTTCAAGCGATCACTGGATCCAGTTTCCAAGCCACCCAAGGGCCTTTTCATGGCTTTACGGCAGCTACCGACTGGTAGTCGAGTCGCGAATCGAACGTAAGCCCTCTGCAATGGAAGCCCAGTCTTCTATCACGCTGGGCTATCACTGCTATTAATTTGCTTAACATAAACTTTGAATTAAATTGACAAATTAATCGTTTCATTTCTCCAAAAAAAATAACAGCTCTAACATTTAGTCAAGCTTAAAAATAGTGGTATTTTTGTACAACATTTTTGCAAGAAACATGCAAAATTTTTTGAGTAGTTGACAACACTGTTTTTGTGTGTGATTTTTCGTGTAGTCATTAGTACAGTTTAGTTGTCCTGCGACTGTGTCCTGCGCAGTATCGCTCGCTGTTGTTCGCGCAGTCGCGTCGTGAAGTTTACGTACTTACCCATTTGTGTTGTTGTCTGTGAGAAATGGCTACACGAGCACTAAGCTCGTGAATATGGCGAAATGATAATGTGCTACGGGGAAGCTCGGGGAAATGCCAGGGAAGCGCTCAGAAATTACATCGATAGGTATCCTGACCGTCGGCATCCATCAGACTCCCGGATAATTACCAATGTCTATCAACGAGTGCTAGATAACCAGCCCATAGTTCCCAATCAAGAAGGCGCCGGAAGACCACTTCGCGGTGCAACTGTAGAAAGAGTTTTAGACCTGGTCCGTCAAAATCCACGCCTAGGCACACGCACTGCAGCTCGACTATTGCGCCGGAATCATGGAGCCCGCGTCTCACACTTTTAGACTTCTTTTTGTGGGGCTACGTAAAGGAAAAAGTGTTTGTTAGTGCATGTGCGAGTGAGGAAGAAATGCGAGATTGAATCACAGACACATTCCAGCAGCTGCGCTACAGCTGCAACGAAGATCCCAACTTGCTGACCCGCTTGCACGGGGAGACCCTGCGCCGTGCCAATGTGCGTGAAGGTCTCGGTGGAGGTCATTTCGAGCCGTATCTCATACGACCGGAGCGATTCTAAGGTAGGATTAATTTTTGATACCTATTGAAATAAGACTGATTGATTTACATTATTTTTCTATGTAATAAGCATTGTACTTATGGTAAAAACACATAACGCTCCTTTTTTAACTTGCCGCAGTCGGGTAAAAAAACGAAAACCACTTCAACGTTAGTTGTAGCTATTGTTTGGCACAAAATTAACTCTAGTGCTTATTATTTTGTTATCTTTACTCGCTTTACCAAAGCGGAATTCCCGCTGTGTGAAAGGGCAGCTAATGAGAAGCCTGAATGCATGTTTGCAAGTACTTAGTATTTTTTTATTTTTATTGACTGTTTGTTTCATCTGCATCTTGTTATTTTCGTTAAGTTTTAGACTGTTGTTGGTTGAGCGGAAAATACTTTTGTATTAATTTGTTTAAAAATGCCTCGCAGACGATACAACGTTTTACGTAGGCAAGCCAGAAAAGATAAAGGTTTTTGAGGGAATACAGCCATCATCGTAAATACAAAATAAAAACATTATTCCTTATTTCATAAAACCTACTTATTTTATTTTTCATTGAACCCTACCCGTACTTGACAAACTGACCAATAAGTAGGTACCATACACCACTTTAAACATCTTTCAGTTATAAAAATAATTAAATGAAGGCTAAATTATTGTCGCTTTTACTGTACCTGCGCGTAAGTATCTACCTACTCAACTAACTTGTGCACTACGCTGTCGCTAGAGCCAAGTGGCGCGAGAATTGACCCCGTGGCGGGTGGGGCAGCCGAACACTCACTGCGCTACCGTTCGCTACGTGCGTTTTGCCACGGAAGCAATACATTGC
This sequence comes from Cosmia trapezina, assembly GCA_905163495.3. Taxonomy (NCBI): domain Eukaryota; kingdom Metazoa; phylum Arthropoda; class Insecta; order Lepidoptera; family Noctuidae; genus Cosmia; species Cosmia trapezina. The sequence goes on from LR991020.1 coordinate 7,554,860, forward strand.
GTGCGAGGTAATAAAACAAATCAGGTTTATTGGATTCCCATAACGTTCCTGAAATAATTTCATGTACCGGTCATCTTAGTATGATGTACTGAATTCACCCTATCAATCTGCGGAGGGCTGTCCCTTACACCCTGTATTATTGAATATCACATATTTACGAATAGTTTTGGCGTCTAAAGCGTATGAAAAAATTACTATGTAAGTATTCTTGTGAAAGTCGTTTACACAATGTATGAATCACTTTTTACGACTTTCATATTAAATTTTTGAGTAAAAAAATTTAACTTAGTCAAATTTTAAAGAAAATGGGCAAATGATTTCAGCTACGTAGAACTCTCGTTCATAAAATTAAAACAACAGAAATATAAACTTGTGTTCAAAATCAATCCATTTCCTGAAAAAACAAAAATGCAAAATTTAAAAAAAAATTGGTAAGTACTCAATTAAAAATCACGCTTTATAAACTCGACGCACAATAAAAAAAAAGCTGATCTTTCATAATGTGCATTAAAACTTACAGATATACATTAGTTTATATACTGTAAAGTCACGTCTGTAAAATCATGTAAATCAGCGAAGTTGCCAAAATTTCATATACAGCCTCTAGTGCTGATAATAGGGTCTGTTACCCTATTAAGTTTTGAAAGCCAGTATACGTGTGTAATTACGCCAGTTTTTCTAGTAAAACGTAGAGCGTAGATTGTGAGTTCAAAACTCCGTAGATTATAATTATTTAATGTAACTTTGAATTTCATGTAACATGAGGTAAAAATCATGGTCTCTTCTGAATTTGGACATTGCACTTTAGCCAAACAAAAAGAAACGATATTTCTCAACATCATTCATCAATTCATTTTATCTTGGGATTAGGACACGATGCAAGGTGAAGCTTATAAGTCAGAAAATAATCATTATCAATGCAGTTACTCCAATACAAACAATTTTAAATTTCTATTATATTAGTACATTATGATATAAGTGCGGTAAGTTGAAAATTATAACCGAGGCGATATTGCTAGCCCGAGCCGTAGGCGAGGGCTACAAGAAAGCAGAGGCTGTAATTATCAAAGCGCACGTATGTCATACGACGTTTTATAACATATTTGCGAGGAAATAAATAAAACTCTGACTTTCTTAAACGAATAAATCTTTAAAAACACACTTTCTGAAAATGAATTTGGATCTTTGCTTGTTTTCCATATGATGAAATTTTGATACGCTTGTAAGTATCTATCGGTCGATTTTTCAATAGAGTAGCCTTTTTCGCTGCCTCTGAGACTTCTGGCGGTGTCGAATTAATAAATTCATCATTACTTGACGACATTTTCAAATGAAAACAATATAGCGAAAACAAAAAGCGCGCGGAATAATTTTTACTTGTTCACAAATTAGCTTTTTTTTTTAAAGCAAAGGCACAAAAACAGCCAGTATTACTAATAAAGTAAATTAATATTTTTTTGTTTTTGTTTGTTGTTGTTGCAATTTATTGTCAAAATTAATTAAATTAAAGAATTAATTCTTTAATTTTATTAATGTTTATTTTTTATATTTTATCTCCCAAAGTTAATTTTATTCATAAAATGCTGACCACTTTTCTGACATAAAAGCTCTTTGCTAAGATTTAAAAAGTACCGTTCGTTTTAGACGGAGCATCTTGATAAACCTTACGTTTTACCTTATTAAAAAGAAACCCGTGCGTTTTACATTACAATTACGCACAAGTACGTAATGACATACATTACGATATTGAAATTCGTGAAATAAGAGACCCTTTACGAGCAAATGTGTTATAAAAATCTTTACAGGATATCTATCTATTTGTTAACTGGGCAGTCATAGGCTAACAACATCCACTAAAGATTGTCCAGATCTTAACTCCTGTTAATTAATCTTATGAGTATAGTAGTAGGTAGATAAGTACTTATATACCTGCCTTTCTACCACTAAGTACATCCATCGATCATATTTATAACTTCCTACATCTATGATCTATATTTATTGTAAAATAAACTCGGTTTTCGTGTCTGTGTGGCCGCGTTGTTCTTCTAAACTACGTAACGAATTTTGATGCAGTTTTCACCATCATAAAGAAAACAAAAAAAAAAAAAAAAAAACAAAAAAAAAGAAAGAAAAAATTAAAAAGAATTGATTCCGAAAGGTATAAAGCCGTGTCGTCGCGCGAATAAACGGTCGGCCGCGGTCCTAAAATGTCACGTCACTTTTTGTTCGGAAAACCGGAAAGTGCACTCTGTCGGCTCGACCACGCGTTCAGGTTCACCGAACGTCAAGTGACATTATGACCGCGAAGATCGCGTATTCACGCAACGATAGGTTTTAATAAAACGCCGTGTTACCTAATACCTAATATTAATCATCATCATCATTTTCCCGCCCCCACTAGCCCATGTTACTTGGGGTTGGTGCAACACGTTTTCTTCTTCCATTCTCCCCCGTCAATCGTAACGCTATCATTCATTCACTTCTCTTTCACGTCATTCCTCACACAATCCATCTATCTTTTCTTTGGCCTTCCTCTGGAGATGAGATGGAGAGGGATCTCCATCCATCAACATGTATATTCACCACTTTTTTAGTCCCTCGACCCTCCTCATCACATGCTCATAAAACTTAATTAATAATAAAGGAATCTCGATGTTTCTTCAAGTCATAAAAAGAGTGCGAAACAAGGGCGGGTTGCTAGTTAGTTTTATATCACAGATTAATACCTAGTTATATTTTAAATATAAATAAGTAAATAAATAAAATAAATAAATAAATATCCTTGGACATTTCACACAACGCCATCTAGTCCCAAGCTAAGCAACCTAATGCTTGTGTTATGGTAACGAGATGGCTGATAAACTACTTATATACATTTTTTTTTGTAAATACATACATATTATAGATAGAAAAACACCCAGACTCGGAACAAATACTTGCAGGTCGTACAAATATTTGTTCCGTGCGGGGATCGAACCCGCGACATGCTGCGCAGCAGTCAATCGCTCAACCACTGCGCCAAACGTGTCGTCAAAGTATTCATCTTACCTAAATTCGTCCAGTTATGGGCGAAGGTTCAGTCAAGAAATCGGGTTTGGCTGGCCACAAACCGAAACAACACGCACGCGACTTCGTGCGAGAAATTAAAAAATATTTGTGACACTGCAATAATTGTAGCTTCCCATTAGTGGAAGAATTTCGGAATCGCATCGGTAGTTCCGAGGATTACTCCCTACATAGAAACAAGAAGAGAATACTCTTCATAACAGCTATTAGTATACTTAGATGTACCTATAGTATTGACCATGAAAGATGATTGTGTATAGATCAACATGAAGGTATTCTGAATCTAGAATTCTAGATAAGGATTCATCTGTGTTAAAACTTCGCTACTGATTGATATATTAAACAATCAACTAGCCTCTAAAATCCATTGTGGTCTTTGTCTTCGAAATATACTTTGACCTCCAATAAAATAAGACCTTGGTACGCCTTCGCAACAAGACTTGTGACATCCTGTCGTTATAGTGACGGTTGTACGGTTAGCGACTAAAGTCGATTAACACTACTTTAGAAACATTTCTTTATTTGGATTACAATTTTAAGTTTGTTTCGTTTTGGGATAAATTTTTTTCAACTACGGAACCCTTCATTGTTCGTGGTCCGACACGCATTTGGCCGGTTTTTTATCATTTGTTTTTAGTAAAAAAATATTCAGGTTTGTTTTCTTTTTATTTCTTTTTTTTAATACCCCTGCACATACACACACACACGCACGTACACGAACTCTCACTCACATACACAGCACAATTAAACCTACCTACTTTTATTTCATAGAATTTTACTTTTGATTACGTAACATCGACACTGTCTAACTTGTTATTGAATGTCAATTACTTACTGTAACCATATGGCTGAACCCTATCTCTTAAAATACAGGCTAGACCTAGTTTAGGGGATAGAGTCTATTAATTGTGCTTATTGTGTGACAAATGTTAAATGTAAAATCTACAATGTATACAGTGCAAATAGTGCAATGTGTTTTTGTTTTATGAAATAAATATTTTTATTATTTTATTATTTACTAGCTTCTGCCCGCGACTTCGTCCGCGTAAAATTTCTTGTCCCCCCCCCCCCACCCACTAACCCCCACGCATCGCATCGCAACGACTGGCCGCGCTATTACTTCGTTTCTGACATTTTTTATTTTTGCTCGACTCCTAAGGGCCCTAGCGTTATGTTAAATTGCCTATATCCTTCCGCATCGCCTGCCCCCGCTATTACTCTGCGCTCGGCTTCTAGGGGCCCTAGCGTGATGTTAAATAGCCTATATCCTTCCGCATCGCCTGCCCGCGCTATTACTTCGCGCTCGGCTGCTAGCGGCCGTATATCCTATATCCTTCCGCATCGCTTGCCCGCGCCATTACTTCGCGTTCGGCTTCTAAGAGCCCTAGTGTGATGTTAAATAGCCTATATCCTTCCGCATCGCCAGCCCGCGCTATTACTTCGCGCTCGGCTTCTAAGGGCCCTAGCGTGATGTTAAATAGCCTATATCCTTCTGCACCGCCTGCCCGCGCTATTACTTCGCGCTCGGCTCCTAAGGGCCCTAGCGTGATGTTAAATAGCCTATAGGCCTCCTCAAGAACTTGGTTATAAAATGCAAAAAGATTTTTTTCAAATCCGACTGGGGTAGTTCCAGAGATAGCGCGTTCAAACAAACTAACAAAAAAACAAACTCTTCCGTTGTATTCCACCGACATTATTGAAATAATAAATCTCGCAATTCAGAAAAATTACTTATTTGCACAACGCCATATATAGTACAAATTGATAAAACGTCCGCACTAAACATGTTTGCTCAAGAGGAACGGTATGAATTAAAGTTATTTAGCGTTTTAGTAATTTTATATTATTTCCGAAACTGTACGACCAATTGCCATACTGTAAAGGCCAAATCTTATCTCCATGATGTCCTTGTGATCATAAAATAACTTATTTTGATAAGTATTAATGTGTTGTTGTTTAAATAATCATCCAAACGTAAGTATGTCTAAAAAATACTTTTTTAAAACAATAAAAGATGTATAAAAGGTAAAATATAAAAGATAGAAATATGGTATCGCGGACTTTTTTGTAGAATTATTTAAGACAAACCAGACTGCCATACATTGTTTTCAATTTTAAACCACCGTTTAGGCAGCGCATGCAAAAAAGTCTGTTTAAAGACGTATTTCTTTCCGACTTATGAGACAAAAATTGTGATAGCTCGGCTAATATGCATGATATAAATATAATTTATAGCCTATAGCACTCAGGAATAATGTAGCTTTCTACCAGTGAAAAAATTTTTAGAATTGGATCATTAGTTTCGGAGATTACCCCCTACATACAAACTTACAAACATACAAACTTACAAACTTACAAACTTACAAACTTACAAACAAATTTTACCTCTTTATAATATTAGTATAGATTATTTATTAATATCTTGGTTGCTAGTAGTAATCATCTACCAAACCGACCGCGACAGTCGTATTATTTTTAAAACGGATCCCCAATGAAACTAATTGGTGATCCCTGATCCAAACCTTCGTATCTCGACAAAAGTAGCAATGTACTGAACATGCTACTGATCCTTAGTTTCAAGATTGTGTAGATAACTTGATTAGCAACGTCTGGGAGATAATGTAAGTCATAAGTTGTACCTATCTAAGCAATAATTTTTTTTATAATGGGTAAATAAAAAAACAAAGATCATAACATAATTGTAACTGTAATTTATTGTCTAATAATAACATAAAGTTAAACTATAAAGTAGGTATACTTAATACCTTACTTAAGTTAAATAAATAACGGATGTAAAAAAAATTAAGAGTCACTTGTTCTTCCCGTCATTGGGATCAGGTTTTTGTACTGGACCATATTATCCTTCTGATTACGGAGATGTTACAGAGCAAAGTTCCAACTTTTTTTTTACTTCTTTTTTACGAAAAGAAGTTCAACATTAAATGCATTACATTGCGCACCGTAAAAAATAAAAGTCGTTTCCCAACAAGTTTTGCTCGGTATTTAATACTAAGTTTGATGTACAGAATGCGTTGACGATGGTGATGGGTCTTTTTACATCCTGTTTAAAAGTCGTAGGGAAATGAGGTTACCAGGGATTTCACGAAATCCCTAAGGATACCACGAAATTACGGTAGATGTCAAATATTCTTGTTTATTACATCTTCTCGCTAAAAATGTTTAGTGATTGATAAAATACTGATGATACTGATATTGTGTCAGTGATATGTCATTTCACTGAACTCTAAATCTAGTAAAATGTAAAAAAAACGGACACTAGAGAATAAGGTTTGAGCCATGCATTTGTCTCGCTCCCACTCGTACCAGCTTGGCGTACCTACTTGTTATTTTTACATAAAGAAAGAGGTAAAATATCATCATCAGGCTAAGTTGAGTTGATTGAAACTTTAATCTGTATACTTACTTAAATAAAAATCAATTGCCGAATTTATGTAATGTGCCTAAGCGCATCACTTCAGAACTGTTGGACCCACAGAAATATATTCGATGGTTGCACCTATTTAGCTTATTCTTTTTTGTTGTGTTTGTAATTGTCAGGACAAGGGTATAAAAGAAAATGTTTGAAAAATTGTACGGAAAAATAAAAAAAAAAATGGTTAAAAAATCTCCACATAAAACGTGAGTGAGACAGAAGAGTAGAAGACAGAAGACAAAAGAAGAAGAATTGACTTATTTAGGTACGTTTAGTTCAGTTTCTTATAACGTTTTATCTCTTACATCTGAAAACAAAGACAGTAAGTAATAAAAAGATGCAGAACGTCATAATATACCTGCTATTTAAAAAAATACTCACTAGAACCCAGTGTGTTATCGTTGTGTAATTATTTAATTGTCATTTTATTTCATTACACTATAAAGGGAAGATTTGGTCTTATTTTCTTCTTTAGTACACCCGTGCGAAGCCGGGGCGGGCAGCTAGTATCTAATAAAAATGCCACAGTTAATTTGTAATTCTGTTTTATTATTTTATCTATCAACAGTGAATATCACTGACAATAAATTATTAGGTAGCATTTTGTCATATCATTAAACAGTTTTAGAAAGAAGACGAAAATTCGACATATACCGTAATTTCGTGGTATCCCTAGGGATTTCGTGAAATGCCTGGTATCCTCATTTCCCAGCGGCATATATATTTTTAACACCCTTTATACATGCTTACATATTTTTTATAAAACCTAGGCAGCAACATGGTTGTCTTTGCTTCTCAGTATTAGTTTTAATGGCAGCCCTCCTTTGATGGACTGCACGGTGTTGCTTCCGTGGTCGACTTCTAATTCTCTCTTGGTGGAGCCCGCTGGTTCCACACTGAACTTGTGCAGTAATGCTGCAAGACCTGCCAAGGACTGCATCTCGCCTAGTCTTGCACCTGGTGATAAAAATTTATTTATAGTTAGTACATTGCCTTTTTAAATTATAAGCTATAAACTAAGAATATTAAAAGTAATTTCGCCAAAACATATAAACAAGATATTCAAAAACATTGATGACGACCTCTTTAAATATTGTAATGTTAATGTGTTCAATAAAGTTGAATTTTTTACTCTTGGAGAAGTCAATACCCCTGACCTGCTAACCGAAAAAACAGGACCCGACTTTCTCAGAACGATACCACTTAAAAATAAAATACATCCTACCAAAATTTAATAACGTGTACGGGATGAGGATTGCAGAATATTTAGTAAGTACCAAGAGGACTTGCAAACGATAGACAAAATGAGTTCGAAAAGTTTTATGTACAAATCCAAACGTTTTTAGGGTTCCGTACCAAAATGGTAAAAAAGGAACCCTTATGGTGTGACTAAGTCTGTCTGTCTGTCTGTCTGTCACAGCTGGATATTTCAAGAACTACTAATGCTATCAACTTGAAATTTGGAACAGTTTTAGATGACATTTACCCAACTATCTTGCAAATAAGAAAGAAGTAAAAATATTTATATTTTTTTTGTAACAGGTCTTAAAAATTGAAAGTGGGGCTACTATGGTATGTGGGATATCATATGAAAGAGCGCTGTTTGCACATTATCAAACATTTTTTTATTTTTTTTAGGCCGCATAGTTTTTGACTTTTGATGAAAAGTGTAAAAAAAAATACCGTTCCCCCCCCTATCTCCGAAGTTTGCAAAGATAAAAATCTGAAATTAATGTATGTGATAGAAGTTTATGTAAAGATTACAGGAAAAATAAAACGATGTGTCTAAATAGCACGCTTTTTCAGAAATCGGAACGGAACCCTCGGTGCGCGAGTCCGACTTGCTCTTGACCGGTTTTTTTACACAAAATTTCTCCTAATTTACGGTCAGCAACTGAAGTCGGTTAACACTGCTACTTTTGACATCATCTAAATTAACACAAAATGATACGATAACCTGCTTTTTTGCATTTCATTTATTAGATAAGAGTTAATTTTATTTAAAATTTGCATCTGTTCCGATTATAATGAAGTATTTTTCTCAATAATTAAGATTTAGAAAACACAAGTGTTAATCGACTTTTGTTGCTGACTGTACTTACCAATAAACTGTTATCATCATTATAAAAATACTTGCTTATGCCCGCAGCTTCGCCCGCGTGCATTTCTTAAAATATACCACGGGAACGTCCTACCGGGAAATCTTTCCTTATTCCTTGTCTACATTATAAAGGGAACCTCTGTGCAAAATTTCAGCTTTCTAGGTTCCCTTCAGGGTTTGGGCTGGGCGTTGATGAGTCAGTCAATCAGTCAGTCAGTCAGTCTGTCAGTCAGGACTTCTCTTTTTATTTATTTAGATTTTATGTATCATTGTATTAATTAACATTTTTGTAAATTTAAATGAACGGCTTGCCAGCACACTGATAAGCCCTGAGAGGTTTCGTTGTCACCGTTGTGTGACTAAAACCAAATTGCAATTTAAACTAAGTATTTTAGAAATAATAAATAAATAAAGTAAAAAACCGGCCATGTGCGTGTCGGACTACGCACAATGAAGGGTTCCGTAGTTAAAAAGAATTTATCCCAAAAACAAACTTAACATTGCAAGTAGGTAATCCCAAAAAAAAAAATTGTGATAAAATTACAAATTAACTATTTTCCATTACTTGTGTTGTACCTTGCTTCTTGCCAAATTTCATGATTCTAGGTCAACGCGAAGTAAGTACCCTATGAGTTTTGATTTACTTGCGGTTATCAAAATATGTCGCATAATTATTATGTCCGTATTTTTTTACCGATTTCACAAAAAGGAGGAGGTACTATGTTCGGATGATTGTATGTTTTTATTGCGTTGACTTAGAAGCTTGATTTTTTTTAGAATTTCAAGGGACCATAAACTTACGTATTTGATATTAATTTCAACTTGATACCTCCACGCGTTCCTGAGAAAAGGGGTCTTGACAGACAGACATACAGACAGCCAGACAGACGGACAACGAAGTGATCCTATAAGGGTTCCGTTTTTTCCTCCTGAGGTACGAAACCCTAAAAATTGATTGCCCGAACTTCACAGTACCGAATGGTATTAGAATCTAAATTTAATGAAGAAAGTAGGTTGTTTCAATAACTGGCTAGTCATCATTATTGTCACTGGCCTAGTTGCAAAGGTTCTGGGTTAGATACCTGTAGGTTTTTCCTGTCCGTGCCAAATATGTAGATGAGGAGAAAAACCGACCAAGTGTTAGTCATTTAATTATTTAATTTAAAATATCGTAAAAGAAATAAAAAAAATACAACAATTATATGCGGCCGTAGTTCTAATATAACTTCTCATTCATGCAAATATTATAATACGAATGATAAATATGTTGTTATCTACTCATTATATACTATTATTATTTATTACTAACCAACTATTTCTAATAATAACTTATAGTCAACGCTTCTACTTACCAATGCACTGCCGAGGTCCTTCACCAAACGGCAGATACGCAAACCTATGCTTTTCAACGTTCGGATCATTGAATCTGTCCGGCAGGAACTCAGTAGGATTATCAAAATACTTCTCGTCATTCTGTATGGCCTCCACTGGGATGATGATCTTTACACCAGGGTCCAGGGTGATGCCCAACTCCGGGATCGTGCACTTCCTCGCACACACTCTGTGTAAGGTTCCCAAAGAGGGGAATATCCTCATGGCCTCCTTGAACCCGTTACTCAGTGGTGTCATCTCAGCAATCGAATCGTAGCACAGTTTATTGTTGTACTTCGCAAGCACTTGATCGATATCCTCCTGAATCTTGCGCTGTTCCTCCGGGTGGAACGCTAACTGATGTAACAGGAAGCTTGTTGCTGACGAAGAAGTCTCGAATCCTGCTGCGAAGAACACAAACACCTGCGCCACCATACACGTGAGGTCCATCTCCATCTCCACTTGCTCTGGTTTTCCGTCTGCAGTTCTCTTCTCCACCGACTCTCCCGTAATCTTTCCTTTTCCTTCCAGTTCCAAAAGTAGATCAATAAAGTCATTACGACCAATGGGCTTATTGTTCCTCTGCTTCCGAATGTTTTGAACGATTTCTGATATAGAATCCATCAAGATAGGCTCGTGAAAAATTCTTTGAAATATTCTAGCGAAGTCTGGGAATAGATCACATAACGCTACAATGACGTAATTCTTCCATGATCTTTTAAATATCTTTCTACCGAGGTCTCTGAAGAGGGAGTGCTCGTCATTGATGGTGTCCATCTGTATGCCAAAGCCGCAGGCGCCGATGAACTCGGTGGTGAAGCGAGCCATCAGCTCGCGCACATCGCATTCTCCGCCCTTGTTCACAATATCCTCGCCCACGTGCTGCAGCTTCTCCGCACACTGCACCACTAGTGGGAACATATTCTTCAGCTTGGCGGTCGTGAACGTCGATGTTAGACGTTGCCTCAATAACTTCCATGTATCGCCATCAACATGAAAAAGATTAAGAAACACTGGTTCGATTTTAGGATCCCTACCCAGTCCTCTCGGATAGAAATACGCGAAGTCCAGATTCAGGATCCTTCTCACTATATCCAGGTCCCGGACGACGAGCTCGGGTGTGGTGCCTCTGAACAAGCCCACCACTGGCTCGTTGGGATACTTGTTATATAGTTCCACGGCTATTTCTATGATGCTTTTCTTAGCCATTACATTGCTGTATAGTGTTCCAAAAACTGGTACTGGTTTTTCGTATTTCACATTGCGTTTCTCCCAATAGTCGTGGTTTCTGGTGGTGTAGTAGTAGAGTAACACGAGCACGAGCGGCAGTAGCAGCAGAATCATGTTGGCTGCTTGAGGCTAGCGGCGGGACTGAGCTACGTTGGCGGGCTGTGCGGTCGAACTTGTTGGCTGCTTGAGGCTAGCGGCGGGACTGAGCTACGTTGGCGGGCTGTGCGGTCGAACTTGTTGGCTGCTTGAGGCTAGCGGCGGGACTGAGCTACGTTGGCGGGCTGTGCGGTCGAACTTGTTGGCTGCTTGAGGCTAGCGGCGGGATTGAGCTACGTTGGCGGGCTGTGCGGTCGAACTTGTTGGCTGCTTGAGGCTAGCGGCGGGACTGAGCTACGTTGGCGGGCTGTGCGGTCGCACTTGTTGGCTGCTTGAGGCTAGCGGCGGGACTGAGCTACGTTGGCGGGCTGTGCGGTCGAACTTGTTGGCTGCTTGAGGCTAGCGGCGGGATTGAGCTACGTTGGCGGGCTGTGCGGTCGAACTTGTTGGCTGCTTGAGGCTAGCGGCGGGACTGAGCTACGTTGGCGGGCTGTGCGGTCGAACTTGTTGGCTGCTTGAGGCTAGCGGCGGGACTGAGCTACGTTGGCGGGCTGTGCGGTCGAACTTGTTGGCTGCTTGAGGCTAGCGGCGGGACTGAGCTACGTTGGCGGGCTGTGCGGTCGAACTTGTTGGCTGCTTGAGGCTAGCGGCGGGACTGAGCTACGTTGGCGGGCTGTGCGGTCGAACTTGTTATCAATGAGTGTTTTTATGTGTATATTCGCCAGTATGCGTACGGTTTCATCGGACTGCGTGGCAGCCGTACCTTTGGACTCTAAAACTGGTTTAAATAAACCTTGAACTTGAAACTTGCTTTAGTTATCCTTTTTTATTTATTTTGGACAGTTTAACCATCCGTGACCTTCCTTTTATTACCTGTAATTAAATAATAAGTTATTTATTAGGATAAGATCGCATTGGAAACAGGATTATAAGTATGTATTACACAAGCCCTAATATGACGAACTAAAAAAGTTGATGTTCCAAATGGGTGTAACAATATACCTACGACTTGTTAGCATAATTAATTACGACATTTTTAATATTGACATGTCCATGACATGTGCATACTTTAATAGAATATATCACGAGGCTATGCACACAGACACCATTTTAGTATCTAATAAGCATGTTACCATGAATAGATTATTCTAAGTCCTCGTTCTTATCAAGAAAGCGCATAAACAATGAAATCATGATATTAATGAGACGGCCACTAAAGGCAAAGTCAAAGTCAAAGATCTTTATTGTGAGACAGTGGTTACAGAGTTGTTATTGGTTATTTAGGTGTGCGTTTGCACTGCTCCACCATGTGAGGCATACAATAGTTTGAACAATTTGTTATCTTAGACGTATTTTATGTGATATTATATTCATTCAAAATAGACATTTTAATTGAAATAGAGCTATACTATAAACTCGTATTTTGCATCAAAACATTTTGGCACTAACTCATCGCGAATCTGTCGGACAAAAATTCATGGACTGTATACTTAGTATGATCTATTTATCAAGAAGTAATCTATTTTTTTCTTAAAAACTGTAATGTTTTTAATTTCTCTTATTTGTTTATGAAGCTTATTATAAATTCGTGAATCAATCACGGTGTTTCCTGAAATTCTCAGTTATCCGGAGTCTGGATTTTTGCCCGGTTGATGGTAAAGGCTCGCCTATTACTTGGGACTTAAACATAATTATCTGCCTACACCTCTGCCTAGCCCTTCGGGGATTACAGACGTCACGACGTCTGAGAATAACTGATAATTTCAGGAAACACCGTGATTGATTCACGAATGTATAATAATAAGCTTCATAAACAAATAAGAGAAATTGAAAACATTACAGTTTTTAAGAAAAAAATAAATTACTTCTGATTAGGGGGTTTATTTTGTTCAAACAATGGTTTTTACAAAAAAATACAACCGACTTCCAAAAATAACACTACAGAGTGAAATATACCTAACTTTAATTTCGGAAGTTAAAAGGACACCGTCTTCCGAAAGTTATTTCACTCTGTAGTGTTGTTTTTGGAAATCGGTTGTATTTTTTTGTAAAAAAATTTTTATTAGTTTGTTCTTTAGGATATGTTTACAGGTCCGGGACCCCAGAGTCCCGGACCTTTAGAAGGCGTACGAGGGGCCAAAGCCAACTCGCAGAGGCCCGTTAGACGCTTTCAATGAAATGAGGCACCAGCCGACGATTATCCCTGTACGCACTATGCAAGTGCACCCAAGGACAAACCCCCCGTTGGTGTAGGACTATTGCAGGATATGTAAACAAAGATATTGGACTATCAATTTGGGAGGATAAAGTGGACTGGTTACCTAAAACTATGAAAGGACTATGGCCCCTGCCCGATCAATGTTTCACTACACGGAAAAAGTGGCAGGAGGTGACTTGCACACTCAATAATGGGCCCCGGAAACGGTCGCTAGCACTTTGTGATGTAGCGACAAGGAAGCAACATATCCTGAGGTGCTTGAGGAGTGGAGAGGTATTCCACGGTTCTCAGAATAATCCCAGAGCCCGGAAGATGGTCAAGATCCCTACAAACACTTACTGGAATACGTCCTTCCTCCGATCACGTTTGGTCTTGCGAGTTTCCACTCATCCAACCAATAAAGGCAAGAATGAGGTGGGAGCCCTGTTCCCGTCAGTGTTCACTCCAGCCGGTCAGTAAAGGCAAGCCAGAGATGAGCAACAAGACTACTCCCTGGAGATAGGGTCCGTGGGGTCGCTACTGCCCAACAGCTCGCCACATGCTGCCCTGCGGGTTTCTGTATCTCTCTTGGTCTGGCTCCTCACCCTGGACCTGTTTCGGCAAAGTGAACTCTACCGGCACAGACCCAGAGTTCGGAGCGCGCCCCACCACGACGTCAACGTAGAGATACGGGCGGTGGGGTTATTAGTTTTATTATTATAAATTATACTGATTTCGAGATCTTATATGTATAGTAAGGCGTTTGATAAAATTCGTAACATGACAGTAATAAATTGTTTGAGCGGGCCTTATCATTTCTTGATTTTGGACATTCCTCAAATCAAAGTGTGTGTGTGTATTACTTGTCGTCCGGCTGTAGGCGATGTCACTGGCCCTTTATTAATTGTAAAATTATCACTGATACCATAGTATTACTGTATAAATATGAGAATATCTCAAAATTAACATATCGACCCTTTTCAGGAAGAAGATCGTAACCGCCATTTTGCATACAGGAGAATGTTTTTTTTTTAAATATTTCTCATAATATTTATAGCATCAATTTGAAATTTTTACTTGGTGTTAAATGGGCACCTCCCTATTAATTCAAATGTTAAGATTTGACTCAGTACTCTATAATCTATATACTCTATAATACTAAAACCGTTTTTGGGATTTTTGGCGCTTACGATGTTCTTCCTGAAAAGGCTCGTATCAGTACATAAAGATACCACTATCAAAGTGTGTCGAGACAAATATTTTATGTTTACAAAATTCGACTAGAAAATTGTTAAAGTTACGAAATACTTGTAAGTAAATGTTGAAATTTTGATTAATCATTATGATCTATGTGTATTGTGCAAGTCTAAAACGGTAAAAAACCAACTCATATTTTGGAGTAGATAAAAGAATTATATGTGGAAAACTACAGGAGTAAATATTTACAGATTACGATACAAAAACTTGTTAACATGATAGGTAAACAAATGCTTTTTAACCCAATCCATACTATCAATTCTATATCTATATAATAAAACAAAGTCGAGTTTGTTCGAACACATAACAAGAGAACGGCTGTACCGATTTTCATGGTTTTTGATTTGTTGTAGGGTAGTTGCGCCGGTTGGCGACCACTTAGCTGAGTTGCTAACTTTAGACGAGTCAAAATATTAGACATTTACACGTAAAATAGTTGGCGACCATGTAAATTGGTCCTAAATATAGTCAAGTTATGAAACAAAACATAAAATATCACACTTCCATTCATAAATTATGAAAAATTATCGGAAAAGTGCAAAAATAGCCATGTTAGATAACGACCACTTTTTTCAGTTGACGACCACTAGTATGCTAGTTTACGGCCACTTTAAAAAAATAAAAATAATTTAATAAAAACAACTTTTATTAATATAAAATATTATTTTATCTTTCACTTTAAAATAAATATCAAATTATCATCATCACAAATAGTATTTAATCCTCTGATTTAACAGAAAAGTTGGTTCTAT
Source organism: Cosmia trapezina (assembly GCA_905163495.3). Taxonomy (NCBI): domain Eukaryota; kingdom Metazoa; phylum Arthropoda; class Insecta; order Lepidoptera; family Noctuidae; genus Cosmia; species Cosmia trapezina. The sequence goes on from LR991020.1 coordinate 7,570,363, forward strand.
TGATGCACTAGTTTACATTTTGAGGTGTTGGCAAAAACTTTCTCACAGCCGCCTTCCATGACGATTTCAGTGATCCAAAAACACTTACGTCTGCTGGTTGGAGCATGTGGGTGGTGTTCGGAGGAAGAGCATACAAAATTATGCCTAGCTTTTCGCACGTGGCACTCAAGACTAGTGACATGTGGGATCGGTGACAATCAATCACAGCAGCATTATTGTTTTTTTATACAGTTGTGGTCCACCCAATCATTAAAATCGTTGGTGATGGATTCTTTGACCCATGGTATTTAACAATTTTGTGGATAGTATCCAGAAGCTCTGCTTCTTAACTGGGATTCCGCACTTGACAATATTTAAAAGCCACTATTTAACCCATTTTTCACCCTCCACTCCTAGTACAGGATCTGGTCCTCTAGCCTCGATAGCGTCACGTCTCTTCCCACTTAATAAATCCTGTATCGTCGTTCGAGGAATCCCATATGTACGACAATGTCGACAAGTCTCTCTTATTCCCTTTTCTTTTTCCCGAAAGTCATGAACAGCTTTTTGTAGATCTTCTTCGGAGTATTGGACAGTCTTTTTCATCCTCTCAGTTATTTGCAGAACTTTTGAAGGCGTCATCTTGAAAAAAATATAACCACTTAATTAAGTAAATAATACGATTATTAAAATCTTATCTCAATTCAAATTTTATTTTACTTAAACTAAATAAAATAATCGTATGTGGTCGAATACTGAACAACTGAACTTAATCAAGTTATTTTAGTTTGCGGCCATCTTTCTCTTCGTACTAAATCTTGATGGTCGCAAACTACCATCGTAATTTTCGAACCGTATCAGTTAGCGACCACCTAGGAACCAATGTTTGTGAGTGAATTAAACAAGTTTTATAAAGAAAACATGTGGTCGTTTACTGAAGAATTGCATCTTTAGGCTTTTACAACACCAAACCCTAAATTGTGTAACCATAAATAAAACATTGAGAACATTATAAGCAAAACTAAATAAAACTGAGTGAGTCAGAATACGACCACCTGGTCGCTTTCTAACGTATTTCTAAAATATGCATTTCAGTAACCGACCACTGGGTTTTATTTTATTATATGGTAAAAATTTACTTAAATGCAATCAAACAATTGAAATCACTACATAATTGAAGTAACCACGCTGTTAATTTAAGTAAACAACCTATACTAAGTAACAAAACTTACCTCCGAACGCCGCGCACCTTGCTAATTTTTTGCTCTAGCGCAGCACATCCACAGACCACTGAGTCAACACGTAAATTGAGCGTCCTTTTTCTTTGCTTTGGGTCAAGCGGTTGGTATTAGATTTAGTAAATTCTTATTACGTAACTATTCAAATAATATAAAATGCATACTCTTTATTTTTATTTCCTAAAGAAAGGTTATTATCTTTCATTAAAGAAACCTAGTCAGACAAGTGGTCGCTTACCGGAGGTTGCCGAGAAACCGGCGCAACTACCCTATTTGTCTCCGTCCCGAATAGCAGAACAACTATTAAACACTACTAATATTATTGGAAAATTTACGAAAAAATAGAATAAGAGACAAAAAAAAATACACGCAGATGAAGTCGCGGTCAAAAGGAGTTAAACAAAAATGTCTGTTTAGTCACTTTAATTTCAAGAAAGAATATTATCAATATAAAAGTCATTGTCTGTTATTAACCGCTTAGAGAGAGTCGTTTTGATCAAAAACGTGAAATGGCTTGAAGTGAAATGATAAACTGACCTTTGGACTGGAACAAAATGACAACACCGAAGCTGAAGATATATTTTTAAAACTATCTCGTCAAGACGTTTGATAACACTTAAAAACAACACACTGTTATGTAAACATATAGCACATCTTGATATAACTCTAACCAGTATGTGATATAAGATGATTTTCACAGAGAAAAGCAATATTCTACGCTTTCTTTAACGTTGCGAACCTACGTAGAACGTTGAAGCGAGAGCGCGAGTTCTAACCAACTTCTGATTTATATTTTGCTCACAGGCCACAGCTCATATGTCATTGACTGCAGATACCTACACGGTGATCGCAAACAAACTTTCTAATAAGTCTGTTGTCTGGCAAACAGGTAAGTAGATGCCTATTATAAAAATCACTACAAAACGAAAGATCGTCTACGTACCCAAGTTTAAAATATCCTTGCACTTTGGAAAACAATGAAGTAAAATTAAAATGGTCTGCGGTAGTCCTAGATTGCCGGTTGTTTCGACTTTGTCACATCGAAACCTTCGTAATCTTTTATATATAGCCAGTGTTCAGCGTCAAGTACAAGTCAATATGAAGTTTGGACTTTGGACGTTCGGTTTTAAATTGTATTGGTACGAGTACATTCATAGATAATACACTATAGTACATTGTACAATTGGGTTCAAATTAGATGATGATAATAACGTTTTTGGGGTTCCGTACCCGAAGTACCAAACGGAACCTTATTACTAAGCCTTTGCTGTCCGTCCATCCGTCCGTCTGTCTGTCTGTATCTCATGAGCCGTAATAGGTAGACAGATGAAATTTTCACAGATTGTGTATTTCTATTACGGCTATAACAACAAATAATAAAAATAAAATAAAGTTAAAAATTAAAGAGGGGGTCCCTCTTTAATTTTTAACTTTATTTTAATAAATAAACTTATTATCATTTTGAAAAAAAAAACTTACAATTGGGGCGTCATAGTCTAGCTCATAACTCACCGAGTAGAGTACACATATATTTTTACTTTTATTATCTTCAAAAATGTAGAAATAGGGGGCCGTATAAATGTTGTGAATTTTAGTCCATTTTTGTACGAGCTCTATCGCAACAATGTCCATACATATCCTCTTATTTTTTTATTTTTTTTAAGCCGCCTATTTTTCGACTTAAGAGAAAAATGTAAAAAAAATACGGTTCGGGGGGAACGGTATTTTTTTACCTCTCCGAAGTTTGCATAGACAAAAACCTGAAATTATATTCTATGTGATAGAAGTTTATGTAAAGATTACATGAAAAATAAAACGATGTCTCTAAATAGCACACTTTTTCAGAAATCATCAACAAAAATTAAATAATTATAAATGATGGAAAGGTGCGCGAGTCCGACTCGCTCGTGACCGGTTTTTAATTAAAAAAGTAAGTTTAAAAACTAAAACCCGATTACTGAAAAATCACACTCTAAAAAGTATGAAACGAGAAAATATTTTATCTGAAATTAGAAAAAGATAAACATATTAAAAATCCGGAGTCACAAATGACGTGTGACTTGCCAGAATTACGATTAAGTTCCCTGCTGCCAGCATCTTACTGGAGTACCTACTTACTTCCTTCCCCCGACCACGGCTCTTGCGAATCTCCACTCAAGCCGGCCAATATAGGCAAGAAAGAGGAGGGAGCTCCGTTCTTCGTCAGTGTTCACTCCAGCCGGCCAATAAAGGCAAGCCAGAGGTGAGGGACAAGACATCTTCTCCCGGGAGATAGGGTCCGTGGGGTCGCTACTGCCCAACAGCTCGCCACATGCTGCCCTGTGGGTTTTTGTATCTCTCTTGGTCTGGCTCCTCAGTTTGGACCTGTTCCGGCAAAGTAAACTCTACCGGCACAGACCTAGAGTTCATAGGAACGCGCAAGCCCCACTATGACGTCAACGTAGAGATACGTCGCGTCGGCGGGGTTATTGGTTTGTTTTTCACCATTACATAATAGGTTATTATGTAGGTACCGTACCTACTCAACGTCTCTCTGTCTGTCCGTTACTGCAATTATAGTTCAAGAACCAGTTTTTAGATTCTGAATACATGTGGTAGTTATCAGCCGTTTGATTTTGTAAACGTTTCACCGTGAAAACTTAGGTGAAGTGAGTTTGAAGTGCTCTGTTATTCTACCTGATGCTAGGGATTGACACTATTCACATCTCACTTCAAGGTCACTTCACCTAAGCTTTCACCGTGAAATTTTTACAGAATATATCGGCTGCTTAGAGATGTACACACACGACTACACATCAAGCTATACATTTCCAGTTTACACTGACCTCTCATTGTAAGGAAATCCTATACAATGCGAGATCAGCTTATACTGGAAATGTATAGCTTGATGTGTACCTAGTGTGTGTAGGTTTTTGAATAATAATGGTAATAATGTAAACCTTATGTATGTTTTGTTTCATAATTAGGTACTAAAGTTAATTTGAATATTATAAATTATATTATTAATAAAAAACCGAACAAGTGCGTGTCGGATCACGCACAATGAAGAAAAAAAAAAAAAAAAAAAATGTGTTTATTATCTTAAATCTATACAATTAAGTTGCCGGGGTTTCCCAGAAAGTAATCCGAAGATACTTGTGATGGGATAAACCTCGATGAAGGGTTCCGTAGTTGAAAAGAATTTATCCCAAAAACAAACGTAACATCAAAATCCCAAAAGTATTTTTTTAATGTGATCAAATTATAAATTACTAATTTTCGGACTTTTCCTTAACTTATGCTATGAGACCTTGCTGCTTGCGAAATTTCATTATTGTAGGTCAACGGGAAGTACACTACTTATAGGTTTTGATTTACTCGCGAGTATCAAATTATCAAACCATGTCGCTTAAATGGCCGTATTTTTTTATTGCCTTGACATAGAAGCTTGATTTTTTAGACCTCCAAGAAACCATAGACCTACGTATTTGATATTAATTTCAACTTGATACCTTTACGCGTCCTTGAGAAAAAAGGTTTTGACAGACTGACAGACTCGAAAATATTTTTTATATGATAGAATGACAAATTAACCATTTTCGGACTTTTTCCTTTATTTGTGCTATAAGACCTTGCTTCTTGCCAAATAACATGATTCTAGGACAACGGGAAGTACCCTATAGGTTTTGATTTACTTGCGAGACTGAGAATATGTCACATAAATGTCTGTATCTTTTTATTGCGTTGACTGAAGCTTGAATTTTTTAGGACTTCAAGGGACCATAGACTTACGTATTTGATATTAATTTCAAATTGATACCTCCACGCGTTCCTGAGAAAAAGGGTCTTGACAGACTGACAGACAGACAGACAGACGGACAACAGTGATCCTATAAGGATTCCGTTTTTTCTTTTGAGGTACGGAACCCTAAAAACATCGTTGAAAATATTTGTTACCTACCTAGTAAGTAGGTACATAAGTACTTAAGTAAGTAGGTACTTGCATTTGTGGGCATAATATTTGGATTATAAATTAGTATTTAATTTTGTTAAAAATACGACTGTCCTAATACACACATATAATCAACACGGTTTAGTGCGTCACATTATTAGTGAATGAATATTATAGCATTTGATAACAAAGGTTATTGACACTATTCGAGTGTGTGTTAAGTACCGGGAGGTCAGTATGAAGGCCAAGCCCGTTCTTTACGGTTTTTGCGCTCGTTTAGTTCGTAAATAACAATATGTTTATGTATTGTACCTACCTACTGCAGCTCAGGTAGCATTGAATAGATAGGTATACATACAATAAACTACACATGCACCTAGTCCTCCAGATATGAATGTGTCATTGTAACCAGTGCCATCTAGTGACACTGCTCGGAATTGTAATTCAAACACTGTGACTTAGGTAGGCAAAAATAAAAGTGGAACACATACTGACATACAGCCAGTGGAGAAAACCACTGGCTGTAAAAACAACCATCATCAGTTCATAATAATAATATTAGTTACAACTTATGATGGTTGTTTTCTCCACTGGCTGTATGTCAGTATGTGTTACACTTATATTTTTGCCTACCTAAGTCACAGTGTTTGAATTACAATTCCGAGCAGTGTCACTAGATGGCACTGGTTACAATGACACATTCATATCTGGACGACTATCAAACAATCTATCTAACCCAACGACCGGGCTATATGGTCGTTGATCTAACCAGTGGCGTAACTACAGGGTGGCAAGTCGGCAAAATGCCACGGGCCCCCAGCCGGGAGGGGCCCCCGGTCAGAGGAGAATCCCAACTCCCAAAACTTAATATTACACATTTAGTAAAAATCCGATGAATTTGCCACGGGCCTCGAACGGTATAGTTACGCCACTGGATCTAACCTAATGATTTAGCCGCTGATGATGATGATGGGATCTATTCAATGCTACCTGGGCTGCGTAGGTAGGTATTATATATTACAAAACTTACTTTCGCATTTATATTAAGTACCTATTAATATATAAATAATATAGTATTATTATAAATGCGAAAGTAAGTTTGTTACCATTTCACACATAAACCACTGAACCGATGATCCTGAAATGTTGCATCCTATACGTGTACAGAAACGGACTTATGGTACCTTTCATCCCGAAAAAAAGTATTGTTCCCGAGGAAAACAACAATAACGTTATGTATGATAATGATAATAGATGGCACCACGTGTCTTTCGAATCATGATTGAATTATATTATTATTACAAGCAGAGTACAACCCGAATTGATTGTCAAATTCTATATTAATGCGAGTGAAGCCGCGGGCAAAAACTAGTTTGATATAATTTCAGTTGCTTCCTTCATACCTAAAATGACAAAACGCGCCAACCTTCCTAAGAGGAAACGTGGGTGCTCTTTTCTCCATACAAAAAGATACAAACGCTCTCGCCTGTTTTCTTTCTGGTTAATGACCATAAAGCAATGATTTTTTACAGAAATATAAATATCAGTTACTTGTATGCCCCTATGTTTTCCTTTTTGATGATATATTATTTTTATAGGAACTAGAACCCCCCAAAAATGCTCAAAATTGCCTATTCAGACCGCTGTCAACAGACGCCTAGTGTGCCAATTTGACAACTATTAACGAAAAAAGAAAAACATAGGGGCATAGTATATTTATCCTCCTTATTCTGTTTATAAAATATCTTTTAAATAGGTCCAATATTGGAGGAGGAAATAGGCGAGAGCCAAACCTCGAAATGTGACTTTTTACACAGGCTATTTAGTCGAATCTGCAGTTGTCCTTATCGCACGAATTCGAGGGTGGAGCGCTCGCAGAGCGACAGCAATACCTTCTTAAAATACCTAATTTTTCGCCCCCATTTCCTCTTAAGATATGTTTAACTAGCTTTTGCCCGACGCTTCGCCCGCGTTTATTATACCTACATATAAAAATTCCTCTTGAATCACTCTATCTATTAAAAAAAACCGCATCAAAATCCGCTGCGTAGTTTTAAAGATCTAAGCATACATAGGGACAGACAGACAGCGGGAAGCGACTTTGTTTTATGCTAAATGTAGTGATAGTGATAGAAAAAGAAGAATGTGCAAAATTGGACCAGCCCCGGCGCAAAAGGAACCAGGTTGGTTCCTTTTGCGCCGGGGCTGGTCCAATTTTGCACATTCTTCTTTTTCTAGATTTTTGTATGTTCTAAGTAGGTAGGTATATAGGTAAGGTGTCGTTTTCAGTGGTGTCGTGGGGAATGAACGAAAAATACATGTATATGGTCTCCATCAGTGGCCAACATAGAAAAAATTGCCTTGATGTTACACATTTTATGTTGTTCATTATAAGTACAATGACTTCTTTTCGGCTGTAGGGTAAACAAAAAAATAAGGTTGTATGTTATGTAGGTATATTATATTAATAAATAGGTATATGGTAGATGAAACAACATTAGAAAATGTACATTGTGTTAAATATTTAGGCATGTGGATTGATCGAAAATTATGTTGGACAAAACATATTAATGAAATTAGAGAAAAAACTATGAAATTTTTAAATATATTTAAAGCATTGACGGGATCTAGTTGGGGTATGCATCCATATTATTTGAGAATGCTATACGTCTCTATCGTTCGGAGTAGATTAGATTACGCAAGTTTTCTATATGATACTAGTGCAAAGAGTAATTGTGCCAAGCTGGATAAAGTCCAGGATCAGTACATGCGCATTATAAAAAGTACTCCTATTCATGTCATGGCGGCAGAGTTACTATTGCAGCCTTTATTTGTGCGTCGTGCCGTCCTTGCTGGTAAATTCTGGCTTAAGACAAAGTCGCTCGGCAATAATCCTATAATTTCATTATTAGAAGATTTAACAAATTGTAGTCAAAATTTATATTGGAGATCCAAGAAAACACCATTGTTAGTGACGATTTAAATGCAATTAAAATCACTGCCTGTACAATCGAGCAAACAACTGGAGATGTTTGCTTTAGATACCTGGATTAATAATTTAGAAACAAGTAGTTTTATAAGTTTTGATATTCATAACGTGAATAAACCTAAACGTCAATTTAAAATGCAAAATTGACTACTCATTTGTAGTAAATTCTTACACGGAAGATATTCAGGCTTTTACAAAATATATTCAGATGCCTCCAAGCAGAAACAGGGCACAGGCCTAGCTTTTCTAGATATACAAACAAATGAGTTCATAAAGCTTAATGTAAATAATCTTCAAATATCCATTATGCACGCCGAACTCATCGGTATTGCAGAATCACTGTCATACATTAGATCAATTGACAAAGATATTAATTTTGTAATATTTACCGATGTTAAAAGTGCCCTTCACCATTTAGTGCGATGTACTCATATGATCAGGGGTATTTAGGGGTAACAGCTGATTTTTTTTTCGCGATTTCAGGTTTGGTCCTATAGTAAAAGTTGTTCATAATGATGAGTACAATGACGCCTTAAGAGGTTTTGCGCATTTAACGTTACACGTTGCATATAGATTTTGTGTCATTGTTGAGTAAATTAAAATGATTTCAAAATTATAAGTAAGTTACCTACTTACTTATAATTTTGAAATCATCTTACTAGCCCTTTTTTGAGTAGGTAGTTACCTTCTCACACAAGACCATAAAAACTTGTTGCAGCCGTCTTGAACGCACGGCTACAGATCAAACTATAATTTCCAGTATAAGCTGATCTCGCATTGTATAAGATTTCCTTACAATGAGAGCTCATTTTAAACTGGAAATGACTAGCTTGACGTGTAGCCGTGTGTACACTACAATAATATCATTATCATCATCATCATTTCAGCCGAAAGACGTCCACTGCTGGATATAGGCCTCCCCTAAGCACCGCCATTTCGACCGGTTCTGTGCTTCCCGAATCCAGCAGATTCCTGCGGCCTTTACAAGGTCATCTGTCCAACTTGTGGGAAGCCTTCCAACATTACGTCTTCCAGTACGCGGCCGCCACTCCAGAACATTTGGGCCCTATCGGCCATCTGTTCTTCGAGCAATGTGCCCTGCATACTGCCACTTAAGTTAAGCAATTCTTCGGGCTATGTTGGTTACCTTCGTTCTACTGCGGCACTCTTCATTTCTGATTTGATCACATAGGAAAATTCCAACCATAGCCCTCGCCATTGCCCTTTGGGTGACTTTCAGCCTTCTCATAAGGCCCATTGTGAGCGACTACGTTTCAGTGCCGTAGGTCTTTACTGGCAACACGTACTGGTCGAAGACTTTCGTTTTGAGAAACTATGGTATGTGAGACGAGAAGATATTGCGAAGCTTCCTGAACGCTGCCCAGCCGAGTCGGATTCAACGATTGACCTCTTTCTTCAAGTTGGACCTACCTAACTGGACAGTTTGTCCTAGATACTCGTCCACAACCTACAGTGTAGTGTCTCCGATCTTCATGAGAGTGGGTGCTACATGGGCATTTGAGATGCCATTTGTCTTATCCATTTTCATTTTAAGACCGACTCTTTCGGAAGCTCTACTGAGGTCATCGAGCAGTGTACTGAGCCCCTCCGTAGTCTCAGCCATGACTACTATATCGTCTGCAAACCGAAGGTGAGTGACGTACTCGCCATTGATCCCTAGCCCTTTCCAGTCCAGAACCTTGAAGACATCCTCCAGTGCAGCGGTGAACAGTTTCGGAGAGATAACCTCTCTCTGTCTCCCCCTCGCCAGAAGGATAGGTTTCGAGGTCCGTTCCTGGAGTCGGACTGACATAGTGGCGTTTTCGTACAGGCACTTCAGCACCTCAATATACCGATAGTCGAGACTGCAGTACAGCCCATGCTTTAATCGAATCGGAGGCTTCAGTCTTCTGTATAACATGTCGCAGCGTATACGTATGTAGTCTATGGTGCTATAGCCTTTACGGAATCCGGCTTGTTCGGGAGGCTGGAAGTCATCAAACCTGCGTGCGAAACAGATCGTGATGACTCTTAAAAGCAGCTTGTAGACATGGCTCAGAAGTGAGACGGGTCTGTAATTCTTAAGAATAACATTATCGCCCTTCTTAAAGAATAATACCACCACAGCTCTGTACCATGCCTGCGGCGTTTTGCCCTCGAGTATGACGGAATCAAACAGAACCCTTAAGAACGGGTTTTTTATACTTTTGTCTGACAAGCACTCTACATAATAAAATTCATAAGGTATTTTCTTACTGTCAATTAGCCGATTGGCTAAACAGCACAGGTTGAGGTGAAGTAAGCTGTTAATTTGGCTACGAGAAAACATACAAACAGAAACACATACTACGAGTCGTTACAAGAATATAATTGAAGCACATACTCGTACACGCATAAATACTTATACAAATACAAAATCAACAATCTGCCTAGCCTTTTCCCAACTATGTTGGGGTCGGCTTCCAGTCTAACCGGATGCAGCTGAATACCAGTATTTTACATGGAGCGACTGCCTATCTGACCTCCACAACCCAGTTACTGGGTAATACGATACCCCTTGGTAAGACTGGTTGTCAGACTTTCGGGCTTCTGACGACCCGTAACGACTGTCAAAGATCCACGAATAACAGCCGGGACCAACGGCTTAACGTGCTTTCCGAGGCACGGAGGAATCTCGATATGTAAAGATGGTCACCCATCCACTGACCAACCCCGGCAAGCGTAGCTTAACCTGACAGATCGACCCGTGCGGCTGTTATTAATTAGCCACGAGCTCCTCTCTTACTTATACTTATACTTATACAAATACATAACACCTTTATTTTGAGATTCGCGACAATCGAGTAAATGCATAAGCGGCGTCACAAAACATCTGAAGTCATTATTTAATGGAGATATAAAATTTTCATGGTGCGTTAGCTGACTTTCGTGGACAAATAACCACGAAAGTTGTGCCACGATAGTTACGAAAATTTCACATTTTTGAGAATTACTATTAAAGTTACAGGTAAATTAACAAACAAAGTACTTGGGAATAATCTCGAAGATCTATCTTATTCCTTCATTCAAAATGAGTTGGAAAATTGTAAACATTATCCATAGACTTATAAAAAAAGATGGACTCCGCGCCGCGCATATCGAAAGTGAAGCACCGTACCGATCTATGTGTGCATGATTTGAGTACCTGCAAAGACGCCGTCGCTCGTGTCACGTAATGACGGCCGGTCGGCATACTATGATGTAAATGTGTGCGCGAGGCGTGTTTGTACAAACGGTCCGGCATACTTACTGTGCTTCACTTTCGATATGCGTGGCGCGGAGTCCATCTTTTTTTATAAGTCTATGACATTATCCTTCAAAATTTGCGCATGAAAGTTTCTTGACCAAGGCTACTTGAAAATATTCAAAGGTTAACTTATCTTATATTTTTTTTGTTTATAAGCAATTAATGTATTTGTCTCCCCCACTGATGCCGGGACACTACTGAGCGTCCGCGCAACTAAAAAGTGTAGCGACAAGTTGCCCCTGTTGGAAGATAGGTGCAGTTTTGTTGCGCCCTCGCGAAAGTAGGAAAATCGTGTGACAGAGACATAATGCCCATTAACTATTGTACATTAAGAGATACAATTAATATTTTTTGATCATTATGATGCCTAACTAAACACGATTAATTTGATGTATTACATTATATGCTTATGAATAGAATACAAAAGTTATCAAAGTTTTCCGTGAGCGCGAACAGAGTGTGACGCGCGAAGAACACCGATTTTGCTCCCGTTTTGGACACTAGATATTTTTTTAAATAAATATTATAAATAATTTTAGATGTTTATTGTTGAAATTGTACACATAAATAAACAAAGAGTAATCTGTATTTGGTCCTAAGACTGAATATTTCATAGGTTAGGAATTAAGACCGTGTGACCGCGTTTTGAGGGACCTCGAAGAACTACCCACTTCCCGTTTACCTAGAATCATGAAATTAGGTAAGAAGCAAGGTATCACAGCATAAGTAAAGGAAAAAGTCCGAAAATTGATTATTTGTAGTTTGATAAAAAAAAAATAGTTTTTAGTTTTATTTTCTGGCAAAATGTGGGTGTATAGGTACACCTCTGCCCAACCCTTCGGGGAAACAGGCGTGATGTTCTGTTTAAGAATAGTTTTTTGCGAATACAAACTTAAATATGCAGTTGGAGAATTGTCCGTGATGTAATCAATGTATGTCAGAACATGTTTTTCAACTCAATGTTAGTTTGTTTTTGGGGTAAATTCTTTTCAACTACGGAACCCTCATTGTACGTCGTCCGACACACACTTGGCCGGTTTTTATTATTGTATAAGTACTTGTACATAGTACCTATATATAATTTAGTGTTAGCTTGTATATTTTAATTAGGTTTTGTTTATAGTAGAGAAATAAAGTATCTACCTACATAAATTTCTAATAAAAGAGTACTTACCATATTCATGAAAGTACATGTCTATTATCGACTACTGATTCATTTGGTCAGTTTACATTACTAAGTACTTAGATATAAATTCAGAGATATAATGCCTTTTAGGGTTCCGTACCTCAAAAGGAAAAAACGGAACCCTTATAGGATCACTCGTGTGTCTGTCTGTCTGTCTGTCCGTCTGTCACAGCCAATTTGCTCCGAATCTAATGGACCGATTAAGTTAAAATTTGGTACACATATGGATTTCTGTGACCCAAACACGTACAGCTAAAGTAAATATATGAATTTTGAATATGAGAGTCACTTTTAGGGCGAAAATAAGAAAATTAAAAAAAAAAGTTTTGTAAACTGTACCGAGTGACATATCAAATGAAAGGGCTATGAGGGTCTCAAATATATTTTTTTATAATTTTAAAATTTATTGTTTTAAAGTTATTTAAGAAAATAGACGAAAATTGACCATTCCCCCCCCTTATCTCCGAAACTACTGAGCCTAAAATTTTGAAAAAAATATAGAAAATAGTTCTATACCTGTAGATTACAGGAAAACCTATAAGAAGTCTGTGGTCTTAAAATAACATGGTAAATCTATATATATAAAAAAATCAAAGTCCTGACTGAGTCACTGACTAATATACCAACGCACAGCCCAAACCAATGGACCTAGACACTTGAAATTTTGCACATAGATACCTTATATAGTGCAAACATCCACTAAGGAAGGATTTTTGGAAATTCCATCCCTAGGGGGGTACAACAGGGGATGAAAGTTTGTATGAAAAATCCTATCCCTTGAGTTAATAGACTTGAAACTTAGCACGAATATTCATCTAAGTAAATTATAAAGTTTATCATTTTTAGTTTTCCTAAACTACCCCCTAAGGAAGGATTGGGGGTGTCAAAGTTTGTATGGAGGAACTTTAACACGCGGTCCGATTAACTCAAAACTCAGTTTTTATACTTGAGACCAAAAATTAAGACTAACGTGTATTAGGGTTTTCCAAAAATCTACCCCTAAGGGGTGAAAAGTTAATTTTATAGCGGAGGATTTTATTGGGGGCTTGATTAACTCTAAAATTGGTGTAAATAATGTTTGAGTCAAGTTATGGACACATACCAGACGATTTTTGAAATTCTTTAGGTATCTGTGTTCGTGAAAACAGAGATACAGTTTATATGAAAAATCTTATTAATTTGGTTAATGAACTTGAAACTTAGCACAAATACTTGCATAAGTAAGTAATAATGTTTGTCATTATTAGTTTTTCAAAAGTACGCCTCAAATGAGGTTTAGGGATGTTAAAGTTTGTATAGAAGAATTTTAAAGCGCAGTCCGATTAAAAAAATGGTACTTTGAGTCAAGTTAGGAAACTTGCCAAACGAATTTTCACCGATTTTGACGGCATATAGCTGATGTTTTAAGGAGTAACTTAGGCTATTTTTATTTTAGAAAAATAATTAGGGTTCCGCGCAAGAAAATTAAAATCCATGAAATCAGACAACCACATACAGCCCAGTACAAACTTACTAAGCCTCCGCTGTCTATTACGGCTATAACAACAAATAATAAAAATAAAGCAAAGTTAAAAATTTAAGGGGTCGGTCCCCATACAATAAACTTTTCATTTTGAAAAAAAAAAAAAAACTAGCATGTGGGGTGTCATGTCATTATTTCATCACCGCTGCTCTCAAAACGGTGAAGGAAAACATCGTGAGGAAACCCGCATGTCCTAGAACCAAAAATTCGAAGACATGTGACATCTACCAACCCGCACTGGGCCCGCGTGGTGGATTACGGCCCACTCCCTCTCACCGAGAGGAGGCCTGTGTCCCAGCAGTGGGAAAATTATAGGCTGATTATGTGTTATGTGGGGTGTCATCGTCTAGAACTCATCGAGTAGAGTACAAACATATTTTTTTTTATCTTTTAAAATTAAGAAATAGAGGGCCGTAAAAGTTGTAAATTTTAGACCATTTTTGTACGAGCTCTAGCGCAGCAATTCAACAAATTAGGAATTTGAAACTTCTTTATACCATGAATACTGAATTTAATCAACAATACTGAAAACGGCGATTCATAAGGTATTTTGTTTAAACATGGGTGATTTTCTGCAACTGCAAAAAATAACCTTGTAATTCACAGTATCATTTTAAAATAAGTAAAAAGTTTTCTTTGCGATTGTTAAACATATAATATGGTACGGAACCCTTCGTACGCGAGTCCGACTCGCACTTGACCGGTTTTTTTCAGTTTAGTCCAATTATTGGAGCTTATTATTTTCATTGCAAACACTATGAAATAAAGATAAGTACTAACTTAATAAATTATTTTAGTCAAATTCAAATCCGAATTTTTTTCTTAAAATTCTGTTTTTTATTCGACTCTGGTAATCTGTGCCGAACGCATAATTTCACATCTATTTCGTTCCGCAACTAATCATTTGCTAAATAGCGTTTATAAATAAAGAAAAGTTAACCATTGAATAAGAGCTAACTAATGTTTAGCTAAACAGTAGCTAATTAATGATTAGCGAGATTTTCATAAATATGTTGAAGGTTTTTAGGTAGGTACGAGAATTGGCTTTCACGTACTTTCCCGGACTAGAGCTGGTCTACGTGAAATCACGATGTGTCATAGGGAGTAAGCGCTAGGTATCTTACAATAACACATTGTTGACATGGCCGCCAGTCTATTGCAATAAATAAGAGCTAAACACCATTACAAATGGTTTTTATTACTTGTTGGCAAAGCGCAAGTTTTCCAATCTAATTTATGTAGTATTTATAAATTACATTAGGTACATTTTTCAGTATTTCAGTTGATTTTTTTGAGAAAATCGTGAATCAGCTCCTTTGCAGCCGAGTGGTTTTAGATCGTCACATGACGGAATCATGACATGATAGTGGCAAAAAAGTCATGATGTCCGGTTTATGAAGAATTCTTAAACGGTGTTTAAACTCAGTAAGTACATAGTTATTGATTCAACAAAATTATCTATTTAAACGAATTCCTGCCATAAACTCAGTTTCTGAGGTCAGTCGACTATTAAGCTAAATTCTTCTTCAGCGTATAGTTCAGAAACACGATATCGAACCAATAATCACTATCGAATGGATAAACAGCACGTCACTAACAACTCAAAACTGTTAAGGATGATGCGTATGTGTAGTATTGTCGCGTAACATATTTTGATCAAGATACAACCTGACACGGACCTGCAAATTGCAAAAAACGCAAGAAAATTTGAATTTCGCGGGCTACCACAGCGCAATCACCTTAAGTTAACTACGTAAGCTAATCTTACACATAAAATGCGACATCGTAACTATCTAAAAAAATATATACCTATACTATTAGCTACTGGACTAACTACTCTTTACCCTAGTTATGTATTTCTTTTTAGAATAAATAAAGAATCTTTAAACCCAAACTCCGTTTAAATATATACCTCAGAAACCGGTCATTAATCTTCTGAAAGATCCATCATTTTAGAACGTTATAAAAATCTGTAATTTTCATCACTATTATTGACTGTACGTATTTGTCAAAAAATTGCCCTGTAATGGGTGTACCCACCCGATAAAATATAATTATTTTAATGTTAACATTGTTAATTTCATTAAAAAAAACTGTACAAAGTCAAGCTGAAAAAAAAGTGAAAGTGAAGTGCTACTAACATAGTCTTAAGCCTTATTTACACTCGTATTTATAGTCAAGTAAAAGTAATTACTTAAGACAAAGTAATTGCTCAAGCAATGATATTCTTTCTATAGTTTAGTAATTGCTTAGAGTTAGAACTGTCAAAGCTTAGAATTCTTAGCCAAGTAATAGTCACCATTTTCTTTACTTAAGAATTCTACCCTCAACAAGTATGAAATTACTTAGTAGTAAGTAATTACTCAAGTAATTACTTTGATTATAAATACGAGCCTTAGTCTTTAGCCTTTTTATTCACATGTTTTGTTTATGTTCAAATAATGATGTAGGTATGTTTAGGTTAAGGTATTTCCTATGGGCCTGGGTCGCCTGAAATAAATGGTTTATTTATTATTTCTTTTTCTAGAGACCACTCTGAAAGACATTAAATAGATCTATAGTGACATTCACAAACTGCTGATTTGTCGTTTTTCTACTTAACATCATTAATAATGATTCAAGATGGAATAAAAAACATTTTAAATGGCTTGGATTACCTCGAATTGATGGTGGGATCTATGTTCATAATTTTGTTGGTAGCTAATAGACCAGAGCCAAATCGCTGAAAATATCGTAAAAAAAAAAATCTTAGCAGTATACGAGTGGTCGGAAAATTTAGTTGATGATGTAAATAACGAAGGAAAAATAGTCCAGACTCAGAAAATGTTCTGGAAGGGGGTGGGAGGGTAATATATACGTTTTTAGGGGTTTGTACTCGTTTGCGTTTTTCTCGATAATTTTGAGGTTATGGTGTGTGAAAAGAAAGTTTAAGATTTTTTTCGATAGGATGCATAGTTTAGCCGCAAATCGCAAAAAACGAGTACAAACCCCTAGAAACGTATTATACATATTACCCCTCACGCCCCTTCCAGAACTTTTTCCGAGTCTGGACTATTTTTCCTTCGTTATTTACACGTATACTGCTAAGAATTTTTTTTTTCCTCAAACAGGATTGGCCCTGGTCTATAAGTAATAATCTGTGACATAACTATACAAATGTATTATTCTAAGAAAAATAAGAACCTGTTTTGTCGCTAATCACAGCAGAGTAGTTAAATGATCAGAATTTTTGTCAATTCCAACCATGGGTTAATTTCCATAACTTAGCATTACCTATTCCGCGCCCTTTTTACAATCGTCGTCGCACGAATACACACGATCGTTCGAACTTTTTGTTCGGCGAACCTGAACGCATGGTCGCGCCGACAGACGTCGCTTTCCAAGTGCGTGTGCAACCACGCACGATGAAGGGTTCCGTAGTTGAAAAGAATTTACCCCAAAAACAAACTTAACATTGGATCCCAAAAAAAATTTTGTATGTTAAAACATTACAAATTCTCAATTTTCGGACTTTTTCCTTTACTTGTGCTGAGAGACCTTGCTTCTTGCCAAATTTCATTATTCTAGGTCAACGGGAAGTACCCTATAGGTTTTGATTTACTTGCGAGTATCAAAGTATGTCGCATAAATGGCCGTATGTTTTTATTGCATTAATTTAGAAGCTTGAGTTTTTTAGGACTTCAAGAGACCATAGACCTACGTATTTGATATTAATTTCAACTTGATACCTCCACGCGTTCCTGAGAAAAAGGGTCTTGACAGACTGACAGACAGACATACAGACAGACAGACAGACGGACAACTAAGTGATCCTATAAGGGTTCCGTTTTATCCTTTTGAGGTACGGAACCCTAAAAATGACAAATCGCTTTTAAATAGGATGCGGCCTTATTCTGTTATTCAATCATTTGGATTTGATATCATAGGCCGCGTCCTAACCAACGTTATCGTCGCGCGTGTGCGATCGTCGCGTTCATTTTGTTCGACGGTCCCCGACGCGTGGGCGCGTCGACAGTTCCCAAAAATGAATGACGAATGAACGTGACGATCGATCGCGTATTCGCGCGAACTTTCTATAACATTGGAAATGTTTTTTCGATCGCTCCGGTATAGGCGCTCTTTTCAAGAAAAGTGCGACATGCCGATATTTCCGTTATTTCAAAGTCAATATGGTTAATTGAGGAGTCAAGATGTTTGTATTGACGAGGGCTACAATGTACAAAAAAGTAAAATTGAATTAGTCAAATATTTCTTTGAAAAAATAAAGAATGGTCCATAAATGGTCATATTTATGGTCATGTCCATAATGTACCCAACATCATCATCGTGTGTCTTATTTAAGAATATTTTAATTATAACTTTTGGAGTTATAACGATTTTAAGATCTTCAGTTTGAGCGTCTCGGGCGCGCGCGTTTGGTAACACTTTTGTGCTAATTTGACTTCTATGCGCTAGGCTTAAGGTTTATGGGTGTTACCACTGCGTTATATGTGCGGTCTACCGTACGACAAAGCTGTAGAAGTAAGTATTAAAACCACTGTATTTTTAGTTCGTACTACAGCTACGTACTAAACTCATTTGTAGGGTTATATATAATAAAATGTAAATGTTTAAAATTTACTTAAAAATATAGTAGATTGTACGCACGAGCGAGCGAAGCGAGCGAGGGTGCTTATAGTTGCTACTTTCAGAACATCAGTGATGAAATAGTAGATTATGCACCGAGGGGCTAAAGTTGTGTCTTATGTCACGGGCGTCATATTGAATCTCGAGCGCAATGAAGGATTCGGGATTTAACTCCCGAGCGCAGCGAGGTAGTTAAGAGTTTAACTCACGAGCGAAGCGAGGGAGTTAATACAAGAATCCTGAATGCAGCGAGGGATTCAAGCTAGCCCAAGGCAAAGACACCTTTAGCCCAGAGGAGGATACTCTACTTTTTACACCTACTGTGAGAAAATAATAGCCATAGTACGAAAAACAAAGTATTTATTAAATAAACAAACAGTAAGAATAACATATTTAGAACTAGTTAGTTATATGCACTTACATATTAATTGAAGTTAATGGTAACATTTGAGACATTAGTCCAGTTGTGCAAAGATAAAGTTAAGTTTTTATTTGGTACGTTTATAGATGTTGATGTGTAATTTAAAAAAAAAAAAACTTGAGAGGTGTCAAGGGACACCCGGATGGAACGAAGTTCCTTTCGATTAATTAGTGAAGGAATTGTATCATCATCATCATCATCATCATCATCATCATCATCATCATCATCATCACCATCATCATCACCATGTTCCTTTCGATTAATTAGTGAAGGAATTGTAACAAAATTTTATTTTTATACTTATCATCATCATCATCATCATCATCATCATCATCATCATCATCATCATCATCATCATCATCATCATCATCATCACCATCATCATCACCATCATCATCACCATCATCATCACCACCATCATCATCATCATTATCATCATCACCATCATCATCATCACCATCATCATCATCATCACCATCATCATCATCATCATCATCGCGACACCACACTGTTCAATGCGAAATAGAAATGAAAATATCTGGCTTGCTTTCTATAAGAGAGAGAGAGAGAGAGACAGACAGAGAAACATGCGCACGCCGCACGGCTTACAATAGCTACCTATAGCAAAAAGTGTCGTGACAACTTTTCGTGAGACTTTTTTCCGTCTAGCCCCCTTTCACAACGCGCGATAAGGAACTTCGTTCCAAAATTTAAAAAAATAAATTTAAAAAAAATGAAAAATGCTTCGTAGTTATCTAATTATTCTTACAATATTATGTCTTCGAAAACATGACAACGATATGAAGAAGCAGTCGTTATGATTTTGTAGGAAATCGAGAATATCATCCACGCGTAGTAAGGGTTTCGAGAATAGCTTTCCTCTTTCTGGCACCAAAAGGTGTTTGTTAGTACTATACTGCCAATTTAGCTGAGCATGTGAGATTCCAAATTCAAATCACATTATTGACCAGCGGGTCATAATGAAATCCAGTACAACATTATTGACCGGCTGTGCCCCCGGCCACTAATGACTCACTTTAGGTTAAGGTTGCTTGACATATAATTTGACATTTTCGAGCAGGTGGTGTGAAAAATATATTACTAACGTTAGTACCTATAACAAAGCTTTTAGTGTGTAGTATAGAAGTAGTGTTAAAACCTCTGTATTTTGGATAGTAAATAATTAAATGTAAAAAAATCAACATGCATTAGTAGTAGGTAGAGGTATTGAAAGGCCTGTATTTTCTATTACAATAAAATAAAAATAAAATGTTTATATATAAGTGCACGTGGCTAAGTAATTACAGCCGTACGGGTCGATCCATCAGGTTAAGCTACGCTTGCCGGGGTTGGTCAGTGAATGGGTGACCATCTTTACACACCGAGACTCCTCCGTGTCTCGGAAAGCACGTTAAGCCGTTGGTCCCGGCTGTCATTCGTGGATCTTTGACAGTCGTTACGGGTCGACAGAAGCCCGACAGTCTGACAACCAGTCTTACCAAGGGGTATCGTATTACCCAGTTACTGGGTTGTGGAGGTCAGATAGGCAGTAGCTCCATGTAAAATACTGGTATTCAGCTGCATCCGGTTAGACTGGAAGCCGACCCCAACATAGTTGGGAAAAGGCTAGGCAGATTGATTGATATAATACATGCTAGGTTAGAGGTACAAAAAAGCTGTTAGTGTGTAGTAACTACCTATAGAAGCAGTATTAAAACCACAGTATTTTCTATAATACTTAATGAAAATTAATGTTTTTAAAAATTAACATGAAAATAAGTACCTATGCATGTTCGTATAACAAAGCCGTAGTATGTGGTCAATCAATCTGCCTAGCCTATTCCCAACTATGTTGGCGTCGGCTTAAGTAGTATAGAAATAGTATTGAAACCTGTGTATTTTCTATAGTAAATTAAAATAAATGTTTGAAAAATAAACAGACATTTTCGTACAATAATAGCTGTAGAAGTATGCATTAGGCATACTAACTAGCATTAGTAGTATTGAAAAGCCTGTATTTTCTCTTAAAATAAAATGTTTTGAAAAATAAAAATAAATGTTCCTACTTTTTTTCTTTTTTTATTACCGAAGTTCATTTCCAATGCTATTTGAAGGTCATGTGGTGCATGAGATCTGTGAATTTTTTGTTAGGACGCAGGTTAATCTTAATTGTAATCTTAATTAAATTAAATTTCATTTAATTCTGACAACAGTGATCCATATTGTGCTAGTATTACAAAAAAAAAAAAAAAAAAAAAACAGTACAAAGACTTATAATCTAGTGCAGGTAGAAATAAAATAAAAATAAAATAACACACACTCCATGCAGATGATGACCAGACAAGAAAACATGTTTCCTACCTGATCAGCCTCCGTACAAAATGCCTAATTAGGAGTATAGCTCTCCGCCACGGCTCTCAGGATATAGTTGCGACTACCTCGCACTCTGCTCAGCAGGGACGCGGTTTTTTTGCGATGCGGTTAAGAGAAAACGTGGGTGCTCTTTTCTCCATACAAAAAGATACAAACGCTCTCGCCTGTTTTCTTTCTGGTTAATGACCCTAAAGCAATGATTTTTTACAGAAATATAAATATCAGTTACTTGTATGCCCCTATGTTTTCCTTTTTGATGATATATTATTTTTATAAGAACTAGAACCCTTCAAAAATGCTCAAAATTGCCTATTCAGACGACTGTCAACAGACGCCTAGTGTACCAATTTGACAACTAGTAACGAAAAAAGAAAAAGATAGGGGCATAGTATATATCCTTCTTATTCAGTTTATGAAATATCTTTTAAATTGGTCCAATATTGGAGGAGGAAATAGGCGAGAGCCAAACCTCGAAATGTGACTTTTTACATAGGCTATTTAGTCGGATCTGCAGTTGTCCTTATCGCACGTATTCGAGGGCGGAGCGCTCGCTGAGCGACAGCAATACCTTCTTAAAATACCTAATTTCTAAAGTCTGGCCACCCGTCTTTCCTCTTAAGCAGGACTGCATGTGACATTTTCTATTTTTATTTTGCGGTTAATTTCTTTCACAATATAAAATGTTAAGTGTTGTCTGAAGAACATAAATTAGGTAATTTGTTTAGTGTTGCATTTGCATCGTAACATTTTCGTTTTAATATTTGCTGTGCGGTGCGCTGTCAAGACGAATTTTTGGAACCAAGTTCCTTATCGCGCGTTGTGAAAGGGGGCTAGACGGAAAAAATTCTCACGAAAAGTTGTAACGACACTTTTTGCTATAGTAAGCTTTTAGTAAAATTTTATTACAATTCCTTCACTAATTAATCGAAAGGAACTTCGTTCCATCCGGGTGTCCCTTGACACCTCTCAAATTTTTTTTATTGCAGACATGGACTTTTAACTGGTGATGATGAGGCATAAGTAGCTGTTGCATTAAAAAGCTAAGATTGATTTGATTAAGGTGGTATTATGTGATAAATAAAAAGGAGCTCGTGGCTAAGTAATAACAGCCGCACGGGTCGATCCATCAGGTTAAGCTACGCTTGCCGGGGTTGCTCATTGGATGGGTGACCATCTTTACATACCGAGACTCCTCCGTGCCTTGGAAAGCACGTTAAGCCGTTGGTCCCGGCTGTTATTCGTGAATCTTTGACAGTCGTTATAGGTCGTCAGAAGCCCGAAAGTCTGACAACCAGTCTTACCAAGGGGTATCGTATTACCCAGTTACTGGGTTGTGGAGGTCAGACAGGCAGTCGCTCCATGTAAAATACTGGTATTCAGCTGTATCCGGTTAGACTGGAAGCCGACCCCAACATAGTTGGGAAAAGGCTAGGCAGATTGATGTGATAAATAAAAAGAGAAGTCCTGACTGACTGACTAACTGACTGACTGACTCATCAAAGCCGAGCCGAAACCCTTGGACCTAGAAAGCTGAAATATGCACAGAGGTTCCCTTTATAATGTAAAGAAGGAATAAAGAAGGAATTCCCGGTAGTACGTTCCCGTGGGATATTTTCTGACATCCACGCGGGCGAAGCCGAGGGCAAAAGCTAGTTATGTGATATGAACATGACACTTAGTAGGTAAGTTGCTATTATCGCACTAATATTATAAAGGTGAAAGTTTGCGAGTGTGTGTGTTTGTATGTTTGTTACTTCTTCACACTCAAACGGCTGGACCGATTTGTATGAAATTTGGTATGTCGATAGCTTATACCCTGGATTAACACATAGGCTACTATTTATCCCGGTTATGCGAGTGAAACCGCGGGGGCAGATAGTACAGTCAGCAACAAAAGTCGATTAACACTTGTGTTTTCTAAATCTTAATTATTAAGAAAAATACTTAATTAAAATCGGAACAGATGTAAATTGTAAAGAAAATTAACTCTTATCTATTAAATGAAATGTTAAAAAGCAGGTTATCGTATGATTTTGTGTCAATTTAGATGATGTCAAAAAGTAGCAGTGTTAACCGACTTCTGTTGTTGACCGTACATATTAATTATTATTTCGGTGCCTACCTATAAGCTAATGCCTTTCTTGATTGTAGTGATTCAATAACTTGTAATAAAAATAAAAAGGATAAATAACATCACGGCTGTAATCACCAAAGGATTTGGCAGAGGTGTACCCCAACCTATCGTCAGAATGTATAAGTCCCATGTAATAGAGGGCGAGTCTATTGCCATCAACCGGGCACAAATCCAGACTCCGTACTGCTACTGAAAAAATCCTGATGGATAAACCCATTATACACTTTGTCCGATCTAAAAATCGGACCCAGGGCCTCGAAAAGTGATTTTACCTGTGATAATTTCAGATGACCTGTTTGAGGAGCTCGTGGCTAAATAATAACAGCCGCACGGGTCGATCCGTCAGGTTAAGCTACGCTTGCCGGGGTTGGTCAGTGGATGGGTGTCCATCTTTACATACCAAGATTCGTAAGTGCCTCGGAAAGAACGTTAAGCCGTTGGTCCCGGCTGTTATTCGTGAATCTTTGACAGTCGTTACGGGTCGACAGAAGCCCGAAAGTCTGACAAGCAGTCTTACCAAGGGGTATCGTATTACCCGGTAACTAGGTTGTGGAGGTCAGATAGGCAGTCGCTCCATGTAAAATACTGATACTCAGTTGCATCCGGTTAGACTGGAAGCCGACAACAACATAGTTGGGAAAAGGCTAGGCAGATTGATCGATTGACCTGTTTATTAATACGAGTATCTTTGACCTTTACTGGAATTTAATTCAAGGTGAAATGACGACTGAGCTCAAAACAGTTTCCATAAAGTTTCCGCAGTTATTTACCAGAAAGTGTTTCGTTAATTTTATAATGAACAGCATTTTCCTCATGGTTATAAGTTTTTATTTGGCTTAAGTATTTATACTTAGCTGATCTTTAATCAGTAAATTGTGAGGAAAATACAAAATAATAATTAGTTGTATTAAAGAATACGATTTGGGTACACATTTATTACTTTTTAGAAGGTCAACCTACCGAATTAACGAGTTTTCAGGGAGCAAAGTCCACAGATTTAATCACTGCGGTCAGTAAGTAGGTACCTATTTAAATGATCATTAACAGAGTAGGTACAGTACCCGGCGATAAATATTGCACATCGACCTTGGAAAGAGACAATCGGCTAATTTCGGCTTCGTAGAGCGTTATCTCTGTCACACACTACCTAGGTGACGTTTTGTCAGTCGTTGCTCAAGTGCGATAGAGTGTAAGTTCAAAATATATATTTAGAGTTGTTAACACCCCCACATTTAAATAATTTAAAGTTGTACTATGGCATCTTTAGGAAAAAGAGGGAAACCTTTACGAGGTCAGTCACGCGAAATTACCTACAATGTTTATAAATATTTTGTAACCGAAGCTGACAGATTTAAAAACAGCTGTAATTTACCAAAATAATTAAATACGTAAACATAATGTGAACATGTTTTTTTTAATTTTATTTTACCCCAACCTAAAGCCATACTTACAGAAAAATTGGTGTATTTAATACAAAGAATAAAAAGAATTATCAAAATTAAATTAAAAATTTAAAAAACCCCCAACGCAAAAAAGAAACATTTAAAAAGTCAAAAATAATACCTATCGTTGAGCCATCAAATTCGATTGAGTAATACCTATATATATTTTAATTAAAGAAATTGATGGATGGCACGATAAGGTTTGCTCATTGAATTGGCGCTATAATGTCGCGGCGGGGTACCGCATATGTTACATAGTCAATCAAGTGAAGGGTCTGACTTACTTATGCGGTACCCCGCCGTGACATTATAGCGCCATTTCAATGAGCAAACCTTATCGTGCCATCCATCAAATTCTGTAATTAAAATATATATAGGTATTACTCAATCGGATTTGATGGCTCAACGATAGGTATTATTTTTGACTTTTTAAATGTTTCTTTTTTGCGTTGGGGGTTTTTTAAATTTTTAATTTAATTTTTATTTTAACATTTTTAAACTTTTTAAACAATTTAACAATATAGAAATGCATTTTTATTACTGCAGAATGTTAAGTTTCTTTGCAAATAACATTAACTTATAATGACCATCGTACTGCAAATAGAATCAAATACTGATCAAAACGGATCCAAACACGACATATCTGCTATATTATTTTACCAAGAGTATTTTAGTGTGCTGGATATCCTGGCTGCAGCATCAGCTCATCGTGTTGCCACCATTGCATTGTATGTAGAATAAAATACTGATCAAAACGAATCCAAACACGACATATCTGCTATTACTTTTTCAAGAGTGTTCTAGTGTGCTGGACATCCTGGCTGCAGCATCAGCTCATCCTATTGCCACCATTGCATTGTATATAGAATCAAATACTGATGTAAATGAATCCAAACACGACATTTCTGCTATTACTTTTTCAAGAGTAGATCCAGGACACTAGTGCTGGATATCCTGGCTGCAGCATCAGACCGAGAATTCTATAATCTTGAATATATAGATAGCATACATGGATGTTTCAAATTTTAGGTCACACTAAGGTTTGAAAGTAAAGTAAATACCCTTTACGCGTCTAAGATCCCTACCGCAGCTAACAAAAGAGCGGATAACTTTGAAACGGCTGAACCGATTTTGATAAAACATGTCTAAGAACCATCGCTGGAAAACTTGCTTTCAAATAAAAAAAACCGCATCCAAATCAGTCTACCCGTTTAAGCGCTACGGTGCCACAGACAGACACACAGACACACACACACACACACATACACACACACACACACATAGCGGTCAAACTTATAACACCCCTCTTTTTGCGTCGGGGGTTAAAAAGAAGCAAATCATAATTGTTTTAACAGCTCCTAATAGATACCGGACTGTTTGTATTTCGTGCGACAGAGATAACGCTCTACGAAGCCGAAATTAGCCGATTGTCTCTTTCCAAAGGTCGATGTGCAATATTTATCGCCGGGGACTGTACTACCTACCTTTTTTTTTTTTTTTTTTTTGAGGGTGGGAAATCATCAAATAACTTCTCCCGCTCTGGGTGGAGCGGAAGGGCGTGTCAGACTTTTACTGACTAAAACCCACCCGTGTTCCTTCAGTTGCCTATGCCAGGGCCGCGGTAACTTCTTCAAACAACCCGCGACCCCAGCGGCGTCGGCCCTATTGGACCCCGTCACTTGCTGACATCTCTTTGAGGCGTGCGTGGAACACAACGCGCCGTCGACTCGGGCCTGGTCCTTACCGGACGGCGAGCTACCCGCTGCTCACCGTCCGCAGGCCCGCGCCTACGGTGGCCGGAAATCGCCCCGCGATTCCCACCGCCCAGGGCGTCTCCTGCGGCGATTGAGGCCGTGAGGCTGCCTCTCCCTCACGCGCTCCGCCTCCTCCTTCGCGAGCATCACTGCTTCGCAGAAGGAGGTGACGGCCTCCCATGCACTCTCGCTCCGCACCATGGCCTGGACCAGGCTCGGACGCGAGAGATCGCCGCCGCCGATCGCCTCCGTGAGAACACGGCAGTGCTCTGCCCAAGCCGGGCAGACCTCCACTGTATGCTCCACCGTGTCCTCCGGGCGATCCACACAATGGTAACACCCGGGGTACCACCTACCTACAGAGAGAAGATCATAATTAATAACACTTAATCAACTTTATATTTTTAAACATAAGTTTTAAAAACGCTTACCATACGTATCTCATATATTTTCCAGGCACTTCAGGACATACCTAATTAGTAATTTGGCGTTTATTGCTGTGCTGTTAATTAACAGTTGTTCCAAGGACAGGAGATCACAATTAAAATAATGTCCGGTCAACATTATTAAACATGGTATTAGGTAGTAATCCGACAATAACATTATTATTTTTTAACAGTCAATATTGTGAAGTCTTTTCTATCATATCCGAGTAAATCTAGAGTGTATCTTTGTAAATCTAGAGGCCTTTTATCAACAGTATGTATTTATATTATCTAAATTATACGAGTACCTTATCTAGTTCCTACAGCAACTATATCTTATGTGTCGGAGTTGCTTGTGCGATACATCTCAATCAATCAATCTGCCTAGCCTTTTCCCAAATATGCTGAATACCAGTATTTTACATGAAGCGACCCCTTTGTAAGACTGGTTGTCAGACTTTCGGGCTTCTAACGACCCGTAACGACTGTTAATCCAATCAAAAAGACAGCCGGGACCAACGGCTTATTAAAGCGATATCGAAATAAATTGGGGGCATTTTCGTAACCATTTATTTCACTATTGCAGCATGTATGGATTTAATTTTTGGATTTAATTATGTTTATTGACTATTTGATTAATACTCTGACTGAAGGAAAACATAATTAGGTTAAATTTACTAGGATAGAATTTAATTCCATAAAGACATCTACTTTTTTTGTTTTTTTTCTGTAATTCTAAAATCCTAAGTAATATTTAAATATTAATTAAAATATTTTTGATAGATAGCTTAATTTATTTTTCACACCACCTGCTCGAAAATGTCAAATTATATGTCAAGCAACCTTAACCTAAAGTGAGTCATTAGTGGCCGGGGGCACAGCCGGTCAATAATGTTGTACTGGATTTCATTATGACCCGCTGGTCAATAATGTGATTTGAATTTGGAATCTCACATGCTCTGCTAAATTGGCAGTACAGTACTAACAAACACCTTTTGGTGCCAGAAAGAGGAAAGCTATTCTCGAAACCCTTACTACGCGTGGATGATATTCTCGATTTCCTACAAAATCATAACGACTGCTTCTTCATATCGTTGCCATGTTTTCGAAGACATAATATTGTAAGAATAATTAGATAACTACGAACCATTTTTCATTTTTTTTTAATTTTGGAACGAAGTTCCTTATAGCGCGTTGTGAAAGGGGGCTAGACGGAAAAAAATCTCACGAAAAGTTGTCACGACACTTTTTGCTATAGGTAGCTATTGTAAGCCGTGCGGCGTGCGCATGTTTCTCTGTCTGTCTCTCTCTCTCTCTCTCTTATAGAAAGCAAGCCAGATATTTTCATTTCTATTTCGCATTGAACAGTGTGGTGTCGCGATGATGATGATGATGATGATGATGATGGTGATGATGATGATGATGGTGATGATGATGATGGTGATGATGATGATAATGATGATGGTGATGATGATGATGATGATGGTGATGATGATGGTGATGATGATGGTGATGATGATGATGATGATGATGATGATGATGATGATGATGAAAGTATAAAAATAAAATTTTGTTACAATTCCTTCACTAATTAATCGAAAGGAACATGATGATGGTGATGATGATGATGATGATGATGATGATGATGATGATGATGATGATGATGATGATGATGATGATGATGATGATGATGATGATGATGATGATGATGATGATATAAAAATAAAATTTTGTTACAATTCCTTCACTAATTAATCGAAAGGAACTTCGTTCCATCCGGGTGTCCCTTGACACCTCTCAAGTATTTTTTTTTTTAAATTACACATCAACATCTATAAACGTACCAAATAAAAACTTAACTTTATCTTTGCACAACTGGACTAATGTCTCAAATGTTACCATTAACTTCAATTAATATGTAAGTGCATATAACCAACTAGTTCTAAATATGTTATTCTTACTGTTTGTTTATTTAATAAATACTTTGTTTTTCGTACTATGGCTATTATTTTCTCACAGTAGGTGTAAAAAGTAGAGTATCCTCCTCTGGGCTAAAGGTATCTTTGCCTTGGGCTAGCTTGAATCCCTCGCTGCATTCAGGATTCTTGTATTAACTCCCTCGCTTCGCTCGTGAGTTAAACTCTTAACTACCTCGCTGCGCTCGGGAGTTAAATCCCGAATCCTTCATTGCGCTCGAGATTCAATATGACGCCCGTGACATAAGACACAACTTTAGCCCCTCGGTGCATAATCTACTATTTAAACAATTTTTATTTGATTTGGCGCTGTTATTTCGGTTCCAGAGCATTGTTGCGCTCTCTTTTTGTCGTTTGTAGAAGTAATTGACTCCGTCACTTTCTTATTCCCGCCCAGTTGCTTTTTACATATCACCCTAACGTGCTTTCCGAGGCATGGAGGAGTCTCGATATGTAAAGATGGTCACCCATCCACGGACCAACCCCGGCAAGCGTAGCTTAACCTGATGGATCGAGCCGTGCGGCTGTTATTTTATTGTGTGATACATTTATGAACCGTTAAAATAGCTGTATTTAGTAGACTCACCCATATCATCATCGCGGAGAAAATCGGAAACTTGCCATACCTCCCGTAGTTTAAGATAATTAAGATAGATGGCGCTGAGTATAAACAGATATTATAATATAGCACTGTGGTTTAAGGGTTTATGTAGAGTAATATTTTCTCCTCTTCCAATTTATTATGAAACAAATAAGTATCGACTTTCAGTAAAATCACAAAAGAGCAGAATTAAGATATTATTGTAGTAAGTGCTTTTTTTTGCAAAATTGCCTTATTCTTCTGCCCAAAAAAAGGAGTAAGTAAATAATAATATAAATGATGATGACATGACACTGCCCCAGATATATTAATTTTTTTTTTTTTTGTAGGTAATAGCCTAATTTTATTTTACTAATAGAATTAAAACAACAAATATAAGAACAAATACCATAAACTAATCTATATACTCGTATATAAAATTCAAAGTCCTGACTGACTGATTGATTGACTGATTGACTGACTGACTGACTGATATATCAACGCACAGCCGAAACCGCTAAACCTAGAGACTTGAAATTTTGCACATAGATACCTTATAGAGTGTAGGCATCCACTAAGGAAGGATTTTTGGAAATTCCATCCCTAAAGGGGTAAAATAAGGGATGGAAGTTTGTATGAAAAATCTTATTCCTTGAAGTAATAAACTTGAAACTTGGCATGAATATTTATCTACAGAAATTATAAAGATTGTCATTTTTAGTTTTCCTAAACTACCCCCTCAGGAGGGATTGGGGGGTGTCAAAGTTTGTATCAACGCACAGCCCAAACCGCTGTGTCTAGAGATTCCAAATTTGGCACGTATGTTCCTTGTGAGGTGTAGGGGTGTACTAAAAAAGGATTTTTCAAAATTCAACCCCTAAAGGTGTGAAACAGGGGTCCAAAGTTTGTATGAAAAATCTTAGTCCTTGAGTTAATAGACTTGAAACTTGGCATTTTTAGTTTTTTTAAACTATACCCCCTCAGGAGGGATGGGGGGTCTCAAAGTTTGTATGTAGGAATTTTAAAATGATAAACTGACTGACTGACTGGATGATATATCAACGCACAGGCCAAACCGCTGGGTCTAGAGATTCCAAATTTGGAACGTAGGTTCCTTATAGAATAGAATAGAATAGAATCTTTTTATTTCGGACACACAATATCCATATAGTGTTAGTAACATACAAAAATAACTTATTGCCTAGTGTTAGTAAAAATCAGCCTCCTCACAAACTGCTGCACAATTGGAGAGCCGAGGCTCTCAGCTACAGTTTTCAGGATGCTGTTCCGACTGCCCCTCACTGTCCTCAGTAGCGACGCTGTTTTCTTGCGTATAAGCGCATGGAAGCCGTCGGTGCGGGCTTGCGCAAACATGGCCGACGCACTACAGTAACGAGGCAGCCTCAACAACATCCTGAAAGCATTATTATATTGGACGCGCAGGACATCCAGCGATCTCTTAGTGCAATTGACCCATAGACTGCCCGTGTACAGACTTTGGCAATAAGCCTTGAAAAGCGTTACTTTAACTTGTTCTGTACACCGCGCAAATCTACGGGCCAACATATTGCTCCGGACCGCCAGAGCCCTGCGCTCCCTCTCAATGTCCATATCGTCCTTGAGGTCAGCGGCAAGACAGTGACCAAGGTATTTAAAAGTTGACACCCTATTAATTGGTGAGCCGTTCATAATCAACTCGGGTCCCTCTCCACGGCGTTTGCCGCCGACCTCAAAGACCATGTACTCACATTTCTTAATATTGTACTTTAAACCATGTGCGGCAGCGTAGGTCTCACACGTTTTAAGCATCTCTCTGATTGCTCCTGCCGATGGACCCAGCAGCACCATGTCATCTGTATAGCTGATGTTGTTAATTCTAACCCCATCAACACTGCATCCGACACGCATGCTGCTGAGTGCGACTATCAGATCATCCACGTACAGGTTGAAGAGCCTGGGAGAGGTCAGACCACCCTGTCTCACCCCGCACTCCAACCTATACGGTTCAGACACTGTATCATCCCATTTCACCTGATTGACTTGGTTACCATACCAGTACTGGAAGAGCCTGCATATTTCCGCTGGTATACCCCTGTCTCCCATCTTCCTCCAGAGCACATCATATGAAACATGATCGAACGCCTTGGAGAGATCAAGGAAACAGGCGTACACCGGCGTACCGCGATCTTTATAATATTGAACGGTATGCTTGAGACTTAAAATAGCACTTTCAGTTGATAGTCCGGGGCGAAACCCGAACTGCGCATCATGAAGATTTATGTAACTTCCCAAGCAAGAATCAAGCATACCGTCCAAGACTTTGGCTATTATAGTCGCAAGAGAAATGGGACGATAGTTACCTCTGTCCGAGATGTCACCTGTCCTGTTCTTCACAATGGGAACCACGATGGTCTTCATTAGATTAGCAGGAAGGTACGCGTGACTAATACACATTGTGAAAAACATAGACAAGACTCGCGGCAAATGGACACCCGCGTGCCTCAGGTGCTCAATGCTGAGCCCATCATGCCCTGGAGATTTGCCTCGTTTCATGTTGTTAATGATTGCACATACTTGCTTAGCTGAAAAACGTATCAAAGGTTTCTCTCCAAGACGGATGGGCTCACAATCATTCACCGAGATTGAGGGACCGAGAGGGGACTGAACTTTGAAATGGTCCTTGAACATATTAGCAATTCCCCTCTTATCGCTTATCCCTTCCACACACGCAGAGAGGCCAGGTTTCGCATCCAAATTAGAAGTGGACTTCCAAAAATCACCAAACTTTTTACTAGCTCGTTGTTCTGCTAGCCTATCCATGACAATTTGCTCAGCGTGGTTTTGACAATATTTCAGTCGACTTTTAAAAACTTTCCGCTTCTCATACATTTCGTCATAAACCGGTCCCGACGAAGGACGATTGTTTAGTATCCAGGTCTGAAAGCTACATCTGGCCTCGCTGTGGGCATCTCTCACATACTCATTCCAACCACACACTCGCTTACCTCGCCTCGGCCCCCCCCCAGAAGTCGAAGTCCTTCCAGATTGCCTAGCCGCCGCACATAGGATTTCTACAATCTGTTCATACAAATTGTCCAGGATAACTCTATGCTCAGCCAAATTACATGAACCAACGCTGCACCTTTCAAACTCATGGGGGAAATCAACGTCTCGCAATTTACTCGTACATAAGTTATGATAGCTTTGCGTTTCTGACTGAGTTCTTTCACCCCAAAAGACAGAATTGCGGCCAGCACCCCCCGTCATCA
Organism: Cosmia trapezina; assembly: GCA_905163495.3. Taxonomy (NCBI): domain Eukaryota; kingdom Metazoa; phylum Arthropoda; class Insecta; order Lepidoptera; family Noctuidae; genus Cosmia; species Cosmia trapezina. The sequence goes on from LR991020.1 coordinate 7,603,494, forward strand.
ATTTAGGCCTAACAACTTCCAAGTCGCATTCCAGATGCATCGGTAGATGATCCGAAACGTAAACATCCTCGGATACACCCACATTAACAATTGTGTGCCAAGCCGATACCGATACCACACAGTGATCTAACCATCTCCTGCTTCCATGCGCATCACTTATAAAAGTGTAGGTACCACTATCAACGCCCCGTTTCTCTACATCAGCACACACCCAGGATTGGTCAGAACAAAAGTTCATTAATTCCTTATAGAACATCTCTTGAGGGTGAGCGTTGAAATCACCCAATATAAAAACATTCTCTATATCACAGCTTGCTATGGTAGCGCTAATCTCACTTAATACATCTGTAAACGTTGGCAAGTTATCCGAACAATTTGTAGGCATGTATACACAAAAAACAATAATAGTACGACCCTTTGTCGTGGCTGTAATGGCCGCTATCCGAGGACTGCTACATTCAACAACAGAGACCTTCTCAAAAATGCCTTTCCTCCAGAGAATGGCAACTCCCCCATGGGGTCTTCCTCTCAACAAGCCCTCAGCAGTGTCCACAGCCGACTTACCCGTATACTCAAAGTCAGGGCTTACTGTTCCTAACATTGGAATGTCATGGGGAAGCAGCCACGTCTCTTGCAGGGCTACGAAATCAGACCACACACATATATCTTTAATGTTATCTATGGATCGTTTAACCGACTTACAATTAAAACTGGTTAACTTAAGATATTTATTACTAATTTTACTATACATAAATAACGACATTAATTGACTATAACTTTAGACTCCTGAGATTTCATTCGATACATAAAATGTACAAAACGCCTGAACACAATTCCATCAGGCCATAACTCGTTGTTTAGAAACAAGTCTGCCTTGTGTTTGGAAACATATAGTTTGTACGCATTATACTTTCTAAATGACTTCATGTTAATCTTTTTTAATGTTACAATTTCACTTGTCTTGTCTTTAATATAACGAATAATGTCATCTTCACTTGCTTCTATACTAACGTTGGAAATTAATAACGGAACTTTGATATCCGCTGCCCGAAATCTACCGTCCGGCGCAGTTATAGCCGTTCCCTTACTACTAACCAACCTATTCTGTTTATAGTAACGCTTTTTCTGCACTAAATTCCATTCAGAGTCCACACGACCTACCATTTGTTCACTACTCACGTCAACATCACGCAAAACCTTATAATAATAATAATTGCTTTATTTTCAGGCAACTAGGGCCCATACATAAAATACACAAAATAATCTTACAAAAATATAAACTAATAAATAATAAAAAAACATCACTACAAAATCTATTTAGGTACTACGTTGGGTCGGCGACGTATTGCGCTGAGTCGTGGTGTCATGTAGCCTTCCGCGAAAACGCCGATACACAACACCCGTCGGCCAAAATTCCTCCTTCATGAAAGTCTCCAGGTGATGAGTCGGAACCCGCACCACAAAAGATTTGAAGTTAATCTTATGGCGCGACTCCAACTTCTCGACTCTCAAGGTGAACTTAGTCTTCATCCTGATGTACTCCACGACCTCCTCTACCTTCGTGGAGTGATGTAAACGTGACACGTACAGCTGCGTCGATGGAATAGCGGGACGCAGCAACATGTCGGGACCAGTCAATGCGGTACCGCACTGATTGCGACAAGCAGGCTTCTTCTTCTTCATCTTCTTCTCCACGCGAATGAAGCCTTCTTCATCGGCCTGCCCTTGGCTTGTTACCGGCGGACCCGGCGGTAACGAGCTTCGAACTGCTTCGGAGGGCCCCTGGGCACCCCTCTTATTATTAGGTTGCCGCTGATGATTTGCGGGAGCTTTAACAACGGCAGCCGAGTAAGCACGTCCCGGTGTTGACGAGCTAATATTGGTCGGCGTCCCAACAATGGGGGACGCGGGTAGGGCGGGGCGCGGTTGTGCATCGCTTGCAATGACGGCGGCCGGCGACGAGTCGAATTTTGCAGACTCGACAATCAGCGGCGATGCATTGAATGCGCCGTGACGTGTGTTGACGTTGGTAGCTGGCTCGCGTGACCTACATACCGTGTTGCGTAAATCTGCTACCTCAGAACGTAGATCACTGATGGTGGATTGCGATGCTTCCAATTTCAACTGCATCTCGACCAGGCTTGATCTTAGGGTTGTGATGTCCCGCAGCAACCTGGTGACGTCGACGTGGTCGAATGTGACGGGGGGCAGCTTGCGCAAATCCTTCGCCACGAAAGTCGGCACGTCGTCCGGATCGGTCTCCTTCAACATTTTTATGATGTCCTGGAGACTCCTCTCTCCCTTTTCATCCCTCCTGCGGGACGGCATTCGGTCGGCCATTTCTAGCGACGTGTACAGCAGTGTTTTAGCTGTGCGTATCTCCTCTTCATCGAAGTTGGATGTGCAGATCTGGATCACACTGACCTCATCCATGACATCCAGCTGGTACTGCAGGAATGCCAGGACCTCGTTCGCCACAAGTTCTTCCGAACGCATGGTGGCAGCGGCATGTGCCGCGCTCAGCGCAAAAAATAATTTCCGCTTACAGTGTAAGCGCGTCCGAATGAAACGGCGGATCGCACTGCACTTATGATGTGTAAAGGTGCGTTAAGAAACGATTTTTCAAAATTCACCCTCTAAAGGGGTGAAACGGGGGTCCAAAGTTTGTATGAAAAATCTTATTCCTTGAGTTAATAGACTTAAAACTTGGCATGAATATTTATCTAAGTAAATTATAAAGTTTGACATTTTTAGTTTTTTTAAACTACCCGCTCAGGAGGTATGGGGGTGTGTCACAGTTTGTATCAACGCACAGCCCAAATCGCTGTGTCTAGAGATTCCAAATTTGGCACGTAGGTTCCTTGTGAGGTCTAAGGGTGCACTAAGAAAGGATTTTTCAAAATTCAACCCCTAAGGGGGTGAAACGGGGGTCCAAAGTTTGTATGAAAAATCTTATTCCTTGAGTTAATAGACTTGAAACTTGGCACAAATATTTATCTAAGTAAATTATAAAGTTTGTAATTTTTAGTTTTTCTAGACTACCCCTCAGGAGGGATTGGGGGTTGTCAAAGTTTGTATCAACGCACCGCCCAAATCGCTGCGCCTAGAGATTCCAAATTTGGCACGTAGGTTCCTTATGAGGTCTAAGGGTGCACTTAGAAAGGATTTTTCAAAATTCAACCCCTAAGGGGGTGAAACGGGGGTCCAAAGTTTGTATGAAAAATCTTATTCCTTGAGTTAATAGACTTGAAACTTGGCATGAATATTTATCTAAGTAAACTATAAAGTTTGTGTTTTTATTTTTTCTAAACTACCCCCACAGGAGGGATTGGGGAGTCTCAAAGTTTGTATGTAGGAATTTTAACGCGCGTTCCGGTTTACTCAAAACTCAGTATTTATACTTGAAACCAAAAATTACGAATAACGTGTGGGGTAGTCAATTTTACAGGTCGGAAGGCAATTCTCACGCAAAGGTTTTACTGCGGGGCTTAACTCGAAAATTGGTGTAAATAATCTTTCTTTTAAAATTGTATCCCTTTTTTTTTTTTTTTTTTTTAGGGTGGGAAATCATCAAATAACTTCTCCCGCTCTGGGTGGAGCGGGAGGGCGTGTCAGACTTTTACTGACTAAAACCCACCCGTGTTCCTTCAGTTGCCTATGCCAGGGCCGCGGTAACCCCTTCAGACAACCCGCGACCCCAGCGGCGTCGGCCCTATTGGGCCCCGTCACTTGCTGACATCTCTTTGAGGCGCGCGTGGAACACAACGCGCCGTCGACTCGGGCCTGGTCCTTACCGAACGGCGAGCTACCCGCTGCTCACCGTCCGCAGGCCCGCGCCTACGGTGGCCGGAAATCGCCCCGCGATTCCCGCCGCCCAGGGCGTCTCCTGCGGCGACTGAGGGCGTGAGGCTGCCTCTCCCTCACGCGTTCCGCCTCCTCCTTCGCGAGCATCACTGCTTCGCAGAAGGAGGTGACGGCCTCCCATGCACTCTCGCTCCGCACCATGGCCTGGACCAGGCTCGGACGCGAGAGATCGCCGCCGCCGATCGCCTCCGTGAGAACACGGCGGTGCTCTGCCCAAGCCGGGCAGACCTCCACTGTATGCTCCACCGTGTCCTCCGGGCGATCCACACAGTGGAAACACCCGGGCGTTTCCTCCCGCCTTATGCGAAACAGGAACCTCCCGAAACAACCGTGTCCGGTGAGGACCTGCGTCAGGCGGAAGGTGAGGACGCCGTGGCGCCTCTCTAGCCACTCCTCAAAGAGGGGACTTATCGCCGCTATTGTGGCGTGCCCAGCGCTGGGTTGCGACAGTCGCGCTCTCCATGCCGCCATGAGATCCCGCCGGAGCTCTGTCCGCTGTACCGTGATTTCTCGCGGCAGCGGAGTTACGCCCCGGCGTTTCGCCTCCTCGCGCCACTCCCACACGTGCGCGAGGACCTTTGCCTCCAGATCCCACGGCGGCAATCCGGCAAGGAGGCTGGCCGCCTCCCGGGAGACCGTGCGGTATCCCCGGACTAGCCGGATGGCCATGACCCTCTGGGACGCGTTCAACCTGCCGGCTGGTCCCAGCCTTAGGGAACGCGCCCACACCGGTGCTCCGTAAAGGGCCATGGACCGCACGACCCCCGCGTAGAGCCTCCGGCAGGAGGCGTTTGGACCCCCCAGATTGGGCAGGAGCCGCCTCAAGGCAGCCCCAGCCCGTGCCAGTCTGGGAGCCAAACGTCTTGTATCCCTGTGGGCGGAAACAAGGAATATAGTTTATATGAAAAATTTATTAAGTTGAAACTTGGCACAAATACTTGCCTAAGCAAGTAATAAAGTTTGTCATTAATAGTTTTTCCCCCAGAGGGAAGGTTATAGAGGAAGGTGGGAATGGGAGGGGGTGGTGAGGAGGGAAAGGGGAAGGGGAGAGGGTGGTGAGGAGGGAAGGCGAGATGGGGAGGGTGTGGTGAGAGAGGGAGGGGAGGGGTGGTGAGGAGGAGGCGGAGGGGGAGCATGATGGGGGGCGAGGGATAGGAGAGCATAGTGAGGGGGAGGGTGTGGAGAAAGGAAGAGGGGACGGGGAAAAGGTGTGAGGGGGCGGGGAGGTTAGCGGGAAAGGGATGTGGTGAAGGGGTGATAGAGAGAGGGGAATGGAGAGGGTGAGGGGGGTGAAACGGTGCAGTGAGGGGGAGGGTGAGAGGGTGGGAAGGGGAGGGGTTAGAGAGAGAGGAAGGGTGAAAGGGAGATTAGGGGGAAGAGGGAGCAGTGCCTTTACACATTAAAGTTGCTTTTTGTATAGCACTGATTCATTAGACGACACGATTGGCGCAGTGGTTGAGCGATTGACTGCTGCGCAGCATGTCGCGGGTTCGATTCCCGCACGGAACAAATATTTGTACGACCTGCAAGTATTTGTTCCGAGTCTGGGTGTTTTTCTATCTATAATATGTATGTATTTACAAAAAAAATGTATATAAGTAGTTTATTAGCCATCTCGTTACCATAACACAAGCATTAGGTTGCTTAGCTTGGGACTAGATGGCGTTGTGTGAAATGTCCAAGGATATTTATTTATTTATTTATTATTTATTTATTAAAGAAACCCAGCCCGACAGAAATTACTGAATAGAATAGAAAGTCGGAAACTCGGAACGACACAACAAACAGGAGTTAACTCCAGTCGTGCGACGGAGCTGACACACACGCTTTTTTTTATTTGTTTGAACGCGCTAATCTCTGGAACTACCAGTCGGACTTTAATAATTATTTTTGCATTTCATAGCCCAATTCTTAAGGAAGGCTATAGGCGTATAACATCACACTAGAACTCTTAAGTGCCGAGCAAAAAAAAAGTGGGAAGGAACGATAAGCGAAAACGATGTAATAGCCCGGGAAGGCAATGCGATGCGACAGGGTGGGTTGGGGGAACATGAAATTTTACGCGGAAGAAGTTGTGGGCAGAAGCTATCTCAATATTTTTGTTCCTGTGGCATATTTTCCGACAATCACGCGGGCGAAGCCGCGGGCAAAAGCTAGTCTAAAATAAAAAAGAACCTAAAACTAAAAACCATAGTAACTAAAATATATTATTAAAAGGAGTCCCTTTAGGCAAGGTTCCGAAGATACTGGCAGCGTTCCCCCTTTGAATAGCTAGACTAATTCTTTGTCCGAGGTAGCTGCCAGCTCTTCGGTCTCCTGTGACGTCGACCAACCTTTTCGTAATTTCATTAAAAAGCCTTATAGCGGTAGGACCCCACGGACCAAGGGTCTCGACACCGAATGGGACAAAATCATATTCGGAGCCTAGACCCCTGTATTTTGATACTTTACCTTTTACAGCCGCTTCACAAGCCGCACCAGCTCTGATGCTGGTTCCATGTAGATGGGAAGGGGCCAGCGTGTCTGAACAGGTTGCATCCCATACCAGCACCCGGCCCATCTTCCATGGAATCAAACTCATACCATCCGGTCTCTTGCCATCGTCTCTTGCAATACCAGTCGGCTCAAGTAGACTTGGCACGTTGACGGTGGCAAGGGACCGGCGTATGATGTCGTTAAGTGCGGCATGTCTCGAGAAGCGGCCTGCACTTTTTTGGCATGACAGTCCGTGATGTCCTAGCCTGTCGACATCACTGCCACATTATGAGGAGCGCAGACCGGAACCCCAAGCCGTAGACAGGTTGCGATTCGGAGCGTGTCAGGCTCAAGAAATGTTCCAGTATTTGACGAAGGGTACGCGTGAAGCCAGTAGCCGGCCTCATGCGCACCCACGGCCAAAAGCCTAGCACGCGCAGAACCTGTACTACAGCTAAAAAGATTGTCGTGAGTCAATTTGCAGATTATGTCGTCCCAGCTCCTCTGTGAATTTGAAGAAACTGGAAAATTTTGACCTGGGCATGCAATTAAGAAAGCGTTTCTAGCTTCTTCCAAGCCAGCAATCTCAAAGTTTGAAGGGGATGCCCTTAAAATTTTACTTATGAGATTTGCTGAACTATGGACAGAAGATAGGAAGGCTGGTAAAGCGACACTGGAAATTTTGCGAATCCCTAAACCACCATAACGGATGGGTAGGGATGCTTGGGTCCAAGATTGCTCGTTCAGCTGCATATTAAGAATCGATTCTACGCTAATTTTGATTAAGTCGTCTACTTGTGTCAAAAGATCTGGGTGATTCCAAAAAGAGCAGCAACGGAGCACATACGTAAATTTTGGGACGAAAAGACAGAATTTTAAAATGCAAAGTGCATAATGTGGACTAATTTCAAGGAGACGGTCAGCAGAATTTTGAAATTTAGTAATTGAATTATTAAAATATTCAGAAATAGATTCATCAAAAATTGGTGAACCTAAAAGGTAAAGGGAATTACTGTTAACTATTTTAATATTTGGAGCCAAAATATTAAATTTTTGTTTTACGTCATTTAAGTTTAAGTTGCAGTTATTTATAAAAAGTTCGCATTTGCTAAAATTAAGCTCCAAACCAATGGCTTCAAATTTATTTTTGATTAAAAAAAGGTCCGACAACACAGTATCCACATCACCTTCTAGGGTTCCGTCGTCCAAATACCAAACGCTGAATTTAGAATTTAAATTTTTGATTATCGGATTTATGGCCAAACTAAAAATTGCAGGCCCAAGGGGATCACCTTGTTGACAACCTACTTCCGAGGAAAGTTCATTAGAACGATATAACAATTTTGTTGGGTCAGCGTAACTGAGAAGAAGATAATTGTATATTTCCGGTATATTATGTTTTATTTCCGTCAGCAGGGTATCCCTATTTACCGAATTGAATGCATTTTTGACATCAATTTTGAGCAACACGTCAGGCTGTCCGTAAGTTAGGAAAGAGCGTAGGGCATGGACGGCTGCCTCACACCCTCCTTTTACACCGAAGCCTAACTGTACGGGTTCAAATTCCGAATTTAATTTTGGTAAAATATGTCGAACAGCAATTTTGGAGGCCAGACGTCGTAGTGTTGATCCAACAGCAATTGGTCTCACCCCTCCGTCCTTTTTGGTGAGGGCAATGAGGTTCGCGCCGAAAAGAATGGGAACAATTTCTGGATTGACATTACCGGAATACATAAAGTTAATTAATTTAGTGATCGAATTATATACAAGTGTATATACATATCATTTGCTCCAGATATCATAGTAACAAAAAAGCAAAGTAATAAAAAAACGTTGATTCATCCATAAAATATCGTTTCGTGTTTCCCCAGAGGACTCCCAAAGACGTAATGTGTGCAAATTGGCACGTCTCCGTGCTATTTGTAATAATATTATCTAGATTTTATTTTCAGCTACCTAGTTAAATGCATTTTTATGTTCCAAAAATATTCTGCGGCGGATTAAAGAAGACAAGTGGTTTTTGAGAGAGGATTATGTTTTTTATTAATGTCGTCAGCTATTAGGCTTGTTCCAGACTAGAATAATAGAAATTGTGTGATAGTTATTTGAAAGACATTTTAGAACCTGGTTGCTCTACATTAAAATAATTAATGAGAAATGATGATTTAAAATGATGGCCTTAGGGCCATTCATTATTGGCCTCATTAATTATTCTTTTTACATTAGAGCCACTAAAATGACTTTCTTTCTTGTTAGGGTTCCGTACCTCAAAAGGAAAAACGGTTCCGTTTTTCCTTATAGGATCGCTTTGTTGTCCGTCTGTCTGTCTGTCTCTTAGTCTTTCAAGAGCCTTTTATATCTTGGAGCTCTAAAAAGCTTCTTGGAGCGCTTCTAAGTCAACGTAGTAAAATAAAAAAAGTAATTTAATTTTTTTTTTTTTTTAATGGAAACAAATTTTTATTATTTTACACAATCAATGGTAATATTAAATTATTTATACTATGTACAAGTAGGTATAAAAATAATAAAAAAGAGCTCATAGGGCATCAAAAAATTCGTCCGCATCGCTGTCAGTGGGAAAAGTGCCCAAAAGACTGGCGGCATTGCCACGCTGGATGGCAATGCTAATTCTTTGGGCTAAAAATAGGCCAGCTCTCTGGTCCCGTGTGAAGTCGACCAACCGCTTGGCGATGTCCCGAAATACTCGATGAGCACTCGGACCCCAAGGCCCTAGTGTTTCAACCCCAAACGGCTCAAACGCATAGCTTCCAATAAGGTTGTTATATTTGCGCCGTTTGAGGTTTTCTGCACCTGCAGCAGCCGCTCCAACGCAGCACGCCGTGCTAGGAAGATGGGATGGCGCGAGGGTGTCGACACAGGTTGCATCCCACATGCAGGCCTACCCAACTTCCAAGGCATTATGGTCATTCCGTCTGGTCTCTTCCCATCGTCGCGCGCCAGGCCATTAGGTTCTAAAACAGCTGGCACCCCGGCGGTGACAAGAGCCCGACGGATGATGTCGTTAATGCTGGCGTGCCGTGCCATCCGGCCAGCGCTTTTGCTGCTGGATAGGCCATGGTGTCCGAGGCAGTCGACTCCTTCACCGCACTGACAGCGATGCGGAGCCCCGCAAGGAGCCCCCAAAAGCAAACATGTAGCGAGCCTGAATGTGGTGTCACTCAGCATAGTGCCTATGTTGGGTGACGGTAGCGCCTGAAGCCAGAGGCCCGATTCCCATTCACCCACAGCCAGCAGGCGGGCACGCTCTGCAGTATTGGTGGACGTATTAATAAGATTATACCGTACCAACCTACAGAGCGGCTCATCCCACTATCTCTGGGAAGACGGGTTCTCTGGCTGAACCGTATCCGGGCAAGCCACTTTCCAGGCGTTCACCGCATCGGACAAACACGGCACGTCAGAGTCAACCTGAAAAGAGGCTAAGATTTTTGTGGTTAACTCTTCGGTGCTGTGGACCGAGGACAGGAACGCCGGTAAGCTTACACTAGAAATTTTGCGGACGCCGAGCCCACCAAAACGAATGGGTAGTGTGGCTTGCAGCCACGCGCGGTCGTCCAATGCCACATTTAAAATTGATGTAAGGGTACTTCGAATAATATGATCAATTTTGTCTAAAAGGTATGACTCCTTCCATAAAGAGGAAGAGCGGAGAAAATACATAAAATTTGGACCGAAACAGCAATATCTGATAAGTGTGAATGCAGAGTGTAAATTAATTTTAGAAAGTCTATCCGAAATATCGTTAAAATGTTTAATTTTATCATCGATGAATGCTGAAAAACTGTCTTCTAAAATTGGGGAAAAAATTAAAAAACCCGACCAGTTTTTTTTTAAACTTAAATCTTTTACCGCAGTAAAAGACTTAAGTTAAAAAAAAAACTGAAAAGCTAAAAAAAGCCCATTTTCAATTAAATAAAAGTTGAAAGCAGGCAGGTAGGACCCATTTGAGTTTGAAAATATAAAAATGGAATGGGTCCCGCCTGCTTCCAACTTTTATTTCATTTATAATGGGCTTGTTTTTAGCTTTTCAGTTTTTTTTAAACTTAAGTCTTTTACCGCAGTCGGGCTTTTTAATTTTTTAAGGCGGGGTGAAAGCAAGCGCCGTAGGTATTAAATGCTTACCGCAGCCCCCGCAAGGAGTAGCGATACGTAATAAATTACGATGCGCGGGAAACGCGCGCCAAGCGCACCGCTCATGAGTTCATGAACTCGAGTAGGTACTATGTTGCGTCACAGAATAGAGCAATGCAGTAGATAAACTTGAACTGATTAGTATACAAGTTTATTTTGTTTTATTTTTCTAGTAAGTATTTTTGAAAGTTGTAGACAGATTAGACATTTTAGACAGATTTTAGACATTTTAGACACATTTTAGACATTTTAGACAGATCCAAGATGGCGGCTGCGAAAATTCCCTAACTGTTCGTCATGGGTGTCATTTTCGTGATATTTTAGGTCGCTGAAAACGATAGTGGGGTCAAAATGAAAATCCAAGATGGCGGCTGCGAAAATTCCCTAACTTTTCGTCATGGGTGTCATTTTCGTGATATTTTAGGTCGCTGAAAACGATAGTCGGGTAAAAAGGAAAATCCAAGATGGCGGCTGCGAAAATTTCCTAATTTTTCGTCATGGGTGTCATTTTCGTGATATTTTAGGTCGCTGAAAACGATAGTGGGGTCAAAATGAAAATCCAAGATGGCGGCTGCGAAAATTCCCTAACTTTTCGTCATGGGTGTCATTTTCGTGATATTTTAGGTCGCAGAAAACGATTGTGGGGTCAAAATGAAAATCCAAGATAGCGGCTACAAAAATTTCCAAATTTATCGTCATGGGTGTCATTTTCGTGTTATTTTAGGTCGCTGAAAACGATAGTGGGGTCAAAATGAAAATCCAAGATGGCGGCTATGAAAATTTCCTAACTTTTCGTCATGGGTGTCATTTTCGTGATATTTTAGGTCGCTGAAAACGATAGTCATTCATTTTGACCCCATTATCGTTTGCAGCGACCTCAAATATCACGAAAATGACACCCATGTCAAAAAATTTGAAAATTTTCGCAGCTGCCATCTTGGATTTTCATTTTGACCCCACTATCGTTTTCAGCGACCTCAAATATCACGAAAATGACACCCATGACGAAAAATTTGGAAATTTTCACAGCCGCCATCTTGGATTTTCATTTTGACCCCGCAATCGTTTTCAGCGACCTAAAATATCACGAAAATGACACCCATGACGAAAAATTTGAAAATTTTCGCAGCCGCCATCTTGGATTTTCATTTTGACCCCACTATCGTTTTCAGCGACCTAAAATATCACGAAAATGACACCCATGACGAAAAATTAGGAAATTTTCGCAGCCGCCATCTTGGATTTTCATTTTGACCCCACTATCGTTTTCAGCGACCTAAAATATCACGAAAACGACACCCATGACGAAAAATTAGGAAATTTTTGCAGCCGCCATCTTGGATTTTCATTTTGACCCCACTATCGTTTTCAGCGACCTAAAATATCACGAAAATGACACCCATGACGAAAAATTTGGAAATTTTCGCAGCCGCCATCTTGGATTTTCATTTTGACCCCACTATCGTTTTCAGCGACCTAAAATATTACGAAAATGACACCCATGACGAAAAATTAGGAAATTTTCGCAGCCGCCATCTTGGATTTTCATTTTGACCCCACTATCGTTTTTAGCGACCTAAAATATCACGAAAATGACACCCATGACGAAAAATTTGGAAATTTTCGCAGCCGCCATCTTGGATTTTCATTTTGACCCCACTATCGGTTTCAGCGACCTCAAATATCACGAAAATGACACCCATGTCAAAAAATTTGGAAATTTTCGCAGCCGCCATCTTGGATTTTCATTTTGACCCCACTATCGTTTTCAGCGACCTAAAATATCACGAAAATGACACCCATGTCGAAAAATTAGGAAATTTTCGCAGCCGCCATCTTGGATTTTCATTTTGACCCCACTATCGTTTTCAGCGACCTAAAATATCACGAAAATGACACCCATGACGAAAAATTAGGAAATTTTCGCAGCCGCCATCTTAGATTTTCATTTTGACCCCACTACCGTTTTCAGCGACCTAAAATATCACGAAAATGACACCCATGACGAAAAATTAGGAAATTTTCGCAGCCGCCATCTTGGATTTTCATTTTGACCCCACTATCGGTTTCAGCGACCTCAAATATCACGAAAATGACACCCATGTCGAAAAATTTGGAAATTTTCGCAGCCGCCATCTTGGATTTTCATTTTGATCCCACTATCGTTTTCAGCGACCTAAAATATCACGAAAATGACACCCATGACGAAAAATTAGGAAATTTTCGCAGCCGCCATCTTGGATTTTCATTTTGACCCCACTATCGTTTTCAGCGACCTAAAATATCACGAAAATGACACCCATGACGAAAAATTAGGAAATTTTCGCAGCCGCCATCTTGGATTTTCATTTTGACCCCACTATCATTTTCAGCGACCTAAAATATTACGAAAACGACACCCATGACGAAAAATTGGAAATTTTTGCAGCCGCCATCTTGGATTTTCATTTTGACCTTGAAATACAAAAAAAATAAGAAGATACCTAATTAGAAAAAAAACTTAATTTAAAAAAAAAATCTTATTTATGTAGGTATACAGAAAAATACATTTGAGGGCCTACTTATTTTCTGAACATCCCTGCCCAACCCTTTGAAAGAATTCAGGCGTGATGTTATAAAGAAATCTCATTTCCTATCCGATATTCATTATAAAACCACCCGTACTAACTTTATTCTGTGGCACCTACCTATTTGAGATTTGAAAATAGTGAACCAAAAATTTGCGCGTCAGGCGGCTTTATAAGCTCCAGTGTAGGGTTCAAATTCAACTGTTTTACACACTTGATGCGATTGGTAAACATAGGCCGTGATAAAAATAAATACCAATAAAGCTTTTGCGCGCGTGACGTCTTTATTTACATAGGCATAGCGTTCAAATTCAACTGTTTTCAACACATGCTAATTTGTGCCGGTCGCAGCCGGTGACAGAAAATAGCGGGGGTGGCGGGTTCGAAAAATTGGCACACGTCCGACCTCCGTCACGTTCCGCTCGGGACTAAACGGCTCAGGGCGAGCGTTTGCGAAGCTGAAAACACTTGACATTGGAATTAGTGATATAAATATTTTGATATTTCAAATTATGATAGCCGTTATAAATTACATTTTTTACGACCTTTATTATGGCATAAGTTTTATTGTTCAAAGCCTAATATAAATCAAATGAAATAAGATATAGATCATAATTTAGACTTGTCTTTGCGATTTAATTGGATGCAGTAAAGTGCAAGTAATCGTGTATCGGACGGCCGAAATTTGTAGATGGAAGTCTGAACTAAGTAATATATTTTTTTCAAAATTTAAATTCGTGTTATCTACGAATAAAACACTAAACTAAACGACGTTTTTACGGCTCTCACCGCCTTAAATTACTTTTTTTATTTCAAATGTGAAAGATTTTGCAGACGTTTTTATTGTACGTGTTTTTTTACGATTTGTCACTTCGAGGTACTTTTAACCATATAAGTTGTATATATTTTTGTAATTACCTTTTATAACCCTTTATTTTGATACCCCACTCGACAGGTTTTGAGAAAAAAAATTTTTTTTCAGACACTTTTGGCGCCAAAAATCCGGCCATATTAGCGACATATTTTGATACTCGATAAGTACCTAAATCAAAACCTATAGGGTACTTCTCGTTGTCCTAGAATCATGGAATTTGACAAGAAGCAAGGTCTCACAGCACAAGTAAAGGAAAAAGTCCGAAAATTGATAATTTGTAATATTACTTATCACATAAAATTTTTTTTTTTGGATTTCTTGTTTAACAACTATAAGTTTATCCTAAAAACAAACTTAACAAGTTTGTTTTTGGGATAAACTCTTTTCAACTACGGAACCCTTCATTGTGCGTGGTCCGACACGCACAGGACTGTTTTTTTTTTATCAATTTCTCACCAGAGACATTTTCAAGATTTATAAAAAGTAAATTTTCGTAACCTCACATAAACTTTTTCTTTACTTTTCTTTAGTAATGTTCAACTAGGTCGGGGAATGCGCTAAGGTAGGTTGGCGCTTTCTGCAGCACATACTGCACGTACTGCATCGACTAGTATTTAGCGAAATATTTAATTTTATCGCGGCTGCATTTCACTCGGCACTTTTTGTTATTGCGTGCAAACATTCCAATTGCTGTGAGCGAATAATTCACTCATTCTTGAATAGGAATTATAATGTCCATGTAGATTGTAGATACTTGTGTAGATACGTACCTATGTATATGCAACTAGATACAGGATTGTTCTAGAGACAGGTATTGCTGGTTTGGGACAATTGAGATGTAAGTTCTGAAAAGGTGTTTTATACTCTTTGTCTTGAATTATGAATAGGTTGAAACAAGACCGAGCTTAGGTTTCAAAACTTGTTTCTTCTTTTAAGAACACATTGAGGTTTTCGGTTAGTTGAGGCACTTTAATTTAGATAGCTTGAAGTGTACGATGGAGAAGAGGATCGTATTTTGGCCTTCACTTGGTGACATAAGGATGAAAAGGAAAGTTGTAAGAATTGTAGTTAGTAATTATCATAAAACGCATCACACACGGCAGCTTTAAGTATGTGTAATGTACATATGTATCACGGCATGTATACCTAGCTTTAAATTATCTTGAAGTATCACATACACAGCAGGCAATGTAATGTATCTTTCCCTTCATTTCACTGGTGTATGTATGTCTCGATTGTATCGAGATACAAATGTATAGTTTCGTATCGCTCTGTATCTTAAGATACGAAGATGTAGTTATATATTTACATTATAGCTGCCGTGTGTGTGTGGTCTCCTGACGGTTCCTATGGAAAGATATATTGAGATGTGTTGAAATATATCGTGCTCTAATAGACATCTTTGCAGCTATAATAGCTGCCACGTGTGATGCGCTTTAATGTGACACATAATTATTATATCATATAAATATCGAGCTGCTTACTGTATCTAGTGAATAAATAATTTAGTAGGTAACTCAGACTCATTTTTATCTAAGCATATTCTTTCGAATTGAAATGTCTCATTATTAAAATTAACTACCAACCATCTCAATCACTATACATAACATCTCAAAACATAAAACCGTCAAATAATCGTTTAAATGTCAAATCACATTTAAATTGTCTCCTCCACTACTAAAATTTTGTCGGAAATCATATAGAACTGAAATTATTATGATTCCAAGGCGAGCGAGCCCGGAAGTTGCACCTGAGTTATGCGGACGGTCGGATTATAGCACGACTATAATAATATCATGTGCCGTGGTTACATTGTGAGAGAAATAAGACATTTATTTATTACTAGCTTTTGCCCGCGACTTCGTGCGCGTTTCCGTCGTTTTTCGTAAAAAAGTACCATATGTCCTTCCTCACGGTTCAGTGGTTTTGATGTAACAGACAGATTAACTTTCGTATTTTAGTAGGGAAATATAATATGTCAATCCACAATACTGTTGAAAAATATCGCAATAAGGAACCGCAGAATATTATTATTAATAGCTGTGCCCGCGACTCCGTTAGCGTGTAACTCCTTGTATGTTATTAAGTTAATGTATTGGACTGCTAAGCTATCGGGAGTTACACGTGTTATTGTGAGTCAACCATAAAAGATAGACATATGCTGTTGTAGGATATTTTTTAGATAATTTTATGTAGAACGTTTCCGTCATAAATGATTTCTATGTAGCTTTAACCATTAAGGCTGCACACGCGACGGAAGCTTAAAAAATGGAGCAACTTCTCCCGTTTTCCCAACATTTCCCTTCACTGCTCTGCTCCTATTGATTGTAGCGTGATGAAAAGTATACTATAACCTCCCTAGGAGTATGAAGAATAATTGTACCAAGTTTCGTTAAAATCCGTCGAGTAGTTTTTGTTTCTATAAGGAACATACAGACAGACAGACAGACAGACAGACAGACAGACAGACAGACAGACAAAAATTTTACTGATTGCATTTTTGGCATCAGTATCGATCACTAATTACCCCCTGATAGTTATTTTGAAAATATATATCATGTACAGAATTGACCTCTCTACAGATTTATTATAAGTATAGATATAGATCAGGTACCTAGTTAATAAGTCTGTAGTGAAAGATTTGTGACTTAATATTGCTTCAATACTACTAAGTAAATATGTATATATTATATATAAATTTATATTATTGCATCGCACTGGGGCCTTAGTGGATTATGGCCCATTCCCTCTCACTGATAGGATACCTGTGTCCTAACAGTGGGAACATTATAGGCTGATTATGTTAAGTGAACATAAAGAACCGTGAATAATGTAATTATGACTTTGTGAAACAGGACATGACAGCCATTTGAAAGGTGTCATTGTCATTTTGTGATCGAATTTGTATATTTAATTGGACGAGTCCTATTTACTAGATCACTAATCTGTGCCCCTGCACAGATTAGTAGGTCCTGATGATTTTCAGCCAAAAAAAGCAAAAAGCGTCAGTAGAACCTCTTCTGCTGACGCTTCTTGCTTTTTTGGCTGAAAATCATCAGGACCTTTATTATATTCCGTTAGCTACCTTTTAGGATTTCAACGTTTGATATAGTGTGGATTGGCACGGTTCTCAGGAAAGATTTTCAGGAATATAAGGAAGTAGTGAAGGTAACGTAAATGTTATAAGGGCACGTAAAAATATCTATGTATTCTTGAAATAATAAGATGGATAATATACTGAAATCTTCTGAAAACACGGAAATAAAATGGGTATCATATAAATAAACTCTCGAACGAAAAAAAACACAGAAAGCCCTTCATTCAAACCAAAAACAGCTTTGCTAGCATTGTAAACAAAGTAAGCGTCACCGTCGCGCTAAAATAAACTATGGAATGCCGGATATTACAATCCCGGACCGTCACGGGCTAAGGATCGCGTACAGGTGCCTTCGACGACTCAGTCAGTGCGCCGGAGCATTCACACAGCGCGCACGCACGCTAGCTCGACGAAAATTCTCACATCGATATTAAACACGATAATTTTATACTGGACGATCCATCTATAAGTGAAGATACTGATATTTTACCAAAGATTTCTGAAGAATCTGAAGGTGCGAATTCTTGAAAAGATAATTTATAAAACAGTGAACATTTGATTGTTCACAATTAAGAGATATACAGACATTTTGAAGTAGTTAAACCAGTGGCAGATACAAAATTGTGTGCGAAGAGAGATTCGGAAATTATTGTAAAAACTTTTCAGTGGTTTGACGAAGATCGTGAGTTAAATTCTGAAGTGAAAAGTGGCAGTGGACAGTGAAGTGACAGACAGTTAACAGAAGTTAAAGTTGATACAGTTTTGTGAAACATTATGAAAGTCCTGACCGTATCAGACAAGGTTGCGATTGTGGGAGATGAGAACGAACCAACAGTTGTCGTCACGCAGATACTGACCAAGGAGGAACTAAACAAGTAATAATTATTTTTTATATGACAAACTGTTTGAGACCAACGATTTTTTGAAATATTTTCAGAAAAATATTTCCAGTGGATAAAATAATCACATGTAAACTTTCATACCTCGGGAAAGGGTAGATGATAGTAAAAACTTCGGTGATGTTGCAACTATGAAAAAGTTTGGGTCAGTGAAAAGCAAACAATGAATTAAAAATTAATATTAAAATTTTTGATACCAAAATATTTTAATTAATTTATCGTGATTCCATAATAAAGGTCGAACGACTTGTGTAGCTGATGATGAACTCAATACACTTAACCAAGACTTTGTACAGTGGCAAATATTCTCACTGAATTCTGATCACACAATAGAAGCAAAAGTATTTGCTCTAACATTTGATCTAACAGTCATACATAGAAACAAGTCCAAATCTAAAGAGCTCGCGAGTTCAGCGAAGAGTAACATAGCATTAGCAAGTTCGCTAGGTCAGATCGGTTGGCAACAGGCCAGAATGACACAACCGTGTGGTATGCGGTGTTTACGTGCCACAGTCTGCGTGTTGTCGTGATTCGGGTCAGGATTGCTGTAATCATGTTTTGATCGTTTTTCAGTTTTGTTTATCTGAAATCAAAGTGGTTTGATTTGTGATGGATAGTCATCGCATCGCTTGAGGGAAAGGTTTAGACTCACGTGAAATGCCCTCGCATTCATAAGCTTTTAAGATTGCCCAAACACTTAAGAGTAACTTTTCGATTTTATCGTTATTTAGGATTAGCCCTTCATCAAGATGAAATTGATTATTCTTCTACAGTTTTACAATAATTCATGTCATTTTATTGTTACAGAGGTTGTCCTCTCGGTGTCTCTCGTATCACCCCATTCCTCTATGTGTGTGGGGCCCATGCCTTGCCGGGAGCTGTCAGAGCCCTGCACCCTGGCCTTATCGTCAGTGCAGCCCCAGAACTGCCCCCACCACCTGAAGACTATGTCCCCAGACAGTTCGTACCACTCCTGGATACACCAAACTCTGATATGCACCCGTACATGGAAAGTGTGGCTGACCTGATTAATGAGGTAAGATTCACAGATTTTTACCGGAATTTTCTCGTAGATCATTTATCGTCATTTATCTCTTCGTTAGTTTAGTGCATTTCAGTTCACGATTGTCCTAGATTTTCTCTGTTTATCCTACACATTTCAGGCCCAGTAATGCTTGATAAAGTAAATATTTTCATTTCCGATTAAATAACTTGGTTTGATTGTAATGGATCGGAATCTAGAACAGTGTTGTTTAATGAACTTTGTTTACACCAGGTCGTCTGTAACGGTGATGTGGTGCTGGTGCACTGCGTGGCTGGTATATCCAGGTCTGTCACTCTCTGCTTGGCGTACCTCGTCAAATGGCAGAAGATGACCTTGAGAGACGCCTATTATCATATGAAGCAGAGACGGTGAGTTACTCAAAGAATATTCCTCAGGTCTAGATTTTTTCTTAATGTCTGTATTTATGAATGATCGTTTGAAATCACGTTCATCGTTACAAAAGACATGATTACGTGGGTAATTTGAATCACTTTATTGTTTCCGTTCATCGTAAATTTGAAGCGTATGAAGTCGTAAATCGATAACTTTCTTGATTTTTTTCTGTTCTTTTTCAACAACTTTTGCTATCTTTGTTTTAGACCACAAATCCGACCGAATACAGGATTCTTCAAGCAGCTCATCAAGTACGAAGAGAGGCTCTTCGGAGAGCCTTCAGTCAAGATGGTTTACTGCGAAGCCATCGACAAGGAGATACCTGACGTATACGAGGCCGACTACATCGGCATGACCTGGTTCAGACAGAGATACGGACCCATCGAGAAGTGCTGAAGAGTGACAGAGATAGCTTCGTAGGTTAGAAAAGGATAGCTGTGATTAATTTGTGCGAAAATGAATGGATGGGCGGAAGGAGAGGAATGATGATAAATATAAGACTGAGTGGATGAATGACTTGGATATGAATGAAAGTGAATCAGCTTCGATATTACAGATGGGTGTTTCATTATTTATATGGCTGAGGAAGTAAATAAAATTGTAGAAAGGATAGATGAGCATTATGATAAAATAATTTCTTTAATAGAAATAATTTAAAATATTGTTAGTTCTTTTGTACTTTCTAACAACTTATTGGCTGATAAAATTTTAAGAGTATAGCTATACTCTACGTATTATGTACTTTATTTAAGCAATGTGATAATTAACTTATTGTTAAAAAATAACCTTAAGGTATTCGCTTACCATTAAATTGTATAATGTTGATGGGACCAAAATAAATAAGTGGATAATTTTTATTTCTTGCTTTTTACTTACCCATTGAATACAATTTTAATGAAGGTGAAAATTATGGCATTAATGTTGCAGTTTTTACATAACAAAATCAGTAACGAGGAACTTACGTCAAAAATGATGAACAAAATGTCCTAATTGCAGTAGTAGAGTAATGAGTAATTCATTCAGTGGATGTTGTTGGCCTCGTGGCATTGAGCTAGGAGTACGGAAATATCCCAACGGCTGCGCGGGCGTCGATTCCAGAAAATTAATTGCAGAAGGTTAGCTTTGAACAATGGGAATAATATATTCACATACATGATAACGACATACAAAATAAAACTTTCATAATCCGCCAAAAAATTGCATCTGCAGCTAGCAGTTTTGAGTGCTCCATTTTAGTCAGTTACGTACAGTCTCTTCATAATAATGTATAAAATATGACAGTCTGGGCAAACAGTGTAATTGAGTCTTTTGTACCTTCTCCATAATACCTGTGCCATGAACAATGGTTTGCCAGCTTCCGCATTCTGATGTAACAGTAACAGTTATCTCCTCTATATTATTCGCTCCTGGTATGTGCTCATGTGCTGCGAAGTTTTTTTTAAAGAAACTTTATTGCTGATTTAATGTTAGTATCTCGAGCACCAGCTATTAATATGGTAGTGGAACAGGGATCTGGTGTAATATGATCAGTGTTATTGTTTTAATATTGAGCTTTAGAGTTCAGGGAATCATTTATAATGAGAGGAATATCCTGCATACATTTCAAATTTGTTAATGTTAATACTGGACATTCTACTGTAATGAAGGGAATATAAAATTAATTATACTTGGAGATATTTAATAAACATTTCTACAGACGACAGTTTCATCGAAACTCCAGACTAAAAATCCGAGTCCGCTGGTTCTCCAGATGTCATGGACATTCTCAGACGATTATACAATAATGTCTGAAAAATATCTCGCGAAACTAATCTAACAACTTTTTATTTTCTCTAAACACATTTTGTAAGTCATCTTCTTTATCTGTTTCTCTATCTTATTTAAATCTTTCAAAAATATTTTTCACGTAACATGCCATCGTGTCAATTGCCTTTCCAAAATCTCTTTTGGTAGTACTTGGGTTTGGATCGAAGCCAGAATAATAGATTACGCTGTCATGTTTTTGACGAATGACTGCTTACTGATCAATGGCAAGACAATAATTGTTCTAAAAACCAAGGTAATAAGATAGGAATTCGCGTAAACAGTTCTTTGGCAAGTGATGGTATCCATGACAACGTGTAGGTGTTCAGGTTCCAAGTTCAATGTTACCAGTAATTATCTCACGTGAATGTAATTAGAATATTTTTTGGATGGGATCCGTTGTTTTTTTCGTAGGGTTAATGAATAGTATAAAAATAAATTTCCGCTTTGCCAGCTGACAGACACTGGTGGTTGCTGTGAATGTATTTGGTATGTAAGAAAAACTCTCTACTTTTTGTTGTTGTTGTAATTTCTGTAACTCAAAGCTTATATTCCTCAGAGTTTGGCGACATTATGGTGATGGCTAATCAGACGCTGACTATGAGCAATCTTAACAAGTACCTGTAAATCATCAGACGTGTCGGTTACATATATAAACAATCTGAGAAATCGATGGAAATTAAAGGCAAAGTGACACAATGGAAGTGCATTACTCTAAATTACAATAGCTGTTTTTATAGAAAATGAATAACAGATGTGAATTGATAAATATTCATTGAGCTTTTAGACTTTGTTTTTGACTGAAAATTATAACATTTTGATGGCGTATTTAAATTCTTTTTCTGCGGTTGCTTAGGCACTTCAAAGGGTTGTATATTAATATAGAGAAAACACACAATCATATACCGTATAAAATCCAACTCTGGCATTTTGCCTTTGCTATTGTTTGCCTTGACCGTCCTCTGTCTTGTCTTGGTCTTGTCAGAATTGCTACAAAGATGTGAACTGCCAAATCCAATGTCACAGAATTGAGACATAAAGATCAATCTACTGCTACCGAATGAGCACAAAATGAGACGCAGTTTTTTTTACGATTCCCCTTTTATTTCAGTTTTTTTTTCTGAGGAATTGGGGCCGGTTAATTTTGGCTTCCATTGGGTCAACTGTCATCGGTTTAGGTACCTACCCAGTGGTCTGTACCATGATATACGCATGGCTTGGAAAATGCAATGCACAGAAAGACAGTTCGAGATATGAACCAATAGCGACTTTGACGGTTTTTCAGTCACTTGACCGATTGCGAATTTGAACATAAGTGACGAATCGATTTCATGATTGATAATTTCCCAAAAATGTTTTTCAACCACTTTCTCAACACTACGGTATTTTTGGAATTTGGAAACAAAAGGTTCTAAGTGTAGGTATATGTGCCCTGGCATGATGACTGTGTACATTAAAATGACATTTGGATTGTGCCCAAATCGTTACTTTGGCCGTAACGTGGGTGTTCCCTATTTATGTTTTGGTCACAATTGCCAAAATATTATTTGCCATAAAATTAGTCATGACTTTGTGCAAGGTTACAGGTGCTTGTTGTGCATTCTATGATTTGTTATTTGTTGATTCTATTTCTTTTCTGTTTTTGTAAAATATGATCGTCAATCATATTTCAATTTTGTTTCTGTGTAGGTTTTGTTTCTTCTATTTTTATATTGGCCAAGAATATGTTTAGAAGAGGTCTTTTCCAAAAAAGTTGTTATTTAATGTTGGTCCGGTTCAGAAAAACAGTCTGTGTGATGATATTTCCCTTTGTTCTCTAGCATGAACACGAAGCAAATTGTAAAATCTCTTAGGTACAGCCAGTAGAAATGAGTGAAAATACTTAACCAGCATATTCTATATTTGCGTCCTAACTATATAATTTATTTTCAACCTTCGCACAAAATAGTGCTATAAATTATCTTTTCTATGGACAAATTGCTTTAACCTTCTTCCTATGTGACCTTAGCAGTACCTTCCGTAACATTCCAGATTATTTTAATCGCTCTTAGATTATAAATATTTAGTTCGACCTTTACTTCATCCAAACGAAACATCTAAAAATGTTTACGATTCCCAGACAGTTTTTACTGAAATTCTTTGGGACAGAAATATTTCGTATACAGATAATATTATTATTATTTTATTAGTCATTGTACTTATTACATACTTTTCTTTTTTTGATGAACTTTTTTATCAATCTAGTTACCGATTTTTAGGAGTAGTTTTAAGCCTAAGTGCTCTTTAGCACCTAAAATTGTATCTATAACTAATATCATAAATGTAAAAGTGAGTTGGTTTGTTTGTTACGTTTTCACGCTAAAAAGGCTCAAAGGATTTGGATAAAATTTGGCACACAGATAGACCGTGACCTGGGTAAGGACATAGGGACTTTCATCCTGGATCGCAGACGAAGTCGCGGGAAACAGCTAGACTATTATAATTCTGTGGAAAATATTTTAAAGACCTGAAGAAATAATCTAGCAAAAGTTTATAAACCGTTGCAAAACATCCTTAGGTATGTAGAACAAAGTACACGTTAAAAAATTCCCCGAAAGTCTATTTAGACGATAACCACTAATTACGAAATCTGAGCGCAAAACTCAGTTCACGAGCTATTTGTAGCACAATTAGAATTATTTGAGCTAATTAACGCATCCGCCAATGCGCTTGCGCATTCAAAATAACCTGGCGTTTAAATTACGAACGGAAATAACAACGCTTTTGGCAATTTCTAAGTTTTAAAAGATTTATTCAGAGTGTTTGTTCTAAGAGAATCTTTTATTCTTTACTTGTATGATGTGTAATGATTTCTTTTTAAGAATTTTGTTTGATTGTTGTTGAAAACCGTATTTCCCATGTTGATATATTTTTTTTGCAGAAGACATGAAGGAAATAATGGCACCTCTACCAATATAATAGAATCTCATGTTTAACAAACTATTTTTCACAATAGGTAGTTAAAACTGCGTCAATGAACTCGACGCCATTTCTTTTTCATCATTACGACTGACCAAAAAAAATCTAACAGTTCAAGTACCTTACAGTAGTCACATTAGTAATGACGTCACGTACTTAGGTTCTATTTTGTTTAAAAAGAGTTCAATAATGACTCATTAAAACTGCGTCAATGGACGTCAAAGCAATGTTCAATAAATGAACTCGGTGGAGCCGGGTGGAGCAGATATTATTATAGAATCTTTACACTATGATTTCGTATCATGAAAACAAATTGGTTTTAATTGGTTATAGAGATCGAATCACTATAGATAGGTACAGTCAGCAACAAAAAGTCGATTAACACTTGTGTTTTCTAAACCTAATATATTGAGAACAATACTTCATTAAAATCGGAACAGATGTACATTTTAAAGAAAATTATCTCTTACCTAATAAATGAAATGCTAAAAAGCAGGTTATCGTATCATTGTGTGTTAATTTAGATGATGTCAAAAAGTAGTATTGTTAACTGACTTCTGTTGCTGACTGTACTATCAATACCGTTGCAAAATAATTAAGGATCTGTACCATTAGCCATGGCCCCATTAGAGGGACGAGATTCAAGCCTATCATGAAGCAACTACTTAAGAAGTTGGGCACTCTTTCCATTGACAGCGATGCTGACGAATTTTTTGGTGCCCAAAGAGCTCTTCCCTTTTTTAATTTACTTGTATTTATTACTAGCAGGCAGCGCACCTCGGTTTCATCCGCGCAAGTCTCGAAATCGTAACAATATCGGAATAAAAAGGTACTTCATGTTATCTATATAAATAAAAAGAGAAGTCTGACTGACTGCCTCATCAACGCCCCGCCCAAACCCTTGGATCTAGAAAGCTGAAATTTTGCACAGAGGTTCCCTTTATAATGTAGACAAGGAATAAGGAAAGAATTCCCGGTGTTACATTCCTGTGGGATATTTTCCGACATCCACGCAGGCGAAGCCGCTGGCAAAAGCTAGTAAACTATATGTGGGTCAAATGTCGTCAAAATCCGTTTAGTATTTTTTGCGTAATAAAGTAACAACCATCCATCCATCCATCCTCACAAACTTTCGCGTTTATATTTTAAGGCGAAAGCGCCAGGTTAGCCCGCGAAATTCAAAATTTCTTACGTTTTTTGCAATTTGTAGGTCAGTGTGATTTGTAGGTGAGTGTGTGGTTATTTTTTTTAAGTTCATCTGGGTGGATTATGTTAGGTAAATCAAGCGTTAAATACAGCTCTTTCGCGCCAACAACATTTCGAGTTAAGTTTGTGCGCTTACATTGGGCAATACAAATTTTATTTAGAAAATCTGTTCAGGACATAATTGTTCCCAAATTCTCGTCATAAAAATGCGCTAATTACTTTTTTCAAATTATCTTTAATTTTCTTAATTCGGATGCCGCAATGTCATCGAAATTCTCTGTTTTTATCACTTAATAAACGGTTTGTTTCATAATAACAAAGCATCGTATGCATGTAAAATTTGGTTGGTTTAATGCCAAGAGTTCAATAAAGCAAACACTAAAAAAAATTGCATCTAAATCATCTTACTTTAACAGTACCTAATAATAATCTCAAATAATAAAAAAAATAATAATCTCAAAAAATAATAGCTCACTGCACGTAAGTATTGAAGATGAGATTTTTACAGAATAGACCGGCTGAATGGGAATTCAATGGAATCGAAAAGAAATTTCTGACAGTTAACTTTCTGATGGTCGCAACATTCCGTCGCACATTCCTGGCTATTTATAATGAAGTTCCTAGCGGGATAGTTCGGGCTGTCGCACGCATACCTCTCTTATATCACAGTATAATAATTTTACAGTAGTTTACCTTCATAGAAAGCGTCCGAAACGACGTGCTTTGAAATCTCAGTGTATACCAGTAGGCAACAGTTCGAGCGCGCGGCAGTTGTGCTCGGATGGATGCGTATTTATCTACCGAGCGCAGAGAAACTATTGTTGCTTTATTATTCTGTGCTTATATAAAATTCGTATATTTCTTTAAGGAATTTATTTAGACTAAACAAGAGAAACATACTATAACATTACGTCTGTATTCTTAGAAGGGGTAAGAGGTCAATACACAGCACATTATACACACACACACCCTAACACCTACAGCAACATTCCACCATTTAACAGTCCCATGTAAGCGAGTCTATATACCGGATGACTTTTTTTAGCGTCTCGAAAAAAATTGGGCGTATTAGGTGAACAGAGAGAAGCCTATGGCATACCTAGTTTTTTTTTTTAATGGCTTCGACAGAAAAAAAAATCAAAGTACCAAAAAATACTACAAATTCGATATAAACTTTTCATTTTTGTACCATAAAAACAGAAATTTTGAAAAAAAATAATAAATCGTTTAAAAATATCGAAACTCAAATCTTAAGCAGCCTGCTTATGAGCAGAATTATCAATTTTTTTTATTTTTTTTTTTTTTCAAAAAAAAAGAAAGTTAGGTATGCCATAGGCTTCTACTCCGTTCACATAATATACCCAATTTTTTTCGAGACGTTAAAAAAAGTCATCTGGTATAGGGTGTAAGGGACAGCCCTCCGCAGACTAATGGGGTGAATTCAGTTTATCATACTAAGTTGACCGGTACATGAAATTATTTCAGGAACGTTATGGAAATCCAATAAACCTGATTTGTTTTATTACACGCAATGTATCGTTACCGTGGCAAAACGCAAACGGCAGCGGAGCGAGCCTTCCCGCCATTTCACGCGTCGTTTGTTAGAGTATTTCAACATCCATTGCTATTTTTTTTTTATTTTAGCTGTTTTATTTACATAAATGTAGTGCTGCGTACAGAGAATGTAATTTTACATTGAAATAAAAAAAAAGTAACTGAAAAATCGATAAAAAATATTAAAATTTTCCTTACAAACTTTCCAGTGGAAAATAATTCAAGATAAGGACCTGAATAAATAAATAAATAAATAAAATAATAAATAATAATTTTATTGTTACAAAAACAGTGTTAGGTACAGTTTTTCCACTAGTTATTGAAAAGCAAAAACTATGCAATACAATACAGTATGTACTTGACTTTAGTGGAAAAGATCACCTGTATCCTGTACTATTTAAAAAAAATTGTATCACAGGACACAGGGCCTTCCTTAGAAAATGAGTCAGTGTACCTATTAATAATGTATAGCTATTAAGCTGATGTTTGTTGGAATGCACCCTGTTAGTTTGAGGAGGGCTGTCCCTTACACCTTGTATTGCCATTAATGGCACACAAATTCAGACGGGGTGGCACTGAAAATCTCAGAAAGTAACATAATAGTTATTTATGCAACTGACGTATAATAAGGGGTATTAAAACACGAACGTGGGTTATCACATGAGTGTTTTAATACCTAATTATGTACAGTTGCATACAAGACTTTATCTACATCCATGTTATCCAATCCTCTATAAAAGGTTCTGAAACAGTTTTTTGCAATACTAATATACTCGTATCGAACATGGCGGCCGGCGTCATAGTATACGACGTGAATTCGAATAAGTTCTTTTTTTAAATTACGGCGCTGTTGTAGTGAAACGCGCGTGCATTATAATGTTCTTTTTTTGAAAACGAGTTGCATTATGAAATTCAGTACAACATTAAAACACCCGTTTGGATGCTATTATGGTTACTATGACACTGGCTGTCTTAATGTTGGCAATAAGCTAACTGTTTCAGAAGCTTTTATAGAGAATTTATAGCATGGGTGTAGATAAATATACTTATACAATTCCCGTATTTTTAACGTTTGCAATCTCATCTCAGTCTCAATCTGTCAAAAATTGTATAGCGTTTACCTACATTTTTGACATTTGATTGGATTTGATTGCGACTTGAATTTTGATCGTTTTTAGCCCTATCTGCTTACTCCACACTCAACAATACCATAATGCTAAACAAAAGTGTTTTCAATAAACGGCTTTAATTGTGATGAACGTGCTACTATAATAGTACATTATTGCAAAGGCCGTGAAATAGGCAATTGCAGGTCGAGTATGAGTTTGAAGGCCGAGCCGTAGGCGAGGACTTCACTAATACGAGACAGGCAATTGCTATTTCCGCCGAGGCATATATAGTGCTTTTCTCAAAAGAATGCAGGGAAATAAAAGTAGGTAGTTAAGTTTCCATAATTTTTCAAGTTAGTGCCGTTTTTAATATGAACTGTACATTTCAGCATGGAATAAATTGTCCATAATGTAGATGGGTTTTTAGTTTTAGCAATCTCATTAAAATACGACAAAAATACTGTTTCAGAGAAAATGTTCACTTTTTTCTCGTTTTTCCAAATCATAAAATTATCAAATACTTACCTAGTTTCATGTATTTTTCTTTTGACTTCGCTGGAAGCAGGTTTTCCATTGCCAATTTGGCTTCTGATCTTAAATCTGTGGAGTACCTACAATCAATCTTCATTTCACTTTATATTTATTATGAATGTAAATTTGTTATTTACATACATAATACTTAAATATAAATTTTCAAATCAAGATGAATTTTCAGCTTTGCCGCCAATTTTCTATCTAACATCTGTGCCGAAAGGCATTTGTGGCTATCTATACAGCCACGTGAACGCAATTTATACTAAGCAAAGAGACTGCCATTGGTATGCCAAGAATGATAAAAGAGATCCAATGAAAGAGTATTTAACCCAGCACGCCGTTTCATACAACATTGCTGGAGCGCTCCAGCAATGTTGACATTGCTGGAGCGCTGTAATGTTCCAAATTCAAAAAACGCTCCTGCAATGGATTTGATTTTCTTTGACCGTAAATTCGATACTTCGCGTGTTCTTTATTCGAAAATAATGACAACATTTCCATGCATGTTTGAGAAAAATGATTTTTCCCAAAAAGGTAAGTTATGGCCGTAGTAGGGCTAGGCAAGCGTGTTAGTGTAAAGCCAAATTAACTCTCAGAAGTACAGCAATATATTGCTTATAAAGTCGAATAGCGAATTTAGACCGACATTGATGAATATTAAACTCGTTGTCAGGTTAATAGGACATAACTATTTTTGCAAGCAACACTCACCGACTTTGTTATGACACTTGTAAGTCAAGATTAATAGCGTTGTTCGTAAAATTATTACCAAGCAATGTAGTTTGGAATGCTTCGGGATGTACTAATAATATCAATACGCGGGAAATTAATGAAAAGAAGACAAAAACTGGATTTTATATTTAGAATGCTAGTTAATGCGTAATGTATTTTTTTTAAAATCCGAGTTCATGGACCGCGTTGGTATTTCATTCTGCCTATATTCTGTTTGTTGTTTTTGGTAATAGTCTGTACTGTTAAACGTGAATAGCAATTACGCATTTCGCTGACTCAAGGATGAAGGGAAGAAAAATGTATAATGTAGGTAGTGTAGGTACCTAATTAAAGTTCCTGGGAGTTTTTTTTCCATATCGTATTATACTCGTATTCTTATTCTGTATAGATGTATCAGATTCCAAAATATCGTAAAAACATCTTTCAAAGAAACGGAAACTGCTGTTTTTTTCTTAATTCTTTTGATCTAAGAACTGACCTAAGTCACGCGCAATGTGATCTGCATCGTTTGACAGTATTTTCTCATTGTTATGCGATTTAATTCGGGGACTAATAAACCTGTCTCGTGACGCAGCCGTTTCACCTAATTTTATTTGCACACTGTCAACGCCGGTTGCATTATTGCTAAAATTACACGTGCATTTGGCGGGTAATGTGTTTTTCTTTAATTAATGTATTCTTTTGAAGTGGTAGGTAGTTTAAAAAGTATTTAAAGGATTCGTGATTGATGCAGTTTTTTTTTTTATCAGCCTACATTGTGTCCCATTGCTGGGCAAGGCCTTTGCCCCCCCTTTTTCTCGATCTCTGGCCATGTTGGCCCTGCAGACCTTATCAGATCGTCACCCCACCTCCGCCGTGGCCTGCCTCGACAGCGATGTCCTCCCTCAGGCGTCCAGTGAGTGACGATCTTTGCCCGTCATCTGCAGTTGTTTTAACTACACTAAATGTCGTTCGTTAGGTGCTTTGATTGTTATGAGGAAAAGATCAGACTTACAATGTTTTTGGACTGATTTTTGGTAGGCAATTATCATAAATAATTAAATTATCCTTATAGGGTGTGAAGTTCTCTAAAAAAAATACGCTTGATAGTTTTTGCGTGACATTACTGTTGTAATGTAAAATATTTCAAGAGATCGCATTAAAACTCTCCAGATACGTCTTTTCATGCATGAAGATTACACATCAATTACAATATTTACAAATTAATTACACTATGTAATATTAACATAATCTAAAATATTTATACATTAAGTTATTATGAAAAAGCTCTAATGTTTTTTCCAAATCATTAACACTACTCGTTTGGACGTGATCTTTATTTATTTAGGTTAGCCAAAAGGTTAGGTTAGTTTAAAATTATTAAATGTCGGTAATTGTCGCCTTAAAACCTAATTCATGGGACGTTCGCGTAGCAGCCCTAGTCTCGAAGGTACCTGTGTGGCGTCGTCTCGGATTCCTCAGACCGTCCGTTGCCAAAACCGACCAAGTGGTATGTCACATACTTCGAGCGACAGTTAATTATGAACTGTTTGGTCTTACTTCACAGAACGTGACTACTAATACACATACTTTAGGGATTCGCTAATTGCTAATTGTAGATTATCTGTTAGCTGGCTATTCTTAAAAAAGCTTTGCTAGATTAGATTTAGATTATTTTAAAGGAGGCGTTAATTAGATCAGTAATAAATTCCTATTTGTCCGAAGTGGCGGGATGAGCTGCATGTGAAAAAAGTGGGAAAAGAAAGCGTATGGAAGACAAACCCTACAGCTTATGAAAAAAAAAAAACGTTTGCGGTCGGGGGACCCCCGTCAGGAATGAAGTTCCTTGGCAAGTATGATTTAGAACAAAAACAAAATTTTCGCAACCACCGTCTTGGGTTTACATTATAAATAACCTCACTATCGACTTTAGCATCCTCGAAAACTATGAAAACGACAACCATGACAAAAATTTTGAAAATTTTCACGGCCATCTTGGATTTTCATTTTAATTTCACTATCGGCTTTAGCACCCTCGAAAATCATGGAAACAAACACCTATTGTTGTTCAGGGGCCGTATTATGACGTGAAAAAAGATTATGGATCCATCATGGCTGCAGTGTGAGAGAGATATACGACCTATAGCACCATCCTTTTTTGTCAACGGAACCATGATGGATCAATGATCTATTTTCACGTCATAGTACGGCCCCAGGTGTGTAAGACCTACCTACAAGACAATAGTCAGTGAGCTCTGCAGATATCAAACTAGATTACAGCATGTGCACGTAACAGCATGGACATCAAACATTAAAGATAATGCGTTCCTAGTAAAACTCGGAACCTGCCAAGTGTTTGCTCATGAAATCGTTATTGCATTATCTTTAATGTTTTGTACTACTTAAAAAATGGCTGACGTTTGAAGCATTTGCTTCAAACGTCAGCCATTTTTTAAGTAGTACAAATTAATGGTTGCACCTTCTATCACAGTTATCCTTGAACTAATTGGTAGGACATTTGATGTACATTAAACATACATAAAGTCAAAGAAAGATGCAATAAACAGATAAGTTCTCTGGCTGGTCTTATCGCAATTAGATTTCTTTGGCAGAGAATTTAAAATCCCAAAATCAAAGATGGCGGGGTATATAAAAGTTGAGCTTTCATCATTTTTTTTTTGCCATGACGTTTCTTATGGCACGTTAAACTTTGCACACTTGGCGAAAGAGAACTAGGCCGAAAAATGTGTAACATTTGACCGTCACGACACTTTTGTTACACTCGTTCGCCAAGTGTGCGAAAGCGAAAGGAACTTCGTTCCAAGTGGATGTCCCACGACACCTGTCCTCTCATCTGTATTTTTTATTTCTTTTATTTTTGGATAATTCGGGCTCGAAACAGGAGCTCCTGGCTAAGTAAGACTAGCCACACAAGTCGATCCAGTCGTTGGGTCGTCAGAAGCCCGAAAGTCTGACACAATGGATGTCGTATTACCCAGCAGGTTGTAGAGGTCAGATATGCAGTCTGTCCATGCCATGTCTATTCTGGTATTCAGCTGCATCCGGATAGACTGGAAGCCGACCCCAACATAGTTGGGAAAAGGCTAGGCAGATTGTTTGATTTTTGGACAATTCGAGATCTTGATGGTCTCGTACCTTTAAATATAAGATTTCTATGCTCATACAGGCTATGTAGTGTGGATTGCATAAAGCATTGCTGAGAATGTGTTCATCCAAATATTCTAGCTGTATTTAAAATAACACACGGAAGGTATTCTTCATAATTTTGATGCCAGACTCCAAAGTAAATACAGGAGAATGAAGACTGACAGATGAAAAATTTTCGCATTCCACTTTAATGCTGTTTGAATATGCATGGAAGTTTTTGTGATGTTTGAGCAAGGTCAAAAAATATTGAATTTTATCATTTAATTATATAACGGTGGAAATAGCTGTCATGCTCAAATGGGAATGAGCGGGTCACGTTGCATGCATAGTGACCGCTTAGCAAAAAGTCTTCGTCGCAATGAGTTCCTGAAGATGGAAGGCGCCGCCGAGGTCGACGAGATGACCTGCAGCCTAATTGCGTAACACATTCTCCCAAATATGGAGGGGCTTGTGGCTTAGTAACAGCCGCTCGCCGCTCGGGTCGATCGATCAGGTTAAGTTACGCTTGCTGCACTTGGTCCGTTGATGGCTGATTATCTTTTCATATTATAATACCCCTCCTTGCCTCAGAAAGCACGTTAAGCCGTTGGTCCCGGCTGTCATTCGTAGATCTTTGACAGTCGTTACGGGTCGTCAGAAGCCCGTCTTACCAAGAAGCATCACATTACCCAGTATCTGGGTTGTGGAGGTCAGATAGGCAGTCGGTCCATGTAAAATACTGGTATTCAGTTGCATCCGGTTAGACTGGAAGCCGACCCCAACATAGTTGGGAAAAGGCTAGGCAGGTGATATGATTCTCCCAAATATGGCAAGCTATTGCGAGTGGAGTTTCCTTGATTTTAGATTCTCATTCTAAAAGAAAATGTGTTACGCAATCAGGCTGCTGGACGCGTACCATGAGGGCTAGTTGTAGAAGGTGCCGGAAAAGAGGAACTGGAAGGACTTGGGGAGGCCTTCATTCAGCAGTGGGAAAGTAAAGGCAAGGACTAGTAAAGGCAAGTACTTGTAAAGGCAAGTACTAGTAAAGGCAAGTACTTGTAAAGGCAAGTACTAGTAAAGGCAAGTACTAGTAAAGGCAAGTACTAGTAAAGGCAAGTACTAGTAAAGGCAAGTACTAGTAAAGGCAAGTACTAGTAAAGGCAAGTACTAGTAAAGGCAAGTACTAGTAAAGGCAAGTACTAGTAAAGGCAACTACTAGTAAAGGCAACTACTAGTAAAGGCAACTACTAGTAAAGGCAACTACTAGTAAAGGCAACTACTAGTAAAGGCAACTACTAGTAAAGGCAACTACTAGTAAAGGCAACTACTAGTAAAGGCTAGCAGAGTCGTAGGCAAATGCACAGTTCGTCAGTTATGTTAGGTTATCGTTATTAGTTAGGTATATAACGTATGTATTATACAACGTGTCGATTTTCATCCTCGTCAAATTTAAGGGTGTGGTATAGACCATCAAACCGAATTTTTTCGAAAAAACAAAATTTTTTCGCGATTACGATGTTGGTCCCATGGAAAAAGTTGTTTTCCATGGGACCAACATCGTAATCGCGAAAAAATTTTCAACTGTCCCACAGAAAACTTCAATACATAGGTACTCGACGCAAATGTATGGGATGGCTGATTATTTTTCGCGATTACGATGTTGGTGCCTTGGAAAAAGTTGTTCAGTTTGATGGTCTATACGTATACCACACTCTTAAATTTGACGAGGATGCAAAACGACACGTTGTAAATGGGACTATTTTCAAAAGATTAATCGTTGTCTTCCTTTGAGGACCTAATGATCCATGGAACTAACATTCCATAGTTATTAACATACATTCAACAGGGAAGCAATCCAACACTGCCAGACTAGAAGTGTAAAAAATAAATTATGACTGACATCCAACAAATAATAACTATAATATTTTGCTTTCCGTAATCTGTGTAAGTGTTGATTCTTTACTGAAAAACGCGCCTGAATTTCAGTAATTTGGCAAAAGCTTGGTGTCAGCATAAGGTCGAGATCAAAGCAGTCGGAAGCAGACGCATAGACAAACATTGTTGCGCATGATTGATTGTGGATTACACAGAGTAAAGAAGAGTTACAGAAGGCACACTTGTCCACAGCTAGACCAAGTTAACGAGTTGTCATCGAGTGGAGATCGTGGAGTCGCAGACGCGCAAGCTATATCTGCAGTGCAACATATTGAATTGGACATAAACAGCCTTATTACAAAATGAGGTTTTTCTTCTGTCATGGTTTAAACCATCGAGCCAGTTTTTGTAATAAGAACCTAGTTGTGATAGAAATACAGTTCTTTATACAAAACTGACAATTTAGTCCGGTACTAAGTGGTCAGTTTTGTAAAACTGACAACTAAATGTGTCGGAATAAAGTTCAAAATTCAAAAAAAGAGTCCATGGTTTAAACCTGGGTTTAAAGATGAACCTTGTTTTGTAATAAGACGGAAACAGTCCTATTACAAAACCTGTATACCGAGTTTCGTCCGGATTGGTTGGCGACCTGTAGAGGAGTAGCAACGAAATGACAGACGTAAGCAAATTTTGACAGACTTGAAGCAGAGACGCTTCACTCGCTCGGCCAAAAACTGCTATGCAACTTACTTGCATCCTGAAAAATCAA
Source organism: Cosmia trapezina (assembly GCA_905163495.3). Classification (NCBI taxonomy): domain Eukaryota; kingdom Metazoa; phylum Arthropoda; class Insecta; order Lepidoptera; family Noctuidae; genus Cosmia; species Cosmia trapezina. The sequence goes on from LR991020.1 coordinate 7,638,526, forward strand.
GGCAAGGCCGTACGGTGGAGTAATGTAAAGTGGAAGTACCGTACGGCCTTGCCTTCTGCAATAAATCAATCTGCCTAGCCTTTTCCCAACTATGTTGGGGTCGGCTTCCAGTCTAACCAGATGCAGCTGAATACCAGTATTTTACATGGAGCGACTGCCTATCTGACCTCCACAACCCAGACTAAACTAAGACTGGTTGAGACTTTCGAGCTTCTGACTACCCGTAACGACTGTCAAAGACCCACGAATAAACGAACAAATATTTGTACGACCTACAAGTATTTGTTTCGAGTCTGGGTGTTTTTCTATCTATAATATGTATGTATTTACAAAAAAAAAATGTATATAAGTAGTTTATCAGCCATCTCGTTACCATAACACAAGCAATTAGGTTGCTTAGCTTGGGACTAGATGGCGTTGTGTGAAATGTCCAAGGATATTTATTTATTTTATTTTACGAATGACAGCCGGGACCAACGGCTTAACGTGCTTTCCGAGGCACGAATGAGTCTCGGTATGTAAAGATGGTCACTCATCCACGGACCAACTCCGGCAAGCGTAGCTCGGCCTGATGGATCGACCCGTGCGGCTGTTATTAGTAATAGTCATAGTCATAGTCAAACAAATAAATTGTATCTGAATTTACACATAAATATTATTTAGCCACGAGCTCCTCCTCCTTGCCTTCTGCAATAATAGTTATGGTTACCGACATGTCTCTTAACACACGCACGTGTACGTATGAATCATCATTAAATACAAGTCTAGGTTTCATAATTATATAGCTTGCTTTATTTCAGTGCTTTAGATCGACATTCTTTCGTAATAGCTTTTTTTTTAGTTAATGTGTGAGTAGTTTGTTAATGTGTATTTTTATTGTGATATTTAAAAACGATTTATTTTGTAAAATGCTTCTCTTATTATTTCTAGCAAAGACTGTTATTATGCTAATGTAGGTTGAATTAAAGGGAATATTTCTTATGTTCTTCTTTCTTATTTCTACTTTTATTTCTTTCTTTCTTTTTTGGAGCTCGTGGCTAAGTAATAACAGCCGCACGGGTCGATCCATCAGGTTAAGCTACGCTTGCCGGGGTGGGTCCGGAAAGCACGTTAAGCCGTTGGTCCCGGCTGTTATTCGTGGATGTTTGATAGTCGTTCCGGTTCGTCAGAAGCCCGAATGTCTGACGACCAGTCTTACCAAGGGGTAACGTATTACCCAGTTACAGGGTGTGGAGGTCAGATTTAGCAGTCACTCCATGTAAAATATCGGTATTCAGCTGCATCTGGTTAGACTGGAAGCCGACCCCAACATAGTAGGGAAAAGGCTAGGCAGGTTGATATACTTTTCTGGTGGTGGCGTTCTGTAGTTTTCCTGTCATTCACCCCGCATGGGAAGGAAGCACGAGTTTATGTTTATGCATGTGTAAAAAGAAATGCAGTCTGAATTTCAAATATATAGGTACATTGTTTCATGAAGATAAACAGCGTTTATTGTATCAACAATAGTTTATTATTCAAATATCTTTATAATAACTAGCATTCTATCACGGCGCGTACTCATTCTCATTGTTATGTTCGTAAACTGTAAATAATCTATACAGGATGTGGTACAGAACATCAAACTGAACAACTTTCTCCATGGGACCAACATCTTAATACAGAAAAAACTATCAGCTGCCCCGTACCTTCTACTCGACCCAAATGTATGGGACGGCTGATATTTTTTGTCGATTACGATGTTGGTCTCATGGAGAAAGTTGTTCAGTTTGATGGTATGTACCACACTCTTTTGCCCACACCTCTCATGCAAAGGTGAGTTTATGTTCTTCTATATAAATAAAAGTATTCTGCGATGATACGGATGATACTCATTTTACAAGGGGAGAAAAGTTATTCTGGTACGACGTATGATGAAATAGTATCAATTCTAATTGTTGTATCCTTCATACAAACAATTGGCAAAGTAACTGTACATGTCGTTATGCAAACATTACCTACATATATATCTTTTATATCATCGGCATTCTTTAGATCACTTCCAAATAGTCTGACGTAGATTCTTTGTCATACATCCACATTTCGTCCCCTAACTCAAACATTGGCGTACTAAATTGTTAGGTCCAACATTTTGCCGAAATATCATCAAGATGAGCAGCAACGACATTGGGGCCAACTTTGGAGCCAGAGATGTGTAAATAGACGACATAATCGTGAGTTATTATAAGTACGATAGACATTTGCGTCAGCGCCACGCCTGTTCGTTTGGCCAATCACATCTTAATGGCGATAATAGCTTACGATAAATATAGTTTACATTTTTATACGTCTTAGGGCAGCAACAAATGCGGGGCAAAAAGTTGAATGTTCTGCTGCATAGTTTTACGTTTAACACTGTAGCAAACTCTATTTTCAAGACCCAAGATGCATTAAATTTAAATTTAACATTATGTCCATCTTCTAATAAGGGAAATGTTCTGTGTTGTAATTATTTGTTCAATCTGTGGTGCATGGAACCATCCCTTGTGATGATGCAAAAGTGTCAGCCAGGAGGCGATGTGTTGTGCCCGATAATTAAATAAAACTTAAACTATAATAGTATTTTATTAACAGGAAACTTGGACACCTTTTTCCCAACACTACTTATCCCCGGTTTCTGAAGAATTCTTAAACGAAACGCCGTTTAAGAATTCTCAATAGTTATTGATTCGATAAAATTATCTATTTAAGCGAATTCCTTCCTTATGCTCGGTTTTTGTTGTCCTTAGCTAGTAATTTACGCGACTTTTAAGCTATATTCTTCCATTACGAAGTACTCAGAAACAAAATGAGCCAATAATCATTATTGAATGGATAAATTCCGTTTAAAAACCGCATAATTTCACCAAATAATATATATGGTGAAACCTTATAGGAAATTAAAAAGCAAACTCATTTTAAAACCCAGAAAACCAATGCCGAACCAATACAATACTAAAACCACGAATAATCTAAAGTAACCTTTTATCTCTGTATAAAGCCACCTACACACCTGCGGTACGAAGTGTCGGCATTCGGCGTTTGGCACTCCGCCAGAATGACACGGGCCGAAGGAATGCGGCGTATCGCCATCGCTCACAAATCTTGAAATGTTAATGGTCCTGTTGAAGTGAAGCTCGTATTTTGCGGTACACAGGTGAAAATTTAACGTGATTTGTTATGGACAGCGGTTGAGGGTTTTCAGTGCGGTCTAAGGCTAAGAATAGGTAAGTCTTCTTAAGGGTCTGTTGATGAAGGTATTGTGTCCAAAGTGGTGGTTTTCTGAAGAGCAATCCTCTTGAAAGTTTTCAGTATTAATTTCTGTACAAATTAGTTATTTTAGATGTTGTAAATTGAATTAATTATTTAATTTAATTTAATAATTTCTTTATTTACATTTCAAAGTCACAAACATCTGTGTAGTCCTGGCTCTTGAACCTACTAAATGTTCTTGTGTCACAAAAGCCAGACTATAAAGACAACATAATTTTTATTTTATTAGGTTACAAAATACGTAAAGCTCTTTTACAAAAAACAAAGACGTGTGGTCCCGTCCTTTGTACTTTCTGTACCTTTTGGGCAAGCAATTGATTAAATTCTAAGCGAATTCGATTGCAGTGACTATTAGACCAAAATAATATATAATGTAGTATATTTTCTCAGCCACTAGTAAAGATTTATATCGTTAAAATAAACAGTATGTTATAATATAAAGCGTCAGTGTTATTGACCTTACAGTTTATTTTCAGAGGAATTCTCACCCGGCTCACAATCACAACGCATTTCGAATTTATATGTTTCGATTTAAATTTCTAGGGTTTATATTAGTTTATTTCATTAGAATGCTGTTTTAAAGATTTCTTTTTGCTGCTAAACCCGTGTCATATTGAATAGGTAAAGCCAACTGATGTGCAAATGAAATTATTCACTCTCTCCTTACACCGTTTTCTTTTGTAACAAAATAAAAATACAATAAAATTAAGAAGTTTGAAGTTGTGTTATCGCTACAGCCTCAGGCTACAGCGATCGCATCTAGACAAATCTTTGTGCATTGACTTGCTACGAGCATGCTACGTCACGCGTAGCAAGCGTAGCACGAAAAAGTTTTGCTACGAAAAATTTGTATCGCTTTAAAAGTTTCGATTTATAAATCATACTCCTATAACTCGATAATGTCATTAAATTAATAGTAAGTATAATCAAACAATCCCGCAAATAGTACAAGCTAAATATTTATAACTTAGCCAAAGAAAAGTATTTTAAACAAGAAAATAGTGCGTCATACGTTATGACGTCACGAGAAATGTTTTCGCGGATAGCACTGACGCTATCGGGCGTCACAGTGTGAAGGCGTCTTTAGGTCTCTCCACACTGGTATTTTGTGAGTCTACGTTTTGTGAACGTAGGTGCCGTGTGACACAGCTTGAGCGCCGACTTCACGTACGTGCAAGATACACGTTCGTTGCAAGGAGGCTAAAGGCTAGCATATACATTAACCCCTCAAGTGTCGAATGCACCCCATGTGTGCATAAGAAAAACCCCTTTTTTTGTTCGGTACATAAGCTTATATCACATATATATAAATGTAAAAAAACATCATCCGATGGAAAACCAATCAAATCATTAGTTGTGAACTTATGGAGTTCGCAGCTAACCTCCCCTCCCCCCCGCGTGTCAAATGCACCCCAAGTGTGCAAAAGGACAAAACTTTACATAATAGGTATATAAGCTTAGAACACGTATATATGTATAAACGTAAAAAACATCATCCGATGGAAAACATGTCATTATCAGTAGTTGCGAACCTATGGGGTTCGCAACTAACCCCCAACCCTCCCCACTCGCTGGGGTTTTGGGTCTAAAATCAGCCAAACTCAGACACTTGAGGGGTTAACTACTCAACGGCACAACCGATTTTGATACCTATGTCGTTAAATTCGTCTTAATTGCGCGAGTGTCACTGGATAGATATATTAAAATAATAAAAAAATCTAAATGGCGGAAATTTGGCGCCAAAATTCTGTATTCCGTTTTTTCCGAGTTTTTTAAACTTAATTCGTGTTCTTGTTTCTTTTAAAATTTTTGTTCCTTTGATTTGTGCTGTGCAGCATGATGGATATGCTTCCAACAGTGACTGGTTCTCATCACTTAACAGTTACTTTTGAGCGATTACATGTTTATTATTACGCATAAACAAAATGAGTGTGAATTACTTTTATTCGAGGTTAAAGCAGCGTCAGTCGTGAACATGTAATAAATATTTTTTAACGTCAATATGCTGGCGCGCAGGTTTGCAAGGTGCACAAGAAATGTTAAAATTACTCTGTTTAAGGCGTACTGCCAGACATTGTACACATGCAGCCTGTGGGTCCGCTATACGCAGAAGGCTTTCAATGCCCTACGGGTCCTCTACAATAATGGGTTTAGGATGCTGATGGGGTTGCCGCGATACTGTAGTGCATCGGGGATGTTTGCGGAGGCCAACACCGACTGCTTTAGAGCAATAGTGCGCAAGAGAGTGGCCTCCTTGATGCGTCGTGTGCGGGGCAGCTCCAATGGGCTCCTAAACACCATAACAGAAAGGGTTGAGTGTCCTATTGTGGGACACTGGAATAAGGTACACAGTTCTGGTGGTGTCCTTTTTAATGTAAGATGATTGTTAATTAAATTATTAAAAATTGAATCAAGTAGGTTTAAGTTACTAATATAGTTTTAAGCTTTACTAACTATTTATATGGAATCGATTGCAATATTCTGAAATAAAATTATAAATAAATAAATTATTACAGATAATTTATGATTTTATTTACTTAATTGTTTTTTATCTTATCCCTGATGACGACTGAATATGAAATATGCATACTATTGAAAAGGTATCATGGTAATATAAACAAATAATTATTATTACCTATTGTTATTTTATTCATGTTTTTTAAGGTTAAGCAACGCTTGCCGCGGTAGGTTCGTGGATGGGTGATCATCCAGTATATATCGAGTCCTCCATGCCTCGGAAAGAACGTTAACCCGTTGATCCCGCCTGTCATTCGTAGATCTTTGACAGTCGTTACGGGTAGTTAGAAGCTCGAAAAGTTTGACAACTAGTCATACCATGGGGTATCAGGTTACCCATTAACTGGGTTTTGGAAGTATTCACCTGCATCCGAATAGACTGGAAGCCGACCCAACATAGTTGGGAAAAGGCTAGGCAGATTGATTGATGTTATTCATGTTTTAGCACATATTAAACAAAAATCAACGGTAATGAATTAATGATACCTGGTGAATCAGACAAACCTTCTTGAAACAATATTCTCGGCCTTTTCATACGAGTAACATGAATATATTTTTCGTGTCCCTATTTATGTCGACGACAAAATTATGTAGTCATCTTCCCGAGTCAAATCTCGGTTGCCATTTCTGCAGAATTTATTGCGTTCGCCATAATTATAACCTTAAAACTGTCCTTGGACCAAATGTTACATTTTAATGTCGAGTTCACTCGTACAAAACAGATTTTATTTAACATACAATGTTTTAAATAAAACGAGTTTTGTCACGATTCCAGAATAAGATTTAAATGTTCTTTGTCTTGCAAATATCAGCCATTTTTACGTCAACAGATTTTTTAAATGTGTGTATTTGAATTTTTGTGTTCGTTTCGACCGCGCGGCCATGGCGTTAAAAAAAAAAAAAAACTATACCAACATTTTGTAACAATTTGTAAAAGTTGACTCCCAAAACCTCAAATTTGTCAAAGCTATGGTTAAAAAGTTAGAAGGGTTTGAACGTGGCCGCGCCATCGAAACGCGGAGAACCGCGCGGCCACGGAGATCTCAGAAACTAAGCGTTGCACAGACCTGAAATTTTGGTAAATAACAGATTCAATTTGTAAACAATTTGTAAAAATATAGAAAAAAATCCTAGGTTAATATTTTAGGAGCTGTGAGACTAAAACCCCGTGGCCGCGCCATCGAAACGGTGACAAAAACGTGATAGCCGATATCTCGCTGAAAAAGCATCGCAGACGTCTAGAGTTTTTTGTAAAACCCAGATTTGAATTTGTCAAAACTTATAAAAATGCAACAAAAAATACTAGGTTAATATTTTAGGAGCTGTGAGACTAAAACCCCGTGGCCGCGCCATCGAAACGGTGACAAAAACGTTATCACCGATATCTCGCTGAAAAAGCATTGCAGAGGTCTGAAGTTTTTTGTAAAACCTAGATTTGAATTTGTCAAAACTTGTAAAAATACAACAAAAAACCCTAGGTTTATATTTCAGGACCCGCGCCATAGAAACGGTGAAAAACACGTTATCGCCGATATCTCACTGAAAAAGCATCGCAGAGGTCTGAAATTATTTGTAAAACCTAGATTTGAATTTGTCAAAATTTGTAAAAATATAACAAAAAATCCTAGGTTTATATTTCAGGAGCCGCGCCATTGAAACGGTAAAAAACACGTTATCGCCGATATCTCACTAAATAAGCATCGCAAAGGTCTGAAGTTTTTTGTAAAACCTAGATTTGAATTTGTCAAAATTTGTAAAAATACAACCAAAAATCCTAAGTTTATATTTCAGGAGCTGTAAGACTAGAACCCCATGGCCGCGCCATTCAAACGGTGAAAAATATGTTATCGCCGATATCTCGCTGAAAAAGCATCGCAGAGGTCGGAAGTTTTATGTAAAACCTAGATTTGAATTTGTCAAAACTTGTAAAAATACAACAAAAAATCCTAGGTTTATATTTCAGGAGCTGTAAGACTAAAACCCCGTGGCCGCGCCATCGAAACGGTGACAAAAACTTAATACCCGATATCTCGCTGAAAAAGCATCGCAGACGTCTAGAGTTTTTTGTAAAACCCAGATTTGAATTTGTCAAAACTTACAAAAATGCAACAAAAAATCCTAGGTTTATATTTCAGGAGCTGTAAGACTAAAACCCCGTGGCCGCGCCATCGAAACGGTGACAAAAACGTGATAGCCGATACCTCGCCGAAAAAGCATCGCAGACGTCTAGAGTTTTTTGTAAAACCCAGATTTGAATTTGTCAAAACTTGTAAAAATACAACAAAAAATCCTAGGTTTATATTTCAGGAGCTGTAAGACTAAAACCCCGTGGCCGCGCCATCGAAACGGTGACAAAAACGTAATACCCGATATCTCGCTGAAAAAGCATCGCAGACGTCTAGAGTTTTTTGTAAAACCCAGATTTGAATTTGTCAAAACTTACAAAAATGCAACAAAAAATCCTAGGTTTATATTTCAGGAGCTGTAAGACTAAAACCCCGTGGCCGCGCCATCGAAACGGTGACAAAAACGAAATACCCGATATCTCGCTGAAAAAGCATCGCAGACGTCTAGAGTTTTTTGTAAAACCCAGATTAGAATTTGTCAAAACTTACAAAAATGCAACAAAAAATCCTAGGTTTATATTTCAAGAGCTGTAAGACTAGAACCTCATGGCCGCGCCATCACAACGGTGAGAAATACGTTATCACCGATATCTCGCTGAAAAAGCATCGCAGAGGTCTGAAGTTTTTTGTAAAACCTAGATTTGAATTTGTCAAAACTTGTAAAAATACAACAAAAAATCCTAGGTTTATATTTCAGGAGCTGTAAGACTAGAACGTCATGGCCGCGCCATCGAAACGGTGAAAAATACGTTATCACCGATATCTCGCTGAAAAAGCATCGCAGAGGTCTGAAGTTTTTTGTAAAACCTAGGTTTGAATTTGTCAAAACTTGTAAAAATACAACAAAATATCCTAGGTTTATATTTCAGGAGTGGCGCCATTGAAACGGTAAAAAACACGTTATCGCCGATATCTCACTGAAAAAGCGAGATATCGGCGGTAACGGGTTTTTCACAGTTTCAATGGCGCGGCTCCTGAAATATAAACCTAGGATATTTTGTTGTATTTTTACAAGTTTTGACAAATTCAAACCTAGGTTTTACAAAAAACTTCAGACCTCTGCGATGCTTTTTCAGCGAGATATCGGTGATAACGTATTTTTCACCGTTTCGATGGCGCGGCCATGACGTTCTAGTCTTACAGCTCCTGAAATATAAACCTAGGATTTTTTGTTGTATTTTTACAAGTTTTGACAAATTCAAATCTAGGTTTTACAAAAAACTTCAGACCTCTGCGATGCTTTTTCAGCGAGATATCGGTGATAACGTATTTCTCACCGTTGTGATGGCGCGGCCATGAGGTTCTAGTCTTACAGCTCTTGAAATATAAACCTAGGATTTTTTGTTGCATTTTTGTAAGTTTTGACAAATTCTAATCTGGGTTTTACAAAAAACTCTAGACGTCTGCGATGCTTTTTCAGCGAGATATCGGGTATTACGTTTTTGTCACCGTTTCGATGGCGCGGCCACGGGGTTTTAGTCTTACAGCTCCTGAAATATAAAACTAGGATTTTTTGTTGTATTTTTACAAGTTTTGACAAATTCAAATCTAGGTTTTACAAAAAACTTCAGACCTCTGCGATGCTTTTTCAGCGAGATATCGGCGATAACATATTTTTCACCGTTTGAATGGCGCGGCCATGGGGTTCTAGTCTTACAGCTCCTGAAATATAAACCTAGGATTTTTGGTTGTATTTTTACAAATTTTGACAAATTCAAATCTAAGTTTTACAAAAAACTTCAGACCTCTGCGATGCATTTTCAGTGAGATATCGGCGATAACGTGTTTTTTACCGTTTCAATGGCGCGGCTCCTGAAATATAAACCTAGGATTTTTTGTTATATTTTTACAAATTTTGACAAATTCAAATCTAGGTTTTACAAATAATTTCAGACCTCTGCGATGCTTTTTCAGTGAGATATCGGCGATAACGTGTTTTTCACCGTTTCTATGGCGCGGGTCCTGAAATATAAAACTAGGGTTTTTTGGTGTATTTTTACAAGTTTTGACAAATTCAAATCTAGGTTTTACAAAAAACTTCAGACCTCTGCAATGCTTTTTCAGCGAGATATCGGTGATAACGTTTTTGTCACCGTTTCGATGGCGCGGCCACGGGGTTTTAGTCTCACAGCTCCTAAAATATTAACCTAGTATTTTTTGTTGCATTTTTATAAGTTTTGACAAATTCAAATCTGGGTTTTACAAAAAACTCTAGACGTCTGCGATGCTTTTTCAGCGAGATATCGGCTATCACGTTTTTGTCACCGTTTCGATGGCGCGGCCACGGGGTTTTAGTCTCACAGCTCCTAAAATATTAACCTAGGATTTTTTTCTATATTTTTACAAATTGTTTACAAATTGAATCTGTTATTTACCAAAATTTCAGGTCTGTGCAACGCTTAGTTTCTGAGATCTCCGTGGCCGCGCGGTTCTCCGCGTTTCGATGGCGCGGCCACGTTCAAACCCTTCTAACTTTTTAACCATAGCTTTGACAAATTTGAGGTTTTGGGAGTCAACTTTTACAAATTGTTACAAAATGTTGGTATAGTTTTTTTTTTTTTTTAACGCCATGGCCGCGCGGTCGAAACGAACACGAATTTTTGCGAGCAAAATGTTAATAAATAACAGTTGTTAGTCGTTTAAAAAATTAAAACATATTGTGGGCCCTTGAGTTTCTGCAGACAGAATATACGCCTCGCTGTCGGTAAATCGAATTACATCTTTAAAGAAAAAGTAATAGATAGATAGTCCAAATCGCAAGGGTCAAAAATCATCAGGTTAAGCTTCGCTTGCCCGGGTTGGACCATCTTTACATACCGAGACTCATCCGTGCCTCGGAAAGCACGGAAAGTACACTAAGCCGTTGGTACCGGCTATCATGCGTGGATTTTGACAGTCGTTCCGGGTCGTCAGAAGCCCGAAAGTCTGACAACCAGTCCTACCAAGTGGTATTACTCAGCTAATGTGTGTTGTAGAGGTCAGATAGGAAGTCGCTCCATGTAAAATACTGGTACTCAGCTGCATCCGGTTCGACTGGAAGCTGACCCCAACATAGTTGGAAAAAGGCTAGGCAGGTTGATTTGATTTAGATAGTAAAAATATTTTGTGATTCGGAACACACACGTCTACAGAATATTATTAAAACTTGTGCAGAAGTAAATGAACAGACTAGGTATTTAACAATTTATTATCTGCGCTCCGCAGTTTCACCTCCATAGACCGGGATAAAAAGTAGCCTATGTGTTAATCCAGGGAATAAGCTATCTCCATACCAAATTTCATCCAAAGCAGTCCAGCCGTTTGAGCGTGAAGAAGTAACAAACATACAGACACACACACACTCACAAAGTTTCGCCTTTGTAATATTAGTGTGATTTCACCCTATGATATGGTACATAATTAGGTAACTATTTATTTAATTTGTAACGTCTGTTCAATCTGCTTTCTAGATGCAGAAAGAGACATTTAACACCGGAAAAAACATAAGTAGATGTAAGTACCTACTGTGATTTTCAACGCCACCCAATTAAAAACCAGCAACCATTTTCTCACACACCTTTCCTGGTTCCTGCTAATTTTAGCAAGATCTTTTTCACCATCTCACTACTCTCCTATCACTACCTCAGAACCATAAGGTCACAAGAGCCCCGTGTGTTGTCGCTTAGTGTAAATATAAACAGTTTATTGGGCGGCATACCTCTGTGGAGCCGGATGCCGCCGACCCACTTACTGATGTCCCACTCTGGCATGCGGATGCCTTGCATACCAAGGCTGGCTGGATGTTTAGATGCGACGCTGGAAGACTGATTTTTATCTTGGTTTACTTGTGGTTTACTTTTGGAGTTATTTTGGGTTTTTTTACGTGGAGGATGGGCTAGTTTAGACTGATCTGTATGATTTAAGACACCTTGGATAGAGAATGTCTCTCTCAAAATGGTCAAGAATAAAAACAAGGAAATATTACAGGTTTCAGCAGAGATTTCAGTCAATAAACGAATGATGAGGTTTTGTAGCTATCTATCTATCTTTATACATTGCCGTGCATTTGTCTTGCAAAAACTCGAAAATGGCTCGATCGATTTGAATATTTTTCTTTTGTTTTGTTCGCATTATTACTGGGGTGGTTTAGGAAAAAAAAGAAAATTATGAAAAACCCAAAGGAATATTAGAAAAAAATTAAATTGAAATTTTGACAGGACAACGGCTGGCGAGTCAGCTAGTTTATTTATAAATATTGTTGTAGTAATTCTCAGTTGGAAGGCCTCCCACAAGGTGGACCGGTGACCGATGATTGTGAAGGCCACAGGAATCCGCTGGATGCGGGAAGCACAGAGCCTATGTCCATCAGTGGACGTCTTTCGGCTGAAATGATGATGATGATCTCAGTTATTTATGAACATTAAAGATCACATAAGAATTGGATGTTGACTTATAAGGGCGAGCGCGCATTGCGGTGCGTTTTTGTCTTTGAAGTGCGCGCACTGCGGTCATGCGTTTTGTTACCGTAGGCCCCGCCCAGTGCGGCAGAAAAACCGGAAACGCACCGCAGTGCGCGCTATAGCTCTAAAAGTGTCTTTCAAAAGATCTACTTACAGAAATAAACACTTTATTTCATTACATAGCGTTTGAAATTGAAAAAAAAATCAGTGCCTCTAGCCTATTGTAGGAAGGTTCAATCTGCCTAGCCTTTTCCCAAATATGTTTGGGTCGGCTTCCAGTCTAACCGGATGCAGCTGAATACCAGTATTTTACATGGAGCGACTGCCTATCTGACCCCCCACAACCCGTAATACAAGTAACTGGGTAATACGATACCCCTTGACTGGTTGACTTATTAAGACTGGTTGTCAGACTTTCGGGCTTCTGACGACCCGTAACGACTGTCAAAGATCCACAAATGACAGCCGGGACCAACGGCTTAACGTGCTTTCCGAGGCACGTAGGAGTCTCGGTATGTAAAGATGGTCACCCATCTTGAACTGAGCAACCCCGGCAAGCGTAACTTAACCTGATAGATCGACCCGTGCGGCTGTTATTACTTAGCCACGAGCTCCTCCTATAGTAGGAAGGTTAACTTTGTTTTATTTTGAGTAATAAACAAAGCGTTTTTCTACTGTTTATTAATTGTACTGCTATTTTTGTAAGCCAACTAAGATATTGACGTAGCCAACACAACAATACATAACTTTCCTAATTTTATTTCATTCATGAAGCAAACGTTTACATTTGAACTCCCATTTGTTTATTTTTCACTTCACATTCAAACAACTGAGTTTAATAAAACAGACTATTATTCTTGATTATAACATTTTGTAGTTTATTAAAAACTTACGTCATTATTCTTCCAAGAATAGCTATTTATTTGTACCTGCACTACTATAGGTACCATCATTTATGTCATCGTAATAATGTGAAATTTAGTAAAGATATTTGATACAGTTGTTATTCTATCATGAGTAAAGGGCTCAACAGATTTGGATGCACACGATAAATGATAAATGATTTATTTTCTGTAAGTAGGTTTGTACAAACACTTTTACACGTCAAACATATTTTTTTTAAAAACTAGATGAGTTCGACGTCGCGGATAGTCTACCTTATGTTTTGGATTAACATATAGGATATTTGGATATCTCTACTTATGTACCATAACTGCGGAATGATTCACAATCTGATAGATTTTGAAGGAAATCGGTGATCCAATTCATCATATTATGTTTAAAAATTCGGCTGTTCAACAACGTAAATAATGCAGTCGACCAATTTATATTTGCAGTTGGGAGAACATGTTTTTCAACTAAAATGTTAAGTTTAAATTCATCCCAACTACGGAACCCTTCATTGTGCGTGGTCCGACACGCACAGGCCGGTGCGGTGCGGCCGGTGCGGATTGATACATTCCTCGCCACATTCTTCTCTAAATTCTTTCAAAGGCCCTGACTGTGTTTATTTAGACTTGCATACCTGGCATACCAGAGAATTTCAGAGACGCATTTAGAAGCCGATGAGTTGCCCAGGTTATATCCGCTTTAACGTCCAAGGAATTCGCGCGTGCGACTACTTCGTCGTAGATTTGAGAATGTAGACATAATAGGTTTGGTCTACTAAAATCAACAGATTTTTTAGTATTCTCAGATAAGTATGGGGTATGTATATGGCCTTGGCTTTTTACCAAAATGGTTCTGAGAATATTTATGGATTCATTTAAAAGTTACGTTTTCGTTACAATAAAGCAATTAATTTTTTTGTTATCTTCAATTTAAAGTATCAAATAGGTAAGTACAGGACACACAATATCCTACATCTCTTCTCATACCTAGCCTCTATAGTTGTCAGCAGCTTTGATGATCTTAAACTTGGTTATATGGTGCACTATGATCAAGAGATTCTTAAGCACTCTCGTTGCGCCTGAAAAACATCTTTAGATCTTCAGCTAGACGTTCTCAAGTATTTAAACTATTCACCACGATTATTATGCCCTTGGAAAGTGTAGTAAAAATACTTTTATCTGCGTCTGTCGATTGTAAAGTCACAGAAGGTCGATCTAAACGACTGCTGGGATGGATTTATGACCGCCCCGGAACTATTCGGTGGATTGGACGGTTTTCGTGTTAATATTTGTTTTTCAGATTAAATCCATGATATTTTGATCATAGGGGATTGTCGGTTGTGCGAAATTATACATTTATTTATTGATTCTTCAGAAAGCTTACAGTCTAATGTATTTTAAATAGGTAAATAATGTACAATTGACGCCAACAACTGCCATTTACAAGCTTGTTAAAAGTTTTCCTGATTGGAAAATGAGAGTAATAAATACAAAGAACTGGCGTAGGCCTTTGGTGTGGGATGGAACGTGTGTTGACAGCCTTGCGCCATCCCATTTTCCTAGCACTGTGGGCTGTGCTAGGGCGGCTGCTGCGAGTGCGGAAAACCTCAAACGGCAAAAATACTCCAATCTTACTCGTATTGGGACTTATATTATGTTCGAGCCGTTTGGGGTTGAAACATTAGGGCCATGGGGTCCGAGTATCGTCTTAGTTTTTCGTGACATCGACAAGCGGTTGGTCGACTCTACACGTGACCAAAGGGCTGGTCTATTTTTTGACCAAAGAATTAGCCATATTTTTTTTTAAGACTGTAAGAACTGGATAATAGCAGCATTAAGACTATTAGTTGAGTTTACTGATGTGTTATATTACCTATTCGTATTATATTATTACGATCTATATGATTTAAATCAGATATTGTCTGTTACAAAAACCTTTTTTGTTTTCTCTTGCCGCGTGTTAGACATTTGGTTACCATCCAAGCACTTAGCACATAATTCAATAATAACCGTATAGGCCTGAGGAAGGTCAATGTGCCGTATTGAATGTACAATGTAAACCGATGACTAACGTAGGTATATATACAAGTACCTACACGTCTAAAAAAGCAATGTTTAGTAAATACCGGTGACGGTATATGTATGACGGTATTTTTAATGTTCCATGGTAGTTTTCCGTTCTTCCTCTGGCGAGTGAGGAATGCTACAATTTTCGCTAAAAGGTAATTAAAGATGTTTTCATGGTGGCTATAAAAGAACTGTTGATCTTTGTGTTTAAACATTTCTTATTTTATTATGTTATTGTATTTCAGTGTAGTGTTTTTCCAGTAGAATAAAAAGAAGCCCTTGGGAGTAAGTTATTTGAAGAACGGGTTGTTCACGGCTTTGAATACTTTTGTGATGTTGATTGATGTTCATTCAATCTAATCTAATAGCTGCGGGAAAATATAGTGCTGTTATCTATACAATATTAGTTTTTGTTTACACTAAACCTCTTACAATGACCCCTGTCATTGTACTCATCATTTTGAATAAGTTTTACTATGGGACCAAACCTGAAATCGCGAAAAAAAAATTGAGTTGAGTGAGTTTGATGTAGATAAATGTACTGAACAGCTGTTTTTTTTCGCGATTTCAGGTTTGGTTAGCTTTAAGGAGTGCTTTAGACCATCGAACTGAATAACTCTTACTATGAGACCAACTATGAAATCATGAAAAAAAATATATATCCTAAGGGGCCTTCCTCAAGAATTGGACTCTCAAATGCAAAAAGAATTATTCAAATCCAGTCCAATTCAACGAACGAAAACGGTCGTTTTTTTGTTGGCAAACTACCAGTCGATAGTTCCAGAGATTTATCTTCTTCTTCTTCTTCTTCTTATAAATAAAAAGAGAAGTCCTGACTGACTGATTGACTGACTCATCAACGCCAAGCCCAAACCCTTAAAATAAGATAAGATAAGATAAATGTTTAGTTCTCACCACAATATTATTGAAAATACACAATACACCATGAATACATCATTTGAATATTGTGGGAGACTGGTGCCGGAGCTAAGCTCTAGGCCTGTATTTCAGGACACCAGGTCTCCGCCCTTTTACAAAATAAAACTTTTTATGTATGTACTTGTACACTGACAAAAATTTAAAAGATAAAAAAAAGATAAATCAAGATTTTATAAATATTGGTGGCTCGAATGAAAATTTCAAACTTTACATATACTTAAACTAAACTTTTTTTTTTTTTTTTATTAGGTTACTTGTGTGTGGAAGAGTGTGAGGGTGTGTGTAACCCCCCCCCCCCTTGGACATAGAATGCTGCAGTTTTGCACAGAGGGTCCCTTTATAATGTAGACAAGGAATAAGGATGGAATTCCTGGTAGTACGTTCCCGTGGGATATTTTCCGACATCCACGCGGGCAAAGCCGCTGGCAAAAGCTAGTACTATGTATTATTTATTTTTTCCAGAGATTGGCGCGTTCAAACTTTATGGAGTGACGATCGGCTCAGGGTGGAGCTTGTTGTTAGTGGATGGATGAGGTTTGCCAGAATCGAGTTCAGTGTCGTGTAATTGGACAGGCCTATGTCTAGCATTGGACTGATGATGATGACAGCTCATCATTACCCTTATCCAAATTTATTTGGAGTCGGCGCAACATGTATTTTTCTTCCATACTTCTCTATTCTCTACTAATTGGCCTTCTTCTACATATTTATTCTGATTACTTGAATGTTTTAGCTGTAAGTTTTCTTAAAATTAATAAAATGGAATAAAATAAAATTAAATTAGTCGTCATCTCGGTAGTCGCTCCCTTTCTAACCACATCATCTTTCACACAGTCCATCCACCGTTTCTTTGGTCTTCCCCTACTTGTATAGCCATCCACATTAATACTAAAAACTTTCCTGACGACATTTTCATAATTCCTGCGCATTATATGCCCATATTTCCGCACAAGTGATGGTGACAGCTATAAAATTGAATTAAAATCATCGCCAGTATAAGATCCAGCTACATTTCATCTGTGGCTCCGCAAAAACGCAGATACAAATAAACAGCGCGTCTACTATGACAAACATGCGTTTGTAAACACACCGTTGTTCGGAATGCGTCTGTCTCGATTTAGCTTCTCAGTTTTGTTTGGTTGGCGCCATTCGTAAACTCACGTTTGGGAGATTCGTCTCACACAGTCATGATTTGTTAATTGTGGTGTGAAGATGCTGCGCTATACGGTGATGTGGATGCGATGTTTGAAGCGAAGCGGACAGGTGAATTAAAAAGTCGGACAGATATACAACGTGTCCTTTTGCATCCTCGTCAAAAAGGGTGTTGTATAGACCATCAAACCGAACAACTTTTTCCATGGCACCAACATCGTAATCGCGAAAAAATTATCAGCCGTCCCATACATTTGCGTTGACTACGTATTGAAGTTTTCTATGGGACAGTTGAAAATTTTTTCGCCCTGAAATTTGAAGAGGATGCAAAACGCCACGTTGTATATTATGCTACTTACAAAAGGAACGAATTAACGAGTCGAATGCCGTAATTACAGATCCTACAATTAAAAAGCCATTGTGTCTCGCGTGGATCCACGTAGGTAAGTATGTAACGTGGATACACGCGAGACACAATGGCGATGGGTTAAAGGAGATCATAAGGCTAATATCGCAATCTCATCTCGACTACAATAAATATCAACCTACAATCAATTGAAAACTGGTCAAAAATGCAGGTAAACTAGACGTATTCTTGACAGATTGAGACTAAAGGCGCTCATGGGAGCTCCCACTCACCACTGTTACATTAAAGGCGAACGGTCCCGGTGAATGTAATGTTACAAATTGTATCATTACAGGTTACGCACTGTAATGCTCAGTTCTCGCTCATTGGTGTAATGCTTGAACCTGAATTGTTACATTACAGGCGAATGGTCCCGGTGAATGTAATGTTACAAATTGTATCATTATAGGTTGCGCACTGTAATGCTCGGTTCTCCTCACTCACTGATGGAATACTCGCATCTGAACTGTTACATTACAAGCGCATATTGGTACCGGTGAATTTAATGTTGCAAATTGTATAATTACAGGTTACGCACTGTAATGCTCGGTTCTCCGCACTCACTGATGTAATGCTCATCAATAAGGGATGACCCTATGGATGTTTATAGATAAACCTTGATAGATGCTTATCTATACCAAAAATTAATTCATAAAAGATAGGCAAAGCACTTAAATTCGATGCTGGTTTCAGGACATCAAAACTGCATAATATTTTGGCAAACCTACGTATATTATTGAAGTATATTGTTGCAAAGAAAGCTATTTGCTACCAATTTTTGTACCTATCCTGACACACAATCCTAGCCTTAGCAAATAGCTTTCTTTGCAACAATATACTTCAATAATATACGTAGGTTTGCCATAATATTATGCAGTTTTGATTTCCTGAAACCAGCATCGAATTTAAGTGCTTTGCCTATCTTTTATGAATTTAAGATATAGATAAGCATCTATCAAATAAAATAAACCCATTTTGACGATCTAAAAGAAACGAATTCTGGAAAGGAAGATTTAGTAGACGTGATGGTGGCGACATCGGATGCGCCGGCGCCATGAGCGCCGCGTTGTAAACAAAAATTTTTGTGAAATAAATCTTTTGATTTGATGTCGCTGTGGCGCCCGCGCCGTCGTCGATGACGCAATGCTTGTGGAATTGTCATCTGTTGGTACTTGGTACAACGAATAGGTTTATAAGTTTATTAGATGCACCCCGCGGTTTCACCCGCGTAGACTGGGATAAAAAGTAGCTTATGTGTTAATCCAAACTATAAGCTATTTACATACCAAATTTCATACAAATCGGTCCAGCCGTTTGAGCGTGAAGAAGTAACAAACATACGAACATACACACACACAAAATTTCGCCTATATTAGTGTGATAAGCAACTATGTTGTGTTTTGTCATTGCATTTCGACTAGGGCGTGCAAACCCGGTTTTCCGGTTTTTTCCAAAAACCGGAAATCGGACAAAATTTAGCGATTTTTGAAAACCGGGGTTGAGGGACAAAACCGGAGTTACCTCCGGTTTTCCCGTTATTGAATTACATATTTACATTTTGATTTAAATCAACTTTTTTCGAACGCACTCAAGAAATATTCAATTTGAGTCATCAAATATCCGAACGCAACCTATACCCACTTACATTCCTCACTCCGCGACCTCAACCGAAAAATAGGCCAGCTCTCTGGTCACGTGAAGAGTCGACCAACCGCTTGGCGATGTCCCAAAATACTCGCTGAGCACTCGGACCCAAGGCCCGACCCCAAACGGCTTAAACATATAAGGCTGTTAAATTTGTGCCGTTTGAGGGTATGCACCTGCAGCACTCGCCCCAGCATAACCCGCCGTACTAGGAAGATGGGATGACGCGAGGGCGTCAACACAGGTTGCATTCCCCACCAAAGGCCTCTACCCAACTTCCAAGGCATTATTGTCATTTCGTCTGGCCTGTTCCCATCGTCGCGTGCCAAGCCATTGGGTTATCTAAAACAGCTGACACCCGAGCAAACAAGACCCCGACGAAAGATGTCATTAATGCTGGCGTGCCTTGGCAAATGACTATACCTGCACCAAGGAAAGGCCATGGTGTCCGAGGCGGTCAACTGCTTCACCGCACTGACAGTGATGTGGGGCCTTGCAAGAAGCGCCCAGGCGCAGTTTTGTAGCGAGCCGGAAGGTGGTGTCACCCAGCATAGTGCTTATGTTGGGTGACGGTAGCGCCTGCAGCCAGAGGGCCCGACTCCCACTCTCCCACAGCCAGCAGGTGGCACGCTCAGCAGTATTGGTGGGTTTTCGGGCTGAACTGTATCCGGTAAAGCCACTTTACAAACTATTAATGTGGTCTACTTGGTATTGGTAGGCATAAATGGTTGTTTAAAAATAGTTATATCATAAAATTTGTTTTATTTGTAGATTTTGTGAGTATCTAAGAATATTGTTTTCTTGTTAAATTTCTAAACCTATAAACAATTTAAAAGTGTTGCGAAAACCGGTGCTAACACCGGTTTCCGGTTTTGGGCCCTCAAAACCGGAATTCAAAACCGGTTTTGAAGTCCTTCCGGTTTTGCACGCCCTAATTTCGACGTCCATCGGTTCTTGTAGATTTTGGTATACCAACGAATTAAGAATGATTCTTAATTCGTTGTGGTATACTTAGTTTTAGCGTCATACCTTAACATCTTTCAGTATAAAGCTCAAATTAGCAAGAAACGGTGTCTGCTTTTATACATAACTGGCTTTTGCCCGCGGCTTCGTCCGTCGTCGAAATTCTCCCACGGTAACGTACTACCGGAATAAAAGTATCCTATGTCCTAATCCAGGTTATGTTCTAACCATGTGCCTTTCTTCCAAATCCGTTCAGCCGTTTTAGCGTGAAACCTTAACACACAAACAAACTCACTTTCTTTTTCTTTTAGCTATCAGGTATTCTATCCAGGTCAATTGCTATATCTATGGTGTTCTTTTAATTGTAAAGAGAAGTTATACTCTGTATAATATGGGCATTGAGATACACATATATGTATACATGCCCTAATAACCCACATAATTATTCATCATCCAAAAAAATTATAAGCTCCTTGGCGTCATTAAAAACTCCGTACAACTCCGCCGGCGCCACGACGTAAACAAAATGTGTTTGTAAGATAAATCTTTTGATTTGTAAACTGCGTTGCGCATGCGACGGAGTGTTTGATTCTGCTGGTAATAAATTGTAATCCGCCGGTAATTGCCGTGAGTCCTCGTAATTGCTGGAATTTGGCCGAGATACAGGACTTATTTGGACCACACGTGAAGTATTTGTCTGTTTTTCCCGGCGTAAATAGATTTGTCGTCTGTCCTCGTTTAAGACGCAAAAAGTGAAGGAGTAAGAAACGCGCAGTAGGTATAGCAGATTTCCAGCTTGTTGAATCATTTTAAATTATCTTACTGGTCATTGAGAGTAGTGGTCATTGAGGAGCTCGTGGCTAATTAAAAACAGCCGTACGGATCGATCCATGAGGTTAATCATTAGGGACCATCTATATATACCGAAACTCCTCCGTGCCTCGGAAAGCACGTTAAGCCGTTGGTCCCAGCTGCCTTTCGTGGATCTTTGACAGTCGTTACAGGTCGTCAGAAGCCCGAAAGTCTGCCAACCAGTCTTACCAAGTATTACGCAGTAATTGGGTTGTGGAGGTCAGATAGGCAGTCGCTCCATATGAAATACTGGTATTCAGCTGCATCCAGATAAACTGGAATCCTACCCTAACATAGTTGGGGAAAAGGCTAGGCAGATTGATTGGTCATTGAGAGCAGTGGTGGCCCAGTGGTAACGACCGCGACTTACTAGTTGTATAGGTCGTAGGTTCGAACCCAGACAGGCGCTTTATTTTGTGTAAATTATTGCATCACCACTGCTCTCAAAACGGTGAAGGAAAACATCGTGAGGATGTCTTAGATCCAAAAATTCGAAGACATTGACATCTGCCAACCCGCACTGGGCCCGCGTGGTGGATTACGGCCCACTCCCTCTTATCGAGAGGAGGCCTGTGTCCCAGCAGTGGGAACATTATAGGCTGATTATACTGGTCATTCTTTATTGGTAATGTAGTTTAGTGAGTCCAAAATAATGATAAAAGATTTTTATCTTGTACCATCCAGTTTTGTATGGTCAGCTATTTAAGAAAGGTTTATTAGGTGGTAAAAAAAAAGGTAAACAATCTTGATGTGACTTTTTACACAAACACATACTAAACAAATAAACTACTGCTAAAACTAATGGTTCAATTGATTTAGTAATCATTATTGTTGTATTTACATTGGTTTTTAGTTGCATTTTATTTTTGAACTGAGGTTTTAAAATAAAAAAACCGGTCAAGTGCGAGTCGGACTCGCGCACGAAGGGTTCCGTACCATATTATATGTTTAACAATCGCAAAGATAACTTTTTACTTATTTTATAATGATACTGTGAATTACAAGGTTATTTTTTGCAGTTGCAGAATCACCCATGTTTAAACAAAATATTGAATATATGAATCGCCGTTTTCAGTATTGTTGATTAAATACAGTATTCATGGTACCTACATGGTATAAAGAAGTTTCAAATTCCTAATTTGTTGAATTGTTGCGCTAGAGCTCGTACAAAAATGGTCTAAAATTTACAACTTTTGCGGCCCCCTATTTCTTAATTTTAAAAGATTTTAAAAAATATGTTTGTACTCTACTCAATGAGTTCTAGACGATGACACCCCACATGCTAGATTAAAATTTTTTTTTTTTTTTCAAAATGAAAAGTTTATTGTATGGGGATCGACCCCTTATATTTTCAACTTTGCTTTATTTTTATTATTTGTTGTTATAGCCGTAATAGACAGCGGAGGCTTAGTAAGTTTGTACTGGACTGTACGTGGTTGTCTGATTTCATGGATTTTAATTTTCTTGCGCGGAACCCTAATTATTGTTCTAAAATAAAAATAGCCT
This sequence comes from Cosmia trapezina, assembly GCA_905163495.3. NCBI lineage: Eukaryota > Metazoa > Arthropoda > Insecta > Lepidoptera > Noctuidae > Cosmia > Cosmia trapezina. The sequence continues at coordinate 7,661,315 of LR991020.1, forward strand.
AAGTTACTCCTTAAAACATCAGCTATATGTCGTCAAAATCGGTGAAAATTCGTTTGGCAAGTTTCCTAACTTGACTCAAAGTACAATTTTTTTAATCGGACTGCGCCTTAAAATTCTTCTATACAAACTTTAACATCCCTAACCTCATTTGAGGCGTAGTTTTGAAAAACTAATAATGACAAACATTATTAATTACTTATGCAAGTATTTGTGCTATGTTTCAAGTTCATTAACCAAATTAACAAGATTTTTCATATAAACTGTATCTCTGTTTTCACGAACAAAGATACCTAAAGAATTTCAAAAATCGTCTGGTATGTTTCCATAACTTGACTCAAACATTATTTACACCAATTTTAGAGTTAATCAAGCCCCCAATAAAATCCTCCGCTATAAAATTAACTTTTCACCCCTTAGGGGTAGATTTTTGGAAAACCCTGATACACGTTAGTCTTAATTTTTGGTCTCAAGTATAAAAACTGAGTTTTGAGTTAATCGGACCGCGTGTTAAAGTTCTTCCATACAAACTTCGACACCCCCAATCCCTCCTTAGGGGGTAGTTTAGGAAAACTAAAAATGATAAACTTTATAATTTACTTATAGATGAATATTCGTGCTAAGTTTCAAGTCAAACTTCAAACTCAAGGGATAGGATTTTTCATACAAACTTTCATCCCCTATTTTACCCCCTTAGGGATGGAATTTCCAAAAATTCTTCCTTAGTGGATGTTTACACTATATAAGGTATCTATGTGCAAAATTTCAAGTCTCTAGGTCCATTGGTTTGGGCTGTACATTGATATATTAGTCAGTGACTCAGTCAGGACTTTGATTTTTTTATATATATAGATTTACCATGTTATTTTAAGACCACAGACTTCTTATAGGTTTTCCTGTAATCTACAGGTATAGAACTATTTTCTATATTTTTTTCAAAATTTTAGGCTCAGTAGTTTCGGAGATAAGGGGGGGGGGGGAATGGTCAATTTTCGTCAATTTTCTTAAATAACTTTAAAACAATATATTTTACAATTATAAAAAAAATATATTTGAAACCCTCATAGTAAGCCCTTTCATTTGATATGTCACACGGTACAGTTTACAAAACTTTTTTTTTTAATTTTCTTATTTTCCCCCTAAAAGTGACTCTCATATTCAAAATTCATATATTTACTTTAGCTGTACGTGTTTTGGTCAAAGAAATCCATATGTGTACCAAATTTTAACTTAATCGGTCCATTAGATTCGGAGCAAATTGGCTGTGACAGACGGACAGACAGACAGACAGACACACGAGTGATCCTATAAGGGTTCCGTTTTTTTCCTTTTGAGGTACGGAACCCTAAAAAGATAAAAGACACATCAAGATTGTTTACCTTTTTTTCACTATATAAACCTTCCTAGTATAGCCACCTACCGTTTGTGGTTATCTACAAACAGTGGATGTATCATAAGGTTGTATCAAGATCGATCACTATCTGGCGCCGCATGTCACCTGTACACGTGAGGACCTTATGTCTGCGTCAGCGAAAGATGTTAGCGTAGCCGAGTTCTGGGCCACACAGAAAATTTAAATTATATTTGACATCGACACGCTGAGAAGAAAGTAAAATGAATACTTAGTTAATGTTCCTAACCATTCGGCATTATTAACGAATGTATGTCCTTTGTATTTTAGTTGGGTTGAAAATGACGCATCTATCACTGACAAAAAATCTACCCTCGCTACTTCCACATAATGTGGGACAGTGTCCCGTAAATTTTGCAAACAAGAACATCGTCTACGCATAATATACACAAGTCCTTGACATGAAATGTTGAACATTGTACTACAAAGAGCACATAACAATGAACAATTAACTCAATATTTTACGATGATCAGTTAACTAGGTTTTGGCGACGTTTATAAACAAAGATTTTATAGATTTTACGATTAAAGGCTCTTACAGACAGAGGCGATATCGCGTCGCGACGCGATATTTTTCTACGGATATAATATCGAAATATCGCGTCGCGACCGCGATATCGCCTCTGTCTGTAAGAGCCTTAAATCGATTAGTGACGGATTCTGTATCGAGTTGGGTTGAAGTAGAAACAATAACAGAACCTTGTTCAGTGTGGGTTTTAATTTTATTATAGGGGCGTTTGAGTACTAATTTGACTTGCAAAAAAATATTGAAACCCTTGGAAATAAGGACTACCACAAAGGAACACCATCATAAGACGTAGAATAGACATGGACGACATGGTCCTTTCGATATACCGAATGGTCGCCAATAAAATCCTAAGATCTGGTCTCAGAAGTCATCAGAATAGAGTACTCAGTCTATTAAAAAAAACGTATCCCATTCAGCCAAGAGGTATCCATGATTTCTTTTCAAAATCCATTATCTCGATAATTTCAGATTCAGTACCCAGATAATGATGTGTCTCTAATAATAACATAATTGTGTCGTGTACGAGTTACGGGGTAATTTATTAAACCTCAGTTTGACCTAGAATGCGAAACTTTCTTATAGCTTCGCTTCTAATATTTATTGTAGTTAAAAACAAAAAAATTTCGTTTGACTGTTTGTTTCTGAATTTTTTGACAGACTTTGAAGTTGATTAAATGTTACATTTTTTGAATATTTCTTACATTCTTTTAAATATTTATTGTTGAAAAAACTAAATATTATTTTAACACTTAGGTACTACTAAAGACCTTCTCTTGTCATTTGTTTAATATTTTGACATTCCACTCGTGTGGAAAACGTTTGCTTCTTCATTGCATCAATGAAAAACAGTAGACCTACTCAAAATATCAAGGTCAAAAACCACAGCAAAAACATATGCAAGAACTGAATCTAGACCAAGATGAATAAAAGCAGTTATAAATATTATTTATTACTCACATACAAATGACCTAATTTCGTTCCGCATCTGTGACAAATCTCTAATAATACGAGCATGCATGCCAAATATACTAGAAGTATAAAGAAAATCTGCACAATGAATTAATGCCATTATAAATAATGTTATCTATAATGTCATTCTCTTTTTTATTTATTTTGATATCTTCATAAATTGTGTTCTTTGAGATTAAAAGACTTGTTTCTTGACAGGTCATCACACTTAGTGCTTCTTCATCATAAGCATCTGGTATTTGATTAATAGAGGAAACGCGTGCAGCTAGAGGGATGGCGCCTGCAGGTTTTTGTACAGTAATTTAAAAACATTTGAAGAGTGACTGATGTAAGTACATATTTAAAGTGTAGATATTTTTATGACAAACATCATCTACACTTTTTTAATTTTAGCTGCTTTACATTGGGTGCATGAAAATAGCGTCTACGACTGACGATGCTTCTATGACTGCCGTGCTGTGCGTGTATCCTGGCCAGTCGTCAACTTCACTACTATCTTGCTGACTGGCATGAGCTATCTTTCGTTGTATGTTTTTGTCCAACACCATTGTTATACAAGAGCTCTATCCACTAAAGGATTGACGTCGATAGTTACGTCAATTGATCGTGTTAAGGCTCTTACAGACAGAGGCGATATCGCGTCGCGACGCGATATTTTTCTTAGGATATAATATCGAAATATCGCGTCGCGACCGCGATATCGCCTCTGTCTGTAAGAGCCTTAAGTCGGTCGGTATTGACTACTTTAGAGCATTTATCGATTCAACAATATACAGCATATACATCAGAAAGGTGTGGAACTACCAGTTGGATTTGAAAAAATATTTTTGTATTTGATAGCCCAATTCTTGAGGAGGCTATTTAACATTACGCTACAACTCTTTGGAGCCGAGCAAAAAAGACAGAACTAACGCTAAGCGAAAACAAAGTAGTAGTGCGAGCTGGCGATGCGATGCGACGGGGTGTGTCGGGGGAACAAAAAATTTCACGCGGACGAAGTCACGGGCAGAAGCTAGTGCTAAATATAAGTGCATGTAAGTACCTACGTGATTAGGGGTTCAGAGGTTATTTTTAGGAGTTCATCATATAGAAACAAGATAAATACCATACAAAGACTCCTTAGAACCACTATTAGTCATCACAGAAATATGTAGGCACTCCTAATTTTCACTTCTGGCAACTTCACTTTGGCGTGTTGCCAGCCTGTTAGGGCCGATCAGGTGTTTAAGTGTTATTTGGCATTTGGCTTCGAACATCTGCGAGATAAAGACGTCCAAGTGGTAATGCGCTTAGATAAACTGTTGATTTTGAAATGGAGAAGACTTACTGCTTGCTGTTAAGGTGTGGTTAGGGCTTGTTGGATATCAGATGATTGATTGTGGGTAGGAAGAGCTTTTTTGTTTTATAGATGAATCTGTGGGATTTGAACTCCTTAACGGACCACAAAGCAGACACAAAAGTTAAATGATCACCAAATATATGTATGTTGTGCACTGGACTGGTAAAGGGTAGATAACATACATATTTAGCATTGTTTTATCAGCGTTAAACCTTAATTATATGCTTACCCCATATTCATAAAAAACTAAAACGCTCTATAAACCTATTTAGTCAAACTCAAATCAAAATTCGGAAGAAATTGTTTTGGAATCTCTAGTCATGATCTTTGAAAACGAGAGAGAAAATCTGAAAGAGTTCTCTTTGAGATTTTCTCTCTCTTAAAACAGGTAAACTTCCTTAGCTCTAATACCTACTTAACCTGTGTAAGACAAGAATAAAATATTTGTAAAGAAGACTAAAATTTCTTTAAAACTCCTCAATAATTTACCAAAGAATCTTCAAAAAATAAATTATAATAGATATTAGATGGTGTTCTCATTCTCACTTAATTTTTGGCTGTCTCCCTTGGACGCTAATAAAAACATAAGCGTTCGTTTATAATTAATGATAGGCAAAGAATTTTGATATTCGAAGTTAAAAAATTTAGATCTTGACGTGGCTTCAGGAATTCCCTGAATCTAGGACAGCACTGCTTATAAATTTAATAAGAACGTGTATAAATAACTTACGTATACTTTGAATATTTTTTTTTCTTCGTTTTCTGGGAAGTGCGCAAGAGATTTTTTTTGTCCTGTTCCGAGTCAAAAATGGACTGTGACGTAAATCAGGAAAAATATTTGTCAATTGTAAACTTGTGCTTTTCTTTTCAGCTGGCCGGAATGGTCGCAACTTTTCTTTTGTGAAAATCAGAACTAATTTTATATTGTTTTAATGCTTAGATGCAGTCCGCGAGGTCTAAGCTGAGCTTTGCATTTGTGTGATTGCATATAGTTAGTGTAGGTGTGACGTCCGGCATAGAGCGCGACGCGACCTTTGCTTGGTTAAAAACCGGTTCATACTGCTTTTTGGCAACCGGCTTTTATTCTTTTAGTAAGAGAGGCCATGAACAAAACCATGTCGTATCGTTGTAACACGTAAAACGATAAGACGAGTGAAGATTTTGTTTCACGTAAAACGATAAGACAAAAATTTTGGTCATGAGCTCTCGTACCATTTTGGTGATCACTCACACAAATGCAAGGCTCAGCTTAGGCCTCGCGGACTGTAAGTATGAAGTTTGTGCGTCACTTAAATCAACCACTATTAGAAGGCGATTATTTTAAGCTAGCTTTCAAAGATTTTCTTCATACAGGGTGTCCCGTAATTAATGGATAATCTCTTAAGGGGTCATTGTACTCACCATTATGAACAACTTTTACTATGGGACCGAACCCAAAATCGCGAAAAAAAAATCAGCTGCTCCCTACATTTTGACGAGTTATGTGAACATAAATGTAGGGAGTAAGTAGCTGATTTTTTTTTCGCGATTTTGGGTTCAGTCCCATAGTAAAAGTTGTTCATAATGGTGAGTACAATGACCCCTTAAGAGATTATCCATTAATTACGGGACACCCTGTATAATCTAGCAAACTGATTAGCGAGTCTTTACAGTTTTCCCGTCACTAAATGTTAACGTTAGCTAAATATCAACCGTTAGCGGAACACAACCAGTTGAAATAAAGCGTGTTAACTTCACTAGTAAATCTCGTTCATTTGTCATGTGTCGTATTAAATCTTTCCGATTCTCCGGATTTAATGTGAGAACAGTCGGAGCCGGAATATTACTCATTCTTAGAAAATGTATCGCTTTCATTAATTATATTGTTCTTTGTGAATTCGTATTGAACTACTTTAAAAAAACTAATTGTTACAAGATTCTTTGGTAACAACAAACTGGTTGGTTTTCCTGTTATGTTTTATTTGTGAATCGCCGTGTGATAGATACCTATATGTACTATGATATATATGCGCCAAATAGGACAGACCTTTACTATTAATCTGGCTTATCCGGGCCCCATTTCTTGATTTACTTAGGTCTCGTCAGAAGTGGTCATTTGTTTACATCAATGGGACTTTTCTTGTACAAAACTTGGTTTCTAGTAATATCTTCTTGGACAAGGGAGGACGCACAGCCATTTCCTTCAAAGGAAATAATATTTTATTAATTGCGCACTTGGTCTTTTCTTACTTTTTTTTGGAAATTCTCCTTATCTCTAATAACTATTTAATGTTTGAAATGAACGTTTTTAGGGTTCCGTAGGTCCGATGGAAAAAATTGAACCGGTATAGGATCACTCGTGTGTCTGTCTGTCTGTCTGTTCACCTGCGTCACAGCCAATTTGCTCCGAATCTAATGGACCGATTAAGCTGAAATTTTGTACACATTTGAATTTCTGTGACTCAATACAGACGCGTAACGTAAATAAATGAATTTTAAATATGAGGGTCACCTTTGGGAGAAAAATTGTAAAATTTAAAAAAAAAGTGTTGCAAACTGTAGGTAACGATGTGACATAATCAAATGAAAGGGCTTGTCTCAAATATATTTTTTTTAATAATTTTAAAAAACTGTTTACAAAAAAAAACAACCGACTTCCAAAAAAACACTACAAAGTGAAAAATAACTTAAATTTCGGAAGTCGGTGTCTGGTTTTTTATTTACTTTCGTTTTTTTTGCCACCGACTTCCGAAATTTAAGTTATTTTTCACTTTGTAGTGTTTTTTTGGAAGTCGGTTGTTTTTTTTTGTAAAAAGTTTCTATTTTTCACTTTTCAGTGGTGCTTACCCCACACAAATCTGAATACCACTCTGCAATATAAATAAGAGGAGCATCATCCACATAGACTTAATGGGAAAAATACGTATTAAATTGTTGAAGCTAACTCAAAAGCCACTCATCAGAACTTGAAGATATTTTTATGCGACCATCTCAGAAGTATACCATCACTACATATTATAAAACAAAGTCACTCCGCTGTCCGTCTGTCCCTATGTATGCTTAAATCTTTAAAACTACGTAACGGATTTTGATGCAGTTTTTTTTTAATAGATAGAGTGATTCAAGAGGAAGGTTTATATGTATAATACATGCATAATGTAGTAGAGGAACACTAATAATTTTAGAGGTTTCTAATGTCATGTCGTAAATAAACACATTTTTTTGCGCTTACCTACATTGCAAACGCTGGCTGAACCCAATGAGATAGATCAAAATAATGTACTACAGTATTGTACACCTTAAAAAGTTCTGCAGAAAAGTCCGCGATGGCATATGTCTATCTCTTAGGGATAACCCACAGTAACCATTTTTTATCCTTTTCTTTTTACGAGAAATAATGGCTTATTTGCGAAGCGATTTTAAGCAATACAGCATTAATCCTTATCCAATTAAATACCTTAAATAAATTGTGCATTTACTATAGATCAATAAGGCCCTTTACAAAATGTAATTTAAATGAATATTTTCGAAGATATTACAGATTTAAAATGCAGGGCGGCGGTACATAAATAGCGCGTCGAACGCCGCGCTTCATGATTAGCAGAGATCGCACGCGTTTATCGGAGCTCTCTAGCGAGGAAAATAACAATTATCCATACTAATATTACAAATACGAAAATAATTATGTCCGTCTGTAACCTTTTCACGCCTAAACCACCGATCAGATTTTGATAAAATTTGGGAAGGCTATAAGGTGGTATCCTAGGGAAGGACTTAGGCTACTTTTTGTATAAAAAAAAACGCTACGGGGGGTGATATAGGGGATGAAAGTTTGTATGGGAAACCCAGCATTTCTTAAGTTAGGGATATGATAATTCAAATTTATGCTTTTGGTAGGAAATAATGAAATAAGTGGTTCAGCGTTTTTGGAAAATCATCCCCAAAGGGTGTAAAATAGGGGTTATTTTAAAATCTACAAAACTGCACGGATATCGATACAATTTGGCAAGGCTACAGATGGCATCCTGGGAAAGGACACAGCCTATTTTTTATCTTAAACAATTATCTTACAGGGGGTGATATGGGGGATGAAAGTTTGTAAGGGAAACCCAGCATAAAAAAAAACAGCTGCTCCCTACATTCTGACGAGTTTGGTGTAGATACATGTACTGACGAGCTGATTTTTTTTGCACGATTTCAGAGTTAGTCCCTTAGTGAAAGTTGTTCATATTCATGGGTAGAACACCCTGTGACAATTTGCGCACTGCTTAAAAAAATATCCAGTATAAGCAGTGCGAGAAGATATTGTCTAGCCGACGTTCGCTCGGGCGTAAAAATATCGCGGCGGGATTTTATGACGCACTGGATTTTCAACTCTCTGCTTATAAAATCCAACAGTGTGTTTTTCGTCGCGCTGGGATGCACTCTGTTTTTGTTAGGTTGGATTCTCAACGATCGGCTCAACAACAAGAGTTGAAAATCCAGTGCGCGATAAAATCCCGCCACGATTTTATTACGCTCGTGGGAACGCCGACTTAGGGTACTTTTAATCCCGGTAGTACTATAGTATCTACATACTTCTACTACATACATACATACTACATACATACATACTACATACATAACCTTTACTTACACTTCATCCATTTTTATTATCTTTTATAAAGATTTACATTCATATATTGTGAATTGGTCTAAAACAATTCGTTTTCTATAAATTTCATTGTTATGACACTTACGTCAGGCTGTCAAGCTGTCTTTACTTTTTCTTTTAACTATCTTTCATAGAGTTTCATAATGGCATAGACTATGAACGTTTCTTTTGATTTATGTAATCTAAATTCTTTTTATCAATATGTTAGGTCAAATATTGTATTTTATAGATAATTTTGATTTATTATTGAATAGCTGTATCTTAAATTACTTTTATAAAATTAATCCACACACACTTGAAATTCATCGAAGAAGTTAGAGGTTTTTCAACGTATATTACTGGCAGATTCAAGCATTGACTGTGGCGTTTGGCATTCTGATGACGGAAAGCTTCAAATGTGGAAAGGATCTGAAATTGGAAGACGTTTTTGAAAAACGCTGATGAACCAATGTATGGAAGACTCGGGGACGAGCAGTTCTGCTCCGGAAGCTATAAACGAAACATCTCCTAAAAGTATTCTTCGACCGGGAAAACTAACTCAGTGACTAAAACTTACCCGACTGCGGTCGATCCCTGAAGGAGGGTTATAGAAAATAACCATTAATTTATCGGAGCGAATCAATTCAAAATCTTCTCTTCCAAACTATCCGTGCGTGTTTGCCTAACCTGGACTTACTCAAATTACTACTTCAAGCTATCCTCTACCTTCGCGTTAAATAACTGTGTGTGTTAGGTAGGATGTGTTTTTTTAAAAACCGGTCTGTATTTTTTATCTTTTAATATTTCAATATATATGTTTCAAATCTTTCCTTAGCCCCTTTTATTTCTGTAGGCTAGTAGATTTGTTACAGTCTGGCGCCCAATATAAAATCAAAGCTAGCCCTTTCAAATCTTTTTCAAAATTCTAAAATAAACTATCTCTAGTACTATTTCTTTTCGGACTCTTATTTGGCTTAGTCTCTTTTTGTTAGGTACATGTATTAGGTTCTAGGTAGGTCTAATACTAACTTACTTTTCTCTTCAGCACATACTTAACAAACTTATACTACACCCCCACACACATTCCATTACCCACTGGTAATTGGCATCCATTCTTTGCTTGCGAGTGTTCTTAAAACCATTCGTGGTCACTTTCAAGTTGAGTTTGGCTTACTCTACGACGTATTATAGGAGAATATCCTATAATCGTTACCACCTACACATAACTCTCTACTTCTACATCATTATTCTGCACCCCACACACTTGCACACCACTACGTTTACCCACTGGTAATCGTACCCATTCTTCGCTTGTGAGTGTTCTTAAAACCATCCGTGGTCACTTACAAGTTGGGGTTTGGTTTACTCTTCGACGTACTATAGGACAATATCCTATAGTCGTTTATACAAACCTAATATCTATAAACACCTATTACAAATACTTTACTATTCTACACTCTTACACACATACAACTTTCGATGTGCTTCTGTGCCTTTCTTTTTGTTTGTGGTTATTTTATAGTCGCATCATTAATTTGGATCCTCTAGAGCCCTCTTAAACCCTCTAGGAGTCCTCTTAAACCCTCTAGGAGACCTCTAAACCCTCTAGGAGACCTCTAAACCCTCTAGGAGACCTCTAAACCCTCTAGGAGACCTCTAAACCCTCTTGGAGACCTTAAACCCTCTGCGAGACCTCTTAAACCCTCTGCGAGACCCCTTAAACCCTCTGCGAGACCTCTTAAACCCTCTGGGAGACCTCTTAAACCCTCTGGTAGACCTCTTAAACCCTCTGGGAGACCTCTTAAACCCTCTGGGAGACCTCTTAAACCCTCTAGGATCTCTTCTATACTAAGGGTCCTCCTCTATACTAAGGGACCTCCTCTATACTAAAGGACCTATTCTATACTAAGGGACCTCCTCTATACTAAGGGACCTCCTCTATACTAAGGGACCTCCTCTATACTAAGGGACCTCCTCTATACTAAGGGACCTCCTTTATACTAAGGGACCTCCTCTATACTAAGGGACCTCCTCTATACTAAGGGACCTCCTCTATACTAAGGGATCTCCTCTATACTAAGGGACCGACCTCTTAAATATTAAGAGACCTCTTAAACTCTCTTGAGTCGTCTTTAGAACTCACTCTCTTTTAGTCGTCTTTTGCACTCATTAACCCTTACTTACCTCCCTTTAAAATATTTTAATCATATTTAATATTAATCTTTAACCATGGATAGAATTGTTATCTTTGAACTTTTAAACAACTTCCCAGGACTTTTTAGAAATCTTTTCTCTTTTGAGATATTTTCTTTAAACTTGAATATTTTTTTTTTTAAACTTATTATTTCACCTTCAACATTAAAATACTCCCTCTCTCATTTAAAACTATTCGGTAAAAACTTATTCCACCTTTTTCTTTTTGAGCGGTAGCAACTCCCTAAATAAGCCTCTAATGCATTTTTTTTTTCTTTTTGAGCGGTAGCAACTCCCTAAATAAGCCCCTAATGCAAATTTTTTTTTTTCTTTCTGAGCGGTAGCAACTCATTAAACAAGCCCCTAATGCATTCTCTATCCTTAGAGGTATTCTTATATCCTCTAATTCTTAAACTCAAGTCTCCCTTGAGCCTTTCTTAAACTTGAACTCTAACTAACGAGTTCTCTCTCTTAAACTAAGTTTTTCTTAAACTTGGGTTATTCTTAAACTCAAACTAACTTGAGTTTTCTCTCTTAAACTTAAGTTTTCTTAAACTTGAGGTTTTTCTTAAACCTTGAATCTTTTGGAGCGGCTAACAACTCCATAAAAATAAGCCCTTGTTAAATATATTTTATTAATGGTTTTAGACGTGAGCGGATTACAACTCCGAAAATAAGCCTACTGTTATTGATTTATCAGGTTGAGTAGTGATCATTGAATGTGAATCCTACCTGATCTAACTTCGTAAGATGTCGGTGTGATTGAATGAAGTATGTACGTTTTGTGAATGCTGTAATATTTTTAACCTTCAAAATTTTCAATTGAGTTGAAAATTTTCTCGGGGTCGATGGGGAAATATAGTATCTACATACCTACTACATACATACATACTACATACATACATACTACATACATACATACTACATACATAACCTTTACTTACACTTCATCCATTTTTATTATCTTTTATAAAGATTTACATTCATATATTGTGAATTGGTCTAAAACAATTCGTTTTCTATAAATTTCATTGTTATGACACTTACGTCAGGCTGTCAAGCTGTCTTTACTTTTTCTTTTAACTATCTTTCATAGAGTTTCATAATGGCATAGACTATGAACGTTTCTTTTGATTTATGTAATCTAAATTCTTTTTATCAATATGTTAGGTCAAATATTGTATTTTATAGATAATTTTGATTTATTATTGAATAGCTGTATCTTAAATTACTTTTATAAAATTAATCCACACACACTTGAAATTCATCGAAGAGGTTAGAGGTTTTTCAACGTATATTACTGGCAGATTCAAGCATTGACTGTGGCGTTTGGCATTCTGATGACGGAAAGCTTCAAATGTGGAAAGGATCTGAAATTGGAAGACGTTTTTGAAAAACGCTGATGAACCAATGTATGGAAGACTCGGGGACGAGCAGTTCTGCTCCGGAAGCTATAAACGAAACATCTCCTAAAAGTATTCTTCGACCGGGAAAACTAACTCAGTGACTAAAACTTACCCGACTGCGGTCGATCCCTGAAGGAGGGTTATAGAAAATAACCATTAATTTATCGGAGCGAATCAATTCAAAATCTTCTCTTCCAAACTATCCGTGCGTGTTTGCCTAACCTGGACTTACTCAAATTACTACTTCAAGCTATCCTCTACCTTCGCGTTAAATAACTGTGTGTGTTAGGTAGGATGTGTTTTTTAAAAAACTGGTCTGTATTTTTTATCTTTTAGTTTTCAATATATATATGTTTCAAGTCTTACTTTAGCCCCCTTTTATTTCTGTAGGCTAGTAGATTTGTTACAGTACACACGGCTACACATCAAGCTATACATTTCCAGTTTACACTGACCTAGCTCTCATTGTAAGGAAATCCTGCACAATGCGAGATCAGCTTATACTGGAAATGTATAGCTTGATCTGTAGCCATGCGTACGTTCCCGTGGGATATTTTCCAACATCCACGCGGGCGAAGCCGCGGGCAAAAGCTAGTTTCAAAATAAAAACGGTTCAAAAAGGCAAATACGTCGCGCAAAGTCGTGTCAGAAATTTGGTAGGCGTAGTTTTAGTTGACGGAGCTCGTGGCTAAGTAATAACAGCCGCACGGGTCGATCCGTCAGGTTAAGCTACGCTTGCCGGGGTTGGTCAGTGGATGGGTGACCATCTTTACATATCGAGATTCCTCCGTGCCTCGGAAAGCACGTTAAGCCGTTGGTCCCGGCTGTTATTCGTGGATCTTTGACAGTCGTTACGGGTCGTCAGAAGCCCGAAAGTCTGACAACCAGTCTTACCAAGGGGTATCGTATTAATATGCGTGTGGTGTGAGGGCCACTTTATTGAAACTCTTTGAAAATATGCTTAGGATTTAGTGAACATTCCCAAACAATTGTGAAAGTTGGAATCAGATTTTGTGAAAGTCAACTTTGCGAGATATGGACTGTAAAGTGGGGCCCTCAGTTCTCACATAGAGGATTGAGGGCCCGCCTGTACCTGACAAACTATGGACACTACAGATAAAGTCTTTATGCCAAAATCTAAGCTTATACCAAACAAAATTTGTGAAAACAAGATATTATCGCAAAACACTGTCCTACTTGGTATATCTTCGTTCAAAATGGGCCCTCAATCCTCACACACGTAAAAGTTTATCACGCAAATACAATGAAACCATTAACTTATAGCTATTGTTTGTAATCCTATAAGATACTAAATAAATTGTGAAAATTTGTGAAAGCAAGAGCAGGTCACCATTTCTTGTTGTTTGAAAGTTATGACCTTGACAAAATCCGGGCCCTCAATCCTCCATTTATTTTGTTTTCCGTTTGAATACGCTTATCGTATGAAAGATTAGACAAATACAAAATAGTCTCTTTTTGTGAAAAAAATTGTGCAACAAATTGATGTTATTTGTTACTAATAAGAATAACGATTAAACTAAAAATCTTAATAGATACCGAAATCAACTATTTTTGAAGTGTGTAGCAGGGTAGGGTGACAATACTTTCATTTTAATACCTGGATTGGTACAAACGGCACAATCAGATGGCCTGCGAGATCGCCAGATCTCACCCCATTAGATTTTTTTTTGTGGGAATATGTAAAAAATCAAATTTACATGAAATCTTATGCGAATGACAACGAGTTGAGAATTGAAGTTCAGAATACGATTTATAATATTCACCACAACACTTTATTAAAGGTTACTAGAAATGAATTCGTTAAAAGAATAAATTTGTGTATCCAAGAGAATGGAGCCCATTTCGAGCAACTAATTAGTTAGTTTACCATTTTTTGTAAAAAATAAATTAATTTAAGATTTCCTGGTTTTCCTTTCATTTAATTTATCATGTTTGTTAGAGAGATTTCATCCTTATAATTGACCCTAACGATCGATGCAATAAAAGTACAGGGTATAATTGTTTCAGATTTTAGCCGGTTCGATTCCCGGTTGTGGGAGAAGAGAAATTTCGAAAATCTTTGAATGCAGTTTGCTTTCTATTCAAAAATAAAGGAATGTTTTGAGTAAAATTTTCTATCTGCATTATTAAGAGTACTTCCTTCCAGGTGTCATTACAAAATTCCACCCTGTATATAATACATATATAATACTATATAATACACATAGTTGTATGGGTAATTATCTTGGAGTAGTGAATGTTGATATTTAATTTTATTTAAGGATTATTATGTTCCAAACATTTTCACATAAAATCGAGGAGTTTTGGAGTTCAACCTCATTAGTTTGTCTATGCGACTACTACAAAGAAAAAGTACAGTGATGTTCTTTTTATTATATATGTCATGTCAATTGATTGAGAAAACTACGAAAATAGTTACTAGAATTCTCTGTCTACGGAAATATTATTATAGTCATACAAATAAGTACATGTAAGTTTGTTTTGATATATACTCATCTACCTATATGTTAGTGTAAAACCGCGAACTGCGGTAAATATTAGGATTTACGGGTAAATCCTATTATTTACCAAATCTCACCAGTAAAACCCCGAATTATTCTAAAACTATCTTTAATTTCGGACTTTTACCGGTATTCAGTCGGTAAACCCTAAATTTTACCGCAGACACCGGTAAGGCCCTGCACGCACTCCCGTGCCGTGTGGGAGTGGCGCGAGGAGGCAAAACGCCGGGGCGTAACTCCGCTGCCGCGAGAAATTACGGCACAGCGGACAGAGCTCCGGCGGGATCATGGCGACATGGAGAGTGCAACTGTCGCAACCCAGCGCTGGGCACGCCACAATTGCGACGATAAGTCCCCTCTTTGAGGAGTGGTTAGAGAGGCGCCACGGCGTCCTCACCTTCCGCCTGGCGCTGGTCCTCACCGGACACGGTTGTTTCGGGAGGTTCCTGTTTCGCATAAGGCGGGAGGAAACGCTCGGTTGTCACCATCGATCGCCTGGAGGACACGGTGAAGCATACACCCGGAGGTCTGCCCGGCTTGGGCGGAGCACCGCCGTGCTCCCACGGAGGCGATCGATGGGGCGATCTCTCGCGTCCGAACCTGATCCAGGCCATGGTGCGGAGCGAGAGTGCATGGGAGGCCGCCACCTCACCTCCTTCTGCGAAGCAGTAATGCTCGCGAAGGAGGAGGCGGAAGGCGTGAGGGAGAGACAACCTCACGCCCTCAGTCGCCGTAGGAGACGCCCTGGGCGGCGGGAATCGAGAGCCGATTCCCGGCCACCCTAGGCGCGCTTGCAGATGTCTAGTAGTGGGTAGCTCGCCGTCCGGTAAGGACAAGATTGATTACACCAAAGTTTGGTCTTTCTTTTAAATGTATTCAACAATGTCAGAGTTTTACCTAAGATGGTAAATTAGGCGACTAAATTTAAACTTTAGCGAGCGTGACGTACGCTCCCGCGTTAGTTTGTCCACTGGCGGGCTAGTGCGGGGGCGCGGGCGGGGGTGTATACTCCCGTTGCCGCGCTTAAGTGCACGTTCACACACATTATATAAGGCCGCGTTACGTAGGTAATTAATTATTTTTATTGTTAAAATTATGTAAATACATAATTATTAATGTCGCGAATCATATTTTGACTAAGATACAACCTTACACTGACCTTAACGTGTTACCACGAGTGCCCAAAAATAGTTTTGTTTTTTTTATTAGGGTTTTAGGATTTTTATTTTTATCTAGTAATTTATAAATAGTGAATAAAAAGTTTAATTTTCACATCTGTTGTTTTAATGCTTGTAACATCTCCATTCTAGCCTGTTACTTCTTGTAATACACATGTGGCGGCATCTACATCGCCACATACGAACTACGCATCACAAGGACATGACGTCCCGCAACCTGCATCGCGCAATGAGAGTTTACCGCGCGACTAGCATATAGGTATACAACAACCCCACATTAACCGTGGGGCAGTTGCCCACCAGAGACAACACCCATCTGGTCGGAGGGTCCTCCCTTTTCAATAAAGGATGAGTGAACTTTACACCCTGTTCCTCATGACTCTATACACACAATACGTATGGACGGTAAAGATTTTGATTTTAAAGTGAAAGCTATACCTGCTCTAAGAGATACACTGATCATTTAATAGTTGACACTTTTTTAATTCACACAGCCGAATGACGTCATAAAATGGCGGCTACTATTTCATGGTTTGAGAAAACATTAAAAAAACCTGAAAACTTTGAATTTAATTTTAAAATTTATATAGTTATTGAACTAAAACTAATATTTTCCGACTGCTTTTTGCCTAATATATCTAAATAATATATTTTAAGATTTTTTCTCATATAGAGTAAAATACCGTATCGTGGTCACCCTATTTCCTAATTCAGGGAACAAAAATAAAACTCGATTTTTATTTACAATAAAGGGTCTTTTAATTGTTTTCTAGTATCGAATTTGTTGCACAATTATTTTCACAAAAAGAGACTATTTTGTATTTGTCTAATCTTTCATACGATAAGCGTATTCAAACGGAAAACAAAATAAATGGAGGATTGAGGGCCCGGATTTTGTCAAGGTCATAACTTTCAAACAACAAGAAATGGTGACCTGCTCTTGCTTTCACAAATTTTCACAATTTATTTAGTATCTTATAGGATTACAAACAATAGCTATAAGTTAATGGTTTCATTGTATTTGCGTGATAAACTTTTACGTGTGTGAGGATTGAGGGCCCATTTTGAACGAAGATATACCAAGTAGGACAGTGTTTTGCGATAATATCTTGTTTTCACAAATTTTGTTTGGTATAAGCTTAGATTTTGGCATAAAGACTTTATCTGTAGTGTCCATAGTTTGTCAGGTACAGGCGGGCCCTCAATCCTCTATGTGAGAACTGAGGGCCCCACTTTACAGTCCATATCTCGCAAAGTTGACTTTCACAAAATCTGATTCCAACTTTCACAATTGTTTGGGAATGTTCACTAAATCCTAAGCATATTTTCAAAGAGTTTCAATAAAGTGGCCCTCACACCACACGCATATTCGTATTACCCAGTTACTGGGTTGTGGAGGTCAGATAGGCAGTCGCTCCATGTAAAATACTGGTATTCAGCTGCATCCGGTTAGACTGGAAGCCGACCCCAACATAGTTGGGAAAAGGCTAGGCAGATTGATTGAGTTTTAGTTGACGGAGATAACGAGGCTACGAAATCTGCCTTCTGACAATCAAGGCCACAGATAACATACAACTCAAGTAGCGCAATTTGAAGCGGCATATAGTTACCATTAAATCATTTCAAGCCAGAGTGCACCTCATGACAATTCCAATAAGCCCAAACACTACTAGGATACAGTGTTTTATTACTGAGTTCTGATGCCTACCTTCCGGCTTCTTCATCAGATCGGTTCGATGGTACCATTTTCATCAGAACCATTTATTTAAAGCTTCGTCATAGTCGCTTAACTGTTATAATCGAGATATCTTATCGCCACCCGTGAAATACTTATCATCGTTGAGGAGTTCCCGTGGCCATCTGTGGTCTTCTTCATCAGTTCCACTTCACCAGATGATACTTTTTGAATGCAAACGCTTGATTTGTTGATGAAAATAACAAAATCGCTATATGTATATATTCGCTATATGCCTATAATATTTGAGGAGTTCCCTCGATTCCTCATGGATCCCATCATCAGAACTGGATTTTGATAAAAATGGGACCAAAAAAGAATTTTCCGAATCGGTTCATAAATGACGGAGTACTGAGGTGAGGTAACAAACATAAAAAAAAAATACAACCGAATTGATAACCTCCTCCTTTTTTGACGTCGGTTAAAAATAAATAGTTTTAAATAAGAAAATAGATGAAAATTTACCATTTATCTCCGAAACTACTGAGCCTAATATTTGGAAATATACAGAAAATAGTACAATACTACATTACGTACAGGAAAACCTAAGTATAAGAAGTTTATGGTCTTAAAATAACATGCTAAATCTCTGAAATCTCTCAATATTGTAAAAACTTTCACTTGCAGTTGGAATGCATGAGAGAACATGTTTTTCAACTACAATGTTAAGTTTGTTCTTGGGATCATCCCAACTACGGAACCCTTCATGGTGCGTGGTCCGATACGCACTTGACCGGTTTTTATTACTATACTGTCTGTTTTATTTATTTTACTATTCGAATCATGAGGATTACATCATTCATTCCAGGCAATGAGATACAATGACCGCAGTAAATTGGAGTCTAATTGATGAAGTCATTTTAGTAGGTAGGTAAGTAGATACTGTTTTTTTTGCATTGCTTGTATGAACGGTCATAAATGTTTAGACCTAACTTGTAATATCTGAACTACATTGTATACTGGTTTAGGTTAGCTCCTATTAAGTAAAATTAATAATAGTGAAACGAGCGAAAAGTCTTTTGGAAGATCGAGTTTATGAAAAAACCAGTGCATAAATCAATTATAAATAACATTTACAACTGCATAAGTTTATTGAACTATTTGATAATTGAGCTTTGTCGGTGCCGACTTTGTTTTGGAGATTTTACACTTCTTTTATTACTTACTAGCTTCTGCCCGCGACTTCGTCCGCGTGAAATTTCTTGTTCACTAGTTTCACGGGCCAACCCGTCGCATTGCCCACGCTATTACTTAATTTTAGAATTTTATAGGCAAAATTTTGCTACTTTGCATTACATTATTGCAATTTTCTTAAGGATCTCTAAATTATAGCCTATGTTACTTCCTGATCATTTCACTTTCTATTGGTGAAAAAATGATTAAAATCGGTCCAGTAGTTTCGGAGCCTATTCGGTACAAACAAACAAACAAACAAACACACAAACAAACAAAAAATCTTTCCTCTTTATACTTAATATTAGTGTAGATTTACGCCCAAAGTTGCGTTAAATTAGCAAGAAAAACGAATCTTTGTTGGCTCATAACCTTTTAATGGCTTTTTATTTTACTATTCTCTTTCCGCACAGAGAACTTTAATAATGAGTAAAAACGATATCATGTTTAATAACTTGCACAATGTCAAACAGTGGAGTAATACCCTTCTGAAAGTATGGAAAAAATATCGACTAGTTCCACTTTAACGTTGAAATTTACATAAACTGTTATGAACAACAGTTTGATTGGCAATATAACTAAAACTGGTCGCGAATAAATGACTAGACCATTTACAATAATATTAATGACACATTCTAATAAACATTGAAGTAATTAATTAATGCTTATAACTAATATTAACGTTAATTTATGTCTTAATACATGAAGCGTGGTTTACATTCACAGTTGACCGATATCTTTGACGATCTAGAAATGCTTTGGAAAACTATTTAAATAGCACTGTAATAATCTAAATAAATTACAGAGAAATTTAGTGCTTCGAGACAGAAAACATAAAATGGTCTTAAAAATATAATTTATAACATTGAACTTCTGTCAGATACTTCTTCCGTGATGACCGCTTAATTTTCCATTTGTCACGTTTCCATGATTATAAAGTATATAACAACGAGCTATTTCTACAATTGCTTGTTACTTTTTGTGAGCAATAAAACGTATTTTGTGTAATTTCCAAGGACTGGTTCAACAGGTGGAAAATTAAAATAAATCTCTATAAAAATATAGTGGATTTTGAAAATTAGCGGAACGTAAAATGTACAGGTAAATGATAAAAATATTTATAAGTAAGTAAACCATTTATTTCAGTCGAAACAGCCGGTCGATTCTGTAAAAATCTCACCGTGAAAAATTAGGTGAAGTGAGTTTGTTTTTGCTAGGAATTGACACTATTGACAGCTCACTCCACGCACACTTCACGTAAGTTTTCACGGTGAGATGGTTACAGAATCGCACTGCAGGGTCATAGATAAATCACTTCACTTTGCACTATCCTGTGGTACTTGTCCGCGGAGGCGAGGGAACACCACACACACACACACACCCACGACGACGTTGGCGCAGTGGTTGAGCGAGTGACTGCTGCGCAGCATATCGCGGGTTCGATTCCCGCACGGAACAAATATTTGTACGACCTACAAGTATTTGTTCCGAGTCTGGGTGTTTTTCTATCTGTAATATGTATGTATTTACAAAAAAAAAAAAATGTATATAAGTAGTTTATCAGCCATCTCGTTACCATAACACAAGCATTAGGTTGCTTAGCTTGGGACTAGATGGCGTGGTGTGAAATGTCCAAGGATACTATTTATTTATTTATTACACACAATCAACACACTAACTAGAATAATACCTAATATGTTTTTATTATGCTACTGTAATTACAGCTTCGTCTCTGAGATGGTGACGCAACTACAAAGCTTCTAGTAGGTAATACAGATGATCCACGATAACATGAGGGAAGCACTAAGGTAGCCCGCGAAATTCAAATATTATTACGTTTATTACAATTTTCAGGTCAGTATCACTGACTTCCTTGGGGGCTAAAACGGCCACTTCGGCAGAATCATAATAGGATAATACGTATTATGAATCATATTTGAAATCGTAAAACGGTCACTAACTGACAATTCATAATTTATCTGCGTACAATTTATAGCACGCAATTTATCTGTTTTTTACAGCTTTGTATGGAGATTCGTAAAATGGTCCACAAATTATGAATTGCTTTATTGAAGTTTAATGTCAAATACGTCAAATATGTCAATCATAATAAATTGCTGGGAATTCAGGAAATTAATCGCTTTTAGAGGAATTACTTAGTGTGGCCGTTTTAGGCCCCCTGCCCCTGTATAATATGTTGATCAAAAGATGAATCGTGATTTCGCGTAATTCGTTTGTATTGATGATTTTAATTCAATAAATACATATTTGATTCGATTTCGAATCATATTTCAATCAACATAATAACTTTTTTTTCCGGGGTAAATCCATATGGATACCCTCTGTCTGGGAAGAACGGAGTGTTATGTCGGACTCCTTCCGACGAAAACCCCACTGTAGCCTTCTAGTACCAAGAGTCGTGGGCCCGGGAAATATAGCGGGCCCCATCACCAAGTGCGGCCGATCCCACGACCGCACGGGCCTCCCATTAAGGCGCACATGTCATGTTTGTCACCTCTTTGAGCCTGACTGCTCGAGCAACGACACAGCCACAATTTCGCCTACCGCAGGCCCCTTATGGATCAACATACAACTTGAAATGAATCCCTGGAGTCAATAGCTACAAAAATCAAGCACAATACTGCTCCAATGATGATACCGGTACACCCCATTCCTAAGACACTTTTTCTCCGTCACTCAGTCAGCTGTCTCATTTCCAACCCAATAACTCCATCAGTACACACGGACAAAAATATCCGAGAATGCATCTCTTAAACCGTTTGAACTTCAGAGTGGTCTATTCCGACCGACTGACTCACGATGCATCAATGCTGAGTGGTGATGCGTTTCTCGAAATAACAGCGCATTACATCCGATTATATTTAGCACGCACCTTTTTGTTGCCATATTGTTTAGTGCAAATATTCGCTCAGTGTTGCCAGGAATATGTTTTTGACATTTCGGGAACAAAGGAAGTGTTGCTGTAGTTTTATTTTAGGAGGTTGTGAATTTTGCTGTGTAAATATTATGAAAGGTGCATTTAGAACTGAGAAAATTAAAATCAACCACAACTTCAGTTACATTTTAGCTTTCTACTAGTCCAGCGCCCTAATTGCGTAACACACAGTCAATTGAATTTGAATAATTTTGAAGCAAGTTGCTAATCTATAGCTTCAATGTTCGTAAAATTTGTCTGCTCGACAACGTAAATAACACTATGAATGTTGTTGAACTGTCAAAATGAAACCAATTCCGATTTATAATGTGTTACGCAACAGCTTACAAAGGCCCTAGCTTGGTTTAGCTCGGTGTGTAAGTGAAATGGCGTTATGGCTGTCTAGTTTGACGCACGAGATAGAAGATTCTCACGCGCACCGGAATTATGTCGTAAAAGTGCAAATAAAATCGTATAAAATTAGAAATTAACTATTTAATAAAAAGTAATCCATCACTGGATGCAGTTTGGAATTTGACATTCCATGGTATATTTTTAATTATAATTATAATTGCTAATGAAGGGATAAACAGCTTTTAAAAATTATTAGGAGGTATGTTTAAAGATTTTTTGGTGCACTAAAGTATGTTTAATTATGTTTTGGCTTCCATCACTGTATGCGAAAAGGACTTGAAAATATCACATTTTTTTATATGTCAAAATTATTTACGGTTTATGAGATACACAGCTTTAAAAAACCACCTTTTTGATCGTTTTCAGGAAATCTGCGCCTTAAGGCTAATCATAGATAATACACTATATAAAGTAATAAGGCTAATTGTCCACGTAACCGCACGTCATACGTACGCTTTCGTCAATTGACGATTGCAAGACGAATGCTTGCATCTTGCGTAGAAACAATGAAATCTGTGTCCACGAAGCGGCAACGTCGCGTCAGCCGCTCGTGTTGCGTTCGTCATGCGGTGCGCGCGCGCGGCAAACAATCTACAATTTATATGTCTTTCGATGTATGGATGAATCCAGTACTTTCTTCGCCTGTTTCGTCGTCTTCTAATAAAATTGTATGCTATAATCACTTCATCATCATCACTTGACATTTTTACAACAAAAGACGTGCTTTCTCGATGCTAGTTGAAAGAAAACTGAGACGTATTGCATGAAGCAGCGTGGACATAACAAATATGAAAAATACGCCTATCTTCATTTGTAGGTTACATGCATCCTACAAAAGACGACTGTGTGGACAGTAGGCCTTAGTCGGCGGAAGCGATTATAGACTGTGTTTAGCATCTTTCGGCAAGGTATAACTGTCTTAGTTTGACAAAGACGACTGTGTGGACAGTAGGCCTTAGTCGGCGGAAGCGATTATAGACTGTGTTTAGCATCTTTCGGCAAGGTATAACTGTCTTGGTTTGACAAAGACGACTGTGTGGACAGTAGGCCTTAGTCGGCGGAAGCGATTATAGACTGTGTTTAGCATCTTTCGGCAAGGTATAACTGTCTTAGTTTGACAAAGACGACTGTGTGGACAGTAGGCCTTAGTCGGCGGAAGCGATTATAGACTGTGTTTAGCATCTTTCGGCAAGGTATAACTGTCTTAGTTTGACAAAGACGACTGTGTGGACAGTAGGCCTTAGTCGGCGGAAGCGATTATAGACTGTGTTTAGCATCTTTCGGCAAGGTATAACTGTCTTAGTTTGACAAAGACGACAAAGATAAATACTTGGTGCTTTCCTACACCCGTAGAATAGAAATATCTTAAAAAAACAGCGTTTTTGAAATGTATGATGTGTGAATGAATAAGTACTGTATTTTACAAAAACTAGTTTGTTGAGTTATTTTATACTACTAAATGAGCAATATTTGTATATCAATACAAATACTTAAATAAAATTGAAGTGTCAGTTTGTAATGTCAAAATAAAAGCTTTTTACCGTAGACAGCTGTCTTCGCTTTTTACTAAATGTTTATTATGAAAGTACATACGGTACTCATAATAAAAAAACAGCTTTTAAAATTTTTGTCTGTCTGTTTGTTCCGGCTAATCTCCGAAACCGCTAAACCGGTTTTGACGGGACTTTCACTGGCAGGTAGCTGATATTATAAGGAGTAACTGACTTAGGCTACTTTTATTTTGGAATAAGAATTAGGGTTTCACGCAAAACAATAAAACCCATGAAATTATGAACAAAAAGTCGGATTTGAAAATTTTTTATTGCTTTTGCATCCCAATTCTCGTAGCCCGGAGATGCATCATACAAACCGGAGTCTCCGAGTTAAACGCGGAGGGTTGGAAGCCGTACACATAGCGTGCAGAATCTTTCCATCCATCTTTCTTTCTTTCGGATAGGGAATGCTCTAAATAGTTCTGACCTTCGGACCATTTCTTAAAACAAAGGAAATCGACTTCCGGTTGTCTTGTTTTACGAGTAGTAAGGACTTGTTCATAATTATGGTATTCCATTTGTATATCTGTTCTTGCCAATCAATGTTTGTGGCTATGAAACAGTGATATCAGATTGGTGCGTCCTTTATTTGAGATGCTCTCCTTCGTTTCTTACTCGTATCGTAGTGACTTTAGGGATAAATTTATTATTTATTTATTTTATGCATAAGTACAGGTTTATTACAGATTCACGTTTGTATTGTACCATTAAACCAGAGATGGTTTGTATTGGTACTCACATTCGTTATAACAACATCAAAACAAATACACACAAAGCAAATAAAGAGATAGTGGGCAAATGCGGTCCAAGCGTCGCCAAGGATGAATCATATACCAAATGAAAGGGTACAATGTACTGTTCAAACATGCAGAAGGGCATCAAAATCTGTCCGAGATATTTCGAGAAATGATAGCTCATTTTTGTCTTAGAAGTCATTACTGAATTTATTATTTTGTTTCATCCCAAGTAGCACAAAACTGCATTATAAGATGTCACAAGAGGTAACATCGGTAACTTTAGCACTTATGAAGAGTTATTATACAGGGTGTCCCGTAAATAATGGATAATCTCTTAAGGGGTCATCGTACTCATCATTATGAACAACTTTTACTATGGGACCAAACCTGGAATCGCGAAAAAAAAATCAGCTGCTCCCTACATTTTGACGAGTTTGATGTAGATAAATGTACTGGTCACCTGATTTTTTTTCGCGATTTCAGGTTTGGTCCCATAGTAAAAGTTGTTCATAATGATGAGTACAATGACCCCTTAAGAGATTATCCATTATTTACGGGACACCCTGTAGGACACTCGACTTGCAATAGGTGAAAAGTGAGCTTTTACCTGAATAAGAACGTTATTATGCGTCACGGAGACCACACTGTAACGCTTGCAGCGTTAATATAGGTAACAAGTTCAGTATTATACAGCTTTAAGCAATTTAAAGGATTTTTGTGGACTTTAACTAAGCTATATTCTGAATTGAAGACCACAAGTGTAACCTTAGACAACTTGCATTTTAAGAAAGAACACGTGAGCTACTATAATGTAATCAGTTATTCTGTGGCTTCAAATAACAAAGATATAATGCCTTTTGCTGCACACAGTGGAACTTGTGTAATGTTAATCAGCTTGTTACACGCAATCGTATAATAGCTCTTGTAAAGCCCACATGGTCACTATGGGTGAACATTATACGATGCTAAGTTAAAGCAAACTGCTCTATATTAGCTCACATGTTACCCATAATCTCAGTGAGAGCTGAATACTTGTACTATCGTTGACAATTAATCTACTAGTGCCGTTAAATAAGAGCTTGAAGACTTCTTTATTCAGCGCTTCGTAGGTAAGTAGATAATCGCGTCGTTTAAGATATTGTGATATGTGGAAATATAAAAAAAGGACTGGCGGAATTCGCCGAAAAATTAATGCAGAATATTTGAGGATTCTGAACAGAAATACAGATGATACAGTGAACATTGAACAGGCTACACGTTTTGTGAATAATGGTCCAAGTGTGAATGAAATTTTAGAACCGGAGGGTTCCGTATCCGAAAATGTTGGTGTAAAAGCACCTGCAGATTTAGATGGACTAAACTCTTCAAGTATACAGCGAATGTTAAAAGATAGTGGTAACGTATTGTGCAGTAATGACAATGAATATAGACGGGCAGATAGATCTAACTATTCTGCAAGTTCAGACAGTGACAGTGTATGTAATAATTATGATAAAAAAGAAAAATTTCGAGAAAATATAAGAAAGTGGGCCATTGAAAAAAATATTGCACACACAGCTTTAAGAGATCTGTCAAAAATTATCAATGAATTTATTCCAAATACATTACCTAATGACCCCAGGACTATTTTAGCTACACCCAGACAAATCACCTTAAAAATAATCGATGGAGGTGAATATTGGCACAATGGAATAATAATACCTTTGCAAAAAATATTGCTTTGTTGGGAAGAAGCTCCAGAAACAATTTCGTTGAATATAAACATGGATGGTTTACCAATCTTCAAAAGTTCCAAAAAAGAGTTTTGGCCTATACTTTGCAACGTTTTCGAGAATCCTTGCTTCAGACCATTTGTTATTGGCATTTATTTTGGAATAGGGAAACCGAAAAATTTGAATACTTATTTAGAAGATTTTATTAACGAAATGGAAGTATTGCTTCGGGATGGTATTTACATGCAGAATTCTGGAAGAAAGTTCACAATAAAGATACGGTGTTTCATTTGTGACTCACCTGCCAGAGCTTATATAAAAGGTACCTACTGCTCACATCAGTTAGTCGAATTTTAACATATTTGTCAACATGTTATAAGTACCTACTTTTCTATCTGTTACAGGTGTTTGTAATTTCAACGGGAAGAATGGTTGTCTGAAATGTGTTACAGTTGGAGAGTATTCACACACTTCGCATACCGTAGTCTTTGCCGACTCCAGATGTGCCGATAGAACTGATGATGGCTTCCGGAACAAAGCTTATGGTGCGCACCATAAAACTGACTCACCATTGCTAAGACTTCCCATTGATATGGTAAAGAATATTCCAGTCAGCGACTCACTACACCTTATCGATTTAGGGATCATGAAAAGAATGCTTATAGGTTGGCGTGATGGTAATTTTGGAAAATACATCACAAAATGGCGTGCCACTGACATTGAAACAGTAAGGAATTTTTTAAACCAATGTAAATTACCCTTTGAAATTCACCGTTCAGTGCGGAACCTCGATTTTTTAGCGTATTGGAAAGCGTCGGAATTTAGATCTTTCTTTTACTATCTCAGCTTAGTTATTCTGCGTGATGTTTTGCCATCTAATGCGTATTCACACTTTTTGATGCTCTACTGCGGAATAACCATTTGTTCCAGTGAAGCTCACCATTATTTGTTACCTGTGTCTGAAGAACTTTTGAGACACTATGTTAAACATTATAAAGATTTCTACGGAGCGGCATATGTAACAAGTAATGTCCACAATTTACTGCACGTTACTGCTGAAGTTAAAATGTACGGAGCACTAAATACTTTTAACGCGTATCCATTTGAGAACAAATTATATATGATCAAGCAAATGCTCAGGGTTGGCAAAAATCCACTGTCACAAGTGGCCAAAAGGTTAATTGAAGATGATGGGAATTGTGTCAAAAATACTGATCTAGAGAAAAAGAAGTACGCTACGTATCCATTTATCTCGAGGAGTAAAAAAAACATCCCCATTTTAAATTATCAAGATTTTAGATTATCTTCAAAAACAGAAGACAGATATTTATTCACAGTACATAATGATATTTTCGAAATAAGTTCGATTGCTGAAGAACTTAATGTTGTGTCCATAAAAGGTTACCGGTTAAATAGCAAAGAGGATGTTTTTGAATATCCTATCAAATCTTCTCGTCTTGGTATATACAAATGCTTACGAATTGGCGATACTACTATGGTTGTTTTAGATCCCAAAGAAGTAAAATACAAATTAGTTTGTATTCCTCATGGAGAATACAACTATTTTATTCCATTAATACATACAATGTAAGAAAATAAAATACTTGAGGTACTGATTATTTTGTACTTTTATTTATTATTTACATCCTTTCCACATAAGAAAATATCACATCCAAATAAAATCACAAAAATAACAATTTTAGGTACCTAGTCGTTCCTGACGTTTATTAATGTTTAAAAGGCAAATTAAAGCTAATCAGTGGACTACTATTTTTATTTAACTAGGAGGTAGTATACACGGTAACATTTTCTTATTTTAAAAAATATTGTGAGATAGGGTAGTTGGTTGGAGATACCCGTTAAGCCTCCTCTACCCGTCTACAGACGCGTCCGCGGACGTTGGCAGATGCATCAGCAGACGGATCACCACGATCCGTCCACACGTCTGTAGGTCGATCAGTCTATGCTTATACTCGACAGACGCAACTCATACGTAAGATTCCAAAAATGGATAATGAGACCGTAGCTGCCGCAGCTATTAATTTATTTAGTACTTTTATAAATATTATGTATTTTACATTATTTATATAAAATTTAAAAATAAATACCACAAAAATAAAAATGTTGTATGTGTACTATTATAACATACATAGTATTTATAAAAGTACTAAATAAATAAATAGCTGCGGCAGCTACGGTCTTAACTCAACATCCATTTTTGGGATGTTATGTGCGAGTTGCCTCTGTCGAGTATGAGCATAGACTGATCGACCTACAGACGTGCAGACGGCTCGTGGTGATCCGTCTGCTGATGCATCTGTCAGCGTCCGCAGACGCATCTGTAGACGTGTAGAGGCTTTCTCATAGTAGGAACATAAACCCTTTTCATTCGCCCGTTATTCATATCTATCTAATAGGAAGTTTTTCTTATATTTAACAAGTAGGTATGTAGGTACCTACATAAAAATTGTTCAAAAATCACACTTAGGAATCTAGTTTAGAGCAATTATTATTAATCAGTCGTTACTTATATCTATTTAGTAGAAATAATTAACATCAGTCATCTTCTCTTGAGTCTAGCATTTAAAACAAAATATATTATAACAAGATTTCTCTTTTACGAAACGTTTCCTAACAATTTCTGTAAATGATTTCACAACTGTTCAAAAATCAACGTAATAAACAAAAACAATAAAAAATAACAAAAACAATAATTTTGTTAAAATGACAATTTTAGTCCAATTTTAGTTGGTGAAGTGATCAATTTCTATGATCTAGCCACGACATATATGTAAAACATGTGTGAGCATGCATTTGTGTGCGTGTGTGCATGTTGTGTCTGCGGTGTACGAGTATGCTTAAGTGTTGGCATAAAAATTAGCATAGGTCCATACTTTCGTCGCTTCTCGTCTGTTCGTTGTTGTCACCATTTGAAGCTGTTTCAAGTTGTTCTCTTTTTTTGCCTGCTTGAGGTTCTTCTCCATTATTACCATTATCTTCATCACCAACTTGAAGTTCTTCGCTGTTATTACTGGCATTATAATGTAATTCCTCTCCGCGGTTTCTATTTTTGCGGGTTCGTTTTGAAGACTGTCGTAACCCTTTCATTAATTTACGTTTAGAAGCATTCCTTATGGCTAGTTTCAAAAACTTTTCGGCGTCATCATCCGTAAAGTTTGAGTCCCAAGAATTGACAATTACAAAGAAAAAATTCCTAATGTTCTTGTAATTTTTAAAGGGAATTTTAGAAATTTCTCCCTTGCTACCACCGGACCATGAACACTGACAAAGAAAATTCTTGGAGAAAAGTATGTCCAGTAGTTTGTATGCGCACGTCGTGCCGCTACCCACTTTAGATGAGCACAACAATGATAATGTTTTGGAAAGCTTCTTTTTTTTGGCCTTATCAGCTAGATCCGTTTCCAACATTTCAAATTGCTGCTGGTTTTCAATGGGCTTTATAGAAAAACTTTCATTCTCTTCTTCCGTTCTTAATTGGTCTTGCAGCAATGTAACATTTACTGGTCTTTCCTTCTCCTGAGATATTGATGCTTTTGTTTCCTCCAATTGTATTGTTAAGGAAGCCAGCTTAAGTGCTATTTTTTTTTGATTTTCCACGACTACATTAAGCTTTTCTAACATCGCGGCTTGATTAGCAATCACAGTTTGTATATCTTCTGAGTTGAATACCTGAATCGTGTCTTGCTGCTGACAAAATACATTTGTTGTCAAAGTGTGATTGTCGCTGGCTGACGGTTGTGGATTATCCTGTAACATGAAGTGATTAATCTAAATGATTAAATAAGCACATAAATTTAATTTGTGATGCAAGCACATATTGAGTATTAGTTAGATACCTACTACGTAACAGATACATCACTTCCTTTCAACTAACACGGAACATGTACGCATCGAAACATTACTCTTTATAATATTAGTTTAGACTTTGGAAATCCACGGGAATGAAGTCGCAAAGTGCTAATAATTTACGTATACCTGTTCTGGTTAATATAAACTTTAATTATTGTGAAGTATCTTTTAATAGCTGGATCTTAAAGTCATAACTTACTACAGACACTACAACATCAAACAAAAATCTTACCAATTGTGTCAAATCTTGCGCCAATGCGTCGAAATTTATTTCGCCATCAGCGGCATATGGATTCGATGTTCCCGGCACGCTGCAGTGGGCATTGTCGTCGGTATCCGTATTTTGTTCCATTCGACGCAATTCCTTATCTGCCTCTTCGTATGTAGGTATAAAATTTCTCTTTAAAACACATTTGTACGAGTTCCATTCTGGTCCTGGACTAGAATGACCGTCTTTTATTAATTTAGATGCAAATTTGATATTTTTTGGTGGCCAGCGGACAATCCCTTTCGATTCCCACAGCGTGGGAACGATGGTCAGTTTAGGTACATCGTACTCGATCGTCTGTACTATTTTAAAAGCCATAATATTTCTCTGAAAAAAAACAATTGATAATTAAATAGGTATAATGTACGTAATTTCTTTTTTACCTATCTACTGTGTATGGACTGTTCCATCCCAACGCTCCATGCATAAAACTAAATAAGACGTACCAACTGGAATTAGTTCACGATTGAAATAATACGTCTGTGCACGAATGAAAGTAACGGTAAGTCCAATCCGCGATACACACCCGACTGCGGTCCGTCGCACGTCGGCCGATAGGATAGCGAGACGAGGTGTGTCAAAGGCAAGGAGGGGGGTGCTCCCGCGCCTCACCTCATAGGCGTACATTACACGGTCATGCAAGCGTCAATCATTCCCATCAATCATGAATGATGGTTGAATGACGGAATTTTATCGCTTACAATTTTCGTCATGCAAACGTCAATCTTCGCATTAGACGGTAGGTTTTTCGTCAATCAAAATTTTGAGTGTGGCAAAACTGACAGCAAAACCTATCGTGTAATGTTCGCCATAGACTCATACTCTGACTGCACTTAGATCGCGCGCATACTGTAGGTACTTAGGTACCTTACCTAAGTTTTTCATTTCACAATGACCACAATGTTTAAAAGCCTGAGCTTTTAAAAAGTTTTACCTAATTATGTCTACTTTGGCCTAGAAAACTTTGATACTTACTAGGTACATGATTAACATACGGTAATCCAAAAAATATAGGATGATGTGATGATGATTAGGCTTTATCCACGGATCCCTAAAATTCCTGCAGAGTTTATCGGTTCACTGATGATTACCTACAGTTATTTGCGTACATGTTACCCACTATCAAGCTTTACTTGAATCTGTAGCTGACTTGTGTAACACAAGAACCACTCGTAACAGCTCGTTACTGATTTATGTACCACGAGTGGACACTTAAACAGCTTATGCCGTTTGATTGTGGTTAATACGGTACACATTGCTTGTCTGCCATTTTTTAGATTCTAACCTATGTATACAATATAATAACAATTTGTTTTTGTTCAGTCAACGAAAATAACAACAGAATTTGAATAGAAAATGTAATGATTTTATACGTAAACAGCTTATTGTCAAATTACAAAGGACAAATAAAAAGACTTAATTTTTTATAATAATATCATCAACCTATTTTATATTATAATTTTCAAGTAAACAGTGATATTTTGAGAGCGCATGAAAATTTTCGTCTATAATTATATAGTATTTGACAATAAACTCTCTTTCCCATTCGAATTTCAAGCACATGGAGGAAAAACAAAGTTTTACTTACCGATAACATATATTGCCTATTTCTCACAAACACTTCACAAAATGGTTCACACAAAACATATCAAAATAATAAAGTAGTAGGGTGAAAATTATTCACAATTTTGCCACTTGTGAATTGTCAGCTCCATAAAAGAGTTACTAATATCCTGGAGTGTATTTTGTGCTGAAAAATAGGTAACAAGTACTCTATTATTCAGCCATTGTGGTGTATAAAAGGTAACACATACCCTGATAATCAGTCATTATTCAGCTCTTGGGGCGACTGTTACCTTTAATAATGCTCAAATAACGCTGATATAGTGCAACCAGCTACATTATTCAGCTAACAGCTGATTAATTTGTGCCCAAATCAGAGTTATATCAGCGGAGTAGGCGCCTCTAATGCTCTTATTCAGCAGGTTTATTCAGCAGAAGATTCCATTGTGAACAGTGATTCAGCTACTATTCAGCGCTTCTGTGCTACTTGGGATTCTAATACAGTTTGAGTTGATAGTTGAAAATCATAACTTCACTCTTATGATCGTCATTATACAACATCATCATTATCATCATCATCATCATCATCATCATCATCATCATCATCATCATCATCATCATAATCATCTTATTTACTAACAGGGTATTAACTAAAAAATATAATAGGTCTGGCTTTTACCGTGGCCAGAGGCTAAGCATTGCAATACAACGTGGCAATGCCGACAGTGTCTTGGGTACTCATTACCAGTCCACAGCGATGCGGAGGAATTTTTCGACGCCATATTTTAGTTTGTTAATAGTTTTAGTTGGGATAAATAATGTATCAACTTACTTACCAACGGTTTCCAAAAGTTTCCATGGAAACTTTTTGTAATAATATTTCTGACTGTAGGTACCTACTCCACTCGGTGGTAGGTAAGAAAAAACATATCTTATAGGATCACTCACGTGCTGTCTGTCTGTCTGTCACCACTATTTCTGAAAGTAACATGTTGACGTGTTTTAAACTCGTCTTGGCGTCAACAACATATTTAAACTCTAATTATATTTAGAGTCTATGTTATAAAAAAGTTTTTGCAAGTCAATAACCTAACGACGGTCAAAAGTACGAAGAAGAAATTACGAATAAAGCTTTTTTTAAGGAATGTGAAATGAGGGTTTTCATGACGCCACTGTCTTGTGGAATTGGAAGACCTCTTGTTAATCAAAAGGTCTCCAATTCGACAATGAATATGAAATACGATGACGTTCATCATTCGCTTGAGGAGCTCGTGGCTAAGTAATTACAGCCGCACGGGTCGATCCATCAGGTTAATCTACGCTTGCTGGGTTGTTCCGTGGATGGGTGACCATTTTTACATACCGAGATCCCTCCGTGCCTCGAAAAGCACGTTAAGCCGTTGGTCCCGGCTGTCATTCGTGGATCTTTGACTGTCGTTACGGGTCGTCAGAAGCCCGAAAGTCTGAACCAGTAGGGGAATCGTATTACCTAGTAATTGGGTTGTGGAGGTCAGATAGGCAGTCTCTCCATATTAAATACTGGTATTCAGCTGCGGCTGGTTAGACTGGAAGCCGACCCCAACATAGTTGGGAAAAGGCTAGGCAGATTGATTGTTCATCATTCGTTTCCTTCATTCGTTCATCATTCAGTCACGACTAAAGAAAATAAAGGCGCTTTGACACTTTGACAGGTGCCCGGACCTGACGTCTCAGTGCTGACACCTAGTGAACGTCATTTCAGAAAACCCTCATTGAAGACACCATTATGACTGTGTTTAAAAATAGGATTGGGACAGTCTTTGAGTTAATCCAAGAATGAATGGCAGACATAGAATTTTAGTTCACGCCTAGAAATTTGTAAAGATTTGTGAATTATTTTTTCTGTGCTGGTCACCTATTTGCTGATATACCTAACGCAACCACAAATATAGCACTAACATGACAACTAACAAGAGACCTAATTTGTCCCTTAAAATAGGGGGCGAGCCTATCCTACCAATATTACAAATGCGAAAGTGAGTTTGTTTGTTTGTTACGCTTTCACGATAAACGTCTGAACGGATTTGTGAAATTTAGCACATAAGTAGGTGAACCATGCCCTGAATTAGGACTTACGATAATTTTTATAGCGATTGTACGTTCCCGTTACAGGATAATTTCCAACCTCCACACGGGCGGAGCCGCGGTAAAAAATTAGAGGCTACTCCTGAGAAATTCCTAAATCAAAAACCTACTAACACTTAATTTTCCCGGCATGGGAAATCAAACCCACTAGACCAGAGGCGATCCAACTTATATAATCCATTCTAAACGAGCCCTTAGCCCTTAGTAATCCAATCTACTTCAATCTGAATACATTAACACGTAACAAATGAGATGTCATGCGTTGTATCCGTTTCTAAAACAATGCGCCGAAAATAGCAATGCGTGACACGCAACGTATGCTTCTGAGGCCCTAACTACTGACTAGAGTCCATGTCATATTAATTAGCGAAGTTTAACAAACGTCATACCAAGTTTTGACTCCTATCATCATCATTGTCGTCATCATCATCAAAATATTTTAAAAGAGTAACCGTGGTGTTTCTTGCCCATTCTTCTTTATACGACACTACCTTCTGGAAGGGGCAACTATGTAGAATCGATTCTATTTTCTTGTTGTAAATGACTTTCAAAAGTGCCTATTTGAAATAAATGATTTGACTTTGACTTTCACATTGACGGCCACTGATGGATAAGGAATTCCTCCGGCAATTTCCGTCCTTTTTTGAGGGTTCCGTACCTCAAAAGGAAAAAAATGGATCCCTTAAAGGATCACTTCGCTGTCCGTATGTCTGGTCCTTTTTCTCAGTAACGCATAAAGGTATCAATTTCAAATTAATATCAAATACGTAGGGCTATGGTCCCTTAGAACTCTAAAAAAGCGAACGTGGTATTAGGTAACTCTCTCGCTATATATTAATTACGTCTCATAACCGTCGAATTTTGATAGTTGATCGAGTTATGAAAAACCTAAATGACGAGTCAGAAATGACGTGCGGTCTTGGAAAATCACGATTCAACGTTACATATTTATTACCTACATTTTTTATGCTGACCTGAAAGATATGAATAACACAACTTCTTCAGGGTAAGATGTAAGATAAGGTTAGAAAGGAAATGAGCTTCCGACTTTGGCACCTAACCTAGGGGAAAATAGCTACCTAAGCTAAGGAAAGTTTGACAACCAGCCTTACCAAGAGGTATCGTATTACACAGTAACTGGATTGTGGAGCTCAAATAGGCAGTCGTGTATACTAGTGCATGGAGATGCACTGCTACTGGTGGTGGTAGTGGTATTCAGCTGCATCTGGTTATACTGGAAGCCGACACCAACATAGTTGGAAAAGGCTAGACACATGAGATGTCCTTGGCAATGAACATGGAAATATGTAGGATGGTGATAAATATAGGTGAAAACAAAAAAAAATATGTCGCATTTGGCATCAACACACCACGAATACCGACGGTATTTATATGCAACTACATTGCAATAAAAGTAAATAATTCTCTTGCGTTACAATTTATTATATCCGTTGGAAGAATGATAAAAACTTGTGTAATAGCTTTTAGTCTTGTAGACACAGTGCATTTAATTTAGATGATTAGTTTTTAAACGTTTAATTATCCGTGAAGAGTCGCTAATTTTCATGAATTATTATGACAAGAGAATGCGACACACACTGGCAAGAGACGGAATAGTGATATAAGATAGAAGTTACCCCACTCTTATGTAATCTCTAATGAGTCCTATGTCAATCAACACAAGGCCACTTATCTGCCATGCCAAAATATTCGACCGAACGGAACTTTACTAAATTTTGTTTCAGTGTCCTGTGGAAGTGTTTAGGTGACGTTCGAGGAAGTGCCGTTCAAATCAGTGACCTAAGTGGAATACCTCAATTTTGGGTCTTTATAAAATATTTACAGCAAAAGGATCGTAACAGGTGACGTTCTGTTATCAAAATCATTTTCCTGCCCTTATCTATTTGGGGTCGGCGCAACATGTCTCTTTTTTCAAAACTTCTCTATTAGTTGTCATCTCGGTAGTCATCACTCCCTCTCTAGCCATATCATCTTTCACACAGTCCATCGATCGTTTCTTTGGTCTTCCCTGTTATAATTTATAGTCATCGATATTCATACTCAAAACTTTCCTCACGACATTTTCCTTTTTCCTCCGCATCACATGCCTATACCATGACATTGACAACCGATTTCCGCACAACTTTTCAGTCACCAGTTCCACTTTCAAACTTCCTCATTAAGTAGGTACTCTCTATCCCTCTTAGCATTTTCATCTCAGATGCATGCCTTTCATTCATCCCTTTTGTGGCACATAATTCTGAGTTCGACTATGAGGCAAGACGAAAGTCCTTCGGTTAACCCCTCAAGTGTCTGAGTTTGGCTAATTTTAGACCCAAAACCCCAGCGAGTGGGGAGGGTTGGGGGTTAGTTGCGAACCCCATAGGTTCACAACTACTGATAATGATATTTTTTCTATCGGAGGATTTTTTTTTACGTTTATATATATGTGATCTAAGCTTATATACCTATTATGTAAAGTTTTGTCCTTTTGCACACTTTGGGTGCATTTGACACCCGGGGGGAGACGAACTCCATAGGTTCACAACTAATGATGATGATTGGTTTTCCATCGGATGATGTTTTTTTACATTTATATATATGTGATATAAGCTTATGTACTAACAAAAAAAGAGTTTTTCTTATGCACACATGGGGTGCATTCGACACTTGAGGGGTTAATTAAGCGGCTACTACTACGTGGGATACCAAATTTCACTTTTTCTAAAAACTCGGGTGAATCTAATAAACCATTTATTAAAATATGAAATCTAAAGATTTCCTACGTGCGCTTGAAGATTTCATTTTATAATCACTCAGCCTAGAATTATACAAGATAGTACGAGTTAGTTAGTACGAGTTTCTGCCTATCCCCGTGGGAAGAACGCTTGAGTTTACGTTCGTATGTATGTCATGTGGGTAAGTCATTTACCTTGTTTATAAAATGTCCAGATTAGTAGAGGTTTGATGTCGAGGTCTGATAGAATCCTTGTCCGATCCAGGAATTCTTCGATTTGACTTCGAGATGACAAAAAAAATTCGACAATGTTAATATATATATTTGTACGCCTCTGGGCAAAAGATAGAGGATCCACCTATCTAACACTACTGTAATTTGACCTATGTTTACAAATAAAGCATTTGATTCTGATTATGCGGTACATTAACAGACACAAGCTTGGTCTATTTGACATTGAGTAAAGTCAAATTGAAAATAAATTGCAGGAATGCACTCGTCTTGATGAAAAGCGCCACCCACCTGTCAAAGAAATAACAATCTTGCTTGAAAGGTATAGAGTTTAAAATACAATACCAAATGGGTGCATGGAAAAATGTAAACAATGCAAGATTGGTCGATTTGAAGGTTAATTTGCTATCGAGCTTTGAAAATAAACTCTGCAATTTATTATGCATCGCTAGTTCATTAGTCACGTAATTTTAAGTTTACCAGTTGCTTACTCTGTTTTAAGAGGTTATTATTGTAATAGTTACCAACCGGTGAAAATAGAAACTGCAAACAGGTTGAATAATCTTAGTTTAAGGGTTACAGTCCGGAAAAAATACACAACAAGAATTTCTAGAATTTGAGGAGAGGTTTCGGGTTAGAGATGTCTTTATTATTTCCCATAAGAAATTTCACTTACATGAGAAATATTTAACTATCTTATAAACATAATTGATTTAACGTACAGTTTTGGCAAAAAAATTACAACATTCAAGGTTTATAAGGAGTCACTGCGAAACCATATAGTAGTTCTGTTGTATGCCTGATATTCAGCCTAAAAACGATGTTGGAATGACAAGAGAACAAAAAAAAAATCAAAGGGCTTTGACAAGTCGCTCATGTCCCGTGGGATCACGAAGCATCGGTAACTGTTTCAACAAAGAATCAAAAAATCCTCGGAGCACGATTAGTATAGGTACAGCTACCGAGGAGGTCAAAGGTGGGTAAAATCTTACTTTATTTTCATCCTCTCCCCCAGGAAATTGGAAGTTTCCTGTGCTAAAATAACATTTAAATCATCAATGGTCATTGTTTACTTCATCCACGAATAACCGTCATATGACTAGCATGACTATTATAGCTAACGTGCCAAAATAATCAGCTGACACTGCCTACCATTTCACTGTGTAGTAAAAAAAGTAATAAAACGTATCTAACGCGGCGCCAGACTGATACATTGCTTGCCGATTGTAAATAAAAAGAAAACAACAAAATAATAATATGTTAGGTCACATTGAAAAGACAATTTATTTGGCGACATACCTACACTGATAGGCAGCGTGTTTGGGGATAAAATTGACGGTTATAAACTAGCACTTTTTTATTTAGATCGTGCACAACTTTTGGTCCTCTCAATCGATAATATTATTGTAGGGAGAATGCGAAGCAGACCATTTTCATCTCAATATTATAATTTTTCTGTACGTGTGTTTGTCACCTAATTCCTCCTAAACGGCTGAACCGATTTAGATGAAATTTTGTGTGTATATTTCAATGGGTTACTGGATGGTTTGAAATTAAAATTGGACCCGGTAGGTGGAGCTGCAGTTGGGTTCTAGGATTATTCAGACAGGACATCGTCTGTCGGGACCGCAAGTAGGTATCATATATTTTTTACTGGTTGCTACAGGTTAGAGGATACTGCTGGTTCTTCTCGACGGCGGCCAAAACATTCACTTGAAAAATAAAGGCACTTATCCTTTAAATTGTCATATTGTTTGTTTGTTGTTATTGGTTTGATCAGAAGTGACGTCATTGACTTACCATTTTTTGCTTTATTCGTTTAGATGAATACTAATTTCTGTTAAATATTGTCAGTTGAATCCCGGCGAAGCCGCTCTTGTAAGGCATCCCCAGTGATATTATTTTTATCTTCAGTGATTTCACTCTCATCTGAGTATCTAAACATACTGTTATGTTTATTTTAAAGGCGTGTTTATGTGCAAACGTTCGTGTGATGCCAAATTACTTGTGAAGATAGGACTCAGTCAGACTATAGACTTCTAAACGATCAGCGATTTTTTTTGGATTAAAAGTCTATAAGACATAGGTATACATAAGCGTTTTTTATGAATCAGTATAAACTGCATAATATTATAACGTCGAAAGTGATAAGTTGTTGCATGTTTTCTCTCTGCATCACCCTAAGGTTGACTGGTAGAAAATGCCTCAGGCATTAAGTCCGCCTTTGTACGGTATTTTTTTTACTTGTGCATAAAGTTTTAATAAGTAAATAAATAAATAAATAAGTTCAAAGAAATTTTAAGAGCGCTGTCACATTTTGTCACCTCTCTCGCTCACACGGTAACAAATTTTTAAGAATGTTAAAATGAAAACATGTTTTTTTGAAAAATGTAATCAATTGGCCATTTCTATTGTGTTATTTAAAAAATTCAGCTCACCAAAGTAGGTATTATGATGAGTTAAAATTAGGTATATGCCACAGTAAAAATGTGTTTAATATGTGTTATGTGTTTATAATTATCTATTATATTAATATTATTTACTAGTTCGATAATAATTGATTACATACAGTGAGCGCGAGAGGTGACAAGAGAGAGAGAGCCCTCTTAAGGAATTCATAAGGTTATGTATCTATTCAATAAGAATTTTATGTTTCATTCGCCTAAATATGTTCAAACAGTGGTTTTCCTACGCCACCTCTGTTGTAAAAATATGATATCGACCAAATAATGCTCCGTGAAGTGACGATACATCATTTATGATGCCCAAGCCCTTACGATACGATAAAATATGATTAGCATTGATGGATTTTCAGAACGTTTGATGATTAATACTGAAGAACGCGAAGGTTTCAATAAATTATGATTATGAATGTATACGTTTTGAATGTACTCGTAACTAGGTCACATCAAGATCTCTCTTTTATTATGCGTTTCAGACAGATACATTTATTTGTTTGTAGACAAACGAATGATTGTGTCCTAGAAATATAATGGCACAAAATAATCGATGAGTAACATACTTTAGTAGGACACTTATTTTTGAATTTTTTATTTATGACATTATTTTTTGGAACGTCTAAGTTTAAATATTTCAGACTAGCTTTTGCCCACGGCTTCGCCCGCGTGGATGTCAGCAAATATCCCACGGGAACGTGCTACCGGGAAATCCTTCCTTACTCCTTGTCTACATTATAAAGAAAACCTCTGTGCAAAATTTCAGCTTTCTAGGTTCAAGGTTTTGGGCTGGGCGTTGATGATGAGTCAGCCAGTCTCTCTTTATTTATTTAGATTTCTTGGAATATACGCAGCCAAAAAGATTGTGCGTCGTGCTAACTGCTACAAAGTCTTGAAATATCAAAACGTCAACACGCTACATAATATATTCAGCCACAGATTCAGCCTGCATAAGATTAAATTGAATTCATGGCCATCATTTTAAGAGGTCATTGTACTTCATCATTTTGAGTTTTACTAAGTATGGGACCAAACCAGAAATCGCGACAAAAAATCAGCTGTTCCTTACATTTTGACGAATTATGCGAACATAAATGTAGGGAACAACTGATTCGTTTTTTCGCGATTTAAGGTTTGATACCATAGTAAAAGTTGTTCGTAATGATGACTACTATGACCCTTTGGAGGAATGCCCATGAATTCAATTTTACCCTGCACTGTGCCCATTGCTGAGACACAGGCCTTCTCTCCGTGAGAGGGACTAAGCCGTAATCCACCACGTGGGCCCAGTGCGAGTTGGTAGATGTTTGAAATTCGAATTTCACGATGTTTCCCTTCTCCGTTTTGAGAGCAGTGGTGATGAAAATAATTTACATAAAGAAAAGTTCCTGCCTTGGTTCGAACCCACGACCTGTAAGTCTCGGCCGTTTCCATTGGACCACCACTTCCCTTCTTCTTCTTCTGCTCACCCTTTGTGAGAAATAAGAGTAAAAAGAGTGGCCTAGCGTGGCCAAAAACCACTTATGAGTCACGTGAATTAAAACAATCTGCTGCATATTTATTATTTACGTCTCAGGGAAACATGCTCAGAAAAACATAAATAATCTTGAAAATTAAAGATGCGTGAATCAACACGACTCCTCATTATTAGGCCCTTAACCCTGCCTTTATAAATATTTAGCAGATGTTGCAGACACACAAACAGAACAAATCTCAGAAATTCCACAAGTCAACAAGTGTGATAATTTCACACGCCATTTGCATTTTAAATATAATATAATATCGGTAAAGATGCGTAGGTACTCGTACTAAATAATAAAAATGCTTTTCTATTTGAGCCGGACAACGCATTCGTGAAGAACTTGGCAATGTTGCAAGGACGCAAATTATGTAATAATGTGACAAACATTTTGTTTTTCCAATTGTAAAGGTAAAAAATCACATTTTTGTGTTTTTTTTTCAAGGTTATTTTTGTCATCGAGCTGCTGGATCGTTTGCATGTGGCGCAATAGAGTGTAATATTAATACTAGCTAATACTAAAAAGTCGACCAGACTGCTGAACAAATGTGATTATGTACCTAGTGAAGACAATAAAAACTGATAATCTTTATTTTATAGAATTTTGTGTAATAAAGTATATTTGTGTAGTATAGTAGAAAACTTTTTCTTACCTCGTTCGTCTTTCCTTTTTGTGCCTTACAAAAAGGAAAGACGAACGAGGTAAGAAAAAGTCATCTACTAATTTACAAGAATACAAGCCGTGTGCAATGGGATTCCCCATAGACAAAAATGACGAATTTCTATACAAACTTTCAATCAATATTTAACCAGTTTGGGGGCTCGTGGCTACTCTTTGCGTGTGCCTCATTTTTGTTATAGGTACCTATAAGGTAACCTTGTCCAAAATTTCATCTTTCTAGTCTAGACACTTTTTTTTTGTGGAATCATCAATGACGCTCTGGGTGGAGCGGGAGGGCGTGTCAGACTTTTACTGACTAAAACCCACCCGTGTTCCTTCAGTTGCTATTTACGAAAACTTTTAAAATACTGTAAGAAAAGTCATTGACATTCTATAATTTGATCTAAAATTACTAAGACATCTGTTGAAAAAAAAAAAAACAATTCGATTCATCAGTGAGTAGTTTCCACAAGAAGATGTTTATAACCAAATAAAACATTGTTTCCGAAAATTGAAAAACAGGCTTCTATTCAGTCGGTTAAAAACTCATTCACGTTCACCCGTGGCGCCCTCTAGCGCTACTAAAACAAACATTAGTCGTCCGTACCTCTCTATTATTTTTAGCCTGGAGAAAATTCCTTGAAATCTTATTTTGAATCGCGTAACTATTTTTAAATGAATATAAACCGCACTAACAACCACAGACATTTCAATAACACAGTATCTGGCTTACGTAAAACGCGAAAGATTTATTTTGGCGAAAATTTTATTGTTAGAGGCACTTAACGTCTGTTTTATTTAAACTTTGGACAAAACTATTGTAAACTGATTGTTTGTTAATGTGTGGATTCGTTGTTTTTATTGCTGTGTTAATCCTGGGAACCGGGCACAGACGAACACGCAATAAAATGTCGGCTAGTTTAGTGACATACCCATGATTATTTAACGCGGACCCTTAAAAGTTACAGATCTAGAGGGATTGACAGATAAATAAAAAAAAAATCTGCCTCTTTCCCAACTATGTTGGGGTCGGTTTCCAGTCTAACCGGATTCAGCTGAATACCATTGTTTTACATGGAGCGACTGCCTATCTG
Source organism: Cosmia trapezina (assembly GCA_905163495.3). Lineage (NCBI taxonomy): Eukaryota > Metazoa > Arthropoda > Insecta > Lepidoptera > Noctuidae > Cosmia > Cosmia trapezina. Next base: position 7,704,253 of record LR991020.1, read on the forward strand.
ACCTCCACAACCCAGTAACTGGGTAATACGATAAGGTTGGTAAGACTGGTTGTCAGACTTTCGGGCTTATGACGACCCTTAACGACTGTCAAAGATCCACGAATGACAGCCGGGACCAACGGCTTAACGTGTTTTCCGAGGCACGGAGGAGTTTCGGTATGTAAAGATGGTCACCCATCCACTGACCAACCCCGGCAAGCGTAGCTTAACCTGATGGATTGACCCGTGCGGCTGTTATTACTTAGCCACGAGCTCCAGGGATTTACAGATAATCGTAAAAAAATAGGAATATTATTTTAAGCGCTGTTAGTTAGGTAAACTTTTATTTCTTTAATTTAAAATTAGCCAAGAATGCTGGCTGGCAATGAATGGATAGATTCATGATAATGTTTAGTTTCGGCGCAAAAGGTAGATGTTAATTTGAGCTGTAAAAATAATCATCCAGAAAGTGTTATTTGTACGTGTTTATTTTTAAATTAACTTTTTTTTATGAGAGAACGTTTTATTGTGCATCAGAAAATACATAATTAACAGAAAAAATAAATTTATCACTACAAAATAAACTGATTCAATACTTTATCCAAAATGAAGAATAAACAGCAGCAAAATTAGCAACTGCCAGCTCATAAAAATTATAAAAAGACTGTCAATGACTCAAGAAAATTCAATTTTAGAATGTTTGTTCTCCCTCCTAAATAAAGGACCTCATCCGGACATTGACTCACAAAAACTTATTAATAAAATACATTTATTGCCAATTAAAACATCAACAAGTTTATTATATTCCGTTCGGTAAACAATGACGTGAATATTTAATCGTGAGCTAGTCGTGTCCACTATACGACGGGACATGACGTAGGACATACGTCACGACATAAATAGTGGACCTCCCACATCGTCACATGACGAGAGATGTAAAGAAGGTTACACATTCGTCTTCCAGTGGCTGTAGATACGGCGTTGGCTACGATTCAATTTATAGTGATTAAGTTTACAAACAAATTATTAGTCGGTTTGTTTATGTGTGGTTTGAATGCGAAGGTCTTTTTTTTGCACCTCTTTTGAAATAACAAACTGAAAAAACTGTTTTTTTTTCGTACTTTTGGGAATTGCCTAGGTATAGGCAAGTAGAGTACGAAATTGACTAGAACAAAATAATGTTGTTCATGAAAGAGACGATTCAACCATTTTCTCTACACTTACACTTTAATAAAACACAATTTCCAATTTTCCGGCGTTTATTGTATCTCGAATTACGAAGACTGAAGTTTTGATAGATTATCAAAAAAATAATAATGTGACGGCTGAAAAATATGAAACATCGCCCAATATTTGGATATTACTTCCGCTCATTTCAACGATTTCGCCAGAATGCAAACAAAGCCATACGTTTCAAACAAAATTACTACGGACGTATCTATGTAAATACACATTCGAATAGTAGAAACTGAGAAAACAAACAAACTGAAACTCATAAATAATTTGAAGACCTTCGAGCAAGAAATGTATCTAAATGTAAATAATAGCCATACAGGTGTTACCTTCATGCCATCGCTTCCAGTATTGTTTACCGCTAATTTCTGACTACCCACGCTACAAATAATATTCAATAATAAATAATGTTCTTCCATTCATGCGAGTGTGTAGTCGCTCTAACTTGGTCACGCGGTCTCTCTCCCACAAATTGGCGGGAATATTCGCGCATGTGTTCCCTCTAACCGAACATAATTCTATTTTTGAAACAACGTTTTGCTGCGAAAACAGGTGCTCACGTGTGCTTGTTTTTGTATTCGTGGGTGGTTCGTGTCCATTGTCAAACGTTTTAGTAAGGGAAAGTTGCCCTTTGTTTTCCGTGCACCAACGAATTTTAACGCATTCGTTGGTGAAGTTGGAGCATAAGTAAGTTCAAACCTAATTAATAGGACTAGGTTCTTAAACGACAACAGGCGAAGGAGGTACGGTCAGCAACATTAGTCGATTAACACTGCTACTTTTACACATCATATAAATTAATACAAAATTATTAATTACTTATCTCTTTTTTTCCTAAAATACCTAAGAGGCTAGTAGATCTTCAAATTATTTTACATCTGTTCCGATTTTAATCAAATATCTTGCTCAATATTAAGATTTAAAAAACTGAAGTTTAAATCGACTTTTGTTGCTGACTGTACCTACGCGTATGCACGTATTTTTTGCTATCATAATAAAACGTCCTTGGTGGTAAATTGAAAATGTTCTAATCTCAATGGGTCAAAGCTGCCACTACCTATCGAACTCGACAAAACTTGCATCTAACGCTAGTGACACACACAACACGCGTTGTTGCACACGACACGATATTTTTGTGTGTCGCGATACACAAAAAATAACGTGTCGTGTGCAACTACGCACACGGTAACTCCATCCATCTCATTGATCTCTGACGTTAGCTTTTTATTTTCGAATTTATCAAACACGCTTTATAAACTTGAATGAAAACAACGTTTATATCATTACTGTTTAATAGTTACGCGAAGCAGTGCACAACAGCTTATAATAGCTATTCATACTTGCCATGAGTAACCGTTTAAACTCGAGATAATTATACATAGCTGTGTATATCCTACTACTTATTAATATACACTACACTGCACTACACACACACACACACACACACACACACACACACACACACACACACACACTATTATTTTAAAGGCGAAAGCTTGTGACTGAGTGTGTGTGTGTGTGTGTGTTTGTATATTTGTTACTTCTTCACGCTCAAACGGCTGGACCGATTTGGATTAAATTTGGTATGTAGATAGCTTATACCCTGCATTAACACATAGAGTACTTTTTAATCCGGTCTGCGCGAGTGATATATAGTATAATAATTATAAATGTGAAAGTTTGCATGTTTAGATTTTTGGATGTTTGTTACTCAATTACCCAAAAATTGCTGAACGGATTTAAATGAAATTTGGCACACAGATAGTATATAATCTGGATTAACAAATAGGATACTTACCATCCCGGTAGTAGCTTCCTGTGGGATAATCTCCGACATCCACACGGGCGAAGCCGCTGGCAAAAGCTCCCACAATCACCATCCCCTCCATATTTCCTCACCAGCCTTTACCGTTCCATTCCTCCATTCATCCATCCATTCATTCAATTTCTATTTTTCATTTTCCATTCTTTGTTTCCTTTATCATTTTGGGTCACTCCCTCCCTGGTCTTTTAGGTTTCACAACTGCACTTTGTAACGCCACGATTTTACGCAGTAAATATAGGATGTAAGTGTAAACAGTGTCAACCTTTTAAGGGGTCATTGTATTCATTATTATTAACTACTTTTACTATTGGACCAAACCCGAAATCGCAAAAAAAAAATCAGCTGTTCCCTACATTTTGACGAATTTTATGCGAACATAAATGTAAATGTACTGAACAACTGATTTTTTTTCGCGATTTCAGGTTTGGTCTCATACTAAAAGTTGTTCATAATGATGAGTACAAAGGTTGCCACTTACACCTTGTAATAAGTCAATGCGGATAGTGCATTTCTTGTGACTTTTTCCAAATAGGTAAACTGAAATAATAATAATTGCACGTATTCCGAGACAATACTTATTTAGCTGTACATATTATAACGTTAGCTACAATAAACAGCCAAACAGTACGAAACTTCTCTTAATTTTGGGATATCTAACGAGTACCTAATTGCACAGTTTTCTTTTTGTAAAAAAAAGTTCTCCGAATCACGACGCGGGCGTCCCAATTTATTTAAATTAGACTATCACACTAAGTTTTTTATACGATTTCTAAGAACTTTTTATTGCTTTTTTATATAGGGAGGGAGAAAAATAATCGTGATCAGCTGTGCAGTGAGATGGCAGCATTGAGTTATATAACTAGAGAAGCAAACCTCACTAAAATGTGTAAAAAAAGTATAACCACTATTTAAATGCAACGACGTAGCTTTGAAACCACTAAACATTTAAAAGTAAACATATATCTGTCTCACTTACACAAGTCGCAAGAACAATACTGTCGCTTAGATTAGACGAAGACCGCAATATAAACATGCAATGGCGGGATGGGGTTGCCTACCCATGCGAAATTTTACCTAACTTTTTAAACGTTAAAAAAAAACGTAACGTTTAAACGGTAAACGTTAAATTATTTTTTAAGTATGTGAATTATGTATTTCTTATTAGATGTGTATTAGAAGGTTATATGTAATGAAAATAATCAAAGCATTTTCTTTTTGAACATTTTTTATTTCCTTTAGCTAATTTTCATACATATAATTTACATTTTTAAATATAAAAACATTAAAAAATATTAAAAATAGTAGCCCACCGGTATCGGGAACAGGGTCCAAGGTACCGGTGGTCAGGGCTGCTTAGAGAGGAACCTCCTAACGATACGCGAGGTGTCCAGAAGTATCACTTTCTGGAGCAATCTTCATTAATCCAGCTGCCTAACGAGAGCCTGTTCAGGTGTAGATCGAGGCTCTTGGCTATTATGCCATCGGCCGTCACGACTATCGGCATAACGATTGCTGTATCACATCCCCATGTCGACAACCTCGCGAGCCAGGTCAAGATACTTAATCTGCTTATCTTTTTCAGCTTTCACGAGGTTCTCGTCATGCGGGACCGCTATATCAATAATCATTGTGCGACGCTCTAATCGATCTATCACCACTATGTCTGTCTTATAGGCAACAATAGTCCTGTCAGTGATGATAGATCGATCCCAATACAACGTAATATTGCCATTTTCGAGAACTGGGTCGGGCACATACCTACAGTACGGTACTTCCAATTCCACAAGACTGTATTTCAGAGCAAGTTGCTGGTGGATAATCCTGGCTACAAGTTTGTGCCTATGCAAGTAGTCTCCGTTAGCCAGACGAGACCAGTCAGAAATAATGTGACGGATTGATTCCCCCGGACGGTGGAATGCCCGACAGATGTCAACCGTGCCGTCCTTCACAATATATTTCCGGTAGTTGTTCGTCATCATAACTTCGTCCATGATCGCAAAGACAAAACCTTCGGTTTCCCCAAAGAGTCAGTTTTCTATAAGTCCTTTTCTTTTTGAAGGTTTTTAAATTCTTCCATGAATTGCACTGTTTCATCATTTATATTTAGCTGCATTTCGTCTTCTTCGCTCAACATACGTTTTTTTTTCAGTTCCTCTATCATCATCGTTTATTTTTTTTATTTCTAGTCTTTTATTTTTTGTGATATATTTTTTCCTTTTCTTAGTCTTCTAGCCGATAAATTTTTCAAACGGTGAATTATTTTCCTCATTTTGCGCTTTCGGGGCGTTTCAGTTATTTCGACTATCTCTCCGTCGGTTTCCACAGGATCCACATCCATATTTTCTTCTTCTGAAAGCTCCACCTGCTCTTTAGAATAACGGTTGTCCTGAAAAATATACAATTTATTGTAGGCAAAACAGCTCTTTACAATCTAAAAACTAAGTTGAAAAAAACATTCAGTACATAATTTAGTTTGAGTCGATATAAACTAATTTGTTGCTGTGGGAGTTCAATGAGAAGGCATTTTTTGTTGGCATTACCTATAATTAGATAATATTAATTGCCGCATAAAATCATTACTTACAATAAGCATTACAATTGCTTGATTGGACAAATAAACACGGCCACATTCGCTTTTTGGCCTATTTTATCTTGATCACGGAAGTGCTTCAAACAAATGACAGTAGATTTAGTAGGTAGCCAGTCAGTCTCTTTTCTCAGCAATCGGATTATTGATTGAGAAAATTGATTGCATCTTTAGGTACTCTGGAACATTGTTAATTATCATTAAAAATATTTAAAATCGCGTATTCCATAAATTAAAAACTCCCACAAATGTGGGAAACTAAAACATAGTTTTTAGTTGTAACACTGATCATGATTAAAAAAAAATCTACATTTTATTTATTTTACTGCGTTTTTACGATGATATAAACACAGAAACAATAAACTTACGTGTGAAAAGTAATTCCGGTAGTTTTTGTGATCTTGAATCGCATTCTTTCATTACGCATTTACCCGTTTTGGCGATATTTTTTGTCGCGTGTCACTCGGTTCACTTCGGCTGCCGTCATACAGAGCACTGAGCTGACGTAAGCTACGCATACGGCCGTGGCCGTATGTCAAGTGGCAACGCCTTGGCGCGGTAATTGCTAATCTAGTGTATATATATCAATGGATGGCAGTGAGTCAACGGAATTTGGGGATGACGCCTGGGTAAAAAAAAAGAAATTTTTCAATACACTTCCTCGAAAATTGGTTCATATATCGCACTACGATTAGGTTCACAATGCAATGTATTTCACATTTCAAAAATTGCCACAGATAACTTATACCTATACTTATTCCAAATTGGTTCAATGCCTCTATTCACAACTCTCTATTCGGAGGTGAATGTTTTTTTTTAAATCTCGGCAAAGAGGTGTAAGGTACTTAAGGCGTTAATATTTTTTGAATATTTATTTAATGTTTATAAATAGAATATCATCAAAAACTATGATTATTACAATAAAAAAACGTTTATGAACAAATTAACATTTATTTGTGTTCTAAACTCGAAAATATTTGAATTTTCTATTATTCATTTAGGCTGTTTATCGGCTTTATACCTTTGCTTCTCCTTCAACCTGGCGAAAGCAAAGCGCGAAAAATAAAGAAAATTTAAACCATAGTTTCCTAATAATTCATGACAAAAATATTTTCCATTATTTTATTTTATTTCTTCTAAAGTGTGTTGAAAAACGTCGTTTGATACTCGTGGACATTTGTTATTGCAGTTCTCGGCTCAAAAACAACCTCGCCTACGGCTCGGGTATTAATTCCGCCTCGAATGCAATAACAAACGTTCTCCACTTGTATCAAAATGTACTATTATTTAGTCCGTCAGTCAGATACTAAAAAAATATTTGACACTTATTTTTTGCTTTATCATATAGTTATCACGTATTAAAGTTGAGGAGTTGGGGCTTGCTACGTCAATTCTACGTAAACCGGGTGTAAGGGACAGCCCTCTGCAGACGATGGGGTGAATTCAGTATGTCATACTAAGATGACCGGTACATGAAATTATTTCAGGAAAGTTATGGGAATCCAATAAACCTGATTTGTTTGTGTTTTTGTGCACTAATCGGAGCCACTGTTACTGATTGGAAGGGGTAGGTAATGAGTGAATTTCTCGAAAACGCAGTGCTGCTTTACAGATAATGCAACGATTTTTTTTCTCAGAATTAAAGAGACGTGAATCTATATGAAGCCACTTAAATTATGTTTATAAGACTATTACTTTTTAAGAAAAACATCAGTAAATGACGAATTATCAATTTCTGTGTCTTGTCCACAATCACTTTCATACACAGCATTTGCCTCTCAGTAAGATAATCTCCAACATATTTAAGAAAAAGTATTTTGATTGCGTTAACTAATAATTGACCTACAAGAAGCTAATTATTTTTGAATGTTTAGACTCGTAGTTAATGAGAACATGTCAACGATAGTTTTGTCCGCGCGAAATTACTAATTTCTGTGGTCATTTTGTTTCGCCGTCCTGAGCTTCCACCAATGAGTTTAAACGAACGATAAATCCCTGCCCGGCAAGAGATTGTCGTGCGTTTACACGCAGTGAGAATGGTAGTGCACCATATCGCCACGTCTTCCCGTCAAAAATGTAAGAACGTGATTTCAGTTTACTCGGAACGAAATTTGGCAATTTCGGTGATCAGGTTTTAAAAAGATTTTTTCAAGAAATAAAGGTATCACTTTTATGCATGCTAAGTAGCCTTTGGTACACATTTAATATTATAGAAAACAACAGTCATAGCCTTGATAGTTTCTTGTAATTTTTAAAAAATAGCCACGTTTCCAATTTCTTTGGGCCAATTTCTGTGGTTTCCGTGGCATCTGGGTGTCCACGGAAATTAAACGACTCCACATAAATTGTACTTATCAATTATTGTACTAATGTTAATGAATGTTTTTGAAAAGAAACAATATTTGTTATGCCGAAATTACTTTGTCAGAACTCATTTAACATACCTAGTTATAGATTACACAGATATACCTAGCATTATCCAATCCATTACATTCTGTTATACTTATATCCCATTATTTTGCTCATGCCTCCTTTCATAATTAACTGTGAGAGTTTAAATTGACTCAACAGATTTTAAATATCTTTTTTACTTTAGGAATCCAAAAAGAAAAAGATAGACAAGAAAGTTAAAAAAGAAAAGGATTGCAGAGCAAAAAGAAATGAGTGAATCTTTGCGTCACGATGCGTCTGCAGTATGAGTCCATTTAACACCAATTTTGCAAGAAATTGAAGCTGTTGCACCTCATATCAGATTCTCCGTCAGGACAATACCAGAAACAAAAAAATATATAATTCTATATTATATCGCAGCTTCAACTGTGCTTGCCAGATTTGTCTCGAGTGATATGGCATTACTGCGAATGTGGCCATGGAAAAGGAGCACCTGACGGTGTAGGCGGTGTTCTGAAGAGATCTGCAGATCGTCTGGTTGCCTTCGGCAAAGATATCAACGCTAATTAACGCTTTAGTGGAACGTCTTCAAACAGCCGTCACAGGTGTGAAAATAAAGATTGTTAACGACTATGAAGTGAATGAAAAGGATTGGCTTTTGCCAAAAGTCCTAAAATGTTTCCCAGGGTCTATGAAGATCCATTAGATCGTTTGGGCAAAAACATCTAAAGCTCTTGCAATGCGATCACTGTCATGCACTGATGAAAACTGTCTTTACTATCCTTTAGAATGCATTCACGGAAAACATTTAGGTTTCTATGAATTGCCTTTTGAAATCCTGGATAATGCAAAGGTCGTTCCACCTGCATCACAATTAGATTCCAGTTTTAAGCCATCAACAATTCATTCATAGATATAGAGGATCTGAATTATTTTACTTTCAAACCAAGAACATACCTCAAGATAAGACCATCAAATGTCCACAAATATTTAAGTAATTTGTTTCAATCAATCAACTCAGCCTATCGCAGTCCACTGCTGGCCTCTCCCAGTCTGCGCCACAACACCCTGTCCTCCGCCTTCCGCATCCAGTCTGTCCCAGCCACTTTCTTTAGGTCGTCGGTCCATCTAGCTGGGGGCGTTCCACACTACGCTTACCGATACGCGGTCTCCACTCCAGGACTCGCCTGCTCCACCGGCCATCGGTCCTTCGACAAACATGGCCAGCCCACTGCCACTTCAGTTTGCTTATTCTGCAAGCTATGTCGGTTACTCCGGTTCTTTTCCGGATAACTTCATGCCTGATTTTATATTTCAAAGAATCTCCGAGCATAGCCCGCTCCATAGCGCGCTGAGCGACCTTGAATTTGTGGACCAGCCCGACTGTAAGTGTCCACGTTTCAGCACCGTATGTCATAACGGGCAGGACGTACTGGTTGAAAACCTTCGTTTTCAAACATTGCGGGATGGGTGACGAAAAGACTTGACGAAGTTTTCCAAACGCTGCCCAACCCAATTGGATCCTTCTGTCGGCTTATTTCTCAAAGTTGTGTCTACCGAGCTGGATGACTTGCCCAAGGTATACATACATACAAGGTATAGGTAGTAATTTGTTTAGGATTTTTTTATTAGTTTCAAATCAATCGTATTATGATAAGTTTTTGCAGATTTAAACAATACTACACCACGTTGCATTTTTATAAATACTTATTGAAATTATTCGTATTATATCAGTTTTTTTCATTATACATTATCTTTCCTTACATATTACTAAAAATATGTTTTTAGTCATTCACAATTTCAGTGCACACGCATAATTTCTGTGTCACCAATAAAATTTCTGTGGCTCGCCAATTTCGGTGGCCCAAATAACTCACTATGTAATATATAAGTACAATGCCTTTTTAGAAAATGTATATAAAATGTGGATATGTTGCGCATTATTATTAAAGATTTTTACAAAACCTGAAAATGAAAATGTCCATGGAAATTAGGTAAAAAATCGAGTTGTTGAAATTGACTCTAATATGGTATGCGGTGAGTTCGATGCACTCTATATCTAGGCAGAAAGTGAACAGCTGATTTCATGCGTTGTTCGTTAGAGTATTTCAACGTCCATTGCTGGTTTTTTTTGCTGTTTTTTTTACATAAATGGAGTACTGGGTACAGAGAATGTAATTTTATATTGAAATAACTGAATAGTAACTTAAAAAAAAACCGGACAAGTGCGTGTTGGACTTCGCACAATGAAGGGTTCCGTAGTTATATACATAAATTATGACAAGAACAAACTTAGCATTATAGTTGAAAAACATTTTCTCCCATACATTCCAACAGTACCTAAATGTAAGTTTGTACTCACAACATTGAGAGATTTACCATGTTATTTTAAGACCCCAAACTTCTTATAGGTTTTCCTGTAATCTACAGGTATAGACCTATTTTCTGTATTTTTTTTAAATTTTAGGCTCAGTAGTTTCGGAGATAAGGGGGGGAATGGTCAATTTTCGTCTATTTTCTTAAATAACTTTAAAACTATTTATTTTAAAATTATAAAAAAAAATACATTTGAGACCTTCATAGAAAGCCCTTTCATTTGATATGTCACAAGGTACAGTTTGCAAAACTTTTTTTTTAATTTTCTAGTTTGCCCCCTAAAAGTGACCCTCATATTCAAAATTAATTTATTTACTTTACCTGTACGTGGTTGGGTCACAGAAATCCATATGTGTACCAAATTTCAACTTAAGCGGTCCATTAGATTCGGAGCAAATTGGCTGTGACAGACGGACAGACAGACACACGAGTGATCCTATAAGGGTTCCGTTTTTTCCTTTTGAGTTACGGAACCCTAAAAACGATAAAAAAAAACAAAATTTTCCTGAGAAATTTACCGGTGGAATATGATTCAAAATAAGGAGCTGAATGCAGCCTGTTTGTTTGCGAAGAGCTGTCCCTTACACGCTGTATAATCTAGCAAACAGTGACGTCATGCCGCATTTTAACACAATATATCGCCGTAATCTTGATTATATTAAAAAAAACCGGACAAGTGCGTGTCGGATCACGCACAATGAAGGGTTCCGTAGTTGAAAAGAATTTATCCCAAAAATAAACTTAACATTAAAATCCCAAAAATATATTTTTTTATGTGATCAAATTACAAATTACCAATTTTCGTGCTTTTTCCTTAACTCATGCTGTAAGACCTCGCTTCTTGCCAAATTTCATTATTGTAGGTCAACGGGAAGTACCCCATAGGTTTTGATTTACTTGCGAGTATCAAACTATGTCGCTTAAATGGCTGTATTTTTTTATTGTATTGACATAGGTGCTTGATTTTTTTAGGTCTCCAAGAAACCATAGACCTACGTATTTGATATTAATTTCAACTTAATACTTTACGCGTTCTTCAGAAAAAGGGTCTTGACAGACTGACAGATTTAAAAGTATTTTTTATGTGATAGAATGACAAATTAACAATTTTTGGACTTTTTCCTTTATTTTTGCTGTGAGACCTTGCTTCTTGCCAACTTTCAAGATTCTAGGACAATGGGAAGTACCCTATAGGGTTTGATTTACTTGCGAGTATCAAACTATGTCGCTTAAATGGCCGTATTTTTTATTGAATTGACAAAGAAGCTTGATTTTTTTAGGTCTCCAAGAAACCATAGACTTTCGTATTTGATATTAATTTCAACTTGACACCTTCACGCGTTCCTGAGAAAAGGGTCTTGACAGACTGACAGACTTGAAAATATTTTGTATGTGATAGAATGACAAATGAACAATTTTCGGACTTTTCCTTTATTTCTGCTGTGAGACCTTGCTTCTTGCCAAATTTCATGATTCTAGGACAACGGGAAGTATTATCAGTAGGAAGTATTGTCAAGAAGTATTAGTAGTTTCCCTATAGGTTTTGATTTACTTGCGAGTATCAAAATATATCGCATAATTGGCCGTATCTTTTTATTGCGTAGACTTAGAAGCTGGAGTTTTTTAGGACTACAAGGGACCACAGACTTACGTATTTGATATTAATTTCAAATTGATACCTCCACGCGTTCCTGAGAAAAAGGGTCTTGACAGACTGAGAGACAGACAGAGAGACAGACAGACAGACAGACAGACGGACAACAAAGTGATCCTATAAGGGTTCCGTTTTTTCCTTTTGAGGTACGGAACCCTAAAAAGAGAAAATACGTGTCCAATATTGTTTAATAATCTAGATGACTGATTTTTTTTTCATCACCCCTACTGTCAAATAAGTAGAATTAAATTGTTGCCTGAATAGCGCACCGGCCATAGTTTTGTGCATCAAAAAAATATAGAAATTACAATCAAACTCAACCCATTTATACAATAAATTAAACCATTTACAGGCACTTTTGAATTGTGAAGGAGTCGTCGGTTAGTTTGAAAGATGCAGCCCATTCCAAAACGTAGTAAGTTCCTATAGAAAAGAACGGGCAAGAAACTCCATGGACACTCTTTTAAATAAAAAAAAACATTGTTACCTACTAAATATTAGCTACCTATATCATTCATGTCGAAATTATGCATATAATAGTTATGTGTGTGGTGGATTACTCACCGAGAGGTGGCTTGTATCCCAGCAGTGGGAACATTATAGGTTCAGTATGGTATACAGGGTGTAAGGGACAGCCCTCCGCAAATTCACAGGGTGCATTCAGCTTCTCATTTTGAATCATATTCCACCGGAAATTTTCTCAGGAAAATTTTCATTATTTCAATTTTTTTTTCAGTTACATTTTCATTATTTCAATGTAAAATTGCATTGTGTGTTCGCAGCACTACATTTATGTAAAAAAAACTGCAAAAAAAAATAGCAAAAAAAAAACCAGCAATGGATGTTGAAATACTCTAACCAACGACGCGTGAAATCAGCTGTTCACTTTCTGTCTAGCTACAGAGTTCATCGAACTCACCGCATACCTATTACCTACCCCTCCCAACCAGTAACAGACGCTCCGATTTGTGCACAAAAACACAAACAAATCAGGTTTATTGGATTCCCTTAACGTTCCTGAAAAAATTTCATGTACCGGTCATCTTAGTATGACATACTGAATTCACCCTATCAGTTTGCAGAGGGCTGTCCCTTACACCCTGTATATTTATATATATTATATTATTATTATTATTTTATTTCAGGCAGCTGTGGGCCATGCAAAATACAATAAACAAATACAAAAAAAGTTGAGAGGTGTCAAGGGACACCCGGATGGAACGAAGTTCCTTTCGATTAATTAGTGAAGGAATTGTAATAAAATTTTACTAAAAGCTTACTATAGCAAAAAGGGTCGTTACAACTTTTCGTGAGAATTTTTTCCGTCTAGCCCCCTTTCACAACGCGCGTGTTATAGCCTCGTTAGTGTGAGTGCAAAGTGTACCTAGGTATGTGTGCTGTGTTGTAGGGATGTGCAGAGACGGACACTCACTCTCGTTCTAACCTTAAGCTAGATAGCTACATACATGTAACCTTTTATAAAAATAAAGTATAAAAAGTAATATATAACTTTAAATTCAATCACCGATTGCCCCTAAAATCATAATTGGCGCAGTCGACAGGATTGTTGTCTAGGAAATCTGAGCTTTTCAAAATTCAAAAGCTTCGAAACTTCCTCTTCAGTTGCAACCTTGTTCCTGTTAATAGTGGCCTTCGGTGACAAAAGTGGTTTCGATCATGAGACTGTGGACCTGGATTTTCATCAAATCGTAAGTCCAGATTTTTATTCTTTGTGGATTTAATATTGTGGAGATTTTGGGAACTTCAGAAAAAAAAAAAAATCTTTTGTAAAATAAGTATTATAAGTATCAAACTTGTGTTTTAGAAAAATAAGTAAGTTTTTTTGAACGAGAGTCAATTCGTAAAATAGTGTTATTCTATTGTTATCACTACTATATTTTTTGTTGTTATTAATATTTACGAATATTAAGTATAGGAATAATTGTAAACAATTATTTTGCAAAATGGATCCTACAACTTTATCATGTATTAAAACTGCTCTATTGATAATTCCTAAATATGATGGAAATCCAAACCAATTGAATAGATTCATTACAACTTGTGAAACTATTTTGACTCAATTTTATAATAGAACTGAACCGAATTGTTTTAGCAATACAATCATATTGCACAATATTTTGAATAGACTTGAGGGAAAGGCCGAGGAAATAGTTAATATCCATGGTGTATCCTCTTGGGAACTCATAAAAAATGTTTTATTGAAAAATTTTGGTGATCAGAGAGATGAAAATTCTCTAAACAGAGATCTAGTTAATATGAGGCAAGAGAATGAGTCACCCCAGGAATATTATAATCGTTGCATGCATATTTTAAGTACTATTATCAATTATGTAGACTTACATGAAGCAGACCAGTCTGTAAGAGATTGCAAAAGAAAGTTCTTTCAAGCTCAAACTCTAAAGACATTTTTAGCTGGTTTGAAAGATCCTTTAGGTACATCTATCAGAGCAATGCGGCCCTCAGATATGCCTACAGCGCTTAATTTTATTAAGGAGGAAGAAAATATTCGATACGTACAGAAAAAATATTATAGTAACAAACCGTTTGAAACTAACAATTTTAATAATAATAAACCATCTCAAACCACTATCAATAATTCAAAATTTTTACCATTTCCAAACATAAACAAGCCACTACAACCTCCTAAACCTAATAATAACATGCAACAGTTTACGCCGTTTTTCAATCGTAATAACAATCAGTTTGGCACCCCAAGGCCAAATTTTAATAAACAACAATTTAATAATAATACATGGAATAGACCCCAGTTCCCCAGGCCAATGCAACATGGCTCGAATAACGTAAATACAAATAATAAACCAAAACCAGAACCCATGAGTGGAATATCCTTTCAATCTGCTCATACCCCTTTGCGGTATGGTTATTTGGCACCGGTAGCAAATTATCATGGTACCGAATATCCAAGCGCAGCTGCATGCAATCAGTTCGACGTAACCGAGCTTAACCCAAACATCGCCCACGCTGAACTGAGCGGCGACGGACTACTTACTGATAACGTTGATCCGTGTACAAGTTATAATGAATGTTATGAACCTGTACTTTATAATGAATCAAATGATAATAATATTATACAATTCAACTCTGAAAATGTAGGTGCTTCGAATGAACAAAATTTTTGCCAGGATTTGAATATCAACCCCAAAACCTAACAGAAATAAATACTCATATACAGCGGCAATTGCCATACATCGAAATTAAGGAACCACCCCTGAAACTGTTGATTGATACCGGGGCTAATCAATCATTTTTGTCCCCAGAAGTAATCGAAAGATATTACGGACACATACCTCCAAATGAGGAGCCTTTTATCGTAACTAACGCAAACAGCTACACTTCTGTTAACAATTACTCTATAAATATACCTACTTTTCCCGAGCTAAATGAAAACTCTTTCTCTAAGTTCTATATTTATAAGTTTCACAATGTGTTTGACGGCTTAATTGGATTTAAAATGTTAGAACATTTGAAGGCAAACGTAGATCTCCATAGAAAAAAAATAGTTACACCGAATACGGAAGTGCCTATAAAAGTTTTAGACAGTGGAATAAATAATCTTTTTGAGGCCTTAATTAGGTCAAAATCAACACAGACAGTAAAAGTCCCTGTTAGTATTTTACATGGTGATATCTTTGTACCGGAGACTAACATAAACAATTGTCACATACCAGCCACGATAAGTCGAGCGAACTCTGGTTATGCATACCTGGAGATAACGAATCCTACTAATAATGACATCATAGTCAGTTTAGTTTCGCCCCTGAAGGTTGAAATATTACATGATTATTATGATTTGTTTAATTTTGAATGTATAAATGACAATAAACAAAATAAACAAGTAATTATAGATTCTTTAATTCGTACTGAACATCTTAATGCGGAAGAAAAATATAATTTAATGGAGGTATGCCGTAAATATAGTGACATATTCTACGTTGAGAATGATCAGTTGACCTTCACAAATCAAATCAAGCATCAAATAAATACTACAGACGAGATACCAGTTTTTTGCAGATCTTATAGATATCCTCATATACATAAAGCAGAAGTGGAAAACCAAATAAAGGAAATGTTACATCAAAATATTATTAGACCATCAAATAGTCCTTGGTCTTCACCAATTTGGATAGTACCTAAAAAACAAGACGCCTCTGGTAAAACAAAATGGCGCTTGGTGATAGATTTTAGGAAGCTCAACGAAAAAACTATAAGTGACCGGTATCCAATCCCTAATATTAGTGATGTCTTGGACAAATTGGGTCGAAGTCAATATTTTACAGTGTGCGATTTAAAATCTGGCTTCCACCAAATTGAAATATGTCCCAAAGACATTCCTAAAACCGCATTCAGTGTAGATGACGGATATCGTGGCCACTATGAATTTTTGAGAATGCCCTTTGGGTTAAAAAATGCCCCATCAACATTTCAAAGGGTCATGGACAATGTTCTTCGCGGTCTTAAAAATGTTACTGTGTATATGGATGATATTTGTATCTATAGTACATCTCTTCAAGAACATATTCAAGACCTGGAAGCCGTTTTTCAGCGGCTTCGAGAGGCAAACTTCAAAATTCAACTTGACAAGACAGAATTTATGAAAAAGGAGACGCCCTTTTTAGGTCATATCGTTACTGCTGACGGAGTTAAACCCGATCCTAACAAAATTAAAGCCATACAAAAATTCCCTATACCTCAAACTACAAAAGAAATTAAGTCTTTCCTTGGTTTGATTGGTTATTACAGAAAATTCATACATAATTTTGCCCACGTAGTCAAACCTCTAACTATGTGTTTAAAAAAAGGTGCAAAAATTAAACTTACTCCTGAGTACGTTAATTGTTTTAAGCATTGTCAAAATTTACTTATTAATGATCCTATTTTACAATACCCTAATTTTGAAATAGATTTTAATTTACGAACAGATGCCTCCAATGTTGCATTAGGCGCAGTTTTATCACAGGGTCCCATAGGCTCCGATAAGCCAATTGCATATGCATCACGTACACTCAATGACAGCGAATCAAAATACAGTACTATCGAAAAGGAGTTGCTTGCAATTGTGTGGGCTACTAAGTACTTTCGACCATACCTGTATGGCAGAAAGTTTAATATCATAACAGATCATAAACCTTTACAATATCTAATGAATATTAAAGAATCTAATAGCCGTCTGACTCGTTGGCGACTTCGTTTGGCAGAATTTGAATACAATATTATATACCAGAAAGGCTCTCTTAATAAAAATGCAGACGCTCTTTCAAGATTAGAGATTAACAATAATGATATCGAAACTATTTCCCATAGCAGTGAGGATGACGACACACCGCTATCAATGTTAGTAAATCAATCAAAAAAATCTATAACTAATGAACTATCTGACGATAATAATACCGTCCATACTGAATTAGAAAACCTTATCTTAGAAATCCCTATTTCTGAAAAACATATTAACGTTTTCGACAATCAGATATTCCTAGATTTTGTACATCATTCACCTACTAAACCAAAAACAGTTGAAGTCTTCCCGGGAAAAAAGAGATTATTAATACAGGTAGATAAGAGTAATGTGGAAAATAGTATTATAAATATATTCAAAGAATATGTTAAACCAGGTATTAAATATGGTGTATACACTATTGAATCTACGTTTATTCCCTTAATTACTACTGTATTACAGAAAACATTTCAAAATTCTGCTTATAAATTAACTTTTTGTAAAACTAAAATTGAAGATATAACATGCCAGGATAAACAATATCAAATAATTAAAAAATACCACGAAGGTAAAAATAATCACCGCGGAATACAAGAAACTCAACAAAGAATTAAGTTGCAGTATTACTGGCCTAATATTAAAAATCAGCTAACAGAATATATAAACAATTGCGATATTTGCCAAACTTGCAAATATGAGAGAGCTCCAAATAAACAAAGTTTTCAGTTAGTTCCTATTCCAGATAAGCCCTTTGATGTTTTGCACATTGATACTTTAACTGTTAATCAACAAAAGTTTTTAACCATTATAGACGTATTCTCCAAATATGCCCAAGCGTATCCGTTAGAATCGCTTACAGGAGTGAGTGTAATAAATGCGTTGTCAATATTTATATCTCATCACGGTGTACCAATTAGTGTAACTGCCGATCAAGGAACTGAGTTTAAAAACAAGCCTATACAAGAGTTTGCAAAGTTACATAAAATTAAGTTACACTTTATTAGCGTCAATAACCCTCAATCAAATGGAGCTATTGAGAGGTTTCATTCTACTATTTTAGAACACATCCGTATATTGTCTATTACTCATTCTGAATTATCTACTAACGAGTTGATGTTATATGGTGTCATAGGATACAACAATAGTATTCATTCGGTTACAAATATGAAACCTATGGAAATTATAACCGGGCATACCAACAGCAACGATCCTTTTGATATAAATTTAGAAAACATATATCTTCAACATTATGTTAATAGACACAAAACTGTAACCGTAGCGTTATACAGTGAAATTAATAAAAAGCTACACAATAACCAGATTAAGACAATGTCTAATGCTAATAAAGATAAATCGGAACCCATTCAATATAAGGAAGGTAAGGCATTATACATACAAAACCCTCTTGCTGTTCGGCATAAGACCAAACCTCGTTATCTAGGACGTAGAGTTAAGAAAAACTTAGCTATAAAAGTTATAGATGATAAGAACATTGTTCACCATAAACGTATCTTGAAGAAACCTCTAAGATATCAAAATACCTTGTTCCAGGGTCATGGCACTGATCCGGGCTGAACAAATTGTGACCACAGAGCTGGTGAACAATCCAGGGATACTTCCCTTTAGGTTAGGTAGCGTTAAGTTTCAAAAAACAGAACATGTGTTCTTACATTATTATGAGTTAGATAGAATTAAGGATAGCATTAATAATATAGAAAGTTATTTAGGTACTTACATAGAGTACATTAAGTCATCAGACCAAACTTACTTTAGCGATACCTTATTAGTTACTAATCAGGTGCTCGTAAGTATATGTTAGAAACTATACACAATAGGTTTAACTCTTTGTTTAAGCAATCCAAACAAAAACGTGGTCTTATCAATGGTTTGGGCTCAATCATAAAAGCAATCTCAGGTAACTTGGATCAGGACGACGCATTGTTTTACAATAAAGCCATAAACATTTTGCAAAATAATCAACAGACCATAAAGGATAAATTAAATTCAGGAATCAGTTTAAACAAGCAAATACTACAAACTTTTAACATGACCTTATCTACTCTTGTATCAAATGAATATAAAATACATGTAAAATTAAATGATGTTATGAGTACTGTTAATATGACTAATTACAGGTTAAGCGATTTTGTTAAAATTAATGGACTGTTTAATTTGTTAAAAATCAATTTACAAAATATTTTAAATTATGTAACATCTTTGGAAAACGCCTTGAGTTTTTCTAAACTTTCCATAATTCACCATAGTGTAATTAGTTCTGAAAATATCCGTTTTATGCTCGATGTGCTACTAAGGTTCTATGATAAATCTGAATTAATGATTGACGAATATACTGAAGTAAGAGACTTCTATGATATTATTGTATGTGGTTCGTATTATGTAGACAATACGGTTGTATTTATTCTGAAGTTCCCCATATTGCAATCGAATATGTACACTTATTACCATCTTTTCCCTACTCCAACGTTTAATAACACAATATTAATTCCACCTAAACCATATCTGGCAATGAACGACGACGACCATCGTTATATGGACAAAGAATGCAAAAGGTTCCACAAATTATATTATTGCCAAGAAGGCGAACTTACGACCACTACGAAACCAAACGATTGCATTTATCAATTGATGCTAAAACAAGAAATAATGAGTAGCTGCAGCTTCGTACAATTTAAGGCCGAATCTGAGATGTTACAGAAACTAGATGATTACCACTATGTTTTGTCATGTATCAGAAACACCAAGGTGCAAATGCATTGTGACCGAGATGCATACCAGTCATTACAAGGTACATATCTGATCGAGGTACCAGAAGGTTGCAATTTTTCTACACATCTCCATCACATACGGAATTATAGGAACAACATAAGAGGAACTCCAATAAAGTTGTTGTCCTTCCATGTCAATAACATAACCATAAAAAACAAAGATCACCCATTATTATTAGAAAACGTTTCATTAGACGAAATGCATAGATTGGAGAACTTGGTAGAGAAAGAAAATTACCTAGAATTGGATAAATATCAAGATAACAGTTATCATTTCTGGACTGCCCCTATCTACATTATAATGATCCTGGCTGCTGTCCTTTTTGCTGTCTACCGATGGTTGAAGACAAAGAAAATGAACCCAGGAACAGAGCAAGCTGAGTTAGCAAGTGGCGGTGCTCAGCTCTTTTTCTCTGGAGAAGAAAGAGCTTCGAACTAGTGCGGGGGGTGTTATAGCCTCGTTAGTGTGAGTGCAAAGTGTACCTAGGTATGTGTGCTGTGTTGTAGGGATGTGCAGAGACGGACACTCACTCTCGTTCTAACCTTAAGCTAGATAGCTACATACATGTAACCTTTTATAAAAATAAAGTATAAAAAGTAATATATAACTTTAAATTCAATCACCGATTGCCCCTAAAATCATAATTCGCGATAAAGAACTTCGTTCCAAAACATTACACTAAGTACACACACACACTACACAGTACATGTCACTATGTATGCCACATGGGAATCGAACCCTAGACCTCATAATCAGCAGTACTTAGCGTTGGCGACAATAATTCTACACCTACGAGGCAGTCAGCAAATAAATATTATACATTGCAAACGCTGCAACCGCCATCTATGTATCATATTTGAAACTACGGAAATGAATGTGGAACGAAAGGTTGGGAAAGCTCGCAGAGAAAATGTACACACGACGGCTGATTTAGTTTATGCAACTGTCACTAGTTGGCGTCACTAGCCTTTAAATATTAATTAATTTCGGGTGTCACGTGTTAAAAATAAGGGTTCCTTTTTTCCATTTTGGTACGGAACCCTAATAATGCAGCTAATTTTGTTATATATAGTTACGTAAAACGAGGTTCAGTTAATTCGCATAATTAATTATGTTAAATGGGCATCTTTGTAAAATCTATCGGTGAAATATTCTGGAAGACTCTACTATTGTCTATAGCATATTGTCTATAGTTTTGGCTCCTGTAACACAGGTGTTGCTACCTAGCACAGGAGTCAGGGCTTTAATTTACTTGTGCACCTGTTTATGCCAATAAAGAATTTTATTTATTTATTTATAACTAGCTGTGCCCGCGACTTCGTTCACGTGCATGTCGAAAAACAATAATGTATCGCTTAGATAAGGTGTAGGTAACCTATTATAACCCCTCCAATGAAAATGAAGAATCTTGCGATGTTGCCTGGTGGGACGTAGTGCTTCCCACCAGGCAAGATCGGAAGATTCTTCATTCCTGGGGTTCTCTACCACAGCCCTTTCGAATGCAGTCACTGCGGTTTATAATGACAAAGCGACGAAGTGTCACTTTGATTTTCGAAAATAAATAAATATCAAGGAACTTGCGCATTAATGAAGAGTAGAAAATCCAACAATGTTTTTTCGACGCGCTAGGATTCACCCTGTTGTTACTAGGTTGGATTCTCGAAGCTCGACTCAACACCGAGAGTTGAAAATCCAATGCGCGATAAAATCCCGCCGCGATATTTTTACGTCGGTGCGAATTACCGAAACTTTAACGGAGAGACCGTTAATAAATACTAATAATTATTTTGCATTATGGTACAATACGTGCCACTAAGAGACTTCACACACCACCTGGTTTGACTTGCGTAGTAGACGACTTATAGGTCTCTTTAGCGGTATGAGGTAGAGACGGGAAGGGATCGGGCGTCGTCGCCTCATCGCGCAGCGCGGTATTATGCCGTTCGTCAAGTCTCATCTTTCGTGGCGCGTATTACACCTACCTACCTCACACTAATTCGCGTAAGTACCTACTTCTCTAAATTGATACTCAGCAACTTTTTTTCACATCCCGCGCGATAGCCCATGTCACACGGGATGTGATGATGTGTTTTTTTTTTTTTTTTTTTTTCCCACCCCGCGCGATAACCCATGTCACATCTTCTCGGGGGGGTCTGGATTGCTTCAACGCTAATGTATACGTACATCCGTGGTGGGGCGTTCCAGACTGCCAGGCACTTCTTCTCCTGCAACCGAGCGGGTGGGCAGGTTGCGGATAGCCCAACTTCGGATTCGGGAACGACTGTTAAGGTCGAGTCCCGTGCCCGGAGCATCTTTCAAAGATCCCGGACAAGAGAAGTTCCCGAAGGCCAAATCCCAGGCTTAGGGTAACCCATACCCCCTTCCTATGTTCCTACCTCCTACCCAGCCAGCACAAACCTTCTGAGTAAGTTCTGTTTAACAGCAGTCATAGAAACTAATTGCTGAATAAGACTACTGTAATTAGCTGATTTGGCGCTTACTCAGACGTTATTCAAGCAATTTGGGCACAAATTATACTGCTAATAGCTGTGTAATAGCAACGTAACAGATGAATAAGTTTTGAATAATTGTACGACAAGCTGAGTATCTTCTGCATAAAAGCATTTTGTTCTTTTGTACAAGTATTACAGATCTGTTAGCCAGATGATGAATGAATGGTGAGTGAACTATGGTTAAGTCCCTCAAACCTCAGATATTCAGAGGATACACAGCGTTTAGCTTATTTCAGTATATACTATCAAGAAGTTAATCAAATTAAATTGAAATTGACAAATCCCAACACCCGCGGTATGCGTTTGTTGGTGAACTGCGACATTGAAATATAATATGGCCAAATTATATTGCCTATCGTCAGTAAATTTTACCCTTATTTATGCTTAGAGAAGGAATTTGTTGGTGCGCATGCAACTTTACTGTGTATTTATATATACATTTCGTATAAAATTTTCACGCGCTACCTGATAAGCCGGGTTTTGGAGAAATAAACAACATTTCGTCTAATGGTTTGTTTTTACGTGTGAAATATTTTTTATGTTTTATGCAGTTTATGGGTTCAAAAATAACCTTGTAATACTTTTATAAGAATATTATACCGATTTCGTTATTAAAATTGAGTATTTGAGTATAAAATTCCAGAAAATTGTAATAGGTTATGTTATTCGATATGGCGACGCTCATTCTGAATAAAATCTGATTGCACAGCGGCTTATCATCTTATGTCTGATTAACAGACCTTACGTGTCCACTTATTCAGTTGTTCTCTGGTTAAAAGAGGTCTGCACTCAACATATTTTCTATAACATTTCTATAATCACACACATTCGTACTGTAAATCAAACAATTAGGATTCAGTCTTATAGTAATGAAAACCCACACTATAGGTATATTACCTATTTGTTCTTTTTAGCTCTTATCAAATTCAGATAATTATTTAATAATCAATTTATAAAAGCTTTTTAACAAAAATACTTATCGATGAAGTCGTTAGGTATTTTTGTTCTATAATCTAATAATATAAATAATATCTTATGAGTTGTAGTATCTACCAAACACAGCTCTTCATTCCAGTTTTTGGCTTACAATCGTTTAGGAACAATTTGGCAATGTAAAATCTAAGAAGTATTGAAGTATCATACTATTAATCATTATGTTATCAATTCGTAAAGTTAACATTAATAAACATTAGTCTTGTTTACTGTTGGCGACGACAACACGAAGAACTACCTAATTAACTGATTGTAAACGTATAATTAAGTTTGAAATATAAATAAATAACAATAAAAGTAGACATAGATATAAGTAAATTGTACCTACTGAAGCATAGGATTAGTTTAATTACCTACCCTATACACCTTACATACTTTAGTACATAACATATACACACATACATATCTTAGTAAACTTGATGGAAGAATGTCTACTTTTCGTGATTACCCAGCAAACTTCTGCATAAAAATCTGTTACTATTGGTGTTACCACACTTAGCTGCACATGACGGTAATTTCGTACTTAAAGTGGCATAAAGCAGTTATAACAGCTATCTTAATTTCTTTTAAGTTACTATATGCTTCATAACAGAAACAGCGCCTATTTTATACAGCAGCTGAATAACTATGAAAATGTGGTGTTTAATAGAACTAAAAGAGAACAGAATATAAATTATCCAGTATCATGCTTGCTAATGGAATTTTATACCAATGTTATACAAAAGGTTACACGAACTCTTGAGTAACAGGTCTTTTTATGATGATTATTCAGTTTTAAGAAATAAAATCGGCAAAATACAAAACTTACTCAGCTAATAGCACTATTATAGCAAAAAAAATAATTAATACAGAACTTCGTAATACACACAGCTTCTATACATATGTAATAAAGCTTAACCTTGCATAAGGTTACATTGTTGGCCAGTTATATGACTTGTGTGCTGCCTGGGTAACCAGTCCATCCCTCCTTATCCCCACATCCCATCGATCCCAAACCCCTAGGCCAAATCCCAGGCCTAGGGTGACCCCCAAACCCCTATCCTGTACCCAACAATGCCCTCCCTCCTATCCCTATATCCCTTCGCTCCAAAACCCCTAGGCCAAATCCCAGGCCTAGGGTGACCCCAAACCCATGTCACAATGTGTAGGTAGGTATAGATACTGCTCGTCATTGAGGAGTTCCGTGACAGTAGGGTTTCTTAGCAGTCCATGATCAGTTGACCACTGCTAGGTACTTAACCTACTGTGTTTCATATTCCGTTCGGTTACCCGTTCACAATAATGTACTACTGGAGTTCCATGGGTTAAGTAGGTATTTACCTTCTTATATTCGAAGTCCATAATTAGTTTACCACGAATAGTAACTACCTAACCAGTAATTTTCTTTGATTTTGTATAATAACTAAATCACAGTACGTTTACCTACTGTACATTATTGATGAGTTCAAGTGTCAGATCTTCACCATAGTAAAGGTGTGACATACGAACGAACAGACGGATATGACGAAATGATAAGAGTTCCCTTCCTATGTGCCGTTTATGTACCAAAAACAGACGAATTGAAAAATTCTTCCTTTTTGAAGTCGGTTTGCTTCAAACAATCTCGTCTCGACCTGTAGAGAGAAATTCAGAACTAAATATTCCTAGACCCCTGAGACTTTTTTTTTGTGGATGGGAAATCATCAAATGACTTCTCCCGCTCTGGGTGGAGCTGCAGGGCGTGTCATACTTTTACTGACTAAAACCCACCCCCGTGTTCCTTCAGTTGCCTGTGCCAGGGCCACGGTATGTTCTATGTTCTATGTTAGAGGGTATGGTTTCCGCACTTAGTCCTTTATTTGGACCATTGTGCGTGGGCCATATCGACCGTCGGGGCTTATTCCAACCAGCCCACCTCACTCCAAAAGTCAATCAAGTTTCCTAATCTGTTCAGAACATCTGTGAAGGATCCTGGTATACCAGCTTTTATCCTAATCTGTGCGACGCCTGTGCATTCAAAGAGCACGTGCTTAACGGTTTCCTCAGCCTCCAGGCAAGCCCTGCACAGAGGACTGTCCGTTATTCCTATTGTATGGAAATGTTTATTTAATGAGCAGTGCCCTGTGATAGTCCCCGTCACTAGGCGCAGGCCATTCCTGTCCAGGCGTAGCAGACGTCTGGTTAACCTACCATCAAGAGATGGCATAGCCTCCCTGGCCTGCCTGCATCCCGGTGTCGAGGACCACGACATCTCCGCTTGTGTATGAGTGGCCTCCTGTAGCCACCTGCGTAATTGGTTGAAGGGGATCGGTACGATAGGTTCAGGTCCGCAAGCTGACGTGCTGGATGCTTTCCTAGCTAGTTCGTCAGCTGCGTCGTTGCCCAGTGATTCGCTATGTCCTTTTATCCATTGTAGTGTCACTGTATTGCGGTTAGATACCGTTATACGTTCTAGTGCAATGTGACATTCTAGTGTTAATCTCGAGGAAATATATTTTCTCTGTAGGGATTGGAGTACGGAGGCGCTATCTGAGAGTATACGTATTCGGGTATCCGTGACTCTCCTGGCTTCTATGGCGTAAGCCGCTTGTATGATGCCCACACATTCTGCCTGATAGACAGTGTTGAACATTCCCAGCGGGCTGGATATGTTTATATTGAGGTCACATGAAAAAACACCGGCTCCGGTTCCGGAGTCGGTTTTTGATCCGTCGGTGTATACTCTCAACTCTTGCGGGCCTGAGTAGTCACACCGTTCTTCTGTGAGTATTATGTCATAATGTTTTTGGAAGAAGTGTTGTTTGGGTGATCTATCGCATGGTGATGCGATATGGTCTTCGAATTTTTGGTTCTAGGACATGCCGATTTTCTCACAATGTTTTCCTTCACCGTTTTGAGAGCAGTGGTGATGAAATTATTTACACAAAGTAAAGCGCCTGACTGGGTTCGAACCTACGACTAAAACCCGGTTCCGATTGATGGTGTGTTACGCAATCAGGGTGCTGGTCTATAGTTTATATAACCCAACGAACCAAACAAACAATTACCTACAAAAAAAGTAATTAAATCCCTTACTAATAATCAAATCAAGAAGAAAAAAATCCTAGCAAATTACAAAAGTCTCAACATAAGAACAGAATGATTTATTTGAGAATTAATTTACTCCCAGTTTACATTAAACTTTATAACGAGTTAGAATCGACGCTAATGACTCGAAAACTGCTAATTTTATGTTGAATCTCTCCTTCGAGCTCATTAACGTTCGCTCGACTAGATTTAATTGTATTATGAGTACTTAATAGTATTATTTTCATAACGATGCTCGAGGAAGAGGTCGAAATAAACGGTTTTCAGGGTTCCATACCCGAAGAGAACCCTATTACTAGCCTTCGCTGTCCGTCCATCCGTCCGTCTATCTGTCAGTGGGCTGTACCTCATGAACCGTAAGAGGTACAATATTCACAGATTGTGTATTTCTACGTATTGCCGCTCAATCAACAAATAATGAAAATAAAATATAGTTAAAAATTCAAGTTTCAAATACATACCTAAAATTATATCTATAAATAAACGTAAAATACCATCATCCGATAGCGACCGTGAACTTACAGTAGTTTCCTGAACCTATGGGGTTCGGTTGACATTTGAGCACACATTGACATGAACCTATGGGGTACATAAGGTAATAGGTAGGTAGGTATTATTGCGACATACACCACTATTTTTTAATTAGTACAAAAAAAAATGAGGCCCTATCCGTACCCGTTACTGATCATATTTGTGTAGCCAAAAGGTAAAAAAAAACGAAATACCAAAATTTTCCACGAAAATTTGTCATAATTGGTAAATTCATGATTACGGTACAATAACAGCTGCTGGAGACGGGGCAAGTTCGAGCGAGAGAACGCGAATGCGAGAGCGAGAGAATGAATACAACTATGAATAGCCTGTACAATATTTCCATACATTGAGTGACATTTTGGGATATAAACAAACGCCAATAACTTTGCTGTATATGAGTATTATTTATTGAGACTTTACATATATAATAACAAGACCTTTTCGATTAAGCCCTTTAAGTATTTGTACTAATTAAAAAATAGTGGTGTATAACATATAACAGGTGACGGGTTAACTATTGCGAAGGTGGCATGCTAAAATGCTTAATGTTGAAGCCTCTACAGTACCTACCTACCCTAGCTACCTACACAAAACTAAAAATAACGTAAAATTAGAGTATATGTACAGTCAGAAATTAGTATCAGCTTATTGACGTATTGAATAAAATTGTAATATTATCTAAGTAATAACAATGAAGTTTTCTACAGGCCGACTAAATGTTACATCATACGTGTAACGAAGAAAATTGAGTCACAGGTAAATTAAATATGTAAAATCTACTACAAAATTCTTTCAGAACACACTCAAAAACGAATGAGTTTAGCTCATACATCTCGTTACAACACAGGCCGACGATTATCTTTAACAATTCATAATACGCCCGCTTCAGAGGGTAGAAGCTAAAAAATCTGCATAATCGGGATTCCCTGGAGAATTCATTATGTTGTCTGCATAAATAAATATACATTTGTATAAAAAACCACACCTAACAATGGACAATTTATTATTTAGATTCCGCCTTTTGCTCGCTAAGAATTTTTCATGTAAATTTTTGTGGTCTCCATTTTGTGGGCTCCTGTGATTACGGTTTTGAGCGCGATGATAAATAATTGCTGGGAAATGCTTAAACGAGCTTGGAGGCGGGTTTTCTTTTTAATTTTTTGGACCTTTGTCGTATTATGTGTTATTTAATTCTGTTCATGGGAACAAGTAAGATATTTGTCATCTTTATTATTAACTAGCGAGTCGCCTCTGCTTCACATGGTTTTCGTGACAAAACTTCGAAATTTATTTATTATAATTATGTAAGTTAAATATTAAGAACCTATTCTTAGTTAAACTGAGAGTGCAAGGGAAGAAGCATGATATTTGTTGTCACAGCCGCTTATTACTCTTCGGTACATTATCAGCCGACAGCGATGAGGAGGAAAATCCGACGCCATATTTTAGTTTTTTAATAATTTTCATGATAAGCTAGGATATTAATATAATTTTAACTTAGATAATTATATTTTCAATAATTAAACTCTGTTGCTTGAGTGATACAAATATTTAAAAAAATATAATGTATTAAAAAATTAAATACTTAATTTTCTTGAAAGTCTAAAAATGTATATGGCTTTTTAGATAAAGCTCCTCTTCATCAGTAACCATGTATTAATAAAACAAGGATATTAAATAATAATTTAATACAGTAACATTATTATAAATGGTAAAAGCCGCCTGGTACAGTCAGTGTAAACACTTGAACTAGGAAAACCGCCCAAATTGTTACAGCATAAAGGCACAGTTGCCATCGACGTGCGGGTGACTGTACAAGTCGTAAATTTAATTAAATGCGTTACATAGGACGGTAAGGGGATCCCCGGCGCGTCTGCTATCACTTGCTTTTTCACACTATTTGTTTTAATTATTTGCTACTTTGATTGTATAAGACAAATTGTAAGGGAATGTATTGTGAATCTGCTGTAAGTAAATGAGATTCCTTTTTAATTTCAGAAAACGATTCACTGAAAAAGTACTTAAAATTACATTTCAAAGACATTTACCGTATGAGCAAAGGTACGGGATCCAGAAACAAAATTAGGCCGTCTTTTCCATCCGTTAAAGTCTTGAAAGTGAGGTGACTTGACTAAAAAAATACCGACCTAAGAAGCTTTTGTGAATGTTTTCCAACCTGCTTGCTGCCTATCGTTTTTTCAACTTTGGTCAGTTTCCAGGCTAACCAGATGCAGCTGAATACCAGTATTTTACATGGCATCTGACCTCCACAATACAGTTGCTTATATTATTACAATGCCCCTTGGTAAGACTGGTTGTCAGACTTTCGTATTTCTGACGACCCGTAACGACTGTCAAAGATCCATGAATGACAGCCGGCACGGAGGGGTCTTGGAATGTAAAGAAGGTCACCCATCCATGGACGAACCGCGGCAAGCGTAGCTTAACCTGATCGATTGACCCGTTTGGCTGTTATTACTTAGCCACGAGCCCCTCCTGTCAGATGAAACTATGTAGAAATTATTATGCTTATTGGTGTAGGTATTTTATTTTTTTTACCCTTCGCCGACGTTCTCACGGACGTATAAATATCGGTCTTAAAAAATCAAAGTGTGGCTACTAAGGCATGTGGGGTATCATATGAAAGAACGCTGCTTGCACATTCTTAAACAATTTCTTATTTTTTTTAGGCCGCATAGTTTTCAACTTTTGATGAAAAATTTAAAAAAAAATACCGTTCCCCCCCTTATCTCCGAAGTTTGCAAAGATAAAAATCTGAAATTATTCTATGTGATAGAAGTTTATGTAAAGATTACAGGAAAAATAAAACGATGTCTCTGAATAGCACACTTTTTCAGAAATCGGAACGGAACCCTCGGTGCGCGAGTCGGACTCGCTCTTGACCGGTTTTTTTTTATTGTGATTACGATCTAAGTTGTCCCTTGGAGAAAGTTGTTCAATTTGATGGTCTGTACCACACCCTTAAATACCACATCTTTCTGGTATACCCTGTATTAAACTACTTCGTATGGCTTTTGCTATAACTGCCAAAATTGCTGTACATAGTGTTTGCCTGGGTCATAGATTTCCTTTCCGTAGTGACAAGTACTGAACAAATATTTACGTTACCTACAGATAGTTGGTTGATTTGAGTTGGCTGGCATGATATAGGACGAATCCTTGTGTGAAATAAAGTTTTATTTAATTTAAACTCGACTTGCTTGTGTACGGTCAGCAATAGAAGTAGATTAACACTATTAATTTTACATTTATAAAATTAATAGACCCTAAATTATTAGTACATTACTTATCAGTATTGTATGGTAATGGCTAAGAGTTTTTACCATTGGAATTTAACAACTGTCCATATTTTTAATTCGCTTGTACCTACAAAAATTGTTTTAAAACAAACTGAGTTGTTTATCGACTTCTTCTTCCAACCCCCTTGGGAGAAGGCGTGAGTTTATTTATATTAGTAAAATTCGTCTCGGTCTTATTCTAAATTGCTTTATGTTTAATAACACTTTCGAAAGTACTTACCTATCGCTATTTAAGACGTAGATATATGTCAACGGCCTTGCGTGTTCTGTGCTGAGCTCACGCAAAGCGTTGTTAACACCACAATAACGCATTATTGATTTATTAGACATTACAAAAGGTATTAAATTAAAAAACGTATACTAAAAGATAAACAATTAAATTATCTTTAAAATGGTGAAGGTTTCATAAAGATACGCTTGATAGTTTTTGCGTGATTCTTAGTTTTTTGTCCGCATTAGACATACGAGCAACTTTGTAAATAATTACACTATGAACATAATCTAAAATATTCACATATAAAGTTATTAAAAAAATGCTCTAATTTAACATATTTTTTTTTTCCAAATCATTAACACTACTGGTTTAGACGTGGTCTTTAGTTTAAAATTTTTAAAAGTCGGTTATCGTCGCCTTAAAGGAAGTTCCAAGAAATTTAAACAGATCAAAGAATGGAGTTATTATCTCCAAGTTATATTCTACTAGACACACAAAATTATGATCCTCTGTAACTTCGTTTAATATTGACTCGGCAAAGTTTCCACTTTTATACCTGTTTAACATTTCAAACGATATTTGAAATGTCGGGTAGTTAGAAACTTTTCTTAAAAGGTCAAAGAGAGCCATTATTAAATTATTTTATCTAATATTCAATTCGCTGAATTGGTCTGGAGGTCGCCAGTTCTGTGAGTGAGCTCTAGGATTCGATTCTGGGGTCGTGAAAAGTGCAATGTAAATATTATTTATTTTCTTTTGAAGATTGAGTACCTAGTCACAGAATAAATAATAGTACTAACGTACAGAAATTGCACTCCTTTGATCTTGAAGAAAGCCGCTTTTATAATAGCCTACAGAATCTTTTCCTCCCCATGCGCAAGCTAAATTGCTCCTAATCGCCGCGCTTGAGAGTTGTTATTACTTTGTGTCGTTACTCGTCCGTAACATACCTACGCCGCTTAGCCGAGTACTAGGGCTGTCCGCAAAGAAAAATAAAATATGGTCCCATAGCACCATATACCATACCATACATACCATATGGTATGGTGGTGGTGGTGGTGGGGTATATGGTACCTTTTTATACTTTTATTGTATTTATGAGTAGTCTATCTAGAGTTGTTTCACTTTAATGTAATGTCTTATAATTTTATTAATCAATCAAACAATCATTATTAAATCATGATCATCATTCAATCATCAATTATTTTTAATACACCATCATTTTGTTATAATATTTAGAAGTGTTCTAAAGTAAACAAGTTACAAACACGTCTTAAATTGAAAGTGACATTTGGGCCACTTTAGTCGGCTGAACATGGTCATAAAACAACTAAAGATGCCTTAACGCACCAGTGGCTAAGTTTGTGCGATCGTACGATCGCGGGTAGGTACAGTCAGGCCTCTTGCACTGGTACATTCCGCTCGAGATAAGTACCTACAGCTCGCGGCAACTCTGGGTTTCAAGTCAGTCATGGTGTATTACGCGCTCAACGAGCGAGACACGTACGACCGCCCATGAAAATATTAAATCTTAGATTTTAAATTTAAGTATACTATTCATATTATCACTATACTATATATAAATTAGTGATATAGTTACTTTTATAATGACGAAAATCCATTACGAAATGTCGAGTGTTGTTGCTACCATTTTTTACCTACCTACCTACTTACTATAGTTGCGACATTTAACTTGAGCTCTCGGCGGAGTGGTGGGGGTTTGTATGCGCGTCGTATTGTTTCAGGAGTAAGGTCCAAAATCGCTTAAAGTAATTAAGGATTAACTTAGGATTAACAAGCAATTGTACCTACCCGCGATCGTACGATCGCACAAACTTAGCCACTGGTGCGTTGAGCCATCTTTAGTTGTTTATGACCATGTTCAGGCGACTAAAGTGCCCCAAATGTCACTTTCAATTTTAAGACGTGTTTGTACCTTGTTTACTTTAGAACACTTCTAAATATTATACGAGATGATGGTGTATTAAAAATAATTGATGATTGTTTGATTGATTAATAAAAAATAACGGTTGAAAATTATAAGACATTACATTAAAGTGAAACAACTCTAGATAGACTAAATAAATACAATAAAAGTATAAAACGGTACCATATACCCCACCACCACCACCACCATACCATATGGTATGTATGGTATGGTATATGGTGCTATGGTACCATATTTTATTTTTCTTTGCGGACAGCCCTAGTACTCGGCTAAGCGGCGTAGGTATGTTACGGACGAGTAACGACACAAAGTAATAACAACTCTCAAGCGCGGCGATTAAGAGCAATTTAGCTTGCGCATGGGGGGGAAAAGATTTTGTAGGCTATTATAAAAGCGGCTTTCTTCAAGATCAAAGGCACAGACCAGGAGTGCAACTTCTGTACGTTAGTACTATTATTTATTCTGTGGTACAGTTGCTTGTTAATCCTAAGTTAATCCTTTATTACTTTAAGCGATTTTGGACCTTACTCCTGAAACAATACGACGCGCACACAAACCCCCACCACTCCGCCGAGAGCTCAAGTTAAATGTCGGCAACTATAGTAAGTAGGTAGGTAGGTAAAAAAAAAGGTAGCAACAAGACTCGACATTTCGTAATGGATTTTCGTCATTAAAAAAGTAACTATATCACTAATTTATATATATAGTATAGTGATAATATGAATAGTATACTTTAATTTAAAATCTAAGATTTAATTTTTTCATGGGTGGCCGTACATGTCTCGCTCGCTGAGCGCGTAATACACCCTGACTGACTTGAAACCCAGAGTTGCCGCGAGCTGTAGGTACTTATCTCGAGCGGAATGTACCAGTGCAAGAGGCCTGACCTAGTGGTAAACTTAGTGTTCCGAATTGGTTATAATAAGTGTAGGCCTAGTTTTGGTACTATACACAACGTTTCGCTTCAATGGCAACATTAATATAACACACGGGTAGGGCTAGTAGTCAGTAATCATACAAATTATAATAAGATAAAATAATTCGTAAATTGAAAAAATATAATTTTCAAACAAACTAAATAATGAAGCTCTCTCTTTCCTTCAATTCGTGTACTCTTTGCACGTTATTCGTTTTAATTTTATTGATGCGATGTTATGACCCGTAACCCCGGCAAATGACCTCGGCGATACAGTTTAATATAGGTTTCTCTAAGATGCTATTTTAGAAAATTGTAAGTAAATTAGTAAATAATAACGTTTAATGAAATTAAAATATTTTCATAAAACGAAAACCGTATACGTCTGTAAAATTAATGTCGCCATTATTGTGGCACGCTGCACGTTAAGTTTATTTTGTTTATACATGTAAATTTTGATGTTCAAACAGTATTTTTGATGTACGTTTAAATACTACCCAATGTATATTTTAATGTTTTATTTAATTGAAACAGTGCTAGCCGAAATGGGAAAAAGTGAACTCAGTTTATAAGAGTAAGAGGCAAGTTTTATTTATTAACCAGACCGGTAACCAAATTACTAGTATTGACTTACCTGTTTATAGCTGCCTACCCAATAGTTGTGACAGGGAAAAAATAGCCAACCTAACGTTTGCATATTCTATAGACTTCATACTTTCAATTGGTATGTAATTTGTCTATTAACTAAACCAGTGCAATGTTTAAAAAAAAACAGGACAAGTGCGTGTCGGACCACCCACAATGAAGGGTTCCGTAGTTGAAAAGAATTTATCCCAAAAACAAACTTAACATTGGATCCTAAAAAAAATTGTATGTCAAAAAATTACAAATTCACAATTTTCGGACTTCTTCCTGTACTTGTGGTGGGAGACCTAGCTTCTTGCCAAATTTCATTATTCTAGGTCAACGGGAATCACCCTATAGGTTTTGATTTACTTGCGACAGTTGTGAGTATCAAAATGTGTCGGAAAATGCTCGTATTTTTTTATTGCGTTGACTTAGACACTTGATTTTTTAGAACTCCAAGGGACAATAGACTTACGTATTTAATATTAATTTCAACTTGATATCTCCACGCGTCCTTGAGAAAAAGGGTCTTGACAGACTGACAGTTTTAAACATTTTTTTTATGTGATAGAATTACAAATTAACAATTTTCGGACTTTTTCCTTTATTTGTGTTGTATGACCTTGCTTCTTACCAAATTTCATGATTGTAGAACAACGGGAAGTACCCTACAGGTTTTGATTTACTTGCGAGTATCAAAATATGTCGCATAAATGGCCGTATGTTTTTGTTGCATTGACTTAGAAGCTTGAGTTTTTTAGGACTTCAAGAAACCACAAACTTACGTATTTGATATTAATTTCAACTTGATACCTCCACGCGTTCCTGAGAAAAAACGGTCTTGACAGACTGACAGACAGACAGACAGACAGACCGACAAACAAGTGTTCCGTTTTTTCCTTTTGAGGTACGGAACCCTAAAAATAACCTGTACTGAAATTTTTCAGCCTCTCTCGCGATATATTTTTTAACATATAAAATTTGATATAAAATACTTTTCATTCATTAACCAGCTCGCTGAAGGTCGTTCTATACTCACATCCTCTACTATTAGTGGGAGACAGTGTACGTCCATAATTTTAAACACAAACTGCGTTATAATACTAATATTCTTATCCTATGCCATCGTGTGTCACATGTCGTGGTAAAAATATCCAGCTATTAAGCAGGGTAGGGCAGAGGCCGCACACCTGCAGGTATGAGCGCGCAACTCGTTAACTCAAGGGTTCGTCCACGGATGAAGGGAAGAACTCGGAATGGAGTAGATAGGGATCCATAGATATTCCGTTCAACTTATTTTCTTATTCTCTTTACCTGATTAAGACGAAAGCGCCAGGGTAGCCCGCGAAATTATACGGGTTGTAAGTGTAAACAGTGGCAATATTTTAAGGGGTCATTGGACTCATCATTATGAACAACTTTTAGTATGGGACCAAACCTGAAATTGCGAAAAAAAAATCAGCTGTTCCCTACATTTTGACGAATTATGCGAACATAAATGTACTGAACAGCTGATTTTTTTTCGTGATTTCAGGTTTGGTCCCACAGTAAAAGTTGTTCATAATAATGAGTAAAATGACCCCTTAAAATATTGCCACTGTTTACACTTACACCCTGCATTTTTTGTACGCTTTTTGCAAGTTGCAGGCCAGTATCAGGTTTTATGTTGATCAAAATATGATTCGCGATCGTAACAATTAAGTATTTACAGATTTATTATCATTAGAATCATCAATACAGCACTCTAAGTTCACATTGTTAAACTTTTTGTTAGTATCATAGATTTCTGAATGCAGCCAGCTCTATCTGTCAAAGTCAATAATGTCAGAAAAATGTCAAACTTGCCGCCAATATTAAC
The DNA here is from genome assembly GCA_905163495.3 of Cosmia trapezina. Taxonomy (NCBI): domain Eukaryota; kingdom Metazoa; phylum Arthropoda; class Insecta; order Lepidoptera; family Noctuidae; genus Cosmia; species Cosmia trapezina. Next base: position 7,740,328 of record LR991020.1, read on the forward strand.
TTCTGTATATCAAGGCGTGTGACGCGCTAATAAAACTATAAAAACTCAAGTAATGTTTAATTTCATCGGCCTCTGACTATAAATAATAACACACATTACCTTAATGAATGGCTATTTCTTGAAATTTCAGTTACGGTCGCGAATTATAGGTATGTATTTAATTCAACTCCCTCTCACTGAGAGGAGGCCAGTGTCCTAGCAGTGGGAACATTATAGGCTGATTGATTATATAAATCAACATAATCCCAGACAATAACCTGAAAATAGCAAAAAAAAAAACGTTTGAAATTTTGAATTTCACGGGCTACCTTAGCGCATCCCCCTTAACTCCTAAGAAAGTCACCTTTCGGTATAGCCATTATCTTCTATAATGTGTATCTATAAAAAGTATAATTAAAACAGTGCCTATATCTATAAAAATATATATCAAAGTCGCTTTTCATGTCTGTCTGTGTGACAGCTGTTCTTCTAGACTGCACATATATTTTGATGCGGTTTTCACCATCATTTAGAGAATGTATTCGTAAAGGTAAGTAATACATTAATATTTAACTGATATCATCATCTGCCTAGCCTTTTCCCAACGATGTTGGGATCGGCTTCTAGTCTAACCGGATGCAGCTGAGTACCAGTATTTTACATGGAGCGACTGCCTATACTCCAGAACCCAGTTATTGGGTAATATGATAAACTTACTAATAAGTACTGGTTGTCAGACTTTCGTGTTTCTGACGACCCGTAGCGACTGTCACGAATGACAGCTGATGCCGTGCTTTCCTAGGCACGGAGGGGTCTTGGTATATAAAGATGGTCACCCATCTACGGACCAACCGCGGCAAGCGTAGCTCAACCTGATCGATCGACCCGTGCGGCTGTTATTACTTAGCCAAGACAGTGGGTTCAAAAAGAGGTGTGTTTTAGGCCTCTCTTTTTGTGTTAATTTATAAGCCATCTAAACATTCCTATCTCTATGCCACGTCGTCCTCGTGTAGGGCCCTATTTGTCTCAGCGTAGATTAGTATAAGTGTTGCCAGTGTGCGGCCACCTGAGCCTTCCCTTCAAGTAAACAACCCTCCCAGCTCCCTTACTGCCGATGTGCGGATGTTTGGTCCATCTCTTCACAATTTCATCATCAGCAGTTTTTAATGCAGGTACAGAATAGTATGTTGGCATAGGTGACGAAATTGCGAAAATTTTGGGTGTGTTTTCGAATATAGGTAACAATATGATGGCGAATATTTTGGAGGGACACAGTTTTGTATCTATTTTGTGGTTATTATTAGGAATGGTTTTAATGTTGGGGTACAACAAACGTGGTAATATGGATATTTAAATTCTGAGTGTGCTTTTTAGTGGACGTACCCTTTAAGGCGCGGACTGACTACGAGTTTTAAACGGCACACAACCGCGTAATCTATTGTCACCATTAACTGGCTTGAAATAGGGTTGAAAATTGAAAATAACATTTGTTGTGTGCGGATGTTTGGTCCATCGGTTCAGTTGCATCATCAGCAGTTTTTAATGCAGGTATAGAACAGTATGTTGGCATAGGCACTTAAGTGACGAAATTGCGAAAATTTTGGTTGTGTTTTCGAAAATAGGTAACAATATGATGGCGAATATTTTTGAGGGACACCGTTTGATATCTATTTTGTGGTTATTAAGAATTGGTTTTAATGTTGGGGTACAACAAACGTGGTGATATGGATATTTAAATTCTGAGTGTGCTTTTCAGTGAACGTACCCTTTAAGGTTTTGCAAAGCACGCCGAATGGACTGACCTACTGAGCTGCGATGATAGCGTACGAGCTCCTTGAATATGAGCGGTATGAGGGTATGATTACAAATTGTGAGGTGGTTGATACATTGGATGTTGGAAAACGAAATGAAAATGTCTGATACTTTGATGATGAATCTTTATTTCGTTAAAAACATTCATCATAAATGTTTTTTAATCTTTTAGGGTTGCGTACCAAAATGATAAAAAGGAACCCTTATGGTGCGACTGTCTGTCTGTAGGTCTGTCACAGCTTGATATCTCAAGAACTACTTAAGGTGCGCGTCCACTGGTCCACGCCAGCCGCAATGCACGCACGGCACGCAACGGACTTCGGTTTGCTTTGTATGAATTCAGTAGTAGCACTGCGTCCACTACCGAATTTTCATTTCTTCATAGAAACAAACCAAAGTCCGTTGCGTGCCGAGCTTGCATTGCGGCCGGCGCGGCGCGGACCAGTGGACGCTCAGCTTTATGCTATCAATTTGAAATTTGGAACAATGACGTTTGCCCAACAATTTTGCGAATATGAAAGAAATTTTTTTTTTTTGCAACAGGGACTGAAAGGGGGTCTTAATTCGAAGTGGAGCTACTAGGGCATGTGGGCTACCATATGAAAGAACGCTGTTTGCACATTCTCAACCTTTCTTTTTTTTAGGCGGCATAGTTTACGAGTTTTGAAGAAAAATGTAAAAAAAATAACATACCCCCCATACCTTCGAAGTTTGCATAGATAAAAATCAGAAATTATTCTATGTGATAGATGTTTATGTAAAGATTACAGGAAAAATAAAATGAATGTCTCTAAATAGCACACTTTTTCAGGAATCGGAACGGAACCCTCGGTGCGTGAGTCCAAGTTGACTCTTGAACGGTTTTTTATAGTCCGTAGCTGCTTTTTGAGCTCCTAAAGTGTTGACGTGTTTCTGAATAGCATTTGACCTATATTTAGATCGCCAGATTACTTGTGTACCACCCTTGGTAATACCAACTTAACCCGACCAAAACTCGAGTCATATCTATTCTTGATCACAAACCATAACATTTCCTATGACACCATGATAGCCAGGTAAGTCATCATCACTCAAACGTCAAAACAATTACAACACCTACTAAAATTAAACTTGAATTCAAACAACGCCTCTTCCAGAACATTCTCGTCCACATACATCATTCGAGACGTTTCAATCGCTCCGGTGGCCATTAGGCAAAGTTGCGTCACTCGCTTTCAATGAAAACTTGGAACTGCTCAGATTTATTGCGATAACTTGCGTTCGCGCCTTACTTTTGAACTGTTTAAGTAGGAGGGAAGTGGAGATGGTACTTTTTTAGTAGGTTTTATTTTATTACTAGCACCATTATATTTCATCCATGTAAGTATCGGACGCGTAATAATATTCGGATCAAAAGTATATTATATGCTGAACCAGGTTATAAACTATATATGTGGCAAATTTCATCAAAATCCGTTCAGTAGTTTTTGCGTTAAAGAGTAACAAACATCCATCCATCCATCCTCACAAACTTTCGCGTTTATAATATTACTAGCTGCGCCCCGCGGTTTCACTCGCGTAAACCGGGATAAAAAGTAGCCTATGTGTTGATCCAGGGTATAAGCTATCTACATATCAAATTTCACCTAAATCGGTTCAGCCGTTTCGAGCGTGAAGAAGTAACAAACATACAAACACACACACTCACAAAAATGGAAAAATCGGTCTCTGGTCGTAAGTACAAAGCCACTTTTAAAACTGGGATAAACCCTAGCAAAAAGTAGGGCTGGCATTTTCGTGGTCGTAGGGTCACAGAAGTGCACATAAATCTACCACATCCACACATGACACACTCTAGTCCCTAGTGTCCCTACCAAGGACGGGTGTCTATGTATGTTGCTAATTACTTGATCAACATTCCGAGTCCACAAAGACAGGGCGGTCCCTTTGTCACCACTCCCGTTGTGCTGGCTAGCAGTAGGTAACTGTGACGACAATACTAACTGGTAATTGTGTTCGTTATTAGTTTGTGGTGCTAAATAATTGTGGAGTTCCCCCACAATTATTTTGGCTGATTAGTTGAATTTGTCAGAATACCGAGTTGTTTTACTTGCTGGATGCCGATTTTATCTCCCTTCACAATCAATGATATTATAAAGGAAAGATATCGAGCCGCGCGGCGTTCGGATATTGTTGCGTTGTTATAACAAGAAGTGTACTTACATATTATATGTGTAGGTATAGTAGTTTTCAACTACGACTGCGATAGATCCCGACCGTATGATACAGAAAGGGATAGCTTGACATTTTAGATATACTGTCACGCCACGGACACGCTTTGTTTCGCTCGCTGCTATTAGCCGACTGAATGAAATGACTACAATTGTCTACATTTGGCTGCAACAATTTGCGCGCGCTAGTGCCATATCTACCTCTTCATTACGAGTATATCATTGTTCACAATATTATAATAAGCAAAGTTGTCTTATACAAAAACCAATTTGTACCTATGGCAAACATTGATTAAATTGTTGCGTGATTGAATGTCGTGCCACCCATTAATCTGCCTAGCCTTTTCCCAACTATGTTGGGGTAGGCTTCCAGTATAACCGGATGCAGCTGAATACCAGTATTTTACATGGAGCGACTGCCTATCTGACATTCACAACACAGTAACTGGGTATAAGATACCCCTTGGTAAGACTGGCTGTCAGACTTTCGCGCTTCTGATGACCCGTAACGACTGTCAAAGATCCACGAAAGACAGCCGGGACCAACGGCTTAACGTGCTTTCCCAGGCACGGAGGAGTCTCGGTATGTAAAGATGATCACCCATCCACGGACCAACCCCGGTAAGCGTAGCCTAACCTGATGGATCGACCAGTGCGGCTGTTATTACTTAGCCACGAATTGAAAGGAACATTTAATGTGCCACCAATGGGCCACAAAATAACATGATTTAAGAACAGAGCGCGATTTTTCCGTTTTTAAGGTTCCGTACCTCAAAAGGAAAAAACGGAACCCTTATAGGATCACTTCGTTGTCCGTCTGTCTGTCTGTCAGTCTGTCAAGACCCTTTTTCTCAGGAACGCGTGGAGGTATCATGTTGAAATTAATATCAAATACGTAAGTCTATGGCCTCTTGAAGTCCTAAAAAACTCAAGCTTCTAAGTCAATGCAATAAAAACATACGGCCATTTATGCGACATATTTTAATACTCGCAAGTAAATCAAAACCTATAGGGTACTTCCCCTTGTTCTAGAATCATGAAATTTTGAAAGATGCAAGGTCTTACATCCATACTTCCATACTATCCATACTAATATTATAAATTCGAAAGTAACTCTGTCTGTCTGTCTGTCTGTCTGTCTGTTACCTTTTCACGCCTAAACCACTGAACAGATTTCGATAAAATTTGGCATGGCTGTAGATGGCATCCTAGGGAAGGACATAGGCTACTTTTTGTCTTAAAAAAATATCCTATAGGGATGATATAGGGGATGAAAGTTTGTTAGAAATATGAAAATACAAATGTATGCTTTTGGTAGGAAATAAAGAAATGTGTGGTCCAGCGATTTTGAAAAACAACCCTTAAGGGGGTAGAATAGGGAATGATTTTAAAATTCACAAAACTGCACGGATATTGATAAAAGGCAAGACATTGATGGCATCCTGGAGAAGGACATAGCCTACTTTTTGTCTTAAAAAATAATCTACAGGTGGTGAAAGTTGCCGCTGGGGTCGCGGGTTGTTTGAAAAAGATACCGTGGCCCTGGCATAGGCAACTGAGGGAACACGGGTTGGTTTTAGTCAGAAAAAGTCTGACACGCCCTTCCGCTCCACCCAGAGCGGCAGAAGTCATTTGATGATTTCCCATCCACAAAAAAAAGGGGGTGAAAGTTTTATGAGAAACCCAGCATTTCTTAAGTTGGGATATGAAAATTCAAATTTATTTTTTGGATTTATGAAAAAATCATGCCAAAGGGGTTAAACTAGGGGTTTATTTTAAAATTCACAAATAATATAAACAAAATTGTGTACCTCTTTATAAGGTATTTAAGGGATTGGAAATGTAGTCATAAGTCGTATTTTTAAGTAACAGTCTTATTTTTTTTTATTCACACGGGATACGGATTATAAAGGATTTTTATTTTTCGCTTTAAAGTTGCCTTCAAAGGCATGCAAGTTGGTAATTCCGCTACTATTGTTAGGTTTTACGTATTATCCTCCAGCATTCATATTATATCAATCCGCGCGTCGCTCCTCGGGTAGGTACTATAAAAGCATTGCGAGAAGACATTGTTTACCTGGATTAACACTTAGGGTACTTCTAATCCCAGTAGTACGTCCCCGTGGGATATTTTCCGACATTCACGCGGGTGAAGCCGCGGGCAAAAGCTAGTCACAAATAAAGGAAAAAGTCCGAAAATTGTTAATTTATAATTCTGTCACATAAAAAAAATGTTTAAGTCTGTCAGTCTGTCAAGACTATTTTTCTCAAGGACGCGTGAAGGTATCAAGATGAAATTAATATCAAAGACGTAAGTCTATGGTCTCTTAAAAGTTCTAAAAAAATCAAGATTATAAGTCAACGCAATAAAAAAATACGGCCATTTTGCGACACATTTTGACACTCGCAACTGTCGCAAGTAAATCAAAACCTATAGGGTACTTCCCATTGACCTAGAATAATGAAATTTGACAAGAAGCAAGGTCTCACAGCACAAATAAAAGAAAAAGTCCGAAAAATCTTAATTTGTAATTCTATCACATAAAAAAAAGTCTGTCAGTCGGTCAAGACCCTTTTTCTCAGGAACGCATGGAGATATCAAGTTGAAATTAATGTTAAATATGTAAGTCTATGGTCCCTTAGATTCCTAAAAAAATCAAGCTTCTATGTCAACGCAATAAAATATTTTGCAATATATTTTGATACTCACAACTGTCGCAAGTAAATCAAAACCTATAGGGTATTTCCCGTTGACTTAAAATAATGAAATTTGGCAAGAAGCAAGGTCTTTCAGCACAAGTAAAGGAAAAAGTCCGAAAATTGTGAATTTATAATTTTATGATTTAAAACTTTTTTTTTTGGGATCCAATGTTAAGTTTGTTTTTGGGATAAATTCATTTCAACTACGGAACCCTTCATTGTGCGTGGTCCGACACGCACTTGGCCGGTTTTTTTTAAGATCGTATGCATTGTAATCGCAATCTCAATCTGTCAAAAAATCCTCTACTTAATTCTTACATTGATTGTCACTGAGATGAGATTGTGAGATTACGACGTGAATTTGAACGTTTTCAATTATACTAAGGTGAAATTTTAATGGTTGTTTTCCTCTTATAGGGCCATTGTACGCATCATTATGAACAACTTTTATTATGGGACCAAACCTGAAATCGCAAAAAAAATCAACTGTTTACATTTTATATTTCAGGTTTGGTCCCATTGTAAAAGTTGTTCATAATGATAAGTACAATGACCCTTTAATAGGAAAACCACCATTAAAATTTAACTCCGTATACGAGCATTATTGGCCTTCAGAATTCTCATCATGGCCAGTTTCGAAAAGGATTTAACAGATTATTCCAGAACTAAGAATACACCCTGTCAATTTTCTGACTCTTTTACCACAACTATTCAAGTACCAATTCAAACAGCTCTATCCCTTCATTCTTCAATATCTCTCACAATAGCCACATTAAAGAAATACCAACCACTTCAGTCGATGCTTATCAACGTGCCTGACACAACGGGGGGATTCGCTATAACTCTATAATGTTACCTGCAGGCGACACTAGGCTATAAATCGCGAACACTCATAGCTGTCGTCGATATACAGTATGGAACTAACACCATGTGCAATGAATTAAACTACTGGAATTACTCGTCCACAGAAGTATAGCAAAATTAAATGTTAAATTAAAAACCGTAAATTAAAAAAGTTATTTTTACAAACAAAATAAATTCAGTAAAAGTAATCACTCTGTGTAGACAACCGAGCCGGCCACCTGCGGTGCGCCACAGTGCCCAATCCATTGTTTGCCGAACATGTTTTTTTTTGTTTGCCCACATGTTCAAGGATTCAAGTTCATTGACTCACTGACCTAGTGATCCAATTCTACAGTGTTCAAATTTACTCAAAATTATATCTCTACTTTTTGACTACTGGACCGATTTCGTTATTTTTTTGTAAATCGTCAGCAAAGGCGATATCAAGTATGTGGTTGGATTTATTGCATAGATGTGAGCTCCATACCGTATATACGATAGTTAAGTAGGGATAATAACATAACATTACGACTGTGTTTACCAGAAGGGGTAGACAGATGTGTATGGTTACAGTTATGTTACAAATCTGCCATTAATCGGCTACAAATCCATCCGGGATGATACTCAATATATGAACATGTTCATGGTGAGGAGGTATTACATTTCCACACAGTCTTCATTATCATCATCTGCCTAGCCTTTTCCCAACTATATTGGGCTCGGCTTCCAGTCTAACCGGATGCAGCTGAATACCAGTATTTTATATTGAGCGACTGCCTATCTGACCTCCACAACCCAATTACTGGGTAGTGCGCTACCACTTGGTGAGACTTGTTGTCAAACTTTCGGGCTTTCAAACAAAGATCCACGAATGACAACCGGGATCAACGGCTTAACGTGCTTTCCGAGGCACGTAGGGGTCTTATATGTAAAGATGGTCAACCATATACGGATCAACCGCGGCAAGTGTAGCTTAACCTGACCGATCACAAGTCCCTCTATTTTTCCAAACAGTATTGTCATTTTATATCCATCTAAACAGCAACGCTACTAAGAGCCTAAACACAGCAATGATTCGCTAATAAAACCATTACAAGCAAACCTTGACCCTCTCACAACCACACATTCTGACGACCAGAAACCCTCGACTCGAACCGAAAATCAAAGAAATACCAGTAACCCAACACAAAGGCTTAACAATAATTCTATAGCACTACCTGTAGCCGACACTCTGCTATAAATCGCGAACACTCGCAACTGTCGGCCATGTCCAATATACGAGAGTTATAGGCCAGGAAATTAATTCTGTCGACGCAAGTAGGGTTACGCGTTTGTGTGGTGGCAATATGCGGTAGATAGTTCGGATAGTTGGCTGCGATTGTTAACAGGTGAATCGGTTAAAAAGGCTCAGCTTGTTAAATGGACGCTTTCCCATTGTCTGTCACGTTTGAAACCGATTTCAAAATAAATTGGGAAATTATCAATCGCACACCAGAAAAATATTCTTACATCAAATACTTACTTTACATCTAATAATCTACATGTACAGTGGGCTGCATCAATTGGGTACCCCAGTTGTATTAAAATTTGGCAATTTTGCATCAATTGGGTACCCTAGTTGTATTAAAATTTTAATACAACTGGGGTACCCAATTGATGCAGCCCACTGTACCTACACCAAATCAATGATTGCACTACTAATTAACTAAATGAATATCAAAACTTGTATAAATAATAATCATTATTTATACATAAATTTTTGTCCAAAGTCACAACAAAAATATTAGTTATACCTATATCAAAAATACTAACTGTTAATAAAAAATAACAAATGCGCACCTAATAAACTTATTATTGCACTAATAATTAACTAATTGAATATAAAAACTTGTACAAATTATAATTATTGTTCACTCCGAGGTTCGGTTTTGGTTAGGGGTTCTTTAAACCCTGCTGACAAAAATAGGAGCCCCGCTTAGCGGGGCTCCGTCAACCTGACGTTGACCTGACATTTTTGATGTGTGTTTAAATACTACCCAAAAATGTGTTAACTGTTTTTGGTGTTTTGTAAATTAATTGTGTAGCGGAAGTAGCGTATGTGTGGTTGTAATATTTGAGGATTGGTTGGGTTAGTTCACCAGGATTTTTATTAGTTAGTGTTGGAAGTAGGCCGAACCTAGAAACCACCATTTTGAAATCAGATTGAAAAAGTTACCTTACCAAGCTTTAAGTTTGTTATAGGTTCGAGGTGCAGAGGGTCTCCGTCCGCAGGACGTCCGTAGTTTTGGCCTTCGTTACGGTCGTTTCCTACTCCGTATCACCTACGGACCGATGATTGGTTTGGGGCCCGAACGAAGTATGAATGACAACAAGATTTGTCTCTACTCCCGATGTGTTTTTGCAAGTCCGAAAAATGTTACTTTTACACTGTTTATTATTATTTATTTATTGTAGGTAATAAGCTAAAATAACTTAAAAATATAATATCTTAAACTAAAACTAATAAAAAACTAAAATATGGCGTCGAAAAATTCCTCCGCATCGCTGTCGACTGGTAATGAGTACCCAAGAGACTGGCGGCATTGCCACGTTGTATGGCAATGCTAATCCTCTGGCCAAGGTAAAAGCCAGCCCTTGGGTCACGGGAAGTGTCAACAAGCCGTTTGGAGATTTCCTTAAACAAACTATGAGCACTCGGACCCCACGGCCCAAGCGTTTCAACCCCAAACGGCTCAAAAATATAATTACCGATAAGGTTATTATACTTCCGCCGCTTGAGGTTTTCCGCAGCCGCAGCAGCAGTGCCAGCACAGCACGCAGAGCCAGGAAGATGGGATGGCGCAAGAGTATCGACACACGTTGCGTCCCACACTAAAGGCCTTCCCAACTTCCATGGAAATAATGACATGCCGTCCGGTCTCTTGCCATCGTCGCGTGCCAAGCCATTTGGTTCTAATACAGCTGGAACGCCGACGGTGACAAGGGCTCGTCGGATGATGTCATTGATGTTAGCGTGCCGCGCTAAGCGACCCGCACTTCGGCTGCAAGACAGGCCGTGGTGTCCGAGGCTGCTGACAACTTCGCCACAGTGACAGCGATGAGGAGAACACGAAGGAGCTCCAAGTCGCAGGGAAGCAGCGAGGCGGAAAGAGTGTCGTCGAACAAAGTGCCAATGTTCGACGACGGTAGCGCATGAAGCCACAGACCCGACTCCCACTTGCCTACAGCAAGCAGGCGCGCACGCTCCGCAGTAGTAGCAGACGTGTCAAGTAAATTGTTCTGTACTACTCTGCAGAGCGGCTCATCCCACCGTCTCTGGGAAGATGGATTGTCGGGTGGGTCTGAATTCGGGCAAGCGAGTTTCCAGGCATCCATAGCCTCGGTGAAACAAGGCACATCAAAATTGCTCGCATAGTATGGATCTCCTGGTCTGAAAATAAAGATTTATTTATTTTATTTATTTAAAATTAACCAGTGTGGAGGCTAGGATTTTCCTGATTAAATTCTCTGCGCCGTGGACCGAGGATATGAACGCCGGTAAACTAATACTAGAAATTTTGGGGAATAATAATAATAATACTTTTACACTTGTTTTGATGTATCGTTATGTCAGACGGACGTACGAACGTACGGACGGACGGACGGACTTAGGGAGTGTCAATGGGGAGATTCAAAGATCTCTGTTGAATGTTTACGGTGATCCTGCAATGCTGGTTACGCGATGACAATTTTTAGAAAATTCCGTGTGATATAAAAAAAATCCGGCCAAGTGCGTGTCCCTACATTTATGTTTCATCCCATCGTAAAAGTTGCTATAATGATGAGTACCTACAATGACTTCAATTTCACCCTGTAGATGTTGACTGTATATACAAAACATAAATAATTTTCAGCAGACATACCTACATATCTTTTATTATTAAATTGATGGTGTCCCTAGCGGCAACGACAAACGAAATTGATTTTTCCAATAAGCCGCTTAGATATCGGAGCCGCTCAAATAATAACTATGTTTTGATGGTTTCGTGTAACATTATGTCTGTTTACTTGGTCCTTTTGTGCGGAAGCTTATGAGTACCATTCTGTGGGATATACCTTGACATCTACACAGGGTGAAATTTTAATGGTTGTTTTCCTCTTGAGGGATCATTGTACTCATCATTATGGACAACTTTTACTATGGGACCAAACCTAAAATCGCGAAAAAAAAATCTGCTGTTCAGTACATTTACCTACATCAAACTCGTCAAAATGTAGGGAGCAGCTGAATGTTTTTTCGCGATTTCAGGTTTGGTCCCATTGTAAAAGTTGTTCGTAATGATCAGTACAATGACCCTTTAAGAGGAAAACAACCATTATAATTTCACCCTGTATATATAAAAGAAAGTCGTGTTACACTATTTATAATTCAAGAACGGCTGAACCGATTTGACCGAAAATTGGTGTGGAGGTAGCTTAGAACCAGGAGACGAACAACGGCTGGACCGATTTATATAAACTCAAACTCAAAGCATTTATTTCAAATAAACCAATTACAGGCACTTTTGAATTGTCAAAGGGTCGGTCTTGGGTCGGTCAGTCAGAAAAATAAAGCTAGTTGCCCATTCCAAAGCGTAGATCCTGGAGAAGAACGGGCAAGAAACTCCACGGACACTCTTTTAAATCAAATATTTTACATAATATTGGTTACATCGTTCATATTGAAAATATAGATGTGAGGACAATGTAGAAAGACGTGCACGTTAAAAGCGTCGGTAATGAAAAAGATAAAAACTAAAATCAACTAAATTAAAAATAAGCCGTGGCAGTTAAGAGACGACCAGTCCCAACTGACGGCGCCCGTTCACGAACATGACGCATGGATCAGCACCAATTAGCTCAACCATTTTGAAGGGAACTTAATGATCCAACACACACGCCACCACCAGCGAGACATTTGAGTGAGCATGACATACTCTCAACCGCCAGGGCACATTCAAGTCAGTGAAAGACGAACCCAGTAAAAGGTAGCTTTATATTAGCTACATAGTGCTCACACATGTGCTATGCAATTATACAATATTAAGAGATTGAATTTACACAATGCAAAGAAAATTTTCTCTTTTCCCGATCTTCAGCAGCTCCAACAATATTTCCGAATGCTAATCAATTAGTTTAAGCGTCCTTGTGGAGCAGGACCAGCATTTAGCCAAGCATTTTTGTCAGCAATGTAATCTCCCAACTTATAATATGCCTGGCTACATAGTGTGCGTTTTATACATGATTTAAAATTCGTTTCATTTAACTGGAGTATGTGCGGAGGTATTTTATTATAACATTTTAAACAGATAATTATGTTTGTAGATTTGAATGGGTTCCTGGATGGTTCGAAAACACAATTGGACCCGGTAGGTGGCGCTGCAGTCGGGTTCTAGGATCGTTCAGACAGGACAACGTCTGTCGGGTCCGCTAGTTATTGTTAAATATTCTTGTGATATTGTTATCTGGAAAGCTGGTTGACTTGTGTTGATAATGTTTATTACTGTTGCTCTTAGGGCCTGTTTCACCACCTACGATGAAGTTCCTGTTAACTTCCTTGGCAGATAATTTCATACAAATTCTGTTTTTGAATTTATTCGGTGAGTAGTGGCTATTCGGACATCGTGAAATAGGCCCTTAGACCTAGTTTCATCATACCATGTTAGTTAGTTTAATCTTCTGTTCTCTCTTCAGGTCTCGAGTTCCAACCCAAACCACTCTCGACTTTTCGGATTCATGTGCGTATTGTATAAATGAGGAGCTCGTGGCTAAGTAATAATAGCCGCACGGGTCGATCCGTCACGTTAAGCGACGCTTGCCGGCGTTGGTCCGTGGATGGGTGACCATCTTTACATACCGAGACTCCTCCGTGCCTCGAAAAGCACGTTAAGCCGTTGGTCCCGGCTGTCATTCGTGAATCTTTAACAGTCGTTACGGGTCGTCAGAAGCCCGAAAGTCTGACAACCAGTCTTACCAAGGGATATCGTATTACCTAGTTACTGGGTTGTGGAGGTCAGATAGGCAGTCGCTCCATGTAAAATACTGGTATTCAGCAGCATCCAGTTAGACTGGAAGCCGACCCCAACACAGTTGGGAAAAGGCTAGGCAGATTGTGCGTATTGTACGGCTTAAAAACGTTGAAGGTAAACATCGCGAGAAATGCTTGAGAGATATTTCTCGACAACATGTCATTGTGAAGCCAAGTCAGAGGCCTATCTATGGGCGGCATAAAAACTCTGACACCAGGTAAGTCACTAACCACAAGAAAGAGAAAGAAAGATCTTCTGTTAAAATGTTAACGGGACATTATGAGTACCTAGCGAGTGTTTCATCATGTACTAATCCATGATTAAATATCTAAAGTCCAGTGGAAGGTAAATACCATGTTTATTTTTGTGGCTGATTTGCTAATGTCCGATTATGAACAGTTTGGTGAAATTGGCCCTTAGTCTTGAAAAGTTAAAAAGTTTAAGGTGGATCCGCAGTGGTAGCCACGAAATTGCGTTTTTTGCAATTTGCAGGTCAGTGTCAGAGGTTGTATCTTGATGAAAATGTGATTCGCGACAATAATAACAATTAAGAGTCTTCAGTACATCTCTCTATTTGTCGTGGTTTCATATGATTTCGGAAATCAGTATTTGCAATTTTGATCAAGACACAACATGACACTGACCTGCAAATTCCAAAAAATTTCGCGGGCTACTACTGCGGACCAACCTTGAACCCTCTTAGAAATCGGAACGGAACCCTCCCCCCGACCGATTTTTAATTGATCAACACCATAATACAAAAGTATACGATACCTATCGAACAATTTAAAGAGAAAAAACCGGTAAAGAGCGAGTCGGACTCGCGCACCGAGGGTTCCGTTCCGATTTCTGAAAGAGTGTGCTATTTAGAGACATCGATCGTTTTATTTTTCCTGTAATCTTTACATAATCTTCTTTAACATAGAATAATTTCAGATTTTTCTCTTTGCAAACTTCGGAGATAACGGTATTTTTTTTACATTTTTTATCAAAACTCAAAAACTATGGGGCCTAAAAAAATAAAAAAAATTACGGGAATGTGCAAACAGCGCTCTTTCATATGATACCCCACATGCCCTAGTAGTCTCACTTTGAATTTTTAAGACCCCTTTCAGTCCCTGTTGCAAAAAAAATATAAATATTTTTATTTCTTTCTTATTTGGAAAATAGATGGATAAGCGTCATCTAAAACTGTTCCAAATTTCAAGTTGATAGCATTAGTAGTTCTTTAGATATCCAGCTATGACAGACAGACAGACAGACTGAGTCACACCATATGGGTTCCTTTTTTTCCATTTTGGTACGGAACCCTAAAAAGGAATTGCAAAAATGGAAGCAGTCTTGCCTCTCACATTTTACAGCTACACACAGACATATACCACCATCTACATATGACATACTACATGCATTACACGCCTTGAAAGTACACCATCCTTTCTCAAACACTTCAGAACGTCTTGCAAGTGTTCTTTACGTCCCAGTCTGAGGCCGGGCGTCGGGGAAGCCTCGTACGGGGACGAAAAAACATGTCTTGTTCTAAAAGGCGGTCATTAGACGCGGTTTAGCTCGAGGCAGTTGGGAAGTGTCTGTGCGTGATAGGAACTGTTTTGTGGTATAGTACGTATGTCCGTTTTGTGTGTAGAAGGTTTTATGTCTATTTGTGCAGGAATTCGAGTCTATTTTTTACAAAAAAAAAGTTCTTATAAAACGACAAATTCCCCGGAAAAGAGAGAAGAGAAGTTCTCCCTAAATACTGAAATTTTATTATTGTCATTAAATGCATATTATTTAGGACCTATTTCCCGATGTCCGAATAGCATACTCACCGAATAAACTCAAAAATGGAACAGAATTTGTATGAAATTATCTATATAAGTTAATAGGAATTTAATCGTAGGTGGTGAAACAGGCCTTTAGACTCAAACTTAGACTTTAGACTTTTCAAATTGGTTAAATAATCGATTAGGATGGAACTCGTCTGTCATAGCTAGAGATCGGATAATCGGATGCATATTAACCTAAAGTTAATATTTGCTAACAAAGTATGGAAGCGGCTTCTTAGCATTTTTTTTCTTACTTTATATTCCAGAAAATTTGGGAATGCACAACTAATCGGATACATGGTATGGAAACGACTTCATAAATAACGTGGTTTTATTTATTTGGAAATACCGGGAAATCGGGATCACATAAATATTCCGTTTGTTACACGTGATCCCCGCGAGAAATACAAAGCTGCCGAATTAAAATGGTTGTCCCTGGAAGGTACCTTCACTATATCGGTGGGGTTGTTTTCATGGGTTTCGAGAATGTTAAAACCGATACTGACGTGAAAATGTAAATCCAAGATGGCGGCTGCGAACATTTTCAAATTTTTCGTCATAGGTGTCGTTTTCATGGTTTTCGAGGGTTTTAAAGCCGATAGTGATGTTAAAATGTAAATCCAAGATGGCGGCTGCGAACATTTTCAAATTTTTCGTAATGGGTGTCGTTTTCATGCTTTTCGAGGGTGTTAAAGCCGATAGTGATGTTAAAATGTAAATCCAAGCTGGCGGCTGCTAACATTTTAATTTTTTTTTATCATGGGTGACGTTTTCGTGGTTTTCGAGGGTTGTAAAACCGATAGTGGCGTTAAAATGTAAATCCAAGATGGCAGCTGCAAAAATTTTCAAAT
Organism: Cosmia trapezina; assembly: GCA_905163495.3. Taxonomy (NCBI): domain Eukaryota; kingdom Metazoa; phylum Arthropoda; class Insecta; order Lepidoptera; family Noctuidae; genus Cosmia; species Cosmia trapezina. The sequence goes on from LR991020.1 coordinate 7,756,593, forward strand.
TTTTCGTCATGGGTGTCGTTTTATTGGTTTTCGAGGGTGTTAAAGCCGATAGTGACACTAAAATGTAAATCCAAGATGGCGGATGCGAATATTTTTTAATTTTTCTTCATGGGTGTCGTTTTCATGGTTTTTGAGAGTTTTAAAGCCGATAATGCCGTTAAAATGTAAATCCAAGATGGCGGCTGCGAACATTTTTTAATTTTTCGTCATGGGTGTCGTTTTCATGGTTTTCGGGAGTGTTAAAGCTGATAGTGACATTAAAATGTAAATCCAACATGGAATGTTACTATCCGCTTTAAAACCCTCAAAAACCAATAAAACGACCCAGCCATGACGAAAAGTTAGAAAATTTTTGCAGCCGCCATCTTGGATTTACATTTTAATGTCACTATCAGCTGTAACAGCCTCGAAAACCATGAATAGTACCCATGACGAAAAATTTGAAAATATTTGAAGCCGCCATCTTGGATTTACAGTTCACTATGGGACCAACTTCGAAATCACAAAAAAAATTACGATGTTTGAAACAAAAGTTCAATACCTATTCGACCAAAATGTATGAAACAGCTGACTTATGTTTCGTGATTTACGGGTTGATCCCATAGTGAAAGTTGCTCATGAGTAGAACACCCTATGAAAATTTAGTGATAAAAAAGTGACCCTTTCAAAAAATACTTAATTTATCAATTCCGGAATCGCAACATTTTGACGATCGACACAAAAGTGTATTCCTTAATAGCCAAAACCTAAACGTAAGTAAATATACATTCGATTCTATAATCAGAACTATAAATTTGTGAATCCCGGAATCCCAGGATTTTTTTAATACAAAAGTACAATCCATATTAGCCAACACCTGAACGCAGGTACCTAACTAAAACATTCGATTCCAAAATCAGAACTTAAAAATGTTCGTTCCGGAATCCCGGATTTTTTTTTTTAAGTGCAATCCTTATTAACTAACATCTGAACTTAAGTAAATTATACATTCGATTCTATAATCAGAAGTCAAAATTGGCCGATACCGGAATTCTGGGATTTTTTAATCCAAAAGCCCACTCCATACTTAGCCAACACCTCAACTCTAGGTTAATATGCATCCGATTATCCGATCATCCGATCTCTAGTCATAACACTGACACATAAGTCTCTTAAATCGCAAAACAACCATGCTTTAACGAGCTCCACGAGTTTTCCGGATCTAAGTTTTTAAACAATGTCCTAGTACCAAAAATTCGAAGAGATGTGACATCTACCAACCCGCACTGGGCCGCGTGGTGGATTACAACCCACTGACTTTTGAAGAGAGGAGGCCTGTGTCCCAGCAGTGGGAACTTTATAGGCTCTGACTAAGTTAAATTACTATTGCTTTATAGCATCATCTATGTAAATAAAAAGAGAAGTCCTCACTGACTGACTGACTCATCACTGACCAGCCCAAACCATTGGACCTAGAAAGCTGAAATTTTGCACAGAAGTTCCTTTTACAATGTAGACAAGGAATAAGGAAGGATTTTCGTTCCCGTGGGATATTTTTCGACCTCCACGCGGGCGAAGCCGCGCGGGAAGTGCTAGTACATCATATTTGGGTAACAATCACGTCTTGATAACATAACTGAAAGGCAATTCTCCCATTACTTTTATGATTCCCCCTCTAAAAGTATTTATAACAGTCAGAATACAATAATTTGTACTTAACAAGAAGCATTGTATATCTTGAGAGAAAAATTATCTCTTCCGACATCAATGCGATGAAATATTGAATTGCATTTGACGTTCCGATAGGAATGAATAGTTGGAACATTCGATAACCTGCTTATGACAAGCATTCGAATTATTAACGACTTAACAGCCATTCAAGCTCCATCGGGAAACGAACCTTAGCTTGTGAGCACAGAGTTCAAGTTTCGTTGAGTAGATAAGAGAATAGATAATGCCGTCTATAGGTAAGAGCTCGGTGAATCTGAGTAATGCATCATTAGGCAAGCTGTGAGTTTGGCATTCAAGGTCCTCCCTTGGAGGGCACAATTTGAAGCGATTGATATTTCCCTCCGTCGCTGTCGCCCCTCTGTTTGTCGGCAATGCCGAAGACGTAATGTCAGATACACGGCGACTTGGGAATTCTTTAGAATAACTCAAGTATATAAGTAAATATAGCTACCAAAATAACTGTTATGGGGGATATTGAGAAGTTTTCAAATGCGCGCAACGCTTCTTTTGTTTTGCTGTCTCGTGTTTTTATGAGCAATACAGCGAATGTTTTTAATCGCACTTCCTTACAACTTGTGCGACACTCCAACCGTTTTCTTTCGTTCTCCAATAAAAGAGGAATACAATAAAAACAAAATAAAACTAAGAGTAGATGCGTTTTTGTTTTTGTGGATTCGATATTTGAACATCGCAAAGTTGTCTCGTCGAATACTGCACAGAGATCGTCAAAATTTTTCGCTTCGAATTTAAAAAATCGCCCAAATCACCCTGATAATTTGACATTCGAGCAAAATGTCGAGCTATTTGCGTTCAAAGAGTATTCAATAGTGGCGTACGTAGGAAGTTTAAATCGCAATATATCGCGATCAACCTGAGCGAGGGTTCCGCCCAAGTCGTGTAGCAGGTATATAAGTACCTATAGTCCTAAGGTATCAATATAACGTACGGTCTACGAAAGGGCACTGAGCGATAGGATACCTACATAAATTTAAAAGGACTATGTATTGGGGAGGGTGTATTGGAATATTAGATACAAATACTACGTTATAATTTACAACATTTAGAGATAGATGAAGCGTTTATTAAATTCCAAAATAATTTTGTAACAATTGAGTACTTACCGAATAGCAAAACATGTCAACGGCATTAATCACCCTAGTTGCGTAACACATTATCAATCAGAATCTGAATCATTTTGAAGTTTATTGCTAATCCATTGCTTCATATGTTCGAAAAATGTGTCTGCTCGACAGCGTAAATAACGCAATGAATGCTGTTGATCTGTCAAAATGAAATGAATAACTGTAAGTTCAACTGTAAGTTGTGTTACGCAACGCATTACCACGACGGGCCATAGAGCTAAAAAGAATCCATCATGTAGGTACTCAGGATGGTAACTAAGTAGGAATGTACAAAAATATGCACATGCAGAAGATGTGGTTACTATGATGCAACTTCTGCGTGCGCATTTTTTTGCTTGCGCGAAGTTCGTGCTTCATTCTACATCCAAGCCTGGATATATTTATTGCGGAATTAAAACAGTTTTTTTTTTCAGTAACGTAATCTACATACATTCAGGAAGGTTTTAGTACACAACATATTAGGTTACTGTTAATTATACTTGTTGAATTATCTTGTTTCAAATCGAGGAGAATAGGGTGGATCGATTTTATTGCACGCAAGTGTATATATTGAACCCCTCAAGCGTCAACTGCACACCCGTGTGTGCATAAGGAAAAAAACCGGTCAAGAGTGAGTCGGACTCGCGCACCGAGGGTTCCGTTCCGATTTCTGAAAAAGTGTGCTATTTAGAGACATCGTTTTATTTTCCCTGTAATCTTTACATAAACTTCTATCACATAGAATAATTTCAGATTTTTGTCTTTGCAAACTTCGGATAGGGGGGGGGGGGGGAAACGGTATTTTATTTTACATTTTTCATCAAAAGTCGAAAACTATGCGGCCTAAAAAAAAGAAAAAAAATGTTTGAGAATGTGCAAACAGCGTTCTTTTATATGATACCCCACATGCCCTAATAGCCTCACTTTGAATTTTTAAGACCCCCTTTCAGTCCCTGTTGCAAAAAAAACTGGGTCACACCATAAGGGTTGCTTTTTTACCATTTTGGTACGGAACCCTAAAACCTAACCTAACCCCCCCCCCCCCCGACTTCCTGGGGTTCTGGGTTTATAAATTAGTACATTGTTTACAGCCTGGGTACTAGCGTTACTCTGTCAACATAACTCGTATTATGTAATGCAAAATTATTGGGTTGAAGCTTAATCAAAGGTTTAATTGTCGTGCCTAGCTCTTTGAACGCCAAAATTAATATAACATGTTATTACACGAACAATTACTACCTATACGTTAATTTACATGCTATTATATGAGTAATTAGTTGTTATTATAATTATGTAACATGATATTCATAGCACAGTATAATAATGATACGGTACTTTATCTTTATAGAAATCGGAAGAAAGCCGCGGACAAAAGCTAGTTGATTATAAATACGAGCCTTAGTGTTTTAGAAATAATAAAATGAATAGATAATAATAACCTATTTTAGTTGTTTTGTCTTCTTCTTTCAAACTCCAATCATAATTCGAAAGAAATTGACAAAACACTTCTACAACTGAAATAAATTTATAGAGCGTTTTAGTTTTTTTATGAATAAGGGAGTTATAAGATCAGACCGCTCGTGGTCCTTTAAGGCGACGATAAACGAGTATTCGTGTTTTTACATAATACCTTTTGTTTTTAGGGTTCCGTACCTCAAAAGGAAAAAACGGAACCCTTATAGGATCACTCGTGTGTCTGTCTGTCTGTCTGTCCGTCTGTCCGTCTGTCACAGCCAATTTGCTCCGAATCTAATGAACCGATTAAGTTGAAACTTGGTACACATATGTATTTTGGTAACCCAAACACGGACATGTAACGTAAATAAATGAATTTTGAATATGGGGGTGGGATTTTGGGGGAAAATAAGTACAATTAAAAAAAAAGTTTTGCAAACTGTACCGTGTGACATATCAAATGAAAGGTCTTACTGTGAGGGTCTCAAATATATATTTTTTATAATTTTAAAATAAATAGTTTTGAAGTTATTTAAGAAAATAGACGAAAATTGACCATTCCCCCCCTATCTCCGAAACTAATGAGCCTAAAATTTTGAAAAAAATATAGAAAATAGTTCTTTACCTATAGATTACAGGAAAACCTATCAGAAGTTTGTGGTCTTGTAAATCTACATATAAAAAATTCAAAGTCCTGACTGACTCATTGACTGATTATAATCAACGCACAGTCCAAACCACGGGACATAGAGACATGAAATTTTGCACATAGATACCTTATATAGTGTAAACATCCATTAGAGAATAATTTTTGGAAATTCCATCCCTAAGGCAATAAAATAGGGGATGAAAGTTTGTATGAAAAATCTTATCTCTTGAGTTATTAGACTTGAAACTTAGCACGAATATTCATCTAAGTTAATTATAAAATTAATCATTTTTAGTTTTCCTAAACTACCCCCTTTTTTGTGGAAGGGAAATCATCAAATGACTTCTCCCGCTCTGGGTGGAGGGGAAGGGCCTGTCATACCTTTACTGACTAAAACCCACCCGTGTTTCTTCAGTTGCCTATGGCAGGGCCACGGTATCTCTTTCGAACAACCCGCGACCCCAGAAGACGGGATAGGTGGATGTCAAAGTTTGTTTGGAGGAATTTTAACACGCGGTCCGATTTACTCAAAACTCAGTTTTTATACTTGAGACCAAAAATAGAGACTAACTAACGAGTATCAGGGTTTTCCAAAAATCTACCCCTAAGGGGTGAAAAGGGATAGCAAATTTTAAAGCGGAGGATTTTATTGGGGATTAATTAACTCGAAAATTGGTGTAAATAATGTTTGACCCAAGTTATGGAAACATCCCAGACGATTTTTGAAATTCTACCCCTGTGGGAGTAAAAACGGGGATACAGTTTATATGAAAAATCTTATTGTTTTGGTTAATGAACTTGAAACTTAGCACAAATACTTGCTTATGTAAGTAATAAAGTTTGTCATTATTAGTTTTTCAAAACTACCCCTCAAAGGGTGTTTAGGGATGTTAAAGTCCGAGTCGCAATCCGATTAACTTGAAACTCAGTATTCAGTATTTTATCATTTTGATGAAAAGTAAACAATAATAAGAAAATTAAAACCCATGAAATCAGACATCCTCGCCGGGCAAAGCCACGGGCAGTATAGCTAGTATCTCAATATTGTGCGTACAAACTTACTAAGCCTCCGCTGTCCATCCGTCCGTCCGTCCGTCTGTCACAGGGCTGTATCTCATGAACCTTAATAGGTAGAGAGTTGAAATTTTCACAGATTGTGTATTTCTATTACGACTTTAACAACAAATAATAAAAATAAAGTAAAGTTAAAATTAAAGGGCCTGCCCCCTTTAATTTTAACTTTACTTTTTTTTTTCCCCATACATAAAAGTTTTCATTTTGAAAAAAAAAAATAACCTGTGTGTGGGGATGTTATTGTGTAGAACTCGTCGAGTAGAGTACAAAGATATTTTTATTTTTTTTATCTTCTAAAATGAAGAAATAGGGGGCCGTAAAAGTTGTTAATTTTATACCATTTTTGTACGAGCTCTATTATAAATAATGTACCTTATACTGTACTTAATGAAGAAATACTAAAAACGGCGATTCGTAAGGTATTTTGTTTAAATATGGGCGATTTTCTGCAACTGCAAAAAATAACGTTGTAATTCACAATATCATTACGAAATACAAAGTTATCTTTGCGATTGTTAAACATATAATATGGTACGGAACCCTTTGTGTGCGAGTCCGTCTCGCACTTGGCCGGTTTTATATCTATTATACATAGTTATTTATGCAACTGACGAATAGTAAGGTGTATTAGCCTCGTGTGATAATAGTATCACATGAGTGTTTTAATACCTAATTGTGTACAGTTGCATACAAGACTTTATCTACATCCATGTTATCAATCCTCTATGAAAGGTTCTGAAACAGTTTTTTGAAATACTACTCGTATCGAAAATGGCGGCCGGCGTCATAGTATACGACGTAAATTCGAATAAGTTAATTTTTTTAATTACGGCGCTGTTGTAGTGAAACGCGCGTGCATTACAATGTTCTTTTTTTGAAAACGAGTTGCATTATGAAATTCAGTACAACATTAAAACACCCGTTTGGATGCTATTATGGTTACCATGGTTACTATGACACTGGCTGTTTTAATGTTCGCAATAAGCTAACTGTTTCAGAAACTTTTATAAAGGATTTATAGCATGGGTTTAGATAAAATTAATAATATTATTATTTCTTTTATTTCATTTTACACATACTGTTTACATTTTTAAATATTAGAATAAAAAGAATATAAAAACATTTAAAAATATAAAAATAGTAGCCCACCGATATCGGGAACAGGGTCCAAGCTACCGGCGGTCAGGGCTCCAGAGAGAGGAACCTCCTAACAATGCGGGCCGTGTCCAGAAGCACCGCTTTCTGAATCAAGCCCTTGATCCAGCTGCCCAACGAGAGCCTCCTTAGGTGTTGGTCGAGGCTCTTGGCAATTAAGCCATTGGCTGATACGACTATCGGCACAATGATTGCTGAGTCCACATCCCACATGTCGACAACCTCGCGAGCCAAGTCAAGATACTTGATTTGTTTATCTTTCTCGGCTTTCACGAGGTTCCCGTCATGCGGGACCGTTATGTCAACAACCATTGCGCGCCGCTCTGTTCGATCCACCACCACTATATCAGGCTTATTGGCAACAATAGTCCTGTCAGTGATGATGGATCGGTCCCAGTACAATGTGATATTTCCATTTTCGAGAACTGGGTCGGGCACATACCTGTAGTATGGCACCTCCGATTCCACAAGGCTGTATTTCAGAGCAAGTTGCTGATGGATAATCCTGGCTACAAGGTTGTGCCTATGCAAGTACTCTTCGTTAGCTAGACGAGAACATCCGGAGATAATGTGTCGAATTGATTCTCCCGGTCGGTGGCATGCCCGACAGATGTCAACCGTTCCGTCTTTCACAATAAATCTCCGGTAATTGTTCGTCATGATAACTTCGTCCATAATTGCACAGACAAAACCTTCGGTTTCCCCAAAGAGGTCACCGGAACGCAGCCAGGCTACGGACGCTAGCAAATCTACATCGGGTCCATGTAGGGCCCGGAAAAAGCGTCCGTGAAGCTCCTTACTCTGCCATACCTCCATGCGATCGTTAGTGTCAAGCACTACAGGTTTGCGCCAGTTCTCTTTAGCCAAGGAGAGCAAGGTGAAGCCCTTGTCCACCGCGACCACATCTCGATGCATCCCCACGTCGGCTTCTAGGAAATATTCCCTGAGACTGCATATCTCGCGATTGTGGAGGGTCTTAGCGTTTAAAAAGCCTCGGCCTCCACACTTTCGTGGGATATACAGTCTCATTACCGATGACCGTGGGTGATGCATTCGATATGCAGTCAACAGCGTACGGACCCTCCGATCCAGGGCATCGAGTTCAGTCTGAGTCCATTTGAGTATGCCGAAAGAGTACATCAAAACCGGCATGACCCAACCGTTGAAGGCGCGCACCTTGTTTCCGCCTGATAGAAGACTATTAAATACTTTTTTCAGGCGGCCAAAGAAGCGCTCCTTCAACGATTGCTTCATGTCAGCAACATTGATGCCTAACGCTTCCGACATACCCAAATACTTATAGGTTTCGGCTGCGGAGAGGGTTCTAAGGTTTATGGAATCCGAGAGTTGGGTTCCCACGGATTCCACAATCTCCCCTCGCTTTACATGCATGACCGCACATTTGTCCACTCCAAATTCCATCCTGATGGCGCTACTGAAAGTTTCAGTTACTTTCAGTAGCTCCATCAGTTGCAAATTGTTGGGGGCAAAGAGTTTTAGGTCATCCATGTAGAGGAGGTGGGATATAACCTGACCACCTCTCCTGAGCAGATAGCCTAGACCTGAATCCTCCAGCAGTGTGCTTAGAGGATTCAAGGCTAAGCAGAACCAAAGTGGACTCAAACTATCGCCCTGAAATATACCTCGCTCGATCCTTATCGGCTCGCTATTCCTCTGGATATTTCGACATCCTGGATAGCGAAGGACCGTCCTCCATTGCCCCATACACGACATCAGGAAGGTGCGCAGAGTTGCATCTACTTTATACAACTCCAGCACCCTCATGAGCCATGTATGTGGCACCGAGTCATAGGCCTTCTTATAGTCTATCCAACATGTCGACAGATCCTTACGGGAACGACGAACCTGTTGGCTAATGGCCATATCAATGAGGAGTAGCTCCTTAGTACCACGGGACCCGTTCCTAGATCCATTTTGAGAGACAGACATGATGGAGTTGGTGTCTATATGTTCGTTAATTTTAGCTCTCAAAATGGATGTAAGAACCTTATAGACCGTCGGTAGACAAGTGATCGGTCTATAATTTTTGGGCTCCGCAGTACTACCTGATTTATGGAGCAGGTGGGTTATTCCTGTCGTTAGGAACTGGGGTAGCGACCCTGACTGTAAGGCTGACTGGTACTGAGCCGCCAAGCGAGCGTGCGACCCGGGAAACCATTTTATCCAGAAGTTATGCAGTCCGTCCGGCCCTGGAGACTTCCAATTTGGCAACGGACGAACCGCACGAGCTACATCTTGGGGACAGATGGTAATAGCCCCCATTTCTGGTATTGGATCGCAGGCTCGTTCGACTTCCCGAGCCCAATCACCCTCGGTGTGACCGACAGGCACCGACCAGATACTGCGCCAGAAAGAACACATGGCATCATCATCCGGCAGGCGCGTGTCAGTCACACCTTGGTCCAGTCGCTCCCAACCCCTATAAACCCACCTTTCATCGCTCTGGAAGGTGCGATTCTGAGTGTATCGGTCCACCCGCCGCTTATACCTACGAATACGGTTTGCCCATGCATATACTTTCTGCCTCAGGAAGTCGATGCGCTCTGTGACACGTGACATATAGTCCTGAGGGCTGACATATATTATTATTATTTATTAGAGTTCACTGAATACGTCATAATTTGAGATAGCACTTCCTTGATGGGTGAGTCCTATTACTGGGTGGACGTACGACGCATTGCGTGAGCTCAGCACAGAACACGCAAGCTATGCCGCCCCAACCACTCAAGGCAGTTGGCATTATCTAGTCTAAAAACCTTTTTACATAGTTGACTACATACAGGGTGTAAGGGACAGCCCTCCGCAAACTGATAGGGTGAATTCAGTATGTCATACTAAGATGACCGGTACATGACATTTTTTCAGGAACGTTAAGGGAATCCAATAAACCTGATTTGTTTGTGTTTTTGTGCACAGATTGGAGCGTCTATTACTGGTTGGGAGGGGTAGGTAATAGGTGTGCGGTGAGTTCGATGAACTCTGTAGCTAGACAGAAAGTAAACAGCTGATTTCACGCGTCGTTGGTGAGAGTATTTCAACATCCATTGCTGGTTTTTTTTTTGCTGTTTTTTTTTGCAGTTTTTTTTTACATAAATGGAGTGCTGCGAACACACAATGCAATTTTACATTGAAATAATGAAAATGTAACTGAAAAAAAAATTGAAAAAATGAAAATTTTCTTGAGAAAATTTCCGGTGGAATATGATTCAAAATGAGACGCTGAATGCACCCTGTTAGTTTGCGGAGGGCTGTCCCTTACACCCTGTATACTTTTTTTTTTTCTTTTTCTTTCCTCAACTGACAGGAAAGTCCTGATTATAGCTTCGAGTCGATAAGTAAAATCGTAATAGTCACCGTGAATGGCATATAAATCTAACTCTATTGCCAAGTAGCCTAATATGAACTACGGATAGGTGAACTCATCCAATTTCGTGATAGAACAAAATATGTAAGTAATAAAACTTCGATACTTTAGTAAAAATCTTAGTTTTTATTTCAATTGGGAACATATAGCAGTCTCTCTTTTACAATAAGTAATTAGAATAGTAAACTATTTTAAGATTTATAGATAACTAGCTGACCCGGCGAACTTCGTACCGCCTAACAGTCAATGAATGTCGTGTTACCTTTTAGCTGAACTAATTTAGGCTTAGATGAACGAATGATACAAAATAAAAATACAGATCATAATACATATCATTTTATCATAATAAAAAGTATTTTATTATGATAAATAATACATACAGAAAGAGAATTAAAAAAAAATTAAGTACTTCAAACACGTGTCAGCAAAAAATTACTGAATTAAACGATTAACTCTTTTCATTCCCACTTCCCGTTCCCCTTCTCTCCCTCACCACCCCGACCCTCCCTCTCCCCCTCACCAACCCCTTTCCTCCCCCTCACACCTCACCAGGTCTTCCTCCTCTCCTCACCAACTCCTGCCCCTTTCTCCTCCTTCCAGCATCCTCCCCTCTCCCTCCTCACCATACCTCCCCTTCCTCTCCCCTTCATTCACTCTCTAATTACAACCTCCCCTCGCCCGTTGAGGAACTTCTATTCAAATCCGCTTAATACACTTTTCAACCTTTTTAATTCTTTAAAAAAAATACAGACAAAAGTTTATTCACCCTTTTTAAACAGTTTACACAAAATACATTTCTGAACGCATGCATAAATGTCAATGTGTCAATCACAGTATTTGACAGGATGACAGGAGGAAAACAAATGTTTGACAGGTACGAAGCAAAGGAACATAATTAAATGGAAAATGATTCATTTTCATAATTATGTATTCGTTAAGTTTTCATTGTTTTTAAAATGTATTCTGCTATTCAGGGCGGAGACAAATCCAACGAAACAAAAACCATGAAAATTGATCCAGCCGATCTCGAGTTATAAGTGTTGTAACAAACCCGTCTTTGTTTTATATATATAGATAATCGAAACCTTTGTTCAAACGGTTGACGACACGGTTGGCGCAGTGGTTGAGCGATTGACTGCTGCGCAGCATGTCGCGGGTTCGACTCCCGCACGGAACAAATGTTTGTACGACCTACAAGTATTTGTTCCGAGTCTGAGGGTGTTTCTCTATGTATAATATGTATGTATTTACAAAAAAAAAAATGTATATAAGTAGTTTATCAGCCAGCTCGTTACCATAACACAAGCATTAGGTTGCTTAGCTTGGGACTAGGTGGCGTTGTGTGAAATGTCCAAGGATATTTATTTATTTATTTATTTTATTTAAACTTAACGAAACGGACTATCACTTATTTGCGTGAGTTTACTCTACTACATCTCTGCAAACCCTTTCGAGGCTTTAGCACATCTCTATCTCACATTACATTCCTGAATATAGGTTGCAATCACAATTGACCGTCGACCATTTGACCGTGTGACGATATTGCTGTAATACCACGCTTGGCAGACTGACATGTGATCGCAGTTTGAGGTAGGTAATAGTAGCACACAGGTAACTGTCATAGTGTTCACTCACCCAAATACTATCTTAATTAAACCTTAGACCTGCCTGTACTAACTGTGACTATATTAGGCAGAGGCGTGCCCCTGGCTAGATGTGGTCAGATAGTGTATTATGACTTTATCGATGCGCCCCGCGGTTTCACCCGCGTAGACCGGGATAAAAAGTAGCTTATGTGTTACTCCAGGGTATAAGCTATCTACACACCAAATTTCATACAAATCGGTCCAGCCGTTTGAGCGTGGAGAAGTAACAAACATACAAACACACACACACACTCGCTCACAAACTTTCGCCTTCATAATATTAGTGTGATATTGCACCAATGGTGTGGCAAGGCCCTTTTCAGTAGTAGGTAAAGTCACGGAAAATAATTGTTTAGAAAATTATGTACCAACTTATATCTGTTCTATTTTTCTTCTATGGCAATGGTGCCGATGTCGAAAATTCTGCCAATGTCAGATGAGCTGAGTGAAAATGTGCAGGAAAAAAAATAGACTACATCACATCACATCACACTATTGTAATAAGGGCGAAAGTTTGTGAGTGAGTGTGTGTGTGTATGTTTGTTACTTCTTCACGGTCAAACGGCTGGACCGATTTCGATGAAATTTGGTACGTAGATAGATTATACCCTGGATTGACACATAGGCTACTTTTTATCCCAGTCTATGCGTGTCAAACCGCGGGGAGCAGTTAGTATTAAATAAATTTTGAAACTAGATCCAATACTAGTTGATTGACTGTGCACATAATAAATATGGAGGAGAAGCGCTGAGTACACGATCTTCCAACTACTTTATTTAGTGCTATGGATTAAAATAACATGCATTGTAAAACTAAAGGAACTTAAAAACTTCGTGTAAGTATGTATGCATAAAGAACACTCTCGCACTTCAAAAACAAGCAACTTACATTGTTTTGGTGCTTGCTTATACGTAATATCCTGCACTAACATCTGAGTATGAATAAAACAACTCATAATAGTGCCTGTGAATGAATCTTGTTCATCACTTCATCAGTCATCACCACACAGTATTCGTTCTTGGATTCGTGGAATAATTCTGTTCTAATCTACGAAGCCTTTGATATAATCAAAATAAGCACCTCAGGATATGTAACCCCTTGTCGATACGTCAGTAAGTGCGACCGACTGTTTTCCGGGACCCATTATGGAGTGTGCAAGTCACCTCCTGACATTTTTTCCGTGTATAATAAAACATTGATCAGGCAGGGCCCATAGTCCTTCCATAGTTCTAGGTAACCAGTCCACTTTAGACACCAAATCCATAGTCCGTTTCCATATCCTGCAATTGTCCTACACCAACCGGGGGTTGTCCTTGGGTGCACTTGCATAGTGCGTACAGGGATAATCGGAGGTTGGTGCCTCATTTCATTTAACAGACCTCTGCATGTTGGCTTCGGCCCCTCGTACTTCTTCCAAAGGTCTAGGGCTGCAGAGTCCCGAGATATGTCAAAGACAAAAAAAATTAAATATCAACAGACAACTAGATCCAATTACAAAAATACTTACAATACTAGATTTTAGTAAACAATTACCAACACTATACTATTACTTAAATTCTACTACCCACAGGGTGGCAAGATGCCTCGTTATGGGGCTTTCCTCCGGCCCATCAGCAATCGCTTTCAGGAGGCTGTTGCTACTGTCCCGCAATCTTGCCAGAAGAGATGCATTCTTTTTGCGAACTACAGCTGAGAAGCTATCTACTCTGGCTCGAGCAAACATTGCAGATACGCTACACTACAATAACGTGGCAGTCGCAAAGCGTTGCCTTGCATATTATGCCATTAGCCGGATCGTTTTCTTAATCGTTCTTCTTAATCGTTTTGTATGAAGATGAATGCTCGTACGTACATTATAACGATCGAACTTGCTTACATCTTCATACTGACCGAACTAAGTCTGAAGTATGAGGGGAGTTTTATAGTATAAATAGGCCAATTTAATTAAACATAAAACATTAACATATACGGAACATTTTTTTAGCATAACATTTTTAGCATTTTTTTAGCATTAACATATACGGTGCACTTTTCAGTTTCACTGATATCACTCACTCACCTAGAATAAGCTGAATACATTTCATTGATCAAATCTCTGTGCACTCTTATGTTGTAAATGCTACGCATAGCTATTTTAACTTTTTTTTTTTAATAAATGATTTATTTATATACATGGAAGGTATCCTATAGTTATCCTTCTAGCGGTTCTCCTGTACATCAATAAATAAATAAACAGAAAATCAAATTAAATCTACTTTGTTTTGTCTACTAATCCAAAGTTAAAGTTTTCCTGAACGTTACTGGAATAGCGCTCTACACTTGTATTCATACTTAGAGCACTTCCTCGAACGTTTATACAATGAATTAGGTCTCTGGCTGCTTTTAGTGATAAACTCTTTATAGCGTTGACATAGCTTCGTCGTGATAGCCTACACGACGAGTGTTGAAAATAATGATCTATAAAGTGCATAATGTCATTGTGGTTTATGATTGAGCATGCAGCGGAGATGAGAATATTGAGATGGATGTGTGGAGTGACGAGAATGGATAATGAATAAGAAATGAGTATTTATAAGAGGAAGTTTGAAAGTGGCGCCTGTGACAGAAAAGATGAAAGGAAATCGTTTGGCTTGGTATGGGCATGTGATGAAGAGGGAGATTAAGGCCAAAGAAAAGATAGATGGATTGTGTGAGGAATGATATGAAAGAGAAGGAGGTGAATGATAGCGTGACGGTTGACAGGGGAGAATGGAAGAAGAAAACGTGTTGCGCCGACCCCAAGTAACATGGGACAAGAGCAGGAAGATGATGGTTTATGATCGTGAAGTGGCGAAAGAAAAAATGTATAATGGTGAAGTTGGATTGATTTTGGTGTGAAAAGTGGATTACAAGAATATCTTTTTCTTTTGTTTTTCTTTTTATTTATCTAGACTTTTATTCTAACTTATTATTATAAACTAAATATCGTAACTTATTATAAACAATGCATCCTTTGTGAACTCATTCAGAGAACAACAGAATAGGTCCGTGTCTAGCTATAAGAGTGCGGAGTGCACGCGTCAGTGGCGGATCAATTAAAAGATTAATCCAAGAGCGTGGTTCCGGCACCAGCCGTGACTGTCGTTGTCAAGCCGTGACTGTCGTTGTCACCACACGTACCTGTCCAGAACACACTAACCGATGTGCTCTATCATGTACACACATAGTGACGTAATTGATTCGAAGAAAATTTTACACGGCAAGGTATTTTTTTTTTTTTTTTTGTAAACTGTATTTAAATCGGTCTCGATTTTTGCATTATCTTGAAGACCGTGAGGCATAGGTACAGATACGCCGATTAGACAGATCGATTCGACTTGGAAATGTATCAAATTACTATAGTTAGGTCGGCTATCGGCTTAGTCCAAAATGTCAGATACGTCAGTTAGTTAAATTAGCGACGATATGCAGGATGAAGATGCCGAATATGAGATACCATTTATATTTTTGACTATAAAAAACTGTTTCCGCAGTTGGAGCTAGCTCCACTAGCTACTAGGGAATTTAATATAGTTCAACAAACTATTTACTATTTAGTTTTTTAAATAATAAATACTTAGCTTTAGTAGTACAAAACGGAAAAAGTCATAAATTGCGTTGTAGCCTAATAGTTCTTCTATTACGAGATTCTAGTTGTTCGTAATGTGAGATAGTATCTCATATTCTCTTCAAAATAAAGGTGATAACCAAAACTTTTATCTCTTAATCTTACTTGCGCCTAGATATCCTAATATGAGGTACCTCAGTTCAGGAACCCCGTCACATTTCATGTTACGAACACACATAAATTTCTCAAAATTACTGCATATTTTTTGTTGACAAGAACGACAGTAATATCGCACTTGTATCTTGAAATTGATTGTATAAATGACACTAAAACCTTTAGCACGAAAATGATGTTGTAATGTATACTTACCTCGTAAAGATTTAATGGCAAAAATGTTATTTTCTGCTTCCGCAAAAATCCGCATACTCCTCTGGCTAGCGCGCACATTTGGACTCGTTGCTATGTGGTTGCCGTGAATAGTTTAGCCAATACCTTACTATCTCATATTTGGCACCTATCTTAATAGGCATATTCACACTACCGTCCTTCTAAGTACTTTGAATATGTAGGTATGAGATGAGTCCGAGGTCCCTCCTGACCCTCAATTCGTTATAATAACCTAAACATCAACTTTATTATCTATTCATCTTGTGCAGAACAGTTAAACTATTTCAGCATCAGATAAGATAAAGTATAATTTTATTATACTTTGTTTATCGGTTGACCTCCAAAATGAAATAGTATCTCAGAACAAAGAAAGCCTCTACCACAAAAACACAACCAAGAAAACGACAATTTATTTACATCACAAGGACAAACCTTGTCTTCATTCACATTCATTTCCGAGTTGCTAGGTGGAACAACTCAAGAAATGCGAAAAATTCGTCGCTCTCTATGGCATTCCGATGTTTCGGCCGAGACAAACATCATCAAAGGGCTGGTTGTAACAATTTGTCGTCCCTTGATTGGGCCGGGAACGCACCTGGCGCCCTGTGTTACTGCGGACCCCAAAACAAAGGGTTTTTTGTGGTGTAAGTTGTAAGAGAAATGCGAATGGGGATTGAGAACGGTTGGGACCATATTGAGATCAATTGGAACCAACAAACAGAGCACAATCTTTGAATGTTTTATAATGATATTCGATCTGTTGGGCTCAATCTTAATTTGCTGACCAAATCAAGAGGCGCATTTTCCGGAAAAACCTAGATCTCGCCATGTACATTTCTTCGCGAGAAAATCAATTGAGAGATACAATGTCGTGATTCAAGGTGTCTGGGTATGAACCCAGCACAGATCACAAAAGGATCTCATTTCAGCAAATGTTTTCTGAACCAATGCCTTTGGAAAATACTGAGATAAGTAAAGTAAAGGGCTCATCATGTGATTTGGTGTCATGTTATAGGTTTTATTTTTAACCCCCGACGCATAAAGATATTATAAAGACGATAGTTTGTGAGTGTGTGTATGTGTGTGTGTGAATGTGTGTGTTTGTATATTTGTTACTTCTTCACGCTCAAATGGCTGGACCGATTTGGATGAAAGGAGACAATTTTTTTTTGTTTGGGGAATAGGCCCACCACGAATTGTGGCATTTATTAATGAAATGCATTTTGGTTTATTCCTTATAATCTCTAGATTACAGTGGTAATATTAGCAAAACTTTGTGTAACCGGAATACTGTGAAATACGACAGTCAAAACATGACTAATAATAACCTAAAATCTCACAAGAGCGATTGTCTAATGTGGATAGGTCTTAAAATAGTACACTGTTCATTAATAAATGGTCTAGTATAGTGGTCTAGTGTAGTAGTTGTATATGGTCTAGTGGGTGTAACTGGAAAAAGTAGGTAAGTAGGCAAGTTATATCTTGACAGTATCTGGTCAGTGGGTCTTCTTAGGGGATCGCTAATATCACATAGTAAAGTGTCTTAAGTGATATTAGATCACCCAGCATGAAAAAAAGTGGTGTGCCTACAACTCACAAAGTAGATTGTAGTACAGTACCTTGCTGGTTATTTTATTTACGCACCACCTTATTGCATTTTTCACTGTTTTAGGTGACATTAATCATGTCAACTTTCTCCTATTCTACAGGGTTTTGCATTCTATACATTTCAAATAGATACACCTGATTAAATTCTTCGCATTTTCAAAGGTAAAACCTCAGCTTAGAGAGCTTAAACACTCACCTTGCGAGAAGTCCACAAGATACAAGTCGGCGCACGTCTGCAGCTGTGTCGGACAGTCTGTCGTCGCATATTCCGATGTAACAACAACAACAACAACAAACACAGCATTTTATATTTTTTTATTAACAGCTTAAGTTGTCCTTTATTTCAGGTAACTTTAGGCCCGTAAAACACAATACATATATAAGTATAAAAACAATAAATTATAAACGAATATATATTTTATGCAACAAACTTAAAAACTACTGCACACGAAGTGACGGCGTCGTGTTACGCAGCGAGGTGTCGCGTAGCTGGCCGCGGAAACGCCGATGGCTCCACTGTACTATCACACCCGCGCGTCCGAAACTTCACATTGGTGAATCATTTGGGTTAGGTTAGAATAGTGACCATTACCTCTATTGCTGGTGAATCATTTGGGTTAGGTTAGGTTAGGTTAGAACAGTGACCCTTAACGCGCGACGGCGAGCGAGCGAAGCGAGCGGTGCCGCGGCAGCGGCCGCCGAGCGCCATATCCCCTCTATTTTTGGTGAATCATTTGGGTTAGGTGAGGTGATGAATGTCTCGTATATTAGACGATGAAAGCCTCAGGGTCATTGACCTTGATTTCAAGGTCAATGGTACTCGTACTGTAATTTTTTTTTTTTCGGCGTCTATTATTTTGCGCACTTTGTTGTTTTCAATAATACACTAAAAAAGGTCTATTGTACCCAAAAAAAAATAGCTAGTATATAAAATCGCCGGGTGCGTTTGTACAGTGGTTCCACGCCGATACAGCACACCTTCCGGCCAAAACTCTTCCTTGAGGAAAGTCAGCAAATGGTGAGTCGGAACGCGCACCAAGAACGACTTGAAATTGGTGTTATGGCGCGCCTTCAACTTCTCCACCTTGAAGGTCTAGTTGGTCTTCAGCCGTATTCTACGATGTCGTCAGTCTTCGCAGAGTGGTAAAAACGAGACACGTACGCGCTGGAGGCTGAGCGACTCTGCTATGCACTGTATACAGATGCGATTTTCATAAAATCTTTCGAATAAAAATACTATCAATAATCGAATAATAACTACAAGGAAACAACAATGTTGTCTGTCAGTGTTAAACTGATTGAAACTGTACAAAGGGCCACAGAGTATCTGCAACAGGCTTATTAATTAAGTTTCGTTCTAAGGTCATTTTTAAACTATGTTAATGTTACGCGATATTTGCGTTAACCGGTTAATAACAGCATTAAAAAAACAAGTTCACTGTACCAATATTATCTCGTTAAACGAATTTAAAGCCGATATTATTACCGCTGCGCAATGTAATAACATTTTTTTTTCACTTTAAAATAAACCTAAAACGCTCCCAAACACGATTTTTTTGCCATAAAACTTTTTACTGTTTTTTCATTATTCCGGTTAGGTTTTTACATAATTTTTGGTCTATTAATTATAGTAAGATGATCACTTTTTATATGTGCAATAGGTATCAATTATAAACGTTACCGTTTAATGGTGGGCCCAAAAAAAATTGTCTCCTTTGTTATGTAGACAACAAATAACATTAACACAAAGGCTACTTTTTAACCTGGTCTACGCGGGTGAAACCGCGGGGAGCAGCTAGTCATTTATAAAGATTATTTTCTATTTTGTGAATGCGTAGTAGGCCTAGTAGACTCTAGATTCGTTGACCATTTTCCATTTTGTTAAGTACCTGGTACTTCTTGAAAGGCTTATACTGTCCTCCCATACCTATGATTAACACTCACTGTTATTTGAAAATATTGTAAAACACAATTATTTTTAAAAGAGTAACCGTGGAGTTTCTTGCCAGCTCTTCTCTATATGAAATGATCAATTGGAACCGTGCACTTAGCTTCTGACGTTTCATAAGTGTCCAGGTAGGCATAAGTGAAACAAAATACTTTGATTTTGCTCTGTACAAAACATCAAAAATCTGGCTAGCCTTTTCCCAACTATTTGGGGTCGGCTTCCAGTCTAGCTGGATGCAGCTGAATACCAATATTTTACATGGATCAACTACCTATCTGACCTTTACACAACCCAGTAACTGGGTAATACGATACCCCTTGGTAAGACTGGTTGTCAGACTTTCGGGCTTCTGACGGCCTGTAACGACTGTCAAAGATCCACAAATGACAACCGGGTCCAACGGCTTAACATGTTTTCCGAGGCACGGAGGAGTCTCGGTATTTAAAAATGGTCACACATACACGGAGGGCCAACCCCAGAAGCGTAGCTTAACCTGATCGATGGATCGACCCGAGTGGCTGTTATTACTTAGCCACGAGCTCCTCTGTAGAAAATACAAAAGCGGAATACGCTTGTACCTTGCGACACCCCATCATCGGCAGGTGTGTGGCATTGTCGTTGGTGCCACTTGAATACTTGATGCAAAGGGCTGAGTTTTGAGCTTTTAGCGACAAGTGTTGTCGCCCTCACTAACACAGTGGGTGTGCCTTTAATTTTTACTGCACTATGCTACATTGCTTGTCGTAGGGTAACCTAGAAAGCACATGACATTTGAGGGAGTGATACGTGAGTTCGAATGACGTTTTTGCGAAGGTCGCCATTTCGAAAAATTTTGCGAGTGGTACGCCAGTTCGAAAACTCATTACATCGAAAACCGCTTTATCGAATGACATTTTCGCGAAGGACGCCATTTCGAAAAAAATTGCGAGCAGTACACCAGTTCGGAAGTCATGGTATCGAAGTCCGATGTTGAGTTAATTTGTCTGGGAATCGAACTCACGACCCCAATGAGACGAGACAGAGAGAGCATGGTATTTTGATTTGGTTTGGGAAAAAAAAAAAAGAAAGACAAGTTAAATCAACATCGGACTTCGATACCATGACTTCCGAACTGGTGTACTACTCGCCAAATTTTTCGAAATGGCGACCTTCGCGATAACGTCATTCGATATAGCGGTTTTCGACTTAATGAGTTTTCGAACTGGCGTACCACTCGCAAAATTTTTCGAAATGGCGACCTTCGCAAAAACGTCATTCGAACTCACGTATCACTCCCGACATTTGAATATTCACATCTGTTTTATTTTCCTGTTCTTTGTTCGTAGGTTGGAAAAAGCCGTAAGACTACATCACGTATGCGCTTTTATGCTGTTTGTAAAAAAACGTTGAACTCTGTAGGTTTACCACAAACGTGCTCTAGATTTATATTTACCTATTTTAATACTACCTTTTTTTTTTTTTTTTTTTTTTTTTTTTTTTTTTTTTTTTTTTTTCTTTTTTTTTTTTTTTTTTTGAGGGTGGGAAATCATCAAATAACTTCTCCCGCTCTGGGTGGAGCGGAAGGGCGTGTCAGACTTTTACTGACTAAAACCCACCCGTGTTCCTTCAGTTGCCTATGCCAGGGCCGCGGTAACCCCTTCGGACAACCCGCGACCCCAGCGGCGTCGGCCCTATTGGGCCCCGTCACTTGCTGACATCTCTTTGAGGCGCGCGTGGAACACAACGCACCGTCGACTCGGGCCTGGTCCTTACCGGACGGCGAGCTACCCGCTGCTCACCGTCCGCAGGCCCGCGCCTACGGTGGCCGGAAATCGCCCCGCGATTCCCGCCGCCCAGGGCGTCTCCTGCGGCGACTGAGGGCGTGAGGCTGCCTCTCCCTCACGCGTTCCGCCTCCTCCTTCGCGAGCATCACTGCTTCGCAGAAGGAGGTGACGGCCTCCCATGCACTCTCGCTCCGCACCATGGCCTGGACCAGGCTCGGACGCGAGAGATCGTCGCCGCCGATCGCCTCCGTGAGAACACGGCGGTGCTCTGCCCAAGCCGGGCAGACCTCCACTGTATGCTCCACCGTGTCCTCCGGGCGATCCACACAATGGAAACACCCGGGCGTTTCCTCCCGCCTTATGCGAAACAGGAACCTCCCGAAACAACCGTGTCCGGTGAGGACCTGCGTCAGGCGGAAGGTGAGGACGCCGTGGCGCCTCTCTAACCACTCCTCAAAGAGGGGACTTATCGCCGCAATTGTGGCGTGCCCAGCGCTGGGTTGCGACAGTCGCGTTCTCCATGCCGCCATGAGATCCCGCCGGAGCTCTGTCCGCTGTACCGTGATTTCTCGCGGCAGCGGAGTTACGCCCCGGCGCTTCGCCTCCTCGCGCCACTCCCACACGTGCGCGAGGACCTTTGCCTCCAAATCCCACGGCGGCAATCCGGCAAGGAGGCTCGCCGCCTCCCGGGAGACCGTGCGGTATCCCCGGACTAGCCGGATGGCCATGACCCTCTGGGACGCG
The DNA here is from genome assembly GCA_905163495.3 of Cosmia trapezina. Lineage (NCBI taxonomy): Eukaryota > Metazoa > Arthropoda > Insecta > Lepidoptera > Noctuidae > Cosmia > Cosmia trapezina. Next base: position 7,778,825 of record LR991020.1, read on the forward strand.
TTCAACCTGCCGGCTGGTCCCAGCCTTAGGGAACGCGCCCACACCGGTGCTCCGTAAAGGGCCATGGACCGCACGACCCCCGCATAGAGCCTCCGGCAGGAGGCGTTTGGACCCCCCAGATTGGGCAGGAGCCGCCTCAAGGCAGCCCCAGCCCGTGCCAGTCTGGGAGCCAAACGTCGGAAGTGCTCCACGAAGTTCCACCGGCTGTCGAGGACGAGTCCCAGGTACTTCATCGTCGACCCGACTCCGATGTGAACCCCTCCCACCGTTATTTCGGAACCCGACGGTGGCGCATTCCGAGGACCATGAAAACACATGGCCTCGGACTTGTGCAAGGCCACCTCAAGTCCCAACTGCCGGATCCTCTCCACGACTATCGCAACCCCGCGTGTCGCTAGTTCAGCCGCCGCCTGGTGCGACCTCCCCTGCGCCAGGACCAGCGTGTCGTCAGCGTAACATACTACGCTGACGCCGCTAGGGAGGTCGGCGCGCAGCACCCAGTCGTAACCGATGTCCCACAGATGCGGCCCCAAGACCGATCCCTGTGGGACACCGCACGACATCTCTCGCCGGTTCCACTCTCCCTGATGACCGGGGTAGATGACGGCCCTGTCCGTCAGATAGGCCTCGACCACTCGACAGAGGTAGGTCGGCATCCGGTGATACCGCAATGCCTCCCTGATGCAACTCCAGGGCAGGGTATTAAAGGCGTTGGCGATGTCTAGGGACACCGCCAAGACGACCCCACCCCGGGCCACTGCATCCCCCGTCGTGAGGGCTCGCACGCGCATGATAGCGTCCACCGTAGAGCGCCCCTTGCGGAAACCAAACTGGCTTTGCCTGCGACTTTGCTCACCTAGAATTCTAAGCGGACGTTTTCACAACACATCCAATGAATCTTGAATTTTTCTTTGATAGAGACGTGTATTTTATGAAATCAAACCTTCGATAAATCTATACTAATATATATAATAAAACTGAAGAGTTGTTTTGTTTGAATGCGCTAACCTTTGGAACTACCAGTCGGATTTGAAAAAATATTTTTGCATTTGATAGACCAATACTTGAGGAAGGCTTTAGGCTAATTAACATCACGCTAGGCCCTTTAGAAGCCGTTCAAAAAGAAAACGAAGTAAAAGCGCGGCCATGCGATGCGATGCAACAGAGTTTTATAAAAATGTATCTGTTATTTTAGTATATTGTGTATCTTACGTCTTCCACGCGAACGAAGTCGCGGGCAGAAGCTAGTTATTTAATATTTTCAATCCCCATTTATTTGATTTTCCATTTTCAGTACAGACGCCATAGCACATCAAGCTACTACAACCTGTCAAAAATAATTAAAAGATTTTCATCTTTATCGCTAAAGCATTAGGTTCAAGGTTGATTGGGCAAATTTGACAGTTTCGGGTGGCTTGACCTGCTGGCCTCTGTACCAACCCTACCCTATACCAGTTACTACTGCAGGGAAATCCCAATGAAATAGATTATCATTGTCATGGTGTTGGACAGGCATATGCACTTTTTAAGGTGAATGCGCAGTGGTAGCCCGCATAATTAAATAATATAAATATCCTTGGACATTTCACACAACGCCATCTAGTCCCAAGCTAAGAAACCTAATGCTTGTGATAAATGGTAATGAGATGGCTGATAAACTACTTATATATATTTTTTTTTTTGTAAATACATACATATTGTAATGGTCAGGGACTCAAGCTTCAATAAAATAGCGGAGATGAAACGAGAGTAAACGATTAAACAAATATATTTAGCAAATTAACAGAGAAAATACAATGGTTTTATATCGACGACGATGACAGAACCACAATAAAAAAGTGCACATCAATTTGACGGCTAAAAAGAAAACCAAAAGTATTTTTAAAAAGTTTTTCACAAAAAGTACCTATGCGAGCTGCGTCGCTTACATAGCCCCACCCTAGTGCTGCTGGCGCAGCACTTGCTATTCCAAGGACATCTTAGCGACGCGAGCCACAGATCTTTTAAGGCTACCTAACTGCGTTCGAACTTGTACCACTCGCACTCTGCCGTCCTTTCCGGGAAAAACCTCCTCTATGATGCCTCGCGGCCACACGTTTCGTGGCGCATCAGGGTCGGCGATAAACACTAAATCTCCGACTTGAAGAGGCTTCTGCTGCCCGTCTTCGGTCCACTTTTGCCGTGGTATCATCGCAGGCAGCACTTCGGTGACCCATCTTCTCCAAAACATATCAGACAACCGTTGTGCTACTCGCCATTGTCGACGCCGGTACAGGTCAGAATCTTGAAAGTTGCCTAGCTGCGGTGATGTAGAAGACGAACCGATCAAGAAATGGTTAGGCGTCAAAGACTCTTTGCTGTTAACGTCTACCGAGACGTGGCTAAGTGGACGCCCATTCACCATGGCTTCTACCTCAGCCAGCAGCGTGTTCAGCACCTCCTCTTTAGGCACTCTTTCTTTGAGGACGACCTTCAGTGCAACCTTCACACTACGGATTAGGCGCTCCCATGCTCCTCCCCAGTGAGGGCTAGCCGGTGGTATGAAGGTCCATTGGGTGCCGTGAATGGCAGCAGTGGTCTGCAGGAGCTGCTCAACAAGTTCCATAGCGGACTTCTTGAGTTCTACGTCTGCACCTCTCAAATTTGTACCGTTATCATCAGAATACAATTGTGCAGGCCATCCGCGCCTAGAAGCCATCCTCCAAAGAGCCATAATCAATGAATCGGCACTGAGCGCCGACACTATCTCCAAATGAATTGCTCTAACAGTGAATAATGTGTGGACTGTATTGCATGCTGTTTTGCCGCTCATTTGGTCGGTCGGTGTTTGTATATGCGAAGCTACGTCATTGAAAGCAGCGCTCACCTGTGCTTTGTCAGTGTTACCCGCTCCTGCTGCAACGTGAGGCGACGACGGCATGATCACTCTCCGATAACATCGCGGTATTCGAATGCTACAAATGCCTAGCAATAATACCAATAAATCGGGACCCGGTAATAAATAGGAATTGAGTGATAAGTCACGCGTTTTAGCCGACGCATTAAAAACAAAACGAAGTTTCTTTTTGTTTGGGTTGACTACCCTAAAATGAGGTAAGTACCAAGTTTTTATTGGTTTCGATAAGTCTGAAATTACCGTAGAAAAGTCATTGTCTAACAAATGCTTAACACGATCTCGGTACCTTTGTGCGTATGGTTTCTTCTCCAAATTATGCAGCCTAGACAATGCCGTACGTTCAGAATCAGGCATCTTACAACTGGCATCCTTCCATGGTAGACCTACGTGCCATCGACTATCAATTAATTTTGCCGTTCGTTCCAGGTGTTCCAAAGCGCGCAGATCATCAGCGTTCTGGCGTGGTTTCCCGGATATTCCCATAGATTCGATAGTAAATGGCTTTCTTACCATCTCGTGCAGGTCTTCGAAAGAAGTGTTTGCCAACCCCGATTGTACCTCGGTGACGTGCAGCGTGGAGAAACACCCGCGCGTCGAGAGAGAGACAGGCACCAGCCCGTGGACGCACCATCCCAGCGGAGTACGAGTGGCACAAGGTTCGTTACATTTGCCAACTCTAACATCTAACGGTAACAGTAAATTATAATTATCCTGACCTATCAGAATTTCAGGTTTAGTATAAGAGTAGCAAAACAAATCTTTTATACTACTTAAATGTGCATAGTTTTTAAAATTAACTAAATCAATATTTTGTACAGGTACACTAAAGTTCTGGAAACTGCGAGCAGAAAGTTTAAATCTCTCACCATTATGGTTCGCTATACAAACACTCATCACGTCGGCGTCGCACACCAGCGCGCTGTTGTCCCACGCGCCATGCACGCGCAGCGTCTCGCGGCGCCCGCGCAGCCCGGCGCGTGACGCCAGCTCTGCACTGATCAGAGTTACAGTAGATCCATCGTCTAATAATGCACTCGTATTGAAAATTCCGTTAGGTCCATGCACAGTTACGGGCACAACTTTCAGCAATACTTTACACTCGCTGTTCTTGATATGAGTGACTGTTTCAGGTGCCACCGGTGGAGGCGGCGACAATGTTTCAGATGCAGTGTTGTTATCACTGTTCAGTGCTTGAGGTACTTTGTAGTGCAATAACTTGTGGTGTGGTTGACCACAGTTCTCGACGTCACATGCTGCGGCCGGACAGGTTGCTCGATCGTGATCTGCATCCATGCATTTGAAGCAAATCCGGTTTCGCTTCACAAAACTCCAGCGATCTCTACGTAATGCTTTGCGAAACTTCTTACAGTCCTGTAATTTATGCTTCGATATGCGACAGAACTTGCATTTCTCATTATTGTCGCTACATTTATTTAATAACACTGTACCTTCTGTGTATTTTGCAGCGTTTTTATTGTTCAATAGAACCATAGACGAGACTTTCAAAGCTTCTTCATTTAAAAATTCCGATATATCGAACCATGTTGGCTTTTTACCTTGTTTGATGAAGGTGTAGCTGAAATCTGCCCACTTTGAGAGCAGAACTGGTGGCAACTTCGATAATATGCATGTAGTTATGCCTATACCATTCAGGTATTCATCATGCCCAATCACTTTGACAGCGGCTACACAATTTCTCACTTTGACTGAGAAGGGCACAATATCTTTATAATATTCTTGTGAAACTGGATGTAATTTCTTGATATCGACCATAATGCGTGACAAAATGATGTCAGGATTCCCAAACTGTAGCTCGAGTGTGGACATTACTGTATCAGGCGAGGTTGCACTTATCAACAAGGCTGAGACAGCTTCGCGAGCTGATCCTTTCAGACATTTCCTAAGGCGCCACAAATTTTCGTTATCATTGAAATTACATACTTTAGACGATTCTTCATAAGCCTGTCTAAAGTGAAGCCACTCCATGGGGTCACCAGAAAACAATGGTAATTCTCTTGGTGTGCTAATTCTACTTAACAGGTTTCCGTTAAGTCCGTTGTTGGTAGAAGCGGCTGCAAGATCCTTTAGTGCGCTGGCCAGCAGGTGAACTGTCACATCAGTGCCGACATTCTGTGTGGTCGGCGGGCAAGCCACGTCCGATGTATGACCATTATCGTGGACGGGCTGTACCTGCAGTTCTCGGTTGCTGCGCTCTAGCCACTCTTCTACATCCTTGTTAGTGTGATCTGACGGTATACTACATTCGTCGTCGATCTCAGCTAAGTTTGCGTCTAATCGTTTATTTATTAAGTCTAATTCTATCCTGGCCCGCGCCTCTGCAGCCTCTAACTCTAGTCTTTTTTTGCGTGCAAGCACAGAGGAAGATGAAGACCTCTTTGACTTTGGTTTGCAGACGTGAAACGTTGTAGACGGCAACATATCCACAGCGGATAGCGGCTGTAGTTCCTTTTCCAGTACACTTTCGACGAGAGTTTTGTCACTTTGACGCTGTAAGTCTTTCACACTTACTTGTTTCTCGCTCGCTAGTACTGACGGTGGAATCTCTTGGGCCGAAGACTTCGCCTGTTGTTCCGCTAGCTTCTTTGAAGCACCTCTAGTGTTCATTTTTGGTGGAGTATGGAACATTAGATCCGGCTTGAACGACCAACTGTAATGGTCCCCGGGATCAATGTACAAGAAAATAGCGGAGAAAAAAGTAAAGTAAACGATTAAACAAATATATTTAGCAAAATAACAGAGAAAATACAATGGTTTTATATCGACGACGGTGACAGAACCACAATAAAAAAGTGCACATCAATTTGACGGCTAAAAAGAAAACCAAAAGTATTTTTAAAAAGTTTTTCACAAAAAGTACCTATGCGAGCTGCGTCGCTTACACATATTATAGATAGAAAAACACCAGACTCGGAACAAATACTTGTAGGTCGTACAAATATTTGTTCCGCGCGGGAAGCGAACCCGCGACATGCTGCGCAGCCGTCAATCGCTCAACCACTGCGCCAACCGTGTCGTCTTTTTCCAACCGTGTCCTTTTTTTTAAATTCAAATTTTCTTACGTTTTTTGCAATTAGCTGGTCAGAGTCAGGTTGTATCTTGGTTAAAATATAATTTGCGATGCTAACAAATATGTATTTACATAATTATAACCATAGGAAACATCAATACGTCTATCTAAGAAAGATTTGGTCCAAAATGTCATGATTTCCAAAATCTAACTTATAGAGATGTACCTATTGATGATTCTTATAGTTATCATTATATAAATACATATTTGTTATAATAGCGAATCATATGTTGATCAAGATACAACCTGAAAATTGCAAAAAAACCTAAGGAAATTTGAATTTCGCGGACTACTTTTTCGGATCTACCTTAAACGAAAATCTTCCCATTATGTTCAGATTTTTCATCCTCTACAATTCGTTATAGTTTTAATGAAATTTCTTTGTAGCTAACGACTAAGTTAAATATGAACTACTTTTATAACAAGCTAAAGTTCAACTAAACGGCCACAGTAAAAGTCAAGTAAAAGAGTTTTACTGCAACAGTTCGTAGTTTTTTTTTTTTTTACTAAGTTTCTTTTGCTTGTTTAATTGGAAGTTTTTCCTGCAGTTGTGTCGCTGTTTGAAATTAGTTTTCAAACGGTAACTTAATTGAAACTCTATTATGTATTACTTTGTCGTCAAATAATATAAAATAAAATACTAGGTTACAAGTACAAGTGTGGCGGCATCTACATCGCGACATATGAACTACACATCAATGACATGACGTCACGCAAACCTGCATCGCGCAATTAGAGTTTACCACGCGATTAGCATATATACAACGTCCCGACATCAACCGTCGGGCAGTAGCCCACCAGACACAACACCCGTCTGGTCGGAGGATCTTCCCTTTTCTACGGAGGATGAGTGAACTTTACACCCTGTTCCTCATGCCTATAGACAAGTAAAGGGCTTTTCATTAAGAGCGCACGAGCTTTGAAATTAAATAAAACAACTTGTGTAAGTGATATTGCCTCATTTTTATTTTTATTTTTATTTGAAAGGACATTCAATGACATTAGTTATGGAATATAATTTCGGCCAAATGGCCGCCGCGGCTATGCGCTGTGGCTCAATTTCATGAAGAACGCGACTTATGTTGACCTTCAGGGCGGCAATTGTCTGTGGTTTGTCTAGATAAACCAGAGATTTCACATAGCCCCACAGACAGTTAAGTTAGTTGGCTGGTTGAGTGGTGTTAAGTCACACGATTTTGGTAGCCAGTTGATGTCGCCACCACGCGAAATACACAAAGACACGAAACGTTGGTCGAATAGAGCACTGATTTTGACAGTAAATTTGAATAATTTCAACGCGTTGTTGAAGCGTGTAGCGTTACATACAGCGTTAAATGTCAAGACTAAATAAATAATCCTATAAAATTTGACAGCTGTCACTTTAACAAGATGGCCGCTATACGCTATCAAAGTTCGAGCGTCCCTATTGAAAAACCCTTTATATACCTACTTGTAGGTACTCGTTAGATTGTGATTATATAATCCCTCCTAACGTTTCTAAATCTTATTTGGTAACCGCATTAAGTGGGCCAATCTATCTTCTATCTATCTATATAAATAAAAAGAGAAGTCCTGACTGACTGACTGACTCATCAACGCCCAGCCCAAATCCTTGGACCTAGAAAGCTGAAATATATAAATAAAAAGAGAAGTCCTGACTGACTGACTGACTCATCAACGCCCAGTCCAAATCCTTGGACCTAGAAAGCTGAAATTTTGCACAGAGGTTCCCTTTAGAATGTAGACAAGGAATTAGGAAGGAATTCCCGGTAGTACGTTCCCGTGGGATAGTTTCTGATATCCACGCGGGCGAAGCCGCGCGGGAAGTGCTAGTAAGTGATATTTTCGAGCATCACCGGCATCGTCGACCGAATCACAAACAAGAGTCTATGAAATAAAAAAGTGTATTGTGAATAATAACAACAATCACTCCCATTACCAATTTAATACCAAAATTCTTAGACATGGTATCTCGAAGAACCCAACTGTAAACATGTAGTACCTACTAAGGAAAACTAGTATCTGTATACGTTAATGTCGTTGAAACCATAGGTAAATACACCATCATCATCATCATCATCATTCAAAGACGATGCCCACTGCTGGACATAGCACCACCACTTCGACCGGTTCTGTGCTTCTCTCATCCAGCGGATTCCAGCGGCTTTCTTCTTTCCCTTCTCGAATACACTTTGTAAACAAACTATTTCAAACTAATGTCCTCAAGTTAATTAAAATGAGGGTAGTTATCCGATCAAGATAATTTTCCCCTTCGACGGCAAAGAAAATCTCCTTTAGAGCTCATCTCACCTTGGTGAACTAATGCGAATCTAATGTACTTAGAAAATGTCGTTGTGGGTTTCAAAATGAAGGAGAGTAGTATCGGAGCTTTATGAAAAATTGAAATTATAAGCTCGTCTTTGTATCTGATGTGCATTGTGCAGTAGACTGCATAGTTCAATTTTTGTTTGTTAATATTTTTTTAGGTTAGGTGACTAAGATTAGGTAATTAGTATTCTTACACACGCGTAACGGCAGAAGCAACTGCACTCGTCGACGACTACCGACGATCTAAAGCGACGCTTGCAGTTGTAGTGTGTCGCGTCCGCCATTTTGTCACTCCTGAACTATTTGCAGTCCACTGACAAAATGGCGTACACGACGCGCTACAAATGCGAGCGTCGCTTTATGTCGGTGGCGGTCGTCAGTGCGTCGCCGACCGCCGTCGATGGGTGGAGTTGCCTCTGCCGTTGACGCGTGTCACTCGTGAGTAAGAACAGAGCTTTATTGATAGGGCTTTCCCATCGGCAAAAGTTACGAACTTCCATACTAACATTCATACTCTATTTAACCGATTTAGGGGTGAATTTTTTTCTAAAATATTTTTTCCAAAAATCTTTTCCTAGTGCTCACACCCAGTGGTGTGTGCGTTATCTCAGTGAATTAATTTAAGATTTTTACTAGCTACGTTATTAAGGCGAAAGCGCCAGGGTAGCCCGAGAAATTCAAAATTTCTTACGTTTTTTGCAATTTGTAGGTCAGTGTGAGCTTGTATGTTGATTAAAATATGATTCGCGGCCGTAGCTATTATGGCTTTACAGAATTATAATCAACATACAAGCTCACACTGACCTACAAATTGCAAAAAACGTAAGAAATTTTGAATTTCGCGGGCTACCGTGGCGCATCATCCTTAAGTAGTTAAGTAAATAACTTTCTATTTACTAAACGTACTATATTATTCTATATGCCTTTACGGCTACAAATATATATATTTTTTTTATTTATTAGTTAATAACAACTAGGGTTGAGCAGTATTACCGAATATTCGTAACGTATTTAGTAAAACAAAGAATATTCGGCCCAGCTCTATAAACCACTCACAAAACAAACTTTCATCATATTCTGAACAACTAACCCGAAGCCAAAAACACTCATACTTCAATCTACATGGCCTGTTTATTCCACCCTATACTCTAGCTCAGCATAATACATCATTCCGCCCGTGCCTGCTGGACAAACTTCTCAACTACCAATCAAACCAAAAAAAACGTTAAAACTATAGTCTCCTATAAACGCTGTAGGCCGCGTACAGCGTCACACCGTACACGGCGACGCTGTGCCTTTCAGATGTTACTATATGTACCGTCGTGACGCTGTACGCAGCCGACGGCGTTTATAAGAGACCATAGCCTAGCTAAAGTGTATTGTTCTATTCAAATATGGCGCACCGAGATTTCGATTTTGAGGAAAACAATGAGGTTAAATAGTTTTTAAATCTTATAACGGGAAAAGAGTTCCTGTAAGTTCTTGGGGGAGGCCTGTGCCCAGCAGTGCTCCATGGCTCTTTGTGCAACTCTCAGCCTGTACATAGCCTCCTGTGTGAGCGTCCACGTCTCAGCACCGTACGTTATGGTGGGCAGAACACCCTGGTTATAGAGGCGGGACTTCAGACATAGTGGAATTTTAGAGCGAGAGCTCACTTCACCTAGAAAGAAAGAAAGAAAATAAGTTTATTTGCGGTAAACATGACGCAAAGAATGAATGAATGAATTAATGAAATGCACCGACCCCAGCGTGGTTTAACCAGACTCGATTTCTCGAATGAACCCCAAGATTCACACTAGCCCCTGTTGCCTCATGTTACATGGTGCAACAGAGACCATTGTATATCTGTGAGTAGACCGGAGGGCGCGGTAATGGTAGGGAAGACATGCCCTTAAGATATGGATAAGGATTATACAGCCTATCCAGTATGCACCGTAAAATAAGCAATGGAATAGTGGAGAGACGGGTACTATAATTATGGATGGGCTTTTTTTTAAGACGATGCCGCCATGTTGCTTCAAGTTCGGCTTCCCCGGTGAATCTTTTGTCATTTAAATTGCGTTTTCGACTGTTTTTCTGTCGCTGTTTTGCTATAATATAGATAATCTGCCTTCTCGAGTCTTTTCTGCTTCACTCTGATGAGTTGTCAGCAGCAGAATGTCCAGGACGCGGTCGGACCGCTCCTCGTTGTTTATTTCCAGCTCCGACTTCAAATAATGTAATTTTTGTTTTTATTCAAAGTTCGACCTACTCCCCGCTGTTCATTTCAGGTTGACGCGATTGCAGAGATTACAGTTGTACAGTTCAAAGTAATGCACACAATTCAGCAAATAGTTAATTAAACTCGACCCCAACAAACAAAACTTTGCGTCGCAAGCGCAGTACTTGAGTTTACTTCTCGAAACAATACACTTCACCACTTGAGCACTCCAATTTTGGGACACAGGAACACTATACACTAAGTTTTTTGCCTTGGTTTGGGTTACGAGTAGGTACCTGAAAATGTCTAAGAATGCGCGCTGCACCGAACATAACTTTATTATAACTGTCACACACGTTCACTTGTTCTAAGTTAGATACAAGCACATATAGTACACGTAGGCAGAAAATAACCTAATGACTTAAATGTAGAGGTGTATGCTTTGCAGAGAGAAGCGTATCCCTGAAAGACATGAAAAGATCTCACCCAGCTTGTTGCTCGGGAAAACACACTAAATAAAAAAATGCGTGGGTGTTGTAGAATAATATGATGAAAAAAAAAAACAACCGACTCCCAAAAAAACACTACAAAGTGAAAAATAACTTTAATTTCGGAAGTCGGTGTCTTTGGTTTTTTATTTACTTTCGTTTTGTTTTGCCATCGACTTCCGAAATTAAAGTTATTTTTCACTTTGTAGTGTTTTTTTGGGAGTCGGTTGTTTTTTTTTTGTAAAAAGTTTTTATTTTTCACTTTTTAGTGGTGCCTACCTACAACACACAAATCTGAATACCACTCCGCAAAATAAATTAGAGCATCATCCACATAGACTAAATGGAAAAAATACGTTAAGTTGTGTCAGAAGTTTGGTAGGAGTAGTTTTAGTTGACGGACATAACGAGGCTACGAAATCTGCCTTCTGACAATCAAGGCCACACATAACATACAACTCAAGTAGCGCAATTTGAAGCGGCATATAATTACCATTAACCCCTCAAGTGTCGAATGCACCCCATGTGTGCATAAGAAAAACCCTTTTTTTGTTCGGTACATAAGCTTATATCACATATATATAAATGTAAAAAAACATCATCCGATGGAAAACCAATCAAATCATTAGTTGTGAACTTATGGAGTTCGCAGCTAACCTCCCCTCCCCCCCCCCCGCGTGTCAAATGCACCCCAAGTGTGCAAAAGGACAAAACTTTACATAATAGGTATATAAGCTTAGATCACGTATATATTTATAAACGTAAAAAAACATCATCCGATGGAAAACATATCATTATCAGTAGTTGTGAACCTATGGGGTTCGCAACTAACCCCCAACCCTCCCCACTCGCTGGGGTTTTGGGTCTAAAATCAGCCAAACTCAGACACTTGAGGGGTCAAAGCATTTATAGCCAGAGTGCACCTCATGACAATTCCAATAAGCCCAAACACGGCTAGGATACATTGTTTTATTACTGAGTTCCGATGCCTACCTTCCGGCTTCTTCATCAGATCGGTTCGATGGTACCATTTTCATCAGAACCATTTATTTAAAGCTTCGTCATAGTTGCTTAACTATTTTAATATTATCGCTATCCGTGAATAAGAATAAGAATAAGAATAAGAATTATTTATTGCGTAACTGTGTACAATCAGATGATGTGTGAAATACTTTTCATCGTTGAGGAGTTTCCGTGGCCATCTGTGATCTTCTTCATTAGTTCCACTTCACCAGATGATACTTTCTGAATGCAAACGCTTGATTTGTTGATAAAAATACCATAATCGCTATATGTATGCCTATAATATTTGAGGAGTTCCCTCGATTCCTCATGGATCCCATCATCAGAAGTGGATTTTGATAAAAATGGGACCAATCTGGAAGTATACCCTTTCAAATAAAAAAAGAATTTTCCAAATCGGTTCATAAATGACGGAGTACTGAGGTAACAAACATACAAAAAAAAAAAAAAAAAAAAAACATACAACCGAATTGAGAACCTCCTCCTTTTTTGGAAGTCTGTTGAAAAATGTGATGTGAAATAATATGATGAAAAATAATAATATGGTGTCGTTTCCATGGTTTCCTAGGGAGCTCACAGTTTCGATTCCAGCAAATATGCTATATGCATATATCATCTTTGCTGCCATGGAATGACACCCATGACGAAAAATTTGAAAAATTTCGCAGCCACCAACTTGGATTTTCATTTTGACCTCGTTATCGTTTTCAGCGACCTCAAACACCATGAAAATTACACCCATGACGGAAAATTTAAAAATTTTCGCCATCTTGCCATCGTCATCTTGGACTCAAAAACCATGAAAATGACACCCATGTCATTATTATTATTTATTTTATTTCATTTATACATATATGTTACATTTTTAAATATTAGAATATGAAAACAAAACACACAAGGGTCGTGACGGAATTTCGTGACGGAAAAATCTTACGTACAAGTTGGGGGAGAATATGCGTCACATCCGCGCAAAACGGCCATCGCTAAGCATAATGCTGCGACACCATGTGAGACAGAGCTACAGCGCGGGTTGTCAGCCACAACCGGCGTTGACGTGATGACGTCAGCGCTGGCTGTCGCTGACTATGTTTTCACGGTGCAGAATAGACCGGTTAGGAAACATACGCTGTACCTACATACATGGCCTATTTCCCCCACTCTATACGAATCTAGCACATGCTATACATCACGTCGCCATGTCGGGCAGACACATAAATCAGCTGTGTCGAACGTTAAATCTGGCCCCACTTAGTGGTGCCAACAGCCGGCCCTCGGAAAACATTGGAAGTCACTCGCAATCTGCACGTATCCATTGTTACTAAGAGTTGTAGGATTAGTGGTGGATTGATTAGTTTTACAGATTTCTAATCTATGTAAATAAAAAGAGCATTCCTGACTGACTGACTCATCAACGCCGAGCCCAAACCATTGAACCTAGAAAGCTGAAATGCACAGAGGTTCCCTCTATAATGTAGACAAGAAATAAGGAAGGAATTCCTGATAGTACAGTCACATATAGCATTAACTGACCCACCCTTACATAATGGTTGAGATTTTTTAGAATATGAGTCGTTAGAATTTTATAATTCATTTATATTTTATTTATTATAGGTATTTCAATAAAATATAAAATAATTATAAAATTCTATCGATTCGTATTCTAAAAAATCTCAACCATAAGCAAGGTTAGGTCAGCTAATGCTATAGGTGACTGTACATTCCCGTGAGATATTTTACGACATCCACGCGGGCGAAGCCGCTGGCAAAAGCTAGTAAGCTTATAATACTGCTGCGGCTACTGACAGCAAAATGCAGAGATAGATGTTTTTGTTAAATTTTCTAAAGACGTAGAACGTGAACTCAGCGTTTAATGTAAACGTTTGGTATATAATTTGCTAGCTGCGCCCCGTGGTTTCGCCCGCGTAGACCGGGATAAAAAGTAGCCTATGTGTTAATCCAGGGTATAGGCTATCTACATATCAAATTTCATCCAAAACGGTCCTGCCGTTTGAGCGTGAAGAAGTAACAAACATACACACACACACTCACAAACTTTCGCATTTATAATATTAGTGTTATACAAACACACACCCCCACAAACTTTCACATTTATAATATTAGTGTGATACACACACACACACCCCCACAAACTTTCGCATTTATAATATTAGTGTGATACACACACACACACACACCCACAAACTTTCACATTTATAATATTAGTGTGATAAAGCAAGTAAATTTTTAGTAGAATCAGTCCTCCTGTTAGACTTGAGCTTTTTAACAAAAATCAGCTTAGCCTTTTCCCAACTATGTTGGGGTCGGTTTCCAGTCTAATCGGATACAGCTGGCTGATAGTATTTCACATGGAGCGACTGCCTATGTGAAACCACCAACCAGCCAAAATCCGCAGTAACTGGGTAACACGATATCCCTTGGTAAGACTGGCTGTCGGACTGTCATGCTTCCGACGACCCAAACCGACTGTCAAAGAACCAAGATAATGATAGCTGGGACCAACGGCTTAACGTGCTTTCCAAGGCACGGAGGAGTCTCGGTATGTAAAGATGATCAACCATCACGGACCGGTCGTGGCAACCCTAGCTTATTCTGATCGTTCAACCCGCGTGGCTGTTATTACTTAGCCATGAGCCCCTCACTCTTTACCATGTACACTTTTGATTTGTAAAATGTTTATAAAAATATAAAATATCTATACGTACACACAAAAAAAAAAAAACAAAAAAAATGTAGATAATAAATGCAATGGTATAATAAATATAAACATTGTATGTTTTGTAGTGTTAAATTTGTTTATTTTTGATTTTCTGGTGTACAATAAAGTATGAAGAAGAACACATATTTATATTACAATATTTTTCTAGATTAAATTTTGAAAAAAAAAGCTATATCAATGGAAACAGCACCATAAACGCGCTAATACTTTCAGCAAATACTTTGACGTATATGAGACAAACCTCACACAAACTTGAGGGGAGTCCGTAGCGACTTGAGACTTGTTGCGAACACCCTTTGTAACAAGGCGCACCAGAACACAACCTTTTATACACTTACCAAACATTAAAACCTACCTTAGGACTGTAACGGTAAGGTTGACGATACCAGCAAATAACTTTGCAGATGCACTTGCAAAACCAAATTCTGTTGCCGTTGAAGCAATGGAAATTGAACCTTAGGATGTAGTGATAATAAAGTTGTGGTGTGAGGAATTGATGGTAGGTATAATAAACGTGAAATATGATAATCGCCTAGTCTGATGATGGTATTCATAGCTGGGGTAAGGAAAGAAGGAAGCCTTAGGAGCTGGGGAAGGGAAATTAGTGTGCATTTCATATGATTGCTTGCTGTGCGAATATGTGCACTTTGTATAGAGGGGATTTTCTTTAGTAGGGTTTAGAACATACATACGTAACTATACACTTAACTAATATTTTATGTAAGTATGTGGGTATTTTTCAATGTATTTAACAGCAAAAGTACGCATCCAGTATTTATAATATAATCATGTTGCTCCCCTGAAGCGTCACCTTGTATCGCATAGGCTCATGTCAATGTGTGCTCGAATGTCAACCGAACCCCATAGGTTCACAACATGAACGAATTAACCACTGGTATAGGTTCATAGGTTCACGACATAAAATACAAATGTATGAAAACTAGTTCAACCACATTACATTTGATTAAATTTTGTGATAAATAACAATAAAATGTAATAAAATAATGTACTTACAAGTGAAAATAAATAGTGCTGTTTCCGCCGCTACAGTTTTAACACCATTTACAACAAAACATACCTAAAAATTACTAAATGTTCAGTCATTTAGTCATTTTTAGGTATGTTTTGCTGTCAAGTAAGTGCTTGAGACGACGCAAAAACAAGCGACCAAGGCTAGAATTTCCTGGTTACTGACAAGACCGGTAAAAGTACGTCTGCTTATATGTCGAGTCCAGTGGTTAATTCATTCATGGTTCACAACCAACTGTAAACCTGCGGTCGCCATTGGATGATGGTATTTTACAACTTTTTACATTTATGTTACGAACATAAATGTAAAAAGATGTTCATAACAGAACAGCTGATTTTTTTTTGCGATTTCAGATTTGGTCCCATAGTAAAAGTTGTTCATAATGATGAGTACAATGACCCCTTAAGCGGTTGTGCCATCCATTCTGGGACATGTTTTAAAAAGTGTTAAAAAATAACTTTACTTAAGAGGTGGTTTAAAGACCATGGAACTGAATAACTTTGAACTGAAATCGCAAAAAAAAAAATACACTGTCCCATACAGTTTAGAGCAGTAGGTTTTAACTTAACTTTAGTATGCACCAGCTTTCCCATAGTTGTCCCATAGTAAAAGTTTTTTAGTTCGATGGTCTAAATAATAAAATAAATAAAATAATTTTATTTCGGTTAGCTAAATATCCATAAATTGTTATTATAGCACTCCTTATAGATTGAAAAGTTAATTTTTTAACACCTTGTTTATAACAAACAACAAACCATACATGGCAGACTCACAATCCGAAATGGAACGTTACATTACTAAACTAATTACCAATTCATTTAAAAACAAAACATAACACATATTACGTAAAACAAAGTAATTTCAGTATAATACAGGATTACAGTACGAAAATATTTCGTTAAGTCATTTTAATCCAAACGCGTGCGTTTTCAATGTAATCGCGTAAAACATGCGAATAAGCCTATTGTGGAATGTACGCAGTCGTAAATATGAGAACATTGGCTTTGTTAATGTTTTGTTAAGGTATTTTTATTTATTTATGTATGTATATGTTGAGTAATGTGGATCGCGATCGCAGGGAAATACGTAACATAAATGCAACAAAAATATAATATAAAAATAATAATTGAAAAGAATAAATTCACAAAAAAACATACAGGTACGTAAACGTATTCTGAGGCGCGCAAGACTTACTTAACTGGTACTAGAACTAATTATGGGAAAAAAACAATAATACATGAGGGAGCAAAACTTTATAACTCACTACCAAAAGATATTGAAATACACAATCGTTATTACTATTTAAAAAACTACTAAAATGTCACATCTTAGAGGGTCATAAAATAAAATAACTAATTTAACTAATATAATTCATTTTCCTCTAGTGTGAAGGAGTCTTTAGATTTCAAAACTTAAAAACAAAGATTACGAGTCACCGCGCCAACGCGTCGCACGGCGGTAGACAGTACAAAACTTTTAGCAATTACCTTCATATATTTGTAATGCTTAACACTTTATGCTCGTAACTACTCCCGGACAACAAAAAGTAATTTTTTGTAGGTATTTATTTCTGCCAAGTCATTTGTAATCTTTAGAAATAAATGAATTCAAACCGTATAATTGATAATCGTAGCTAAGCATAGCGAAAGTAGTAATCAGGCTACGTGGCGTAGGCATTTGCTACGAGTTTAGAAGTTCGTAGCACAGCGTAGCAAGATTTTAAGTTGGTGAAAATAATGATTAAAATTAGTTTTAAATACGTCTAACGTTTATTTCAAGAACAAATGAATTTACAAAGGTCCCAATAGCCCTTAAAAATAAGCAATTCAGTTCAATAACCCCAAAAGCTAATGTTGAAGCTTAGTAAAGTATAATAAAAACAAAATATAGTAGTAAAGCTATATTAGTAACATGAGTTGTCGTTATGTAAGCACTTCTGCAGGAATCCATAGGAATAGTCTTCGGAGGACCACCGCCTTGCCGATATAAGTTTGTATATGAATAGAGACAAGTGGAGACGGCAAAACATCTTATATTTTTTTTTTTAACTTTTATTTTTATTGTAAATTGCAGCGCTATTTTATGTTATACTAGCTTAGCTAGGAAATTATGCCACGGGAATGTACTACCGGGAATTCCTTCCTTATTCCTCGTCTACATTATAAAGGGAACCTCTGTGCAAAATTTCAGCTTTCTAGGTCCAAGGATTTGGCCTGGGCGTTAATGAGTCGGTCAATCAGTCAGTCAGTCAGGACTTCTCTTTTTATTTATATAGATGTTGAACAAAATCAAATAAAAAAATATAACCCTATATGTAATTAATTAATTTAATTATATAATTACTTTTTAATTAATTCAATTGACATTAATTTCTAATATTTCTGTTTTTCTTTTTTTTCTTTCTTTCAATACTCAGCAAATATGATAAAACAATGAATAAATCAGGATAATTTAAAACATCAATAATATAGCCTGCTCTCGAAATTATATTATACTAGCTTTTGCCTGCGGCTTCGCCCGCGCATGTATTATACATATAAACCTTTCTCTTGAGTCACTCTATCTATTAAAAAAACCGCATCAAAAACCGTTGCCTAGTTTTAAAGATCTAAGCATACATAGGGACAGACAGACAGCGGGTGACTTTGTTTTATACTATGTAGTGTTAGTGATTTGCTGCAAAAAAGATCATTTCGTGAAAATATGTCGTTAAGGCCACTTATTGCACTTTCATTCTCAAATTATAATTCCTACTTTTTAACAATAGTGCTTTAGAACACGAAAATCTATTTCCTATTATATTTGGTCCACATGATAATCATGTTACAAAATTTTGCTGTCCATATTTAATTCACAAACACAAAGAATAACTAGAACAAAAAAAAACCGGTCAAGAACGAGTCGGACTCGCACACCGTTGGTTTTGTTTCGACTTCTGAAAAAGTGTGCTATTTATAGACATCGTTCTATTTCCTGTAAGTAATCTTTTTTTTACTTTTTCATCAAAAGTCAAAAACTATGCGGCTTAAAAAAAAATAAAAAATGTTTGAGAATGTGCAAACAGCGTTCTTTCATATGTTGCAAAAAAATATAAATATTTTTGTTTCTTTCTTATTTGCAAAATAGTTGGACAAACGTCATCTAAAACTGTTCCAAATTTCAAGTTGATAGCATTAGTAGTTCTTGAGATATCCAGCTGTGACAGACAGACAACAGACAGACTGAGTCGTAAAGGGTTACTTTTTACCATTTTGGTACGGAACCCTAATAAATAGAATGTTGATCGAACTCAAAATATGTAGTTAGAATTTTGAAAATAATTAACATAATAAATTGAAAATTAAAAAAAAAAGAAACAAAAGAAAAATAACACACAAACACAATTCTTTTCTCTGTTCCCGTGGCTCGGGTAAGCCGTGTAATTCAATTACAACTCCTTCGAGCCACCGCGCGAAGGAAAATAATACAAAAACTGAATTAAAAGGCTTCATAACTTATTGAGCTGACTGTACTCCACGAAATGCTTCCACACGCTGCACGTATTGGCCGTGAAAGAACTTTCAAAGTTCTTTCAAAGAACTTGTTATTGGGAATGTGTGAAAAATACTTCGGTTCTAACGACAGTTTTTAATGGGATTTTGAAAGCTGATAAATGGAATTTATCGGGAGTTGGTTCTTTTATTTTTCTTTTGATTTTTGTGGTTTCATGAGTGGAAGGAAGTAGGTTTTAGTAGGAGGTTGCTTATAAGGTGTCATAAACTTCTAAGGAACTATTGTATGGGATTATCGCAGGTCATTATAAAGTAAAGCGTAAGAATAAGGCCCTATTTCACGATGTCCGAATATAAGCCAGTACTTACCTAACTCTCATATTATCACTCCCTCACCAACACTCACTCTCTCACACATAGCATATACAAACACACACCATTGCACGTCGTGAATGTGGCACATCCATACTTTTGTATTTTAGTACCTAATTTTATTTAGATTCCCTATATACAGGCATGCCTAAATTGGGAATCCAGCAATTCAAGAATTTTCTTACTGCGGACGTTTGAGGTAATGTTTTTAGTGAGATGATGGAGCGGCCCTAGTGTCCGTAACACAGGTTAATTCCTAGCACGGTACTGGGTTTTGCTCCGCTATCCATTATGACATTCCTAACTCTCACTCGTGATGTAATATTTAAGTTAACCTGCAAAGTTTTTAAAATAAATATTTTTATTATTATTATTAATATATTCAAAAATGGAACAGAATTTGTATGACATTAACTGCCAAGCTTACTTTGCAGATAATTTCAAAAATAAAGGTAGTAGGGACATCTCTAATTCTTTACGCTTATACTTACCATCACGCTATATCTACGCTTATTCTTTGCGCTTAGGGTCTGTACCATTAAGTTCGTATTATAAGTTATTAAGAACTTAATGGTACAGACCCTAAACGTAAAGAATAAGCGTATAAATAGCGTGGTAAGTATAAGCGTAAAGAATTAGTGTTTTAGAAGCATGAGGAACAGGGTGTAAAGTTCACTCATCCTCTATTGAAAAGGGAGGATCCTCCGACCAGACGGGTGTAGTGTCTGGTGGGCCACTGCCCGACGGTTGATGTCGGGACGTTGTATATATGCTAATCGCGTGGTAAACTCTAATTGCGCGATGCAGGTTTGCGTGACGTCATATCATTGATGCGTAGTTCATATGTGGCGATGTAGATGTCGCCACATCACTCCCCTCCGAAGACCGGAGGTCGATAGTGGGCTGAGTCGTGTATCTTGCGATGCTTGCCAGTGCCAGTTGTGGTTCCAGTGAGTCGGAACCGGGTGCCGCATAGTTCACGGTGAGTCGGAACTTTCTGCGGTGATACCCCAGTGAGTCGGGGTGGCGCTGCGTTATGCTCCAGTGAGTCGGAGTGTACAGCGCTGGGTTGAGGTTGAGGCTGAAGGTGATGACCAGGAATGCGCGTCCGCTGCATGCTGGTGGTCAGGATACCCGTTGAAGCCGTGGGTTCTGGCTGGCCGTGTGACTCGCCGCTCGAAAGCTTGAGGAAGTGATGCTGATGACGTCACGCTGATGTAGTTGCACGAAGGCTGCGCTGACGTTCATGCTCGGGGTCACCAGTTTAGAGGCATGAGGAACAGGGAGTAAAGTTCACTCATCCTCCATAGAAAAGGGAGGATCCTCCGACCAGACGGATGTTGTGTCTGGTGGGCCACTGCCCAACGGTTGATGTCGGGACGTTGTATATATGCTAATCGCGTGGTAAACTCTAATTGCGCGATGCAGGTTTGCGTGACGTCATATCATTCATGCGTAGTTCATATGTGGCGATGTAGATGCCGCCACAGTGTTGTCCCTACTTAGCAGTAGGTAAACTCTGGTTAAGCTATTGTTTTTAATTTTGTCTTTTAAAAAGCGATGATAATTCCGTTAGCCGTTTAAAGTTTCAAATAAAATTCCAACAATTTTCTTTGTCCCATAAGCGAAAATGCGTGAACAACGCGGCAAACTAGAAACAAACTGAAAATTTAGCCATGTTTGCGAGTATCTAACTATTTCGCACTTTTCAAACAACAAAGTTGTCCATCTGAAAATCTGCCGCAAAACTCTCGTCGAGTATGAGATAACTTCCAAACTCGATAGTGTTCCGTATCAAAGGCGTCGCAATTTATATTTATTTATGCAAAATTCATAAAACGTTCCCGCGGGATCGGGCCGAGCAAAAATTATGCAAATCTAGCCCTTAAGCGTCGCACAATTAGAAGCGATTATCGAGTGAAATTGAATTCTGTAGTCGCAAATTTTATTTCGCTTCTCTCTAGAGGTATTGTTAACGATGCATTCAACCGTTTATTTAGAATTTAAAATGTTTCATTTTGCGGCTTTTTTGTGAATTCTAAACGAACATTTGAAACATTCGAATGCAATTTAATTCTGAACTTTCGGTTTTCGCTAACAATATTTTCTTTTCGCAATTAATATGTTGTTGTTGTGTTTTGTTGTCGTGTGAGAAATTTGTTGAATGCGATAAGGGCTTTGACGTTGTGAACATTGTTTATTTATTGCTTTAAATTCAACCTCTTTAATTTTTCTTTTGTGTTACAAAATATTAAACGTCAATTACGGCGTTCTTTCCGCGTTTATACTTACAGAATTTTAATTCCTATCCCCCCAAACATAGGATGCTAGCCATCCTCCGAAAACCAAATATTAATACACATCACATGTTTGGTATCATTCAGTAGCGTGAAATTACTCGACGGATTATGACGTCACAGCCCCAAATGGGCACTCGTAATTATATCCTTTGAGGTCGTCTCCCCTCACCGCGGGCTTCCAAATTTGAATATCAGGGATGAATGAAAAAGAAAATTTTGTTGGTAAATTCTTTAACATCTGCGACTGAATGGCTCGTCTTGAATTAGATTCTTGGTCTTTTAAAATTGGAATATAATTGAAGTTTTTAATAAATCGGTAATAGGGATGACAAATTAGGTGAAAGCAAAAAGGACCTTTCGTTTTAATAAAACATTAGGTATACGTTACCATCCATATGGGGTATTTTGTAATCTGTTTTGATTCCCATTAGCAATGAAAAGAAAAAAACAACATGTGAAACATTGATTTTTTCCAAGTCGCGTATAACACGCAGAAATTCCGCTGTGACCCAAATATTTACATTCAGCTGCTTTATATTAACAAATACACAAAAAAAGCGCTGTAAATCGCGGAACCCTGCTGAGGGCGGCCCGCAAGCGAATAGCACAATAAAACTATAAAATCATAAATCCCTATGAGCAATGTTGTAGCGTGACTCCCGAGTCACCTGCTTTGCTAGTCCGATGGAAAAACATAATTTCTATTAACGTTACAATTTTTATAGTGTAAAAATAAAAATAGAGGAGTTGTGTGTTTCTAAGCAAATAAATGTAGCCATTTTGATACTATTGAATACTTATTTAACGTACTAGCTTTTGCCGCCGGTTTCGCCCACGTGGATGTCGGAAATTATCCCACTGTAACGTCCTACCGGGATAAAAAGTATCCTATGTTCTAATCTAGGTCATGGTCTACCCATGTGCCAAATTTCATCCAAATCCGTTCAGCCGTTTTAGCGTGAAAGCGTAAAAAACAAACTCACTTTCGCATTTGTAATATTAGTTAGGATTTAAATTACACTTTGTTGTTTGGATGGTTCACTATGTCGCTAAGCTAGCACAGATTAAAAAAAGCGCGGTTTTGTAAAGTTTTGCAAAGATTAGGATTTTTTATGAGAAAATGGTCTCTATAGTTTAGATAACGAATGATTGTGGATGGAAAGGTCGAAAGCAGAAAGTTTGACTTTCGAACGTTTGTTTGGATAAGTTAGAAGGAGAAAGAAAGAAAAATTGTTTATTCTGTACAAATAAAACGCACATAAACGCAGTTAGGAGACAATAGTCCCCACCCCTTTGAGGTACAAAGTAGGTCCCGTTTCATGGTTTTTTGCTTAAATCTCAAAAACGATGCATTATTGAAAATTTTGTTATACTACATAATGAAAGCTTAGAAATATCCCCAACAACTTTGATTATATACACATTTTACATAAGTATTCCCAATCGTTATCGAGCTATGAAAAATGGCCGATTAGCAAAAAAGAGATTTTTACCTCACGTTTATTGCCATACACTGCTCCATACATATAACTTGCAAACAGTTCAGCTGAGATAAAAGCCGCTGAGGTATTTTCGAACACCTCCTCATTGCATGCTGACGTAAGAATCAATATAGCAATTCGCAGTATGGATTTCTGCACGGTTAATGTCCACCACATACATTCATAAATACACAAGGCAATTTAAAAAATTAAAATATATAAAAACGTTCATGTATAAATTATAAAGGACATAAATGCTGGTTCTAAATGGAACAATCCTCGGTATTGTCATACCATGCAATCACACAACAGGTTGCCGTTATAAAATTAATGTGAATTAGATATTTATGACAGTAAATTACTTGGACGGAATTAATACAGACGAGTTTTTATTATTTCTTTTACGAGGGAAAGTTGAAAGTATGAAAGGGAAAAAATCAATGAAGAAATTGTTAACAAAATACTTTCGAAAAACTTTTGATTTTGAAGGATGAAGTTTCAGTAATACTAAATGATCTGACAACCCTAGACAGAAATACTTGCTATATAGAATATTAGAAAACTGTGTAGAGTTGTCAATAAGCTGGAAAGAAGTTACACGTCTCTAGCCAGACATCATTGACCGAGCGAGTGAAGTTTCAGTATTTCCGAGGTGGTGGTGGTGGTGGTTAGTGGTGGTTGTGGTTGTGGTGGTGCTGGTGGTGGTTGGTGGTTGTGGTTGTGGTGGTGGTGGTGATGGTGATGGTGGAAATTTCACGCGGACGAAGTCGCGGGAAGAAGATAGCATTTAATCATTTCTGTTCTCGTAAACCTATATGGCGCCTACAGAAATATAGCACTTGTTACTAAGGGAAGCCAGTTTCCAATGTCGTTAATTATAAATTCAAGATGGTGTAAAATGGAAATAGTTTATGTTAGGGCTTTACAGTACCTAGCCCTAAACATGCAAGGAGTATGTAAAATACGTACTTAAGGGGATTGAACTTGTACGGAGGGTAATATTTCTTGTCTATTATTCTAAAGGTCCACAAGGTAAGGTACTTACACAAATTATTTAGTGGTTTGAACATTATTGTATTTAAATAGGTAATGATCGTTATGTCCTGTAACATTGTCTATATTATGTATCTAATTAAATGTACCACACCTTCACATAAACTCAAGTTTGCTTCAACTTAACCTCAACAATTAGTAGTTTTGATTTGGGCAAAAACTGCGTAAACTAAAACAAATTTATTTTTTTATGAATAAGGAGATAAGAGTTTAAACTCCGTTTAAGAATTCTTCAGAACCGGGCATTAATAAGTTTGTAACAAGAACAACAACATCTCTTAGAAATAACCATTGAAATTATAGATTTGCAGCAAAAACAGCAATATCCAATAGTGCATAGTTATACAGGGTGATTGGAAGATGGGTGCAAAACTTTAAGGCGAAGATAGTACACACAATTTAGAACCATTTAAGCCATGGTTGTCTCAGGCGAAGTCTTACCATTTTTTTTAAACCAAGTTTTATGTTTTTTTTTCCAAAACTCCTAAAATTTTAACTAAACTGCTTATTTATGGCCAAATTGAATGATAAATTAATTCATTTTTATTGTATTTAATTAAATTAACGTGTAAGCAATCTAGAAAACTATGTTTTAGGCTTCTGTGTCGTTAGATTTTTTTTTTACAGACATTTAAAATTCATTAAAATTTTAAAAATTCATAAATACTTTGGACACTTTATTTTAAAAAAAACGGAGGGTGCTTTTTTTGTTCAAACATTTTTGAAAACATGCTTGATAATCGTTCTTTCTTTTGAGGTATCATTTACGTGGATATCTTACAAATTATTGAAATTAGGACCTACAAACCAATTTGAGGGAGAAATTTTAAATTTTAGGCAGACTAATTAAAGGCCTAAAACATGTTTTGCTAGATTGCTTACACATTACTTTAATTAAATAGAATAAAAATGAATTCATTTATCATTCAGTTTGGCCATAAATAAGCAGTTTAGTTAAAATTTTGGGAATTTTCGATATAAATCATAAAAATTAGGTTAAAACAAATGATAAGACTTCGTCTAAGACAACCATGGCTTAAATGGTTCTAAATTGTCTGTACTATCTTCGCCTTAAAGCTTTGCACCCATCTTCCAATCACCCTGTATATGCACTGCTTAGAAAATAAGAATATTGTTTACCGCCATTTTGGTCTGGATGACTTTACTCCACTAATATACCTCATGGTAGTGCACTATTTTAGAGGAGCTCGTGGCTAAGTAATAACAGCCTCACGAGTCGATCCGTCAGGTTAAGCTACGCTTGCCGGTGTTGGTCCCGGCTGTCATTCATGGATCTTTAACAGTCGATAGGGGTCGTCAGAAGCCCGAAAGTCTGACAACCATGCAGTCTTACCAAGGGTTATCGTATTACCATTACTGGGTTGTAGAGGTCAGATAGGCAGTCGCTCCATGTAAAATACTGGTATTCAGCTGCATCCGGTTAGACTGGAAGCCGACCCCAACATAGTTGGGAAAAGACTAGGCAGATTGTTTGGTAGTGCACTATTTTACTGCAATTTCATCTCACATCACCTAATACAATTTTACTTTTAATCTCACCACACCTCAAAGATCGTATTCAAAATATCAACTATACACACAAACATACCTACATCTGCCACTTTGATGTACAGCAAACACGCTCCGGGTATTATCACGTACTGTGTGAGGAATTAAGAAGCGCGAAATAAATGAAAAGTAAAA
Organism: Cosmia trapezina; assembly: GCA_905163495.3. Classification (NCBI taxonomy): domain Eukaryota; kingdom Metazoa; phylum Arthropoda; class Insecta; order Lepidoptera; family Noctuidae; genus Cosmia; species Cosmia trapezina. Next base: position 7,805,016 of record LR991020.1, read on the forward strand.
AAAGGCTGCGCCGCCATTGGGGCTGCCTGGCTGGAACAATGAGAGCCCCTTATTTGCGGTGTGCGCTATCGTTCCATCGAGAGGCTGTGTTCGCGGAAATTTGGGTGGGTTTGACACTAACAATTTGAATTCAAAATAGATACTATTTTCTTTATTCTTTCATTATGAAGTATGATTAATATTATTTATAATTTTTTACACGTGCAATATTTTAAGATCAGCATAGGGTTCGTGATTTTAAACTATTTATGTACTATGTATGTAGGTATATCAATCGATTTTGACAGTATCAATATTGAAATTCTCATTATTCTAGTATCGTACATTTGTAATTTATATCATAGCTTTGAAAGGTTTTAGAAATTAACTATTCCGAGTAAGCAGGTGGACAGATTCACATACAAAACGCAATGTACTTATGCTTTTTTGTATTCTTTGTTTAATTAGGGACTTTTATAATTGCAATGCGTATGACAGTTCCATCATCATCTTCCTGCCCTTGTCCCATGTTACTTGGGGTCGGCGCGACACGTTTTCTTCTTCCATTCTCCCCTGTCAACCGTCACGCTATCATTCACTCCCTTGACTTTCATATCATTCAATGCTTATGACAGTCCCATCGTACACTAAATACACACTGCTACAGCTTACATTTGGTCATGAACCTGGCAATGTATGCTTGTATGTGGACAGTGGTTGTCAACAGCTACACACAAATCACTGAAAAATAGCGTATTTAACCATTCCACACAAACCAACAACAATCAAATGCACCTTTATTAACGCGAGTGTCCCCTAAATCGTCGATTGTTTGACGTCGGCATTAAAACAGCGAAATGTCAATATTTGTCGGTAGTACTCTAGGGCGGAGGGCAGGCGGTAATCCCCTGTTCGCAAATACTAGAAGATTTTGCCGATGTCGCCTGTTTCACAGCCCCAAGGGAACCTCTTTGTTTGCACTCTCATTAATATACATGGGAATTTGTGGTAAGACGCTGTATTATGGTGAAGGATTTTTTGGGTCTTAAGTTGGTGTGAAGAGGATAATTTGCAGTTTGCAGTTAATTAATATTCTTTTGTTTATAGCTGCGAGAAACTGAATACTTGGAGTTTCAGTTGTTTCTCGTAGGTGCCAAAATATAACCAATGCTTTGGTCAAATACCTACATGAGATAAATAGTGTAGTTTGTTTAGAAACTGCCATCTTGTTACAAAGCATTTTGGTGATAATATCCGCATACAACGATAAACAGGCACAAAACACCCATTTTTAAGTCACCCACAAAATAGCCCACATTATTCTCACCCACATTCAACAACCAAAAACAAATATCTACCTACCTTTGCGCATATTTTAAAAATATGTATAACAAACGCGGCATACGAACATTTATTCTACGACAAAAGGTACACTTGTAAATAGAAAAAAAAAATGCAAATAAGTTTGGGACCGCTATCAATTTCCCGCAAATTTCCCGGGACAACACGGGGCTATTTATATCCCCTATGTGACCCGCGGCTCACACTTCAACACCAGTCTCCTTTGTTCGTTGATATATCGAGGACCCGTCGAAGGTGTGGTCGGTGAATCATTTAGTTTTTGTGGATAGAAATGATGATAGTATCGTTTGGTTTGTGGTTTTTGTGTGTCTCGTTTTTGAGACATTAGGAACAATTTATCTTTATGATATTTTTAGGTGTTAGAAGAACTTTAAACCTGCGTAATATGTACTGTAAAGATAAAATTAATATAAGAAAACAATCCAAAAACGTAGCATAGCATAATCAGCCTATAATGTTCCCACTGCTGGGACACAGGCCTCCTCTCAGTGAGAGGGAGTGGGCTGTAATCTACCGCACGGGGCCAGGACGGGTTGTTAAAAATAGTGATAAATAAATCCATATAAATAAAAAGAGAAGTCCTGACTGACTGACTAACTGACTGACTGACTGATTGACTGACTCATCAACGCGCAGCCCAAACCCTTGGACTTAGAAGCTGAAATTTTGCACAGAGGTTCCCTTTATAATGTAGACAAGGAAAAAGGAAGGAATTCCCGGTAGCAGGTTCTCTTGGGATATTTTCCGACATCCACGCGGGCGAAGCCGCGGGCAAAAGCTAGTAAATGATAAATGATTTATTTCTGTAAGTAGATTTGTACAAACACTTTTACACGTCAATCATATTTTTGAAATCTAGATGAGGTCGGCGTTTCCAATCTGACTGCTCTGAGAAGAAAGGCCGAAACAAACTCAGAGGTCACAGTCTCTTTTAAAGTCCAGACATAATCTTGGTCAGATCATGTGAAGACCATGTAGATTGGTGTCTTTTGAGGAAAGAGTCACACAGATTGAGTGGACCTGTCCAGTCAGTGCACGCATTTGTCAGTAATCGTGCAGCTCAACTCAAAACTTAAGTCCACCATTATAAATTCCAACCTCCAGATAACTCATCTCCATACTTACAGGCTCGATGACCCGCCAACAACGACCCGCCAACAACTCGCAAGTCAAGTAACAGAGCAGACAACCCGGCGGCGGCCACTCGGGCGGAAGGAACGTGAAATATGGCCGACACACTACATTTAACCAGATAACTGGGAAGTGAGAACGTTTTGACGGCCGCGGTAGGGGTAATGGAGTACGAGACGAACTATCTGATAGTGTTAGTTGGGATGCTTAAGTTGAGTTCGACGACCTGATTGTAGCTACACTTCCTCGCATAAAATGCAGGAGGTACGAGGCACATTAAAATCAGTACAGTGCACCACGAGAAATCAGCCTCCTTGATTAGTTATCTTTCTCATAATTTCAATAACATTCCATCGACGCAGCTGTACATGTCACGTTTACATTAAAAAATAAAGTTTAAATTATTGTATGCCGAAAGGCGGTTCACAGATGTACTGTAATATGTAAACTGTAACACCATATTTTTACCTGTGTACCACAATAAACTATTTGAATTTGAATTTGAATTTGAATTTACATCCACGAAGGTAGAGGAGGTCGTGGAGTACATCAGGATGAAGACTAAGTTCACCTTGAGAGTCGAGAAGTTGGAGTCGCGCCATAAGATTAACTTCAAATCTTTTGTGGTGCGGGTTCCGACTCATCACCTGGAGACTTTCATGAAGGAAGAATTTTGGCCGACGGGTGTCGTGTATCGGCGTTTTCACGGAAGGCTACATGACACCACGACTCAGCACAATACGTCGCCGACCCAACGTAGTACCTAAATAGATTTTGTAGTGATGTTTTTTATTATTTATTAGTTTATATTTTTGTATGAATATTTTGTGTATTTTATGTATGGGCCCTAGTTGCCTGAAAATAAAGCAATTTTAATTATAAATAATTATTATTCTCAAATAAGTCGTAAGCAAACAACTTAAACTCAAGTACCCCAGTCACTATTTAATAAGTGACTCAACCTGCCTAGCCTTTTCCCAACTATGTTGGGGTCGGCTTCCAGTCTAACCGGATGCAGCTGAATAGCAGTAGGTACCTATTTTACATGGAGCGACTGCCTATCGGACCGCAAATAACTAACTGGAGTAACTGGGTAATACAATACCCCTTGGTAAGACTGGTTGTCAGACATTCGGGCTTCTGACGACCCGTAACGACTGTCAAAGATGCACGAATCAGGACCAACGGCTTAACGTGCTTTCCGAGGCACGGAGGAGTCTCGGTATGTAAAGATGGTCACCCATCCACGCACCAACCCCGGCAAGGTAGTTTAACTTGATGGATCGACCAGTGCGGCTGTTTTATTACTTAGCAACGAGCTCCTCAGTATTACATCTCCTCCTATTTAATAACTGACTAAAAGATTATAAGCATAATCCGATTTATAAAGTAGTTATCTAACGAAACTTTGCATGAAACTTCTAGGAAGAACTGCATATTACAAAATACAAATTGTAATATACTTTATACAAACAGGCAAGCGAACGTTAAAGATCATTGCATTTGTAGCACCTGCTACGGAGTCGCTACGGAAATACTACGACGCTTATTATTTGCCATTCGTAGCAACGAACAGAAAGTTTCGTAGCTGCATACTACATAAGGTAGTTGGAATTATTTTGAGATTATAAATCAAATTCAACGAAATCTCCAAAAGACTCGTTGACACTTCCCGTGACCCAAGGGCTGGCTTTTACCTTGGCCAGAGGCTTAGAATTGCCATACAACGTGGCAATGCCGCCAGTCTCTTGGGTACTTTACCAGTCGAAAGCGATGCGGAGGAATTTTTCGACGCCATATTTTAGTTTTTAATAGTTTTAGTTAGTTTAGGATATCATATTTTTAACTTAATTATAGGTACCCTAATTATTATAATTTAAAATATTATAATTTAAATTTATTTAATTATTATAATTTAAATTTATTTGATAAGGCATGCACAATCTTTGTCAACTTTTAAAATTTTGGTGAAAAAACATTTCCTCTCTCTATAAATATCGTCATTACGTATAGTTCCTTGCTCTTTTTCAAGTAGTACCTATATATAAGTATATATTTATATAAGTATCTGTATTTATGTATGTATAAATTGTATGTATATATGGTACACCACAGACTACCTACAGTATTCTCTCCTTTCTCCCCATAATCCATCCAAAGGTTGTCTGTAAAAGATCGCTTTTAGCGATAAGACCGCCCGTTGTGTCACCCTATGTAAAATTTCAACATTTATATCTGTAATTTTTAAGGTATGCATAATAAAGAGTATTCTATCTATCTATAATTTAGGAAAAGGATTGAATCTATTTTAAACCTCACACATCAAAGAAACAACAAATCCATTTTGAAATAGACAAAGAATTTTAAATCAGTCTACAAAGGCGACATTTAATTGCGACAATTAGTCCTTGATAGCTGTCGGATATTCCAACAATTTGCCTTTTGCATCCATAATTACCGACAATCACCTACAGTCTACACTTACAGGAATAGCATTACAAAGAACAGTTGGACACTGCGAAGGTAATACTTAGCGTCAAACGATGACGTCACACAGAGTGGTTGTCCCTACCGTCAGGTTTACTAATACGTCCCGAAAATTATAGTGTTCCTTATTGTATTCTGTTGATATATGAGAACTCTGTTATCATGTTTTGATTGGATGCCTATTATGGAGAAATCGAGTTACAGAATTTTATTAGAGTGTATATTTTATAACATTATATCGACACGGAATTGTGATATGAAACTAATAATTAAAAAACAGTTTTCCGATATCGATATTAGTTTAAATAAAGTTAACTAAAACCAGGTAACTGAATAATACAAAAACAAACTAAGTATGACAAAGAAATCTAAAATCAAAAGTTTTCTAACAGTTTAACAGAAAACTCTAACAATCAATCTGCCTAGCCTTTTCCCAACTATGTTGGGGTCGGCTTCCAGTCTAACCGGATGCAGCTGAATACCAGTATTTTACATGGAGCGACTGCCTGTCTGACCTCCACAACCCAGTAACTGGGTAATACGATACCCCTTGGTAAGACTGGTTGTCAGACTTTCGGGCTTCTGACGACCCGTAACGACTGTCAAAGATCCACGAATGACAGCCGGGACCAACGGCTTAACGTGCTTTCCGAGGCACGGAGGAGTCTCGGTATGTAAAGATGGTCACCCATCCACTGACCAACCCCGACAAGCGTAGCTTAACCTGATGGATCGACCCGTACGGCTGTAATTACTTAGCCACGAGCTCCACCGACAGACGAACAGAAAACTCTAACAAAAACTCACATTAAACTTTCCAAAACCCACTTACAACCATTTAAAACTATTTAAAAAGTCAACGTAACAAAAGTTTTTTAAAACAATCTGCTATCAATAGCTACAATCAATAAAAACTACAAAGAAAAGCCGGTGTGTCCGAGCGTTTATTAGGCGGTATTATTAAAAGAAAGCGTCAAAGTGTCGTGACGTGCCGCCTGCCACGGTTCCCTCATTATTTATTTAAAGCCCGATCCGATTGTCGTATGTACGTTTTCAGTATGAGGTACAAGTGACAAGACGTTGGAGGATAGTCTGTGTATAACGAAATGGTAGGTATACGTAGGTATGGCGTGACAATTACAACGCCATGGAATTTCGAACTGCACAAAAACTATACTATACATGGTTGTCTCTTTATCATTGTATAAGTCTCGAATCCGTAAGGATACCAGGTTAGAACTATCTTTGTGCTAGATTACATCAAAATCTCGTCAAACACGTCGTCGTCGTCGTCTCGTCGTCGTCGTAACGTCGGGAAACAAGTAGGTAACTGTTTACCTCGTTAAAAAGAATATCGCGATAAGACCCGTTTTCGATATTGTTTTATAATGTGTTCATCAAAATCTGTTCATTAGTTTTGCGTGAAAGAGTAACAAACATCCATCCATCCATCTTCACAAACTTTCGCGTTTATAATATTAGTAGTATTTATATTTTAGAAAAGTTGCACAGTTAGCTACTAGTTTTGACTGTTGCACTAAGAAAAAAATACGGTAAGAGTAACATTTTAACACTATATTAGATTTTCCAATGGTCACTGACTATTTAATATTTTTAATATGCGTTGTTAGTGGAAAAAAGTTGATTCTAAATAATGAAATTAATATAAACAAGCCTTTTCTACCTATGTACTTAAACATCAAAATCGCTTCAGCCTGCGTTTTTACACCACAACCCCAGACAGACAGAGTGCTTTTAAAACTTAACCCTTATTTTCTCACTTTGAGCACTTTAAGGGATTACAAGAGCTGCGTCGGTCCCGTCTGGCAGAAGCGTGAAGATGTGTCTAGGACTGCACCTGCCAACAACTTTCCTTTTAGAAATTACCCTTGATTTTTTAAAGAGCAAGATGTTAATCGGTTCTGAAGTCTTATTTGTTCAGATTTGGTGAGTTTTATAGTGAAAAGTTTTTAATGTGCAGTCTTAAAAAGTTCGGTTTGGAGATTTAAAGAAGATATATCGATGTTTTGTAACGCCATAAAAACCGTGCGAACCAGGGGCGGGTCGCTAGTCTTCAATAAGTAAATAGATAGATAAGCCTGTTTTCCTTACGGTACTAGAAAAGGAAATTGACATCATTAGGTTCTCTATTATAAACAGAAAGAAAGGAAGAAAAGATTCGCTTATTTACTTTACTTTTTAATTTCTCTAAGAAAGTCAGTGTCCAGGATTCAAAGCGAATGGGGGCACAATAGTATGGAAAAAGTGTACCTTAGCCTTAGTGTGGCTTTTGTGGGGCTTGTGGCTAAGTAATAACAGCCGCATGGGTTGATCGGTCAGGTTAAGCTAGGCTTGGCACGCTTATTTTACAAGGAGCTACTGCATATCACCTCCACAACCCAACCCCCTGGTTGTCAGACTTTCGGGCTTCTGACGAACCGTAACGACAGTTAGAGATCCACGAATGACAGCCGGGACCAATAATGGCTTAACGTGCTTGCCGAGGCACGGAGGAGTCCCGGTATGTAAATATGGTCACCCATCCACGAACCAACCCGGGCAAGCGTAGCTCGACACGTGCGGCTGTTATTACTTAGCCACGAGCTCCTTCACATAATTATTGTTAAATTTTAGTAATAAAGAAATATCGTTGTTTTATTTTTTTTTTGTGTTTGATTTGTTTTTTGTCAGTGACCATGACAGTTTAAAAACGCCATAAAAACCGTGCGAACCAGGGGCGGGTCGCTAGTCTTCAATAAGTAAATAGATAGATAAGCCTGTTTTCCTTACGGTACTAGAAAAGGAAATTGACATCATTAGGTTCCCTATTATAAACAACCTCGATTTGAATTGCTTCGTTAGCTGATATTCTTTTTATATTTATTTCCGTCTAAATTATCCATCATTAACTTACCATGACGTCCCATTCTTTTCAATTACTTTACTTATGATCTCAGTCATTTTGAATGAGGAGACGCATGAATATAAAAAAACCGGCAAAGTGCGTGTCGGATCACGCACAATGAAGGGTTCCGTGGTTCAAAAGAATTTATCCCAAAAACAAACTTAATATTGTAATCCTAAAAAAAAACGGACTTTTTCCTTTACTCGTGCTGTGAGACCTTGCTTCTTGCCAAATTTCATTATTCTAGGTCAACGGAAAGTACCCTATAGGTTTTATTTACTTGCGAGTATCAAAATATGTCGATAAATAGCCGTATTTTTTTATTGCGTTGACTTAGAAGCTTGATTTTTTTAGAACTCCGTAGGGATCATGGATTTACGTATTTGACATTAATTTCAACTTGATACCTCTACGCGTTCCTGAGAAACAGGGACTTGACAGACTGACAACCTTGAAATTATTTTTTTATGTGACAGAATTACAAATTAATAATTTTCGGACTTTTTCCTTTATTTGTGCTGTGAGACCTTGCTTCTTGCCAAATTTCATGATTCTAGGACAACGGGAAGTACCCTATTTTTTTTTTATTTCCTTGCGAGGATCAAAATATGTCGCATAAATGGGCGTATTTTTTTATTGCGTCGACGTATAACCACAATTTTTTAAAACTCCAAGAGACCATAGACCTACGTCTTTGATATTAATTTCAACTTGATACCTCCACGCGTTCCTGAGAAAAAGGGTCTTGACAGACTGACAAACAAGTGATCCTATAAGGGTTCCGTTTTTCCTTTTGAGGTACGGAACCCTAAAAAAACCGGCCAAGTGCGTGTGGGACTACGCACAAGCCCTAAGCCGGCGTAAGCCCTTTCATTTGACATCACACGGTACAGTTTGCAATTTTTTTTTTTTAATTTTCATATTTGACCCCTAAAAGTGACCCCATATTCAAAATTCATTTATTTACTTTAGCTGTACGTGTTTGGGTCACAGAAATCCATATGTGTACCAAATTTCAACTTAATCGGTCCATTAGATTCGGAGCAAAGTGGCTGTGACAGACGGACAGACAGACACACGAGTGATCCTTTATGGGTTCCGTTTTTTCCTTTTGAGGTACGAAACCCTAAAAACATCCATATTCTACTGTGCACGGCCACGTTCGGTAAAAGCAATAAAGGTTAAAATAAAATCAACATAGTCTAAAATTCACTATGGAACAGTGTTACTCAAACTTTTGCATAACTTCGACCCGCATTCAAAACAATAAAGGTGAAAATTGCAAACAATAGGTCTTCTGCTATACATTTAATCCGAATAGTCCATTTAATCGGGAGCACAATACTAAAATCTGAGAAATATTTAAACAGGCAGGCTTTAGCAAAGCCTTGCGACCACATACTGTGTACTTCTGAAAAAGCATTGCATATAAACCGCAAAGGGAAAGTTGTCCTGTAGCAAGCATAGTTTACGTGGACGACGGAACGCTACGCACACGGATGAAGAGTATCTAGAAGAGTTGTCGTTGAGGTGAGTAGGCAAAGGAAACAAGTTGTTTGGTCAACGTCTCATTTATTACTGACTGCACTGGTACAATGTATGTTATGTGTTATACGTATTTATAGAGTAACTAGCTTTTGCCCGCGACTTCGCCCGCGTGGATGTCGGAAAATATCCCATGGGAACGTTCATGTGGAAAACATATCATATCCCTAACTTAAGAAATGCTGGGTTTCCCTTACAAACTTTCATCCCCTATATCACACCTGTAGTATTGTTTTTGAAAGTATCCTATGTCCTTTCCCAGGATGCTATATAAATATAAAGCCTTGCCAAATTTTGTCGTGCAGTTTTGTAAATTTTAAAATCAACCCCTATTTTACCCCCTTAGGGGATGATTTTTCAAAAACGCTGAACAACATACTTATATATTTCCTATCAAAAGCATACATTTTAATTTTCACATCCCTAACTTAAGAAATACTGAGTTTCCCATACAAACTTTTATCCACTATATCACCCCCTGAAGGATTATTTTTTAAGACCAAAAGTAGCCTGTGTCCTTCCCCAGGATGCTATATAAAGCCTTGCCAAATTTGATCGAAATCCGTACAGTTTTGTAAATTTTAAAATCAACCCCTATTTTACCCCCTTAGGCGATGATTTTTCAAAAATGCTGAACCGCATATTTCTTAATTTCCTACCAATAGCATAAATTTGTTATACCTACCTAACTTAAGAAATACTGGGTTTCCCTTACAAACTTTCATCCCCTATATCACCCCCTGTAGTATTGTTTTTGAAAGTATCCTATGTTCTTTCTCAGGATGCTATATAAAGTCTTGCCAAATTTTGTCGAAATCCGTGCAGTTTTGTAAATTTTAAAATCTACCCCTATTTTACCCCCTTAGGGGATGATTTTTCAAAAACGTTGAACCGCATATTTCTTTATTTCCTATCAAAAGCATACATTTTAATTTTCACATCCCTAACTTAAGAAATACTGAGTTTCCCATACAAACTTTTATCCCCTATATCACCCCCTGAAGGATTATTTTTTAAGACCAAAAGTAGCCTGTGTCCTTCCCCAGGATGCTATATAAAGCCTTGCCAAATTTTATCGAAATCCGTGCAGTTTTGTAAATTTTAAAATCAACCCCTATTTTACCCCCTTTTTTTTTTTTTTTTTTTTGAGGGTGGGAAATCATCAAATAACTTCTCCCGCTCTGGGTGGAGCGGGAGGGCGTGTCAGACTTTTACTGACTAAAACCCACCCGTGTTCCTTCAGTTGCCTATGCCAGGGCCGCGGTAACCCTTTCAGACAACCCGCGACCCCAGCGGCGTCGGCCCTATTGGGCCCCGTCACTTGCTGACATCTCTTTGAGGCGCGCGTGGAACACGACGCGCCGTCGACTCGGGCCTGGTCCTTACCGGACGGCGAGCTACCCGCTGCTCACCGTCCGCAGGCCCGCGCCTACGGTGGCCGGAAATCGCCCCGCGATTCCCGCCGCCCAGGGCGTCTCCTGCGGCGACTGAGGGCGTGAGGCTGCCTCTCCCTCACGCGTTCCGCCTCCTCCTTCGCGAGCATCACTGCTTCGCAGAAGGAGGTGACGGCCTCCCATGCACTCTCGCTCCGCACCATGGCCTGGACCAGGCTCGGACGCGAGAGATCGCCGCCGCCGATCGCCTCCGTGAGAACACGGCGGTGCTCTGCCCAAGCCGGGCAGACCTCCACTGTATGCTCCACCGTGTCCTCCGGGCGATCTACACAATGGAAACACCCGGGCGTTTCCTCCCGCCTTATGCGAAACAGGAACCTCCCGAAACAACCGTGTCCGGTGAGGACCTGCGTCAGGCGGAAGGTGAGGACGCCGTGGCGCCTCTCTAACCACTCCTCAAAGAGGGGACTTATCGCCGCTATTGTGGCGTGCCCAGCGCTGGGTTGCGACAGTCGCGATCTCCATGCCGCCATGAGATCCCGCCGGAGCTCTGTCCGCTGTACCGTGATTTCTCGCGGCAGCGGAGTTACGCCCCGGCGCTTCGCCTCCTCGCGCCACTCCCACACGTGCGCGAGGACCCTATTTTACCCCCTTAGGGGATGATTTTTCAAAAATGCTGAACCGCATATTTCTTAATTTCCTACCAATAGCATAAATTTGTTATCCCTAACTTAAGAAATACTGGGTTTCCCTTACAAACTTTCATCCCCTATATCATCCCCTGTAGTATTATTTTTGAAAAAAATAGTATCCTATGGCCTTCCCCAGGATGCTATATAAAGCCTTGCCAAATAATGTCGAAATCCATGCAGTTTTGTAAATTTTAAAATCAACCCCTATTTTACCCCCTTAGGGGATGATTTTTCAAAAACGCTGAACCGCATATTTCTTTATTTCCTATCAAAAGCATACATTTTAATTTTCACATCCCTAACTTAAGAAATACCGAGTTTCCCATACAAACTTTCATCCCCTATATCACCCCCTGTGGGATTATTTTTGAAAAAAAAAGTAGCCTATGTCCGTCCCCAGGATACCATCTATAGCCTTGCCAAATTTTATCGAAATCCGTTCAGTGGTTTAGGCGTGAAAAGGTAACAGACAGACAGACAGACAGACAGACAGACAGACAGACAGACAGACAGAGTTACTTTCGAATTTATAATATTAAGTATGGATTGTACGTTCTTATGCTACTTCATAGTCATTGACAACACTCAGCTCTGGGACTCGTTTCTAAGTAATAACAGCCACACGGGTCGATCGAAGGTTAAGCTATGCTCACGGTTCGTGGATGGGTCCGTTAAAGATCGAGACCCCTCATTGCCTCGGAAAGCACGTGGTCCCGGCTGACATTCGTAGATCTTTGACAGTCGTTACTGGTATTTCGAAGCCAAAAAGGCTGACAACCAGTCTTTTATAAGGGGTATCGTGTTACCCAGTAACAGGGGTGTGGAGGTCAGACATGCAATCGCTCGATGTAAAATACTGGTATTCAGCTGCACCGGTTAGATTCAACTGGAAGCCAACTCCAACAAAGTTGAGTAAAGGCTAGGCAGATTGATTGAAATGCTATGGTCTGATTTTTAGTAAGCCTAGGACGTGTTTGTTGAACGAATGTTCAGCGCGACGCTGCAGCTGGTAGTCGGTTTAGCTAGTGATAGTAGATAGCTAGTGGCGTAGCACTAGCCACTCGCACGTCCAGGTGATTAGAGCCGTCCAAAAGTTAAGGCCCTGGTTCCAAGCTTGGTTTAGCTCGGTGTGTAAGTGAAATGGCGTTATGGCTCTCTAGTTTGACGCACGAGATAGAAGATTCTCACGCGCACCGGAATTATGTCGTAAAAGTGCAAATAAAATCGTATAAAATTAGAAATTAACTATTTAATAAAAAGTAATCCATCACTGGATGCAGTTTGAAATTTGACATTTTATGGTATATTTTTAATTATAATTATAATTGTTAATGAAGGGATAAACAGCTTTTAAAGATTATTAGGAGGTATGTTTAAAGACTTTTTTGGTGCATTAAAATAATGTATAATTATGTTTTGGCTTCCATCACTGTATGCGAAAAGGACTTGAAAATATCAATTTTTTTTATATGTCAAAATTATTTACGGTTTATGAGATACACTGCTTTAAAAAAACACCTTTTTGATCGTTTTCAGGAAATCTGCGCCTTAAACGTCCAGGCGACTAGAGCAGCCTATAACTGTCATGTTCACTTTAAAACGTTTTTGTACCATGCTTACTATTTAACACTTCTAAAACTTATACGAGATGATGGTTTATTAAAAATAATTGATTATAAAAGATTGATAATGATTGAATAGTGATTGAATAATTATTTTTTGATTAATAATGACGATGCGCGTGCGTACTCGCTTGCAAGTTTATTTCTAGGCAAATATTTTATTTTCAGAAGATTGTGGATTTATCTACCTATAGGTACACTGGACAAATATTATCAGGGGTCTTATCATTTCATGTTTCAAGCAACAAATACTTTGTCTTACACAAGTTTGCCAGTAAGTCCATATCTAAAGGTTAATCAGACATCAATTTTTGCGGAACCACCAAAAAAACTTGAAATTAAGCGTAACATCAAGTATGAAATCTCTTTACAAAAGCTGGTATATCCAGCAATTGTTTCTACATCGGTGTGCGCGTGTTTTGGGCACGTGAGGTGGACGATAAATTCTGTGCTTTGTGCTTCTAGTCTGCTCGAGGTTTTTTACGCCGCATTTTGTGTGAGCTGGAGACCGGTGCGGCTTCAAATGACGTAATAGCAATGAAAAATCTACCAACGTTTGTTTGGTTTTCAATGTTACCTACGTGTGGTGGGGGTTATTGCTGTTGTGTTTTTAACCGATGACAAAAAGGAAGAGGTTGTCAATTTCAGTTCAGTGAGGTTCAGTCTTGTTATTGACTGTCTCTTTGTCTGTATTTAAAATGTCTTTAGCTTAAGTTACTAACAACAGTGTTTTAAGTTCTAATTTGTTACTAACAATTTATGGATCTTTAGTTATCCGAAATAAAATGATTTTATTTATTTATTTATTAATTTCTACTGTTTTATGCTTTTGCTGATTTTTGCCTTCCGTTGTCCCCATAATACAGGGACCTCTGGTACCGCAACCAGAAAAACGCAGCCAGAAAAATGTATAAAGTTTTATGGTGGGTATCTGTGCAGCGGTGTGTTGGGTGGTGGGTGCTGGTAGCGTTGGAGCCCAGGAAGAATAATAAAACCAACGGACAAGTATTTTTACGTCTGTATTGGACCAGTGTCACAGTTGGAAGGGGCGTGTTGCCACAGATAATATAACAAATTTACATTTTAATATTGGTGTTGCAATAGTAGTTGCTAAAATACTCTACAATATCTGCGACCAACCATACATTTTTGTCAGAGCGACGACGGTGTCCTAGTGTAATTAATAACTATAGGGCATCACCTGCCTAACCTTTTCTCAGCTATGTTGGGGTCGGCATCCAGTCTAACCGGATGCAGCTGAATACCAGTATTTTACATGGAGCGACTGCCTATCTGACCACCACAACCCTGTTACTGGGTAATACGATTACTCTTGGTAAGACTGGTTGTCAGACTTCGGGCTTCAGGCTTCTGACGACTCGTAACGACTTTCAAATATCCACGAATAACACGCGGGACCAACGGCTTAACGTGCTTTCCGAGGCACGGAGGGGTCCTTGGTATATAAACATAGTCACCCATTCTCGGAACAACCGCGGCAAGCGTAACTTAACCTAATCGTTCACCCCGTGCGGCTGTTATTACTTAGCCACAAGCCCCAGGGCAATTAACAAATTTTCTTTATGTCTCTATTTCAGTTTTTCATGAAACAAAGAGTGAGTGAAAGCCCTTTAGAAAATACAATTATAGGTACTTATTTATGTACCTACAAATGTATTTTCTTTAGTCGGCGCTAAGCAGAGAGTTGAAAATCCAGTGCGCAATAAAATCCCGCCGCGATTTTATTACGCTCGTGGAAACGCCGACTTTGGGCTTTAGGGGTTAGATCTAAAGATCTAATTTGCAGATGCCGTTAACACAAAAAAAATATTCAAAGATCTTCAATACAATGTATCAAAAAAGCAATATATACGTCTTTCAATATCATATGTAGCACGACTAGTATGAGCACAATGAGTAAAGAATAAAGTGTTCACCATTCTATAGCGATATAAAATTCTCGCCGGATTCCGTACAATGCAATGTCACATTGCATCCAGCATTACGTATTCACCCGTATCTTTTATATACTACATGGAATTCACTCGACTTTACTCGCTCTTAGATGATTGGTTCCTAAAATAAAATAAAAAGTTTTTTTCACCAAAATACATAGTCAAATTAGTGAAACTCCGCAATCGTGATTGGTATCGATAGCTAAACACAAAAAAAAAATTGATAATTATGTTCTGGGGTAAACGACCGCTAGTAGTGTAGTTACTTAAAGTATGAGTTGAGAAAATCTTTTTTTTTTTTTTTGTTTTATCGTGTCTAAATACCGATACTATTTCGTCTGTGAAGTTTAGCTAGCTTTATATAATTTGAACCTATAGTTCGATTTTCAACTTTGGCGCCACGAATACAGTCACAACCACATACAAAAGTCATTTGGTATCGTCTCCTTACAACGGTAGGAGGTATTTATTGCCTTGTCATAACAAAAGACGATCAGTCTTTCGTTGCCGCCTGAAATGAAATAAAACTGTATTACTCTAGAAGTCAAGATTGTTCTTTTAATTCAAAATCAAAATATTTTATTTCACTTATACATGCTTCTACATGGGCATCAGAAGCTAGGTACACGGTTACGGTTCCAAATTCATTGTTTTCTATGGAGAAGAGCCGGCAAGAAACTCCATGGTTACTCTTTTAAAAATAATTGGTTTTTACAATATTTTCAAATAACATTGTTAATAGGTATGTGAGAACAAAATGTAGGCCTTTCAACAACTACCAGGTACTTAACAAAATAGAAAACAGTCAACAAATGTACAGTCTACTAGGCCTGCAACGTTCTCACATTCACAAAAAAGAAAATAATCTGTTTAGAAGATTAATAAAAGAATAAAAATAAAAACCTATGACAGGCCACAAAAGACATAATTACAACTACTGTACCAACAAATCGGATCTCAAAATTACTCCTGTTTGCGTAGTAATTACCGCCGAACATCAATTATATAATATAGAGACAACAATATGACAATAAATGGCATAACAGTAACTACCAAATAAATCCTAGCATCGAAATTAACTCTATAACTTTTTTGTTCCCACAAACTCACATCCAAACGTAATCTTTACTGTTCGATCACAAATTCTGAAGTGCAAGAGATAGACATCAATCTTTTGCATCACAAAGCGGCTCCCGAGGCTTGCAATAAAACTGCGAGGCGCCGTTAGATGGCGCTTTATTCGCTCTGAACGAGAATCAATTTACAATTGAAAAGTACCGATCATTGTAGGTGAATTTAAAAGGAAATAGGTTGACTATTGAGAGGTGTTATAAATTTTTATGTCTTTTTATTGTGACTTTTGCAACTCATACTAGGTATATTGGGTAGTTAAGTTATCAAAGTCAAAGTCAAAGTCAAGTCAAGTCAAACTAGCTGCACCTCGCGGTTTTACCGATGTAGACCGGAATAAAAAGTAGCCTATGACCCTATGTGTTAATCCAGTGTATAAGCTATGTGGAGGTCTGCCCGGCTTGGGCGGAGCAACGCCGTGTTCTCACGCGGGCGATCGGCGGCGGCGATCTCTCGCGTCCAAACCTGCAGTGCGATTCTGTAACCATCTCACCGTAAAAACTTAGGTGAAGTGAGCGTGGGGTGAGCTGTCAATAGTGTCAATTCCTAGCAAAAACAAACTAACTTCACCAAGTTTTGACGGTGAGATTTTTACAGAATCGACCGGCTGGTCCAGGCCATGGTGCGGAGCGAGGGTACATGGGAGGGCGTAACCTCCTTCTGCGAAGCAGTAATACTCGCGAACGGTGGAACGCGTGAGGGAGAGGCAACCTCACGCCCTCAGTCGCTGCAGGAGACGCCCTGGGCGGCGGGAATCGGTAGCCGACTCCCGGCCAGCGAGCGGCGCGGGCTTGCGGACGGCGAGTAGTGGGTAGCTCGCCGTCCGGTAAGGACCAGGCCCGGGTCAACGGTGCGTTGTGTTACGCGTACGCGGACAGTAATAGGCTGGTATTATTATTATCATTTTTATTTCATCATATAAATTTTAAATTTTTATATACTTTATTATTATTTCCTTTATTTCATTAAATATACATCTAAATTACATTTTTTGGATTCCGTACCTCAAAAGAAAAAAACGGAACCCTTATAGGATCACTCGTGTGTCTGTCTGTCTGTCCTTCTGTCACAGCCAATTTGCTCCAAATCTAATGGACCGATTAAGTTGAAAGGTACACATACGGATTTCTGTGCCCCAAATACGTAAGGGTAAATAAATTAATTTTGAATATGGGGGTCGCTTTTAGGGGGCAAATAAGAAAATTTTAAAAAAAGTTTTGAAAACTGTAGCGTGTGGCATATCAAATGAATGAGAGAGATAGAGAGAGAGAGAGTCTCAAATATATTTTTTTTTTATAATTTCAAAATAAATTGTTTTAAAGTTAATAAAATAGACGAAAGTAAGAAAATAGACTGATGAGGCTGACGTACCTTTGTAAGGTAAAAGCCTCTAAATAAATAAAGCTAAAAAAAAAGAAAATAGACGAAAATTGGCCATTTTCCCCCTTATCTCCGAAACTACTGAGCCTAAAATTTTGAAAAAAAATACAGAAAATAGTTCTATACCTGTAGATTACAGGAAAATCTATAAGAAGTTTATGGCCTTAAAATAAATCTCTCAATATTGTGAGTACAAACTTACATTTACTGTTGGAATGTATGGGAGAACATGATTTTCAATTATAATGTTAAGTAAGTTTGTTCTTGGGATAATTTCATCCCAACTACGGAACTCTTCATTGTGCGTAGTCTGACACGCCGGTTTTTTAAAATATTAGAATATAAAATGTGAAATCATTTAAAAATATAAAAAATAGTAAACCACCGGTATCTAGAACAGGATACAAGCTACTGGCGGCCAGGGATCCAGAGAGAGGAACCTTCTAACAATGCCCGCCGTGTCCAGAAGTACCGCTTTCTGAATCAGGCCCTTAATCCAGCTGCCCAACGAGAGCCTCCTTAGGTGTAATTATTATTCTTGTATCTCAGACGCACGCTTAAAATCATACTATAATTATGTATTTTAGTTGGGTACTTTTAGATCTACAATCGCAATCACTTTCTGCGACATAATATAACCAAAAAGACTAACGAACTTTGTTTTTTTAAATTTTATTTAAATTCATTAATAAGCCATAAGGCTGTGCATATTTAAATAAAACAGGCCAATGAATCAGGTCGTATAGGTATTGCGACTTTACCGCGTGTCAATAAACGCGCGTCGGCTCGCACGTGACAATAGCTTTAATGAAAACAAATGGAAAGCGAAGCTCGGGGAAAAGCAGTTGAGATGTGTGCATACTGGTACCTACACAAATTACTTCTGTGTACTGGTTTTGCTTTATGTTGTCATGTGCATTCAAAGAACCAAAAAAATTGCATAATAGAAAAAAAAACGTGTGCGGTCGGGCGAGCCCCGTCAGGAACGAAGCTCCTTCTCACGTATGTTTTAAAACAAGAACAAAATTTTCGCAGCTACCATCTTGGATCTTTGACTTCACTGTCGACTTTAGCATCCTCGAAAACTATGAAAACGACACCGATGACAAAATAATAATTTTAAAAAATTCGCAGGTGCAAATAGCATTAGGATCAGACTTCGAAAACGTTTGCATGTCATGAAGCCTTCAAGACGATACTTTACACAATACTATGCTGAATTAATGCATAGTAGGTACCATAGCATAGTACTAGCACACGAACGTAGTCTAGTAACTTATTCATAGGAAAAATTCTCTAGATAAAGTTGAATAAAATTACAATTCATCCCAATCTAAAGTAACCTTTACTTCCACACGACAAGGCAACACCTCCCCGCCACCGAGTTTTGACTCCCAACAAATTAAATCAATTAAAGACCAGCCCACGTTTTTTGTGCCAAACGCCCGCCATTTGTTCGTATTACGCTATTTTTTGTTTCCTCTCCCGTTTGTCGTTTGTTTCCGACTGTACTTTGAGCCACAGAATGACGTGATTAAAAGCTGGCGGTTTGAATTAATAGTTGAGTTTATTTTAAGGTTAATTGTCTTTTTGAGAAGAGATAATTAAGTAGTAGTTGATGTGGAGTTAAATTGAGGAATAACGGGAAGAGTTTTGGAACGAAGTTCTATTGGTAGGAATAAACTGGCAAAAATTGTCATCATCTGCCTAGCCTTTTCCCAACTATGTTGGGGTCGGCTTCCAGTCTAACCGGATGCCGCTGAATACCAGTATTTTACATGGAGCGACTGCCTATCTGACCTCCACAACCCAGTCCCTGGGTAATACGGTACCCCTTGGTAAGACTGGTTGTCAGACTTGCGGGCTTCTGACGTCCTGTAACGACTTTCAAAGATTCATGAACGACAGCCGGGACCAACAGCTTAACGTTCTTTCCGAGGCCTTTTAAAGTTATTTAAGAAAATAGACGAAAATTGACCATCCCCTCTTGTCTCCGAAACTACTGAGCCTAAAATTTAGAAAAAAATACAGAAAATAGTCCTATACCTGTAGATTACAGGAAAACTATAAGAAGTTTGTGGTCTTAAAATAACATGGTAAATCTCTCAATATTTTGAGTACAAACTTACATTTACTGTTAGAATGTATGGGAGAACATGTTTTTCAACTATAACGTTAAGTTTGTTCTTGAGATAATTTCATACCAACTACGGAACCCTTCATTGTGCGTAGTCCAACACGCACTTGGCCGGTTTTTATATGAGAAGCAATGTCTTGGATTGCATAACATACCTACAGACCTTGACTAAAGAGTTAAGGTTTTTTGGATGCTGGTACCCTGGTACCTTTTCATTCTTTAATTGGTTCTGCACTAGCAGCAGTACACTATAATTTCTTAGAGAACGGTGTCTTTCTGTTTTAACATCGATAAAGTTGAACATAACCTTATAAAAATCTAAAAGACTTCATTATTTTGATTATTAAAATAATTCATTCAAATAATTTTTTTTTTTGCGTCATGTTTACCGCAAGTATACGTATTTTCTTTCTTTCTTAATTTAAAAAAAATGTCTCCGTCGGTGTACTACCTACTGACCTAATTTTCTCCACTCAATGAGAACCAACAGAAACAATAATTATTGAACAAGTGACGGAAAACAGACTTGACCTCAATTTCTTGAAGTCGACTCACAAGGACCTTTAATTAAAGAAGATTTATATTGTTCCAAGGCTTCCAAAATTCGCCTTGGTAACCGTCAATTATTATTTTGGAAGCCTTTAATCTGTCGAAAATTAGTGAATACTTAGAAATAATAATTGATCTAAGTTACAAACAAATACTCACTCACTCACACTCTCTCTCTCTCTCTCACTCTCCTTTTTTTTAACTTTAAAAAAACAAATAAAAATACAGCCTATGAGTACCTACCCGATGTTTATACCTATATTGATCAAACTGATCCAAAAGTGAACTTCCAAGTTAAAACCGCTTCAGTAAGCAATTTCCCGGTTTAATCGCAACACACGTGGTATTCAGAGGAGGCGGCGCATCGGCATCGCTTTGTATTGTAAACTGCCGAGACGTGTCCCAAGTCCCAAATGTATTCTAGTAATAATAACAACCGTGCAACGTATTAAAATACAATTTCTAAATATTTGGATACATTTTCAAATGGTTCTTGTTTTAACATACATTACAAGACACCTGTATTTCCCTGTACTTATAATATCTTTGTTATAATATAAATATCAATCAATCTGCCTAGCCTTTTCCCAACTATGTTCGGGTCGGCTTCCAGTCTAACCGGATGCAGCTAAATACCAGTATTTTACATGGAGCGTCTGCCTATCTGACCTCCACAACCCGCTGAGCTATATGATACCCCTTGGTACTGGTTGTCAGACTATCGGGCTTCTGACGACCCGTAACGACTGTCAAAGATCTACGAATGACAGCCGGGACCAAGGGCTTAACGTGCTTTCCGAGGCACGGAGGAGTGTTGGTATGTACTTAACCGTAGCTTAATCGATCGACCCGACTTCAAAAAGGAGGAGGTTCTCATTCCGTAGGAACCTTGTTTTTTTTTATGTATGTTCCCCGATTACTCGAAAATGGCTGGACCGATTTGGATTTTTATTTTTTTTTCGAAAGAGTATACTTCCCAAGTGGTCCCATGATCATCAAGTCAGGATCTGATGATGGGATCCCATGGAAATCGATGGAAACCCTCAAATTTTATGGGCACACCTATATCGATTTCGGTATTTTTTATAGTAACTCGTACATTTGCTCTTGGAAAGTACCATTTGGTGAACTGAAACTGATGATGAAGACCACAGATGGCCATTGGAAGTACTCAATTATATCTAAGTATATCACAGGTTGCGATTTGATTACTTTAATATGGTTTATGCTCGTCAAAATACATAATGGTAATGGTGACTTAGAAAGAAGAAGAAAGAAAGAAAAACTATTTATTCCCGCGAAAAATGACGCACATACATTCGTTTTTAACATAATCCTAAAAAATAAAAAAACTATTGTGTAGTTATATTTTAAACTTAAAAAGAAAAACAACAAAACCATATTTATGTGTCTCTAACGCGCGAAACGGCTAACGCTCAGCATAATGCCGTGACCCGTGCACGAAGGCACGAGTCAAGGCGTTGGTTTTCAGCGTAAACCGGCGGCGTGTCGCCATCTCAAAACCCGTAAAGGTTAGGTAAACATTGAACAAGATATTATCTATGACCGAGGCCAGAACAAAAATACTCTTACAAGTTCTGAGGTGGCTTTAGGCACAAAACGACGCTGTATCGGCGCGCACAAATGAGCATTAAAATACTATTAAAATAAGAGCTAATTTTTTATAAAACAAAAGTTACTAAACAAAAAATTGAACATTACGTAAGTATAGTAATCACTTCACCAGGAGTTCCATTTCTCCTGGTTCTTACTAGGAGAACTCCTAAACAATTAACGTCCCTGCATCGGGAAAAGCAATACCTATTTTGTAAAACGTGATGAGCAGTTGACATTGGGTTATTGTAACTTAGATAAATTACAATCTGACCTACTAAAAAGTGAAAAATAAAAACTTTTTTACAAATAAAAATAAAATACAGATCCAAAGACACCGACTTCCGAAATTAACGTTATTTTTCACTTTGTAGTGTTTTTTTTGGAAGTCGTTTTTTTTTTTTTATTATACTACCTATATATTACCTTCAATTATTTTATCATCCTATAATTATACAATCAGACTTTTTCCTTTGTAGGTACAAAGGAAAAAGTCTGATTTCATGTTGAGAAATTTGAAATATTACAGTAGTATTTCCGTCATAATTTATTTAACACTTACAGGATCAAGCCCAGGCTTCTTCAATAAGTTTTTCTTCACTTTATAGTGAAGAAAAAAAGTCTGTAAGTAACACCACAGGCGATATATTGCGATAACTAACCCACTTTCGTGATATCGTCTCACAAATCCAGCATCACACAAGCAGAGTTTACCGCGCGACTAGCATATAAACAACATCCCGACATCAACTCTCGGGCAGTTGCCCACCAGACACAACACCATGGCAGTCTGGTCGAAGAATCCTCCATTTTCTATGGAGGATGAGTGAACTTTTCGTCAATAGGGTGGTGTTAAAAAAACATACCTACGACAACTAATATTTATAAAAAAAAAACTGTTTTTTTTTATATTTTCATACAGTCAGCGTCAATAATATCGGGACGAACAGACTGTTGAAAATGATCTAAACAACTATGAAAATGAAATACTAACTCAATGACTCAAGGAATGTTTCAGAATGAAGACAGTACACAACAACTGTCATTCTGAAAAGAACTTTATCCATTTTAGATAAAGTTTAATTTTCTTAGTTGTTGAGATCATTTTCAACAGTCTGTTCGTCCCGATATTGTTGAACTACTGGGTGTCTTAATAAATATATACTTTTTACACTTTTTATAATATTGATTTCTTGCCACTTTTGAGGCAGTGTGAGTCATCCTAAAAAAGCGTAGAAAAATCAACGCTGTCTAAAACAAAACGAAGCAAAGTAAAAATAACAACAACCATTGTACAACGTGACAGATGGCGGTCCCTCAAGATGTTTGTGATGTTTTAAATGGAACGATCAATATAAACAGAAGATTGGAATAATTATTATTAGGGAAATTTAAGTGATGGGAAATAAAACGTGTTTAACTGAAGAATATTCTCCCTGATGAAGGTTTTTACGACTTGACAAAACATGAGAATTTCTTTATTATATCTAAGTTAAATATTAATGTATTATACATTATAAATCTTCCGGAACCTCTTAAGGATGCATTGTACTCATCATTACGAAAAACTTTTACTATGGTACCAAATCTGAAATGGCGAGAAAAAAAATCAGCTGTTACCTACATTTTAACGAGTTATGCGAACATAATTTATGTAGAGAACAGCAGATTTTTTCGCGCAATTTCAGGTTTGGTGCCATAGTAAAATCGCTGTCTTTTATTCGCATGTGGAAGTAATTGACCACCTCAAATGGCTTAGCATAATCCTCCGTTATGTCGAAAATACTGCAGCATCAATTTTGAAATAAATATATGATAAAATTGGTGATTAATGTTAGGTACTATGTTAGCCGAAAACACGATTCCATAAAATTTTCTCGATAGAAAAAAAGTCCAAAGTTACCTCTAAACCAAACAATAAACCGCTGGTATTCAATAAGTACTTCAAATTAGATCATGAAAGGAGAAACCCGAACTCCATAGAAACTCGGGCCTGGTGTTACAGGGCTGAAATTTGGCCATAAATTAGAGCATTTTGGAAGGTTTCACGAGCCCAATTTTCACGACTCCCAGCAATGGCCAAATGGGTAAAATTAGACTTTTTAGGGTATATTCATTATTTGATGATTAAGTTGATGGTAACAAATTCTTCTCAGAAGAGAACGTCCACAGTGAATACACACTCGTCGGTGTCCTGTAGGTGTCTGTTCACTCTCTTCTGGTCTATTTCCCTCAAGAGATACAGTATTTGCATGATTCCAGCAAGCTTGCCAGATAAAGTCATTTTCATTTACCTGAAGCAAGCATTTATCATTTGAGCATTTAGCAATTAAACATCTGAGTGGCATATTAGGGTAAACATAAGCGGCCTTATTACAGTCCCACTGCAGGGAAACAGGCCTGCTCTCTGAGAGAGGGAATAGGCCGTAATAAACCATGCAGCATGCAGGTTCAGTTCGGATTGGTGATGTCACATGTCTTTGAATATGAATTTGTTGCACATTCTGGTAAGTATCAGTTTATAAAATACAACTATCAACAGCCAAGGGATAACACTATTTAGTTTGATTACATTAAATAAATGTTACGATATGAAAATATCGGATACTAACGGTTTGAGGTGCGACACATTCCTGTACAAAATTGAAAAAATCATTTCATCTTCCAATCTTCGCCATTGTATTGCAGCGGTCCGTTGCTATTCAGCAATTAATGCATAGGCTCATGATGTCGTTAATTATTTATAACCAGTCCTCAAAAGAACGAGAAAGAGATCCGGTTTTCTAGCAAAGGTTAACAGGAGTGGCAGGGTACGGTGTCCAATGTCAAGCGCGAGGGTCAGTCAGGTCAGAGGCAATCAATTTCGGAGTCCAGTAGTCGAACAGAGGTCTTATGAAATAATAAATCTCGAGAAATACGGAAAAACACATTCACTTGCGCAAAAATACGAAAGCGAATGACATTAATGACATGACATTACAACCATGACAATAGACAAACGTTGAGGTGGATATTTGCCGTTTACTAGTGCAATCCGTGGTGCAATCGATTTTATCAATTATTTAATTCTTTTAATGGTGCTTACGTTAAAAATCAATTTAGATTTCAGACTTTTTTATATTGCATTGATTTTAATACAAAAAAATAATACTCCATGGAGTATTATTTAATAATTTGTAACAGTATCGATTTCCACTAAATCGATCATATTCTTAGCGTACGCTCTATTGATATAATGCCAGCGTTCGTGAGGTTTGTGACGTATAATGGAATAAGTTTTGTAACGGTTGACAATGGTTGCTTAAAAATAAAAAATAGAAATCAACTTATTTCCTACACTTGGCCATTGTAATTGAGGCTAAGATTTTAATGGGTTAATCAAGGAAAATAGACGATTTTTTTGGTATATATTTGATTCGTGTAACGGTTACTATAAAGCAGGTCTTATGTTTTTTATTGTTTTCAAATTACCATTATTTTCACCGTAAAAAGCAATTACCTAAACTATCGGCGCCCAGCACCGCACTCAGTCTCGCTGTCACTTAGCCTTTTTTTTTTTGTGGATGGGAAATCATCAAATGAGTTCTCCTGCTCTGAGTGGAGTGGAAGGGCGTGTCAGGCTTTTACTGACTAACACGAACCCGTGTTCCTTCAGTTGTCTATGCCAGGGCCACGGTATCTCTTTCGAACTTAGCCTGCGAGCAGTATCACACGAACGAGATAAAAACCTGAGGTAGTATAGGCTCTTAAGTAACCAAGGAGTAACAATAACAAACTGCTGGCTGCTGCAGACAGTCACAATAACAAAACTGCAGCAAAAACCTTAACAGGTAAACCAAACAGCATTTACCATCACAATCTAACAACAGGGGGGCGACTACAGCTTTGGGGGCGGGGGATAGAAACAAAGCAACGGCTATAAAGAATAATCCTCATCGTCCACGTAGTTTTTGTCACAGCTCTGCATATTCAAATAGCTTGGAAAGCGCAACTTTAGCCGTAAAACATTTTCGTGGCTACCAAACAAAAAACGGACAGAAACTCAGACAAAACCGCGGGCAAAAAGTTGTAAAACAAAGAGAGGAGACTGTTTTGTTTCTACCTTTGCGTTGTTAGTTGTTTTTTAATTATTATTTACGGAGATAAAGCTGAAAGCGGCTATTCAGGTGAGTTGAATTGTTGAGTTTGTTCTTTTCTAATTTTTGTGTTATGGCTACCAAAACGCCACCACAGTATCACACTAATATTATCAAGGCGAAAGTATGTGTGTGTGTGCGGGCAAAAGCTAGTATTATAAATAATTTAGTGTGTGTTTGTATGTTTGTTACTCCTTCACGCTTAAACGGCTAGACCGATTTAGACGAAATTTTGTATGTACATAGCTTATGTCCTGGATTAACACATACCTAGGCTACTTTTTATCCCGGTCTATGCGGGTGAAACCACGGGGCGCAGCTAGTTACCTATAGAACAGTAGCTGCTTACAGTATTTCGCCAAATTCATTGTTTTTACCTGTGCGAAAATACAGCTGATATCTGTTTTTTTGTTATTTTCCAGAATTTTAGTTAGTTGGACATTCTAATATTTTAAATAACTGCAATCAATCTGCCTAGCCTTTTCCCAACAATGTTGGGATCGGCTTCCAGTCTAGCCCGGTGCAACTGAATACCAGTATTTTATATGGAGCGACTGCCTATCTGACCTCCCCAACCCACTAACTGGATAATATGATAGCCCTTGGTAAGAGTGGTTGTCAGACTTTAGGGATTCTGACGACCCGTAACGACTGTCAAAGATCTACGAATGACGACGGTCACCCATCCACGGACCAACCCTGGCAAGCGTAGCTTAACCTGAAGGTGCGACTGTTATAACTTAGGGCCTGTCCACATCTACACGTCACGACGTCGTCAACGTGGAACGGTGCGGTAACGTGGCACGGTACGTTGACGTGACGTGCAAATTTACGTCACCGTATCGTACAAATGCACGTCAGGAATGAATTCTGTAAATGTTTTGATAGCGATATTGGAGCACTTATAGTTAGGCAATTAACTAAAATATAAATAACCGACTTGACAGAATGGACCCCTAGATTTCAAACAAAAAGGAAAAGAGGGAGACAAAGGAAACGTTGGTCGGACGAAATCAGAAAGATTGGGAGTCCATTGTGGCACAGAAGAACCCAAACTAGAGTGGACTGGAAAGAGCTGGAGGAGGCCTTCGTGTCGCAAAGACACGCTAACACACAATAATAATTTATATAAGTACCTATTATGAGATTTTATTTTAAGTGTATGAAAACTGTGATATATTAATGTTAAATGTTAAATTGCATAATTAATTAATTTTGAAATGTTAGCAATAAGGGCTTAATAATAATAATAAATAACCGACTTCATACGTGGTTCGTTCTACGATAAGAGGTAATATTTTTTTCAAAAATATATTTGAAATTATTTTTATAGACACTCATAGTTTATGTATATTGAAATTTACCTGCTAAACGCGCCGTTCCACGGCGACGTTGTCGTACCGTGCACTAGCACGACGCGGCAACGCACCGTGCCCCGACACCACACCGTTCCACGTTGACGACGTCGTGACGTGGACATGTGGACAGGCCCTTAGCCACGAGCTCCTCATCGATACATTGATATACCTACGTCACGGTAAATTCCCCAACTGCAAGTTTGTAATCGCAAAAAAACTATTTTCTAAGTGATATAACTAAAAATTTACGATTTTCGCACTTTTCCCTTTAATTGTGCTGTGAGACCTTGCTTCTTGCCAAATTTCATGAATCTAGGTTTTGATTTACTTGGGAGTATCAAAATATGTCGCCTAGATGGCCTTATTTTTTTATTGCGTTAGAAGCTTGATTTGTTTAGATTAGTCTTATTAATTTCAACTTGATACATACTACTCCTTTTTCCCTTTTGAGGTACGGAACGCTAAAAGTAGGAATGTAAAAGTTTACACTTCTTTTAAAGTTAAAGTCGTTAATAACTGAAAATATCCC
The DNA here is from genome assembly GCA_905163495.3 of Cosmia trapezina. Classification (NCBI taxonomy): domain Eukaryota; kingdom Metazoa; phylum Arthropoda; class Insecta; order Lepidoptera; family Noctuidae; genus Cosmia; species Cosmia trapezina. Next base: position 7,832,922 of record LR991020.1, read on the forward strand.
TTTAAAATGTTCAAACAATATTAAAATTCCCTTTCAACAGTTTTGCGGTGAACCGACAGACAATAATATTTCATACTAAACTCTCTTAGAAAGAGGTCCGAATATCAAACAATCCGATTACAGACAGACAGGTTTACTGACGTTAAATTATCTAAGTGAAAGTATTTGAAATGAATTTGTGTTGTCTGTGGTTTTTGTTGTCCTTAAGTTGGTCTTACGTAACTATTTTGTAAGAGTAGGTATAATGTCTTTAGGTAATTTTTATTAAGTAAGTTTGCTTTTAAGCGTACTATTTTTATTTTACATTTACATTTAGGATTTTTTACAAATAGGATTGTTTTTTATTTTTGATTAGTTACCTATATCTGTACGTGTAAATCATAAAATAAACTGAAATAATATGAAAATCAGCAAGTGCTATACGAATACAATCGATAAAATAGAAAGTAAAACTGAATATTTCTTATTGCATATAAATACAATTATTTATATGCATTATTGCTGGCTCGCCATTTACAAAAAGAACTCCAAAGCACCCAAAAAAAACATCGAATTAAAAGGAAAAAAACGCAGTTTCGGCAACATCGACATAATCCCATTAATCTTAGTGACAACATAATTCAATGGGCGTCTGAGATACGGCGGGAAAAAAGAAAAACGATGGAAAACTGTGGAAGCAGGTCAGTGAACTGTTGGAGCCAAGCTATGGCGCCAAGCTGGCACTGTCGACAGTCACTGACAGCTTACGCAGTATGACGATTTAATCTTATTTGAGAAAGATATCAGAAATGTTGGCTGGCATCGGCGGCATTCAGCAAAATAATGTGGGAGTGTTTTATTAATAATCTTCATTGTTTGCAAGCGCCGACTGATGGATACGAGAGAGTTTTTAGAGACGTTGCTTAAAGTTTATTTGACGTTTAAACGTCAAAAAAATTGTGGTTATGCATTTTTAAATATCAAAACTAGGTAAGTCACACCCCTACTCGAAATTTAACTGAGAATGTTTGTTTTTCCAAATCAAAGTAGTTAATAGTCACTAAAAACACTACTGAAATAACGGTTAAAATCGATGCTTTCTTTCATATCCCGGTTTGTCCATTCCATAGTAGTATACAGTAGGTATGAGGTCTAAAAATCCAGTAAGTCTATATTATAAATAGCGCGCTCGCAGCGGAAGCGTGCGGACGTATATATTGTTGTGTTAATTCACTACGTCGTGTTCTCACTAGATGGGTACGAAGTGTAACGGCTGCGATGGCGATATTGACGATGAGGAGTATATGGAATGTTCTCTAGGAAAGTGTATGAAGCTATACCATCTAAAATGTCTGGCGGTGACGACGAAGAAGTACGAAGCGTTTACACAGGCATACAAGAAAAAATGGGTGTGTCCAGAATGTGTAAGCACTATTCCAAAACGAGGAAATTCCGATACGCCAGTTCGAGGAAGCATTGCAGTGGATAAAACTTTTGCGGCCGGTGCGGGTGACTGCTACGTCAACACTAAGCGCGGGAGTCGTCGCGACGCGAATGAATCAGATATTGAGAGTGAACCATATGAAGAACTACGGGAGTTTCGTTTGGAAATAATAGCACGACTGGATGAACAAATTAAGCAGTATGCTTTGCTTCAAAATAGATTTGTCAAAACAGAGAATGAATTGCAAGATTTACGAAAAATAATGGAGGTAGTTCAAGAAAAGGCAAACAAAGTAGATAAGTTAGAAGAAAAAATCATAGACTTAATTAAGTCAAACGAACTCCTGCGAGCCCGTCTCAGTTGGGAATGTTCAAAGCAGGATACGTCAGACGAAATTCAAACACAGAGCCAAATACCGACATCGTCAAAAACGTACGTGGACGCTCTCCAGCAAAATCGAAAGCGGGTAACTCACAATTCCGCCAATATTATACCAACCAAAGAATGTGTGGCCACGAAAACCACAAGGTTAGTATCAGGGAGCAAACCACCACTATTAATAAATAAAGATAGTGAAATGAGTTTTAGCGTAGTTGAGGTACATGAAGAAGGGAAGAAAAGTCTGGATACAGAAGAAAATTGGACAGTTGTAAATAAGAAGAAAAGCCGATATCTTAATAAAGAAGTTAAAAGAGGAGGAAGTATTGCTATAAAAGAAATTCAGGGAACGGAAAAAAATAAGTATTTACACGTCTGGCGTCTACAGAAGGACACTACAGAAGAAAACTTGGAAATGTATGTAAGAAACATATGTGGGTTGAAAAAACCTGTTAAAGTAGAACGCCTTAAACATAGAACGGAAAGGGATTATGCATCCTTTATGATTGGGGTACCGGAGAGTAAATATGACGTATTATGTCAACCTGAGAATTGGCCAATAAATGTTGAGTTCTGTGAATGGGTTTGGTTTCGTAGACCATACAAAAAACCAAATACCTCGGAATAAATCTACTATAGAAATATATTATCAGAACGTAAGAGGCCTGCGAACCAAATTAGAGGAGTTTTATGTAGGAGTATCATGTTATAACTCGGATATATTTGGTATCACGGAAACTGGCCTAAACGAATCAATTTGTGATTCGGAATTGATCCCTCCTGGGTTCACTATATTGCGATGTGACCGAGCGGATGGACGGAAGCAGGGCGGCGCGTGTCTCGTGGCCACACCGCGAGTCGAGTTGCGGCGAGTACCTATACCGAGCGGCGTAAACATCGATGACCATGTTTTTGAGCTAGTAGGTGCCACTGTTTATTTGCGTAATAGGTTTTTGTTTTTAATGTGTGTTGTTTATATCCCACCTAATAGTAGTGAACATGAATATGGGTTGCTATTTAGAATCATTGAACAATATTGTAATAAGTATCGTGAAGTGGTAGTGGTAGGAGATTTTAATTTATATTCCTGTACTACAAGCATTCAGTCATATTATGAGTTTTTTATGACGTATTGTAGGTTCACCCAGAGCAACAGAATATTTAATTGTAATGATCGCTGTTTGGACTTAGTACTGAGTACATTTGAGGAGGGGGAGTGTGTGAGCGTGCGCGCGGCGGAGGCGCCACTCGTGCCGGTGGACGCTTATCATCCACCGCTTGACGTGTCCGTCAGCCCGCGTTTACGTACGAATACCCACATAGGGCCAAGTTTGAGCACATCGTCATCGGAAACGCGCACACATGTCAGTTGGAACTTTAATAAAGCGGATTTTTTAAAATTATATTCAAAGATCGCAGCCGCCGACTGGACTCCTTTATATAACTTAGATTTAGATATGAGTCTAAAATATTTTTATGACACAATTTATTCAATAATAGATGACTGTGTTCCCAGAAAAAAGCGAAGTCGTGTACGCTCGAGGTACATTTATCCCGAGTGGTACACGGGTGAGATAATTCGCGACATAAAACTCAAAGCTACCCTTCATAAAAAGTATAAAAGTAGTGGTTCAGGGAATGATTACGAGACGTTTGCTCAGTGTAGGGCTACAGTTAAAGTGAAGATTTCAGTAGCACAGGAACAATATCGCCAACGTATACAAAGCCAATTGTCGAGTGACCCTAAATCTTTTTGGACTTACGTTAATTCTAAAAGAGGTAACTGCAGTAGCCAAAAGATTTTAAAGAACGGAGAGGCCTTGACAGATGAACAAGCGGTTCAAGAATTTGCTGAATATTTTTATTCAGTATATAGTGTAGATAAACCTAGATTAGATGTGAATGCGGCGATAGTGGAAGCAGGCAGTCAGAACGGAGCAGGGCGGGTTCATCTTGACAGATTGGATTTGGATGACGTGGTACGCGCCTTGCAGCAACTTAAGCCGAAAAAATCGTCAGGGCCTGATGGTATTCCGCCGTATGTTTTTAGGGACTGCCGAATGGGATTAGCCAGACCGCTGTTGCACATTTACAATCTTTGCCTTAAATCAGCTGTATTTCCCGAGATGTGGAAGATTACCCGGGTCATACCGGTACCGAAGGGAGGTTCGAAAACTAAAGTTGAAGAATATAGACCTGTTGCAGTATTGTCAACAACGGCTAAAGTATTAGAATCGGCTATTCATAAGAAAGTATATCAGCAAGTTAGCTCGCAACTCACCGACGCGCAGCATGGATTTCGGCCCACTAGAAATACTACGAGCAATTTACTTAGCTACATGGCGGAAGTGGTGCCGATAGTAGACGCTGGGGGGCAAGCCGATGCTGCATACTTCGACTTTAAAAAGCGTTTGACTTAGTCGATAGTGACGTATTACTGAAAAAGTTAGCAGAGGTCGGTTTCACCCCGCATTTACTTAAGTTTTTTGCGAGTTATATGAGTAACAGGCAACAGTATGTTGACTTTGCGGGATACCAATCGAAGGCATACTATACTAGATCTGGTGTAAACCAGGGAAGTAATATAGGGCCCCTTGGGTTTATCTTAGTGATAAATGACCTACCAAGTGTTGTACAAGACGCTAAGTGCTTGCTATTTGCCGACGACCTCAAACTTTCTCTCCCCATAACGAACATGGATGACTGTGAAAGACTGCAGAGAGATATAGACAGAGTAGTAACTTGGAGCAAGAGTAATCTCCTGCAGTTTAACACATCCAAGTGTGTGACCATAAGTTTCTCGCGCGCACACACGCCCATTAGATATAGTTATACGGTGGACGGGGTACCGATGGCTAGGGTCACTGAAGTGAAGGACTTGGGTGTCCGTTTCACCACTGGGCTAACGTTTCGTGATCATATAGTTAAGGTATGCAAAAAAGCATACAGAAACCTAGGATTTGTCCTAAGAATGGTTAAAGGCTTTACAAATATGAAAGCTATAACGGCATTGTATAATGCTTTAGTAAGGAGCCAATTAGAATGTAATGCAGTTATCTGGGCTCCGCATGAAACTAAATATAGTCTCATGTTGGAGCGCGTACAAAATAAATTTATTAGATATAAATATATGAGGGAATACGGGGTGTATCCATTTTATCCATTGCTATATCCAACTCTATTTGTCTTAGGTATGGTCGGATATAACGAACTTAGGGTCAGGAGGCAACTCACACTTGTTTCTTATATCTTTAAGATAATTAGAGGGAAGATACACAATGCGGATATATTGCGAAGGGTGGAACTAGTCGTGCCAGACCGGTATGTGGGTCGTCGTCGTCAGCCGCGGTTGCTGGCGGTACCGCGCTCGCGAACTAGCTTGCTGCGTGAGGCGCCGCTGACGAGCGCGCTCCGCACTCTCAACCTCATTGCTGATGATGTCGACATATTCTGTTGCACTTTGGGTGAATTTGAGAGAATAGCGACCCATACAATTTGTTATGGTTTAAGCAGTGGAAATATTTAATGTATGTGTGCTACAATATCGCATTGGGTCTAGCCTGTAAGGATATTTGTATGTTTGGAGTAAATAAATAAATAAAATAATTATGATTTTTTTTTAAATCCGGTACGTTTCACTGGTATATATCAAACATCGGTATGTTCGTATATTAACCTGATTTTTAGGGTTCCGTACCTCAAAAGGAAAAAACGGAACCCTTATAGGATCACTTGTTTGTCCGTCTGTCTGTCTGTCAGTCTGTCAAGACCGTTTTTCTCAAGAACGCGTGAAGGTATCCAGCTGAAATTAATATCAAATACGCAGGTCTATGTTCCCTTGGAGTTCTGAAAAGATCACACTTATAAGTCAACGCAATATTAAAAAAAAACGGACATTTATGCGACATTTTTTGATACTCGCAAGTTAACTAAAACCTATAGGGTACTTCCTGTCGTTCTAGAATCATGAAATTTGGCAAGAAGCAAGGTCTTACAACACAAATATAGGAAAAAGTCCGAAAATTGTTAATTTGTAATTATATCACATAAAAAAATATTTTCAAAGTTGTCAGTGTGTCAAGACCCTTTTTCTGAGGAACGCATAGAGGTATCCAGTTGAAATTAATATAAAATACGTAGGTTTATGGTCTCTTAAACTTTTAAAAAACTTAAGCTTCTAAGTCAACGCAATAAAAAAATACGGCCATTTTGCGACACATTTTGATACTCGCAATACACATTTCGGTACTTCCCGTTGACCTAGAATAATGAAATTTGGCAAGAAGCAAGGTCTCCCAGCACAAAAGTCCGAAAATTGTGAATTTGTAATTTTGTGACATAATTTTTTATTTTTTTTTGATATCCAATGTTATGTTTGTTTTTGGGATAAATTCTTTTCAACTACGGAACCCTTCATTGTACGTGGTCCGACACGCACTAAGCCGGTTTTTTTAGCTTAACCCGTTTTTATATATTATTTTTTATTTATATTCTCATAAACACAATCTCCTACACGAGTGATCGTTTATCATTAACCTCATAAATAAAAAAGTAGTTTTTAGCTATACCAAAAACTACTTTTTGACTTAGAGTTATCTATCTATATAAATAAAAAGAGAAGTCCTGACCGACTGACTCATCAACGCCCAGCCCAAACCCTTGAACCTAGAAAGCTGTAATTTTGCACATAGTTTCCCTTTAAAATGTAGACGAGGAATAAGGAAGGATTTCCCGGTAGTATGTTCCCATAAGATAATTTCCGACGTCCACGCGGGCGAAGCCGCGGGCAAAAGCTAGTATAAATTAATAATCACTAAAAAATTGTTCCAAATAAACAAGCCAATCCAACAGAGTATTGAAATTACTCAGATACGTATTTGTGTTTGTTCTAACTTCAAATAATAACTATTTCAAACTAAAAGAACATTTAGGTACTTCCTTTTTTACAGGATACAAACTAATGAATTCCTTTTAATCAACATCCACTAAAAAAAAAACAGGCCACTCACACAACCTTCTTAATTCATCAACCGTCACATTTCTATCACCTGACAAAATATAAAAAGGTCCCTTCTTCTATCTGCGTTGATTAAGGCCGATCCCTCTACAAATTATTCGGGCTGTAAGGCCAAGTAATGCACCTTATTGGATTATCTCCGGCTTTGATGTCCGTCCCGAGTTCCGTAGTCGTTTACAGCAAGTTAAAGGTAATAAAAAGCAAGTAATTCTTTAAAGGGAAGTCTTATTAGGGAAAAGAAATTGTGTAAGCTTACTAAGTGAAGTGTATCAGAGGTAAACGACGTCTGATCTTGTTGGACGTCATCTGATCTTTGAGGAGACAATTTGGGAAATAAGATTTTTGACGGGCACGATTTTGATCCGGTTTGCGAGGGTTGCTGTGGAGGGAAGAATCGTATTTTGGGACAAAGGAGCTCAAATTGTAGTAGGAACGTGGAACAAGGACTTCTTACAAATACATAACATAATTTCTTCTTAGTTTATTGCATACGTAGGTACCTACAGTGCCTAGACAACGTTTAAAGGTCGTTTATCTTCGGGAAACCGAGATTTACCGAATTAAATGTGATCAGTCACATTTAATTCGGTAAAGTACGTTTAAGTGGGATGCGCTAAGGTAGCCGGCAAAATTCAAATTTTCTTACGTTTTTTATGCAATTTGCAGGTCAGAGTCAGGTAAAATAGGTAATAGGGGCTGGTATCCGCAACTCCACGACAATGAGCGTATTTTGCGTATGGGTGAGAAAATTGATTATTCGATCCACCCCAGCTCCTCAAAGAAGGCCAGCAGCGCCTTAATATTACTGACAACCTCCCGGATGGTACCTGGGTTACCGAAGTACTTTGACCTGTATGCGGCGACCACCGGGCAGTTTAGAAGCACATGAGCTGCTGTGTCGTCGTCCTCCATGCAGGCCCTGCACAGCGGACTGTCTGTGACTCCTATGACACGCGTTTTTTGCAATTTGCAGGTCAGCCAGGTTGTATGTTGATTAAAATTTGATTCGCGACCGTAACTAACGTGGCTTTATAGAATTATGAATCAGCAATACAACTTCATCGATCTCTAGCAATTTCATGAAATCATGAGGTTTGAGTCAATTCTAAGGGAACCCCCTTAAGGGGGTGACGGAGTTAGTGCGTCAATATTAAATAATTTAGGTGGGAATATAAATCAATGTCTATTGGTCGACAGTCACATTTCATTCGCTATATTTCGGTTTTTCCGAAGATATCTTTGAACGTTTTCGTACGACTACACCACTAAACCCGTGCATAGGTATTCTTTTGATGAGACTGGTATGCCACGATTTAATTTTATTCAGTAGCCATTGAAATCATAACACAATTACCAATTCCTGCATTACCAACGTACCTATTTACTTCACCTACAAACCATCATTCTCTTCAAATATTTGCCTTCAAAACATGAATTACACGCACAAATCAGCATCATTCACTCACTGGATCACAACAGGGCGACTAGATTAGTTTGCCGTGATAATTGACAATACAATGGTTGTTTCAGCCGCCATTCGAGCCCGCATCACGATCGCAATCCGACTGCATCGATCCAAACACGCAACAAACAGACAAACAGTGCGAGTAAACTGAACGATACCAGTCTGTGATTATCAAAGTTTACAATATTTCACATAAAAAAATCGCAACTTTTTCTTATGTATTCTGAAATGACATACAATACGCGCCACGAAAGATGAGACTTGAGACACCACGTGGTTTGACTTGCGCAGTAGACGATTTTAGGTCTCTTTAGCGGTATGAGGTCTGAGGCGCGGGAAGGAACCGGGCGTCATCGGGGCGACGGAAAGAGCGCGGGAGGGCCGGTCAAGTCTCATCTTTCGTGGCACGTATACAGGGAACGTGACAATTCATACTACAACCTTTACGTACTCCTTTTCGGTCTTTGTTGGCCAGTTTTGAGATACACCATTTTAAAATACGTTTATTTTGTTCGTTAGATCCGCATTACTCTTTTTTTCGCTAATTTCACGTAATTTAATTCTTTTTTAAGTTACAAAAAATATTTCACTAAGTAGTTTGTTCCCACTAGGAACCTCGTGGAACCACTAGAAACCGGAGGAGCTCGTGCTAAGTTAAATAACAGCCGCACAGGTCGATCCATCTAGTTACGGGTCGTTAGAAGCCCGAAAGTCTGACAACCAGTCTTATCAAGGGGTATTGCATTACCCCAAACACCCCCCCCCCCATACCCCTTACCCCCTCATTTTATTAAATGATATATTATTATTATTATTTGTATGTGTCTTGACAATTCTCGGGACCCTGGAGTCCCGGACCTTTAGAAGGCGTACGAGGGGCCAAAGCCAACTCGCAGAGGCCCGTTAGACGCTTTCAATGAAATGAGGCACCAACCGACGATTATCCCTGTACGCACTATGCAAGTGCACCCAAGGACAACCCCCGGTTGATGCAGGACTGTTGCAGTATATGGAAATAAAGAGATTGGACTATGGATTTGAGTGGCTAAAGTGGACTGGTTGCCTAGAACTATGAAAGGACTATGGCCCCTGCCGGATCAATGTTTTGTAATACACGGATAAAATGGCAGGGGGTGACTTGCACACACAATAATGGGCCCCCGAAAAGGTCGCTAGCACATAGTGTCGTAGCGGCAAGGGGGCAACATGTCCTGAGGTGCTTGTGAGGAGTGGAGAGGTATCCCACGGTTCTCAGAACAATCCCAGAGCCCGGAAGATGGTCAAGATCCCTACAAACACTTACTGGAATACTTCCCTCCTCCGAGCACGTTTGCTCTTGCGAATCTCCACTCAAACCGGCCAATAAAGGCAAGAAAGAGGTGGGAGCCCTGTTCCTCGTCAGTGTTCACTCCAGCCGGCCAATAAAGGCAAGCGAGAGGTGAGGAACAAGACTTCTCCCGGGAGATAGGGTCCGTGGGGTCGCTACTGCCCAACAGCTCGCCACATGCTGCCCTGCGGGTTTCTGTATCTCTCTTGGTCTGGCTCCTCATCCTAGACCTGTTCCGGCAGTGAACTCTACCGGCACAGACCTAAAATTCGGAGCGCGCAAGCCCCACCACGACGTCAACGTAGAGATACTGCGGTGGGGTTATTATTATTATTATTATTACCCAGTTACTGGTTTGTGGAGGTCGGATAGGCAGTCGCTCCATGTAAAATACTGGTATTCAGTTGCATCCGATTAGACTGGAAGCCGACCCCAACGTAGTTGGGAAAAGGCTAGGCAGATTGATTGAGTTTGTTGCCACTACAACACCGTGGGGTGGTTAAACAGGGCAATTTTTTAATCACTAACCCATGAATAAAATATGAACAACACTATGGGACCAATTCAGAAATCACTATGTGAAAATTTAGATACCTACTGATAAAAATTGCCATACTCTTAATAGGACAAAAATGATTAAAACTGATTAAAATAAGAATCAAACGTAGCTGCCAGTTAATGAAGTTGTTATTAATGTGATTTGCGTAATAATCTTAACGAGCAAAAAACCCAAGTCCTTATAATAATTACCAAAACCCCTTCCAATGTTACTTAATACAATATAATGATGCCTGAACAATACCCAATTCATAATAAATTGCATTCCACCCTACCCTAGTCAATTACGATGAAAAAAACCCGTATCTACCCCCTTTAATGCAAGTCATTCTCCCCAGGGGTTAAATTGAGAACCGGTGCACAAAACAGAACTATCGTATGCACGCTTTTTGCTAATCAGCCATCTCCACCGTAATGTTTGGACTACCGGCGCGGGCGCAAGGCGAAGAGTTATGGCGAACGCATGCTAATGCCGCACTAATCTAAATGTAAATCTGTATCTGTGCTAATTACTATCGAGATTACTGGCTACTGCACATCGCTCAGTATCGCTCTTTAGAAACCTTGTTTATGGTATCGCGTTTGGCGCAGTTAGGTTGTGGATTTGTGCGTTTGTTGCATTGGTTTGATGTGGAGAAAGGTACCTATGAAATTGCAGATTTTTGATACCGGCTAGTGAAAGATTCATTCTATTTAGAATCCAAATTCAAATTAATTTTACAATGTAGCATATTTTAAAAAAATCAGTTTTCATTTGTTTTCCCGCCTTTCGATTTTTCTTTGCTATCAATGTTTCTGTAACCATGGAAAAATCGAAATAGTGCGCTATTTTTGAATACGAGTTCCGTCGTGGCACCAACGCAGCACAGACAGCACGCAATATTAACGACGTGTATGGACAAGATTACCGCAAGTGAACGCTCGGTGCTTTTCTGGTTTGATCGCTTCCGTTCTGGAAATTTTGATCTCAACAATGAGCCCCGAGGAAATATTTCAGTGGTTGAGCGATTGACTGCTGCGCAGCATGTCGCGGGTTCGATTCCCGCACGGAACAAATATTTGTACGACCTACAAGTATTTGTTCCGAGTCTGGGTGGTTTTCTATCTATAATATGTATGTATTTACAAAAAAAAAAAATGTATATAAGTAGTATATCAGCCATCTCGTTACCATAACACAAGCATTAGGTTGCTTAGCTTGGGACTAGATGGCGTTGTGTGAAATGTCCAAGGATATTTATTTATTTATTTTATTTCAAATCCAAGAGGCGGCGAAAAAAGCCTTTAGAATTCATTGGTTCCCATCCCCAGTGTTTCTATAGCAGAGGCATCGACGAACTTTCATTAAAATGACAAAAGTGCATCGACAACGTTTCTTTAAAAAAAAATTGTTTGATTTTTTTTATGTAAAACGGCAATTTCATAGGATAAAGACCTAATATTTGTCTTCTACTCCTGCATATTAGTTCTGGGTGTAGGTCTTTGTATTGTAAGATTTGATTCTGTAAACTCAATGCTATAAACCTTTGAAACGGGAATATGAGTTGCGATAACTACTTTAATTGAAAATAAAAATGTATTCGCTACTACATATTATAATGGGAACTATATTTTCTATCACCAAAATTTATATTTGTCATCAAGTTGTATCACCTAATAAATAGATCTATCGCCACGAAATATTTTCGTTCTCAGATAAACAAAAATTGTTCCCAGGTATGAATTAACCAATTAATGTTAATATATGTGTAAAATAAGAGATCGATAACCAATAAAATTATATTGCATTACATGAATATAATTCGAGCCAAGCGAGCGAAGCGAGCGGTGCCGCGGCAGCGGCCGGCGAGTGCCAGACACGACTTGCATTAATAGGAAAAAAGATATTGTTTTTAGTAGGTTACCCGGAACTCAACTATTTAGATTAGGTTAATTACTTATTTTAAAAAAATGGTTAGGTTAGGTTAGGTTAAAACTGTGACCCCCTACGCACGAGCCGAGCGAGCGAAGCGAGCGGTGCCGCGGTAGCGGCCGGCGAGTGCCATACACGACTTGCATTAATAGAAAAAAAGATATTGTTTTTAGTAGGTTACACAATTTTCTAGTAACATAATATGATTTATTGGTGATCTCTTTAAATTAGTTTGCTTAAATACTTATTAGGACACACCTATTATAATACATACAAAAACATTTATTTGGTACTAGACCTTATATCTCAGGATTTTAGGTGATTTATTGTGGAACTGATTTTGCATTGTTTGGTGACTACATTTTGGTGACAGATCTACTATTTTGAGGACAAACCCTATTATTTAAGAAACACAAAACTAATTAAATTGGTGATAGCTTAAATGATACCCTATTATAATTATATTTCTTAATGTGACAGGAAAAACCGACCATAATTTTTAGTATCTAATTTAAAAATATTATTTGACATGTAGGTAAAACTGTTTTTGAAAACTCATTTAGATACTTACCTAGGTACAAAATAAATATTATTTGTCAGTCAAAAACAATTATGTGACTACATATAGGGTTACTGGTAGGAGGGACTACATATAGGAGCTCGTGGCTAAGTAATAACAGCCGCACGGGTCGATCCATCGGGTTAAGCTACGCTTGCCGGGGTTGGTCAGTGGATGGGTGACCATCTTTACATACCGAGACTCCTCCGTGCCTCGGAAAGCACGTTAAGCCGTTGGTCCCGGCTGTCATTCGTGGATCTTTGACAGTCGTTACGGGTCGTCAGAACCCCGAAAGTCTGACAACCAGTCTTACCAAGGGGTATCGTATTACCCAGTTACTGGGTTGTGGAGGTCAGACAGGCAGTCGCTCCATGTAAAGTACTGGTATTCAGCTGCATCCGGTTAGACTGGAAGCCGACCCCAACATAGTTGGGAAAAGGCTAGGCAGATTGATATAGGGTTACTGGTAATTAGTGACCGATACCTAAACACATGATTGACACATGATAGCTATGCGAACATGAATGTATGGGGCAGCTCATTTTTTTTCGCGATTTCAAGGTTGGTCCCATAGTAAAGGTTGTTTGTTATCACGAGTACAATCATGTGTTTAACACGTTCCGGGACACTTGACTATTTGCAAATGTAATGATATGACACTTCAAAATCCCATACATTTTGTCATACCGTCTACAGCCGTACTACCTCATTCGACACGCCGGCGCCGCATATGCCGTGACACTAAATATCAACATCATTGTACTTGTATGACTCAGTCTACGCCTGTCGGCGGTGTGCATGTGTTGTTTTGGTGCATAAGCACTGCGTATGTGTGTGTTGAAAAATGACTCGAAAAGAGTTTGCCGTGACACCCACGAACAAATGAAGTCGCGTGATGTGACACTAGATCATGTGCTTCTTAGGAATACTATGGGCAAGCAACGGCTATCGACGGTTTGCCAAATTACATGAAATAAAGTTCACCGCCCTTAGCCGTACTGTCACGTAACGATATACCGACATAACGTCAAGAGGCGGTCTGTCCCGGAAAGTGTTAAGTATCGGTCACTAAATACCAGTCACCTTATATGTATGTGGGTACAAATCCGTCCATCGAACATTCAATTGAGTTTTTTTCTAAAAATAAAATAAAATACATCGCTCGCTTTATGAAAACTTCCAAACTCTTCCATGTTTTACAATGAAATAGACTGTTCACTGTAGTAAAGGATTCATGGGTTTGAAAGCATTCATTTATATGCACGAGGAGTCCAACGTTACCTACATATTTATACCCATGTGGTCGGTTGCACATAACCTGTGTAACCGAACGTTAAACTTTGGAATTATACGGTTTTTATCTTTGTCGTTTTAGTGAACGTGAGTGTAATTACTCGCACCTCACTCGTTGATAGTAAGTAGTTTTTGAAGGGTGTAGATAAGAGTTTTTAAAGAACTTTTTATTATAAAACTGGTCGTTTACACATTTATTAAAGCTACTGAAGAGCCGAGATTGGGCAGTGGCAGTGGGGGTTTTTTAACCCCCCATCATCTGCCTAGCCTTTTCCCAACTATGTTGGGGTCGGCTTCCAATCTAACCGGATGCAGTTGAATACCAGTATTTTACATGGAGCGACTGCCTATCTGACCTCCACAACCGAGTAGCTGGGTAATACGAAAACCCTTGGTAAGACTGGTTGTCAGACTTTCGGGCTTCTGACGACCCGTAACGACTGTTAAAGATCCATCCAGATCAAGGTTTTTTAACTCCCATTGGAGGAATATCTTATTAACCCATCAATCTAAGCCAAACTCTTTCTTCTAACTTAACATACAGATTTATTAGTGTTACCTACCTACAGTAAATAATAAATAAATATAAATAAATATCCTTGGACATTTCACACAACGCCATCTAGACCCAAGCTAAGCAACCTAATGCTTGTGTTATGGTAACGAGATGGCTGATAAACTACTTATATACATTTTTTTTTTGTAAATACATACATAGAAATTACACATACATACATATTACACATACATATACACATTACATACATACATACATACATATTATTATTATTATTATTACATATTATACATTATATATAGAAAAACAACCAGACTCGGAACAAATACTTGTAGGTCGTACAAATATTTGTTCCGTGCGGGAATCGAACCCGCGACATGCTGCGCAGCAGTCAATCGCTCAACCACTGCGCCAAACGTGTCGTCAAAAACAGTACACACAGTGTTACAGTATAGCTATTGCCGCTAAACTGTAGGTAACTCAAACGGACTGATTACACTAATCCGACGTTTAACTTTAAATCGCTCCAATTTACTAAACTATAGTCAAGTTTTAACAAATTTCCCAATCAGTTACCGTTTCATTGTATTTTTTTACATTAGTGAAGACTCCATTTTTTCCATAAAACATTTTCTTTTATACTGAAATTGTTTCCGTTTCCGACTGCAGTACAACCGACTCTTTACCTGCACTTGAAAAATATTGCCAGAAGTCACTGGCTCTCCTAGTTTACTGGGAAAAATTTAACTTTAGCGAAACTTATTCGCAAGAAAGGCTTCTCAAACAGTTGTAAATAGAGAAAAATATTTTAGAAGGAAACTATAAATATTTTTGTGGAAGTTGGTCTTTCAAAATGTGGAGCAGTTTTAAATTGTAAGCTGTGAAATGCTCTTTCTTGAGGATACTATATAAAACTGTCGTATTAGTTGATTTTAATATTAATACTAAAACTAAGTTCTTGTCAGCTGTATTCGCGCTATCACCGATAAAGATTTAAGGTGGAATGGGTCCCAAAGAAGATATATTGATTTATTTCGGCTGCGCGCAAAATCAATTTACGTCCAAACTAGCCTTAAATATTATTTTTCACGTTTATAAAAATTTAACATTTTCTTTAGTAAAATATGAGGGCGGGCCAAAACACGATTGACACTATTTGGCTCAATACAAATAAAATCCCAGTTTCCTCAAAATTAGCATTTTTTATGAGAAAAAACTGTTTTAATCGATTGTACCTAATTAAACAATTTCAATAAAATTATAAGGAGATTATGGGTTTATTTTAATGTTACAAAGCATAATTATAGAATTTAAATAAAAATAAATATTTTTATCTACACCCATGCTATAAATTTTCTATAAAAGTTTCTGAAACAGTTAGCTTATTGCCAACATTAAAACAGTCAGTGTCATAGTAACCATGGTAACCATAATAGCATCCAAACGGGTGCTTTAATGTTGTACTGAATTTCATAATGCAACTCGTTTTCAAAAAAATACGAGTATGAGATACGAGTATTAGTATTGCAAAAACTGTTTCAGAATAAGTTCAGAACCTTTTATAGAGTATTGATAACATGGATGTAGATAAAGTCTTGTATGCAACTGTACATAATTAAGTATTAAAACACTCATGTGATACTATTATCACACGAGGCGAAGCCGAGTGTGATAAACCCACATTCGTGTTTTAATACCCCTTATTATACGTCAGTTGCATAAATAACTATTAAAATTCTATAAGCTCTGTTTTTACAAATCAATCAATCCCGTTACCATACCATTTCGATTTGTGGGTTTGACAACACCTTACGAAATCAGTCAATCCTTAAGTCAATCAATCAGCCTAGCCTGTTCTCAACTATGCTTTGGTTCGGCTTCCAGTCTATCCGGATGCACCTGTATACCAGTATTTTACGTGGAGCGACTACCGATTACTTTCATATTAAAGAACTATAGTTTCAACTTGGAAAGTGAAACATATTTCTAACATCAAATAAATACTCCTTAAGCATAAGATGGATCCTATCAAGGTAGAATGATGCAAAGCAAAAGCTGACTGGACAGTATAGTTCTTTTCTTAAAAGACCATTTCAGACACCAATCTACTTACATGGTCTTCACAACCCCACCAAGATTATGTCTGGATTTTAAAAGAGACTGTGACCTCTGAGTTTGTTTCGGTATTTCTTCTCAGAGTAGTCAGATAGGAAACGCCGACCTCATCTAGTTCTCATCGTGTAAAAGTGTTTATACAAATCTACTTACAGAAAAAAATCATTTGTCATTTAATGCTACGGCCAGACCTGAGCGTCAAGAAGCGGGACGCGGGACGTGAACCTAGAGCGTCTACACTTTTACGTGCACACCTGCGCGACTTCGGCGCGAACCGCGAAGCTTATTTTTAGTGAATAGTCACTGAAGCCGCACGTCTATCACCTAAATTGTTGTCTAACACCAGAAAGTCAATACTCAATACTCAATATATTTATTTTCATTCCACAATGTTAACGTAGGTGGTAGGTATATTATAAAATATACATAATTTTTAGATCATTGTGGACCCTGTCGGGCACAGCAAGATAGGATAGAGGAAGAGGGCTATTATTATTGGAAAAAGTAAAATATATATGTTTTTCTGCTACTCACTTCCACTTTGATTTTATTTATTATTTTTGATACTTATTCATTTTTAACCCCTCAAGTGTCTGAGTTTGGCTGATTTTAGACCCAAAACCCCCGCGAGTGGGGAGGGTTGGGGGTTAGTTGCGAACCCCATAGGTTCACAACTACTGATAATGATATGTTTTCCATCGGATGATGTTTTTTTACGTTTATATATACGTGATCTAAGCTTATATACCTATTATGTAAAGTTTTGTCCTTTTGCACATTTGGTGTGCATTTGACAGGCGGGGGGGGAGGGGAGGTTAGCTGCGAACTCCATAAGTTCACAACTAATGATTTGATTGGTTTTCCATCGGATGATGTTTTTGTACATTTATATATATGTGATATAAGCTTATGTACCGAACAAAAAAACGGTTTTTCTTATGCACACATGGGGTGCACGCGACACTTGAGGGGTTAATTATTCATTTAATTTATCATTAAAATATTCATTCAAGTTCAAGTTAATATTCAAGTCGCCTGGCGAAAGGACCGCAGGCCCTTTATTTTCGTCATTCGTGTGTCGGAGCTGACACACAGCCTTTTTTTTTTGCAAGTCCGGGTATTTAAATCACGAAAATATTTGAGGGTTACATTGTAAAGCGCTGACATCATATATGGTACAAATTATGAAATTCTCGCTTTGTTCAGAATAGACAAGCTCTACACACGTCTGACCACAAGACGCGTGCGTCCAACTGCGTCCCGCTTTGCAAACGCGGTTTGCCCGCGTCGCGGTCGCTTAGCCGCGTAGGTAGGTGTGCAAGGTGCCATAAAATAATATGGGCAGCGTCCGCCGCGTGACTGATGCTCCCGCTTTGCAGACGCTTTAGTCGCTCAGGTGTGGCTGAAGCTTAAAAGTGGAAAACTTGCAGCTGTATTACTAGAGAGTAACGAAATACTTCGGAATAGTATTTCCTAGAGATGAAGTTAAATAACGATGGAGTTTTAACTGCGAGATTAAAGGTGAAACTTTTCATGAGTTGTGTTTTATGCAATCATTACTTTGAAGTGTGAAAAGATACTGAATAAATCAAAATTTTTTATTTTATCATCATTAATTTTTTTACACGAATATCACGACTTGTTTCATCGAAGGATTGGGGTGAGGTGTACACCCACATTTTGCCAGGTATGTTTAAGCCTATTGGCATCAACCGGGCACAATCACAAATCCAAACTCCGGGCGGCTACCAAGAAATATTTATTTTTATTTTAATATTTCTTTTTTTTAATGTAGGTACGTTCCTTTTATTCCTTTTACGAGTCTTGTTACTTGAATTAAATACTTAATTTGATTTTTTTTTTAAATTTCATTGTGCATTTATATTTTTATCGGTTTTCTTCAACATCATGAGATATTTACTTAATATTCCATACCATAATAATGATTCCTGGATTAAACGACACAATTTATTCACACCAGTAAATTTACAATTTACGAAATGACATCTATCTTACCGGATGTAATTCAATCCCTGAATATTTTGTTATTGCTACTAAAAAGTCAAACGTTTTACATTTATGTTTCTCCCTTCCCCATCAAAAGTTTCTTCTCCAATTCTACCCACTTAACCCTTCATACCTCATCTTTACAGCCTCATAATTACAAATGCTACTCAGCAAGTACTTGTCAAGTTAATTCTCTAAGCTCTTTGAACTATCGCTGGCTGGATGTAAATTCATATTTTCCCGGCCAATGGGCTCGAAAATTACTGGAATTATACGTGCGAAGTGCAGGAGGCGCCCTGTATTCTGTACCGCGTGCCGTTTGCCTTAGTAGGTACCGAGTTCCAATGTGGGTTCTGGTAAGAGTTTCTACGGTGGGACTTCAAAAATGTATGGTGCTTAGATGCTTTGAGGAAACCACGCTTGGTTTTTTTGTAAAATATCTTAGTTTTTTTTATTAGATATAAAATTAAACTTACTCGAAGGTAAATTTTGGTAGAACAATAATATGTTTAAGATTGTGTGATTTCTTATTTTTGATTTTATTCTTTTCTTCTTGGATTAATCCCCTTAAATGTTTAAAGTCTATTATTGAGTAACCACACTTTACAATAGTCGGTCCCCAAAAACGCCGCAAGCACAATACGTTCACGCTTCTAAAAGTGTCCGGCTCTGTGTGACGTCATCGTTTCCATTCACATTCATTCACCGTTCACTCATTATTACTGAACGAATCACTGAGCGTGATTGACACGTGTCGTGTTTGATTGTTCTAAAGATCTTTCGCACAATAGCTATTCTGCTATGGTGGCTATGCCGAAAATCAAATTTTGGGGTTGCCCATGTATTGTTTATAAAAATCTAAAGTCATAAAAAAATACTTTGCAGAGTGCTCCAAGTGCTTGAAACGTATTTTTCAATACACTTCCTCGAAAACTGGTTCATATCGCACTACGATTATGTTCACAATGCAATGTATTTCACACGCGTGCGATTTTTATTTTCCCGCACGTGTGCGGGAATAAAAATTGCCAAAGATAACTTATACCTATACTTAGTCCAAATTGGTTCATTGCCTCTATTCACAACTCTCTATTGCGAATGTTTCTTTTTTAATCTCGGCAAAGAGATATGCGTCGTTACGGCGTTAATATTTTGTTGAATATTTATATATTGAATATCATCAAAAACTATGATTATTACAATAAAAGAAACGTTTATGAATAAATTAACATTTATTTGTGTTCTAAACTCAAAAATATTTGAATTTTCTATTTTTCATATTAGGCTGTTAATCGGCTTTATACCTTTGCTTCTCCTTCAACCTGGCGAAAGCAAAGCGCGGAAAAAAAAGAAAATTTAAATCATAGTTTCATAATTCATGACAAAAATATTGTTCGTTATTTTATTCTATTACTTCAAAAGTGTATTGAAAAACGTCGTTTTATACTCGTGGACATTTGTTATTGCAGTTCTCGGCTCAAAAACAACCAAGCCTACGGCTCGTGTGTTAATTCCGCCTCGAACGCAATAACAAACGTTCTCCACTTGTATCAAAATGTACTATTTTAGGTTATCTCCTGTAAGAAGTGTTTTACCTTATGTTTTACAGACGATAACCTATTCAAAATAAAAAAAATTAAATTAATTTCTCGTAAAAAGATTAGCCAATTAGATAATGAGGCTGTTTAACCATCGTGTGCTAGTCGTAATGTCTGGTATTGACTGACTGTACTTATCAGGTCGTCACTTACGAGTATGTGTTTCAGTAAAGTGTCCTGACGTCACCTTTCCTTTACGATTGACTCATTAACAACAACTGACTCATTGAGCGTGAATTTCCCATTAAAGTTCCCATGTAAACTATCGTTTTTTTTCTTTATAACCATTATTATTTTCTACTTTTACGGAAGGCTGGTAAATTATTCAGTGGAAGTAAAACTTTAGTAGAAAGAAAATAATTGGTCTTCTTTAAAAGTTACTGATTTCAAAGTGCTAATTGCAAGGCAAATCTCGTCTTTCGCTACATCACAAAATCACAAATTCCTATTTTCCCGCTAGACAACACACAAGTAGGTACTAACTACCTTTTCATCCTCTTAATCTTCAAACAGTAACAATCCTAGCTTTGACATGTCACTTTGACACATGATCATAGCCGTAAGTTCACAGTGCCTCGTTAGATGGCGCGTGCATCGCACGTGCGCACGCGTTCCCTAAACTAATTGATTATAATTACGACCCTTAATTTGTCCCCTTTTTTGTATTGAATTGCTCTCTAATTGGAGAATAGTTTTTGTGTGAAATTATTCTGGAACATGCCCCGCGTGTGACTAGAATTTTGAATCGTGTGTGTTTTGTTATTTGGCTAATAAAATGTCGTGTTGCTCCGAAATTCATTTATTCGTGTCGTATAGTTTGTAAGTAACTCTGTGTCCATTATTTACAGTAACTATAGCATATTTTTGATTGAAAAAAAAAATACATCTATATAAATAAAAAGAGAAGTCCTGACTGACTGACTGATTGACTGACTCATCAACGCCCAGCCCAAACTCTTGGACCTAGAAAGCTGAAATTTTGTTCCCTTTATGATGTATACAAGGAATAAGGAAGGAATTCCCCGTAGCAGGTTCCCGTGGGATATTTTCCGACATCTAAGCGGGCGAAACCACGGGCAAAAGCTAGTAGTACATAAATACAATCTACCATACATAAGAAGTGATTTCATTTGTCCCAAATTGTATTTTAGTTTGTAGAACTAAGGAAAAAAAATACTAAATCCAGGTCTATATCTGTCTATTTTTTCGAGTTTTTACCATATTACTCCTACAGTTTTCATTAAAAGTATTCATAAATTTATACAGTTCTTCACAAAATAATAAGGAATGATTTCATGTGATTACTTTTTTAGTTCAATCAATAGATTTTTTGTAAATCGGTAATTACTCCATATTTTGCAATCGTTGTGTCATCGCGCTTCCCTTTCTTTTCTATGCAGTCCGACAGTGACCGCGGTTTTTACGGCGGCGGACAAGTCTTAACACAGGGTGACAGGGAAATTCGACCTATTCCTTGAAAGAGGTTATACTAGAGGTAATTAGCAACAAATTAAGTCCAATTAACTAGGGGTCAAAACTGGATGGTTACAGAACTGTGACGGATCTTCGTTTTTTTTTAAATTTTCTTACTTGTTACCATGCATGCATAATCAGCCTTTCTTTTTTCCACTGCTGCCATTACCACCGTGGCACCACTGCTCTCTTATTACTTGTTACCATAAAATATTTAATTATTAAAAAACTACTCCACTCTAAGCATTTAAGGCCCTGGTTCCAAGCTTGGTTTAGCTCGGTGTGTAAGTGAAATAGCTTTATGGCTGTCTAGTTTGACGCACGAGACAGAAGATTCTCACGCGCACCGGAATTATGTCGTAAAAGTGCAAATAAAATCGTATAAAATTAGAAATTAACTATTTAATAAAAAGTAATCCATCACTGGATGCAGTTTGGAATTTGACGTTTCATGGTATACTTTTAATTATAATAATAATTGCTAATGAAAGTATAAACAGCTTTTAAAGATTATTAGGAGGTATGTTTAAAGATTTTTTTGGTGCATTCAAGTATGTTTAATTATGTTTTGGCTTCCATCACTGTATGCGAAAAGGGCTTGAAAATATCATATTTTGTTTACATGTCATAATTATTTACGGTTTATGAGATACACAGCTTTAAAAACCCACCTTTTTGATCGTTTTCAGGAAATCTGCGCCTTAATTGTTGGTTTTCCGAAAGTTGTAAAATGGAATGATCATTAAAAAAAGTGCTTGCCCAAAACTTACGTAACTTAGCGTACTTTAGTAGCAATTATTTGTTATTATTACAAACTAGCTGCGCCCCGCGGTTTCACCCACGTAGACCAGGGTAAAAAGTAGCCTATGTGTTAATCCAGAGTTTAAGCTACATGCCCAATTTCATCCAAATCGGTCTAGCCGTTTGAGCGTGAAGAAGTAACAAACATAGACACACACTCACAAACTTTCGCCTCTGCGATTAGCAAAATTACCAACTGGATAATAGGTAAGCTTTCCAAAAAGGTACAAATGTTATAACTTTCCCAACGGCTTTTTTTTACCTTGTGTAACGGGACTTAATTTGTTGCTAAATTACCTCTAGTATTAACCCCTTTCAAGGAATAGGTCGAATTTCACTGTCACACTGTATACTCGTTCATTGTTTACATGGACTTGCTGGTGATAAGCATGACTATGTCTTTATACCAATTTCATAATCACCACGTGGTAAACGAAATGGTGGACGAAAATTGATATAGCTCACCAAAGTTTCTGTTAATAATCTTTCTGTAACTTTTCGTTCTTTCGACGGCCCCCACGTAAAGTATTGAAACTGCAAAACCTCTACTTTACAGGAGAGCGATTTTAAGGTCGATGTTTTAGTATGTTCATTTTATGTATTTTCGATTTTGTTCGATTGAAAAATAGTTGAGGGTATAAAAATTGGTACATAATTTTTATATAGAATTGTACATCTTTATCTCTACTTGCTATTAGTGCAATAAAACGAAAATGGCTTTTTTGCAATTTCGATAGTATACGTGGGGGCCGTTCATTCTTTCTCAAAGAATGCACTCCTGCCCATCTTCTTGACACAATACTTATGTTAAAATTAAGGGTAATCAGACATTTTATACCGTTACTATTCGGAACTATATTCACTAAAGCTTATTAATTTATTAACGTTTAATTTTGAAACGTTTATTATAATACATTGAAAAGTATGTAATTTGACTACAATTAAAAGGGAAGTAAAAATATGTTTAATAAATGTAGGAATAGTCTAAAATTGTAAGAATCATATTTGAATAATTATTTTTGATTTATTTATCTTGTTTATGATTAAGAGGTACTGATAACGGATGGTATTATAAATAAGAACAAGTTGACAGAGAGGGGCATTCGGGGCAGACCGTCGAATCGGACGGACGTAGCTTGTGTATCCACTGTGCTAGATATATAAACAACTATATACTTACCTATATTTTGTTTAATTTGCCACCCTGATTTTCATACTTATTCAAGCTGACCAATGAAAAGACTCCTATTACACTTATGGATAAGCCCTCGATAGCACCGACATTTTTACAAAATAAAATCCGCACTGTATCAATATTTATAAACGCCTCTAACAAAAGAATCAATTTACCACACCAATGAGCTCAGCATTGAATAGATTCTTATCAATTACAATCAATTTTACAAACCCATTCACCCCCTTTTTTACATTACATGAACAATTACAACCCTCACTATTAAAAGACCTTATAAGTTTCAACCACATAAAAATCGATAACCGTTTTGATTCGATAAAAACTCGAATAGCGTCCACATCAAAGGCAACTAAGTCCATGTAACGAGTCTAAAGCCATATAAATTATGTATTAACGTTTATGTTAAGCCTATTTTCTCGGGTCTATCGTCACAAATAGAATCGTCCCTGCGAGCTCAAATCTGGACTGCCATCTGTGGCCGAATCTTTGAACGGACATACGGGCGTGGCGGATGATAAAGAGTTAGTAATAAAGTTTAAAAAAGTGTAAAAGTGTGTGTGTGTGTTAGTGTGTGTAGTGTGTGTGTGTGTGTGTAGTGTGTGTGTAAGTGTGTGTGTGTGTGTAGTGTGTAGTGTAGTGTGTGTGTGTGTGTAGTGTAGTGTGTGTGTGTGTGTACTACGGAAAAATAAAATTGATCTAAAAAGTTCAAAATATTTATTTACTTAAACAATAATGACATAGGTATAGGTATACATATTTGTAATGTGCTCGTCAAGACCTTTCTTTTAATACCAAACATGTCATGATTACTCAATTTAATTTTTTTCGTGGTCAGAAATTTACGTGTTAAGTCCACCATATTAAATTTAGGGAGAATTTATATAGCATATGTCACCCGGACCATTATTTCGAATCTACTGATACCTCATTCATCAAAATCGATTCAGTAATTTAGGCACTACAGTGGAACACACGTAAATACATACTTATATACATAGATACACAAGTAGACTGCTAAAATCATAACCCTTCCTTTTGGCTTTGCCGTAGTCGGGTAAAAAAGATTTATTGGAACGAAGCTCTTTATCGCTCGTGACTAGGTAATAACAGCCGCACGGGTCGATCCATCAGGTTAAGCTACGCTTGCCAGGGTTGGTCAGTGGTTGGGTTAAGCCGTTGGTCCCGGCTGTCATTCATGGATCTTTGACAGTCGTTACGGGTCGTCAGAAGCCCAAAAGTCTGACAAACAGTCTTACCAAGGGGTATCGTATTAGGTACCCAGTTACTGGGTTGTGGAGGTCCGATAGGCAGTCGCTCCATGTAAAATACAGGTATTCAGCTGCATCCGGTTAGACTGGAAGCCGACCCCAACATAATTGGGAAAAGGCTAGGCAGATGATGATGTACATACAAACTCTTTTTAGATAAATTACCATACAGATTCTCATAAACCTGCACTTTTCTAGTCCGTATGTCCGCAGTATTATAGAGGTCGTTAAAATTCAACTGTTGCTAGCTCCCCGGCGGTTCCCCTCTATTCATGTAATAAGTCCATTGAGACTGCATAATTGCAAATCATTTGTGGGTTTTTGTCGATAGTTCCGACGCAGGAGACCTCTATTATGTAGTGCGGTGAAACGCAAATTTTGTTATAATAATCGAGATCTCATTTACTGACACCCGTTTTGAAGGGATGGGTTTATTATTTTGTTATTATATTTTGATGTTGTTGGGTCATTTAATTCAGTCTGTTTTCTTTGCCATATTAACTTATTTACACTTCATGAATATCATATTGCGTGTATAATAGCTGTAGGTACTTGTTACTGTAGGTACTGTTACTTTTAACCGACTTCAAAAAAGGAAGTTCGACCTGTATGTATGTATGTATCGTTGTATGTCCGCGATTTTCTCAAAACTAATGAAACAATTTTGACGATTCTTTCACTAACGTAATTTATATACTTTCAGGAAGGTTTTAGTATATAATACACTAGGTAGGTAGGTAATTATTCTTATGTACGAAGTTATTATGCTTATATGTACTGAATTTATGTGTTTATTGATTAAATTTTATTACTTTGGCTATCATTACTAATGATAGCCAAACTATGAGAAGCAAATTAATAGCAGTATAGTTGATAGTGAGGCAGAACGTCAGCCTCTTAGAAAGTTGTTATAATATCGTTAGAATAGCTGAGAAACCGAAACAAGTAATTTTACTTTAATAAAAGTAAAAACCGACTACAAAAACCTAAAACGAATAAAATAACTTTCACAAAAAAACTTGACAGCTTCTGAAGTCGGTGCCTTCAATTCTTCAATGCATCTAAGCTTGCTAAGATAAGCTTGGAACCGACTTCAGAAGCTGTTAAGTTTTTTTATGAAATTTATTTTATTCGTTTTAGGTTTTTGAAGTCGGTTTTTACTTTTTAAAAGTGAAATTACTTATTTCGGTTTCTCAGCTATTCCCAGCCAGCACAAACCTTCTGAGTAAGTTTTGTTTAACAGCAGTCATAGAAAGTAATTGCTGAATAAGACTACTGTAATTAGCTGATTTGGCGCTTACTCAGACGTTATTCAAGCAATTTGGGCACAAATTATACTGCTAATAGCTGTGTAATAGCAACGTAACAGATGAATAAGTTTTGAATAATTGTATGACAAGCTGAGTATCTTCTGCATAAAAGCATTTTGTTCTTTTGTACAAGTATTACAACTCTGTTACCCAGATGATGAATGATGAAATTCGGTTTCTCAGCTATTCTAACGATATCATCTTTCTAAGAGGTTGGCATTCTGCCTTACTATCAACCACTGCTCTTGATCTGCTTCTCATAGAACTTGGCTATCCGTACTTACATATTACTATTTAATCAATAAACCCCTATCCCTCTGCGTCGGTTACAAAGATAAATCCACAATATAAGAATCTAAAATAATTCTAGATCAATACGTAGTCGAACATTCCAGCATTACGACGCCAAGACATCTGCCTCCAATATTCTCTTACATAATCAGCCTCATAAACTACAGGCACAAAAGGCCGTTCCAGACAGTCATGACAGGGTTATAACAATAAAACTACGTTACCTATTTAATTAAGGGGACTACAGTATCTAAAGCGTGGTCACTGTCAGACTGCATAGAAGAGAAAGAGAAGCGCAATGTTACAACGTTGGTAATTTATAGCAAAATATTTTATTATTTATTTTATTTTAT
Organism: Cosmia trapezina; assembly: GCA_905163495.3. Classification (NCBI taxonomy): domain Eukaryota; kingdom Metazoa; phylum Arthropoda; class Insecta; order Lepidoptera; family Noctuidae; genus Cosmia; species Cosmia trapezina. The sequence continues at coordinate 7,859,782 of LR991020.1, forward strand.
TTATTGGTCTATATAATTGTTACATTGTTCAACCAATTAACACAAGCCATAATGCAATCTAAGTGCACAATATTAATCGATAGACACAGCATGCAAAAACAATACTAATATTAAAAGACAAATATGAACAATAAAAAGCAAAAAACATAACAACAGAAAGCAATTATCTATTTACAAAAAAACCTATTGAATGTACAAAAAAATTAAAATACTATTAGGTACGTTATTATGTTGCTTCTAGAATAATCTGACAAAAAATCAGAAAAAAATCACGAAGATACCTCTAAAAATTTATTTTAACGATTAACGTTAAAATAAATTTTTAGACGTATCTTCGTGATTTTTTTCTATCGTATCAAGTTAGTTGTATTATATTTTTTTAACACACTATTTAACTAGCATTTTTCTGATTTTGTTTACTGCAGTAGATCATATACTAATTTTAGTTTTAGGCAATGTAAAACTTGCGTTTAGTTCCGTTAGGTCCTGTAGTCCCCTTAACATTTATATCTCCGTCTGGAAGAAACCTTCTGAATGTCCACAACTTCTCCTTATTTCAACGGTGACTCATCTTTACCCTCGACAACGGTCAATGTCATACGATATGAGAGAATACCAACATAACTTTACCTTCCATAATTTTCACACACATCTCTATAAGTACGTATCTAAGGTGGAAGATCGAATGGTTTGTTGTTTTACAGTTGTGTGTCTAAGTTGGTGCAATAGGCTGTATGTAAGAATGTCTAATGGGGTGGACGCGACGTATTCGCGAATTGGGGCGACTAAGATAACATTGTATAGGTTTATTATCTGGATATTGGACGTATCATGTTAGGTACACGTTATATTTTTAGATGGTCTTTGGTAATGTTCTTACATCGCTTGAGTGCTCTTCTTTTTCTAGAAAATAATAGCTATAGTGCGCGCGGAACTAGTTGGCCGCTCCTTAGGTGGCGACAGGGGTGATAATAATGATAATGATGATTATAATTAATAATGAATGAAAAAACCAGTAAGCACATGTATGTACCACCATGCATGTGTGCACCACCATTAAACCTAATCATCATCATCTTTGTTATATTCATTCTCATTAGCTATGGCGCGGCCAACTAGTTCCGCGCGCACTATATATAGTGCGCGCGGAACTAGTTGTCTTAGTTGTTTCTTTGCCCAGCAGGTATCTCAAGACTTGGTCCAAGAAGATAGAATTATTTTCATTCTTTCTTTCCAAAACGACCAGCGACGACATCTTTATTGCAAAGATATCTGCGGGGTTTCTAATCCAGACAATGGTTAAACTGTGCTTTGCACAAACTATTATAAGTATTCACATGAGAGGCAATTCCCGTACTTTTAAGAACGTTCTCAGCCTAATCTGTGTCTCGCATTAATTTGTTTGTTACGCTTTGACGCAAAAGCGGCTGAACGGAATTGGATGAAATTTATCACATGGGTAGACCATGACCTGCATTAGGGCATAGGATACTTTTTATCCCGGTAGTACGTTTCCGTGGTATAATTTCCGACCTCCACGCGGGTGATGCCGCGGGCTAGTTACCTATATTTTTGACAAGTTTTTGCAATTTATTGATTGTCACTGAGATGAGATTGCGACTTGCATTTTAACGTTTTATAAGTACAAAAAATGGCCTTCAATTTTCTGCGATCATAGAAGAATCTGTGTAATTTTTTTTTGTGGCAAGTGCCGCTTTTGTGCAGCAAACTACGTCAATTTAAATCAAAATACTTAGGTGCCGACAAAAAAATTAAAACTCAAACTTACAAAATTAAAATGCACGCACCAAAATAATGACCACGCACTTACATGCACTTAATGCAAAAACTACCGTAATAGGCAGAAAGCATGCACTTTCGCACCCCTGGCACCAGGGGTTGGTAGGGGCAATTATCTAGGGGTTTCACTAATTCTTTACGTGCTTAACCTCATTTGTCTGGCTTATTTAAAGACTCAAGGTATTAAGACGGCTCGTGTCAGGATTATCGTTGGCAATATTTGAGTTAGTGTTACACGTAATTGGGGTAGATTGACGTAGACAAGTGGATATGTTGGTATGTCATTTAAAAAAAAAATGTTGCATGTTGCATTGCTAGCTTGATAGGAAGATCGATATTAAAGTACTTGGGTACTGTGCCAAAAGTTGTCTGGGAAGGATTGCTGACGTCTGAGAAAGTTGTGTGTGTGTGGTATACATGCATGGAGAATGTTTCTTTACTGTTTGAAAAAGGTGGCGCGGGCTTGCTGTTAAGAAAGCGGGTGGGTACCCACCCACCCGCTTTGATGCAGACCTTGAAAACGCAAGCATAAGCATAATCAGCCTATAACGCTCCCATTGCTGGGTCCAGAGCGGGTTGGTAGATGTCACATGTCTTAGATTTTTTTCTTGTAGGACATGTCGCTTTCTTCACTATGTTTTCTTTCAGCGTTTTGAGAGCAGTGGTGATGAAATAATTTACACAATGTAAAGTGCCTGTCTGGGTTAGAACCTACGACCTACAAACTCGTAAGTCACGGCCCATACCACTGGGCCACCACTGCTTACCCAAAAATGCAAGCGTGACGACTAAAATACTTACTATTCTTGACGGCAAAAGTTGAGAGGTGTATGAGCTAGAAGGTGGAATGCAGGGTATAATATTTTTGCCGAGTAGAGGAATCTTTTCCTTCGTCATCCTGCTTAGCCTTTTCAGTCTTACCGGATGCAGCTAAAAATACCAGTATTTCACATGGAGCGACTGCCTATCTGACCTCCACAACCCAGTTACTGGATAATACGATACCCTTTGGTAAGACTGGCTGTCAGACTTTCGGGTTTCCGACGACCCGTAACGACTGTCAGAGAACCACGAATGACAGCCAACGGCTTAACGTGCTTTCCAAGGCACGGAGAGGTCTTGGTACTCATAAACATGGAACAACAGCGGCAAGCGTAGCTTAACCTGATCGATCGAACCGAGTGGCTGTTATTACTTAGCCATGAGCGCCTTTTCTCTTTTTTCGTATCGGCATCAGAACAGATTATTCTTCTTCTTCTTATTATTATTCAAGTGTCTTTGACATATCTCGGGACCCTGGGGTCCCGGACTTTTGGAAGGCGTACGAGGGGCCGAAGCCAACTCGCAGAGGCCCCTTAGACAATTTTAAATTATGAGGAGGCACCAACCGACGATTATCCCTGTACACACTATGCAAGTGCACCCAAGGACAACCCCCGGTTGGTGCAGGACTATTGTAGAACATGGAAACAAAACATATTGGGCTATGGGTTTGGGTGGCTGTGGACTGGTTACCTAGAGCTATGAAAGGACTATGGCCCCTGCCTGATCAATGTTTTATTATACACGGAAAAAAATGGCAGGGGGTGACTTGCACACTCAATATTGGGCCCCGAAAACGGTCGCTAGCACATAGTGTCGTAGCGGCAAGGGAGCAACATGTCCTGAGGTGCTTGTGAGGAGTAGAGAGGTATTCCACGGTTCTCAGAACAATCCCAGAGCCCGGAAGATGGTCAAGATCCCTACAAACACTTACTGGAATACTTCCTTCCTCCGAGCACGTTTGCTCTTGCGAATCTCCACTCTTATTATTATTCTTCTTCTTAATTGTATGTACTTCATCATCATCATCATTTTAGCCGAAATACTTCCATTGTTGGACATAGACCTCCCCAAGCACTGCCACTTCAACCGGTTCTGTGCTTCCCGAATCCAGCGAATCCGAATTGTACTTTTGCTTGTAGATAAAAAAGTATCAGTAAGTATGTTCACAAGACTGACCAAATACCCAGGCCCAGGAGACATTCAAATATTGCCACTAGAGAAGGCTATTTTAATCAAGAAGAAATATACCTTCACAAAAAAAAAAAATATCCATACATAAATAAAAACTTTTCAACCATAAATAAAACTATAATTTAAACTCCAACACATTGGCAGATTGTCAATTAGCAGAAATAATAAATCCGACATACAACACACCCGCTGTTTATCTCGATGGTATCTTCATCCCTCGCCGCTAGGGGGCGGGCAGGGAGCAGTAATTGGGCGCGATGCCGGAGAGATAACGCCGTCTGGTCGCCTGCTGATTAAATGCATGTGCATACTTTTATAACGCTGCTTCTGGATTACTGAAGTCTGGCAAGGAAGTAGATACATTGTGTGTATTGAAAAGATAATATGTCTCACTGATATTGTTCTATGTGGATTGTGGAGTATATTTTTAACCGACTTCCAAAAAGGAGCAGGTTATAATATGTTCCACTTTATGTTTTTTTTTAATGTAGATAGGTATGTTTACTGATTTCTCTGTCAATTGTAGACCGATTTTGAAAATTATTTGTTTGTTTGAAAGTGTATGCTCTCGAGGTGGTCCACCAACCAAGTCAGAATCTGATGAAGGGATCCCATGGAAATCGAGGGAAACCCTCAAATTTTATAGGCACATCTACACTGAGAAAAAAATCCTGACACAAAGCTGCAGTTTTACATTGCGAGCAAATTCTTGCGAAAGTGGCAAAATAATTTTGAGATTATAGCAAAATACCCTTTGCTGCCACAGCAACTTTTTTTTTGTGAAACGCAAATATTGTGAACCCCGCAGTAAAATATTGTGGCGTTATCAATTTTTGGGACCTTTGATATAATCGCAAAGTGGTATTTTGCGGGGTTGACATGGTTAAAGTTTGTGTAGTTCGCAATGTGCGCTGCACATTGACTTTAAATATTGTGGAGTTAGCAATTATTGGGCCCTTTGATAAATTCGCAAAGTGTTAATATGCGGGGTTCACATGGTTAAAGTTTGTGTAGTTCGCAATGTAAGCCGCACATTGATGTTATAAGTTGTGGCGTTATAAATTTCAAGGCCCGTTGTTAAAATCGCATGTTGGTAATCTGTGGGGTTTACAAAGTTAAAGTTTGTGTAGTTCGCAATTTAAGTTGCACTTTGATTTTATATGTTGTGGCATTAGCAAATAGCGGGCCCTTTGACAAAATTGCAATGTCTTAATATGAGGGCCTCACAAGGTCAAACTTTGTGTGATTTGCAATACAAGCTGTGCATTAATGTTATATGCTGTGGCGTTAGCAATTTTCGGGACCTTTGATAAAATCACGATGTGGTAATCTGAGGGGTTCACTTATTTTATGGCTGATTTCTGGTCAAAAGTAATTTTATCCTATTATGTATCTAAATCCATCTTTCCATATAAGCTGGTTTTGTTAGCAAACTAACAATAAGAAGAAAGGGTTCACAGGTTATACGTTTGTGCATGGTTCCGGTGGTTCGACATTGACTTTGACAAGTTGTGGCGTTAGCAATCATCGAGCCCTTTGATAAAATTGTAAGTTGGTAATCTGCAATGTCGCTGGGGTTAACATAGTTGAAGTTTGTGTAATTCGCAATTTAAGTTGCACGTTGATTTTACATGTTCTGTTTAATGATTTATATATCACGTTACATCGTTAACAATTAATTTTATCAAAGGGTCCCTTTGATAAAATCGCAATATCCTATTAAGAGGCGTTCACAAGGTTAAAGTTTGTGTCGTTCGCAATATATCTAAGCAGCACATTGATTTTTTATGTTGTGGCATTGGCAACTTTTTATAAAATTGCAAATTTGTACTCTGCGGGGTTAACAATTCTAAGGGCACTTTGTTTACATCGCTAAGTGATAGTTAGCCGAGTTCACAATGTGCATATTCTCTAACAATGTTCAATTTGCTATAAACACAATTCAAACTTAGCGAGGGATTCCTAACATAGATAAAAATGCAAATCAACTATAATGAAAATCACAAAGTCTATTCTCGACGATGTTTGAATTTGGTAAAGTTGTTAAAATCGCTCGGAATCTAGTTTAGTCTTCGGTCAGCAGTGGCGGGCAACACTACTACGTATAGTCTGTACCTACTAGAATATATCTCGTACACTTGGCACGCGTTGTATAAAAACGCCATAATTATCTAATTCTAGGAAGTTCTAGCCGTTTTAGGAACCATTATTAAATACACCGCACGGACACATATATACATACGTACATAGTCTGTGCAGATACGTGAAAAATAGGTTTTATGACCAGAGTCGGCGCGTCTGCTTTGTTTTTCGCCGTGAAAAGTATTTTAAAACAGTAAAAAGTACGTGTGGTGAAAAAGAAGTGTTAAGAAATTATGTGTAGTAAAGTGTTGTGAAACTCTCGACAAATTGACATGTTTTGTGTGATGATTAAACTAAAAAACGGTTTTAGTTTACGTGTGTGTCGTCTTTAAACTGACCAAAGACTAACCGGCTGTAGTTATATAACTTAATGTAGGTATGTGTAAAGTAAATAAATAAAAATTGGTGACATTTTGATAACTGACTGATAGATAAGTCATTCCCGTTTCTAAGACGTTGCACATGATTAATACACTGGGCTTCAGATTTTAGCACTCTAGAAGCTCTGTTCATTGCTGGCGTGTGCAACGCTAAACAATTCTACTATTGCTAATCCCGTAGTACCATATTGCAGAAATAGCAATGCTACCATTTCTGTTCCCGCAGTACAATGTTGCTACTCCAGCAATATTGTACTGCGGGAGCAGCAATGGTAACATTGCTATATCTGCAATATGGTACTGCGGAAATAGCAATGGTAAAATTGCGATCATCACAATGTTAGATCACGCCTTTGTTGGAACCACAACTTGAAGGTTGCTAATAAAGCAAAGTGTACATAGCTAGAACCACAAGGTTGAAAGATAACATTGCGTTAATCGCAACTGCAGGCCTGTTTTTACATCACAACTTTGTTGGAACCACAACTTGAAGGTTGCTAATAAAGCAAAGTGTACATAGCTAGAACCACAAGGTTCAAAGATAACATTGAGTTAATCGCAACTGCAGGCCTTTTTTTACATCACAACTTTGTTGAAGCCACAACTTGAAGGGTGCTAATAAAGCAGAGTGTACATAGCTAGAACCACAATGTTGAAAGATAACATTGCGTTAATCGCAAGTGTAAGATTGCAACTATAGCAAACTGTACGTTGCTAGATTATGTAAGTTGAACACTGTGATATCACGTTTAAAGTTGCGAAATAGGAGCCAACAGAGTAAGTTGTGCAAACGAGCGTTTGTGAAATTCGCTATGTGATAATCCACAAAGTACACATTTCCACTTTGTCACATTCGCAATAGTTTTTCGCAATAAAAAAGTTGCTGCGGCAACAAACTTACTCTGTTGGCTCCTATTTCGCAAACTTTTATTGTTAATGTCACAATACTTTTTTCTCAGTGTATAGAGATTGGGTATTTTTATAGTACCTCGGGAACTTCACCATTTGGTGCAGTGGAACTGATGACGAAAACCACCAATGGCCATCGGAACTACTCAATTATATCTAAGTATTTCACGGTTTGCGATTCTATTACTTTAATATGGTTGCTAAGCAATTTATAAGATATAATGAAGCTGATGGTGATTACTAAGAAAACTCCTGCATCGGGAAAAGACGACCCACTAAAAAGTGATAAATAAAAAAAAAGCTTTTTTACAAAAAAAAAAAAACCAACCGACTTCCAAAAAAAATGAAAAATAACTAATTTCGGAAGTCCGTGGCAAAAAAACTAAAATACAGAACTTCCGAAAAGAGTTATTTTTCACTTTGTAATATTTTTTTTGGAAGTCAGATGTTTTTTTTCTTCTAAATAAGTTGCCGAAACCCTGTGTCTGACAACCAGTCTTACCAAGGGGTATCGTTGGTTTACCCGGCATTAGGTTGTGGAGGTGAGATAGGCAGTCGCTCCATGTAAAATACTGGTATTCAGCTGCATCCGGTTAGACTGGACCCCAACATCGTTGGGAAAAGGAAGGATGATGATGATGACTGTGCTGATAATTCCTTGGTCGATTGTTTCACACTACCATCGGAGTTAAAGGAATTGGAACATTTTGGATGTTCCAATTAAATCAAAATCAAAAGTCATTTATTCAAATTAGCCTGAGAATCAGCACTTTCGGAACGTCAAAATTACTAAAACGCTCGCCTTGCACCACTTCCTAGTGCTTTAGCTGGGAAGAAGAAGTAGCGCAACAAACTTCCCACCACCACAGCTGTCTGTTCAGTTAGAAGAACTTGATTCTATACAGTAGTATGCAAAATAATTTACTCAACACAAAACATTAATAGTACATTTTGATACAAGTGGAGAACGGTTGTTATTGCATTCAAGGCGGAATTAAAACACCCGAGCCATAGGCGAGGTTGTTTTTGAGCCGAGAACTGCAATAACAAATGTCCACGAGTATCAAACGACGTTTTTCAATACACTTTTGAAGAAATAAAATAAAATAACGGAAAATATTTTTGTCATGAATGAAACTATATGAAAAATAGAAAATTCAAATATTTTTGAGTTTAGAATACAAATAAATGTTAATTTGTAAACGTTTCTTTTATTGTAATAATCATAGTTTTTGATGATATTCAATATATAAATATTCAAAAAAATATTAACGCCGTAACGACGCATATCTCTTTGCCGAGATTAAAAAAAAAACATTCACCTCCGAATAGAGAGTTGTGAATAGAGGCATTGAACCAATTTGGACTAAGCAATTTTTATTCCCGCACACGTGCGGGAAAATAAAAAATCGCACGCGTGTGAAATACATTGCTATGTGAAACTAATCGTAGTGCGATATGAACCAGTTTTCGAGGAAGTGTATTGAAAATTATATTTTTTGTCAAATAAAATAAACAACTTTAGGAACTCATATAACCTGTCATAATAATTCGTTAAGTTTACTATAAATTTCCAAAGATATGCAGTAGAAGCACCAGCTGTTTATGTTCACCACAAATCGTTAAAGTTCAATGAAGAAAAGGGTTCCCCACATACGTGGCAATGTTGTCACACAAAGTGATTTGCAAACTCGTAACTTTACCAACGCTTAACTTCACAAACCCACAACTTCGCACGCCAAAACAAAATTAGCATATCCCAAAGCTTTTGGTAATTAAGTGTCTTTTTAAAGCAATGATAATTACCAATTCAGCCTTTGTAGACAGCCTTTAATCACGGCCCTTTTGCAACAATTCTGCTTACCCTAATGACGTCATCGTGACATAGTGTTCAGGATAGGGTTGGTACTCTGTAATTACCCAGAATCAGGGTAATTCGGACCGCTGAGTATGCCAAGCTTTTTGCTCGTTAGCCGTGAGGTGAGGTGATAGAGTGAGCATTGAGCGGAGCGGATAAATACTTACCTGTATTTGGAACCTCAATTGAAATTGGAATAGCCACACAGATTACCAAATGGGTTGTATGTTTGCCTGCCGTGCCTCGGAAAGCACGTTAAGCCGTCATTCGTGGATCTTTATCAGTCGTTACAGGTCGTCAAAAGCCCGAAAGTCTGACAACCAGTCTTACCAAGGGGTATCGTATTACTTACCCAGCTACTGGGTTGTGGAGGTCAGATAGACAGTCGCTCTATGTAAAATACTGATATTCAGCTGCATCTGGTCAGACTGGAAGCCGACCCCAACATAGTTGTGAAAAAGCTAAGCAGATCGATTTGATTGTATGCCGAAATTATAGTTTGCAAAATCAATCGTATTTGTTTTATTAGTAGTTCATCATTAGCTAACGTTAAGTAATTAATATTTTTAAATATCATTGCAATCACATAGGAACGCGCGGGCGCGGCGGCGGGTGCGGGCGCGGTGACTTGGCGAGTTCGTGTTCACATTGGCCGCCAGGCGTTTGCGCGAGTGTGACGTTAAACTTACCTGACGTCGCGAGTGAATCGCGCGCTCCGCCGCTAGTTCGACGTGAACACACACAAACATCTCACGCGTTTGATATTGCCGCGAGCGGCGCGCGCGCGCCAGTCGCTAGCTTGCCCGCTACGTGCGTTTCGTATGTGAACACTTGGATATTACGCCATATGTTTGATATTTTGCGACCGCGCCTGCCACCGCGCCCGCGAGTCAACGTGAATGAGCACTGTAAACTGAATTACTTAGAGCTTTGCAACCGCACAGCCTCGCATTTCAGCGTTGGCTGTGGAAAATCCATTTATCAGATCGTCAGGTATTTTTTGACCAAAACTGCAGGAATGTTGCCACCAGACATTTTTTTTGTGGATAGGAAATCATCAAATGACTTCTCCCGCTCTGGGTGGAGCGGAAGGGCGTGTCGGACTTTTACTGACTAAAACCCACCCGTGTTCCTTCAGTTGCCTATGCCAGGGCCACTGTATCTCTTTCGAACAACCCGCGGCATTGGCCTTATCGGGCCCCATCATTTTGCTGACATCTCTTTGAGGAGCGCGTGGAACACAGCGCGGTGTCAACCCGGGCCTGCAGTGCGATTCTGTAACCATCTCACCGTGAAAACTTACTACTACTACTAAGTGAGCGTGGAGTGAGCTGTCAATGGTGTCAATTCCTAGCAAAAACAAACTCACTTCATCTAAGTTTTCACGGTGAGATTTTTACAGAATCGACCGGCTGGTCCTTACCGGACGGCGAGCTACCCACTACTCACCGTCCGCAAGCCCGCTTGCCACCAGCCCTGAGCCAAGTCATAAAGTGAGAATGTTAAATCGCTTTAAAACGGACCATACCTCCAGCGTGCTTCATAGAGCGTGGAAGAGCCGCGTCATCACCGCTCAGATTGCCGGTGAAATGGCTGGAACGCGAGAAGGGATGTCTCTAACCTCTCCAAGTCGATACATCCCATAGAGAGGAAACACTAAGATTAATGACGATGTAATGAAGGAAAAACAGTGATAATACATGAGGGCTTTAATTTATCAAAGAGTTGGCTCGATCAATTTCTGTCTTAGTACGAAAACAATGAATATTTTCCTTTTTTTGATACATCCGCTATAGAGAAAGTGAAAAAGAAACAATGTTTATTTTTATGTGTTTGAAAATAAAAATTAATAATAATTTTAACAATTTGTGTTTATATAGGTACTTACTTAAATGATAAATGTACATAAGTTCGCTATAAGAACAAAAAATTGAATGGTCTTTTTAATGAACTTTGACCTAAGATTCTAAGAGTTTCGTTTTGGAGACAAATCTGAGAGGCTGCCTGAAGGTAAGAAAATAAAGTTTCACAATTTTAAGTAGGTATTTTCAAAAATGCTATCTATTTCGTACCTAATACGAAAAACGTTATCACTTTTTGTATGAAAATTTACAGCTTCACAATCCTCTAAACTAAGTAGTATTCAAGTATCCATCATGCTCTTTAAACATTAAAACCTCCCAAAAGTAACAACTAAGAGAAATAAACCAAACATCTAAAAGCACTTAACTTAATCACCTCGACCGACGACAATTTTAACGAAATCATCCAGACGTTTGCTTTCTCCATAATTAAATGAACTAAATTCTTTGCGAGAAGATAACCGAGTACCTAAGCTATCGCGAGAACTGTTCCCGCAAGAGGTCTCCAAACAATACGACAATTAGACAATAAGGTTGGACCGTGAATAGCTTAATCTGGAAGCAAATGCTGTTAACATTCTCCCTCTGCCTTTGTGGGGCGACAGACGGGCGCGACAAACGCCGCTGACTGGAATTTTAATTGATTGGCCGTTCTAGGTTTTGCAAATGTATGTCTATGATAATATGATACATTGTTGGAAACAGGGAAGTATGTTGTGAATATGTGGTACAGTTTAAGCGACATTTGGGGATCGCTGATTGGTTTTCTATCAGGGAAACCTTTTATCCGCAAGTATTTTTCTTCTAAAGCAAGTTCGGTAAAAGTCGTACTTGTTGTAATTGTTACAACAGTGGACTTTTTTTTAAATATAATTATGATGAACAAACTATTTTCAAGCAAAGAAGTTGCTGTTATGTTAAAATTACTTTACTTTCATCATAATAATTATTAATAAAACCCTGCTCGTAGCGGTAACTCATTTAAGAAATCAATTTGTAACAGAAATCTCGTCTTTATTTTTAGTGTTCCGTACCTCAAATGGAAAAAACGGAACTTACTGCTTATTTGGATCACTTCTTTGTCCGTCTGTCTGTATGAATGTCTGTCAGTCTATCAAGGCCCTTTTTCTCAGGAACGCGTTGAGTTATCCAGCTGAAATTAATATCAATTATGCAGGTCTATGGTTCCTTGGAGTTGTAAAGAAATCAAGCTTCTAAGTCAACGCAATAAAAATACGGCCATATGCAACTATTTTGATACTTGCAAGTAAATCAAAACTTCCCGTTGACCTAGAATCATGAAACAAGGTCTCACAGCACAAGTAAAGGAAAAAGTCCAAAAATTGATTATTTACCATAACCATCCATTCCATTATTCCATTCCATCCATCCATCCATCCATCGTCCATTTATTTTATTGATTATTTGATTTTTTTGATTTTTTTTTTTAATTTGTAGTTTTATCAAATTTTTTTTTTGGGATTTCAAACGTGACGTATGTATATCAATGTGGGAGAACATGCTTTGCAACTACAATGTTAAGTTTGTGTTTAAGCTCAGCATCCACTGGTCTGCGCCGGCCGCAACGCACGTACGGCACGCAATGGATTTTGCTTTGTCTGTATGAAGAAATGAAAATGCGGGCGGTACCGGTAGTGGACGAAGTACTTTATGAATTCATACAAAGCAAACCGAAATCCGTTGCGTGCCGTGCGTGCGTTGCGGCCGGCGCGACACGGACCAGTGGACGCTCACCTATTAGGATAAATTCTCTATGGAACCCTTTATTGTGCGTTGTCTGATACGCACTTGGCCGGATTTTATTATATTGTCTGGCTGGGCCTCAAGTCTGCTATTACAATAGTGTCAGAATGGTCTATCATTGATTTCTTAATTGTTGATTTTGACAAGTTTGGTAATCTACTAATATAATGGCGTCATAATGGCGTCATTATGACTTTCCAATGGTCAACCACTACACACTCCATTGTATGAAATTATGAATTTAGCAGATTACGAACTTCTGGCAAAATGACAATGCAGTGACAATGGGATCGTGTTGGAATGTAAAAAATAGCAGCCTTGGGGCCCTGGACTCATGACTTTATGACATATGCCAAATAAAATAAACATATTTTGGTATATTTTTCTCGGGAGTGAAATGTAGGTTCGAATGACGTTTTTGCGAAGGTCGCCATTTCGAAAAATTTTGCGAGTGGTACGCCAGTTCGAAAACTCATTAAATCGATAACCGCTATATCGAACGACGTTATCGCGAAGGACGCCATTTCGAAAAATTTAGCGAGCAGTAGGAACGCCATGCGCCAGTTCGGAAGTCATGGTATCGAAGTCCGATGTTGAGTTAATTTCTCTGGAAATTGAACTCACGACCCCAATGAGCCGAGATACAGAGAGCATGGTCTTTTGATTTGGTTTGGAAAAAAAAAGAAAAAAAAAGTAAGATAAATTAACTCAACATCGGACTTCGATACCATGACTTCCAAACTGGCGTACCTACTGCTCGCAAAATTTTTCGAAATGGCTACCTTCGCAAAAACGTCATTCGAACCTACATATCACTCCCATTTTTCTCTTATTACCAATATTTTCTATAAGTATGTCCAATGTTTTATCTATCTTTCTCCATAAAAACGCTAGTCTACATCTCCATCTCTCATTGTTACCATCACAGTGTCACCGCGACCTGCTTTCTTGGAAATCTTGGTAAAGCGTCATTTGCACTTTTCACGCGGTACAAAAACATCACTGGAAAGATGAAAAATGAAATATCACGAACAGCCCTCGGTTCGCAAGAGCTTCAAGCTATTTGTTAGCAGATAATACGTTTTCTGAGAAAACAATGCGCTCTGAAGATTTCTTATGAAGTGCTTCATAGTATTGTTGGTTTAAAAACGATATGATTGTGGCAGTTTTATTAGTTGCTGTTGTGGGTTTTTCATTCGTTTACACAATTGAAGACACATATCGCACACCTAGATCTAAACTGAGACAACTCAAAAAAGGTAATTTTTAAGGAGACGATAAAAACGTAGGTATATCTGCAGTTTTTGTTAGGGAAGTTATACGATTTAATTTGATTCTAGATAAAAAATAGCTTGTAAAATGTCACTGTATACAAACTGGGGCTAAAATTCAATAATTTTTATCGATAATCACTGTTTTTCAAACATAACTCAAAATTAACGATTTTTGAGTTGTCTCAGTTTAGATCTAGGTGTGTGATATTTACGCCTATGGGTCAGCGCACACCAAGGGCAGAGCAGAGCAGAGCATTTTCTGAGACTATTGAAAAATTAATCTTATGACAATTCCATACATTGCAAAATTAAATACACATCCAAACTTGATGCTCGACCATGCTCGTGCATGATTTTGCAATTTATGGAATTGTCATAAGATTAATTTTTCAATAGTCTCAGAAAATGCTCTGCTCTGCTCTGCTCTTAGTGTGCGCTGCACTTAACACACACTACAATTCAGTAGATAGCAGGACATACCTACGTATAGGTATTTGTCCCAAAGATGAATTTGTGAATAAACCCAATTATAAAGAGAATAAAATAAAAAAATATGTCTAAGTGAACATCGATATCAACAGTAGCCATTTACGATACTACGAATACACAAAGTTAAGTCAATAGATTCCAAAATGAAAAAAACCGGCCGAGTGCGTGTCGGACTTCGCGCATTTATGGTTCCGTACCAAATGTGATTTGTATTTGTTAGTAAAATATACGTAATGATTAATCGTTTATATTCTGCTATTTTGAGGCATCTTGTGGAGAGGATGGCCAGGTGAGACATAATAACTTTATTTGGTCATCTTCTGTGCAAGATGCTTCAAACACTAATTCAACTTTTCCTCTATAATAATAATATTACTTACCCGCATGACGGGAACCTCGTGAAAGCCGAGAAAGATAAACAAATCAAGTATCTTGACTTGGCTCGCGAGGTTGTCGACATGTAGGATGTGGACTCAGCTATCATTGTGCCGATAGTCGTATCAGCCAATGGCTTAATTGCCAAGAGCCTCGACCAACACCTAAGGAGGCTCTCGTTGGGCAGCTGGATCAAGGGCTTGATTCAAAAAGCGGTGCTTCTGGACACGGCCCGCATTGTTAGGAGGTTCCTCTCTCTGGAGCCCTAACCACCGGTAGCTTGGACCCTGTTCCCGATACCGGTGGGCTACTATTTTTATATTTTTAAATGTTTTTATTAATCTTTTTATACTAATATTTAAAAATGTAACAAATGTGTGTTAAGTAAAATAAAAGTAATATAATATTACTTACTAACACTAGCTATAAGATATTACTAACACTATGGATCGTTTGTTGTCCGATTTAATAAAATTTTGATTTGATTTGATTTGAATAAACATTATTAACCAAATTTCAAGTTCAATGGGAAGATAAAAAATTCTTCGGAATAAATTTTGGAAAAAAAAAGCTGACTTTGGTGGCTTCTCATTCCTTTGTTGTCCAATATTTTTAAAACAAAAAAATAAAATATTTATTTACTCAACGAGTTTTAAACAACGATACCCTACTCGATGGTACAGGTCAAAATTTTTTTTCGCATTCACCCTTAATCCTTTATTTCCTCTTTATTTTCTCATTTAATTTTTCCTTAATTTATCCTTAGTCCTTAATTATTTTTTTTTAATGTGTATGGCTTTCGGCCTATACTGTAAAAATTTGATGACTGTAGCTCCATCCTTTTGGCTATAAATCCTGTGTGAGAGACGACGGACAGACGGACATGTGAATGACAGCTATAGGGCTCCGTTTGGACCCTTCTGGTACGGAACCCTAAAAAGCAAACAAATTAAACATTTACAATACACTAAAGCTGTTGTATATATCAATCTCTAACATAAACATAAACAAAATCCTTATATTTTTCTCTACACATTTGTACCCACTTTCGGAGCTCCGATCACCCATTTCCGAGAGCGACAACCTTTTAGCGCGACTCTTTCATCGTGACGCGTATCAATTTGTTTGTCAGACACAATTTACATGTTACGGTAAAAACAAATATGTAGGTATAAATATACCTGGGTATTCGTACCTACATTATTGCTATGCTTGCGACTCGTTCTTATGCTTGCGAACTTTCTGAAATTATTTTTAAAATGCACCATGGTAAAGTTGGGTTTGTCTGTACAAAACGGTTTAAAAATGTTGTGCATTTCTGAAAAAAAAAAAATCTGAATACTTACAATTTATTGGAATGAGCATGTGTTTACACAATATAAATCAATCTGCCTAGCTTTTTCCAACTACTTTTTATTTTTACAACAACGTTGTCAGACTTTCGAGCTTCTGACGACCCGTACCGACTGTCAAAGATCCACGAATGACAGCCGGGACCAACGGCTTAACGTGCTTTCCGAGGCACGGAGGAGTCTCGGTATGTAAAGATGGTCACCAATCCACTGACCAACACCGGAAAGCGTAGCTTAACCTGATGGATCGACCCGTGCGGCTGTTATTACTTAGCCACGAGCTCCTCGTTTACACAATATAATAATGTTTACAAAAATATTAAACCCAAACTTTTACATAAAACACAAACTGCCACTCAAGTCGTTACAGAATTGGATAAACGGAAATGTCATTATTCGAAAAACATCAAGATATTTTATCGAAAGTGAAGACACCGGAAAGTATCATTAAGTATTGACGGCACGATGGGGCTGAACGAAAGCAGACTCATGTCCGTATAGGGTGCGCCCCGCTCCAGCCAAGTAATGCCAAGCTGTATGGGGAATGTCATGGGAATGTTAAGGGATATTTGTAAAGTTTTTTGATATTGGGGAATTACAGTTCGGCCGTCATTGCGTTCCTGACACATGGCAGTTGGACAATTTCTAGTTGTAATAAGTATCAAATTTGCAAAACAGATATGCGTCAGTATGAAACTGACAGATGTGAAAAATGCATTCTCACAAAGACCGGACTATACTTAGTTATTAAGTTTTTGGGTAACGATTTATTGCAGGTTATTGTTGGGATACAATTTTTATTTTGAAGATAGGTAACTATTTCTTGTAGGTACTTTTATTCCAATAAACGAAATGAGACCACTTAGAACGATGATAAGCCTTGGTCATTCAGCAAAACTCTGTTACAAAGCTGATATATTTAGATGCCTACTTTTCAAATCGGCCTTATTATTATTTTGTAACAATTTCAAATTCAAATTAATTTATTTGCTAGAATGTAGGTATAAATCAAGAACTTAAAACTATCGTGGCCCAATTACAAAAAAATAATAATAATAATAATAAAAAAAATAAATAAAAAAATAATAATAATAATAACCCCACCGCAGTATCTCTACGTTGACGTCGTGGTGGGGCTTGCGCGCTCCGATCTCTGGGCCTGTGCTAGTAGAGTTCACTTTGCCGAAACAGGTCTAGGGTGAGGAGCCAGACCAAGAGAGATACAGAAACCCGCAGGGCAGCATGTGGCGAGCTGTTGGGCAGTAGCGACCCCACGGACCCTATCTCCCGGGAGTAGTCTTGTTCCTCATCTCTGGCTTGCCTTTATTGGCCGGCTGGAGTGAACACTGACGGGAACAGAGCTCCCACCTCATTCTTGCCTTTATTGCCTGGCTTGAGTGGAGATTCGTAAGAGCAAACGTGCTCGGAGGAAGGAAGTATTCCATTAAGTGTTTGTAGGGATCTTGACCATCTTCCGGGCTCTGGGATTGTTCTGAGAACCGTGGGATACCTCTCCACTCCTCATAAGCACCTCAGGACATGTTGCCCCCTTGCCGCTACGACACTATGTGCTAGCGACCGTTTTCGGGGGCCCATTATTGAGTGTGCAAGTCACCCCCTGCCATTTTATCTATTGTATACAAAACATTAGTCAGGCAGGGGCCATAGTGTTTCTATAGTTCTAGGTAACCAGTCCACAACCACCCAAAGCCATAGCCCAATATGTTTTGTTTCCATGTTCTGCAATAGTCCTGCACCAACCGGGGGTTGTCCTTGGGTGCACTTGCATACTGCATACAGGGATAATCGTCGGCTGGTGCCTCATCATAATTTAAAATTGTCTAAGGGGCCTCTGCGAGTTGGCTTCGGCCCCTCGTATGCCTTCCAAAGGTCCGGGATCCCAGGGTCCCGAGATATGTAAACATATAGAAATAATAATAAAAAAAAATTATAATAATTCCATAAACAAAATATATCAACAAGAAGCTGAACTAAGTAATGCTACGAGTAAGCGACTCTATGTGCCGGCCGTTTTCATAGACATTTACTTACCTTACTCTATTTTTAGGGTTCCGTACATCAAGAAGAAAAAAGAAACCTTCACTCATTGGATCACTTCGTTGTCCGTATGTCTGTCAGTCAGTCTGCCAAAACCCTTTTTATCAGGAACGCGTGGAGGTAACAAGTTGAAATTAATATCAAATACGTGGCGTGACAACTATGGTCCCTTGGAGCTCTAAAAAAAATAAGCTTCCAAGTCAACGCAAAAAAAAAAAAATACGGCCATTTATGCGACATACTTTGATACTCGCAAGTAAATCAAACGGTAAGTACCGTATAGGCATACGGTACTTACCGTTCACCTAGAATCATGATATTTGGCAAGAAGCAAGGTCTCACAGCACAAGTAAAGGATTAAGGACATAATTTATTTTTTTATTTTTGGGATAACAAACATAAATTTACAGTTGGAGATTTGATGCTATCAGCTACACTGTTAAGTTTTTTAATTATGTCAACTACGGAACCCTTCATTTTGCGTGGTCCTACACGAACTTATCCGGTTTTTAGGGTTCCGTACCTCAAAAGGAAAAACGGAACCCTTATAGGATCACTCGTGTGTCTGTCTGTCTGTCCGTCTGTCCGTCTGTCACAGCCAATTTGCTACGAATCTAATGAACCGATTAAGTTGAAACTTGGTACACATATGTATTTTGGTAACTCAAACACGTATGTAACGTAAATAAATGAGTTTTGAATATAGGGGTCCCTTTTGGGAGGAAAATAAGTACAATTAAAAAAAAAGTTTTGCAAACTGTACCGTGTGACATATCAAATGAAAGGTCTTACTATGAGAGTCTCTAATATATTTTTTTTATAATTTTAAAATAAATTGTTTTGAAGTTATTTAAGAAAATAGATGAAAATTGACCATTCCCCCCCCCTTTATCTCCGAAACTACTGAGCCTAAAATTTTGAAAAAAATACAAAAAGTAGTTCTTTACCTATAGATTACAGGAAAACCTATCAGAAGTTTATGGTCTTGTAAATCTATATATATAAAATTCAAAGTCCTGATTGACTCATTGACTGATAATAATCAACGCACAGTCCAAACCACTGGACTTAGCGACATGAAATTTTGAACATATATACCTTATATAGTGTAAACATCCATTATGGAAGAATTTTTGGAAATTCCATCCCTAAGGGAATAAAATAGGGGATGAAAGTTTGTATTAAAAATCTCATCTCTTGAGTTATTAGACTTGAAACTTTGCATGAATATTCATCTAAGTTAATTATAAAATTAATCATTTTTAGTTTTGCTAAACTACCCCCTTTTTTGTGGATGGGTAATCATCAAATGACTTCTCCCGCTCTGGGTGGAGCGGAAGGGCGTGTCATACTTTTACTGAATAAAACCCACCCGTGTTCCTTCAGTTGCCTATGGCAGGGCCACGGTATCTCTTTCGAACAACCCGCGACCCCAGAAGACGGTATTGGTGGGTGTCAAAGTTTTTATAGAGGAATTTTAACACGCGGTCCGATTTACTCAAAACTCAGATTTTGTACTTAAGACCAAAAATGAAGACTAACTAACATGTATCAGGGTTTTCCAAAAATCTACCCCTAAGGGGTGAGAAGGGGTAGTCAATTTTACAGCGGAGGATTTTATTGGAGATGGATTAACTTGAAAATTTATGTAAATAATGTTTGAGACAAGTTATGGAAACATCCCAGACGATTTTTGAAATTCTCTCCCTGTGGGCGTGGAAACAGGGATACAGTTTACATGAAAAATCTTATTAATTTGGTTAATGAACTTGAAACTTAGCACAAATACTTGCATATGTAAGTAATAAAGTTTGTCATTATTAGTTTTTCAAAACTACCCCTCAAATGGGGTTTAGGGATGTTAAAGTTTGTATGGAAGAATTTTAAAGCGCAGTCAGATTAACTTGAAACTCAGTATTTATACTTTTGATGTAAAATAAATAATAATAAGAAAATTAAAACCCATGAAATCAGACATCCACGCGGGCGAAGCCGCGGGCAGTCTAGCTAGTATCTCAATATTGTGCGTACAAACTTACTAAGCCTCCGCTGTCCGTCCGTCCGTCTGTCCGTCTGTCACAGGGCTGTATCTCACGAACCTTAATAGGTAGACAGTTGAAATTTTCACAGATTGTGTATTTCTATTACGACTATAATAATAAATAATAAAAATAAAGTAGTTAAGTTAAAATTGAAGGGGGCGGTCCCGATACAAAACTTTTCATTTTGAAAAAAAAAATAACCTGTGTGTGGGGTGTTGTTGTCTAGAGCCCATCGAGTAGAGTACAAAGATACTTTTATTTTTCTTCTAAAATGAAGAAATAGGGGGCCGTAAAAGTTGTCAATGCTATACCATTTTTGTACGAGCTCTATTATAATGTACCTTATACTGTATTTAATCAACAAATACTAAAAAACGGCGATTCATAAGCTATTTTTTTTAAATATCGTCGATTTTCTGCAACTGCAAAAAATAACCTTGTAATTCACGGTATCATTATGAAATACAAAGTTATCTTTGCGATTGTTAAACATTATAATATGGTACGGAACCCTTTGTGTGCGAGTCCGTCTCGCACTTGGCCGGTTTTTTTTACAAATTCCGCTGAAAAGCTATAAATTCGTTTCCAAATCATGGTAGCATAATTCAGACAGCTTGTTTCCTAAACCCCACTAAACCACCCTACATACTCTAACACTAAACTACAAATTTTACATACCCCCCAAGTTTACACACTATTTATGTAAACTACATACCCCAAGTTTACATAAGAAGTGCAGTTAATTCGTTCGGCTTCCGATCGCGCTGCAGTGTTGCAGTGTGCGCATAAATTGTAGTATCGTGCCATTCGACGTTATTTATGTTACGTGGATGCGCGATCTCAGACGCATAAATACGATTCGGAGACTTGAGAGCCGTACTAGTGGTCAAGGAACCAACGTAAGTATGAATAATAATAATAATTTACAGTTTAAGGCGCTATGACCCGACAGAGACCGCGCTTACTAGTTTCTTGAATCCATAGGAAACATAAAACAGTGTTATAAAATTCTGAAAATAGTACATTGTGATACAAGGGTGGAAAGCTGGGAAGCCCGAGCCGAAGGCGAGGGTTTTTAACGACACGAGTATGTAATAACCTACACACCGTGTATCACACGACGTTTTTCAATACAGTTGTGGGAAAATAGTAAAAAACAAATCAAAGAATTTATTTTGAGAGTAGTTTTTAACATGGAATAAATTGACCACAATGTAGATGGTTTATATTTGCCACTCAATTCATGAAAATAAGCTAACAAAAAATGTTCTGTGATTTGGTTTTCTTTTGTTTTTCCCATAAAATAAAAAGAAAAGTCGCCATTTACTTTTCTCGAGATTTTGGGGGCAAAATTTCATATTGCGCAGTTTTAGCCTCAGATAAAATATCGGGCGGAGTTAATTCCATTTGATCACTTTTCTTGAACTCATATATATAACAAAATAAAAAATCAATTTATCTTTTTAATTTTCAGAAAATGGCGCGTTTTTGCAACTGGACATATTTTTTTTTACAACGAAACAGCCTATTCGATTTTTGACAAATGTTGATGTGAAAATAATTGAATTAAAACTGGTAATTAAATATATTAAACAAGCATTTAAAATTCTTTTGAGAATTCGATGCTAAGATGTATGGACTCAATAATTTTTCTTCGTATAAAATCTATCACATTTTAATCTATGTATGAAAACTAGTTGCTACTAAACTTTTTAAATTGACTTATAAAAAAACTCAACTGTAATGATCGAGCTCGTAAACAAAAGTCACGACCGCGTAACAGAAAGATGCCTATGCAAAAGATTTAATTTTCGAATCATAATTATAGCCTCTGAAAGTACGCCATGTTTAACAACTTTATTGAAATAATACATTGTGATACAAGGGTGGAAAGTTGGTTATTGCAAAAGAGCTATCATTAACAAGCCCGAGCCGAAGGCGAGGGTTTTTAATGACACGAGTTATTTACAATAAGTTATAAAAAACAAAAAAACTTAGAATTCAACTTAGTTTTCAATACATGGTGATTTAATAGCATTTTAAAAGTTGTAAGAGATTTTTATTCCTTAATCACTTTAGCTAATTATACGATATATACGACAGACCTTAACTACTGTAGTTTGTCCTCGGTGCTCTTAATATTATATGCCTATAAATGTTATTTGTGTATGTGATATTTTCTCATCACAGATTGTTGTGGACAAGAAGTGCTTAATCTAATAAATAAGCTCAATATGTGTGAGAGACTGAGAGTACCCGAAAAAGGCATAAAATACCTGTGTTACGGGTCACCAATCCCCCAAGAATGTGACTAAAGTGAAGCAAAGATGTGTCAGAAGGTGTAAACTGGGTGTAATGTCATGGATCGGAGATTATAGAGCACATGATGAAGTTATGACCTGACCTTATTGGTGATGTTCTTCAGAAAGGTAAGGTGCGTAGTACTCACAACCGGCGTGCGTGTATGACCAGATGGCCAATTCTGGTACCTAAAAACGTTCACAATCTCATGCCAGCGTCAATCAAATGTCAAAAATGTAGGTAAACGCTATACAATTTTTGACAGATTGAGACTGAGATGAGATTGCGAACGTTGTTAAAAATACGAGAATTGCCCCTCAGATGTGTGAACGTAAACGAGACAAAGGTGTGGCGTTGGCTTCCTTATGATGTACTAGGCTTCCGTACTTGCTTATGATGCGAAGTAAAAAACATTTAAAAGATTCACAGGAAGGATGTCAAAAAAAGTGGTGCGTTTTGTTTACGACTCCAGCAAACAAAAAAAATCTTGAAATCCTGTAGGTGTTGAAGAACAAGATTATTCATAAATTCTAAAACTTCTTTGGGAATAGGCATCCCATTTTAATATTCATATAAATACCCGTTCTCCAGCAGTTTCCGTAGTAAGGGACACTTCACGGGCGACTACCTCTCTGAATTATAAGACGGCACTAAATTCCGCGATTCAATTTATGAGTTATCGTAAATTTTGACGAGTTCCGCCATCGCCTGATTTAATTACTCAGCTGTAATTATTGTTTTATTTCTGTTGCGAATAAATTGTTTACGCGAATGTTTAATATTGATGTTTTATTTAGTAGGAAATGGCGAGATGTAATAAAAATGAGTTGATTTTGGAATATCAATGTAGTTACGGGTATATTTAAGCTTATTCAGTGGCCTTAGTGTGAGTTTTTATACTTATACTCAATCGCGTATGGAATAATTCTGTTTCCCATTATAATCACCAGACGGCGCGGCGCTTATTCAGTTTCTGAGGCCTTCTCGACTTGCCTACAAAAACTACCGAATCAATAAATACTTCAGAAACAACTAAATTAATGTTATCTTCTTTTGTTTTCAATTTATCTATCTCTCAACATCGCAAAAACGACTATAATATGTTGAGACAATCAACAACAACAATCGCAACAACACAACAACACAACAACAACAACAATCTTATTTTGTATCCTACTGCTGGGAAAAGGCTTCCCCGTTTTCCTTCCAAACCTTTCTGTCTTGTGCGATCAAACTCACACTCAAACTCAAAGCATTTATTTCAAATAAACCAATTACAGGCACTTTTGAATTGTCAAAGGGTCGGTCTTGGGTCGGTCAGTCAGAAAAATGAAGCTAGTTGCCCATTCCAAAGCGTAGATCCTGGAGAAGAACGGGCAAGAAACTCCACGGACACTCTTTTAAATCAAATATTTTACATAATATTGGTTACATCGTTCATATTGAAAATATAGATGTGAGAACAATGTAGAAAGACGTGCACGTTAAAAGCGTCCGTAATGAAAAAGATAAAAACTAAAAACAACTAAATTAAAAATAAGCCGTGGCAGCTAAGAGACGACCAGTCCCAACTGACGGCGCCCGTTCACGAACATGACGCATGGATCTCTGGCCATGTTAGCCCTGTCACATGCACCACCTTCGCCGCGGTCTACTTCGACGACTATGTCCTCCCTAAGGCGTCCATCCAGTGGGTGACGATCTTTGCCCATCTCTCCGAGGTCATTCGTATAATTTAAATAACCAAAAATATTTTAACCTACAGAAACTTGACCCAAAACAAGCCCTTTAACGCTACAAACACTCTATTAACACAAAAACCGACAAAATCCGGACCCGACATTTTCGACTACAAACTTTCTTTCATAGCGACCTTTCTATAGGCCGTTATCACACTATAGGGTCTATTGAGAGAACACGACGCACGGTGATTGATATTAATGGTCGACCGTGTGTAGGCAGCCTTATCTCAACCGTCGACGAACTACGGATGGAGGCCTTTTCATAAAGTAGGACGGAGATGGCCAAATAGTTTGTAGTTTTAAAGAGGCCTCCAAGTTTTGAAGTGTGGACGTAAATCCGGCGTTGGAAAGGGTATGGTAAATAGAATAAGTTTTAGAAGAATTGGTAAAGTATGTTGGTGGAAAATATTTTGATATAAAACTTTTTGGCTTTCTGGTGAGAATCCATTTGATTCTCGAGTAAAAAATTTCTTACTACCACATTGAAGTGCTTACCATTTTACTATTAATATAAGATGGTACAGTGGGCTGCATCCATTGGGTACCCCAGTTGTATTAAAATTTTAAGACAACTGGGGTACCCAATTGATGCAGCCCACTGCACATACTCTTTCTAATAGGGATGATGTCTAGGCAAAAAAAAAAGAAAATCTATTTAGTCCGTCAGTCAGATAATTTTTTGCTTTATCATATTAATAAAAAAAAAACTTAGATAAAACACATTAAAGTTGCAGTGGGGACTTATCACGTCACAACTATAACAAACTACGTATAAAATCCAGCAAGGAGTGACGTCATGCCACATTTTAACTCAATGTATTGCCATAATCTATGAGGAGCTCGTGGCTAAGTAATAACTGCCGCACGGGACGATCCATCAGGTTAAGCTACGCTTGCCGGGGTTGGTCAGTGGATGGGTGACCATCTTTACACACCGAGACTCCTCCGTGCCTCGGAAAGCACGTTAAGCCGTTGGTCCCGGCTGTTATTCGTGGATCTTTGACAGTCGTTACGGGTCGTCAGAAGCCCGAAAGTCTGACAACCAGTCTTACCAAGGGGTATCGTATTACCCAGTTACTGGGTTGTGGAGGTCAGACAGGCAGTCGCTCCATGTAAAATACTGGTATTCAGCTGCATCCGGTTAGACTGGAAGCCGACCCCAACATAGTTGGGAAAAGGCTAGGCAGATTGATTGTATTGCCATAATCTTTTGATTATGTAAAAAAAGAAAAAATACGTGTCCAATATTTTTTTAATAACCTAAATGACAGACAATAAATTTTTAGTCATCATCCCTTTTAATTATAATTAAATTCTATTTGAAAACAAAAAGATTAGTAAAATAGCTTTGTGCAATAATTATTCCTAGATACGAAAGGGCGTGCTTTTTTCCAATCTCTCTGGTACGTAGACCACATCTATGTATGTAGAAATGTTCGTCCATTTCTTCTTACTTCTATCCTAGATAGCAATATATTAGTGGTGCACCACGGAGGCGTTTCCGATACAAGACGATAAATTACACGCAGTGCCGGCTACGAGCGCTACGGCGTAGCAGTGCAGCTCTATTGCTACGACGCTCGGTTGCTACGAGACCACTCATTGGCTACGCCATCGAACGTTTGAAACGAACTCACGGAATGTGAAACGAACTGGATAAGAATTCATAGGTCACTGATTCAATGTTTCCTCAGAATATAATTCCGACCATTTTCATTATGTTGCAAAAATAATTGTGGTTCAGTAAAAACATATGCCTGGGTTATTAATCCAGTCGACGTATTGGATTGATATTTCCAAAAGGATTGAATCATTCAGTCGGAAGAAAATAATGATATGCGTCGTGAAAAATGGGCCTCCCGGTGGATTTTGTTACGGAGTATTTCCTGTAGACTTATACCGCTATATTGTGTATTTTAATTTGTAGAATATATAGAATTATTTAATTCTATAACTAACTCATAATTATGTTAAGGAATGAGAAATGAAGCCTACTTTTGTAATTGATTTTGACTATCCTTGTAAGCCATGTACTTAAAACGATAAAAAAAAAACTGTTACAAAAAGAAGTTGACGACAGCATCACCATACCTACTCCAAACGCGTGCTAATTCTTATCCACACTTCTATTATCCTAGTTATCACCGTCGCCTCGGCGCCAGTCTTGACCCTGTCCTATTCACGCTGCTCCGCTAGTGCCCCACAAATCTTACTAAACAAACAACTAATGGGCTGGCACCGTGAATGGGATAGCTTTATCGCTAAAAATGGAATGCCCACTGATTGCGGAGTTGTAATGGTTCCCGTAATTTGTAGGAAATGGTATTCTTGAATTTAGTCATTAGTACCTTAATGAAGAAATATGTTGTGCTGTGATTGAATTAGAAGAAAATCTAGTATATTGACCCAGTTCAGGATGACTAAGTTTCTTCCTAAGTACTATCAACTGCTTATTAAATTGGTGTTTGTTGTTTTTAGTACACAACAAATATTATAAAAGCCTCAAAATTTTGTCTTCTTAATCATATGTACTTACCCATGTATGTGTAGCTTTTTTTTTGTCGATGGGAAATAATCAAATGACTTCTGGGCGTGTCAGTCTTTTATTTTATTTATTATTTATTTTATTTTACTGACTAAAACCCACCCGTGTTCCTTCAGTTGCCTATGCCAGGGCCACGGTATCTCTTTCGAACAACCCGCGACCCTGGCGGCACCTATGTATAGCTATCATCAACTTTTGTAGCTGACATCGTTTCCATTGTATACTATAAATTACTGTAAATTTGTTTTTGTTCTAAAATAAAAATATTTTACTTAAAAAAAAACAACATCAGACATAAACAGTAACGTATCAACATACAACATTTAACATTAGGTAACTTTTTATAACTTTTGCGATTTTTGCTATAATTTTTTGTTACCGTTTGTTGAGCAATAATAGCCGCACGGGTCGATCCATCAACTAAAGCTACGCTTGCCGGGGTTGTTCCGTGGATGGGTGACCATCTTTTCATACCGAGACTCCTCCGCGCCACAAGAACCGGCTGTCATTCGTGGATCTTTGACAGTCGTTACGGGTCGACAGAAACCCGAAGGTCTGACAATTTAATCAAAGGGTAATACGATACCCTTTGGTAAGATTACCTTACCAAAGGGTATCGTATTACCCAGTTACTAGGTTGTGGAGGTCAGATAGGCATCGCTCTATGTAAAGTACTGATATTCAGCTGCACCCGATCAGACTGGAAGCCGACACCAACATAGTTGGAAAAAGGTTAGGCAGATTGAATGACTTTAAAAAAAACTGGTTTAAGTAAGAAATTATAGTAAGGAAAGCAAAGATATCTTAAAACATACAGACATTTTTCGCTAGATTTAAATCAAATCACACTATATCGCAAAGTAAAAAGTAGTTTGTTTACATTTAGGGCCTGTTTCACCACCTACTTACTAACTTACTTGGCAGGTACTTAATTTTATACAAATTCTGTTCTATTTTTGAATTTATTCGGTAAGCTATTCGGACATCGTGAAATAGGCCCTTATACAGGGGTGTAAGTGTGAGGAGCTCGTGGCTAAGTGATAACAGCCGCACGGGTCGATCCGTCAGGTTAAGCTACGCTTGCCGGGGTTGGTCAGTGGATGGGTGACCATCTTTACATACCGAGACTCCTCCGTGCCTCGGAAAGCACGTTAAGCCGTTGGTCCCGGCTGTTATTCGTGGATCTTTGATAGTCGTTACGGGTCGTCAGAAGCCCGAAAGTCTGACAACCAGTCTTACCAAGGCGTATCGTATTACCCAGTAACTGGATTGTGGAGGTCAGATAGGCAGTCGCTCCATGTAAAATACTGGTATTCAGCTGCACCCGGTTAGACTGGAAGCCGACCCCAACATAGTTGGGAAAAGGCTAGGCAGATTGATTGACAGGGTGTAAGTGTAAAACTGTAAACAGTGGAAATATTTTAAGGGGTCATTGTGAGTACAATCTGCTGTTCAGTACATTTATGTTCACATAATTCGTCAAAATGTAGGGAACAGCAGATTTTTTTTCGCGATTTCAGGTTTGGTCCCATAGTTCATAATGATGAATGATGAATGATGTGATGAATGTTGGGTTCATAATGATGAGTACAATGGCCACTTAAAAGATTGCTACTGTTTACACTTACACCCTGTATAGGCGCTTATACAAGGTGTTAAATAAATAACCCACAACCTCTTAAGGGGTCATTGTACTCATCATTATGAACAACTTTTACTATGGCACCAAACCTGAAATCGCGAAAAAAAAATCAGCTGACCAGTACATTTATCTACATCAAACTCGTCAAAATGTAGGGAGCAGCTGATTTTTTTTCGCGATTCCAGGTTTGGTCCCATAGTAAAAGTTGTTCATAATGATGAGTACAATGACCCCTTAAGAGGTTTTGGGTTATTTCATTAACACGTTGTATAAATAGGCCCCATTTGTTTCCCCTGAATAAGTATCAAAAACCCCTCCTAGTTTTCCCCACCCACTATTAACCCTAAACCCTTCACAGATAAGAAACACATCTGACGTGGCATTACCGAACGCAGAGACGTTAGTTTTACAAACTATTAGGTAGAGAACTAATTGGGTACAAAGCGAGGGGTGATCCGCGCGCAATTAGCACGGGCCCGATCTAATGACTCGGAAGTTTTGTAGCGACCACTAATTACTGACCGTGGGGAGTGGCCCGAGAGGTGAGAGGGAGCGGGATGGATGATTTGTGTCATGTTTGTGTAGAGTTTAAGTACTATGTCTGTTCTAGAAACTTTAATAAAGCCCTGGGTTGACCTGTTAAGTCTACAAAATAAATAAATAAATTATAGATGACCCACTTCTGCTCGAGACTTTGATACTCAGCAATACTGTCTCATTAGTGAAAGACTTTTCGGAATCGTATAAGTAGTTCCGATTATTACCGCCTACATAAAAACTCACAAATTTTACCTTTTTAGGGTTCCGTACCAAAATGGTAAAAAAGGAACCCATATGGTGTGACTCAGTCTGTCTTTCTGTCTGTCTGTCACAGCTAGATATCTCAAGAACTACTAATGCTATCAACTTGAAATTTGGAACAGTTTTAGATGATGTTTACCCAACTCTTTTGCAAATAAGAAAGAAATAAAAATATTTACATTTTTTTTGTAACAGGGACTGAAGTGGAAAATTCAAAGTGGGGCTACTAGGGCATGTGGGATATCATATGAAAGAGCACTGTTTGCACATTCTCATAATTTTTTTTTTTTTTTTACACTGCATAGTTTTCGACTTTTGATGAAAAATGTAAAAAAAAAATACCGTCCCCCCCTTATCTCCGAAGTTTGCAAAGATAAAAATCTGAGATTATTCTATGTGATAGAAGTTTATGTAAAGATTACAGGAAGAATAAAACGATGTCTCTAAATAGCACACTTTTTCAGAAATCGGAACGGAACCCTCGGTCCGCGAGTCCGACTCGCTCTTGACCGGTTTTTATAATATTAGTTTATATTTAATATTACGCGTTGTAGTTACTTTTAAAAGTAGCCTCCTAGTGTCATTTACATTCGATGCAAGACTGAATTTTGTGAACGATAAATTAATAGCTTCCATTTGTTTTCACCTATCCTC
This sequence comes from Cosmia trapezina, assembly GCA_905163495.3. Taxonomy (NCBI): domain Eukaryota; kingdom Metazoa; phylum Arthropoda; class Insecta; order Lepidoptera; family Noctuidae; genus Cosmia; species Cosmia trapezina. Next base: position 7,889,788 of record LR991020.1, read on the forward strand.
AAAAACTACGAATCTTCTAAAGTTAGTACACCCACTTTCTAAACCAAGGTCATTTAAAATAATCAAAACATGAATAAATTAGGTACACAAAGTTCATTATCTCTCCTGTAATTAAACACTGCTTCGAAACATTAATAGCCAACACCTCATTACCTTCAAAATTAATCGCATTTCTCTTCTAATTTACACTACATTACGACAATTTCAACGACAGTGAAAATAATATTAAAGAGTAGCTTTTACCAGCGGCTTCGCCCGCGTGGACGTGTTCCCGTGAATATCCCACAGGAACATGCTACCGGGAATTCCTTCTTGTCTACTTTATAAAGGGAACCTCTGTGCAAAATTTCAGCTTTCTAGGTTTGGGCTGGGCGTAGATGAGTCAGTCAATCAGTCAGTCAATCAGTCAGTCAGGACTTCTCTTTTTATTTATATACATAGATGTAAGTAAGTATTTCGCATTCAAATTTTCTACCGGCAAAGCAAAAACGCAAAATATTTAGAATTTGACTCGGCATATTTTGAATGAAATTTATTTATATATTCATCAACAAATTAAATGGGAAATGGGAAGGATCATTTTTAATATGTATAGTGTACCCTGAGGGAGAAATTGCATGAAAGATTGACTGGTTCAGTAGAAAAGTAAGCAACATGAAGCTTATTAGCCACTCACGCGATCCTCCCTGACCTCCACAACCCAGTTACTGGGTAACTCAGATTTTCGGGCTTCTGACGACCAGTAACGGCTGTCAAAGATCCAAGAATAACAGCCGGGACCAACGGCTTAGCGTGCTTTTCGAGGCATGGAGGAGTCTCGGTATGTTATGATAGCTTAACCTGATCGGTCGAGCCGTGCGGCTGTTATTACTTAGCCACGAGCTCCTCAGCCATAAAACCAACACACCATTAGACCATTACTCATAAAACACCATTCTTAGAACGTTGGCTGATAGGTGGGACTCTCCGATCTTGGGGCGGTGGTGCAGTCAAGTAGTCACTCCCCAGGATCGGCGTGCCTCACCCAGCTAAAGAATAAAAAAAAATAATAAAAAAAAATAATAAAAAAAATGTTACTAACACAGATTATACGTTTAAATTGTTAATCAAATATGGAAGTGATTCTGAAATAAATGTTTATTTATTTATAAAAACTTGCTTATTAAACGTAAGTATGTATGTAGCTCAAACTTCTGCTCTTTTAAAAACCTCAGTAATAAGTTGCCATGTGTAAAGGTTTTATAAAGACGTTCTTAAATTAAATATTCATAGCTTTATTCAACGAAACATGCACAAAATAAACGAGGTCTTTGCTTGCACGCAGTATATTTTTTTCTACCTCAACAATTAGGTCTTAAGAAAAGGCGACATTAATATTAATTATATCAAAGAAAATTATATTTATTTTTAATTTTATTGGATGGTGAACAAGCTGTACCAAGAAGCAAGCTGAAGTGGCAGAGGGCTGGCCATGTTTGTCGAAGGATCGAGGGCCGGCGGAGCAGACGAGTCCTGGAGTGAAGACCGCGTAGGTATGAGCAATCCTAGTGTGTTACCCCAGCTAGATGGACCGACGATCTCAAGAAGGTGGCTGGGACAGACTGGATGCAGAAGGCGGAGCACAGGGTGTTGTGGCGCAGTTTTGAAGAGGCCTATGTCCAGCAGTGGACAGCCATAGGATAGGCATAGGAGTTGATGAACAAGCTGGCAGCTCACCTGATGGTATAGTCACCATCTCCTCAGGATATCTGTAATGACAGAGCTATCACAGTGTTGCCATTTCACATACAAAGCAAAAAATCTCCTGTGTCTGTAACTACATCAGCCATTACCTTTGAAATATTTCTAGAAAATAAATAAGTATACGCATAGCATAATCAACCTATCCTCCTCTCGGTGAGAGCGAGTGGGCCGAAGTCCACACGCAGGCCCAGTGCGGGTTGGTAGATTTCACATGTCTTTGAATTTTTGGTTCTAGGACATGCTGGTTTCATTATGAGAGCAGTGATGATGAAATAATTCACACAAAATCACTCTGCCTAACCTTTTCCCAACTATGTTGGGATCAGCTTCCAATCTAACCGGATGCAGCTGAATACCAGTAGGTATGTTACATGGAGCGACTGCCTATCTGACCTCCTGACATCCACACTCAATAACTGGGTAATACGATACCCCTTGGCGAAACTGGTTGTCAGACCTTCGGGCTTCTGACGACCCGTAACGACTGTCAAAGATCCATGAATGGCAGCCGGGACCAACGGCTTAACGTGCTTTCCGAGGCACGGAGGAGTCTCGGTATGTAAAGATGGTCAACCATCCACGGACCAACCCCGGCAAGCGTAGCTTAACCTGATGGATCGACCCGTGCGGCTGTTATTACTTAGCCACGAACTCCTAATTTACATATAATACAATAAATAATTTACACAAAATACCTAACATAAATATAATGATGTCTCGATTCGTTCGACTGCTAAAAAGCTCGGTAATCCAACGCTACATCTACCCTCATCCGGCGTATTTCAATTAGATCCAGTAAGTTTTATCTACATCTTGCGGTCCGGGGTCCGTCGCACGAGTCTGCGATATTTCTCAAGATAACGGACCTTGCTTGTTATTGTCGGACGTGCGTCTCGTGTGAGTTATGTGGTTTGTCATAAATCTTGAGACTTTAATTAGAAAGATACTGTACGGTGTGCAGGAAGTAATTTGAGTAACGCATGTTTATTATTATTGTCCCACCAATGGCTTTTATCAGCGTGATCACACCACCTTACATCGTTTAAAACAAATTCAAACAAATTCTTCTTCTTATAACGCGAATCCTTTTTCTAACCGCTCCAGCCACAATCCACTCGGCCAATAAGGTCGAGTCGAAGCTTCTAAAAGGTTCTAGAAGCTTCCATAAAAACATATATGACGCGCAGTCTTGTCCTTGACTTATCAGAGACGTATATGAACCGTCAACTAGGCTGTGCACATTTTTAGATACATTTACAAAACTTGATCTTCGCCCCGAACCCAAACTGTTTGATAAAGCACTTACCTACCTAAGATAATGTGTTTATGTTAAATTCTTAATTTTAGACCAGCACTTTATGTATTCTTACCATACTTTCTTTGATTAATTGAGACACTATACGAGAAAGTGACAAAATGATATTGATACATTATGGCACCGAGACCCGGAAACCCGCAACCCGATCTCGGCTATCATAACTCGATACATTGACAGAGAATATTAATATCCTTCGATATAAATTGGGTTTAGTAAGATAAAAATACAGCGCGTAAAGTGAAAACTAATATTTGATTATGTAACAATTTTATAAAAACATAACAACATGTTTTTTTACTCTATGGGTTGGGCAGAGTTGTACCTATAGTACTAAAGAGACGTAGAGTATCTATAGGGACATAGCGAGGTTAATTAGCTACAATAATAGCCGTGCATGGCGTGAAGAACTTGATAACTCGACTTGCACGATTTTTTTCTTTTGGGACATTCGACTCTAAAAAATTGAAAAATGAATAATTATAGTTAAAAAAACTAAAATACACACTTTATTACCATTTTTTTTTTTTTACAAACAATATACTTGTTATATTGATACCCTAATCTATAGTGAATAAGTTGATATGTCATCGGTGAACAAGTTGATAAGTCAATTATTATGAATAATAAGATAATTAGAAAGAAATAAATAACTTTATTTGAAAAACCACATCAATTAAGACGTTTCAGTTATGCAGAAAAACTGATTTTTAGTTATTAAATTAAATCAAATTTTCACTGATTTGAGTACTAATGTATGGGGAATAAGTTGATAAGTCTTTGGTGAATAAGTTGATAAGTCTAATATCAGCAAATAAGATGATTTTACCAAAATACGTAAAATAATTTAAAAGATTGCATAAAATTATCCTTAGATCAAGCTATAAAGACGAGTTCAAAAAGTCAAACTTTAAAATCGCCGCTCTGTAAAATTGACATTTTGGACTTATCAAGTTCTTCACGCCATGTACGGATTATGGTGGAGCTATTAAGATAAAGATAAATATATTTCTTCAAACATGAGTAACATGATACATGAATATGCACAAATGGATGGAAACATAATTTTAACGGACCAACATGTTTTAAAAACAACAAACATGTGTTTAAAATGTAAATTTATGTACTTGTACGATTATTCCACACACACAGTCCACTTAAGATAAGTTTTGTTGATCACTAAACCTTGACCGCAACTACCTATTAAAATACAGGTATAACCTAGCTTAAGAGGTATTATTCTTTGGAAAGATTTTGCAACAGAAACGATTATTAATTATATTTTTAAACCAAATGTCAAACTGTACGTCGAACTCTGTATGTTTTTCGAAAAATAAAGATTTTTATTATTATTATTTTATTATTATTATTTTTAGGGTTCCGTACCTCAAAAGGAAAAAACGGAACCCTTATAGGATCACTCGTGTGTCTGTCTGTCTGTCTGTCTGTCTGTCTGTCCGTCTGTCCGTCTGTCACAGCCAATTTGCTCCGAATCCAATGGACCGATTTAGTTAAAATTTGGTACACATATGGATTTCTGTGACCCAAACACGTACAGCTAAAGTAAATATAAGAATTTTGAATATGAGAGTCACTTTTAGGGGGAAAATAAGAAAATTAAAAAAAAAGTTTTGTAAGCTGTACCGAGTGACATATCAAATGAAAGGGCTTACTATGAGGGTCTCAAATATATTTTTTTATAATTTTTAAATTTATTGTTTTAAAGTTATTTAAGAAAATAGACGAAAATTGACCATTACCCCTTTTCTCCGAAACTACTGAGCCTAAAATTTTGAAAAAAATATAGAAATTAGTTCTATACCTGTAGATTACAGGAAAACCTATAAGAAGTCTGTGGTCTTAAAATAACATGGTAAATCTACAATATAAAAAAATCAAAGTCCTGACTGAGTCACTGACTAATAATAGGTCTTTACCTATGAAATTGCCGTTTTGTATGAAAAAATTTAAACGAATTTTTTTCATGTATTTGTTATTTGTATTAATCGAAGTAATCACCCATGCAATTAATGCATCTTTGCCAACGCAGTGGCAGTTTATTGATGCCCTTCTTAAAGAAATCAGCTGGTCGGGAGGCAACAAATTCTTCAAAGGCATTTTGTACTGCCTCTCGGGTATTGAATTTTTTTCCCGCCAAGAAGTTATCCAAATTCTGGAAAAAGTAGTAGTCTGTAGGCGCAAGGTCTGGTGAGTAGGGCGGATGACGGAGAGCTTCCAACCCCAGTTCTTGCAACTTGGAGACCGTCTGCTGTGCAGTATGAGGTCGCGCGTTGTCGTGCAGGAGCAGCGGAGACGAGCGATTGACCAATGCTGGTTGGAGATGTGCCAGCTTCTCCATCATTGTGTTCAGTTCTTCACAGTACACATCTGCAGTAATGCTTACCCCGTTTGGTAAGAAGCTGTGATGAATCACACCGGCGCTAGACCACCAAACAGTGACCATCACTTTTCTAGGGGTAAGTTTTCGTTTAGGGCATTGTTTAGGTGCTGAACCAGGATCCAACCAACTTGCTGAGCGCTTGCGGTTATCAAACAGAATCCATTTTTCATCGCAGGTAACAATGCGGTTCAAAATTCCTTCATTTGTGTGTCTGTTGAGCAGTGCAAGGCACGTCTCGACGCGTACTTCGCGCTGGCGATCATTGAGTTCGTGGGGCACCCATTTGTCAAGCTTTTTTACCTTGCCAATTTGACGCAAATGGACCAATATTGTTTTGACGCTAACGTCGAAAGCTGCTGCTAATTCAGCCGTAGATTGTTTATCATCAGCTTCCACAATCGCCTTTAATTCGTAATTGTCGACCAAAGTCTTCGGACGACCGCGAGGTTCATTTTTCAGGTAAAATTTCCAGAACGGAAGCGAGCAAACCAATAACAGGTGGTGCGTTGGTTTGTAGTGTTAGCTCCGTAAACGTCGTTGATGTTGCGTGCCGCTTGTGCCGCGTTGCTGCCACGACGGTACTCATATTCCATAATTACTCGAATTTTTAACGTATCCATGATGACGAAAAAGATTGAAATGCGATGAAAATGTAACACTAATCAATAAACAAATGACTACTTTTGGAAAAAAAATCCATGTTTTTAAAATAAAATTAATTTGAAATTAGAATTCTTAGCCAAACAAAAATTATTTTGATTTGAAATGGCCAGTACTGCAGAACGGCAATTTCATAGGTAAAGACCTAAACGCACAGCCCAAACCAATGGACCTAGAGACTTGAAATTTTGCACATAGATACCTTATATAGTGTAAACATCCACTAAGGAAGGATTTTTGGAAATTTCATCCCTTAGGGGGTAAAACAGGGGATGAAAGTTTGTATGAAAAATCCTATCCCTTGAGTTAATAGACTTGAAACTTAGCACGAATATTCATCTAAGTAAATTATAAAGTTTATCATTTTTAGTTTTCCTATACTACCCCCTAAGGAGAGATTGGGGGGTGTCAAAGTTTGTATGGAGGAACTTTAACACGCGGTCCGATTAACTCAAAACTCAGTTTTTATACTTGAGACCAAAAATTAAGACTAACGTGTATTAGGGTTTTCCAAAAATCTACCCCTAAGGGGTGAAAAGTTAATTTTATAGCGGAGGATTTTATTGGGGGCTTGATTAACTCTAAAATTGGTGTAAATAATGTTTGAGTCAAGTTATGGAAACATACCAGACGACTTTTGAAATTCTTTAGGTATCTTTGTTCGTGAAAACAGAGATGCAGTTTATATGAAAAATCTTGTTAATTTGGTTAATGAACTTGAAACTTAGCAAAAATACTTGCATAAGTAAGTAATAATGTTTTTCATCATTAGTTTTTCAAAACTACGCCTCAAATGAGGTTTAGGGATGTTAAAGTTTGTATAGAAGAATTTTAAAGCGCAGTCCGATTAAAAAAATGGTACTTTGAGCCAAGTTAGGAAACTTGCCAAACGAATTTTCACCGATTTTGACGGCATATAGCTGATGTTTTAAGGAGTAACTTAGGCTATTTTTATTTTAGAAAAATAATTAGGGTTCCGCGCAAGAAAATTAAAATCCATGAAATCAGACAACCACGTACAGCCCAGTACAAACTTACTAAGCCTCCGCTGTTTATTACGGCTATAACAACAAATAATAAAAATAAAGCAAAGTTAAAAATTTAAGGGGTCGGTCCCCATACAATAAACTTTTCATTTTGAAAAAAAAAATAAAAATTTTAATCTAGCATGTGGGGTGTCATGTCATTATTACATCACCGCTGCTCTCAAAACGGTGAAGGAAAACATCGTGACGAAACCGGCATGTCCTAGAACAAAAAATTCGAAGACATGTGACATCTACCAACCCGCACTGGGCCCGCGTGGTGGATTACGGCCCACTCCCTCTCACCGAGAGGAGGCCTGTGTCCCAGCAGTGGGAACATTATAGGCTGATTATGTGTTATGTGGGGTGTCATCGTCTAGAACTCATTGAGTAGAGTACAAACATATTTTTTTTTATCTTTTAAAATGAAGAAATAGGGGGCCGTAAAAGTTGTAAGTTTTAGACCATTTTTGTACGAGCTCTAGCGCAACAATTCAAAAAATTAGGAATTTGAAACTTTTTTATACCATGTAAATACCATGAATACTGTATTTAATCAACAATACTGAAAACGGCGATTCAAGGTATTTTGTTTAAACATGGGTGATTTTCTGCAACTGAAAAAAATAACCTTGTAATTCACAGTATCATTATAAAATAAGTAAAAAGTTATCTTTGCGATTGTTAAACATATAATATGGTACGGAACCCGTCGTGCGCGAGTCCGACTCACACTTGGCCGGTTTTTTTTTATCCTAGGGCCTATTTCACGATGTCGGAATAGCCTACATTACTTACCGAAAAAATTCAAAAATGGAACAGAATTTGAATGAAATTATCTGCCAAGTAAGTTAATAGAAACTTAATCGTAGGTGGTGAAACATGCCCTTAAAGAAATATGCACTATATCCCTATCATTATTATGCAAGCTACCTGCACCTGCCGATGGAAGAAAGCTTTTGTCCGCAGGATGTGGTATTCCGACGCTTTCGCGGACAACTGCCACCGGAACGCACAAAGACTAAGAGCCGAGTTCACCAACTACACCATAATCATTGATTACGTAACCGTTCTGTTAGCATTAAACAGTTGTTTAAACAAACCGCGTTTTTTTTTGAGTTCACCATTTATTTCTAACCAACGGTTAAATAACCAAACGTTTTTGAATGAGTGAGTCGAAAACGACCTAATGAGCGAATGGTATAACATTATTGTGTGAATGGTGAATGTCAAAGTCAATCAAATTTCATTGTCAATGTCAAACTCTCTGTCTGTGATCAAACAAAATCAAAACTCAATTCATAATTTTTTGTCGAATAGTGATCGAATTAAATCAAGTAATTCCAAAGCACTACGTTTATATAACGAAATCTTGTACCAAATGCTTTCTCGTCATATTCCTCGAAATAATTGCGCCGTGTTTGGAATATACGAGGAGTAAGTACGCAAAATTATTTCTATATTTTCAAAATCATCTAACACATTGTCCTCTTCAAAGATATAATTCAAAGCGTCTTGCATTTTTATTTTATAAGTAAGTAGTAGAAGTGATGCACAATGCAAAATTTCACGTCAGGAAGCCTAAACCAATGGTTAAACTGAGTTGGGTACTTCGTTTAAGTTAATCAGTCGATTATAGTACTTAATCAATGGTTAGTGCGTGGTGAACAGCAAAATATTGTTAAACAGCCGTTTATGGTCTAAACAGATGTTTAAAATTTAACCATCTGTTGGTGAACTCGGGTCTTAGTGCAACTAAGTGATTGAATGAATGATGAAAATTGCTACTGTATTATTATGTATATTTAGGTTAAGGTATGTATCTATGGGTCTTTGTTACCTGATAATAAATGGTTTATTATTATTATTATCTCGAATCACTTTTCTTCCGAACAAAACGCTAAACCTTCAAATTCTTGTCTACTCTGAATTAACGCGCCCCACTACCGCATTTACCGTATACAAAATCAAGTAGTGGGGCGCCTCATTTCAGAGTGGACACTTGCTTGAATGATCGAATGTCAGTCTACATCACATAAGGTTGCTCTTTTTATGAACCTTTTACAGTACCTACCAACCCACATTTCGCCAGCGTGGCTGAACCTGATATTACCCTAAGCTGATCAAAATTTAGTTTTTCTTAATTCGTTTCTTTTCTTTCTCCATGGTCTACCAGAATACGGTTTTTTGATAATATCGAGATTTGAACCGGACATTGATGCGGAGATTTGAAACAGAGATTTATCTCCATGGTCGTGATATCTAGCTCGAGCCCGGAATTGGGTCCCGGATCCGACATAATAATATGTATATTTGTGAGTAACCCTTACGCTGGCGTAACAGGCAATTGGTCAATCATTAACTCTTCCATAAAGTGACACAAGCGGCACCAGTTATGTTTCAAGTCCCATATAAAATAGGGGCGAGCCTATTGCCATCAGCCGGCATAAATCTAGACTCCGGGATGCTACTGAGAAATTCCTGAAGAAAAAACACTTTGGCCAACCTGAGAATCTAACCGAGAATCTCTTGGCAGTCCCGCTTGTGATCACTACACTAGAGGCAGTCAGTAACAATGTTATATAGGGTTTCTTTTAATTCGACGTATTCCTTCCAAGACGTCTTAGTTGGGTTAAAATGCCATAATAATTTGTTGCATTTTAATCCTACTATAGCCACCAAATATTTTACCGAAATTCAATAGTTTTTGAGTTAGTCAAATTTTTTTGTTTTTTTTTTTTATGAAAAATACAATTCAAAAATGATTTACGGCGCGACTTTACTGGAATTTAAGTTATAGCTGATGCCATAGCAGATCTTTGTTAAAAATGAAAAGTTGAAAAATGCCAAAAACATTGATTGGCAAAGATCACTAATTAAACATTTTATTTTTGTAATTTATATTTTTTTTAGACAAAAATTACAAAAAAAGAACCGAATTTCGGTAAAACATTTGGTGGCTTAATTTATTGCATTTTAACCCTATTATGACGTTCTGTAAGGAATACGTTGAATTACAAGTAACCTTGTATAGACAAAATAATTACATATAACCACAGCAAATGCTAACATTATTCTTTCTCTATTCTATTTCAAATTATAGGCTATTTTTGCTCAAAAATAGAAGTTCTTTAACTCCGTAGGTACTGCCATTTCACAATAATAACTTAGTTCCAAATGGTGCAATTATTAGAAATTACCGTTATTTTCACGCGGTTGGCTGTACCCAACTACACAATTTCTTTGAGGCCCAAAATTGACATATTTTATTATTTCCTTTTTGAACTTCCTGTTTTCGCTGTATATACTTCACCGTTACATCTTCGAGATTTATTTTAACCAGGTAGTACAATTTTCACTGCAGACCCACCGTACCCCTGGCCGTACCCCTGGTGGTACGGTGGGAGTTTTAAAGTTAAACGATACCACCAGGTAATAGTGTTGTAACACTAGTTAAAACCACAATGTCAACTGTCATGAACGCTTGAAAAAAATGTAACATGTACGGTTTAACTAAAGAGTTAGAATTGCGCAGTACTTAACATGCATTATTGCCGCATCAATTATGTACCTACCTAACTAATGAATGAGTCATTAATATGCGAGATAACTGTTTATCATTTTCTGTCCGTCTAGTATCTTCATCAGCACAGCACTACGTTCACTTCACACAGTGGTATGGTTTAACTTTAAAAACCCCACCGTACGACCAGGGGTACGGCCAGGGGTGGGTCTGCAGTGACAATTTTCAATGTACTGGGCATCGAACATAATATTTTTAGAGTTAAAGAAAAACAGAAACAGAAACAACCTACCACTAGCGCCACACTCGGCATACTCTTGCAACGCTCGCACCCAACTGTCATAAATTTTTCTTGTGCCATGAAAATTAAAAAAAAAACTAAAGTATTCATTTTAATAATTATCTAAAGATGTTGATAACATTTCAACTAATAAAAGTGTTTATACAGAACTCCGATGAACATAATATTGATGGTTCAAATTCCAAAGGTCAGTCGCTTTTTTTTTGTTTTCATTTTGCTTTGTATCGTAATTACATAATTGTATAGACATACTTACATTATCTATTTACCTCCACCCCACATTTCGCCAATTATTTTAAAGTCCCATATAATAGGGTGGCGAGCCTATTGCCATCAACCGGGCACAAATCCAGACTGTGGGCTGCTACTGAGAAATTCCAGATGGAAAAACCCAATAACACTTTGCAGACAAACCCAATAACACTTTACCCGACCTGGAAATCGAATCCAGGACCTCATCCTCAGCAGTAGCGCTTGCAACCACTACACTAACGAAGCAGTCACTAGACCAAACTACAGTACAACTATTTTCTTAATACCCCTCGGCAATCACCACATTTCCGAATACAAACGAATACTAATTTCCATGTCCATCAATTATTAGATGTATCATGTATAATAATTTAATTCAGAACTAAGTACTATAATTAATGTTATTTTGTTTTAATTTGATTTCCGTGTGAACTATAAATAGAGCTGCAAAACTATTTTTTGCAGCTTTCCTCCCAGTTTTAAAATAAATTACATTAAGAAAAAGAGTATTAACAACTCTACATACTTCCAAGTCGATTAAGAGCGTCCAGTTTGCACCAAATGTAAAGGGCAACTAATAGAAATCCGACGACTGACAAAACACGAAGTCAAGCCGAGGGACATTAAGAAAATAGTTGTACTGTACTAAAATAATAACTACAAAATTACTTAAAATGTTCATCATATTTTAATTTAAAAAAAAACCATCACAATAACTTTAAAATATGCGTGTAATCTGATAATCTCACTAGTCAATCCTTAATTATTTCTATAAATAATTGCCTATTAAAAAGACGATTATTATGATCGTCTCTCAGACTTATTTATGGTGTAATTCAATTAAACGCATCATTAAATTAATTGATTTCTTTAATCTGTGGGACAGAGGCTTGTGGCTAAATAATAACAGCCGCACGGCCGATTGAATGTTAAGCTATGCTTGTCGCGGTCGGTTCGTAGATGGGTGACCATCCATTACATATCGAGACTCCTACGTGCCTCAAAAAGCACGTTAAGCCGTTGGTCCCGGCTTTCACTAGATCTTGAACAGTCGTTACGTCAGAAGCCCAAAAGTCTGACAACCAGTTTTACCAAGGGGTATCGTGTTACCTAGTAACTGGGTTGTGGAGGTCGGATAGGCAGTCACACCATGTAAAAACTGGTATTCAGCTGCATCTGGTTAGACTGGAAGCCGACCCCAACATAGTTGGGAAAAGGCTAGGCAGATTGATTTGATTTCTTAATCTGTGGTTAAAAACCAGTCAAATGCTAAACTTCTAAAAGCATGGCTAGAAGAATTATATCAGAAGCTACTAATATAATTTTGTACTGATTTTGTTATTGGCGTTACGAACGTAGTCTTATAAACTTAAAATGACCAAAGTCGAATAAGTCGTCATTTTGACTCTTCTTTATATTTGTACTTAGTTGATTTAATAAAGTGCATTGTTGGGAATCGAACCCAACAAAGCACTCTGCATGCGCGGTCTACACGCGCAGGTAGCGTGATCATCGCGTCATCGGCAAGCTGAGGCGCGGCGCGGCGGCGACACGGCTCGGCCCGATGAACACTCGCGTCCACAGACTCCACCGCGACGGACAACACTCCTCTCTTAAACTCAACGATTATTAATTGTTTGTCCGGGAATTTATAGTTGTAATAATAGACGGCAATATACCAGCCTTATTTATTTATTTATTTATAATAAGCACACCAACAGCACGGTCACTTACAATTCTTATTACAATAACAAATAAAAATGGCATTTTAGTAACCATGAAAATAACAGGTATGCATGACTTTCACATACGAAAAATTAGAGACAATGGAGAACAATAAAAAGTTTGTCTAGTAGAATTAAATTTAAACAAAAAATCTTGAAACTATATTGACGTGCACTCTTCGCACTGTTTAAATAGTGAACGTCTGTATGAAGCAAAACTCATGGAGAAAACATCAATAGGATAATCTGTTAAGTTGGACCTTTCGTTATATTGCCTTGCCATACGTGTTAGTGGGCTATTAAATGTGGTATTTAAGGTGGATGTAGGCAATTCAAAAATACGATGATGAAGCGTCATCAGCGTACTACGTTGGCTAGACCTGAAGTTGAAATAGTTTACCAATTCTGCATCTATGGAACAATTAATTATTTTATAAAGTATAAGTAAGTCAGAATGGCTACGTCGTTCTTTTAAGCTAATCATCTTGAAGTGCTTCAACCTGTCATTGTAATCAGGTATAGCTTTTCGGATCCCATTCTTCATACATAAATACCTAACAAAACGGCCTATTTTGATACAGTCCGCTTTTCATTGCTCCCCGCGCTAACAGCATGTTTTCGAATGTAAAATATTAGGTAGTCATTACCCTATTATCCAACCCCCCGCCCCCTTCCCCGCTTGTGTAATTTATTTCATCACCACTGCTCTCAAAACGGTGGAGGAAAACATCGTGAGGAAACCGGAATGTCCTAGAACCAACAATTCGAAGACATTTGCGACATCTACCAACCCGCACTGGGTCCGCGTGGTGGATTACAGCCCACTCCCTCTCACAGAGAGGAGGCCTGTTCTTGGCAGTGGGAACTTTAAAAACTTTCATGGACAGGTCCAATCAATCTGTGTGGTTCTTTCCTCAAAAGACCATTTCAGACACCAATCTACGTGGTCTTCGCATGATCTGACCAAGATTACTCGTACGTCTGGACTTAATAAAACAGACAGAAATATTATCATTTATCATGGGTGCTTATGAAACGTCAGAAGCTAGGTAAATACTTATTTGTTGTATTCGCGAATCACATTTTCATCAAAATACGACTTGACAATTACCTGCAAATTGCAAAAAAAAGGAAAAAAACCCAATAACATACGCTATCTCATCGCTTCCCCCTTTGGGGCGAGCGCGCACTGCGGTGCGTTTCCGTTAGTTCTGCTGCACTGGGCGGGGCCTACAGTAACAAAACGCATGACCGCAGTGCGCGCACTTCAAGACATTCCATACTTCACAGATTTTGCGTTAGAAAAACGCACCGCAGTGCGCGCTCGCCCTTAATGCACTCCAATAAGCTCTTTCATATTTATAGACATGGCTATTGCCGTCACAACATTATATTTCTACTACAAGTTAAATTAAAGAAATGTATTTATCAATAATAAATTACAAAAAAATCTCTTACTTGAGTAGGTACATTTTTAAAACCTAAAATAGGACTTTGATATACAAACTAAGTAAGTAATGTAGTACTCAAGTAATATGGCTTATCGATGTACCTGCGCAGAAGATGAATTTTCAAAGCGCGGGAAATGCTATTGACCAATCGGCACGCTCCACGCTTTTTCCTGTACTGCTATTGGTCAGTAGCTGCCGCCATGTTAGCGCGCGCCGCTTGACAGCCGCCATACTTGCGAGTGAGACGGATCTAACAGCTGCAGTGTATTATGAACCTTATAGTAGTGATCTAAGGCTGATTGTAAGTTTTAAGCATTCTCGTTAATCTTCGGGGCCATACTTTCTTTTCTGTGCAATCGAAGATTCACGACGCGTCTTATTAGTTGAGTACTACTGTACCTACCTATTGTTTTTCTTTATACCAAATCATTTACGTAATATCAATTAATTTCGTATGCAAAAACAATAACAAAAATTAATACTAAATACTTTAAATCGTTTTAAAAAAAAAAATAAACGGTAAAAACTTGTTTCCGATGTGTCACTAAAAACATCGGAAACAAGTTCTTTGTCCATAAAAATCTAAATACTCTTGCTGCGTCAATATAAAATTGCCGGATCGAATAGTTTTTGACGAGTTATCGATACTGCGTCAAACTGAAAACATCTACAAACATGTTGATAGAGTTGTTATTATCGATCGCCATTGTTCTGTTAGTATACCAACGCTGGTCAAAAAGAAATGTTTACAAGTTAGGTAAACAGTTAAATTCTGGAGTATGGACGTTACCTTTTATTGGACACGGTTATTTGTTCTTCGGCGATAATCACAGTAAGTACCTTCCAGTAAAATGATAACGAAAGAAACATTTTCTTCTCTATATTTTTTCCTATTCAGCTGTAGTAATATCGGGCCAAGAATTGTACACTGCGGAACCCTTATTTTGGACCTAGAGATGTCTTCCTATTAATAGAATAGAATAGAATATTTTTCATTCAGTATCATTGGTAAAATATTAACATAAAATCTTAGAAATAATTTACAAAGATCAATTTACAAAGATCTCACTATTCTCATTTTTAATTTTTAAATATTTTCTTGTTCACATGATCTCAGTAGGCTAGTAATAAGTGTTTTTGATTATATTTTGAAGGTGTTTTTTTGCATGCTGAAATAAGTAAGCAAAATATGTGGAACTAATTTTATATTTAAGACCTTTTATGTACCATATTTTATGCAAATAAAGATATTCTATTCTATTCTATTCTATTCTAAAGGTGACCTAGTTTATTTAATACTATTTACCTTAAAAATAAGTCATAATAGGTACCTATAAAATTTCTTATTTCTTTGGAAAAAATAGTTTTTTGCACTTTATAACCTAGTTAAACACATAATTAATACACGATTTTGCGTCAGCAGAATTGAAATGTTGCACAAAATTAAATATCGTTCGAGGCTATATGTAGGTATATTCAATTTTTGAATGTGCTTAGGCATCAACAAAATCGAGGGTTTGTAGGCCAGTGCAGTATTTTGTTGAGTCAGTAGCAGAGTCTGACCTTGAGTATGACGTATGTGGCGCTCTTAGGCGCCTTCATAATCGATTGAGTTGAGGTACCTTTTTTCGGCAGACTTTTTAGCTGGACAATCTAGATCTCCCGTTATGTGACTCGCTGGTTTTTTGAAGCGCAGACTTGTTGCACATTTTGGCACTTGGGCTTTCTTCGTGCAGTCTTGAATAGTGTGCCCTTCTTCACCTCAATGACCAAACGTAGGGGCAGTGACTTTGCAGAACTTGGCTGCGTGGCCGTACTTCTGGCACTTGTAACATCTGGTTACCAGAGCGAATTAGTCACGTATTGGGCAGGACGTCCAATTAATAAATAGTCGTTCCTGGGTGATCAGGGCCTTGCGAATGACGGCTGGAACTTCTAGTATACAGGGTGGAAGGGACATCACCGCGCAAACGGTTACCACGTATTCAGTGCATCATTCTGAGCCCCCCTATATAACCAATTTTCATCGGGTATTGAAAAAAAATCTGCTCTTCCATACATTTTGACCGTGTAGGTACCTATTGCACTATTGTAGGAAACTGCAGATTTTTGTTTTAATAACCGATGAAAAATTTCTATGTAGGGCGGCTCAGAGTGATGTACTGAATACGTGGTAACATTTCGCGTGTCGATGGGGACTCCACCCTGTATAATTGCAGTGTTCAGAATCTTTTCTCCCAGATCTGTGGCTTAGTTTTATTGTGGTCATAAATGTATCTCGGGACATAGTCGGCAGTTTGTCAGCTAAATTTTGTTCATAGAGACATTTAAAGACCTCATTTTCAGTCATAGATGCGGGCACTCCAATTACTACAATGCGAGGTTTGCGCTTCCGGGGTTCGTCGACGGTAAACTTCGACGAAGCAGTTTGGACTGTTCGCTTGAGTTTGTCCAGGTCGTCTTTAGTCGCCGTGCTGATTATGAGACCTCCGTTTCGATTTTGCGTACGCCTCGTACTTTCAGCTTCATTTCACCTGGGCACATGATGTTCTGGACCATGTTCCTGGTTTCGTCACTGGTCTTTGAGTTGTCACATGGGAAAATTGGCACTGAGCTAAGTTGGTTTGGACGAACATAATTGTTGGATCCCTTCTTCACCATATCGGCAAAAGATGTATCACTCCTCCCAGCTCCTTGCTTCATACAGGACTCCTGAATCGTGCGGTTCATCTCTGTAAGACAGTCCGCTAGGCCTGATTAATAAGCCTAATAGGCCTAATTTTGTTCCGAATTGAGTTTTCCATCATTAGCAATAGCACAGACCTCATTCAAGCATTGTTCAATGGACCCTTCCAGTTCTGGATTTCCGGAGTGGGGATAAGTTTAGCTGGGTCCACTTCTTGGCTCCGCTTGGGTTGTTAAGGTGGTCTTGGTGTTGGTGTCGATGGCGGGCTCCGCGGTGTCAACTCGCTCCGGATAAAGGGGCTGCCTTCCATACTTCAGATTATAAAACACGCTAGTACACTATATAAACTGGGTCGGTATTTATGCAATTGTTAATTTATTTATTTTTATAAGGCATTGATTGATGTGCACGTCTGTATGCGTTGACCGATCGCAATAATCTTGAACAACTAATGTTGAACAACTCAATTCTTCGTTCAACTAAGTCCATAACTTTCTTTGATTTATTTTTACCCCTTTATTATCTTAATCGTATGTATGAATGCCATTATATTTGTTATTGCAGCACGAATGAAAGCCTTCCAAATTCTTGGTCGCGACGCGATTAGAAAAGAGAATGGTTTAACATCCATGTGGCATGGAAATTATTTATATACGAGTAAGTTATTATTATCTTTATAATATCTTATAACATGATTATTATGAAACCTGATTTACATTTGCAAAATAAACAAAAAAAATCAGCTGTTCCCTACATTTTAGGGAACAGATGATTTTTTTTCGAAGTTTCTTAAGAGCATTGATCGCGCGCGTGCTGGCAACGTCGCATTAAATATAAATCAAAGGACAATTTCTTCTCACAAATCTTTAAAGTGTTGGTATTTAGAATTATGTATGCAATTTTTTGACAGTTATTTTGGTATTTACTGTTAGAAAGTGACATATTGACTATTATTTTCTAAGAATAAATACCAAAATAATTGTCCAAAAATAGCTTTCATACATAAAAATACCAACGATTTATGAATTTGAGAGAGGAAATTGTCCTTTGATTTTTTAATGAGAATTACAAGCCCGCGCGCGATTAATGCTCTTAAGAGGAAATGGGGCGACCAAACTTTTGAAAATTAGGTATTTTAAGAAGGTATTGCTGTCGCTCTGCGAGCGCTCCGCCCTCGAATTCGTGCGATAAGGACAACAGCTGCAGATCCGACTAAATAGCCTATGTAAAAAGTCACATTTCGAGGTTTGGCTCTCGCCTATTTCCTCCTTCAATATTGGACGAATTTAAAAGATATTTCATAAACTGAATAAGAAGGATATAAACAATGCCCCTATGTTTTTCTTTTTTCGTTAATAGTTGTCAAATTGGTACCCTAGGCGGCTGTTGTCAGCGGTCTGTATAGGCAATTTTGAGCATTTTTTGAGGGTTCTAGTTCTTATAAAAATAATATATCATCAAAAAGGAAAACATAGGGGCATACAAGTAGCTGATATTTATATTTCTGTAAAAAATCATTGCTTTATGGTCACTAACCAGAGGGAAAACAGGCGAGAGCGTTTGTATCTTTTTGTATGGAGAAAAGAGCACCCACGTTTCCTCTTAAGAGGTTGTGCTTTAATTTCGGGACATGTTGTGTAACGAAAGTAAGCAGTAAGGAAGGATTTTAAACAAAAATCATCCCCTAAAGGGGTTAAATCGGATATAAAACTTTGTATGGAAGTTCGTAATTTTTGCAGATGGGAAATCCATCGGGCACACGGCTTATATAAAATATAAGTTTTATTTTCAGTGATCGCAGACCCTCAGGCCGCTGAGTTAGTTCTGAAGACGTGTCTTGAGAAAGATGACATTATGAAGATGGCCACTCTATTTGTTGGCAATGGCTCCATATTTGCTCCAGGTATACAAACTTTAACAATATTTTGTTGTGCATATTTTTTTTTTGTAATAATAATAATATTTACTTGACAGTTATACAGGACACATTCAAATTTTCTAAAGTGCAATATTATTGAATGTGAAAATGTAAAATCACACATAAAAAAAAAAAAAACTAATTTTACTAGACATTTATAATATTATGTAATTTTCAATACTAGTTTCCATTTGGCGACCGCGTCGAAAAGTCTTACTTCCAAGCTTCGGTCTGAAACACTTGAAGACCTACATGTCAATCTTCGTGAAAGAGAGTGCCGTCCTCGTACATAAGATGAGGACAATGACGGGGGCCGGTTCACTGTCCGCATTCAAATACTTTACTGCTTACACTATGGACTCTATTGGAGGTATACAATAAAATAATGCGTGTTTACAAATGCTTCTTCATGCCAACACTTGTTCGGGGTTATACTGAAGAAGCTTTTGGACGCACAAATTGTAAATACATACGTAACTCAACACATGAGCCAGCTCATGTGTTGAGTTACGTATGTATTTACAATTTGAGGTGAACAAGGTAAAATTTCTCAAAGAGACGAATCAAGCGTACTCATGATTTGGAAAGAACGTTAATGAGAATAATAATAATTTGCCTGCCCAAAAAGCTTGATCACATTGAAGAAGCATTGTAAACAGACATCGACTGTACTTTGTATACAGTGTTGATTACTGGTTTTTCAAAAAGAAGACAGTCAAGTGACTGATCATTTTCCACTTTATTTATTTATTAAAAACCGCAGCCACATGGCATTACGTTAAACTTATGCTAGAAATAGTTTTAATAAAAGTTATATAACAATTACGGCGTACATAACATTGAATTAGTTTAATTTCATTTAATTTTTAATTTATTTATTTATTTCAATCATCTTTGGATCATATGTATGTGCAATTAAAACGGAATTAAAAATAATATAGGTAAAATCAACTAGGTACACAATTAAAAAACAACATCACAATTAAAATTAAAATCACAAATCAAATTAAATTAAATTCAGCATTACAATTACAATAAAATTAAAATGACTATACAATTCAATTCAATTAAATTCAGCACTACAATTAAAATCTAATTTAAATTATTATAAAATTAAATCAAATTAAAGCCCAATTAAAACAATATCATAACATTAGTCAGTACGTGAACCATGCAGCAGTGGTTCACATAGTGACAGTCGAAACGTTCAGCAAAAGCCTTCAAGATACTGTTGCGGCTGGCCTGCACCCTGCGCACCAGGGATGTGCACTGCTTGCGCATGACTGTGTAGAAACAATCCACACGCGCCTCGGCAAACATCCTCGATGCGCTACAGAAGCGAGGCAGCCCCAAGAGTACCCTGAACGCGTTATTGTATTGGACGCGTAGAGCGCTGTGCTGTTTCTGCGTATAATCCATCCACAGACTGCCTGTGTAGAAGGACGTACAAAATGCCCTAAATAGGGCTATTTTGACGCCCCTCGAACACCGAGCAAATCTGCGGGCTATCATATTCGCACGAACAGACAGCGCCCAACGTTCCCTTTCAATGTCTGCATTGTCTTCCAGGTCAGAGGTTAATAAATGTCCAAGATATTTAAAAGTATTTACTCTATTAAGTGAGCATCCGTTGAGCTTAATTACGGGCAAGTAATCTGGACACTTCCTCTTGGCCCGAAAGACCATGCACTCGCTCTTATTCGCATTATACAACAAACCATGTTCCTCAGCATACTTTTCACAGATGCGAATTAGTCTCGACACACCACAGACAGAGGCGCTCAGCAGCACCATATCGTCTGCGTAACTGATATTGTGTAGGCACATACCTCCAATATGGCAACCGACATGCGTACTGCTGAGCCTGTCTATCAGTGCATTAACATACACGTTGAAGAGCTTTGGTGAGGTTAGCCCCCCTTGCCTCACGCCGCACTCCAACCTGTATGGAGTTGAGTAAGCCCCCGACCATCGAACAACATTGACCTGATTGTTGTACCAGTATTGGAAGACACGGATCAGATCGTCTGGCACTGACGCTTGCTGCAGCTTTTACCACAGCAGATCATAGCAAACCAACTCAAATGCCTTCGACAAGTCGAGGAAGCAAGCAAAGACAGGTGTACTTCTATCAGTGTAGTAATTGACAGTCTGCTTTAAACACAATATAGCTGTTTCTGTAGAGTGACCAGCTTTGAAACCGAACTGGTTGTCATATAAATTTAAATATTTATCTAGCTGAGTGTTAAGAGTGTGGTTCCCTATTTTCGCGCTCGGATTTTAAACATCTGACGCTCGACGCCGCGTAGCGAGTGCGCGTGTGTGCGTTTTTCCTCATGTACGGCACACAGTTGCGAAGCTACGACGATTAAACGATCTTGATCTGTAGCTATGGCGTACCTATATTTTTTTGAAGTAAAAGCTAGAGGTTTACGGAGAAAATAAAAAGACTGTCCTCAATACGTTACAAGTGTATTTTAATTAAATTTATACAAATATGGATGAAAAAATAATATTATGTAGGTACTTATAAAAACTAAACTCATTTTACTTATTTGTTTAAGTATTTGTATACCAATAAGTAATTGAAGTTTTATAAAAGTATTTGTCTAAGGAGATCGATCGACTTTTCCTTGGATCTATAATTTCTGGGAGAACACAATCAGAATAAAATTTTGTTAACAGCGGAACCATCTTTTGACCAAAATCATTGTTTTTTTGTGTAAAACAGTTGAATTTAAGCCCTATTTCAATGTAGATAAAGACGCCACGCGCTAGTTATAATTTTTTATTTTTCTTGCGGCATTATAGGTTTAGCAACCGCATCAAGTTCATAAAACAGTTGAATTTGAACCAACAATAATACATAAATACATAAAGCCGCCTCATGCGCAAATGATTGGTTTACTGTTTTCAAATTTCAAATAGATAGGTCACCCCGCTGCCACAGAATAAATAATAGTACTGCTGCGTTCGTGTGGGGTGGGTTTTATAATGTTTATTAGCCTAGCCAGGTATTGTACGTGCCCAGTCGACCTAATACTACACGTCGCACGTCAGTGGTAAGTGATAAGGATTTGTATAGGTATCGTTTTCATAGTTTTCGATTTCAACTATAGCTAATAGTGAAGTCAAAATTAAAATCCAAGATGGCGGCTGCGAAGATTTTAAAATTTTTCGTCATGGATGTCGTTTTCATAGTTCTCGAGGATGAAGCCGATAGTGAATCAATCATCGTAGAAGGGATGATTGACTGCACTATGCGGCCCATGAGAGCAATGCAATGGTGGCCCAATGGTAACGATCCCGACATACGAGTAGGTCATGGTTTCGAACTCAGGCAGGCACTTTGTGTAAATAATTTCATCACCACTACTCTCAAAACAGTGAAGTTAAATATCGTGAGGAAACCGCCTAGAACCAAAAATTCGAAGACATGTGACATCTACCAACCCGCACTGGGTCCTCGTGGTGTATTACGGCCCACTCCCTCTCACCGAGAGGAGCCCTGTGTTCCAGCAGTGGGAACATTATAGGCTGATTATGATTGAGACCCATTATGTTGTGAGCGAGCACGTTTCAGTGCCAGAGGTCATCACTGATGTGAGATGAGAAGATATATTACGCTCAACACCGCCGCGCGCGGCCCTTGTCCGATCAGAGCGCGGCTAGCCGCGCGTGGCAGCCGCGCTCAAATGCCGCCCTATATTTGGACACACCTTTATATAGTGCCTTTATCTATGCCTCACTCGTTTCGTATCGTTTAGTGCGGTCGCGATTTGAGTGTATTTCCCATAGTTTTATTGATGTTTTCCTCGACCCCTGTTTTCTTTCTGCGGACTTCTGATCTTGCTTCTTGTACGAACCTTGCTACCACACCGGACACGGTATGGAGAACCCCGCATAAACGTTGGACTTGAACTTGTTATTTTGTATATTACGACCAGCCTACCGATTTCATATTGGCACCATGGATCGTTGTGTAAATTGTGGCAAAGTGACTAGAGGCTGTAGTTTACGTGGTCGTCGAGCTGAAGAACTTCAAAAATCAGCTGTTAAGTACCTATATGTAGATCGGAATGTAACCTCACTTTTATTACATCTCTTTTAACTCGGAACTCAGACCGCAAAAATCCGCAAAATGTTCAGTGATGGTTTGATAATATAGTAGCTATAAATTGACACCAATTTCATCTTTTTACAACCCAGGCCCAGGCCCAAGTTTATATGACATGGTTTCCGTCTCCTTTGTCACGGATCCACAATAGAGATTGTGGCAGTAGAGATTTCAAATAAAAATCTGATATAAATTTTTTCTCCATATTCATCATCCAAAATTCTTGTAGCCATCTTGGATTTACATTTTGACTACACTATCGACGTTAGCACCCACAAGAACCATGAAAACGATACCCATGATGAAAAATTTTAAAATGTTCGCAGCCGCCATCTTGGATTTACATTTTAACGTCACTATCTGCTTTAGCATCCTCGAGAACAATGGGAACGATCCCCATGACGAAAAATTTAAAAAATTTCGCAGCCACCATCTTGGATTTACATTTTGACCAAATTATATTGTATTATTGATATTGTAATTACAATATCAATATTACAAGTAATACAACATAATTCAAGAATTGTAACATAATTCTCCTAAAGTAAGTGTGCCTACCACTTTAGCTTCTTAAAATATTACTTAAATGAAAGGATTAAAAATATTTAGTCGCACTACAATTTACTATATATCACGCGAGGCGCATGCGCGGCGGCGGGAGGTCAACCGACATAGGTCCTGCGTCGACGAGCGCCAGAGCGCGACTGACTTAGGCCGTTCGATGCACCCGATTTTATACTCACTTTAAAAAATTATTTTCGTAAATGATTGAAGACAGATATATTTTATTTTTTACACATATATACTACAATCTTTCTTCTTACGTATAAAATGATTTGTGTTGCCAAATGACTTTTAGATTCTGAGAAATGACGTGTTTTTTTGTAGTCGATTTCTCGATTTTTGATTATCTTAGACGTGATTAAAATACAAGTTAATGAATTAAAAATCAAACTTTTCTCAATGCATTTTAAATTTCAGGATATGCCTCTTCGAATGAATACCACTTTACCTTCTTAATTAGTAGTAATAATTGGTGTAAGATTACTTCAAAGTTGAGCCTTCGCGCGTCATCTGGAAATCGCGCCTTCGAAATCGACTGTTTTCGTAGTCAATAATTCAATTTGAACAAGTTTTTTTTAATAGACTTTAAATAAAAATATATGATAATTACGATGATTGAAGTCAAAAGAAGCTAAAAAAATAAATTATGTGACAAAAATCACTTCAAAATCTCCCAAGTTCTCGATTTACGTATGAAAAATGCAACAACGCTCTTAAGCAAACTGTCAAGCACTTTCGAAATAACAGTGGCCAATGAAATGGGCTTATAGTTATTTTTATCGCTGACATCCCCGGTTTTATTCTTAATAATTGGCACCACCACAGTTTTCATCATCTGCTCAGGCAGATACGAATGCCCTAAACACATGTTGTTTTATACAACTATGAGAGTTGCCCTTAGCGCTAAAATGTTACTTGGGATGTCGCATCGTTGTAAAACGATAAGACGATTGAAGATTTTGTCTTACGTAAAACGATAAAACAAAAACTTTGATCATGGGCTCTCGTACCATTTTGGTGATTACTCACACAAATGCAAAGCTCAGCTTAGGCCTCGCGGACTGTAGCTTGTCGCTGAATAATGAACTAGTTTCTGACCGTGACTTCGTTCGCGTGGAAGTCGATAAAATACAACCCATGTTACTCGCTGATTATATAGCTTTCTTTACTTAGGTGAAAGTATTTTTAAAATCGACTGAGAATTTTTTGGGTTTATCCATTACAGACAAACATATAAAAAAATATTTTCTCCTTATAATTTATTATTTTTGACTAGGTGTTCGTACACGGCTTCGTCCGGGCGAATTTCATGTCTGTATATCTAGTTAAACCACTAGATATAGAGACATGAAATTCGGCCGGTACGGCTGTACGTTAGAGATTTTCACAAAAATACTACAAAATTTCCGACATTTCCGGAGGATTTCCCAAAAAATTTCTTTAAAACAAATCTTGTCCTGACAATTACGAACACAACAAAAAAAAAAAACAGCAAAATTGTTTGCGCCGATTATACATTCGGCAATTGATTTTAATTTATATAGATTATTGAATTTCAGAATCGACACTAGGCTATAAATTTGGTGCTCAAAACGATACTACGAGCCACCCTTTCATTAAGGCATTTAATGTGGGGCTCGCAAGGGTTGCAGAACGTCTCTGCCAGCCATGGCTACATAGTGACCTGGTGTATACTAATCTACCCATATACAAACGACTGCTGGAGCAAAGACAGTTTCTGTGGAACTTTATAACGGAGGTTATCAAATTTTTGGCTGTTGTTTGAAAATCCTAAAGGATACTTTCATAAAATAGATTATACTGGTTGTAAAAATACCCATCACAAATTCGTTATCTACAAATTCTGTACATCAAACTAAGAAATAATATATTGATTTAGATTTTTTTTATTTCAGTTAATTAAAACCAAAAGGAAAGAAATTATAGAAAAAAAGGATACTCAAGAATACAATGAACGTAAGTATAATGTTACAATCAAACCTGAGCGTCAAGTAGCGGGACGAGAGTCGCAAACCCGGAGCGTCTACAACGCGAAACTTTTACGTGCACACCTGCGCGACTACAGCGCGAACCGCGATACGAACCAAATTTTTAGTGAATAGTCACTGAAGCTGCACGTTTATATCTTAGTTTAACACCTACTTATAAGTAAATTGTTGTCCAACAACAGAAAGTCATAAAAAAAACCTTAAGCTAACCTTAACCTTAAAATACCTTAAGTCGGGCGGGGACGAAACCGACGAGGGACGAAAACGAAAACGACGAGACGTAAACGACGAAAGACGATAACAAAGGACCGACAACAACAATAGATAGTCGGAACCACCTGTCCTCTCCGACGATGACGACGACGAGGGACGAAAACAAAGAACCCTAGGTCCTTTGTTTTTGTTTTCGGCAGGGATCTAAACGACGACGAGGGACAGTCATCGGTTGTTGGTTGTTTGCCCCTCGTCGTTTGCCACTCGTCGTATTTGTCCCTGGCCGACGAAAACAAAGGACCTAAGTCCTTTTATTGTCACTGTCCCGTCGACACTTCTCGACTTTTTAATGTTATTAGAGCTTGTATATTCTGAAATGACGCGCCCCACTACTAAATTTGTATACGTACACTACGGTAATTCATCATTCATATATCATTCATTCATATATATCGGTAATTTTAGAGTAGACAAGCTCTATCTAGGTTTGATCTAGTTTATATGCTGCCCCGGTTGACGTCATCAAGCAAATGTATCCTCCGTACCTACGCTCAGCTGCTAAAAATTAAGTTCTCATTCCAGATTCACTGGAATACATGCAGACATTTTTGGAGTGTCTAATAAGGTTCTCAGGCGGTGACGAAGGGTACACAGACGTCGAAATTTGGGAGGAACTTATGGTTGTTATGATAGCTGGTAATGACACTTCAGCTGTCGGTGCATCCTTTATATCCGTGTTGCTTTCCAGACATCCTGAAGTGCAGAAAAAAGTTTATGAAGAGTAAGTTTCTCAAGATCTTTAGCATCATCGTCATTCTCCTGCCCTTATTCCAATTTATTTGGGGTCGGCGAAACATGTCTTCTTCCATAATTCTCTATTAGTCGTCATCTCGGTAGTCACCCCCTTTCTAGCCATATTATCATCTTTCACACATTCCATCCGTCGTTTATTTGGTCTTCCCCTACTCTTGTAGCCTTATTCAAAACTTTCCTCACGACATTTTCCTCATTCCTCCGCATCACATGCCATTAGGTATAACCGATTTCTACCAGTCACCGATGCCACTTTGAGACTTCTTCTTGTATAAAAAAAAGAAAAGACTATTATTGATTTGGACACAGAACGTGAAACACAAAATACAATTAAAAATAGTTAAAATATAATAATTTTTAACAACAATAGTGTGTGTGCACGGCTGCGCCAAAAAGGCCAATTACAGCATTATCATGCCAAACAGATGCTTTCTGACGCTGTTTTTCTACTGAACCTTAAGCGACAACTGACGGGAAGTAACAAAGAGTATACTTAAAAATAAATAAATAAACTAGAGTCAAATTATAATATGTATGCACACAAAAACAACAAGAACTGTCTTAGCAAAACCTGTTCTAAGCAATCGCTAGCTACGCTTGCCATGGTGATTGCGCTGTGTAGCCCGCGAATTTTTTTTTTTTTTTGGGTTTTTTGCACAGTTTTGTGCAGAGTCGTTATATTCGTCAAACGAACAAATCTAACGACCCTGCACGAAATCTAACTTAGAGAGATGTATTGATGATTTTTATGGATAAAATTATATAAATACTTAGGTTTTATTACCGCGTATCATGCTTTGATCAAGATAAAACCTGACACGGACCTGCAAATTTCAAAAAAACTAAAAAAAAAATGAATTTCGCTACTACTGCGCATCATCCTTAAAACGGGATATTTACGATGTTTTTGTATTTAAAAACATGGTAAATATCCTGTTTTATAAATTTAGTAGTGAAAATAACTATGTATGTCAGTTTAGAATCAATGTCCAATAATTTTATTTTTTGCCAAAGATCCTAATCAGATTTTCACCAAATTTTTATAAGACCCACGTAAAGATACTACCTTGAAAAGTAATAATGATAAAAAAATAATAATGATAATAATGAAAAAGAACCATCGAAGTCAGATCTCATAAGGCGGAGATATCCAGTAGCCTCCTTTTTGGCCCTTTATAGGGTTCTGTACCTCAAAAGGAAAAAACGGAACTCTTATAGGATCACTCGTGTGTCTGTCTGTCTGTCTGTCCGTCTGTCACAGCCAATTAGCTCCGAATCTAGCGGACCGATTAAGTTGAAATGGTACACATATGGATTTTTGTGACCCAAACATGTAAAGCTAAAGTAAATAAATGAATTTTGAATTTGGGGGTCACTGTTAGAGGGCAAATAAGAAAATTAAAAAAAAGTTTTGCAAACTGTACCGTGTGACATATCAAATGAAAGGGCTTACTTCAAACATATTTTTTTTATAATTTTAAAATAAATCGTTTTAAAGTTATTTAAGAAAATTGACGAAAATTGATCATTCCCCTCCCCCCCCCTCCCAACATTTGGTCAAAAATACAGAAAATACTTCTATACCTGTAAATTACAGGAAAACCTATAAGAAGTTTGTGGTCTTAACATAACATGGTAAATCTCTCAATATTGTGAGTACAAACTTACATTTACTGTTGGAATGTATGGGTGAACATGTTTTTCAACTATAATGTTAAGTTTGTTCTTGGGATAATTTCATCCCAACTACCGAACCCTTCATTATGCATAGTGTGACACGTTCTTATCCGGTTTTTGGAGGAAGTACTTCTCCAATCAAAAATCCAAAAAAAAATATATAAAGTCTTAAAACATGTATACCAAGTTTCATCCAAATCGTTTGTAAAATACGACCTGTAAAGGAGTACTAACAAACTGACAGAGGAAAGCAAATTTTGCCAGACTTGAAGCAGAGACGCTTCGCTCGCTCTGACTGAAGAGATTGGTATCTGTTTCAGGTTACAAGAAGTGTTCGATAACTCGGACAGGCCAGTGACTTTCGAGGACTTGCCTCGTCTGAAGTACCTGGACGCAGTGATCCGGGAGACGCTCCGGCTGTACCCTCCTGTGCCTGTCATCACCAGGAAAGTTGAGAAGGATGTTGTTTTACGTAAGTGTTTGTATCATTAAAAACCACCTGGATACTAATAACGGTAATAATATATCTGTCTTCATATATTTAAAACGGAGACGAGACGACATTATCATTTATTTTATATAAAAAAATAGTACGACACACTTTTTAAGAAGCTCTAAAAAAAAAATGGTTTATTTTCAGCCACCGGTATAAAGCTCGTGGCAGGTACTGGAGTTGTGGTGAATATCTGGGCGATACATCGCAACCCTCGGTACTGGGGAGCCGACGCTGAGCTGTTCCGACCTGAACGATTCATCGACACGCCGCTCACAAATCCCGCTGCCTTCATGCCGTTCAGCCATGGACCGAGGAGCTGTGTCGGTGAGAAAATAGTTTTATCATATTTATACGTGAGATCTGGGTGTTCAGTGAAACGATTTGTTTTGCTTGATCCTGATTCATTAATTTCGTCTTACGTCTTAATTTTCCTAGTTCTTCCTCTTATCACCATTCGTCGTCCAAATTATCTGTGCTTGCTCACTTCACACACACATCTGAATCACATCACATCACATCTGAATGATCACCATTTTAGGTCGGCTTGACAAATACTGGCTTCCCTCGAGGCGATTGACCCCTTTTTTCATTGTGGAGAAATGCTCTTGCATACTGCACTACCACGGGGAGATAATGCAGTTATGTGGGACTTCTAACCCATTAAAACTCCATGGTGTCCTCCTCTGCTCGCTTACGGCGGGAATACGGGCACACGTTAGCACTCATCCTCCCGCCGTGACTGTTCGTCACTGGACCCTGCTCTGGGGAGTACTCCCCATCACCGGCGCACCAGAACACATTGCACGCCGTGACCACCCCAGGGACCAAATCAGCACATGGGCGCCAGACGACCCCGTGTCTGGGCACCCTTGGTCCCCCTGCGACGGGTCAGGTTATTGGCCCGGTTGCCAATTTTCGGTCGCAAAAGATAGGGAGAGCGGCCAACGTAATACCGACATTCCTCCTCCCCTGCGGCACCACCGCGTCCGCTATTAGTCGGTGGCGACCCCCCGTCAAAATCTTGGAAGGTAGGGAGAGCTACGTCGTCGGCTTGCCGGCAGAAGCCCTGACGAGCGGCCCCTCCTCGGGTTCTTCTTCGCTTCACCGTGTGTGACAAAGCCACAGCTACTTAGCCCCGCCGCCTCGACAATGCGGGAACCCACCGGGGGGGAGGCGATTGACGCCTGTCTGTCACTTCTACTTCCACCCCAGTCATGCCGTTGTCAAGCCAATTGTCAGTCAATCCTCATTCTAATAATGTTGCCAGTTGTTCAAACTCCTGATAACCGTGAAATGTGAAACTTGGAGTCACATGTCCTGGGTTCGATATCCAGGTTGGGCAGTGCTATTGAGTTTTCCCATCAGGAATTTCTCAGTAGTAGCCCGGAGTCTGGATTTGTGCCTGGTTTTACACGGGACTTATACATAGCTGTCGAAACGTGGGTGTACTGTAAGTACAACTCTGCTTAACCCTTTGGGGAATACAGGGGTCATGTTATGTTACGAATCAGTTCCAATATCATCTCCAAGGCAAGGCTACGCACAATACATACGGGCAAAGAGATAGAGTATGCGCAAAACTCAAGTACAAGTACGACACAACATACCTAGATGTAGCATAAATTAGAAAATTTGCATTCATTTATTTCAATTTTACGAATTATGTATTTGATTATATGACTTTACAAGTTATTGCGTTTGCGTAAAGATCTTTTTCGCCTAAAGCAGTGGTCGCATATTGGTGGTTTTGAAGGCGCACTCAGTTCGGATGGTGATCGGTTTTACGAATTTTGCCGATGTTACATCTAAGGGCCGGGCCGGTTGTTTCAAACGGTTGGGTAACTTCACAGGGCGTCTAAAACGGCCACTTTGGCAGAATCATGATAATATTATGAATAATATAAAACGGTAACAAACTGTCAATTCATAATATATTGTCAGTTTGTGACCGTTTTACGATTTCGAATATTATTCATAATATTATCCTATTATGATTCTGCCAAAGTGGCCGTTTTAGACCCCCTGACGTACGTCAAATAATGACGACGTAAGATGTTTAACGTTCGTTAAATACAAAGCGAAGCACACTGCATCAAAAACCAATTGTCTGTGAAACAACGCTTTTTTTTCGTTTGACGATAGATAGCGCCATTTTTGACGTAATTTTAAGCATGCCAGTGGTAGCCACTACATACAGACGAAACTTGTATAGTTGTGTTTTATCTCACGACAGCGGGTGAGCCATACTTGTAGATGTAATGCGTATAGACACGCGCTCTTGTGTGCGTACCTGCAGGTACGCACACAAATGTGCGTAACATTTACACATACAATTAGGGCGCGCCCGCTGTCGTGAGATAAAACAACTGTACATGGTGAGAGCGAGTCGTATGTACAACGCAACCTGCCAGGAAGCTGATATCGACATTTTCTATACTGGTGTTGCTAAATTAAAAAAAAAAATCGAATGGCTTCTTCGAGCGTAAACAGTAATTTTTTTTTATGTTTTTGTGTAATGGTACACATCATCAATTTTCTGTTTCTTATGATTTACTACATGTGGAAACTTGTAATTGGCCTTATTTTGTTAAAAATTATACTTACATCTTTTAGCTATAAGTTTTCCTAAAACAAATAAAATGCATTATGTGGACGTGAAACAACCCGCCCTTGGTGGTGTCGTACTACTTATTGCTTTTTTTTTCAGGTTATCAGTATGCTATGATATCAATGAAGACGGTGGTGGCATCTGTGCTTCGACGGTACAGGATCCTACCAGCTACTGCACCAAACAACGACTCTGAATACCCACCACTACGTCTCAAGTTTGATCTCATGATGAAGGATGATGACGACTTTCAAATACAAATAGAATCTAGGTGTTAATTACTAATGATTTTTATTTATACATGTTTCATTCAAGAATTACTTTGGCTTTGCCCGCGTTAAATGTAAGTAAGTTCATTTGAAGTAAGATTCACTGTATTCGTGTATTTTTTTCGTGTAACCTTGCCATGATTAATGTTTTTTATGTACAGACGCCAGCGCATCAAGCTACTACAATCTGTCAAATTTCTTTAATAGATTTTCATCTTTATCGCTAAAGCATTAGGTTCAAGGTTGATTGGGAAAATTTTATGGTTTCGGGTGGCTTGACCTGGCTGGCGTCTGTACCTATTAATAAATTGTTTAATTTATTATTATTGATATGATGATTTTGGACTTCTTATTAAATTAATACCAATGTTTGCTAAACGTTTTTGTGATGGGGGAATAAATGATGATACCGATTACGCCTCAGCTCAAAAAAAAAAAAAATTAGACTCACAAGGTCCTGATTTAGCACTAAAAATATCTAAAAGTAATGTATCAACAGTAACTCCCCGATTATACAACGTGTAACGCTAAATGCGCAAAACCTTTTAATGGGTCATTGTACTCATCATTATGAACAACTTTTACTATGGGACCAAACCTGAAATCGTGAAAAAAAAATCTTTTCAGTACATTTATGTTCGCATAATTCGTCAAAATGTACTGAACAGCTGATTTTTTTTCGCGATTTCATGTTTGGTCCCATAGTAAAAGTTGTTCATAATAATGAGTACAATGACCCCGTTACACGTTGTATAAATACGTTGTTCAATGTATTACTAGGTCCATTTCTAAACATGCATGGGTAGAGATGTCTGGAGAGAGAGAGTATTGGTAACACGGTGAAATGCAGTGTTATTTTCCTTCAAAATTGAGGTCATCGGTCCTTTGACCACGTTTCATCACGTTATAGTTACCCATACTTACGAATTTTGCCTTGATGTGCAATCGCAAAATCGTGTTAATCTATGCAACTGACATTAATTTCCCCTCACTTCCATGCAGCTGACTATCTCTTTTGGGTTGAAGATGATCCCAAATATCATCCCTTATGGCTATGGTGTGGTTTTACTTTTAAAGTTTTTTTACAACTTTGATATGTTTTTTAACTTTGGAGTTGTAGCTAAGTAATAACAGCCACACGAGTCAATCCATAAGGTTAAGCTACACTTGCCGGAGTTGGTCCGTGGATGGTTGACCATCTTTACATACCAAGACCCCTCCGAGCCTCGGAAAACACGCTAAGCCGTTGGTCCCGGCTGTCATTCGTGGATCATTGATAATCGTTACGCGTTGTCAAAAGCCCGAAAGTCTGACAAATCTTACCAAGGGGTATCACACAGTAACTGGTTTGGGGAGGTCAGATAGGCAGTCCCTATATGTAAAATACTGGTATTCAGCTGCATCTGGTTAGACTGGAAGCCAACCCCAACATAGTTGGGAAAGGCTAGGCTGGAGCAGCTGACGCTCAGATATCTTATGAACTAAGGGCAAATTTTATTGTGTTTTTCAGCCGGCATGAAATAACTTTTTCAAACGTATTGCCACCGCCCGTGGCGAGTATAGCTGCTAACCGGCAGCGCTACCATCGAAAAATTATGTCCGTTTGCCCCGCACGGCCCCCCAGAATTTGCGTTTTGGGTGTGCACCAATGCAATGTACTCGCCTCTAGGAGTTTATGTACCGGTTTCTTTTTCAATGTACCTCTGTACTTTTGAAGAAATATGCAAAAAAAGGGGGTCGTGCCAGCCAAACGTTTTCAGCTCGGCCCCCGTGTAACTTGAAAAATATATAGCGTATTAAAAAGTTTCTTAAACTCAAGGAATGTACTCTATTAACACATTAAATGTGCCGCAATAGACATTGTGAATTCGTAATAATAAATAATTTATAGATGTGGACAGGGGGTCGTGCTGGAAAAAACAATTATAAGAAAATATCTAAAAAAGACAAAACACCCTTATCCAAAAACTATTAGAAAATAATTGATGTGCGGCAAGTAACATATGTACCGCTTTGGTTTCTCATACAACTTGCTAAATTTGAAAAATAAACCAATTTTAGTTTATTCAGCACGGCCCTCTATAGTTGCCTATATCTTTTTAAATATGACATGTTTGTTTACAAAATTCGACTTCCTAAATTACGTATAGGAGTACATTCATTCCAAATGAATTACGATTCTGCTGTATTAGTACTTTATAGGATAAATTGAATCTAAAATATCATACATTATAACTGATGGGGTGACCATGATTCCATATATTAGGTAGAGTGGGCTGCATCAATTGGGTACCCCTCAAAATACATGTGGGTTCAAATCCGTGATAGGCCGAAGTTGGGTTTTGTATGTTCAAAAACATTTTATTATAAATTAATGTATTGTTTTTGTGAATAAATAAGTTTATGCTAGTATTTATTTTTAACTAAATCTGTTTTTATTATTGTCTTATTCAATAAAACGTTAATACTTCTAATATTTGACATTTACGACAGGGTTGACATTTACGAAGAGTTATTCAACGTCTATCTAGATCAGAGGTTTCAAGACCGCTCGCCGTGCATAAGATTGGAGGTTCAAATCTTAGGCACGAATTGTGTTTTTTATCATACATTATGTATTTTTTATTTTAAGTACCCATTTGTTTTTTTTTAATTTAATTTTAAAACAAGAAAAATAAAACACTGTAACTCTTTAAACGTCGATTGACACCCAGGTGTGCAGATAACAATAAAAAATCTATTACGTCTGCTAATGGGCGTGCGACGGGACATTTAATAATATTTAATATTGATATTATGTAACAAAACTACAAAGATTTATATTTTACAATAATTTGATTTGATAATTTACAGTTACCTTAGACATATTTTGCCAACTGAGACAAACGGGTTCATAGACAAATGCGAAAGGTGAATCATTATAGGTTAGTAAAATATAATGCATAACTACCCTCTAATAACAAACTATTCATTCACTACGATTTCATATACAGAGACAGAGTTATAACGCCAAGTAGATTGATAATTCATTGAGTTATTAACTACCTAACTGGCTTAATTGGTAAGAGCTCGCGATTATCGTTGTCTAAATAACCAATAATTCGATGATTCGATGGTTCGAATCTCGTCCGGTCATAAGAAACACTTTTTGTATTATTCTTAAGGATGTATTGTTTGAATTGCAAAGTTGTAGCAAAGTTAATTTTAATACAACTGGGGTACCCAATTGATGCAGCCATACATAATATTCTATACTTACCTATATTAATTCTTAAATTTATTTATTTATTTATTTATTTATTTATAACACCTTAAACCTATCATTACAGGTTGCCCTAATACGATAGTTAAGTCTACATATTTAAAATTAATATACTACCTATTATATAAATTTACAATAAACTAACAAACACCTTAATTTATGTGACTACTAAAATTATTTTAATTATGTGTAAAACTTAAATTATGTGACTACATTGAAATAAACATTACTTTTTATAATTTGTTTTTTTCTTCTTCGTGTAATGATTTTAAAAATAATAATTACGAATAAGACTTTATTCCACAAGCGACAGATGGCGCTAGTGATTGCACGAACTTTATACATCCGTTTAGGTATTCATTTGTAGAATACTATTATTAAAGTATATTTCTTTAATACAGTTAGTAAATAATTATTGTTTAAGTTTTAAAAGTTTATTTATAACTAGCTTTTGCCCGCGACTTCGTCCGCGTTTCCGTCGTTTTTCGTAAAAAAGTACCATTATGTCCTTCCTTACGGTTCAGTGGTTTTGATGTAACAGACAGATTAACTTTCGGAAATATAATATGTCAATCCACAATACTGTTGAAAAATATCGCAATAAGGAACCGCAGAATATTATTATTAATAGCTGTGCCCGCGACTCCGTCAGCGTGTAACTCCTTGTATGTTATTAAGTTAATGTATTAGACTGCTAAGCTTTCGGGAGTTACACGTGTTATTGTGAGTCAACCATAAAAGATAGACATATGCTATTGTGGGATATTTTTTAGGTAATTTTATGTAGAACATTTCCGTCGTAAATGATTTCTATGTAGTTTTAACCATTAAGGCTGCACACGCGACGGTAGCTTAAAAAATGGAGCAACTTCTCCCGTTTTCCCAACATTTCCCTTCACTGCTCTGCTCCTATTGATTGTAGCGTGATGAAAAGTATACTATAACCTCCCCAGGAGTATGAAGAATAATTGTACCAAGTTTCGTTAAAATCCGTCGAGTAGTTTGTGTTTCTATAAGGAACATACAGACAGACAGACAGACGGACAGACAGACAGACAGACAGACAGACAAAAATTTTACTGATTGCATTTTTGGCATCGGTATCGATCACTAATTACCCCCTGACAGTTATTTTGAAAATATATATCATGTACAGAATTGACCTCTCTACAGATTTATTATAAGTATAGATAATCATAAGGCTAATCATAAGTCATGAAATTATTTAAGTTAGTCAAGTGATTGTGTGTACTGTTTACTTTGCTCTGATTGGTCGTTAGCCGGCTGAGTGTTCACTTCCGTTTAAAGTGGGGATCCTTCAGTGGGCAACTGATTTGCTAGGACAGAGTTCACAGGGTCAGTCTTTTTTCTAGGCTTTGACCTGTAAGCATATCTGACGGATCCGTGCTACTTTTATTAAATTCATGATGATAAGTGATAACTGTGATAAGTGATTGTTAATAACCATGTGTTTTGGAATTAAGTGAATAAATTATATTCAATACTGCAATTGAGGTGTATGATTTCGTCACATTCGTTTAATATTAGCGATGACATCTTAGGAATTATAACCGTTAAGACTCGTGTGCGGTCCCTATTAGTTCACTGACTCCAATAATTTCAGTATTCACGCATTTTCTACGTGTGGTTGTGCAGTGAATTCTATTTCAAGCACGGAAATGGATTGTTAAAATAAACAGGTAAGTTATAAGTTATGTGGCGCCATCTACATCGCAACATGCAAACTACGTATCACACTGACGTCAAAATCCTGTATCATGGTCACCCCATAAGTTGTAATGTATA
Organism: Cosmia trapezina; assembly: GCA_905163495.3. NCBI lineage: Eukaryota > Metazoa > Arthropoda > Insecta > Lepidoptera > Noctuidae > Cosmia > Cosmia trapezina. Next base: position 7,926,621 of record LR991020.1, read on the forward strand.
TTTTAAATTCAATTTATCGTTTAAAGTACTAATACAGCAGAATCTCAATTTATTTGGAATGAATGTACTCCTATACGTAATTCAGGAAATCGAATTTTGTAAACAAACATGTCATATTTAAAAAGATATAGGCAACTATAGAGGGCCGTGCTGAATAAACTAAAATTGGTTTATTTTTCAAATTTAGCAAGTTGTATGAGAAACCAAAGCGGTACATATGTTACTTGCCGCACATCAATTATTTTCTAATAGTTTTTGGATAAGGCTGTTTTGTCTTTTTTAGATATTTTCTTATAATTGTTTTTTCCAGCACGGCCCCCTATCCACATCTATAAATTATTTATTATTACGAATTCACAATATCTGTTGCGGCACATATAACGTGTTAATAGAGTACATTCCTTGAGTTTAAGAAACTTTTTAAAACGCTATATATTTTTCAAGTTACACGGGGGCCGAGCTGAAAACGTTTGGCTGGCACGACCCCCTTTTTTTGCATATTTCTTCAAAAGTACAGAGGTACATTGAAAAAGAAACCGGTACATATACTCCTAGAGGCGAGTACATTGAATTGGTGCACACCCAAAACGCAAATTCTGGGGGGCCGTGCGGGGCAAACGGACATGAAAAATTAATAAGTCAAAAAATTAATAAGTAAAATTATAAGAAAAATTAGAACATTTTGAAATTTCCTATGCATTCATTTTTAGTCAGATATTGTAGAAATTTAGAACACTAAAGCTCCAAGGTTCGGAGTTATAGCAGTTAAACTTCAAACCGTTCAAAATATGTGCATAGGCAATTTCAAAATTTTCCATATACCTATCTCCTGATTTATTTTTTAGGGTTCCGTACCTCAAAAGAAAAAACGGAACCCTTATAGGATCACTTCGTTGTCCGTCTGTCTGTCTGTCTGTCTGTCTGTCTGTCTGTCCGTCTGCCTGTCTGTCAAGACACTTTTTCTCAGGAACGCGTGGAGGTATCCAGTTGAAATTAATGTCAAATACGTAAGTCTATGGTCCCTTGAAGCTGTAAAAAAATCAAGCTTCTAAGTCAACGCAATATAAAAAAATACGGCCGTTTATGCGATATATTTTGATACTCGCAAGTAAATCAAAACCTATAGGCTACTTCCCGTTGACCTAGAAACATGAAATTTGGCAAGAAGCAAGGTCTTACAGCACAAATAGTGGAAAAAGTCCGAAAATTGGTAATTTGTAATTTTATCACATAAAAAAATACTTTCAAGTATGTCATGGGTCAAGGCCCTTTTTCTCAGATATCTCGATATCTAATGTTTACCAGAGGAATGTACCTGCAACGTACCTCCTGAAATATAATCTGAAAATGTAATGCGACTAATAAATAACGAGAAAATCAAGAAAACAAATTTTTTCATAGCAGTATCGCACCTCCGCTCAATAAGTGTCGTAAGTCAAAAAATCTAATTTTCTAGGAAGGAAGTTTGTGCTAAAAAAACTCCGTGGCAGCCCCAACAGCATTCTACGCGCTATAGCTGGGAGACATGACAGCCCGTTGGTGAGGTTACTTTTTTTTTTTGTGGATAGGAAATCATCAAATGAATTCTCCCGCTCTGACTGGAGCGGAAGAGCGTGTCAGATTTTTACTGACTGAAACCCACCCGTGTTCCTTCAGTTACCTGTGCCAGGGCCACGGTATCTCTTTCGAACAACCCACGACCCCGGCGGCGTCGGACCCCATCTTTTGCTGACATCTCTTTGAGGCGCGCGTGGAACACAACGCGCCGTCGACCCAGGCCTGGTCCTTACCGGACGACGAGCTACCCACTACTCGCCGTCCGCAAGCCCGCGAATACGGTGGCCGGGAATCGGATCTCGATTCCCGCCGCCCAGGGCGTCTCCTGCGGCGACTGAGGGCGTGAAGTTGTCTCTCCATCAGGCGTTCCGCCTCCTCCTTCGCGAGCCTTACTGCTTCGCAGGAGGCGACGGCCTCTCATGCACTCTCGCTCCGTGTCATGGCCTGCAGGGCTAACATGGCAAGCACGAGAACACGAGATATCACGATTTGTCGAAATTTGTCGTCGATTCTGACGTTATTATAATCCCTAACATGAGCGTTAAGCTCGAGTAAATTCGAAAAAGGCACTTTGACACTTCTCTATGTCGCGACGAGAGACCGATGTAGCAAGTTATTTAAAACAAATCATTTATATCATAGCAACATCGGCTTGAGGTTCCGTTTTATTTCACTGATTTTTCATTTTTTTGCATGGAATTGGTATGTACTATAATGATTTTACATGCACTTCTTTTAATACCTATTTGTTTAGTTTTTCATAAATGTTTTTCATTGGTGCCGAATTTAAATACAAAATGACGGAAATGAAAATTAGTGGCAAATAATATACATACCTACTCACTTGATAACTTAACATAATCAGCCTATAATGTAGGTACTGCTCTAGGCATGCCGGTTTCCTCACGATGTTTTCCTTCACAGTTTTAAGAGCAGTGGTGATGATATAATTTACACAAAGTAAAGCGCCTGTCGGGGTTCGAACCTATGACCTACAACTCGTAAGTCAGGGCTGTTAGGTACCACTGGGTCTCCACTGCTACACTAAACTTACTAGAGAATCACCACAAATGACAATGAACTAGAGATTTTAGTAATTATGTTGGGAAGGTTTGTTATTGCACTGTCATAACTCCCTCGATTTTGTTAATCACCATAATTGGCAAAGTGACTGGTTACCTACTAAAAGGGATGCTCATCTACGTTATAGTGTACCCTTCCGTCACAGTTTCTCTCGCGGCCGCCGAAAAGAACTTCATTCCAATCCAAATATAGTTTCTAAGTATTTTCATTAATAATCATCATCATATCATTCTCCTGCCCTTAACCCAAAAAAACTTGGGGTTGGCACAACAATTTTCATTAGTAATATAATCACACTATACAATTATAATACTATAAAGGCGAAAGTTTGTGAGTGCGTGTATTTGTATGTTGTTAGTAGGCACACACATAGGCTAGGTACTTTTTATACCGGTCTACGCGGGTGCAACCGCGGGGCGCAGCTAGTGTAAAATAAAATTATGACTAAAGTACGTGAAATTATGAGACTTTAGTTCATTTTAGTTTTTTTTTTGTATCATAATTTTGTCTACTCGTCTCGTCGTCAAAATCGAGGACGACTAAACGAGAGACGAATCGGGGATTTTCTCGTGTATATTGTCAAAATTCTGTCAAAAGTCGAGTTATCTGAGGTGCCATGTTAGGGTTTGTCTTTCTCGACAGCAAGTTTGACAAAACATTGTATGGCAGCGCTGTCAGAAAACGAGAAAAGCTTTGAACTGTCATAAAATTACTCGCGCGAGAGCGAGTAATTGTCGCGTGTGTTCACGTTAGGCCTGCAGGACCAGGGGGCCTACTCCCTAAGCACGAAGCCCGTAGTTTCGGACTTCGTTACGGGCGTTTCTTACTCCGTATCACCTACGGATGGATGATTGGTTTGGGGCCCGAACGAAGTATGAATGACAACATGTTTTGCCAGTTGTCCCTACTCCCGATGTGTTTTTGCCCGTCCGAAAAAGTTAACTTTTACACTTGTTTTGATGGATCGTAATGTCAGACGGACGGCTAAACGGACGGACGGAAAGACGAACGGACTTAGGGACGCGAGAGATCTCCGCCGCCGATCGCCTCCGTGAGAGCACGGCGGTGCTCCGCTCAAGCCGGGCAGACCTCCACTGTATGCTCCACCGTGTCCTCCGGGCGATCCACACAATGGTGACACCCGGGCGTTTTCTCCCGCCTTCTGCGGAACAAGAACCTCCCGGAATAACCGTGTCCGGTGAGGACCTGCGTCAGGCGGAAGGAGAGGACGCTGTGGCGCCTCCAACCACTCCTCAAAGAGGGGAGACTTATCGCCGCAATTGTGGTCATACTGAGTGCAACAGCTGGGTCATGGTGGAATTTAAAACGGACTATCTTAATTAAAGCGTGTAAACAATTCGGCACTGTATTTTTTATCTTTTCTCTAGTATATTGTTCAAATCTATTTTTTTTTGCCTCTTTTATTTTACTAGGCCAGTAGATTTGTTAATGTTTGGCAATTTTGTTGGTGTTGCTACACCCAGGATTGGCTGCAGACGAGGGAACTCCGCAACGGTCAACAGTACAGACACGAAATTTTTTACACGCTTCAATTGAGATAGTCCGTTTTAAAGTCCACCATGACCTAGCTGTTGCACTCAGTATTGGTTAGACAAGGAAACGCATAAAAACGTGTCAATCCTTAATTATTTCCATAAATAATTGTCTATTAAAAAGACGATTATTATGATCGTCTCTCAGGCTTGTTTATGGTGTAATTCAATTAAACGCATCATTAAATTAATTGATTTCTTTAATCTGTGAGACAGAGGCTTGTGGCTAAATAATAACAGCCGCACGGCCGATTGAAGGTTAAGCTACGCTTGTCGCGGTCGGTTCGTAGATGGGTGACCATCCATTACATATCGAGACTCCTCCGTGCCTCAAATAGTACGTTAAGCCGTTGGTCCCGGCTTTCACTCCTAGATCTTGAACAGTCGTTACGTCAGAAGCCCAAAAGTCTGACAACCAGTTTTACCAAGGGGTATCGTGTTACCCAGTAAAGGCTGTTACAGACAGAGGCGATATCGCGAGCGATATTGCAATATTATCGCGTCGCAACACCGCTACGCGACACGTCGCGTCGCGATATCGCCTCTGTCTGTAAGAACCTTAACTGGGTTGTGGAGGTCGGCGCGGCCCGCCCGATGACCACTCGCGTCCACAGACTCCACCGCGACGGACGACCATCCTCTCTTAAACTCAACGACTATTAATTGTTTGTCCGGGAAGTTATAGTTGTAATATTAGACGGCAATATACTAGCCTTATTTTGATACAGTCCGCTTTTCATTGCTCCCCGCGCTAACAGCATGTTTTCGAATGGAAAATATTAGGTAGTCATTACCCTATTATTCCGTTAGTTCTGCTGCACTGGGCGGGGCCTACAGTAACAAAACGCATGACCGCAGTGCGCGCACTTCAAGACATTCCATACTTCACAGATTTTGCGTTAGAAAAACGCACCGCAGTGCGCGCTCGCCCTTAATGCACTCCAATAAGCTCTTTCATATTTATAGACATGGCTATTGCCGTCACAACATTATACATATTTCTACTACAAGTTAAATTAAAGAAATGTATTTATCAATAATAAATTACAAAAAAATCTCTTACTTGAGTAGGTACATTTTTAAAACCTAAACTAAGTAATATGGCTTATCGATGTACCTGCGCAGAAGATGAATTTTCAAAGCGCGGGAAATGCTATTGACCAATCGGCACGCTCCACGCTTTTTCCTGTACTGCTATTGGTCAGTAGCTGCCGCCATGTTAGCGCGCGCCGCTTGACAGCCGCCATACTTGCGAGTGAGACGGATCTAACAGCTGCAGTGTATTATGAACCTTATAGTAGTGATCTAAGGCTGATTGTAAGTTTTAAGCATTCTCGTTAATCTTCGGGGCCATACTTTCTTTTCTGTGCAATCGAAGATTCACGACGCGTCTTATTAGTTGAGTACTACTGTACCTACCTATTGTTTTTCTTTATACCAAATCATTTACGTAATATCAATTAATTTCGTATGCAAAAACAATAACAAAAATTAATACTAAATACTTTAAATCGCTTTTAAAAAAAAAATAAACGGTAAAAACTTGTTTCCGATGTGTCACTAAACACATCGGAAACAAGTTCTTTGTCCATAAAAATCTAAATACTCTTGCTGCGTCAATATAAAATTGCCGGATCGAATAGTTTTTGACGAGTTATCGATACTGCGTCAAACTGAAAACATCTACCAACATGTTGATAGAGTTGTTATTATCGATCGCCATTGTTTTGGTACTATACCAACGCTGGTCAAAAAGAAATGTTTACAAGTTAGGTAAACAGTTAAATTCTGGAGTATGGACATTACCTTTTGTTGGACACGGTTATTTGTTCTTCGGCGATAATCACAGTAAGTACCTTTCAGTAAAATGATAACGAAAGAAACATTTTCTTCTCTATATTTTTTCCTATTCAGTTGTAGTAATATCGGGCCAAGAATTGTACACTGCGGAACCCTTATTTTGGACCTAGAGATGTCTTCCTATTAATAGAATAGAATAGAATATTTTTCATTCAGTATCATTGGTAAAATATTAACATAAAATCTTAGAAATAATTTACAAAGGTGACCTAGTTTATTTAATACTATTTACCTTAAAAATAAAAATAAGTCATAATAGGTACCTATACAATTTCTTATTTAGTTTGGAAAAAATAGTTTTTTGCACTTTATAACCTAGTTAAACACATAATTAATACACGATTTTGCGTCAGCGGAATTGAAATGTTGCACAAAATTAAATCTCGTTCGAGGCTATATGTAGGTATATTCAATTTTTTAATGTGCTTAGGCATCAACAAAATCGAGGGTTTGTAGGCCAGTGCAGTATTTTGTTGAGTCAGTAGCAGAGTCTGACCTTGAGTATGACGTATGTGGCGCTCTTAGGCGCCTTCATAATCGATTGAGTTGAGGTACCTGTTTTCGGCAGACTTTTTAGCTGGACAATCTAGATCACCCGTTATGTGACTCGCTGGTTTTTTGAAGCGCAGACTTGTTGCACATTTTGGCACTTGGGCTTTCTTCGTGCAGTGTTGAATAGTGTGCCCTTCTTCACCTCAATGACCACACGTAGGGGCAGTGACTTTGCAGAACTTGGCTGCGTGGCCGTACTTGTAACATCTGGCACTGTAACTTCTTGTAACATCTGGCATCTGGCACTTGTAACATCTGGTTACCAAAGTGAATTAGTCACGTATTGGGCAGGACGTCCAATTAATAAATAGTCGTTCCTGGGTGATCAGGGCCTTGCGAATGACGGCTGGAACTTCTAGTATATAGGGTGGAAGGGACATCGACGCACAAACGGTTACCACGTATTCAGTACATCATTCTGAGCCCCCGTATAAACAATTCTATATAAACAATTTTCATCGGGTATTGAAAAAAAACTGCTCTTCCATACATTTTGACCGTGTAGGTACCTATTGCACTATTGTAGGAAACTGCAGATTTTTGTTTTAATAACCGATGAAAAATTTCTATGTAGGGCGGCTCAGAGTGATGTACTGAATACGTGGGAACATTTCGCGTGTCGATGTCCCTTCCACACTATATAATTGCAGTGTTCAGAATCTTTTCTCCCAGATCTGTGGCTTAGTTTTATTGTGGTCATAAATGTATCTCGGGACATAGTCGGCAGTTTGTCAGGTAAATTTTGTTCATAGAGACATTTAAAGACCTCATTTTCAGTCATAGATGCGGGCACTCCAATTACTACAATGCGAGGTTTGCGCTTTCGGGGTTCGTCGACGGTAAGCTCCAACGAAGCAGTTTGGACTGTTCGCTTGAGTTTGTCCAGGTCATCTTTAGTCGCCGTGCTGATTATGAGACCTCCTTTCCGATTTTGCGTACGCCTCGTACTTTCAGCTTCATTTCACCTGGGCACATGATGTTCTGGACCATGTTCCTGGTTTCGTCACTGGTCTTTGAGTTGTCACATGGGAAAATTGGCACTGAGCTAAGTTGGTTTGGACGAACAAAATTGCTGGATCCCTTCTTCACCATATCGGCAAAAGATGTATCACTCCTCCCAGCTCCTTGCTTCGTACAGGACTCCTGAATGGTGCGGTTCATATCGTACTCAAGGAAGAGTTTTGGCCGAAGGGTGTCATGTATCGGCGATTCCGCAGAAGGTTACGCGACACCACGCAGCGCAATACGACGCCGTCACTTCGTATGCAATAAGTAGTTTATTTTTGTGTTTTTTATAAATATGTATAAAAAACACAAAAATAAACTACTGTCTGTAAGGTATTTATGTTATGGGTCTTAGTTATCCGAAATAAATGATATATTATTATTATAATTTATTATTATATCTGTAAGACAGTCCGCTAGGCCTCGAGCTTCAGTCATGGTTTTAAGGGTGGTATGGGTTTGTATGGCGCTTGATTTCAGCGACTGGTATCGCACGGCCATTTGATGAACTCTGTGTCCAACTTTTCGGCAAAATTTTGTTCCGAATTGAGTTTTCCATCATTAGCAATAGCACAGACCTCATTCAAGCATTGTTCAATGGACCCTGCCAGTTCTGGATTTCCGGAGTGGGGATAGGTTCAGCTGGGTCCACTTCTTGGCTCCGCTTGAGTTGTTGAGGTGGTCTTGGTGTTGGTGTCGATGAAGGGCTGCGCGGTGTCAACCCGCTCCGGATAAAGGGGCTGCCTTCCATACTTCAGATTATAAAACACGCTAGTTCACTTTATAAACTGGGTCGGTATTTATGCAATTGTTAATTTATTTATTTTTATAAGGCATTGATTGATGTGCACGTCTGTATGCGTTGACCGACCGCAATAATCTTGAACAACTAATGTTGAACAACTCAATTCTTCGTTCAACTAAGTCCATAACTTTCTTTGATTTATTTTTACCCCTTTATTATCTTAATCGTATGTATGAATGCCATTATGTTTGTTATTGCAGCACGAATGAAAGCCTTCCAAATTCTTGGTCGCGACGCGATTAGAAAAGAGAATGGTTTAACATCCATGTGGCATGGAAATTATTTATATACGAGTAAGTTATTATTATCTCTATAATATCTTATAACATGATTATTATGAAACCTGATTTACATTTGCAAAATAAACAAAAAAAAACAGCTGTTCCCTACATTTTAGGGAACAGATGATTTTTTTTCGAAGTTTCTTAAGAGCATTGATCGCGCGCGTGCTGGCAACGTCGCATTAAATATAAATCAAAGGACAATTTCTTCTCTCAAATTTTTAAAGTGTTGGTATTTAGAATTATGTATGCAATTTTTTGACAGTTATTTTGGTATTTAATGTTAGAAAGTGACACATTGACTATTATTTTCTAAGAATAAATACCAAAATAACTGTCCAAAAATAGCTTTCATACATAAAAATACCAACGATTTATGAATTTGAGAGAGGAAATTGTCCTTTGATTTTTTAATGAATTAATAACGAAAACTTCTAGAAATGCGACATTACAAGCCCGCGCGTGTGCTTTAATTTCGGGACATGTTGTATAACGAAAGTAAGCAGTAAGGAAAGATTTTAAACAAAAATCATCCCCTAAAGGGGTTAAATCGGATATAAAACTTTGTATGGAAGTTCGTAATTTTTGCAGATGGGAAATCCATCGGGCACACGGCTTATATAAAATATAAGTTTTATTTTCAGTGATCGCAGACCCTCAGGCCGCTGAGTTAGTTCTGAAGACGTGTCTTGAGAAAGATGACATTATGAAGATGGCCACTCTATTTGTTGGCAATGGCTCCATATTTGCTCCAGGTATACAAACTTTAACAATATTTTGTGGTGCATATTTTTTTTTGTAATAATAATAATATTTACTTGACAGTTATACAGGACACATTCAAATTTTCTAAAGTGCAATATTATTGAATGTGAAAATGTAAAATCACACATAAAAAAAAAAAACTAATTTTACTAGACATTTATAATATTATGTAATTTTCAATACTAGTTTCCATTTGGCGACCGCGTCGAAAAGTCTTACTTCCAAGCTTCGGTCTGAAACACTTGAAGACCTACATGTCAATCTTCGTGAAAGAGAGTGCCGTCCTCGTACATAAGATGAGGACAATGACGGGGGCCGGTTCACTGTCCGCATTCAAATACTTTACTGCTTACACTATGGACTCTATTGGAGGTATACAATAAAATAATGCGTGTTTACAAATGCTTCTTCATGCCAACACTTGTTCGGGGTTATACTGAAGAAGCTTTTGGACGCACAAATTGTAAATACATACGTAACTCAACACATGAGCCAGCTCATGTGTTGTGTTACGTATGTATTTACAATTTGAGGTGAACAAGGTAAAATTTCTCAAAGAGACGAATCAAGCGTACTCATGATTTGGAAAGAACGTTAATGAGAATAATAATAATTTGCCTGCCCAAAAAGCTTGATCACATTGAAGAAGCATTGTAAACAGACATCGACTGTACTTTGTATACAGTGTTGATTACTGGTTTTTCAAAAAGAAGACAATCAAGTGACTGATCATTTTCCACTTCATTTATTTATTAAAAAGCGCAACCACATGGCATTACATTAAACTTATGCTAGAAATAGTTTTAATAAAAGTTATATAACAATTACGGCATACATAACATTGATTTAGTTTAATTTAATTTTTAATTTATTTATTTATTTCAATCATGTTTGGATCATATGTATGTGCAATTAAAACGGAATTAAAAATAATATAAAATCAACTAGGTACACAATTAAAAAACAACATCACAATTAAAATTAAAATCACAAATCAAATTAAATTAAATTCAGCATTACAATTACAATAAAATTAAAATGACTATACAATTCAATTCAATTAAATTCAGCACTACAATTAAAATCTAATTTAAATTATTATAAAATTAAATCAAATTAAAGCCCAATTAAAACAATATCATAACATTAGTCAGTACGTGAACCATGCAGCAGTGGTTCACATAGTGACAGTCGAAACGTTCAGCAAAAGCCTTCAAGATACTGTTGCGGCTGGCCTGCACCCTGCGCACCAGGAATGTGCACTGCTTGCGCATGACTGTGTAGAAACAATCCACACGCGCCTCGGCAAACATCCTCGATGCGCTACAGAAGCGAGGCAGCCCCAAGAGTACCCTGAACGCGTTATTGTATTGGACGCGTAGAGCGCTGTGCTGTTTCTGCGTATAATCCATCCACAGACTGCCTGTGTAGAAGGACGTACAAAATGCCCTAAATAGGGCTATTTTGACGCCCCTCGAACACCGAGCAAATCTGCGGGCTATCATATTCGCACGAACAGACAGCGCCCAACGTTCCCTTTCAATGTCTGCATTGTCTTCCAGGTCAGAGGTTAATAAATGTCCAAGATATTTAAAAGTATTTACTCTATTAAGTGAGCATCCGTTGAGCTTAATTACGGGCAAGTAATCTGGACACTTCCTCTTGGCCCGAAAGACCATGCACTCGCTCTTATTCGCATTATACAACAAACCATGTTCCTCAGCATACTTTTCACAGATGCGAATTAGTCTCGACACACCACAGACAGAGGCGCTCAGCAGCACCATATCGTCTGCGTAACTGATATTGTGTAGGCACATACCTCCAATATGGCAACCGACATGCGTACTGCTGAGCCTGTCTATCAGTGCATTAACATACACGTTGAAGAGCTTTGGTGAGGTTAGCCCCCCTTGCCTCACGCCGCACTCCAACCTGTATGGAGTTGAGTAAGCCCCCGACCATCGAACAACATTGACCTGATTGTTGTACCAGTATTGGAAGACACGGATCAGATCGTCTGGCACTGACGCTTGCTGCAGCTTTTACCACAGCAGATCATAGCAAACCAACTCAAATGCCTTCGACAAGTCGAGGAAGCAAGCAAAGACAGGTGTACTTCTATCAGTGTAGTAATTGACAGTCTGCTTTAAACACAATATAACTGTTTCTGTAGAGTGACCAGCTTTGAAACCGAACTGGTTGTCATATAAATTTAAATATTTATCTAGCTGAGTGTTAAGCAAACTGTCAAGCACTTTCGAAATAACAGTGGCCAATGAAATGGGCTTATAGTTATTTTTATCGCTGACATCCCCGGTTTTATTCTTAATAATTGGCACCACCACAGTTTTCATCATCTGCTCAGGCAGATACGAATGCCCTAAACACATGTTGTTTTATACAACTATGAGAGTTGCCCTTAGCGCTAAAATGTTACTTGGGATGTCGCATCGTTGTAAAACGATAAGACGATTGAAGATTTTGTCTTACGTAAAACGATAAAACAAAAACTTTGATCATGGGCTCTCGTACCATTTTGGTGATTACTCACACAAATGCAAAGCTCAGCTTAGGCCTCGCGGACTGTAGCTTGTCGCTGAATAGTGAACTAGTTTCTGACCGTGACTTCGTTCGCGTGGAAGTCGATAAAATACAACCCATGTTACTCGCTGATTATATAGCTTTCTTTACTTAGGTGAAAGTATTTTTAAAATCGATTGAGAATTTTTTGGGTTTATCCATTACAGACAAACATATAAAAAAATATTTTCTCCTTATAATTTATTATTTTTGACTAGGTGTTCGTACACGGCTTCGTCCGGGCGAATTTCATGTCTGTATATCTAGTTAAACCACTAGATATAGAGACATGAAATTCGGCCGGTACGGCTGTACGTTACAGATTTTCACAAAAATACTACAAAATTTCCGACATTTCCGGAGGATTTCCCAAAAAATTTCTTTAAAACAAATCTTGTCCTGACAATTACGAACACAACAAAAAAAAAACAGCAAAATTGTTTGCGCCGATTATACATTCGGCAATTGATTTTAATTTATATAGATTATTGAATTTCAGAATCGACACTAGGCTATAAATTTGGTGCTCAAAACGATACTACGAGCCACCCTTTCATTAAGGCATTTAATGTGGGGCTCGCAAGGGTTGCAGAACGTCTCTGCCAGCCATGGCTACATAGTGACCTGGTGTATACTAATCTACCCATATACAAACGACTGCTGGAGCAAAGACAGTTTCTGTGGAACTTTATAACGGAGGTTATCAAATTTTTGGCTGTTGTTTGAAAATCCTAAAGGATACTTTCATAAAATAGATTATACTGGTTGTAAAAATACCCATCACAAATTCGTTATCTACAAATTCTGTACATCAAACTAAGAAATAATATATTGATTTAGATTTTTTTTATTTCAGTTAATTAAAACCAAAAGGAAAGAAATTATAGAAAAAAAGGATACTCAAGAATACAATGAACGTAAGTATAATGTTACAATCAAACCTGAGCGTCAAGTAGCGGGACGAGAGTCGCAAACCCGGAGCGTCTACAACGCGAAACTTTTACGTGCACACCTGCGCGACTACAGCGCGAACCGCGATACGAACCAAATTTTTAGTGAATAGTCACTGAAGCTGCACGTTTATATCTTAGTTTAACACCTATTTATAAGTAAATTGTTGTCCAATAACAGAAAGTCATAAAAAAAACCTTAAGCTAACCTTAACCTTAAAATACCTTAAGTCGGGCGGGGACGAAACCGACGAGGGACGAAAACGAAAACGACGAGACGTAAACGACGAAAGACGATAACAAAGGACCGACAACAACAATAGATAGTCGGAACCACCTGTCCTCTCCGACGATGACGACGACGAGGGACGAAAACAAAGAACCCTAGGTCCTTTGTTTTTGTTTTCGGCAGGGATCTAAACGACGACGAGGGACAGTCATCGGTTGTTGGTTGTTTGCCCCTCGTCGTTTGCCACTCGTCGTATTTGTCCCTGGCCGACGAAAACAAAGGACCTAAGTCCTTTTATTGTCACTGTCCCGTCGACACTTCTCGACTTTTTAATGTTATTAGAGCTTGTATATTCTGAAATGACGCGCCCCACTACTAAATTTGTATACGTACACTACGGTAATTCATCATTCATATATCATTCATTCATATATATCGGTAATTTTAGAGTAGACAAGCTCTATCTAGGTTTGATCTAGTTTATATGCTGCCCCGGTTGACGTCATCAAGCAAATGTATCCTCCGTACCTACGCTCAGCTGCTAAAAATTAAGTTCTCATTCCAGATTCACTGGAATACATGCAGACATTTTTGGAGTGTCTAATAAGGTTCTCAGGCGGTGACGAAGGGTACACAGACGTCGAAATTTGGGAGGAACTTATGGTTGTTATGATAGCTGGTAATGACACTTCAGCTGTCGGTGCATCCTTTATATCCGTGTTGCTTTCCAGACATCCTGAAGTGCAGAAAAAAGTTTATGAAGAGTAAGTTTCTCAAGATCTTTAGCATCATCGTCATTCTCCTGCCCTTATTCCAATTTATTTGGGGTCGGCGAAACATGTCTTCTTCCATAATTCTCTATTAGTCGTCATCTCGGTAGTCACCCCATTTCTAGCCATATTATCATCTTTCACACATTCCATCCGTCGTTTATTTGGTCTTCCCCTACTCTTGTAGCCTTATTCAAAACTTTCCTCACGACATTTTCCTCATTCCTCCGCATCACATGCCATTAGGTATAACCGATTTCTACCAGTCACCGATGCCACTTTGAGACTTCTTCTTGTATAAAAAAAAGAAAAGACTATTATTGATTTGGACACAGAACGTGAAACACAAAATACAATTAAAAATAGTTAAAATATAATAATTTTTAACAACAATAGTGTGTGTGCACGGCTGCGCCAAAAAGGCCAATTACAGCATTATCATGCCAAACAGATGCTTTCTGACGCTGTTTTTCTACTGAACCTTAAGCGACAACTGACGGGAAGTAACAAAGAGTATACTTAAAAATAAATAAATAAACTAGAGTCAAATTATAATATGTATGCACACAAAAACAACAAGAACTGTCTTAGCAAAACCTGTTCTAAGCAATCGCTAGCTACGCTTGCCATGGTGATTGCGCTGTGTAGCCCGCGAAATTTTTTTTTTTGGGTTTTTTGCACAGTTTTGTGCAGAGTCGTTATATTCATCAAACGAACAAATCTAACGACCCTGCACGAAATCTAACTTAGAGAGATGTATTGATGATTTTTATGGATAAAATTATATAAATACTTAGGTTTTATTACCGCGTATCATGCTTTGATCAAGATAAAACCTGACACGGACCTGCAAATTTCAAAAAAACTAAAAAAAAATGAATTTCGCTGGCTACTACTGCGCATCATCCTTAAAACGGGATATTTACGATGTTTTTGTATTTAAAAACATGGTAAATATCCTGTTTTATAAATTTAGTAGTGAAAATAACTATGTATGTCAGTTTAGAATCAATGTCCAAAAATTTTATTTTTTGCCAAAGATCCTAATCAGATTTTCACCAAATTTTTATAAGACCCACGTAAAGATACTACCTTGAAAAGTAATAATGATAAAAAAATAATAATGATAATAATGAAAAAGAACCATCGAAGTCAGATCTCATAAGGCGGAGATATCCAGTAGCCTCCTTTTTGGCCCTTTATAGGGTTCTGTACCTCAAAAGGAAAAAACGGAACTCTTATAGGATCACTCGTGTGTCTGTCTGTCTGTCTGTCCGTCTGTCACAGCCAATTAGCTCCGAATCTAGCGGACCGATTAAGTTGAAATGGTACACATATGGATTTTTGTGACCCAAACATGTAAAGCTAAAGTAAATAAATGAATTTTGAATTTGGGGGTCACTGTTAGAGGGCAAATAAGAAAATTAAAAAAAAGTTTTGCAAACTGTACCGTGTGACATATCAAATGAAAGGGCTTACTTCAAACATATTTTTTTTATAATTTTAAAATAAATCGTTTTAAAGTTATTTAAGAAAATTGACGAAAATTGATCATTCCCCTCCCCCCCCCCCCTCCCAACATATGGTCAAAAATACAGAAAATACTTCTATACCTGTAAATTACAGGAAAACCTATAAGAAGTTTGTGGTCTTAACATAACATGGTAAATCTCTCAATATTGTGAGTACAAACTTACATTTACTGTTGGAATGTATGGGTGAACATGTTTTTCAACTATAATGTTAAGTTTGTTCTTGGGATAATTTCATCCCAACTACCGAACCCTTCATTGTGCGTAGTGTGACACGTTCTTATCCGGTTTTTGGAGGAAGTACTTCTCCAATCAAAAATCCAAAAAAAAAAATATAAAGTCTTAAAACATGTATACCAAGTTTCATCCAAATCGTTTGTAAAATACGACCTGTAAAGGAGTACTAACAAACTGACAGAGGAAAGCAAATTTTGCCAGACTTGAAGCAGAGACGCTTCGCTCGCTCTGACTGAAGAGATTGGTATCTGTTTCAGGTTACAAGAAGTGTTCGATAACTCGGACAGGCCAGTGACTTTCGAGGACTTGCCTCGTCTGAAGTACCTGGACGCAGTGATCCGGGAGACGCTCCGGCTGTACCCTCCTGTGCCTGTCATCACCAGGAAAGTTGAGAAGGATGTTGTTTTACGTAAGTGTTTGTATCATTAAAAACCACCTGGATACTAATAACGGTAATAATATATCTGTCTTCATATATTAAAAACGGAGACGAGACGACATTATCATTTATTTTATATAAAAAAAATAGTACGACACACTTTTTAAGAAGCTCTAAAAAAAATAATGGTTTATTTTCAGCCACCGGTATAAAGCTCGTGGCAGGTACTGGAGTTGTGGTGAATATCTGGGCGATACATCGCAACCCTCGGTACTGGGGAGCCGACGCTGAGCTGTTCCGACCTGAACGATTCATCGACACGCCGCTCACAAATCCCGCTGCCTTCATGCCGTTCAGCCATGGACCGAGGAGCTGTGTCGGTGAGAGAATAGTTTTATCATATTTATATGTGAGATCTGGGTGTTCAGTGAAACGATTTGTTTTGCTTGATCCTGATTCATTAATTTCGTCTTACGTCTTAATTTTCCTAGTTCTTCCTCTTATCACCATTCGTCGTCCAAATTATCTGTGCTTGCTCACTTCACACACACATCTGAATCACATCACATCACATCACATCACATCTGAATGATCACCATTTTAGGCCGGCTTGACAAATACTGGCTTCCCTCGAGGCGATTGACCCCTTTTTTTATTGTGGAGAAATGCTCTTGCATACTGCACTACCACGGGAAGATAATGCAGTTATGTGGGACTTCTAACCCATTAAAACTCCATGGTGTCCTCCTCTGCTCGCTTACGGCGGGAATACGGGCACGCGTTAGCACTCATCCTCCCGCCGTGACTGTTCGTCACCGGACCCTTCTCTGGGGAGTACTCCCCATCACCGGCGCACCAGAACACATTGCACGCCGTGACCACCCCAGGGACCAAATCAGCACATGGGCGCCAGACGACCCCGTGTCTGGGCACCCTTGGTCCCCCTGCGACGGGTCAGGTTATTGGCCCGGTTGCCAATTTTTGGTCGCAGAAGATAGGGAGAGCGGCCAACGTAATACCGACATTCCTCCTCCCCTGCGGCACCACCGCGTCCGCTATTAGTCGGTGGCGACCCCCGTCAAGATCTTGGAAGGTAGGGAGAGCTACGTCGTCGGCTTACCGGCAGAAGCCCTGACGAGCGGCCCCTCCTCGGGTTCCTCTTCGCTTCACCGTGTGTGACAAAGCCACAGCTACTGAGCCCCGCCGCCTCGACAATGCGGGAACCCACCGGGGGGGAGGCGATTGACGCCTGTCTGTCACTTCTACTTCCACCCCAGTCACGCCGTTGTCAAGCCAATTGTCTGTCAATCCTCATTCTAATAATGTTGCCAGTTGTTCAAACTCCTGATAACCGTGAAATGTGAAACTTGGAGTCACATGTCCTGGGTTCGATATCCAGGTTGGGCAGTGCTATTGAGTTTTCCCATCAGGAATTTCTCAGTAGCAGCCCGGAGTGTGGATTTGTGCCTGGTTTTACACAGGACTTATACATAGCTGTCGAAACGTGGGTGTACTGTAAGTACAACTCTGCTTAACCCTTTGGGGAATACAGGGGTCATGTTATGTTACGAATCAGTTCCAATATCATCTCCAAGGCAAGGCTACGCACAATACATACGGGCAAAGAGATAGAGTATGCTCAAAACTCAAGTACAAGTACGACACAACATACCTAGATGTAGCATAAATTAGAAAATTTGCATTCATTTATTTCAATTTTACGAATTATGTATTTGATTATATGACTTTACAAGTTATTACGTTTGCGTAAAGATCTTTTTCGCCTAAAGCAGTGGTCGCAGATTGGTGGTTTTGAAGGCGCACTCAGTTCGGATGGTGATCGGTTTTACGAATTTTGCCGATGTTACATCTAAGGGCCGGGCCGGTTGTTTCAAACGGTTGGGTAACTTAACAGGGGGGCTAAAACGGCCACTTTGGCAGAATCATAATAGGATAATATTATGAATAATATTTTAAATCGTAAAACGGTCACAAGCTGTCAATTCATAATATATTGTCAGTTTGTGACCGTTTTACGATTTCAAATATTATTCATAATATTATCCTATTATGATTCTGCCAAAGTGGCCGTTTTAGACCCCCCGACGTACGTCAAATAATGACGACGTAAGATGTTTAACGTTCGTTAAATACAAAGCGAAGCACACTGCATCAAAAACCAATTGTCTGTGAAACAACGCTTTTTTTTTGTTTGACGATAGATAACGCCATTTTTGACGTAATTATAAGCATGCCAGTGGTAGCCACTATACAGGGTGTCCCGTAAATAATGGATCAAACGTAACGGGTAGGTAGCTTACCTAATTTCCAACAACTAATTTGAATATTAAAAAAAAAACCGTTACAGTAACCAGGATATTAATTTTTTTTCGAATTTTACGATTTTGTCTTCCAGAATTAAGCTTTTTTAATGCTGTCGCTGCAAATGATGACATTTTTAGGTATGATTTTTATTTAACATTTCTGAATAGCTTACTAATGTTATAAGATACCATTTTTTTGAATACCGTTTTATTTGCCTTAGAAAAAAAATCTTGAGTTGAAAAGTTTTTCTTTACGATGTTAGGACCAAAATTGAAAAAATTCTCCTGTAAAAAAAATGTATGACACCGAAAACCACCATTATTTTAAAAACTTGTACATTTAATAAGGTTTGCAAATTGGTATAAAACTTACGTCTAGTCTTTATCGTTACAAAGATATTGCTATGAATGTGATGAAGACAGAAAAAAAATTAAATTGGTACTATTCCATTTTTTCATTTTCGTAATGGCTTATGCTTGAATGCTTGTAATCGAAGCAGGTAGTTAAGCGGCTAGCATATTCCGACCCGATGACGTCATCTGTCCGGAATTTGGGACCGCTACCTGTGGCGGAGTTGCACCTCAGTCAGCGTGAAGGGGATAGATAGCGCCGCTTTTGTATTTTTGGTAAATTGGTATGAAGTTGTACATTCTAGTCCTTGTCGTTACAAAGATAATTGCTATGAATCTGAGAGGTGCTCCAAATCAACGTTAATAAAAAAAATAAAAAAGTGTGTACATTTAAACTTTTTCTTTAAAATGTGTAACTGTAGTATTTCAGAGGCAATGTTCATTGAATTATTGAGGCGTATGAAAAGAATTAGGAGGCCGTACTAAAAAAAACAGTTAGTTCAAATAAATCGTTTTATTTGGTTTTTACAATAAATGTTCGAATTGCCTTCCCTCTACAAGAATGCAAAGTCTGCATCTCCTAATAAAGGAAGCTCTTATCCGACGGACAAAACGGCTTTGGTTTATTTCTGATGCAGCAGATTGGATGCGCTGTCGTAATTCTTCTTCCGACGTTATTGGATTCTTGTAGACCCTGTCTTTTAAACATCCCCAGTAAAAAAAATCTAGGGGATTTAAATCCGGAGATCGCGGAGGCTACAAAATTGGTCCTAATCGGCCGATCCATCTGTCCGGATAACTTTCATCAAGGTGCGCCCTTACTGCCGTCGCATAGTGAGCGGGGCACCCATCATTTTGCAACCACATTGCTTGCCGTACGTCTTCTGGAACGTTTTCTAATAACCTTGGCAACTCATTCATTAAAAAATGGAGATAATATTCGGCGTTTAGAGTAGCTGGTAGTTCAAAGGGCCCTATTATTTGCCTATTGATTATTCCCGCCCATAAATTTATTTTAAATTGATGTTGGCTCCTGTCCTCTCGCATCAAATGTGGGTTTATCAGCTGCCAACTGTGCAAATTATGCAAATTTAAATATCCATCTCGGCGGCATGAAGACTCGTCACTCCATAAAATCTTGTTAAAAAACTGCGGGTCCGCCCGAATCATTCTAAGCATCCTTTGGCAAAATTCTATTCTTGGCTGGTAATCACGCGACGTCAGCGTTTGAACACGTTGCACGTGATATGGGTGCAATCGGCACCGTTGTAGCACTCGATGCACCGTCGATCTAGAAATTCCTACGCGTCGCGCTATGACGCGAACGGAGACTGACGGATCTTCCTCGATTTCTCGAAGAATGACTTCGTCATTAACTTGTCGCGGTCGTCCTTCACGGGTACCACCAACTCCGGTGCCAAGAATTCTTCCCTCAAGAAGCGCGTTATGCACTCTAATAAAGACGCGATAATCGGGATAACGAACCAGGTTCGGGTATCTTTCACGGTACAATCTTGCAGCCGCCCTGGCATTACCTCTTGCTTCTCCGTAGATAAAATGCATTTCGGCGTACTGCCGTGGCGTGTACTCATAACGAGGCATTGGGCTGAATAAGGTTTCAGCGCTACTGCACACACGTACAAGCACACACA
This sequence comes from Cosmia trapezina, assembly GCA_905163495.3. NCBI lineage: Eukaryota > Metazoa > Arthropoda > Insecta > Lepidoptera > Noctuidae > Cosmia > Cosmia trapezina. The sequence goes on from LR991020.1 coordinate 7,947,089, forward strand.
AACGAATGTTTTCGGAGTCCGTAGGATCGCCAAGTCGTTTGTCCAATACGCAAAGAGTTCCAAATCGATAGGCAAAGCAAAGTCCAAAAACACAGCACAAGTCAAATTTTACAGAAGAAAACACCGAGCCACTGACCGGGAGCGAAAGTTGTCTGACGTAGCAACTCGAAGAGAGACTAGTTACAACTAAACTAATAAAATCAAGCAACAATGAAGCCTGTACGAGTGAAGGGCGCAGGAAAGAACAAAAGAACCTGCGCAACTTCATACCGATTTAACCGATTTACCAAAAAGCGGCGCTATCCTTTCACACTGACTGAGGTGCAACTCCGCCACAGGTAGCGGTCCTAAATTCCGGACAGATGACGTCATCGGGTCGGAATTATGCTATCCGCTTAACTACCTGCTTCGATTACAAGCATTCAAGCATAAGCCATTACGAAAAGGAAAAATGGAATAGTACCAATTTAATTTATTTTCTGTCTTCTTCATCACATTCATAGCAATATCTTTGTAACGATAAGGACTAGACGTAAGTTTTATACCAATTTGCAAACCTTATTAAATGTACAAGTTTTTAAAATAATGGTGGTCTTCGGTGTCATACATTTTTTTTACAGGAGAATTTTTTCAATTTTGGTCCTAACATCGTAAAGAAAAAACTTTTCAACTCAAGATTTTTTTTCTAAGGCAAATAAAACGGTATTCAAAAAAATGGTATCTTATAACATTAGTAAGCTATTCAGAAATGTTAAATAAAAATCATACCTAAAAATGTCATCATTTGCAGCGACAGCATTAAAAAAGCTTAATTCTGGAAGACAAAATCGTAAAATTCGAAAAAAAATTAATATCCTGGTTACTGTAACGGTTTTTTTTTAAATATTCAAATTAGTTGTTGGAAATTAGGTAAGCTACCTACCCGTTACGTTTGATCCATTATTTACGGGACACCCTGTATACAGACGAAACTTGTATAGTTGTTTTATCTCACGAAAGCGGGTGAGCCATACTTGTAGATGTAATGCGTAGACACGCGCTAGACACGCGCTCTTGTGTGCGTACCTGCAGGTACGTACACACGTATTTCTGTTATGGTGTTTAGGAGCCCATTGGAGCTGCCCCGCACACGACGCATCAAGGAGGCCACTCTCTTGCGCACTATTGCTCTAAAGCAGTCGGTGTTGGCCTCCGCAAACATCCCCGATGCACTACAGTATCGCGGCAACCCCATCAGCATCCTAAACCCATTAATGTAGAGGACCCGTAGGGCGTTGAAAGCCTTCTAGCTATAAGTTTTCCTAAAACAAATAAAATGCACTATGTGGACGTGAAACAACCCGCCCTTGGTGGTGTCGTACTAATTTATTTTTTTTTTTTTCAGGTTATCAGTATGCTATGATATCAATGAAGACGGTGGTGGCATCTGTGCTTCGACGGTACAGGATCCTACCAGCTACTGCACCAAACAACGACTCTGAATACCCACCACTACGTCTCAAGTTTGATCTCATGATGAAGGATGATGACGACTTTCAAATACAAATAGAATCTAGGTGTTAATTACTAATGATACATGATGATTTTATTTATACATGTTTCATTCAAGAATTACTTTGGCTTTGCCCGCGTTAAGGCTCTTACAGACGGGTACACTACATAAATACGAAAAACTTTATTCCGACAGTCACAAGTACGAATTTCAAAATACCGGTTTTCATAATTCCGAATGGTTCAAAATTCCGAATATAACAACTCCGACTTATCATTACTCGTATTTTTATAATTCCTAAATTTCAATATTCCTAACGTTTATAGTTACTATTCCCAAAATACCGACTTTCAATAGATCGAATAACAAAAAGTCCGACTTAATCTTAATTCGAAACATCAAAACTACGAATTCCGATTATTAAAATTCCGAAATAAAAACGCCTAGTAAAACTAAATAGCAAGACAAGTAAACACAATTGCTCGTCAGAGACAAGATGCGAGATGCAAGTAAGCATGCAGCATGCAAGCAGGCATGCAACATGCAGCATGTAAGCAAGCATGCAACATGCAAGGAGGCATGCAACATGCAAGCAGGCATGCAGCATGCAAGCAGGAATGCAGCATGCATGCAGCGTGCAAGCAGGCATGCAGCATGCAAGCAAGCATGCAACATGCAAGGAGGCATGCAACATGCAAGCAGGAATGCAGCAGGAATGCAGCATGCATGCAGCATGCATGCAGCATGCATGCAGCATGCAAGTAAGCATGGAGCATGCAAGCAGGCATGCAACATGCAACATTCATTGTTTCTGTCACGGCTCCGGCGCTGCGGGGTTTGGGCGGCCCCACGCGAGCTTATCGTCGCAGATGGTTTTAACGCTCACCGCCGCAGCTTCGGCGGCGGGCCTTCACACCACCTGCTCCTCAGCTCGCGGGCCGCCCAGACCCCTCCGCGCCTACGCGTTTTTAAATTAAACTCTAGTATAGGGCAGACAAGACTGCGTGAAGTCGGTTTTGCAGCAATTCGTTTCTCTCACTAAATTTTGTAGCACATCTTGTCAAATCCTAATTTTTGTAGTTTATTCGAAGTATTGAAAATCGGAATTTCGTTTTCGGACCGAGAACTCATCGAGCATTTGATTCTTCGGACATATGAAAATCAGAAGACTAACAAATCGCATTTACGACTTTCGGTAAAATAAATTTCGTGATTTTTATTATTAGACATTATAATTCTTAGGTATTATGAAATTCGGACTTTTGAAAATCGGAATATCGAAATTCGGAATAAAATATTTCGGAGTATTTGGGTGTTCCCCTTACAGACAGAGGCGATATCGCGTCGCGACGCGATATTTTTCTACGGATATAATATCGTAATATCGCGTCCCGGACGCGATATCGCCTCTGTCTTTAAATGTAAGTAAGTTCATTTGATGTAAGATTCACTGTATTCGTGTATTTTTTTCGTGTAACCTTGCCATGATTAATGTTCTTTATGTACAGACGCCAGCGCATCAAGATACTACAATCTGTCAAATTTCTTTAATAGATTTTCATCTTTATCGCTAAAGCATTAGGTTCTGTAGTGTATCAATGGCCGCGCACACGCATGTGTGCGTGTCGTGTCGGACGAGCAGTCCACAATAAACTGTTGAACTGGCTGTACGTGTCTCATTTCTACAATACCACAGTGGCGACGAGGATTGGATTAGCGTGCGGAATTGAACTTTGCAAATTTTCGATCAACATGACGATAGGGAAGTTAATGGAATTTAGTGTGCGTTCCGGGAATTGGACATTGTATGTGGAACGAGCGGAAATGTATTTTAAAGTGAACGAGATTAAAGAAGAACTATGGCTACCCACATTAATCGCGGCAATGGGCGATGAAGCCTACGAATTGTTAAGTAATTTAACGAGTCCGGTGAAACCCAGTGATAAAACGTATGCTATAGTTACACAAGTGATGAAAGACCATTTACAACCTAAACCTTCGTTTATGGCGGAACGATATCGCTTTAGACAAAGGAGACAACAAGCGGGCGAGAGCATACTGCAATATATTTCGGAATTAAAAAAATTAGCGAGATATTGTGACTTTAAGACGGTATTGGAGGAAAATCTTCGTGATCAGCTGGTGTGTGGACTCAGCAGCGAGACGATCAGGCAACGTGTATTCACGGAGGAGAACCTAGAATATGCCAAGGCCGTAAAAATCGCATGTGCTATGGAAGCGGCCGAGCGAGACGCGGCAGCGGTGGAGCGGGCCGAGACAGCTTCGGGCAGCACCCGTGGCAGTAGCACGGATATACTTCACGCCGGGATTGCGCGGCGCGGGCGCGGTGCTTCGGGTCGAGGCGGCGCGCGCCCTCCAAGGTCACGGGGACCAAACGCCGGCGGCGGCGGTCGCGGCGCTTGTAGCGCCTGTGGAGGATCCGATCATCGGGTTGATGATTGTCAATACAATCGTTACATCTGCGGCAAATGTAGACAACGGGGTCACCTACGGAAGGTGTGCCCGGCGCGAGCGGCTGCGCCGGCCGGAGCGCAAGCGCGGCGCGCGGGCAGCAGCGCCGGTGGCGGCGGCGGCCTGCTGGCCCACGTGGAGGCCGGCGACCACGAACTCGACATGGGGTGCGGGACAGACCTGTCTGGAGACGACGAGTCACCGACCGAGGATGAAGAGTTGGAGATTGAGGAAGATCTGCATCAACTCTGTCTAAATGGCTATAAGCCGGTAAGCTTATCAATTAAGATTGACGGAACTAGCATACCTATGGAAGTAGATACCGGTTCATTAGTGTCCTGTATTAGTAAAAAAATGTACGGTAAGTATTTTAATAACAGAACGTTAGAGAAATCGAATTGACTACATCTTTGTTAGGAAGACAATGGCTTACCGAATTAAAAATTAAAATACCTACGTTGTTTACAAATACGGTTGAGACGGAAAACAAAGATTATGATAATAAAAAATTAATGTTATTGCTTTCCAGGTATAACGAATTATTCACGGAGGGACTGGGACGGTTCAAGGGGGGGACGGCGCGGCTGCGGGTGCGCGAGGGGGCGACACCGGTGTTTTGCCGCGCTCGGCCCGTACCATACGCGCTACGGGATCGCGTCGATGTGGAGCTGGGTGCAATGCTGCGCACCGGCGTCATTGAGCCGGTTGACAGCGCGGACTGGGCCACTCCACTAGTACCGGTGCGTAAGGCTGACGGGGGACTTCGTATCTGTGCGGACTATAAGGTGACGTTAAATCCTGTCTTGCTGATCGATAGGTATCCTTTACCCCGCATCGACGATCTGTTGGTTAAACTAAATGGCGCCAAGGTATTATCAAAAATTGACCTGTCCCAAGCATACAATCAAATTGAATTAGATGATCCCGATAATTTGACGGTAATTAACACTCATAAAGGCCTTTTCAGGTATAAGAGATTGGTTTATGGATTATCATCGAGTCCGGGTATTTTCCAGAGGATAATGTCAAACCTGCTTAATGATATTCCTAATGTACAAGTATTTTTGGATGACATTATAATAGGTACAACGACGATGACTCAGCATTTGGAAACCTTAGAGAGATTACTCGAAAGATTACATAGCAGCGGAATAAAATTAAAGAAAAATAAGTGTTTCTTCATGACAAATGAAGTTAAGTATTTGGGGTATATTATCACCGCAGAGGGAATCAAGGCAGACCCAGAGAAAGTAGAAGGAATAGTAAACATCCCTTCCCCTAGTAATGTCACGGAGTTAAGGTCGTTTTTGGGAACAATTAACTTTTATGCCAAATTTGTGGGTAATTTAAGCACCATTTTAGCGCCTTTGTATAATTTACTTAAAAAAGGTATCATTTGGAAATGGGATCACGAATGCGAGTTAGCGTGTAGAAAGGTTAAATCAATTTTAACAAGTGTAGATGTCCTGGCACATTACGACCCGGATAAGCCATTGTTTTTAACGTGTGACGCCAGCGCGCGGGGTCTAGGAGGAGTACTAACACAGCTATGCGAAGGGGAGTGCGCGGGCGCAGGGGGCACTGGCCCGCGCGAGCGGCCTGTTATCTATGTGTCGCGCGCACTCACCAGCGCTGAGAAAAATTATTCGCAAATTGAACGGGAGGCGTTAGCGATTGTTTTTAGCTTGGGTAAATTACATCAATATCTTTACGGTAGACAGTTTACGTTGAGAACCGATCATAAACCATTGGTAACCATTTTTGGTCCCAAACAGGGAGTTCCATCAATGGCGGCGAGTCGACTACAACGATGGGCCATTAAGTTGTCAGCGTATACGTACGATATTGAGTTTGTAAGATCGAAAGATAACGGGGCTGACGGGTTATCGCGTCTGCCGGCGGCGGCGCGCGCGTCAGGTAAACAATGCACTAAGATACCGGAACAAACGTTCTTACATTTTGCGCAAAATGCAATGTTAATGGATTATCATGAAGTTAGGAAACAAACTAGCCGTGATCCTATGCTGGGCCGGGTATTATCTTATCTTAGAGACGAATGGCCGTCTGAGGAAATAATAACTACGCTAAAGCCATATTACAACCGAAAAAAAGAGTTATATGAAGAATTAGGGTGCGTTATGTGGGGTCACAGAGTAGTAGTGCCGGAAACCTGTAGGACAAAAGTATTATCAGAGTTACACGAGGCGCATATGGGTATCGTAAAGACTAAATCATTCGCTCGTAGTTATGTGTGGTGGCCTGGCATCGACGAAGCGATCGAGACAATGTGCCGTACGTGCCGGACTTGCACAGCCGAGGCGGACGCGCCACCGCGACACGTACCATGTCCGTGGCCCTGGCCTGACAAACCATGGGCTCGGGTTCATCTTGATTTCCTAGGACCGATCAGGGGTAGAATTTTTTTGGTTATGGTAGACGCTAGGACCAAGTGGATAGAAGTAAGTCAGGTACAGAGTACGGCGGCGGGCCATACTATAAACAGGTTAAGTGAAGTCTTTGCGCGTTTCGGTTTACCGAAACAGGTAGTTTCTGATAACGGGCCGCCCTTCACCAGTAGTGAGTTTTCACAATTTTTAAGCTCAAATGGAGTAGAACATTTATTTTCGGCACCGTATCACCCAGCGTCAAATGGTGCTGCGGAAAATGCAGTTAGAACGGTAAAAAGAGTAATTAAAAAGGCATACAGAGAAAAACTGGACGTAACATTATTTTTAAACAATTTTCTATTGCATTACCGTAACACTGAGCACTGTACAACGGGGGAAACGCCAGCGTTGTTAATGTGCGGCCGGAGGTTGCGAACCAAGCTAGACTCTTTGAGACCAGATAGAGACACCAAGGTTAGGAACACCCAACAAAAACAACAGCAGACAGGTGGCGCAAGCGGAACGCGTGACCTGCGTCCCGGCGAAGAGATTTGGCTCCGCCAGTACAGGGGAAGTGATAGGTGGGTGCAAGGCAAAGTAGCAGAAAAGATAGGTGCTACAGATTATAGGGTAGTCGATGCGACAGGTAGGGAGTCGCATAAACATATCGATCAGCTCAAGCACAGGAAACGTAGTTCACTTATTAGTCCGTCGAGTCCTCCCCGCAGCAAGGGGGAAACGGCTGTGGATGGTGGAGGGCCCAGCCCGAGCCGTTCCGATGGGAACACGTCACAGGTAGTCACGGTGGAGGATGAGGACGATGCTCAGGAACTGTTCGAAGACTGTGACGAGCAACTAACACCGGAAGTAACTCAATCGCCACGCTCACCTACTCTTGAACCGGCCCGGTCCCGTCCCATGCGCAAATGCCGGCTAAATAATCCTCCTAAATATGATTTATGATTCATTAGCATTAAGGTATCTACGGTCAAATTGTATTTGATTATAAATAAGGATTTTGTCATAGATATTGTTGCCAATCCAGCTAGGTACTTTCTACTGTGTAATTCATAAGTAGCCTCACAATTTAGATTATGTTTATTTTTGTATTATTTTATTTAGAGGTAACTATAATATAAGTGTGGAGGATTGTAGTGTATCAATGGCCGCGCACACGCATGTGTGCGTGTCGTGTCGGACGAGCAGTCCACAATAAACTGTTGAACTGGCTGTACGTGTCTCATTTCTACAATACCACAGGTTCAAGGTTGATTGGGAAAATTTTATGGTTTCGGGTGGCTTGACCTGCTGGCGTCTGTAACTATTAATAAATTGTTTAATTTATTATTATTGATATGATGATTTTGGACTTCTTATTAAATTAATACCAATGTTTGCTAAACGTATTTGTGATGGGGGAATAAATGATGATTACCATTACGCCTCAGCTCAAAAAAAAAAAAAAAATAATTTAGACTCAAAGTCCTGATTTAGCACTAAAAATATCTAAAAGTAATGTATCAACAGTAACTCACCGATTATACAACGTGTAACGCTAAATGCGCAAAACCTTTTAATGGGTCATTGTACTCATCATTATGAACAACTTTTACTATGGGACCAAACATGAAATCGCGAAAAAAAAATTTGCTGTTCAGTACATTTATGTTCGCATAATTCGTCAAAATGTACTGAACAGCTGATTTTTTTTTCGCGATTTCATGTTTGGTCCCATAGTAAAAGTTGTTCATAATAATGAGTACAATGACCCCTTAAGAGGTTTTGCGCATTTAACGTTACACGTTGTATAAATACGTTGTTCAATGTACTAGGTCCATTTCTAAACATGCATGGGTAGAGATGTCTGGAGAGAGAGAGTATTGGTAACACGGTGAAATGCAGTTTTATTTTCCTTCAAAATTGAGGTCATCGGTCCTTTGACCACGTTTCATCACGTTTTAGTTACCCATACTTACGAATTTTGCCCTGATGTGCTGTCGCAAAATCATGTTAATCTATGCAACTGACATTAATTTCCCCTCACTTCCATGCAGCTGACAATTTTTTTTGGGTTGAAGATGATCCCAAAATATATCATCCCTTATGGCTATGGTGTGGTTTTACTTTTAAAGTTTGATATAAATAAAATCATTTATTTTCAGGTAAATTACACCCATTGCCAGATATGTCAAATAAATCAAATAAAAATAAATCAAATTAAATTAAAAACAGATCAAATTAAATTAAAATATACCAAAATAACAAAAACAAATTAAATTAAAATCAAGTCAAATTAAATTAAAATAATAAAACAAATTAAATTAAATCACTCAGTCAATCAATCAGATACGTTTTAACTTTGGAGTTGTGGCTTAGTAATAACAGCCGCACGAGTCAATCCATAAGGTTAAGCTACGCTTGCCGGAGTTGGTCCGTGGATGGTTGACCATCTTTACATACCAAGACCCCTCCGAGCCTCGGAAAACACGCTAAGCCGTTGGTCCCGGCTGTCATTCGTGGATCATTGATAATCGTTACGCGTTGTCAAAAGCCCGAAAGTCTGACAACGAATCTTACCAAGGGGTATCGTATCACACAGTAACTGGTTTGGGGAGGTCAGATAGGCAGTCGCTATTATGTAAAATACTGGTATTCAGCTGCATCTGGTTAGACTGGAAGCCAAACCCAACATAGTTGGGAAAGGCTAGGCAGATGATGACAACATGTTTTAACTTTGGACTCCCCACTACTGGAGCAGCTGACGCTCAGATATCTTATGAACTAAGGGCAAATATTATTGTGTTTTTCAGCCGGTATGAAATAACTTTTTCAAACGTATTGCCACCGCCCGTGGCGAGTATAGCTGCTAACCGGCACTACCATCGAAAAATTAATAAGTCAAAAAATTAATAAGTAAAATTATAAGAAAAATTAGAACATTTAGAAATTTCCTATGCACGCATTTTTAGTCAGATGTTGTAGAAATTTAGAATACTAAAGCTCCTAGGTTCGAAGTTATAGCAGTTAAACTTCGAACCGTTCGAAATATGTGTATAGGCAATTCCAAAATTTTCCATATACCTATCTCCTGACTTATTTTTTTTTTCTCAATGGTGCTGCAGGAAAACTGCGGGCGAATTTGAACACACAGTTTTTGAAGTGGCAGAATCACGCGATCCATTCAAAAACTAGAACGAACCACGCTTTACCACAGCCTTATACAATTTATGTAAGTCTCACCGTGAAAACTTAAGTGAAATGAGCATGGAGTGAGCTGTCAATAGTGTCAATTCCTAGCAAAAGCAAACTCACTTCACCTAAGTTTTCACGGTGAGATATTTACAGAATTGACCGGCAGTACCTACAAAAAGCCAAGACTTCTTCAAAATATTCACTCAGCGCCTCAACTTTTTCAAACACGTCTGTTATCTGGCCACAAAAAATTTACACTATGTGAATTGAAAAATGTGACAACGCTTTGAGGCAGTTTAAATTTTTCCTTTGACATCGTAACTTCGGGCATACCGTGTGCCGTGCGGTTGGTACACATTATTTTGTTAATATTAAATAATCAGCGTCCTTTGAGTGGCCTAATTTTTGGGTTATATTTTGCTGCAAATTGTTTTAAATATGGCCAGTTAAAAACCACAGCACATTTTCAATGTTGAGACGAATCAGTAATACCATAAATACGTAAAATTATAAGAAGGTCTACGCTAGGTTTTTGTACAAAACCTAATATGCATTCCCATTGTACTGTTCTACAGGAGTAAAACAAAATAATCATTAACAACGATTACCTATATAATTATTATTATAGATGTCGATTATTTAAAAAGAAAAATTACTCATGCAATAAAAAAAACTCGGTATAAAACAGCACCCTTAATTTGTATCAAAACAGACCCTACCATTTTTGGCAAACAAAACATAAAGTTTGCAACGCCCCATAGTTTGAAGTAAGTAATTAATAAACATGGCAGAAATTCCAGAACACGCAAGAATCTGACGTTCAGACGTACCCTGTAGTACTCTGGCTTACCCTAGCGTACCCTGGCTACTTGAGCTACTCGCTAATTACTTCGCTAAATATTTACTTTGCTCAGATTCTCCTTTCTACAAGAGTGAGCTACGTTTATAGTGCGAGTCGCGATTTTTAGATGCACACTGTGTTAAGAGTTTCGGTGTGTTTTGTGTGTTACAAGCTCAGTTTAATGTCTCTGCTTATAAATATTATTTCGTTAATTTACCTAAACAGCAGCGTCGCACTAACCTATCCTGAACTACTTTGAACTTATTTCGGCAAAAATTATATGTATACCGGATGACTTTTTTACCGTCTTGAAAAAAATAGGGTATATTAGGTGAACGGAGTACAAGCCTATGGCATAGCTAGTTTTTTTTAAATATCTTAGACAGAAAAACATCTATAAAATTATCAATAAATACTACAAATTCGACAAATTCGATGTACCTAAGTAAACTTTTCATATTAGAACAATAAAAACAATAAAAATTTTGAAAAAAATTATAAATCGTTTAAAAATATGAAATTCTAATCTCAACCTGCATAATATGATTTGAATTTTGATTTTTTTTAAGTGTTTAGTGGAGGACTCAAATCAAACCAATTAAACAAATAAAATCATTGTTGTTTAAAATAACATAGGGCATGTGACTACGTTAGATGAAGTTAAGGGCGTACAAATAGACGAATAAATCGCTCCTCTTTTCACATTGTGTGCTACCGTAAGCACGAGCGGAGCGCCTTTGCCGCTAACAGTCACGAGTTAGCACATTCTTGACAGTCACTGAACTGATTAAAACAAGATAGGATGAATGTCACAAGACTGATGACCCTTGAATACATTAATTTATTAACTAGGTACTTACTTAAAAAGTACCTATAGGTGCAATATTTATATATTTCCATATACTTACAGGATGTTTCTTTTAAGGTGTCAAGCCAGTGCGAGGTGATAGCAGAGTACCAAAAAAAAGATATAATTTTTTTAAAGCCCATCATTTCGTTGAATCAGGAAAAATATCGGAAAAAAATTATAACTCGAAAACTACAAATCGATAGGTATGGTACTCTGCTATCAGCTCGCACTGGCTTGACACCTTAAAAGAAACACCCTGTATACTAATATAAAACTGAAGAGTTTGTTTGTATGTTTGAACGCGCTATTCTCTGGAACTACCAGTTGGATTTCAAAATTATTTTTGCATTTGGTAGCCCAATTCTTGAGGAAGCCTATGATCTATTTGATGTCACGCTACGACTCTTTAAAAAAACTTTATGCGAAAACGAAGTAATAATCGCGCGGGCGGGCGCTGAGATGCGACGCGGTGGGTTGGGGGAACAAGAAATTTCACACGGACGATGTCACGGGCAGAAGACAGGAGCTCGTGGCTAAGTTATAACAGCCGCACGGGTAGATCCATCAGGTTAAGGTGATACAAAAAAAGTGAACTGGGCGGGAATAAGAAAGTGACAGAGTCAATTACTTCCACATGCGAAAAAAAGAGAACGCAACAACGCGCTGGAACCAAAATAAAACCGCCAAATGAAATAAAAATTGTTTAAAAATAAATTAAGCTATCTATCAAAATTATGTTCAGCCAGAATTTTCAATTACCGAATACGCACATTTTAAATGCAATTTTGCAATAAAATTACTTAGGATTTTAGAATTATAGAAAAAAAACACAAAAAATTAGAGGTCTTTTCGGAATTAAATTCTATCGAGGAAATTTAACCCAATCGTGTTTTCCTTCAGTCAAAGTATTAATCAAATAGTCAATAAACATATATCCAAAAATTAAATCCATACATGCTGCAATAGTGAAATAAATGCTTACGAAAAATCCTCCAATTTATTTTGGTAGCGCCTTAAGCTACGCTTGCTGGGGTCGGCCCGTGGATGAGTAACCATCTTTACATAATGACAGCCGTTGGTCACGGCTGTCATTCGGGGATCTTTGACAGTCGTTACGGATCGTCAGAAGTCAGAAAGACTGACAACTAGTCTTAACAAAGGGTAATAGCCACTAACTGGGTTGTGGATGTCAGATAGGCAGTCACTCCATGTAAAATACTGGTATTCAGCTGCATCCGGTTAGACTGGAAGCCGAACCCAATATTTGTTAAGTCAAGGAAATTAATTTGTTACCAACTTAAGGGCCTTACTCCCGTTTAGTACCGTAACACGGTCACTTTATAAAGCCTACTTCTCATTAACGGCTTGTTTAGAAGATTTGAAAAAAATATATGTTTGATATAGATTCATAAACAACATTTGAGCTACAGGATTTTTTCATATGGCTGATACTTTTGCCTTAAAAAAATATTTACCAAAACGCTATTTTTTGGCTAATATCCCTACTTCTCCTAAACGGCTTTGGTGTTTGGAAATATTTTTACACTAAAAAATTGATGGTTAGAAGTGCTACAAATGGTCTACAGCTTTTGTAAATCAATCAACATTTGCAAAGAAAATGTTCCCATTTTGAGATACAGGTTCAGAGGAGCTCTGCGCGGGCGCGGGCGGCAGTCTTGCTTTGGCATTGAGACGGGAGGGTTGTGTCGCTCGCTACTCCGCACCGGCTATCGTTCGACATGCTCATACGTATGTGTTAGGGCATAATATTTACGAACTTATTGTAGTAGTGTGCGTTTATAGATTAGCTCGCTGCAGAGGTCCAAATTCGATTGCGCGCGTGGGCGCTTTATTGTTGACTATTTTTGATGTGCATTTATAAATACTTTTTTTACATTGTAACAATTCTAGAGAGGAGCTCGTGGCTAAGTAATGACAGCCGCACGGGTCGATCCGTCAGCTTAAGCTACGCTTGCCGGGGTTGGTCAGTGGATGGGTGACCATCTTTACATACCGAGATTCCCCCGTGCCTCGGAAAGCACGTTAAGCCGTTGGTCCCGGCTGTTATTCGTGGATCTTTGACAGTCGTTACGAGTCGTCAGAAGCCCGAAAGTCTGACAACCAGTCTTACCAAGGGGTATCGTATTACGCAGTAACTGGGTTGTGGAGGTCAGATAGCAGTCGCTCCATGTAATACTGATATTCAGCTGCATCCGGTTAGACTGAAAGCCGACCCCAACATAGTTGGGAAAAGGCTAGGCAGATTGATTTTTTACATTGTAGCAATTTTAAAATATAAACAAAAAAAATATTTCAGTAGTAAATATGAAATACTAGCACTTCCTGCGCGGCTTTGACCGCGTGGATGTCAGAAAATATTCCACGGGAACAAAAATCCTTTTTTTTTTTTTTTTTTGTTACCTACATGTTCAGTCATAGGGGTTTATGGGTTTTATAAAGGGGGGCAAAATTTTTATTATTTTTGCGATAGGACACACCGTTTTCGAGATATAAGCAAAAAAAGAAAAAAATATACAGTACTGTTTTTAATCGCTATTAAAAAGATTTGGAATAAAATTAGTTAGTTAGTTAGTTTAGAACTAAAATTCACACCAACACCCAACCAACACCTTGACTTCAAGTGCAAAAACAACTTTTTTTTTTGGAACGAAGTTCCCTAACGGCCGGTACGAGCTTGGCGGATGGCCGAATAGTATAGGCGAAAAAAAAAATATTTTGAAGAAAAAAAAATGTTGTTTTGTTTTTAATTATTTTTATTTATCATTAATAACAAACAGTAATAAAAAACAACAAACAACTACAACAACATGCAACAACAAACAATACACTACCATTATTAGTTATTTAATTAATTTTATATCATTTCTATATTTCTACATTTTCTAAATTGATAACTGATTGTTCAATTTAATTAATTTGTGTATTGCCATATCTGAGTTCTATTTCTGATGTTTCCAAGGCCAGTCCTACAGATATATAAAATGAAATAAAGGCAATAATAATAATGACATGGGAGTCATTTTCATGGTTTTTGAGTCCAAGATGGCGGATGCAAAAATTTTCAAATTTTTCGTCATGGGTGTCATTTTCATGGTATTGAGGTCATTGAAAACGATAATGGGGTCAAAATGAAAATCCAAGATGGCGGCTGCAAAAATTCTCAAATTTTTCGTCATGGGTGTCATTTCCATGGTATTTGAGGTCACTGAAAACGATAATGAGGTCAAAATGAAAATCCAAGATGGCGGCTGAGAAAATTTTTAAATTTTTCGTCATGGGTGTCGTTTCCGTGGTTTTTGGGGGCGCTGAAAATGATAATGGAGTCAAAATGAAAATCTAAGATGGCGGCTTCAACAATTTTCAAATTTCTCCGTCATGGGTGTCATTTTCATGATTTTTGAGGTAGCTGAAAATGATAATGAGGTCAAAATGATAATCCCGTGGAATATTTTCCGACATACACGCGGGCGAAGCCGCACGGGAAGTGCTAGTACTCGTATTTCATATTTACTACTGAAATATTTTTTTTTTTGTTTATATTTTAAAATTGTTACAATGTAAAAAATCAATCTGCCTAGCCTTTTCCCAACTACCTACCAGGTACCTACGTAGGTACCAAAAACCTACGTTCCATATAAAACACGTTTAAGCTGCCCTCCCTGGGCGCCTCGGGCTCTACAAAACATTCTCGGGGTAGGGCAAACAAGTACCACGCGGAATCGCGATTGTCAAACTCGATTTTAGTTGCGTCAAAATTGTTTTTTTAGAGATTTTTTTTTTGCAGAATAGTTCTAAGATTCTCATAGCTAAAAGTAAGTTTTAGTGATATAGTTTAGTTAGTTTAGTTGGTGTATCTACACTGGTGCCGATTCTCTTGTACAAGAGAATCGGCACCAGTGTAGAGATAAAAATGCAATCCACAGGAAATTACTACTTTTTATTTATGAGTCCTGCGAGCCAATATTCAAAAAACTTCGTTTGTTACCGCTACCATCTCTATATATATATGAAATTTGCATGTTTGTATGGAAATATAAAGAATATTTTGTAAAAGTGTCTGACGTAAGCTCTCGAAATCGCAGAGACCAAAATAGATTAGTTTTTTTTGACACTCCCAGATTGTCCAAATACAGCAAAAGTTGTCTAACTATGTGTGTGAGAATTTATAATAAAATACCTAGAGAACTTAAAACTCAAAATAATATATTGTTTAAGAATAAATTGTTGGAATGGCTGAAAGCCCACAACTTCTACTCCCTTAAAACATTCCTTGAAAATAAGTTATGACTCGGTTTAAGCTAAGACTCGATTTTGCATGCTATAGTTCCAATAGCTAAACATGTTTGTACTTCTGTTTCAATT
This sequence comes from Cosmia trapezina, assembly GCA_905163495.3. Taxonomy (NCBI): domain Eukaryota; kingdom Metazoa; phylum Arthropoda; class Insecta; order Lepidoptera; family Noctuidae; genus Cosmia; species Cosmia trapezina. The sequence goes on from LR991020.1 coordinate 7,962,706, forward strand.
GTAAGACCTATAAACACCATGTTTTAAGCAAATAAAGAATTTGAATTTACTATAAGTATCTTTCATCACAAAATCTTAAATGAATTATGTGGAACAATTCCCATTTTTCGCTCCCAAAAATATTATTTAACACTCAAATATAATATTTGCGATTCTTTTTGTGAACTTCAAATAAATCCAATATCATCTATATTTTAATAACTTTTGATAAACTGATGAGTTTTTTTTTCTAGGGTGTTTGGAATGAAAATCTAAGATGGCAGCCGCAAAATTTTTCGTCATGCATATCGTTTTCATGGTTTTCAAAAATTTGAAAATTTTGCGGCCGCCATCTTGAGTTTTCATTGAAAGGTGGTAAAACAAGACCTTGTAGTTAGGTAATAAATAATTTTACAAAGTATACATAAACACAACCGTGGCCCACTTGGCAGTAAAATTATTAGCAGATCTATATAAGAAGGCTGATTAGATTTAAAAGAGGTAAAAACAGTTTAAAAGAACCGTACCCAGTTTATTAGAATATCAAAATTTAAATTCAGAAAGATTAATTCGAATAATAGCATCGCGTAAAAAAAAGTTGAAGCCTGTCTCACCACCTACGGTTAAGTTCCTATTAACTTACTTGGCAGATAATTTCATACAAATTCTGTTCCATTTTTGAATTAATCGGTGAGTAGTGGCTATCCGGACATCGTGAAATAGGCCCTAACACCGGTGCCACAGGTTGCCACCAACACTCGTATCAACGTTAGTCGGTTAATTTCGTGAGGCGTCCACACGTTGGCTATCGTACCAGTCCTGTCCCGTCAGAGGCAATGTGAAGATGTCCGATACACCAGCGTTGTCAGGGAGTATTTATGTAAAAAAATATTACCAAAAATATAGGGTCACTGCGCCTCTTACTTTACTTTTATTACTCAAATTGGTGAAAATATCACTCTTTCTGTAAAACTTTAATTTGTATGTAAGTACCTACAGTTTGTGCAAATATAATTTTATTTTTTTCAAAAAAAAAGTTACACATCACTTCTAAAGTTTTGATGAACCGATCATGGTAAAATTTGAAAAAAAAGTTAGATAGATTATTATACAAAACGGCTGCACACGGCTACGTATCAAGCTGTACATTTCCAGTATAAGCTGACCTCTCATTGTACGGAAATAATGCAAGATCAGCTTATACTGGAAATGTATAGATAGCTTGATATATAGCCGTGTGTACAATGGGCTTTATCAATTAGGTACCCCAGTTGTATTAAAATTTTAATACCCAATTGACGCAGCCCACTGTACATCTGGCTAGTGCTAATTCAAGTAGCTCTATTCTAATTTTACTATAACCACATACCTACATGCTAAAAATAATGTCCCGTTAAAACTTAAAGTAGTTGCGTAACAAATATCAGCCCTGCATTCCCTTCTGGAATCGTAGGCAAAAATGCCGCCCTACGTGCGCATCTCTGCGACCCTGCATATTCTTTGACATTCGTTTTAGTGTAGCGCGCCACCGCGCTCGCTTTACGTATGAACGGGGGTGGGGGTTAAGCTCCGCCCAGATGCGCAAGGTCATCGAGGCATCTATACACCTTAAATTGTCCGTATATTTGTCGCAGTAAGATAAGATGGTTGTACCCGTGATATAGTTATATCCCTAGGGACATAGCTATATACCGTAATATACATAGCTATATGAAAGCGGTTCTTATCTATCTTACTAGGAATATAAGTATTGGCACTGTGACCAAATAGGTTAGGTTATGTTAAAACTGTGACAAACTACCTATACTACGTCGAAATTGGTCGCAGTAGCAAAATAGTCGGGTAATTAGTGCATGCAGTGCTCTTCTTTAAGTAATGGGGCACTTAGACCTAAGTTTGAAAAGTTATACTATATACATGTAATAGTGTACTCATTGTTGAGGAGCCAAATAAAATAAATAAATAAATAAATTAAGGTTGATGCGCCAGGGTAGCCCGCGAAATTCAAAAATTCTTACGTTTTTTTGCAATTTGTAGGTCAGTGTGAGCTTGTATGTTGATTAAAATATGATTCGCGGTGGTAGCTAATATGGCTTTACAGAATTATAATCATTCGAATCAGTAATACAACTCCATAAGTTAGCATTTATCTCAAATCTAGCGATTTCATGAAATCATGAGGTTTGAGATAAATGCTAACTTATGGAGTTGTATTGCTGATTCTAATGATTATAATTCTGTAAAGCCATATTCGTTACGGCCGCGAATCATATTTTAATCAACATACAAGCTCACACTGACCTACAAATTGGTAAAATCGTTAGAAATTTTGAATTTCGCGGGCTACCCTGGCGCCTTCGCCTTAGGGCACTCCGACAGTTTTCATATAACTATATTACGGTAGATAGCTATAAAAGGGATATAACTATATCATGGCTATAACAATCTTACTGCGACATTCAAATCACAACTCTTTGATAGTTTTATGAAAGAGTTATCACACCGCGAATTTGACTTAACGTGTCAATTTTATAAACAATTAATTTCCCTGATCGTATTTTTTTTATTGATTGTGAGAACTTCATTTTCGCCAATATCATTTTATCACAAACAATTATCCTTAGTAGGTAAGTTACAACATTATTGTGTTAACCAGGGGCCTAAAACGGCCACATTAAGCAATTCCTCTAACAGCGATTCATTTCCTGAATTCCCAGCAATTTATTACGATTGTGTTATTTGACATTAAACTTCAATAAAGCAATTCATAATTTGTGAACCGTTTTACGAATCTCCATACAAAACTGTCAAACAGATGAATTGCGTGCTATGAATTGTACGCAGATAAATTATGAATTGTCAGTTTGTGACCGTTTTACGATTTCAAATACTTATGATTCAAAAATACCTATTATCATAAATGAATGATTCTACCAAAGTGGCCGTTTTAGGCCCCAAGATCCTTGTTATAATAATTCCTAGATCAATATAGGTAAACCAAAGCGATGTTCTACGTCAGCTAAATGCTTAGCGGTCCTCGCTGGCCGGTATTGGGGCATAGCTAACTGTGGTGTGAGCAGGTACGAACGCAACTCCAGACACGCCTGGATTTCTACTAAGATTTAGCTATATTCAGACTAGTAACTAGGTATATTAATAAGCAGTTTATTAATAGAATCTAATGATAATATAATATAATATAATAAAATATAATTTAAAACAAATAATATAATACAATTCAATTTTTAATGTAATAATAATGTTTTAATTGATAATGTTAGTGTCAAAATTTCTTGAACGGACTGTAAAAGATGTTTGTTCAAATGAAGTATAAATATGTGATTTTATTATACCTAGAGTGTTTTATTTGTAAACATCCAACAGTAGCTTAACTTTTGTGATGTTAAAATTGCTACTAAGGTGATTTTTTCATTTCCGTAGGTACAAATACCAAACAAACACGACCACACACTCAACATTCAGTATTCACATTACAATATCCACAGTTTCGAAACGTCCCCCTTCCATCCATCACGCCTCTTAATTGAGTAATGGCCGAAGTGACAGCTAGGTCTGATTGATCGCAACCGCGCTAAATATGATGTATTGCTAGCTTTGACTGCTGTTTAGGGATTTAAGTTTATTGTGACGGGTTTGAACCTCTTTAGGTAGTTTTGTGTTTCAGGTTGAGATTAGGAAAAATGGATACACCTTACACCCTGATTTATAAAATTTCCTATTCAGTCAAACATTTACAAGGTGATTCTGACAGTAAATCAGTGAAAACAATTTTCAATTTATTGGTAGAAGTCTACGCGACAGTGACGCGTATTATTGCTACGTTCGCTGAGCTACGGCGTAGCACTCACTTCTACGACCGCGTAGTCTCAACGACTACGAAAAGTTTTAACATAATATTTACAGTTCTAACATTATTTTTAACTGATTATATTAAATTTAAACACACAAATACAATAAAACTACATTGTATCAGAACAGTCCCCAAGTTATTCGTGCACCCAATAGGCAGAACTATTTTGCCTTCTAGGACATGGCTAGCAGTTTCTGTGTTAATTGGGATGATGCATGGATAAAAAAAAACAAATTCTATTTAGTACGACAGTCAGCTAATAAAAAAAATTATACACGTATTTTTTGCTTTATCATATTTAAAAAAAAAAAAAAACTTAAATATCACGCATTAAAGTTGGGGAGTGGGAGCTGGCTACGTCAGAACTACGTATAAAATCTAGCAAGGTGTGACGTCATGCCACATTTTAACTCAATGTGTCCGGCGGAGTAGTCTTTCCATTACGTAAAAAAAGAAAAAATACGTGTCCAATAATTTTTAATAATATAAATGACGGACAAAAAAAATTTTTGTCGTTATCCCCAATTCTAACAATAAACAAAATACGGTCTCATTTGTAACCAAGCTAGTATTTCTTACAAGAAGTAACATGCATACCAATTCGTTATTTTCATGTACTGAACATATTTCTTGTTCGCTCGAAGTGAAGGTCATGTCGATCGATACATACACACATACAGTACATTTTACTTACAAACAAGAACATTATTTATATTATGTTTGCGACAAGTCAATTTAATATGTATTTTGTAAGAACATTTATGTGACATGGCCTGATTCTGTATACGTACTTCTGAAATTGTAACTACGTAGTTACTTACAGTTTCATAGTTATATAATAACATTAATACTACAATATTACTATACACCGAGCATCTTAAGAGGAAATGGGGGCAGCCAGACTTTTGAAAATTAGGTATTTTAAGAAGGTATTGCTGTCACTCTGCGAGCGCTCCGCCCTCGAATACGTGCGATAAGGACAACTGCAGATCCGACTAAATAGCCTATGTAAAAAGTCACATTTCGAGGTTTGGCTCTCGCCTATTTCCTCCTCCAATATTGGACCAATTTAAAAGATATTTCATAAACTGAATAAGAAGGATATATACTGTAGAGGTTTTGCTGTGTACAAGCCATAGTATGGATAACTGGCTGACGATCATTCAAACATCGAATACTCTTATAAAAAAAGTGATGGCTTTTTTATAAGATTGAGAGATAGCTGATAGCTAGGGCTCCGCGTAGGAGCTAGGGAGTGAATTATAATTTTATTTAGATTTTAATATAGCGGGCTTCAGCCCCATTTCTTCAGTACACTACTGTCTTTTATTTTAAAGTAGTTAGCCTCCCGCTGTGAGGTTCGAGCCCTCACATTTGGTGGAGGCGCCGCCGCCGCCGCCGCCGCCGTAGAAGAAGCTTCATAGCGACCACGAGTACGCCCGTGGTACCTCTCGAAGGTTTTATGGAGTGCGCCGATACGGCCGAGTTTAGCAAAGCGAAGTATTTAAGAATTTGTTGGTGTTTGGCGTAGAAGTTATTCCGCCGGACGCAGGACGCATCACTATCGCACGCCTAGCGATATGAGGAGCAGTGGATCCCCTTAATCAGACTAAGTGGTTTTAAATATTATTATTAGAGAGTGTTCGACATGGTGCTGATGTTGGATTATTATTTCACGGGCATCGACGCCCGATGTCTTGAAAAGTTTATTGCCGATTTTTTGCGAATAGCTAACATCAATGGATGGCGAGAAAGCGATTGGTCGCTAATTTTGGGTGCGTTTCTTGCAAGTGCTGCAAGATCTTTTTACAACTATACTTGGTCGGACGGTATGTCCTTTGAGGCACTGTGTGACGCATTATGGGCAGAATTCCCATGTAGATGCCATAAGGGAAAGATTATTAGTTGTGCGCGACAAGAGGCGGACGCACAAGAGAGGTCTGTTGAAGACAGACAGGAAAATGTTTTATGTGTAGATGATAACATGCAATTAATTTCTAGTGAAAGAGAGCAGGAAGTTGATGTGTTAGAAAAGTGCAATGCAGGCAGTGAAGTAGATGAAGATGAAGTTGAGGTCATTGCTGAGCTCAGCTGCGCAGAGAGCAGCCCAATGGTGACCGAAAACGATGTGCAGACAGACGAGGTGCTTCAGATAGAAGATCAGGAAGCACTGGAATATTCGGGTCTGTCCAATCCTGTTATTATGTCAGATATATCTGTGTGTCAACACAATCATGTTCACGATGTGGAAATCAATAAAAATAACATCGCTTGTGAACAATTTGATCAAGATAATTTTAATTTAAAATCTTCGATTTCAAAGGAGAATGCCCATTCCGATCTGTCGTCGGAGACAAAGGAGATTGGTGATTTTTGTCTTTTGGAAGTCGATTTAAAGTTAGGTGAACAGAATGTGGAGTCATGCGCAGTCGAGACAACGGTTGATATCGCGCAAGTAGAAAATAAATATATTGAAAAAAGTTGTGATAAGTTCCCTGATATCCCTTTACGACACCGGAGTGTCATGTATAATCCAAAACGTGTTTTATTGAAGAAGAAAAAGAATTTATCTATAAAGAACATTAAATTAAAAAAATTGGTTCCAAAAATAAATAATTTAAAAAAGGTTATGAAAACCAATAATTATTTTGTAAAGAAGTTTTCCGTTTTGAATTTTAAGCTTTTTAAAGTGAATAAAAGTAGGTTGAGTGATATTTTTGTAAACAATATTATTATATGTAAACTTTTTAAACCTCCTAGTTGTTTTATTAGATGGAAACTTTTTCTTTTAAGGATTATTTAATTGTCATTGTCTTTATTTTCAGTTTATCATGTCACTGCATTACATTTATGACATCAACAGGGCATGAAGTATTAATGTATTATATTTTCAATTGTATTAATATATTTAAATTTTTGAATTTTCATATACGGAGACATCGGACGCATCCAACAGCGTGTGAGGTACCCTTCAACGCTACCACACAACGCTGCCCACTACATTGAAGAGCATGAGGGAGTGAACACCTACGACAACGTCGCTTCGTTACGGGTCGATAGGGCCGGTTAGCATGAACATCCTCCAGCATTTAGTATGACGTTTTAGGCGTAGTGGAAGTTTTGAGAAACTGTGAATACCTTCTAGAGGGGGGGTGACTTTGGTATGAGTTGTAACCAGCTTTGCTGACGGGACATAGTCCTTGCAAAGTGTGTTGAGTTGACACAATTGGTGCAGTTTATATCAGAGGATCCACAGTTTGGTCAATATGGACCAGTAGTAATACGTAAGGGTTCAGTGTTGACATTACGCGATATTTTTCTTTGATTTTGCTGGAGATTGAACATGAGTTAGGTTCTGCGTTAGAATTTTGACTTCCTGGCGCATTCCTCCCTCTGGCTCGATACTGTCCGATGGATTAATGAATCACGATGTTGAGTTCTTTAGATTTTCAACCCCTTCTGGGATGATGTGAATTGCCACATCATTTTATTATCGAAAGAGGCACGTCATTCTTTTCCCTCCGGGTTTTGTCTGACGGGGCTCAGACTGGATAAATGCGATATTTTTGGGTGCACAATGGCACACTTTAATATTACTTTGACTGACACTTAGCATAGTGTTAGTTTTTCGCGTTTCGTTTGTCCAGAGCTGAGCCTGTACCTAGAAGTACAATCCCTCATATTGTCGCCATTTTCCCGGAGTTAGGTAGGGTGTCTATTTTTTTAGGTTTAGGTAGGTTTTGTCTGTATGATCGAATGTCTTGGTCTGAATAAAAGTTTTATTTTGAAGTTGACTACGTTAATCCTTTTATTCAAGGGTGGGCGTAGCTCATGTAGAGGTTTTGCTGTGTACAAGCCATAGTATGGATAACTGGCTGACGATCATTCAAACATCGAATACTCTTATAAAAAAAGTGATGGCTTTTTTATAAGATTGAGAGATAGCTGATAGCTAGGGCTCCGCGTAGGAGCTAGGGAGTGAATTATAATTTTATTTAGATTTTAATATAGCGGGCTTCAGCCCCATTTCTTCAGTACACTACTGTCTTTTATTTTAAAGTAGTTAGCCTCCCGCTGTGAGGTTCGAGCCCTCACAATACTATGCCCCTATGTTTTTCTTTTTTCGTTAATAGTTGTCAAATTTGTACACTAGGCGTCTGTTGACAGCGGTCTGAATAGGCAATTTTGAGCATTTTTTGAGGGTTCTAGTTCTTATAAAAATAATATATCATCAAAAAGGAAAACATAGGGGCATACAAGTAGCTGATATTTATATTTCTGTAAAAAATCATTGCTTTATGGTCACTAACCAGAAAGAAAACAGGCGAGAGAGTTTGTATCTTTTTGTATGGAGAAAAGAGCACCCACGTTTCCTCTTCAGATGCTCGGTGTATAGTCCAAATTGATCTGATTTGAACCCGTTGCAATGCGCAATATTCTTCCGAAACTCAATTATGTGTGTGTATTACGGGAAAGTTCTGTTATCTGTATAGACCAGCTGTCAATTTGATACGTGTTTTAGTAAAAGGCTATGGTCGGCTATAGTGCAATAATGAAAACATTGAATGCTTGAAGCAACTTAACCAATATGCATAAGCAATAAGTAATTAAGCATTATTGATGAAGACTTTATTTATTTTATTAGGAGTAGTCATGCATTTATTTGTACTTCTTCACGCTCAAACGGCGGAACCGATTGGGTTGAAATTTGGTATGTAGATAGCTTATACCTACCCTGGATTAACACATAGGCTACTTTTTATCCCGGCCTATGCGGGTGAAACCGCGGGGCGCAGCTAGTAATACATATTTGCACACCTGATTAGGTAGGATATGGTTTAAACAACTTTTGTTATAAGTATCACCTCATGTATTCAAATATTCATGCAAATAAATGGTTTTATTAGAACAAGGCGTGTTAGTTTCTAAGTCTAAAAATAATTATTTAACGAAACATGAGTTAAAATTAAACCCACCACTTACTTTTTTTTTTTTTGTTCCTTTCTTGCACTATAGCAAATTAGCAATCTGTCCTAGAACAATAAGCCACTGTGTTGACCAACTTCGAGTCTATTGTTTTGTTTATTTATTATTATGAGAGAGCTTCCATTTGTGTGGCGTAGTACTCATCTCTCTATGAATCTATCGCTGAGACTGGGGATGTCACATCTCTCTCTCTCTCGTTGTGTGAAATTTCCAAGGATATTTATTTATTTATTTATTTATTTATTTATTTATTTATTTATTTATTTATTTATTTATTTATTTATTTATTTATTTATTTATTTATTTATTTATTTATTTATTTATTTATTTATTTATTTATTTATTTATTTATTTATTTATTTATTTTTAAGCCTCGTGTGCTGTTGTCCTCCTACTCCACGTGCTAGTGCTAGCTCATTTGTATGTTGTGCAAGCCTTTTCTGATATTTTACGCTATGCTGACTTATTTCTTGCTTTACTGTTCGTATATTGAGGTCTAGATACAGTCAACGGCCAGAAGTCCACTTACACCGCAATGACCATTATCGCCTGCGCTATACGGGCTGCGGCGCTTATACCTTTACGGGCTGCGGCGCGCAAGAAGGTCATAAGTAAACTAATATTGCTATGCCGTAGTTTTATGAGATTGCTAGTCGACTTCTGGCTGTTACTGTACATGTATCTATTGCTTATACTTTGGGGTATATTCAACATGTTTCTCAGAGCTTTGCTCTGAAATCTTTCCAAAATTTCGATGTTGCTGTTGCATGCTGTGCCCCATAGTTGAATTCCATATGTCCAGATTGGCTTAATGATGGCTTTATAAACCATCATTTTGCTCTCATTGCTTAGATGGGAGTGGCGACCTGTTAGCCAATATATACCGCGGAGTTTGCTGAAGGATATGGTTTAAACAACTTTTGTGATAAGTATCACCTCATTTATTCAAATATTAGGTCTTTACCTATGAAATTGCCGTTCTGCAGTACTGGCCATTTCAAATCAAAATAATTTTTGTTTGGCTAAGAATTCTAATTTCAAATTAATTTTATTTTAAAAACATGGATTATTTTTTTCCAAAAGTAGTCATTTGTTTATTTATTGATTAGTGTTACATTTTCATCGCATTTCAATCTTTTTCGTCATCATGGATACGTTAAAAATTCGAGTAATTATGGAATACTACCTTTTGCCCGCGGCTTCGCTCGCGTGGATGTCGGAAAATATCCCATGAGAACGTTCATGTGGAAAACATAGGGCCGTCCCATATAACTGTGCAAACTCAAATCGCAACGATATATCGTTACCGTGTACAGTAGGCATAAAGCTACCAGTCGGCATGATTTTTTCCGACATCTTCAACAGTCGTCGTCATATTTCAGCCAATTTACACAAAGCCATTATGAATTACACTGAATCACTCCGTTCATTGGAGAAAACCGTATGAAAATCCGTTCGGTACTTTTTGACATTATCGCATTGAAACAGAGTTACGCGGGGGGCCGGGGGGGGAGGAAAGATGTTAATTACTTAAAATTTATTATGCCAGTCACGCTCTACTATCAAATAACTTTTGTCCGATTATCCACTCGTTCAAATAATTTCCTCGTAAAAACGTCGAATGAAATAAAGACTAAATGTTACCTCAAGATTCGAACTATGACTACATTTCCAATCCCTTAAATCTCTTAAAAAGAGGTAGGTACACAAACATTTGTCAACCCCTATTGTACCCCATAAGGGTCGATTTTTAAAAAACGCTGAACCGCATATTTCTTTATTTCCTACCAATAGCATAAATTTGTTATACCTACCTTAAGAAATACTGGGTTTCCCTTACAAACTTTCATCCCCTATATCACCCCCTGTAGTATTATTTTTGAAAAAAATAGTATCCTATGTCCTTCCCCAGGATGCTATATGAAGCCTTGCCAAATTTTGTAGAAATCCGCCCAGTTTTGTAAATTTTAAAATCAACCCTATTTTACCCCCTTAGGGGATGATTTTTCAAAAACGCTGAACCGCATATTTCTTTATTTCCCATCAAAAGCATACATTTTGATTTTCACATCCCTAACTTAAGAAATACTGAGTTTCCCATACAAACTTTCATCCCCTATATCACCCCCTGTAGGATTATTTTTGAAAAAAAAAGTAGCCTATGTCCGTCCCCAGGATACTATCTATAGCCTTGCCAAATTTTATAGAAATCCGTTCAGTGGTTTGTGCGTGAAAAGGTAACAGACAGACAGACAGACAGACAGAGTTACTTTCGAATTTATAATATTAGTATGGATGAGTACCGTCGTGGCAGCAACGCGGCACAAGCGGCACGCAACATCAAGGACGTTTACAGAGCTAACACTACAAACCAACGCACCACCTGTTATTGGTTTGCTCGCTTCCGTTCTGGAAATTTCGACCTGAAAAATGAACCTCGCGGTCGTCCGAAGACTTTGGTCGACAATTACGAATTATAGGCGATTGTGGAAGCTGATGATACACAATCTACGGCTGAATTAGCAGCAGCTTTCGACGTTAGCGTCAAAACAATATTGGTCCATTTGCGTCAAATTGGCAAGGTAAAAAAGCTTGACAAATGGGTGCCCCACGAACTCAATGATCGCCAGCGCGAAGTACGCGTCGAGACGTGCCTTGCACTGCTCAACAGACACACAAATGAAGGAATTTTGAACCGCATTGTTACCTGCGATGAAAAATGGATTCTGTTTGATAACCGCAAGCGCTCAGCAAGTTGGTTGGATCCTGGTTCAGCACCTAAACAATGCCCTAAACGAAAACTTACCCCTAGAAAAGTGATGGTCACTGTTTGGTGGTCTAGCGCCGGTGTGATTCATCACAGCTTCTTACCAAACGGGGTGAGCATTACTGCAGATGTGTACTGTGAAGAACTGAACACAATGATGGAGAAGCTGGCACATCTCCAACCAGCATTGGTCAATCGCTCGTCTCCGCTGCTCCTGCACGACAACGCGCGACCTCATACTGCACAGCAGACGGTCTCCAAGTTGCAAGAACTGGGGTTGGAAGCTCTCCGTCATCCGCCCTACTCACCAGACCTTGCGCCTACAGACTACTACTTATTCCAGAATTTGGATAACTTCTTGGCGGGAAAAAAAATTCAATACCCGAGAGGCAGTTCAAAATGCCTTTGAAGAATTTGTTGCCTCCCGACCAGCTGATTTCTTTAAGAAGGGGCATCAATAAACTGCCACTGCGTTGGCAAAGATGCATTGATTGCATGGGTGATTACTTCGATTAATACAAATAAAAAATACATAAAAAAAATTCGTTTAAATTTTTTCATACAAAACGGCAATTTCATACCTATTATTCAAGCAATTAAATGGTTTTATTAGAACAAGGCGTGTTAGTTTCTAAGTCTAAAAATAATTATTTAACGAAACATGAGTTAAAATTAAACCCACCACTTACTAGCACACATTATTAAACTGACAAACACTGATTGTAAAAGTTAGATCGTTATTAAGTTGTTACTACGGTTATCTGGATCCTGAAGCTGCAAATATTTGTTAGGATCCCCTCTCACCTGGCGAGTTGATTGGCTCAATTTGAACGAGGCACGAACTGGTAGCCAGTAGCCCGGAGATATATTGTTGTCGTTATTATTATGTTATTAAGGGATAGAATTTTTTGGTGGTTTTTGGTTTGTAAAAAGGGTTTAAATGTAGACGCATTTAATTTTTTTTTTTTTCATTGTATAAAATTAACCCAAAAATGGGTGCATTGTTACTGGATTTCAGCTAGAAAGGACATGTTTCCCTGTGAATTATTAAAATTGCTTTTTCTAAGCAGTCTGTTATAAGGGTCTGAAGTGCAAGGATTGTGATACTGATTGTGTATTACACACATACACACACACACCCTCACACTCACCCCCACTCACTTACACTCTTATCCAGTTTAAAATAACTAGTAAAAGTTCCTAGGAAATGTACATAAACTGATTTAAAAAAAACCGGCCAAGTGCTTGTCGGACCACGCACAATGAAGGGTTCCGTAGTTGGGATACAAAAACAAACTTAACATTGTGGTTGAAAAACATGTTCTCCTTATACATCGATATACCGGATGACTTTCGTAACCATTGAGTTATATAACTAGAGAAGCAAACCTCATTAAAATGTGTAAAAAAAGTCTAGCCACTATTTAAACGCGACGACGTAGCTTTGAAACCACTAAACATTTAAAAGTAAACATATATCTTTCTCACTTACACAAGTCGCAAGAACAATACTGTCGCTTAGATTAGACAAAGATCGCAATATAAACATGCAATGGCGGGATGGGGTTGCCTACCCATGCGAAATTTTACCCAAGTTTTTAATCGTTGCAAAAAAAACGTAACGTTAAAACGTTAAACGTTAAGTTATTTTTTAAATATGTGAATTATGTATTTCTTATTCGATGTGTATTAGAAGTTTATAACTAATGAAAATAATCAAGACATTTTCTTTTTGAACATTTTTTATTTCCTTTAGTTCATTTTCATATACATAATTTACATTTTTATATATTAGAATATTTAAGAATATAAAAAATAGCAGCCCACCGGTATCGGGAACAGGGTCCAGGGTACCGGTGGTCAGGGCTGCTGAGAGAGGAAACTCCTAAAGATACGCGCCGTGTCCAGAAGTACCGCTTTCTGGAGCAATCTTCCTTAATCCAGCTGCCTAACGAGAGCCTCTTCAGGTGTTGATCGAGGCTCTTGGCTATTATGCCATTGGCCGTCATGACTATCGGCACAACGATTGCTGTATCCACATCCCACATGTCGACAACCTCGCGAGCCAGGTCAAGATACTTAATCTGCTTATCTTTTTCAGCTTTCACGAGGTTCTCGTCATGCGGGACCGCTATATCAACAATCATTGGGCGACGCTCTAATCGATCTATCACCACTATGTCTGTCTTATTGGCAACAATAGTCCTGTCAGTGATGATAGATCGGTCCCAATATAACGTGATATTGCCATTTTCGAGAACTGGGTCGGGCACATACCTATAGTACGGTACTTCCAATTCCACAAGACTGTATTTCAGAGCAAGTTGCTGGTGGATAATCCTGGCTACAAGGTTGTGCCTATGCAAGTAGTCTATAAGTCCTTTTCTTTTTGAAGGTTTTTTAATTATTCCATGAATTGCACTGTTTTATCATTTACATTTAGCTTCAAGCATTTCGTCTTCTTCGCTCAACTCAGTTCCAACATCGTTTTTTTTTATTTCCAGTCTTTTATTTTTTTGTGATATATTTTTTTTCTTAGTCTTTTAGCCGATACATTTTCAAACAGTGAATTATTTTCCTCATTTTGTGCTTTCGGGGCGTTTCTATCTCTTCGTCGGTTTCCACAGCATCCACATCAATATTTTCTTCTTCTGAAAGCTCCACCTGCTCTTTAAAATAAGGGTTGTCCTGAAAAATATACAATTTACTGTACGCAAAACAGCTCTTTACAATCAAAAAACTAAGTTGAAAAAAACATTCAGTACACAATGTAGTTTGAGTCGATATAAACTAATTTGTTGCTGTGGGAGTTAAATGAGAAGGCATTTTTTGTTGGCATTACCTATAATTTGATAATATTAATTGCCGCATAAAATCATTACTTACATTATGCATTAGAATTCCTTGATTGGACAAATAAACACGGCCACATTCGCTTTTTGAGGCTATTTTATCTTGATCACGGAAGTGCTTCGAACAAATGACAGTAGATTTAGTAGGTAGCCAGTCAGTCTCTTTTCTCACCAATCGAATTATTGATTGAGAAGCATCTTTAGGTACTCTGGAACATTGTTAATTATTTTTAAAAAATATTTAAAATCGCTTATTCCATAAATTAAAAACTCCCACAAATTTGGGAAACTAAAACATAGTTTTTAGTTGTAACACTGATCATAATATAAAAAAAATCTACATTATATTTATTTTACTGCGTTTTTACGATGATATAAACACAGAAACAATAAACTTACGTGTGAAAAGTAATTCCGGTAGTTTTTGTGATCTAGAATCGCATTCTTTCATTACGCATTTACCCATTTTGGCGATATTTTTTGTCGCGTGTCACTTCGGCTGCCGTCATACAGAGCACTGAACTGACGTAAGCTACGCATACGGCCGTGGCCGTATGTTCAGTGGCAACGCCTTCGCGCGGCAATTGCTAATCTAGTGTAACATATATATCAATGTTCGTAACCGTCTCGAAAAAAATTGGGTACTTATATTAGGTGAACGGAGTAGAAGCCTATGGCATACCTAAAAATCAAAAATCTATCTACAAATCAAAAATTCAAATCATATGCAGGCTGCATATGATTTTAATTTCGATATTTTTTAACGATTTATTATTTTTTTTTTCAAAATTTCTGTTTTTATGGTACAAAAATGAAAAGGAGAATGGGCGGGTCCGTCCCCAGTGGTGTATCAAGATGTGATATACGTCATTTTAAAGATCATAACAATAGCTTTATTTTCTTGTATGACACCAACAGCAAAACTCGTGCAGGGAAGGAACCATGAATAATTTTAATTTTATTTTTTAATAATATTATTTCTAACTTCTACAGTAACGTAGCAAGTATAACCATGTGCACAAAATGCTAGAGGCGTCATCGCATCAGGGTGAAGAACGTCAGAGGGCGGATGAACCCGAACGAGATAACAATTACGGAGGCGAGAGGGATAAAGACAATGAACAATTTTTTTACAGCTGCCTATTATATTGTACTCGTTTGTTTTCACTTAACCGCTTTGGGCTTTGGGTTTGGGTGGCTGTGGAATGGTTACCTAGAATTATGGAAAGACTATGGCCCCTGCCTGACCAATGTTTTTTATACAATACACAGATGAAATGGCAGGGGGTGACTTTTCTTTTGCGGATGGGAAATCAATGACTAATGACTAATGACTTCACCTGCTCTGTGTGGGGCGGAAGGGCGTGTCAGACTTTTACTGACTAAAACCCACCCGTATCCCTTCAGTTGCCTATGCCAGGGCCACGGTATCTCTTTAGAACAACCAGCGACCCCGGCGGCATCGGCCCTATTGGACCCCAACATTGCTGACATCTCTTTGAGGCGCGCGTGTTACACAACGCGCCGTCGACCCGGGCCTGGTCCTTACAGGACGGCGAGCTCCCACTACTCGCCGACCGCAAGCCCACGCCTACGGTGGCCGAGAATCGGCTGTCAACGCCCGCCGCCCAGGGCGTCTCCTGCGGCGACTGAGGGCGTGAGGTTGTCTCTTCCTCACGCGTTCCGCCTCCTCCCTCGCGAGAATTACTGCTTCGCAGAAGGAGGTGATGGCCTCCCATGCACTCTCGCTCCGCACTATGGCCTGGACCAGGTTTGGACGTGAGAGATCGCCGCCGCCGATCGCCTCCATGAAAACAGGGCGGTGCTCCACCCAAGCCGGGCAGACCTCCACTGTATGCTCCACCGTGTCCTCCGGGCGATCCACCGGAGTGCCTCCCTGATGCAACTCCAGGGCAGGGTATTGAAGGCGTTAGCAATGTCTAGAGACACCGCCAAGACGACCCCACCCCGGGCCACAGCATCCCCCGTCGTGAAGGCTCGCACGCGCATGATGGCGTCCACCGCAAAGCGCCCTCTGCGGAAACCAAACTGCCTCTCCGCCAAATCCGGCCCTCCTGCACTAGCCACTCGACGAGGCGGTTTGCAATGACTCTTTCAAAGAGCTTGCCCACCTCGTCGAGCAGCACGATGGGTCAGTAAGTGGAGCAGGGGGCACACTCAATAATGGTCCCCCGGAAACGGTCGCTAGCAAATAGTGACGTAGCAACAAGGGGGCAACATATCCTGATGTGCTTGAGGAGTGGAGAGGTATTCCACGGCTCTCAGAACAATCCCAGAGCTCGGAAGCTGGTCAAGATTCCTACAAGTACTTACTGCAATACTTCCTTCCTCCGAGCACGTTTGCTCTTGCGAATCTCCACTCAAGCCGGTCAATAAAGGCAAGAATGAGGTGGGAGCTCTGTTCTCGTCAGTGTTCACTCCAGCCGGTCAATAAAGGCAAGCCAGAAATGAGGATCAAGACTTCTCCGGGAGATAGGGTCCGTGGGGTCACTACTTCCCAACAGCTTGCCACACGCTGCCCTGCGGTTTTCTGTATCTCTCTTGGTCTGGATCCTCACCCTAGACCTGTTTCGGCAAAGTAAATTCTACCGGCATAGACTTGGAGTTCGGAGCGCGCAAGCCTCACCATGACGTCAACGTAGAGATACGGAGGTTGGGAAAAGTTGAAAAGTCAAGTGTGCAGGTGTGGCGATAAAGGCGCAATACAAGACTAGTAGCTGCACCGCAAAGAACGCTACATAAAATAATAGGTATATACGAAAAACTGTTTATGCTAAACATAATATCATTAAGAAAAAAAAAAAGATTCATAGTATCTTTGCACGAGTTTCGTTGTTGATGGCATAAGCTAACTGTCATAACCTCGAGGACACATAAATATGTTAAGACTTCGATCATATCTCGCTCCATCGCACTTTGAATAGATAGAATAGTCTAGGCATACTCCAGGATATCTGCAAGACAAAACAGGTGAACGATGGTAAAATAAGCGAAAATCACATTTTTTGAAAAAAAATGTAATCATTCGTAGGTCTCCCCCTGCAAGAGTGCGATGATTGGTGTCATAGAATAAAATAAAGCCATTATAATAAGCTTTAAAATGACGTATCGCTCAATTTGATACAGTCTTGAAACAGTCTGGGGACGGAGCCCATACAAAAGCGCCATTCTCCTTTACATCGAATTTGTAGTATTTATTGGTACTTTGATATTTTTTTCTGTCTAAGCTATTAAAAAAAAAAAACTAGGTATGCCATAGGCTTCTACTCTGTTCACCTAATAATATAACCAATTTTTTTCGAGACGGTAAAAAAAGTCATCCGGTATTTATGCCGCGGTCAATTTTCCATCTGAAAATGTAAGTTTGTAATCGCAATTTTTTTTGTTGTGTTAATCCACAAATTAATGGTTTTTGGATTTTTCCATTACTTGTGTTGCCAAACCTTGCTTCTTGCCAAATTTTATGATTCTACGTCAACGGGAAGTACCCTGTAGGTTTTGATTTAGGTATTTGCGAGTATCAAAATATGTCAAATAAATGCGCATTTGTATTTTACGCATAAAAAAATACGGCCATTTCATAAAAAATCAAGCTTCTAAACGCTTGATTTTTTTAGAGCTCAAGGGAAGTTTGTTGAAATTAGTACGTCTACAGTGACCTACGTATTTGATATTAATTTCAACTTGATACCTCCACGCGTTCCTGAGAAAAAGGGTTTTGACAGACTGACAAACAGACAGACGGACAACGAAGTGATACTAATGTTATCAGTCACCTTTTATCTTTCATCAAAAAATTCAATTTCTAAAATTCATAAACGCGTAACTGCACATTTGCATTTAATAAAACATAAAACTAGTCTTCCTGAATAAAAGCCAGACAAGAGACGCGCAGACTTCATACATACATTTTATTGAAAGTCACATGCGTGACTATAAAACTCGTATAATTTTGAATTTTCAAGTATAATTTGAACTTTTATTGTCCTCGAGATCACACAAAATTATTGTTGATCTTTTAGTTTTCCGATTTTATTGTCACTTAAAACTGAATAAAATTTTATGGTGAAGATAATAATTTTAACGAGTTTTCTATTACAGCCTCTGGTTGTTTTTAAGGCTAGTTTTAACACAGTTAAACTAAATTAAATATCAAATATTACATATTTAATTTATACTTTAAGGCTGTAGCTATTATCTTAGACTTGGCAAAGTGCAGTTGGCTCTATACAGCCTCTGATTGTTTTTATGGTTAAATTACATTAAATATTACATATCTAATTTTTTTTTCATTTAAATTATTGTGAATGTGAAGACTACGTGGATCATTGTTTTTTATTTATTTTATCCTTTTCTTAGTTTTAGTCATAGTCTGACAGTTTGAGTAATTTATGCGGCCTACCCAAATGTCTTTTCTTTGGTATTGTTCGTCGAATCGTTAAGCTCCTTAAGTTTTGAGTTGAGCTGCACTATAACTGACAAATGCGTGCACTGACTGGACAGGTCCACTCAATCTGTGTGGTTCTTTCCTCAAAAGACCATTTCAGACAGCAATCTACATGGTCTTCACATGATCTGACCAAGATTATGTCTGGACTTTAAAAGAGGCTGTGATCTCTGAGTTTGTTTCGGCGTTTCTTCTCAGAGTAGCTGACAGATAGGAAACGTCGAACTCATCTAGTTTTAAAAAAAATATGCTTGACGTGTAAAAGTGTTTGTACAAACCTACTTACAGAAAACAAATCATTTATCATTTATCATAATTTACACTTTAAGGAGTTGGCAAAGCACAGTTGGTTTTATTAAAAACAATTAACTATAGTTGTTCTATAGAATATTAACTAATTAGCTTAACTCCTCAAGTGTCGAATGCACCCCACGTGTGCATAAGGAAAAACCTTTACATAGTAGGTATATAAGCATAGATCACATTTATATAAACGTAAAAAAACATATAGGGACCTATAGGGTTCGCAACTAACCCCCAAACCCCCCCCACACTGCTGAGGTTTTGGGTCTAAAAATAGCCCAAACTCAGACAGAGGAATAACTTACCTAAACAAACACTGAATAAAATACGTTTCAAATAAATGGTTTCATAACTACAGCTTATTAACGTAATCCTTAAAAACGTTGCAACAACCGATAATAACATTATTTTTATCGAAATACCCAAATAAATCCTTCCGTAATCCCACAAAACATAATCGTGACGATAGTTTATACAACAAACGCCTATTATAAATGAATATCGTCGACATTTTCCCGTTTCGTGCACAATCTGATAATTCAATTACGCCTTTATTTCAGAAGGCCGTTCACGCGAGCGGAGAGAAATACCACAAACAATGTTTTTACTTTCACGCCACGTTAGTGTTCCCAGTGTTGTTACAGTGTTGCAAGTTTACGAGGTTTAATTGGGATTAAGATGGCGACTGAATAAAATGATTCGAGACTTTGTAGTTTTAAGATTTGTTTTTAAATAGAATGAATTTTGAACTTAATTTTAAGGCTCATGTGTTGGTTTCAATTAAAGTTACTTACCATTCTTATTACTTATATTGGTGGAGTGATAATTTTTTGCTTTTTGCCTTGGCTTGGGACACGTTTCTTGTACCTTTAAGCTTACCGTAAGTGCTTAGCCGTTCGTCTAGCGCACATTTGCTGCCAAGTTTAATAATGCTATTTGTCGATCGATTATCTTGCAACTGCGTTTAGGCGAAAGCTAAAATATTCCCAATTGCACGAAACACTGAAGAATGCATCTAAAATATTTACTGTTTATTATTCAGTAGGTACTAGCTTTTGTCCACGGCAACGCCCGCGTGGATAACAGAAAATATACCACGGGAACGTACTACCGGAAAATTCCTTGTCTACATTATAAAGGGGACCTCTGTGCAAAATTTCAGCTTTCTACATTCAAGGTTTCGTTGATGAGTCAGTTATTCAGTCAGTCAGTCAGGACTTAATTCTCTTTTTATTTAAAAAAATAACCAAGACACGTCAAAAAACTGCCTTCAGCGATCTCAATAACTCACAAAAGACTACTAATTCTTAAACTACATTCAAACGAGGCTTTGATCTTCAAGTTAATCAAGTCACAGTGTAGGTACCTATTGCTGTTTCATTATAATGCCATTCGTCTTAAGGAATTTAATTATTTTCGAAGATAAAAAGTGTGGAGTTCCGAGTGGAGTGAACAGACATACATACAGTTATACATTTATACTTAACTATAGGATTTTAGATTAGCTTTCAATGTGGGGAGCCAATCTCTTGCATACCCATTTTTTTACGTTGTAGGGTTCCGTACCTCAAAAGGAAAAACGGAACCCATATAGGATCACTTCGATGTCCGTCTGACTGTCTGTCAGTCAGTCTGTCAAGACCCTTTTTCACATGGAGGTATCAAGTTTAAATTAATATAAAATACGCAAGTCTATGATCCCTTGGAGTTCTAAAAAAATCAAGCTTCTAAGTCAACGCAATAAAAAAATACGGCCATTTAAGCGACATATTTTGATACTCGCATTACTCGCAAGTAAATCAAAACCTATAGGGTACTTCCCATTGTCCTAGAATCATGAAATTTGGCAAGAAGCAAGGTAAGGCAACACAAGTAAATGAATCCGAAAGTTGTTAATTTGTAATTTTATGACAACATTGTAGGTAATCCCAAAAAAAAATAAACATTTTTTTTGGGATTACCTACAATGTTAAGTTTGTTTTTAGGACAAATTCTTTTCAACTAAGGAACCCTTCATTGTGCGTGGTCCGATACGCACTTGCCCGGTTTTTTCATTGAAAAAGACGAAAGAAGAAAACATATTTGGGACACGCACAGGAACCAATAAAAAAAGGAACATTAAACAAAACGTAGGGGTATCGTACTACCAAGTAACTGAGGTCAGATAGGCAGTCGCTCCATGTAAAATACTGATATTCAGCTGCATCCGGTTAGACTGGAAGCTATCCCCAACACAGGTGTGGAAAAGCTAGCCAGATGATGATGATTATGATTAAACAAAGCGTACAAAGCTAAGGCTAATCAGGAATAATTAATTGATGTCTAATGAATTGGGTGTTACCAAAAACTTACGGAAGTTTAATAAATTTGAACATGCATTGGTCCTTGATCAGTGGTGGCCCAGTAGTAACGGTCGCGATTTACGAGTTGTTGATCATAGGTTCGAACCCCGACAGGCGCTTTACTTTGTGTAAATTATTTCATCATCACTGCTCTCAAAACGGTAAAGGAAAACATCGTGAAACCGGCATGTCCTAGAACAAAAATTCGAATACATCTGACTCTATCAACCCGCACTGTGCCCGCGCTCTCCCTCTCACAGAGAAGAGGCCTGTGTCCCAGCAGTGGGAACATTATAGGCTGATTATTGGTCCTTATTCTGAAAACGTACCTACATATTTCCAACAAATTAAGTTCTAATGTTACCTGAAAATTGATAGAGACCGATCGGTAGATGCACTTGCATCCTCAAGCATAAGCCAGTTTTATGCCCACTTCACCATTAAAAACTAGTAGTTACTGTAAACTTGAAAGGTTTACGATGCAATAATTTTAACTATTGGCAAAGCCTCTTATTTACTTAACGACCGTAAGTACAAAATGAATTAAAAGACTATAAAAACGCACATAAACTCGAGTACCGCCGCTACTAAGAATGGAGAGCAATAACTTTTTAATTCTTAAAGTTAAGGCTATTGTTTTGGTTAACGTAAAATTATCATTAATTTTCCAAGAGCATCAAAAGTTATTTATTATTCTCAAATTAAAAATTCATTACAGTCTAAACTTAGACTTTTTGCATAAAAAGTAGTTTAGGTAATGTTGCTGCTATGATAACAAATCATTAGACTCTACAGGGTTAGTTTTCAATGACCAGCCAAATTTTCAAAGGTTGTTCTTTCTACCCATGAATATGAACAACTTTAACTATGGCACCCACTTTGAAATCACGAAAAAACAACACCTGTTTCTTATAAAAGTTTAATCAAACAAAATGTATTAAACAGCAGATTTTTTTTCGTGATTTCAAAGTTGGTCCCATACTGAAAATATAACAATAACAAAATAATATTCATGGGTAGAACACATAATAATTATAACTGAAGCGAGGGACTCAGCTTCCGGGAGAAAAACGCTAGAGGTTGCCACGTATTGTCCTTTAACTGCTGGAGCACGCCACCCATAGCTACGTCTGAAGCGTCGGTAACCAAAGCAAGTTTTGCTTCGCAGTCTGGGTGAGCTAGCATGGCAGCCTTTTTTTTTTTTTTTTTTTTTTTTTTGAGGGTGTAACTTCTCCCGCTCTGGGTGGAGCGGGAGGGCGTGTCAGACTTTTACTGACTAAAACCCACCCGTGTTCCTTCAGTTGCCTATGCCAGGGCCGCGGTAACCCTTTCAGACAACCCGCGACCCCAGCGGCTAGCATGGCAGCCTGAGACAGACTGCGAAGCAAAACTTGCTTTGGTTACCGACGCTTCGGACGTAGCTATGGGTGGCGTGCTCCAGCAGTTAAAGGACAATACGTGGCAACCTCTAGCGTTTTTCTCCCGGAAGCTGAGTCCCTCGCTTCATTGGTGAAAACGGGAACTACTGCGATCATGACTTTCTGACCTGGATCTCCGTGACTTCGACCGTGACATTCTGTCTAACTTGGTCGTCAGCTTCTGCACCTGGCGTGTGAGTTACGCTACTTGACAGCTTAACTCTGGAGAAGCGCCTGATGCTGTAGCTGCTGCTACGTGCGGGCTGGGGGCTGCGATGTCGTGGACGCGGTCAGCCAGCTCTGCGACCTCGTCCAGAGTAGCCCTCATAAGCATAAGAATCATGAATACATCTATTTAAGTTAGATTTGTTCTAAAATGTCATAATTTCCGAAATAAACATACAATATGACAAAAAAACATTAGAAAATTTGAATTTCGCGGGCTACCATTGCGCAACGGACCAACTTTGAAATAGTGCAAAAAAGCATCTGTTTCAAAACAGCATGCCAAGTTGATGGCAGGCATATTTCTCGACTGAAGCAGAATAAATGGTTTAGCTTGGACTATGAATATTTTACCTAGCCCGTCCGATCGAATTTGGTTGCAGTACACCACATAGTGAGTGGTTCACTATGTACTTCATCATCAATCAATCTGCCTAGCCTTTTCCCAAGTATGTTGGGGTCGGCTTCCAGTCTAACCGGATGCAGCTGAATACCAGTATTTTACATGGAGCGACTGCCTATCTGACCTCCACAACCCAGTAACTGGGTAATACGATACCCCTTGGTAAGACTGGTTGTCAGACTTTCGGGCTTCTGACGACCCGTAACGACTGTCAAAGATCCACGAATAACAGCCGGGACCAACGGCTTAACGTGCTTTCCGAGGCACGGAGGAATCTCGATATGTAAAGATGGTCACCCATCCACTGACCAACCCCGGCAAGCGTAGCTTAACCTGACGGATCGACCCGTGCGGCTGTTATTACTTAGCCACGAGCTCCTCCATCCTCCATGTACTTCATCATCATCATCATCAATTCAGCCGAAAGAATCCACTGCTGGACATAAGCCCCCAAGCACCACTGCTTCGACCGCCTCTGCGCTCCCCGCATCCAGCGGACTTCTGCGGCCTTCACAAGGTCATGGGTCCAATGCAACCAAATTCCATAAATATTTTAGAACCATTTTAATTCATTCACCAATTTAAAAACAGGATCATCAAACTCCAAACTCATAATTCGAAGTAATCACGATTACAAATTGCTTGTAAATTGATACTTTCCGCCTCGGAAACAATTAGAGATCCTTTGAAGTATCCTAATGACGACCCCCCGACAATTTAGCGATATGCGAGGCGACCTTTGACGGGCGAGAGTTCCGTACGCGTGAATAAATTGATTCTTGCTGCAAATTCTTTGTTGAAGGCATTGACTTATATATTATATCAATGGTTGAAGGCTAATGCTATACCTGTATTGTAAAAATAAAAAGAGTATATTAATTATACAGGGTGATTGGAAGATAGGTGCAAAGCTTTAAGGCTAAGATAGAACATACGATTTAGAACCATTTAAGCCATGTTTGTCTTAGACGAAGTCTTACCATTTTTTTAAACCTAATTTTTTGAGTTTTTTCGAAAATTCCCAAAATTTTAACTAAACTGCTTATTCATGGCCAAATTGAATGATAAATGAATTCATTTTTATTTTATTTAATTAAAGTAGTGTGTAAGCAATCTAGCAAAATATGTGGTAGGCCTGTAGTGTCGTTAGTCATTTTTTTTAAATTTCTCCCTCATATTGGTTTGTATGTCCTAATTTCAATAATTTGTAAGATATCCGCGTAAATGATACTTCAAAAGAAAGAGCGATTATCAAGCATGTTTTCAAAAAGGTTTGAACAAAAAAGCACTCTCCGTTTTTTTTAATAAGGTTTACAAAAAGTATTTATAAATATTTACATTTTTTATGAACCTTAAACGTCTGTAAAAAAAATGTCGAACGATCCAGAGGCGTAAAACATGTTTGCTAGATTGCTTATACATTACTTTAATAAAATAAAATAAAAATAATTCATTTATCATTCAATTTGGCCATAAATAAGCAGTTTAGTTAATATTTTGGGAATTTTCGAAAAAAGTCTTTAAAAATTGGTTTAAAAAAATGGTAAGACTTTATCTAAGACAACCATGGCTTAAATGGTTCTAAAAAGACATAAAAAGAAGGTTTGAAAAAATGGTAAGACTTCATCTAAGACAACCATAGCTTACATGGTTCTAAATTGTCTGTACTATCTTTGCTTTAAAGATTTGCACCCATCTCCCAATCATCCTGTATATTTGCCTACTAATTTTTTTTTTTTATTAGTGTTCAAAAAAGTGTATCGCAGAGTTCAAAATTATTACTTTAAAAAACCACAGAAGCCTTTGATGGCTTATATTTATGTGGCTAGTGAGTTCGGAAATATATGTATAAGTATCTAATTTATGAGACAACTTTATAGACGTTAAGTAGGTATATAAGTTTCACATTCGATTAATATTTTAAGTCTTTACTTATTATATAATACAAGAATAGCACAACTAAATGTGGTAAGTGTATCAAACTAATAATATCACAATTAAAGAGGTAGTAAGTATTGTATCAAATTAAAGTACATATTCATAGTTTGTAATTTGCAGAAAATGCTTTTTTAATAAACATTTAGCTTTTTTAGGGTTACAGAGGTATTTATTTTGTATGTCCGCAGGTAGGTCGTTTACTATCTTTGGTAGTATGTAGGTGTGTGTTCTCATACCATATGTATTCTCATACCATATGCATACTAAATGTGGGATTGGGTGTGTGATATCCGATCGTTGAAGAAATGTAAGATGATTGTATGACGGTATCCGAGCTGATGGAATGTGGCAACAAGGAAAGGAGAAAACAATTGAGGATAATCGAACGGCAAAAGAAAAGAAGATCCACGCTAATATATAAAATTGTATTTATGGTGCTGGATAATCAAGGTTACTTAAACGATATTCAAACTACTATTATTATATCTACGAATTCAAAATGCACATTTATTTATTCACATTTTTTTGTGGTGACATCATGTTTTCGGAGCGTAAAGGTCAATCGTCTAACGAAACGGGGGGCCTACTCCCTAAGTCCGTCCGTCCATCCGTCCGTCCGTTCGTCCATCCGCCTGACATAATGATCCATCAAAACAAGTGTAAAAGTTAAATTTTTCGGTCGGGTAATAACACATCGGGAGTAGGGACAACTGTCAAATCATGTTCTCATTCATACTGCGGTCGGGCCCCGAACCAATCATATGTCCGTAGGTGATACGGAGTAGGAAACGCTCGTAACAAAGGCCGAAACTACGGACTTCGTGCTTAGGGAGTAGACCCCCTGGTTACAAACATTACCTACTCATTTCCATTTTCACTTTATTTCTAAGAGGTAATAAAACTAATTAATATTGGACATATTCACTTCGTTCCGAGTGACCTTTTGTTTTGATCTCTTAACCAGAAATTCTTGCCATAATTTCCGATTACTAAATACACAGCCACTGCTATTCTATTGCGTTACAATAATCTCCTAATTCAGTTATAACATTAATGGTATCTGTCCCACATTAAAATTATATGAGGTAAAACTGTTACATAGTTGAGTACAAAAATCAACGTACCTAGCTATGTACAAGCGACGCCATTTGTTAAACAGTACACTCGCAGCAGCCTCACTAACGCGACTCAAACAATATAAAACTGTTACAAAAATAATAAAACTAATCGCTTTCGTCTATTTTCACAAATAACTTTAAAAAAAATTATTTCAAAAAAAAATTGAGACCCTCACAGTAAGCCCTTTCGCGGCTCACTCGATATGTCTCACGATATAGGTTGGAGGATAGAGGATGATCCAACGGCAAAAGAAAAGAAGTTGCACGCTAAGGTTGCTCCTTCCTAAAATACGGCGAAACTTAGTAACATTGTAACCATCTTTTATAGTAACTGTAGCATCTTTCTGATAGGAAAAAAATACACAGTAATCTACAATACAGAAGTGATTACATGTGTCCCGAAATCTATTTTAGTTTGTAGAATTAAGGAATCTACAATACAGAAGTGATTTCATGTGTCCCGAAATCTATTTTAGTTTGTAGAATTAAGGAAAAAAAGTCTATTTCGGTCTATTTTTTCGAGTTGTTACCATATTACTCCTACAGTTTTCATTAAAAGTGTTCATAAATGTATACAGTTCTTTACAAACTAATAAGGAATGATTTCTTGTCATTACTTTTTTAGTTTAATGAACAGATTTTTTGTAAATCGATAATTACTTCATATTTTGCAAGCGTTGTGTCATCGCGCTTCTCTTTCTTTTCTATGCAATCCGACAGTGACCGCGGTTTTTGCGACGGACAAGCCTTAACATATAAAATTGTTTTTATTGTGCTGGATAATCAAGGTTGTGTAGGCACCTGCCTATGCCTACTGGGTTTGCCACGGGAGTTACTGCGACACTCTTATGTTGAAATAAAAACATGTTTAATCCTGTTCAGACATTTATTTCCCAGTTATCCCAAGGTGAAACACAGGCAAACAGATCGGCCAGCGCGCAGTAACTGGCGATCGCACTATACACACATCCCTTTCACACTACAAACCGCTGACGCTGACATAGTCCCTTTTTTTTTGTGGATGGGAAGTCATCAAATGACTTCTCCCGCTCTGGATGGAGCGGAAGGGCGTGTCAGACTTTTACTGACTAAAACCCACCCGTGTTCCTTCAGTTATTGCCTATGCCAGGGCCACGTTATCTCTTTCGAACAACCCGCGACCCCGGCGGCATCGGCCCTATCGGACCCCATCTTTTTGCTGACATCTCTTTGCGGCACGTGTGGAACACAACGCGCCGTCAACCCCGGCCTGGGGGCCTACTCCCTAAGTCCGCCCGTTCATCCGTCCGTCCGTTTACCCGTCCGTCTGACTTAACGATCCATCAAAACAAGTGTAAAAATTAAATTTTTCGGACGGGCAAAAACATCGGGAGTGGGGACAACTGTGAAATCGTGTTGTCATTCATACTTCGTTCGGGACCGAACCAATCATCTGTCCGTAGGTGATACGAAGTAGGAAACGCCCGTAACGAAGGCCGAAACTACGGACTTCGTGCTTAGGGAGTAGACCCTCTAACCCTTACCGGACGGCGAGCTACCCACTACTCGCCGTCCGCAAGCCCGCGCCTACGGTGGCCGGGAATCGGCTCTCGATTCCCGCCGCCCAGGGCGTCTCCTGCGGCGACTGAGGGCGTGAGGTTGTCTCTCCCTCACGCGTTCCGCCTCCTCCTTCGCGAGCGTTACTGCTTCGCAGAAGGAGGACTTACATAGTCCCTACAGTTGCATAAACTATATTCAAACTATTGTTATATCTACGAATTCAAAATGTACATTTATTTATTTCCTTTATTTTTGGTGGAATCATATTTATCGGAGCGTAAAGGTCAATTTTCTAACGACAGGTTACAAACATTACCTACTGATTTGTTTTTACTTTATGTCAAACTATAAGGTAGTAACTTTAAAGCTGTTGTTCAAGTATACTGTGGAGATACTCATTTGATTTCGAGAGACTTTTTTTTTTGATCTCTTAACCAGAAATTTTCGCCATAATTCCCGATTACTCTTTACTATAATTAAATACACAGCCACTGCTACTGCGTTCAACCATTCTCCTATTACAGCTATGATAAATAGTGTCAAATAAATTAATTTCTGTACACCGAATGATATAGTTATATAAAGTAAAACTATTACGTTGCTGAGTACAAAAATCAACGTAGTTATGTACCAGCGACGCCAACCAGCTTCAATAACGCGGCTCAAACAATATAAAACTCTTAAATATAAAATAAAACTAATCGCTACGGGTATTGATAATATTAAATTGTATACATCAGCCACTATATCAGATGTTATTATTTTTCCCGAGCCAAAGTAATAAAAATATAAAATAGGAGCATAAATTAATAAGGCTAATATAAAAGGTAGACCCCACGCAAATAGGCTACTCTTAAGGTACCTCCTACGAATGTTAATACTAAAAACTTTTACAAAGTCAACATAAAAGATGTAGCACAACACTAGTAACCAACAATAAAACGATAGTCCAAAATACAGTCTTAAAACCTCACGTGTTAAGTTAATTTCTTGCGAAGTCGTATAAAACTGCAAACGAAGACAAATGAATAAGAACCTTAACATGTTTGCTATAATTGCACTGATAATCACAAAGTTCCTGAAATGACGGAACTTTTTAATCATAGTCCATGATGTCACTCCGTATACGGCCACCGTGAGATTCAGCATAAACAAAATCCAGTATATAATTAAGCACTCAAGGTCACCAATGAGAGCAATGAGATGTGATGTTCTCCAGGTGATGCTTCGTGGGCTGGTAGTACTAGTGTCGTTGTCAGCCATGGTGAGCGTCGCGTGCGCAGTCTGTTGCGCTGATGAGCAGTGACCCGCGTCCACAAGGTTACACGCCACAAAGCGCGATGATACCAGATCAGTTATTTCATCAATACACTAGCTTCGGTCCGCAATCTTGGTCGCGCGAACAACACAATATACTAGAACAGCCACATCTTGATAAAAACTAATTCCTAACGACACAACACTGGTACACTGACTGATGCATTCTTAAAGATTATTCCTTACGAACGGCTATCACTAAAATAATATAAAACTAGATTGTATACCAGCTCTGCGACACTTTTAAATGTCACAGCATCATGCTGAGACATGAGTGTTTAGATCTCGTATGGGACTTTCTGTTTTTATTATTAACTAGCTGTGCCCGCGACTTCGTTCACGTGCATGTCGGAAAACAATTAATGTATCGCTTAGATAAGGTGTACCCATATAACTCCTCCAATGAAAATGTAGAATCTTCCGATCTTGCCTGGTGGGACGTAGTGCTTCCCACCAGGCAAGATCGGAAGATTCTTCATTCCTGGGGTTCTCTACCTTTGAATGCAGTCACTGCGGTTTATAATGACAAAGCGACGAAGTGTCACTTTGATTTTTGAAAACAAATAAATATCAAGGAACTTGCGCATTAATCAAGTGTTGAAAATCCAACAGTGTTTTTTCGACGCGCTGGGATTCACCCTGTTATTAGGTCGCCTCAATACCGAGAGTTGAAAATCCAGTGCGCGATAAAATCCCGCCGCGATATTTTTACGTCCGTGCGAATTACCGAAACTTTAACGGTCTTTAATAAATACCTACTACTAATTACTTTGCATTATGGTACAATACGTGCCACTAAGAGACTTGACACACCACGTGGTTTGACTTGCGCAGTAGACGATTTATAGGTCTCTTTAGTGGTATGAGGTAGAGACGGGAAGGGATTGGGCGTCATCGCCTAATCGCGCAGCGCGGGAGGCGCGTTACGCCGTTCGTCAAGTCTCATCTTTCGTGGTGCGTATTACACCTACCTACCTCACACTAATTCGCGTAAGTACCTACTTCTCTAAATTGATACTCAGCAACTTTTTTTCACATCCCGCGCGATAACCCATGTCACAATATGTAGGTAGGTATAGATACTGTTCGTCATTGAGGAGTTCCGTGACAGTACGGTTTCTTAGCAGTCCATGATCAGTTGACCACTGTTAGGTACTTAACCTACTGTGTTTCATCTTCCGTTCGGTTACCCGTTCACAATAATGTACTACTGGAGTTCCATGGGGTAAGTAGGTATTTACCTTCTTATTTTCGAAGTCTATAATTAGTTTACCACGGATAGTAACTACCTAACCAGTAATTTTCTTTGATTTTGTACAATAACTAAATCACAGTACGTTTACCTACTGTATGTACATTATTGATGAGTTCAAATGTCAGATCTTCACCATAGTAAAGGTGTGACATACGAACGGACAGACGGATAGGACGAAATGATAAGAGTTCCCTTCCTATGTGCCGTTTGGCTACGGACCCCTAAAAAACAGACGAATTGAAAACTTCTTCCTTTTTGAAGTCGGTTTTAAAGATGCCTCAAACAATCTCGTCTCGACCAGTAGAGAGAAATTCAGAACCAAGTATTCCTAGACCCCTGAGACTTTTTTTTTGTGGATGGGAAATCATCAAATGACTTCTCCCGCTCTGGGTGGAGCGGAAGGGCGTGCGTGTCAGACTTTTACTGACTAAAACCCACCCCCGTGTTCCTTCAGTTGCCTGTGCCAGGGCCACGGTATCTCCACAGGTATCTCTTTCGAACAACCCGCGACCCCGGCGGCACTCGTGACACCTGGGCCTGGACCTGTCCAAAGACCAGAGTAGCAATGCATGATCTACCCGAAACCGAAACCATTTTCAATTTTCAATAAGATTATTATTGTAAAATATTTTATTTAATTCTAAGACCGAAAGAGTGTCACTCTTCTGCGGAAAATCATTCAGAAAAAGACGAAATTTGCTGAACGCCATCTATCGGATACAGTGGTTAAACTCGAAGCTCGCTCTGCGTACAATAAATACAAAGTGAAACCTAGATTGATTTAAAAATTTGTTATGATTAGGTACTCGTATTATATTATATTACAAAAACTAAAAAAAAAGAATTTTACGATTTTTTAAAATAATATTACCTATGGGATTTGAACTCGCACCATGTAGTGCGGTAAACGGTCGCCTGACCTTACCGCTGAATTCCCCGTTGTTCCCTTGCAATTTATAATATTACTGCCCCGCTCTTTTATAAAAATAACGTGATTGTTATGTTCCCAGAGTTAAATTTTAATTAACTAAATAACATGTCATTTTGTGCATTCAATTACGAACAAAAACCTTTTAAAATCAATATTGCTTACCTCCCATAACATACGGCGTGATAATATGTAGCCTAAAGCCTTCCTTGGTTTACAAAGAACATTTTTGCTGAATTTCAATTCAATCTATCCAGTAGTTTTGGCCTGAAGCCGTACCATACACACAGACAAACAGACAAACAGACAAAAATTCTAAAAAGTCACTTTTTGTCATCAGTTACGTTTTTCTAACAAAAGCCACTTATTTTTAACCGACTTCTAAAAAAGGAGGAGGTTCTCAATTCGGTTGTATTTTTTTTTTGTTACCTCAGTACTCCGTCATTTATGAACCGATTCGGAAAATTCTTTTTTTATTTCAAAGGGTTTACTTCCAGATTGGTCCCATTTTTATCAAAATCCAGTTTTGATGGTGGGATCCATGAGGAATCGAGGGAACTCCTCAAATATTATAGGCATACATATAGCGATTTTGGTATTTTCATCAGCAAATCAAGCGTTTGCATTCAGAAAGTATCATCTGTGGAAGTGGAACTGATGAAGAAGACCACAGATGGCCACGGGCACTGCTCAAGTATTTCACGGGTGGCGATAAGATATCTCGATTAAAATAGTTAAGCGACTGTGACGAAGCTTTAAATAAATGGTTCTGATGAAAATGGTACAATCGAACCAATCTGATGAAGAAGCCAGAACGTAGGCATCGGGACTCAGTAATAAAACAATGTATCCTAACCGTGTTTGGGCTTATTGGAATTGTCATGAGGTGCACTCTGGCTATAAATGATTTAATGGTAACTATATGCCGCATCAAATTTAATTTAATACGTATTTTTCCCATTTAGTCTATGTGCATGATGCTCTAATTTATTTTGCAGAGTGGTATTTAGATTTGTGTGGGGTAGGCACCACTAAAAAGTGAAAAATAAAAACTTTTTACAAAAAAAAAACAACCGACTCCCAAAAAAACACTACAAAGTTAAAAATAACTTTAATTTCGGAAGTCGGTGGCAAAAAAAACGAAAGTAAATAAAAAATCAAAGACACCGACTTCCGAAATTAAAGTTATTTTTAACTTTGTAGTGTTTTTTTGGGAGTCGGTTGTTTTTTTTTTGTAAAAAGTTTTTTTTCTCGAAAATTCTCAATGTACAGTTTTTCATTCGTTACTGTTTTATTATATGTATAGATATAGATAGTCAATTTTACTTTTGTTTATTTTATAACAGTATCAAATCAATCTGCTTATCTTGGGGTCGGCTACTATGTTGGGGTCGGCTTCCAGTCAAACTGGATGCAGCTGAATACCAGTATTTTACATGGAGCAACTGGGTAATTAGTCCACTAGACATATAACGAGATAACTGGGTAATACTCAAACCTTGAATGGTATGATAGTTTTTTGATCCTTAAAGAAGCGGGATCGATGGGCATTAAAAAAAGTTTTTATGAAAATTGCCCATTTTCTTGCTGTTAATTTAAAAAAATCAATGTTTAAAAGTTAAGGAGTCTTTTGATCGTTTTCCTGTAGCTACAACGGATAAGGTACCTGCCCTTACTGCGCCGTCTCAAAAATCCACCTTCGAGGTATACAGGGTGATTTTTTAATGACCAGCCAAATTTTCACCCATGAATATGAACAACTTTCACTATGGAACCAACTTTAAAATCGCAAAAAAAATATCAGCTGTTTCATACATTTTGATCGAGTAGGTATTGAACTTTTGTAGGAAACCGCTGGTTTTTTTTTCGTGATTTCAAAGTTGGTCCCATAGTGAAAGTTGTTCATATTCATAGGTAGAACACCCTGTGAAAATTTGGCTGGTCATTAAAAAATCACCCTATATAGGAACGGCTATTTTAGTCAATTGCTATCAAAGCAAATTAATAGTATAGCGATTTGAAGACTGATACACAAACCTGTGGTTGAACCCAAATAATGATACTGTTTAGGGTTCCGTACCTAAAAAAAATGGAACCCTTACAGGATCACTATGTCTGTCTGTCTGTCCGTCTGAAAAAGACTACAAAGTGAAAAATAACTTTAATTTTGGAAGTCGGTGTCTTTGGATCTGTATTTTAGTTTTTTGCCATCAGCTTCCAAAATTAAAGTTATTCTTCACTTACAAAGTGAAAACTAACTACAATTTTGGAAGTCGGTGTTTTTTTTGGAAGTCGGTTGTTTTTTTTTTTGTAAAAAGTTTTATTTCAATATTTTCGGTTTGGTTCACAGAAATTCTTATCTGTATTAGATTCGGAGCAAATTGGCTATGACAGACGGACAGACAGACAGACACACGAGTGATCCTGTAAGGGTTCCGTTTTTTTTTTAGGTACGGAACCCTGTAACAATAGTTGGGTGCAACCACAGGTTTGTGGAGCAGTCTTCAAATCGCTATACTATTAATTTGCTTTTATAGCAATTGACTAAAATAATGTGCATAACTCCAGCTTCCTCATAGGTGATAGAATAATTCTACCTATGCCAATATTTAAAGCATAATAGCTGCCATCGAAGTACCCAGTCTTAATTTAGCTGCCGCAAAAACTTCGTCAATATGAGTCGTTTAGTGTGTGTTAGCTAGAGTGACGTCACCCCAGCTTCCTCATTCAGAACAGCCAAACCAGTGAGGTTAGAGTTTTGGAGTAAAGTCAGAAAATTAAAGCATAATTGCTGCCATCGGCAGCAAAATTTTCAAATCTCTGGTCATAATACTCTATGAGTTATTAAACTTTTAAACATGTGTAAGCTGAAGTGACGTCACCCCAGCTGCTCAGTCATATCTTCCGAACGAAAGAAGATATGATTATGTATTATAGCTCAAAAATTAAAGCATAATAGCTGCCGAAGGCAGCAAAATTTTCAAATCTCTGGTGAAAATACTCTCTGAGTTATTAAACTTATAAACATGTGTTAGCTGACGTGACGCCACCCTAGCTGCTCAGCCATATCTTCCGAACGAAAGAACATAGGATAATGTTTTACAGCTCAAAAGCTAGGTCATAATAGCTGCCGTAGGCAGCAAAATTTTCAAATCTCTAGGTCTCGTAGTTTCTACGTAATAACCAAAAATAGTTTCCGCGCCAAAAAATTCAAATTATTGCCTCGGAGCAGGTAAGGAGCGGCGTTGCCGTTCCGTGCGCTACGTTATCAGTTTGTTGTAGTTTGAACTAGATTATAGACTGGGAGCCGACTACACACTTTAATATTGTACTATGTACGGACGCCGCCGGTACAATTTAAGATTTTTTCGTCACGACCCTTGTCTAATATTAAAACATGTAACATGTATAAAATGAATTACTTATAGGAAATAAAAATAATGACATGGACCTGTCATTTTAATGGTTTTTGAGTTCAAGATGGCGGATCCAAACTAACAGTTTAAAATTTTCCGTCATGGACACCCCTTATTCGTCATGTGTGTCATTTTCATAGTTCTTGAGGTCGCTGAAAACGATAATGAGGTCAAAATGAAAATCCAAGATGGCGGATCCGAAAATTTTCAAATTTTTCGTCATGGGTGTCATTTTCATGGTTTTTGAGGTCGCTGGGAACGATAATGAGGTCAAAATGAAAATCCAAGATGGCGGATGCGAAATTTTTCAAATTTTTCGTCATGGGTGTCATTTTCATGGTTTTTGAGGTCGCTGGGAACGATAATGAGGTCAAAATGAAAATCCAAGATGGCGGATGCCAAAATTTTCAAATTTTTCGTCATGGGTGTGTTCGTCACCCATGACGAAAAATTTGAAAACCTCTTAAGAGGTCATTGTACTCATTATTATGAACAACTTTTAGTATGGGACCAAACCTGAAATCGCGAAAAAAAAATCCGCTGTTCAGTACATTTTGACGAATTATGCGAACAGAAATGTACTGAACAGCTGATTTTTTTTTTGGCGATTTCAGTTTTGGTCCCATAGTAAAAGTTGTTCATAATGATGAGTACAATGACCCCTTAAGAGGTTTTGCGCATTTAACGTTACACGTTGTATAGGTATATAGATTATTAGTTCCACTATAGTTCAGTCGGCTCTCAGTCTAAGATCTTCAATATTCAAAATTAAAATTGTTTTGAGCGCAAGCTATAATGACTTCTACTACAATTACTGCTAAGTACAAACTTGATTGCAATAATGTAGCGCACGGAACGGCAACGCCGCTCCTTACATGCTCCGAGGTAATAATTTGAATTTTTTGGCGCGGAAACTATTTTTAGTTATTACGTAGAAACTACGAGACCTAGAGATTTGAAAATTTTGCTGCCTACGGCAGCTATTATGACCTAGCTTTTGAGCTGTAAAACATTATCCTATGTTCTTTCGTTCGGAAGATATGACTGAGGAGCTGGGGTGGCGTCACGTCAGCTAACACATGTTTATAAGTTTAATAACTCAGAGAGTATTTTGACCAGAGATTTGAAAATTTTGCTGCCTTCGGCAGCTATTATGCTTTAGTATTTGAGCTATAATACATAATCATATCTTCTTTCGTTCGGAACATATGACTGAGCAGCTGGGGTGACGTCACTTCAGCTTACACATGTTTAAAAGTTTAATAACTCATAGAGTATTATGACCAGAGATTTGAAAATTTTGCTGCCGATGGCAGCAATTATGCTTTAATTTTCTGACTTTACTCCAAAACTCTAACCTCACTGGTTTGGCTGTTCTGAATGAGGAAGCTGGGGTGACGTCACTCTAGCTAACACACACTAAACGACTCATATTGACGAAGTTTTTGCGGCAGCTAAATTAAGACTGGGTACTTCAATGGCAGCTATTATGCTTTAAATATTGGCATAGGTAGAATTATTCTATCACCTATGAGGAAGCTGGAGTTATGCACATCTAAAATAGCCGTTCCTACAAGGTGGATTTTTGAGACGGCGCAGTAAGGGCAGGTACCTTATCCGTTGTAGCTACAGAAAAACGATCAAAAGACTGTCCTTAACTTTTTAACACTGATTTTTTTTAATTAACAGCAAGAAAATGGGCAATTTTCACAAAAACTTTTTTTAATGCCCATCGATCCTGCTTCTTTAAGGATCAAAAAACTATCATACCATTCAGGGTTTGAGTATTACCCAGTTATCACACTAATCACACTAATATTATAAAGGCGAAAGTTTGTGAGTGTGTGTGTGTGTGTGTGTATGTTTGTTACTTCTTCACGCTCAAACGGCTGGACCGATTTGGATGAAATTTGGTATGTAGATAGCTTATACCCTGGATTAACACATAGGATACTTTTTATCCCGGTCTACGCGGGTGAAACCGCGGGGCGCAGCTAGTCTCGTTATATGTCTAGTGGACTAATTACCGAGTTACTGGTTTGTGGATGTCAAATAGGCAGTTGCTCCATGTAAAATACTAGTATTCAGCTGCATCCAGTTAGACTGGACGCCGACCCCAACATAGTAGCCGACCCCAAGATAAGCAGATTGATTTGATACTGTTATAAAATAAACAAAAGTAAAATTGTTAATAATAAAAACAGAAAGTCCCATACGAAATCTAAAGACTCATGTCTCAGCATGATGCTGTGACCAACGAATTAAAAACGATATAGAATACGAATTCCGCTCAAAAATGGTTCCACGCAAACGCCAACCGAGTGGGCAGGACGAAAAAAGTACAACCGACTCACAACTCAGTCTGTCGCACGCTCAGTGACAGACGCCTAAATCGTTTCGATTAGTGAAAAATCCAAGAAACAACTAGTTTCTCGAGGACAAAAATGACCTCCTGTGTGGTAAAGTGGTGTAAAAGACGGAAAGAAGGAAGTAAAAAACAAACCGGGATAACCTTATCACAGGAAAGTGACATAATTTGGTGTTTTGTAAAAATATTGTTGTCTGTATTATGCAACCAGATAACCAGCCAGTTTTTAATACGTAACTATAATATAATATTTTGTATGTACCTACTACACACAGAGTTTTTATAAATGGATGGATGGGATTTCCTATTAGTGTTTCGTATCCTTCAGTTTAGAGCACTCCCAAAAAAGAGATTCAATGATTACAGTGGGTTACAGCAGCCCGCTTTGAAAGAAGAGACCCTACTAGCACTAGTTGGTAACTAGTGCTAGTAGGGTATGCTGTATACATTTTAGGAATGAAGACATTTATATTCGTCACGCACAGGCAATCGTATGTTTAAAAAATCTGCTGTAGGTACCTATTTGTACAGTTAGTCCTGTTAATATTTAAGGTCCAACCAATCTTATCCCAACCTCTGTACAAAGCATGTTTGCAATAAACTGATTTGAGTTGATTTGATTTACATTTTGAATTGAGAAGAAAGGTCGAAACTAACTCGGAGGCCCACAGTCTCTTTTAAAGTCCAGACATAATCTTGGTCAGATCACTTCGAGATATAATAATAAACAAGATTTCTATAGTTTTAACTAAATAGTTTATTTATTTGTTCATCAAACGTACATGACACAGTAAATAAAACTACGGAAGGGACGACAGAGACATCAAGTACCAGAAATAGGAACTTACACATCATTCTAAAACACAAGCACAGATACATGCATAAAGCCAAGAGTATCATAATGACATTTAATTCAATAAGACCATGGGAAGACCTTGTAGATAGGTGTCTGAAATGGTCTTTTGAGGAAAGAACCTCACAGAATGAGTGAACCTGTCCAGTCAGTGCACGCATTTGTCAATAATCGTGCACCTCAACTTAAAACTTAAGGACCTCAACGATTCGCCGAACAATACCAAAGAAAAGGCATTTGGGTAGACCGCATAAATTACCTACTCAGGCTATGATTAAAAACCAACTGTGTTCAATCTGCTGATTGCAATGTGTATACTTACTGTATAGGAGGGCTGGGATATAAAAAAACACGTTTCCGGAAACGGATTCCCTGGTTGTCCCTAAAGTTTTTGAGTAGCACGGGTACAATCACCCCTTAAATTTTGGCTCATACTTCTGATGGCGTTTGCCAATAAGTGACCTTCAATCATGCGATTACTTATCAGGAAAAAAACATCAAGGAAATTGCATTTATTATGCTACCTACTTTAAAAAATTGTGACGAAATTCGATAGATCCTGTACTATGATGGAAATAATGATTTCCTCTCTACAATTAAAATAGATATTTGGTAAGTAATAAAATAACTATTTACTTTCTTTTTTTAAAGAATGGAATATTGGAAACTAAAGGTAAAGAAGTGTCATATTAATTCATAATAATTGAGTTCATAATAAATTACTGACTCCTACTTTATACTGCATTACACCATCCTCGATGCTCAATGTCACCACAGTCTTATGTTTTATACTGTGATGTTACCATGGTTACTTAATAATCCATCCCGTACCCACTCCCTGGCTTCGATATTTCCGTTACACACACATTATCTTACAAAATAAAATTGCGCCCCAAATGAATGGTTGGGCGAATTCATGTACGGAAAATAAATTTAGCAAAGTATTATATTTTGTCTGTGCGTGTGTTGCATTAGTATTATCAGTTTAGTAGTATGAGTTTGGGACTATATTTTAGCGGGCTTCGTAAGAGATTTATGATTCTAATTTAAAAGTGTCGCAGAGCTGGTATGCAATCCAGTTTTATATCATTTTAGTGATAGCCGTTCGTAAGGAATAATCTTTAAGAATTCATCAGTCAGTGTACCAGTGTTGTGCCGTTAGGAATTAGTGGCTGTTCTAGTATATTGTGTTGTTCGCGCGACCGAGATCGCGGACAGAAGCTAGTGTATTGATGAAATAACTGATCTGGTATCATCGCGCTTTGTGGCGTGTAACCTTGTGAACGCGGGTCACTGCTCATCAGCGCAACAGACTGCGCACGCGATGCTCACCATGGCTGACAACGACATCAGTACTACCAGCCCACAAAGCATCACCTGGAGAACATCATATCTCATTGCTCTCATTGGTGACCTTGAGTGCTTAATTATACACTGGATTTTGTTTATGCTGAATCTCGCGGTGGCCATATATGGAGTGACATCATGGACTATGATTAAAAAGTTCCGTCATTTCAGGAACTTTGTGATTCTCAGTGCAATTATAGCAAACATGTTAAGGTTCTTATTCATTTGTCTTCGTATGCAGTTTTATACGACTTCACAAGAAATTAACTTAACACGTGAGGTTTTAAGACTGTATTTTGGACTATCGTTTTATTGTTGGTTACTAGTGTTGTGCTACATCTTTTATGTTGACTTTGTAAAAGTTTTCAGTATTGACATTCGTAGGAGGTACCTTAAGAGTAGCCTATTTGCGTGGGGTCTACCTTTTATATTAGCCTTATTACTTTATGCTCCTATTTTATATTTTCATTACTTTGGCTCGGGAAAAATAATAACATCTGATATAGTGGCTGTTGTGTACAATTCAATATTATCAACACCCGTAGCGATTAGTTTTATTATATATGTAAAAGTTTTATATTGTTTGAGCCGCGTTATTGAAGCTGGATGGCGCCGCTGGTACATAACTACGTTGATTTTTGTACTCAGCAACGTAATAGTTTTATTTTATATATCTATAGCATTCGGTGTACAGAAATTAGTTTTTACATTATATATCATAGTTATAACAGGAGAATGGTTGAACGCAATAGCAATGGCTGTGTTTTTAATTATAGTAAAGAGTAATCGGGAATTATGGCGAAAATTTCTGGTTAAGAGATCAAAAAAAAGAGTCACTCGAAATAAAATGAGTATCTCCACAATATACTTGAACAACAGCTTTGAAGTTACTACCTTATAGTTTGACATAAAGTAAAAACAAATCAGTAGGTAATCTTTGTAACCTGTGTCGTTAGAAGATTGACCTTTACGCTCCGATAAATATGATTCCACTAAAAATAAAGGAAATAAATAAATGTACATATTGAATTCGTAGATATAACAATAGTTTGAATATAGTTTATGCAACTGTAGGGATTATGTAAGTCCTCCTTCTGCGAAGCAGTAACGCTCGCGAAGGAGGAGGCGGAACGCGTGAGGGAGAGACAATCTCACGCCCTCAGTCGCCGCAGGAGACGCCCTGGGCGGCGGGAATCGAGAGCCGATTCCCGGCCACAGTAGACGCGGGCTTGCGGGTTATTCGTAGTGGGTAGCTCGACGTCCGGTAAGGATCAGGCCCGGGTTGACGGCGCGTTGTGTTCCACGCGTGCCGCAAAGAGATGTCAGCAAAAAGATGGGGTCCGATAGGGCCGATGCCGCCGGGGTCGCGGGTTGTTCGAAAGAGATAACGTGGCCCTGGCATAGGCAATAACTGAAGGAACACTTGTGGATTTTAGTCAGTAAAAGTCTGACACGCCCTTCCGCTCCGTCCAGAGCGGGAGAAGTCATTTGATGATTTCTCATCCACAAAAATTTAAAATTTTAAAATTTTAGGTTTATTGTTCATTTTGTGTTTAATGTTTCTTTTATTGTTTACTTTTTAATTTTTGACTGTAAAACATATTTAAGTTAATTTTGTATAAGGTTACTGGTATCGTTTTAGTTATCAGTAATTTTGTATTAATGTACTAGTGTGTAATTGTTAGTAATGTAAGGTTATTTTAAATAGTTAATAATTATTACAAGTAGTCTTAGCTGTCGCATTAGGTTTCTAACCTGTAATGATAGTATAAGAGTTTTAAATAAATAAATAAATAATAAATAAAAAAAAGCGACTATGTCAGCGTCAGCGGTTTGTAGTGTGAAAGGGATGGGTGTATAGTGCGATCGCCAGTTACTGCGCGCTGGCCGATCTGTTTGCCTGTGTTTCAACTTGGGATAACTGGGAAATAAATAAGTGTCTGAACAGGATTAAACATGTTTTTATTTCAACATCAGAGTGTCGCAGTAACTCCCGTGGCAAACCCACTAGGCATAGGCAGCTGCCTACACAACCTTGATTATCCAGCACAATAAAAACAATTTTATATATTTAGGTAATTAGTCCACTAGACATATAACGAGATAACTGGGTAATACTCAAACCCTGAATGGTATGATAGTTTTTTGATCCTTAAAGAAGCAGGATCGATGGGCATTAAAAAAAGTTTTTGTGAAAATTGCCCATTTTCTTGCTGTTAATTTAAAAAAATCAGTGTTAAAAAGTTAAGGACAGTCTTTTGATCGTTTTCCTGTAGCTACAACGGATAAGGTACCTGCCCTTACTGCGCCGTCTCAAAAATCCACCTTGTAGGTATATAGGAACGGCTATTTTAGTCAATTGCTATAAAAGCAAATTAATAGTATAGCGATTTGAAGACTGCTCCACAAACCTGTGGTTGCACCCAACTATTGTTACAGGGTTCCGTACCTAAAAAAAAACGGAACCCTTACAGGATCACTCGTGTGTCTGTCTGTCTGTCCGTCTGTCATAGCCAATTTTGACGACACGGTTGGCGCAGTGGTTGAGCGATTGACTGCTGCGCAGCATGTCGCGGGTTCGATTCCCGCACGGAACAAATATTTGTACGACCTACAAGTATTTGTTCCGAATCTGGGTGTTTTTCTATCTATAATATGTATGTATTTACAAAAAAAAAAATGTATATAAGTAGTTTATCAGCAATCTCGTTACCATAACACAAGCATTAGGTTGCTTAGCTTGGGACTAGATGGCGTTGTGTGAAATGTCCAAGGATATTTATATTTATATTTATTTATATTTAGTTTGCTCCGAATCTAATGCAGATAAGAATTTCTGTGAACCAAACCGAAAATATTGAAATAAAACTTTTTACAAAAAAAAAAAAACAACCGACTTCCAAAAAAAAACACAACAAATTGAAAAATAACTTTAATTTTGGAAGTCGGTGTCTTTGGATCTGTATTTTAGTTTTTTGCCATCGACTTCCAAAATTAAAGTTATTCTTCACTTACAAAGTGAAAACCAACTACAATTTTGGAAGTCGGTGTTTTTTTTGGAAGTCGGTTGTCTTTTTTTTTTTTGTAAAAAGTTTTTATTATTTTTCATTTGTTAGTGGGTCAGTTTGTAATTTATCTAAGTTACAATAGTTCAATGTCAACTGCTCATCACCTTTTACAAATTATTGCTTTTCCCGATGCAGGGACGTTAATTGTTTAGGAGTTCCCCTAGTAAGAACCCGGAGAACTGGAGCTCCATGGTGAAGTCATCATCGCCATTATTCATTGTGACGAGCATTTACTTAGCAACCATATTAAAGTAATCGATCGGCTACCCGTGAAATATTTAGGTATAATTGAGTAGTTCCGATGGCCATCTGTGTGGACTTCATCATCAGTTCTATTTCACCAAATGGTGCTTTCCGAGAGCAAATGCATGAGTTACTATAAAAAATACCCAAATCGCTATAGGTGTGCCTATAAAATTTGAGGGTTTCCCTCAATTTCCATGGGATTCCCTCATCAGATTCTGACTTGGTGACAATGGGACCATTTTGAGAGTTTAACCTTTCAAACAAAAAAAGAATTTTGCAAATCCGTCTATATGTTGTTATCCGTCTATATACAGGGTGGCCGGAACATTGACGTCCAAAAATAAAATTTCGGTCCCTCGTATTGTGGGGTATTCGAATCACCCCCATGTATGTTCCGCGACTTTTCATAGTTTTCGAGTTATGAATTTTTTTCTGAATGTTTGAAAATTTTCGACCTGACCAACCTAAAAAAATTCTAAAAAAAAAAGTAGAGGGTTTTATCGAGTTTCTTTTTTTGCAACTGAATTTTTATTTGTAGTACTTTTATGCATAAAATAATCAGCTTCGTAACTGTGATGAAAGTTATGAAAATGTTGATCTAAAGTGAAAAATTTACGTTCGGTAAATTATGACTCAAATTTTCAACTTTAAATTAAAAATCTTAACAGGTGACTTCATAATTCCTAAGTAGGCTTCAAGAATGCGCCAAACTCTCAGCTTTCATAATCATAAAAAAAATGAAGTACTTAATAGGGCTACTTTGTTTAAAATCGGCCTTCAAAGACAGCGAGGTGGAAAAATTCTTAAAATTACCTATCTGAGTAATTAT
The DNA here is from genome assembly GCA_905163495.3 of Cosmia trapezina. Classification (NCBI taxonomy): domain Eukaryota; kingdom Metazoa; phylum Arthropoda; class Insecta; order Lepidoptera; family Noctuidae; genus Cosmia; species Cosmia trapezina. Next base: position 8,006,542 of record LR991020.1, read on the forward strand.
TTTTTTTTGGCTATTTTCTCGTTCCTAAGGTTAATTAATGATAAGAATACTGAAAACTAACCAACAAATAGTTTCAGAGTTGGGTAAGAAAAGTTTTACGTAAAAAGTGGTTTTGAATAAAACACAGATGATAATGTGAAAAAAGTACTTAATTTATTTTTAACATTTACAAAAGGTTTTCAAAGTGGCCACCACCAGCAGCAATACACATTCTACACCTACGTAAGAAATTGTCTGGCAATCGTCTAAAAGCGTCTCTGTTCTCTCTCACAACACGTTCAGCTTCTGCAATCAACTGCCTCAGCTCTTGTTCACTTGAACAGTCTCGGGCGTATGCTATTTCCTTCCAGCATCGATTTCCAGAAGCTGAACGTGTTGTGAGAGAGAACAGAGACGCTTTTAGACGATTGCCAGACAATTTCTTACGTAGGTGTAGAATGTGTATTGCTGCTGGTGGTGGCCACTTTGAAAACCTTTTGTAAATGTTAAAAATAAATTAAGTACTTTTTTCACATTATCATCTGTGTTTTATTCAAAACCACTTTTTACGTAAAACTTTTCTTACCCAGCTCTGAAACTATTTGTTGGTTAGTTTTCAGTATTCTTATCATTAATTAACCTTAGGAACGAGAAAATAGCCAAAAAAAAATAATTACTCAGATGGGTAATTTTAAGAATTTTTCCACCTCGCTGTCTTTGAAGGCCGATTTTAAACAAAGTAGCCCTATTAAGTACTTCATTTTTTTTATGATTATGAAAGCTGAGAGTCTGGCGCATTCTTGAAGCCTACTTAGGAATTATGAAGTCACCTGTTAAGATTTTTAATTTAAAGTTGAAAATTTGAGTCATAATTTACCGAACGTAAATTTTTCACTTTAGATCAACATTTTCATAACTTTCATCACAGTCACGAAGCTGATTATTTTATGCATAAAAGTACTACTTATGAAAATTCAGTTGCAAAAAAAGAAACTCGATAAAACCCTCTACTTTTTTTTTTAGATTTTTTTTAGGTTGGTCAGGTCGAAAATTTTCAAACATTCAGAAAAAAATTCATAACTCGAAAACTATGAAAAGTCGCGGAACATACATGGGTGTGATTCGAATACCCCACGATACGAGGGACCGAAATTTTATTTTTGGACGTCAATGTTCCGGCCACCCTGTATATGCAATAAATTCTACCAGATACTTGGTATCGCCTTTGCTGACGATAGACAAAAAATAAACGAAATCAGTGCAGTAATTAGGTCAAAAAGTAGAGATTTAATTTTGAGTAAATTTAAACACTGTAGAATTGGGCCACTAGGTCAATGAGTGAATGAACTTGAATCCTTGAACATGTGTGCAAACAAAAAAAAAACCATGTTTGGCGAACAATGGATTGGGTCCTATGGTGCACCGCAGGTGGCCAGCTCGGTTGTCTAAACAGAGTGATTTCTTTTACTGAATTTATTTTGATATTTATTTTGTTTGAAAAATTTACTTTTTTATTTTAGGTTTTTAATTTAATATTTAATTTTGCTATACTCCTCCTGTGGACCAGTAATAATTATAGTTTGATTTATTGCACAAATTTCAGTCCCATACTGTATATGACGAAGTTATGCCCGAACATACATAAAAAAAATATATATATATATAAACATCCGAATTGATAAGCTCCTCCTTTTTCAGATGTTGTTGTGTTTGTTGAAAATTTCAAAAAAAAAAAAATCATTTCCTGTCTCATTTTGTTGAAAAAAATATTATGCTCTTTGCCGATGGCATTGTATTGGTTGCCGAGAGCGGCTTAGAAATCTCCAGACCAGATTGGAGTGTGGAGTGTTTAGGGAAAGACTGGAGACCGTTGGCTAGAGATTAAGTCGGACCAAAACTGAGTATTTGTTTTATGATTTTGGCGGTCTCTCCAGTCCCTGTGCCCATATCTCTCGCCAAAACGCCCTTATCGGGTCTTGTCCAAGAGGATGGCAAAGTAGACGAAGAGGTGAAGACGAAGTGGCGAGATGGGGAGGGGATGGAGATGTCAGCAATGATGGGGTCCGATAGGGCCGTGTTCGAAAGAGATACCGTGGCCTTATTTTCTTATTTTTTTTTGTCGGGGTGGAAATCCTCATGGATGTCCTCCGCCCGGGGGTGGGCAGAGGTGTCTGTCAGACTCTTACTGACTAGAAGCACCCCGGACTTCCACTGCCCCGTACTGGTGATGGCCCGCGCCATACGGGCCACGTCCCATAGGGGGGAGTGAGGTGTTGACTCCCCCATTACGTCTTAGAGAGGCGCGCGTGGAACACTACGCGCCACCATCTCGGGTCCTGTGGAATGGGGGGCGATGGATGTCCCCGAGTCCGTCGCCCCTGGACTCATTTAGGGGTGCTGTAAGAGGGCATTATCTGCCCCCCCCCGACGCCCAGTGCGACTGCTGCGGGACGGGAGAGCACCCGTGGTCTCCCTTTCCCTTTCTGCAACTTCCTTCTGCGAGATGACTGATTCGCTGACAGTGGACGCAGTGGTGACACCGAGCGTCCGGCTCCCTGTTTATACGACACAGGTACTTTCCGAAGCAGCTATGTCCCGAGAGCACCTGGTCGCTCGAAACGACAGGGAAATACCGTGGCCCTGGCAGAGGCAACTGAAGGAACACGGGTGGGTTTTAGTCAGTAAAAGTATGACACGCCCTCCTGATCCTCAAGTCATTTGATAATTTCCTATCCACAAAAAAAATAACTGGCCAAGAGCGAGTCGGACTCGCGCACCGAGGCCTCCGTTCCGATTTCTGAAAAAGTGTGCTATTTAGAGACACCGTTTTATTTTTCCTGTAATCTTTACATGAACTTCTATCACATATAATATTTTCTGATTTTTCTCTTTGCAAACTTCGGACATAAGGGGTAGGAACGGTATTTTTTTTACATTTTTCATCAAAAGTCGAAAACTACTAGGCCTAAAACAAATTAAAAAAATGTTTGAGAATGTGCAAACAGCGTTCTTTCATATGATACCCGACATGCCCTAGTAGCCCCACTTTGAATTTTTAAGACCCCCTTTCAGTCCCTGTTGCAAAAAAAACATTAATATTTTTATTTCTTTCTTATTTGCAAAATAGTTGGATAAACGTTATCTAAACTGTTCCAAATTTCAAGTTGATACCATTAGTAGTTCTTGAGATATCTATCTGTGACAGACAGACATACAGACAGACTGAGTCGCACCATAAGGGTTCCTTTTTTACCATTTTGGTACGGAACTTTATTTAGGTACTTTATTTTAAAACAAGTGCATAAAAACACAATTTTAAAAGTGTAAACAGAAAAAATTAAAGAGCAGGCACTCAACCAATACAAAGCCACATTTTTCATCATTACAATACTTAAATAAGAGCGCATTGCGTACGTCTCAAAACTATCGACGCGTAATTTATCACACGAAATAAAATATTGGCGAGAATATCCGACGTATGAGCCCCAATTGTATCAAAACGGTCTCTTTCAGAAGGTTTTTGTGTAAAAAAATTGTGAAAAGTGAGTGAAAAATGAAAACATCACGAACATGTACCCGCCCCCCTCCCACCCCCTACCGAAGCGCATTGTCACACTACCCTCCCGCGGAGCAGAAAAATGACAATCGACATAGAGTATGCAGCAGATGGGACATAAAATGATACCTATATGTTGCCTAAGACTGGTGAAAAATAAGTACTATGAGAAGATCACGTTATATTATTAACTTTGCGTTAAGTTAGTGTTTGGGTCATCAAGATACGGGCTAGTTTGGGACCCGCTGTAAAAAAATCATCTGTTAGTTACTTGTATGTTTAAAGCTGGCTTCCCATGGTTCGTGATTCTGCAGATTATCACGCACGGCCGACGACCACGGACAGCCACTCACTGCACACAAGGCTTTTCCAACGGTGCCTGTCAGTCTGTGTGGGTCTTAAAATTCCACCATTTTGTCATTCCAAAATGGCAAATGAAAGAGAAGCTAACACCGCAACTTTGAAGTTATCGACTCGCTGCGGATCGGACGCACTGCGACGGAGTTGTCTGCGCTACCACGGACGATACTCTTCCCATGGTGCGTCGGTGCGGGCTGGTCCGCGTCCGTCTCCAATATCACGCACCATGGGATGCCAGCTTTAGAACCTCGTGTAGGTATAAATAAATGAATGTACATTTATCACGTCATCATAAAGGATTAGACAATTGAAGGTTTTAGGTTGTTAGCTGCGACATAACACAATCCCTCCAGTCGAATTTTGCCTCTTTAAGTAATGTATATAAAACGAATTGAATGCTTGTCTACTGATTCCTTAAGATCCAAACAATTACTTACATACACTGATATGATCAGTTGATCACACTTTGAGAAAAATATAAAAAAAAATAGGTAATCATGTAGCAAATCGAGTCGTCACAAATAAAATAGCAAAACAAATATTATCCTTTCAAATGAACAAGACATAGGAGCATCTTCACTGTATCCATAATCTTTGATCTCCACAAAGGGCGGATATGTCGGAAATTTTTCAAAAGTTCACTGTTTCCTGCTTGTTGATTGTATGCATCCAAGTGAACGAGTGATTTTTTTGTTTGTATGTACGTCACGGGGCAGCTCACACAATGTAGTAACAGAGCCAGTCAGTTGCACTCCACTGCATAGATTTTGAGGATCATTGTGAAACTATACGGCCTTTTTAGTGGCTGCTTACTTCGGGACTTAATCAATCTACCTAGCCTTTTCCCAATATATGTTGGGGTCAGTTTCAATTCTAACCGGATATAGCTGAATACCAGTATTTTATATGGAGCGACTGCCTATTATGACCTCCACAACCCGATAACACGATACCTCTTGGTAAGACTGGGTTGTCAGACTTTCGGACATCTGACGACCCGTAACGACTGTCAGAGATCCAAGAATGACAGTCGGTACCAACGTTTTAACGCTTTCCAGGGCACTGATATGTAATAGAGTGTTTGAGTGAATTAAATGCTATAATCGAGAGTAGTGATGTGGAAACCGTATTTATTCTTGGCGACTTCAATGCGCACCCAAGTGAGCAGTTTTCTTGTGAACTATTAACTGTCTGTGCCGAACAGATGTGGTCGTGCGTAGACATGGAACTTTTACCTCCCGACGCGTATACTTTTATTAGTGATGCGCACGGGCGCCGTTGCTGGCTCGATCACTGCGGGGTGACTGGTTCAGCGCGACGCTCGATAGTTAATATGTATATTCTGCATGACATCTATTGGTCTGATCACTTTCCCTTACTGGTGGAATGTAATTTAGATGTAATTTTGCCTAAAGCTAAGATAATTACCTCATCGTTTAATAAAATAAGTTGGGGTACTAGAAATCATAAACAAATTAAAACGTACGTTAATTATTGTAATTCAAAGTTAAAACTATTGGATTTTCCATCAGAGTTAACACAGTGTGCCGAATTGCCGATAGACTGTGTGATAACGAGGCCCACAAGTTAGTAATTAATGAATTGTAAATGTTTTGATTAAGGCAGCAGAGTGTAGCTGCAATAAACATGTACCAAACCGTAGAAAACATGTACCAGGTTGGAGCAGGTTTTTCGGTGGTGCACATAGGAGGGCTCGACTTTGTTTTCAAACCTGGGTGCTTCACGATAAACCTAGCACTGGACTTGTATTCAATGACATGCGTGACACTAGGAAAATATTTAAATCAAAATTAAGATATTGTCAAAGTAATGAAGAACACATCAAAATGAATAATATAGCTGAGAATCATGCAAAAAAGAACTTTATGATTTCTGGAAAAATACAAAAAACTTGAACTCACTGTCGAGCCTCCCTGTGAGTATCGGTGGTGCACATGAGCCCTGGGACATTGCCTGTGCCTTCCAGCAACATTTCAAGATCGAATCACTGCTCGTGCCTGCAGCAGAGCAATTCTGTAACCATCTCACCGTGAAAACTTAGGTGAAGTGAGCGTAGAGTGAGCTGTCAATAGTGTCAATTCCTAGCAAAAACAAACTCACTTCACCTAAGTTTTCACGGTGAGATTTTTACAGAATCGACCGGACCTGCGTCGTGAGTGCTTGTTGCTGGGGATCGCCCTGGGGACGTTGCCGTTAGATTCTCTGCCAAGGATGTGGCTGCTGTTATTAAGAAGATGGTCCGAGGTAAGTAACCGGGACATGAGAGGTCAGCATTGAGCATTTGAGGTACGCTGGTGTACATCTGCCAAGAGTTCTCACATTGTTTTTCAACTTGTGTGTGAGTCATAGTTACTTGCCTGATGACTTAATGTACACCGTAATTGTTCCTATTGTTAAGAATAAAACTGGTGATTCTGCTGATATTTCTAATTATAGACCCATCTCGTTAGCAACAGTCATAAGTAAGGTGCTAGACAGTTTGCTTGATCAATTGGGAAGGGACCTAAATCTGAATGACGCTCAATTTGGCTTTAGGACTGGCTTGTCGACTGAGAGTGCTATCCTCTCTATATTAAGCAAACTGTTCAGTACTACACTGCCAGGAATACACCTATAATCGCATGCTTTTTAGACCTTTCTAAGGCTTTTGATATGGTGTGCTATGATAAGTTATGGCATAAGTTGCGATGCCAGACGAAATTGTCAAATGATGTTATATCTGTTTGAATATTGGTGCAGTCATCAGCAGAATCAGTGTCAGATGGGCAGGGTGGCATTCGGATGTATACAGGTTGGAGTGCGGCGTGAGGCAGGGGGGTTTAACCTCGCCGCGTCTCTTCGACCTATATATAGTTGATTGGGGAGCTCAGCAGCACTAAAGTCGGTTGTTCCATTGATGGGGTTTGTATAACAACATCAGTTATGCGGATGACATGGTGCTGCTGAGCCCTTCGCTCTCTGCACTACGTAAGCTGTTGGGTATTTGTGAAACTTACGCGGAGGCCCATGGGCTCAGATATAATCCAAAGAAGAGTGAGCACATGATCTTTAAAGCGGGTGCTAAAGGTTACTCAACTGTCCCTCCTATCACTCTTTGTGGATCACTTTTGAACAGGGTAAATCAGTTCAAGTATCTGGGTCACTGCGTCTCTGAGGATTTGTCTGACAATGCGGATATTGAAAGGGAGCGTAGGGCGTTGTCTGTCCGGTGCAACATGTTGGCTCGCAGGTTTGCGCGTTGTTCTTCGCAGGTGAAAGTTACCCTGTTTAAGGCGTACTGCTAGACTTTTTACACGTGTAGCCTGTGGACCAATTTCACTCACTCAGAATCCTAAACGCGTTGTTGTCCAGTACAACAACACGTTTAGGCTGTTGGGGCGGCCACAGTTTTGTAGCGCGTCAGCGATGTTCGCTGAGGTTAGAACCGATGATTTCCACGGTATTATTAGAAAAAGGAGTGCGTCGCTTCTGCGCCGTAGCCGTGGCGGCTCGAACCGGCTCCTGAGTGTGTCACCTTTGTTGCGCAGGTGGCTGCAGCTGCATGCCAGCGGCTGCGATTATTATTTAATGTAATAAGAATGTGTATTAATTTTGTTAATTTTGATTTAAATTTTAATATTTTAATTTTGATTTTAATTTTAATTTCAATTTTGTTTTTAATTTTGATTTTAATTTCGAGTCTAAATGTATTTTTTATGATACTATGGATATTAATCTGAAATAAATGATTTGATTTCGACCGCGGCAAGCGTAGCTTAACCTTCGATCGAGCCGTGAGGCTCATATTATTATTCGAGCCCCCCGGTGTATTCGGGAGTAAGTGAGAGTGCAAAATGGTGGCAGTTGATTGGCGCAATGGATACGATTATCTTTCTTCTGCGTAGCTCTCGAGTTTTATAATATCTACACCTACAGGGACAACTTAAATTAGCTAGAGAAACTCTGCGGATGTGATGGGTATCGACCTGTTGATTTCGATTTATTTGCGAGTATCAAAATTTTGCCTAAATTACCGTATTGTTTCATTGCGTTGACATATAAGCTTGATTTTTTAGAGCACTAAGGGACCTTCGACTTGATACCTCCACGCATTCCTGAGAAAAAGGGTCTTGACAGGCTGACAGAAAACGAAGTGATACTATAAGGGTTCCGTTTTTTTTTCTTTTGAGGTATTAAAACCAACCTATGGAACCATAAAAACATTACAAAAATAAACAAAAACACATAGATATACCATTACACAAAGGCACACGATACAACATTACACAGTACATCTACCTACCTCACCATACATTTTTTCTTTCACTTCGATTTGTTATTTGGCAAAGATCAGAGGCGTCGTTAGCGATGCACCCAAGTAAGTTGATCCTGATCTCGTTATATCAATCTTGCTTGACAACTTAATGGATTATATAAAACGTCTCCGAGACTCAGAGGGGACCAGAGAATGCCTACAGAACAAAAAGTTTGGAATACATGTATCGGTAACTAAGAATAAGTCATTCGTAGATAGAGATAGAGAGACCTTCTGTCTTTGTCGTGTGGTTACGTTAAGACTTATGAGTGATAGTAATGATATGGACCCTTGAATAAAGCCTGCATGAATAATCTGATATTTCCTTTGCAGTAAAACGAATCGTGTAGGTATAATATATAGCGTTGTTGTTTGAAAACACTTCGTAAATTAGAGTCAGTAAAATTAATTTCAGCTTAAGAACTTGAATTTCCATTCAATACATTTCTTTATGTTGTTGGATGGCAAACAAACAGACTTACCTGAATCATAAATGATTTTATTTCTGTAAGTAGGTTTGTACAAACCCTTTTTACACGTCAATCATATTTTTTTTTTTTAAATACTAGATGATAGGTTTCCTATCTGACTACTCTGAGAATAAATGGCCGAAACAAACTCGGAGGCCACAATCTCTTCGTCCAAACAATAATCTTGGTCAGATCATAATGAAGACCATGAAGATTGATGTCTGAACCACACGTTTGAGTGGACCTGTCTAGTCAGTGCACGCATTTGCCAGTAATCGTGCAACTCAACTCAGAACGAAAAATACCAAAGAAAGGACATTTGGGTAGGCCGCATAAATTACTCAAACTGCCAGAAGCTACCGTACACCGGGGTTACTTTGATACTACGGGTTTACTTTGTTAAAAAAAATCAGCTGTTCAGTACATTAATCTACTTACATCAAACTCGTCAAAATGTAGGGAGCAGCTGATTTTTTGTCGCGAGTTCAGGTTTGGTCCCATAGTAAACAAGTTGTTCATAATGTCATTACAATGACCCCTTAAGAGGTTGCTGGTGTTTTACCAATAACCCTGTTTAAATGATTTATCTATTTCTGGAACACCTGTGCCTGAAATGACACCATTTATGTACTATGGTATATAAATGGTGTCATTTCCATCATACCATACTATACATATATACAAGGTGTAAAATAAATAACCCACAACCTCTTAAGGGGTCATTGTACTCATCATTATGAACAACTTTTACTATGGCACCAAACCTGAAATCGCGAAAAAAAAACCAGCTGACCAGTACATTTATCTACATCAAACTCGTCAAAATGTAGGGAGCAGCTGATTTTTTTTCGCGATTCCAGGTTTGTTCCCATAGTAAAAGTTGTTCATAATGATGAGTACAATGACCCCTTAAGAGGTTGTGGGTTATTTATTTTACACCTTGTATAATATTACATGACGATAACTCCAAAAGTGGAGCTCGTGGCTAAGTAATAACAGCCACACGGATCGATCCATCTGGTTAAGCTACGCTTACCGTGGTTGGTCCGGGGATGGGTGACCCTGTTTACATACCGAGACTCCTTCGTGCCTCGGAAAGCACGTTAAGCCGTAGGTTCCGGCTGTCATTTGTGGATCTTTGACAGTCGTTACGGGTCATCAGACGCCCGAATGTCTGACAACCAGTCTTACCAAGGGTTATCGTATTACCCAGTTACAGGGTTGCCGAGGTCAGATAGGCAGTCGCTCCATGTAAAATACTGGTATTCAGCTGCATCCGGTTAGACTGGAAGCTGACCCCAACATAGTTAGGAAAAGGCTATATAGGCAGATTGATATTTTTGAACTCCAAAAGTAAGATAATATGCAATTATGTCTAGTCCTTTAAACTCTATTTTGAAGCGAACAGAGATCAAGATATTATACGATAAACTTTCTAAAAGCAAAAATTATCAACAGTTTTCAAGACGCAGCCCTATAGTATTTTTCATGTCTTATTAAACGGGAATGTGCATCCATTTCGGCTTCGCTGAAGCGGTCACGCCCCCGCTTTTAGTCCGGGATCCCATACTAATAAATTCCAGGGATTGGTGGGAATGCGTCCGGGACTGCAGCGGGATGCGACGCCGCGGCGCCAACGGATTTATATGCAAAATTCGTTTTAAGATAGAAATCAAATAGAAAAGCGTTTGACGCTATCAAGTGGTGTCAACGATAGTAATACATTCTAGAGATTCTATTTTTTATCTACAATATTGGTTTTATCATAATTTATACATTTTACACGGATCTCTATTTTTGTTTATCTACTGACTGGTATTTTTTTAGGGATCCGTACTTCAAAAGGAATAAACGGAACCCTTATAAACCCCCCACTTCGTTGTCCGTCTGTCTGTCGGTCTGTCAATACCCTTTTTCACAGGAACGCGTGGAGGTATCAAGTTGAAATTAATAACAAATACGTAAGTCTATGGTCTCTTGGAGCTATAAAAATCAAGCTTCCAAGTCAACGCAACCAAAAAATACGGCCATTTATGCGACGTATTTATGTAAATCAAAACCTACCTATTGGGTACTTCGCGTTGGCCTAGAACTTTAAAATACATTTTCGTCAATACCTGTTTAGAACCTCATTTCTAATTCCTTTCCCTTTGATTTACGTTTTTCACATACAAAAAACACAAACATTATTCTTGCCTAGTCTTTAATGCCTGTACAATAAAGTTATTTCATGTCATGCTATTATAACGTCATTGGCAGAATCACTTAATGCCTTTACGCACAATGAAATACTGTCATAAAAATACTGTTGACATTTACGAGTGGTAGGTACGGTTGCGCGGGAAAATAAAACTGTTATTAATATTGCTCGTAAAAACTAGTTGGTGAAAGTTGAGGTCATGAATTAGTGATTTCTGATAGAAAGGACTAAACGAATGCAGAGGACACATACGACCTTTCATTAAAATTGCAAAAGTGCATCGACAATGATTCTTTCAATTTCATAGGTAGGTAAAGACCTAATATTATCTTGTCTTCTATTAAATTAAATTAATTAATTTAATTTAATATTATCTAAATAATTGGGTAGCTAACTATCTATAGTTTTTGTAATATTACCCAACAATATAATGATTTATACAGATGCTCAAATGCATGTTCTGACTAATTTCGAACTCAAGCAAAGCCTCTCATAGTAATCTGAATAAAACGGTGATTTCTCTACTTTAAAACTCTGAACTCCCGGTTTTAATGTTCATAACATTTAACCATCAAACAGCTAACGGTAATATTATGTTCAGCTACAAAAACTGGGAGGCGAAGACTAAACCCCGTTTATTATGTATGAACCAGCCTGTCATACAAGATGAAATTCAAATGAGCACAAATAAATTTTTATGCGTTTCATAAAACGTGAAATATAAGGGAAACACAGGAGCAAAGTATAAAATACGATGGCTAAGTTTATCCCTTCGATGTCCATTGTTTCTTATGTTTGAGAAGCGGCTATCAATGAAAGTAATAAACCGTCAATGCACGTTCAAATGGTTTAAACTGAATACGACGACAAAAGCACTTTGATGTCCATCGTCGTTTTTGTTTGAGAAGCAGCAATTATGAAGGGAAATAAAGAGTCGATGCACGTCGAAATGTTGACCACTGAAAACGTTATGTGTCACCACAGTCATATTTTTTATCAATAAGTTTTTATGAAGGATGGGCCTGCTAAATATTTATGTATTTCTTTTGAAGATCTTACGGTAAATAGAATGTATGTTTTCCGTTTTTTTTGGTTTTGATAGAATAACAAGGATTATGATGTGTTTACATTTGCGGTACACCCGAAAAAACAAGCCAAGTTAAATGTAAAAGAAAACTAAAATTACTTAAATGATAATTTTAGTTTTCTTGTACATTTAACTTGGCTTGTTTTTTCGGGTGTACGTCGTCATCCAATAAAAAACTATATAGGCACTACATATTTTCTGAATTTTATTTATCCACTAAAGAAAACCAAGCACCTAGGTACCACACAATAATTGTCAGACCCATCCACTAATTTGCAGAACTTATTCAATTAAAGAAAGTAAAAAGCGCTATAACACCCGTTTCGTTCCCACATTAATATCGAAAATTAATTTGTTATCGTGAATGTCTACCGGAGCCGTACCGATCGACAATTCAATGACTATTGGACGAAGTTGCCAACTGGATATTAACATAAAACATCAAAACTCGCATTAAAGTGTCCAAATTTGGCGTGCCTCCCCTTAAAATATTCCCCCTTGCCCCTGTCTACTGTGTTCATTGAAGCGCGGGGACAACCCGGGGAAGTTGGAACAAAGTCATGAGAGGAAGCGATGTGAAGGAGAGAGAACAAATCGTGAACCACAGCTTAGGTATTAGGTATGTATGAATAAATGCTAACCTGAAAGTAGTTTTTTCAGAATCAGCTTCTAAAACGAGTTCCTTCATTATATTTATGAATGTTTTTTTCCGAAAATACTTAAACAAGTTAATCAAATCTTTCATATTTATGGAAGTTTAAGCCTTATCTCGGGCCAACAAAGTCTACTTAAATGCACGACGGAATTCACGTTTTTTAGGGTTCCGTACCAAAATGGTAAAAAAGGAACCCTTATGGTGTCACTCAGTCTGTCTGTCACAGCTGGATATCTCAAGAACTACTAATGCTATCAACTTGAAATTTGGAACAGTTTTGTATGACGTTTACCCAACTATTTTGCAAATAAGAAAGAAATAAAAATATTTATATTGTTTTTGTAACAGGTGCTGAAAGGGGGTCTTAAAATTTCAAAGTGAGGCTACTAGGGCATGTGGGGTATCATATGAAAGAGCGCTATTTGCACATTCTCAAACATTTTTTTTCTTTTTTTTAGACCTTATAGTGTTCGACTATTGATGAAAAATGTAAAAAAAAATACCGTTCCGTCCTTATCTCCGAAGTTTGCAAAGAGAAAAATCTGATATTATTCCATGTGATAGAAGTTTATGTAAAGATTACAGGAAAAAGAAAACGATGTCTCTAAATAGCATACTTTTCAGAAATCAAAACGGAACCCTCGGTGCGCGAGTCTGACTCGCTCTTGACCGGTTTTTTTTTATCGTTTTACGTTTAGCCAGGACAACAATTTTACTAAAAAAATAACATGTTTTGGTTTAACTATGTTAATTTAGTCTTATAATTTATTATTCTAATCTACTAGGTGTTGCGTTTATTAAAAACTCTGTTACTTAGGCAACGTGTAACAATGTTGAATAACAGAGTTTTGTTATTCTAGTTTTTGTTCTTGATCAAATCGATAAAATCATTAAAATACACACACGAAAAGACCCACTATATGATGCAGACAGTTTGGCCTTGGCCATTTTATGTTAATACCTATAAATAAATACATAAATAAATTGAACGGATAGAAATCACTATTACATCTTTCAAGCACTGATTTGAAAAGACTAAGCTTTTTTTGCGAAGATTGCGCCAAAAGTGTTCTTAAAGCTATAGGACTGACCTACTAGGTACTTATTCTTAATATTTTAGAATTACAATCCTCAAGATTTATAACATTAATTTTAGTTATTCACAGTTGCATTGTTCATGCTTTCCTTTCTAGGCAACACTTCCACAACTTAGACCACTTTGCAACAATGCCTATATATTATTCAGCTACATCGAAATACTTGAACAATATAATAATTATCATTTATCGTTGCAGGTTTTATGTCGCGGAAGAGATCGTGGGGGTCCTACGAGCCGCTAACTCGGGGAAACACCACTAAAATAAGAAAAATCACGTTGTCATCGTTCATAGTTCCGGCTTTTTATACTCTTTTGTTTTAGAGAAATAAGTGAAAAAATTGAATGTGGCTTTTCTATTGTATTCTCTTGTTCTTCAACTTATTTTCGGGATATATCGTGGTACGGTTTTTACTACTGGTAGCTTCATTTTCGCCAAAGATTTTTTCTAGCGAAGATATTCAGCACTTTTCTCTAATAGAGTGTCTCAAATGTAGTGGTCCAAAGGGGTAAAGCGAAAGTGGCCACCTATCATTTAAAAATTTAAACGTCGGGATATTAGGTAGTACATTTTTTGTTTTATCCGGGCTTAGAAAGTTTTAAAAGATGTTGGAAAAAACAAGAAAAAATCAAATCTGAAGCGTTATATAGCCACACTGAGGGTAAATAGGAACATACTCTTGTACTACACTATCAAAGCATCTTCCAGACAGATTTGAATTTGGTACGTCGAAAATTTTGTTCACAGGGTCAAAACAGCCAAGTGAGAGTGTAAAATTTCATGAAAATGATTAAATTTGTAAAAAAACTGTTGAGAATATTCCAACTTGTAATTTTTTCAATGATAGATGGCCACTTCCATTTGAAGGGGTCAGGGGAAGAACAGCTTTTGTCACCTAATGAACAAACTGAGATATTACTAATTAAAAGATAATGGTTGATTTTTTCCTGAACGGTTCTGACGTTGGATGTTTTTTCCCTGTACCGATATTTTAAAAGCTTGACAGCGCAGAGACTAATGTTATTGCCCTGTTGTTTTTGAAAGAACATAGCGACAGATATAACCATTCAGACTGCATGGCTAGTTGAAAAAAATAAAAAATGTGACAAAAGTTGTTTTTAGGGTTCCGTACCTCAAAAGGAAAAAACGGAACCCTTATAGGATCACTCGTGTGTCTGTCTGTCTGTCTGTCTGTCCGTCTGTCACAGCCAATTTGCTCCGAATCTAATGAACCGATTAAGTTGAAACTTGGTACACATATGTATTTTGGTAACCCAAACACGGACATGTAACGTAAATACTGAATTTTGAATATAGGGGTGGGATTTTGGGGGAAAATAAGTACAATTAAAAAAAAAGTTTTGCAAACTGTACCGTGTGACATATCAAATGAAAGGTCTTACTGTGAGCGTCTCAAATATATTTTTTTATAATTTTAAAATAAATAGTTTTGAAGTTATTTAAGAAAATAGACGAAAATTGACTATTCCCCCCCCCCCTTATCTCCGAAACCAATGAGCCTAAAATTTAAAAAAAAATACAGAAAATAGTTCTTTACCTATAGATTACAGGAAAACCTATCAGAAGTTTGTGGTCTTGTAAATCTATGTATAAAAAATTAAAAGTCCTGACTGACTCATTGACTGATTATAATCAACGCACAGTCCAAACTACTGGACCTAGAGACATGAAATTTTCCACATAGATACATTATATAGTGTAAACATCCATTAAGGAAGCATTTTTGAAAATTCCATCCCTAAGGGAATAAAATAGGGGATGAAAGTTTGTATGAAAAATCTTATTTCTTGAGTTATTAGACTTGAAACTTAGCACGAATATTCATCTAAGTTAATTATAAAATTATTCATTTTTAGTTTTCCTAAACTACCTACTTTTTTTGTGGAAGGGAAATCATCAAATGACTTCTCCCGCTCTGGGTGGAGCGGAAGGGCGTGTCATACTTTTACTGACTAAAACCCACCCGTGTTTCTTCAGTTGCTTAAGGCCGGGCCACGGTATCTCTTTCGAACAACCCGCGACCCCAGAAGACGGGATTGGTGGGTGTCAAAGTTTGTATGGAGGAATTTTAACACGCGGTCCGATTTACTCAAAACGCAGTTTTTGTACTAGAGACTAACTAACGAGTATCAGGGTTTTCCAAAAATCTACCCCTAAGGGGTGAAAAGGGGTAGCAAATTTTACAGCGGAGGATTTTATTGGGGATTGATTAACTCGAAAATTGGTGTAAATAATGTTTGACCCAAGTTATGGAAACATCCCAGACGATTTTTGAAATTCTACTCCTGTGGGGGTAAAAACGGGGATACAGTTTATATGAAAAATCTTTTTGTTTTGGTTAATGAACTTGAATCTTAGCACAAATACTTCCATAAGTAAGTAATAAAGTTTGTCATTATTAGTTTTTCAAAACTACCCCTCAAAGGGGGTTTAGGGATGTTAAAGTTGGTATGGAAGAATTTTAAAGCGCAGTCCGATTAACTTGAAACTCAGTATTTTTATACTTTTGATGAAAAATAAACAATAATAAGAAAATTAAAACCCATGAAATCAGACATCCACGCGGGCGAAGCCGCGGGCAGTCTAGCTAGTGTCTCAATATTGTGCGTACAAACTTACTAAGCCTCCGTTGTCCGTCCGTCCGTCCGTCCGTCTGTCACAGGGCTGTATCTCATGAACCTTAATAGGTAGAGAGTTGAAATTTTTACAGATTGTGTATTTCTATTACGACTATAACAACAAATAATAAAAATAAAGTAAAGTTAAAATTAAAAGGGGCGGTCCCCATACAAAAAAGCTTTCATTATGAAAAAAAAAATATAACCTGTGTGTGGGGTGTTATTGTGTAGAACTCGTCGAGTAGAGTACAAAGATTTT
Source organism: Cosmia trapezina (assembly GCA_905163495.3). Classification (NCBI taxonomy): domain Eukaryota; kingdom Metazoa; phylum Arthropoda; class Insecta; order Lepidoptera; family Noctuidae; genus Cosmia; species Cosmia trapezina. The sequence goes on from LR991020.1 coordinate 8,023,159, forward strand.
TTTTTTCTTCTAAAATGAAGAAATAGGGGGCCGTAAAAGTTGTTAATTTTATACCATTTTTGTACGAGCTCAAGCTCGAGCTCGAGTTTTTGTTCGGGTGCTATAATGTACCTTATACTGTACTTAATCAAGAAATACTAAAAACGGCGATTCGTAAGGTATTTTGTTTAAATATGGGCGATTTTCTGCATCTGCAAAAAATAACGTTGTAATTCACAGTATCATTACGAAATACAAAGTTATCTTTGCGATTGTTAAACATATAATATGGTACGGAACCCTTTGTGTGCGAGTCCGTCTCGCACTTGGCCGGTTTTTTTTCCCCTGACCCCTTCATTTGCATTGGATCACTACGTTTGAGACACACTGACAATCTGCCTAGACTTTTCCCAACTATGTTGGGGTCGGCTTCCAGACTAACCAGATGGAGCTGGATACCAGTATTTTACAGGAAACGACTGCCTGACGTCCACAACCCAGTAACTAGGTAATACGATACCCCTTGGTAAGACTGGTTTTCAGCCTTTCGGGCTTCTGACGACCCGTAACGACTGTCAAAGATCCACTAAAGGCAGCCGGGACCAACGGCTTAACGTGCTGTCTGAGGCACGGAGGAGTCTCGGTATGTAGAGATGGGCACCCATCCACGCACCAACTAAGCAAGCGTAGCTTAACCTGATGGATCGACCCGTGCGGCTGTTATTACTTAGCCACAAACTTCTCCCGTTTGAGACACCCTCTATAACTCCAAAATGGCAATTAATTATATTAAAAATAGTAAAAATTATTAGACGATTGGGAACTATAGAGATACCTATCAGTTATCAGGTTATCAGTCAGTTAAACGTTTTAATAAACTACCAGTACACTTGAAGTCAATATACAACCTACATCAGTTTAAGCAGCAGTTAAAATCATTTTTGATGGAAAAGTGCTATTACACCCTTGAGGAGTTTCTGTGTGACACATACAACTAGTAATTATTATTTTTATTGACATTATGTATCTTTATTTTATTTTTATTTTATTTTTGACATTGTTTAACGGATGACTATTTTATTATTGTTCGATATTGTAATTCTTTTAATTTTCAATTTGATTTATTGACATTATGTATCTTTATTATTTTTTTTATTTTATTTTTTGACATTCTTTATTGGATGACTGTTTTAATAATTATTTATATTGTAATTCTTTTAATTTTCAATTTTATAATTTAGTATGAATTTTTATAATATCCAATGTGTACTTAATTCGTTTAATTTTTAATTTTTGTAATTATATATAAAATTTTCAACACAATGTAAAAATTGTTTATGAAATAAATGAAATGAATGAAAAATGAATGAACCTATTTCTATCTCTAATTTATGCAACCCTTTACTGTTTCCAAGTTTTTAAAGGACCCACTCTACTATACTATACTATACTATTTTCAAGTGGGTCCTTAACAATTTTTCTCAGCAATATAAAAAAATAAAGTCCCAAAACAAAAAATAAGTGGCAACCGTAATATGAAGAAATAAACAGTAGGTAAACGAATGGTCTTGTTTTCCTCTCCACAGGCCAGGCATCCGCATGTTTCAAGCGGACACTTCTCTTTAAATACTTGCGTCTGAATCAGTTTGATTGCCAAGTGGTCTACGAGTAACTACGCACTCAAACGACTCATTAAGAGATATTTATCCGGCGATTTGCGCGTACGTTCGCCCCACAATGCCTCATCAAGTCAGGATTAAGAACTTAGCAGTTTGTGGGAAAGTGCAGCGGCTAGTACTTAGGTATTTGGCGATATGGGGAATTAGAAGTTTTGTCATAGGTAGTGTTGTGTGTGTTTATTGCTTGGTATCCAAAAAGCTGATGTGACCAGCTTAATATTATAGATACTGGGAACAATATCTTAAAACATTATTTTGTCGAAAACAAACAAACCTCGATCCATTTATTATTTTGAGTTTCACTGTAGTTTATACGTATTATGACATGAACCCTTATAGGATCACTTCGTTGTCCGTTTGTCTGTCTGTCAGTCTGTATCAAGTTGAAATTAATATCAGATATTTACATACATCTACAGTTACATGGAATTCTAAAAAAATCAAGCTTCTAAGTCAACGAATAAAAAAATACGGTCATTACGAAACATTTTGACCCTCGCAAATAAATCTAAACCTATAGGGTAGTTCCCGTTAACCTGGAATCATGAAATTTGTTAAGAATCAAGGTCTCACAGCACAAGTAAAGGAAAAAGTCGGAAAATCGTAAATTTTTAGTTTTATGACATTTTTAAGGTTCCGTACCTCAAAAGGAAAAAACGGAACCCTTATAGAATCACTTCGTTGTCCGTCTGTCTGTCTGTCTGTCTGTCTGTCTGTCTGTCCGTCTGTCTGTCTGTCAAGACCCTTTTTCTCAGGAACGCGTGGAGGTATCAAGTTGAAATTAATACCAAATACGTAAATCTATAGTCTCTTGAAGTTGTAAAAAAATCAAGCTTCTCAGTCAACGCAATAAAAAAATACGGCCGTTTATGCGATATATATTGATACTCGGTACTTCCCGTTGACCTAGAACCATGAAATTTGGCAAGAAGCAAGGTCTTACAGCACAAGTAATGAGAAAAGTCCGAAAATTGGTAATTTGTAATTTTATCACATAAAAAAATACTTTCAAGTATGTCATCTGTCAAGGCCCTTTTTCTCAGAAACGCGTGGAGGTATCAAGTTGAAATTAATACCAAATACGTATTTGGTCCCTTAGAGTTCTAAAAAAATCAAGCTTCTAAATCAACGCAATAAAAAATACGGCCATTTATGCGACATATTTTGATACTCGCAAGTAAATCAAAACCTATAGGGTACTTCTCGTTGACCTAGAACCATGAAATTTGGCAAGAAGCAAGGTCTTACAGCACAAGTAATGGAAAAAGTCCGAAAATTGGTAATTTATAATTTTATCACATAAAAAATACTTTCAAGTATGTAATTTGTCAAGGCCCTTTTTCTCAGGAACGCGTGGAGGTATCAAGTTGAAATTAATATTAAATACGTAAGTCTATGATCCCTAAGAGCTCTAAAAAAATCAAGCTTCTAAATCAACGCAATAAAAAAAAAACAACCGACTTCCAAAAAAACGCTACAAAGTGAAAAATAACTTTAATTACGGAAGTCGGTGTCTTTGGCTCTGTATTTTAGTTTTTCGCCACCGACTTCCGAAATTAAAGTTATTTTTCACTTTGTAGCGTTTTTTTGGAAGTCGGTTGTTTTTTTTTTTGTAAAAAAGTTTTTTTTTTTTTCACTTTTTAGTGGCCCAGTTTGTAATTTACTGCTCATCACCTTTTACAAAATATTGTTTTTCTCGATACAAGGACGTTAATTGTTGAGGAGTTCTCCTAGTACCAGGACCACCACCAAAGGACCAAAAAAGGACCAAGGAAGTACCAGGAGAACTGGAACTGACGGTGAAGTCACCATCAACTCCACTTCACGAGCATAAATTGCTTAGCATCCATATTAAAGTAATCGAATCGCAACCCAAGTGAAATACGTATTATTGAGTAGTTCTGAAGAACATCTGTGGTCTTCCTCATCAGTTCCACTTCACTAAATGGTGCTTTCCGGGAGCAAATGCACAAGTTACTATAAAAAATACTCAAATCGCTATTGGTGTGCCTATAAAATTTGAGGGTTTCCCCCGATTTCCATGGGATTTCCTCATCAGATTTTGACTTGGTGATAATGGGACCACCTCGAAAGCACACCCTTTCAAACAAAAAAAGAATTTTTAAAATCGGTCCACAATTGACGGAGAAATCGGTGTACATACATAAAAATATGTATATATACGCGACGAATTGATAACCTCCTCCTTTTTGTTTTTGAAAAGTCGGTTAAAAAATAGCTTTTACTTTTTTTTTCTGGCAAAATGTGGGTGTATAGGTACACCTCTGCCCAAGCCTTCGGGGAAACAAGGCGTGATGTTATTTTTTAACCGACTTTTCAAAAACAAAAAGGAGGAGGTTATCAATTCGTCGCGTATATATATTTTTTTTATGTATTTACACCGATTTGTCCGTCAATTGTGGACCGATTTTGAAAATTCTTTTTTTGTTTGAAAGAGATTTTATGAATAGTTTTTTGCGAATACAAACTTAAATATGCAGTTGGACAATTGTCCGTGACGTATATGTGTATGGGAGAACATGTTTTTCAACACAATGTTAAGTTTGTCTTTGGGATAAATTCTTTTCAACTACGGAACCCTCATTGTGCGTGGTCCGACACGCACTTGACCGGTTTTTTTTTTATCATCTGTATAAACGAGTCTACTCACTGTAGCGTAAAACAGGTAAAACAGGAATTTTTATTCGAAAAACAGCTTTTAAAAAATTCCCCACCTGACTCATATTGCCCAATTTTTTTTTTTGTGATTTCAAACTTACGTTTGCTGACAGGAATTTTTATTCGAAAAATTCCCCACCTGACTCATATTGCCCAATTTTTTTTTTTTTGTTTTTTCAAACTTACGTTTGTTGTTGATAAGGAGAATGGACCGTGACGTATATCGATGTATGATCACATTTTTCAACTACAATGTTAAGTTTTGTGGCGGCATCTACATCGCCACATATGAACTACACATCAATGACATGACGTCACGCAAACCTGCATCGCGCAATTAGAGTTTACCACGCGATTAGCATATATACAACGTCCCGACATCAACCGTCGGGCAGTAGCCCACCAGACGCAACACCCGTCTGGTCGGAGGATCCTCCCTTTTCTATGGAGGATGAGTGAACTTTACACCCTGTTCCTCATGCCTCTATAGTTTGTTATAGGGATAAATAATTCATCCCAAATATGGAATCCTTCATAATATAAGAAATACCTAATTGATTGATTTTCTGTACCTAAATGTTCATATTTTTTTCTGTGAGATTTACGCCAACGAAACTGCATCATGTACATTTTAGCTACCTATATTTAGGCAACTACTGTGGTTATTTGGATTAAATGTAAGTACAGTTGAAGCTAAATGAGAACAATTTACCAAATCAAATCGATTTCAAAGTGACAGTGACTTTGAATAAAAAAACTACTCAAAGTTAAATGTTATTTTTATCAAAGTGTTAAGTGATTGCAAATTCTCGTCTGAGCCGAACTTCGACAGACGTGGATGTTGCCAGACAACGTATAGGTCGATCGTTATGCAAATTTCAACCCTTAACTTTGTGCACTCCGCACGGTTTAATCGCTGAAATTTTCTCCAAGAAACTGCCGAAAATCGAAGGGTGAATATATTTAAAAAACCTCTTAATGTTCAGTGGGTGGCGAAAACTTTATGTTTACGCCAGTACTGGTCATACATTTTTTTCCTAATCTAAGTGAGTGCTTTCCGGCATTTGGGATATTTTTTAACAAGTTCATAAACTTCCTTGAAGGGTTTGAATCTTGATTTATTATTTACGGAGTTAAGAGCGTCTGCGAGGTCGTTTTTGATTCGATCAACTTGTTTGAAAGTTATGGATTTTGGGGAAAATTAATTGGAATTTTTTGGATGGATGTCATAAAGTGAATATTTATATAATGCGTGAATCAGGGTGTCGTGTTACGAAGGGTATTTGTTTAGGCTCGCTTCAGCCCCCATGGTGTCGACACGACAATACACTTTGCACTCTCCCCTAGCTAAAACAGAGATTGACAGGAGTCAGTGGCTCGTGTCACCGGATGTCACTGGTATTTATCTAAAAGTGCAATACCTATTTAATCAGGGTTGACTTCGAATTTGCATAGTCGTATTGCTCATCGCTTTGAAATAAATTAAAAAATATTTTGCTAATAATTACGTGACTGTAGAACGTGGTCTTCCTTGTTAATGGACTTTTTAACCGACGAAAAAAAAGGAGGAGGTTCTCTAGTCGACACATATATACGTACAGGGTTACTTGTAATTCGACGTATTCCTTGCATGACGTCATAGTAGGGTTCAAATGCAATAAATTAAGCTACCAAATGTTCTACCGAAATTCAGTTGTTTTTGTAATTATTGGGTAAGAAAAATATAAATTACGAAAAATGAAATGTTTAATTAGTGATCTTTGCCAAAGTTTTAGGCATTTTTCAACTTTTTTTTTTTTAAGACCTGCTACGGCATCAGCTACGATAATAATTTAAATTCCAGTAAAGTCGCGCCGTAATTTTTTTTTAAATTGTATATTTCATAAAAAAAAAACTAAAAATGTAACTAACTCAAAAACTATTGAATTTCGGTAGAGCATTTGGTGGCTTAATTTGTTGCATTTTAACCCTACTATGACACCTTGCAAGGAAAACGTCGAATTACAAGTAACCCTGTATATATATTTTTTTATGTATGACCACGCATAATTTTTTACAGAGTTGTCTGATTTGTAAGATTCTTGTTTTATTATGGAGTGTATAACTCGAAGTTGGTTCTATGTAAAATTTATTAACTTTGCTCGGGTAGTTTATGAGTTAGCTCCAATATACGTATTTTTTTCCCACTTTTATGTGGATGATGTTCTAATTTCTTTTGTAGGTGGTGGTATTCGATTTTGTGTGAAGTAGTACCTAAAAAAAATATACGTGTCGACTTGAATAGGTATCTCCTCCTTTTTTTAGTCGATTAAAAAGTGAAAACTAAAAACTTTTTTAAAGTAACAACTGACTTCCAAAAAACATCCGTGTTGATATCCTCCTCCTTTTTTGAACTCGTTTAAGAAAAACACAACAAAGTGAAAACTTTAATTTTGGAAGTCGGTGGGAAAAAACGAAATTACAAAACCAATTTACTCCGACTTCCGAAATTAAAGTTATTTTTTATTTTGTAGTGTTTTTTTTTGGAAGTCGATTGTATTTTTTTGTAAAAAAAAAATATATGAGGTCTTACAATATTCGTAAAAGCAGTTTACAGGTACCAAACCAAAAAAATTGTTATTCCGTTATTAATAAAAAAGAAAATAAAAACCAAGATTTCATCGACATTTTGTACTCCAAAATTACACATACTTACATACCTATCAAAAGGCCATTACAATCTCAGCTCAGCATAAAACATCACAAAAGGAAACATCCTCCCTACCCCGGAAGGTTAAGCTCGAACATCAGAGCAGAACGGATCCAAATACATATTCTACACGTTAACGTACGTACCGGGACGAATCTCCACATAAAGTTTACGACCCACCGCGCTACAGGAAGAAGGGGACCTGTGACGTCAGACAATGGCTGCCGTGACGTGACGTGTGACGACGTCAACTCATGCGCTCATCGTGTCTACTTCCGCGGAACGCTCGCCACTTTGTTCTGACAAATGATAGGGCTAAGACCGTTTTGTTTTGCTGCGTGGTATGAGAATGAATATTGAGTTTGATTAGCTGTGCTTTAGAATTGTTTTGTTTTCAGTAGCTTTAATAAACTTTATGTAGAAGCAACAATGAGAGTAAATTATACTTGCGTGTGTTATTGTTATTAGTCTCATACTCTTTATCCAGAAAGCAAGGACGTCCCGGCTGTCATTCGTGGATCTTTGACAGTCGTTACGGGTCGTCAGAAGCCCGAAAGTCTGACAACCAGTCTTACCAAGGGGTATCGTATTATGCCAGTTACTGGATTGTGGAGGTCAGATAGGCAGTCACTCCATATAAAATACTGGTCAGCTGCATCCGGTTAGACTAGAAGCCGACCCTAACATACTTGGGAAAAAGCTAGGCAGATTGAGTGACTCCATATCCAGAAACGAAAATAAATAATTATACTTGTTCGTATCCATTATTTTCGGATGAGTAATTAAGGTTTTTTTTTATCCCTAATTACTGTTGCCTAAAATAACGCTAACCCATATCACTCAGTCCCTAATTAACGCTGTTCCTAAAAACTCCAATTGTACTAGGTAGGTAGAAACTGCTGATGATGACGCCTGTACGGTTAGCTAGTATTAAATAAAAATTCATTTGTTTTTAAATGATGACTTGTCGAGATTTCTTATATTAGGTGTCAAATCGGAACAGTGACAAATCGGACATTACTCCCTTATGTATATTTAAAATTTTATGAATAAGTTACGTTTAAAATATATCGATTATCAATTTATTTATCGATTGATTGTCACTGTCTCTCAAGATACAGGGTTACCTAGTTTGAGAGGCAGGGTTTCCCATTTTGTGTTCAGATGTAGCTTATTTAAATTCTCTTTCTTTATATAAACATGTTCTATCAATCTGTATTTTTTATGAAATAAAGTTTTTATTTATTTATTTATTTTATTTATTTATTTATTTTATTTATTTATTAATTATCTACCACCACCATTACCATAACTGTTTCCTCCTTCCACCAACCTTCACTTTTACCTACTCATCACTTCCCATAATTCACGCATCGTTGATCTGATGAAGAGCACTGAATCACCACATCTTCAAACAAAAGTGCTCAAACAATATAGTGCAAACGAGTGCGTTAAAAGCACAATTTGTTATCTTTTGTGCTCAAAGTAGTACATTGTGCAAAGATTGAATGTGCGTATAAAAGATATGAACTCGGGTTGTCTGAGGAATGCGGGATGTTTGTGGAAACAATGGCAGTGTGGAGTCTTCCAATCGAGCATTTGTTTTATGAGGTTTTCCGGTCTCGATAAAGTATCTATCCGCGGGGAATTGCGCAAATAGCTACCTAACGTAATTGTTATTTTTAAACGTAACCACCATAGAAATATTAAAATTATGAAGAGATATTAATACTTACAGGATGTAGGTACCAGAAAGGTATGATCAAAAAGGGTGTGTGTACAGACAATCAAACTGAACCCTTTCGCCATGTGATCGATATCGTAATCACGAAAAAATTATCAAATGTCCCATACAAAACTTCAATACCTACTCAACCCAAATGTACGGGACGGCTGATTATTTTTTCGCGATTACGATGTTGTTCCCATGGAGAATGTTGTTCAGTTTGTTCCCTTAAATTTGACCACACCTGTCTGGTACACCCTGTAGTTATAAATAACTGACAGTTATTTAACAAAAATCCACAAACTTTCACTAACTTATTAGAGAAATTGTTCAATTAAATACCTAGCATGTTTAGAACGTAAATCCATCAAATAATTCAATTCAGTAAGAACTTATAACACCCCTCTTTTTGAAGGCCCAGGTTCCAAGCTTGGTTTAGCTCGGTGTGTAAGTGAAATGGCGTTATGGCTGTCTAGTTTGACGCACGAGATAGAAGATTCTCACGCGCACCGGAATCATGTCGTAAAAATGCAAATAAAATCGTATAAAATTAGAAATTAACTATTTAATAAAAAGTAATCCATCACTGGATGCAGTTTGGAATTTGACATTTTATGGTATATTTTTAATTATAATTATAATAGTTAATGAAGGGATAAACTGCTTTTAAAGATTATTAGGAGGTATGTTTAAAGATTTTTTTGGTGCATTAAAATATGTATAATTATGTTTTGGCTTCCATCACTGTATGCGAAAAAGACTTGAAAATATCATATTTTTTTTACATGTCAAAATTATTTACGGTTTATGAGATACACTGCTTTAAAAAACCACCTTTTTGATCGTTTTCAGGAAATCTGGGCCTTACGAAACCCAATAATACCGCAATAATCACATCGTTGAGCATGATTAGTAGGTACCTAGGGCTATTCATGCTCAACGTTCAATCTGCTCAATACGAGCGCTTATTAGTAGGTTCAAAGTCAAAACTACACTGAGACAAGTAGCTATCTAGCATCATTTAATTCAACCAAATCAAATAGGCTCATCAAAAAAGAAACATTACTCAACCAGAAGCTCAACTTTTAAATTACTGCTCAACTGTGCTCGCTATTAGTATAAAAGCCGTAAGATCGTGAAGAGCAGTTGTTCACACGGAGAGCTCCTGAACTAAGTGCCCTCCAATTAAGACCTGCCCTCACGAGTCTACCTTGTGGCTGTGTTTTTAAAACCTGTGAAAAGGGAGTTCTTTTTCTTAATTTTTTGTTCCTATTTGATTGTGACTAGGCTTATTTTTTCTGCATCTTTTTTATTTTTACTATTGACAGAATTTATATGCACTAACTTATCCATCACTTATAATTTGGCTACTCGACATAATTAATAGTGGTTAATGAAATTGAGCCACATAGAACAAGAACAGACTTAGGTAAATATTTTTTTTAAATTTTCTACTTTTATACCTTGGCTTTTATTACTTTGATTTTATCAGGGAATGACATTTACTCTTACGTCACTAATGCGTCACCTATCGATATCTTTTTAGGGTTCCGTACCAAAATGGTAAAAAAGGAACCCTTAGGGTGTTACTCAGTCTGTCTGTCTGTCTGTCACAGCTGGATATCTCAAGAACTACTAATGCTATCAACTTGAAATTTGGAACAGTTTTAGATGACGTTTACCCAACTATTTTGCAAATAAGAAAGAAATAAAAATATTTCTATTTTTTTTGCAACAGTGACTGAAAGGGGGTCTTAAAAATGAAAAGTGGGGCTACTAGGGCATGTGGAGTATCATTATGAAAGAGCGCTGTTTGCACATTCTCAAACATTTTTTTTTCTTTTTTTTTAGGCCGTGTAGTTTTCGACTTTTGATGAAAAATGTAAAAAAAAATACCGTCCAACCCCCCCCCCCCCCCTTAATCCGAAGTTTGCAAAGAGAAAAATCTGAAATTATTCTATGTGATAGAAGTTTATGTAAAGATTACAGGAATAGTAAAATGATGTCTCTAAATAGCTGACTAATCAACGCCTAGCCCAAACCATTGGACCTGGGAAGCTGAAATTTTGTACAGAGGTTCCCCTCAGGATTTTTGTTCCCGTGGGATATTTTTCGACATGGACGCGGTCGAAGCCGCGTGGGAAGTGCTAGTCCTTAATAAAGTACGTAAATAGTTGATTCCTATACTTGGACTTTAATCGTATTCAGTAACTTGACAGTTTTCATTGTTCCTGACAATAAAAAAGGAAATGAGGTGAAAAAAAGAATTTGCGAATTACCTTAATGTCCGTATAGTTTTAATTGAAACACGTTATATATTCGTTTATACCATAATATTTATAAACGATATTTAATAACCATGATAAAACTCAAGTTACTAAAATAAAAGTCCAAGAATAGTTGTCTACTCTTAATAGAGGGCCAAGACTCCTAAAACTAACGACTTTCACAATTTAATTTCCAATTGCTAGATGAAAGAAAAATACGTGAGGCTGGATATTATCTTTCAATTAAAAATCATTATTGAAAGAAAATTTGTTCAGACTAAACAGACAGGATAATTAACTGACTTATGAAAACATTTGTGTTTTTGCTAAATCTAAATTTTTAAGCGATACAATTAAAAAATCCAATAATAAAGTAAAAACAACCTGGAAAATTATTAACAATGAAACGGGTAAGTCGGTGAAACAAGAAAAACAACTTGAGATTATGGTTGACAATAAATTAATTAGTAAAGCAGCTGACGTAGCTGACGCATTTAATGAGTTTTTCGCCAACATACCTATAACTACGACTCGCTCCTTAAATTCGTCCCCATCTAAAGCGGAAAACCTTTTGCATAGTAGTGTGCCCAAATGTAGTCGCTTATTTAGCTTCGAACATGTAGCACCTCGTGAAGTAGTTAATGTTTTTAACACACTTAAGTCTAAAAACACTGGTGATTACTGGGGCATCTCCATTAAACTATTAAGTAATATAATATACATCGTAGCCCCCTATCTAGCTGTTACTTTTAATAAATGTGTTGATTTAGGAACTTTTCCTGACCTCATGAAAAGTAGCAAAGTCATACCATTATTTAAATCCGGTAATAAAAATGACGTTGGAAATTTCAGGCCTATTTCTATCTTACCTGCATTTAGCAAAATATTTGAAAAGTTAATACTCAAGCAGTTACTAAAACATTTTAATTTAAACAGACTCCTTCACGATGAACAATATGGGTTCACTGAAGGTCGTTCGACTACGGATGCGGGTGTTGCTCTGCTGAAACACATATTTAACGCTTGGGAGAACTCGCAAAATGCTATTGAAGTTTTTGTGATCTCTCCAAAGCCTTTGATTGCGTGCACCATGACACGCTTTTGCGTAAATTACGTCATTATGGTGTCCAAAACGAAGCTCTCAAAGTAATAAATTCTTATTTACATAATAGGTTCCAATGCGTAGATGTTAATGGTGTGAAATCTTCCGGGCTACCAGTTCAGTTAGGTGTACCTCAAGGCTCAATACTGGGTCCACTCTTATTCCTAGTGTATATCAATGACTTACCATTCTATTTAAAGGGTATCTGTGACGTTGTACTGTTTGCAGATGACACCTCTCTTATTTTTAAAGTAGACAGAAACAGACATGATTTTGATGACGTAAATAGTGCACTCTCAATGGTTACGGATTGGTTTACGACAAATAACTTAGTTCTCAATGCCAAGAAAACTAAATGTATAAAGTTTGCCTTACCGAATGTTAGAAATCTGGGACCCAACATCGTCTTAGATGAAGAGGTGTTTAAGACTGTAGAATCAGCAGTTTTTCTGGGTATAATGGTAGATGCTAAACTTCAGTGGGGCCCACATATATCAAGCCTAGCGGGAAGGCTCAGTTCAGCCGCCTACGCCGTCAGGAAAGTAAGACAATACACTGACGTTGATACAGCTCGGTTAGTCTATTTTATTTATTTCCATAGCGTTATGTCCTACGGTATTCTGCTATGGGGCAAAGCGGCTGATATTCAAAATATTTTTGTTCTTCAAAAACGAGCTGTTCGAGCAATTTACCAGCTAGGTGCTAGAGTTTCTCTGAGAGAATTTTTTAAGGATATTGGTATTCTCACGGTGGCATCACAGTTCATCTTCGCCAATATCTTATACATTAGGCAAAATATACATTTGTACAGTAAAAACAGTGATATTCACAATATTAACACCAGAAATAAGGACAAATTACGTGCTCCATTTCATCGGCTTCATAAGGTTCATAACTCATTTGTTGGTCTTGGTATAACTTTTTATAACAAGCTACCTTCTTCTTTGCTAGATTTGCCTTTTAATGCGTATAAAATTAAAGTTAAATCCAATCTTTGTTCAAAGGCATACTATTCTATCAACGATTACTTAAACGATAAGAATAGTTGGTCGCTGTGATTAACTCAAGACAATGTTTATGTTATGTTCTTTCTCCAGGATCAGCTCACATAATGACAGGTTACATGAGTTAAGTACTAAAATTGTTTATTTTATTTGACAAAAATATAATTTAATGTATTGTGTTGCGCAAATTATTTTGCATAGGTACTATTGTATAGAATCTGGTTCTTCTAACTGAACAGACAGCTGTGCTGCTGGGGAGTTTGTTCCGCTACTTCTTCGTCCCAGCTAAAGCACTAGGAAGTGGTGAAGGGCGGGCGTTTTGTCGGGACTGTCTTACTGTAATTTCGACGTTCACAAAGTGCTGATTCTCAGCCTAATTTGAATAAAGGACTTTTGATTTTGACTGTATTTAATCACAAGTTTTTACCAAGAAAAGGCCCAATTTAATTCACGGGCTTTATGAGTTTATCTCACGTAGGTAAACAGAGCATCGAGGATTCGCCGTTTTTACCCGACTACGGCAAAGCCAAAAGGAAGGGTTATGATTTTAACAGTCTATGTATGTATGTAAGTATGTATATAAGTACGTATTTTTACCCGACTACGGCAAAACCAAAAGGAAGGGTTATGATTTTAGCAGTCTACTTGTGTATGTATGTATATAAGTATGTATTTACGGGTGTTCCACCGTAGCGCCTAAATTACTGAACCGATTTTGATGAATGAGGTATCAGTAGATTCGAAATAATGGTCCGGGTGACATAGGCTATATAATAGGCTATATAAATTCTCCCTAAATTTAATATGGTGGACTAAACACGAAAATTTCAGACCTCAAAAAAAATTAAATTGAGATAATCATGACATGTTTGGTATCAAAAGAAAGGTCTTGACGAGCACATTACAAATATGTATATACCTATGTCATTATTGTTTAAGTAAATAAATATTTTGAACTTTTTAGATCAATTTTATTCTTCCGTAGTCGAGTTACAGTTTTTTAAACTTAATTCTTGTTACATTTGTCGAACTGAACAACGAACAGAGCCAAGTATAGATCCGAACAAAAAAAAATCAATCTACCTAGCCTTTTCCCAACTATGTTGGGGTCGCCTTCCAGTCTAACCGAATGCAGCTGAATACCAGTATTTTACATGGAGCGACTGCCTATCTGACCTCCACAACTCAGTAACTGGGTAATACGATACCCCTTGGTAAGTAAGACTGGTTGTCAGACTTTCGGGCTTCTGACGACCCGTAACGACTGTCAAAGATCCACGAATGACAGCCTGGACCAACGGCTTACCGTGCTTTCCGAAGCACGGAGGAGTCTCGGAATAGACAAAGTATAGATCTGAACATCGCTATGAATATTTTCACGATCATTCTAGCGAACGCTCTCGAAAATGCTCGTTAAAAATGTATTCTTCACGAAGATGTCAGACTTGACTTGACTTAAGTTCGGCTCGGCAAAAAGTTCGAAACAAATTTACTGTCGTTTCGCTAGAATGTTCGCTAAAACGCTCCTGTTAAAACACTCGCTAAAACGCTCAATTTTAACATTCGCTAGAATGCTCATTACAAGTGAATGCTCGGCTCTGTCGCAAAATTATCACCTCCCAAAATTACTACTGGTAGCAAAATGTCCCTTTCTCAGAATGTCCCTTTCTCAGAATGTCCCATGTGTATTAATTATGAGAACGTTTCTTTTCACAATAACATACATCATAATAAAAACAGGTTCACGAATCTTATTGATGTCGTGTTTCTTTTAAGGTGTCAAGCCAATGCGAGCTGATAGCAGAGTACCATACCTATCGATTTAACCCCCATGTATGTTCTACGATTTTTTGTAGTTTCCGAGTTATTTTGGATCCCTCATTTCATATGAGGTAGTGGTTAAGGATAGTAGTAGGTATAACATTTATGTTTTTATTAACAACTGAGCTCTGCTTAAACGTAGGAATAGTAAACATTAGGATTGACTAGAATATGCAAAGATAACAATATAAATATTATAAAATATGAAAATCACAAGATTTCAGATAGGTACACCAGCGACGTTTCAACGACCGATTTCAGCAAATAATGCGCTATTTAGAACATTGTTGTTCAAAGTTGACACAAAAAAGAAATATTGTTTTAAAGCCACCATCTCGTTGAATCAGGAAAAATATCGAATAAAAATTGTAACTCCAAAACTACAAAAAATCGTTGAACAATCTCGTACATTGGGTTAAATCGATAGGTATGGTACTCTGCTATCAGCTCGCACTGGCTTGACACCATAAAAGAAACAACCTGTATAAGTAAACATAAGACGATCCCAATGGAACCACAGGTAATCTTGACCCGGAATATAAAATCTAACGTACCATAAATACGTACTGACCTACGTGAATACTAAAACCGGATCAACTCAAACATCCTCATTTAACAAAATACAATCCAATCAGAAAGAATATTAAAGGAGGGGCAAGTCTACAAAAAAATCAACGAACAATTTCTTCGTCGGAATTCACTTAACGTTACGAAATTCATGTCGAGATATCACTAAATAATTTGGTTGGTAACGCAACACGATACGGCGTATATTCCACGTTCCCTGACCCAAATACTAGGTATTCAAGTATTAAAGCTAGGGTTGTACCGGCTGAGACGATTGCATTGTTTAATAATTGAGACCACGTTCCTACGGTGTGCCGTGGCCCGCCGCCGCGCGCCGGCTCAAGTGAAATACGCAGGCGGGGTAAGAATTTATTATGCCTTGTAAATACTGTTTTCGTTTTGTTAGGATATAGTCCGAGTATGTATTTATGTGTTGCAAATTAAAACGTTTTTTTTTTTGAATATTAAAATGCCCGATATCTGAAGAATTCTTAAATGGAGTCTTGATAGCTACTGATTATTATTATTATTTTTATGTCTTTTACATATCTCGGGACCCCGGGGTCCCAGACCTTTAGAAGGCGTACGAGGGGCCGAAGCCAACTCGCAGAGGCCCCTTAGACAATTTCAAATGAGGAGGCGGTACCAGCCGACGATTATCCCTGTATGCACTATGCAAGTGCACCCAAGGACAACCCCGGTTGGTGCAGGACTGTTGCAGAACATGGAAACAAAACATATTGGGCTATGGGTTTGGGTGGCTATAGTGGATCGAGTACCTTAAACTATGGAAGAACTATGTCCCCTGCCTTCAATCAATCTGCCTAGCCTTTTCCCAACTATGTTGGGGTCGGCTTCCAGTCTAACCGGATGCAGCTGAATACCAGTATTTTACATGGAGCGACTGCCTATCTGACCTCCACAACCCAGTAACTGGGTAATACGATACCCCTTGGTAAGACTGGTTGTCAGACTTTCGGGCTTCTGACGACCCGTAACGACTGTCAAAGATCCACGAATAACAGCCGGGACCAACGGCTTAACGTGCTTTCCGAGGCACGGAGGAATCTCGATATGTAAAGATGGTCACCCATCACTGACCAACCCCGGCAAGCGTAGCTTAACCTGACGGATCGACCCGTGCGGCTGTTATTACTTAGCCACGAGCTCCTCTATGTCCCCTGCCTTACCAATGTTATATACCTAATATACACAGTTAAAATGGCAGCGGGTGACTTGCACACTCAATAATGGGCCCCCGGACACGGTCGCTAGCACATAGTGTCGTAGCGGCAAGGGGGTAACATGTCCTGAGGCGCTTGTGAGGAGTGGAGAGGCCTACGGCTATCAGGACAATCCCGGAAGTAAGGTCAAGATCCCCACCAGCATCTTACTGGGATACTTCCTTCCTCCGAGCACGTTTGCTCTTGCGAACCGGCCAATAAAGGAAAGAAAGAGGTGGGAGCTCTGTTCCTCGTCAGTGTTCACTCCAGCCGGCCAATAAAGGCAAGCGAGAGGTGAGGAACAAGACTTCTCCCGGGAGATAGGGTCCGTGGGGTCGCTACTGCTCGCCACATGCTGCCCTGCGGGTTTCAGTATCTCTCTTGGTCTGGCTCCTCATCCTAGACCTGTTCCAACAAAGTAAACTCTACAGACACAGACCTAGACTCTGGAGCGCGCAAGCCCCACCACGACGTCAACGTAGAGATACTGCGGTGGGGTTATTATTATTCGACAAAATTATTTATTTAAACCCCTCAAGTTTCAAATGCACCCCATGTGTGCATATGGAAACCCTTTACATAATATGTATATAAGCTTATATTATCATATTAGACAACATTAGTTTTTGTTTACACTAAACCCGAAAAAGGATCATTGTACTCATCATTTTGAACAACTTTTTCTATGGGAAATCGCGAAAAAAAAATCAGCTGTTCCATACACACACACTCACTCACTGTTCACTTAAATCGACAAAATGGCCGATGGAAAACAAATCATCATCATTTGTTGTGAACCCCATAGGTTAAGGAAAAATAAAACGATGTCTCTAAATAGCACACTTTTTCAGAAATCGGAACGGAACCCTCGGTGCGCGAGTCCGACTCGCTCTTGACCGGTTTCATTATTATTAGTGTGATTACTTCGTTCGCACGAATGACAGCCGGGACTTTCCGAGGCACGGAGGAGTCTCGGTGTGTAAAGATGGTCACTCATCCACTGACCAACCCCGGCAAGCGTAGCTTAACCTGATGGATCGACCCATGCAGCAGTTATTACTTAGCCACGAGCTCCTCGCCCGGTTGATATGCTACACTAAAATAACCTGTTATTTTTACAGTGTAAATATAGCCTATTTTATGATCTTTTATGTATTTTTATTATAGGCTACTTTACCCGTACTCCTAGAATAAGACGTGGCTCTCTAGATATTACTGATCGTAACTAAGAGAATTAAAAGGCGCTGGTAAGTAGCCACAGTTTATTATTTTACAGCGAAAATGCAAAAAAAAGTGAATGAAACCATCAAAAGGAAAAATCACACTTCAAAACTGACAGTAAACTAGAATTTAGAAAAAAATATCAATGTTCCGAAAAGGTGATAAAATGAGTTCGATTCGCAACATACTCCACATTTTTTTTTTTTTTAAAAAGTCTAGCCTAGAGCTCCTGGGGAACTAACTTCTTAAGCGGTCTCCTGAGAGGATCAGCACCTGTTCGTACGTCCGCCACTCTTGCTACTCCGTCTGGTACTGTGTATACCTTAGTCACTCTACCTCTCGGCCAAGATCCCCTGGGTAACTGTCCATCTGCTACAATAACCAAGTCACCCTCTTTTATATTTGGGGATGATCCGCCGCCGCGTCGAGGCACCAAAGTTGGAAGATATTCTCGGACCCATCGAGACCAGAAATGATCCGTGAGTCTTACGGCTCTGCGCCAACCGTCTCGTCCGATGATATCCCGATCCGTCAACGTAGCTGGGATAGATCTCCCTGAGGACGATCCTAGTATGAAATGCATTGGTGTCAAGGCTTCCTCACAGTCTGGATCAACTGGAACGTGTGTCAGTGGACGCGTATTCACTAAATTCTCTGACTCTAGTAGAAAGGTCTGCAGAACTTCATCTGAGGGGGAGCGTTCTCTTAGGGTGGTCTTGAGTGCTGTTTTGATTGATCTTACCATTCGCTCCCACGCTCCACCCATGAATGGGGCCGAAGGGGGAATGAATCGCCATGAGACCTTCTCATCTGTTGCAAAACGGTTAATTTCCACTCCGTACAACTCTTTTAACGTTTTGTTGGCACCCACAAAAGCTGTTCCGTTATCGGACCATATTTCACTCGGCGTTCCACGGCGTGCGATGAAACGGCGCAAACTCATGATGGCCGCGTCAGTTGACAAAGTATGCACAATTTCTAGATGAACTGCTCGTATAACAAGGCAGGTATACAATGCTACATAGCGTTTCTCTTTTCTTCTGCCAACTGTGACTTGAACTGGGCCGAAGTAATCCAAGCCAACGAAAGTGAACGGTCTACGATGATGGGCTAGGCGGGCTGGTGGGAGGTCTCCAGTAGACGGTGTGAAGGGTTGAGCGCGTTTCAGCCGACACAGTTGACAATCATGGGCGACTTTTCGAACCGCGCTTCGCAAATGAATGATCCAATAAGTTTGCCGCATTTCGTTAACTACTGTCTCGGAATTAGCGTGGGCGGACTTCACGTGATAATGAGCAATCAAAAGCTGGACAGCAGGGTGTTTGGAATCTAAAATTATAGGACTTTTCACCCCGTCGCCAATATCTTGCATTCGGTTGATTCTTCCACCCAATCTCAGTAAATTCTCATTATCTATGTAGGGGGCCAGATTGAATAATCGGCTTTTTCGATGCAATGACCTTTTCTCAGAGAGGTAGATGATTTCATCTGGGAAGGAGTCGAGTTGACTTTTCTTCAGAATATGTGATTCAGCCACACGCAGATCTTCTGCGGTTATTTCTTTTGAACTGTCTTTGTTTTTCAATAGGTGCAAAAATTTATGGGCTCTCGCCGTAGCTCTCAATAACCTTCCCCATGAGCTCAGTCTTTTTGGGTCAACAGTCAATGGTGTCGGGAAATGATTTGAGGAAAGGAGATGACAGTGATTCTGAACGGATGGTTTTATTTCCAAACTACTGGCCGTATGTATGTATGGTGATGATGGCCATTGTTGTTCTGATTCGAGTAAAAATTTTGGACCTGTAATCCAGCGAGATTCTTGATTGAATACTGAGCGTTTATGGCGTGTCGCGTCGTCTGCCACATTTTCCGCGGTCGGAATCCATCGCCATTCCTTTACATCTGTAGTTTCGAGAATCTCGCCGATTCGATGTGCTACGAATGGTTTGAATGACCGCGCATCACTACACAACCAACTCAAGACGTTAAGCGAATCGCACCAAAAAATACGCTTACTTGGCTTATGCTGATGTGAGTCGTGAATGAATGATGCAAACCGAGCGGCCACTAAAGCCGCCTGCAACTCGAGGCGTGGGATGGAGGCGGGTTTCAATGGTGTGACTCTACTTTTGCTACCGATGAGAGCGAGTTTCACTGTTCCGTCTGCATAGATTTATCGCCAGTATGCCACTGCAGCGTATGCTAACTCACTGGCATCGCAAAACAGATGAAGTTCGCGGTGAATGATATTGGATGATCTCAGACCATATTATCGCGGCAGGTACAACTGAGAAGCAAGTTGTACATCTCGGAGCCATTCATTCCAAAGTTTTTGGTCTCCTTGATCGAGTTTATCGTCCCATGATAAACCTTTTCGCCAAATTGATTGAAACATGACGCGTCCTCTAGAAACGAGTGGGCCTAAAATACCCAAAGGATCATAAATTCGCATTAAGTTAGACAACGCGTCACGTTTACTTAGCCGAGCTGGCAATTTAGAATCCAAGTTGAGACTGAAACCTATGACGTCGTTCCTAGGTTGCCAGTTCAGACCGAGCACCCTAGAAACGTTGTCATCGTTACCTAACATTACATCGTTAAATTTCTGAGATATCGACTCAGGTACTAATAAAGAAAGAGCTCTTGGGTCGTTCGACACCCAGTCGCGCATCTCAAAACCCGCCTGGTGGTTGAGATGTACGATGTCTCGAGCCAGTCGCGCAGCTTGGTCTACACTCTCTAGTGAGCCAATATAGTCATCCATGTACACATCGTGTATGGTTGCATGCGCAGCATCGGGGTATTCAAGTTCGTATTCCGTCGCGTTAAGGTTCTTTACATATAGGGCGGTACACGGGCTCGAGCACGCGCCAAACATCATGGATGACATACGATACAGCTTTAATTTATCCGCGGGGTCATTGCGCCACAGAAAGCGCTGCGCATCGCGATCTGCTGGACGGATTCGAACCTGCGGGAACATTTCGCGTATATCCGCCTTAAGTGCTATAGCGTTTTCCCTAAACCTCATCAAGATCGCAAGTAATGGCTGTAATAAGTCAGGACCTGGCAAGAGGAGAGAATTAAGACTCATTCCTTTAAACCTCGCGGCTGCGTCGTGTACGACTCTCAACTTACCAGGTTTATGGGCATGAGTAACGCCAAAATGTGGGAGATACCATGTGATACCAATTGGAGGGCCCGTGCATTCTTCAGCGTATTTCTTATCTAACATTGCTTTAATATTATGTCTATACATATTGGCATATTGTACATCTGACTGCATTTTCTTTTCGAGAGATAAAAATCTAGAAAGGGCTAATTTAAAATTGTTCGGTACATCTTTGACATCGGGCCGCCAGAGAAGACCGGCTTCAAAATGACCATCGGATAGTCTATGTACAGTCTCGTGCAAAATTTTTAATGCATGTGTATCAGAATTACCGCGGTGGTCTTTCTTTATTATGCCAATAGAGTCTAATTTATAGTAGTCTTTGATTGCGGTTTCAATAGAAAAATGATCGTCTGGCGTTTCGGATATGTTGGCATGATGAAGAAAGTCAACTTTCGATGTTTTACTTGACACGAAGCCATATAAAACCCAACCAAGAGCAGTGTGAACTGCAACTGGTTGGTGATCCTTGCCGGCACGAATAGAATCTACCACGGTCAACTTCCAATTATCTACACCAATGATTAGCATAGGTTGTACTTCTTCACAACACAAAATGTCTCCTAAATCAGATAAATACGAATATTTACAAATATCTTCCCTATTTACAGAAGCTCGATAATTTATACCTAAATTTTTGACCGAGCGTGCACTATGTATCTGGTAAGAGTCGGTACAGTCACGCCCTTTAATTATAAAATCAACGTACTGAACATCGCAATTACGTGACAAACCTCCTACACAATCTATACGTACTCGTTTACTCGGGCCTTTGATACCTACACGCTTTGTAATTTCGGAGTCTATGAAAGTGGTTGTACAGCCATCATCTAAAAGTGCGTGAGTCTCCACAGTGCCCTGGGGACCAGTTACTTGAACTGAGACAACTTTGAGAAGTGGTCGAGATTTAGGTCTACTTATACTCGACGAAGGGCGACCAGCGGTAGCATGTGCCGATACTTCGACATCGCAGTTGTCTGGTTCAGGTTTCTCATCTTCAATATCATTAAATGGCTTCGGTGCTGCCTCAAGCTCAGAGTCCGAGGAATCCTCTAGATCGGCGTGGGCTAGTACGTTCTGATCATTATCTAAGTTATGTAGTAAGCTATGGTGTTTGTAGGTACAACCCCCAACGCTACACGGAGATTTTACTTTGCAAAAATTAAACCTATGTGACCTATTTTCCAAACATCTATGGCAAACTTTATTTTTTTTTATAAATTGCCATCTTTCATTTACTGACAACGCCAAAAATTTGTCACATTTGTTTACATTATGCAATTTCGAGCAAAAAATACATTTATTTACAGCTTTATTTACAACAGAATTGGAAGATTTCTCGTCGGGTAGGCTTTCATCTGAATGCGTGTTCCTCTCTGTAGGTAACTGAACTGAAGCCGTCGATGAATGGAAATCCTGAATTCCAAACTTTGTTTGGAGCTCAATCTCACGAGATAGGAAGTCAGAAAGCATTTCCAACTTGCTCATGCGTTCACCATTATGACTAGCCGCAAACTCATACCACTTTGCGCGAATGATTGGAGATAATTTGGTCATTAATGAATTAAAAATTTCGGGAGAATGCAGATAGTCGAACTGGTCCAATAATCTTATTATGCCAATGCAGTTTTTGACACGACAAGTAAAATTAACCAAGTCTTTACCTTCTGCGCCAACTTTAGGTAAAGCTCGCACAGCGTTGATCTCCTGCATCACAATTTTTTCGGGACGACCAAAACGCATCTCGAGAGCGTCTATAACCTCCATGGGGTCGTTCGCTGACACCAGTAGGATGTAAACGGCTTCACGGGCGGCTCCACGTAAGGATGAACTAATGCGGGCTAAGTTTTCTACTGTAGTGAATGATGCCTGTGTATCGATAAAAATGCGCTTGAAACCAAGCCAATCCGTGGCAGATTTTCCGTCAAATACTGGCAGTTTGATATCCGACTTCTTGGTTTTGTTAGTTATTGCTTCAAAAATGCCGATAAGATCATTACGTGGGCAGCTGACGGTAGCTCCATCAGGGGGCTGGAAATGATAAGATAATTTAGTTGGGGAAACGTCAGTTGCATTTTTATCAGGCGCGTAGGTCAGATGGTGCGTGGTATTCAATACAGTGGGGTGTACGCATCTACCTGGACCTGAAGCAGAAGGGACGTCAAGTATTTCGTTGTTTGCCGTTGTATAACTTTGACAGCGTGGTGTATTTTTTGCGGCGGGAGGTACTTTACCTCCCGTGCTGGTCTTTGAGACGTTTGGTTGTACATCGTTAAGCCAACGATTGATGTCGTCTGTTCGCGCATTGGCGCGGTCGTTACTATGATACTTGCCTCTTACACTGCCTCTACTTACGCTACCTCTTACGCTTTCTACGTCGATAGCGGCAAGTTCGGCCTGAAGATGTAGGTCAGCCGCTGTGAGTACTGGCCATCCAGTACCAATTGACACTGCATGTCATTTATGTTGTTACCTTAGTTACCAATAACAGTTGTGTCAAATAAAAAAAACGATATCTTTGTTCATGCGTTTATTCAATCGTATATCTTAATAAATGAATCCCTCACAAATTGGTAGCAGAGCGTGGTTATTTGCAAGTATGAAAAATGGCATCAACTACGAGTTATCGTAACATAGAACCTTTGACCAAATCAAACTATGATACATGGTGTTTGCAAGCACAAGCGGTCCTGATTAAAAATGACTATTGGGAAATCGTAAGCGGCGAGAAAACGTTACCACCAGCTACGGATGCGGCGGCGAGATCGGCGTTCAACAAAGAGGACTTGAAGGCAAGGGCCGAAATTCTACTTTTATTGTCACCATCTGAATTAAAACAAATTAAAGTCTGCGCGACATCTAAAGCTGTATGGGACAAGTTGAAAGCTACTTATCAAAGTACTGGGCCTGCGAGGAAAGCTACCTTATTAAAACAGTTGGTTCTTAAACGAATGACCACAGGAGAAGATATACGGGACCACATAAATAACTTCATGGACATCGTGGACAAACTCGCAGATATGGATATAAAGGTACCTCCAGAACTGCTGAGCATAATGCTTCTCTACAGTTTGCCGACAACTTTTGAGAACTTTAGAATAGCCATTGAATCTCGAGACACCCTGCCTAAACCTGATGATCTGAAAATAAAGATTATGGAAGAATACCAAGCAAGGAGTGGAAATGAACAGCCTGAAAGCTCAGAAGCATATCATATCAAGAAAAACAAGCAAAGGTTGTACTGCAAGAGCTGTAAAAAGAAAGGCCACACTATCGAAACATGTTGGGGTAAGAAGAAAAACACTTTTGAAAAAGACAACGGAAGCAAATACAATTTTAACGTTTGTCTGAGCACCGTAAATTCAGATGTTGATAAAAATGTCTGGTGTCTAGATAGCGGCTGCTCATCACATATGTGCGGTGACGAATCGATGTTTTCTTCCATGACACCTGAAAATGGCACCTTAAAGTTGGCATCAGATAAATACATTAGTAGAATTCAAGGTATAGGAAAAGTTACAATCAGTACCGATAAACACGGCTACAATTTCAATGACACCTTGTATGTTCCTGATATATCAGTAAACCTTTTATCCGTCGCCAAAATAACGGACAGAGGAAATAAGGTTGTTTTTGAAAAAGAGAAAGCCTACGTCGTAATAGAAACCGGCGAAAAGATACTGACTGCTCGAAAGAGAGATGGGCTTTACTACTTTGAATCTGGACGAAAAGAAACTGCTAACTACACACCAAAAACTGACAGTGACATTATGGAATGGCATCGCAAACTCGGCCACATAAACGAAAAAGATTTAAAGAAGATGGCTAAAGATAACCTTATGTATGGCTTAAATTTTAATGATGAAGACATGAAAACATGTGAGACCTGCATTAAAAGCAAATTGTTCAGGTTACCGTTCATAAGACATGATGATCTATACTCAACCGATAACATGGAAATAATCCATAGCGACGTTTGTGGACCTTTTGAATGTGATACACTAGCAGGATCAAAGTACTATGTTACTTTCACAGACCCACTGATAGTCACTGATAGTCGCTATTGTCACGTCTATTTTATTAAAAGAAAGAGTGATGTATTCAACGTCTTCAAAGAATACAAAAATGAAGTTGAGACCTTGCATAACAAGAAAATAAAAAACCTGCAGACCGACAATGGTACAGAATATCGGAACAAGGAATTCGATGACTTTCTCAAATCGCATGGCATCCGAAGAAGGTTGACCACTGTTTACACCCCTCAACAAAATGGGATTAGCGAGAGGAAAAACAGATCCTTGCTAGACAAAGCCCGATGTCTGTTAATCGAGGCCAAGGCACCTAAAAAGCTATGGGCGGAAGCGATAGCAACTGCAAACTACCTTATAAATCGTAGTCCTTCCAAAGCACTGAATGGAGAAACACCGTTCAAGAAATGGTTAGGCCGAATACCATGTGGACATCATCTTTACGTGTATGGAAGGAAGACCTTTGTGTTGAAAAAGAACAAACGGGGTAAACTGACCCAGAATGCCAAAGAAGGCGTATTCATGGGGTACTCGATGACCTCAAAGGCTTACAGAGTGTACATACCGGAAGACGATGATGTAGTGATAAGCAGGGACATAAAAGTCATAGAAAAAATGTACTTCGAAGAAGAAAGTCAGAACTATGATAAACTTATTAACGAAAAGGAACAATCTCGGAAACCTGAAAAAGAAAACAAAATTAAATACAACGATAAGAAAAATAAAAGGGTACAATCAATAGAAATTGAAATAACAGAGAATGAAAAGGAAAATACGTTACAAAATTCCAACGAGCAAGAAGATGAAGCTTCTTCGGTAGAAGAAATAGAGTCATACGATGACGCATCAGATGTTGTAGAAATAGCTGAAAATGGGAGGCCGCAAAGAGAGAGGCGTCCGACCGCGTGGGCTCGAGATTTTATACTGGACCAGACTGAAGAAAGTCACCTACTCTCGGAGATATCCTATATATCCGATGCAAATGAAGATGATAAATACTGGCATGATGCTATAAAAGCCGAGATTAAAGCACATGTTAAGAATGGAACCTGGAAAATAGAAAAGAAGAACAAAGACATGAAAGAAGTGGACTACAAAATGGTTCTAAGAAACAAAATAGGACCTGACAACAATATCACAAAGAAAGCCAGACTTATAGCACGGGGCTTCACTCAGCGACCAGGCGTTGACTACAATGAAACATACGCTCCTGTAGCTAAACTGAGCTCGATAAGATCTATTGTTGGAATAGCCATGGAAGAAGGTTTGAAATTGAACCAGATGGACGTTACAACGGCGTACCTGAATGGCGAACTAGAAGAAAAGATAGTTATGAAGTACCCTGACTATTTAGAAGATTATCTGACTGAAATTATGGTTGAAGAAAGTAAACAAGAAAATTTAACTTTGTACAACAAAACAATGAGTATGCTAAAAGACATAAAAAACAATCCAAAAGGGAAAGTTTGTCAGCTCATAAAAGCTTTATATGGACTCAAACAGGCAGGGAGGCAATGGTATAAGAAACTCGACACAGAATTAAAGAACACAGGTTTCAAACCATCGGAAGCTGACCCATGTCTATACTTACTAGAGAAAAGAGGAGTTAAAGTCATAATAATTATTTATGTTGACGATTTGTTAATTGCCTATTCGTGTCCTAGAAAGCTCCAAGAAATAAAAGACCTGTTAAATGAGAAATTTGAGTTAAAAGACTTAGGAACACCTAAACGGCTAATAGGTATAGACGTTACCTACAAGGGAGATGAAATCAAACTCAACCAGGAGAAGTTCATAGAAGACACCCTTAAAAAATTCAAAATGGAAGATTGCAAAGCCACGTCTACACCCATAGAACCAGGTCTTAGACTAGAAAAAGGAAGAAGAGATGAAAGGAATGATCTGCCCTACAAAAATTTGATTGGATCTCTCATGTATCTGGCAGTGGCAACTCGACCCGATATAATGTTTGCCATAAGTTATCTCTCCCAATTTAACGACTGCTACGGAGAAGAGCATTTCAAGTGTGCAAAAAGAGTACTGCGATACTTAAAGGGAACAAAAAGCGTCGGTCTTATATTTAGAAAAACTTGCCAAGAACTATATGGCATGGCTGACGCAGATTGGGGAGCATGCAAGCTCGACCGGAAGTCTTTTTCGGGCTGCTGCTTTAAATACGCTGGAACGGCCATAAGCTGGATGTCGAAAAAGCAAAAGACTGTAGCGCTATCGACTGCCGAAGCGGAATATGTCGCTTTGACCGAAGCTGCAAAGGAGGCTATTCACTTGAAAAGTCTATTCAAAGATCTTGGGGCCAACTATGAAAGCATAGTTATATTAAACGATAACCAAGCCGCCATCAAGCTAAGTCAGAACACAATGGTGACTTCCAAGTCCAAACACATCGACTTAAAAATGCATTTCATTCGAAATTGCATAATGGACAGAGTGATACAAGTCAGGTATCTGCCAACCGAGGATATGGAGGCAGATATCCTAACGAAAGCCCTAGCCGGCCCGCGGCTGTTGAAATTGCGGAGCAGCTTAGGAGTTTCCTGAACTCCTGATGACCATGACGATGCCGTGAAGAGGAGTGTGAGTACTGGCCATCCAGTACCAATTGACACTGCATGTCATTTATGTTGTTACCTTAGTTACCAATAACAGTTGTGTCAAATAAAAAAAACGATATCTTTGTTCATGCGTTTATTCAATCGTATATCTTAATAAATGAATCCCTCACAGCCGCTCTACGTTCAAGTTCGGCTTGTTGGGCTGCCATTTCGCAGAGCTGACGTGCATGTAATGCTTCAGCAGCGAGTTTTCTCGCTTTTATTGTGTTTGAGGATCGTGTAGACCCTAGCGATCGTGTCGTGACCGACTGAAGTGTATCATGAGGGTGTTGTAAAGGGGAGTCACGGCTACCTGAGGGCACACTGCTGTCGCCATGGACATGCGGTGCTTGGTGGGCCTCTAATAGGTGGGGAAAATATACAGACTTTGAGTGTTCATCAGCTGTCGGGGGCACGCTGCTATAAATATTGATGGGCGGCGCTTGGTGGGCCTCCAACGGGTGGGCTGTGCGTCCATTTTCATTTCCGCTAGGGCCGGCGACTCCGCTCGAGTCTCCTGGTGGTGGTTCATTTTTTCTTTTTTTTGATCGTGTATCGTAAACCATGGCTCCTTTTCACGTGGGAGAAGGACCAAATATTACTGATCGTAACTAAGAGAATTAAAAGGCGCTGGTAAGTAGCCACAGTTTATTATTTTACAGCGAAAATGCAAAAAAAAAGTGAATGAAACCATCAAAAGGAAAAATCACACTTCAAAACTGACAGTAAACTAGAATTTAGAAAAAAATATCAATGTTCCGAAAAGGTGATAAAATGAGTTCGATTCGCAACACTAGATATATTTCATAACAGAATTGCTTTATTCTTGTGGCTTGTTCCTACGTGTAACAATTTTACCAGTTTCCGCTCAATTCTATCGAAGAAATCCTCTCGTAAAGAAGAGGTGTTATGGTTATTATCTCTTTAACCTATTTACTGTTTCATGAGGGAAATACTATTTTGTGATACAGACTTCTTTTCTTGCTACCTATTAAAATGTGTTTGAGATATTTCCCACGTTTTCTTGTTTGTTTTTCTTATTAAGATCTACCTTTAAACTAAAATAATAAATAGTAAAGCTGGAGAGATCTGGAGAGAAATTTAAAATTCAAATCTCACTGGATTTGAATTTTTTTTGCATTTGATATCCGAATTCTTGAGGAAAACTAGGCTATTTAACATCACGCATCACTGATCTTTAGGAGCCGAGCAAAAAGAAAAAAAAGTCAGTAGAGGCGATAACGAAGCAATAGCCGATGCGATGCGACGGGCTGAGTCGGAGAGACAAGAAACATGACTGTTCTATTTATTTATTTATTATTTATTTATTACATTTGGGAAAACAAACAGTATTATACTAAGCATAAACAGTGTTGTCTTACAATTAAAACTTTACAAATATACTACCCACAACATTTTCCACAGATTACTACATTATATATTTAAAAAAAATATGTTATACCTACACCTCTGTCTAACGCTTTGGGGAGTATAGGCGTGATATTTAAGTGAATCTCTTCTACTTAGCCTTTTCCCAACTGGTCGACTTCCAGTCTTACCAGTTGCATTTGAATACCGGTATTTTACATGGAGCATGGACTGCCTATCTGACCTCCGCAGCCCAGTTACTGGGTAACACGATACCCCTTTGTTAAATTTTTGTTATGTGAATATCTCTATCAATTCCATCTGTTTCGCTACTGTAAATACTACTAGTTCTGTTATACAGGGTGAAATTGAATTCATGGGCAATATTTTAAGGAGTCGTTGTACTCATCATTATGAACAACTTTAAATATGGGAACAAACTTGACATCGCAAAAAAAAAAATCAGCTGTTCCTTACATTATGCTCGCATAACTCGTCAAAATGTAGAGAACACCTGATTTTTTTTCGCGATTTCAGGTTTGTTCCCATAGTTAAAGTTGACTCCTTAAAATATTGCCCATGAATTCAATTTTACCCTGTAAATGACCTGCTTTCAGTGCCCTTGCAAGTGTTATTAGCTTCAGTGAACGGGTTAACCTTCAGTTAACTCCGTACACCGATTTGCCGTGAAGTTTTGTAAGTTCAGTTGTATAGAGAAACACGTTCCACCAAGATGCACTAAGTAGTTAAGTTTATTTAAGTTAAGAGTAAGTAACAGTACTAGAGTGGAAGGCGATTATTTCTCTCAGTTGTTGATAGCTACAC
This sequence comes from Cosmia trapezina, assembly GCA_905163495.3. Lineage (NCBI taxonomy): Eukaryota > Metazoa > Arthropoda > Insecta > Lepidoptera > Noctuidae > Cosmia > Cosmia trapezina. Next base: position 8,053,121 of record LR991020.1, read on the forward strand.
AGTTATAAGTTCACTATATTTAAATTCGTTAATCATGTTATTTTATAACGCCCATCGTTGGCCTAAAGTAGGTTACAGAGTAAGCAGAAAAATGTACGGCGATGACAGCGTACATTCAGGTTTATCTATAATTGTTTTCAGATGAAGGATTAATAAACAAAACAACAACTTCCAAATGTTTACTTTAATTCAAAATTTGAAATCACTACTTAATTTTCTTATCTAAACAATACAGTATCTATTTGTTTCATTAATATTTATTATATACAGCTAATAATGTTTTTCAAACATACTCTTTAGTAAAATACAAAGCTTTCCTAAGTTTATCTCAATACTGATTAAAACATACAATGTGTTTGCTAAAGTACCGAAATTCTTAAACTTCTAGTTAAAAGAAAATTCGGGCTTAAAGTGAAGAAAATATCAAGAAATCTAAATAGGAAAGGAAACTTGATGTTTTAAACAACCGCTTGTTGAGAGTAAATAAATAGCAGACATATTTTTGTAATAACAAACATTGAGTTTGAATAGAATTGAAAAAAACAATTCAAATCTGAGAATACAAAGAACGTAACAATTAAAACAAACATTAAATAAACAACAGGAGTGAGAAAAACAAAAGAAACAATGATGACATAATTGGAAAGTAAGTTCAAATATTTTCTCAAAAGAATGACTCACTATAGGAAGTGGAAGTAACATTTTCCTGTATTCAAACTCAACAATTGCTTCACATTTCTATATTTCCTTCAGTTCGTAAAACAGCGCCTTTCCACAACTGTTGCACAATCAATCCTACACATTTCCCTGAATATCTGCGACAAATTGACTAACATGTTCACGTCGTTGTTTCTACACAACCATAAATTCAATATATTTTCTGTTGGAGAACAAGTATTGGAGAAATAATAATAGTAAGAACAAACTTTCAATTTCTCTGCCAACAATCTCCAGTCATTCCCTTTCGCAGTCTGAGTGTCCAACAGTTTACACAGTATCACTCTGTCCGACTTTGTCAACACATTAGTCCGGTAATTATTGTCAACGCTAAAGTAGCTCCTAAAGCTGTGATTCTTATACACAAAGTCATACCTACCCTCCTTCTTAGTCAGAGAGGAATAATTGAACGGGTTCTCTACTATATTAACAGTCTCCACACTAGCACAACTGAATCTCTTACAGTTGATATTAAAATTCAAGTCGTTAGTCTTGAAATTGAAATTGACAGAATTTGATTGCTTTTGCTTCTGGTAAACAGACACGTTTAGTTCTAGACAGTTTATCGAATCAGTTTGTTGTAGTACAAATATACAATGCAAAGATCTGACATTCATGTTCCAAACTTGAGAATATGACAGTTCTTGGTATTTTCCCCCGGACTGTACCTTCCAACCGACTCCTACGTCCCTAATATTAATACATAAATTAGAACAATTCTCTTGAAAATAAATAGTTTTTGGATCACAGAGTAAAGAGCCGCCAGACCTCTTTTCACTTTCAAAGCAATCGTAGAAAGCATAAGGTGTATCGTTAAATACATGAATCTTCAAACTATAGTAGCTGTCGTCCATTCTTTTAGATATAAACAGCGCGAGTTTGTACAACTTCGCGTCTAGACCGCTAAAACTTTTGCCGACTAGAACAAAGTCGCTTAGAAATTCGCATACTAGGTAAACTTTCGAAGGGTCGACTTGTGCGAACAGTGGGCTCCCAGGCGTTTCCTGGCCCAAAGTCAAAACTTTTCGCCACTCCCTCGAGTTGATTTCTTCGGGCCTTTGGAGGATCGAGAGAAGCCAGCTGGTGTTCTTCAAAGCTGCGCAATGTGGGAAGGACAAAACCACACCCTTGCTGAAGTGAAAGTTTTTCGGTCCGCAGCGAATGACTGGGCTCAGCTGAGTTTCCCCTGTCAAAGAAAAAAAATCTTCACACACGTTTTCGTACAATACGTTCTCGTTTGTTTGCGCAGCAGTCATATAATTATTGTCTGAGTCTGAAACACGTAGGCAATATAATATTATATCACTGCTCCGCTACTTAATAACAATACAATACAGCTTCTACATTCTTGGCCGTCAATCGCATTTCACACAAAACGGATAGAAGAGTACCAAAACCATTGTAATCCTACGAATATATCTAATACTGCTTTAACTATGTACGAGCATATTTGGAGGCAATCAATTGTGACCCGGCTCCAAAATAACACGGCTAGGTTGCCGACGAAGCAACTTATAGGTCAGAACAACCTGACATTTGAGATTTAGGTCAGACCACGGCTCAATGTAATCCTACTTCGGTTCTGAAATGGCCAAGTTTAATATTAAGCACAACTTTCTTGCGTCGCCTTTATTTGTTGCAGGTGTTCAGAGAGGGAACGTAATTCTTGAATAGTTTGAGATTTAACGTGTTTGTTGTTTGCTATTTGTTGAAGGAAGTAAAAGTTCTTTTAAATCTCGTTTTTAGTGGTCTACTGTTAAAATATGTAGGTATGTCTTGTGAAATTATTAATCCTAACTTAATATTATAAATGCGAAAGTGAGTTTGTTTGTTACACTTTCACGCTAAAATGGCTGCACGGATTTGGATGAAATTTGGCACATGGGTAGACCGTGACCTGAAGAAGGACATGGGGTACTTTTCATCCTGCATCGCAGGCGACAGCTAGTAACTTATACAATGTTACGCTTTCATTAAGCTTGACCACGTGCTTGACTGACTCCAAATTTTTGGTAAACTTTTAAAACTAACATATTTTTTACAAAACGTCACGGTGGTGTAAAATATGTTTTCTACATAAATAAATTACAAAATTAGTTTCCACAAAAACCCACGACGCGCGACGTTTACAATACAAAATTCACTTTCAAACTAAACCAACCCCTAATTTAAACCAGATCTAAATCTAGCGCGCCGATCTCAATTCCATATCCAGGTCAAAAGGCCTAAACTTAAATTCAATTTACCTTCTTGCAGCAGTGGCCTATTCCAGTCGTCGTCTGCGACCTCAATCGAGAATAACTCTTCACCCTTATCCACAACTCCATCAGGAATAAACAAGCTTACTCCACATTTATTAAGATTCAACCAATCACCATCTGCTGCAACTATTTTTGAAGTAGCTACATCTATGTGCTTAGCAAAGTATTTTGAATCTACTGATGCGTTGTTTTTCAGCGACGGAGATATTTCTACACTTTCATTGCCATACGACGAACCGGCTGGAAAAAAAAATCTGTTGTAAAGTAAGCCAATTATGATAATGTTGTGATTGTTAAAGCTAATAAAGCTAAGAGGCAATTGATTGTCGATTATAATTTGAAAGTTAATGATGAATGTTTAAGTGGCAGTAATGTACAGAAAACGAATTATGTAATAGTTAAAAAAATGCAGATTGGTGTTTATGATAGTAAAAATAATGGTATTTCGCAATCTGGTGCCTCTAGAAGGTGCATAGAAGAACTCACAGCTCAAAAAGCAACTGGAGTCAGATCGGTCTGACTCGACGCTGTCCTTGCAAGCGTAAATCCTGTCGCTTCCGTTTCTTTCGGTTCTTACCTCGAGGTCTATAGGCGTGATGTAGCTGCAAATATAAATTATATTAATAAAAAGAGATTTAATTGTTAACTCCATTTTGATTCTCTAAAATATACCAACAAGGTTTTAATTCCTTTAAGTAGTTTTGGAAAAACACCTTTATTCACATATTTAGTTTGTTTAGCATTCCTAAGGCATCCTCTAGATACCCTTCTTCTAACTACGCCTCCAAGGGTCCCTGCATACTCCATAGTCTTAACAATAATAATCCCTGAAATTCCACCTACCTGTTAGCTAATTGTGGTACTTCATACAAATGTTCGTGTCGTGTGTTAGTGGACGTGCTCATATGTCTGTGTGTCCTTCGGGAGTCAATAGTTTGGAACTCTTCGTGAATGGTCAAATCCGGCTGATTGGTTAAAGTTCTCTTTATTACGTTCCCGAAGTAATTTGAACCTGTGCATGAGATAAAAGTTAATGGAGTAGAAGTAACAGTCAATAACAGTAGAAAATAACAACTTTCTTAGGAATTGAACAGAAATAAAGTCCTTTCAACATAGATTGGTAATTGTACTTGTATTTTGTCTCAAGTACAATTCCAAAGATAGGATTAAAAGAAAAAGAATAATCATATGAAATTATTACCTGAAGGTGGTTTTACATAGGGTGAAGTGTCGTTCATTCTAATTTTTATATATTTGATTCCCAATATGACAACAACTACAAATATTAGGAAAGCTATCGACAACGCAATAAATAAAGGCCAGTATGAAGATCCTGCGAAAAAAGAATAATGTTGATTTATGGACGATTAAAACATCCATGAGTACCCTTAATGTAATAAAAAATAAAAATAAATAAATCTTTTGGCTTGGTATGGGCATGTCATGAGGAGGGACGAAACGCATGTGACTAAAAGAGTGATGAATATACATGTTGATGGATAGAGAAGGAGAGGAAGGCCAAAGAAAAGATGGACGGATTGTGTGAGGAATCATATGAAAGAGAATTTAAGGGAGTGAATGATAGCGTGGCGGTTGAAAAACGTGTTACGCCGACCCCAAACAACATGGGACAACGGCACGAAGATAATGATGAGTACTTAATGTACTTCGATTATAATATCAAGTGTACTGCGCACAATGGAAAACGTTAAACAATTAATAACAAGAGGCATAAATTACATTTAGTACTTTATAGTCATTAGGTAATTAGTCACCAATGCAAATGGTATGAATAAAATGTAAATCGAAAACGACTGTGTACAATGGATTTAGTCAAATAATCGTAAATGCCAAAAAGCTCTCAAAGGAGAATTCCAAAATCACAAGACAGAATGAAAGTAACTTACCATCATTGATAACAGACTTAGAAGTCCTCACACACAAAGGACATTGTGCAACTTGGTAGTCTATACCTCGACAGGCATTGATAGTTAGACATCGTCGTCTTCTAGTTCGCAAACAGTCGAAGTCACATCTGGACCACTCAGACCATTGGGACCAACGACCTGGAAAAACAGAAAATACCTCAGTTTTGTTGACTCGGAGGAAAAAACAAAGAAAGGTTACTTTATTCAAACACGCTGTAGATCTCTTTATTGAGAATATTTGGAAATTTTTTGAGGAAAATGTAATATTACCTAGTATAATATCTGGTGACTCATCAGCTAACTCGTCTAGTTCATCTGTATGAGAGAAAACAAATACTCAAAAATACAATTCTTTACAGGTTCATTTTACGTCAAATATAATTTTAGGTCAAACAGAAATGTAATTATTTTGTAAAATAATGAGCGACGAATGAATTGAAACATGTAATTAAAAACATATTGTTTTCTTTTCACTGACTGAAATGTTTTATTACATTTCATATAAGCTTATATAAAAAGATATTACTGTATTTCTCATAGTAAGTAGTACTCTGGTGAGTTTGTTATCTGTTTACGTACCTATATCACAATCTAAGCAGTCCTGTGTTTTCTGTACATTAGGTCCCATACAAGGTTGGCCTCCATTCAGAGGTCGTGGTGCTGTGCAAGTCCTTTCTCTCTTCCTCCCCGAGTGGCCCTCCCTACCTTGGTCATCGCAGAAGCAGTCAGACCAAGCCGACCACGTACTCCAACCACCATTGACTAAGGTAAGGGATATTTTCAAGTACATAATACTTATTTCAAATTAGTTTTAATACATAATCGACTTTTTGTCTTGGCGTACTTTACGATAATTATGTACGTACAAAGTAAAAAAAAAATATAATTTCCTTTTCTTAAAGAAAGATAGAAATACATAATTATGTTTTGATTTCAATTTGAATGTTTATGTTGATCATAATTTTTACAAAGAAAAGGAAATAATATTATGAAATCTAAAATAATATGCTTCAACTTTATTTAAAAAGAAAGAAATAAACAACTGGATTAGATGGAATATTAACGTACCGAAAACTGTCAGCAGGGCGGGCTCGGATATTCTTTTCCCCGCTAAATTTTCAGCGACACATGTGTAGTTCGCCATGTCCTGAAAATTGTTTCACAATTGAAATCTGTCCGGACTTGGTCCGGACCCCGTGTCCGTGGAATTCACTTCTTTGTTCACTTGTTCATGCAAGTTTTGGATGTAACATGCATGCTTTTATTTAATAAACTTGTGAATGTTCATAGGAAAAATGTTTACATAATAAAAAACGCATTTTGGTCAATCGAAAATCCAAATGACTGTCTTCTTTAATACATAAAGAGAAAAGTTCTGACTGACTGACTCATCAACGCCCAGACCAAACCATTGACCTAGAAAGCTGAAATTTTGGTTTCCTTTATAATGTAGACAAGGAATAAGGAAGGATTTTTGTTTCCTTGTTATATTTTCTGACATACATGTGAGACATCATGTGTGTGGGAAGTGATAGTTACTAATAATTGTCAAATCAACATTGAAACCATAATAAAGCCCTCAAGTCAACTATGACTTGAGTTCGCTCAAGTTATCATAGTTGAATAGAGTAATATCGATCTGGAATTCAGTCCACCTTTGAACCTTTACTTAAAGTGTACAAAGATTAAGAAATAAATAATGCCCTTTACTAGGAGCGATTAGAAACCAAAAGTAAATAAATCGTCGTGTTTATCCTGAACTCACCAATAACGTAGCCTGTTTAATAAACAGATCCCCTTCCTTTGACACTTGCACGTTGTCATCTTCGACGACAGGCGCTCCATTCTTGAGCCAGTATATCTGCACAAAGGGGGCAGCTGGTGGTGGCTCGCAACGGAATGTCACCGCTGTGTACTGTTTGACGAGCTGCGATTGTGGAGCCACCGAAAAGTGCTTCTTTATATCTGAAGAAGATAATATTATATAACAATCATCTGCCTAGTCCCAGCTGAATACCAGTATTTTACATGGAGCGACTGCCTATCTGACCTCAACAACCAAGTTACTGGGGAATACGATATTCCTTGGTAAGACTGGTTGTAAGACTTTCGGTCTTCGGACAACCCGTAACGACTGTCAAAGATCCACGAATGACAGCCGGGACAACAAGGAAGGGTTTTGATATGTAAAGACACACCCATCCACGGACCAACCGCGGCAAGCGTAGCTTAACCTGATCGATCGACCGTGCGGCTGTTATTACTTAGCCATGAGCCCCTCCGACCGAAGACAAGAATTTTAAGTGAGATACTCTTATCTTGAGCCAGTATACTCGTATGTGAACAAAGGGCCCCCTTTGTTCAGATACGGCTCGGCTAGATGTGGCTCGCAACGGAATGACACCTCTGCATACTGGTTGGCGAGCTGCGATTGTGGAGCCACTGAGAAGTGCTTCTATAAGTCAAGAGGAGGTATTGGTAGTTTTAGAGTTTGCTAGGACTAAGATCTGATAATTAAACCAGAATTTAAGTAAGTTACTCTATCTTGAGCAAGTATATCTGAACAAAGGAGTGACTGATGGCGGCTCGCAACGAAATTTCACCGCTGTGTACTGTTTAACGAGCTGCGGGAATGTTACCGTTGTGTATTGTTTGACGATCTGCGGGAATGTTACCGTTGTGTATTGTTTGACGATCTGCGGGAATGTCACCGCTGTGTACTGTTTAACGAGCTGCGGGAATGTTACCGTTGTGTATTGTTTGACGATCTGCGGGAATGTCACCGCTGTGTACTGTTTAACGAGCTGCGGGAATTGTCACCGTTATGTACTGTTTGACAAGCTGCAGGAATGACACCGCTGTCTACTGTTTGACAAACTGCGATTGTGGAGCCACCGCGAAGTGCTCCTTTATGTCGACAGAGGGGTATTGGTGGATTTGTACACACTAAACAAAGTCTGTGTTTTAAACTATATAATATAACATATTTTTATACGTATTTTTAAGTACAGACTTTGTTATCTTGCCTTTGTTAATCTGAGGATAGTTCCAGAACATATCTTGGAACTATCACATTGTCTATTTTATTCAAGCACCATTTCTTTGCGTAAGTGCGCCTATAAATAGACATCTATTTTTTTAGTTATCTATGGTCTCTGAGTAAATTTTACGTTACGTAACAAAGGAGACAGTTAGAACTAGTAGGTATAATTTACTTACAAGTAACTTTTTGGCTACCAGCCCAGACATTCACTTAGCTAATGAATACGAAAGCAGACCATCAACAACCACATCAACAATATTCAAGCAGGAAAAACATTTACACAGCGTTTATCACATATACTACTTTACAGCGTTTATCACTTGTAGTCAATCCATCAGGTTAAGCTACGCTTGCCAGGGTTGTTCCGTGGATGGGTGACCATCTTGGTCTTTACATACTGAGACTCCTCCGTGCCTCGGAAAGCACGTTAAGGCGTTGGTCCCGGCTGCCTTACCAAAGGGTATCGTATTACCTAGTTACTGGGGTGTGTGGAAGTCAGATAGGCAGATGCTCCATCTATCTATATAAATAAAAAGAGAAGTCCTGACTGACTCATCAACGCCCAGCCCAAACCTTTGAACCTAGAAAGCTGAAATTTTGCACAGAGGTTCCCTTTATAATGTAGACAAGAAATAAGCAAGGATTTCCCGGTACAACGTTCCCGTGATATATTTTCCGACATCCACGCGGGCAAAGCCGCGGGCAAAGGCTAGTATAAAATACTGCTACTCAGCTGCATCCGGTTAGACTGGAAGCCGACCCTAACATAGTTGGGAAGTGGCTAGGCAGATCGAGTAACTTTAAAAAGACATTTTTCAAAATGAACTTACATGCTAGTTCAATTGTGGCAGGCTGGCTTCGAATGTGCCCTCGACTGGTCCAAGCAAAACAGGAGCACTGGTACTTGTCACTCCCAAAGTACTCCTCCACGTTTTCCCTCGTCACTTTGCACTCCCCCTCTATGATTCGCACCCCAGTTTGAGGATCCACAAACTCGAAGTTAAGCGCTTGCGTTTGTACTCCGTTGCATTTGAAAAATACCTTGAAGGTTAGAAACTCAGACTCAATAAAAAACCAAGACAGCAATTAAGAACAAAGAACTAACAACAGTACTACGTTATAATATGTTAGTACTTAAAAAAAAAAAAAAAAATAAAATAAATATCCTTGGACATTTCACACAACGCCATCTAGTCCCAAGCTAAGCAACCTAATGCTTGTATTATGGTAACGAGATGGCTGATAAACTACTTATATACATATACTAACCTATTAACTAAGCTATTTTGTCACTGTAGACTACATTTTAATCTGAATTAGTAAAGATTATTATTTAAATTGTTTTTGACATATCTCGGGACCCTTTGGTCCCGGAGCTTTGGAAGGCGTACGAGGGGCCGAAGCCAACTGGGCGCTGTCATCAGTGACGTGAGGCCACACGTTTCAGGTTTCGTAAACACGTGTGCACATAATGAGGTATAATTTAATTGTAGTTTGGTGTAAATATGTGCGTGAAAGCGTGTACGAACATAGTGAGGTGTAGTTTTGCGCATGCTTCACTGTATTGTTCGCAGCGCTATGTCTTCAATTTTAGCTGTGCTCTTTTTCATATTGGTAGGGTAAGATCCATTACACCTTTGTTTACCAAACATTGAAAATATGAAATAACTACGAGTATATATTACCTATAGAAGAAGCCATTAATTTGATTTTAATTCACATTCGCACCAACACCCACCCTTCACCCTTTCACGCTTTCAACAAAATTGTTGTCTAGTATCATGTAGATGCAAATTACTTAGTTGTTGTTGTTTTGGTCACAGCAGATTATATTTAAGCTAATATAATAAAGAAAAATATAGTTTTGTATGTTTGTTTGTAATGGATAAACTCAGCGCTTACACTTTTTCAATATAAAGACACTGCGAGACCGTCGCCGTTCGCGTGATCTAATTTTCCTCTACAAAGTTACAAACGGATTTGTAAAATGTAGTGATCTTGTTAATCGCATCCAATATTCAGTCCCTTCAAAACTTCCCAGACATCCCATCACCAGGTTGCTTCATATCTCTTTCTGCAAATCCAATCTTGGTCCGAATATGCAGAAGTTACAACAGCTTTTGCAAATCGTCAGAAACCGACTTACACGGAGTACCATTTAACATGTTTAGAAGATCAGTATCTGAGGTATGGGAGTGCATAAACTAACCAACTAACCAATAAATTAATAATATTTTTTTTTAGTGTAATTCATGTTCTTAATAAATCTTAGTTTATTCCACTCAAGCACCATCCGTGTTTTAACATTTTATATTTTTCTTTTTTTTTTAATGTAAAAATTCACAATTTTGAATTTCGAATTCAAAATGTATTTTATTTTATATGTTCATAAGTTTTATTTTTAAGTTAATTACGTAGTTGTTTTTAGTGAATGCTGTGTATACCTGTAATAGGCATACATACCAGTACTTTTATTATATATTACTCTGTCTTATTATTTTTTTGTATGTACTGCTGTTGGTATACCTAATAAATAAATAAATAAACTCAAAAAAATCTTAACTGATTTTAAAAATTCTTTCACATATAGAAAGCAAAATTATCAGCGAGTAACTAACGCGCTGTATATTACCGACTTCAACGTGAACGAAGTTGTAGGCAGAAGCTAGTGTTTTATAAATTCGAGCTCAGTGACTTGCCTAGAAACATGTGAGTATGATTAACTACTATTCCGCAAGTTTTATGGTTCAATAACGTTAATTTTTCTTTAGGTATGATATTGCAGAACAGAAAATTTTATCATGAACAAAGCTGTCCGTTATTTTATTCAGGAGTTTCAATTTCATCTGTATGTAAATAAGCTACATGTAGAGAAAGGTATACCTACTACCACCCCTTCTGTTGTTTAAAAATGCAATATTTTAAAATGAGAAAAACATATCTAACCATACATAAAATATTGTTCAAAAACCAATTTAAACTTATAAGTAGAGAAAAACTTTTTTCAAAATAAATAAATTAAATAATTAAGTACTTACTTTTAAAGCATTAGCTGCCCGACATTTCAAAGAAGCTGGCTTATTTTTAACTACATAAGTATTTTCTGGTTCTACAAGGAAAATTGGCAAGTTATCTTTCGTCGTATGCAACGGTATCTTATCGTCTATCAAAGAAACCTCGTGAGCATCGCTGCGAACTGTTGCCAAGTCTGGAGAATCTTTATAATTCGACTCTTTACCATCATAATCATAATCTAAGTAAGCATTTTCATCTTCTTCATCCTCTTCCTCAATTTCCTCGTGATTGGTAAAGACTGGAGGTAGAAAATAATCTCTTTCCTGATTTGTTTGGTGACTGACTAGGAATTCTAGTGGTTTGTCTTCTTTTATAGCTTTGTTTACCGTATCATCTGTTCGACGATGAGAATCTACGATAGAAATTATGTTTGATTTTTATTCCTTGAATGATAATTGAATTTGCTTTTAACTGACTTAAACAGAATTAAGCTATAGATGATTGTATTAAGCGTTTGTTATGTTTCGAACAGGTTTCTTTGTGTAGTAAGTTCGTACTCAAACACTATATAAATTAAACCTACTATGAATAAAAATTAAACTAAAAACGCGTGTTATTATTCCAACACGTACTAGGTACTTACGTCAAATATTTAATCACTTAAATGTTTAATTTTATTTAAATCTTTACACATTCTCATCACATTAATATTATAATATTTATTCAAAGTTAAAAACCCAACAAACAAACCCATTCAGGTACACTGAACGAGACACAATAGAAGTTTTACTGGGTATAACGCCAATGGGCGTGCGGGACATTAAGTCCCGCAATGTGTTAATTTATAAAAGATAAACTTACTGATTAAATTTTGTGCTTACGTCAGTTAAAAGCAGAACATTTCTTAACAAACAAATATTCTATTAAAAGTCATAGGTACTCACTTTTGACCGTGTTTTGTCCTTTTACATAAAACGCCAATTGAAATTGTATTATAATCAGGCAAATCCAAAAATTCACTTCCATTTATAAACTTATTATTTTCCCAATTATTTAAAAAAACAACCGAAGTATGGCGAACATCGTGTTCCATTACTGCTTTATTATAACTTTTACATTTCTCCACTTTATTTATATATTATTTTTTTCACAAAATTAAGCATAATCCATGTCACTTATTATCACAGGAGAGACGGTAATGTACGGTTATTCACTTCACTAACGTGTACGGAAAACTGATTCATAAAATCGTAAAAGTTTACGATTTGGCGCGAACGCTCGGCTAGGTGTGAACCCCACGACAAATGACATTCAACTGGGATTTAGGGGATGAATGAGAACGACTCGTACCCTAAACACGTTTACTGCGCATGTGTGAGACTTTGAAGAGTTTTAATAGAACTTGGAATATTTTCATTTATTAGTTTTCGAGTGGTCAGGACATAGATAACCTGGAGGTTATCTATATGGGTCAAAAAGAACATTGTATTGTTAGTCAACTACATAATAATCTCGTATTTATTGTGAGCGTTATGCAACTGAACATGGGTTAAGTATTCGCGGGCATCGTATGGAGCCCTTCCTGTCCAATTTAATAACGCGTTCAGAAAACTGTTGGGGCTGCCATGGCGTTCTAGTGCATCAGGTATGTTTGCGGCGGCGCGTGTAGATCAAACTCAAACTCAAACTCAAAGCATTTATTTCAAATAAACCAATTACAGGCACTTTTGAATTGTCAAAGGGTCGGTCTTGGGTAGGTCAGTCAGAAAAATGAAGCTAGTTGCCCATTCCAAAGCGTAGATCCTGGAGAAGAACGGGCAAGAAACTCCACGGACACTCTTTTAAATCAAATATTTTACATAATATTGGTTACATCGTTCATATTGAAAATATAGATGTGAGAACAATGTAGAAAGACGTGCACGTTAAAAGCGTCCGTAATGAAAAAGATAAAAACTAAAAACAACTAAATTAAAAATAAGCCGTGGCAGCTAAGAGACGACCAGTCCCAACTGACGGCGCCCGTTCACGAACATGACGCATGGATCAGCACCAATTAGCTCAACCATTTTGAAGGGAACTTAATGATCCAACACACACGCCACCACCAGCGAGACATTTGAGTGAGCATGACATACTCTCAACCGCCAGGGCACATTCAAGTCAGTGAAAGACGAACCCAGTAAAAGGTAGCTTTATATTAGCTAAATAGTGCTCACACATGTGCTATGCAATTATACAATACTAAGAGATTGAATTTACACAATGCAAAGAAAATTCTTAATCTTCAGCAGCTCCAACAATATTTCCGAATGCTAATCAATTAGTTTAAGCCTCCTTGTGGAGCAGGACCAGCATTTAGGCAAGAATTTTAGTCAGCAATGTAATCTCCCAACTTATAATATGCCTGGCTGCATAGTGTGCGTTTTATACATGATTTAAATTTCGTTTCATTTAACTGCAGTATGTGCGGAGGTATTTTATTATAACATTTTAAACAGTACCCTATGAAGGATGAGTCTACTTTAGCTAGTCTGAAACCTGGTTGAACTAAATGGTCCCTATTTCTAGTCCTATAATTGTGTCTTTCACCTCTTTTACCGAAAAGATTTAGATTTTTCCTTACGTACATGATGTTTTCGTAGATATATTGACAAGGTACCGTCATGATGTTAATATCTTTAAACAGTTCCCTTAGAGAATCGCGCCTGCGGAGGCCATATATTGCTCTGATGGCTCTTTTCTGCAGAATAAAAATAGACTCTATATCTGCAGCCCGTCCCCATAGTAAGATACCGTAAGACATAATACTATGAAAGTAACTGAAATAAACTAGCCTCGCGGTATCTACATCAGTAAATTGACGTATTTTTCTCACAGCATATGCTGCTGAACTTAGCCGTCCTGCAAGAGATGTTAAATGAGGACCCCATTGCAGCCTTGAGTCGAGCGTGATCCCCAGGAAAACAGTTTTATCGACGAATTCTAGTTTCTCTTTATTCAATACTATGTCACAATCAGTACTTTTAACATTTGGTAAAACAAATCTTATACATTTAGTCTTTTTCCCATTTAATACTAAATTATTAGCAGTGAACCAATTTTGAACCTGCAGAAGGGCGTTATTTACGTCGTCAAGATTTGATGCACGTCTGTTTATCTTAAAAATTAAGGATGTATCGTCAGCAAATAACACCATTTGTGGTTGGTTTTTAAATAAATGGGTTAAATCATTAATATATACTAAAAAGAGGAAAGGACCCAATATCGAGCCCTGTGGCCCCTGTGGAACACCCATTTGTACTTTTAGACCGAGTGAATTGACACCATTTATTTGAACTTGCTGTTGTCTATCATTTAAATAAGATTTTACTAAACTGAGCGCAAGTTTACCTAGTCCGTAATGCTCAAGTTTCAAGAGTAAGGTTTCGTGATTTACGCAGTCAAATGCCTTGGAGAGGTCACAAAAGATTCCTATGGCATCTCGGGCCTCCTCCCACGCTGAAAATATGTGCTTCAATAAAGTGACACCCGCGTCAGTCGTGCAACGTCCTTTGGTGAAACCAAATTGCTGATCGTGCAATATTTGGTTGGTGTTAAAATGATTAAGCATTTGATTGAGCATTACCTTTTCGAACACCTTGCTGAATACCGGCAACACGGATACTGGTCTATAATTGTTGGTGTCTTTACTATCCCCAGATTTAAAAAGTGGTACAACCTTACTAAATTTGATTAAATCCGGGAAGACTCCTTCATCCACACACAAATTAAATATTAATGCTAAGTATGGTGCTATAGTTTCAATTATGGATGTACAAACTTTGATAGACATTCCCCATAGATCTTCCGACACTTTGATTTTAATTTGCCGAAAAGCTTTTATAACTACCATAGGGTTTATATGTTTAAATTGAAATTCAACCGGGCAGCTTGGACCGTTCGCTCTTAATAAATCAATTGAGACGTCGGGTGAGGAATTTAAAGCTTCCGTCGTTTTAGATGGTATATTTGTAAAGAAGTGTACAAATTCTTGAGCTACTTCTAAGTTAGAACTTATGTCACCACGAGAAGTTTCCAATGTATAATCTGTGTTTCGTATTTTTTTCCTATTAGTTTCATTATTTATAACTTTCCACACTGGTTTTACTTTATTTTCTGCTGATTTGATCTTGTTGCTAATGTACAGGGCTTTAGCTATTTTGCAGGTATTTCTAAAAATTTTGGAATAAGTAGCCACATACTTGTTGAACGTTTCAGTGTTAATGTAAGGCTTCCGTATATAATCCACTGCTGTCAGTTACATGTGCCATTGTTTCGTGTTGTTTACTAACACTTAGTTTTAAGAGACAATGTTACTAACCCTTTATGAGTCTTTGCTCGAAATAAAATTTTTGAATTGAATTGAATTATTATGTAGATATTAGTTCAGTTTGTAATTTATCTAAGTTACAATAGCTTAATGTCAACTGCTCATCAACGTTTTACAAAACATTGCTTTTCTCGATGCAGGGACGTTGATTGTTGAGGATTTCTCGTAAAAAGAACCAGAAGAACTGGGGCTGATGATATATATAAATGATTAGGAAAAATCCTGAAAAATATTGCTCATGATGTGATGCTAGGTAGAATAGGAAAGGATGCTTTACATCGACTTGTAAATACGTGACTTCTGACATCGGCACCAATTCCATTCTTGCAATCAAGACAACATCACGCCTGTATTTCTGGGAGAGGTAGCAGAGGTGTAACTTAAATATCGCACAACCTCTTAAGGGGTCATAAAACTCATCATTACAAACAACTTTTACTATTGAACCAAAAATAAAATTGCAAAAAAAAATCAGCTGTTCCCTACATTTTTACGAGTTATGCGAACATAAATGTGTGATTTTTTTCGCGATTACATTATAAACCACTGATGATTCCCGCAAATTATTTGTCTTGAACTCTGATGATAAAATGTATAATTTGCAACAAATCGAATTTATGTCAGAGGCAGCGGAACAAGCCTCATCCCGATTATCGCTGCAAGCATAATTTTACTAAATTAAAACTATCTACGAAGAAAAAGACGTGTTTTTAATAGCTTCAATTTATCATCTGCCTAGCCTTTTCCCAACAATGTTGGGGTTGGCTTCCAGTTTGACCAGATGCAGCTGAATACCAGTATTTTACACTAGCTTTTGCCATGGATGGATGTCGGAAAATATCCCACGGGAACGTACTACAGGGAATTCCTTGCTTATTCCTTGTCTACATTATACAGGAAACCTCTGTGCAAAATTTCAATTTCCAAGGGTTTTGGGCGTTGATGAGTCAGTCAGTCAGGACTTCTCTTTGTATTTATATAGATGGAACGACTGCCTATCTGACCTCCACAACCCAGTTACTAGGTAATACGATACCCCTTGGTAAGACTAGTTGTCAGACTTTCGGGCTTCTGACGACACGTAACAACTGTCAAAGATCCACGAATGACAGTCGGGACCAACGGCTAAAGGTGCTTTCCGAGGCACGGAGCTTGGTACCTATGTAAAGATGGTCACCCATCCACGGACCAAATGCGGCAAGCGTAGCTTAACCTGATCGATCAAACAAAAAAACAATGTAATAAAATCTTGGAAGTCAGTTTTAAAGTTCAGATGACAATATCATAATTTGGTATCTTGGAGCTGATCTGATGATGGAGCCAGGAGGTGGACAGTGGAACTCTTCAGTGGCTACTACTAAATCTGTCGAGTTTGGGGTCATAATTTATTATGATTAATTTTGGTGAGTGCCAATAGATTGCACTTGGCGTCGAGGGTCTGATAATGAAGCCAGGAGGTGGTTAGTGGAACTCTTCAGTGGCTACTAGTAACGCATCGAGTTTCAGGTTACGCGATTCGTTTTGATCAGTACAATAGATTGCACTTGGTGTCGAGGGTCTGATATTGAAGTCAGGAGGTTGTTAGTGGAACTCTTCAGTGGCTACTAGTAACGCTTCGAGGGCAGACATGTGCGCACAGATGTACATGTCGCCAATTAATTTATATTTTAAATAATTACTAACAATTAGGATAAGGCTATACTAACACTATATGGATCTATGGTCTGAATTAAAGAACTTGAATTTGAATATTTTGCGAAAGTGTTTTACTCGAAGACATTTGCCTAATTCAAAAATGCCTTTCAATGCCTTCCAATGGTTATCAATTCAATATTTAAATATTTTGAATGAAAAAGCAAAATATTTTTTTTTTTCGAATTTACCAATAAAGGATTTACAAGTTACCTAGTTTCTGTTAATGTACCAAGCACTATGTCGAAAGTAAAGCAAAGCAATTAAAAAAAACGCGGTGTAGATGATAGATTAGGATGCCTGTAAATAATAAACTACAAAAACATTAGTAACCCCCGTTTATTGCAATAAAAATCAATTATATTCCTTTGAAATAATCATCCATTGAAGATTCCTCCAAGCAATTGCTCCCTGTTCATTCTGATGTAAAACAAAAATGGTCGGTTGGCATCAAAGTGTCTTGGCATTATTTTCATTTCCACTCCTATTACCGCCAATATATTTATGAAATCTGAAGCAAGAAATTTATTATATTATATATTATCCTAAAAAGTTAATTGCAAAATTAATTGGTAAATCAATCAGTCATTTAACAGAACCAGATGAGAGAGATCGTGAGGTGGGCAACGAGTCAACGACTACTCCTGTGATTGCAGTTCATCGTGGCCACGACGGCTCTGTGAAGAGCAAAGCAAAAAAGAAGAGATAAATTGTGTTGCAAATGTTACAATTTGAAAATGTTGCCAGACCAGGCCGAAAGGTCGTGGGAACCATCACACCCGATGAGGCCTGCAATAAAATTGTGGCACGGGCCGCGGCAGGCCTCGGTAGGCGTAGCAACGCCTGGCGCGGCCTGTCAGTTAACGAGCCGTGGGACCGTGGTTTATGATATTAGTCACGAAAAATAAATGAATGGCAGGAGATTGAATACTAAAATAAAATATAACAGAAGAATTAACAAGGGATATAGTTTTAATGATTATAAATGTTAAAGTATTTTTATCTTGATACTAATTTACTCGATACAATTCATGAGGCGAAAACTCTCCATTTGTCAAAGTCTACAAATAGGCCTCCTTCAAATAAACACTTTCCTTCTTTGCCCAATCTTGTGTGACTTCATTATCAATGAAATCACTGGTACGATTCTGATGGGAACTAATGGTACGTTTACATGTGCAACTGAAATTACGCAATTTTTGGTAATTTCTTCCATCTGGGCTTTGCCGTAAATTGCTTAGTGTTGCCGAGACGTCATCTTAAAATACTTTATTTAAGACTACTAGCTTTTGCCCTCGGCTTCGCCCTTCGTGGATGTCGGAAAAATCCCACGGGAACGTACTACCGGGATAAAAAGTATCCTATGTCCTAACCCAGGTCATGGTCTACCCATGTGCCAAATTTCATCCGTTCAGCCGTTTTAGCGTGAGAGCCTAACAAACACACTCACTTTCGCATTTATAATATTAGTTAGGATTTCCAACTTATATCAACCACAATTGCCAAGCATTGCGCAATTAATTGCATATGTAAGCGTACCGTTAGGAGTTAGTGTCATTGGGCACGCCACAATTGCGGCGATAAGTCCCTTCTTTGAGGAGTGGTTAGAGAGGCGCCACGGCGTCCTCACCTTCCGCCTGACGCAGGTCCTCACCGGACACGGTTGTTTCGGGAGGTTCCTGTTTCGCATAAAGCGGGAGGAAACGCCCGGGTGTTACCATTGTGTGGAGCGCCCGGAGGACACGGTGGAGCATACAGTGGAGGTCTGCCGGCTTGGGCAGAGCACCGCCGTGTTCTCACGGAGGCGATCGGCGGCGGCGATCTCTCGCGTCCGAGCCTGTTCCAGGCCATGGTGCGGAGCGAGAGTGCATGGGAGGCCGTCACCTCCTTCTGCGAAGCAGTGATGCTCGCGAAGTAGGAGGCGGAACGCGTGAGGGAGAGGCAGCCTCACGCCCTCAGTCGCCGCAGGAGACGCCCTGGGCGGCGGGAATCGCGGGGCGATTTCCGGCCACCGTAGGCGCGGGCCTGCGGACGGTGAGCAGCGGGTAGCTCGCCGTCCGGTAAGGACCAGGCCCGAGTCGACGGCGCGTTGTGTTCCACGCGCGCCTCAAAGAGATGTCAGCAAGTGATGGGGTCCAATAGGGCCGACGCCGCTGGGGTCGCGGGTTGTTTGAAGAAGATACCGCGGCCCTGGCATAGGCAACTGAAGGAACACGGGTGGGTTTTAGTCAGTAAAAGTCTGACATGCCCTTCCGCTCCACCCAGAGCGGGAGAAGTTATTTGATGATTTCCCACCCTCAAAAAAAAATAATAATAATAATAAAAAAATAAAAAAAAGGAGTTTGTGTCATAGATACTACCTACTTCGAAAACTAGAATGATATAAATGTTAATATTAGGCTCACCAGTAGCTGCAGCTGCGGCAGTGCCTCTCTCATTTACTTCAATAACTGCTTTGTGTATTGCTTTAGATACATATACTTTTTCATCGTTGATTATTCCAGACAAATCTGAATGTCTAGAGTCAAATATATTATTTAACCCAATCTGGAATTTTATTTGCGAATGCAGGTGATTTCCATGATTTCTATGACTTCACATAAATGCAAATGGATGAATAAATAATAGGAATTATACACGTATTAATAAATAAATACTTACCTTTTTATACAAAGTTTTCAAGTTGAGTTCCGTCTCTATTTTAAACTTCGGTATCGTTAGTACCACGTCTACTGGTTCCATTTTTTCCAAAGCCTGGTTTAATTGTTCGGGACGAAGTTTTAACGATTGGACGAGAGCCGGCAAGCCACTAGTCCTAAACGGTAGCACTACTATCATTGACGACTGCGAACCTTCGTAAGGAATTTCTATGATCTGGTGAAAATTATTAGTACTTATTATTTAATAGTTACATATTTACATAAAACACTAAGTCATTGATATCCCACGTTTCTTTTGGCGTGGAAGAGAAAACATTAGGAATACACTTAAGCCAGGGACCATTTTGGTTATCCATTGAAAGGGTTTTCGATAGGGTTTTTCGAAGCAGTTAATCAAAATCCCATGCGATGTAGGTAAGAACTTAAACCTTCTTGGGATTATTTTGGTTAATCATTGAAAGGGTTTTCAATAGGATTTTTCTAAGCGGTTAAACAAAAACCCATATGATGTGGGTAACGCTTTTGGAACGGCTTAAATTAAGCAGTTTCACTTCAACTCTCTTAAAAACAAAACAGCATAACATTCCGACTCGGAGCAATGTAATATGATCTCTCGGTGATGGGCATACGTTGCAAATGGCTAATATGGTAACCCGAACAAAACCCTTATATTATATAGGTTTCCTTATCTTAATGAAGGGGTAACGCTTTCACTGGATTTCAAATATAGAACCCCCGTGTTGTATAACTTCCATTCAATGTGTTATCCATTTTGAAAGGATAACCCTTTTACTGGGTTTCAAGGCTTTACCCGAAGAGCGGTCCTTAATTAATTAATTATTTTCTTTTTTAACCATGTTTCTTGTTTACTATTTATTTTTTTAAGGAATTAAAGAGGCTTTAATATTATTATTATAACCCTTTTACTGGGTTTCAAGGCTAAAACTCATTCAAGGAGTTACACATGAAAAAGATAACTTCATAAACGCCTTACCCCTTCGAAAGACCAGAGTTGTACGGACCCTGACTTAAGTACCTACCTGCTTTTTTAAATCATGATATCGGATAATCCGATGCATATTTAACTGTAGTTGAGGTGTTGGCTACTAAGGAATGGACTTTTGTATCGAAAAAATCCCAGAATTAGAGCGAGCGCGCACTGCGGTGCGTTTCCGGTATTTCTGCCGCACTGGGCGGGGCCTACAGTAACAAAACGCATGACCGCAGTGCGCGCACTTCAAAGACATTCCATACTTCACAGATTATGCGGTAGAAAAACGCACCGCAATGCGCGCTCGCCCTTACGGGATCGACCAATTTAGAGTTCTGATTATGGAATCGAATGTATATTTACTTCCGTTCAGGTATGGGCTAATATGGATTGCACTTTTGTATCAAAAAATCCCAGGATTCCGGTATCGACAAGCTTAGAGTTCCTTATAAAGTTACAAGCTAGACAAAATAGTTGAACATGATTATTTTGCACAGGGCGAGGATCTAAGTGTTCATAATCTACTCTGAGCTAATTGAAACCTAGAATATTTAAAAGAATATTACCTCAGCTTCCAAAACGTTACACTTCCAGTAATTGTATTTTCCTTGTCGCGTCATCATCAGCATCAGATGAGATCCAGAGGGCGAGTGAAACTGATCCATGTATATGTTTTCAAATTTATACTTCCAGTTGCCCTAGAAAATGATCTTCTCTTTACCAAGACTTCCTGAAGATTGGCTTAATTATTATGGCGAAATAATCTGATCATCTGACTGACTTATTCCGAGTGACTTATATTCTGTGGCCTTAGTGCGAGTTTTTATACTTGCTCGATCGTAATTTTCTTTCCCATTATAGTCACCAGACGGCGCTTATCAGTTTCTCAGGCCTTAGTGCGAGTTTTTATACTTACTCGATCACGTTAACGTAAACTTCAATTTGTACTGAAACTGAATAAGCGCCGTCTGGTGACACCCCTTCGCACGCCCTCGTACAGTACGGCCGACGTATCTTGGCGAGTCTGAACATAGGCTCTCCGAACTTTCGCGCATGTTCTCTCACTCACACTCGCCTCATGTCGCCATTTGATTCCTAAAAATGTTACTGCGCAGCGTTCTGCGCGAAGTTCGGACTCGCCAAGATACGGCGGCCGTATTGTACGTCCGGGAACATTTTTTGTCAGCGCGCAACGGTGACAAAAAATGCGCATACATACATACATACACGGCTTTTATGCAAAATATTTCTATGAACTGATATAAAACTAATGATTGTTTCATAAAGTGGATAGACTAGCCTGGATTACGAATTTTGGTTTAGAACAATAGATGTCTTAGTTTTTTTTCAATACCCAAATTAACGTAAACGAGATTGAGTAAGTATGAAAACTCGCACTAAGGCCTCAGTACAAATTAAAGTTTACGTTAACGTGAATAACGTGATCGAGTAAGTATAGAAACTCGCACTTAGGCCTCAGATGAACGCATAAACAAACCCTGTTCAAATTAAATTCTCTAAAGGGAAACAAAAATTAAGTTTAAAAACAAAAACCCGACTACTGAAAAATCACAATCTAAAAAGTATGAAACAATGAAATATTCTCATCCGAAATTAGAAAAAGACAGACTTAATAAAAATCCGGAGATTTATGCTAACATGACGTGTGACTCTGAAAATTGAAACAAACGAGAAAAAAAAGGCCACGCAACTTGAGTTTTTCTTCCATGAAGCTACTTAACAGCTGGTCACCCAGCTGTTAAGCTAGACCAATAGACAAACGATGAACAAAAAAAAAAGATGTTGGATCGATGTTCTTTTACGGCATATAACAATAGCTTCATGAATGAGTATTTTTCATAGAGTGATACTAATTTTGGTTATTATTTAGTCTGTTTGAAATTGTTTTTTTTTTTCAATTTACGAATTATTTTATCTTATTAAGGACTTATAGACCGAGAGGTGACAGGATTTTTCGTAACGATCATGGATACAGTTAGATTTACTTCGATGGGTTGTAGAGTAGTCCCCTAATGTGAATGACGTCGGTCTGCCTGCTCTGAGTGGTTGCAACTTCGAGTTATAGCGCTTACAAGAGGCGTCATTGTTACGAAAAAAAAACGATCAGGGAAATGGTCAGTTTTGGTACACATTCAAAGTATGGCGTCTCCGCAGATGAAAAAAGTTGGTCTGCCGGCTCTCACTGGTTGCATTTCAGAGCTATGATGCGCGCAACATTGTTGCAAAAATAAAACGATAAGAGAAATGGTCAGTTTTAGTACCCATTCGAAGTATGGGAGACACACACAGACATCACAGATTAATCATTTTGTAGAGTATAGCTAATGAAACAACTCAAAACATATAGACTGTTAGAAGTAAGTAAATATTTAACTCTAAGTCTTAGCTACATTCTACAAAATTATTTATCTGTGATTTACCCAAAGCAATAAGCTGAATTATTAAAAATTGGATTTGTTCGATTTCATTCTTTATTTTACTGATTACCGTTAAGTTGAATTTTTCTATAACTGAGCGCCTTGCGTATAACAAAGCTCTGAAATACAACCA
This sequence comes from Cosmia trapezina, assembly GCA_905163495.3. NCBI lineage: Eukaryota > Metazoa > Arthropoda > Insecta > Lepidoptera > Noctuidae > Cosmia > Cosmia trapezina. Next base: position 8,076,371 of record LR991020.1, read on the forward strand.
CTAAGAGCCGGCAGACCAACTCTTTTCACCTGTGGAGACACCATACTTAGAATAGGTACTAAAACTGACCATTTCTCTTATTGACACCTCTTGACACCTCTAGCTTTTTCCCTATTCCTTTACAGGGGGAACGGTCACGCAGCGGGCGCAGGTGTAGGGTGGGGGTACGACACCGGCCGGCGTGCACTTGAAAAATTCGCCTATTGTCCCGTTTTTTGATGTATTTTTTAGGCTTTCTCCAAAAATAAGCGTCTTGCATACACAACGATTGCTCTGAAATACTACCACTGAGAGCTGGCAGACCAACTCGTTTCACCTGTGGAGACACCATACTTCGAATGGGTACTAAAACTGACCATTTCTCTTATCGTTTTATTTTTGCAACAATGTTGCGCGCATCATAGCTCTGAAATGCAACCAGTGAGAGCCGGCAGACCAACTTTTTTCATCTGCGGAGACGCCATACTTTGAATGTATACCAAAACTGACCATTTCCCTGATCGTTTTTTTTTCGTAACAATGACGCCTCTTGTAAGCGCTATAACTCGAAGTTGCAACCACTCAGAGCAGGCAGACCGACGTCATTCACATTAGGGGACTACTCTACAACCCATCGAAGTAAATCTAACCGTATCCATGATCGTTACGAAAAATCCTGTGACCTCTTAGTCTATTATAATTTTATGATTACTGGCCACTAGCCCTACCTGCGTTTTGAAGGAATGTCGCGATTGCGGCAGCACGCTGTATGTGTCTGAAGGAAATGGAACTCATCCTCACCAACATCAGCTTTACAGACGAACCCAATAACCTATCTACCACCAGTTTTGGTATATTGGAGATAGGAAAACCTATCTATCTAAGGTTCTAACGTCCCAATAATCTAGGAGAGATAAAACAAAAGAACAAACGAAAGGAACGTAATACAGATAGAATTATATTGTCTATCATCAGTAGCGATCTTTACTGGAAGTAAATTGGGTTCGGTCGATATTGGACAGTGTAATAATAGATTATAATAGGAATATCTTTATTGATGTGTAACATCTTTCCTCTCTCTTTCCTGCAATCTGTGGGAGTGATTTCGTGAAAAGGGACTGAAGTGTGTAACATGAAGTGAAAATATTTTTCTAAATGTTTTGAGCGACGGATTGAAATTTGGTATGGAACTAGAAAGTACTTTTACTAAGGTGGGATGTCAGATGTTACACATAATATGCGACTACTGTAAGGCAAGCTTGTTTTTTTTGCATATAATATGGTACATAAAAGGTCTTATGTGTAGGTACTTACCGAAAAATATATAGCATTGACCAAGACCAACGATGTATCCCTCGTTATATCATGTGCACTTATTAATTTTCTGATTTTATTCCTCGTCTTTTCGGCCACCTGATTTGGAAAGAGAAATAAGTAACTGCGTGCAAATTAAACTATAACCAGCACCTTAACTGCGTAACACACTATCAATCGAAATCTGAATCATTTTGATACAATCATGATAAAAAAAAACGACGCTAAAAAAACGAAAAAATTACGAAAAGTCCTTTGGAAAATCAAGTTTTATGATAAAACTACTGCATGAATATCAATTACAAATTAAGTTTATTAAACTCTTCGATAATTGAGCTTTTTCATTGCCGACTTTGTTTTGGAAATTTTACACTTTTTGTTACTTATTTACGCCCAAAGTTGCGTTAAAATTAGCAAAAAAAAAAACGAATCTTTTTAGCTCATAATCATAACAGACTCATCATAACATAAGTTATGAGAATCGCAGGCTACAGGCGCTTTCGCCTTAACGCCCATCGGCGAAAGCGCCAGGTTAGCCCGGGAAATTCAAAATTTCTTACGTGTTTTTGCAATTTGCAAGTCAGTACCTACTTTGTATGTTGATATATGATTTGCGCCGTATCAAATATTTATTTATAGAAATTTAGAGGCATGAGGAACAGGGTGTAAAGTTCACTCATCCTCTATTGAAAAGGGAGGATCCTCCGACCAGACGGGTGTTGTGTCTGGTGGGCTACTGCCCGACGGTTGCTGTCGGAACGTTGTATATATGCTAATCGCATGGTAAACTCTAATTGCGCGATGCAGGTTTGCGTGACGTCATGTCATTGATGCGTAGTTCATATGTGGCGATGTAGATGCCGCCACATCATTCCCCTCCGGAGACCGGAGGTCGATAGTGGGCTGAGTCGTGTATCTTGCGATGCTTGCCAGTGCCAGTAGTGGTTCCAGTGAGTCGGTACCGGGTGCCGCATAGTTCATGTTGAGTCAAAACTTTCTGCGGTGATACCCCCGTGAGTCGGGGTGGGCGCTGCGTTATGCTCCAGTGAGTCGGAGTGTACAGCGCTGGGTTGAGGCTGAAGGTGATGACCAGGAATGCGCGTCCGCTGCATGCTGGTGGTCAATCAATTTGTAAAATGTGTGTTTGTTCCAATAAAGATTATGTGTTATGTGTGTTATTTTTCCTTGTGTTGGAATATCCATAAGTTGGAACGGTAACAAACTCGTGGTCTCCGGTCGCCAACCTGAAGTGCTCGCTAATATTTTCGTGCAGAAGAAGAAAATATTAGCTCCTTTGTCCTTACCCAGTCATTAATGGTTTCCGCAGTTTGATTTGGATTCGATGGACTGATCTTCTGACAAGAGGACCTGAATATGAGCTTTGTGCGATTTAGGAACTTCCTGTTAATGCTTTTTTCAGTATTAACATATATTTTGCTGGCCACATCTAATGTAACTCCTGGCAGATACTCCATATTGGTAATAAGTTGTGCGAATTCGGTCTTTATCTGTGTAACAAAGATCAAATAAATCAAAATATATAAATATTGTACCATTTATGTTGATACCTACTTGTAATTTGTGTGTTGTATGTAATTTTCAAATTAAGTTGTTTTGTCTCATGAAATCTTTTAATATGCCTATGACATAAAAGTCCTGACGGCAATTCACTTAGAAGAAACTTGTCTTGAGAAAGTCCTATTTACTCATTTAAATAAAAATCAATTGCCGAATTGTATGCGCATCACTTCATAGCGGTTGCACCTATTTGGCTAATTCATTTTTGATGTGTTGTGTCAGGACAAGGTTTGCCCGACAGATTTTTTTTTAGAAAATTCACCGGAAAGGTCGGGTATTTGGATGGTATTTATGTATGAAAACATACAACACACAGTCTAAACCACTGGAGACGGAGACATGAAATTCACCCGGGCGACTCCGGGCACGAACAGTTGTAATTAATATTTTTAAATTTAAAAAAAACTTATGTCCAGCACCCTAATTGCGTACTTAAGAAATTATCAATCAGAATTTCAATAATTTTGAAATAAATTGCTAATCCTTCTGAATCTTCTAAAAATTTGTCTGCTCGACAACATAAATAACGCAATGAATGTTGTTGAACTGTCAAAATGAAACCGATTCCGATTGATAGTGTGTTACGCAAATAGGGTGCTGATCGAAATAGGTACAAAATTAAATGATCAAGATTTTTTTTAGATACCTACTTTGCATTTTCTGTAGATACCTTGCCATTTACGGACGATACTGTCCGAGTTGAAATAATGATTAAATTTTCTATTCAAACTTCTCATATCCAATTTTTCAGAGCGTTTCTCGGCACACATGGGCTACGAATGGGTCTTTAACTTAGTAGGCACCTTTGTTATTAATCGTATGCAATACAAATAACTACCTGTTTCGTGCTAGTAAGACCTATGGCATCTAATAGTTCTCGTTCTGCTCTCTTCTCTGCTCCCAATGCTAATTTACCCAGTGGCATCAACACAGACAATGGGGAAAATATCATATTCATGCCGTGTTCCTCCAAGGCTGCTTCCTAGAAACGAAAACAAGTTTTGAAGAAGACGACAAGATGTTTTTGAAGCTGCTTCATAGACTGCGCAGACCACCGCTAAGCTAGACACACTTCCCTTTGTATGACAATGAAGGCGGGATCATCCACTGCCACCCACGAGCACGCTACGCACGAATGCGTTGCTGGTTGCTGGCAAACAACCTGGACCATGAACCGTGAATAAAAGGTATGTTTGGCAAAAGTTGTGATTTTTTGGAATGTGTTGGAATGTGGAATGTTTGGAATGTGTGGAAGAGTTTGGAATGTGTTGTCATATTTTTAACCCCCGACAGAAATAGAGGGGTAAAAATAATAATAAATATAAGTTTAACGTGTCACGTGTGTATCTGTGTATCTGTCTGTGGCACTAAACCGTTTTCGTAATAATTGTACACTCGCTTGTCTCACACTCGCTTGTACACTGGCGTCACTCGCTCTTGTTACGCAAATGCGGCGAATACGTTGCGCACTCGTGGCGTGCTCGCCACGCGCTCACTGCAAACTCACGGAGAGCCCGCTACGCTTTCGCCTCACTTTTTAATCGGTCGCAAGTGTGATAACGCTCTTAGGTACATGAATACTTAATGCTGTAATTACCAAAGCAAATTCTCTTCGCACAACTCCTCTGAAGTCTCCTCTGAAAAAGCCGTCGACGAACGGCACATATTCATCACTCACGTCAGACATGAGTTCATCACTGTGCTTGTATTTTTTAAGTCTTTTCGCCGAAACTATGAAAGTTACATAAATAACTGCAAAAGAAAATATTATAATCATTAAGTAGGCCACACTCTGCTACCATGCAGCCATGTTGCGAATGAGGATGTAACGGCCTAATATTATAATCATTAGTAGGCCACACTCGCCGCCATGCAGCCATGTAGCGAATGAGGATGTAACTGCCTAATATTATAGTTATTAGTAGGCCACACTTGGCCACCGCAGCCATGTAGCGAATGAGGATGTAACGGCCTAATATTATAATCATTAGTAGGCTACATTCTGCCACCATGCAGCCATTTAGCGAATGAGGATGTAACGGCCTAATATTATGGTTATTAGTAGGCCACACTCAGCGAATGAGGATGTAATGGCCTAATATTATAATCATTAGTAGGCCACACTCTGCCACTATGCAGCCATGTAGCGAATGAGGATGTAACGGCCTAATATTATAGTCATTAGTAGGCTACACTCGGCCTCCATGCAGCCATGTGGAGCATGAGGATGTTATGGCCTAAACCAGTAAATAAATTCCGCCTTCTACATACAGAGAGTAAGAGAACTATAGTAATTGGGAAGATAGTCAGCAAACTTGACATGAATTTAATGATTATCGACCATTTGTCCTGAACTCCACAGTCTCAGCCGAAAGACGTACATTTTTGGACCTATGCCTCTTCCCAAGCTTCGAGGGTCGACACAAGCAAAGAAGAAAATATAAATATGATTGTGCTTGCCTTTATACAGGGTGTATCTGAAAGGTGTGGCTAAACTTAAGGGTGTGGTACGAACCATCAAACAAAACAACTTTATCCATGCGACTAACAACGTTATCGAGAAAAAAATATCAGACATTCCATACATTTGGGTAGATTACAGCCCACCTCTCGAAGAGAGCAGGCCAGTGTCCCAGCCATAGATATCCGGAGATATGCCTTCATTGCGGAATAATAAGGAGTCCTAGTGCCGCCGCTTATCTCCCACCCAAATAATCACAACATTAACAAATAGTGTACTTACGACACACACTTAAAATTTGAACACGCACATTAAGAAGAAAGCAGCTACACTAAATCAATTTCTAATAGCACACATACATAGAATGGGCGGGGCATTCACTTGTAAACATTTGCTATTCGCGAACATTCAATGCACACGCAAGCAATTAGGGAGTCGAAAGCGATGGTCGATAATTTTTATCGATATTTAATTTTAGCACATTCTTGTATTAAAATAACTTAGTTTAATTTTCTTAATATTTTATTACCGGTTAAAGGGAACGCTTTCTGTTAAATATAATACTGTATATTTATATAATAATATATTACTTAATAATTTTTTTTTCGACAATGTTTAACCATCGCAGTCTTCAATATTAATTCACTCGGTCAATAATATTTCGCAATATTATTAATCGTCTAGGGCCCACCTTACGAAATCGCCAAATAGCCAGATTTTTTAAAATAATAATTGAATATTTTTGCATATCGACATAAATTATTGTAATTTTTTGACCAAAAATAAATAATTGGATGAAATATAATATGTATTTATCTTAATACTTAACATAATTGTACTATAAATTAAAAACTTCATTAGTCAAAATCTTTTAGGCATAATATTAATTTAAGTTTTTACACTTCACGTGTAACTGTATTGAAATAACAATGTCTTAATTTGGTTCAAAGTGTTCAAACCTCTTTTACTATACATGTAATACGAGAATATCCATTGAGTTCTGTAAAAAAATATTTAACTGCAATAATACGCATATCGATAAAGTCAGCCGCACGTACTCGATTGCTCCTCCCTAAATCCAAAACGCTCGTTGCGTTCGGGAAGATTCGGGCACTCTCGGGCTAGTTCGTGTCGCTCCGGACGAAAGTTAGTAAAACATTTAAAAATTGATTTAAAATATAAAACAGTGACTTAATTGTTTACTTACCGGTGGTAGGACACGCCATTTGTCTTCAGGTTGATGGTATTTGACCTATTTTTACAAATAATTACAGCACAACTCGGCATTTTGGTTTTTTACGCATCAATACGCACTGTACGCAGTTGCAAAGCGACTGAATGAAGCGTACAGCCGCCGTTCGAACATAAGACCAATTTTATAATATCGAGGCGCCACGTGCCACGCCCCCAAGGCATATCCCTCGATATCCGTGGTCCCAGCAGTGGGAACATTTAAGCTGATTATGCTATTTAATTTAACAAAAAAACATACTCACTAATAAAATACAGTCTCATTTTATAAAATTAAATAGCCAAATCATGAGACTCAAATAACCACACAATAAGAAATGGCACGAATACAGATAAGTGTCCATCTTTTTTCAATCAAGTGATTCGTTTCTTCTGATAGTGCGTCTGCCGAGACCAATCACAATTATCCATCAATTATTGTCAATGTGATTGTGCAAGATTTATCTCAGATGGGGGGGGGGGGCTAAAACGGCCACTTTGGCAGAATCATAATAGGATAATATTATGAATGGTATTTGAAATCGTAAAACTGTCACAAACTGACAATATATTATTAATTATCAGTTTGTGACCGTTTACGATTTCAATTATTATTCATAATATTATCCTATTATATATTCATGGTTGGTGTCCTTGAGGTCAAGGTCAGTGAACTTAGGAGGCAGATCTTGACTTTCAGAATGTTTGTATCGATATGTTTTATTATACACCCCATCACTAGAAGCTACTGGACCGTAGGTGCTCAAATGGGAATACCTGGCGTGCTCTAAAAATCGGTGCTCAGAAAATGGGAATGCTTCTGATTCTGCTAAAGTGGCCGTTTTAGACCCCTGTTCACTTCGGTTTTACTATTGTACCTGGAATTAAGTACAGCACGACATAACTTAGATTTAAAATATGCAGATTTATTTATTTATTTATTTAAAACATAATTTTACAGTGCTTACGACCAAACCACTATATTACAATAGCTAAAAACTAAAAATAGGAAAAAAAATACAACAAAAAAAAAATTACTTACGATATTAATTACTTAGAAACAAATATACTGGGTGTTCGGCGCATGGACCGACACAATTTTTTGGGGGATTGCGGGGGTCATTTGCTAGGTTTCACCTAAAGACCTCCATGTCCTAAGTGTGACGGTAATTGAGATATGTTTTTTTTTGTTCTTTCTTTGAATTACCCAAAATCTCGCCTTTGAATCGATATATTTTTTTTGTTTATGGTTGCAATAGAACAAAATAAACTTTATAATAGTCTGCAATGTATTTTTATTTTAAATAAATTATTATTTGATGTAATTTATCAGTAGAAAATGACTTATGTGCTTCCAAAGTCTTAAAAATGTTTAAATGTATGAAAAATTACTACTCTTAAATTCATTTTTTTTTTAAATAAAGCCATTTTGACCTTATTTTTATCTCAAAAAGTTCTTTAGCTTGTACCCTTTCTAAGGGTATGCTACACGCTATGAAAAACAATTCAAATGTAGTCAAAATACTAGTTAGAGAGTCAGTTATGGAGTGTTTTAAGAAAAGATTTATTACGGTAATTATATTTTTTTATTTTATTTCGAATAAGAATACATTGTAGACTATAATGAAAATTATTTTGTTCTTTTACAACCATAAACAAAAAAAATATATCGATTCAAAGGCGAGATTTTGGGTAATTCAAAGAAAGAACAAAAAAAAACATATCTCAATTACCGTCACACTTAGGACATGGAGGTCTTTAGGTGAAACCTAGCAAATGACACCCCCAATGCCCCAAAAAATTGTGTCGGTCCATGCGCCGAACACCCTGTATATATTTTACAAAGTTGGTACGGCTTATCATGGAAGATATCCAGATCTATGTGCTGGGTGAGCAAAAAGAGTTCAGCAGTGTGATAGCTTGGGCCGTGGGTGCAGCAGCAACTCGACGAGTGCGCACCCCCGGGGGCAAGGCGAACAGTTTCCTCCGACGCGACGACGAGAACCTCCACGCCCTCACCTCCGCCCAGGAAACGACTCGGCACACCTGCTAGACCCACCACCCTCCAGAGTAGTTGGATTATCCACTCTGTTTGTCAGGAGACGGTAGTATTGAACTAGTAAAAGTAATTTACGCCTGGGTTCGAGAGTGTCTAATCCCATCATCCTTCCAACAAACAAAGATGTCGTCACCTTTATGGTAAACTTACGAAACTGAAAAAAACACATTTTACAGGGGAACGTTTTGAAACATTAAATTGACAATAACTTTTTTCAAGAGACAGATGTAATAAACTCAGCGATACATTTGATTTTCAAAATTCCTCTGCTTTTATTTACCATGAATGTATTATTCTTATATTACAAAAATAACAAATAAATGCATATTCGTTACTTTTCACCTTCATACATGAGAGTTCATAGGTATTATATTACACTGTAGCAAACTTACGGAAGTGGCAATTTCGTGAGTTACTTATGAAAAGTATCAAATATATACTTTGGTAAACTAACGAAAGTACCAATTTCTTTAGTTTACTAAAAGATTATCACGTCTTTTAAAGGAAAATAAGTTCCTAAATCAAAATGTTTTAGAAATAATTCAAGTGAAATCACAAAATTATGTTTGGAGTAGGAACACAAAATAAAATAATAAAATACGTATTAAGAAAAAAACAACTAATCTAACTTTACCAGTAAAACAACAAAATAAAAGATAATAAGTAACAACAATTTTCCAAATAAATATTTCCTTACGGTTTTACTCACGTCATTTGTGGAGTTGCGACTTTATCACAAGAGCTCACTAAGATCTCCGTACGTGATGGAAACTAGTCGGGCAAACCCGAAGTAATGAGGCGAATAGAACCGTAAGCAAATGTTTTAAGTTGTATGAAAACATTTGCTTACGATAGAAGACACAAAACCAAAACTTACAAACGAATACAATCTTACAATAAAAGCAAGAGGAAAGACTTGATAATTGTAATTTTCAAGTACCTCCAGTTCCTCTTCGTCTTCAGCATCTGGTTCAGGCAAGCAATCTTGAATTGCTTCCGAATCGTGTAGGTTTTCATAAAAAGAATGGTAATATTTTGGTATCTGGTTATCACTACATAGTTTTAATAAATCTCTTTTTTTTTTTGCTTTTGAAATCGGTATTCTTTATAATATTACTTGGTACTATTGCTGTACTCTTTCCTCTTTTTGATTTTATTTTAAATTCTTTAAAGGTCTCGTCATTGTAGTCAGTTTTAATAAAGATTGATTTAGGGTTGTCTTTACGGTATTGAATCCACATAGCATCTTGGAAATTTATCTTTACTTTTAGTCTTGTCTCGTCTAGTTCTCCATTGTCTTCTTGTTCTTTTCTTTTTCGAACCTTGCTTTTTCGAAATTTCTTCCGCAAACTGACAATGATTGGGATTGAAATCTAAAAAATCGTCACATTCACATTAAATGGATGTGGATTTTTTCTGGCTCTTCTCATCACTTAAATCCACCCGTCCGGAGTGTAAATTGCTGTATTTTTACATTTCTGTTCCATTTTGGAGTGAATAGAGTCATATTCCATGTGACTATGTCCAGACTCAAAGAAAACATGTTCAATTATGTTTACTGTGAAATGATTTGTCACCAAGTGCAGCAACATACAGCAAAAACTATAATTTTTTTGCTGGCCGCCACAATTGTCTGACAGCATTCTCACATGTGTTATGCCTTGTTTGTGACTACAAATAAATTTGCAAACACAGGTTGCAATTTCAGCACTTCCCCGTTCCGTCCCATGTAAAACAGTCTACGCGTCTTGATCGCCAAAATAAAAGGTCAAATTGTATACAGCTTATTTTCGAACGTAAAATAATGGTCCAGATGCAGCTTTAGGAGTTTGGAGGACGGCTTCTAGGTCAAAATTAAATGCCAAAGTCTTCGGATCAATCTTTGCTGCTGCTTTGTCAGCGTCTCGACGCAGGTAAGCATCGTCGCGTCGCTTAAGATGGTTCGAATGATTTTCCTCTTCAGGGCTGCTCGGGTCATGTCATGTGTTTTTAATCCCTTGTAAGCGACGCACTTTTTGCAGAGATCCTTTTCCGGCACATGGAATCTTAACCTATAAATTAAGATTCCATGTGCCGAAAAAGGATCTCTGCAAAAAGTGCGTCGCTGACCTGAAGACTGTCCGGTAAGTCTCTACTCCTGCTGGGATTGCGCCTTTGTCTTCACATTTTTTCTTGTATATGAATACATTATGGTCACATTCAGTCCAGAATCTAGATACCTGAACTCGGAATTCTTTCTGCAATAATGACTCCATTGCAGGAAACGAAAAAATATGTTTTTTAATTCAATCAAGTCTCTCAATTTAGAAAGTTTATTAGATGAACGTTTTCAAGCTACCAATGTAAATTAACGAAAATGCCCGATTCGTAAGTTTGCTATGGGTTACTTGAGTCCCTTGAAGAATATATTCTACCAATGTTAACTTACGAATCTTCCATATTCGCATGTTTGCTGTGAGTTGCTAAATCGATTTACTAAACTGTGCTACGATGTAAATTCACGAATATGGCAGATTCGTAGGTTGACCGTGGTGCATTTTTCTTGGACTTGGATATATTCGACTACGCGAAAACAACTGATATCAATTTCGTAAGTTTACTTTTGGCGTATCAACAAAAAATGGAGATTCGTAATATTGGATTTCTATAACCGTTAGAGACAGAAATTTGAAAATTTTACACCTTATGTAGTACAACATAAGGTGTAGTTTTTTATAAAAATGTCAAATTTACAAAAAGTGCAGATTCGTTCGTTTGCCGTGGAGGTGACGATGTATACAGGTAAAAACCGGCCAAGTGCATGTCGGACCACGCACAATGTAGGGTTCCGTAGTTGAAAAGAATTTATCCCAAAAACAAACTTCACATTGTAATCCTAAAAAATATTTCATATATTCATAAAATTACAAATTAATAATTTTCGGACTTTTTCCGGTCAACGGGAAGTACCCTATAGGCAGTGGCGTGCACAGAGATTTCAGACTGGGTATGCACGGCTAAAATGAAAAAAAAAACAATCTAACAAGTTTTTTTTTTCCCCGACCGTTTGTTTTACCCGACCCCACCTACCTTACCTTACTCTTACCCTGACTCTTACCGCACGGCGGCGCCATTGGCTTCACATGATATTTGTTTGCGACCACTACGAATACTTTAAATCTACTTAAATTATTTTAATCAGAATATCCGACAAAGGTCCAAACATTATTTTATCTTGATTTGTAAAAAAAAAAGCAAGGGATACAATACAATGTGTTTGTATGTGGGTACACAACATGTTAGCCATAAATACATTATCATAAAACTTTTTTAAGAAAATAACAAGAAAGCTAAATCAAACCCGGGTACACACCTTCCATTTACAATCAATTTAACTTTTTACTCAAAAGATAACGTCGAAAAAGCGCAAGATTTTGATATACAAAAACACACTTCGGCGGGTTCGGCGGCACAGGATCACAGGTATAACCACAGATTACTTTAATTTTTTACAGTAAGTACATAATATTAATGTAATTACTTATACAGTCAATCAAGTGATTGACAAGAAAAACAATCAAAACAATGTGTCAAAAAAACAAACATTCAAACATTGCAAGTTGAATAAAAGCTTGTAAAAACTGTACAATTACAAACTAAAACGAACGAATTTTGGTCAATCCGACCAAAAAAAGCCGACCCTCTGTAATCAACAACCAGGTCGTTGTCAACAACTAAGCGGTGCTTTTACGGCTTCTCAATTTGGACGGGTTGCAATGTAAGCTCTGCTTCCAGAACTCAAACACGCGCACACATTTTCACGCACACAGTGACACTTTTGCTGTGTACTACACGAGATGCGTTGTATGAAAAATAAGCACTGCATGTTACTGCTTTTGCCACGGGAGCGCTGCCTGCGCGATGTTCGCCGCTCGCTCCAGCCCATTAGTTCCAATAAAAAATAATAGATGGCACGTAAATCGCATTTTAAACGGTGAGATGGTGACTACGGTTAGAGGTTTTTTCTTGAGTTATAGTTGTAGTTTATTAGTTATTTATCATTTAAAGGGGCATGTATGGTATGGGACTACAGGGTATGCAGAGCTTATTTGCATGTATGGAGTGCGCGCCACTGCCTATAGGTTTTGATTTAGGTACTTGCGACAGTTGCGAGTATCAAAATATGTCGCAAAATGGCCGTATTTTTAATTATTAATTTTTATTAATTAATTCATTTATTTCAGACCAAGTCCATAATTCACACATTATAATTATATAAAAAAAAGAAAAAATAATAATAAAAATAAAACAAAAATTAAATAAATTAATGCGGTGACATAGAAGCTTAATTTTTTTAGAACTCCAAGGGACTATAGACCTACATATTTTATACTAATCAACCTGACCTGATATCTCCACGCGTTTCTGAGAAAAAGGGTCTTGACAGACAGACAGACGGACAGACAGACAGACGGACAGACAGACAGACAGACAGACGGACAAACAAGTGATCCTATAAGGGTTCCGTTTTTTTCTTTTTGAGGTACGGAACCCTAAAAATGGTAAAAAGTGACGTTCAGCATAAAAGTCTCTTGGCAGTCTCTTTTCCATTCTATTCCTATTACCACTAATTTATTTATGAACTCAAATTATACCTATACCGGATGACTTTTTTTACCGTCACGAAAAAAATTGGGTATATTAGGTGAACGGAGTACCTACGGCCTATAGCATACCTAACTTTTTTTTTTTTTTTTTTCAAAAAAAAAATCAAAAATTCTTATCATATGCAGGCTGCATATGATTTGTATTTCGATATTTTTAAATGATTTATTTATTTTTTCAAAATTTCTGTTTTTATGGTACAAAAATGAAAAGTTTACATCGAATTTGTAGTATCGGTATATTAGAATATTACTATTAAAATAAGATATCTTAGAAAGTTAATTACTAGGTAAGTTAAATGATCCTCTAGGTATCAAAAGGAAAACAAGTGATCCTATAAGGGTTCCGTTTTTTCTTTTTGAGGTACGGAACCCTTTGAATATTTTCAAGTAGCCTTGGTCAAGAAACTTTAATGTGCATATTTTCAAGGATAATCTATATCTATATAAGGAAAGCGTTACTGACTGACTGACTGACTGACTGACTGACTGACTGACTGACTGATCTATCAACACACAGCTGAAACCACTGAACGGATTGGGCTGAAATTTGGAACACAGATAGCTATTATGACCTAGGCATCCGCTAAGAAAGGGTTTTTGGAAATTCGACCTTTAAGGGGGTAAAAAGGGGGGATATTGTTTGTATGAAAAATCTTATTCCTTGAGTTAATAAACTTGAAACTTGGCACGAATATTTATCTAAGTAAATTATGATTTTTGAGATTTTTTGTTTTTTTAAACTACCCCCTAAAGGGGAATTGGGGGGTCTCAAAGTTTGTATGGAATAATTGTAACGCGCAATCCGATTAACTCAAAACTCAGTATTTATACTTAAAACCAAAAATAAAGAATAATGTGTGTTAGGGTTTTTCGAAAATCTACCTCTAACGGGGTGAAAAGGGGTAGTCAATTTCACAGGGGAGGATTTTACTGCGTGGCTTGATTAACTCGAAAATTGGTGTAAATAATCTTTGAGTCAAGCTATGGAAATATCTCAAACCATTTTTTAAAATTCCACCCCTGTGGACCCCCACAGGGGTGGAATTTAAAAAAATGGTTTGAAAACAGGGAATACAATTTACATGAAAAATGTTATCCATTTGGTTTTAATTGACTTGAAACTTGGCACAAATATTTGCCTAAGTTTGTCATTATTAGTTTTTTAAAACTACCCCGGAGGAAGGGTTAGAGGGGGAGGGGCAAGGGAGGGGTGGTGAGGAGTGTGAGGGGGAGGATGATGGACGCAGGGAGAAAGGGCAGGAATTGGTGAGGAGAGGAGGAAGACATGGTGAAGGCTGAGGTGTGGGGAGGGGTTGGTGAGCCGGAGATTATTTATTATTTATTTATTTATTTATTTATTTATTTTAAATAGAACGGTCGAAACCAATTACACTATTTAAACATATTACATATATATAATTTATTACATGATTACATGATTACATGACATACACACACACATACACACATACACATACACACACACACACACACACACACACACACACATACACACACATACACATACACATACACACATACACACACATACATACACATTACATACACGTACACGTTACGTTACGTTACATTACATACACGTTACATTTTATTACATGATTTTTTTTTATTAGATGGAGGAGACAGTGGAAAGGGAGGGGATGGGGTGGTGAGAGAGAGAGAGAGAGCGAAGGGGAAGTGGTGAAGGGGGAGTGAGAGGTAGCGGAAGATGATGTGGTGAGGGAACGAGCTAAACTCTGGAACTACCCTACCATTCGGACTTTAAAAAATCTTTTTGCATTAACGATAGCCCAAATCTTATAGAAGGTATATTTAGCATCACTCTAGGACCCTTAGGTGCTGAGCAAAAAGAAAAAAAGTCTGAAAGGACGCTAAGTGAAAACGAAGGTAATAGCGCGGGTAGGCAATGCGATGCGACGGGGTGGGTCGAGCAAAAAATAAATTTCACGCGGACGAAGTCGCGGGCAGAAGCTAGTGTTTATATAATTTTCTGACTCATGTTTAAGGATAAGATAGATCTTCGAGATTATTCCCAAGTATTTTGTTCGTTAATTTACCTATCACTTTAGTCATAATTCTCAAAAAAAACCGACTTCAAAAACCTAAAACAAATAAAATAACTTTCATAAAAAACTTAACAGCTTCTGAAGTCGGTGCCAAGCTAAAGTACATTGAAGAATTGAAGACACCGACTTCAGAAGCTGTACAGTTATTTTATTCGTTTTTGAAGTCGGTTTTTACTTTTTTTAAGTTTTTTTTTTTTTCATTTTTAGTTCAATATATTATACAATAT
This sequence comes from Cosmia trapezina, assembly GCA_905163495.3. Classification (NCBI taxonomy): domain Eukaryota; kingdom Metazoa; phylum Arthropoda; class Insecta; order Lepidoptera; family Noctuidae; genus Cosmia; species Cosmia trapezina. Next base: position 8,091,952 of record LR991020.1, read on the forward strand.
TACATTAGCCTAAGACAAACGAAAAGAAGAATTATTAAACTCCCCACTTAGAAATGGCGGAGATACAGTAAATTTATGCATATAACTACGTAACTACGTTTATGCGTATCTACGTTAGTGAAAGAATCATCAAAATTGAAATTTATTAGTTTTTGACAAAATCGTGGACAACACACATACATATATATAATACAGGGTGTAAGGGACAGCCCTCCGCAAACTGATAGGGTGAATTCAGTATGTCATACTAAGATGACCGGTGCATGAAATTTTTTCAGGAACGTTAAGGGAATCCAATAAACCGGATTTGTTTGTGTTTTTGTGCACAAATCGGAGGGCCTATTACTGGTTGAGAGGGGTAGGTAATAGGTATGCAGTGAGTTTGATAAACTCTGTAGCTAGACAGAAAGTGAACAGCTGATTTCACGCGTCGTTAGTTAGAGTATTTCAACATCCATTGCTGGTTTTTTTTCTGTTTTTTTTTGCAGTTTTTTTTACATAAATGGAGTGCTGCGAACACACAATGCAATTTTACATTGAAATAATGAAAATGTAACTGAAAAAAAAATTGAAAAAATGAAAATATTCCTGAGAAAATTTCCGGTGGAATATGATTCATGAGGAGCTGAATGCACCCTGTTAGTTTGCGGAGGGCTGTCCCTTACACCCTGTATATGTATAGGTAGTGCAATCCACGAAGACGCGCCCCACTCCTCTTCCTAATCGCTTACAATACAAGTATGGAATATTGTACAAGTATACACAATAATTACCTGTACCTATAGTTAATTACCTGCAATTAGTGTGTATCGACGAAACTAAAACACTAGCGGAATGGTGCACACTTGCACTGTTAGCGATTAGCAAGAAGAGTGGGGCGCGTCTTCGTGGATTGCACTGACTATATGTGTGTTTGTATGTCCTCCTTTTTTGAAGTCAGTAAAAAAGGAAGTAAAAACTAAAACCCAACTACGACAAAACGCCAACTAAACTAAAGTAAAAGCAAAGTTGGGTTTTAGTTTTTAACTTTCTATAAGTATAAAGTACATACTTACTTCTTTTTGTATTAAGTTCCTTCATAAAAATTAGTTCCGGGTGCAACAACAACGTGTTTTCGTCAGTTTTTTGCGAAATCTTTGAGCCTGACGAGGGTGAAAAAATAAAGATCAAAAATAAAAAACACATTAGTTCTCATTTTCTCATATCATTTATTTAATTTTCGCACTTACTACCCGGAAAATACTCCAGTAAACAACTGTTCTTTGTAAAATGCAACGTAGAAGAGGAATGGACGATTCGCGTGGAATATGGGCCTATTAAAAATGGCAGACACATATTCCACTTTTATCCCTGCAATCATTCACACGTTAAAAGATAATCAATTCACACGTTAAAGGATAATAATCAGAGCGGCAATTCCCGTATTTTTAACAACGTTCGCAATCTCATCTCAGTCTCAATCTGTCAAAAATTGTATAGCGTTTACCTACTTTTTTTACCCAACTACGGCGTTTGACATTTGATTGTCGCTGGCATGAGATTACGACTTGAATTTGAACGTTTTTATTAGGTACGATAATTGGCCTTCAGATCATCAAAATCACCTCTTGGCAATTGACACATATAGGTACAGGGTGTAAAAAGACACATCACAAAGCCATCAACTATGCATAGGTACTGTAAATCTAACTAATGTTAGCGCGATAAAATCGAGTCTACACAGCACTACTCAATCGAAGACGCGTGCCCGTCACTACGATCTGTCACTTGACACTGCTTGTACCTTTTTCGCGCGTTTTATTAAGGATGCTGAAATTGTTATTCTCAAATTGCTTAAATACATGTGTTTTAAACCTAATTGTGTTTAATAAAGTTCAGAAGTGAGATTTAAATAAACCCACAAACTATATTTTGTACGATTTGACAGTAATTTCAGTGTGTATGTGCATGAGACGCTATCCACTGTTGTGTTGTTTAAAAGTTAATTATTTTGCGTGTATTTTTCACAAATGGATGTTTTTCAGTGAAAATAGTGTATTAATTGTTCTAACGTGTGTGTACTTACGGTTTTCTTTCACAATTATTGCAAAACTAAAGTGTAAAAAAAAAACTTGTAGGTACTAGAAACATGTTCTGATAAGTTTGTGCAGTGCTTGCTTACGGAGCCTTAACGCACCCTGACATATTGTGGTTGATGCGCTTTGCCTACGGGGCCTCTGCGTTTACTTAGTGCTTGCTTACGGAGCCTTCACAGCACTCATCTATAAAATAACGCTTGCCTACGGGGCCTACGCAGCGTGCTTAGTGCTTGCTTACGGAGCCTTCACAGCACTCATCTATAAAATAACTCTTGCCTACGGGGCCTACGCAGCGTGCAGTGCTTGCTTCCGGAGCCTTAAAAGCACCTTGACATGTATCGACTGATGAGCTTTGCCTAAAGGAATTTAACGCTTGCCTTCGGGGCCTACACAGCATGCGGTGCTTGCTTTTGGAGCCTTAACGCACCATGACGTGTTGCAGTTGATGCGCTTTGCCTACGGGGCCTCAGCGTTTGCCCAGTGCTTGCTTACGGAGCCTCATAGCACTGAACCATCAACAAGTTAACGCTTGCCTTCGGGGTCTACAGCGTTGATTCAGTTCTTGCCTTCGGGGCCTATTCAGTGCTAAGTTAGTGGTTGCCTTTGGGGCCTTGCCAATATCAGATTATTCTCTTCTTTGGAAGAGAATTACATCATCCTTGATGATCACGGTGACGAGGCGCGAAGTACGAGTGCGGCTGCGACGAGATGCCGATCAAGCAGGTGCTCCGCCAATAATTCTTCGGGGGACCGAAGAGTTGCAGGATGGCCGAGTTGTTAGCGCGATAAAATCGAGTCTACACAGCACTACTCAATCGAAGACGCGTGCCCGTCACTACGATCTGTCACTTGACACTGCTTGTACCTTTTTCGCGCGTTTTATTAAGGATGCTGAAATTGTTATTCTCAAATTGCTTAAATACATGTGTTTTAAACCTAATTGTGTTTAATACTAAGTAGCTTTGAGCAAAAATTATTGCTGGGAAACGACTTTTATTTTTAAGTATAAAAAAAACAACTTTTTGTTACGCGCAATGTAACGCGAATCCAGGCAAACGGAGTAAGCCCCGCCCCTTCACTCTACGATACGCGTAGGTACTTGTCGGAAAAAGTTTAATAATAACACTTGGAATACGTTTTAGTAAAAAAAGAAATGCGGCTTTGACCTTCAATACCTCTAGAACCAGTGGATTCCCAAGTATGGTCTAGTGGAAAAAAACGATCCAAATAATGGGTAGAATATGTGGCTTTCGGCTTCGGCAAGTGTCTTTTTACACCCGCTATAATTATAATCTATTCTATAATTCTAATACTTTCGAGTGTACTACGTGAGCTCGACAAATGGATGTACGATTAACGCTTGTGCGACAAAACTGTTGCGATTCACCGTAGTTCGAATACACGATGATCCTCGACATCACGCTAGTGCGACAAACGATTGTGCGAAAGTAGTTCGACACTACGGTAGTGCGACAAACGATTTCATTTCAACCGCATCGTAATCAGCCTATAATGATCCCACTGCTGGGGCACACGCGTCCTCTCGGTGAGAGGTAGCGGGTCGTAATCTACCATGCGGCCCAGTGCGGGTTGGTAGATGTCACGTCTTTAAATTTTTGGTTCTAGGACATGCTGGTTTCCTCACGATGTTTTCCTTCATCGTTTCGAGAGCAGTGGCACAGATAATATAAGTTAGGATTTCCAACTTATATCAACCGCAATTGCCAAGCATTGCGCAATTAATTGCCTATGTAAGCGTACCTTAGGAGTTAGTGTCATAGATACCACCTACTTCGAAAACTAGAATAACAAAAATGTTAATAATAGGCTCACCAGTAGCTGCAGCTGCGGCAGTGCCTCTCTCATTTACTTCAATAACTGCTTTATGTATTGCTTTAGATACATACACTTTTTCATCATTGATTATTCCAGACAAATCTGAATATCTAGAGTCAAATATATTACTTAACCCAATCTGTAATTTTAATTTAGTTGTTATTAACTTCTATAACCGTTTTAATGGTTCTATAACTTAAAAATCAATCTGCCTAGTCTTTTCTTAACTGGGTTAGGGTCGGCTTCCAGTCTAGCCGAATGCAGCTGATTTCCATGATTTCTATGACTTCACATAAATGCAAAAGGATGAATGATAGGAATCAGGCTTTCACTTTACTCTTGTAATAATAAATAAATACTTACCTTTTTATACAAAGTTGTCAAGTTGAGTTCCGTCTCTATTTTAAACTTCGGTATCGTTAGTATCACGTCTGTTGGCTTCATTTTTTCCAAAGCCTCGTTTAATTGTTCGGGACGAAGTTGCAACGCTCGAAGGAGAGCCGGCAAGCCACTGGTACTAAATGGTAGCACTACTATCATTGACGACTGCGAACCTTCGTAAGGAATTTCTATGATCTGGTGAAAGTTATTAGTACTTATTATTTAATTGTTGCATATTTACATAAGACACTAATGGGAATTTTACACGAGGCCATTAGCTTAGACAATCCAGTAAGCCAAGCCAAGACAATAAGCCAATAAAATAGTAAATAAACATTTTGTTTTGACATTCAGAAATATATTTCAAATTTATTATGCTCTATAAAACGAGAGCATAATTATGGCTCGCACTGTCAAAAAGTTATCAGATCTCATGTAGAGACAAGCTTCTAACTCTATACGCCCTAACTTCGCAAACTACACTTTTTTTTTTTTTTTTTTTGAGGGTGGGAAATCATCAAATAACTTCTCCCGCTCTGGGTGGAGCGGGAGGGCGTGTCAGACTTTTACTGACTAAAACCCACCCGTGTTCCTTCAGTTGCCTATGCCAGGGCCGCGGTAACCCTTTCAGACAACCCGCGACCCCAGCGGCGTCGGCCCTATTGGGCCCCGTCACTTGCTGACATCTCTTTGAGGCGCGCGTGGAACACGACGCGCCGTCGACTCGGGCCTGGTCCTTACCGGACGGCGAGCTACCCGCTGCTCACCGTCCGCAGGCCCGCGCCTACGGTGGCCGGAAATCGCCCCGCGATTCCCGCCGCCCAGGGCGTCTCCTGCGGCGACTGAGGGCGTGAGGCTGCCTCTCCCTCACGCGTTCCGCCTCCTCCTTCGCGAGCATCACTGCTTCGCAGAAGGAGGTGACGGCCTCCCATGCACTCTCGCTCCGCACCATGGCCTGGACCAGGCTCGGACGCGAGAGATCGCCGCCGCCGATCGCCTCCGTGAGAACACGGCGGTGCTCTGCCCAAGCCGGGCAGACCTCCACTGTATGCTCCACCGTGTCCTCCGGGCGATCCACACAATGGAAACACCCGGGCGTTTCCTCCCGCCTTATGCGAAACAGGAACCTCCCGAAACAACCGTGTCCGGTGAGGACCTGCGTCAGGCGGAAGGTGAGGACGCCGTGGCGCCTCTCTAACCACTCCTCAAAGAGGGGACTTATCGCCGCTATTGTGGCGTGCCCAGCGCTGGGTTGCGACAGTCGCGCTCTCCATGCCGCCATGAGATCCCGCCGGAGCTCTGTCCGCTGTACCGTGATTTCTCGCGGCAGCGGAGTTACGCCCCGGCGCTCGCAAACTACACCTTAGTCAAAATATGAGCTTGGCCGTTTCCTTACTACAAAAAGTATTGTAAGTATAACAGAAAAGTACTGAATAGTCAATAAATTTTTCACCTTACACACATGTGACGTTAGCGAAACGGCCAAGCCACATATTTTGACTAAGGTGTAGACTTTGTGAAGCTAGGGCTTGTAGAGTTAGGGCGTGTAGAGTTAGAAGCTGGGCTCTACATGAGATCTGATAACATTTTGATACTGCGAGCCATACGATCTCGTCTTGGCAACATCTTAGTGTTCTATGATCTACTCTGAGCTAATTGAAACCTAGAATATTTAAAAGAACATTACCTCAGCTTCCAAATCGTTACACTTCCAGTAATTGTATTTTCCTTCTCGCGTCATCATCGGCATCAGACGAGATCCAGAGGGCGAGTGAAACTGATCCATGTAGGTGTTTTCAAATTTATACTTCCAGTTGCCCTAGAAAATGATCTTGTCTTGGCGAAATATTCTGATCATCTCACTGACTTATTCGAGTGACTGATCTGTGGCCTCAGTGCGGCTTTTTATACTTGCCTGATCGCGTTTACGTTGATGTTACGTCAATTTGTACTGAAACTGAATAAGCGCCGCGCCGTCTGGTGACTATTGTAATGAGAAACACAATTATTCCATACAAACTGACGTAAATTAACGTTAACGTAAACGAGATCGAGTAAGTATAAAAACTCGTGTAATACTTTTACTCTCTCTTTCCTGCAATCTGTGGGAGTGATTTCGTGAAAAGGGACGGAAGTGTGTAAGTAACGGGAAGTGAAAACATTTTTCTAACATTTTTGAGTGACGGATTGAAATTTGATATGGAACTAGAAAGTCCTTTTACCAAATGTTACAGATTGTAATAATATGCGACTACTGCAAGGCACGCTTGTTTTTTTTGCATATGATATGGTACATAAAAGGTCTTGTATGTACTTACCGCAAAATATATAGCGTTGACCAAGACCAACGATGTATCCCTCGTTATATCATGTGCACTTAATAATCTTCTGATTTTATTCCTCGTCTTTTCGGCCACCTGATTTGGAAAGAGAAATAATTAACTCCGTGCAAATTAAACTATAACCAGCACCATAATTGGAAAATGTTGTGGGTAGTATATTTGTAAAGTTTTAATTGTAAGACAACACTGTTTATGCTTAGTACACTACTGTTTGTTTTCCCAAATGTAATAAATAAATAATTGCGTAACACACCATCAATCGAAATCATTCTGCAACAAATTGATAATTCATTGCTTCTTAAGTTTGAAAAAGTTGACTGCTCGACAACGTAAATAACACAATGAATGATGTTGAGCTGTCAAAATGAAACCGATTCCGATTGATAATGCAATTGCCCCGCTGAAATATCTCAAACTCAAACTCAAACTCAAAGCATTTATTTCAAATAAACCAATTACAGGCACTTTTGAATTGTCAAAGGGTCGGTCTTGGGTCGGTCAGTCAGAAAAATGAAGCTAGATTGCCCATTCCAAAGCGTAGATCCTGGAGAAGAACGGGCAAGAAACTCCACGGACACTCTTTTAAATCAAATATTTTAAATAATATTGGTTACATCGTTCATATTGAAAATATAGATGTGAGAACAATGTAGAAAGACGTGCACGTTAAAATATGTTTTAGTTATAGGTGTATGGCAATTTATACTGGCTATCTGATTCTATCAACACCGCAATTTTGAATCACTGCAATGAGGTACGAATGGGCGATTCTTTTTTATTAAAATTACACAATATTGTAAAACATTTTAAACGAGTTCCTCATAAGGAGTTTTTTGTTCATTCTTCTCCATACAAAACTACCTGTTGGAAGGGGCACCTAGCATCAGTTCTATTTTCTTGTAGGTAAATTTTGAGATTCAATAGGGCCTAGTCTTGGGCTCGAACTCATTGGTGAGCGTGGCCAAAAGCACGCTATCTCAAGTGGCATCGTGTCCGACAGAGATAGTATCAGTGATGAACAGTTAGACGCTAGTAAAATACTAAATACACTCCTTTGCAAAAAAAACGGGCGGTTTGGATTTTTCTACATTATTGGTAATCATTTAGTTCTAAAGAGGTTTTAATAGCTAAACTATGTTACTGGCACTTAATAAAGAGTCTGGGTATGAAAAAAAAGTTAATTTCAAATTCGTAACTGTTGTTTTTTAAAATAATTATCCCTTTTTCAGTTTATGACTTTTTACTTACTATTCGCGGGTTTGCGGTTAAAAGATTATCAGACAACTAAAACTAACTTCTCGTTATTTTTATTACAATAATTTATGTTTGTCGCATAATCCTGCCTTGTTGTAACTTAAAACAGATATCTTTGTGTCGATTGTAATGGCAGAAAAAGCAATAAGAGTTAGTAAAATTATAGCGCTGCTGGAAGTGGGGTGTAGCCAATGTTACGGCTCACAGCGGTTAAACGTGAGTCGTTCAACCGTCCAAAGAACCTGGACTCGATACCAAGAGACAGGTTCCGTTCAAAGAAGGCAAGGTTCTGGGAGAAAACGTTGCACACAACCACGAGACGACCGCTTTTTACTGACTCAGGCGCTGAGGAACCGCAAATGCAGTTAAATAGACCTCAAAAGAAACCTTGAAGAGGTACAAGGAGTACAAGTTAGCCTATGGACAGTGAGGAGGAGGCTTTTAGCGGTTGATATACGCAGTCGACGACCAGCGCGGGCCCCCAATTTACTCCGTGAGCACCGGATTGCTCGACTGAGGTTCACTAGAAATTGTCTATCTTGGACACTAGGTAACTGGAGTAGCGTAGTCTTCTCCGATGAGGCTCGAATTTGTCTGAATGGTGAGGACCGACGTCGGCGAGTGTTACGAAGACCAGGGGAACGCTATGCCGACGTGTGTTTTGAAGAAATCACCCCTTATGGTGGAAGGTCCGTTATGTTTTGGGCGGGCGTAACTTCCAGCTATCGTACAGAGATAGTGTTCATTGAAATTGGCTCACTAAATGCGCCAAGGTTCGAAACAGGAATAATTTGTCAACATGCACAGCCCGCACTGACTGTAATTGGTGAAGATGCCATTTACATGGACGATAATACTCGGGACCACCGTTCTGGCGACGTAGATGCTTATATGCAAGAGGTCGGTATTCGTCGTCTGGATTGGCTAGCGTGGAGCCCCGACCTTAACCTCGTTGAGCACGTCTGGGACCTCCTAAAAAGGTGAGTACGATCTGGCTAACACCTTCCACAAAACATCAGGGAGCTTAAATGTGATCTCGGCTGAGTGGGAAAAACATTCCACAGGACACCATCAAAAGCCTGGTGGAAAGCATGCCAAGACGATTACATGCCGCACTCGCTGCAAGGGGAGGTCATACTCGTTATTAATTTTTATTTTTTAAAGTCTTTTTTTTATTAAAACACCATAAAAATACTCGTAGTCATAATTTAATTATAACCTAAAAAAATTCATTTTAACGCGACTCTCTGTTTACATTGACTAAAACACCGATTCCAGGATTTAAGGGTTAAAAACTATTTTCTCAATGATAATAAGAAATTTCTAGTCATTTATGCTAGTGACATACTAAATATATTAATATTATCCATAGAAAAGCCAATGACTGTAACGTGCCCGTTTTTTTTGCAAAGGAGTTTAGTAATAAAGTTTAAGTTAAAAAAAAGTTCAAAAGTTATAAGGGTTCATAGGTGACGGATCTGGAGAGCGTCTCGAGCTTGGCCACATTTATATCTCAAAAACTAGGCCACCTAGCGAAATTTTCTGTTTTCTCCCAAATTTTGTGGCGAAGAGTTCTCTCGTCGAGTAGCTAATGAAGTTTTCTATGGGACAGTCGTATATATATACATTATATATTTATATGACGAGAGAACTCTTCGCCACAAAATTTGGGAGAAAACAGAAAATTTCGCTAGGTGGCCTAGTTTTTGAGGTATAAACACACTACCGGTCGGTTATAACTTTTGAACTTTTGAACCACTGCCGAAAAATTCTGATATTTGGCGGCAAATTCCGGCTAATTAACGACAATTTTTTTATGTTGTCAAAATTAAAATGGTGGCCATGCCAGTGTCAGCCACACTTTGTTCCAATATAGATTATGTGTTATGTGTGTTATTTTTCCTTGTGTTGGTATATCCATAAGTCGGAACAGGAACAAACTCGTGGAATACCAGTCTGCGGACGGGGTCTCAAAAAGTGCGGGGAAAAGGCGCCATCCTGAAGTGCTCGTTATAAGGGACCATGGCGGGTAAGCAGAAGAAGAAAATATTAGCGCCTTTTGTTCTTACCCAATCATTAATGGTTTTCGCAGTTTGTCTTGGATTCGATGGACTGAACTTCTGACAACAAGTCCTGAATATGAGCTTTGTGCGACTCAGGAACTTCCTGTTAATGCGTTTTTCAGTATTAACAAATATTTTGCTGGCCACATTTAATGTAACTCCTGGCAGATACTCCATATTGGTAATAAGTTGTGCGAATGAGGTCTTTATCTGTGTAACAAAGATCAAATAAATCGAATCTGTCTTCAACTTAGTAGGCACCTTTTTTATTAATCGTATGCAATACCTGTTTCGTGCTAGTAAGACCTATGGCACCTAATAATTCTCGTTCTGCTCTCTTCTCTGCTCCCAATGCCAATTTGCCTAGCGGCATCAACACGGACAGTGGGGAACATATCATATTCCTGCCGTGATCCTCCAAGGCTGCTTCCTAGAAACGAAAACAAGTTTTTTAAGAAGACGAAAAGAAGTGTTTTAGAAGCTGCTTCACAGACTGCGCAGACCACCGCTAAGCTCCGTAACTTCCCTTTGTATGATAATGAAAGCTGATCGCTACGCACGAATGCGTTGCTGGTTGCTGGCAAACTAATGAAATAAAAGGTCATCATCTGCTTAGCATTTTCACAACTATGTTGGGGCTTCGGGTCGGCTTCCAGTCTAACCGCATGCAGCTGATGAATACCAGTATTTAACATGGAGCAACTGCCTATCTGACCTCCACAACCCAGTTACTTGGTAATACAATACCCCTGGGTAACACTTGTTGTCAGACTTTCGGGCTTCTGACGACCCGTAACCACGTAAGAACCATGAAGTCACCTGTTTAGATTTTTAATTTAAAGTTGAAAATTTGAGTCATAATTTACCGAACGTAAATTTTTCACTTTAGATCAACATTTTCATAACTTTCATCACAGTTACGAAGCTGATTATTTTATGCATAAAAGTACTACTTATGAAAATTCAGTTGCAAAAAAAGAAACTCGATACAACCCTCTACTTTTTTTTTAGAATTTTTTTAGGTTGGTCAGGTCGAAAATTTTCAAACATTCAGAAAAAAATTCATAACTCGAAAACTATGAAAAGTCGCGGAACATACATGGGGGTGATTCGAATACCCCACGATACGAGGGACCGAAATTTTATTTTTGGACGTCAATGTTCCGGCCACCCTGTAGATAGATAGCAATCAGGTTCTGATGACGGAGTAGAATATATATTTTTTTTTTTTGTCGGGGCTTTGTGTCGGGGGTTTTTTATTTTTGTATTATTATTTTTATTTTTCTTTTACCCTTTGCTACTCGTATTTAATATTTCAGGTTTGATGCTGGTCGAGCAGTGTTACTCGATTTTACCACGAGTTAGCCTGGCACTTGCTGGGCAGTCTGCTACCGAATTTTTATGTCAGAAAACGGGTGTAAGCGTCTTATTACACTGACGCTTTGCGAGTGTCTTTCCAGCGAAGCGATTCGTGAACGTGTTCGCTGCGTGTGTGTGTCTTTCACTCTTATACACTCGCATCAATCGCTCTCGTTACGCAAATGCGGCGAACACGTTGCGCACTCGTGGTGTGCTCGCAGCGAATTCACAGACAGCCCGCTGCGCTTTCGCTTCGCTTTGAACTCACTCGCCAGTGTGATAACGCTCTTAGGTACATGAATAATGCTGTAATTACCAAAGCAAATTCTCCTCGCACACCTCCTCTGAAATCGAAAAAGCCGTCGACGAACGGCACATATTCGTCACTCTCGTCAGACATGAGTTCATCACTGTGCTTGTATTTTTTAAGTCTTTTCGCCGAAACTATGAAAGTTAAATAAACAACTGCAAAAGAAAATATTTTAATCATTAGTAGGCCACACTCTGCCACCATGCAGCCATGTAGCGAATGTGGATGTAAAGGCCTAATATTACAATCATTAATAGGCCAGTCTCTGCTACCATGCAGTCATGTAGCGAATGTGGATGTAAATGTAACGGCCTAATATCATAATCATTAGTAGGTCACATTCTGCCATCATGCAGCCATGTTGCGAATGAGGATGTTACGGCCTAATATTATAATCATTAGTAGGCCACACTCTGCCACCATGCAGCCATGTGAAGCATGAGGATGTAACGGCCTAACATTATAATCATTAGTAGGTCACATTCTGCCATCATGCAGCCATGTTGCGAATGAGGATGTTACGGCCTAATATTATAATCATTAGTAGGCCACACTCTGCCACCATGCAGCTGGGTACCTAGCGAATGAGAATGTTACGGTTACGGGTTTGTTATTAGTACTTAATTAAATCAATAAATAAAATAAATATCCTTGGACATTTCACACAACGCCATCTAGTTCCAAGCTAAGCAACCTAATGCTTGTGTTATGGTAACTAGATGGCTGATAAACTACTTATATACATTTTTTTTTTTTTTGTAAATACATACAAATATTATAGATAGAAAAACACCCAGACTCGGAACAAATACTTGCAGGTCGTACAACTATTTGTTCCGTGCGGGAATCGAACCCGCGACATGCTGCGCAGCAGTCAATCGCTCAACCACTACGCCAACCGTGTCGTCGAACACAATCGTCGAATGGTTACAGTTATAAACGTAAGTACTGTTAGCAAAATTTTTTAAGGGTTTTGCGTAAACAATTGTTGGCTAACCTAAATAAATAAATAAATGAATAAGTAGGCCACACTCTGCCACCTTGCAGCCATGTAGCGAATGAGGATGTAACGGCCTAATATTATAATCATTAGTATGCCACACTTTGCCACCATGCAGATGGATGTAGAGCATGAGGATGACTTGAATTGAATGTTTATCGACCATGGTCCCTTATATGTAGGTACTGAACTCCATTCAAGAACAACTTTCTCCATCGAACTAACAACGTTAAGTATCGAGAAAAAATTATCAGCCATCCCATACATTTGGGTACATTACTTACAGCCTACAGCCCACCTCTCGAAGAGAGTAGACCTGTGTCCCAGCAGTGGGAACATTAGAGGATGATTATGCTTTAAAAATTAACAAAAAAATACTCACAAATAAAAGATAGTCTCATTTTAAATTTTAATACTTAGCCAAATCATAAGACTTAAATAGACCACACGATAAGAAATGACATGAATACTGACAAAGTGTCCATCTTTTTTTCAATCAAGTGATTCGTTTCTTCTGATACTGCGTCCGCCAAGACCAATTCCAATTATCCATCAATTAATTCATTGTGATTGTGTAAGATTTATCTCAGATACTTTGGTTTTGGTATTGTAGCTGGAATTAAGACACAAGACAACTTACGACACAACTTAGCTGTAGCATAATTATTTGATCTGCATTAGTTCATTTAAATACGAATTTATTTATATGATATCCTTAAAAGACCTTACAAGTTATTGCGTACCTACGTGTAAAGATCATAATATTCGCTTATAATAGCAGTATAATAGATTGGTGATGTTATAGGCGCACTCAGTTTGGATCGTCCGTCGTGATCGGTTTTTAACCGACTTCTAAAAAAGGAGGAGGTTCTCAATTCGGATGTTTGTATTTTTTTTTTTTTATGTTTGTTTGCGCATAACTCCGTCGCTTGCCAACCAATTTGAAAAATTATTTTTTTGTTGGAAAGGGTATACTTCCCAAATGGTCCCATTTTTGTCAAAATCCAGTTCTGATGATGGGATCCTGGAGAAATCAAAAGAACTCTTCAAATATTATAGGCACACCTATAGCGATTTGGGTATTTTTTATAGTAGCTCGTGCATTTGCTCTCGGAAAGCACCACTTGGTGAAGTGGAACTGATGATGAAGACCAAAGATGGCTACCGGAACTACTCAATGATAAATATTTCACGGGTTGCGATTCGATTACTTTAATATGGTTGCTAAGCAATTTCCGCTCGTCACACAATGCGTGTGGTGAGTGGTTGTTGAGGAGTTCTCCTGGTTCTTACCAGCAGAACTCCTCAACAATTAACGTCCCAGCATCGGGAAAAGCAATATTTTGTAACATGTTACACCAAGATGAGCAATTGACATTAGACTATTGTAACTTATACAAATTATAAACAGACCCACTAAAAAGCGAGAAATAAAAACTTTTTAACAAAAAAAAAAAACCGACTTCCAAAAATCACTACAAAGTGAAAAATAACTTTGATTTCGGAAGTCGGTGGCAAAAAAAAAGAAAGTAAATAAAAAACAAAAGACACCGACTTCCGAAATCAAAGTTATTTTTCACTTTGTAGTGATTTTTGGAAGTCGATTTTTACGATGCTAAATCTAAGTTGTGTCGTACTTTATCTACTTTTGAAATTCTTTAAAATTCAATTATAATTATTGATGTGCTCATATTTCTCATAATAATAATCTGCGATTATTTCTGTTGGGCATGGTGGCCGGCCGCGATAGACTCTTACTTACGCGAAATCTTACTTGAATCTGGCAACATTCATACTCAGTATTGATTGTTTTTTTAGTACGTCGTGTCTGAAAGTGACAGCACTGACAGCAGCCAGTGAGTGACAGATAAGAAGATTTTCAAAATGTCCGGGAGTAATTGTTATGATCTTACGACCCTTCCCGGATCATTGGCCCATGTAAATGTAGAAATATCACCTGAGGAGCATTATTATTATCATTATCAATATCAAATGCTTCGTCTGTTAGCATTACTCCAGGAGTACACCGATAATTAATTCGTTGTACCGTTCGACGTTCACTTGCATCCATTTCAGTTCAGTGTTTATCGATCGCCTAAAAATGATTCCTAGTGAGATTTTCGCTGAAGATTTGATGAGTACAGTGATTCGATATGGCTTGTATATCGGTGCGGCCTTCCAGCTAGTCTGTCTCATGGCTTGTGTGACTCTGACTGACGAACAAAGCGAGCCACATCCCTACGAAAAGGTACTGTACCATTGTTTTATCGACACATCTTTTAACGTAAATAATCGAGTTTCTCAGTCAACCCAAGCTTATTTAGTCAGTGGGTCGTCTTAGTTACTTGTCTAAAAAGACTCCTGGACCATGGCTTACTGTATACCTTGCAGTAATAGCTAACAGGTAGCATAGGAATTAGGTACTGCAAAAAATTCCCTAAATGCCCACTGCTGAATACCGCTTCATAGATCTGTATGTACCATAAAGATTTGTTCCGTGATGAATCTGCTGGAAAAGGCTATTGGTACTTATGAAACAAGAAAAATAACCATCCACAATTTTATTTTGCCCTGACTCAGACTTTATATGAATGGCATAAAAATCATCACATCTTTTCTTATCGCTTTCAGGCTTACACAGACAGTGATGAATGCAGCTCTGAGCAGTCTTCACCAGGGCACCGGGCAGCCATGTCTCGAGCCAGGCGGCATGACAAGAAGAAAAGGCGCTAACTTCAACTGAAAATATGGATCTCGGAATCTTTTTTATAATGGCATTTTTGTACTAATCTGTGTTGTGTCTACATATTGTATTATTTAAAATGTATGGCACCATTTTTAAATAATGATTTACATCAATTTATTTAATGGCTACTTTAGTCCATATTTACTAGTGGTGCAATACTTTTTTACAGTTTCACCATGTGATGTAATTTTAAGTTAAACTTTTTATTAGTAGATGATTTTTAAAAAACATTCCTTTTTGTGTATTTGTTGTTGATCAATGTAAGAATACTCATACTTTTAATATGTACTAGTATCTTAAATGTATGTATCAAGGCTACCTACTAGGATTGTTAACCTGTATTAACTTTTGTCGAACATATGCATAAAGCATTTAATTATTTAGGTGCCTGACCTATACTTGATGTATTTGCATACTCACAACTTTATTATAATGTTTCAAGACACAAGAGATCAAGTGTATAGCATAATTTTGACATTACTTACTATACCTCTCCCTTATGTGTACCTACTCAAGCATGCCTAATCTAATGGAATGATTGTAATTCCTGATAGAAAACCACATTGTATTGATCTCAATTTGAATCAAATAAAATAAACAAAATAATATAAAGCATTTTATTTGTTATGTGGACTAGAAACCTTATAGCATTAAGATTATCGCATCTATAATAAACTAATTAATAAAAATCTCATATAAAATTATTCAACATTTGTACAGTTTAAGCACATTGTAAGTACAACAACATTTAAGGCACTGGATAACTTACAACTACAGATAGCACCAAACATTAACGTTTCTTACCATCATCTGATGAATTTCATCTTTTTACACCTATGGCACTTTCAATTGGCACTCTGGTCTCATTGGAGAATTACTGTATAATAATATCTTATTCATGTAATTGTACATTTGTTTTATCAGTGTATTTTTTTTCCATACTCAAAATACGCGCATTGTCGTGGAGTTGCGGATACCAGCTCGTATTACCTATTACCTAGTGTAAAATTGTGACATTAGTACAGTTAATATAATTCATATCTCAATGACATACAGTAATTATATATTGTTTGTACTTTGTAACTTCTCGTTATTTCTTGAACAAAATATTTGTCAGACAGAGAGCAAATTGTATTGGAGAAAGTATGTTATTACAACATACAACAATAACATATATAACATCACGCCGTTTTCCCGAATGGTTGGGCAGAGGTGTACCTATAGTACAGTGGGCTGCATCAATTGGGTAACCCAGTTGAATTAAAATTTTAATACAACTGGGGTACCCCATTGATGCAGCCCACTGTACATTTAGCCAGTTACAATAAAATACGTAATATAAAAAAAAAACAAATTGACACATTACGATTGCACAAATTAATTGTATATGAATATGTTTTTCTATCCATTATAAAATTACTACAGCAAAATACATTTGTAAAAAAACAACGAAACACAGTTATTTACATAAAATATTGCTTAAATTGGACAAAATATCACCTAAGGCAGACTAACAGCGGAAGGATGGCAATGCAAGAAACTCAATGCTTTTGTACGTAGTTAAATGCAATGTTTTGTAAAAGCTACACATTATTAACTTGTTGTTAGGTCAAAGTTATGCGTTTTCAACGCGTGGATGAGGTTGTTGTCATAAAGAAATTGCTTGAATGCGTCAAGTTTATTGAAACATATTGTAACACAACACGATTTGTCACCTCCACAACATGCTTCCTTGTCGCCAGTCGATGGCTTTTTGTCGCTACAACACGACTTATCATCAGAACTGGTCACTTTTGTGCTACAGCACGAAGCTTTCTCTTCACCAGCAGACTTTTTCTCACTGCAACACGATTTCTTTTCCACTTTTCGATCGCTTTTGTGACTAGATTCTGCGAGGGAGCTACATGAACATGACAAACTTTTCACCATAGCTGCCGATTGTAGACCGTCATCGCATTCGTGACTAGTGAAAATTCCTAAATCTTCCAAGTTTGAATTGTTGTGTCGTTTATGGTAATGTAAGAATGTGTTGTGGTTAGTATCTGTGGCCTGGCCGCACCCCACTGCACACTTCATCTCTGCATGATCGCATTTACAATCGACACAGGAACATGTATCCTCACCGCATCCTTGCTTCTTAGGAGGATCATCAGGCTCAATTGTGCCCATACAGTCCCTGCACTCTCCGAGACTTGGATCGCACTTACAATCTGAACACGAACAAATTCCAGCGTCAGCTGCCAACTGCTCCAGAGTATTCCTTTTCACCACTTTACCAAATATATTCTCAGTCCTCACCACATACATATCAGAGGGTGGTTCATTATCAAACAATAATGTATCTTCCAAATCTAAGTCAGTGTTGAAGAGGACCGAGTTGGCTGGATTTATTTCGATATTCTGCTGCACTTTGGATGGGGGTGGGGTATTCAAAGATCTATCATCATCGGAAACTAAAAATAGGTCTAAGTCCGTATCAATTTTATTTGTTTCGAGATTTGTAACTATTTCACTATCGTTGAACACTTTGTCGCCGACGTCCAGTACACTTGGTGTGTCTAAATTGAACGAGTCGTGGGTAATAAGATTTGCGGTTGGTGCAACTTCTGTGTTCAGGTCTATGTAGCTCTGCATATGAGTGGGGACGAAGGTCGCTAATGTGAAAATGCTTTCCGGGGTTTTTTCTTCGATGCAAACTGGTGTTTCTGATATTGAAGCCGCTAAAGCGCTGACGTCTACCCACGGGGCCTGGTCTTCGATTTCATTAGCTAAAGCTAATTGCATCGCTTTCGACTTAACTTCTAGTTTAGGATGTCCCATCTCTATTGAGGGTTGTAAAGGCACTGTTGGTTGTAAATGGTTGACATCAACCCAAGATTCTACATTAGGGTGTTTCTGTTCAGTCTTTTCGACGGCAAATGGCGATAAGGTGAGGCTGGCCAAGTCGTAATCTACAGCTAAATCTTCGGGTTCGATATTTTTAATGGTATGAGTATCGACTGGGAAGAGTAGTTCGGTAATATCAACGGTGTTGCCTTTCGTGATGTCTTCTAGACTGCCATCGGTCGAGTTGGATTCTGTGGTGATTCTGCCGAAGGACTCGAGGAGACTGTCCCAGTTCATAAGATCGTCGGCCGTTTTGTTCGCTGGTGTTTGTGAATGTTTTTGGACAGGTTCAATAACTTCTTTGTTGACTATCGGCTCGGCTTTTATCTGTGGAAGAGAAACAGTCAAGTTTATAACCATGTTTTTTACGACCTATCACACTAATATTACAAATAAGGCGAAAGTTTGTGGGGGTGTGTGTGTGTTTGTTACTTCTTCACGCTCAAACGGCTGGACCGATTTGGATGAAATTTGGTATGTAGATAGCTTATAACCTGGATTAACACATAGGCTACTTTTTATCCCGGTCTACGCGGGTGAAACCGCGGGGCGCAGCTAGTAAGTAATAATCCTAACTAATATTAAAAATGCGAAAGTGAGTTTGTGTGTTTTTACGCTTTCACGCTAAAACGGTTGAACGAATTTGGATAATATTTGGCACATGGGTAGACCCATCACCTGGATTAGGGCATAGGATACTTCTTATCCCGGTACTACGTTCCCGTTGGATAATTTCCGACCTCCACGCGGGCAAAGCCACGGGCAAAAGCTTAGTAAATAATATTTACGTCGCATTCTTGGGCAGATGGAGATGACTGAGAATAAAGACTAAAACTAAAAAATAAACTAAACAAACTAATAAATTAAATAATTAAACTTCCCGAAAAAACGTTAATGAAGTCTTCGATTATTTAGAATTCAAAGTTAGGTACAATGCGTTTCAACTAAGAATAGTAACGTCAATGACCTCGACCTTGAAATATACGGCTTGCAAAGTTTTGTAGTGTTATCTGGTGTTATTCTTATCCATTATGTTTTTGGAATTTGTTTTTGTTAAAATATGTCACTGCAACTGTTGACTTTGCAAATGTGTAAACGAGGTGCTGTTTTGCTAAATCTTCACAATATGGCGCAAGGTCATTCCTATTCTTAGTTGAAACGCATTGTAACTGAAAGTTACTGAAATATACAGGTACCGCCTACGTGAACCACAATAAAGCATTTCTACGGATGACTCATACAATTTGCGGGGGCTAGAGAGCTGATTCACAATGTTTTTCAAACAGTGTCAAAACACAAAAAATAAAGAAATGTGGTCCAAATCAACCGGTTATACCTACCTACAAGATTAATGCACTTATATCCAGAAAAACAATTTAAATTACATAAAATGTTTTAAAATAGTTTTTAACCTGTCCACATGTTGAATTGTAAGCGTTTATCTTTCCATCAAAACATTTTTTATACTTACGATGAAATAAAATTTAATGTTTGGGTGCACGCCAAAATGTGCCTTTCGCTAATTGAAAATATCAACGACTTGTCTCCGAAGTTTACCGCATACTAAAACACTTTTCAATCGACAGTTTACCTCAAACCTCATGATTTCAGGAAATCGCTACATTTGAGGTCAATTCTAACTTATGGAGTTGTATTGTTGATTCTAATGATTATAATTCTGTAAAGCCATGTTAGTTACGGCCGCGAATCACATTTTAATCAACATAAAACCTGACACTGACCTGCAAATTGCAAAAAACGTAAGAAAATTTGAATTTCGCGGGCTACCCTGGCGCTTTCGCCTTCAAATATCGCCGAATGTGCGACCATACGCCTTTTGGTGATTCGATGCGGTGAACGACTTGCCTCAGTCTTCTGTTCGACATCTCTGATGGCTTGTTTAAAAGAACAGTCGCCAGCAACTGGACTATATTTTTAAGTGCCCAAAGCACCCTCAGAGATAATCTAATAGCGAAAACTTTCCCAAATCTGGCATCAAAACTCACCTGATGCTTCATCGCATGTGCCTTAAGACTCGTAGAGGTAGAGAACAGTCGCCCGCATTCGGGCTCTGCGCACGCATGCGGCCGCGCGCCCGTATGCGTGCGACCGTGCGCCTTCAGGTGATGCGATGCGGTGAACGACTTGCCGCAGCCTTCTGTTCGACATCTGGAAAATAAAAAGTGTCTTCATGAAAATTTGCCGACTTAAGGCGAAAGCGCCAGGGTAGCCCGCGAAATTCAAAATTTCTTACGTTTTTTGCAATTGGTAGGTCCGTGTGAGCATTTAACTCAAACCTCATGATTTCATGAAATCGCTAGATTTGAGGTAAATGCTAACTTATGGAGTTGTATTGCTGATTCTAATGATTATAATTCTGTAAAGCCATTGAGGTAAATGCTAACTTATGGAGTTGTATTACTGATTCTAATGATTATAATTCTGTAAAGCCATATTAGCTACGGCCGCGAATCATATTTTAATCAACCTACAAGCTCACACTGACCTACAAATTGCAAAAAACGTAAGAAATTTTGAATTTCACAGGCTACCCTAGCGCATCATCCATATGGACGCTGTTACAAATGCGTAGTCAAATCAGTACTTTTTTTCTCAAAAGTTCTTAAAATTTATTTTTGCCGAATTGTTGATAGATGTGCATGGTACGATTCTGAAGTATAAATATAATTTTAGATAGGTACATTTTCTCAATAAATGTACCGAAGTAAAAATTTTCACTTCGGTACCGTTATTGAGAAACTGGACCTAAGTATCTAAAATTATATATAGGTACAGTTCAGAATCGTACTTCCTTAAAAGAACATTTTTGTACGTTATTTTGTAAATACAGGTGTTATTTTGAATTCGTAAGATTACCACGGGTTTCTGAAATCTTGAAATAAAAAAAAAATGTTTATTGAAGAAAAGCCAAAGTAGGTACTCACTAAAACAATGTTATATTTATAACTAGGTGGCTATGCTATGCACAATACATTGAAACCCTGATCTCTAAACTAGGGGTATCCCTGTCTGTATCTTAGAGATCAGTGTCCCTCCGCAGCTAAGTCACAACCCAAATTTGTAACTCATTTGGTACAAATTATTTCTTTACATAGTTAAATAAAGAGAAAAAAGAAACAATAATAAAAACCCTTAGTTAAAATAAAATATTTATATTATTCTCATTAACAATTTTGTGTGAGTGTGGGGTGAGTGTGTATGTGTGTGTGACACACAATTAATTGACATTACAATTTGACAGTTGAAGATATCAGAGATATGAGAAGCTTTCAGAAATAGACAGTGGGAACAGTATAGCTTCACAGTTGCGTTGAGAATAAGCTAATGAAGAAACAATAAACTACTCATACATTTTGTTTTGCAGACGCAATAAATATTAAAGTCTGCCAGTTTACCAGACCGCCTCAAACGGACCATAATGACCTATTTATCAGTGCTACAAATGAACGATAAGATCATAGAAAACACGTGTTTACTAAGCTCATACAGCTGGACATATGACAGGATACACTTTCACAGAGCATTTGGCAGTAGACCCACAAGTGAAACACGAAACCTGCTACATTACCCATTTGTCTTGTCAGTCATTTATAAAATTATGAAGCGACAACAATCGAGAAGGGAACGTTGACTGATGATCAAAGGGACGTACAAACATATGGGTGACAGTTGTCTTGTCTCAAAGTGTAATGATATACTTCGTTCATACAGGGTTTAATGATATTGACAGCTTGGAAAGGCAAAAGTAATTGTGTATGGAAGATAGATTTGAGACGATAGCTCCGCCCATGTCGAACGCGTTGGATGACTGAAGTGGGTAGACTGTGTCTTGTGTCTGTTGTTCAGTACATTTATGTTCGCATAATTCATCAAAATGTCCTAACAGCTGATTTTTTTTCTCGATTTCAGGTTGGTCCCATATTAAAAGTTGTTCATAATGATGAGTACAATGACCGCTTAAAATATTGCCACTGTTTACACTTACACCATGTAAAGTGTTTGCTTACTCAGCGAACTGACGTCATGGCCACAGAGCAATATGGCGTCCACTGCGTCCAGCGTTTTCGCGCGAAATGTGAAAATGTAAAATTTAAATGCATTTTTGCAAAAAACACGAAATTTTTATTCAATCGATTGAATAAAAATTTCGTGTTTTTTGTTAGTGGCTTATTAGCACTATAGAATCTAATTGAGACACTTTTCAAAAATTTAGGGTCTGATAAGCAGTCGCTCCATGTAAAATACTGGTATTCAGCTGCATCCGGCTAGACTGGAAGCCGACTCCAACATAGGAAATTGCTAGGGCGATGAATGATGCTCGGATTACCATAATATAAATCGGGCAGCACTCTCCAGTTATCGACACGTCTCTTAATCAAGCCTAACAAGATATTTATCAACCTGTCAATAACAGCTAATTAATATGCAACAAGTTCCTTCATTCATTCATTCATTCACAACAAGTTCCTACATCCTACATCAAAGATATGCTTCGATTCTAGTTTTACTAGGCGTGAATCACCGTCTACTCTAGTTAACACAGCGCCACACTGCTATTAAACATCGAGTCATTTATATCGAGCACATAGAAACTATCTGTGACTATTTTAACCGTCATTCTTATTTAATTCCGGAGCGAAGCTTACGCAACTCGATATTGTATTGAACAGAGACACAAGATAAAACATCAATGTAGCTCGCGAAAGTCAATTTTTTTTTGCCAAAAACGTAAGAATTTTTGGACAAATGGCACCTGCAGGTAACAGCTGGTATTGTAGCCACGTTTTTGCTTTTAATGCAATGAGTAGGAGTCAAAATCGGTTGAATAGACTGTAAAAAAGTTTATTTAAACCATAGACTTATAAAAAAAGGACGACTCCGCGCCACGCATATCGAAAGTGAAGCACATTAAGCAGCCGGACCGTTGTACAAACACGCCTCACGCACACATTTACATCATAGTATGCCGACCGGCCGCCATTACGTGACACGAGCGTCTTTGCAAGTACTCAAATCACGCACACGTAGACCGCTACGGGGCTTCAATTTCGATATGCGTGGCGCGGAGTCCTCCTTTTTTATACGTCTATGATTTAAAGTAATCTTATTTCAAATGGAATAGTTATACTTAGTCTCTTTTCACGATACCCATAATAAGAAATGGTGGGCTTATTTTCTTTTATAACTTACTTGTATGGCCTCTCCTGTGTGTGTGTTCGTATGTGTTTCTTAAGATCGCTTAGTGTCGTGAAAAACTTCGTACATCCGTCTGCATTGCAGTTGAATGTGTCGCCGCTATGCAGCCGTTGATGTGCCCTTAACCTGAAGATAGAAGAACCAAACATTAATATGGTGTCATACTTGCAAGGATTTTGGAAACAATGGAGGTTGGCGTTTGTCCATTTATAGTTATGCTTCAAATACAGAGTGGCGATTAGGTTACCTATCACATTAAGGACCTGTTTTACCACCTACGATTAGGTTCCCATTAACTTACATCGCAGATAATTTCATACAAATTCTCTTAAATTTTTGAATTTATTCGGTGAGTATTGGCTTTTCGAACATCGTGAAATATGCCCTTATTGAAACCACGTATCAAGTACATGATTCTAGACCCCACAGCGTTGCAATTTATAGTCGGTTATTAAAAAAAAATCTGCTGTTTCCTATAAAAGTGCAATACCTACGGGGTCAAAATGTAGGTATGCATAGTAGCTTTGCATTTGTGTGAGTGATCACCAAAATGGTACGAGAGCCCATGACCAAAATTTTTGTCTTATCGTTTTACGTAAGACAAAATCTTCAATCGTTTAACAACGATGCGACATGGTTTTGTTCATGGCCTCTCGTACTAAAAGAGCAAAAGCCGATTGCCAAAAAGTAGTATAAACCGGTTTTAAACCAAGCAAAGAACGCGTCGCGCTCTATGCCGGACGTCACACCTACATTATCTATGTGCACTCACACAAATGCAAAGCTCAGCTTAGGCCTCGCGGACTGTACCTAGGTACAGCCCGCGTCTACCTGTGGCCCGTTTATTAATACTTAGTGGATGAAACAAGTCTAGAACTATTTAGGCTCGTATTTATAATCAAAGTATTTACTTGAGTAATTACTTGCTACTAAGTAATTTCATACTTGAGGGTAGAATTCTAAGTAAAGAAAATGGTGACTATTACTTGGATAAGAATTCTAAGCTTTGACAGTTCTAACTTCAAGCAATTACTAAACTATAGAAAGAAAATCATTGCTTAAGCAATTACTTTTACTGAAGTAATTACTTTGACTTGACTATAAATACAAGTGTTAGAGTTTGAGAGTAGGTAAATACTTAGGTACTGGCATTTGTAGTGGTCTCATAAGTACGCAGTTTAAAATAGCCGACAAAACAACTTATTTTCCTATAAGATACGACGTAATAAAGTTGACTAAGGTTCGTTATCTAATCTTCGGCAAAAATACGGATGTTATGTAAACAACCAATAAATAATGTGTACATCTAAGATGCGCGTGCTCAAGGTTAAGGCGACAGTGGCTTTTAGTGCTGTATACAAAATGTAGAAGCTGGGTGCAATGCTACGCGGTGTTAAGGTTCCGGACCCAAAGGGTAAAACGGGACCCTATTACTAAAGACTCCGCTGTCCGTCTGTCACCAGGTTGTATTCACCGCCGGGTTCACGGGTTGTTCGAAAGAGATACCGTGGCCCTGGCACAGGCAACTGAAGGAACACGGGTGGGTTTTAGTCAGTAAAAGTCAGACACGCCCTAGCTCCGCCACAAAGCGGGAGAAGTGAAAAGGTCACCATCGATTATCAACATTGATACCAGAGGGCTTAGTGCGAGTTTTTATACTTACTCGATCACGTTAACGTAAACGTCAGTTTGTACTGAAAATGAATGAGCGCCGTCTGGTGACTACGATGGGAAACACAATTATTCCATACGAATTGACATACGTCAACGTTAACGTAAACGCGATCGAGTAAGTATAAAAACTCGCACTAAGCCCACTGAGCTGCAGAGACAACGCTGAAATATTTCACGTGTCTGTATTTACAATGGCATCGGCACCCAAACTACTTATATCTACCGTTTACATAAACTTCAACCCCAGTATGACCCGAAAAGAGGCTAATCAGTTTCGAAGCGGTTTTTTAAAGATTTGTTTATTTCTGTAATAGCGATTTGTTTATTTTGCGTGAAGGTCGGAAATAATCCCATGGAAACGTACAGACGCCAGCACATCAAGCTACTACAATCTGTCAAATTTCTTTAATAGATTTTCATCTTTATCGCTAAAGCATTACGTTCAAGGTTGATTGGGAAAATTTTACAGTTTCGGGTGGCTTTACCTGCTGGCGTCTGTACTATCGTAACGCGCAAGACAGTAACGCTCCCAAGTCGGCATGATTTTTTCCGACATCTTCAACAATTATCGTCATATTTCAGCAAATTTACTTACAAAAAACTTTAATGAATTATACAACTAAACCTTCCTGATGAATCACTCCGTCTATTGGTGAAAACCGTATAAAAATCAGTTCAGTAGTTTTTGAGATCATCGGGAACATACATACAGACAGACTGAAAGACGCGGCGGGGGACTTTGTTTTATAATAATTTATTGATATAGCTTTAGTTCATTTGATATGCTGATTTCCCTGCCGCTTGATTCTGTATAGGTATGTAGGTATACTATATTATTCACATTCAAATAAAAAATCAGACATTGCTACTGCATTATGAGCGTTATTACCATGTTTCTTTAACCTAACAAGTATTCCATAAACAAGACGACACGCTAATTAGCTATCAAATGACAATAAATCTTTTCTCTTCCATCACATGACAACTTCACACATTACCGCTAAATATTTAAGACGACATTCCATTTAGGTCCAACCTTCAACCAGACCTGCTAATGGAGATCATCAATCAGAGAGATCAGAGATCATTAAGAGGAAATGTGGGTGCTCTTTTCTCCATACAAAAAGATACAAACGCTCTCGCCTGTTTTTTTCTGGTTAATGACCATAAAGCAATGATTTTTTACAGAAATATAAATATCAGTTACTTGTAAGTATGCCCCTATGTTTTCCTTTTTGATGATATATTATTTTTATAAGAACTAGAACCCTCCAAAAATGCTCAAAATTGCCCATTCAGACCGCTGTCAACAGACGCCTAGTGTACCAATTTGACAACTATTAACGAAATAAGAAAAACATAGGGGCATAGTATATATTCTTCTTATTCAGTTTATGAAATATCTTTTAAATTGGTCCAATATAGGAGGAGGAAATAGGCGAGAGCCAAACCTCGAAATGTGACTTTTTACATAGGCTATTTAGTCGGATCTGCAGTTGTCCTTATCGCACGAATTCGAGGGCGGAGCGCTCGCAGAGCGACAGCAATACCTTCTTAAAATACCTAATTTTCAAAAGTCTGGCCGCCCCCATTTCCTCTTCATTTTAGCCAAGAAATAAACTTAGAAACAACATTTATTTATGTTGCATTTGTGATACAATTTTAATTTTTTAAACACGACACTCAGGCACAGATTAAGGCTGCAGTCTTGCAAAATTCACTCGCGGCGAATTATTTGCGCAACTTTGTATTTTTTTTTAAACAAAAGTAATGAAATAACATGAAATATTATTATAGTACGTGAATAACCATAATATAAGTAATAGATGGTAGTTTTTTTTAAGTTCATCTGGGTGGATTATGTTAGGTAAATCAAGCGTTAAATACAGCTCTTTCGCGCCAACAACGATTCGTGTTATGTTTGTGCACTTGCATTGGGCAATACAAATTTTATTTAGAAAATCTGTTCAGCGCATAATTGTTTCCATATTCTTGTCTTCAAAATGCGCTGATTACTTTTTTTTATATATCTTTCATTTTCTTAATTCAGATGTCACAATGTCATCGAAATTCTCTGTTTTTATCTCTTAATAAACGGTTTGTTTCATAATAACAAAGCATCGTATGCATGTAAAAGTTGGTTAATTTAATGCCAAGAGTTCAATAAAGCAAACACTAAAAAAAAATTGCACCTAAATCACCTTACTCTAACAATAATAATAATCTCAAAAGACCTCCAAAACAGAGTTTATGAACAAGAATTGCGAGGGAAATTTCTTAGTGGGTCGGAGCGTTTTGGAGGTCTTTTGAGATTATTATTATTGTTAGACTAAGGTGATTTAGATGCTATTTTTTTTATTATTTGCTTTATTGAACTCTTGGCATTAAACCAACCAAATCTTACATGCATACGATGCTTTGTTATTATGAAACAAACCGTTTATTAAGAGATAAAAACAGAGAATTTCGATGACATTGTGACATCTGAATTAAGAAAATGAAAGATAATCAAAAAAAAGTAATCAGCGCATTTTGAAGACAAGAATATGGAAACAATTATGCGCTGAACAGATTTTCTAAATAAAATTTGTATTGCCCAATGCAAGTGCACAAACATAACTCGAATCGTTGTTGGCGCGAAAGAGCTGTATTTAACGCTTGATTTACCTAACATAATCCACCCAGATGAACTTAAAAAAACTACCATCTATTACTTATATTATGGTTATTCACGTACTATAATAATATTTCATGTTATTTCATTACTTTTGTTTAAAAAAAAACACAAAGTTGCGCAAATAATTCGCCGCGAGTGAATTTTGCAAGACTGCAGCCTTAATACAGATGGGACACTCTGCAGTTTAGGTATGAAGCTACAAGTACGCGGCGGGCCCCGTCCGTGCGTCTAATTCAGTAGGTCAGAAGGTATAAGAGTTACGCGATAGAAAGAGAGGCAACTTGTAGTTGAATATAACTGAAGTTAATAAGCGTTTTGCGACCTGAATTGCACTTTATTGTGTAGCAAGAGTCGCTTTTTATTTAAATAATTTTGCGGAGTGTGTGAGTGTATTAATCTGTGACTCAGGTCAATAATTTTATTATACTGAGCACGTGCTAGGATCTGGTAGTCAGTTGGTATTGGTAGTTCAGACTGGTAGACATAAAGTATTTTAACTAAAAAATTACATCTGCAAAATCACGCAAATAAGCGAAATCAGCAAAATCGTACCGCCTCTTAACTGTAGGACCTAAATTAGCATCTATTCAAGGTCATTATAAAACTTAATATCATCCACGCATCCATATTATGATAACTACATAGGTGTTAGTAAAATAACATCATAATCAAAGACTAACTTGAAAAAAAACTTCATGTAGTAAAAAATATTTATTATATTCATTATGTAAGTACTTACAACTTTGGCGCGGTTTTATGCTGAGTAATTCTTATTAGATGTGTGATTTTTTTATTATCAGAAGATTATTAATAACTAGGTAATAACTATAGCTTCAATGTTTTATTATGATGAAATAATTTTTATCTGGTTATAAACATCTTATCTCCGGCGGTTTAGGTATCTTATCAGTCCCGCCCAAACATGGTAATGAAATTTGTTTGTATGTCATGTAGGCCAAGATATTATATACATCTACGGAAAGAAGAGGGTAAACAACGTTGAAACATATTTTTCTCCGTATAGCGAGCGGGTAGTCTAGAGGCTATCACAAATGTCTTCGAATATAAATATTCTGGTAATCATTAGCATTATATTTATACATGGATCGAGATTAGATTCCATACTTTACAATGTGAAAGCATAATATAAGTACGTGGCTTGCGCCTCGTAATTAAAAGCTACTTACTAGAGTTAGCGGCAGCTAAAAGTGACATTGTCGAAACCTGAAATGGATCCATAATCAGCAAAACTGCCGTCAAATATTAGCAGTTGTGATTGGTTGTTCTTTGACAACAGATTCAAATGGGTAGTATTTAAACGCAAATCTAAA
This sequence comes from Cosmia trapezina, assembly GCA_905163495.3. Classification (NCBI taxonomy): domain Eukaryota; kingdom Metazoa; phylum Arthropoda; class Insecta; order Lepidoptera; family Noctuidae; genus Cosmia; species Cosmia trapezina. The sequence continues at coordinate 8,121,106 of LR991020.1, forward strand.
AATTACCAATTTTTCCCAACAGAATACGTACAAGTAAGCATCAAAAATACTGTGTGCACATCAAAATTTTCATGTCTAAATAAATTAAACCTAACGTCAGGTCAACGGAGCCTCGCTTCGCGGGGCTCCTATACCAAACCGAACCTCGGGATGCCCAATAATTCAATTAGTTAACTAGTAGTACAATAATAAGTTTATTCGATGCGCATTTGTTATTTTTGATGACCAGTTAGTATTTTTGATAATTATACTTATAATTAATATTTTTGTTGTTACTTTGGACAAAAATTAGTGTGTGAATAATGATTACAATAAATAAAATATTTCGTATACGACATGGGCACTTATGAAACGTCAAAAGCTAGGTGCACGGTTCCAATTGGCCGTTTCATAAGGATCCGGCAAGGAGACACCACGGTTACCATTTTAAAAATTATTGGATTAAATCGAATAGGCTCTGTGGTAATCATTTTTAGCCACATAAGCCAAATATCTAGGTGAACATGTCACTGATTTGTAAGAAGAGAATGAACAGACGAGCGTTTTCCAACAGTTCGCTCCTAACTTGTTAAGGTTCACTCGTTCCACAAAATTCTTGAATTACATTTTATGCAACTCATCTTTATTAACAACATACGAGAACCGATGTTGCTATTTTGTTCAATCAATTGGCAAACTTCCAAAGACATACATTACGACCATTTTCTGACTCACTGTGTTCTGTTTGAAAATTTTATTATTTATGATGATTACACAAAAAAAAACCGGTCAAGAGCGAGTCGGACTCGCGCAACGAAAAAAAAGTGTGCTACTTAGAGACATCGTTTTATTTTTTATCCTGTAATCTTTACATAAACTTCTATCACAGAATAATTTCTGATTTTTGTCTATGCAAACTTCGGAAATAAAGGGGGGGGAACGGTATTTTTTTTACATTTTTCATCAAAACTCGAAAACTATGCGGACTAACAAAAATAAATAAATGTTAGAGAATTTGTAAACAGCGCTCTTTCATAAGATACCCCACATGCCCTAGTAGCCCCACTTCAAAATTTTAAGACCCGCTATAAACCCCTGTTGCAAAAAAAAAACAAAACAAAAAATATTTAATTTTTTTTCTTATTTGCTAAATAGTTGGGCAAAAGTCATGTAAAACTGTTCTAAAAAAAAAGTGTTTGAGAAAGGGCAAACAGCGCTCTTTCATATGATACCCCAAATGCTTTATTATCTCCACTTTCAATTTTTAAGACTCCCTTTCAGTCCCTGTTGCAAAAAAATATAAATATTTTTATTTCTTTCTTATTTGCAAAATAGTTGGGCAAAAGTCATCTAAAACTGTTCTAAATTTCAAGTTGATAGCATTAGTAGTTCTTGAGATATCCAGCTGTGACAGACAGACAGACAGACTGAGTCGCACCATAAGGGTTCCTTTTTACCATTTTGGTACGGAACCCAAAACATAGCAGTGGTGCCCAGTGGTACCGGCTCGGCCGCGACTTATAAGTTAGGTCGTAGGTTCGAACTCGAACACCAGCAGGCGCTTTACTTTGTGTAAATAATTTCATCACTACTGCTCTCTTAACGGTGAAGGAAAACATCGTGAGGAAACCGGCATGTCCTAGAACCAAAAATTCGAAGACATGTGACATCTACCAACCCGCACTGGGCCCGCGTGGTGGATTACGGCCCGCTCCCTCTCACCGAGAGGAGGCCTGTGTCCCAGCAGTGGGAATAAAACAAAAAAGCTGATCGACTTGTTATTCTCATTTCGTTGTAAACATTTCGATGTGTTTTCTTGCATTAGAAGTCGCCATTTTACATGATCCTAACTACTAACATTATAAATGCGGAAGTGAGTTTGGTAGTTTGTTTGTTACCCTTTCACGCTAAAACGGCTGAAGGGATTTGGAAGGGAATGGATATAGGATACTTTTTATCCCGGTAGTACGTTTCTCGGCTCCCGTGGGATAATTTCTGACACACACGCGGGCGAAGCCGCTGGCGAAAGCTAGTATTAATATAATTCTTTGGATAGACGTTTCCTGGTGTGGATATCCTTCGCGTAATGCCCTGGGGAAGGCATAAGCGGCCTCGTAAGGCAGAAAGTGAATATTCATAATATTTATACCGTCCTTAGAAACGTGTTTCATATGTATCAATCAATCTGCTTAGCCTTTTCCCAACTATGTTGAGGCCGGCTTCCAGTCTTACCGGATGCAGCTGAATACCCGTATTTTACATGGAGCGACTGCCTATCTGACCTCCACAACCCAGTTACTGGGTAATACGATACCCTTTGGTAAGACTAGTTGTCAGACTTTCGGGCTTCTGACGACCCGTAACGACTGTCAAAGATCCACGAATAACAGCCGGGACCAACGGCTTAGCGTGCTTTCCGAGGCACGGAGGAATCTCGGTATGTAAAGATGGTCACCCATCCACGGACTAACCACGGCAAGCGCGTAGCTTAACCTGATCGATCGACCCGTGCGGCTGTTATTACTTAGCCACGAGCTCCTTTTGTTTGTTTGCTTAGGTTTGTTTGCTGAGTATTATTACTTATTGGTTTGCTCGCAAATATTTTTAGTTCGTGCCATTTGAGAGAAGAAGTGGTAATGTGCTTAATAGAAACGTGTTTCATATTGATAAAGAACGTTTTTACAATCTCGACCTCTCGTTAACCGACCTCTAGTAAAAAGCAGATGTAGATTTTTTATCAAAGTAGGTAGGTTAAATGTTGTCTACCTACGTCTGAGTACGCCCAAATCATGTTTCTTATCTACTCTTTATTTCCATTGAAGCGATATGTTACGGTTGAAAGGAAATAATATTTCTTATATGTTTTTATCTGGAGAATTGTATTAAACAATATACAAATTAACACTATACTTAAAGTAAATGACAAACTAAATATACAAATAAATACAAAAACAAAAGGACACTTAGGCGTCGAAGTACTCGTCCGCATCGATGTCATACGGATGCATGCCCAGAAGACAGGCAGCATTGCCACGTTGAATGGCAATGCCAATTCTTTGGCCAAAGAACAAGCCAGCCCTCTGGTCACGTGATGTTTTTTTTTTTTTCACACCACGATCTTTCTTATTAGTTTCTTATCACAATACGGAAGACTATGATAGACAGTTTACTTAATATTTGTCAACTATGCAGGTACGAATAAATTAGATTCGAATAGTATACATGCAACTAATTGTTAGGGTTTTCTTCCTTTCAACAACTTTCAAGGACTTTTTGGCCATTAGAAAAAAATAAAAATTAAATTAATTAAGTATAAAAAAATATTTAAAAATTAAAATTATAAAAAAAAAAAATTAAAACATTAAAATATTTTTTTTTTAAAAATCGTTTTGACCGTTTAAATTTCTATGCCTAACAACGTAAATAACGCAATTAATGTTGTTGAACTATCGAAATGAAACCCATTCCTATTGTAAGTTTGTTAAGCAATTACCACAATGGAAAGACAAATTCTTTAAAAAATCAATCTCGTCGATTCTCGAAAATAGCTTTATCGTAAAGTATCTTTAATCCAATATTAAATATTGTGAGGACATAGTCGGAGACAACAGATAATAATCAGATTCCGATATTAGAGTATTGCGTTATGTAAAAACATTTTTGTCCAGTCATCATGACGACAAAAAATCGTTTGATGTCTGTAAATTATGTTCGTCTGTTTAGAGCTAATTTCGATTACGTCACGAACATACTTGTGAGTAAATCCGCAAACCAATATAGTGTTTGTAGAATAGAACCACCAGTGAAAGAAACGATGAAGTCAACTGAGATTAGAGATGTATGGAGGGGCATAATAGCTAGCCCCTTCAGACTAGACAGGCCCACTGCAAATTAGTGTACCCTAATTGCGTAACACATTATCAATCGGAGTTGGTTTCGTTTTGAAAAAAATTGCTAATACATTGCTCCTTAAGATCGAAAATGTTGTCTGCTCGACAACGTAAATAACGCAATGAATGTTGTTGAACTGTCAAAATGAAACCAACTCCGATTGATAATGTGTTACGCAAATAGGGTGCTGTTTGTTTCTTTCCTTGAAAGACCATCTCAGACACTAATTTGCATGGTCCACCAAGATCGCTTTCCATCAGGCGTGATCGAGGTCAAAAGCAGGCCCTAAGTATTTTTTTCTTTTCTGGCTTTTGCCCGCGGCTTCGCCCGCGTTGGTGTCGAAAATTATCCCACGGGAACGTACTACTGGGATAAAAAGTATCCTATGTCTTAATGCAGGTCATGGTCTATCCATGTGGCAAATTTCATCCAAATCCGTTCTGCCGTTTTAGCGCGAAAGCGTAACAAACAAACACTCACTTTCACATTTATAATATTAGTTAGGATTAGAACCGACATGATAAGGAACATGAAAAAGAAAAAGGCTGCTACTACTGGCTGATAAGAAATCTCTAGTTGTATTTTTTTTAAGTCAAAGTCAAAGCATTTATTTCAAATCGAATCCAACCACTTTAGTGTAGGTAAGCATCTATTGATTAATTAACTAATGATTATTTGTTCATTAATTAACTAATGATTACTTATTTGTTGATTAATTAACTAATGATTATCACTCAGATTTGTAGATTGTTAACGACAAGTTATTAGTGATAGGTTCTGCACACGCTATTCGTCTAAACTGCTTCACAAATAAGGATACTATCGTGGAATAGTCACTATAGTCAGCAACAAAAATCGATTAACACTTTAATTTTCTAAATCTTCATTTTTGGCAAAATATTTTATTTTAATCGGAACAGAAATTAAATTTAAAGGATATGAACTCTCAGCCATTATTTGAAATGATAAACTATCGGAGATTATTGTATAATAAATTGATTATTGACCATTTAAATTATTAATAAAAGTTTTGTTGCTGACCGTATGTACTTCGTTTTGTAGTGTCATTATCTATCTAACCACAGCCTGGGGACCAGTAATTACGTAATTTTAGTAACACTAGAAATCACAATCTGAGAGATATTTAAGGATATTGCTAATCCATTGCTTCATAATGTTCGTATTTATCTGCTCAATAACGTAAATCAATCAATCTGCCTAGCCTTTTCCGAACTATGTTGGGGTCGGCTTCCAGTCTAACCGGATGCAGCTGAATACCAGTATTTTACATGGAGCGACTGACTGCCTATCTGACCTCCACAACCCAGTTACTGGGTAATACGATACCCCTTGGTAAGACTGGTTGTCAGACTTTCGGGCTTCTGACGACCCGTAACGACTGTCAAAGATCCACGAATAACAGACGGGACCAACGGCTTAACGTGCTTTCCGAGGCACGGAGGAATCTCGGTATGTGAAGATGGTCATCCATCCACTGACCAACCCCGGCAAGCGTAGCTTAACCTGACGGATCGACCTGTGCGGCTGTTATTACTTAGCCACGAGCTCCTCTGCTCAATAACGTAAATAAACCAATGAATGTTGTTGAACTGTCAAAATGTAACCGATTCCTAGTGTACAGACATCACATCAGGTTATACCAAACTGTCAAATTTCTCCAAATGATTTTAAACCTTGAAATGTTGATGGTTAAGTTCAAAATCTAATGAGAAAAGTTGACTGTAGTAACTTGACCTGCTTCTGTGTGTACCCAAGTGTGATACGCAACTGCCCCGCTGAGCAAGCATGAATCGTTCTTGCGACCAGGGTCATCATCTGCCTAGCCTTTTCCCAACGATGTTGGAGTCGGCTTCCAGTCTTACCGGATGCAGCTGAAAACCAGTATTTTTCATGGAGCGACTGCCTGTCTGACCTCCACAACCCAGTCACTGGGTAATTTGATACCCCTTGGTAAGACTGGTTGTCAGACTTTCGGGCAAAGATCCACGATTGACAGTTGGGACCAACGGTTTGAGGATATATCGAAGCGTGGTTTAGCTCGGTGTGTAAGTGAAATGGCGTTATGGCTGTCTATTTTGACGCGCGAGATAGAAGACTGTCACGCGCACCGGCGGCATTTAAACGAACTTCGTTTAAATGTAGATTTATGACAAAATGCTAATTTAAATCAATTTTTAGATCAGTAAGGTCTTAACATAATTATTTAAATACCTTCCATTTAAAGCAAATTTTACTGCACAACAAGGAACTGTTTACGTATAATCGTATAAAACAGAAAATAGACGCTGCTACTTTGGAATTTTTTTCTATCGAAAATGTTTCAAGTTTCAAGTACTTAATCATGTGTCGGTTTTAGTACAGCAGTAAGTATACAATATAGTCAAATAACACTGGAAAATCCAAATGATTTAACCGTACCTACATACATACAACCAGTTTTATAGATGTATGTACAAAATTATCGATGTATCCCCTTAATGTACTTTCCGAGACACAGAGGGGTATGTAAAGATTGTCACCCATCCACGGACCATCCGCGGCAAGCGTAGCGTAACCTGAACGATCGACCCGTGCGGCTGTTATACTTAGCCCAGGGAAGGCAAGTTAAATTATTATTATCTTAAAGGCACAGAACCGAAGCCACCAACTAAAGATTTTTGCCTCCTTTTCCTGACTTCAAACCCCTTTCTTACCTGTACAAAGTATTGAAAGCCTTCCTGCAGCCGCCAATGGTACAACCAAAGGGTTTCGCCTTGGTATGCGCGCGTATGTGAATCTTCAGACTATATGACGTCAGAAAAGCTTTTTCACATGATTGCATCGGACATTTGAACCTGTATTCACCTGAAAAAAAAATTAAAGATTACTTGTGCGTTTAGGCTTCCGCACATACATAGCGGACAAGCGACCTGCCCGGCGAGCACGGCCTACTGTGACATGGCTTGAGTCACACATTTTATCATAGTTTGGGCGATAAAACTGTTTTGTCTTAAATGCTAGCACGGCGGCGTGAGATAATTTCTTGAATGTGACATAACTTCTTGACGTTTAGTTGGGACTCATTATGTCTTATTTGCTAATATGGGTGCACCAATTATATCACAAATGTCACATTTTGACGGTGTCTAAGAAAAATTTTATCACGTTCGTTCGGAGGTGGTGATAAGATTTGAAAATTGAAAAAAAAAATGTTTTCCTGCTAATTACTCTGCACCAAATGGCAATAAATTATTTTCTTGCATTGTGTGGTGGTGGTTTATTTGTGCGTGATAAGGATAACCAAAAAAAAAATTGTAATAAATAAATAAATAATTTAGTATTTTTTTATATTTTTAAACGGTTTTTTTTTATTTTTAAAAATACATATTTAGACATATAAATAATGCGCCTTAAAACCAACAAAAAAAAATAAAATAAATAAATAATTTAAGTAAATACAGAGGTACTTAAATACTACTATTTTTTTTGTTACCTACATGTTAAGAATAATCGGTTTATGTGTTTCATAAAGGGGGGCCAAATTTTCATTATTTTTGCGATAGGACACACCGTTTTCGAGTTATAAGCAAAAGAAAAGAAAAAAAAAGATTTTATTTGGCCGCATATTCAGATAGTCTTAATCTTAAACATTTTAATTTTTTCAATTTACTATGTCACGCTATGAATTTAGCAACAAGAAAGGCATGTCGCGGCTCTAGATTATGTCACATGGTTGACCCGTGCTAGCATTTAAGACAAATTCTAAGACATGACATAATTTATCATGTCTTGTCACAAACGTCTTGGGTACGCCCGTGCTCGCCCCGCTGGGGGGCTAAAACGGCCACTTTGGCAGAATCCTAATAGGATAATAGGTATTTATGAATCATTTCTAAATCGTAAAACTGTCACAAACTGACAATTCATAATTTATCTGCGTACAATTCATAGCACGCAATTCATCTGTTTGACAGTTTTGTATGGAGATTCATAAAATGGTCCACAAATTATGAATTCCTTTATTGAAGTTTAATGTCAAATAGCACAATTATAATAAATTGCTAGGAATTCAGGAAATTAATCGTTTTAGAGGAATTGCTTAATGTGTCCGTTTTAGGTCCCCTGGACGTCTGACTGCAAGGATACAAAGTAACGCAGAAGTTCTAGCGTCCTAAAGAAAACTGTCAAAAAGAACATCATTGTCATTGTCATACAACATTTTGAGTGACATGAAGGCACTATCGTTTCGCTAGGAAGCATCAAAACACTAATTGTGTACAGACTATAATACTGAAAGCTCCAGGGTAGCCCGGGAAAATGAAATTTTTTTCGGGTGTTGCAATTTGCAAGTCAGAGGGTTGTACGTTGATCAAAATATGATTCGCGACCGAAACAAGTATGTATCATTCAAGTCATCAATACAACTCTTTCAGACAGGTACATAATCAGCATATAATGTTCCCACTGCTGGGACACAGGCCTCCTCTCTGTGAGAGGGATTGGCCGTAATCCACCACGCGGGCCCAGTGCGGGTTGGTAAATGTCACAAAAGTACCTATCTTCGATTTTTTTTTTGTTCTAAGACATACCGGTTTCCTCAAGATATTTTACTTCACCGTTTTGAGAGCAGTGGTGATGAAACAATATACCTACACAAAGTAAAGCGCCTGTCTGGGTTCGAACCTACGATCTACAACTCGTAAGTCGCGGCCGTTACCACTGGGCCACTACCTACTGCTCTACAGGTAATCCTATTGAATTACTATTTCATGAAATCTTGACATTTGAGGATTGTACTAACTTAGGAAGCTGTATTACTGATTCTAATTATTATAATTATGTAACACATATTTGTTATAGTCGCGAATCATATTTTTATCAAGATACAACCTGACACAGACCTGCAAATTGCAAAAAACGCAAGAAAATTTGAATTTGGCGGGCTACTACTGCGCATTGTAAGAGCCTATTTCACGATGTCCGAGTGTAGCCACTAAGTACTTAGGGTACCGAACAAATTCAAAAATGGAACAGATTTTGTATGAAATTATGTGCGAAGTAAGTTATTAGGAACTTAATCATGGGTGGTGAAACAGGCCCTAAGAGTTTGATAGTGGTGACTGGTGTATAAATATCAAGCCGATGACGTGTGGCCAAGTATCATATTATGATACTATGCGTGCCAAATAAGAATAGGACTGTCAAGACGCCATTTTGTTCCGCAATACTTATGGCAATACTCGCGAACTTCATTACCAATGCGTACTAATTTGACATCTATCGTGTGAAGTTGAAGCAAGCGCGATCCTATTCTTATTTGGTATTTTGTAGTTTAGTAGTTTGTATGTTTTGTTTACTAGGGATTAAATTTAAATTTTAGTAGGTGGGTAAACTGTATCTGTAAAGTAGATAAGTAGAGTTCAAGTGTCAACGACGTAATATTATATTACGTATTATATAACGCAATACATCGTAGAATGACGTCGCCCAAGAAAGTGTAAGTTGACAACTTTCTATTGGAATTGAGTTTCAATGTAAAGCCTCTTCCTAGGATAGGGCATAGACCTTTTATTTGGTCTGAGGGATAAGGTTACAATGTGGTTTACTAAGGTTTTGAATAGGTATATAATATAAACGCAACGATGCCTATGTACATTTGATATTTTTATAAGAATATTACATTTTTAGACGAGATAAAAATTATTTTTAAACTATTTTTAAGTACCTACTTCATGTTTTTATTTCTGTAAGTGGGTCTACTCCTGCGCGTCTTTTTGCGAAACATTACAAACCTACACAAAAACATCGAAACAAAGAGGCGTGGCTAAATTATATTGGATGGTATTTAAAAGTACTTCAATTTATTCCCATTTCATTTACCTAATTTTGCCTGTGTTCCACCAAATATACTGAATGTGCACCAAAATATGTTCATTAAAATATGTCATAACGAGCATCTATTGGATATGGCGCTCGGCGGCCGCTACCGCGGCACCGCGCGCTTCGCTCGCTCGCCGTAGCGCGTTAAGGGTCACTGTTCTAACCTAACCTAACCCAAATGATTCTAACCCAAATGATTCACCAATGTGAAGTTTCGGACGCGCGGGTGTTTTGTGTAACATTCAGGAATATTTGGTGCACGATCAGTATTTTGATGTACGGATAATATTTTTGGTGAACACAAAAATATTATACAATTATATTTGAATACGTAGGAGATAAGTAGATTGTCTAAGAAAACAAATGATTATGTGTAAGTAAAGTTTTTTGTGTAATGCTTCGCAAAAAGACGCGCAGGAGACAAACACTTTTGCACGTCAACAATATCTTAAAAACTTGATAAGGTCGGTTCCCATCCGACTACTCTGATGCCCGAGCCACCCCAACGTCAACGTCAATGCCCATCATCGCCATAAACATCGCGGTATTTTAATTCGGTCAAGATTCAGTCAAATTATCGCGATAAGTTGTGGCTACACCTACGGCCTACGTCCTTCATCGCATAATCAGCGGCATATCTCGTTGATGTGGTCCCGACATGAGTAGAAACACCGAAACAAACTAAACTTTAAAAGAGACCGTAAGGCTCTTTTAAAGTTCAGACATAAGTAATCAAGTGAGGGTCATGTAGATTAGTTAGGTAGTGTCTGAAATGGCCTTTAATCAGTAGACATACATGTTGCTTTCAAGTAATTAAAGTCCCCAATCCTCTGTGCCTCTCACTCTTTCCGCGTCTCAAGTTCTCTTGGATGCTAAACCTGACTGACTGTGATGTGTTCGCGGACAAATGGAAGACGATCATATATATGTATAATTTCGTCTTTAACTAATTAGCCGAGGGCCGTTGTGTTTTGTTGGCTTTGATCAATCAAGCGTTGGGGAGTTCGTTGCGCTACTTCTTTCCAGCTAAAACTATAGGAAGAGTAGTGAAGAGCGGACGTTTTGGGGGACTGTCAATATGTAATTTCGACGTTAAAAAAGTGCTGATTATCATCATAATTTGAATGAATGATTTTAGATTTTTATTTTGTTAAAGTAAAAAAAAAAATAGTTTCTCGCACGATCAGCGTATGTCAGGGCCGTTAAGGGAGATGAAAAAAATATTTTGTCTCTGAGTAAAAAGATGTTTGCGTAGCTAGGAAACAACGTGTGTCTATAATTGTCTATAGAACGAATGAGAACACACAACACAGTTGGAAAGTGTAACAAAGAGCGTGGGTGACTGAGATTAACCTACTGCAGCAAATGAGTTATGTAGAAGTTTTCGCCAAATCAGTTTCGTTACGCATAAATATAACGAACTTGGCGAAACCAGTTCATCATAATAATCTTGAAGAAAGCGGGATTTCCTAAAGGCGGTACTGCTTTAAGCCATTCGAAAGGTAATGCAGCGCAGACTATGGGTGTTTGTGTTGCATCCGCCTTTTCATTGCCTTATAAAAATAAATGCGGCTGCACTACAAACCTTTGTTTTGCAGCTGGGTTCGGACGCACTATTATTACTTTAAGGCATTCGAAAGGTAATGCAGCGCAGACTAGGTATGTGGTGTTTGTGTTTCATCCGCCTTTTCATTGGCTTATACAAATAAATGCGGCTGCACTACAAACCTCTGTTTTGCAGCTGGGTTCGGACGCACTATTATTACTTTGAGCCATTCGAAAGGTAATGCAGCGCAGACTATGGGTGTTTGTGTTGCATCCGCCTTTTCATTGGGTTATACAAATAAATGCGGCTGCACTACAGACCTCTGTTTTGCAGCTGGGTTCGGACGCACTATTATTACTTTAAGCCATTCGAAAGGTAATGCAGCGCAGACTATGGGTGTTTGTGTTGCATCCGCCTTTTCATTGGCTTATACAAATAAATGCGGCTGCACTACAAACCTCTGTTTTGCAGCTGGGTTCGGACGCACTATTATTACTTTAAGCCATTCGAAAGGTAATGCAGCGCAGACTATGGGTTTTTGTGTTGCATCTGCGCTTTCATTGCCTTATTCAAATAAATGCGGCTGCACTACAAACCTCTGCGTTGCGGACCGGTTCAGGTTCGTGTCTGCTTCTATGGCATATTATATGCTGGCCTATAAGTAGCTACATAATTGCAATTCTGATACAAGGGATGTTTTGTTTTACTACCACAGAACGGTAACCCATCTGAGAATTGACGCCGACCATGATACCTACGTCTTAACCTCAGAAATTGTTTGATATGAGTGGCGACATGAAATGATAAGAAAATAATAGGTGGGTACCTCTTAATACCTTTGTTTTTCTAAAGTATCAAACCTACTTATCAAAAGAAACCGTTGTTATGAGAAACCTTATTTGCAAAGACAACCTTTTCTAGTTTGTACTGGTTTGCAGGTGATAACTGGCCATTATCAATGTTATCAAAGAAAACCAGAATTCGGCAGTTTGGCACAAGATTAATGAGTTACTAAGCACTTATTTTTCAATGTAGATACTTACTGGTTTAATGAATAGGTAGATTCATTTCTCAAGGATATGAAACTAATCAATTCTAAACTTTTAAATAAAATATGAACTAAGTACCTATCCTATTTTAGAGATCAATAATACATATTATCTTCAAGCATTTAAATGCAGTAATTATCATGGCAGAGGGATGAATTTCAATAAAGTATATAACGTCCAATTAAAATAGGTGGACAAATTTTCACACCCATGAATATGAACAACTTTCACTATGAGACCAAACCTGAAATCGCGAAAAAAAAATCAGTTGTTCAGTACCTACATATATCTACACCAAACTCGTCAAAATGTAGGGAGCAGCAGATTTTTTTTTCGCGATTTCAGGTTTGTTCCCATAGTAAAAGTTGTTCATATTTATGGGCATTCCATGTGAAAATTTGTCCACCTATTTTAATGGGACCTTATACAGGGTGTAAGGGACAGCCCTCCACAAACTAACAGGGTGCATTCAGCTCCTCATTTTGAATCATATTCCACCGGAAATTTTCTCAGGAAAATTTTCATTTTTTCAATTTTTTTTTCAGTTACATTTTCATTATTTCAACGTAAAATTGCATTGTGTGTTCGCAGCACTCCATTTATGTAAAAAAACTGCAAAAAAAAAACCAGAAAAAAAAAAACCAGCAATGGATGTTGAAATACTCTAATCAACGACGCGTGAAATCAGCTGTTCACTTTCTGTCTAGCTACAGAGTTCATCGAACTCACCGCATACCTATTACCTACCCCTCCCAACCAGTAATAGACGCTCCGATTTGTGCAAAAAAACACAAACAAATCAGGTTTATTGGATTCCCTTAACGTTCCTGAAAAAATTTCATGTACCGGTCATCTTAGTATGACATACTGAATTCACCCTATCAGTTTGCGGAGGGCTGTCCCTTACACCCTGTATGTATATGTTTGTTTTTTAGCAGCCTTGAATGGTTTTACTTTATTTGAATGGAACAAAAGCCTATAGGTACTTAGTGAAATTCTGGTGGAACTGATACACTACTTACACTATAAAAAAATATTATGTGCATTCCATGTGAGTGAGTAAGAATAATAAAACTGTGTACATAGACTATACCTACAGTTGCAGAAGTTGGGTTTAACAATGTTGTAAGTGGAAATAACATTTTGCAAAACTAACGATTTTTTTTAAGTATGTCTATGGCTTACATTATTCTCCTGCCCTTAAGAGCGTTAACGCCGACCGGCATTTCATACAAACTTTGAAGTCCTTGTTTTTCAAAATGAATGAACCGATTTTAATGAAACTTCATACGTATAAGCAGGATACATAGGTAGTTTCGCATAAGGCGGGAGGAAACGCCCGGGTGTTACCATTGTGCGGATCGCCCGGAGGACACGGTGGAGCATACAGTGGAGGTCTGCCCGGCTTGGGCAGAGCACCGCCGTGTTCTCACGGAGGCGATCGGCGGCGGCGATCTCTCGCGTCCGAGCCTGGTCCTGGCCATGGTGCGGAGCGAGAGTGCATGGGAGGCCGTCACCTCCTTCTGCGAAGCAGTGATGCTCGCGAAGGAGGAGGCGGAACGCGTGAGGGAGAGGCAGCCTCACGCCCTTAGTCGCCGCAGGAGACGCCCTGGGCGGCGGGAATCGCGGGGCGATTTCCGGCCACCGTAGGCGCGGGCCTGCGGACGGTGAGCAGCGGGTAGCTCGCCGTCCGGTAAGGACCAGGCCCGAGTCGACGGTTGACGGACGAGTTGTTGTGTTCCACGCGCGCCTCAAAGAGATGTCAGCAAGTGACGGGGTCCAATAGGGCCGACGCCGCTGGGGTCGCGGATTGTCCGAAGGGGTAACCGCGGCCCTGGCATAGGCAACTGAAGGAACACGGGTGGGTTTTAGTCAGTAAAAGTCTGACACGCCCTTCCGCTGCACCCAGAGCGGGAGAAGTTATTTGATGATTTCCCATCCTCAAAAAAAAAAAAAAAAAAAGGATACATAGGTACTTCATACGTATAGGCAGGGTACCTATGTATCTTGCTTATAAGTATGAAGTTTCATTAAACTCGGTCCATTCATTTCGAAAAAAAAATGACTTGAAAATTTGTATGAAATGCTGTAGGCGTTAACGCTCTTAACTCAAATTATTTGGGGTTGGCGCAACATGTACCTTTTTCTGCCATGCTTCTCTATTAATCGGCATCTCGGTAGTCACTCCCTTTCTAGCCATATCATCATACACACAGTAGTCCATCCATAATTTCTTTGGTCTTCCCCTACTCATAGCCATCCACATTCATACTCAAAACTTTCCCGCCAACATTTTCCTCATTCCTCCGCATGACATGCCCATACCATGACAACCGATTTCCACACAACCTACCTATGGCTTACATACTCAAAAAAAGATAATAATATAGACATAGACTTATAAAAAAAGATGGACTCCGCACCACGCATATCGAAAGTGAAGCACCCTACCGATCTATGTGTGTGTGATTTGAGTACCTGCAAAGACGCCGTCGCTCGTGTCACGTACCTAATGGCGGCCGGTCGGCATACTATGATGTAAATGTGTGCGCGAGGCGTGTTTGTACAAACGGTCCCGGCATACTTACTGTGCTTCACTTTCGATATGCGCAGCGCGGAGTCCATCTTTTTTTATAAGTCTATGAATATACTTAAAAAATCTGATGTGACTTGACCAGGAAAGAAGTCCAACAACCCACAATGGGACATGATCTGAGTCATAGATGCCCGGTCGAAATGTTTAATGCAAATCTTATTAAAATACTTAAACTAGCGACCCGGCCCTGCTTCGCACGGTTTTTACGACTTGACAAAACATGAAGGTTTCTATCTATCTATACAGGGTTATTGGTAAAACAGCAGCAACCTCTAAGGGGTCATTGTACTCATCATTATGAACAACTTTTACTATGGAACCAAACCTGAAATCGCGAAAAAAAAATCAGATGCCCCCACATTTTGACGAGTTTGATGTAGATAAATGTACTAAACAGCTGATTTGTTTTTCGCGATTTCAGGTTTGGTCCCATAGTTGTTCATAATGATGAGTACAATGACCACTTAAGAGGTTGCTAGTGTTTTACCAATAACCCTGTATAAATAAAAAGAGAAGTCCTGACTGACTGACTGATTAACTGACTCATCAACGCCCAGCCCAAACCCTTACACCTAGAAAGCTGAAATTATGCACAGAGGTTCCCGTTATAATGTAGACAAGGAATAGGTAAGGAAGGAATTCCCGTTAGTATGTTCCCGTGGGATAGTTCCCGACATCCACGCGGGCGAAGCCGCGGGAAAAAGCTAGTATTATATAAACTAAGTTAAATATTAATGTATTGTACTTATAAACCTTCCGGAATACATTCTCTAAATGATAAATAGTGAAAAACGCATCAAAATCCGATGCGTAGTTTAGAAGAACAACGCGGCCACACGGACAGACACGAAAAGCGACTTTATTTTCTAATAAGTATAGATGCACTAAAGCCTATTAACAAAGCTTGCAAGGCAAGTGTGCTTTTCTCACAAGTACAACTTTACATAAAGATTAGCATACAAATGTGTGCAAAATTGTAAACAAGCTATGCATAAAATGTAAATTGATGAATAATATAATATAAATACTCAGTGACTAGTTCAAATTATAATAGCAAGAAAATATAACCACCTAGAATCTTACAACACTATTTTTTTCAAATTTCAAATTTATTTATTATTAACTTATAGGTACTCAACTACTCAGATTGTACAAGAACAGATTGACAAGCTGGACAAGAACAGATTGGACGGTGACCCCCCAAACTAGGCATTTGCCTGCATCTTGGTGTTTAATATAATTATGTAAGCAGTTAAAATTTATCATTATATTTTATTGTCTGTAGTAGGTACATATACTCTATCGGTGTACATAATTAAATAAAGGTAAACAAAAAAACCACTGTCTGGTTAACCAACTAAAACATAATACCTGCCACTGCAGTTGTCATGCTAAAACACAGTTGTACTCTTCAATTTAACAACTTTATAATTTTTTGTAACATTCCTAAATTGAAGAGTACAACTGTGTCGTAGCATGACGACTGAAGTGACGGGTATTATGTTTAGTTGGTTCACCAGACATTGGTTTTATTTGTTTACCTTTATTTAATTACCTAAACTGATGGAGTATAGAAGTGTTAATGAGAAAACTAATTGTTTATTTAATATCTTTATGTGGTCCTTTAACAACATTGTATTCATCTTTGTTATAAGGGTCATGTTGAGTTGGTAGGGTAGTATGCAAAAAGCTTATGTCATCATCGTCATCTGCCTAGCCTTTTCCCAACTATGTTGGGGTTGGCTCCCAGTCTAACTGGATGCAGCTGAATAGCAGTATTTTACATGGAGCAACCTTTTTTTGGGTTGCCTTCGTGTCGCAAAGACACGCTAACACACAATCATAATTTATATGAGTACCTATTATGAGATTTTATTTTAAATGTATGAAAAACTATGATATATTAATGTTAAATGTTAAATTGAATAATTAATTATTTTTGAAATGTTAGCAATAAAGGCTTAATAATAATAATAATAACCCCACCGCAGTATCTCTACGTTGACGTCGTGGTGGGGCTTGCGCGCTTCGAATTCTAGGTCTGTGCCGGTAGAGTTTACTTTGCCGGAACAGGTCTAGGATGAGGAGCCAGACCAAGAGAGATACAGAGACCCGCAGGGCAGCATGTGGCGAGCTGTTGGGCAGTAGCGACCCCACGGACCCTATCTCCCGGGAGAAGTCTTGTTCTTCACCTCTGGCTTGCCTTTATTGGCCGGCTGGAGTGAATAATGACGAGGAACAGTGCTCTCACCTCTTTCTTGCCTTTATTGGCTGGCTTGAGTGGAGATTCGAAAGAGCAAACGTGCTCGGAGGAAGGAAGTATCCCAGTAAGTGTTTGTAGGGATCTTGACCATCTTCCGGGCTCTGGGATTGTTCTGAGAACCGTGGGATACCTCTCCACTCCTCACAAGCACCTCAGGACATGTTGCCCCCATGCCGCTACGACACTATGTGCTAGCGACCGTTTTTGGGGGCCCATTATTGAGTGTGCAAGTCACCCCCTGCCATTTTGTCCGTGTATTATAAAACATTGATCCGGCAGGGGCCATAGTCCTTTCATAGTTCTAGGCAACCAGTCCACTTTAGCCACCCAAATCCATAGTCCAATATCTTTATTTCCATATACTGCAATAGTCCTATACCAACGGGGGGTTGTCCTTGGGTGCACTTGCATAGTGCGTACAGGGATAATCGTCGGTTGGTGCCTCATTTCATTGAAAGCGTCTAACAGGCCTCTGCGAGTTGGCTTTGGCCCCTCGTATGCCTTCTAAAGGTCCAGGACCTCAGGGTCCCGAGAATTGTCAAGACACATAATAATAAACATGGAGCAACTGCCTATCTGACCTCCGCAACCCAGTTACTGGGTAATATGAAAAGCATTATGCAAAAAGCTTTGTGTATCTACATTTGCGTTACAATGATCTCACCCTTGTGTGTTTTCATGTGTGTGCGCAGGTTTCCAACAGTGCTGTATGTGCGTTCACAACCCTCATATTCACATTTGTACCTCGCACTGCTGTCTTCTTGTTTCCTTTTGCTCTTATCCATGTTAGATGTGACATCCGAGTTTTGAATATCCGATACTGTGTCATCATGACTGCAAAAGAAAAGCTTGTCAGTTTCACACTTGTCTATGGAAGGTATCAAATGTCCATAGAATGATATTAAATACTAGTTCGCTGATTGGCATCCAAGTGGCAACAACAAAGGTAAACAATAAGTTTATTATCATGGAAATGTTAAAGTGATTGAGTTTTATTATGAAAATTTTGTCTAGGAAAAGGAAATTTTAGTGAATAAAAATAGTTCTGGAACAACTCGGGTTACTGAAGTGGTTTTAACTTAACTTTAATAAAACTCTCAAGATAGGTGTTAAATGAAAAACTAACTCTAATTAACATACCTCTGACTCGCCTTTTAATAGTGTACTCTTATGAGAACACAAAATTAGGATATTCGCATCACATCGTGATGGTAATGTACCAAAATAGAATGCCCAAAAACGATACATCGGCTAAAAGACCACTTATATACAACCCCGCAAGTGCGAAAGAGATAGAACACTATTGACAAACAGCTGATTGGATCAAATTGAACGCGAGAACTAAAAAGCTTCGAAATACGCAATATTTGTTATCATTCTATAATAAATATAGAAAACAAATGAAGTAAAAAACAAAACTTACAGCGAAAATCCAATTAGATTTTCTGTGTTTTTGTCCTTGGGAATTATTTCGCTTTCCGACGTCACGCTGCTTTCAGGAGCTTTTTTGTCGTAATTACGCACTTCAAAATTTTCAAACTTGCTATCCAAGTCAAGGTATTTTAAATCTGTGTTATTATCGTTTGAATATTGCCCAATCGTAAAGGGTTTAAAAGTGTTTTGTATTGAGATGTCGAAGCGGCCGCTGTCACCGAGCCATGCGGCCATGTTTCAGAATAGTGTTGTTCCGTATCGTATCACAAGACGAACTGTCATACGTTGTTTTGTAAAACCGGCAAAATATGAATCGGCAAATTAAGTCATGTTACGTTAAATAGATGGCGCTAATTTCAAATATCCATAGAGAGAGCTACCGCTATGGAAGGTAAAGTAGGCGCCTGTGCCCGCTCTGAGGACTCCCGGCGTAACTCCCGTTATAATGAACACCACTTGTTGTCTGCGCGGGCAGTGCGTCGACCGCACGCCCTTCTACTCACGCGAATGTATCATCTTCACATTCGGACCATAATTCGCGTATAAAAGTGTGCCGCACAATTTTTATTTTTATTATTTATAGAATTAAATCACAGTTTAATTTATAAAATGTGTTCAAGAAGTTTATCTTTTTACATTCATTTGGTAAGTAAATAAAATTAATTCTTAATTTTTTATATATTTTTTTTATTTCTATTAAACCAAAGAATTATAATTCGATTCCTTAAATAAGAACCAATTTATTTATCCTGTACCAATTATTTTTTTTCAATTGCTAGGTTGATTTCCAATCCTATCGATCGCTTCTTATCAAAGTTTACCGCTCATTTATAGTATGTTCACTCGTTTGGCGCCCTCATTTTTTTACTATAAGATAAGGAAAATTAATGCCTATTTTCATAATCGATGGAATGATGTAAACTTCATCCTATTCAAAAAAATTCTGGTTTGAAACTAAATTTATTTCAACTAGTTTCGACTCTACCTCAAAGTTTCAAAATTTAATTTTTTTTTTCATTGAACACTTTTTCGAGACACATTTCAGGGAATCATTAGGTTTGCAGTCAGCTTGAGTAATATTGAAATCCAGACAAAACATAAACTTGTAATGAACCTTTAAAGCTATCGTAAGTCTTCTGCATGGTTGACTGACTCATTGCCCATGCATTTGGAGCGAACAAGCGGTCAGGAGATAGGTAAAAAAAGCATAAAACAGTGGGTGAAGTTTATCTTTATTTTACTGTTACCCACGGCACCCATTCGCCGTCTAGGCGCATTAACGTATCATTAGTTGAAGGTTGCTGACCGACATCATGTTCTTTATCTTGACGACATGGTGACTATCCGCAAAAGGAAGTCGTAAGACTTTTATGTAAAACGATATCATAAAGCGCAAACCTCTTTCCATTATTATAATGTACAGTTTCTCGGTAAGCTTAGCGCGTTAATTATAGGTAGGACCTATAATACATGTTATGCAATCATAATTGTAGCTTACAAATAAACTAAGAGTATTAAATTAGTACTTACTCGTAGCTTCTACTCGTCTCGTAGCTCTTACTCTTGAGCTTTTATCAGAAACTACACCAAACTCGACATTCATCCAGCATCCTACATCCGCATTGATGTGTTATAAAGTTACTGTCTTGGAGCTTTTCTTTACACAGAAATCCATATGCTTAACTGTCATTTTAGTAGAAAGTTGTACTTATGTCTACTTAGTAAAATATTAAGCGTATGACTAACATTTGATAACGTGCCAAAATAAACAGAGAAAATATTGACAGCATGCACGTTAGGTAGGTGTACAGTCTACCTATTTCAAGCTTTCGAGATCTCTCTTGCCAACACTTCTTTGGGTAAACGATAATACTATGACCATGATAGTAACTACTCGGAAATCGAGCTTCAAAATGTCGTTCAAGAACGTGTTGTCCATGACAATAGACCCAAGAGACCGATGAACACTTTCGCTGCTTTTCTTTATTCAAATTTCACTTTTGATCTATTCCTTGCGCCCACTGAGACTTTCAATGGACACTATAATAATAAAGTAATCGATCCCAGAGGACAAAACATTGCGTCAAAGGAAACACCGTGGTGTGAATAATAAAATTTCGGCAAGAAAGAATATGATGCAACTATAATTCAATTTGCATAGTAAAGCCTTCTAACATTTACATAAAAAAAAATCTGCTGGCAGATTTTAAAACATGTATTTTATCCTGGGCAGTAAATAATTTTGAACAAGAAGAAATAACATGTTCTAGTTAAAGTGAAACTGAAAATCACCAATGACAGTTAAAATAATAAAAGACAATGTACACTTGTCACTGACTAGCCTGTTAAACTTTGTGAGTTCAATGACATGTACACATATGACCTAGAAATCTGACACTGACACTTTCTTCTTGAGGGTCTTTTCGATTCATCGCACATCACTACGTTACCCTTTCGTTTCCAATGAAATGAAATGACATGTCACAAATTGTTTTTTTTTTTAATTTTACTGTAAAGGATCCCAGAATCAATTAAGGCTACGATCTAGAAACGTATATTGTATTTTCCACACTAAAAAAGTAAGCTGATGAGCTTTCAGAATTAAAAAAAAGTGTAGGTATCTGAGATATCCTTGGAATTGTATACCAACAGGTACTTAGGTACCTACTAAGGGAGCGGATTTAATTTCTAGGGACAGTTTCCAATGCCACTTTCATAATTTCAACTTTTGTACGCTTTATGGAAGTATATTCAAGAGCTTTGATCTACCTGATTCGTCCGCATGCTCATAACTAACAGTGCCCAATGTCCTCAAATTTAGATACGTTTTCGGTTTGGCCGTAGGCTATGTTCTATTTTTTCACTTGCGATAAGCTTGCGATGTGCAAATGTGCAGTTCCCGTCATAGCTATCCAATAGAATTAGACAAGAAAAGGACTGGTTTTGTTTGTCAAAGATGGTCCGTGGCAGGGGGATCTGTGTCATTCGGCCACGACACACATACCGCCCTGACGGCGACTCACGCGCCGGCGATGAATTCGTGCGGCCAATCATATTTTATTTGTATAGTGACTTTTTATTCCTTATAAAGTCAGGCAGGAAAAACGACAGTGCAATTTTTTATAAGCATTTGTCTGATTGCACTGCGATCGCTAATTAGACGCCTAATAATTGAGCGTAGTTAAGCAGAAAGCGACCAACCCCGATTTTTACGAAAATGAGTTAGAATGCATATGGCATATGATTTACTTTCCTTTACGTATTCCAAAGACACGATTTTTTCAAACCACATCTGTACTCAAGATATTAAATTGTCAAATGAGACCATGTGTACCATTATCACCCATTTTTTGTGTTAAAAACGACCATTTTTGGGTTTGATCTAGCAAAATATAAACAAACGAGTAATTATTGTTAAGCAGAATACGACCATCGAAGTTGGCTGGCTTCTGCAAATTTCATTTTTTATATTAGTTTGATTTTTCTATTCGCAGAAGCCGACCATCGCAATGGAAAAATTGTTTTTCGTGATTAATGAAATTTGGGCACGAAATTTTAAAGGCATTTCGTTGTTAAGAATTATGAAGAATAAAACCATTATTTTGGCTTTCTATTTTTAAAATTTTTCGGCCATATCTCAAAAAGCTGACCAAGACCACTCCGATAGAAGCATTCTGCAAAAGTGTTTTTTTTAATTGTTTGCTAAAGCAGAACGCAACTACAAGTTTAACTGTATAATACATGCACAAAACAAAGTATTTTGGTAGATTTATAGCTTATTTTGTAGCCTTTCTTGTATACTTTGATATAAACACTATACACTATGCACTGAATATGGTATGGTTGGTATGGTATGCACTGAATGACACGGCTGACAGGGTTGATTTGTTTTCATGTTCTGTGAATGAATTCACAGAAGTCATGTTGTATGTGTTATGTTATTTAAGATAGTTATACATATAAGATAGTTTAATTAAGGATCACGCTACCGCATTAGGAATTTCCTGTAATGGTAGCAGTGTTTGTGATAAATAAATAAATAAATAAAAAATAATAATAAAAAGATGTATAAAAAATTGCAGCGAAAATACCTTAAAACGGCTATATCTCAAAACGTGTTTAATCAATAATCACAAAATCACAAAAATTACAATTGAAATTCTTTTCTTCAAATTATATAACACCAAATTAGAGCATAACGCGTACCTGCACTGCATTAATATAATCTTCATGACATTTGCTAACTTTTCTTTTCACGTACATTCCAGGCACTCGTAGCATGCTGCGTGGTTGCAGACTGTGGCCCAAGACTGAAGTACACGTGGGGTGATGCATTACAAGGAACAGATTGCGCAGGTCCGGACGGAACAGCTTATCCTAGGTAACACGTCATTTTATAATTTATCGGTTTTTTAATTCCGGTTTTCAATGTTTCAAACACTAGGTACTTGAAGAAATAAATCAAGCAAAGAAATTTGGCCTTGTCCGTTTACATTAAAGATGCCTCTTATATAGATACCTATTATCTTGTGTTATTGTGTCCGGGCCTTACAAAGAAAACAATAATTTTCCAAAGTCAATCATGAAGTACTTACTTCGCTTGATCAGCTAAAAGATTTGGCTGGGAATTTTTGTTTCGCAGTTTGCCCGTTTGCTTTCTAAGTCTCGATACCTAATGCAGAAAACGCAGCTCAAAGAGCTTAGCTGTTAGCTAAGTAAATTGGTTTCGTCTGCAGGAAAAGAAAATATGAAAATAAATTTAGAAGTACAAAATAGCTGGGACTATAAATACCTATTGCTATAAAGTTTGACTTCCATAATACCTTGAACCCTAAAGAGTATCGAGCTCCATGTAGGTAACAAGGGTAACCTTATTGCCATAAACGGGTTTAAACTCCACGCTGACATGACTCACTGCGACGACCGACGGGGTTCCGCCCGACGCCCGCACGACAACTACCTAGGTTACTCTCATAACCTCATATCCGACTTCCAATAAATTGTGTCTAGTAAGGCATTCAGGCTCATTTAGGTAGGTAGGTACCAGACGCGCGGTGGTCGAAGGTTTTGAATATTTAATTAGAGGATTTTCAGCCGCCAATAAGCCTCTCGAAACAACACATCATGGGGTGTTGACCTAGATAGAAATCAAGTACCTCTAGCTTACCTACTCATTCAAAACAGGGTCCAGTCCAGGGCCGGCAGTCTCGACATTCATTACCTACGTCGTGACGACATTCGTTAAGTCCTAATTACATGCTCTGTGGTCTTAACTGGCTCCCCTAGACGGGCAAATTGTAATAGTTCGGTTTTATTAAGGTGATTGCGCTGTGTAGCCCGTGAAATTCATTTTTTTTTGGGTTTTTTGCAATTTGCAGGTCTCTGTCAGGTTGTATACTGATCAAAGTACCTATGTTACGCGGAAATAAAACATACGTATGTATGTAATTTTAACCATAAAAATCATCAATACATCTCTCTAAGTTAAATTTCGTGCAGATTCGTGAAACGAACGAAATCTAACGAATGTGCACGAAATCTAGCTTAGAGAGATGTATTGATGATTTTTATGGTTAAAATTATATAAATACATATCTATATTTATTTTACATATATATAGATATGTATATTTATCTATATTACATACATATATTTCCGCGTATCATACTTTGATCAAGATACAACCTGACACGGACCTGCAAATTGCAAAAATCCCAAAAAAAAATGAATTTCGCGGGCTACCACTGCGCATCATCCTTAAAGACACACAGATGACACCGACACATCTTCGAGCCCGTTCCTTAAAATTTATCAGACCACAGAGCATATAATTAGGACT
Source organism: Cosmia trapezina (assembly GCA_905163495.3). Taxonomy (NCBI): domain Eukaryota; kingdom Metazoa; phylum Arthropoda; class Insecta; order Lepidoptera; family Noctuidae; genus Cosmia; species Cosmia trapezina. Next base: position 8,145,583 of record LR991020.1, read on the forward strand.
TACCGAGCGATTTCGCAACGTAACGAATGTCGAGACTGCTGGCCCTGTGCAATAATTCTGCGATCACCAATATTATTTTCCAGTGCATCGTCGGCGGAATGAGATAGACTTAGCAAGCAGTATTTATTTAACCTAGGTACCTACCTACCTATTATAGGTATTGATTAAGGTTGATGCGCCAGGGTAGCCCGCGAAATTCAAAATTTCTTACGTTTTTTGCAATTTTGTAGGTCAGTGTGAGCTTGTAAGTTGATTAAAATATGATTCGCGGCCGTAGCTAATATGGTTTTACAGAATTATAATCATTACAATCAGCAATACAACTCTATAAGTTAGCATTTATCTCAAATCTAGCGATTTCATGAAATCAAGAGGTTTGAGGTAAATGCTAACTTATGGAGTTGTATTGCTGATTCTCATGATTATAATTCTGTAAAGCCATATTAGCTACGGCCGCGAATCATATTTTAATCATCATACAAGCTCACACTGACCTACAAATTGCAAAAAACGTAAGAAATTTTGAATTTTGCGGGCTAGCCTGGCGCTTTCGCCTTAAATACTAGCATCTTTTTGAGAAATTTCTTGTTTTAGGCATAGACTTATAAAATTTATAAGTCTATGGTTTTAGGTAACATAAACTATAGCATCGCTTCACCCGCCCGCGGTAATAAGTATTTACATTCGCTTAGCGTTCTATCTGACGTTTTTTTTTGGTCGGCTTCTATGGGTAGCGTGATGATAAGCCTTCAGATCCGACTGGTAGTCTTAGCACGTTCAAACAAACTCTTCAGCTGTATTAAATTAGTACCTAAGTATAGAATATTTTTATTAAATATTTTGAGTGGAGTAGGAGATTTTTTTAAAGCAACTCTTTTAAAAATTCTAAAGTTTACTAGACTGTCAAAGTCCATAACCGTAAAAACATCGATAGAATAGATGCTTCGATGCATTATAATATTTCTAACCGGATAATCTCTTAGCTATGTGGTCCAAAGTTGATAGCGTGGCCTGTGGTTTAGTGACCAAGAGCTTGAGTTTTCACAAAAAGGTCTCTATTGAACTTTAACTCAGTCATCTCAGTCACAACTGTGCAGGCAGGATTATTATCAACCGATACGACATTTAATTATTAATCAATCAACTACTTAATTGTTACTTATCTAATTTCAAATTGTGTATTGTTTTTGCAGTGACCCTTACAAAATGGCAGAGTTGGGTTTTTTTTATTTAATATGGGTCAATGACCTGCAATAAATGAATTTGAATTTGATAGGTTGACGACCTAATGTAGAGAATGAATTAATGTAGAGAGAAAAACATGTCTATGTTTTTCTCTCTACATTAATTTATTAGCACTCAAAACTAAAATCAACAAACACAAGGAACTAGCAATATAGTGTTAAGTACCGATGTTAATTTTAATAATTTAACTACAGCTATAATAATTTAGCTAGCCAAGCAACTGGTTATTAATTGGATTTGGGTAATACGCGTTTCCCCTAGGCGCTACGAGCCAGGCGGCGGCAGTGAATTGACTGTATGCTAGAGAAAGACGCGTTATGTTCGGCTCTGTCCGGTCCGCGCACTCGGACAACTTCGGGCATTGACGCGTCCGCCATGTTGCCATTTCGTGCCCTCCCCAGTCAGTGTACAAACATTTTACATTAGTGAGGCGTGTTTTTGTTCTGTTGTTACAAGATTTTTCGCAAAATACCCGGTTAGCTTATGTTTCAAATGGATGATTGTGAATCAAAAACGACAAAAGTAAATAAAGATGTCGACCGTGATGCATTTTACCGGAGATTATACGAAGTGTTTAACAATAAGAAGACGCCAAATTCAGTATTATTATCACGGGAGAAATATTACTGGCTCATTGAAAAGATAAAAGCTGCAAAAACTACTACGAAGAAAACTCCTGCGGATTATCGTCGCTTGAAAAAGTTCGAAATTGTGGAAACGCCTGACGGAGAAAAACTGTTCGCGATTTCAGGTCCTGGCGATGACAGACGACAAATGTATGTACCCATGGATGAGATGTATGAAATCATAGCTCAATACCATGTCAAGTTGAATCACGGAGGGCGAAGTCGAATGATGGTGGAGTTAAAACGTAAATACAGAAATATCACTGCCGAGAGTGTAATAGTGTATTTGTCAATGTGTGCATCGTGTAAAAATAAAGCCTTGAAAAGACGCGCAAGAAGTGAAAGAATTATAGATGAAACTTTTAACAACCGTTCTTGCGATCAGATCGCTGATTGCTCGACCTCTAAACTTGAATTAGAAGCTGAAGATTTGATTAGAGATCTAGATAATAGAACGTATAAAAGTCCGGAGCTTTATTCACGTGGGCAAGTGGACATACTAGGTGTCACTAACGAAGACGGCGATGAATATAAATATCTGATGGTGTACAGAAATTTTATTTCGAAATATACTCACTTGAAGCCAATGAAAAGTTTATGTGTTGTGGAAGCGGTTGACGAGTTATTAGGAATATTTTTGGTATTTGGTGCTCCAAATATTTTGCAATCCAAAAACGGACTAGCCTTGGTAAAACCTATTTGTAGACGGATTTCTAGTTTATGTCCTCAAATAAAGATTGTCTCATCAGGATCAGTTTTTACGAAAACTGATTTTATAGGGAAATCAAACGAGGACATTCTTAAGAAGTTAAATGATTGGCTGTTCAAGTCACAGAACACAAAGTGGCAGGATGGAGTGAAGTACGTGCAGCACGAGCTGAATACAACATTCAACGAGGTATTGTGTAGAACACCCAGTGAGATGGTTTTCGGCGAGAATCCGAAAAGTGGTCTCGCTGGTTTTATGACAAAAAATGTATACGAAGATTTGATAACGGAAGAAGATCTGATAACGGTTTTAGAAAATAAAGATCCGATTGCACCCAAACAGCTTAAATTAGATGAGTCATTGATGTTGCCCTGCAATTTTATTAAATTAGAGGTCGAACTGGAGGACGAAAATGAAGAGGGAGATGATGAAACAGATCTTTGAGTTCTAAGCGCGTAGTTTAGAAAGATTTTTAATAATATAACATTATGCACACTTGGTTATTGTATTATTACACTCTTATAGAAGAGTTAGTAGTAGTGATTCGTTTGTATCGTCTCCTGACTTTGATCTCATGTTCACATTTACTTATTTACCTACCTATTAAAAATAATTACCATTGAAATTGTTTTATTCGTGTGAATTTGTAGTGTTCAAAAGTACCTACATAAGTGGTATAAATGATTTTTAAAATTAGGTCGCACATATTGTTTCTATAACGGGATTTTAAGAGCGGATGCTAACTGTTTAGGTATCAAGCATTGGAAAATTATCAAAATTGACACGGAGTTTTATTTTTGGCACAGCTTGAGACATGTAAAGCGATGGCTAGATGGCTTGATAATTAAGTAATCATTTGTATAGAAAGGAATTATTGACTCCTAGGTAATAACCGGTATTCTAAAAATCGCATATCGATTCCCAACCCTAAGGGTGAGCGCGCACTGCGGTGCGTTTTTCTACCGCATAATCTGTGAAGTATGGAATGTCTTTGAAGTGCGCGCACTGCGGTTATACGTTTTGTTACTGTAGGCCCCGCCCAGTGCGGCAGAACTAACGGAAACGCACCGCAGTGCGCGCTCGCCCTAAAAGCAGAGTCACAAAATACTATGCTCGAACTTTAAATAACACTTCTTAACTGTCATTTTGTTAAAAAATGTTCCCATAAATTCCCATTTGATAACGAAATGACAGTAAAAATGACATTAGAAGTGTCATTTTACTGCAGCTAATTAAAGGTCCGACCATAGCTGACCGAGCTGTCACTTTTTGAAAATTTTGCCAGTGACGGGATCATTCCTACGTTTTTGAATAGGCTAGTTGACAGTTTTTTTTTAAAATCGATTAAAAATGTTCCTTGTGGTCTATATTCCTTAAAACATGAATATTTCATAAAAAATATTATAAGTAACATTAACAATACAAATTCATTTTTAGAACTCCATTTAATTTTTATATTCAAAACGTTGCACACAGTAATGGCGGTTGGAGAGATGTCATTATTTATATTGGCCTGTGTTTCACCAACATTCATTTAACCACCGGTTAGGTATATAAAAACAGTTGGTTTGTAATTACTTAGGAAAATAAGTGATTATATATCTAGACAGCCGTTTTATAAGTCGGTGAACTCCGCCCTAAGTCATGAATTTCTGTCTGTGACATCTGTGACAGGTTGTCTGCTGTCAAACAAGTAAAAACAAATAACCAGTGTCTCCACCCTATGCTTTGGGATTTCACCTATGATGTTCGATAGCGATTCAAATAATCGATTATTTATTTGTAAGTTATTTTTACGACAGGTTAACGATAAAACGAATCCAAAAAAAAATCGATAGGTATAGTATCTATTGTCGAATCAATCATCGATTACTTATTAATTGCGATTTCAAATTAAAAAAGTGATGACAGTGATATACCTCTATACCTCATATCCCTTTATTAGCGGGTTAATTAGGTAGGTACTTACCAAAACCTTAATAATATTAAGGTTTTGGTAAGTACCTTTAACACGCTTTTATTAATAAATAGGTACTTATGTAAAATTAGATCAAACAGTACCTACTTACCTAACTATCAGTCAATAGTGAATAGGTATTGAAGTAGGTAGGTACTCTACCTACCAAATTCCAAATGCGGGGGTTCCTTATTATAAGTAACTCTTTCTACCCAGTTGGGAAATTCATACAGGGAAATTTACTAGTTTGTAAACATAGTAATTGTTTAGGCATGCGTTGCGAAAACAATATAGCTCAGCAATCGTGCAAAATCCAATGTTAGATGTTCTAAATGAAGTACTACGCAAAAGTTCCGTTAATTCAAATGCACGTTCCTACATCCATTCTTCACTCGTGGGAACTTTCTCACTAAGCCTATTCTTTGTTTTTCTTTGTTCTTTTGCTACCTTAATGGTGTATAAGTACCTTATATTTTCCGCAAAAGACTTACTGTAATTGCAAAATGATGATTATTACGTCTGTTGATTACTGAGCGTAACAGAATGTAAAAGCTTCAATCTTTAATTTCGCGACATCTAGTGGTGAGTGGCGTCACTTGCAGTTGACAATTTGATTGGAAAAGTTCATGATTGCGTTCATTTAGTGGTTAGTGTGCAATATGGGATATTCTTCAAGAGATGGCGCTTTTTGAGTTCCGTACCCGAAGGGTACCAAGCGGAACCCTATTACTTAAGGCGAAAGCGCCAGGGTAGCCCGGGAAATTCAAAATTTCTTACGTTTTTTGCAATTTGTAGGTCAGTGTGAGCTTGTGTGTTGATTAAAATATGATTCGCGGCCGTAGCTAATATGGCTTTACAGAATTATAATCATCAGAATCAGCAATACAACTCCATTAGTTAGCATTTACCTCAAACCTCATGATTTCATGAAATCGCTAGATTTGAGGTAAATGCTAACTTATGGAGTTGTATTGCTGATTCTAATGATTATAATCCTGAAGTCATATTGGCTACGGCCGCGAATCATATTTTAATCAACATACAAGCTCACACTGACCTACAAATTGCAAAAAACGTAAGAAATTTTGAATTTCGCGGGCTACCCTGGCGCATCAACCTTAAGCGTCCGCTGTACGTCCGTCCCGTCGTCCGTCTGTCTGTCAGCGGGCTGTATCTCATGAACCGTAATATGTATACAGTTGAAGTTTTCACAGATTGGGTATTTCTATTGCCGCTATAACAACAAGTACTTACCTACCTAATAAAAATAAAAAAAGGTACCTAATGTTAAAAATTAAAGGGATCTCCATTTAGGAAACGTGTATTTTTAAAGTGAAGTATTTTTTTAAATACATTGTGCTAAATATTGTACGGTGGTACGGAAACCTTCGTGTGCTAGTCCGACTCGCACTTGGCCTGCTTTTTGGACGATGTTACCGTCCCCTAAATACTATGCGATTTTATGATCTTCATGACTGTTGTGATAAGGGGTCATGTAATAAGGAGTCTGCGAAATTATTAAAATGCGTGCTTTGTCATTGTTGGTGGAACGTCACCTTTTTACCAACGGGCACGCAACGGGCGGACATGGACAGGGGACTGGACCAAAGGACTAGGTTAGTGTTAGAGAACTGGGTTCTTGGTACAGTAGTACCCAAGTAATAAGGCACGTCGTGAATCTTCGTTCGCACAGAAAAGAAACTATGGCCCCGAAGATTATGAGAATACTTAAAACTTACAATCAACCTTAGACCACTACTATAAGGTTCATAATACACTGCAGCTGTTAGTTCCGTCTCACTCGCAAGTATGGCGGCTGTCAAGCGGCGCGCGGTAACATGGCGGCAGCTACCGACCAATAGCGGTACAGGAAAAAGCGTGGAGCGCGCCGATTGGTCAATAGCATTTCCCGCGCTTTGGAAATTCATCTACTGCGCAGGTACATCGATAAGCCATATTAGTTGAGTACTACTGTACGTGAGGTATTTGCCACCAGAAGCCGGATAATTAACGCATATTTCACAAGATTCAAAAATAGGATTGCAATGGGCTGAAGCACAGCGTTTTCTTAACACCCAAAAGTCCAAAAGCATTTTGGTTTATTTATTTATCATTTATTTGTTTGTATACACCAGAAAATACCTGCATAGCAAAAAAAAAATCATCGAAAATAATATAAGGTCTTCTTTTCATATTGGCGGTACTTACCTACATCTACATTATCTGTATATATTTATAAAAATGAATCCCTATTTCCCTTGGTCATCGCATCTCGCGTGAACGGATGGAACAATTTCGCTAATTATTTTTTTGTTATTTATTGTCAGCAGAAGGTTCTTATGAAAGAAAAAATTAAGAAAATTGGAAAATTTCAGAAATCTTAACGACTATTTTAACTTCGCGCGTTTACATTAAAATGTGCATAGTCAAAACAGGACAACGTCTGTCGGGTCAGCTTGTAATAAATAAACCATTTATTTCAGGCGACACAGGCCCATAGATAAATACCTTAACTTAGGCATACATATTTGAATATAAACAAAACTTGTGTTAATAAATAAGGCTTAAGACTATAAACAGGATGTATCAAAACAGTGTGGTCAAATTCAAGGGTGTAGTACAGACCATCATACTGAACAACTTTCTCCATGAGACCATCATCGTAATCGCAAAAAAAACCGGTCAAGAGCGAGTCGAACTCGCGCACCGAGGGTTCCGTTCCGATTTCTGAAAAAGTGTGCTACTTAGAGACATCGTTTTATTTTTCCTGTAATCTTTACATAAACTTCTATCACATACAATAATTTCAGATTTTTCTCTTTGCAAACTTCGGAGATAAGGGGGGGAACGGTATTTTTTTGATATTTTTCGTAAAAAAAATACCGTATTTTTTTCTTATTTGCAATATAGTTGGATAAACGTCATCTAAAACTATTCTAAATTTCAAGTTGATAGCATCAGTAGTTCTTGACAGACAGACAAACTGAGTCACACCATAAGGGTTCCTTTTTTACCATTTTGGTACGGAACACTAAAAATATCAGCCGTCTCATACATTTGGGTCGAGCAAGTATTGAAGCTTTTTTGGCTCGATTACGATGTTGGTTCCATAGAGAAAGTTGTTGAGTTTGATGGTCACATCCTTGACCACACCTTTCTGATATTGTTGTGTTAGCTGCATCCCCGACCTACACCCCTCCGGCCAGCCCGGGGCATGTGATCGAGTCCATATAAGACGACGTGCAGCGGGACCACGGGCTCCTCCACCGATCATTCTCGTACCTCGTACCTTGGATGTTATCGCGTCACGACCCAGCCTGAACCCTGTAGCTGTCCTCCCTACCCTTACCGCAGCGATGTGCAGAGTCGCTCAAACCCCTGGCCGGAGGCTTTAAGCTCTCGCTTAAAGCAGCCACAGGAAAGTCCGGTTAAACAGTCTCGACCCCCCGTGGTCAACTGCGAGAAGCCAATCACAAAAAAAAAAAAAACCACCACCAAAAACAATCCTTTCCTACACCTGGCGGCGCGCACTTTACTATTTCCCCATAATTTTGTAACTTTACTTTCATTAAAAAGACTTCCTTTAGTTCTTTCATTAAATTCCTAAAATCAGAAGCGGGACGTCTCTCGTTTTCCCACTTAATAATTAAAGAAAAAAAAAAAAATTGAAAAACAAAAAAAAAATGCCCAATAAGGCTGCCTGTCCACCGGAGCGGAGCGAGGCTACGGAGCGGAGAAACGGAGGAATATTAACCAATAGGAGCGCGAGCGGACGGCGGAGTGGAGCGGACTTAAGATTCTATTGGTTAATATTTCTCCGTTTCTCCGCTCCGCAGCCTCACTCCGCTCCGGTGGACAGGCAGCCTAATACCGGTCCCAGAAAAAGTCGTAAACGTTAGTGCACGCCACCGCCGCGCCGCGCCGCCCGACCTAACTCATCTTGGACTCTTGGTATTACCTTAGACGCAATACTTATTAGAGTCTGTGCCTTGGAGCGACGACGTTCAATTGTTCTTTCATTAAATTCCTAAAAATTGTGTATTGTTTGGACCCTATAGCGGGCCTTGTTTATTGTTACGGTGTCAGAGGCGTTGCTCAGAGACCGAAAAAGTACTTAGTATTAACCTTACATTTTTTTTTAATTCCAGGCACTTAGTGAACAGAGCTCTAAAGTCGGGTCCATGGCAGTCTTCGCGGCAGGGTCGAGGGGTTCGGACTGTGGACCCTGCCATCATGCGGAGGGCGTTGTTAGACGCACACGCCGGTTATTCGGAGGGTGTGCTTGCGCATAGCAGTGGTAGCAATAGAACTGGTAAGACTGGATTTTTTACTTTCATTTTATCGCATTTCGCAGTTGATTGTCACGATGGCTTAGTGGCTATGACCCCGCCTCTCATGTATGAGGTTGTACAGACGCCAGCACATAAAGCTACTTACTACAATCTGTCAAATTTCTTTAATAGATTTTCATCTTTATCGCTAAAGAATTAGGTTCAAAGTTATCGCATTTCGCAGTTGATTGTGCGATGGCCTAGTGGCTATGGCCCCGCCTCTCATGCATGAGGTTGTACAGACGCCAGCACATCAAGCTACTCCAATCTGTCAAATTTCTTGAATAGATTTTCATCTGTATCGCTAAAGAATTAGGTTCAAAGTTATCGCATTTCGCAGTTGATTGTGCGATGGCCTAGTGGCTATGGCCTCGCCTCTCATGCATGAGGTTGTACAGACGTCAGCACATCAAGCTACTCCAATCTGTCAAATTTCTTGAATGGATTTTCATCTTTATCGCTAAAGAATTAGGTTCAAAGTTATCGCATTTCGCAGTTGATTGTGCGATAGCCCAGTGGCTATGGCCTCGCCTCTCATGCATGAGGTTGTACAGACGCCAGCACATAAAGCTACTTACTACAATCTGTCAAATTTCTTTAATAGATTTTCATCTTTATCGCTAAAGAATTAGGTAAATTTTCGTCTATTTTCTTAAATAACTTTAAAACTATTTATTTTAATATTATAAAAAAATATATATTTGAGACTCTCATAGCCCTTTCATTTAATATGTCACACGGTATAGTTTGCAAAACTTTTTTTTTTAAATTTTCTTATTTGCCCCCTAAAAATCTTTTTACAAAAAAAATAATAAAAAAAATAACCGTCTTCCAAAAAAACTACAAAGTGAAAAATAACTTTATTTTACTTTAAAACTTTGCAAAAAGGCAAATACGTCGCGCTAAGTCTTGTCAGAAGTTTGGTAGGCGTAGTTTTAGTTGACGGAGATAACGATTCTACGAAATCTGCCACTCTGCAATCGGCCACACATAACATACAACTCAAGTAGCGCAATTTGAAGCGGCATATAGTTACCATTAAATCATTTGTAGCCAGAGTGCACCTCATGACAATTCCAATAAGACCAAACACGTCTAGGATAAACGACGGTGTACTGAGGTAACAAACATTAAAAAAAAATACAACCGAATTGATAACCTCTTCCTTTTTTGAAGTCGGTTAAAAAGTGATCCGCATAGTCAACATTCATTTATTAACTTACTTTACGGGTACCTACCGTACGGGTATGTGTACTTACCAAATTTCAACTTAATCGGTCCATTATATTCGGAGCGGTATATTATTTTGGAGTCTACATTATGAGCACATTTCTTCATTTCACGTTCTAGGACATGCCGGTTTCCTCACGATTTTTTCCTTCACCGCTTTGAGAGTAGTGGTGATGAAATAATTTACAAAAAGTAAAGCGCCTGTCTGGGTTCAAACCTACGATCTACAACAACTGTCACGGATATTACCGCTGGGCCACCACTACTCTACAAGGTCTATCCTCAATCCAATTTTTTCACTGACAGGTGAAACTCTTGAGCTAGCCAGACGTTTTTTGTCGTGGCTACTACTTTAAGTTTTCTATAAAAACTTATTCAAAACCCATGACACGATTTCCTAGTGCTGGGCCCTTTATAATAATATTATTTCGCAGTTCAATTTAGGAAGTTTGCGATGTTGAGAATCTGTGGTACTTTTAGGATTCCGTACGTCCGGATTAAAAATGAAACCTCTTTACAAGCTTTTTTATAGAATCACTGATCGTGTGTCTATCTGTCTGTCCGTCTGTCATAGCCAATTACCTACACCGAATCTACTAGACCAATTAAGTTGAAATTTTATACACATATAGATTTCTTTGCCCCAAACACGCGGATTTATAACTTAAATAAGTAAGTAAATGAATTTTGAATATGGGGTAACTTTTGAAAGGCAAATTGGAAAATTAAAAAAAATTGCACATCAAATGAAAGGGCTTGTTGTGACTGTAAAGGTCTCAAACATTTTTTCTATAATTTTAAAATAAGTAGGTAGTTTTAAAGTTAGGTACCTATCTAAGAAAATAGATGATAATTGACCATATCTCCCCCTTATCTCCGAAACTATTGAGCCTAAAATGTTGAAAAACATACAGAGAATGGTTCTTTACATAAAGATTACAAGAAATCGTATAAGAAGTCTATGGTCTTAAAATAAATGGTAAATCTCTCAATATTGTGCGTACAAATTTACATTTGCGGTTGGAATGTATGGGAGAACATGTTTTTTTTGCGTTATTGTATTAATGAGGTCGACAGCCAGAGATCGTGATTAAGATGCATGGAGGGTGCGAAAGTGTCGTATTCTAACATCGAGTCGATATAATTGATGGGAGCAATTTTTTGTAAAGAAAACATTTCTGTACAGTTCTATTATGCACCAAGCAAAAGAAAAGCTGTTTTATTACACTGACCTCTCATTGTAAGGAAATCCTATACCATGCGAGATCAGCTTATACTGGAAATTTATAGCTTGATGTGTAGCCGTGTGTACATTAAATTTTCTTACTGTGTTTGTTTTTTGCTAAGTGATGAGTTGATGACAAAATATTAATAAAAAATAATATCAACAAACAATCACTATGGTTGTACTTTCAATTAGCTGCACTAAACTGACAATTCTAATGTAATTTTTACTGTCATTTCCTGAGGTCATTTCGCTATGAAATGGGAATATTTTTTAACGAAATGACAATTAAGAGGAAACGTGGGTGCTCTTTTCTCCATACAAAAAGATACAAACGCTCTCGCCTGTTTTCTTTCTGGTTAATGACCATAAAGCAATGATTTTTTTCAGAAATATAAATATCAGTTAATTGTATGCCCCTATGTTTTCCTTTTTGATGATATATTATTTTTATAGGAACTAGAACCCTCCAAAAATGCTCAAAATTGCCTATTCAGACCGCTGTCAACAGACGCCTAGTGTACCAATTTGACAACTATTAACGAAAAAAGAAAAACATAGGGGCATAGTATATATCCTTCTTATTCAGTTTATGAAATATCTTTTAAATTGGTCCAATATTGGAGGAGGAAATAAGCGAGAGCCAAACCTCGAAATGTGACTTTTTACATAGGCTATTTAGTCGGATCTGCAGTTGTCCTTATCGCACGAATTCGAGGGCGGAGCGCTCGCAGAGCGACAGCAATACCTTCTTAAAATACCTAACTGGCCACCCGCCTTTCCTCAAATCGATGAATCGAAGTGTCATTTTACTGCAGCTAATATTAAAAGTCCGAGCATAGTTTTTACTTATTCAAAAAAAACCTGCTGTGTGGTCACCTCTATCTTAGTATTTCTTCCCAGGAATTTGATTATTATTTGGAATAAAACGGTAAATATTTTGATACTGTTTAGTAAAGTAATCGTTAGTAAAAAAATTTACTAAAGGATGATAGATTTTATTTATTCTTTATGTACATAATATATAAACTAACACAGATTTAAAATAATAAAATGTACATTGTATAAAAAAAAAGGAGGGGAAAGGATCATAGGGCATCAAAAAATTCGTCCGCATCGCTGTCAACAGGAAAAGTGCCCAAAAGGCTGGCAGCATTGCCACGTTGTATGGCAATGCTGATTCTTTGGCCAAAAAATAGGCCAACCTAAAGGATAGGTACTCTGTGTAGCAATCGTCAATTTAACTTCCGAATGCTACGTAAATTGACTTTTCTTTTAATAAACATTTCAATTGAGGGACCACTTTAAATCGATTGTAACTTTTGAATGGCTGCTTTTACAAACTAGAGGTTGAATTCACAATTGTTCAAGTACTACCTATTACTAACGCTAGACCCATGTAAATTTCAAATTCCATTGTGGTCTCCACTCAAGGTGAACCTTATGGTGATCGATTGAGGGACCACCTTCCGCATGCTAGTTCTTTTTATTCTGTGAAAAGGTAGGGCTGATATTCAATAATTAGTTTTACAAATCTTTTACTAAGAGTAGTCATTTAGAGCAGTTGTAAATTTTAACTAGGTTTTGAGATATGGATGCCTGACACTCACGACTGAGGGACCACCTTTAACCGTTTGTAACTTTTGAGTGGCTACTTTTACAAACTAAAAGCTAAATTTTATTTAAGTACAATTGTTTGAGAACTTTTACTAAAAACTGACGCATTCAAAAGCTCAAAAATCAAATGTGGTCCCTCAATGAGAACGCCAACAAAGTTTATGCATAAGCTAGGACTTAATGCCTGAGACATTTTCTAACAGTTAACCTTAGTATGATGCAGAGACAAAACATTAAGTTTATTAGCAATTATTTTAAGTGTAACTTTTAATTTTAAGACAGAGCGCCTCTGTTTCCTCAGTCAATAAAATGAATGCCAAATGTGCCAATAAATATTTTCTCCTACTCACAGGCATTAAAATATCCTAAACCTGTTTGTTCCAATTCTAGGTCGCGCCACAAATCTGCCCGGCCTATCTCCGGCGTCCACAAACTCGTGTGGTGGCACTCGCCTATGCCGAACACGGTACAACACTACTGCTCCCATGTACGGAGTGTCCCTAACTTCGGGGCAGCCCGTCACTATCGTGCAGAAGTTCCCTGATTTACTGCAGCAAGTCGTCTTTGAGGTTTGCGAGTGAGTATAATTTTATTTAGTAACAATATTGGAAGTGGAAAGAAATCCTTGGATATAATGAATGCACCAGCTCCATTGGCGGTAGTGTTTAATCAACTGCTTTAATTTCGGGTTCTACGAGTATGTTTGTATTATATGAAATACATGTACGATTGAAGACAAAAGTGCATGGAGAGCCTAAGGTCGACTTTTGACTGTGAGGTTTTGCATTACAGGAGTACCCAAGTAATATGGCTTATCGATGTACCTGCGTAGAAGATGAATTTTCAAAGCGCGGGAAATGCTATTGACCAATCGGCACGCTCCACGCTTTTTCCTGTACCGCTATTGGTCGGTAGCTGCCGCCATGTTAGCGCGCGCCGCTTGACAGCCGCCATACTTGCGAGTGAGACGGAACTAACAGCTGCAGTGTATTATGAACCTTATAGTAGTGATCTAAGGTTGATTGTAAGTTTTAAGTATTCTCGTTAATCTTCGGGGCCATACTTTCTTTTCTGTGCGAACGAAGATTCACGACGCGCCTTATTAGTTGAGTATTACTGTACGTTTCATTACTTTTCAAGAGACGACTAGATGGCGCTGTTCAAACATGAAAATAACACTGCAAAGCTTAAAACCTTATTATGCAGAAGCACATAATAAGGTTTTTAATACCTAAAATAATTACTAAGAAATAATAATACTAAGAAATATGAAACGCTGTACAAACGATTTTGGTTTGGAATTCTCCATGCACTTCTGTCTTCGTTAGTACCTAGTAATAGGAAGTCCAGCAAAGGGCTATTAGAATCTCGAGTACTAATCAATTAGTGATGTCCGATTCAATTTCATATAACACATTGATATTTTATTTTAAAGAAAAATAATAAAGAAAAAACAGCGTCATAAAGTATTGAATTTTTTCGTCTATGGTTGCCTGTCAATAAATATGGAACTTCATATGTGTGCTGTATGTCAAAAGTAAAATAAATATAGAAGTAGTAGTAGTATAGTATGGTTGGAAAGATTATGGGTGGTTGGAGATACCATAAGAGATGTAAGGAAAAATTACATTAACTCCGACAAGCCACTTGCATAGTCTACAGTATGATCTGTTCTAGTTTGAGCACTTGGTGGATAGTATGCTAGGCTGGGACTGCCGGGAGCAGCGAACACTGCGTTACCGTGCTTCGGGTGACATATCTCGGCGACAGATGTGTGGTCGGCTTTGGATTTTCTCTCGATGGGTCTCTTGGACTTTACAGGAACTGCCAAGTATGATCCGTAAAGATGGTTTAGTTTGGGAAAATCTGGAGATAGATTCTGTTCTGAGGATTTTAAGAAAAACTACAATCAGACATTTTTTCATACCTACTGACCTATCTCAACGGAGCACCCTGTAGGTAAACCTATCCTGGAAAGGAACTACCCAAAGTCAAGAGAGTCTTTTCTAGATATTATTTTCAATATTTGCTTCTCTTTTTTCCAGATCAACTGAATGCTCGCTGATAAGAGGCACATGTTCACAAACGTACGTGCCCTACTTATTCTTGGTACTTCCACTGGGTCCAGTGACACTAACAGGTCAAGACTACGTGCTTGTAGAGTCTGGGTGCGTCTGTAGACCAGACCCGGCGCCATAGACCCGCCATAGACTATAGAATAGACCATTTGCTATGAAAAATTAGGAGAAATTAAAAAATAATCCGTCCATTAGATAATTTGCAAGATGGCGACTGGTTCCCGCCATTTTGCGTTTAAAATCATTATAATTGAGAGAAGAATAATTGTTTTTCGACAGTTTATAATCTGCTTGCTTTTTGCTGGCTATAGAATTAAATGATAGTTTTTATATTTATTTTAGAAGTCACAAAGATTGTTTAGGAAACACTTCTCAGTACTTTCAGGGTTATTTTTCAGTTAAGTTAGAAAGAAATATTTACTTTGGCCATGTCAGGCTTCTTTATTAAGTTTCGGTAAAAATGTATGAAGTCTCGGTATTTATACCAATCCCTGTTTACACATTGGTGGCAGTTCTAGCACAATTATTTATTAACACTTAATTAAAAACGGAATCTACAGCGTGTATAAAAAATATTCTATATTTTTGACTAAAAATCTTAAGACTTGATGCATTTATTAGATTTTTCATTTTAAATTGGTCGTAAGAGAAGTATTTTCTAATAGAGGGAGACTTTATTGGTATTAAAGGGTGCATTTATTCAACTGTAAAATCGCCGATAAATTAATAACTAATAATTTGTCGGCCATTTTTCATTAAAAGTTAACTTATTAAACAGACTGAATATTAATTTTATTTTTTTGTTAATTTATTATAGATATTTATATTTATTCTATGTCCCGTCATATGGCGATTATTTATAAAATAACGACTAGATTTTATGAGAGAACTTATAATTTTATTGTGAATAAAATTTATTTTATTTTATTATGACTTCGCGAGTCGCTGATGTTACTTTAAATTACGAACAACGAATGTATCAAAGATTTAATAAATTTTAATGGAAATAATGCTGATTGTTTCATTATTTTTGGTGGTTAAAATGCATACAATTTTAATTTAGTTATATTTGTTCAATTTTATTGTTCGTGCAGGCAGTATAGGTAGTTCAGTGGATCTACAGGTTGTTGTTTTTTAAAAATATAGAAGAATAAAAGTAGAGCAGGGTCTTTACTGTCGCTAAAAGAGGAAAGAAGTCTCTTTAGTGTCTGTGCTAGATTTTCTCATCCCTTTATTATTTTTATGTTGTTCAGTGAATCTTTTGCTGGTATTAAAACTCCAAAATTAAAGTGAGTATAGGACCTATTACAATATGGTACTTGTTGACAGGCCTACACTGTCCTCCCATACCTACGTATGTAATTTGAAAAAAACACATTATAAAAGCCAATCATTTTTAAGAGTAACTTTGGAGGTTCTTGCCGGCGCAGCGCTTCTCCATAGGAAACGAGCAATTGGAACCGTACACCTAGCTTCTGACGTTTCAGTGCCCATATAGGTTTTATGTAAAATATTTTGATTTTGAACAATCATTTGAGTGTAGGTGGAAAAAGAGAAGGTCGCGGGGCAGTTCAACAAAACAATAAAATTTAAATAATAGTAACTTTATTAACATTTAATAAGCTACATATTCTGACATTCTACACAATCACAAAATTTATTTTTTCAAATATTATAAGTTTTTTTTTAATAGAATTTGAAAGAGAAAATGTACTCATTTAGCATAGAAATTAAAATTACAGCAAAGGGAAGAAAAATATCAACAATCTTTTTTTGTTAAGTATAGATTCTGAGACTAAAAATAAGGATAATACTTATTGCAAAATAAACTTCACATCATTGCCTATATTTTAGCTATTCGTTTTTATTCATTTAAATAAAGACAAAACTCGAATACTCATGACATCCATAGCTTAATTTACGAGGCACGGAGTATCTACATACAACTATAATACACGCTAACTAAGAATAAAAATGTCTACATTTTCAATGCGATATTGGTTTGAATTACTAAAATATGACTTGATAATTTCAAACCAATTGAGAAATCATTCTATGAAAAGTTTCATAAAGATGATATTTTGGTGGTAAAAAAATTATTTAGATTTGACCTTATTGCAAGCTTCATTCATTCGTTTGAAAAAAAGGGGTACTTAATAATTACCCTAACGTGGTCAACTCGAGCATAAAAACATCACCCTATAAGTATTTCACTCAAAATTTTTACATTGTCATTTCCATAATTATTTTTTATTTCTTTTTATTTGTCCTAATTTCCCTAAAACACAATAAATATGTAGACAAGGTGTACTATTCTATAGCTTATTGCTCATAGCGGTAGTACTGTTGTGGGTTGGCGTGTTGGGGTTGGTGTTGGGGCTGCTGCGGCCTGGGTTGCGCGTGCGCTGCGTGTTGTACTTGGGGCTGGATCAGCTGTTGTGGCTTGGGGGTGGGGACCTTTACGACGATGTCAGTGGGCTGCCTTGAGACCTGGGGGATGGAAGTTTTATATTAAAATACGGCTCTTTATCTTCATTAGAATTTCCAACAGTTACGGGGTGTCAGTTTCCTTGTCTTAAGCTCTTTCAATATGGTTATTGACCAGTTAATTGGGTCTGCTACACTAATGCAGTCGTATGCCGGGTGAGAAAATTTCATAATAAGATTGAGAGCCTAGTTTGCCGTCCATTGTATGTTTTCTAGGTTTTTTTTTGGTACGTATGTATTTTCTGGTGTACAATAAAGTATATATAAATAAATAATGATGATGATGATGATGATGATGATGATGATGATGATGATGATGACATGCACTTGAAAATATAAGTACAAATCTATTGAATACTCTAAAAATTTACGAGATTTATTAGGACAAATCTATTTTGCTAATAGTTCCAATAGTAGCCAAACAATACATACAACTATATTCCCATATTAAGCCATTTAAACTAGGCCAGGGGCACACTTAGTTGGCATTATTTAATCGCGTTAAAGATCTGGTTCACCTACTTACTGTGAATCAAGTCTGACTTGAACATTTTATTGTTATAGAAAAAAACCGAATTGTTGCACTACAACAATGAACGGATCTTATCATCTCATCTGATATCATCTCGATATAATCTTCGACAGTTATAAAAAAGCCATTGAAAATCATCGAGTCAGGCAATGAATTAATGGGTCTTCCTTTTAAGAAATTCTTAATAGTAATCGGAAGTCTGTATTTGTGCCGGCGTTAATGGCAATCTGGCAGAATGAGGGTGAGCTAACAGGCTCTGAATACCTCTTCAGGGATCCAGGAATGATGTTAATGTTACTGAAAATCTTGGAAATTTTGGGGGACGTGTTTCACTTACTGTAAGTCCAGGCCTCCAAGGATACAGGACACTTAAAGGAATATGACATATTTAGCATAGAACAGGGACACAAGTGTCCTGCATCCCTAGTCTGTGCTAATCATATTCAGATGTCAGGACGTACTAGTGGCTATATGGCTAGTGGTTTGCCATTTATCTAAATAAATAATAGGTAAGTATTAAACAAATGCCTACCTCAGCCTTGAAACCCTCCTTGGGATCAGCAGTGTATGTGACAGTCCTGATGAAGCCATCGCTGTCAACCACGGAGTAGGAACCCTTGATGGTGTCACCGTCTCTTTGTTCCTTACGGTTCTGGTAGTTGGTGTACTGGTCATCGTTCACGTCGAAACCGAACTGGTAGGAAGGATTGGACTGCAAGAAGATTCTAGATTAGCTATCTGTGGTACAGGAGACACTTAATTTGGGTTAGCTAAAGAAACATTGATCATCATTCAGTGTTAATACTGCGGACCATGTAAAACCAGGTTCGGTATTAACATAAGAGAGAATAAGATCCAACAATTTGTTGTAAGTAGAGCATCTAAGACTACAATTATATATACTGTTGTAGAGTAAGTAATTATTTTAGAATCCGTAATAGAACTACGATTTTCCGTTATTAGATGGCGATTGCAACTTATTAACGGAACAAGGACCCAGGTAAGCAATGTTTGAAAAGTTGGTACTGGACAGAAAATCTGCGTAAATGAGATCCAGCTGTTGAGTCACTGCAACATATTTAAACCAATGATATTTTAAGTAAAAAGACTTAGATAGACCTACCCAACATTCGATGAAAAACGTAGGTAGCGAAAAAGAGACAACACGACGAAAATGTGGCTAGTTAGATACATTTTCTAACTAGCCACATTTTCGTCGTGTTGTAATCATTGATTTAACCAATTTAAATTATCTTCAAAATTATTTAGCACAATTAAAAGTTTCTATGTTCCTGTATGTATTTAAGATCCAAACATAAATATGCATCCAATTCCTATTTCCTACACCAATTCACCTCATCACCCATCATCAAAGATTGAAAAGAAATCATTAATCGCCACGCAATGATCAAAGAAAGTTTCTCATCAGCTATCGTAAACCAATCTCACGCAGCGAGGGCTAAAGCGCTTTATCTACAATGCTACAGCGACTACCTATACGAGTTCCAAGTGAAAGTTGCAGCCGGCGGCGACCGTATTCCCGCTCTTGTTAATTTGATCCATCCGTGTTGACTATATACATTGGACACTGTATCGGCTATAAGGAAATGAGAACAAAACTAGGTTGGATGTATTCCGGAATCGGTTTACGTATTTTCATAGTTGCTGCAGTAAAATATTGCGGAACGGCTTCACTGTTACTTTTAATTGTCTGACGCTTACGTTATATTATAAAAAAAAGATGATGTTTCCTAGTTTTGTCTGTTATTTTTATTAAGGTAACCTAGTTTTGGCGGTTGCAGTTTGTTTCCTAAAAACGAGTCTGTGCCGTTTTATTTAATCTTTTTAATTAAACGTTGAAATATAATATTTCAGCAATTTAGTCTAATCAAGAAAACTATCAGGGTGACAAAATTTTACGAGGCTGTGTAACCATAAGTTCTTGACTAATCGACTCGTCAGAAAGTTGTTTATGCTCTGTAGCCATCACTTTTAGTTGTTGACGATGACGATCACCATCTGAAGACAGTGGATGATATAATTATGTTGGTCCTGACACCTAACATTCGTTTGTCGTCACCCTCTTACATCAGACTCATCTACAAACGTTACAATTTGCTTACTAAACAACCATCGCTTCTCCTGTCTCCATTGTTTTTGGATCAACAGTCAGTTCTGCCTTCACTGGAGTTGGTATTGACTCTGATTTTCGACTACCTACACTAGTTAAACCTGATGTAAAACATTCTACAACTTACGTCATAAGTCTCTTCAGGCTCGCGCTGTTCCTGTTGTCTCTGAGGTTGGTACTGCTGCTGCTGCTGTTGTCTGTATTGCTGCTGTTGCGGCTGTGGTTGGTATTGGGGTTGGTGCTGAGGTTGAGGCTGGTATTGGGCTTCGCTCTGTACCGAGTACAATTGTTGGGGAGCCTGGTGATATAAAACATTGTTAGCTTGATGGAGATAACGAGATACTTTGGATAGGATACCTTATGTTTACAAAATATTGCAATACCTGCTTGTAGTAAATTAGTGATAGTGTAATGCTTACAAACAGTAGTTCGTGTCGTATAAATTAGAGTGATCTTGCTGTTTCCTTAGATGTTGTCTAAGTTAAGAATTAAGGGATTTTCTAATAAATACAGGGTGTAAGGGACAGCCCTCCGCAAACTGATAGGGTGAATTCAGGATGTCATACTAAGATGACCCGTACATGAATTTTTTTCAGGAACGTTATGGGAATCCAATAAACCTGATTTGTTTGTGTTTTTGTGCACAAATCGGAGCGTCTATTACTGGTTGGTAGGGTTAGGTAATAGGTATGCGGTGAGTTCGATGAACTCTGTAGCTAGACAGAAAGTGAACAGCTGATTTCACGCGTCGTTCGTTAGAGTATTTCTACATCCATTGCTGGTTTTTTTTTCAGTTTTTTTTTTTGCTGTTTTTTTTACATAAATGGAGTGCTGCGAACACACAATGTAATTTTACATTGAAAAAAAGAAAATGTAACTAAAAAATTATTTAAAAAATGAAAATTTTCCTGAGAAAATTTCCGGTGGAATATGATTCAAAATGAAGAGCTGAATGCACCCTGTTAGTTTGCGGAGGGCTGTCCCTTACACCCTGTATACCTAGCTATTCTAAGGTGTGCATCATTTCAGTCGTTACGGGTATTCAGAAGCCCGAAAGTCTGACAACCAGTCGTACCAAGGAAGCTGACTCCAACATAGTTGGGAAAAGGCTAGGCAGAATTGAGCTTGATTTTGATCGAAATTCGGCCTGAAGGACTATTTTTAATCAAAGGTTAAGGAAATGTTTTGATAATGTCAGAATAAGATGTCTTACAGGTCTGGGTGCTGCCTGTTGTACGTGTTGTGGCCGTTGAAGGACTTGTGTATGCGCGGGCGCTGGTGCTGCGGCTTGTTGGTCTGCGAGGTACTGTCTTAGTAGGTGTGGGTCAAAGCCGGCCTGCTGACAATTAGTTTGGTTGTGAGTTCATTTGTTTATAGTTAGGTAAGTCACATTTGGAGAGTAGTTATCCTGGGATGTTATGTTGTACAATGCGTTTAAAATAAGAATAAGATCAACTTAGCGCCATGTTGTGACGTCATAGCATAGCTGTCAAATCGAATAAATTGGGTAGGGTGAGCAAAACAAGATATTTTTAAATAACATTTATTTACGAACCAAGAACGAAGAATTTGAAAAAAATGAAAAAAATTGTTGCCAACAATGAAAATATAAAAGAAAGAAGTATAATTAAAAAAAAAACTAATTACGAATAATTTTTTTATGTCTTTTTTCACTTTGATTTAACTAAGACTCGGTTAAACAAAAAAAAAAAACCGGTCAAGAGCGAGTTGGACTCGCGCACCGAGGGTTCCGTTCCGATTTCTGAAAAAGTGTGCTATTTAGAGCCATCGTTTTATTTTCCTGTAATTTTTGCATAAACTTCTATCACAGAATAATTTCAGATTTTTCTCTTTGCAAACTTCGGAGATAAGGGGGGAAACGGTATTTTTTTTTACATTTTTCATCAGAAGTCGAAAACTATGCAGCCTAAAAAAAAAGAAAAAAAATGTTTGAGAATGTGCAAACAGCGTTCTTTCATATGATACCCCACATGCCCTAGTAGCCCTACTTTGATTTTTTCAGTCCCTGTTGCAAAAAAAATATTATTATTTTAATTTCTTTCTTATTTGCAAAATAGTTGAGTCAACGTCATCTAAAACTATTCTAAATTTCAAGTTGATAGCATTAGTAGTTCTTGAGATATCCAGCTGTGACAGACAGACATACAGACTGAGTGACACCATAAAGGTTCCTTTTTTACCATTTTGGTACGGAACCCTAAAAAACGTTACTGATACGAAAATAAGTTTTCTTTGCAAACCGTACTTTTTAATCAACATTTGACAGATAGAGGTCATTGACGTTCCTATTCTTATTTGAAACGCATTGTACTATGGTAGTGTTAGTTGTATACCTAAATTAGTAGTTGTTCACGTGTTGTTCCAAAATTGGAAGTGGTTAGAGTTGTTACAGTTTTTTATGTATAAGGATACAAAACATTATAAAACAACATCGAGAACGGGTCTTATCGCGATATTCCTTTTTACGAGGTAAACAGCCGGTCGATTCTGTAAAAATCTCACCGTGAAAACTTAGGTGAAGTGAGTTTGTTTTTGCTAGGAATTGACACTATTGACAGCTCACTCCATGCTCACTTCACGTGAGATGGTTACAGAATCGCACTGCAGGTACCTACTTGTTTCCCGACGTTTCGACCGCCTTGCAGCGATCGTGGTCACGGGAGGATCTCGTAAAAAGGAATATCGCGATAAGACCCGTTCTCGATGTTGTTTTATAATGTGTACAAATCGCGAAAGTTTAAAAAGTAGGATACAAAACGTTATAGTTCGACTGGGAAGCTCCAGTATTTAAAAAAAAAACATAATACTAGGCGTGAGATGAAGGTTGATAAACTAGAAACCAAACTGATTATCGCTGCATCATGGCTTTTACTAACGAACTAGCTGACCCGACAGACGTTGCCCTAAAAAATCTAAATTTCATGTATGAGAAAATTAATTTTCTTCCTATTTTTTTTTTTTGGGATTTTTGTCTTATGTTTTAATAGTTATTCTGCTATTCGGGGCGGAGAAAAATCCAACAAATCAAACATCGTAAAAATCGTTCTAACCGTTCTTGAGTTATAAATGGTGTAAATAACACGACTTTGTTTTGTATATAAGTTAGATTAAATGATAATTTTAGTACCGTAAGTTCTCTTTAACTCTATAGCTGAGCTTGAGCATGTAACTTTAAATAGTAATTACTCTATTATCTCAAACGCTTACACACTGCGTACTTAAAAACAAAGCCAACAACAACAAAGCAAAGCAATCAACTACCCACGACCAATTTATTAACCCCAGACACAGAGAAATAAAACCGCAGTAGTTTATCTGGGCAGTGACCTTGTGTTAATTACCTACGGCCGCTCGGTAGATAAATACGTGTCCGTCCGAAAGTACTGCCGCGCGCTCGAATTGTTGCGTAACTGGGGGCCTACTCCTTAAGCACCAAGGTCGTAGTTTCGGCCTTCGTTACGGGCGTTTCCTACTCCGTATCACCTACGGACAGATGATTGGTTCGGGGGCCGAACGAAGTATGAATGGCAACATGATTTGCCAGTTGTTAGGGACAACTGGCAAATCATGTTGCCATTCATACTTCGTTCTCCCGATGTATTTTTGCCCGTCTGAAAAATGTAACTTTTACACTTGTTTTGATGGATTGTAATGTCAGACGGACGGATGAACGGACGGATGGAAAGACGGACGGACTTAGGGAGTAGGCCCCCAGACACTGACTGAGATTTCGAAGCGCGTCCTATCGGCCGTTTTCTATGAAGATGAACTACTGTATCATGATTATACTGTGCCCCAGACGACGAGACACAATTTCACGCCGTTGCAATCCAAGCCATTAGAAAAATAAACCCAAACTGCTAACTACCAAGTAGGTACAGTCGCGTTAATCAGTGCGATCAAGAGCTTACATAACATTAATCCAATTAGGTATAGCTCGTTTCAAATAAAACGCGCCACTGACATTACGAAACGTCAAAAGTGTAACAAGCAACAACATTGTAATAGCTTACGGCGCGTACCCAGTTACGTCTCGCTCGATTTGTCATGGATTGCCGAAAACACGTGTGTTTGTGTGCACGTTTGTTGTGTAAAAACTGATGTTCAGTTTTCCGGTCTGTTTCCAGTCATTATGTGGTTCGGTGAAGCAACACGGTCACATGTGTTGCGATTTAATGTCGGATGTGCCACTTTCAGATTTGATTGATTTCTACTTTTTTTTTTATTGTTGCTAAATACTGCTATCGTTGCATGGCAGTAAAGTTAGATCATACATAATTGAATCATGCTAAGATTTTTGTTGTTTGTACTTCTTTAGAAGAACTAAGGTAGGTACTTAGATAATATACATCTAGATCGAGCCACCGCGTGGCCAGTCATGAGACAGCAATTTAATACTTTTTCTATTAGGTTATGTGGTATGAGAAATGAAGTTTAACGTAAGAAATCTTCCACATTTTGGACTGAAACCCATGTCAATACATACGCACAATGCAAAAACTGTCCGAAAAAGTTATATTAATCAACGCAAGATTAATTTTGTAACAGTGAAAGCACTTTGTTTGGCTAACATTTGAAAGTTCGCCAAGCAAAAATACGGCGGTAAGAGACAGAAGATACGATGCTTTGTCTCAATTTTCTTATAAATTTCGTATATACGTGTCTCCTCAATTCACACTGTCAACGTCTAGAGGTTGAATGTCTTTGGGTAGTTACTATTAATGATGACCTATTTGTTTTAATATATCAAGTGATAGGACGAGAGAAAACAACTATTACGATTAGTCCTTGTTGTACAAATGCAGATAATTTTGACATTGTTATCGAAATAGTAACTCCTTGAAAATGTTGGAATAGGCATAAAAGAAGACCGCTTTACAATGCGTTCGGTTAAGTCATGTTAGTAGCAAAATAAAAGAATAAAAGAAAGATGCCTTGACCTAGTCGTTTCCAAAGGCCTAGAGCAGGGTCAAAGAAACGCTTTTTATACTATTGAAGATGTTGAAAAGGATGAAGTAACAATGTGACAACTACTGCAAACTTTGAAAACGCATCTGAGCAATCTTTTGTCGATATAAAAGAGGAAGAAGATCTAGTGGAAATAAGTATAATAAGTATGATTTGGTAAGATAGAGGATGAAAAGAAGGAATAAATTAATAAGGCCTAAAGAATATCACGAAATAAAATTGAAGAAGACAGTGACAATAACAATCATGCAACATAAAGGAGAATGACTAATAATTTACTAAGTAGTGTGCAATATGAACGAAACTTATGTGAGAATACTTAGTATCCTTTCAAATGACGTGAAAAGATAAAGCATGCTAATCGATATTCGATCACCTTTCCATTGACCGTGTACTAGCTTTTATGATAATCTACAAACAATTCATGAATCTATTAAAATCTTTAAACTGCCATGCAGTCGGATTAGTATCTACTTATTAATAAAAATTTCTTGTCTGCTTTTGTATGGCGCTTTTTAACTTTTTTCATTTAATATTTTTTCCTTTCGAATTTTCTTATGACACTCCTAACGCTTTTCAGCACCTACCATAATTTTCATCAATTTAAGATTTTGTTTTTTTAGTCTGAATTTAAATAAGAACTTTACTCTTAAATTAAAATTCATGTAAGACATCATTATGTTCTGAATTATTTATGATATGCAATTTCCTAACAATAACTTTGAAACCCGTCAGACAGCTATTTTTATACATTAGAACCCCATGGGTTCATGTCAATGTGTGCTCAAATGTCAACCGAACCACGTAGGTTCACAAATACTGTAAGACCGCGATCGCCATCGGATGCTGGTATTTTACTTTTACATACAACGTGTAATGCTAAATGCGCAAAACCTCTTAAGGGGTCATTGTACTCATCATTATGAACAACTTTTACTATGGGGCCAAACCTGAAATCGCGAAAAAAAAATCAGCTGTTCAGTACATTTTGACGAAATTTGCGAACATAAATGTACTGAACAGCTGATTTTTTTTTTGCGATTTCAGGTTTGGTCCCATAGTAAAAGTTGTTCATAATGATGAGTACAATGACCCCTTAAGAGGTTTTGCGCATTTAGCATTACACGTTGTATAACGCGTTTTTCCTCACACTAAAAAAAAAATATAATAAAATTTGAATTATTATTACAATTACTATCATAATATATAATAATAAAATATTAAACAATTATCCTTATTTTATTTTTTTTTTTTTTTTTGACTTACGACACTATTTCAGCAGAGATGCGATATTATGATATACTTTTGTATAAAGTTTATATTATATAAAGTTTTCTCCTTACGTACACTTGGTGTACCTACGTCTGACGTTTGACTTAATTCATGAAATACAAGGCTGACATGGCAAGTTTGATCACAAATCTGAGCTGAGAATATTATGTTCACACGATTCATGCCACCCAAATATGTAACAACGGTCCTTGTTATTTAGATGCAATTGAGGCTGGGACTAACGCAATCTTTAACAATAGCTTATAGTGCTTGTTGGTGGCCTACACTCCTCAGCGGTGAACGACACGCCGAGTTAAAGGTTAATCCTTATGAATTTAGCAACAATTATATTCTAATTAGCTGGTTTACAAAGCAGAACACTTAAAACTATAAGTGAAAAGTTTTCTTTTACTTTTATATTTACTTAGTTTTTAAATTAAACAATAAATAATGATTGGGTAGTTATACAATGTTAATATTGATTCTCATCATTATTGGTTACGAGTAAATTAGAAATGAAAGCTGAAAAACTACTTCAGTTCAGATCTTACGAGTTACGACTTTTACTTTTGCCCATTAATTGTAGGTACATAATAGCTTCTTAATTTTTAGTAGTTTTTAAATAAGTTAAAGAATTACCACCTTATTCATAAAAAACTGAAACGCTCTACAAACTTATTTTAGTTAAAATAGTGTTTTGTCAATTTCTTTCAAATTTGAAAGAAGAATACAAAACACTATTTTAACTAAAATAGGTTTGCAGAGCGTTTTAGTTTTTTTATTATTAAGGTGGGTTAATTTATAACTTTAAAAACATTTTTGTTACCGAATAATTAATTGAAATAAAAAAACCTGTTCAATTGTTAAGGTCAAAGAACTGAGAACTACTAAAGTATGAAATTAAGCCTAATAATTAAAAATAAATAAAATCACTGCTTAATAATTAAAAAAAAAAACTCACTTGTTGATGCTGAGGTTGGTACTGATGCTGGGGTGCAGGAACCGCCAAAACACACCCCAATACTGCCAACGTGACACACTGACGTAACATGTTGCACACACAAAAAAATATTTATTTCAAAAAAAGAACTCAAATTAGCCACTGCACTCGCGACGTATTTACGTAGGTATCATGCGGTGCGTGTAAGTAACTGTGACTATATATAGGGGCACCCCTTCTAGCTCGTAGGTGGTAAAGGCGGGAGTGGTGTGGCAAAATCCACGTATGTGTGTGTCATTCGAAATTTGAATTGGATCATCGGACTTTTTTGACCGTGCTCTTGGATTTGTTTGTTATGTGCCGTGAAAAAAAAGAAAAAAAAAATGCAGAGCGAGCAGGTTTTTGTTTGGAAAGTGCAGCGACATTTTTCATTAGGTGAGTCAAAACATTTAGGTACGCTTTATTGTGATTTTTAATGTATTTTAAATACTAGCGATAGGTACCGATAGACAGCAAAAATTGGGAAGCAAATGCCTGCCATGAAACCTGTAATTTATTGGTTTAACATAAACATGGCTCTTGGTATCCTATACCCTACTAATAAATGAGTAATATTCGTAATCATGTTCTCGAAAACGGCTCTAACGATTTCGATGAAAGTTGCAATTTTCTACTCCTAGTTATAAGAACAAGATTTCCATTTCTAGACCTATTAATTAGTGCAGTTATTGCTGTCAATGATGCAGTCTGAAACAATTTGCATATTTGCTGATGGCGCCTATGGAGAGATTTTCTATCTCGTATTCGCCGGAACCACAGATAACAGAAACGCAGATCTACGCGAGACACAATAGCTTTTTAATTGTTTCTGCAATTACGAAAGGTTAATCGGCATCACTTACAGATGGACCTGGTTAAGCTATGCTTGCCACGGTTGGTCCGTAGATGGGTGACCAGCTTTACATACCAAGACCCCTCCGTGCCTCGGAAAGGACGATAAGCCGTTGGTCCCGGCTGTCATTCGTGGATATTTGACCGTCGTTACGGGTCGTCAGAAGCCCGAAAGTCTGACAACTGGTCTTTCCAAGGGGTATCGTATTACCCAGTAACTGGGTTATGGAAGTCAGATAGGCTGTCGCTCTATGTAAAATACTGGTATTCAGCTGCATCCGGTTAGACTGGAAACTGACCCCAACATAGTTGGGAAAAGGCTAGGCAGACGGAATCGGCGTCAGTTACAGCCTCAGTAATATACATCGTGTCTAATTTAAGGGTGTGGTACAGACCATCAAACTGAACAACTTTCTCCATGGGACCAACATCGTAATCTAAAAAAAGATATCAGCCGTGGCCTTGGGTCAAGTAGGTATTGAAGCTTTGTACGGGACAGCTGATAATTTTTTCACGATTATTATGTTAGTCCCATGGAGAAAGTGGTTTAGTTTGATGGTCTGTACCACACCCTTAAAGGCCACACCTTTCTGATCCTGGCCTATCTGTCCTGATGCATCCTAAAGGTATGGCCCGCTCAGTCCCATTTCAGCCTCGTGGTTATCGCCAACATCGGTAATGCGGTAATGCCTGTCTTTGAGCGTATTATTGTGTTGCAAATTGGATCCGTTAGTTAGATTTGAATATACGGACAATTTTGTAGTTTTGCTTATTCATTCATTCTTTTTAGGGTTCCGTACCAAAATGGTAAAAAAGGAACCCTTATGGTGTGACTCAGTCTGTGTCTGTCTGTCCGTCTGTCTGTCTGTCTGTCTGTCTGTCTGTCTGTCTGTCACAGCTGGGTATCTCAAGAACTACTAATGTTAAGAACAGTTTTACATGGCGTTTACCCAACTATTTTGCAAATAAGAAAGAAGTAAAAATATTTATATTTTTTTTGTAACAGGGACTGAAAGGTGGTCTTAAAAATTCAAAGTGAGGCTACTAAGGCATGTGGGGTATCATATGAAAGAGCGCTGTTTGCACATTCTCAAACTATTTTTTTTTAAGCCGCATAGTTTTCGACCTTTGATGAAAAATGTAAAAAAAATACCGTCTCCCCCCCCCCCAATCTCCGAAGTTTGCAAAGATAAAAATCTGAAATTATTCTATGTGATAGAAGTTTATGTAAAGATTACAGGAAAAATAAAACGATGTCTCTAAATAGCACACTTTCTCAGAAATCGGAACGGAACCCTCGGTGCGCGAGTTCGACTCGCTCTTGACCGGTTTTTTAGGCTAGATTGTGCGTTTGTGAACCACTGCTGCAAGGTACCGGCTGGGCCTGTCACCTTGCAGCAGTGATGTCACAAGTTGTTTCTGTGTTAATGTTTTACTGACATAGTTTGTAAGTATATTTTTATTAATACTGTGAGTCTTGTTACTTGATAATTAAATTAATTAAGTATAATGCGCAGTGGTAGCCCACGAAATTCAATTTTTTGGCGTTTTTTGCAATTTGCAGCTCCGTGTCAGATTTTATCTTGATCAAAATATGATACGCGGCAATAAAACATATGCCTTTACATAATTTTAACCATAATAATCATCAATACATCTCTCTAAGTTAGATTTCGTGCAGATTCGTCAAACGAACGAAATCTAACGAATCTGCACGAAATCTAACTTGGACAGATGTATTGATGATTTTTATGGGTAAAATTATCTAGATACTTTTATGTTTTATTGCCGCGTATCATATTTTGATCAAGATAAAATCTGACACGGAGCTGCAAATTGCAAAAAACGCCAAAAAAATTACACAGCGCAATCACCTTAAATTTCCCTGATTACATAGTCATCATCATCTTCCTGCCCTTACTTATGTTACATGGGGTCGGCGCAACACGTTTTCTTCTTCCATTCTCCCCTGTCACCCGTCACGCTATCATTCACTCCTTTTATAATATAAGTTCACTCCCTTCTCTTTCATATCATTCCTCACACAATCCATCCATCTTTTCTATGGCCTTCCTCTGCCTCTCCATCCATCAACATCATCATCCCTGATTACATAGTATTAGTTTAAATATGTCTACAGATCCTGCATAAAAATGTGTAGACTATTTACTTAGCTTTATTACTCCAATTCCAATGGTAACACAAGCGTGGTAAGAGATCACGGCTTCGGTATCCTGGTTAGGCAGAAATACCAATAAATCTAAGTAATAAACTCATTGAAAACGTGCCCAATAAATATCGATCGATAGGCCCGTCCCCATGACATTTGACCTAGTGACGTCATTAGCGAACTGCGTACAATAGGTCTCTTTGTAACCCTTTGTATCCATGACAACGAGATGGGTGCATCCTTTTTTGTGATAGTTTGCTAATAATGGGGAAGGTCGAGCAAAGTTAATTGTAGATGGCGTGATCATAGTTAGGTTCCTATGGCCTTTAATAAATTTGACATTTCGTCATTGACTTATATATTACTTTATATCAATGCATTGCGTTCATTCATGAGTTTGGTATTACATCACTTTTTCGCTATTTTATTTCAAGTATTTGACATGGAAAGTGTCGGAATTTAAAACCTTAAATGTTTTCTCGTAATCACTTTCTTCAAAATGTTTCGAACTCTGTTTAATGTTTATACATTTTTACGAATAGCTTTAATCCACCATCTTCTAATTTTAGGGTCTCTCGGGAAATGGTGGACTCCAATTGCGGAGTATTTATATAGTACATAGTCAAATAACACATGTGGGAAATCCATTTGGTTTTTAGGAATTTTAAAAACACAGAATTTATCGATGTATCCCCTTAATCAAAACTTAAACATAGTTACTTATATAACATCACGCCTTGCTTCTCCAAAGAGTTGCGCAGAGGTGTGCTTATAATGTTAAGTACCATCTAATAGGGGGCGAGCCTATTGCCATTAACCGGGCACAAATCCAGACTCCGCCGGGCTGCTACTGAGCAGAAAAACCCAAACTCCCGGGAATAAAACCCAGCAACCTAATTGCGTAACACACTATCGATCGGAATCTGAATCATTTTGAAGCAAATTTCTAATCCATTGTGATTGTTCATATACAACGTGTCGTTTTGTATCCTCGTCCAATTTAAGGGCGTGGCATAGACCATCAAATCGAACAACTTTTTCCATGGCACCAACATCGTAATCGCGAAAAAATAATCAGCCGTCCCATACATTTGCGTCAAACTCAAACTCAAACTCAAAGCATTTATTTCAAATAAACCAATTACAGGCACTTTTGAACTGTCAAAGTGTCGGTCTTGGGTCGGTTCAGTCAGAAAAATGAAGCTAGTTGCCCATTCCAAAGCGTAGATCCTGGAGAAAAACGGGCAAGAAACTCCACGGACACTCTTTTAATTCAAATATTTTACATAATATTGGTTACATCGTTCATATTGAAAATATACATGTGAGAACAATGTAGAAAGACGTGCACGTTAAAAGTGTCCGTAATGAAAAAGATAAAAACTAAAAACAACTAAATTAAAAATAAGCCGTGGCAGCTAAGAGACGACCAGTCCCAACTGACGGCGCCCGTTCACGAACATGACGCATGGACCAGCACCAATTAGCTCAACCATTTTGAAGGGAACTTAATGATCCAACACACACGCCACCACCAGCGAGACATTTGAGTGAGCATGACATACTCTCAACCGTCAGGGCACATTCAAGTCAGTGAAAGACGAACCCAGTAAAAGGTAGCTTTATATTAGCTACATAGTGCTCACACATGTGCGTCGAGTAGGTATTGAAGTTTTCTATGGGACAGTTGAAATTTTTTTCGCGAACACGATGTTGGTCCCGTGAAGAAAGTTGTTCGGTTTGATGTTCTGTATCACACCCTTAAATTTGACGAGGATGCAACGACACGAGGATGGACACGTTGTATAATGTTCGAAAAATTTGTCTTCTCAACTCCGTAAATGACGCAAGGAATGTTGTTGAACTGTCAAAATGAAACCAATTGCGATTGATAGTGTGTTACCAATGACTTTTGTTTGTGTGTTACGCAATTAGGGTGCAGGAACTCATGCTCACTAGTAGCGTCTAGACATTGAAATTCAAACCTTACTGAGCAAGTTCCGATAGCTAAATAGAACATAATGAAACCAAATTACTACCCAGATAATAGTCGAATAGGTTCCTAAGTGCACATTGTATGGTTTTGGCCTTGCAACGTACTTAATACCAATGCACTCTCAGATCCACAAAATATCAATTGCTCAACAGCACAAATGCGTTCACTTTTGTTTTGTTTTATAATCATTTGTTTGATTTTAATTGACCTTTGTAAGTATTTAGTGCTGGTTTGTTAGGGGCGGAGACAATTCATTTGAAGGATTTGTTTTATTTAATAAACATCTATACAAATAATAAAATTTAAGTGTCTGCTTGTAATATCAAAATAACAGCTTTTTCTATAAGTACATAGGTAATATTATGAAAATACATTTTTTTTTTAAATTTTGGTTTGTCTGTTGGCTTCGGCTAATCTCCGAAACGGCTACACCGATTTTGACGTGACTTTCACTGGCAGATAGCTGATGTTTTATAACTATAAATATAGAGTAACGTAAGCTACTTTTATTTTTAGAAAAATCATTTGGTTTCCACGAAATGACATCCATGAAGTATTGATATCCACGCGAGCGAAGCCGCGGACAACAGCTAGTATATTATAGTATTCATATTTTATTAATAGAGTTTGTTTTGTGTCAGTCGTGAATTTGGCGTTCTTTCGAATTTAATTATACAGACGTAACTGTTATTAAACCACTCTTCTGGAAAACCTGAAAAAATATTCTTTGCTAATTTGGAATTACATTTGATGGATCATAAATTCATAATGACGATTCCATAGTCGGTTAGATATCGATTTGATGTTTCCTCTCTTCCTATATACAACGTGTAACGTTAAATGCGCAAAACCTCTTAAGGGGTCATTGTACTCATCATTATGAACAACTTTTACTATGGGACCAAACCTGAAATCGCGAAAAAAAATCAGCTGTTCAGTACATTTTGACGAATTATGCGAACATAAATGTACTGAACAGCTGATTTTTTTTTCGCGATTTCAGGTTTGGTCCCATAGTAAAAGTTGTTCATAATGATGAGTACAATGACCCCTTAAGAGGTTTTGCGCATTTAGCATTACACGTTGTATATCTTTCAATTCAAAGTCAATTGCTTTTAGTCGTGATGAATTACTAATATTTAACTAATAATATACACTTGTGATATTATCCATGCGGTTAGAATATTTTCCCTAGGGACAAAAAATGGCAAACCCTAGGGAGGGGACGCCCTATAAGGACATACAGTGACCTAATTGGTGATGTTCTTCAGAAAGGTCAGGAGCATAGTACTCGCAACCGACTAGTGTGTAATGTATCAACGTAAACGAAGCTAAAGGGGAATATAGGATCGTAGCATGTGCCGTTCTGTAGTTTCTGCCTACCCCCATTAGAAAAAGGCGTGAGTTTATGGTATGTGTCATCTGCCTAGCCTTTTCCCAACTATGTTGGCGTCGGCTTCCAGTCTAACCGAATGCAGCTGAGTACCAGTATTTTACATGGAGCGACTGCCTACCTGACCTCCACAACCCAGTTACTGGGTAATACGGTACCCGTTGGTAAGACTGGTTGTCAGACTTTCGGGCTTCTGACGACACGTAACGACTGTCAAAGATCCATGAATGGCAGCCGGGACCAACGGCTTAACGTTTTTTCTGAGGCACGGAGGGGTTGGTATGTAAAGATGGTCACCCATCGACGGATTAACCGCGGCAAGCTTAGCTTAACCTGATCGATCGACCAGTGCGGCTGTTATTACTATGGTATGTGTATTTGTAAAAATAGGCATAAATCTCAAGGCTATATCCTACGCCACATCCGGCGGGCATGCCACCAACAAGCCTGGCGGCATTCCCGGGTGGGGTTTTGAGCCGGCGGGCTTGCCACATAAAGGGCGCATAGCCACACGACAAAAACCCGCAGGCCGTGCCGCCGGCATAATGTGTAGAAGCCTTTAAGGCGCAGATTTCCTGAAATGATCAAAAAGGTGGTTTTTTAAAGCTGTGTATCTCATAAACCGTAAATAATTTTGACATGTAAAAAAAATATGATATTTTCAAGTCCTTTTCGCATACAGTGATGGAAGCCAAAACATAATTAAACATACTTTAATGCATCAAAGAAATCTTTAAACATACCTCGTAATAATCTTTGAAAGCTGTTTATCCCTTCATTAGCAATAATAATTATAATTAAAAATATACCATGAAATATCAAATTTTAAACTGCATCCAGTGATGGATTACTTTTTATTAAATAGTTAATTTCTAATTTTATACGATTTTATTTGCGACATAATTCCGGTGCGCGTGAGAATCTTCTATCTCGTGCGTCAAACTAGACAGCCGTATAGCCATTTCACTTACACACGGAGCTAAACCAAGCTTGGAACCAGGGTCTTAAAGTAACAAATAATGCAACATGACCCTAATAATTATAACACAGGATATTTAAATCATTATAGAACACCAAATTACATTAAAATCAAGTTTACAATCCGAAAAAAGCCTCGCGGCTGATCTTAGCGAGCTTTTGCAACTCGGCGCCCATAAAAGTGAGTCACTACTTATAAATCAGAATAATTTATTACTGTTACGTAAATGTAACATACTAGCCGATACATTTTAATTGCCTTGTAACATATAGTGATACAAGATAATACGACAGATATGGACATCTATGTACTCGTAACATCGCTTCAGGCTAGTCATAATCATAATCATAATCATTTATTTATTTGTCAGGACATGGTACATTAAATGGTCTTAAGGTTAGTCACAGGTATCGTCACATTCTGCCAAGTGTGGCGTGCAAATACATACATTTATTACAGGACATAATATATTATTTATTTATTATTATTAATTTATTTGATTATATTATCATTATTGATTGCATAATTACACATTAAAATAAAAATTTGAGGTATGTCAGATAGAAATAATATCATAAACACATATGAGTTTATTTGAGAAAGTATTTGCTCTACAGCAGATTATGTCTAAGCTACAGATAGCGCGCGAGTTGAATGCAGAGCTTAGGAATGCGGTAGTGCTGTGACCTAATTATAATTAGCACTACACTGCAGGCGCGTGAGGTGGGGCGTGCGGATAGCGGGGCGCTCTTTACCTCAGACCCCGACTGCATTCAACTCGCGCGCTATCTGTACGTATGTATGTGTAAATGAAATCAATCTGCCTAGCCTTTTCCCAACTATGTTGGGGTCGGCATCCAGTCTAACCGAATGCAGCTGAGTACCAGTATTTTACATGGAGCGACTGCCTATCTGACCTCCACAACCCAGTAACTGGGTTGGCAAGACTGGATGTCCGACTTTCGGGCTTCTGACGACTCGTAACGACTGTCAAAGATCCACGAATGACAGCCGGGACCACCGGCTTAACGTGCTTTCCGATGCACGGAGGTGTCTCGGTATGTAAAGATGGTCACCCATCCACGGGCCAACCTCGGCAAACGTAGCTTAACCTGATGGATCGACCCGTGCGGCTGTTATTACTTAGCCACAATTAGCTCCTCCTTTAAATGTATGTGTAAATGAAATTAAATGAAATTATTTATTCTGTAAATAGGATAGCGGAAGCACTTTTACATGTCATTATTAAATTACTATGGGACAAACCTGAAATCGCGAAAAATCTGCTGTTCAGTACCTACATTTACCTACATCAAACTCGTCAAAATGTAGGGAGAGCAGGTGATTTTTTTTATCGCGATTTTAGGTTTGGTCCCTTAGTAACAGTTTGTTGATACATACATATAGGAATATACATATAACTAATTAAGGAAATAATAATATATATATTTAATGAATTAACTGCTTAAATAAATTAAATAATAAAAGGAAAAATAGTATTTCATGAAATCAAAATACATTTATAGGTAAATAAATAATAAGCGCCCAAAATAAGCACTCTTCCTCCTCTCTCCTACTATGGTGTGCCCGACAGGGTCCATAATTGTGACATTATTTTTAAGCTTACCAACTGTTATTATAACATTATGGAACGCAATAAAGATTTGAGAATTGATAATGATGAGTACAATGTACAACAACCCTTTAAGAGGAAAACAAACATTAAAATTTCACCCTGTATAAAGCTCGTGTTGCTTCCTGACATATAAAAACTTATAGCAGTGGATGGTCGACTTAATGTCTACAATGGAGATGGATTATGTCCGGTTAGATTATAGCTTTTATTGCTTCTTTTATTTTATTGTGCTCATATCTTTAAGTGGTTTGGCTTATGTCATTGACAACGCTCTCTTTGTGGTTGATTATAACCATGGATTCGCATCATTACCCATTTCATTATTTTATGGAGTTCTTGATGATGTGGTGGTATTTTCTTTTTATTGTTGCTGTTTACAGCTACCGAGTTGATGCACAGTTCATAGTCATCATCTGCCTAGCCTTTTCCTAACTACGTATATATTGGGGTCGGCTTCCAGTCTAACTGGATGCAGCTGAATACCAGTATTTTACATGGAGCGACTGCTTATCTGACCTCCATAACCCAGTTACTGGGTAATACGACACCCTTTTATTTTTTATTTTTTTATTTTGAGGGTGGGAAATCATCAAATAACTTCTCCCGCTCTGGGTGGAGCGGAAGGGCGTGTCAGACTTTTACTGACTAAAACCCACCCGTGTTCCTTCAGTTGCCTATGCCAGGACCGCGGTAACCCCTTCGGACAATCCGCGACCCCAGCGGCGTCGGCCCTATTGGGCCCCGTCACTTGCTGACATCTCTTTGAGGCGCGCGTGGAACACAACGCGCCGTCGACTCGGGCCTGGTCCTTACCGGACGGCGAGCTACCCGCTGCTCACCGTCCGCAGGCCCGCGCCTACGGTGGCCGGAAATCGCCCCGCGATTCCCGCCGCCCAGGGCGTCTCCTGCGGCGACTGAGGGCGTGAGGCTGCCTCTCCCTCACGCGTTCCGCCTCCTCCTTCGCGAGCATCACTGCTTCGCAGAAGGAGGTGACGGCCTCCCATGCACTCTCGCTACGCACCATGGCCTGGACCAGGCTCGGACGCGAGAGATCGCCGCCACCGATCGCCTCCGTGAGAACACGGCGGTGCTCTGCCCAAGCCGGGCAGACCTCCACTGTATGCTCCACCGTGTCCTCCGGGCGATCAGCACAATGGTAACACCTGGAACCTCCCGAAACAACCGTGTCCGGTGAGGACCTGCGTCAGGCGGAAGGTGAGGACGCCGTGGCGCCTCTCTAACCACTCCTCAAAGAGGGGACTTATCGCCGCAATTGTGGCGTGCCCAGCGCTGGGTTGCGACAGTCGCGCTCTCCATGCCGCCATGAGATCCCGCCGGAGCTCTGTCCGCTGTGCCGTGATTTCTCGCGGCAGCGGAGTTACGCCCCGGCGCTTCGCCTCCTCGCGCCACTCCCACACGTGCGGTATCCCCGGACTAGCCGGATGGCCATGACCCTCTGGGACGCGTTCAACCTGCCGGCTGGTCCCAGCCTTAGGGAACGCGCCCACACCGGTGCTCCGTAAAGGGCCATGGACCGCACGACCCCCGCGTAGAGCCTCCGTCAGGAGGCGTTTGGACCCCCCAGATTGGGCAGGAGCCGCCTCAAGGCAGCCCCAGCCCGTGCCAGTCTGGGAGCCAAACGTCGGAAGTGCTCCACGAAGTTCCACCGGCTGTCGAGGACGAGTCCCAGGTACTTCATCGTCGACCCGACTCCGATGTGAACCCCTCCCACCGTTATTTCGGAACCCGACGGTGGAATACGACACCCCTTAGTACTGGTTGTCAGACTTTCGAGCTTCTGACGACCCGTAACGACTGTGAAAGATCCACGAATGGATGAATTTCAAGACACTGAAGTTCCGCAACTGAATTTCCGCCGCGTAAGTTCGGTACTTATGGTGCGTCATATCAGCCGAACACGTCGGAACGTAACATCAGCCGCGGAACTTCGGTCGCGTAACTTCGGCATAGTGTGTTTAGACACTAACCCTCTTACAAATAAAACACGGAATAAAGTTATATCAGGTATAACCATACATTTTCATAGGTTTAAATTTGGAATAACTTTATTCTGTGTTTATCAGTAAGACCGTAAGAGTTTCCCGATGAATGCACCGTTAAGAACAAAATACTTTTCAGTGATAGACAATAACTTTGACTAACTAGTACGTAGGTTCTTAAAAGAACAATCGCCAAACTAAATCTTTATTAAAATGTCTTACTTATAGACCTCTAATGTACCCTATAATGCGGAGTTATCTTTGTGGACC
The DNA here is from genome assembly GCA_905163495.3 of Cosmia trapezina. Lineage (NCBI taxonomy): Eukaryota > Metazoa > Arthropoda > Insecta > Lepidoptera > Noctuidae > Cosmia > Cosmia trapezina. The sequence continues at coordinate 8,184,287 of LR991020.1, forward strand.
ATCTACCAGCAGCATTACGTTTCGTTAGCTTATGGAAAGTAAGTACGCACGGCTACAGATTAAGCTATACATTTCCAGTATAAACTGATCTCGCATTGTATAGGATTTCTTTACAATGAAAGGTCAGTGTAAACTGGAAATTTATAGCTTGATGTGTAGTCGTGTGTACCTATGCAGTAATGTTAGTAATACTTTATGACAAAATTATGTACGTGTATCTGTTATACTTATTATGTATTCGCAGCACGTTTGTTCTAAAAGAAGTAAATTTTGTAAGTATCCGTGAATCCATCTGTGGTTAAAAAGACGGTAGTTATGTCATAGTCATTATGGTAGAGACGTCATTATACTCATTACTGACCTATTCTTTGTAAATTTTCTTAAAAGAAAGTTGTTATTCTAGCTATTAAGAGGAAACGTGGGTGCTCTTTTCTCCATACAAAAAGATACAAACGCTCTCGCCTGTTTTCTTTCTGGTTAATGACCATAAAGCAATGATTTTTTACAGAAATATAAATATCAGTTACTTGTATGCCCCTATGTTTTCCTTTTTGATGATATATTATTTTTATAAGAACTAGAACCCTCCAAAAATGCTCAAAATTGCCTATTCAGACCGCTGTCAACAGACGCCTAGTGTACCAATTTGACAACTATTCACGAAAAAACATAGGGGCATAGTATATATCCTTCTTATTCAGTTTATGAAATATCTTTTAAATTGGTCCAATATTGGAGGAGGAAATAGGCGAGAGCCAAACCTCGAAATGTGACTTTTTATATAGGCTATTTAGTCGGATCTGCAGTTGTCCTTACCGCACGAATTCGAGGGCGGAGCGCTCGCAGAGCGACAGCAATACCTTCTTAAAATACCTAATTTTCAAAAGTCTGGCCACCCGCCTTTCCTCTTAAGGCTGATAGAGCTCTTTAGAGTTCTAAGGCAAAGATATTAATCTTTTAAAAATAAAAAGAGAAGTCCTGACTGACTGACTCATCAACGCCCAGCCCAAACCCTGAAACCTAGAAAGATGAAATTTTGCAGAGAGGTTTCCTTTATAACGTAGACAAGGATAAGGAAGGATTTCCCGATAGTACGTATATATATAGACAATCATAGAAGTGAACTCGTCGAAAAAAAAAAGCGTCTAACTGTTCGCTGCAATTTGCACGCAGACTAGAAAATCACAATGTAGGTAAGCTCAATGACTGGCGTACCTAAGTGTAAGATGTCAGCTGTCCGCCAGCATAACAAAGTTGGCTAGTTTTAGGGTTCCGTACCTCAAAAGGAAAAACGGAACCCTTATTACTTCGTTGTCCGTCGGTCTGTCTGTCTGTCAAGACCCTTTTCTCAGGAACGCGCGGAGGTATGAATTTAATATCAAATACGGTGTGGTCTATGGTCCCTTGGAGTCCTAAAAAACTCAAGCTTCTAAGTCAATGCTAATACTAAGACTAAGACCAGCCGTGGCATCATTGTATATCTGCCAGGAGATTTAAATGAACAGAGACAGAAATACGATTTAATTATGTTTAACCATAGACTTATAAAAAAAGATGGACTCCGCGCCACGCATATCGAAAGTGAAGCACAGTAAGTATGCCGGACCGTTTGTACAAACACGCCTCGCGCACACATTTACATCATCGTATGCCGACAGGCCGCCATTACGTGACACGAGCGACGGCGTCTTTGCAGGTACTCAAATCATGCACACATAGATCTTTACGGTGCTTCACTTTCGATATGCGTGGCGCGGAGTCCATCTTTTTTTATAAGTCTATGTGTTTAACTTTAATTATAATTACTGAGGCGTCGTGCAAGCGAGCCTAATGTTTATTATTAATTTTATTTCCTTATAAATCTGTATTACGTGGTCATTTCTCTTACCGAATGACATACAGGAAGCACTCACTGTTTGTCATAATAAATTTATGTAAACATATTATAAACTGAAGTCTGTCTGTGTGACCGTGTTGTTCTTCTAAACTACGCAATAGATTTTAATACGGTTTACACCATCATTTAAAGAATTTTTTCCGGAAGGTTTATGTGTATATTATATTAATATTAAACTTACAAATTATATAAAAACCTGGATATTTTGTCGAGCCGTAAAACTATGAGAAGCAGAGGCGGGTCGCTAGTAAAGGTACATAAAATAAACAATCTTGGAAAGTGCATTGAGTTTATTGATGGCCGACTTACATCCAATAGTCGTTTAAATAATAAATTTCCAATTAAATGTAAAATGGTGGGATTGTAAAACAATATACCTACTGGAAATTCAACATAAAATTAGGTTTATTTTATCAAAAGTTTCATAGCTTGTTAGCATTTATTCTTTCCGATACCTATAACTTACTACTCTTCCTGGACAAACAGCACCGCTACCCCCTGGTAGATTACGCCTGTCGGAGTCCCGGGGTGGCAAAACTAAATGGGGGGCTCTCCCACCCTGGAATGATCGTCAAAATATTTAGCACGCTGCTCGCTGTCTCGGAAAGGATAAGTTTTCTTTTGACTATTGATTGATATAGAAATAGAAGATACTTTGTTGACAATAGAAAAGCTAGAGTATGAGACGAATATAGGATGGTAGAGCGAGCGATGCGAGGTCAAACATTTTTGACAGCCGGATAGGTACCTACATGTTTTCTTTTAACTGTTTTTTTTTTATTAGCCCACATTGTGCCCCACTGCTGGGCAAAGGTGGGACGCCTTTTTCCTTCCAAACCTCCCTGTCTTGTGCAATCTCTGGCCATGTTGGCCCTGAAAACTTTATCAGATCGTTTATTATAACACTAATATTATAAAGACGAAAGTTTATGAGTGTGTGTTTCTATGTTTGTTACTTCTTCACGCTCAAACGGCTGGACCGATTTGGATGAAATTTAGTATGTCATGTCGATAGCTTATACCCTGGATTAATACATAGGCTACTTTTTATCCCGGTCTACGTGGGTGAAACCGCAGGGTGTCGCTAGTTCGTACATAAACAGAAGGCCAATTCTACTAATTAATGTGCAAAGTGAAAATCTTGACACCGGGTTGCGTTGACATTGTGGAAAGGCCAAAAAATGGTATGCTGCTAATCTTATAATACGGGTTCTTGATGTTCCCGTGGCAATCTCATGGCATGCTAGCCTCACGGCAGTCAACTTTGTTTTCGTTTAAGAAAATAAATATATTATCATGTTGGTTCAATATATGCAGACGATATTGTGATACTTAGTGATGCTTTACTTTTTAGCAACCTTATTTTATGATTTATTTAATGCCTTAATTAGTTTGCTTGGTCTATTACACACTCAAAGTATTTTAATATCTCGTTTGTATTTTATATCTTTGAGACTTACTTTGAGAATACAAAATAATTAAAATAAATAATCGGATAGAAAGATGACATAGAACGTATTGTTATTGGTAACTAATAGCTACGCGCAAGCGCGATGCGGACAATATGATGTCAAGAAGAGACGTCATTGTATTGAATGTCAAACTCAGAGTATAAATCGGTATATTATTAAATGTAGAAATGTAGTCAAAATATACTTCTAAATCATTTTTGTTTACTAAATTATTGATATATGGCCAAATTTACTGTAACAATGTATTGCACTACCACAGGAAGAAATAAATTTTCTCGAATATGGTGCCTCCTAGCCATCAGAACATTCTTCAGTTGATCTAAGTATATTAGGATGACGGCTATCATCGTACTTCGGAACTGAACCCACGCATAGCATCCAGTATAAATACCAAGCTACTGTTGTGGTCGTTGTAGTGCGTTGAGTGAAGAGTTGCAGGGAAAATCGTAGGTACAAATGTATAGTATCGCTATGATGTAAAACATCCGTCACGAACCTACCTACACCCATAATATTTTCTGAAGATGCTGCCGAGCTGCGAGTTATGTTGGCAGAGCTTCACTAAGTAGGAGTGAAAAGATTGGCATAGAATTGAACCTCTCGAAAAGAAAAATAATGTCGAACAATCTAAAAATACCTAAAGTACACTCTCCGGTGGATTACGAAGACGATTATATTTTTACCTGGGAAAACTTGTAGGTACCTATCGTTTAGCAGGGCAAATACAACATTGAAGAAATGGGCGAATCGCGACAACGGCCATATAACATTGGTCATAGAGAAATCATGAAGTCAAACATGGATTTACCTTGCATAATAACCAATGTTACATTATGTGTTTGCATGAAATAAAAGCTTTTTCAATTTATTTTCATTTCATTAAATTAAATTTACTCGAGTTGATGAATGTACGCACGGCGACAGATCAAGCTATACATTTCTAGTATAAGCTGATCTCGCATTGTATAGGATTTCCAGACAGTGATAGGTCAGTGTAAACTGGAAATGTATAGCTTGATGTGTAGCCGTGTGTACCTACATAAATAAAAATATATTTTTCATTCGGGTTTTTATTTCTCTGATATGAACTTTATAGATAGACCTACTACGTTTGTAACAAAGGACGGACGGACGGACAGCGGACATCGCACCCTAAAAAGCATACAGTTATTTTATTATAAGTAATCTGAAAATGTTACTGTACAAAAAAAAAACAAAATAAATGACTAAAAACATACAAAAAGAAAATCAGTAGGTGGGGATTGAACGTGTGATACTCCCTGGCCGCGCCACAGTGGAAAATCAAAAAAACATGTTTGTAGATAAATTGTACCGTTTATGTACTATACGGAATGAGTAATGAAAAAAATTGTACCTCAAAGAATAATGAAATATAATGAAGTTTTGGTGGCGCGGCCAGGGAGTATTCTCCCTGACCGCGCCACCACGGTTCTTGTAAACCGTCCGGCGCAGCCGAACATAGTAAACGCTAAAGAATTGTACGGAAATTGTTCTCTTCCGTACGCTATAAAGAGATTCGAAAATTTCATTACTTTAGAAATTATAGGCTTGCGAAGGTGGCGCGGCCAGGGAGTATTCTCCCTGGCCGCGCCACCAAGATTTTTAGGGCGTACCCGGACATAGTATACACTAAAGAATTGTACGGAAATTGTTCTTTTCCGTACGCTATAAAGAGATTCGAAAATTTCATTACTTTAGAAATTATAGGCTTGCGAAGGTGGCGCGGCCAGGGAGTATTCTCCCTGGCCGCGCCACCAAGATTTTTAGGGCGTACCCGGACATAGTATACACTAAAGAATTGTACGGAAATTGTTCTTTTCCGTACGCTATAAAGAGATTCGAAAATTTAATTACTTTAGAAATTATAGGCTTGTGAAGTTGGCGCGGCCAGAGAGTTAGCTTCCTGGCCACGCTACCTACCTACCTGGCTCGCGAGTTATTGAGCGTACCCGGACATAGCTTACACTAAAGAATTGTACGCATTATGCACTACCCAGAAACGAAATAATATTTCGGAAAAATGTAATATCTTAAGAGAAAACATCAAATCAAAATTAAGCGCATCAGCAGAATTGCCGATCTTTGTACCTACTTACTAGATGTGGCCTTCAATTTAGAAGTATTGGGAATTATCTCAGTGAGATGTTGCATAGAAGTGCTAGAAATAAGCAACACAATACGAATCATCTACATTATTATGCATAACAGGAATAGTTGACCTTCAAGAAAAATATAAGAAATTGGTAGGTAATTTTTATTATTATAGAGTTCCATTAGTTACGGTCAGCAACGAAAGTCGTTAACACTGTTACTTTTACATGTCATCTAAATTGATACAAAATGATCTATTACACTGCTTTTTACCCGACTGCGGCAAAGCCCAAAAGGAGGGTTATGTGTTTGACCTGTATGTATGTATGTCCGTTTCTTTGTTCCCTCGTAACTCTTAGACGAATGAGTGGATTGGGATAAATTATACGTCTTTAGATTTGTCTTGCTGGCGCAAGTGTCACTGGCTACATTAACATCAAAAATAAAGTAAAACGGTGGATTTGGGGTTACATATTGCGGAGTAAGAAATGTTTTTGTCTTCTAATACCATCGAGTAGGGTATCAAAATAAAGGGTTTTAAAAGGTGATTACAAAAATATATACAACTTATATGTTTAAAAGTAATTCAAAGTGACAAATCGTTTTTTTATTTTTTATTTGCTTTTAGCAGAGTTAGGTAGGACCTCGAAGGCTTGGCTATTTGTGCACTTATCCAAAAAGCTTTTAAATAACCCCCTCGGCCAAAACTCCTTGCAAGAACTAAATCGTCTGCGAAATCTTTCACATTTGTAAACTAAAAAGCTGGAAATAAAAAAAGTAACTAATTAAAAAAAACTAAAAAACCAGACTGCAGTAAAAAAACTAAAACTGAAAAGCTAAAAACAAGCCCATTTTAAATTTAATAAAAGTTGGAAGCAGGCGGGACCCGTTTGAGTTTGAAAATATAAAAAAAATGGAATGGGTCTTTTTTTACTGCAGTCAGGTTTTCTAGTTTTTTTAAATTACTTTTTTTATTTCCAGCTTTTTCGTTTACAGATGTGAAAGATTTCGCAGACAATTTAGTTCTTGCAAGGAGTTTGGCCGTCAGGGTTATTTAAACGCTTTTTGGATAAGTGCACAAATAGCCAAGCCTTCGAGGTCCTAACTCTGCTAAAAGCAAATTAAAAAAAAGTAAATGATTTGTCACTTCGAATTACTTTTAAACATATAAATTGTATATATTGTTGTAATTACCTTTTAAAACCCTTTATTTTGATACCCTACTCGATGGCATTAGAAGACAAAAAAATTTCTTACTCCGCAATATGTCACCCCAAATCCGCCATTTTACTTTATTTTTGATGTTAGTGTAGCCAGTAACACTCGCGCCAGCAAGACAAATCTAAAGACGTATAATTTATCCAAATCCGCTCATTCGTCTAAGAGTTACGAGGGAACAAAGAAACGGACATACATACATACAGGTCAAACACATAACCCTCCTTTTGGGCTTCGCCGCAGTCGGGTAAAAAGCAGTGTAATAGATCATTTTCAACCGACTTCTAAAAAAGGAGGAGGTTCTCAATTCGGATGTTTGTATTTTTTTTTTTTTTTTATGTTCGCGCATAACTCCGTCGCTTGCCATCCGATTTGAAAAATTATTTTTTTGTTGGAAAGGGTATACTTTCCAAATGGTCCCATTTTTGTCAAAATCCAGTTCTGATGATGGGATCCTGGAGAAATCGAAGGAACTCTTCAAATATTATAGGCACACCTATAGCGATTTGGGTATTTTTTATAGTAGCTCGTGCATTTGCTCTCGGAAAGCACCACTTGGTGAAGTGGAACTAATGATGAAGACCACAGATGGCTACCGGAACTACTCAATGATAAATATTTCTCGGGTTGCGATTCGATTACTTTAATATGGTTGCTAAGCAATTTCCGCTCGTCACACAATGCGTGTGGTGAGTGGTTGTTGAGGAATTCTCCTGGTTCTTACCAGCAGAACTCCTCAACAATTAACGTCCCAGCATCGGGAAAAGCAATATTTTGTAACATGTGATGAGCAATTGACATTAGACTATTGAAATTTATACAAATTATAAACAGACCCACTAAAAAGCGAGAAATAAAAACTTTTTAACAAAAAAAAAAACCGACTTCCAAAAATCACTACAAAGTGAAAAATAACTGATTTCGGAAGTCGGTGGCAAAAAAAAAGAAAGTAAATAAAAAACGAAAGACACCGACTTCCGAAATTAAAGTTATTTTTCACTTTGTAGTGATTTTTGGAAGTCGGTTTTTTTTTTTTGTTAAAAAGTTTTTTGTATCAATTTAGATGATATGTAAAAGTAACAGTGTTAAAGACTTTCGTTGCTGACCGTACCTAATGGAACTCTATAATAATAAAAATTACCTACCAATTTCTTATATTCTTTTTGAAGGTCAACTATTCCTGTTATGCATAATAATGTAGATTCGTATTGTGTTGCTTATTTCTAGCACTTCTATGCAACATTTCACTGAGATTATTCCCTATACTTCTAAATTGAAGGCCACATCTAGTAAGTAGGTACAAAGATCAGCAATTCTGCTGGTGCGCTTAATTTTGATTTGATGTTTTCTCTTAAGATATTACATTTTTCCGAATTATTATTTCGATTCTGGATAGTGCATAATGCGTACAATTCTTTAGTGTAAGCTATGTCCGGGTACGCTCAATAACTCGCGAGCCAGGTAGGTAGGTAGCGTGGCCAGGAAGCTAACTCTCTGGCCGCGCCAACTTCACAAGCCTATAATTTCTAAAGTAATTAAATTTTCGAATCTCTTTATAGCGTACGGAAAAGAACAATTTCCGTACAATTCTTTAGTGTATACTATGTCCGGGTACGCCCTAAAAATCTTGGTGGCGCGGCCAGGGAGAATACTCCCTGGCCGCGCCACCTTCGCAAGCCTATAATTTCTAAAGTAATGAAATTTTCGAATCTCTTTATAGCGTACGGAAGAGAACAATTTCCGTACAATTCTTTAGCGTTTACTATGTTCGGCTGTGCCGGACGGTTTACAAGAACCGTGGTGGCGCGGCCAGGGAGAATACTCCCTGGCCGCGCCACCAAAACTTCATTATATTTCATTATTCTTTGAGGTACAATTTTTTTCATTACTCATTCCGTATAGTACATAAACGGTACAATTTATCTACAAACATGTTTTTTTGATTTTCCACTGTGGCGCGGCCAGGGAGTATCACACGGATTGAACTTGTAATCAAAGTCATGCAAGGCAGACGTCGTACCGCCCCAGGCTGTGTATTTCATTGACAAATAACTAAAATAGCCGTTCTTTTCCGTACATGTCATAATTGACTGTTTGTCTCCATTTATGTATAGCTAGCGTAGGTACTGATTTTCATTTCAGAGCAACTATTGACGGATTTACTGTAAATAATTTGCAATTTTGTCTCGTCTTATTACATTTCCGCAGTAAACTATCGAATAACAGGAACAAAATGCAATATTGCTCTTTCCCCCATAGCAAATAGCGTGATAAGTAATAATACTTGGTATAGCATAATCTAGCTTATACTCAACAGTGGGTGGAACAAGGCTGCCAGTAATGATGATGAAGATTTAACCTATGTGTTGACCCGACTTTTAAAGAATATTTTTTTCAGAATTCCTAACTACGTAGCCCAAGCTTCTGAATAGATAATCTAGTTAGTACCTAGTATTTATTTAGAAGCTTAGGCATACCTACGTACAGAAAAAGAGGCAAATGTAGACAAATACTAATAAACTCATGCCCACACTTCGCAGCAATTACTTTTTCAAAAATATTTAATACACAGTCTTGAGTTCTTGACTTCGCTACGATTTTAATACGAGATATGTGAGCTAAAATTCATACATGATTCACGTCTGTTCTGTGGTGTCACTTATGGATTTTTGTAAAATCCTAAAAATGTAGGTATTATGTAGTAAGTTTAGAGTTGTGACCATCTCTAACGAGCATAGTGAGAGATCAAGCGTGCCGTGATGTTGCAGGCGAAGTGCTAACCGACTATAAAATCAGCCGTATAGAAGTGGAGTCATCATCATCATTTCAGCCGACAGACGTCTACTGTTGAACATAAGCCTACCCCAAGCATCGCCAGTGTCGCCATATCGATCGGTCCTGTGCTTCACAGAAGAGCAGAAGTGGAGTGACTGCAGAAAAATAAAGTTTACTACTAAAGTGAATACTTTTTAATGAATAATCAAATATCACACATAATCAACATAAGTAACACTATGTATTAGGGCGCTTGTAAACGTTTTTTTTACCGGACATGGACCGTGCTTTTCGCTCTTAACATCCGACAATCAGAACGACTGCCCTGCTCATTCTTGCTACCGTGTGCCGTCCGCGTGATCCCTCCAAATAGTAATGTAATACTGAATGACACCCCCGTGCCTAGTAAAGCACACGTACAGCCGTTGGTACTGCACCTAATCTGTTCCCGATTGTGTCTTATTGCTGTCTCATTGGACTATGAGAGTGAGTACACCTGTGTATGCGCAAACACTAGTCTTGTTCTATCTATCTCTTGCATATTTGGCTGTCTCCGTTGAAATTGGTTGCCGGGACCGCAATTCTGTCGTGACTTCGGGAGGATTATTGTCTCATATTGTTATTGCTCTTGATTATCAGATATTCATATGAAGCAGAAATGTGTTACACGTATCTTGTGTGCTGTATGTATGGAATCTAAAAAGGAAACAATATTAAGTATCATAATAGGGAACCGACAAAAAAATTCTGTTATTATCTCTTTAAAATATCGGTCACACTTTTAGCCTATTCTCGGGGCTTTCTTGTCACAGTGAAAAGCACATTGTTGTGTTGTGTTTTGAACACACGTGGGTGGTTCAGAGCCATTGTGGCTTGCTACACGGCTGGGAATCTGAAGGAAAGTCTGGAAGGAGCTACTAGGTACTCGCGCAAAGCCCAGGGTTATCAAAACAGAGAAAAAGTAGATACAGTGATGATGAAGATGCTTAGAATATAGCTGCCTTGTTGCATGTCAATCAATACTATGTTGGTATAATCAATGTGTACTTAGTAGACCAACCTTGGCTGGAACACCTAGTAGGTACATTTTTTCGCTTATGCTGTGGGATTGCGGCTTCAGTTCGTAAGCCTTGGTGAGTCGGTAAGTTTCTATAAAAACGACCGCATCGCTTATGGAAAATTCGTCTGATGTGAGACCCCGCAGCCAGTGATGCTGACAACAGCTGCTGCTGTGTTCTTTACGATATTCTGCCGCAGATTCGTCGACTGCATGTTGAGAGAGGAATGAAAATGACTCCCACAGGCTGAACCCACCCGTTTTGTATTATATCACTACACAGCCACAACATAATATAAAACAGTGTTAGTGGATAAGTTTTTACTTCGTGAATCTTGGATTTTAAGATGATTTCAAGGTTAAAATCAAAATAAAATTAGAATTATGAAACTGCAAAAGCTAAAATTTTACGTCACAAATCAGTGTACGAATAATTTCATGCTTACGTCAGTTTTGACGTTGTTATATTTACGGGAATGCCAGTTATATTTCCTTTGTGAAGTCGAAACTATAGTAGAATACCGTTTTAGTACATTTCTTATTTTCAAATCTAGTTGCAATGTCTTTGCATGAAACGTCACGTTTGACTTAGCTTTTTGGTTAAGTAGAATTCCATTTATGATATTTTGGAACTTTTGCGGCAATTTTTCTGACATGTGAACGTTTTTTAAGTACGAGAATTGGCCTTCTGGAGTTACTTGGTCTAATTACACACAAAAATCTGAAAAAAAAAACAGAGAGTAGGTTACAAGAGCGAACAAAGCGAGCTCGAAAATATTATCAAGTAACTGCCTTTTGCTTACTGAACATATTTTGGTCTTGTTTGGGATTAGATTAAAAAGTATATTTCGAGTTTTGTTGACCCCCCTGCCGCCCCGCTTAGTCCAACAGTGCCGCTACCATTTCGCTGTATGGCCAGTATTTTATCGATATATATTCAGCTGATAAGAGAGAAGATAGTATAGCAATAAAGTACATAACTAGCATTAAAAAATTGATCCAGCGTCAGTTGAACACAGTTTCCACAGCAAGCCGCATATGTATTCGAATATGTATGTATTCTGCACTAAGTACCAACTGGTTGGTACGTACATTGAACCGGAATAGGTCGGAATACTAAGACTAAGTATAACAACCTGACATTTGCACTGGAAGCCAATCTCGGGTCACCATCGTGAAGATGCTCGCAACATTGTAAATGTACATAACAATATAATTATAATAAAAGTATAGTTAGAACACGATGTTCGTGGACGTGTAGCTGTAATTTATTTAGCTTTATTCATTAAGAGCCATTTCACGTTTTCGGGCGGATATCTAAGATTTTAGTCGCCTAATTTAACATTTTAGGTAAAACTCTGACATTGTTGAATACATTTAAAAGAAAGACCAATCTTTCGTATTGAATGTTAATGTAACACATTTACAAAAATTTATTTGTTTACTTTGTGGCGATTAATCTCCCACAACTAGTTTGCAGAAAAATCATCGCAGAGTCAATTTCAGACTCCTAAATCTATCATTAATACTCATAAATTTTACTTTTAAAAATACATAAAGCATCAGACATATAATTTTGTTGACTTTTAATGTACTAGAATATCGATTATTTATAACATTAATTAGTAAAAAAATAAAGTCTCGCGGCAATTTTTACGTTTTATACCGCTATTTAATCGCGATTTTTTGGTTTGAATAACGCGTAATTAAATTTAAAAAAATATGTCAAAACAAACTATGTTCTTTAACAAAACTAATTCTAAAGTTTTATTAAAATCCCTTCATTTATTTAGACATAATAACGTTATTAACATCACTCTAAATTAGAATAAATTACGTTGCTTAAGCGGGCACCGATTATTACAGCGCGAGCGCCCATCGAGGAAGCACCTGTGCCATTTTTTCCGGCCTCCTGATGTCCGAGCTTACTTATCGTGAACGCATTATTTTACTACGACTGCAATATTAAAAATTCGTTAAAATTTGGTGAAATGGCTCTTAAAAGTATTGTGCTGTGTTTTTGACAAAATAAATCACATCATCGAGTGTATGTCATTAGTGCGACAAACATGTGTGCGACATTTCATTAGTTCGACAGGTCGTTTGTTCGACAGGTCGTTAGTGCGACAGGTCTTTAGTTCGACAAGCAATGTACGTTTAACAGATATGACTTATACATAGTGTTTTTTTTATTTCCCATAACTCTAGGGTATTAATGAGACCATCATTATGAACAACTTCTACTGTGGGACCGAACCCAAAATCGCGAAAAAAAAAATCAGCTGCTCCCTACATTTTGACGAGTTATGCGAACATAAATGTAGGGGGCAGCTGATTTTTTTTTCGCGATTTTTGTTCGGTCCCATAGTAAAAGTTGTTCATAATGATGGTCTCATTAATACTCTAGAGTTATGGGAAATAAAAAAAAAACACTATGTATAAGGTCATATCTGTTAAACGTACATTGCTTGTCGAACTAAAGACCTGTCGCACTAACGACCTGTCGAACAAGCGACCTGTCGAACTAATGACATGTCGCACACATGTTTGTCGCACTAATGACATACACTCCACATAATCATTTCTATATTAATTGCGCGTTGAAATCTTTTACACTACCGAAGATTCGAAAAAAAAAGCCCTGCGAAAAATAAGTTTTTAATGTTCTGCTATGGTAACATCTTGATCACCTTATATTAGAGGTTTAATATAGATCAAAGAATTAGCAGATGCATTGTCAAAAATTTAATTTTAGCCCCGGACGGATACTACTGGTTTTTCATTATTGACATTTGTCTGCCAAAAACATGTTAAAATCCACATAGAAATCCACGTAAACAATATGTGATCAAAATATCAGGCATAGATATTCTTCCCTTCAAGAAGGGAAGAATGTCCTTAGATCATACTAAGAAAAAACAGCTAGATATTTTAAAGAGGAACTTTAAAAAAATCTTTAAATTTTTCCTTAATTTCTTTAAAACTTTCCAACTTTTTCACACTGAACTAGAATTTGAACTGCATAACATAACATTACGACTGTTTTTCCTGAAGGGTTAGGCAGAGGTGTACTTTAGGTACCTATAGTACACCCACATCTCACCAGGTCATATCGGGCGAACCTATTGCCATCAAGCGGGCATAAGTTCAGGCTCCGGTCTGCTACTGAGAAATTCCTGATAGAAAAACCCAATAACATTTTGCTCGAACTGGGAATCAAACCCAGGACCTGATGCTCAGCAGTAATGCTCGCGACCACTAGACCAACGAGGCAGTATCTGCACTATTGGTTTCGATTATTCACTAACTTGTCTCGATCGTCGCCGTAAAAGTTAATTGTACTGTGCTCGGACTTAATCAGCTGCAGTAAAATCGTCGCTAATTAACTAACTGACGTATCTGACGTTTTGGACTAAGTCGATAGCCGACTTATCTATAGTAATTTGATTCATTTTCCAAGTCGAATCGATCTGTCTAATGGGCGTATCTGTACAATAGGAATAACGGACAGTCCCCTGTGCAGGGCCTGCATGGAGGCTGAGGAAGACCATTGCGCATGTGCTCTTTGAATGCATAGGCGTTACCCAGATTAGAACAGAAACTCTTGGAATACTCCGATCTTTCACAGATGTTCTTAATAGACCCAGAGATTTGATTAACTTCTGGAGGGAGGTGGGCTGGTTGGAATAACCCACGAAGGCCGCCATGGCTCACGCACAATGGTCCACATAAAGGACTAAGTGTGGAAACCAAATCCTTAACATAGAACATAGATAGAACATGGGCGTATCTGTACCTATGCCTTACGGTCCCCATGATAAAGCAAAAATCGAGACCGATATACATATTATCTACAGTTTACAAAAAAAAAATAAAAAAACTGCTTGCCCTGTAAAATTTTCTTCGAATCAGTTACGTCAATTAGTTAGATTAGCGACGAAATGACAATTTTTATCTGTCATTTCGATAAAAAAAACTGGCCAAGTGCGTGTCGGACTACGCACAATCAAGGGTTCCGTAGTTGGCATGAAATTATGCCAAGAACAAGCTTAACATTATAGTTGAAAAACATGTTGTCCCATACATTCCAACAGTAAAATTAAATGTAAGTTTATGCTCACAATATTGAGAGATTTACCGTGTTATTTTAAGACCACAAACTTCTTATAGGATTTCCTGTACAGATAAAGAACTATTTTCTGTATTTTTTTCAAAATTTCACTTTTTGCTCAGTAGTTTCGGAGATGAGGGGTGCGGAATGGTAAATTATAGTCTATTTTCTTAAATAACTATATAACGATTTATTTTAAAATTATAAAAATATATATTTGAGACCCTCATAGTCGGGATTTCATTTGATATGTCACACGGTACAGTTTGCAAAACTCTTTTTTTTAATCTTCTTATTTGCCCCCTAAAAGTGACGCCCATATTCAAAATTCATTTATTTACTTTAGCCTACGTGTTTGGATCACAGCAATCTATATGTGTACCAAATTTCAACTTAATCGGTCCTGATGGACCGATTAGTTATTAAGTTTTTCGATTCGGAGCAAATTGGCTGTGACAGACGGACAGACGGACAGACAGACAGACAGACACACGAGTGATCCTATAAGGGTTCCGTTTTTCCTTTTGAGGTACGGAACCCTAAAAATGTTCCCATTTGACAGCGAAATGACAGTAAAAATGACATTACTGCAGCTAATTCAAAGTCCGACCATAGGTACAATTTAAACTCTTTCTTTACGATTTCCAATGAATCGAGTAATTTGCTGTTCGTTCACCGAAATCAAGTGAATACCACCATAAAAAGGTTATTGTAGGATACGGAACTGAAGGAACTGTTGTGATTTTATGGTTGAAAACCAATCAATAAATCGAATGGGTCGAAGGCTATGTGGGCAGATTCTTTGGAAGTCGTTTTGATCAGGCCGACTATAAAGATTAAAGGCAGGACTAGCACGCATACAAACGGAAGACAAAATGAGGGATTGGAGAAAGATTTCCACGGCACGATGTCAAAAACTAAGAAAAGAAATGTCACTTAGTAGTCTTGAGGTCTTCTTTTAAGTATGGAGAAATAACTGTATATTTCTCCATACTTTAAAGAAGGCCTCTAAAATATATTTGTTAAAACCTGTAATGAAATGAAATGAAATGAAATGAAATGAAATGAAATTGTTTATTCTGTAAATAGGACATCGAAATCACTTTTACACGTCATAATTTTTTTTTTTTTTAAATAAGCTAGATGAAGTCGACATTTCCTATCTGACTACCCTGAGAAGAAATGGCGAAACAAACTCAGGGGTCAAAGTCTCTTTTAAAGTCCAGACATAATCTTGGTCAGATCATGTGAGGACCATGTAGATCCAGTCTGAAATGGTCTTTTGAGGAAAGAACCATAAAAATTTGAGTGGACCTGTCCAGTCAGTGCAAGCATTTGTCAACAATCGTATAGCTCAACTCAGGATTTCAGGAGCTCAATAACTCGACGAACAATACCAAAGAAAGGACATTTGGGTAGGTCGCATAAAGTACTCAGAAATATCAGACCATCAATAAAACTAAAAAAGAAAAAAAAAAAAAAAAGATCCACATAGTGCTCACATTTACAATAATTTTAATTTTTTAATAATTTACATTAATTTTTTAAACAAAGGTTTGTCATTTTGTTTATTATAATGAGTTTTGGTTTATATATATTACAAGGTTGAGCGAATAGCTCAAACCCAAGCTTTTTTGTCTTCTAAATAATCAGAAATTTTATAGTAGCCCTTTTTACAAAGTTTGGTTTTAATGCAGCTTTTAAATCGTTTAATGGGCAAGTTTCGAATGTCAATGGGAAGTTTGTTGTAAAAGCATATACATTGACCCATGAACGAGTTGCCTACTCTGTGGAGACGAGTGCGATGTACAGCAAGATTGTGTTTATTCCTAGTATTTAAACTATGAATATCGGACATCTTCTTAAAATTGGATATATTTTTGTGTACAT
Organism: Cosmia trapezina; assembly: GCA_905163495.3. Lineage (NCBI taxonomy): Eukaryota > Metazoa > Arthropoda > Insecta > Lepidoptera > Noctuidae > Cosmia > Cosmia trapezina. Next base: position 8,200,819 of record LR991020.1, read on the forward strand.
ACAATAGATTTTCAAATATATATTGAGAGGCTACAGTCAGAATATTTATTTCCTTGAACTTCTCTCGAAGGGAATCCCTTGGACCTAGATTGTAAATGGCTCGAACAGCCCTTTTCTGTAAAACAAAGATAGTATTAATGCCCGCACAGGTTCCCCAGAGAAGAATCCCATAAGACATAAGGCTATGAAAATAACTAAAATAAACAATTCTGGCTGTATCCACATCAGTTATCTGTCGAATTTTTTTAACAGCATAGGCGGCCGAACTAAGCCTTCCTGATAATTTTTCTATGTTTTTCTATGTCTGTTGATTACGAAATAAATAAAACTTATTATTACACTTAGTATAGGTATACAAAACCACACACACAAAACTCACAAAACTGACACAAAACACAAAACTGACGTACCTACAATCACAAATGCAACAAAGTACGTATAGTTACAACACAATATGTCTGATTGACATCTACTAGATGTAAATCTAGCGTGCATATTTTGTGTTAAACACAACACTTACTATTACATAAAAGTTAAGCTTGAAGTACTTGAAGGAATTTTGTCATAATCATAGGGATTATAGTATGGGTAGATGAATGAAAGTGATGTCAAAATGGTAAAAAGTTGACTATTAAGAAATCGCCCATCGCTATATCCACGAGAAAACAGAGTTGCCCAAAGACACGATTTGGTGGTTATATCAAAAATACTGTAGCATTCATTTTGAAATAAATTTAAATATGGTAAAGTTGAGGATTAATGTTAAGTAAGTACGTTTGACGAAAACACGATTCCATAAAATTTTCTCGATAAAAAAATCCAAAGTTACCTCCAAACCGAACAATAAACCGCTGGTATTCAAAAATAATTCAAATTAGATCATGAAACTTTGCATTATAACCGAAGTAACTATAAAGCAGGACTTATATTTTTAATTTTTAGGGTTCCGTACCTCAAAAGGAAAAAACGGAACCCTTATAGGATCACTTTGTTGTCCGTCTGTCTGTCAGTCTGTCAAGACTTCTTTTCTCAGGAACGCGTGAAGATATCAAGTTGAAATTAATATCAAATACGTAAGTTTATGGTCCCTTGGAGTTCTAAAAATTTCATGCTTCTAAGTCAACGTAATAAAAAGATACGGCTATTTATTCCACATATTTTGACACTCGCAAGTAAATCAAAACCTTTAAGGTACTTCCCGTTGACCTAGAATCATGAAATTTGGCAAGAAGCAAGGTCTTACAGCACAAGTAATGGAAAAGTCCGAAAATTGATAATTTGTAATTTTATCACATAAACAAATATGTTCAAGTATGTCAGTCTGTCAAGACTCTTTTTCTCAGGATCGCGTGGAGGTATCAAGTTAAAATTAATATCAAATACGTAAGGCTATAGACCCTTACTTTTCTAAAAAAATCAAGCTTTTAAGTCAACGAAACAAAAAATATATTAAGTATTATATACGTATTATACGTATTGTCGTATTTATACGGCGTATAAATACGACATATTTTGATACTCGCAAGTAAATCAAAACCTATAGGGTACTTCCCGTTGACCTAGAATCATGAAATTTGGCAAGAAGCAAGGTCTCACAGCATAAGTAAAGGAAAAAGTCCAAAAATAAATTGTTAATTTGTAATTTTATCACGTAAGAAAATATTTTTCAAATACGTAAGACCCTTACTTTTCTAAAAAATCAAGCTTTTAAGTCAACGAAACAAAAAATACGGCAAATACGTATTATACACGTATTATATACATATTATACGTATTGTCGTATTTATACGGCGTATAAATACGACATATTTTGATACTCGCAAGTAAATCAAAACCTATAGGGTACTTCCCGTTGACCTAGAATCATGAAATTTGGCAAGAAGCAAGGTCTCACAGCACAAGTAAAGGAAAAAGTCCAAAAATAAATTGTTAATTTGTAATTTTATCACGTAAGAAAATATTTTTTTGAGCTTACAATGTTGAGTGTAGTGTTTGGGATAAATTCTTTTCCGCTACGGAACCCTTCATTGTGCGTGTTTCGTCACGCACTTGGCCGGTTTTTTTAAAATTACCCTACACTTTCGGCGCCCAGCACCGCACTCAGTCTGCGAGCAGTATCGTGCGAACGAGATAAAAAGCTGAAGTAGTATAGGCTCTTAATTTAAGTACATAATAATACTCATGATAGCTTATGTTAATTCAACCATATTATAGTACGTCGATTCTGTAAAATTCAAACAACAACTCGCATCTCACATTTCTATTCACTCTCACTTCGCATCACTTCTTCTCACTTGTTTTTAGGGTTTCGTACCAAAATGATAAAAAAGGAACCCTTATGGTGTGACTCAGTCTGTCTGTTTGTCTGTCTGTCTGTCACAGCTGGATATCTCAAGAACTGCCTACTCATGCTATCAACTTGAAATTTGGAACAGTTTTAGATGACGTTTACCCAACTATTTTGCAAATAAGAAAGAAATAAAAATATTTAATTTTTTTTTTTGCAAAATGGACTGAAATGGTTATCTCCGAAGTTTGCGAAGTGAAAAATCTGAAATTGTTTTAGGTGATAGAAGTTTATGTAAAGATTACAGAAAAAATAAAACAATGTCTTTAAATAGCACACTTTTTCAGAAATCGGAACGGAACGGAGCCCGCGGTACGCGAGTTCGAATCGCTCTTGACTGGTTTTTTTTATTTGACACTTTTCACGATTATTCGAAGTTTAGAATGAGGTCTTACAGAATCACACGGCAAGTAGTCTCATTTTAGTTCTTTATACACCTTACTGAGTAAGTATATATTTCGGCGCAAAACCATAGGTACTATCATTTATACATATTTATCAAGTAGGTTGCACAGTACATGGCCGACTTTTTGTCATAATGTAACTGATAACCGGTCGGTTCATATGTTGTGGAACACGCTACTTGCCTATATGTGTTATAAGACTTATAAGTTGTAAGTAACAGCCTAATTTAGAGCGGACTTAGATAAGTTGTAGACTAGTGAGCATTGCTGGGCGTTGTCTGAGATTCCGTGCGAATATTTTAACATCTCAGCTAGTCTATACATCGTGTAACGTTAAATGCGCAAAACCTCTTAAGGGGTCATTGTACTCATCATTATGAACAACTTTTACTATGGGACCAAACCTGAAATCGCAAAAAAAAAATCAGCTGTTCAGTACATTTATGTTCGCATAATTCGTCAAAATGTACTGAACAGCTGATTTTTTTTTCGCGATTTCGGGTTTATTCCTTTAATAAAAGGTCAAAACTTTTCAATTTAGAGCTATTTTCAGCAATCGACCTCTACTAATAAGCATACGATACGTCTATGTCCTCATATCAGCCACATGTTATGGTACTCAAGAGTTGCCATTGCCGTTGTTCAAAATGATATTGTTCAGATTACTATTAGAAAAAAAATATTACAGTGTTCAAGAATATTTACAGGATAAAGGCTCTTACGGACAGAGGCGATATCGCGGTCGCGACGCGATATTTCGATATTATATCCGTAGAAAAATATCGCGTCGCGACGCGATATCGCCTCTGTCTGTAAGAGCCTTAAGGCGTTAGTAATGTAATAAAGTCATTATTAATTATTAATCATTATTATTACTACAATACAATCTCAATCTATATTAATTAACTATTTTAAATTCATATTTAATCTCTAATTCATAATTAATTAATTATTAATAGGTTAGTAATATAAGCTTTTTTTTATTAATTTTTTTCGTGTAGAAACATTTGTACGCCATACTATGGCAGGGTGTGCTGGAACCAATATTATAACATCTACTGTACCAACCATGACGACATGGTTGGCGCAGTGGTTGAGCGATTGACTGCCGCGCAGCATGTCGCGGGTTCGATTCCCGCACGGAACCAATATTTGTACGACCTACAAGTATTTTTTCCGAGTCTGGGTGTTTTTCTATCTATAATATGTATGTATATACAAAAAAAAAATGTATGTAATTAGTTTATCAGCCATCTCGTTACCATAACACAAGCATTAGGTTGCTTAGCTTGGGACTAGATGGCGTTGTGTGAAATGTCCAAGGAAAAAAAATAAAAAAAAAAATATCCTAACAAATAAACATTTTTGATTTTGATTTGATTTGATATGTCTCTCTCTCTCCCATTGACCACACATCCCTTCTTTCGAATTCCAACTAAGGTTTAGTTTATTTTTTATTGCTTACTTCTCTCTAAAAGAAGAAATTTATTTGCCATTATTTTATCTAAAACTAGCTGCGCCCCGGGTTAAACCCGCGTAGACCGGGATAAAAACTAGCCTATATGTTAATACAGGGTATAAGTTATCTACATACCAAATTTCATCGAAATCGGTACAGCCGTTTGAGCGTGAAGAAGTAACAAACATACACACTATCAAACTTTCGCCTTTATAATATTACTGTGATGATCTACATAGTCATTCTTTTTACAATTTCGAAATCGCGAACTTCGTTGAAAGGCATCCATAAAAATATCGAACAAACACAATTAATGAATCAAAAATAAAGTAATTGTGATGGCAGTGACAATGTACGAGGAATTAATTACCTCATAATTACACATTACTTCCATTACAACAGTGAAAGTATGAAGTGGTTTTTCATACACTGTCGTGCAAATTAATGCTGATATAAACTATGGAACATTTTAAATGTAACGCAGTGTAATTTAAATGCAATCTGACATTGTGATCTTGATTCATTTAGTTTGACATTTGGAAGTTCAGATGAAACAGCTGATTGAAGATTTGCGAAATCTTAAAGTTATTGGCCGGATCTAGTTACATTCTGAGATAAAGGGCTGTGACATTTGATCACCTCTCTCGCTCACACGGCACCAAATTTTTGAGATTGTTAAATGAAAAGATGCTTTTTTGAAAAATGTAATCAATTAGCTACCTAGTAAATAATATTAAGTTAATAGGTACTTAATTATTAAAAATATATTTCTATTGTGTTATCAATGATAACACAATAGAAATATATTTTTAATAATTTGTGTTATAATAATTATAATGTAATAACATATATTATTTTATGTTGTAATTTTTTGTATTTATGTATTGTATTTTGTATGGGCCACAGCTGTCTGAAATAAAGGAATAATAATAATATCCTAAGAATAAATAATTGAATCCCTGGTATAATAACTTGTGTGAACTTTTTCGCACCCATTAAAATACCCGAGATTTGCGTAATCAAATTAGCAGAACCATAAATTTTACAATGCCCTAATTGGCCAGTCGGAAATCCGACCCGCTATCGCGCCGACAGTTTTGAAGTGACATAAAAACTGTACATTGCGTCATAAAATACTTTAAATGAACATTTAAAGCTTATTTGAGTCAAGAGTTTTTGAAGTAACATTTGTGTTGTGACTTTCCAACTTTCTGATTAAAATTAATTTGGAGTAAAGTAATTTGAGGCAATTGTACCTATCTGTCAGTGACATGTGACCTTTCCTTATTTTGAAATTATCTTGGATATTCTACAGTCCGCGCGCGAGCTCCCAGGAATCGGGGTCTGAGTAAGCCAACGGTTTTCAAGCACATACTATCCTCATAGAATTATTGCAATAAACAGGGTTGCTGGTTATTGACCAATATCCTCTTAAGAGGTCACTGTACTCATCATTATGAACGACTTTTACTATGGCTTTATGTTTCCGGTTACATCACACCACGAAGGTTGAGGAGATCGTGGAGTATGTTCGAGCGAAGACCAGCTGGATCTTAAGGGTCGAGAAGTTGGCGTCGCGCCACAACACGAATTTCAAATCGTTTGTGGTGCGAGTTCCGACTCAATATATTGAGACCGTACTCAAGGAAGAGTTTTGGTCGAAGGGTGTCGTGTATCGGCGATTCCGCGGAAGGTTACGCGACACCGCGCAGCGCAACACGACGCCGTCACTTCGTATTCAATAGTTTACTTTTGTGGTTTTTTATAAATATGTATGATAGTCTGTGCAAGGTATTTATGTTATGGGTCATTGTTACCCGAAATAAATGATATATTATTATTATTTTAAGGGAGCAAACCTGAATCGCGAAAAAAAAACAGCTGCATTTAGACGAGTTTGATGTAGATGAATGTACTGAACAGCTGATTTTTTTCGCGATTTCAGGTTTGGTCCCATAGTAAAAGTGGTTCATAATTAGCATTAGTTTGTACTTTAGTCACTCCGTGATCATCACTGAGCCCGTGTAAGAGCCTTTACAGACAGAGGCGATATCGCGTCGCGACGTGTCGCGTAGCGGTGTTGCGACGCGATAATATCGCAATATCGCGACGCGACCGTCGCGACGCGATATCGCCTCTGTCTGTAAGAGCATTATGGATTCAGTTCAGAGGAAGATAAACGGTAACGTTCCCGGGCTTTCCAGCACATTTTGATGTCATTGGCCAATAAAATAATGGTGGAGTGCATAAAGCATTCGTTAGAACTTTATAATGCTCTTATTAATGTTCTCACGTAGCTCATTTTGTCAAGCACTCGTAGATTTAATTATATCATCTACCTCCGATATCAGTGCCAGTCCGTAACACGTATGGTCTGTTCAAAAAGTGGTTGATGAAAATGTACACAAATGGATCAAAAAACTTACCTGTGGATGCTAATTTGTAGTGCCACTGACAAATTGAGTGAGAATTTTGTATTTTTATGAAAACAAATTTTCATAAAAATACAAAATTCTAATTTTAAATCACCTTAAAAATGTTTTTCATCTGACAATAATTAATTTCTTAATTTAATGGTTAATTTTATAACCTCAGTTGTCGTTGACAATTTTTCTATTACATTTTATTTAATAATGTATTCGGAAAGCACGATAAGCCGTTGGTCCCGGCTGTCAGTTGTGGATCTTTGACAGTCGTTACGGGTTGTCAGAAGCCCGAAAGTCTGACAACCAGAACTAGTCTTACCAAGGGGATACCCCTTGGACCTCTACAACCCAGCAACGGGGTTGTAGAGGTCGGATAGGTAGTCGCTCCATGTAAAACACTGGTATTCAGTTGCATCCGTTTAGACTGAAAGCCATCCCCAACATGGTTGGGAAAAGCCTAGACAGATTGATTGAATCTATTCAAACAATATTTCTTGGAGAAAGTGGTAAGATGTCCTAAAGTTGAAACCTATTTAGAATACAGATGAATGTGTTACTAATTCCCTTTACTGATTACATAGGAAGTAGACCAAATTAACTTTTGGATTTTTTTAAATAAAAAAAAGCTTTGTTTACACTTTTATCAGATACTTTTGGCACATACAAGATGGTGAAACGTGCAACTACCGGGCGTGGTCGACAGTCGACACGACCGCTGCGCTGCACTGGAGCGAATAACTCGATTACAAGAGAATGCGTAATGTCAAAGATTTGCCATGTGCTTTCTGAGAAATCGACACCCCGTTATTGCAGTTTCATAACAGTAACTGCTACCGCAGAATACATAATAGTACTCGTACAAGTACTGCTCCTAAGAGCCATACAACTATTAATATTGGGTCACCTGTGATCTTTATTTTTTCTGCTGAGGAACCCTAACTGTTTGTTACATTTTGAGACTGATTCGATAAATGTTCCTATGTGAATCTATGGTCTACTTTAAATAGGCATTACACTGACAAGTTTTTAGATCAATGATAAAAAGCTGGTGTAGAATTGTGCACAAGAATCTAAGTAATCGCCTAGATAAGCCAGATTCCGAATTCCAGTCTCACATTCACATTTTTTATTCGTCAGTTGCATCAGACATAGCCCATTCACGTAGGCCAATAAAACAGCGTTTAAACATAGATAAATCTAATGAATTAGTACAACAATTACATCTAAAAGTACAACTAAATAAATAACGTAACAAAAGTCTTGAAAAGAGGTGAATTTATGATGCGTATTTGTCCCCCACATGGTGTCGGACTCCCCATTTGTAGTTGGCATTTTTATCTGTCTTGACAAATGTGTGAACAGGGCCTGTGACCCCACTGGTTCCTTTGTGGTTGTGGTCATGGTCGTGATGGTCGTAATCGTGGTGGTCGTGACCACGCTTCGGACGCTGCCATTTTGGCTCTTCTAAGTCTGCTGACTCGACTGAAAGGTCAAAGTTGGGTTGAATTAGATGTTTGTTTGATGAATGAGAGATCTGATTTTTTTCTCTCTTGTTGGGAATGGAGAATAATGGAAGTAAACACGTCACAAAATACTGACAATGATAAAAATGATTCTCTCCAGGAGAGACATTGTATACAGTACAGGGTTTATTAGAAATGTGTGGTTAAATTTAAGAGTGAGGTACAGAACTACAGCCTAGCCCATCAAACTGAACAACTTTATCCATGCGACCAACATCGAAATCGCAAAAAATTTATCAGTTGTACCTACTCGACCCAAATATATGGGACTGCTGATTATTTTTTCGCGATTTCGATGTTGGTCCCATGGAGAAAGTTGTTTAGTTTGATGGTCTTTATCACACCTTTCTGATACACCATGTATATCTACATATGAAAATATTAATTTATCCAGCGATTTGATCCAATAATCCAAATACAGATTGAACAACGTTTAACAGCATAATGCTACAAATAAAATTCAAACAATACGGATTCAGTACATCACTAAACGCTATCAAACGAAGACTTATTGTAAACTGACATTATTTTATCGCTCTTATCCATCATAGTCCATCAACTGAACTTACCCGGTGTTTTATGATGTGGCTGCAAATGAGGCTGCACATGCGACTGTGAATGAAGCTGCTGAAGTGACTGTGGATGATGAGGATGTTGACGCAGATGCATAGGCGGTGGTGGAGCGAACCTGGTGAAACGCATCGGTCCTCTGGGCACCGGGTAGAAAGGTCTGGACCATGCTGATGTCGCAAGGACCGTACAGGATAAGATCAACTGGAAGAAGGAAAATACGAGATTAGGTAAACACGTTAAAGATAATTCAAGATTTTATAGTAGACAACTATATAACGCTCTGTACTCTACAAAATAATCGAGAAAAAACATGAAAAAAAATTAAATAAAGAGACGGCAGGAAGATATACATATATCCCGTGCTTTATAATTAATTTGATTCATCATCATCTGGCTAGCCTTTTCCCGACTATGTTGGGGTCGGCTTCCATCAGTCTAACCGGATGCAGCGGAATACCAGTATTTTACATGGAACGACTGCCTATCTGACATCCACAACCCAGTTACTGGGTAAGACAATACCCCTTGTTAAGGCACTGCAGGTTATCACACTTTCGGGCTTCTGAAGACCTGTAACGACTGTCATTGACAGCCAGGACCAACGGCTTAACGTGCTTTCCGAGGCACGGAGGAGTCTCGGTATGTAAAGATAGTCTCATATCCACAGACCGACCGCGACAAGCGTAGCTTAACCTGATCGATCGAACCATGCGGCTGTTAATACTTAGTCACGAGCCCCTCCTGGTAATGATGATAATTAATTTAAGTGTAGGTTTAAAAAAAAAGTTTAAAACAGTGATAAAAAGAAATTGAAACTTAAAGAGTAGTAAATCTAGAAATTAGCATAATATTTACTGTTATTTTAATTGATAGATGAGTTAGCTCTGGTTATGATGACTCGGAACAACTAATATAAATACCCTGACCTGACACTGAATCAAACGTCAAATGGGAACGAATTCGCACGCACACACACACCCCCACTCACACCACACACACATCACATTTACACAAACATTTACATAACATCACATTTAACAACATACAACTGAAATCACCTCTCTAGTCTCCACTCTGGAATCCGTACCCCGAGCCCCAAGATACAGACTAACTGTCTAGTTTGGGGCTCACTGGCAAATAATATTATGTAACCTAGCTATAAGTAATATTTTAAGCTACTCATGTCGTCTCAACTTATTTTTAACATGTAAACCTGCTTACTGTATTACCTGGACAATAAACTATTTTCTTTCTATTTTCTATTTCTAACTTAATTAATATTCTTTGTTAATATAATTGACCACTATGATATAATGCTAATAAACTTACCAAAGAAAAAGAAAACCAGTTTGAAAATGATTCACTGCAAGAAAATTGTCCAGAAGCAGTGAACTCATTACAAGAAGTTAAGTATACGTTAAAGTCTTCAATTAAAACAATTAAAACTAATTGGGGTACAATAACAAGTGTTGTTTGTTTATATAAATGATAGGTAATAGAAACAACGTATTATTATGTAGTTTTGATAAATAATGGATTAACCAAATTATGGCTTCCTAATCAAGAAAAACATGTTATTGCAACTTAACAAATAATGAAAGTCAATCAATGAATCTGCCTAGGTTTTTCCCAACTATGTTGGGGTCGGCTTCCAGTCTAACCGGCTGAGTACCAGTATATTACATGTAGCGACTGCCTATCTGACCGCCACAACCCAGTTAATGTGTAAGACAATACCCCTTGGTAAGACTCGTTGTCAGTCTCTTGGGCTTCTAACTACCCGTAACGACTGTCAAAGATCTACGAATGACAGCCCGGGTCAACGTGCTTTCCGAGACACGGAGGGGTCTTGAGCTTAACATGTAGTGGACGGTCACCCATCCACAAACCGACCGCGGCAAGCGATCAACCCGTGCGGCTGTTGCAACCAAACAAATACTATGGAAACTAAATGAAAATTAATCAGAGTTATTGAAAAGGACATGAAACGAATGCTTAGTATTTCAAGTTCTAGAGAAAACTGATAGAATTAATCTGTAATAGCCACGTCTTTTCATATTTGTTTGTGAAGATTTAATTTATGAGATCATGGTGGGAAATCTTTGCGATGATACATCATCAGTTTCTCATTAGCTGAATCATCATCATCTTCCTGCCCTTATCCCATGTTACTTGGGGTCGGCGCAACACTTTTTCTTCTTCCATTCTCCCCTGTCATCACGCTATTATTCACTCTCTTCTCTTTCATATAATTCCTTACACAATTCATCTTTTATTTGGCCTTCCTCTCCCTCTACAACATGTTTATTATTATTCATCACTCTTTTAGTCACATGCGTTTCGTCTCTCCTCATCACATGCCCATACCAACCCAAACGATTTCCTTTCAACTTGTCTGCCATTGGCGCCACTTTCAAACTTCCTCGTATTTATTCATTTCTTACTTTATTCATCCTCGTCACTACATTCATCTATACATTATCATCTCCGCTGCATGCAATCTTTTTTCATCCGTCATGCATGCAATCTCATTTGCTGAATATTTAGCGTAATAACACTCTTACCTTATACAAACTCAAACTCACGCTTGCTTCCCTGGGGTTAGGCAGACTCTACAGAAAGCGACCTTCTACGATCCTGACATACTCCTTTTGCTTCGTTTACGTTCATACATTTGGTCATACACGCAGGCGCCGGTTGTAAGCACTACCATATTAACACGTAACTCTACTTAGTTACTGTCCTAGGTATCAAAATTGCTAAACACATAGAAACTAGTATTACAAGCGTCAACGATACACATTAAAATTAATATATGCACGGATAATTGCAATTTAATTGCCCAATACTTATCTCAATGGCCGTAAGCTGTTAAAACTGTTCATAACTTGATTAATTGCAATCTTAGGATTTATGCAATATGCTAATTAAATTAGTAGGCGAATTAGAGATAAATACATACTTAATTATGTGTAATACAAACAACTTGACACTTATTGTTAGTTGTTAAGGCCAGCTTTGTTCAAAGGAACTTCGCGAGGGGATATTACTCTATCATATATTTTATTATTATCTAGGATCATAAATATATTTATATTTTATCCTATATGAAATTTATAAGAAATATATTTTATACCAAAGCTCACAAGGGATTCAGTGTCTATATTGCATTGTCATATTATATACGACTCAAATAACTGCGATCAAACAATCAGTTCCTATAAACTGAGCAACGCTAAAATGATTCCCGATATAGGCTCTAAAGATGACAACAATCTAACTTATAACTAGGTAAAAGTTAAACTTACCAATATTCTGGTGTCCATTTCTAAACGCATGTACTATAGTGTAAGTGAACTCGATGGCAATGGCGACCACGCTGTCAATCAGCTTCTTATAAATAAGAAAGAAAACGAATTTATAACACTTTCTATAGTCGATTTTACGCTTGGACGCGTCGATACGGCCGAGATCGATGAAACGGGCAACAATACCAAATAGTCCTCTTCGAAAGATGAAAATGTACTATTTAAACATGCATGCATTTGGAATATAAATAGAAATTGAAATAGGTTTGTTTTTATTAATCGTTGTAACCGAGGAAAGTTATCTAAGAGGCAGTTATACAATTCAAGTAATGTTGAATAATATTTAATCGTTCGTAGATTTATTCTAAACTGTATAGTATGATTGAAGACACGCAGCTTATAAAATGGATATAAACGAAGAAATATTAAATGTTACGATTGCTTTTCCATGGGTTCCAATACACTACAATGTCATAACTGTATTTTATTAATGGTAGGCTGGTTTGTTATTTTTATATCTACAACAGGCTACATAAGAAAATTGTGTCAGAAATATCAAAGGAATACGAAGTGATTGGATCAGGTGTACAGCATTTGCAGCAACTACACAGGTTCAATTACTTTGGATGACATATTTAGCATCGTCTAGATGACGCCATCTTCCAATTTAAATGCTCTTAGATAATTATTATCTGGATTATCTAACAGACAAAAACAAAATGTATCTGAAACACAAAATTCAGAAGCCAGAAAATCGATTACGCGGAAAAACTAATCAATGAACTCTAAAATCTGGTAGACTAATGTACCGAACAAAAAGATTCTTTTACAGACGAACAATCACCTCGAAAAAACTGAAAGTGAAGTAAACAGTTCACGTAATCTTATTATTAGTAAATGCATCTTGAATATTGCAGCATCCATTACCCATTAATTTGTACTAATGTATTTTAAACTGTTTAAAATTATACTGAAATAACAAATAATTTTCAATTTTGACGGTTACAAAGCGTTATTTCAAAATTTATTCAGTATGAAGGGAGATTCTCAATGCTAAATAATTTCAGTATTAATTTCTTAATGATTGAAATGGTTTATGCATTATGCTACTTTGAAGTAATGTAGTAAAAATACTCGACTTTAGATGTTCAATAGCTTAGTACCTACTACGTTCCGGGACCAACGTAATCGTGAAAAAAATCAGTCATCCCATACAAAACTTCAATAGGTTCCTACTAGACCAAATGTATGGGACGACTGATAATTTTTTCGCGATTACGATGTTGGTCCCCGGGAGAAAGTTGTTCAGTTTGATGGTCTGTACCACACCCTTAATTTTTGCCACACCGTAAACAAACACATTGTGTAGCCGTTCAACTGCGAGAGGGCACTCTGACTACAAGTTCGAAACTCCGCCAAACCATAACTACAATAGCAGGAACTGGTGCCACCAGCACCTTCGGTTCCTATGCTTATGAGAGCAAGACCAGTTCAATTTCTCCAGCAACATTGAAGGTTTTTACAAAAAGCCTCTTATTGAATCTTTGGCATGCCTCATCTACTAACACTCATTGTTGTACTAAACTATTAAACTAGTAAACTCTCACCTTGACAATATGCCTTAAAAGTTTCCATAGTTTTTTCTACAATACTCCCATTCTTGTAAACAAAATCTTTGTTCACAATTCCATGCTTCCATGATCTCTATGATCGTGGCCTAAATTATGTTGACCAGATTCAAAGACTTTCCCCAAATACAATATTGCATCGATTTAGTGAAGATTTTGCGTATATCTGAGAGGTCAACTATCATTAGTTTCGGCTTTTAAATCAACATGTTTTGGTGCCTCAAGTTATAAAAGATTCGGTTATTTTTCTAATCTATAATCAGATTGAGTTTTGCTTACAATAATTATAATACTCTATCTTCTAGTGGACACCTAAACATTCGCAGATTTTTCGTTTTTATGAGAATGGTGGTGGTAAAAATTGGCCTTGTAATACGTTACCGTCAAACCCGATTTCAGCTCAAACTAGTTTGTCCTAGGCCAAACCGGTTACTGGCTAAGCCGGGCCACCCCGACCAAATGGGTTAGGTATAGGTTAGCACTGTGACCAACCGCGTGCAAACCGAGCGAGTGAAGCGAGCGGTACCGCGGCACAATCGCCTTTAATTCGTAATTGTCGACCAAAGTCTTCGGACGACCGCGAGGTTCATTTTTCAGGTCGAAATTTCCAGAACGGAAGCGAGCAAACCAATAACAGGTGGTGCGTTGGTTTGTAGTGTTAGCTCCGTAAACGTCGTTGATGTTGCGTGCCGCTTGTGCCGCGTTGCTGCCACGACGGTTCTCATATTCCATAATTACTCGTATTTTTAACGTATCCATGATGACGAAAAAGATTGAAATGCGATGAAAATGTAACACTAATCAATAAACAAATGACTACTTTTGGAAAAAAAAATCCATGTTTTTAAAATAAAATTAATTTGAAATTAGAATTCTTAGCCAAACAAAAATTATTTTTATTTGAAATGGCCAGTACTGCAGAACGGCAATTTCATAGGTAAAGACCTAATATAAAAAGAAATGTCCTGACTGACTGACTGACTGACTGACTGACTTATCAACGCCCAGCTCAAACCATTGAACCTTGAAAGCTGAAATTTTGAACAGAGGTTCCCCTAAATAATGTAGACAGGGAATAAGTTAGGATTTTTGCTCCCGTGGGATATTTTTCCAACATCCACGAGGGCGAAGCCGCGTGGAAAGGGCTAGTAATACATAAAAGTCTATATCTGTGTTAAAATTGATGACCAAGAGTCCAAGTTGAGTGGGCTGATAAAAGATAACATTGATGAAATAATTAAACAAAAGAAGTGAGTAAAGTAGAGCTAAAGGCAAGGATGAGGAGGAGGAGGTTAAGGCGCTTCCCCGAGCGAACGACCTTGAGCGTTCGGCCTTCTCTGTCCCGCCACTCTGACGCGCTCTGTTCCGCTACCTCCGCACCCCCTTTTTCATAGAATTCACACAATTTTTGGAATTATTTTAATAAAAACAGCAAAGCGATCGTTTGAAATAAAATGAAAAGTGAATTAAGTATTAAGATTTTTAAATTATATGTATCCATTAGTGTAATCCTCAAATTAATAGAAAAAGATGCATGTAATAAATAATTTTATTATTTTTTTTTGTAAGGAGATTTTAAATGTATTTTTAACACACTAGCAGCGCCCCGCGGTTTCATCCGCGTAGACCGGGATAAAAAGTAGCTTATGTATTAACCCAGGGTATAAGCTATTTACATACCAAATTTCATCCAAATCGGTCAAGCCCTTTGAGCGTGAAGAAGTAACAAACATACAAACACACACACTCAAAAAACTAAGAACGAAAAAAACAATGAACAAAAATGAGAACGTGCAATGTGATCGAACATTAATAATTACCTATGCTTTTAGTCATGTAGTTTATTTCTCTTAATTAATGAGCTAACTCTGAATAACGCACTATCGCAAGGTTTTGCTCGGGGTAGCGCCTTAACCCCTCAAGTGTCTGAGTTTGGCTAATTTTAGACCCAAAACCCCACAGCGAGTGGGGAGGGTTGGGGGTTAGTTGCGAACCCCATAGGTTCACAACTACTGATAATGATATGTTTTCCATCGAATGATATTTTTTTACGTTTATATATATGTGATCTAAGCTTATATACCTATTATGTAAAGTTTTGTCCTTCTGCATACTTTGGGTGCATTTGACACGCGGTGAGGAAGGGGGGGTTATCTACGAACTCCATAGGTTCACAACTAATGACGATTGTTGGTTTTCCATCGGATGATGTTTTTTTACATTTATATATATGTGATATAAGTTTATATACCTAACAAAAAAAGGGTTTTTCTTATGCACACATGGGGTGCATTCGACACTTGAGCACACATATCAACTCGGAAACGGATCGTCACCGTATAAACTCGAGCTGATTTCTCGATTCGATCGATCGATTCTTTGTATGAAACTCTCTACTGCAATGCACACTAATCGGAATCGGGACAAGCTTACGAACCGCGGCTATACGATGACGATGCCTTTCCGAGTTGATGCGTGTACGTTTAAGGTTAGTTGATGTGAGGAGAGGATCTTCGTAATAATCGCTGGCGGATTACAACTTGTACCAGCTATATTTGTTGTTAGGCCGTGGACAGGGACTTGAAAACGAAATGAATTTCGTTCCGTTATCATTAATGTTATCATATAACGTTCCAAAATTTGTAACGATACTAAAACTTAAAAATAACAATAACGTTACAAGAAAGAAACGTTAAAGAATATCATTTTCGTAGAACAAAATTTTAAGTAACGTTACAGGTATCAGTAACATTAAGCTTATCCGCTTGTAATAACGTTACAGGTAAAACGTTACAGATTCATTTGTAACGTTATTCTTAAGAACTTTTCTCGCTGACTACCGCTCCGTGTCGTCGCCCGGTAGCCTCGGCACATAGAAATAAGTACCTACTACTAGACTAGACGACGACGACGCGTTTCGTATGCGTGGCCGCACCGCACACAGCATGGTCATGAAGCTGGCAACGTTGCGTATCGAAATGAATGAATAACGTTATTATATCGTTATACTAATAACGATATATTGATAATATTGCTAGTGAACACTTTAAGATTTCGTTCCGTTTGTCAGTATCGTTATAGCCAAGGTATTAATTTTGTTACGATCCTGGTGGAACGGTACAAATTATCGGTACTGGAACTACGCGTAACGTTATTTTGAGTAACGTTTCAAGTCCCTGGCCGTGGATCATGATGTCGGCCTATGCGGCTCGATCGCAAATCGTACAGTCGTACTACACTGACATACTTTCCTGACGATCACGTTTCACAACGCCACATTGTAAGTTGTACCCTAAGCTTTTGGCTATTGCTTGCTTTTCTAAGCTCAACAAACTGTGAAACAAAGGAATGAGAGTTTCTATTAAATTGTCTTTTTTAAGGTTCCGTATGTTAAAAAGAAAAAACGGAACCCTTACAGGATCACTTCGTTGTCCATACCTCTGTCTGTTTGTCGGTCTGTCAAGACCCTTTTCCTCAGGAACTTGTGAAGGTATCAAGTTTAAATTAATGTCAAATACGTAGGTCCATGGTTTCTTAGAATTCTAAAAAAAATCAAGCTTCTAAGTCAACACAATAAAAAAATACGGGCATTTGTGCAACATATTTTGATACTCGCAAGTAAATTAAAACATATAGAGTAGGTACTTCCCGTTGACCTAGAATCATGAAATTTGGCAAGAAGCAAGGTCTCACAGACAGGACAAGTAAAAGAGAAAGTCTGAAAATTATTAATTCGTAATTTTATCGCATAACATTTTTTTTTGGATTACAATTTTAATTTTCTTTTTGGGATAAATTCTTTTCAACTACGGAACCCTTTATTGTGGGTGGTCCAACACGCACTTGGCCGGTTTTTTTGGTCGGTGATTGTCTGAGCAGTAAGATCATTATGTCAATAATATATTGTATCTAACCTACTTTGTACGGTTTTAGGTTTATTGCCAAAACTGTGATGAGGTAATAGGTTTCTGCTGAAATACTTTTTGAGAGAAACAAATCCAATACACTCACACGTTTATACCACAGAGTAGCCAGAAAATACAGAATCTGCAAATCAACAACAATCAATCTGGATAGCCTTTTCCCAGCTATGTTGGGGTCGGCTTCCAGTCTAACCGGATGCGATTGCCCTCCACAACCCAGTAACTGGCTAATACGATACCCCTTGGTAAGACTGATTGCTAGACTTTCGAGCTTCTGACGACCCGTAACGACTGTCAAAGATCCACGAATGACAGCCGAGACCAACGGTTTCGTACTTTTCGAGGCAAGGAGGAGTCTCGGTATGTAAAGATGGTCACCTATCCATAGACCAACCCCGGCAAGCGTAGCTTAATCTGATAAATCGACCCGTGCGGCTGTTATTACTTAGCCATTGAATCTGCAAATCAGCATGGAGTGACATAATAAAAAAATAAAAACACAATATTTAAAATTAACTTTCAGGAAGTTGCAACAAACCAGCAAGGCGTTGCAACGATTAAAGTTAATAAAATCTTGATAGAAAAGTCATAATATTCAATTTGCTTCGGCACTATAATAGTCCACATCATTATTATGAGCGATTGGTGTAAAAGTTTAATATACCTACTTATGTTACGTATTTCAATTAGTTTCATGTGGTGTTGTGACTGTATATGCATTTCCGTAAGGAGCCACCTGCATACTTTCGGTTTTTAGGGTTCCGTACCTCAAAAGGAAATAAAACCGGCCAAGTGCGTGTCGGACTACGCACAATGAAGGGTTCCGTAGTTAGGATGAAATTATCCCAAGAACATACATTACAGAACATACATTCCAACAGTAAATGTAAGTTTGTACTCACAATATTGAGCGATTTACCATGTTATTTTAAGACTGCAAACTTCTTACAGGTTTTCCTGTAATTTACAGGTATGGAACTATTTTCCGTATTTTTTTTTTCAAAATTTTAGGCTCAGTAGTTTCGGAGATAAGGTCAATGGTAAGAGGCAATGGTCATTTTCGTCTATTTTCTTAAACAACTTTAAAATGATCTATTTTAAAATGATAAAAAAAAATATATTTGAAACCCTCATAGTAGGCCCTTTCATTTGATATGTCACACGGTACAGTTTACAAAACTTTTTTTTTTTAATTTTGTTATTTGCCCCCTAAAAGTGACCTCCATATTCAAAATTTATTTATTAAGTTTAGCCGGTCACCGAAATCCATATGTGTACCAAATTTCAACTTAATCGGTCCTTTAGATTCGGAGCAAATTGGCTGTGACAGACAGACAGACACACGAGTGATCCTATAAGGGTTCCGTTTTTTACTTTTGAGGTACGGAACCCTAAAAACGGAACCCTTATAAGATCACTTCGTTGTCCGACTGTCTGTCTGTCTGTCAGTCTGTCAACCCTGACCCTTTTTCTCAGGAACGCGTACAGGTATCAAGTTCAAATTAATATCAAATACCTAATAACGTTTCTTGGAGCTCTAAAAAACTCAAGCTTCTAAATCAACGCAGTAAAAAATACGGCTGTTTATGTGACATATTTTGACACTCCAAGTAAACCAAATCCTAAATTATTGACTTAGACTCATGAAATTTGGCAAGAAGCAAGTTCTCACAGGACAAGCAAAGGAAAAGGTCTGGAAATCGTTAATTTGTAATTTTACCACATAAAAAAAAAATTTTTGAGAATTGACCGAGACGTATTATGTACAATGTAGGCGAACATGTTTTTCAACTATAATGCTAAGTTAGTTTTTGGGATAAATTCATTTCATCTACCTACGGAACCCTTCATTTTTCGTGGTCCGACACGCATTTGGCCGTTTTTATTTGTGTGGCACTCATGTAAGATCGATGTCACACCAACTTACCAAGACTGCTTTGTGTAAATATACTGCATTGATAACAGCTGGTATTTATTTATTTATTTATTTATTTATCATAATATTATAAGCGTATGTAATACCTACGTACTAACTAGGATAGTAAAACATCTACGTTTAGCGTGGATAAAAAGGATACTCAGGCAATGATGTATTACCTTTAGATGCGTTACCCGGGCTCAAAAATGGCAAATTGAATGAAGGGTAATTGCCCGGCGTGATATCAGTCACGCACCACGCAGTGTCGCGGCTACACGTCACTGTCACTCGCAATTTCCAGTAATTACTTGTATAGAAAATGCCTTCCTGTGTTTATAGATTATAATACGTCATTGTACTTAGGTACCTACCACAGAACAGTGTTAGGTACCATTTAATTAAATTATTATTATTATTACTAATCGTAACTAAAAGAATTAAACGCGCTGGTAAGTAGCCACAGTTTATTATTTTACAGCCAAATGCAAAAACGTGAATGAAAACCATCAAAAGAAAAATCACACTACTCAAAACTGACAGTAAACTAGAATTTAGAAAAAAAATATCAATGTTCCGAAAAGGTGATAAAATGAGTTCGATTCGCAACAATTATAATCCTAGCCTTTTCCCAACTATGTTGCGGTCGGCTTCCAGTCTAACCGGATGCAGCTGAATACCAGTATTTTACATGGAACGACTGCCTCTCGGATCTGATCTCCCCAACCTAGTTACTGGGTAATACGATACCCCTGAAGACTGGTTGTCAGTTAGCATTTAAAACTTAAGGACCAAAAATTTATGTTATTTTTATCATACATTATGGAGTTTTAATATTTTGCCGTCGAATGCTACTTCACACACACATACATAAACTCACGCTTTGTTCCCATGGGGGTAGGCAGATACTGCATCCTTTTGTTTTTACCACAAAATAATTATGTTGAAAAAAAAAACACAATACTAATTTGATGAGTACCGTCTGTACTGTATAACACAACAGTCAATAGGTCTCGTCACAATCTCTAACACAAAGCACACCCATTAACGATCTCTCTCAGTTATAATGTCATTAACTGTTCATACAGGGTGTACCTAAGGGTAAACATTGGCAATCTTTTATTGGAACCAAACCTGAAATCGCAAAAAAAAATCAGTTGCTCCCTACATTTTGACGAATTATGCGAACATAAATGTACTGAACAGCTGTTTTTTAGGGTTCCGTACCTCAAAAGGAAAAAACGGAACCCTTATAGGATCACTTCGTTGTCCGTCTGTCTGTCTGTCTGTCTGTCTGTCTGTCTGTCCGTCTGTCTGTCTGTCAAGACCCTTTATCTCTTTAACGCGTGGAGGTATCACGTTGAAATTAATATTAAATACGTAAGTCTATGGTCCCTTGGAGTTGTAAAAAAATCAAGCTTCTAAGTCAACGCTATAAAAAAATACGGCCGTTTATGCGTTAAATTTTGATACTCGCAAGTAAATCAAAACCTATAGGGTACTTCCCGCTGACCTAGAACCATGAAATTTGGTAAGGAGCAAGGTCTCACAGCACAAATAAAGGAAAATGTCCGAAAATTTATTATTTGTAGTTTTATGACATAAAAAAATAGTTTTTAGTTTTTTTTTCTGGCAAAATGTGGTTGTATAGGTACACCTCTGCCCAACCCTTCGGGGAAACAAGGCGTGATGTTATTTTTATGAATAGTTTTTTGCGAATACAAACTTAAATATGCAGTTGGAGAATTGTACGTGACGTATATATGTGCATGGGAGAACATGTTTTTCAACACAATGTTAATTTTGTCTTAGGGAGAAATTCTTTTCAACAACGGAACCCTCATTTTGCGTGGTCCGACACGCACTTGGCCGGTTTTTTTTTCGCGATTTCAGTTTTGGTCCCACAGTAAAAGTTGTTCATAATGATGAGTACAATGACCCCTTAAAAGATTGCCACTGTTTACACTTACATCCTGTATACACGAGCGGCACGCGGCAACGGCAACCGCAACTGCAGCCGTCGACACACATTGCCGGCAGCCGACGACGCGACGCCTCGACGGCTGCAGTTAAATAATAGTTATTTATGCAACTGACGTATAATAAGGGGTATTAAAACACGAATGTGGGAATGTGGGATAATAGTATCACATGAGTGTTTTAATAGGTACCTAATTATGTACAGTTGCATACAAGACTTTATCTACATCCATGTTATCAATCCTCTATAAAAGGTTCTGAAACAGTTTTTTGCAATGCTAATACTCGTATCGAACATGGCGGCCGGCGGCGTCATAGTATACGACGTGAATTCGAATAAGTTCTTTTTAGGGTTCCGTACCTCAAAAGGAAAAAACGGAACCCTTATAGGATCACTCGTGTGTCTGTCTGTCTGTCCGTCTGTCCGTCTGTCACAGCCAATTTGCTCCGAATCGAATGAACCGATTAAGTTGAAACTTGGTACACATATGTATTTTGGTAACCCAAACACGGACATGTAACGTAAATAAATGAATTTTGAATATGGGGGTGGGATTTTGGGGGAAAATAAGTACAATTAAAAAAAAGTTTTGCAAACTGTAACATGTGACATATCAAATGAAAGGTCTTACTATGAGGGTCTCAAATATATTTTTTTTATAATTTTAAAATAAATAGTTTTGAAGTTATTTAAGAAAATAGACGAAAATTGACCATTCCCCCCCCCATCTCCGAAACTAATGAGCCTAAAATTTTGAAAAAAATACAGAAAATAGTTTTTTACCTATAGATTACAGGAAAACCTATCAGAAGTTTGTGGTCTTGTAAATTTATGTATAAAAAATTCAAAGTCCTGACTGACTCATTGACTGATTATAATCAACGCACAGTCCAAACCACTGGACCTAGAGACATGAATTTTGCACATCGATACTTTATATAGTGTAAACATCCATTAAAGAAATTTTTTTGAAAATTCCATCCCTAAGGGAATAAAATAGGGGATGAAAGTTTGTATAAAAAATCTTATTTCTTGAGTTATTAGACTTGAAACTTAGCACGAATATTCATCTAAGTTAATTATAAAATTAATCATTTTTAGTTTTCCTAAACTACCCCCTTTTTTTGTGGAAGGGAAATCATCAAACGACTTCTCCCGCTCCGCGTGGAGCGGAAGGGCGTGTCATACTTTTACTGACTAAAACCCACCCGTGTTCCTTCAGTTGCCTAATGGCAGGGCCACAGGGGACAGGATTGGTGGGTGTCAAAGTTTGTATGGAGGAATTTTAACACGCGGTCCGATTTACTCAAAACTCAGTTTTTGTACTTGAGACCAAAAATAGAGACTTAACTAACGAGTATCAGGGTTTTCCAAAAATTTACCCCTAAGGGGTGAAAAGGGGTAGCAAATTTTACAGCGGAGGATTTTATTGGGGATTGATTAACTCGAAAATTGGTGTAAATAATGTTTGACCCAAGTTATGGAAACATCCCAGACGATTTTTGAAATTCTACCCCTGTGGGGGTAAAAACGGGGATACAGTTTATATGAAAAATCTTATTGTTTTGGTTAATGAACTTGAAACTTAGCACAAATACTTGCTTATGTAAGTAATAAAGTTTGTCGTTATTAGTTTTTCAAAACTACCCCTCAAAGGGTGTTTAGGGATGTTAAAGTTTGTATGGAAGATTTTTAAAACGCAGTCCGATTAACTTGAAACTCAGTATTCAGTATTTTATACTTTTGATGAAAAGTAAACAATAATAACAAAATTAAAACCCATGAAATCAGACATCCTCGCCGGGCAAAGCCACGGGCAGTCTAGCTAGTATCTCAATACTGTGCGTACAAACTTACTAAGCCTCCGCTGTCCGTCCGTCCGTCCGTCCGTCTGTCACATGGCTGTATCTCATGAACCTTAATAGGTAGAGAGTTGAAATTTTCACAGATTGTGTATTTCTATTACGACTATAACAACAAACAATAAAAATAAAGTAAAGTTAAAATTAAAGGGGCTGCCCCCTTTAATTTTAACTTTACTTTTTTTTTCCATACAGAAAAGTTTTCATTTTGAAAAAAAAAATAACCTGTGTGTGGGGATGTTATTGTGTAGAACTCGTCGAGTAGAGTACAAAGATATTTTTAATTTTTTTATCTTCTAGAATGAAGAAATAGGGGGCCGTAAAAGTTGTTAATTTTATACCATTTTTGTACGAGCTCTATTATATAATGTACATTATACTGTACTTAATCAAGAAATACTAAAAACGGCGATTCGTAAGGTATTTTGTTTAAATATGGGCGATTTTCTGCAACTGCAAAAATAACCTTGTAATTCACAGTATCATTACGAAATACAAAGTTATCTTTGCGATTGTTAAACATATAATATGGTACGGAACCCTTTGTGTGCGAGTCCGTCTCGCACTTGGCCGGTTTTTTTAAATTACGGCGCTGTTGTAGTGAAACGCGCGTGCATTACAATGTTCTTTCTTTGAAAACGAGTTGCATTATGAAATTCAGTACAACATTAAAACACCCGTTTGGATGCTATTATGGTTACCATGGTTACTATGACACTGGCTGTTTTAATGTTGGCAATAAGCTAACTGTTTCAGAAAATTTTATAGGGGATTTATAGCATGGGTGTAGATAAATAAATTAAATAAATTCTTTATTTCACCAAAAGCTCATAACAATATCCTTAAGACTAACACATATTCGGCTTATTACAAAGTTCAATGTTTAAATACTGACTCCTAAACTAGGTGTAAGTTCTAGGTCTATGTGTAAGTTGCGGCAAACACGAGAGGTGACGAGTCGATGGCTGCCTTCGACATTCGTCGGCGGCAATCGTAGACGCGTCGATGGACAGCTGTAGTTGCCTCTGCCGTTGGCGCGTGCCGCTCATGTGTCGTAACGCGTCATATCAATAAAATGGCGAAACAAACAAACAATGGCTCTGTCATTATAGAATGTATCTTCACACGGCAATTCGTAACTAAACTAACGAACGGTGATTCGACATTTTTATAACACATTGTTACGAAAATCACTGTCAAAAATTTATGTTTCATCAGAAACGTGCGACCCTGAAAATTCAAAATAGGGTTGACAGTGATGTGACGTCATTTACACATAATGTGTGTGATTTTGTTGTGCTGATCGTAACAGTAATTGGGAAATATTTAACGGAAACTCTAAAAACTTTTGGCGCTTCTAATGATGCACACTTTTTTTAGTGATTTGCCTCTTTTTAACTTTCTGACCTTTTCATGCAGGATTTCTCCAGGATACCGTCATCAGATCCTGACCTGTTGACAATGGGACAAACAAAAATAAATTTTGTAAATATTGTTATTTGGAAAATTTATTTTTGTTGATTCCGACGAACTGAGAACATCCTCCTTTTTTTGAAGTCGGTTAAAAAGGAGTGTCTTAAAAGACCTTGAATTACGATATCTTGTGCGCTCAGTACATGTACATTGTTAGCACTGCCACAAACCTTGATGATGTGCCTTTTTTTTTGTGGATTAGAAATCATGAAATGACTTCTCCCGCTCTGGGTGGAGCGGAAGGGCGTGTCAGACTTTTACCGACTAAAACATACTCGTGTTCCTTCAGTTGCCTATGCCAGGGCCACGGAATATCTTTCTACCCATTACTCGCCGTCCGCAAGCCCGCGCCTGCGGTGGCCGGGAATCGGCTACCAATTACCGCCGCCCAGGGCGTCTCCTGCGGCGACTGAGGGCGTGAGGTTGCCTCACCCTCACGCGTTCCACCTCCTCCTTCGCGAGCATTACTGCTTCGCAGAAGGAGGTGACGGCCTTCCATGCACTCTCGCTCCGCACCATGGCCTGGGCCAGGTTCGGACGTGAGAGATCGCCGCCGCCTATCGCCTCCGTGAGAACACGACGGTGCTCCATCCAAGCCGGGCAGACTATCACTGTATGCTCCACCGTGTCCTACGGGCGATCCACACAATGGTGACGCCCGGGCGTTTCCTCCTGCCTCATGCGGAACAGGAACCTCCCGAAACAACCGTGTCCGGTGCACACAGCATCACACCACCAGCTAATTTCACTGGCTCAGCATACCAGCGATTATCACTCGACCAAAGTCTTTTCTAAAACAGCTAACTTTGACGCTTCCAAGGATAAATCCTTAATAAAATAATTCACCTACCCTAGTTGTATCCTATACAAAGCCGATCGATCGATCGAGTCGATTAGCGATGACGCTAGTAAAAAAGCTTTCATGAAAAACGAAGTTAGTGCCAAGCGCACCTTATGCATTTTAGAATTGGAGATACCGACTTCATAAGCTGTTAAGTTTTTCATGAAAGTTATTTTATTTGTTTTTGGGTTTTTGAAGTCCTTTTTCACTTTTTTTAAAATAATAATATTTTCCATTTTTAGTTGATTTAACAATTAGGTATGTACATATGTAAACCCAAGACGAACGAAAAGAAGAATCATCAAAATCGGTTGATTATTTTTGAGAAAATCGCGGACAAACCAACATACATACATACATATACAGAACCTCCTTTTTTGAAGTCGGTTAGGTTGACATAAGCTATCGAAATGTCACGTGATCATGTTAATGCCACTTTGAAGCTGTAGCGATCGTAGAAATAAAATCGCTCCATTTGTGTAGGCCCTCAGGCCTAAAACAAATACTATAATTACAACAGATTACGCAATATCCTACTGTCTCATTACACGGTAAACGCCTCGGATAATACTTTTTTTTACTATTTAATTTTGCATTAAACTTATCGTAATAGAATTGGAAGCTGAGCGAGAAATGAACGAGGTGAACGGAAACAACATTAGGAAGTCTGATTGGGAAGATGAATTTGCTAATAAGAGTAAATTTGGACGAATTGAAGGATTCATGAAGGCAATTTATGATAAAAGTTAAATGATAAATGATTTATTTTCTGTAAGTAGGTTTGTATAAACACTTTTACACGTCAAACATATAGTTTTTAAAACTAGATGAGATCGACGTGTCCTATCTGACTACTCTGAGAAGAAACGCTGAAACAAACTCAGAGGTCACAGTCTCTTTTAAAATCCAGACATAATCTGATTGTCATAAGGTTGCATACGGTTTATAGATTGAATACTGCCTATCATTCAATACAGAGAGATAAACAGCAAACCAAAAAACATACAATACAAGAGTAAAAGAAGAATTTGGTAAGACAAAATGGCTAAATGTGTGATCTAAATAAAATAGAAAAAGACCAAGCAAGAAACTATTAAATAATAATAATCTTATTGGAAATAGACCTTATTTTTTGGCTTGTTCGCTCCATTTCTTCCTAATTGCGTGAAGCCTTATAAAAGTGATTATAAACTGTTTTTTTGAAACGCCAATCAGTGATTACTCAATCATTGAAACATTGGATTACTCAATCTTGGATTTAATGATTAACTTTATCGTCGTTAGTTGCGTCATTTTTAGGGGAAATGTTGTTTTCAAAGGCTAAAATAAGGGTTTTCTTCATTAACTTTGGACTGTTTTTAATCTCAATATTATTTTTGCTATAAATAATTATTTACGTAGGTAGGTATTATTAAGTCAAAATTATACACATAAAAGGTGATGTACCTATTAGTTTTTTGGAAAAGTCGAGCAATCTATTCTGGGACAGAATTTTGGTGGTCTACTTATATCTACATAATGCATAATTAACACGACCAACCCGCACTGGGTTGGTCGTGTTAATATGATAAAGCAAAAAGTACGTGTCTAATATTTTTTATTTTCTGAAATAGAATTTCTTTTTTTTTTACACAGGCATCATCCCTATTGGTACCTACTTACATAAATCAATTTCCTTGACAAATAAAATAGAAATAGAAATCAATTTCTTTTGCCTTCTGTTGAGTAAATATAGATTAACGTTTTTGTACATCCTAATCCAAATAATAGTCTATAGCAGACATTTTCACAATTGGCCACGGAAAGCCGAACAACTTGGAAGTCAATGACGCGGCACGATTCGTAATGGGCGCATCTGAGATTGCCAGAGATAACCAACATTTATTTTGACATAGAAAATAGTAGGTAAACAATAGACAAGCTGAACTTGCCTTTTTGTAGCTACATTTATCTCTCTTAAACTTTTGCATCTATGTTAACCAACCACGTTTCAACTAAGTTTATTTGCTTGACCAAGAGCCCGGGACTGAGGAGTCCCTGTTAGCATTGGTTCAATTTCTTCAGGAGTTACGTTCCGTTGTTTACCAGAGATGGATCTATCTGGATTGTTCTGTGCCTCTCAAATTCAACGGTAGTTATTCTGTGTTCGACAATATATAGCAAGTTTCTGTCAACAGCATTGTATACATTATTGAATACAGCTTTTGCCCGCGGCTTCGTCCGCGTGGAGGTCGAAAATTATCGATAAAAAGTATCCTATCCTATCCTATCCTGCTCATGTTCTACAAACAAACTCAGTTTCGATTTCAGTTTTAATATTAGTGATGCTTAAAAGACTATGGAGCAGTGGTGACCCATTGGTAACAGCCCCGACTTACGAGTTGTAGATCGTGAGTTTGAACCCCGGTAGGTAGGCGCTCTTTACTTTGTGTAAATACTTTCATCACCACTACTCTCAAAACGGCGAAGGAAAACGTGAGGAAACCGGAATGTCCTAGAACCAAAAATTCGATGACATGTGACATCTACCAACCCGCATTGGGCCCGCGTGGTAGATTACTGGACACTCCATCTGGAAGAGAGGAGGCCTGTGTCCCAGCAGTAGGAACGTTATAGGCTGATTATTTAGGAGACTATGTCTGTCTGCTCGGCTCTGCATTATTCAATAGTCTGTAGCATCAACTGAGGTACAAGGTACCAGTTTTCACCACTGTGACGTTTATTTTACGCCTTTTTTTTACGATTTCAGGTTTGGTCCCATAGAAAAGTTGTTCATAATAATGAGTACAGTGACGCCTTAAGAGGACATTGGTCAATAACCAGTAACCCTGTATACAATGAGTGTAACATTTCCTTGACATGTCACGAGTTCCAGAGATACAATCGATGGATCAATTGGTTTTCGATAACGGTTGTCAACCACTGCATAAAGCGAATTGTAACAGTCTTGTCTATAAATGTACTACCACCAGAGTTGAGCACAAACCTTCGATCAAACAGCCAAGATGTCACAACGTCTTGACAATAAGGTACTTGAATTTAATTATTATTCAAAACAAATACTTAATAATAGTACAATGAAAATTGTCATAAATTGGTTTTATTTTGTGAAAGTGATACAGTGTTTATCTACAGTGATTTATTTTTCGTTTTAAACTGACGCGATCTGAATTTGTAGGTATCTACTACGCTTAGGAATGGGCAACTAACTTCATCTTACTGACTGACCGACTCCTTGACGATTCAAAAGTGGCTTTAATTGGTTTGTTCGAAATAAATGCTTTGAGTTTGAGTTTTTGAACTGAAGTAGTCTTTGATCATCGCTCCGAAAAATATTGAGTGGTTTCACTAGTGTTTGTCATCTAATAATCTATTCAGATCATGAGTTTCAGTTGTGTTATGGTTACCTGTTTAAGCCACGTGTGATACTTATCTCCGTTAATATAAACTTCTTGGGTTTTCAGAAATGGCTCTGGTGTTTGCTAGCACTCCATGCTGCGTCAGTCTGGGGCGTAGCGCGGCCCGTCACGGTTCGGACACCACCAAGCAATCCTTCTACAATTGAGGCACAGGCCAAGTTTTTCCAGTAAGTACACCTACTTGCACTGCTTCTTAATTATATCTCTTCTTTGATCTCTTTTCATTAATTATGTTTAGCAATTCTTGAAAACGATCATTATCACTTTATAGTTCATAGATTCATTTTACTTTTGATCAATGTATCAGTATTTTGAAGCCACTGAAAGAATTTAAGTCCTCTCACTTAATAACTAATTTAGCTGTCGTGAAACAGCCTTGTTTTAAAACTTTAACTTTAGTGTCAACCTTCACGTTAATTGGTTTCTATTGTCGCTGACATGCAAATAAGTTTCAACATAGCCAAACATTGACATACTTTGCGCTATAGCAATTAGAGAAAGGGGTTTGGTGACCAAAATGTTTCTTTTGTCGGCATTCCATTCAGTATCAATTCAGTATTAGATACGATGCTCAGATTTTGAAACATTTTCAATGACATCTTTAGAGCCAATTTTAGTTTGAAAAACAATACTATAAGTTTAATCACTTTAAAAAAATAAATTCCCGCTTTTTTCCCATGGCGGTTGGGAGACACTCCGGAAGCCGTGTGAATCTTTCCACATTGCATCTTTCCATAATGATTATAAGTAAGGATGGAAAATACTTTGCTTTATAGGGATTTTTTCTCAGTACAGTTGAGTCCATACAAGATAGAGTTCGGTCACGTCTGCGAGGATCCTAACACTTGGGAGCAGCGTTACGAGAAGAAAGACTTTAAGAATCACAGGGACATGGGAAAAGTAAAACACATCCTTTATCTCGCTCTGTCTCTAACCTCTTTCTATTTTCTTTCTCTTTCCCGCTTTGCTTCGCTTGGCTGAAGGTATAGACACTTGCCGAAAGCTGACCAGTATGATCAGGGACATCGGTTGGGCAGCGAACGACACTTCACTGAAAGACATGAGAGGGCCAAGCCCTCGGAAGGAGTGTTCTCTGCCAAAGTATGCTTTCTACGCTTCATATTATTATTAATATTAATTCAATTGCAGGAATTTCCATTCAAGTATATTCCCATTTCTTAAGGCGAAAGCGCCAGGCTAGCCCGCGATATTCAAAATTTTTTACGTTTTCTGCAATTTGTAGGTCAATGTGAGCGTGTATGTTGATTAAAATATGATTCGTGGCCGTAGCTAACATGGCTTTACAGAATTATAATCATTAGAATCAGCAATACAACTTCATAAGTTAGCATTTACCTCAAACCTCATGATTTCATGAAATCGCTAGATTTGAGATAAATGCTAACTTATGGAGTTGTATTGCTGATTCTAATGATTATAATTCTGTAAAGCCATATTAGCTACGGCCGCGAATCATATTTTAATCAACATACACATAACACGCTCACACTGACCTACAAATTGCAAAAAACCTAAGAAATTTTGAAGTTCGCGGGCTACCCTGGCGCATCAACCTTAAGTTTGTTATGATTTCTAAAAAGCAAACTACATTATTATCTAATTAATTAGTATAAGTAAAGTTCAATCATGAAACTAAAGGAAAATCCTGCGCAAATTATATTTATTTATATTTATCTCATGTTCTATACTTTGTGCACTTGATTTATTTCTTCAATAACTCTAGCTATTAATTTTCGAAGTTAACTACTTAATATGCATTAATTTAAATAAAATATATTATAACAATAATATCTTGTAATGCTAACTTTATTTCTTATACTTACATTAACGTTTCTTTTTTTACTACTTATATGAAATTGTGTACTAACTAATAAACTTTACAGGCATTTCAATTAATTTTATATTTCTGTCTATAGCTAACTAAACATATCAATAATAATATTACTGACGAAAATAACAAACTCTAACCCTAATCCATAACTCCATATAATGTACCGTGCTTTGATTTAATGGACAAATTAATAACATTATTGTTTGAATATAGGTACGATGGGGTGACAAAAAGGGAGGATATGGAGAACACTATTGGGATCTGAACCACGCAGGTAATGCTGAAAACATCGGAGACGATGGTGATGATGGTTCGTACCGTGAGAATAATAATAGCGATCCCTACGATGAGCCCAGTAACAATTCTCCAAGCTACGGCCATGATGACACGCCATCATACGAAAATGATGATTATGATCCAGAAAAATCAAGCTATGAAGAGAGAGAACGAGCTAAAAGAGCCTATCCTAAAGTAGAAAGAGGACGCAAGTCAGAACGGAAACATTCAAAATCATCCGAGCAAGAGTCTGAAGAGGAACCCTCTAAAAAACAAAACCGTAAGAATAGAGAAGAGCAAGAAACAGCTGAAAGATCTCAAGAAGAAGAATATGAAAATGAGGAAGAGGAAAAATCCTATGAAATACCCAAGCCAAGGCGTCAACAATACAGGAAGAAAGAAGAAGACCCAAAGCCGAAAGAAAAGAATCAAGTAGTGTTAGTTGTGAGTCACAAAGATGATGCAGATAAACAGCAAAGTCAGTATGTGCCTAAAAATCAACCCGAACAGTCACAATACTTGCCTCAAAATCAAGCTACACTGACACAGTACTTGCCCCAGAATCAAGCTCAATTACCACAGTATTTGCCTCAGCAACAAGCTCAGCTGCCATACGTGCCTAAGCAGCATCTGGAACCTCCTCATTTCGTACCATACGAAGGCGGGGCAGGAGTGAGGCAGTACCAGCAACCAGAAGTAAGTGCCGCAACCTCAGTCCCAAGACTTTTCTTAGAACCTTCAACTGGTCATGTTGTAGACAGAACGACAGGCCAAGCTTACGTATTGCAGCCAATAGCTCCGCGTAATAATTACAATTAGAAAGTTGTACTAACATTATTAGTTTAGTAATGTAGTTTTGTTATAGTTATTTATTTTTATAATTAAAGTTCTGTTATTGTTATTTCGTGTTGTAATTTTTGGTGTGACTTGATCTACGGCTCTTCTATGCTTTGAGTGTATGTCCGTTGCTAAATTTATATTAATGTGAGGAATTATATTGAGGCAACCATCAAAAACTCCATACAGGGCAACCTACTGTGTCCTAGGTTATCTTACCTCAAGATATTTTTAGATTTAATCACCTTGTCATAATATATGTTTGGGTTTACCTCCAGGTGAATACACTCGTAAAATTATGAACCACAAGTTCTACAGCAAATTTAAATGAGCAAATTAACGTCTTTATTGCTGGAAAGTAAAGTCCTAACCAGTCGGACAGCCAGACAGGAAAGGGAACCAGCTTTCCAGTTAATAACTTTAGGAAAATCGTGTTGACTGTGTTGGTATTATCTCAAAATATCTTTATGGGGTAAAGTACCGTTTAGTTTAGATGGAAGATAAAAACTTTTTAGAAAAAACTTCAATGCTCTCGGGACGTGATCGACAGATTTAGTTTTTGTCAACGCTTTCCTTACTCAACGGAAAGCAAACGAAAAGTACAATTAAGTACTGAAGAGCTTCGTTTTATTTGTGAACTGTTTTGATGATAGACATCAATTACTCCACAGAAGAAAGCAAAAACGACGGCGACAAAGCGTTATGAAAAGAATAATAATTATGAATAAAAAAGGGGCTTGTGGCTAAGTAAATTTAACAGACTCACGGGTTAAGCTACGTTTGGTCCATGGATGGGTGACCATCTTTACACACCAAGACCCCTCCGTACCTCGGAAAGCACGTTAAGCCGTTGGTCCCAGCTGTCATTCGTGGATCTTTGACAGTCGTTACGCGTCGTCAGAAGGTCGAAAATGTGACAACCAGTCATACCAACGGGTATCGTATTACCCAGTAACTGGATTGTGGAGGTCAGATATACAGTCGCTCCATGTGAAATATTGGTATTCAGCTGCATCCGGTTAGACTGGAAACCGACCCCAACATAGTTGGGAAAAGGCTAGGCAGATGATGAATATTAAACAGCAATATTTTCTCAACTCATCACTTTTTTTAAGGTGATCATTAGGTAGTCAGTTTGTAACTGAAAAATCTGTACAGCACATAGCAACAACATTATCTAAACTCATTTGTTTCTGGTTAAAAATTCATTTGCGTTCATAAAAATTTTTGCCCCAAGAATTTGATCGACAATAATAACTGTACCGTTCTGTATCGGTTTGTAGGGCAACAATATTAACGTTACATAAGACGTGTTACATAGCCCGTATTACATTATGACGTCACCTTTTGCTCTTGATACAATCTGCATACCACCTTATAGGTACCTAGTTATAATCATTATGCGTGTCTTGTTGAGTTCCTTTGACTTTTACTTTTAAGATCCGCCTAGGCATGATCTAGGTAGTTATTTCATTCATTAGTAGGCAGCTACTTTATCTATGGTATAATAACAGCCCTTGGTTTTAGTAGTTCCTTTAATGATAATTAGTCAGGCTTATTAAAGTTAAAACATGCTAACGGCTGTTTTATTAGGAAATTTAATAAATCCGGGGTCAAGTGCTACTGAGCTGCTTTCTTTAGTATTTCTGCTTTTTTTTTAATTTAAGTATAAAGGCTTACCAACTAAATACATACACATCATTAACCAACAATCTATCTTATAGATCTCGCATGTATATCTAAATACTTTTCTAAACTATAGCGACCCGGCCCTGCTTAGCACGGTTTTTACGACTTGACAAGACATGAAGGTATATCAATTCTATATTAATGAGTATTAAACTCATCACTCATTAATATTTTAAAGATTTTTAATGATTTGGAGAACATACCTTTTTATTAGGTAAATTAAGCAACAAGTACGCTAAGTGCCGCGTTTCTAAGATACTTAGATCTATAGTTATGGTAAAATAAAGTCGCTTTTCGTGTCTGTCTGTGTGGCCGCGTTGTTCTTCTAAACTACGCAACGGATTTTGAAAGGGTTTAGATAATTTAATCCATGTATAATACCGGATGACTTTTTTTACCGTCTGGGTAAAAAATTGGGTATATTAGGTGAACGGAGTAAAAGCCTATGGCATACCTAACTTTTTTTTTTTAAATCAAAAATTCAAATCATTTGCAGGCTGCATATGATTTTAAAACGATTTTTTTTTTCAAAATTTCTGTTTTTAGGGTTCCAATATGAAAAGTTTACATCGAATTTGTAGTATTTATTGGTACTTAGATATTTGTTTCTGTCTAAGCTATTAAAAAAAAAACTAGGTATGCCATAGGCTTCTACTCCGTTCACCTAATATACCCAATTTTTACCCAGACGGTAAAAAAGTTCTCCGGTATTATACATGGAATAAATTCTCTAAACCCTTTCAAAATCCGTTGCGTAGTTTAGAAGAACAACGCGGCCACACAGACAGACACGAAAAGCGACTTTATTTTACAATAACTATAGATCTTAGAAATGCGGCCCTTAGCGTACTTAGCGTAATTTAGTTACTTAATAAAAAGCTATGTTCTCCAAATCAGAAAAAATCTATAAAGTGAACTTTATTGCAAGTTCAAAGTTTTTCAACAAAAATTAAACGACACTTCATTCATAAACATCGTCATACAAAAAGGAACGATTCCATAACTGTATTTTATCCACATTCAAAGTGTATTCACCTTTGCTTGACAATAAACCCTCATAAGGAATCTTTAACGTATTCATCGGGTCACACCCCAGGGTCCTTTTGAATGGTTATTCAGAAGGGTCAGCGGTTTCCCATGCTGTCCCTAGTGGACCGACAGGTTTTGAAGGATAATCTTGATCTTCGCCATTTTGTAACTGTCTGATTTGTTATGCGGGTGATAAGTTCATTGTTTTGAATTTTGAATCAAGGTGGGTTTTTGTTTATGGCTTGGTGTGAAGATTGTAGATAGTGGAGATGAAGGTTTGCACAGTTTACAAGATGTGTTTTTGTTGTGAAGCTTTTTTTTTATATAAACTTAAAATCCAAAGGAACTTTAAAGTACTAGCCGACCCGACAGACGTTGTCCTGTCCCAATTTCAATAATTCAAAATTCCCATAGAAAATCCACTTTCAGTTTTTCCGAATTTTCCAATTTTCCCGGCAACTTTTCCAATTTTTTTCTACATAAAAACCTTCTCCTGACAATAATAAACACAACAAAAAAAGAATTAGCGAAATTGTTCCTTCCGTTCACGCGTGATGCGATGACCAAGGGAAATAGGGATTCATTTTTATATACAACTTATAATGCTAAATGCGCAAAACCTCTTAAGGGGTCATTGTACTCATCATTATGAACAACTTTTACTATGGGACCAAACCTGAAATCGCGAAAAAAAAATCAGCTGTTCAGTACATTTTGACGAATAATGCGAACATAAATGTACTGAACAGCTGATTTTTTTTTCGCGATTTCAGGTTTGGTCCCATAGTAAAAGTTGTTCATAATGATGAGTACAATGACCCCTTAAGAGGTTTTGCGCATTTAGCATTATACGTTGTATACAGATAGACCCACAAAAAGAGTCTTAGTAACTTTAACGGTAACTGTAAAGTAACTGTTTTTCAAAACCATTTCAAACCACTACAAAACCAAAACAAACAGACCCCAAAAAACAGATCTAAATTTTATATCAATACCACCTAATTTCCTACTCTAATTTATTAAACTACATAATCTAAAACTTAAAAACATGATACTTACATACACTCTCTACAAATCGTTGTTTATATAAATCAAACAGGTTGATTTTTTGTCCCCTGGACCAGGGGAGAGCATAATGCTCCTCCGATCTACCGCTATAGCGACGCAAAGTGGGCACGCGACTGAGATGAAAAAAAATAGGGAACGAGAAGAAAAAAAAATAAGGGCTGCTGTGTTGAGCCCCCTTCATTGTACTAAGTGCAATGTTAGTGTAAAATTTCATATTTCATCACCTTTAAATGAGCAATTTTGGTGAATAACTTTTGTAATATTAACTATTGATGCTGGGGTGTTTGATATTGATATTAGTGCTATTGAAGACTGCTTTAATGGGGTCTTCGTTGGAAAAGAACCTATAAGTATGGGGAATTGGGGTTGTAATTTCGAGTAGCTTTTGTTAGTGGCTAAAATTACAAACTTGTGTATGACAAGTGCAGCGTTACTTAGGTAGGTATGAGGACAGGAGTATGGATAATGTTTGTGCCTACGGTATCTAATGGGGTAAACCTACCACCAACTTTTACATGAAGAATTGCACTAGTCGCTACATCCCATACATTAAAGAAATCCAAACTAAATAATTATAGTGTAGACAATCGGACTTTGCTCGTATACGTAGGTGCTCTTATACCCACATACAAGGAAAGGAAGATTAGTTAATACGCTACGGTACCAGGTGTTCAGTGCGAGACGTGGCGGCACTAATAGGTCCGTGACGTGATGGCCACGTAACATCGAGTTCAGAAGTGCCAGCTCTTGTTCTGTTCCACGCTTCGATAGACTATGTGACACACGGTTCAAACGTCCAACAAAAGTAAGTTTTGCTGTCATT
This sequence comes from Cosmia trapezina, assembly GCA_905163495.3. Taxonomy (NCBI): domain Eukaryota; kingdom Metazoa; phylum Arthropoda; class Insecta; order Lepidoptera; family Noctuidae; genus Cosmia; species Cosmia trapezina. Next base: position 8,237,475 of record LR991020.1, read on the forward strand.
TCCAAATTCATAGAAAAATAAAATGAAAAGTTAGCCAAAAAAAATATGAAGATGTATGGATAGTCTACAGGTGGCCTCCAGGTTAAATTTGATCAACGTTTTCAGAGGATTTCTTATGATAGCGTCCCTACGGCTTGTAAATTCTTGATCAAATGCTGTTTGAGTCTATTGAAGTCTACGAGGACTTAATTCGACCTCGAATCTCAATTTGGTCTAACCCAAATGCCATCAGAATTTGTACGTATTTAATTCACAAACGGGAAAATAAATGTTTAGAAATTATATTTTTCACAGTATTATTAGGTCCCTTACAACAGACATACGTAATGGCTGTCAAACATTCCCACACATTAATCCTTGCAAAATATCCGCTGTCACGTACCTACCAATCAGACAATACCCAAGACGGTCACAGGGTGTCCACCCTTCACGGACGGCTAGAGAAACCAGGAATAACCAGTTTGACCAGATGCAACGTGGGAACCATTGTCCAGTTTCTTTGCAAATATTACGGACCGAGGTGGATGGCATTTGTTTTGTCTTGTGTGACCCCTTGTGTGGCACTTGTTTCTTGAAAGGGGTGAACCGTGAATGGGCTGTCCCGTTTGTAGAAAGGGGTGAAGAAAAAAATTGATGGTTAGGAAGATAAATTGTTTTAAAAGTGTGTTATTATAACTTTGGATGGGGAATGTTTTGTTTAGGACCGTATAGTAATATAATTGATTTTTCGAGGTTTATAATAATTATAATGCTTAAACTTCGGACGGATTAAAGTTGAATAATTTCTTTATAGGTTTTACCAAACGTTTTAAACGTAAGTCGAATCTGGAAGCAAACTTCTATTGGAAATGATGATCGAAGGCACCTAATATTCAACATAATAAAAAAAAATTTTTTTTTTTCAAAAACCAATTAACAACAAAAGAAATAAAATTCCAAAACAGTTATACGCTCCACTAACTTCACGTCCGTGTGTCACATTATGCAAGGAACGTAGAACATGCAAATAAAGGGTCATTGCTAAAACTGTCCTTTCCCACACTAGAAAGTGGTCAAACTGGTTTTTGGACGAACCCTTTTCGCAATTATTGAAGACGTGAGGACAGTGTCTTCCGAGTCCATTGTCCAAAACTTGTTTTGCGATGAGAAAGGATGGTATTAGACGCGGTAATTATTTTTTATTTCGCCATTGATTATAGGGACCTTTAGTGCGATTGTCTGTCCCTTTAGTTTAAACTGCTTGTGATATTTTTTTCAGAAATTCAGGTTCAGGATGCCAAAAATTTTCAAACTGAAATCGGTCGGGAAATCTGTTTTGAGCCCGGCCTATGGGTTCCAGAATCAAATGCAATTATAGTTACTGAATCTAGTTGAATTTGTATTGCTTATTGATTAGTCGTCTTTATTTATTTAACCATTTACGCACACATATTATATTTAAACAGACATAAAGAAAGGAACAGAAAAATACGTACTATTTCACGATGTCCGAATAGCCACTACTCACCGAATAAATTCAAAAATGGAACAGAATTTGTACGAAATTATTTGCCAAGTAAGTTAATAGGAACTTAATCGTAGGTGGTGAAAGATAAAGGATAAGGGCTTACTTTGATAACAACTTTCAACTTACGAAAAACTAATTTTTTTCGGTGTGTGATTAAGGTTTTGTTGGTGTACCGGTTACTGGGGATTTTAACTTATATACTTTTGATGCCTCCAAAAATCTATACATATAGATGTTTTCATAGGACGAAAGTTGTTATCAAAGTAAACCTGTAGTATCAAAGTAACCCCATTTTACCGTACTTAAGTATTTGCTTAAAGTATCATTGTACAAAGGTGATTCTTATCTTTCTTGGTTTGTAAACGAAGTTCGTAGTAAACGAATATACCTTATGAGGTACTTACACCTCATTAGGTATACATACCTATTACGTGTACATGTACCATCGCGGACATTTGCGGTGAACCACTTTTCAACCTTATTATGTGGGTACCTTAGTAAAAAGGCCGAAAATTGGTTCACTGCAAATGACTGCGGTTGTACGTGAGTAGAACATGATCATTATGTTTTAACCATTGTAGTAAGTACATAATTACATCATTTTGTGGCAGTGACAATATTTTAAGGGGTCATTTTACTCATCATTATGAACAACTTTTACTATGGGACCAAACCTGAAATCGCGAAAAACAAATCAGCTATTGTGACGAATTATGCGAACATAAATGTAATGAACAGCTGATTTTTTTTCGCGATTTCATGTTTGATGAGTGGCAATGGAATCCTAAAGATGATTGCAGACAGACCAGTATCGGCAGCTGTAAGAAGGCTCATCAGGCTGCGCGTTGCCTGATGAACTTTTGTATTTTAATTATATTATTATTAGTTCAATTAAATTTTAATTAATTTCAATTATTACATTTTAATTTATTTTCCATTATTTCATTTTAACTTATTTTTAATTTAATTTTAATTTTAATTTATTTATTATTTTACCTACCTAATGTATTAATTGATCGTGTCATGACTATCATAGTTTTAAGATAGTAATGTAATAAATACTAACAAAATATGGACAAAAATTAGTCTGAATTAAATGTTTTTATTTTTTTATTTAAAAATGAGTTTGGGCTCTTTTGATTCGTCTCGACAAAGACTGTGGTTCTAGATGATATGCGGACTATAGTGCGCGCGGAACTAGTTGGCCGCGCCATAGCTAATGAGAATGTATATAACAAAGATGATGATAAGTAGGTTTAATGGTGGTGCATACATACATGGTGGTGCATGCATGTGTTTAATGTTTTTTTCACTAATTATTAATTATAATTATCATTATCATTATTATCACCCCTGTCGCGGACCTAAGGAGCGGCCAACTAGTTCCGCGAGCACTATAATAAAAGCTTGATTTAAAAAAAAAAGTTTTTTTTGATAATACACTTTTTTTAGTAGGTATATTGTCAGAAGCTAGTTAAACTATAAGTTCCACGAAATCAGCTAATATTTAGAATGACAACGTTATTGCAAGTTAAAATCGAATCCCATTTCATTCATAAACATCGGCATCCAAAAATATACGATTCCATAACTGCATTTTATTCACATTCAAAGTGTATTCACCTTTGTATGACAATAATAAACCCTCTTAAGGAATCTTTAACGTATCCATCGGGTCATGGATCGGGTTGGGTCAGGGTCCTTTTGAATGGGTTGTTCAGAAGGTCAGGTTTCCCATGGTGTCCTTAGTGGACTAACACGTTATTTATGTAGGATAATCTTGATCGTCGCCATTTGTAACTGTCTGATGATTTTTGTTGGATGCGGGTTGATGAGTTTATTGTTTCGAATTTTGAATCAAGATGTGTTGAGTTTTCGTTTATAATATTGGGAGTCATTGTCGTTGGCGTGAAAATTGTAGACAATAGAGATGAATTGCAGAGCTTACAAGATGCCATGTCCTGTTTTTTAAAAATTAAAACTCAATAACTACTTCTTAAATTTATAGGAAATCTAGAGTTCCTTTTTGTTACTAATATTAAAATGTTTTTTTTTTTAAGCCTAAATTGTGTCCCACTGCTGGGCAAAGGTGGGAGGCCTTTTTCCTTCCAAACTTCCCTGTCTTATGCGATCTCTGGCGATGTTGGCCCTGCAAATCTTATCAGATCCTCACACCATTACCATCGCCGTGGCCTGCCTCGACGGCGATGTCCTCCCTCAGGCGTCAGTGAGTGACGATCTTTGCTCATCTCATCAAAATCATCATCATCTCATCAAAATGCTTATACAGGGTTATTGGTAAAACACCAGCAACCTCTTAAGGGGTCATTGTACTCATCATTATGAACAACTTTTATTAAGGGACCAAACCTGAAATCGCGAAAAAAAAATCAGCTGCTCCCTACATTTTGACGAGTTTGTTATAGATAAATGTACTGAACAGCTGATTTTTTTTCGCGATTTCAGGTTTGGTCCCATAGTAAAAGTTGTTCATAATGATGAGTATAATGACCCCTAAGAGGTTGCTGGTGTTTTACCAATAACCCTGTATACAAGTTTATATATTACACAACTATTTACTCTTGGTACTTGGTACTCTAAATTAAATGATCATCTAACTACTTATACGAATAAATACAAAACACGTCCTACTTGGACGCATAAGTGTTTTTTAACTCGTCCATAGTTCCATTTTTGAGTTTTTGAGAGCCACTAGGAAAGTCCATAAACTAAAGTGACATCACGAGTAGATAAGTAATAAAAACTAAATATGTAGTAGTAATACTTACTAGTATATCAAAACCATGTGAAACTTCCTAAAAACAGACCTAATTACATTCGAAAGCCATACATATTACCATTTTATATGCAACCAATCTATGACTTAAACACTCCACAAACAGGTTGATTTTTTCCCCGGACCAGGGGAGAATACAATGCTCCTTGGATCTTTCCCTTTATAGATGCAAAGTGGGCACGCGACTGAGATAAAAAAAAATTAAAGGAACGTGAAGAAAACAAAATAAGGGCTGCTGTATTGAGCCCCCTTCATTGTTTAAGTGCAATGTTAGTGTAAAATTTCATATTTCATCACCTTTATATGAGCAATTTTGGTGAATAGATATGCATCTTTTGTAAAATAATGGGGATATTGATGCTGATGTTGGGGTGTTTGATGTTGATATTAGCTCTATTGAAGATTGCTGTAATGGGGTCTTCCACAGAAAATAGTGGGTATGTGGATGTAAATTCCAGTGGTTTTTGTTAGTGATTAAATAACTAATATGGGTAAATATGTTACATGTTAAGAATCGAGGAGGTCAGCGTCATAAGCGATATGGGGATTAGCGTTAAGTGCCTACTGCTCCAAGGCTAAATCAGATGTAAGGAAAGTACACAATTTCATTTACCTACCGTCAGTAGCTATACTAGTAGGTACTTCATTCTCTGATCTATCGGATGGAAGTTATTAAAATAATGAGTAATTATTTATGTCTAGCAGCGCCCTGCGGTTTCACCCACGTAAGTCTCGAACACGTAAAAATATCGGGATAAAAAGTATCCTATGTGTAAATCCAGGGTGTCAGCTACCTCCATACCAAAATTTTATCATAATTGGTTCAGCCGTTTGAGCGTGAAGAAGTAACAAATATACAAATACACACAAACACTCACACTCAAAAACTTTCGCCTTTATAATATTAGTGCGATTAGCTTTCGCGTTAAAAATTGCACTAGATGACTAGACTCTACATGGAATCTATGTAGGATAGATTCCACGTAGAGTAAAAAGTATTTTTCAAACTGTAAAAAGTGTTAGTAATCGGTCATTGCTCTTAAATACGTAGGAAGGAAGGTTTATTTAGTACAAGACAAATCTTCCCCGTTACGGTACCTGGTGTTCAGTGTAAGTCGTGGCGGCACTAATACTTCCGTGACAAGATGGCCACGTAACATCGAGTTCAGAAGTGCCAGCTCTTCTTCTGTTCCACGCTTCGATAAATTAGGTGACACACGGTTCAAAGGTCCAGCAAAAGTAATTATGATAGACCTATCAGCATTCATAGTAAAATTAAATTTATGGATAAGAATGAGGTAGATCTACAGATGGCCCTAATTAAATAGCATCAACCTAATTGGGATTAAGGCGAGCCCAAAGTTCTACGACTACTTTAGGCTCTAGGTATGCTTAATCTCGATTTAGTCCATAACCATCAGGGCTAATTCATACAAACGAGAAAATTAATTATTATAATCGCATTATTTACATTCGATTGTAATTACTTGTATTTTTTACAATTTCCGTTATTCCTAATTACAATTACTGCCCTTACAATAGGCATAGGTACGGAACGGCTGTCAAACATTCCCACACATTAATCCTTGCAAAATATCCGCTGTCACGTACCTACCAATCAGACAATACCCAAGACGGTCACAGGGTGTCCACCCTTCACGGACGGCTAGAGAAACCAGGAATAACCAGTTTGACCAGTTGCAACGTGGGAACCATTGTCCAGTTTCTTTGCAAATATTATGGACCGCGGTGGATGGCATTTTTTTTGTCTTGTGTGACCCCTTGTGTGCAGTGTGGCACTTGTTTCTTGAAAGGGGTGAACCGTGAATAGGATGGTCCGTGAAGGAAAGAGTGAAAGAAAAAATTTGATGGTTTTAAAGATAAATTGTTTTAAAAGTGTGTTATTATATCTTTGAATGAAATGGTTTTGTTTAGAATATGTTAGCAAGTACCCAGATTTTTCCTACTGTACAAGATTGTTTTAAACTTTGAATGATATAAGCAGGAATGATTATTCTACGAAACTTCTGGAAAAGTAAAGATATCTGGGTTTTTAGTAGTAGGTAAAAGTAAACAAAATATTTGTCCTTCTTTGCTTTCTCAAAACCTATTTTAATTACGAGGACGGACTCCGTGCAGCGAAACACGACGCTGGCAACATTACGTGTTTAGTTTTAGTTTTATGTATTAGTTTATAATTATTGTTTATATTATTATTTTGTGTATTTTTTCTATGGGCTTTCAGTTGCCTGATAATAAAATGATTCATTGATTGATTGATTGATTGATAATTATATTTCTATCCTTAGCGTCCCCGTTATGCCCCACCTTCCCGTACATAAGTACCTAGGTACCTATAGGAAAAGATTCAGATTTTTGATTAATACTAAGATTTTTTTTTTCATATTTTCTTACCTTCATAATTTTATTAAAAAACAATATTTTAAAAAGAAAAAGAAAATAAGAAAACTAATACACGCTCCACTAGCTTAACGTCCGTGTGTCACATATGCAAGGATCGTAGAACATGCAAATAAAGGGTCATTGCTGAAACTGTCCTTTCCCACACTAGGAAGTGGACAAACTGGTTTTTGGACGAATCCTTTTCGCAATTGAAGACGTAGGGACAGTGTCTTCCTAGTCCATTGTCCAAAACTTGTCTGACTTGTTTTGTAATAAAAAAAGAGTTGTAGCTAATGGGCGGTAATTATTTTTAGCTCAAATAATTGAAAGTTTTTGTTTGGCAAAGATTTAGCCGAATAGTTCATGACTTGATTAAAATACTATAAAGAACTCTTTCATTTATTTACCCGACTGCAGCAAAACTGAAAAGGAGATTATTATTTATACATATTTTTAACACTTACACTTCATTAACTCACGCCTTTTTCCCATGGGGCTAGGCAGAAACGACAGAACGCCACCTGCTACTATCCTTACATAGGTAACTACTAATTTTGCTTTTTTACTGTCATTTATTTTGAACAATTACTTGTAATGAAATTGGAAATATCGACAAAATTCACGAAATTGGTAGTAACTGATGATTTATTACAAGACCCGAAGGAATTCGCGTTTTGAAAGACTACCTTGAATGCCGGAAAATAATAAACCGACCTACCGGTATGCAATCGATAAGGTCTTCGATATCCTGTAAAACAATGCACGCATCAAACTAACGCAAGAGCCAACACAATTTATAGAAAAGGAGACAATTAGGGCAAAATTCAAAGACCACACTTTGCCTTTACTTTGCTAGGCAGGCATCCCACACGAATTTAACATTATTGATAATAGGCATGAGGTGCTTATTATAATGAAACTTTTATTCACATACCGAGACCCCTCCGTGCCTCGGAAAGCCGTTGGTCCAGCCTGTCATTCGTGGATCTTTGACCAGTCGTTACGGTTTATCAGAAGCCCGAAAGTCTGACAACCTGTCTTACTTAGGGATATCGTATTACCCAGTTACTGGTTTGTGGAGGTCAGCTATGCAGTCGCTCCATTTAAAATACTGGTATTCAGCTGCAGCCAGTTAGACTAGAAGTCGACCCCAACATGTTGGAAAAAGGCTAGGCAGACTGACTTAGCAAATTCAATTCAAATCGCAGTCTGACAATCTTGCCCTAAAAGATCACCAGAAAAGCTTAATTTGCATACAAATAAAGGGTCATTGCTAAAACTGTCCTTTCCCACACTAGGAAGTGGTCAAACTAGTTTTTGGACGAACCCTTTTCGCAATTGAAGACGTGAGGATAGTGTCTTCCTAGTCCATTGTCCAAAACTTGTTTTGCGATGAGAAAGGATAAAGGCGGTAATAAGTATTATTTTTTATTTCGCCATCGATTATAGGGACCTTTATTGAGATTGTCTGTTGTCTGCCCCTTTAGTTTAAACTGAATTCAGTGATCGTTAAAGCCAATGATGTTATGTATTATTTATCATTGGTTAAAGCAATGAGAACCGTAATTTTTTGCCGAAATCGGTCTAGAAAACTATTGGGGCTGGCCTATGGTTTCGAAACCGCTCCAATTTAATTTAAGCTAAGTCTCATTGAATTTTCATTGCTGAACTTATCATGGCCAACGAGTCATGTTTCCTGTTTCGTACCTACCTAATGAGTTATATTTTACGTGAGAAGAACATGATCTAATATATATCATGTTCTCCTTTGGTAGGTACATATTATGTACATACCTATGTTGTATTAAAACATTATTACAACTTACCACACAACCGCTTAACATTTTTGTGGTAACCTACTACTTGAATGTTGTGGTATGTAGTGCAAGTTTATTGATCTGGAACATAGCTAGCAAACTTAGCTCAGTTTAACTTACTTACTACCTACATGTTATAAAGAGGTTCAAAAACGGGTAGGTAATAGCACTGGCCTAACCAAAATTGTCTCCCTCGCGCTTCGAGCTAATTTTGTGGATACTTGGTCTGTAGAACAAGGGGACTAATTCTGTACAATAGGTACGAATGATTGGTTCCCACAAATACACCCACGTCTTGTACTACAGTCAACATCACATCAGGTCATACCGTACTGTCAAATTTCTCCAAATGATTTTAAACCTTAAAATTTTGGCAGTTGAGTTCAAAATCGAATTGGAAAATTTTACAGTTTGTAGTAACTTGATGTGCTGCTGTGTGTACCTAATCTACCCGATACCACAGCCGCTAGCCGATACGCAGCTGCCTCGGTGGAGATATTATGGCATTCCAAGAATTCCTATTTATCTACTTGTAATGGGAACATAAGTAACTGTAAATAGTCAGCTGTACGCACGGCTACAGATAAAGCTCTACATTGCCAGTATAAGCTGATCTCACACTGTATAGGATTTCCTTACAATGAGAGAGCGTAAACTGGAGATGTATAGCTTGATGTGTAGGCGTGTGTACCTACTTAGATTTGTACACACAGCAGCAGTTCAAGTTACCACAAACTGTCAAATATTCCCATTCGATTTTGAACTTAACCTTCAACATTTTAAGGTTTAAAATCATTTGGAGAAATTTTACAGTTTGGTTTAACCTGATGTGCTGTTGATTGTACAAGTTCAGTTCACAGATAGGTTGGTAGGTGTAGGAACCTATTTGTAGTGTAATATTGTGAACACATCCCACCACCGGTGTGCCACCAGCTTTCGTTTCGGACTATCGTAGTTTTCAATTATTCCGATTTTGAAGTGACTTGGAGAGAGAATAGTGAGCATAGAGAATCGGTGGATGGAAAATGAAGTAGGTAATTCAGGTGTTAAAAAAAAAAGCAAGCAGTGCCTGGAAAAAGGCCAGGAAGATGGAAACGAGAGGGTACCTACTGTATACTACTTCTACCGATTACCGATAGCAGCGAGGCCTACTCGTACTTTCTAATATACTGCCTCAAGTAATAGGTACAGACGCCAGCACATGAAGCTACTACAATCTGTCTTTCTCGATTTTCATCAAGGTTGATTGGGAAAAGACATTTTCGGGTGGCTTGACCTGCTGGCCTCTGTACTTCTAAAAAAATGTCTTTGATATAGGGCTTCAATCTACCTGGGGCTACTTATTGTAGTTTTTTTAAATTCTCAAGATGTAGATATTATGTATTTAGGCCTAATTATACCTACTTATCATTATCGCCAACACAAAAGTTTTTTTAAAACTATCCGTTACTCAAATCGAATTATTGTATGTCAAATGCACATGACCGGACCGTGGCTGACATCCACAACACCTTTGCATAATCATCTTTTATAATCTATGCATGGGGCGCCAAATAGGGCGGGGAAATCAAAACCCCTTTTAATCGAGTAACAATAGATTATGCAAAAACGCATGTAACTTGGATTGCATCTTCAGTGCTATGTCAGTGGTGTACAAGACGTGCTAGTAGATACTTCGAACTATTAGAAGCAGTGTAAAGTCGAGGGTGTAAGAAAAGTCGAGAATTTCTGGTGAAGTTTAATTTTTATAAGAGGATTACAGGAAGGTACAGAAATCTTTTTTATATTCGTACAATTTTAAACACAAGAGTACAATGTGTTCATAATAGATGATAAGTTGATATATTTTAATATTTTAGTAGAATATGTAATAAAACTGAATGATTGAATACATAACATCTGATGAAAATGACGTTTACAGTTTAAGTTATAATATGCGATCGTGTTGTTGCTGATCTGTTTGAAGATTTGAATATCCTATTCATTTCGTCTGATGTTAACTGACAATGAAATTCTCTGATACTGACTTGCTTGATTACATTTTTTTTTGTATTTTCTGTTATTTTTCGTTTTTTTTTGTTGCGAGTTTTTATAATAGGCTTTACTCGGGCTCGTTCATCCTAAGACGGGCAAAGTCTTCGAATACAATGTTATCTTCTTCCTCATTTGTGTAAAGAGAGTTTTCGTAACGGTGTCTTTCAATGGATTGCATTTTCTTCATCGCGTTGAAGCGTTGACGTTCAATAGAGCCTGAAAATTTAACAAAACATGAGAAACATATTCACGAAGTCTCAAGTTATGAACAGCTGCTGATCAGCTTTTGAAGAAATTCTTACCTTCAGCGGGGTGGAGCAGTTTGAAAGGCACATCAGTAACGAGTTCTCCTCCGAGAGTTCCGCAGTTCAGCTTGACCCTCACGGAGTAAGAAACAACGATACCTATAGCATCAGCTGGGCATTTGCCTTCAGGTACAAGGGTAGAACTAGCCAAGTTGACATCGTCTTCCTTGAGATGACCGTCCAGAGCCACACCTGTTAGATTAGAGCTATTATGAAAAAAAAACTCTCGAAGACAGTCAAATTATAGTCAGCATAATTTTGCATTATAACACTAACCACGAATGTCTTTATTGCTGCGTGCCAAAGGCACCAAGTAGAATGTTTTGGACAGACTAGCCCCAGGTGTAACAGGGCATCCTTCGCGGCTCTCCAAGGAGGCCACATGACGGCTGAACTGGGAGTTGATCATGGTAATCTCGACATGCTGCACGACCATTGCGCGGATGTTGCGGACAGACTTCCTGGAGTTGTTGGATACGATGATGTTGGCGGCGACCTTCTCTCCGTGGTAGTAGATCTCCCTATCCAGAGTGACTTCGAGGTTGATCTTTCCATTGCTGAAAGTGAATCCCTTGCTCACGAGAGAGCTAGGGAGACGACGTCCACGGGAAGTTGGGGCATGTTGAAGCTGTACAACAGATAGACAGATCAATTATTACTTATTTGGTCTAAAATCTCAAGTAGTTTTCGTATTAGAATCTGATCGCCTCTGAAAATACCTTCTTGATGGCAAGGGTTACTGAGCTCCGCTTGTGGCTCTTCTGGTCTTCCTGCTCAGCGACGTAAGTCCTGACGCAGTATTCCACGCCCATTGGCTTGCCTTGATCTTCTTCAGCGGGCTGCAGTGTTATCTGAAGAGTAAAGTTAATTTTTACTACAACCTATTCCTTTTTGATTTCATTAAATGTGAATGAACTATCAAGAAACAATATTTTACCGAGCTTGGGGCCAGCTCAGGAAAGTTGAAAGTAAAAGGAAAAGCATTAGGCCCAAGCTTTTTCAGCAGCTTCTCCTGCACAGGTGTTAGTTCCATTTTAGAGTTGATCATCGGTACAACTTGGTCCTGGCCGATCACCATTTCCTTGGAGAACTTCAATCCCATCACTTCATCCTCCTCCCTACCGTAGCGGTACGTGGTCACGAGCTAAACAAGAACAAGTAACAAATTAGGCTAAAACTGTTTTTCTCGCACTCCACTTTTTTTTTTAAATTTCACTGAACACTGCACTGTTTGTCTTTAAGTACCTGGCTATAAACTTTTCTTCCTTTCAGGTATTCGGTATCCACCACCACGACTCCATCTACCGGATCACAGTAATCCATATGATCAATGAAGTCACGCTTGCCAAGGTAAACCGTAACTTTTCCATTTGGAGTAGTTTTCTTAAATACTTTTACTGCAACCACAAACGCCAAAGCGAAGTAGTCCAACATTTTGTTGGGTTTTGTAGTAAAGGATTGAGTAAAGGGAAATAAGATAGAAGAAATAACTTTATTCAAGTTGTTAATTTGAATAAACTGAGTGTGAAGGTTTGAGGTGTTCACCAGAAATGATTTGGTTCAGGAAATGTGGGGTATATATAGGTAACATGTCGGGTTTCATGCAGAATACGTTAACCGGCTAATTGGATTTTATTCGTAGGCGTACTAATAAGATTTAAGCCGTATGACGCATACTCGCATTGGAATCGATTTATATCCCCTCACTAAGTTTAGGTAAGAAATCGTTGCGTTACTGCCATACCAAACGTCAAAAATTGACATTTGTTGTGACAGCCTTGAAAGGTTATGTAGCGTTAATTGGGGATTAAAATATTATTTATACAGCGAAAACTAATAGGATTCTAATACAACTTGACCTGGATACCCAACTTAGTGTATTCAGTTTTATGTAAAGCAATGTGACGTGTTGGGTTGGAAAATTGTAAGTTAAATTGACGACATCTATGCAGCTTACTGTTAGGTGCATTTCAATATTGTTTTTTCTTTTTAGCTATACCATCAGCATGCCAACATTCCTGACGCCAGGCCGTCACGGCTACAGCGTCCGGTTTTCTCGGACAAGGCCAGATACCCTCGCGGTTGCAACCAGCCAGTATTACGGCTTAGCTGGTGGTGGAACCTTGTTCTTCTTAGAGCTGTCTCCTGATGGTAGCACGCTCATTGAAGTTCAGAAACTAGAGTGGAGCGATGGACTCTTTGATGTGGTATGTTGGTTTTATTACGCTTTCACAAAGAGTCCATATTTTTGCTAATATTGTTAACACTTTATTACCTACACTAATCCTCTGGAATTCCTTTTTATCTTGTCTAAAATGATAAATACCTTTGGACCCAATTTTATTCAATCATACTAGAAAATAATAAGTACTTATAAATTCTAATTCTACAAAAGAGAAATAATACATCTAAAATAAGGTGCATAATCCTAAAGTCATATCTTATTATAAAGCAGACATCTCACAAAGCATATCACTTCAATATTGTTGCATTCTACATTCTCCATATTCACTTCTAAAAATAATCAAGAGAATAATTATCATGAAAAAACATAAAAAGTTACATATTCACAAACAGAAGCCCCACAACACATATACATACCTACTTAACATTTGCATCATCACATAATTGGATTACTTGTGTGTTGGCATTACTTTATTTATTTATAGACAATTGAGTTAAGTTCCTGGTTAATATAAGTATGGGATTTATCATGTAATGGGACGTTAGATTTGGGACTAAATTGTTTTATATGATACCTATCCTAGTTCCGATGTGTATTAATACTTTGAAGGACACTATACTGCCATAGCAGTAAAAACAATAAAACTTCTATTGTGTCTTGTTAGTGTCCCTCAAAGCTAAATAATGTGGGTATGGTTTATCATTTATCAGCCCCAAAAAGATGAACATATTAACAAGAATTAATTTAAGTTATTGTCTATGTCCACAATACTTACTGTAGTACCTACACCATAGAAATAAATAAAATGTTTGTTTGTACACAAGGATTAAATAATGTTGTACAGTAGTCACATTAAAGGCGAACTGATGTAAGCGTCAGGACCCCTGGACCAATAGAGATATTTGATGTTTAGAAAATACCAAAATTTACTACCTTTTTGCTACTATTTGATACCTAACTTCAAATATTTAGTACCTCGACCGACAGCGAAAAAACACGTAAAGAAAGTGGTCAGACATCCTGACGTCAGGTTGTCTGGACCATTTTTTTTTCATAGTTCGAGACAACAAAACTAATTTATCTATTTGTAAATATTTACTACCTTTTTAGTACCTCAACATATATTTTTTTCAAATTTTTTTGGCATTACAGAAAAATGTTACGCATGAAAGATTTTTTTTTGATAATGGATATTTAATTTGCCACTTATTTTTAGGATATAGGTATATTTGCATTGTGGATTAGAAAACCATACACTGTAATATACATAGAAAATAATTTTAATAACAAGAATTGTATAAAGCTATAAATATTATATTATATTATATTATTACAAATTTTAACTGTCCTGTAAACAAGATTCACAGTAAATGTGCTTTATTGCCACTTGATTTCAACAAAGACACATTAAGTGAGTCTGTAAACTCAATGATTAACTAGTGACAGCAATATGACAAATTGTAGACATTCTAGTTGCGACGACGGTATAAGAAGCTTTGAAGAATATTGTTGCCTTTGAGCCCAACTCTGAAGTACAAATTTGCATCAATGATTTACCAGAAAATATATCTTTAAAAGGTATAGAATTACCAATCAATCAATAGCAACAATCTATTGTCTGTTATTGAATTTGTGCCATCTGCGACTCCCGTTGCCGTCGAGAGTCGAAATGGCAATGTTACGACGATATGTCTAGTAGAGTTACTATAAGTTGTAAGAACATGACTGCTCATTGTTTAATATACGCCAAAAAATATTAATTATTTATCATTCATCAAATAACATCACCTGCACACGGTTATAAGTTTCCAGTATATGCTGATCTAGCATTCTATGAGATTTCCTTACAATAAGAGGTCAGCATAAACTGGATATTTATAGCTTTATATGTAGCCTACAATTATTAGTATTATTATACTAGTTATTAAAATTATTTTCTATGTATATTACAGTGTATGATTTTGTAATCCACAATGCAAATATACCTATACTTATCCTAAAAATAAGTTGCAAATTAAATATGCAATATCGAAAAAAATCTTTCAAGCGTAACATTTTTCTGTAATGCCAAAAAAAAATTGAAAAAAATATATGTTGAGGTATTAAAAAGGTAGTAAATATTTACAAATAGGTAAATTAGTTTTGTTGTCTCGAACTATGAAAAAAAAATGGTCCAGACAACCTGACGTCAGGATGTCTGACCACTTTCTTTACGTGTTTTTTCGCTGTCGGTCGAGGTACTAAATATTTGAAGTTAGGTATCAAATAGTAGCAAAAAGGTAGTAAATTTTGGTATTTTCTAAACATCAAATATCTCTATTGGTCCAGGGGTCCTGACGCTTACGAACTGATGCCTCCTAAACTAGGCCAAAAGCCCGTGTTTTAGGATTCAATGTTCCCCCAGATATGATAGTATACAAGTATTGAACGACATGCAAGTACTTATTGAAATAACAAAATAAATTAAACAATGACTTAATTTTAATAGGTACAGTATTAGTTTTATTAAGAGACAATTGTAATAAGATTCTCGGTTTCGTCATATGCGTGTCAAAAAAACAGACCTTAAATTACAGTTAAGTATAAGTACCTAAATGACTACATTTAGGTTGCGTCAGTCAGATAGTGTAAGACAAATTATTCTGCTTGTGTTAATCAACGAGGTAAAAAAAAAACATAACTGCAAAAATTAGAACCATAAATGCCATAAATGATCCTAGGGAATTTATGGTTCTAATTTCAGAAGAGTTAAAGGTTTTTGACTTCAGTTAGAATGATCACAACAGGAGAACTTGTGGGATTAGCATGTTTGTATTATTGTGTGTTTGACAACTTAAATAGTAAATAGTAAAAGTTAGACGTAATTCTTGTTCAAGTATGTAATTTGGCATGTTGTTAAATAGCTGCTCATGTACATAGCTATTTTCCAGAAAACTAGGCTCATAAACATGCAGAATCAGGTGACAAACACCTATACTACAGTCCAGCTGTCGAGAGGACGCGTTTTTGACACCTGTCAGTTTCATACTAATGAATATTTGTTTTGCGAATTTGATCCTTATTACTACTAGAAATTGTCCAACTGACAGGTGTCAGGAACACATTCTCTCGACGGCCGGACTGTAGGTGTTCTTTGATTACTAAATTAAATGCATTGTTAATTGTTAGAAGCCATTAAATGAGTTTTACAATAGGCTAATTTCAATATGCTTTCAGAAATTGGGGGTTGGGGGAATTGGGAGTTTGGGGGTGGGGGGTATTAGGGGTTGGGGGTTTTTGGTAGGTATAAAAAAATTGTCTTCTTCAAATTCAAATTCAAATTCAAATGTTTCTTGCTCAACACAGCATAATCATAAATTCTAGATGTCAGGTGAACGTGCAGTCAACTGTGTTGCACCAATTCAGGCATTCTTGATTCTATAATACTGGAATAATTAATTCCCTTTACTCTTTTGTCTTTGATTATGGCAGTGCTTTCATCATAGTAAGAAGAATAAGAAAAAAAAGTCAAATGTTTACCTATTTAGCATGATTATTATAAGCAAGGAACACACTTTAACAAAATTAAAAACTAACATAAAATAAAAAAAAATACAGGATTAAGTGTGCCTCATTGGACAGTAGAGCACAAACACAGCAGTTCAATGTGATTCAACTAAGAATAGGAATGTCAATGACCTCTAACTGTCAACTGAAACTAGAAATATACGGCTTGCAAAGGTTTTGTAGTGTTAACCTTATCCATTTTAGTTCTGTTTTTCGAATTTGTTTTTGTTAAAATATGTCACTGACTTTGCAAATGTGTAAACAAGGTGCTGTTTTGCTAAATCTTCACAATATGGCGCCAGGTCATTCCTATTCTTAGTTGAACCTCATTGTGTTTTGTTACTACCTACAGTTTTTTTTTTAATATTCATGTAGGACATAAAACCTCCTTTTCAGACATGGTCAGGCACAACAGAGAGTGCAGCAGCCTGCGGTGCTGGCGACGGTGCTGTCATAGTGTGGAGGATCGGCTGTGCAGCTCCACTGAGAGTGCTCCGGGCACATACCAGCGAGGTGTGCTCCGTGGACTGGCCTAGGACTCATCTGTTGAGTGCGAGCTGGGATACTACTGTTAAATTGGTGAGTAGCCAATTAGTTATTGTTAATACTTAGCGGGACAGTAAACGAGACAGAATAGAAGTTTAATTTCTTCTTTAACTTCTACCCTGGAACCGACATTTTATCAAAACGTTTATATAAGAACAAACTTGGTTGTAATAAAAATGTGCACTTTGACGCCTTCGTTCCTACCTAGGTAATAGATAAAATATGTACAAGTAGGTAAAACTGTCGTCATTGTTAAGATATTTATAAAGTGTAGATAAGTACCTTGCCTACCCAAACAAAAAAAAAAAAAATTGTTATTACTGCTATAGCCGTATAGAACGTGTTATGTAGTAAATATGATTATAATTGGTTACAAATTGAGATACGGTCTGCTAAATCATAGCTGGATTAGACTATCAGGGAAAGGGTAAATTGGAAAAGGTTGGATGAAGCCTTTGCTAAAGAGCCCATGAAGAATTAAAACTGAAAAGTGATGATTTGACTTTGTTAAACTTAAAATTGATACTCTAAAATAAGGCTGTAAGTAATTAAAAATAAAAATGATAGCTTTAATACTTTAAGAAAGGGGACAAGGAGGATATAGGGGGAGGGGGGGATATTATGCTTAAGCTTAAGTTCTTTTGGAGAAGAACAGTTCCAGTTCATGGTCTACCCATGTGCCAAATTTCATACAAATCCGTTCAGCCGTTTCAGTGTGAAAGCGTAGCAAACAAGCAAACTTACTTTCACATTTAATAAAAGACATGTGTCATCACCACACTGTGCCCGCATGGTGGATTGCGGCCCACTTCCTCTCACCGAGAGGAGGCCTGTGTCCCAGCAGTGGGAACATTATAGGCTGACTATGATAATGATGAAAACCACACTAACCATAATCCAACACAACCATTTCAGTGGGACCCTGAATCCGAAGCATGCCTCAGCACATTCGTGGGTCATTCTCAACTGGTTTACACGGCCGCTTTCTCGCCACACTCGCCGGCGACCTTCGCGTCTGTGTCTGGAGATGGCCACCTCAAGCTATGGACGTGTACCGAACCTTCCAGACCTGCTGCGGTGGTGAAGGCGCATGATGCTGAGGTAATTTGAATCTTGTAGTGTTTCTAATAGAGTATAAGTAATAATGTGTGATGAAATTATGTGCACATAAAAATATGGTTTATTCAAACTCAAAGCATTTAATTCAAATAAACCAATTACAGGCACTTTTGAATTGTCAATGTGTCTGTGAGTCCGAAAGATGAAGCTAGTTGCCCATTACAAAGCGTAGTTTTTACATCAAATATTTTTACAAAATATCGGTTACATCATTCATATTGAAAATATACATGTGAGAACAATGTAGAAAGACTTGCACGTTAAAAGCGTCCGTAATAAAAAAGATAAAAACTAAAAACAACTAAATTAAACATTAAAAACAAGCCGTGGCAGCTTAGAGACGACCGCGTTCACGAACATGACGCATGCATCAGCACCAATTAGCTCAACCATTTTGAAGGGGACTAAATGATCCAACACACACGCCACCACCAGCGAGACATTTGAGTGTGAATGACATACTCTCAACCGCCAGGGCACATTCATGTCAATGAAAGACGAACCCAGTAAAAGATAGCTATTAGCTACATAGTGCTCAGTGCATTACAAGCATGAAGCGCCTCGCACACGGCAGCTATAATGTAAAGATGTATATTATAGCACGATATACAGAGTGTTTGGAAGGTGGGTGCAAAGCCGTAAGGGGGTGATAGTTGAAACTATTTAGAGCATTTTGAGCCATACATGTCTTAGACGAAGTTTGTTTTTTTTTTTATTTTTACCTGACACCTGTCAGTTTCATACTAACAAATATGTGTTTTGCGAATTAGATCCTTATTACTACTAGAAATTATCCAACTGATAGGTGCCAGAAACGCATTCTCTCGACGGCCGGTAGTGTTTGGATTTTGGGATCTTCGTCTATAGGGTGTAATTTTAATCAGCTTTATCCTCTTAAGGGGTCATTGTACTCATTATTATGAACAACTTTTACTATAGAGAACCAAACCTGAAACCGTGAAAAAAAAAGCATAACTTGTCAAAATGTAGGAAACAGCTGATTTTTTTTTTCGCGATTTCAGGTTTGGTCCCGTAGTAAAAGTTGTTCATAATGATGAGTACAGTGACCCCTAAAGAGGAAAAATTTTATTAAAATTACACCCTGTAGGTATTAAGGGCGTGTAGGCCAAGCGAAATAGGTATTAAACGCTACCAAGAGTTGCCCGCGATTACCGCAAAGTGAGCCGTGCGCTAACGTCGCGGGGAGTGTCACATTACAGATAAGCAGGCAGTAGGTCAACTTCTCTGACGCCCACTTGCACAAACCCGAGTTATCCTTTAAACTCAGTTAGTCGCCGGGCTTGTGCAAGCGGGCGTTATTGATTTATTTTAAAAATAAAATAAGAGATTTGATTCATATAAAACTCGTTTTATTATAATTTGTAGTAATAGCGAATGTGTATCTCTGTTGCCGCTAAAAGAAGAAATACGAAAAATTAAAAAAAAATTGAACTCGATATTTAAATGGAGACCTCATTCAAAATTCGTATATTTTTTAATACAACAACGCTAATATTATCAACTCTGTATCTCAAGCATAATGGTAATCATCAAATGTGTCAAAATTATTATTCATGTAGGTACTACATTAATCATCTTAAAATTCTTCAAAATTTATTTCTCTTGAACTGGTGGCCGGTTGCAATTCTGATAGTGTCTCAGAAGATGACAGGGCTATGGACTGTACAGAATTGCCGATTTGTTGCGCAGGTGATGGCATCGTTGGAGAGTCCACATAATTAAAATTTTCATTGACAGCGGTCACAAATGTTATGTTCTAATAATTTTATTGAATTTGCAGGTACTGTCTTGTGATTGGAGTAGAACAGAAACGCACGCTCTAGCCACGGCTGGCTCTGATGGTCTTATCCGTGGGTGGGATCTGAGGAGGCTCACATCACCTATGTTTACTCTCAAAGGTAAATGAAAATAAATATAGATACTTAAATGTTACTTTATAGGAATCCAATAGATCACATCATATAACACCCTGTATCATAAAGGTTTGGTAAAAATTAAGGGTGGTACACACCGTATATTCAAAGTACTCTGTGGTACACACTATCAAAGTGAATAACTTTCTCCATGGGACCAACATCGTAATCGCAAAAAAACAATCAGCCGTCCCATACATTAGGGTCGAGTAGGGTTTGAAGTTTTCAGTTGATAATTTTTTCGTGATTTCAATGTTGGTCCTATGGAGAAAGTTGTTTAGTTTGTACAGCACCATTAAATTTGACCACACCTTTCTGATACACCCTGTATAAATACAACAGTAGTTTTTGTTTACACTAAACCCGAAAAGGGGTCATTGTACTCATCATTTTGAACAACTTTTACTATGGGACCAAACCTGAAATAGCGAAAAAAAAAACCGGTCAAGAGCGAGTCCGACTCGCGCACCGAGGGTTCCGTTCGGATTTCTGAAGAAGTGTGCTACTTAGAGACATCGTTTTATTTTTCCTGTAATCTTTACATAAACTTCTATCACATAGAATAATTTCAGATTTTTCTCTTTGCAATCTTCGGAGATAAAGGGGGGGGGGGGGGGGGAGAAGGTATTTTTTTTTTCATTTTTAATAAAAAGTCGAAAACTATGCGGCCTAAAAAAAAAATAAAAAATAGTTTGAGAATGTGCAAACAGCGTTCTTTCATATGATACCCCACATGCCCTAGTAGCCCCACTTTATTTTTTTAAGACCCCCTTTCAGTCCCTGTTGC
This sequence comes from Cosmia trapezina, assembly GCA_905163495.3. NCBI lineage: Eukaryota > Metazoa > Arthropoda > Insecta > Lepidoptera > Noctuidae > Cosmia > Cosmia trapezina. Next base: position 8,258,455 of record LR991020.1, read on the forward strand.
AAAAAAATATAAATATTTTTATTTCTTTCTTATTTGCAAAATAGTTGGGTAAACGTCATCTAAAACTATTCTAAATTTCAAGTTGATAGCATTAGTAGTTCTTGAGATATCTAGCTGTGACAGACGGACAGACAGACAGACACAGACAGACAGGCAGACTGAGTCACACCATAAGGGATCCTTTTTTACCATTTTGGTACGGAACCCTAAAAATCAGCTGTTCAGTACATTTATCTACATCAAACTCGTCAAAATGTACTGAACAGCTGATTTTTTTTTCGCGATTTCAAGGTTGGTCCCATAGAAAAAATTGTTCAAAATGATGAGTACAATGACCCCTTTTCGCGTTTAGGCTAAACAAAAAGTAATGTTGTATAAATATTTAAATATCAATTGCCGAATGTATGTAAGCGCATCAATTATTTTTTTGTTGTCAGGACAACGTTTGTATTACAGATTTTTTTTTGGAAAATTTACCGGAGGTTTTAATTGATTGATTTTCTTATTTCAGGATGTGAATGTGCAGTCAGAAGAGTACAGTTCTCTCCTCACGCGCCTTCCATTTTAGCAGCTGGATCCTATGATTTCACTACAAGGTAATTATTAAAACTTCTTTTGATGTATCCTTCTTAGCCGCTATTATCATAAATGTTCCCACTGCTTGGATAGGCCTGCTCTCGGTGAGAGGGTGTGAGCTGTAATGTACAACGCGGGCCCAATTGTTGGATGGTTGGTGGAATTTTTGGTTTTAGTTCGAATTTTTGTTTTTATTTTCCTCACGATGTTTTCCTTCACCGTTTTGAGAGCAGTGGTGATGAAATTATTTACACAAAATAAAGCGCCGGCCTGGCACAGGAGCTTGGGGATTGGCACAAGAAAAGAGCTGTCCTATGCCCAGCCGTGGGTGAAGTCGGATTGTGCATAATGAGAATAGAAGCGCCGGTCTGGGTTCGAACCCACGACCGTTAAGCTCCATTTACACGGCGCAAGTTTATTGCCTGTGGCATACCATAAAATTGAAGGGAAAATATCTGGCACCGTCTAAACAACACGTACAATATTGTTGCACGATACAGGCAACTTTCAAAACTGGTTTAAGCATGTTCAATAAAATCGCACAGCACATACAATAATTGCTCGTACAATAAAATCGCATTCAATTCTGGCATGATCTGACATTTGTGCTGTCATTGATGCGGTAAGTGAAGGTGTGGTAATCGTTGTTGCTATTTTGAGGCAAGAAATCAAATCAAGAGCCACTTGAAAAATATCTTGAGAAGACGTTCAATAAAATTAAATGAAATATCATTTCTAGGCAAAACTTGCATGCAATAATCGCCTGTCAATTTTATTGCCTGGTGTAAGTCGCATGCGATTTTATTGAATGGAAAAACTTGCATTCAATTATTGTACATGCCATTTTATGGAATCGCATGCGTGTAAACACTTCATGCAATTCTTAAATGTCAAAAAACTTGAACGTGCTTTATGGCATGCAATTATTGCTCTTGAACGTTCCAGAAACTTGCACCGTGTAAACGGCGCTTAAGTCGGGGCCGTTACCACTGGGCACCACTGCTCTATTGTACAGTCAGCGTCAATAATATCGGGACGAACAGACTGTTCAAAATGATCTAAACAACTATGAAAATGAAATATTAACTCAATGACACAAGGACTGTTTGGCTCAGTCGCAAAATGACCACTTCTCAAAATGACTACTGGAAGCAAAATGTCCCTTTCGCAGAATGTCGGTTTCGCAAAATGTCCCTTTCGCAAAATGCCCCTTTCGCAGAATGTCCCTTTCTCAGAATGTCCCTTTCGCAAAATGTCCCTTTCGCAATATGTCCCCTTTCTCAATCAGGCATTAATTCCTATCATCAGATCAGAACTTTCATATTTTCATAGAAAATAAGTACTTACCGTATCGCGTAATAGCGGCCGGTCGGCATACTATGATCTAAATGTGTGCGTGAGGCATGTTTGTATACGCGGTCCGGTACTAACTGTGCTTCACTTTCGATATGCGTGGCGTAGAGTCCTTCTTTTTTTCTAGTCTGTGATTAAACATTATTTGTTTAATCATGGACTAGAAAAAAAAGAGTTTTACTGATTAAACATTACTACAGTACCCTTCTGTATTGTACACCTACTGGCTCTTGACCAGTTTTTTTTACTGATGGAAGGAATTAATGCATGTTTGAGGGAGGGGACATTTTGCGAAAGGGACATTTTGCGAAAGGGACATTCTGAGAAAGGGACATTCTGTGAAAGGGACATGAGCCATGAGGGGACTGAGCCGACTGTTTCAGAATGAAGACAGTACACGACAACTGTCATTCTGACAATAACTTTATCCAATTGAGATAACGTTTAATTTTCTTAGTTGTTGAGATCATTTTGAACAGTGTGTTCGTCCCGATATTTTTGACGCTGACTGTACCAACACCACAAAAATACATAACAAAAAATAAATCAAACACTACAAAATATACGATGGGCGGCCTTATCGCTTTCTGCGATCTCTTCCAGGCAATCTTGGATTCATGAACCTTAAATTCTCATTTTCTCCAGGATTTGGGACCTCAAACGCGGCTGTGAGCCTCTAGAAACAATAAGGCATCATTCAGAATTCACGTATGGACTCGATTGGAACGCGCTGAGGCCACATCAGATAGCAGACTGCGGATGGGACTCGCTGGTCCACGTGTTTACACCTAGGTCTTTGGCCTGAGAATGGTGCTGAAGTGAGTTATCATTTTATGCACTATTGAAGACAAAAGTGCATGGAGAGCCTAAGGTCGACTTTTGACTGTGAGGTTTCGCATTACGTTTCATTACTTTTCAAGAGACGACTAGATGGCGCTGTTCAAACATGAAAATAACACTGCAAAGCTTAAATCCTTATTATGCAGAGGCACATAATAAGGTTTTTAATACCTAAAATAATTACTAAGAAATAATAATACTAAGAAATATGAAACGCTGTACAAACGATTTTGGTTTGGAATTCTCCATGCACTTCTGTCTTCGTTAGTACAGTGGGCTGCATCAATTGGGTACCCCAGTTGTATTCAATTTTGAGAATGGTTGGACTGTACATAATTTACAGTCCAAATTAACATTTATCGTTTTATAACTATACTCCATCGGTTTAGGTCAATGACATTAAACATCTAGACGTTTGCCATGATTACAGTGTGAAGTGTGGAAGTGAGACACATATATACGAAATAAGTAGGAAAATTGAGAGGAGCTCGTGGCTAACGTAATAACAGCCGCACGGGTCGATCCGTTAGGTTAAGCTACGCTTGCCGGGGTTGGTCAGTGGATGGGTGACCATATTTACATACCGGACTCCTCCGTGCCTCGGAAAGCACGTTAAGCCGTTGGTCTCGGCTGTCATTCGTGGATCTTTGACAGTCGTTACTGGTCGTCAGAAGCCCGAAAGTCTGACACCCAGTTTTACCAAGGGGTATCGTATTACCCAGTTACTGGGTTGTGGAGGTCCGATAGGCAGTCGCTCCATGTAAAATACAGACATTCAGCTGCATCCGGTTAGACTGGAAGCCGACCCCAACATAGTTAGGAAAAGGCAAGGCAGATTGAAGTAGGAAAATTGAGACAAAGCATCGTATCTTCTGTCTCTTACGGCGTGCCATATTTTTGCACGGCAAACTTTTGAATGTTAGCCAAACAAAGTACTTTCACTGTTACAAAATTTATCTTGCGTCGATTAATTTTAGTTTTTTGGACAGTTTTGGCACTGTCTGTGCGAATGTATTGACATGGGTTTCAGTCCAAAATATGGAAGATTTCTTACGTTAAACCTCATTTCTCATACCACATAACCTAGAAAAATTATTATATTGCTGTCTCATGACCGGCCACGCGGTGGCTCGATCTAGATGTATATTATCTAAGGTTTAGGTAATATAAACGTTATGGAACGAATTATAAAGTTGCTAAATTAAAGATTACAACTGTGTCGTAGCATGACGACTGAAGTGACAGGTTTAGTCGGTTAACTAGACACGTGGTTTTTTTTTTGTTTACCTTTATTTAATTACCTAATCCGATGGAGTGTAGCTTCTGCCCGCGACTTCGTCCGCGTGAAATTTTTGTTCCCTCGACCCACCTCGTCGCATCGCACCGCCTGCACGCGCTATTACCTACTCGTTTTCGCTTAGCGTCCTTTGACATTTTTTTTTGCCCGGCTCCTAACGGTCCTAGCGTGATGTTAAATAGCCTATAGCCTTCCTCAAGAATTAGGCTGTCAAATGCAAAAATAATTTTTCAAATCCGACTAGCAGTTCCAGAGATTAGCGTGTTTATACATACAATCAAACAATCTCTTCAGTTTTATTATTTGCCTCATTGGTTTAGTTGTCGCAAGCGCTACTGCTGAGCATGACGTCCTGGGTTCGATTACCAGGCTGGGCAAAGTGTTATTGGGTTTTTCCATCAGGAATTTCTCAGTAGCAGCCCAGAGACTGGATTTGTGCGCGGTTGATGGCAATGGGCTCGCATATATTACATGGGACTTATGCCCGTTTTCACCAACCCTAAGTGACACTTAAATGAATCCCTAAATAAAAGTGCACTGTTGGATTTTCGACGCTAGGCTTAACAGCGCCGAGAGTTGAAAATCCAACAGTGCAGTAATATTTAGGGATTCATTTAACTGTCACATAAGTTTGGTGCAAACGGGAATTAAACATACATTACGGGCTAAATGTGGGTGTGCTATTGGTTTAGTATGAATGTGTTTTTAGGGTTCCGTACCAAAATGGTAAAAAAGGAACCCTTATGGTCTCACTCAGTCTGTCTGTCTGTCTGTCACAGCTGAATATCTCAAGAACTACTAATGCTATCAACTTGAAATTTGGAATAGTTTTATATGACGTTTACCCAACTATTTTGCAAATAAGAAAGAAATAAAAATATTTATATTTTTTTTGTAACAGGTGCTGAAAGGGGGTCTTCAAAATTCAAAGTGGCGCTACTAGGGCATGTGGGGTATCATATGAAAGAGCACTGTTTACATATTCTTAAACATTTTTTTAATTTTTTTTAGGCCGCACAGTTTTCGATTTTTGATGAAAAATGTAAAAAAAAATACCGTTCCCCCCTCCTTATCTCCGAAGTTTACAAAGGGAAAAATCTGAAATTATTGTATGTGATAGAAGTTTATGTAAAGATTACAGGAAAAATAAAACGATGTCTCTAAATAGCACACTTTTTCAGAAATCGGAACGGAACCCTCGGTGCGCGAGTCCGACTCGCTCTTGACCGGTTTTTTAAAAATTGTAATGGTCTGTTTATCTAATTGACATATTTTGAATTGAATTATTATTATTTTTATTTTTTTTAATGTACTATTGACCTTATTGTAATTGCATATTTGTGTTAATTTTGTACACCATATATGTATTGGCAAAACATAGCGCACTTATTTTTAAACACTACTAGCTGACCCGACAGACGTTGTCCTGTCCCAATTTCAATATTCCCATATAAAACCCACTTTCAGTTTTCCAGAATTTTCCAATTTTCCCGGCAAGTTTTCCAATTTTTCTCATCGTTTAAACCTTTAAACCTTCCCTGGACTACGTCAAACATTTCAAAACCAAAATCAGCTAAATCGGTCCAGCCGTTCTTGAGTTATAAAATTACAACGAAAAGTGGTATTGATTTTTATAGTAGATAGATCTGTAATCATACCTATGTTTTACAAAGTATATGATTGATTGATTGATTGATTGGTTATATCTAATTTTAATTGTTCCAGGATTCAATGGATCGTCTGTGATTAAACTGAAAGTGAGTGTGGAGGAGTATCGTGCCAAACCATTATAGTGTTTATTGCGAAGACAATCAGGGTCATAATCGCTTGCAAGCGTTCACTCGGTGCAGGTAACGGTGAACAGGGATATCGAGGTTTTTGGTGATAGAAGAGTCGTGTATTGTAAATTATTATTTGTTATAATCTTAAGAATAGTTAGGTAGTGCTTTGTCTTAGGTGTATTCGCCGAAATAATAATGTCTTATTAAATAATAGTATCTGCAGGAAAACGAAGTAATCACAAGGACATAAAGTCGAAAATTAAACAATCACAATTTGATTGTTGGTGATCGCCTATACAACGTGTAACGTTAAATGCGCAAAACCTCTTAAGGGGTCATTGTACTAATTATTATGAACAACTTTTAGTATCGGACCAAACCTGAAATCGCGAAAAAAAAAACAGCTGTTCAGTACATTTTGACGAATTATGCGAACAGAAATGTACTGAACAGCTGTTTTTTTTTCGCGATTTCAGTTTTGGTCCCATAGTAAAAGTTGTTCATAATGATGAGTACAATGACCCCTTAAGAGGTTTAGCGCATTTAACGTTACACGTTGTATAATAGCAGACTTCTATATTTACAGTTTCGCCATCTATCACCTTAAGCACCATTTGGTTGCCCCTGCGCACCAATTCTATGGACAACATGATACAAGTATCCTAAGCATTTTCTTGCTAAATTTGAATTCATGCAATTATAGCTAAAAGATCAGATTTTCAATCACATGCAATTTTGCGAAGTATTTTCTCATTTAGAATTTTCTATACACCTTAGACAAGGCTTAAATGTGATTTTATTAATATTACGCTTGTAATATGTTACGCAAACTCTGTGAAAGCTGTACTTAACACATTTATACGAATTAGTTTTATGTACTGACTGAATTTTACGCTACTGATGATAAAACAAGGTGCATTTTATTTTAGACTTTACGTTTACGCATTTAAGTTTATTATCGCTTGTACTAATTTACTAGTTGCATTCCTTCTAAGTTATCATATTGAACTGTTTTTTTTATTTGTTATATTTTTATATCGACTATTATATTTTAAGCAAACAAATACAGACTTTATTGTGATGGGAACATGGTCTCTTTTAACCTTTTAGTTGTATAGCAAATTAATGTTATATTTTTAAGCTACTATAGACCAATAATAGTTAATTATTAATAAATGTATTGATTGATTACCCCGTTAAAATATGGAGGTAGATTAATTCTTAGGCTACGCGCACACTTATAATATATTATTATTATTAAAAAGAGTGGCACAACTATAAAGCGCCGGCCACATTGGGAACGAAGCGAAACGAAGCTAAGATTGTGTCGCTTAGTACGCGGTGTGAACCGAAGCATGAAAAGACGCGGAACGATGCGAAATGAACTTAGCTTCGTTTCGCTTCGCTCCCTGCGCTTTAGGAACACATACGGGCATACCTCTCAAGGTGATGCAAAGCTAGCATTGCCTGTTTTATAGATCTTAATGTCAGACATCCCAAAAAAAAGTTCTTGAATTGAGCCCATATTTTATTTAAAAGAGTATCCGTGGAGATTCTTGCCAGCTCTTCTCCATAGAAAACAACAATTGGAACTGTGCACCTAGCTTCTGGCGTATCATAAGTGCCCATTTAGGGTTATAAAATAAAAATTTTGAATTTGAATTGCAAAATCGACTTTGCCTGGGTAATGGTAACTTTGCCCACCCTGATCTGTGCCCGTAGTGTTGTAATAAGCATTATAAAGTTGTAACTCTACGCTTTTGGTGTTTATTTAATTAAATAATTAAAACTTAATAGGGCAGAACACAGCCGATTTATAGTTAAAAACTGATATTATTGTCCGTTTGAAAGATCTTCAATATTTATTGCTTGAAAAACGAAAAGTAGGTTGTAATTTAAAAACGATGTCTATGTAAAAAAAAATGCTACAAACAATAATTTAGTTGCAAGTTTTTAGTTATGCTAAAAAGTAAAAAAAATGCTAGCACTTTTAAAGCTAATATTTTCTCTTCAATTGTAAATACTTGGTTTGTATATATTTTTTATTATTGTATATTCAAAAGAATTGTATATGCCACAGGGTGTCGAAACCTATGTATATTATAGCTAGCTTGTTATTATTGGATACTATATTAATTAGTAATAATCGACATATTTCTGAGTTCTTGCACCTCATTAGATGTCTTAATGATGGTCATTTGTAGAAGAATTCAACAGAAAATACCTATATTTATTTGTGAAGAACGATAGAAACAAAAATAAAAATGTAATTTATAGCTGATGAAGTAAGAAAACGCGATCTGTCAAAAAACTGGACCACCCTGTAAGTCGTTCATTTGTTTTATCTCATTTCAACACTTTCTTAGCTATAAATAACATTTTAACTTTTGCTACAGAGTTTATATCGTACCAAATAAAACAGAATAACAACTACTAAGATTTTTATTTTACTTATCGTGTAATCGGCACTGAAAACTATACATTGACAAAATATTTTGAAATGAGTTTGATGGATCAAAATGCTTGTTCAAATTGGACGTGAGAATATACGGGTAGTAGGCAAAACAAGTGACATCTACCGGTGTTTTGAAAACTTACAATTAAAATATAGTACGCGGCCGTTGCTAGGGCAGAGAGTTTTTGGAAACATGAGTGAAAGTGACAGTGAAAGAAAAGTTCTACAAACTCAAACTTCCGTAACATCAATAATCGGGTACTATACAAAAACTTAAAACAGCGACATCTACTGACAATACGTACTCTGAGAACCCAACTTTAGCCTCCGCAACCTTCCCTCGATGGCCGATAGCATAACATACACTGACTTTAAATGAGCCTTATCGTATTTACAAATATTTGTTAAGCTCGTTGCAGGGGAAAGCATGCCGCAAGATACGTGCCTTGTTGGATTGTAATAAGGGCTATGTTTGGTTGTTTGGCTGGCAAACGTGTTCCGACCGCTGGGTTTCATGGTGCAAGCTTCATGGTTTGGTGGAGGTTGTTGCTCGATCTTCTCCATAGATGGCGCTAGGTGTTTCGTCACTGTAAATTAAGGCATCATGTTCTACAGAACGTAGACAGCGTGGACTGGTTCGAAGGACGAGATAAGAGTGTGACTGACACTGCCATGGCCACCATCAGGAATTTTAATTTTGATAACACAAAAAAATTGTCGCTAATTAGTCGAAATTCGCCACCAAATATCAGAATTAGTGGTTCAAAAGTTATAGGGGTTCATAGGTCTAGATCTGGATCTAGGTATAGATCTAGAGAGCATCTCCCCAGCTTGGCCACATTTATATCTCAAAAACTAGGCCACATAGCGAAGATCTTTGGTCACTGGTTCAAAAGTTATAAGGGTTCATAGGTGGCCGATCTAGAGAGTATCTCCCCAGCTTGGCCACATTTATATCTCAAAAACTAGGCCACCTAGCGAAGATCTTTGGTCACTGGTTCAAAAGATATTAGGGTTCATAGGTGGCCGATCTGGAGAGCATCTCCCCAGCTTGGCCACATTTATATTTCAAAAACTAGGCCACCTAGCGAAGATCTTTGGTCACTGGTTCAAAAGTTGTTAGGGTTCATAGGTGGCCGATCTGGAGAGCATCTCCCCAGCTTGGCCACATTTATATTTCAAAAACTAGGCCACCTAGCGAAGATCTTTGGTCACTGGTTCAAAAGTTATTAGGGTTCATAGGTGGCCGATCTGGAGAGCATCTCCCCGGCTTGGCCACATTTATATCTCAAAAACTAGGCCACCTAGCGAAGATCTGTTTGCTCCCAAATTTAGTCGCAAATTAGTCGCAGCTTTTCGCTAAGTCACAGATTTAGTCGGGTCTTAGTTGAGAAGATATAATGAGTTCATTTTTTAAGTATAGTGCAAGAGCTAGCGAAGAGCTTACGATAAAAGTTTGGTCTAGCTCTTGGACTATAGGTACTTAAAAATTGAACTCATTATATCTTCTTCTAAACTAAGACCCGACTAAATCTGTGACTTGGCGAAAAATTGCGACTAATTTTAGCGACTAAATTTTTGTGTTATAAAAATAAAAATCCCTGATGGTGGCCATGGCAGTGTCAGTCACGTCACACGAGATTAAAATAAAGCCGCGTATTCAATGGGAAACAAAGTTGTGCAAAAATGTTTCAGCAACATGTTTGTCTACTCCGAAATGACGCGCCCCACTACTGCATTTACCGTAGTGAACGCGAAAATTTAGAAATTAAATTAAAAAAAATTAAATTAAATTAAATTAATAATACCTACTTAAATAAAAAAATAAAAAAAATATTTTGAATTTAGTAGATTAGCTCTACGATACACAAATGTGTTGCTGGCAAAATGGATCGTATTGTTGCTGATAACATATTGCTAAATTGCTAATGTTCCGTATAACCCAAAAAACATGGTAAACCAAAGAACATGTTGCAACATCAATTATTGCGGGACTGTTCCTCAACATTGTTTCCAATCCCCAATCCCAACGTCAGGACCTACGTCCTTCGCAAGGAACAAACATCGGTCACTACCTATGTTCGGAATAGGTTTTTTTTTTTTTTTTTTGAGGGTGGGAAATCATCAAATAACTTCTCCCGCTCTGGGTGGAGCGGAAGGGCGTGTCAGACTTTTACTGACTAAAACCCACCCGTGTTCCTTCAGTTGCCTATGCCAGGGCCGCGGTATCTTCTTCAAACTACCCGCGACCCCAGCGGCACGGAATAGGTACCAACCTATTCGTGCATTCTTTATTTCGAAAGGATTTTGATTGCAGTGGTGGTCGTGGGTTCGAACCCAGCCTGTCGCTATACTTTGTTTAAATAATTTCATCACCACTGCTCTCAAAACGGTGAAGGAAAACATCGTGAGGAAACATTCTATGCCTAGAACCAAAAAATTCGAAGACATGATGTGACATCTACCAACCCGCACTGGGCCCGCGTGGTGGATTACAGCCCGCTCCCACTCACTGAGACGAGGCCTGTGTCCCAGCAGTGGGAACATTAGGTATAGGCTGATTATATAGGTATGTATGTAGGTATTTTGTTTCGAGTCATATTCTTGTTATGTCATAAATGGTGATTAAATTGATGGCCACATTGGGCACTTACCTAGAAATATAAAAACAGTAGAAGTGGCAAGCGGGCGAATCTGTGCCCGCGCGACATGCTCGACCGTAACAATTTATAAGAATGTCGTGTTGTGCAGTGGTTTCTTGCCGAAACCGAAGCCATGTAAATCATGGAATCACTTTCCATGTGTAAGTACCATAATTATGGAAAGTGATTCCATGATTTACATTGCTTCGGAATTTTACCGTAGGTATTTGTCTTTAAAATCATGAAAGTGACAAAGGGAAAAAGTGGAGACACAGGGTTCCGATACATTTTAACATACTGGGCACATCTCCTTCTTTCTTATACCTATGAATGGGGAAAATACTTGTAGGTACTTAACAAGTATTTTACCGTATTTGTCTTTAAAATCATGAAAGTGACAAAGGGAAAAAGTGGAGACACAGGGTTCCGATACATTTTAACATACCTACTGGGCACACTTCTTTCTTATATCTATGGGCACATTTCTTATATCTTACTTAGGTACCTATCACAGCATAGCATAAGATGCTACCTACTTACGATTGTGTTTGACGCGTCCCAGATGTTTTGTGAGCAAGTTGCTGTAGTAACGACACGAAGTAACCAGATGTCTCCTCATGCAAGCCTCGCAGCATTCTAGAACATTCATTTAGATTTTTTTATACATATCTAGAAATAAAGAAAAGTAGGAATTATTAAGTACATAATAGAAAGATCTTTTTTTAATTGCCACAGAAACACTTGCCTTTGCATTAAAAAAAAAAAAAAAATATTGAAATACTTAATATAACTTTACAAAAAAGTGTAGTAGTACCTACTTACATAAGTATTTATGGTTCAGAAGTAAATATTAATTTAGTCCTATAAAAGTATTGTAATACTTAATCTGGATAAAAACTATGTTAAGACAAATATAAAATTACAGTGCAAAACGTTTTGGAATGGGCAACTAGCTTCAACTTTCTGACTAACTGACCGACACATTGACAATCAAAAGTGCCTGAATTTAAATAAATGCTTTCAGTTTGAGTTTGAATAGAATTTTGAAGGTAATGTAGTGCGTTGCTGGATCATATTAGATTATTATTACTGGGGAATTTAAAGCTACAGGCTGAGCTACGCCACCAGCTGGCACTTCTTCACCGAGCAACGGTCGGGGGGACGACGACAATTACGTTGGGGTGGTCGCCGCGAGGAAGTACCTCGGTGGCGAGGTCGGAATGTAGGTTTCTTGTTTTTGTATAATGCCCTGGTAACTTTTGGAGGAGGGTTAGGTATTGGGTCATCGGGGTCGGTGAGAACATGTCTTGGACGGCGGATTTTACTGATTCTAGAGGGGATATAACTGGCCGTCTTCACAACCAAAGGGTTGCGATGTTTGGCGGTTGTATCGAAGAAACGATTGGAATTGCGTTTCATGTCTATTCTATTCTATGAATTGATGGTTATTGGGAATTATAAGGTCAAGTCAAGGTGGATTTCGTTCCGAACGAACCAAAGCGATACCGTAGCCTTTCAGAGGAAAAGGTTTAACGTGTTTACCTACGTACTCGCACTGACCATTTTTTTGCCCATTCCCTTGCAAGTTGCCGTGAAAATGGGCTGAATGTATCAAGTTATGTGGTCTTTCACAGGGCGGTCCGCTAGACGCGACAAGATGACTGATAGACGCAGCATATACCGCCGTGCTGACTCTATTACCAGCCTTCTTTCTCGCGTCTGACCATCTTGCCATCCATAACTACTTGTGACATACTTACCTATTTTCTTTCTTTTCTTTTGTTTCTGCCGATGATCTGCCTAGAGCGCAATTGCCTCGTGTTTTGTTCTATATAGATCTAAAACTATAAGTATACAGTTACCAACCTTCGTTACTCTCTTTATGGCTCACATGAGAGGAAGCCCGGCGGGATTCCTCACTTTTCTTAGCCTGCAGTGCATGCTCTGAAATTCAATTATGATTCTTTACTATACCTACTGAAGCAGGCTCGCGAGTGGTTACCTTGCGCATTCGGTAGTATTTAAACATAGTAAAAGTTTTAGCCACAATTTTCTTTTAACTTCCGAGACTTGACTAGTCCCATACCTAGTAGGTTACCTAAAGATATCGGTAAATAGGATGTAGGTAACTTTCGTTCGATATTTAAAAAATCAATAATATCCACTGAAATAAGACCCTCTGACTCCGTAGCTCGCGCAGTGACAGCGACTTTGGTGACTACTCATCCGCAAATATTTCGTCCGCGGATGAAACGTTACCCTTTTAAAATTGTAAGGCGACGAATCATCCGCAAGTTCATATGAGTCGTCGCATAGTTATTATTGATGTGGTCATATCGGCCAAATAGACATTGTGTATAGAAACATTTTTTTTTTTTGGTTTTTTGGTAAGCATAGTCTAAACTGTTTTTATGTTGCACGATTCGACTACTTTAATATGGTTGCTAAGTAATTTATGCTCGTCAAAATGCATAATGGTGATGATGACTTCACCATGGAGCTCTAATTCTACTGGTTCTTACTAGGAGAACTCTTTTTTTTATTTTTTATTTTTGTAAGTACTGCTGTTAACGAACACAGTCAACGCATAATATTTATTTTAACTACACGTCTAAATGTGGAAGCTTGTTATTAGCACATTTTCTGACCTACGAACTATTGTAAATTTTTGCTATTAGTCTGTTAGCTTTCTGTAAATTTAATAAATAAATATATTGTCTGTTCTTTGGTTTCACCGGTTTCGCTAGCGGATATGTTCGAGAATCGTTTTTAGGGTTCCGTACCTCAAAAGGAAAAAACGGAACCCTTATAGGATCACTTGTTTGTCCGTCTGTCTCTCTGTCTGTCTGTCAGTCTGTCAAGACCCTTTTTCTCAGGAACGCGTGGAGGTATCAAGTTGAAATTAATATCACATACGTATGTTTGTGGCCCCTTGGAGTCCTAAAAAACTTGCGACACGTTTTGATACTCGCAACTGTCGCAAGTAAATCAAAACCAATAAGGTACTTCCCGTTGACCTAGAATAATGAAATTTGGCAAGAAGCAACGTCTCCCAGCACAAGTAAAGGAAAAAGTCCGAAAATTGTGAATGTGTAATTTTATGACATTAAAAATCTTTTTTTGGGATCCAATGTTAAGTTTGTTTTTGGGATAAATTCTTTTCAACTACGGAACCCTTCATTGTGCGTGGTCCGACACGCACTTGGCCGGTTTTTTTTTTATTAATAATATATTATTTTATACTGGTAAATCATAATAATACTTACCTAAACAAATGACAGGTAAGTAGAACTTACTGTTTTACTGCGAAACCTGAGTTTTGTTATAAATATGAGTACATTTAAATAGATTTTTAGTACTTAAATAACCAATGATATAAGTATTCGTCATTGTAAATAACCAACTATTTAATTTAATTAAACTTTTTTTTATTTTATTTTTTTATTGTTATCTTAGACATTGAAGTATTTTTGTTCGATTTAACCACGATATTATTCCACATAGCCACTAGACAATCCGGCGAAACCAAAGAACAGACAACGTTCCTATACACAAACGTTTGTTTGTCTATTTGGCCGATATGACCACATCAATATTAACTATGCAACGATTCATCCAAACTTGCGGATGATTCGTCACCTTACAATTTTAAAAGGGTACCGTTTCATCCGCGGATGAAATATTTGCGGATGAGTAGTCACCTAAGTCGTGACAGCGTGACTGGGATCCCATCATAGCTTCGGATGTCAACATACTAGCTGACTTTAGTTTTGGCATGTCGAACTTTGCTGCCTCCACCTCTAGACGAAACATTAAAAAAAGAAAATAACGGAGTTTATCATAGGACCTCAGAATCCATCTGACGTGCTTTGCTATACTCCGTTTTATTAAAAAGCGAGTTTTAACCTTAGATTACTCGTATAGCTTTTAAAACCTTTCAGATATTGTAGGTAGGTACTTATTTTGAACTTTCTTCCCGACTGAATAGTTCTCAATACAGAATTGTCCACTTAAACTCGGTTCATAGGAGGCCTGTCACATTTTATCATCTCTCTCTAACATTCTTAAAAATTTGACCCCGTGTGCGCTCACACGGGGTCAAATTTTTAAGAATGTTAAATAAAAATATGCTTGTAGATCTCTTTTTATTCACTCACAAACCTAAGTCGAGGCAAAAATATACAACGTGTAATGCTAAATGCGCAAAACCTCTTAAGGGGTCATTGTACTCATCATTATGAACAACTTTTACTATGGGGCCAAACCTGAAATCGCGAAAAAAAAATCAGCTGTTCAGTACATTTTGACGAAATTTGCGAACATAAATGTACTGAACAGCTGATTTTTTTTTCGCGATTTCAGGTTTGGTCCCATAGTAAAAGTTGTTCATAATGATGAGTACAATGACCCCTTAAGAGGTTTTGCGCATTTAGCATTACACGTTGTATTTAAGTTTATTGATGGCAAAAAATAAAGGTGCTAGCTTTGAACCTATTCTAATAATGTGTTACGTCATATTATTTATGCAGTAGCATAATCAGTCTACAATGTTCCCACTGTTGGGACACAGGCCTCCTCTTTTCGAGAGGAAGAGGACTGTAATCCACTTCGCGGGCCCAGTGCGTGTTGGTTACGTCTTCGAATTTTTGGTTCTAGGACATGCCGGTTTCCTCACGATGTTTTCCTTCACCGTTTTGAGAGCAGCGTTGATGAAAAAGTATTTAAACAAAGTAAAGCGCCTGGCTGGGTTCGAACTCACTACCTACAACTCGTAAATAGGGGCCGTTACCACTGGGCCACCAGTACTCTATTTATGCAGTACCTTGTAGCAATTTCTTCCGATCTCAAAACTTTTGGAATTGGTGACTATACCCAGCATTGTTGCCTGGATTCTGAGGAGCTCGTGGCTAAGTAATAACAGCCGCACAGGTTTATCCGTCAGGTTAAGCTACGCTTGCTGGGGTTGGTCTGTGGATGGGTGACCATCTTTACATACCTCCATGGGAAGAAGGCGTGAGTTTATGTATGTATGTAAAAGTAAAAGTAGCTCTTTACATACCGAGATTCCTCCGTGCCTCGTAAAGCACGTTAAGCCGTTGGTCCCGCCTGTCATTTGTGGATCTTTGACAGTCGTTACGGGTCGTCAGAAACCCGAGTCTGACAACCAGTCTTACCAAGGGGTATCGTATTACCCAGTAACTGGGTTGTGGAGGTCAGATAGGCAGTCGCTCCATGTAAAATACTGGTATTCAGCTGCATCCGGTTAGACTGGAAGCCGACCCCAACATAGTTGGGAAAAGGCTAGGCAGACCCAGCATTGTTGCCCCGACCTTCTGAACAATGCTACAAACAATAGCTTCTTTAAAATCAGTCACCCTTCTTCTTGCATCAATCCCGAAGATAGGTTAGGGAGGTGAATTAATCGCACCTTCGGTAAGACTGCACTTTTTGTGATTGCCATTTTAAGATTTTTTTTTACATTCAATACCGTATTATTCTGCTCATACCACCTTGAAGTGATTGATCTTTGCATGAAATAAGCACTATACTTTTGTGATTCGGTGCATGTACCTACTCTAAAAGAGTTAAATATTTTTTATTTATTATACAGGGTGTAAGGGACAGCCCTCCGCAAACTGATAGGGTGAATTCAGTATGTCATACTAAGATGACCGGTACATGAAATTTTTTCAGGAACGTTAAGGGAATCCAATAAACCTGATTTGTTTGTGTTTTTGTGCACAAATCGGAGCGTCTATTACTGGTTGGGAGGGGTAGGTACTTAATAGGTATGCGGTGAGTTTGATGAACGCTGTAGCTAGACAGAAAGTGAACAGCTGATTTCACGCGTCGTTGGTTAGAGTATTTCAACATCCATTGCTGGTTTTTTTTTTTTTGCTGTTTCTTTTTCAGTTTTTTTTACATAAATGGAGTGCTGTGAACACACAATGCAATTTTACATTAAAATAATGAAAATGTAACTGAAAAAAAAAATTTAAAAATGAAAATTTTCCTGAGAAAATTTCCGGTGGAATATGATTCAAAATGAAGAGCTGAATGCACCCTGTTAGTTTGCGGAGGGCTGTCCCTTACACCCTGTATACGATTTTTTTAGTTAAGAAAAGGGTAAAAGTGCAGTTGTGCCCTTGTTTTACCGAAGGTGGGTAATGTTGTCTTTAAAAAAAAACTCACACACATACGTAATGAACACTGAAAACGTAACACTCCTTTTTTGGACAGTCATGTAGTAACTGACCTGCATCAACCCGGGCGGTAAGCACAGTAGCATTCCTAGAGGAAGAGGGCTGCTTCGTGTCTTGACTGACCACCAGTTTCGTGGTCTCGTACAGCGCCTTGTATACTGAACAGACGAGAAAACTGTTAGAAAAAATTAATGGTTTAATTGATTTAGTAATCATTATTGTTGTATTTACATTGGTTTTTAGTTGCATTGTATTTTTAAACCGAGGTTTTAAAATAAAATAAGATAAAAGACACATCAAGATTGTTTACCTTTTTTTCACTACCTAAACATTTCTAGTATAGGTCAATTTGTGCGTGTTCTGCTGGACAAAATTCATCTCATAGCCGTGAAGTCTCATAGTATCCGTTTGTATTAATAAATACACTAGCCTGGTAGTGTAGGTACCTTCAGTATTTTGAATATTCTGCAAGGAGAAGCATCCACGTTTCCTTGTAAACACAGAGAAAGCCGATGATTCCTTGCCAATGCTGCAGCTTTCTTGCCAACGATTAATAAATCAGCGCTTAAGTATCTGTGGGCGTATTTTAGGGCACTTTCCCGATGATAAAGAGCAAATAACATACTGTTTTGGCGCTGGCGTCAACCACAAACCTAGTGTTCTCTTATTTTATAGTGTCATGCTTTAGTTAGAGGAGTAGTAAGCAGAAATTACAGCGAGCTTTCTGCTTATTTCGCTTTCACAAATTATAGAACTTTGTCACATATCTTTCGATAAAATTGTTGAAAAGGAAACTGTCATTTTTGCTGTGACATTTTGCAGTGGTAAAACATGACTTATTTATACTAGAAAGGTTTAGGTAGTGAAATAAAGGTCTGATCTGTCTTTTATCTTTTTTATTTTATAACTTCACTTTAAAAATAAAATGCAACTAAAAACCAAAGTCGGTAAATACAACAATAACGATTAGGTACTAAATCAATTGAACCATTAGTTTTAGCAGTGGTTATTTGTTTAGGTAATATGTGTTTGTGTAAAAAGTCACATCAAGATTGTTTACCTTTATTTTATTTGGTACGCACGGCTGCAGATCAAGCTATACATGTCCAGTATAAGCTGATCTCGCATTGTATAGGATTTCCTTACAATGAGAGGTCAGTGTAAATTGGATTGAGGTGTAGCCGTGTGTACCTAAACTTTTCTAGTAAGTATAGAAAGCTAGTTTTATCTCTACGAACAAGTTATAAGAGCAACTCAAATAAAGTGTTAACACTATTCTAAAGTGTAATCTTTGTTTACAAGGAATGTTAGACACTATGAAAGAAATACATTCACCTTACTATACAAACATAATAACAGAAAACATACACAACATTGCTGTAGTAGGTGTCTTATGCAAATTATAAGTATCAAGTCAAAATATAATCAAGTTATTTACCTTTTGGCGAGAGAATTTCCCTAATAAGCGCGCTAGGATGCCGCTGACTACGATCCCGCAAAGAACAGTGAGACGTCAACTGCCCCACGGAATGAGTAACGTATTCCCGACTCATATTCACTTCTGAAATTGAATTATGTTATTTGTAGACAATGCTGTGTTCGCTACATTAGCAAATTTACTCGATTGAGTGATTTATTCTTTTGTTTAAGCTCTAATTTTCAGAGAAAATGTTTTGCTAGGATTTGTTGTTTGTCTCGTCTGGCTGTTACAATTTTGGGGACTAGAAGGATAAGAATAAAATTGTGATGATGGATTATTTACTTATGACTAGGTACTACTGAAGTAAGTACCTACTTAATAAAAAAAAAAACACAAAAAAAAGTTTATTTGTCACTAAAGATAAATAATAACATTAAAATCTGACAAACAAAAAAAAAGTAATAAAGAAAATAGTAAAAAAAAGAAAGAAAAGAAAAAGAAAATTAAGTGAAAAAAAAAAGAAAAATAAAGTGAAGAGAAAAAGTGAAGAACGAACGACGTATGTGTGTGTGTGTGTTTTATAAAGTCTCTAAAAGAATTTTTTTTACTGATAATTTTTCCACTTCGTAGCACTTTTGCTATACGACGCGTAGCTAATGTGTTGGAGTCACAGTTACGACTTAACTGACATGACAGTCATTGCTACGATGCAAATTTGCACTGATGTGATCTCAGAAGAACAACAAGCATAGAAGTAGTGTTTAAATAGCAACTGAACTCAATATATTTGTTTCATTTTGACTTATGGAGCCGCTATGATGTAAAAGAAGGACACATATACAGAAGACGTTTCGAAATTTTGTAGGTTGTCATTCATTTTATTCTGACTAGTGATGTACCCATTAAATTTCAACGTCGATAGAATTTACAATGACATTCTTTCTTATACTGCCAAGAATAATAACCGTAGGTACACCCGGCTACACATCAAACTATACATTTCCAGTTTACACTGACCGCTCATTGTAAGGAAATCCTATACAATGCGAGATCAGCTTATACTGGAAATGTATAGCTTGATCTGTAGCCGTGCGTACCTAAAATTTTGAATTAACTAAGCATCCTTATGATCCCAATACTTAATACATTCGTTCAAAATGAAACAATACTTTAAGTATGAACTAAATAGTTCGTCATCATCATCACCAAAGGCTTCCTTGGTTCCCGACAGCTCTTCATGTATTAAGAGCGTAGACGGGCTGCGCGGGAATTGAAAAATAGGTATTTGAAGAAACTATTGCCGTCGCGCTGCGCTCTAGCAACCGGGCGGTGTCAATATGTGAGTGAAGTCTGTATTTGTGTGCGTAGCTCAGTAGCGCGCATCTCCCGCCCGCTCGCGCCAACCAAACTACCTACGTTGCGTTCGTTTCTGTCTCAGTCGGATTGAAAATATCGGCGTGCGCAGTGTTTCGTGTGATCGTGCTATTTATACTAAATTTTTCCACGAATGCCTTCTCCCTGAAATAATTGACGGTCGGATACCAAGAAATTTACCTGTAAGAGAAAGGATGGAAATGACGACAGAATAAATGTACATATTATTATATAACTTTTGTATAATTTAAAATACCCACAAGCACCTTTTCTGCCTCTTCTGCATAAATATTAAGAACTAGCTTTTGCCCACGGCTTCGCTCCCGACAACTGACTACTACCCTACTTACCTAAAAAAATAATTAAAAAAAACTTATTATCCTATGTCGGACGACGGCGACGGCTAATCCAAAAACGCAAAAAATATAAAAATCGGTGTAATTAACACGATTCTCGACTTCCTTTTATATAATAGGTCTTTACCTATGAAATTGCCGTTTTGTATGAAAAAATGTAAACGTATTTTTTTCATGTATTTTTTATTTGTATTAATCGAAGTAATCACCCATGCAATCAATGCATCTTTGCCAACGCAGTGGCAGTTTATTGATGCCCTTCTTAAAGAAATCAGCTGGTCGGCAGGCAACAAATTCTTCAAAGGCATTTTGTACTGCCTCTCGGGTATTGAATTTTTTTCCCGCCAAGAAGTTATCCAAATTCTGGAAAAAGTAGTAGTCTGTAGGCGCAAGGTCTGGTGAGTAGGGCGGATGACGGAGAGCTTCCAACCCCAGTTCTTGCAACTTGGAGACCGTCTGCTGTGCAGTATGAGGTCGCGCGTTGTCGTGCAGGAGCAGCGGAGACGAGCGATTGACCAATGCTGGTTGGAGATGTTCCAGCTTCTCCATCATTGTGTTCAGTTCTTCACAGTACACATCTGCAGTAATGCTCACCCCGTTTGGTAAGAAGCTGTGATGAATCACACCGGAGCTAGACCACCAAACAGTGACCATCACTTTTCTAGGGGTAAGTTTTCGTTTAGGGCATTGTTTAGGTGCTGAACCAGGATCCAACCAACTTGCTGAGCGCTTGCGGTTATCGAACAGAATCCATTTTTCATAGCAGGTAACAATGCGGTTCAAAATTCCTTCATTTGTGTGTCTGTTGAGCAGTGCAAGGCACGTCTCGACGCGTACTTCGCGCTGGCGATCATTGAGTTCGTGGGGCACCCATTTGTCAAGCTTTTTTACCTTGCCAATTTGACGCAAATGGACCAAGATTGTTTTGACGCTAACGTCGAAAGCTGCTGCTAATTCAGCCGTAGATTGTGTATCATCAGCTTCCACAATCGCCTTTAATTCGTAATTGTCGACCAAAGTCTTCGGACGACCGCGAGGTTCATTTTTCAGGTCGAAATTTCCAGAACGGAAGCGAGCAAACCAATAACAGGTGGTGCGTTGGTTTGTAGTGTAAGCTCCGTAAACGTCGTTGATGTTGCGTGCCGCTTGTGCCGCGTTGCTGCCACGACGGTACTCATATTCCATAATTACTCGAATTTTTAACGTATCCATGATGACGAAAAAGATTGAAATGCGATGAAAATGTAACACTAATCAATAAACAAATGACTACTTTTGGAAAAAAAAAATCCTTGTTTTTAAAATAAAATTAATTTGAAATTAGAATTCTTAGCCAAACAAAAATTATTTTGATTTGAAATAGCCAGTACTGCAGAACGGCAATTTCATAGGTAAAGACCTAATATATAGATTTACTTGATAAGAGCAGTCATTATTTTATAAACTCCCCTGTAAATATTTATGTCAAGTCAAAAGCAGAATTATCACACCAAGCAGTATAGTGCAAACTTTAGTTACGTATTATACCTAATGCTTACGGTTTGTATTTTTGTAAGAGACACTTCGCTAAAGTTCATTTCAATTATTAGTTAATTATAAACCCTAAAAATGTCATTGAATTGTTACTTCGTTGTCTCTTAAAAAAAAACAAAATGAGCATCAAACACTATTCAGTAAATCAGTATAGGATAAACGTCGATATCGACTGACATCACTATGATTTCGATAAAAACTTCGACACTAGTCACTTCCCTAATTGTGTACGTATTAATCTAACCCTCCCTCACCTCTCGTCTCCCCCCGTAGAGTGCGATAGAGACAACTGCAGCTCAGAACGATTTTACCTATAAAAAACCTTGACCGATTGACGTTTCGTATTCTCCTGTTTTCTCCTCGAAACCTAAGCCAATTAAATTATATTTGGTATCAAAATTTAAAGGAAGAATAGATCTATGCCCCTATTACTTGTTTTTATTTTAAAAACTTTTCAATTTTCTTTGGTAGTCGTCTGATTACGTAGGTAAAAACGGGGTATTTTTTTAGGTTTTTGGTAAGTCATATTTATTTTTGTAATAAATTTTTTGAAAAAAAAAATGACAGGGGCATGCCTTCAATAGACCTGGATTTTTATAAATAAAAACGATTACTCTAGAGGCATTATCCAGGAAGAGAATAGGGGAATACATTTGTATGGAAAAATGCAGCCCGTCTACGCTCTTAAATCTGACCCGGCTAAACCAGAATGTATTTAATTGCCATAATAACTGATGAGTTTATTGAAAACAAGTGGGAGACATTCGGTTTTGCAAATGTTTTTAGCAACTTACTTTCTCATATTTATTTGAATTTTAGATTACATCATAGACTACTCAACAAAGTCTAGGGAACAAGGGTATTCAAAGTACCTAACAATTTTTATTTTAATACTTTTTATGTAACACATTATTTTAAATCGGTAGAAGCGTAATTTAATAGAGATTTGAATTATTTGATTAAATAAAATGGTTGTTAGTGAAAAAATAAAATTTATTATGAAAATTCAAATTTTTGTACATAAAAAAATAAATAACGACCAGATAATATTTTAAATAAAAAAATAAAATGCCTAGCAACTTTAATAATCTGTTAGGCGAATTCCAGCTCACGCCATAATCATTCCGCCCTGGTACGAATGAACTTCCTGAGGATTCTGGAGTCGGCTCTGGCGACCAGGAACTCGCCAAAAGCGCAGTCTTCTTGAATCGGGATGGAATCCAATTATTTCTGAATTTGTTATTGTCATCTGTGTCAAGGATTCCTAAAACAAACAGTTCTCAATAAAATTTATGTAAGATTTTTTATCAACATTTTTATTTAGGTATTTACCTAAATAAAAATGTTGATAAAAAATCTTAAATCTTTAAACTAAGTTTTATTTGTATGTCTTACCTGACTGATGTGAGATGATTTCACGAGATGTCAAGATCAGTGGCGATTCATTAATCTGTATCGATGTACTATGTCCTGTTTCAACTTCCATTGCTACGGGATCCTACAATTACGTATTTTTTATTAAAAATAAATAAATAAATTTGCACACGATTATATTTCCGACTGGGATAATTAGAAGAATGATATCGCATCAATGATATTTTTAATATAATATCATTGTATCGCATATATGAAGTGAACATATTTCTGAAATGTTATACCTGTCTTCATGTTAGATTGCTGTTGATTGTGAGCGGTTCTTTTAATTTGCAGTACTGCGCTATGTCCTTCTTCGCAGACTTCCATAAGTATTTCCTGTAATGTAATAAATAAAGTTTTAATTTGAACGGGATACTATTTATTGCCAATAAAATGCCTTAATTATATCATAATACTGGATGAATTTTTTATCATGCACCAAATCGAAATGAGAGATTGTACTCATCATTATGAACAACTTTTACTATGGGAACAAACCTGAAATCGCGAAAAAAAAATCAGCTGTTCAGTACAGTTATCTACATCAAACTCGTCAAAATGTACTGAACAGCTGATTTTTTTTTCGCGATTTCAGGTTTGGTCCCATAGTAAAAGTTGTTCATAATGATGAGTACAATCTCCCATTTCAATTTGGTGCATGATAAAAAATTCATCCTGTATATCAGACCATTTCATCTGTTCTATCCATAACAAATAATGTGACGACTTAAAGAACATGCTACATCCATTTCATAGGTTCATTACCAAATGAATACAAAGTAAAATGCTTGGAGCATATTATGTGGCTGTGCTTTTTGGAGTCCAATTTCGTCTACCAATACAATTTATCCATTTTTTTTCACATCGTCTAGGAAATCTGTAAAAGAAAAGTATCGACAACATTATTTACGTCACTATGGCTGATCAAGATAACCCCAAAACAATTTCCGAATATTCGCTAATAACTTCTATTGGAATAAATATTACGACTGGTTTCAGCTATATAGTGACACAGCAATATTTGTTATGTATTTATATTCGTTTATCAGATAATATGCAACAAGAAATTGAGCAAAAACTTACCGATGGAAGGTCAATATTTATTGTTCATTTTATTTTCGCTATGAATGGGACTGGCAGCCCCCAACCACACAAGAAATTGCTCCACAGCGTCCACACACTCACTATTTGTAGTTAAACAAAGAATTCATGCAATCTAACAGTAGAAATATTATTAAAACATCGCAAAACCATGGAAGATTACGACAAACACGTAAACAATGAACACGCGAATAAGTCCGGTAGTTCAATGAACGAACTGTCAGGCATTGAAACAAAGTACTATCAAATTTGGCCGCGTCATACTATAACTTTTTTAACCAAATGACAATTATTGATCTTGGACCATGCCAAGAAAGTAAAACAAAGAGTAAAACATTTATCTCTTTCCCACATCCTTTATCGTACCTTTATCGTACCTAATAATAGAACGGGACTAAAGGTAGTTACAGAATTCTGTTTTTAACCTTCCTTCTATGCTTTGTTATTGTTCTGAGGATGTGATGGTGTCATTGCATGCTTTTGAGTTTAAGATAATATACATCTAGATGGAGCCACCGCGTGGCCGGTCATGAGACTCATGAGACAGCAATATAATACTTTTTCTAGGTTATGTGGTATGAGAAATGAAGTTTAACGTGAGATATTATCTTCCATATTTTGGACTAAAACCCATGTCAATACATACGCACAATGCAAAAACTGTCCAAAAAAGTTAAATTAATGGACATGTAACAGTGAAAGCACTTTGTTTGGCTAACATTCAAAAGTTCGCCAACAAAAAACTTTTTTACAAAAAAAAACCGACTTCCAAAAATCACTACAAAGTGAAAAATAACTTTGATTTCGGAAATCGGTGTCTTTCGTTTTTTATTTACTTTCTTTTTTTTTGCCACCGACTTCCGAAATCAAAGTTATTTTTCACTTTGTAGTTATTTTTGGAAGTCGTTTTTTTTTTGTAAAAAAGTTTTTATTTCTTGCTTTTTAGTGTGTCTGTTTACAATTTGTATAAGTTACAATAGTCTAATGTCAATTGTTCATCACATGTTACAAAATATTGCTTTTCCCGATGCTGGGACGTTAATTGTTAAGGAGTTCTGCTGGTAAGAACCAGGAGAACTCCTCAACAACCACTCACCACACGCATTGTGCGACGAGTTTTATATACCTACTAGGTACGTAATTTGTATCTATTTTTAATAGGTAATTATTTCGCTTTTGCCACCGCCTAAAATACCTGGATTAATAAATAAATAACTGGATACTTAGGTCAAAAAGTGACACACGAGACACGAGTGACCTACCCGCGCTCGTGTTAAAAAAAACTAGTAAGTATGTAGTTTCCTAGGCTAGGCTATCTACTTACTTATGTACTTAGCTACTTACATAATTATATTATTGAATTAGAAATATCATTACCTATTTAGATTATGAGAATAATAAATGGTAGGTTTTACGCGGTGAGGTGGTTGATATTAAGTAACGTTTGCAGCAGTTCGACATTGGATGGGTGACCAAAAAACACAACATGTATTTTTATTGAGCATATTTATTTTTATTTCATTCACAACGAATTTCATAATTTAAAAAAAAAAAAAATTACAATCACAAAACTAGAACGAAACTCAAGTGTGTTGACGAAATTAAAATACTGCAGTAGGCGGGCAGCCCAGAACCTGAAGCGTGTTTACGTACCGCGCGGCTCTTGAGTACTGATTCGCCCGGAGGACACGGTGGAGCATACAGTGGAGGTCTGCCCGGCTTGGGCAGAGCACCGCCGTGTTCTCACGGAGGCGATCGGCGGCGGCGATCTCTCGCGTCCGAGCCTGGGGGCCTACTCCCTAAGCATGAAGCCCGTAGTTTCGGCCTTCGTTACGGGCGTTTCTTACTCCGTATCACCTACGGATGGATGATTGGTTCGGGGCCCGAACGAAGTATGAATGACAACATGATTTGCCAGTTGTCCCTACTCCCGATGTGTTGTTGCCCGTCCGAAAAATTTAACTTTTACACCTGTTTTAATGGATCGTAATGTCAGACGGACGGATAAACGGACGGACGGACTTAGGGAGTAGGCCCCCTGGTCCAGGCCATGGTGCGGAGCGAGAGTGCATGGGAGGCCGTCACCTCCTTCTGTGAAGCAGTGATGCTCGCGAAGGAGGAGGCGGAACGCGTGAGGGAGAGGCAGCCTCACGCCCTCAGTCGCCGCAGGAGACGCCCTGGGCGGCGGGAATCGCGGGGCGATTTCCGGCCACCGTAGGCGCGGGCCTGCGGACGGTGAGTAGCGGGTAGCTCGCCGTCCGGTAAGGACCAGGGGGCCTACTCCCTAAGTCCGTCCGTCTTTCCGTCCGTCCGTTTATCCGTCCGTCTGACATTACGATCCATTAAAACAAGTGTAAAAATTACATTTTTCGGACGGGCAAGAACACATCGTGAGTAGGGACAACTGGCAAATCATGTTGTCATTCATACTTCGTTCGGGCCCCGAACCAATCATCCATCCGTAGGTGATAAACCGGAGTAAGAAACGCCCGTAACGAAGGCCGAAACTACGGGCTTCGTGCTTAGGGAGTAGGCCCCCAGGCCCGAGTCGACGGCGCGTTGTGTTCCACGCGCGCCTCAAAGAGATGTCAGCAAGTGACGAGGCCCAATAGGGCCGACGCCGCTGGGGTCGCGGATTGTCCGAAGGGGTTACCGCGGCCCTGGCATAGGCAACTGAAGGAACACGGGTGGGTTTTAGTCAGTAAAAGTCTGACACGCCCTTCCGCTCCACCCAGAGCGGGAGAAGTTATTTGATGATTACCCACCCTCAAAAAAAAAAAAAAAAAAAAAAAGGGCCAAGTACTGATATATTTTTATACTGTGCCCAGGGCTATTGTAGCCGCCCCTGTTAAATGTAACGGATTGAGATAACTCGTTATTGTTGCGTTTCCATGCTGTCTAGGCTTAATTAACCAGTTACATTTGCCCCCTGGCTACAATAGCCCCGGGTGACTATATGTGTCTCACTTCCACACTTCAATCTTTCAATATCTTTGTTTTGAGTAGACAGCAGTTAAGTACATTTGAAACGAAGAAGATCTTTTAAGACACAACACGTCAATATTTTAAAACTAGATGGCGATGGCGCCGACATTTCCTAGCTGACTGATCTGAAACCGTAACAAACAAACAAACCAACAATCTGTGGCGGCATCTACATCGCCACATATGAACTACGCATCAATGACATGACGTCACGCAAAACCTGCATCGCGCAATTAGAGTTTACCACGCGATTAGCATATATACAACGTCCCGACATCAACCGTCGGACAGTAGCCCACCGGACATAACACCCGTCTGGTCGGAGGATCCTCCCTTTTCAATAGAGGATGAGTGAACTTTACACCCTGTTCCTCATGCCTCTAAACTGGTGACCCCGAGCATGAACGTCAGCGCAGCCTTCGTGCAAATACATCAGCGTGACGTCATCAGCATCACTTCCTCAAGCTTTCGAGCGGCGAGTCACACAGCCAGCCAGCATCCACGGCTTCAACAGGTATCCTGACTACCAGCATGCAGCGGAAGCGCATTCCTGGTCATCACCTTCAGCCTCAACCCAACGCTGTACACCATGCATCTACATCGCCACATATGAACTACGCATCAATGACATGACGTCACGCAAAACCTGCATCGCGCAATTAGAGTTTACCACGCGATTAGCATATATACAACGTCCCGACATCAACCGTCGGGCAGTAGCCCACCAGACATAACACCCGTCTGGTCGGAGGATCCTCCCTTTTCAATAGAGGATGAGTGAACTTTACACCCTGTTCCTCATGCCTCTAAAAATCAAAAAAACTCACTTTCGCATTTATAATATTAGTTAGGATTCAAGAAATGGTTACTTACCCTTATGGACCGGATGATCAAGCTGGATTGCGGCGTCGGCGTAATACACACTGTGGACCACACATCGAGGCTCTCCGTACACAAACACACAATCTGTAACAACATAAGGGCTGCTATAGGTTGGGCGTACTTTTTGCATCCATAAGCTCAATTTCGCACGCATAGAAGAGTCATCTTATTAGTGAAGTACACTACGCGACACAGATCTGTGTCTGTGAAGTTAGCTGCAGGTTGGATTCGCTCATTTTAAGCTGACTTTAACATACTTTGAAATTTGTGCGATCGAGGCTGTGGCGCACAAAATGTATTAATAATAATTAATAATTCAGGCGTCGTATGCCTTATATATGAACATTATACAAACGCCAGCATACAACTATT
Source organism: Cosmia trapezina (assembly GCA_905163495.3). Lineage (NCBI taxonomy): Eukaryota > Metazoa > Arthropoda > Insecta > Lepidoptera > Noctuidae > Cosmia > Cosmia trapezina. Next base: position 8,287,041 of record LR991020.1, read on the forward strand.
CATATATAACGCATACGACGCCTAAAATATTAATTATTATTATTGATACATTTTGTGCGCCACTGACTCGCACGCACAAAAAGTCTGACGCAACGGATTTTGATGCGGTTTTCACTATCGTTTAGATAATTTATACCGGAAGGTTTCTATGTATAATACATTAATATTTAACTTATATATAATATATAAACCTTCATGTTTTGACAAGTCGTAAAAACCGTGCGAAGCAGGTCGAGTCACTAGTATTCAATAAATCTTACCACGACATTTTGGCGTAAACGATCGACCTCCACACGGCGAGGGGGGAGGTAGTACACACTGAGTAGTCAATACACACGCAGACTTCTTTGAGGACGTCGGATGTAGCGTTTCCGTCCCTAAACCCAACCCAATCAATTAACATAGACACTAGGTGTAACATTATTACATGTAAATTATATAAGGACAATTAATTTACGTATAACAATATTGTTTACCCAGTAACTGGGTTGTGGAGGTCAGATAGGCAGTCGCTCCATTTAAATTACCGACCCCAAGATAGGTAGTTGGAAAAAAGGTTAGGCAGATTGATTGATTATATTATACAGGGTGTTTGGCGCATGGACCGACACAATTTTTTGGGGGATTGGGGGGGTCATTTGCTAGGTTTCACCTAAAGACCTCCATGTCCTAAGTGTGACGGTAATTGAGATATGTTTTTTTTGTGCTTTCTTTGAATTACCCAAAATCTCGCCTTTGAATCGATATATTTTTTTTGTTTATAGTTGCAATAGAACAAAATAAATTTTATAATAGTCTGCAATGTATTTTTATTCTAAATAAATTATTATTTGATGTAATTGATCAGTAGAAAATGACTTACGTGCTTCCAAAGTCTTAAAAATGTTTAAATGTATGAAAAGTTACTACTCTTAAATTCATTTTTTTTTTAAATAAAGCCATTTTGACCTTATTTTTATCTCAAAAAGTTCTTTAGCTTGTACCCTTTCTAAGGGTATGCTACACGCTATGAAAAACAATTCAAATGTAGTCAAAATACTAGTTAGAGAGTCAGTTATGGAGTGTTTTAAGAAAAGACTTATTACGGTTACTATATTTTTTTATTTTATTTCGAATAAGAATACATTGTAGACTATAATAAAAATTATTTTGTTCTTTTACAACCATAAACAAAAAAAATATATCGATTCAAAGGCGAGATTTTGGGTAATTCAAAGAAAGAACAAAAAAAAAATAAAACTATTACCGTCACACTTAGGACATGGAGGTCTTTAGGTGAAACCTAGCAAATGACCCCCCCAATCCCCCAAAAAATTGTGTCGGTCCATGCGCCAAACACCCTGTATAAACAAAAAACTTTACACAAAAGCCGTAAACTAATCTTCGTATCGTTTCGTAATGACGTAAACTGTTTGCCTTGTAAATATTTACACGTGATAATGTTACAAATGAATAATAATCCATAATACTCTTAAATTAAATTAAAATAACATGAAAAAAAAACCGCCTACCTATTCCATACACTTTGATTTTGTAAAGTTTATCGATATCACACATTTACTTTTAATAGAACTGTCCAACTTTACAATTATACTCAATTTGGACCCCTTGCTGAACCGACATGGAGATTCTAAGGGGAGAAATGAACTAATATGACTTTTTGTACAAAAGACAAAACAAATTTATTGTAAGGCAACAAAGTACCTGCATCGCAAATCTCGGGGCAAGCTTGAAGTATAGATTCTTTGACATCTTTGGAAACATAGTTATCTAAAATTGGAAAATCCTCGTTGATTTTTAGTTAAACTATTTTTTATTAAATATATACTTTTAGATTTAAACATACCTGAGGTAAATTGGTCCACCATTAGCCGATTGAAAGTGAGATCAGTCTGTGATTTCATACTATAAACAGCTTTCGATTTTACTAAGGGTAATACATCTGCAAGACTATCCTTCGATAGAATTAATGTAGGGAGTTCTGAAAAAAAAAAAATGTAAGTTCTAAACTTTTCGAATTTGAACTTCGCTTCGAAATGTACGCTTTTTTAAATTAATGAAACTTTTTGACTTTCTAATGATTCTAAATAAAAAAGCCTTTTTTTAATTTTCTGGCTTTTCTCAGAGTTGGTCACGGTAACTAAGCTAGGGTATCACGACCAAATGGGAGAGCTTATGTCAGAACTGTGATGATCCGCGCGCGAGCTAAGCGAGCAAAGCAAAAAGTTGGTCGTTAGGCTGAGGCTACAGTAAGCAGCGATTTGCGATGCGACTGGAAGAGCGAAACGAATAACGAGAGTAATATTTGATGTACGGTGTAGCCACATAAGTGAGCATTCATTTATTTGTTTCAATCGCTCATGTGTCGCAGGTCGCGTCGCGGCCTAATGTAGCCTCAGCCTTAGTCTTGGCTATTTAGTATTTTTAGGACACTAAAATAGGAATTATTTGAGATTCACAAAACGAGGCGCTTTTTTATATTACAGTGTTCGTTGTTTTTTTAGGGAAGCGAAATGGGATTATTTGAGGTTCGATTAATTAAGTATTTGATTCAAGACGATAGTGAAAATCACCGAGGTTGGTAGAGGGAGTAGTGAGCTGACTGTCCAGGGCGTGAACGTAGCCATGTAAATATTCTCCACCGATAAAATAATTAGAGAACTAACCGTATGCCACCGGATTGTCAACGTAAGTATCAGTTTCCATGGAAAAAGTGCATAGTTTTCTTATTTGATTTTCTTCATCAGCAGGCATAATTGATTCGACATCTGCAAAGTTTTGATACAAGTGGAGAACGTTTGTTATTGAATTCGAGGCAGAATTAACACCCGAGCCGCAGGCGAGGTTGTTTTTGAGCCGAGAACTCCAATAACAAATGTCCATGTGTATCAAACGACGTTTTTCAATACACTTTTGAAGAAATAAAATAAAATAACGAAAAATAATTTTGTCATTCATTATTAGGAAACTATGATTTAAATTTTCTTTTTTTTCCGCGTTTCTTTCGCCAGTTTGAAGGAGAAGCAAAGGTTTAAAGCCGATAAACAGCCTAATATGAAAAATAGAAAATTCAAATATTTTTGAGTTTAGAAAACAAATAAATGTCATCATAATTCAAAAAATATTAACGCCGTAAAGGCGCATATTCGTCACCTTTATGGTAAACTTACGAAACTGAAAAAAACACATTTTACAGGGGAACGTTTTGAAACATTAAATTGACAATAACTTTTTTCAAGAGACAGATGTAATAAACTCTGCGATACATATGATTTTCAAAATTCCTCTGCTTTTATATACCATGAATGTATTATTCTTATATTACAAAAATAACAAATAAATGCATATTCGTTACTTTTCACCTTCATACATGAGAGTTTATAGGTATTATATTACACTGTAGCAAACTTACGGAAGTGGCAATTTCGTAAGTTACATAAGAAAAGTATCAAATATATACTTTGGTAAACTAACGAAAGTACCACTTTCGTTAGTTTACTAAAAGATATATCACGTCTTTTAAAGGAAAATAAGTTCCTAAATCAAAATGTTTTAGAAATAATTCAAGTGAAATCACAAAATTATGTTTGGAGTAGGAACACAAAATAAAATAATAAAATACGTATTAAGAAAAAAATCAACTAATCTACTTTTACCAGTAAAACAACAAAATAAAAGGTAATAAGTAACAACAATTTTCCAAATAAATATTTCCTTACGGTTTTACTCACGTCATTTGTGGAGTTGCGACTTTCACACAAGAGCTCATGACTAAGATCTCCGTACGAGATGAAAACTAGTCGGGCAAACCCGAAGTAATGAGGCGAATAGAACCGTAAGCAAACGTTTAAGTTGTATGAAAACATTTGCTTACGATAGAAGACACAAAATCAAAACTTACAAACGAATACAATCTTACAATAAAAGTAAGAGGAAGGACTTGATAATTGTAATTTTCAAGTACCTACAGTTCCTCTTCGTCTTCAGCATCTAGTTGAGGCAATCAATCTTGAATTGCTTCCGAATCGTGTAGGTTTTTATAAAAAGAATGGTAATATTTTGGTATCTGGTTATCACTACATAGTTTTAATAAATCTCTTTTTTTTGCATATTCTTTCAGCATAAATATTACTTGGTACTATTGCTGTACTCTTTCCTCTTTTTGATTTTATTTTAAATTCTTTAAAGGTCTCGTCATTGTAGTCAGTTTTAATAAAGATTGATTTAGGGTTGTCTTTTTTGAATCCACATAGCATCTTGGAAATTTATCTTTACTTTTGGTCTTGTCTCGTCTAGTTCTCCATTGTCTTCTTGTTCTTTTGTTCTTTTCTTTTTCGAACCTTGCTTTTTCGAAATTTCTTCCGCAAACTGACAATGATTGGTATTGAAATCTAAAAAATCGTCACATTCACATTAAATGGATGGGGATTTTTCTGGCTCTTCTCATCACTTAAATGCACCCGTCCGGAGTGTGAATTGCTGTATTTTTACATTTCTGTTCCATTTTGGAGTGAATAGAGTCACATTCCATGTGACTATGTCCAGACTCAAAGAAAACATGATCAATTATGTTTACTGTGGAATGATTTGTCACCAAGTGCAGCAACATACAGCAAAAACTATAATTTGCTGGCCGCCACAATTGTCTGACATCATTCTCACATGTGTTATGCCTTGTTTGTGACTACAAATATATTTGCAAACACAGGTTGCAATTTCAGCACTTCCCCGTTTCGTCCCATGTAAAACAGTCTACGTCTTGATCGCCAAAATAAAAGGTCAAATTGTATACAGCTAATTTTCGAACGTAAAATAATGGTCCAGATGCAGCTTTAGGAGTTTGGAGGATGGCTTCTAGGTCAAAATTAAATGCCAAAGTCTTCGGATCAACCTTTGCTGCTGCTTTGTCAGCGTCTCGACGCAGGTAAGCATCGTCGCGTCGCTTAAGATGGTTTGAATGATTTTCCTCTTCAGGGCTGCTCGGGTCATGTCATGTGTTTTTAATCCCTTGTAAGCGACGCACTTTTTGCAGAGATCCTTTTCCGGCACATGGAATCTTAACCTATAAATTAAGATTCCATGTGCCGAAAAAGGATCTCTGCAAAAAGTGCGTCGCTGACCTGAAGACTGTCCGGTAAGTTTCTATTCCTGCTGGGATTGCGCCTTCGTCTTTACATTTTTTCTTGTATATGAATACATTATGGTCACATTCAGTCCAGAATCTAGATAGGTACCTGAACTCGGAATTCTTTCTGCAATAATGACTCCATTGCAGGAAACGAAAAAATATGTTTTTTAATTCGATCAAGTCTCTCAATAGAAAGTTTATTAGATGAACGTTTTCAAGCTACCAATGTAAATTAACGAAAATGCCCGATTCGTAAGTTTGCTATGGGTTACTTGAGTCCCTTGAAGAATATATTCTACCAATGTGAACTTACGAATCTTCCATATTCGTATGTTTGCTGTGAGTTGCTAAATCGATTTACTAAAGTGTGCTACGATGTAAATTCACGAATATGGCAGATTCGTAGGTTGACCGTGGTGCATTTTTCTTGGACTTGGATATATTCGACAACGCCAAAACAACTGATATCAATTTCGTAAGTTTACTTTTGGCGTATCAACAAAAAAATGGAGATTCGTAATGTTGGATTTCTATAACCGTTAGAGACAGAAATTTGAAAATTTTACACCTTATGTAGTACAACATAAGGTGTAGTTTTTTATAAAAATGTCAAATTTACAAAAACTGCAGATTCGTTCGTTTGCCGTGGAGGTGACGATATCTCTTTGTCGAGATTAAAAAAAAATGTCCTCCGAATAGAGAGGACCGTCTCCCGAGGTCTCGCGAACCAGTTGTGAATAGAGGCATTGAACAAATTTGGACTAAGTACAATTTTTATTCCCGCACACGTGTTGGAAAATGAAAAATCGCACGCGTGTGAAATACATTGCATTGTGAACCTAATCTTAGTGCGTTATGAACCAGTTTTCGAGGTAGTGTATTGAAAAATATCTTAATGCACATCAGCAGTATTTGAAAGTTGATGTGATTGTCACTATGGGCCCTTGGTCAATAAGGCGGTTTTTTGCTTGATCTACAGACGGCTAGGTTGCTATCAGGATTTTTGTCCTGTTGTCAGTTATGTTAATGATAGATTGCCCGGTGGCGTATATAGAAATGCTAATTCAGTACGTCCCCTCAAGCGTTAAACACACGTAAATACTAGTATTCAGTAGCATTTACGCGGAATTAGCATTTACGTGTGTTTAACGCCTGGAAATGACTCTTTCGTCTCCGCCTGAGGGGACGTACTGAAGTAGCGTTTCTATATACGCTGCCCGGTGACTTGTCCTGCCGGAAGCGCTTCCAGAAGGATGGTTTTCGGTCGAAATAATCCGCGCGAGCGCGACGCACTGCCCCCGTGTATGCTCATGCGCTGATTGAACGTCAGTTTTGTTTTGCAACCGTTTTTTATACAGTGTGAAAGAGACAAAACTCTTCTATTTTTTCGTGCAAATTTGAATTTTGTGCTGTATATTATTACGGTACTGTGATCAGTTAAAGTTGCGTCCTTCCGGAAGAACTTTCTATCCTGCTGGCAGGACTCCGTGCGATCTACAATTATGTGTAATGAATGAAAGATTGTAAAGGTAAATGTTCAATGGGCGTTTGCGCATCTTACATCTTGCTTGACGCATGACGGCTTCATGAAGATGGACATACACGGACGTAAATATATCGCGGCGGGATATTATCGCGCACTGGAATTTCAACTCTCGCTGTTGAGCCGAGCTTCGAGAATCCAACCTAACAACAACAGAGTGCATCCCAGCGCGTCGAAAAAACACACTGTTGGATTTTCAACTCTCGGCGCTAAACAGAGCGTTGAAAATCTAGTGCGCGAAACAAAATCGCCACGATATTTTTACGTCCGTGCAAACGTCGACTTATGCGCCTATGTACGAGTACGAAGTGGATTTAAACCAAGAATGAAACAACTGATTAAAATAAAAATAAATATGGAACATACCATTCTTGCAATCATATTTGAAAGAATTTGTAAACTTCGTTTGATGAGGACCTGAAAAGAAAAATATAAATGGAAACATTTTTTTCTTACCTTATAGTAACATCTTATCTTTCAGCTAGACATAGATCAGCTGTCCCGCATATTAATTATAAATCTTCTCATATCGGTTTAGTGGTTTAATATAATGATATATTTTTTCAAATGATTCTCTTTTCATTCGAAAATAGGACGCTATTCGCTCACATTTTCTCGATTGCCGCTTAATCATAACAGGCAACTCACCACCTTCTTGTTTTTCAGCTAAAATTGGATAAATCCAACACTTTCTCAGTACTTATATCTTCTTATTTTTTTGTACGATGTAGTGATAATTTTTTTCTGTGTAGGATTGAGTGTGATTATAGGAGTAACGTGCGGATAGGACAGTGACAAACCATTGACTACAAACATTTGGTGCTAACTTGTGATCAAACTTAACCGGAACAGGACCGGCACGGGCCCAGCCGCGCCGCCGTGTCGGGTGCATACCGTTTGGTGAACCACAACCCTTTTTTTTTGTGGATGGGAAATCATCAAATGACTTCCCTCGCTCTGGGCGGAGCGGAAGGGCGTGTCAGACTTTTACTGACTAAAACCCACCCGTGTTCCTTCAGTTGCCTATGCCAGGGCCACGGTATCTCTTTCGAACAACCCGCGGTCCCGGCGGCGTGAACAAGTACCTAACCTAGTATTGTTTCTACGTCGTGACGATCTTTGAACGAATGTTATTTCTAGCTGTCTCACGAGTGATGACGATAGAATAGGTGCACATGCACATAAAAATATCGCAGATGATATTTTTAATCTTGCCGCATAATTATGAAAAACATCGTCTTCATTGTACGCGTAGTCTGTCATAACCACAAAGACGCAACATTCACTTTAGGAAAAAAAAACCTAAGTACCTACCTTGAAACGATGCGATGGATGGATTGTATGATGACCTGACTATTAAGAAGGTGATCACTGAGATGACAGCTAATAGAGAGGGATGGAAGAAGAAAAAGACATGCAGTAATGATCCAAAAAAAAATGAAAAAAAAAAAGTCGAACTTGAGAAAACAATGAGGGTTTTCATGAAAATTCACGCAACCAGCTGACAAGAGGTCTTCCGTTTCGACAATTTATATAAAGTATATGATGACGTTCATCATTCGTTTCATTCATTCGTTCCTCATTCATTCATAACTAAAGAAAATATAGGCACTTTAACACTTTTGACTTGACGTCTCAATGCTGCCAAAAAACCCTCATTGGCAAATTAGTTTGTCGATATAGAGTAGCCCATTATCATTGGCAATGGTGCAACATCCGAGAATAACAATATGTAAGTATCCACTACTGGATAGAAACAGAGGAACTACCAAATAACCGCTACTGATCAGTCTAACTGAAGTAATTTTCTCTGAAGTATCACGCTTAACTGAAAAAGCGCTCGAAGTTTGCTGTTATTACCCTTAGGAGTGACATTACTACCCATCCCCTTGACGAAATCATTATTTCATGTTGCTTCAAATAGTAACTTAAAAACAAAACAAACAATATAAAATACAAACTTGTGTCCACAGGAGGGTATTCATTCCATTTCTCGGCCTCCCGCGAGTCGGTGTTGGAATCCGTCTTCCTTTTACCGATTAGACGGGATAGGGTAATTAACTGGGTGTTGACATCATCTGAAAAAGATAGTACTACATTAACGTGTGGATTTTTTTGGTGATTTAATCTATCTAAACTTCAATCTCAGAAAATTATAAAGTTTAGGAACAACAAACTCAATATCATACAAAACAAAGTTTAAATTCCATTGCAACCAAAGTTTATTTATCGACCTTTCTGTCACTTAATAATCACCTTAGACTACATAATGCTAAAGTTGATAGTTGAGTAAGTGGCAAAGTTTTTTAAAATTTAAGTCAGGAATAAGAAAAATAAATGAAAGGAGAAGTAGGAATTACTTCTTTGCATCTTGCCATTTGAGTTCACTGGCTTACTCGAGCAGTTCCTGAAAATGTCCACCTCCAAAGACTTCTGCGTGGTTTGTATCATGGAAGTTTGCGCGAGATCCTCCGTAACTGTTCAGAACAAACATTTATAGTCCAGTAAAAATAGTGTTTGAGATTGCATTAAAGACACTTTAGTAAATTGGTTTTGAAATAATAGTATAGTTATTTACGTATGCATTCGTGGCAATTTTGTGTTCATATGGTCGGAGGAACCTCAGAAATACCTAAAGTTGTGTTTTTACTGTTTAACGTTAAACAAAAAACACACTTTAGGTGAAAAGTAAGATTATCGTCTACAGCCAGCCTAAAATTATAGTACATAAGTAATCCCTCGGTTTGGGTACAAAATTCTTAACATTACGAGATTTTTTCTTTCATGGTGTGATAAATGAGACTTAAAAAATCGCACTTTCGGGGATTTTTCTGTTTATACATTCCAAACGTTAGCCTCGAACCTATGTTCAGTTTTCACCTTGGTGACTTCTCAGGAACATAGTTAAAAAGTGTTTTATCATGTTTTGTATATTGTACATAAAAGACACTTGAAATATTTTTTAGGCTGTGCATTAACATTTTCATTCTTCATATGTAAGTGTCATAATCCCCTGATTAAGTGATAAGGATTCTTCGCAAAATGCATAAAACCTAAATTACCTACACAATATAAAATGCCAACCTTGACCGAGCGCCTTGCATCCCCCGCGTCGGTGTGCGAGAGGGACGAAGTTATCGGATGTGAAAAAGTTGGAGCTATTGTTTAACTGCTCAAATAATTACTGAAAATTTTCTTCTCATTACGCAATGAGATTGTTTACTATGCGCCCGGATTTTTGGTACTTATTTATTATGTCTTGCGTATTATGCGGAAAGCCCTTAGATGGTGATTCTGTCACCGTTGGCAGTAAATGTTTTAAAACTCTATGTTTTAGTGAGCTTCGGAAAGACAATTTATTTCATTTCTCGGATAATGTACCAGTGATTTTACATACAAATTGCCGAAAACAGTAGTACACAAATCAAAAATGCGAAAGGTATAATACCATGCCTACTCTGCAATCTACCCACTCGCGCGACAATTGCACGAAACTGTACCGGAACGAAAAGCCAGGATTGGCCGACTAGAGCGGCGGTACATAGGAGAGCGGCGGTACATAGGCTCAGTGCCAAAAATACCGCCCCAGGACCCGACGGCTTACCTGGAAGAGCCTGGGTTCTGGCCTTTGGGGCTCTCGGGCCTCGACTAGGGGGGCTCCTAAGCGCATGCTTGGAGAGGGGCCAGTTCCCACTTCGCTGGAAGACGGGGAAACTGGTCCTCATTAAGAAGCCGGGGCGCCCTGCGGACTCTCCGTCCGCTTACCGGCCCATCGTGCTGCTCGACGAGGTGGGCAAGCTCTTTGAAAGAGTAATTGCAGACCGCCTCGTCGGGTGGCTGGTGCAGGAGGGGCCGGATTTGGCGGAGACCCAGTTTGGTTTCCGCAAGGGGCGCTCTACGGTGGACGCCATCATGCGCGTGCGAGCCCTCACGACGGGGGATGCAGTGGCCCGGGGTGGGGTCGTCTTGGCGGTGTCCCTAGACATCGCCAACGCCTTTAATACCCTGCCCTGGAGTTGCATCAGGGAGGCATTGCGGTATCACCGGATGCCGACCTACCTCTGTCGAGTGGTCGAGGCCTATCTGACGGACAGGGCCGTCATCTACCCCGGTCATCAGGGAGAGTGGAACCGGCGAGAGATGTCGTGCGGTGTCCCACAGGGATCGGTCTTGGGGCCGCATCTGTGGGACATCGGTTACGACTGGGTGCTGCGCGCCGACCTCCCAAGCGGCGTCAGCGTAGTATGTTACGCTGACGACACGCTGGTCCTGGCGCAGGGGAGGTCGCACCAGGCGGCGGCTGAACTAGCGACACGCGGGGTTGCGATAGTCGTGGAGAGGATCCGGCAGTTGGGACTCGAGGTGGCCTTGCACAAGTCCGAGGCCATGTGTTTTCATGGTCCTCGGAATGCGCCACCGTCGGGTTCCGAAATAACGGTGGGAGGGGTTCACATCGGAGTCGGGTCGACGATGAAGTACCTGGGACTCGTCCTCGACAGCCGGTGGAACTTCGTGGAGCACTTCCGACGTTTGGCTCCCAGACTGGCACGGGCTGGGGCTGCCTTGAGGCGGCTCCTGCCCAATCTGGGGGGTCCAAACGCCTCCTGCCGGAGGCTCTACGCGGGGGTCGTGCGGTCCATGGCCCTTTACGGAGCACCGGTGTGGGCGCGTTCCCTAAGGCTGGGACCAGCCGGCAGGTTGAACGCGTCCCAGAGGGTCATGGCCATCCGGCTAGTCCGGGGATACCGCACGGTCTCCCGGGAGGCGGCGAGCCTCCTTGCCGGATTACCGCCGTGGGATCTGGAGGCAAAGGTCCTCGCGCACGTGTGGGAGTGGCGCGAGGAGGCGAAGCGCCGGGGCGTAACTCCGCTGCCGCGAGAAATCACGGTACAGCGGACAGAGCTCCGGCGGGATCTCATGGCGGCATGGAGAGCGCGACTGTCGCAACCCAGCGCTGGGCACGCCACAATAGCGGCGATAAGTCCCCTCTTTGAGGAGTGGTTAGAGAGGCGCCACGGCGTCCTCACCTTCCGCCTGACGCAGGTCCTCACCGGACACGGTTGTTTCGGGAGGTTCCTGTTTCGCATAAGGCGGGAGGAAACGCCCGGGTGTTTCCATTGTGTAGATCACCCGGAGGACACGGTGGAGCATACAGTGGAGGTCTGCCCGGCTTGGGCAGAGCACCGCCGTGTTCTCACGGAGGCGATCGGCGGCGGCGATCTCTCGCGTCCGAGCCTGGTCCAGGCCATGGTGCGGAGCGAGAGTGCATGGGAGGCCGTCACCTCCTTCTGCGAAGCAGTGATGCTCGCGAAGGAGGAGGCGGAACGCGTGAGGGAGAGGCAGCCTCACGCCCTCAGTCGCCGCAGGAGACGCCCTGGGCGGCGGGAATCGCGGGGCGATTTCCGGCCACCGTAGGCGCGGGCCTGCGGACGGTGAGCAGCGGGTAGCTCGCCGTCCGGTAAGGACCAGGCCCGAGTCGACGGCGCGTCGTGTTCCACGCGCGCCTCAAAGAGATGTCAGCAAGTGACGGGGCCCAATAGGGCCGACGCCGCTGGGGTCGCGGGTTGTCTGAAAGGGTTACCGCGGCCCTGGCATAGGCAACTGAAGGAACACGGGTGGGTTTTAGTCAGTAAAAGTCTGACACGCCCTCCCGCTCCACCCAGAGCGGGAGAAGTTATTTGATGATTTCCCACCCTCAAAAAAAAAAAAAAAAAAAAAAAAGGATTGGCCGACTACACGAAACTGACGTTGTTGTTGTTACGTCAGCAAAGAGAAAAATCTGAAATTATTCTATTGTTAGGATTTTAATAAACTCAGTACACAGTTATACCTATGGGCTTGCATAAATGCGCTTTACATCCAAGATAAGCGCATTTTTTCTATCAACTACCGCTTTCTGGTTCGAATCATATAAGGTAAACGCGGGTGAAGTCGACAGTGACCCAGTAGTCGTCTAATTATCTAAAAACATCAATATCTTTTTCTACTAAACACAATGATGTTAATAGTACTAGATCAGTAGTGTAAGGCGCCGAAGCGTTACTATATCGTATATGTCCACAGGCATATCCGAGTTCAGTTGTCAGCTTGTCGTCAAGTGAGCAATTGCTTAGCGATAAAAATATCAAAATAGTGAAATGTGCGATTAAAATTTGTATGTCACGGTCTGAAAAGATTACTAAGGCAAGTGGTAATGCATTTCACAAGTAATTTTGCTGAATTTTGTTCAGATTATCTAAAAATTTATCAAACATTGTTTATGCCATCAGTGTTACCAGTAAAAACGATTTTGATTTTGCCCGACTTTTGGGAGTTTAGTGAATGACGAATGTATGTTCCTGTAAGTCTAAATTATTATTGTAGTCTGTTTGGATTAAACATACTGTACAGTACCCAAACACTCACTGAATGGAAAAGTACCCAAACAGTCACTGAATACAAAAGTAACACATGTCACGTGTAAGTATGTCAAAGGTTTTAACCTAATATATCACTACATCGTCCACCAAAATTAATTTTATTAGCAATAAATAATCTTATACGTAATGACTAATGACTATGAGTTTATATTTTTAAATGAAAAATAATAGATTGTTTATGATCACAGTGGTGTGCTGTGCGAAAATAAACCGGTTCATTTCCAATTAAAGTAAACTAGCTGCGCCCTGCGCGTAGACCGGGATAAAAGTAGCCTATGTGTTAATCCGGGATATAAGCTATCTACTTACCAAACATCCAAATCGGTCCAGCCGTTTGAGCGTGAAGAAGTAACAAACATACAAACACACACACTTACTAACTTTCGCCTTTATAATATTAGTGTGATGTGATTACTGTGATTAGTAATCGATTATTAAACCGAATTGTTAAACTACGATCAAATACAAGTTAGTTTATAAATCCAAGATACTTTTCAGAATTTTTAAGATTGACAAACTTGTCTAACTCAGTAGTGAAACCCAGAACAGTCGTCGTAATTTCTTTTAAATGACGTACTTTTTTAGGGTTCCGTACTCAAAAGGAAAAACGGAACCCTTATAGTATCACTTCGTTGTCCGTCTGTCTGTCTGACTGTCTGTCAAGACCTTTTTTATCAGGAACGCGTGGAGGTATCAAGTTAAAATGAATATCAAATACGTAAGTCGTCTATGATCTTTTGGAGCTCTAAAAAAATCAAGCTTCTAAGTCTACGCAGTAAAAAAATACGGCCATTTATGCAACATATTTTGATACTCGCAAGTAAATCAAAACCTATAGGGTACTTACCGTTGACCTAGAATCATGAAATTTGGCAAGAAGCAAGGTCTCACAGAAAAAGTCCGAAAACCGTTATTTTGTCATTTTATCGCATAAACATTTCTTGTTTTTCAGCTACAAATGTTAAGTTTGTTTTTGGATACATTCTTTTCAATTACGGAAACCTTCATTTTACGTGGCCCACACGCGCTTGGCCGGTTTTTTTACTATTAAAATGGATCGAAACAGATAAACTATAGTAATTTACGTTATTTAATTTTCATCGCAACGTATGTAAATTCATCATAAACGCGTCAATAGGTGCAGTACTAGACAGAGTGATCTCTTATTTGTTTTCCAGGGTACCTAAAGATCAGAAGCACATGGAAATATTCCATATTACAATCTTTCATTATAATTGATTCAATGAAAACCTTCATTAAATTCTTGGGAAATGATGTTGATCGTTGGCAACTCTGGCCGTTTTTCGGGTAACAATGTCTTGTCTCATTCCAACGTAATTAGTTTGACGGTGGAAGAAGTGAGACAAACATAGATTATTTTGACAGATTGACATATTTATGTATCCGTTTCAAAGCTACAACAACTCGTACAAGTCGGTAAGTCGGTACGTTTTTCTGAATTATTTTGTAGGACGCTGCGCCTCTAGTATTATAATACCTCATTGACTAAACATTAAACTTGCCGATTTTATGGCAACCTATTCTTGGTAACATATTGCAACATCTGAAATATTTTACTTGAAAAGTGTGTCCGACAAAAATTTAATTTTTTTGCAAGTTCAGCTGCTAAATGTGAAGTCGGCACGTAGTTTTGTTTTTCGATTTGTGAAACTTCAGTTGGGTCTACGGTAAGTCTGATTATTTGATGAATTAGTTAAGTTAATTGGCTAACGATATGAATAACTTGAAATTTGGAACACTTTAATCACAAAAGTATTTTTTTTCGGACGTGACATCTATTGGTACCTAAAAATTCCTACTTGACCCAGATCTCGTCATTTTAAGTACTATTGTAACGATTACTGGGACACGCTTAATAGTTGCCTCTAAACCCGCCAAATTCTAGGTATTTTAGTGTTTTATGCCACAAAATGCGAATAGTAACTATTATTGTGACCGCAACATAGTTGTTAACGCTTTTGTATTTGTACACACAACATTAATTAAATTTTTAGAAAATTATATTTTGCAGTAGTAAACTACTTAATATATTTACGGTTTAGTTTAAGTCATAATGAATTTGCTTCCTAAGATAAATTTATGGGTAATAAAGGGTGTGCAAGTGGTAAGAATGATTAGCACCACTGGGCCGAACTGGTCCACTGGATTCGGCGGGTCCTTCACATGCCCTAATCTTGTTGATTCTGGAAAGAAGCCAGTTGATTCCAAAGAGAAAATTATTAAGAACATGTCATGCGTTGAGCCACATTGTTCCAGTGTATATCTTCGGCAAAACCGAAATATAGCAACTAAAATCGTTACCTATGTCGGAGGGCAACCCGGAAGGCACACAGACTGTCGCAAAAGCTTTAGCAAAAACAGAAGCGTCTGGCAAGGAAGCAACTGAATTCTTAACACGTTTTTACGGTGACCAGGTAAAATATTATTATATTATAACAGCAGGTCAAGTTACTACAAACTGTAAAATTTTCTCATTCAATTAATGAACTTAACCTTCAACAATTGCTCAGGTGCTGGTAAAACTGCAGTTATACCAGGCCTGGGCTTCGGCCCGTATACGTGATACGTCAGGGAATGCAATATTTTATCCAATTCTCTGACGTTCCACTTGGCAGCGAGCCTCAGCCCTGGTACAACGCGTCTTGTGCAAAAGCATATTTGCAAACAGAGCAGACATACCAGGTCTGGGCTTCGGCCCGTAATGACAGGTGCGACAGTCAACGTGCTCGCGCAATGTTAAAAGAGCGTTCAATTCTCCCGCCAAGTATTGCGAACGGGTGTTACGGAAGGCGCGTTTTGACCATGTTGGACGAATTGGGGCCAAGTTGGCATCCTATACCTTTCTGATAGCAAGGAGTTCTGATCGCTGTCTAAATCGGTCTAAACAAATTTCTGCCATTTGCTGCCTCTTATGCTTAAGTTTGATGGAACGCTGGCTCATCCCGCGCAAGAGAGTGCAAACTTATTAGCCTTTATCTTTGTCGAAAATTCACGCCTTGATGCGGCCTCTAACATACCCCACTGTAGTTCCACAATGCCGGAGATGGCAATCTGGTCAAATTCAATGCTCTGAAAACAAAGGTGTGTCTTTTCACTGCCAAAAGGAGCCAGTTTCAGTTATCTCCTACTTTCCGAGGAGCATCTGTACTAGTTACCGACCGCCTAGAGCTTTTGGGCATGGAGTTGACGTCTGATCGGCTCAACCATCGAGTCAAAAGCACAGACTTAATTCCGGACAAAAACTGATTCTGTTATTCTGATCGCTCATATTTTTTTGCCAGACGTCTCTTAAAATTTTTAAGTAAAAATATGTTACAATTTAATTAACCTTGCTGTTTTTATTACCTCCTGCTCTGCTACAACCTTTAGTAAATCTTAGCATTCAGTCTTCTACTTACCTTTTGTTTCTTAGACTCTTAACAAACACGTACAGTATGTTCAAGGTCTGAGAGTTCACATTAACACAAAAAATTTAACACGACTGGGTCCTTTTGACGAGTAATAGTACAAATCCGACGACTATTGGTACAAATCGCCTTTTTTTAACTATCTAAAGTACTAAAATTACCTATTAGTCTCTTTTTGCATGGAACATTTATTCCATTCTGTATCTGAGAAGGACGTTGTTAGCTGCGCTACAGTTTATACTTTTGCAGCTATCATCGTTTTACTTGTGTACCTACCTACTTCTTGTGTTATTGTTCCAAAATATTTTTTTTTTTAAATTTTGCTGATACCTATTAATATTTTGCCTAGAAGTAGGTACACGCGGCTACACATCAAGCTATACATTTCCAGTTTACACTGACCACTCATTGTTAGGAAATCCTATACAATGCGAGATCAGCATATACTGGAAATGTATAGCTTGATCTGTAGCCGTGCGTACTATTTCATTTTAAAACACCACATCTTTGTTTACTCATGTGGTATAATTACACGAATCCAAAATAAAATTTATGTAATAGACGCGGCCGCTTGATGCATCGCGACGCCGCCACCGCCACCCGCCCGCCGCCCGCGCGCACCCTCTCGCGAGTGTTTGATTTTCATTTAATTATTAGAAATGCATTACAGATATTCAGGGGATTCCTTACAATTTGAGTAGACAAAAATTGTTGGTAGTAAGATTCATAAAAATATCCTGGGTGTCTTTAATGTACAAGGGTTAAAAACAAATTTAACTTCACAAAAAAAAAAAGTATAATAGTCACCTTGGTGATAATTTACCTAGTTATTTGTAGTAACTATTTAAATACTTTGACAAAATTTCACTCTCTAGGCAATTACTGTTTTGAAGTTATCATTTATTTTATATAAAATAGTCAATATGGTACTTAATATGTTGATTTTGACCGGGGATAATTATTTCCATAATTAAAACTTTTGAAAAGGAGCAGTCATGTACAAAATCACCAGTGGTCCATTTTTTGTTCCCACTTAAATTTAATGTTATTGCTATAATTGCTAATAACTCAATAAATATAAAAAAAATATCGGGGATTATTGTCAATTTATGTATTTCAGCTATTTATATATTTAATTCTGAATTATCACCCAAAGAGCATTTATTGCAATCTACTCCATACAAATCGATCTATTTTTACTGGACTATTAATAAGGTATTTGACTACTATCAAAAATATACATGAATTCGTACCTAATATAGAGATTATAAAACAACATCGAGAACGGGTCTTATCGCGATATTCCTTTTTACGAGGTAAACAAGTAGGTACCTGTTTACCTCGTAAAAAGGAATATCGCGATAGGACCCGTTCTCGATGTTGTTTTATAATGATTGTGTAAAAATCGCGAAAGTTTTAAAAGTTTAATATAGAGATGTTACTAAAAAGGCGATTTGAGAAAAAATAAATAAAATCGGTGGAGTAATGGAGAAGTAACACGCCTTTGAAATTATCTATCCTTGTCACGCAAAACAGTCCTTGTACTGAATGGTGCGAAGTTATTATGGCGTTCCTGTGGTGTGACTTCAGATCGCAGTAGTGCTGTCTCTGTCTACAATAGACTTTAAATGCATGCAACTTCGCCAATTACATATACACATACATAAATGACATATTTAAAAAAAATTGCAGTGGCTTAATTTTTTTACTTTGTTTTGAAAATCAAACACCCTATTCTTTTACCCCCTATTAATAAACACAGACTAAACTTATCACCAGTATAACAGCTAACAGGTAGCTTCAGAGTAACCATACAGTTTTCGAGGTTTAAGTTTGGCATAACTTTACTCCGCGTTTATTCATAACTAATGTTACAAGGAGATGTAAAAATCTGAAGCTACACAGTATTCTTCATCGGACATCGTAGGGGCTACGGCGTAGCTTATGCCAGCTACGCCGTAGCTACATAGAGGTTGAGTAGCTACTCAACCTTTACGCGCTAGCTTTTCTTGAGACATGAGTTGGTTACGAATGTAGAAGTATAACGATTACTAAACTTGTAGTCCAAAAAGCTTTGGTGATCGGTTCGAACCCCAGAGGTGCAATTCTCGTATTTTAAGAACAGCCACAATCTATCTTAAGTATTTTTTAAGTATTTTTCTCTTTAATTAAGATTAAGAAAACTCAAGTGATAATCGTCTTTTGTTGCTGACTGTACACCTCTGTCTAACGCTTCGGAAAATAAAAATTTATACGTAACTAGTGAATTTAACGCTTATCACAGTTTCTAGATAACTTACCTGGACCTTGTTTGTAGTTTGTGTTAGTTTCGATATCAAAGCATTTCGCATTTCTGGAGCATTGAGGTGCGACTGAAAAAAATAATAAAATATTATTTCATGACGTTATAATTATATTTTAATTTCGAGAAACGTTTTTTTTTTCATTACAGACAATAATAACTTAATTTAGTTACTTTTTTTTTCTAGTTTCTAAGTCCATAACAAAATTGACTATACGTATGGGTCCGAAATAAAACATTTTTATATTTATTTATATCCCAAAACTTTGCGGTAGTGCAGAGGTCACTAGATTGCAGGTAACCACAGGTGATCTGGGGGACTAAAACAGCCACTTTGGCAGAATCATAATAGGACAATATTATGAATAATATTTGAAATCGTAAAACGGTCACAAACTGACAATATGAATTGTCAGTTTAATTTATCTGTACAATTCATATCACGCAATTCATCTCTTTGACAGTTTTATATGGAGATTCGTAAAATGGTCCACAAATGATGAATTGCTTTATTGTCAAGTTTAATGTCAAATAATATATCAAATAGCACAATCATAATAAATTTCTGAGAATTCAGGAAATGAATCGCTTTTAGAGAAATTGCTTAATGTGGCCGTTTTAGGCCCCCAGACAGGTTTATCCGCACATTAATATTTAACTGTTTTTAACTATACGTATAAGTGTGTTTTTATATTTAGCTCAAAATGAATGAATGAGTGAATGACTGGGTCATGGACGGAATGTAGATATATAGCTATAGGAGTAGGGGAAGACTAAAGAAACGATGGATGGACTGTGTGTAAGATGATATGGCTAGAAAGGAGGAACGAAATGACGACTAATAGAGAAGTACGGAAGAAAAAGACATGTTGCTTCGACCCCAAATAAATTGGCGGGAGAATGGTAGAATGCAGAGCTCTTAACATGACGCCATGTCAGTAGATTGCACCCGTGTAAAGCAGGGCCCCTAGAGGCCCCATTCACGGCAGTCTGCTTTGCCATCCGCCGCTTTAGAGGTGCTTTTCCATCAGACATGTATTATGCTACGTTGCTATGGATGCGTTTGATATCCACCAATCATATTCATTGGTCCACATAGGAAACTGGTAGAAATGGGTACAACTAAGCTATGTTTTTATATGGAAGTATGCGTAATATGGATGCGTGCTATAGATGGGAGCTATGGATGCGCGAGTGTTATAGCTAAGTGCATCTTCATAGCTAATCTTACTCGCTCCGCTACACAGCTTAGCATTAGTGGAAACGGTCACATAGTTTCGTAGCTTAGCTTTCAAAAAAGCAGCCTTATGCAGGATTGTGAATGTCACAGCCTGCATGGCGTCCGGCAATACCTAGCAGGATTCACCTAGCATGCTGCTAGGAGACGGCAAAGAGCACTCCCGTGAATGGGCCCCTTTAGTACCTAATCCTTCTAATACTGACCACTCTTTCTGGAGGCATCGTTCTCAACAGCCGTCGCTGACATCGCCGGCACTTGGATGGCCGCTGGAAGACCGCAGTATGACGTCATCATTGCGGCACTCTTGTGTGTGGTTGATACTGGAAGTTTGTTTTGGTTTAGAAAGAAAGCAAGAAAAAGTATTTATTGGGACGCGCACAGGAAGATCACCAACTAAACTAAACACAATCATAAAAATATTTAAAAACAAAATATGTAAAGAAAAAAATAAAAAAACAGAAAGTCTTGTACGAGGCCAAAAGGCCTCCTATCTCAGCATGATGCAATAAGACTGATTTACAAGGTGTTATTAATTTGCCTGTGGTATACCATTACTTGAAGCTACAATAAAACTTGCATAGTTTACAGGGCTAAAATAAATTAGCTAGTGAAACTCCGCAGACTTGATGGATGGATGTTTAAAACACGACAAAATAAACTTTAAAAAGATTTAATGATTTTTTGTTGGTGTCAATTTCTGCTGGTAGTGCAACCAGTCTTACCAAGTGGTATCGTATTAGCCAGTTACTGGGTTGTGGACGTCAGATAGGCAGTCGCTCCATGTCAAATACTGGTATTCAGCTTCATCTGGTTAGACTAGAAGCCGACCCCAACTTAGTTGGAAAAAGGCTGGGCAGATTGATTGTTACGGACGCTTTTAATGTTCTGCATCAATGTCATATAAAATTTCAAATTAATTATGTAACCAAAATTATTTTGATTTAAAAGAGTGTCCATGGAGTTTCTTGCCCGTTCTTCTCCATAGGTACCTGCTACGCTTTGGAATGGGCAACTAGCTTCATCTTTCTGACTGACCGACCCCTTGACAATTCAAGTGTCTTTTATTTGAAACTAGCTTTTGCCCGCGGTTTCGCCCGCACCTGTATTATACATATAAACCTTCCTCTTGAATCACTCTATCTATTAAAAAAACCGCATCAAAATCGGTTGCGTAGTGTTAAAGATCTAAGCATACATAGGGACAGGCAGACAGCGGGAAGCGACTTTGTTTTATACTATGTAGTGATAAATGCTTTGAGTTTGTGTTTTGAAAATTGCTTAACATGATCGCTCCTTGACCGTAACTATAAATGAAGTCAGAATGCAAAGAAATCATGGATTACTGTGTTCAACATGTTTTTCAGTTAGTTTATCAGCCATCTAGTTACCATAACACAAGCATTAGGTTGCTTAGGGACTAGATGGCGTTGTGTGAAATGTCCAAGGATATTTATTTATTATTTATTTATTTATTTTCAAGTTAATACTCACTGATAGGTTCAATAAAAATGCGACTGCCTCTAAAAACCCCATTTAAATCTTTGAAACATTGTCAATTTTCGCAGCAAAGCAATGAAAAATAAGCGTCACATAAGCGTGTTATATCCCATACAAGCGGAATGCTTACATGTCATTACACACAATTTGTAAAAAGGCTTTTGGAATAAATGCCGTGAAAAATCACCGAACGCCCCTTGTAAAATGCAAGGGCGGAAAATGTACGGCGTGCTGGAATCGTGTGTATTTATAGGGCTTTTTATGTTTATTTGAGGCATTTTTCCAAAAGGGTGCAAATACTTCGTGGATATTAGCATTAAAAAAAAAAGATAAAAAAGTTATCACGGAAAGTGAAAGGGTATGAGTGTGAGATATTCTAAGATTTAATATGAACACGAATTTACAAACAATATTTACTAATAGATAAGGTTATTTATGCACTCCCATACCTCAGAGACTAATCTTCTAAAATTAGTGTGAGTCGGTTTCTGACGATTTACAAAAGCTGTTGTAATTTCTGCACATTCGGACCAAGGGAGCGTTGAGACCAAGATTGGATTTGCGGAAAGGGATATGAAACAACCTGGTGACATGCCTGGGAGGTTTTGAGGGGACTGAATATTGGATACGCTCAACAAGATCGCTACATTTTACAAATACGTTTAAAACTTTGTAGAGGAAAATTACGCGAACGGTGACGATCTCGCAGTGTCTTTATATTGAAAAGGCTATGTTTTGTGAATGTTCTTCGTATTCTCTCAACTCTTTGCGAATGAACTGCATAAAACGAATTCCAGGCAACACTAGCGTATTCCAGCCGACTTTGCACCAAGGTATTGAACAAGACTATTCTGATCTTTGTTAGTTGGAAGCCCCGGTTGTTGGGTTTTACAAAACCCAGCATCTGTGCCGACTTCTTAAAAATGTCGTTGATGTGTGGCTTAAAACTTAGTTCATCGTCGACCAAAACTCCTAAATCCCATAATTCACATACCTTAGACAACGAGGTATTGCAAAGGGTGTATAGTAGAAAAGGATGACTTTTTTGGAAAAATAGGATAGGATGGAACGATTTCCATCCTATCCTGTTTTTCCAAAAAAGTACAGGTCGATACCTGTAGTTTTTAATGCCGC
Source organism: Cosmia trapezina (assembly GCA_905163495.3). Lineage (NCBI taxonomy): Eukaryota > Metazoa > Arthropoda > Insecta > Lepidoptera > Noctuidae > Cosmia > Cosmia trapezina. The sequence goes on from LR991020.1 coordinate 8,309,732, forward strand.
TGGAGTCCCCTTTTTTGTCCACAGGCACGATACGGTCCTTTTTCCATTCGTTAGGAAATACTCCCGACTCTAAGGACTGAATAAGAGACACAGTGGCCCCGCAAGCGCTCTCCCACATGATTTCACAAAAACTAGTGGAATATAATCAGGACGGATACACAGCTAAAGAATTATGAAGGTGGTGAAAGGTGGACCTTTTGGGGGATTGTCTTATGTAATTTTCTTATGTAAAAATATTATTCAGAAACGATCCTCCTCTCGACTGTCGGATTTTTCGTGAATTCCTATGAATTGCATTACAGGAGTCAGTGCAGCGAGCCAAACTGCTCGATGTGAGCATTCCGTAAAGCACACACAACATCTACGTCCGCCATCTATCTATCTTCTATATACATAAAAAGAGAAGTCCTGACTGACTGATTGACTGACTCATCAACACCCAGCCCAAACTATTGGACCTAGAAAGCTCTAATTTTGCACAGAGGTTCCCTTTATAATGTAGACTAGAAATAAGGAAGGATTTTAATTCCCGTGGGATATTTTCCGACATCCACGCGGGCAAAGCCGCGTGGGAAGTGCTAGTTCTGAATAAAAATGGAGCACGCTTGAATCAAGTGCTCGAAGCGAGCGTTCGCCATGTTTAGTGTATCGCCGTTTTGCGACAAGAAATGGAGCGCAACCATCGCCGTTGAATGATACATTACAAACAAACGTTGCAAGTCAGTCTTCGCCTTTACATTACAGTCAGTGAGGCAGTATTGTAAAGTAATGCTCAAAATCGAATCTTGGATTGTTATATTACAAGCCATAATGCCCCGGTGAGGGAGCGCCTTACCGTGACGCTAAACTAGAGTTTAATGTGGCGATTAAGGTCCCCCATTTTGTTGATTGAATGTCACTGGCTATGAAGAAAAACTATAAATCAAGTTGTGTCGATCTATCAACCCAGTATTTTGTGCCGCCTGATATATTGGCAACGAATGCTTCCAAAATAAATATATCATTCTGGTTACACAAAAAAAGTGTCTGAATAAGAATTACGCGTTCGAAAAAAAGTAATTACATTACAGTGTACGTTGCTAGTGATCAATGGCTTTATTTGGGTCTAGATCTGAAGAGTCCAAATAATATCATTGATAGACATGCGAGCTGTCAAGTGCATCAAGTATCATTAATGTTAAGGGGTTTGCAGATGAACATAGCATTTTATACTTTAAAATTTTTATTTTATTCGTTTTTGGTTTTTAAATTTTGTTTTTTTTTTGACAGCTGTTCACCGCTTTCATAGGAAACCAAAGCTTAAATCTCGATCAGGGGCAGATAACGGTACACGCACCACGAACGCCTTGAAGTTGACGTTGCGGCGCGACTCCAATAATTGTACCCTCAGCGTGTACCTCGTCTTCTGGCGAACATATTCCACGATGTCTTCCGCCTTAGTGGTGTAGTTTAGGTGGGAGATATACACCGGTGTGTTCGGATTTGCGTCACGAAGGCTAACTCACAAAAAAAAAAAAACAAAAAAAAACTCAAGAATAATAAATAATAATAATGGAATTTGGAGTGGACAAATGTGCGGTCATGCATGTAAAGCGAGGGGAGATTGTGGAATCCGTGGGAACCCAACTCTCGGATTCCATAAACCTTAGAACCCTCTCCGCAGCCGAAACCTATAAGTATTTGGGTATGTCGGAAGCGTTAGGCATCAATGTTGCTGACATGAAGCAATCGTTGAAGGAGCGCTTCTTTGGCCGCCTGAAAAAAGTATTTAATAGTCTTCTATCAGGCGGAAACAAGGTGCGCGCCTTGAACGGTTGGGTCATGCCGGTTTTGATGTACTCTTTCGGCATACTCAAATGGACTCAGACTGAACTCGATGCCCTGGATCGGAGGGTCCGTACGCTGTTGACTGCATATCGAATGCATCACCCACGGTCATCGGTAATGAGACTGTATATCCCGCGAAAGTGTGGAGGCCGAGGCTTTTTAAACGCTAAGACCCTCCACAATCGCGAGATATGCAGTCTCAGGGAAAATTTCCTAGAAGCCGACGTGGGGATGCATCGAGATGTGGTCGCGGTGGACAAGGGCTTCACCCCGCTCTCCTTGGCTAAAGAGAACTGGCGCAAACCTGTAGTGCTTGACACTAACGATCGCATGGAGGTATGGCAGAGTAAGGAGCTTCACGGACGCTTTTTCCGGGCCCTACATGGACCCGATGTAGATTTGCTAGCGTCCGTAGCCTGGCTGCGTTCCGGTGACCTCTTTGGGGAAACCGAAGGTTTTGTCTGTGCAATTATGGACGAAGTTATTATGACGAACAATTACCGGAGATTTATTGTGAAAGACGGAACGGTTGACATCTGTCGGGCATGCCACCGACTGGGAGAATCAATTCGACACATTATCTCCGGATGTTCTCGTCTAGCTAACGAAGAGTACTTGCATAGGCACAACCTTGTAGCCAGGATTATCCATCAGCAACTTGCTCTGAAATACAGCCTTGTGGAATCGGAGGTGCCATACTACAGGTATGTGCCCGACCCAGTTCTCGAAAATGGAAATATCACATTGTACTGGGACCGATCCATCATCACTGACAGGACTATTGTTGCCAATAAGCCTGATATAGTGGTGGTGGATCGAATAGAGCGGCGCGCAATGGTTGTTGACATAACGGTCCCGCATGACGGGAACCTCGTGAAAGCCGAGAAAGATAAACAAATCAAGTATCTTGACTTGGCTCGCGAGGTTGTCGACATGTGGGATGTGGACTCAGCAATCATTGTGCCGATAGTCGTATCAGCCAATGGCTTAATTGCCAAGAGCCTCGGCCAACACCTAAGGAGGCTCTCGTTGGGCAGCTGGATCAAGGGCTTGATTCAGAAAGCGGTGCTTCTGGATACGGCCCGCATTGTTAGGAGGTTCCTCTCTCTGGAGCCCTGACCGCCGGTAGCTTGGACCCTGTTCCCGATATCGGTGGGCTACTATTTTTATATTTTTAAATGTTTTTATATTCTTTTTATTCTAATATTTAAAAATGTAAACAGTATGTGTAAAATGAAATAAAAGAAATAATAAAAAATAATAATAATAATCCTTGGACATTTCACACAACGCCATCTAGTCCCAAGCTAAGCAACCTAATGCTTGTGTTATGGTAATGAGATGGCTAATAAACTAATTATATACATTTTTTTTTCTAAATACATACATATTATAGATAGAAAAATACCCAGACTCGGAACAAATACTTGTAGGTCGTACAAATATTTGTTCCGTGCGGGAATCGACATGCTGCGCAGCAGTCAATCGCTCAACCACTGCGCCAACCGTGTCATCTGTCGTACAAATATTCATCATGAAACGAATCCCGACTACGGAAACCCTTCACTTTGTATTGTCTGCTACGCTCTTGGCTGGTTCTTTGTTAGAAGATTTTTTTGGGTCAATTGTGCCAAATATGTTTTTTCTTTCCTTCTCTTTTTAAGAAGGGAGCACCAGGGTAGCCCGCGAAATTCAAATTTCTTGCGTTTTTTTGCAATTTACAAGGCAGTATTAGGTTGTATGTTGATTAAAGTATGATTCGTGACCGTAACAAATATGTATAGTAGAGTCATAATCAGTAAGTAATACAACTCATATTTTATGTTAAATTTTTGAATATTTCATGAAATAGACATTCAATAGGATTACTTGTTGTTATAGAGTTAGAGTATTGATGATTTTAATAATTATAATTCTGTAAATACATACTTGTTACGGTCGCGAATCATATTTTGATCATACAACCTAATACTGACTTGTAAATTTCAAAAAAACGTAAGAAAATTGGAATTTCGTGGACTAACCTGGCGCTTTCGCCTTAATACGTGTTTTTTTTTGTCGCGAATATTTTTGAATTAACATACCTACAACCTAATTCTAAACATTTTACATTGCAACAATGGAAACTTAGTTGTTAGAAAATTGAGCTTTGTCGTAGAATGAAGAAGAACATCACTGACCTGTCTTCTCTACTTGTTCAATGTACTGTATCTCAGCGTCTGTCTTGTTGCCTCTAGTTAGTTTGCTCATGTCTGAGGCAGTAGGTCCTATAGACTTGGTTTCTAGTGACCCGACGTGGGTATTAGTGCTGGTAGTCACGTAGATCAAGTTAGGTCGGCTTTCTGAAAATATTGTTCTTGGTAAAGATGCAGTATTTCACGAACGCGCGTCAATCATTTCAATACCTTACTAGCTTCGGCCCGCGGCTTTGCCCGCGTAGTATATCGATAAAAAGTAGGCTATATCCTTTTCCAGGTCATGCTCTTCCCATGTGCCAAATTTCATACAAATCCGTTCGGCCGTTTTAGCGTGAAACCGTTACACACAAACAAACTTACTTTCGCACTTTTAATATTATGTATATACAGGGTTATTGGTAAAACACCAACAACCTCTAGACTGTAAGAACATCCATGCTATCCTTGTCTCAGAGTCTTGGCTAAAGCCATGTCTCCCTTCAACTTCCTATTCCCTGCCGGGTTTTCAACTAGTGAGAAATGAGACCGCGCGCGTGGCGGTGGCGGCGGTGTTGCCATATACCTTCGTCCACATATTCCTTTCTCAATTGTCGATATGTCTACACAACCTCCGCCGCAGAACGCGGGCGAGCACCTCTTTTTGGAACTAAACCTGAATCACGTGAAAGTCCTTCTAGGTGTTTATTATAGCCCTTCATCACATTTAAATTTCTTTTCCTCTTTTGAAAAAATCCTCGAAAACCTAACACCCTCTTACAGTCATACAATCATTATGGGCGATTTCAATACTTGTTTATTGAAAATCGATTCCCGCTCTTCCTCTCTTCGATCAATAGTTCAGTCGTCGAATTTATCAATTCTCCCTTTGAGTGCCACACACCATTTTCCAAACTGTAATCCCTCACTTTTGGACCTTGTCATTGTTTCCTCTCCTCAACATGTCAGCAAGCATGGTCAATGCCCAGCTGATATGTTTTCTTACCATGACCTATTATTCCTCTCCTACAAAATTCGCCCACCTAAGGCAAAACCTAAAATTCTCCTGCAGCGCAACTTTAGTGGCATGAATACAGATAACCTCCGAAGAGATGCTAACAACATTGACTGGTCTGCTTTAGTCAGTGTTGAGTCGATTGACGATAAAGTCAACCTGCTGACAGACAACCTTGTGCAGCTGTACGATGTCCACGCTCCCATTCATGCTGTAAAAATTAAACATCTTCCGGCACCTTGGCTTACAGATGATATTAGAACTATCATGCACAGGAAGGCTGTAACCAAAACTAAGTTTAAGTGTCGACCCTCGCCGTCGAACCGGGAGATCCTTGTAGATGCTCGCAATCGCTGCAATAAGGTGTGTAGAGATGCCCAACGCCGCCATATCCACACCTCAGTTGAAAACGGAGATCCAGCTAAAGTCTGGAAATTTCTTAAATCCTTGGGAGTTGGAAAATCGCGCCAAGAATCGATTCCTAAAAACTTAGATATTGATCTACTGAATCAACACTTCTCATCTTCGTCCCACTGTAATGGGACCATGAAGGCAGCTACAATAAGCTATCTTTCAAACCTTCCAACTCCGGACCATCCCCCATTTATTTTTAGTCAATTCTCTGATTGTGATGTTAAGAAGAGTGTAGTTTCTATCACATCTAACGCAGTTGGTAGTGATTGTGTAAGTCGGAAAATGATACTCCCTGTCCTCGACGAAATCCTTCCTATCCTATGCTATGTCCTAAACTATTCTATAACTTATGGTGTTTTTCCATCGATGTGGAAAGAAGCAAAAATCACTCCTTTACCCAAAAAATCTAATCCTACTTCCTTTTCCGAATACCGTCCTATCTCCATCTTGCCTTTCCTCTCCAAAGTCCTAGAACGCCTTGTCCACAATCAGCTTAGTGTTTTTCTTTGTAAGAATAGTCTGCTGAATCCTTTCCAATCCGGTTTTCGTCCTGGTCACAGCACCGCTACAGCGTTAGTTAACGTCACTGATGACATACGGTTAGGCATGGAAGGAGGAAATTTGACGGTTCTTGGATTACTGGATTTTAGTAACGCATTTAATACTGTCGATTTCGATATCCTGCTTGGCATACTTCGCTCGCTTAACATATCTCCAACGGCGATTGACTGGTTTCGTAGTTACCTGTATGGCCGCCGGCAACGTATATGCATAGAAGAGTCTTGCTCTTCTTGGTGTTATACTTCTGCCGGTGTACCTCAGGGTGGCGTTTTATCTCCTTTACTTTTCGCAATATTTATAAACTCTATTTCCAAAAAACTTCTTTCTTCCTACCACCTTTATGCAGATGATTTACAAATATATAAACACGCTGCTCTTTCGGATTTGGCTGATGCAATTAATACCATAAACAAGGATTTGCTTTCAATTTGCGAGTGGAGTGAGGCACATGGATTGCAGGTTAATCCATTGAAGACTCAGGTCATTGTTGTTGGCAGCTCAAGGATGACCCCCAAAATAAACTGGGCGCAGCTTCCCCAAGTTAAATTTAACGGAACTGTTATTCCGGTAAGCGAGAAGGTTAAGAACCTTGGAGTTTGGATCGACAAACATCTTTCTTGGGGTCCCCAGCTACAGGACGTAAGTCGCAAAATTTTTGCATCTGGTAAGTCCCTGAGACGATTGCGGAACTTTCTTCCAACTGCCACTAAAACTGCGCTTGCGCAATCCCTTCTACTTCCCATTCTTGACTACGCTGATGTCAGTTATCTCGATCTCACTGAGGCACAACTAGATAAACTTGAGCGACTTCAAAACTTTTGCATAAGATTTATATTTGGCCTGCGCAAATATGATCACATTTCTGAATTTCGTACAAAGCTCAAGTGGCTTCCCATACGTCTTCGCCGGAATTCTCATATCTTGTTTCAGCTCTACAGTATTCTGTTCAATCCTAAAACCCCTTCTTATCTTAAAGAGCGTTTCAAGTTCCTTCATGACACACATAATAGATATCTGAGGTCATCGGAAAACTTGAGGCTAGAGATGCCGCTACATTCCACCAGTTTTTATGACAGATCATTCACTGTTCAAGCAGTACGATTGTGGAATGACTTGCCCGTGTCGATAAGGCGTGCTCAATCTTTGTCAACTTTTAAAATTTTGGTGAAAAAACATTTCCTCTCTCTATAAATATCGTCATTACGTATAGTTCCTTGCTCTTTTTCAAGTAATATATATAAGTATATATTTATATAATTTCTGTATTTATGTATGTATATATGGTACACCACAGACTACCTACAGTATTCTCTCCTTTCTCCCCATAATCCATCCAAAGGTTGTCTGTAAAAGATCGCTCTTAGCGATAAGACCGCCCATTGTGTCACCCTATGTAAAATTTCAACATTTATATCTGTAATTTTTATGGTGTGCATAATAAAGAGTATTCTATCTATCTATCTAACCTCTTAAGAGGTCATTGTACTCATCAATAAGAACATGTTTTACTATGGGACCAAAACCTGCAATCGCGAAAAAAAAAAATCAGCTGCTCCCTAGATTTTGACGAGTCTGATGTAGAAATGTACTGAACAGCAGATTTTTTTTTGCGCGTTTTTAGATTGGTTAAAATAATATTTTTTCTGGTCTCCAGAAGTGCCTCGAAATCACTCGTAATCACTATTAAGCTGTTGTTAATTGAGCTAGAGAACTCTAAAAAATAATTAGCAAAGGTTATACCTGGTGAAAGCGTAGTCTTACGGCTTAACCCAATAACCTAACTGTCAGTAAAAGATAGATTGCTACTGATGATAGACATAATTCTACCTGTCCTTACGTTCATTTCGTTCGTTCGTGTTCTCTTGTTTTACCTGTACATTGTTTTTTGTGTATTGTTTTACCTGTCCTTGTTTTATTGTATATTGGGACGTTAAAACCATAGATAGGTTTTTCTATCTCCAGTATGCCAAAACTGGTGACAGAGAATGTACTTACAGAAATCAATAAACTTTTTTTACTTTTTAGGGTTCCGTACCTCAAAAGGAAAAAACGGAACCCTTATAGGATCACTCGTGTGTCTGTCTGTCTGTCTGTCCGTCTGTCACAGCCAATTTGCTCCGAATTTAATAGACCGATTAAGTTAAAATTTGGTACACATATGGATTTCTGTGACCCAAACACGTACAGCTAAAATAAATATATGAATTTTGAATATGAGAGTCACTTGTAGGGGGAAAATAAGAAAATTTAAAAAAAAAAGTTTTGTAAACTGTACCGTGTGACATATCAAATGAAAGGGCTTACTATGAGGGTCTCAAATATATTTTTTTTATAATTTTAAAATGTATTGTTTTAAAGTTATTTAAGAAAATAGACGAAAATTGACCATTCCCCCCCCTTATCTCCGAAACTACTGAGCCTAAAATTTTGAAAATAATATAGAAAATAGTTCTATACCTTTAGATTACAGGAAAACCTATAAGGAGTCTGTGGTCTTAAAATAACATGGTAAATCTATATATATAAAAAAATCAAAGTCCTGACTGAGTCACTGACTAATATATCAACGTACAGCCCAAACCAATGGACCTAGAGACTTGAAATTTTGCACATAGATACCTTATATAGTGTAAACATCCACTAAGGAAGGATTTTTGGAAATTCCATCCCTAAGGGGGTAAAATAGGGGATGAAGGTTTGTATGAAAAATCCTATCCCTTGAGTTAATAGACTTCAAACTTAGCACGAATATTCATCTAAGTAAATTATAAAGTTTATCATTTTGAGTTTTCCTAAACTACCCCCTAAAGAGGGATTGGGGGTGTCAAAGTTTGTATGGAGGAATTTTAACACGCGGTCCGATTAACTCAAAACTCAGTTTTTATACTTGAGACCAAAAATGAAGACTAACGTGTATCAGGGTTTTCCAAAAATCTACCCCTAAGGGGTGAAAAGTTAATTTTATAGCGGAGGATTTTATTGGGGTCTTGATTAACTCTAAAAATGGTGTAAATAATGTTTGAGTCAAGTTATGGAAACATACCAGACGATTTTTGAAATTCTTTATCTGTGTTCGTGAAAACAAAGATACAGTTTATTATGAAAAATCTTATTAATTTGGTTAATGAACTTAAACTTAGCACAAATACTTGCATAAGTAAGTAATAATGTTTGTCATTATTAGTTTTTCAAAACTACGCCTCAAATGAGGTTGAGGGATGTTAAAGTTTGTATAGAAGAATTTTAAAAGCGCAGTCCGATTAAAAAAATGGTACTTTGAGTCAAGTTAGGAAACTTGCCAAACGAATTTTCACCGATTTTGACGGCATATAGCTGATGTTTTAAGGAGTAACTAAGGCTATTTTTATTTTAGAAAAATAATTAGGGTTCCACGCAAGAAAATTAAAATCCATGAAATCAGATAACCACGTACAGTCCAGTACAAACTTACTAAGCCTCCGCTGTCTATTACGGCTATAACAACAAATAATAAAAATAAAGCAAAGTTAAAAATTTAAGGGGTCGGTCCCCATACAATAAACTTTTCATTTTGAAAAAAAAAAAAAATAATCTAGCATGTGGGGTGTCATCGTCTAGAACTCATTGAGTAGAGTACAAACATATTTTTTTATCTTCTAAAATTAAGAAATACCGCAAAAGTTAAAAAAAGCCGCAAAAGTTGTAAATTTTAGACCATTTTTGTACGAGCTCTAGCGCAACAATTCATCAAATTAGGAATTTGAAACTTCTTTATACCATGTAGGTACCATAAATACTGTATTTAAGCAACAATACTGAAAACGGCGATTCATAAGGTATTTTGTTTAAACATGGGTGATTTTCTGCAACTGCAAAAATAACCTTGTAATTCACAGTATCATTATAAAATAAGTAAAAAGTTATATTTGCGATTGTTAAACATATAATATGGTACGGAACCCTTCGTGCGCGAGTCCGACTCGCACTTGACCGGTTTTTTACTTTTAGATAGGTTATTGGGTTCGGCCATAAATGAACTGAGAATCTATCAGTAGATTCGCTTATCTTTACTTACTGATGTTAGTATTCGATTTATCAGTTAAACGTGTATGTTGGGACCCGACGTTATTGCCATTTAACGCCTTCTTGATCAAATTGTTTAGTAATATTTCTGTAATGATAAATTAATAAACCATTACACAGAGGAAAATATACCCCCCCCATCACTGAAATATTTCTTCAGAAATTATAATAATCCAAGAAACTATGTAAGTACTGAAACATAATAGTAGTCCAAAAGAGAGAGAGAGGGCGCGGCGCACGCTGTAGAAACAATCCGTACGAGTTCAGGCAGCTTGGTGAGTACACTTTAAAGGTTCACTTGCAAGACCAACAAGCGCGACTGTGTGATGAACATGAACGGCCCCACCAACCTCTGTCCGCTGGGGTCGCGGGTTGTTTGAAGAAGACACCGCGGCCCTGGCATAGGCAACTGAAGGAACACGGGTGGGTTTTAGTCAGTAAAAGTCTGACACGCCCTTCCGCTCCACCCAGAGCGGGAGAAGTTATTTGATGATTTCCCACCCTCAAAAAAAAAAAAAAAGCTACCTCTCTGTCTTCCACGAGTACGTGTGCCCGTACCTACTACAGTCATCAAAAGAGTTTGGTTTAGCGACTCGAAAAATTCTACCTACTTCATCTTCCTAACCAAATCTACGCCTCTCTCAATAATAATTGAAGAAACCTCTCTCAACCTCAGTGTAATAGTGTTTTTTTTTTGTATCTGGTCTGTATTTTTTATCTTTTAGTTTTCAATATATACTTAGTTCAAATCTTACCTTAGCCCCTTTTATTTCAATATGTTAGTAGATTTGTTACGTCTGGAGGTAAAAAAATTAATTTTTCCGGTACGCTGTCAATATTTATTTTTATGGTCTCATTTGCGAATTTGCGTAATAACATTTTATAGCCAGAAGAGTGATGTTAAAGACTTGACTACACAGCACCCACAGATCATCGTTCAATCTGCCTAGCCTTTTCCCAACTATGTTAGGGTCGGCTTCCAGTCTAACCCGATGCAACTGAATACCAGTATTTTATATGGAGCGACTGCCTATCTGACCTCCACAACCCAATTACTGGGTAATACGATACCCCTACATAAGACTGGTAGTCAGACTTTCGGGCTTCTCACGACCCCTAACGACTGTCAAAGATCCACGAATGACAGCCGGGACCAACGGCTTAGCGTGCTTTCCGAGGCACGGAGGAGTCACCCATCCACTGACCAACACCGGCAAGCGTAGCTTAACCTGAAGGATCGACCCGTACGGCTGTTATTACTTAGCCACAAGTTCCCCCACCCACACAACATTGTTATATGTAAGTAGTTGCTGTATACTTGTTCCATTTTTTTTTCTGTGCCTCTATTGTATTTTACCTGTTTCATAATAGGAATCCAGTCCTCGTGCTGAAGTAGATCTGGTGTAATTGTAGATGGCCTTATCCGGGCCTGTGCCTGTTTTAAAAAAAAACATGTTTAAATTTTTAAAATGACATTTATATTTAAAAAATATTCAGCTTTGATATAGATTCTTGTTGCTTTATGGATGTTTAACTTTGTTTTCAAGAAAGAAAATACTATTGATTAGTTTTTTGTGGGTGCATGTGTGCTATGATCAAAATTATGATCATTATAATAATCGGTTTTTAAGTTAATAGTGTCAATCATGCCATCTAGACTTTCGTGTATTCATTTTAAAACACTAACATTTCCCGAATTATCAGAATTATCATTTAACATAATTTTACATAGAACTTTGGTTCTACTCATTTGTTTATTTCGCGTTCGAATGACTTGTTTCTAACTAGTACTGAGGTAAACTTTGACGGTAGTAAAACCGCCTAAATATAATTACCTATCTATTACCTAGTAAACATAATTTATACGTCTCACGAAATATACCTACAGGGTGTAATTTTAATCGTCTTTGTCCTCAGGGGTCATTGTACTCATCATTATGAACAACTTTTACTCCATAGTAAAAGTTTTTCATGATAGAGACGAGGTCCCATTACATTAAATAGTAAAAGTTGTTCATAATGATGAGTACAACGACCACATAAGAGGATAAAGATGATTAAAATTATAACCTGTATAGGAAAAACTGAATATCAGTCATACCTACCTAGTAGGTAATCTAAACTGCCAAAATCAATAAAATATTAATCATAATGTTTGTTGAAGAACTTCGTTTGTTGTAAGGACTCATAAAAGGATTCCAGGCAAATCATGAATCTGACATTCTGTAAAATAAATTAGGCAGACGAGAAAGCTATGTTAATCTGAAGCCGACGCATAATTATTCTGCAGAGAATAATTTTTAAAGAGTTTCAGAAATCAAAGTTTTATTATATAATTTTTTGGTAAAAAAATATTATACGAGGGCTGCTATTTATGTATCCGGAATAAGAAAGTGAAACAAACATTTATCATTTATTATGGCTTTATTGCTTTTCAAAATATTCGCCATGATGATCGATGCACTTTTGCATACGTTGGAATCAATTTTCGTAGCACTTTTTCCATTCGAATTGAGGTATTTCCAAAACTAGACAGCATTTGACGCACCCTGATTGTACTTGCAACATTTTTTTACAACTAAATGTTCGTGATATATTTTATATAATTATACTCGTCATACTTATGCCCAGAGACGCCTCTATCTCGCGATATGTAACATGACGATCTTGCATTATTAGTTTCCGCACAGCATCAATATTTTGAGGTACAACAACCGATTTAGGGCGACCTTCTTTAAATTCGTCCGTGAGCACAGACCGCCCACGATTAAACTCACTAAACCGTGATACACAGTAGTTTTCGATGGTGCTTCGTCCCCAAAAGTCAAAGTGAGTTGATCGATGCACTTTTTTTGAGTTAGCCCTCGGCGAAAATCGTATTAAATCATTCACGCACGAAAATTGTCACGAGTTAAATCCATGGTGAAAAAGACACGCAATTTTCAAAATGCCACCACAAATTAAAAACAAATGACAGCTACTTGAAACAAATTGTATTCTTCAGCCAAAGAGTTCTATTTTTAAATGTTATAATTACTTTTATCTACACCCATGCTATAAATCCTATAAAAAAGTTTATTTATACCATTCCCCCTCTAAAAAGCTTATTTTATTCACTGAAAACAGTGAATAAAAAGCACTTTTACTCACTGTTTTGATGTTTGAAAATGGAACACACCAATGTATTCGACCACAGATTTAGAGTACCTAGGCTAGATACGGCATGTTATTAGATAGTATGAAAACCGAACGTGTCATCTTTTTTATACCTACGATAACTTCACCCCAGCCATTTAGTGATGTGCTCAACGTAAACAGAATTGTTTCAATCGCTAAGCGTCACTGAGCTAACAGACTTTTTTTAGTACGAACAGTTGAACATGCAGGGCACGCTTGGTCGTGGCTTGCCGTATCTAGTGTAAGTGTAGTCTTTGTATTCGACCTATATTGATGTGTTCTAAATTCAATTTGATTGGTCGACATTTTCGACAAGGAGTTTAGCATTAAAATATTTTTTTTTTGTGTTCTTTGCTGTCCTTAGTAAATTGGCGCTATTTTGAATACTGTAAGTTGTACGAACACAAAGTTTAGTGTTACTTTAATCTTTAATTTTGTGTTTATTTAGTGTTGTTCTAATCGATTAAAAGTGCATTCTAGTGGTGAATATGTGTTAACACCTGAGTTTATGAAAGAGAGGGCGGCCGATATAGTGGAAAACTTGCTACCCAAAAAATCACGACTGGTTTACATCAAAGCCAATTTAACTTCCTTTTTCTTCATTATCTGTCTATTTTCACTTAAATCTTTCTTTTTCTCGTAGTCATGGTATAAAGTATAGTATGCAACTCTTGAATAAAACGGATTTATATCGAGGGCCATGAATCACTCGCGTCGCTCAGGATTCTAACACTTGAATCACTCGCTACGCTCGTGATTCAATAATCATGAATCACTCCCTACGGTCGTGATTCAATCGTTAGAATCCTTCACTAGCTCGTGATTCATCTATGGCCCTCGCTTTAAATCCGTCCTTTATTCACTAATTGCATAATATACTATTTTATAGAGGATTTATATTTTATTCGTAGAAACCTTGCTGATAGGATGTATGCAACCAAGACCTCCAAGCGGTTGTTAAAAAATATCAGCGTAAAGTTTTGTGTTCTTTAATGTGCATGAGAAGAAAGGCGTGAGTTTGTGTATATTTCATTGTATTTTTTTTTTGTATAAACTTATTTTTATTATTATTTTAAAACGTGTGTTTTTTTCATGGACCCATCAGTGGTCTGCAATAGAGTTTTTTATTATTTATTATTAGTAGAAGTTTCCAAAGTAAATTCATGTTAGCAGCTTGAAATTGAGTTCAAAATGTGATTTAATAACTGTTTTCGAAGGAAAATCGAATAGTGTAATTTTGAGCGTTATGATAATTCGTGTACAATCTGGTAACCACCAACGTCAAACGTCAAAACATGGTGATTTGTTACTCAACAACAACTCACGTTGTTCTGTAAAAACAAATCAAATCACTCAAGCGTTTGCTGGATTTTCCCTTACTTTTAAGTAAGTTTTAAATAATTCACTGGTGGGCAAATTAACCTTGCATAGTATTTTGTCCTATCTAAGCCTTCATTCAGTTGTTTTTAGCGGAGCTACAGATTTAAAAAAAAAAATTAATTTGGAAGTAACTAAAGCAAAAAACTGGAACAACGACATTATGTTATCATCATAATTATTATACTTCTGTTGAGCTGCGATCACACTGTAAGGCAATAGCGAGTAGACTAACACAACCCTGTATTATATTCCAACCAGAGGGTTGAGACAAAGTAATGTTACGTAGACGCTAACGCCATCTGTTATCGAGTAGCAGAACTACACGATACGAAGATTTGTGACAGATGTTTCTAGAACATTTTACAACCTTCCAGAATTTTCTAGATAGTTAAGTGTCGTTTTGCAGCATTCTAGATCATTCCTGTAAGTACTAGAACGTTCTCGAATTATGGTCTCGAACTTTCGAGAAGCTTACACTCGTCATATAAATAGAGTGTTGCCAGCGGTGTAAGGCAGTTCAGCTAGGAATGCGAAACAGTGTAGAACAGGAGCTGTGTGTTTTTGGTGTGAAATGGCATAAATTTATTTATCCCGAACCCCAGTTCGTAACAGTAACATTCGATTAGCGACGACGCTAGCAGAAAACCCAAAAAATGTATGGGGTTGACATATGCTACCGAAATATCACCTGATCATGTCAATCACTTTGAAGCTATAGCGATTGTAGAAATAGAATCGCTCCGAAGCGAATGTCATTTGTCTATACCCTCAGTAACATAATCGCTTTCGCTTTAGCAGTGCAGTCGCTCCTTAAGTTTTTATAACGAATATTCTAATGAGTCCTATCATTTAGGTACAAAAGGGTCTCTTGAACAGATGTAAAGAAGAAATAAGAATAAAAAACCTTTAGCTTACCACACGAAACGACTTCACAAGGCCTACTCAAGCCAGCTTCATCATTGTTGCAGAAACATTTTGAAGAAACAGAATCGTCGCTGCTTACAGACTTTGAAACTACAGTTGCACTGCTAACTTTTGAATCCATAGGTGCATTATTTCCTACAGCTGCAGCCACAGTTACTTCACTTCTTTGAGCCATTGCATCAACCATAGATGCAGCTGTATTGCTTCCTTGAACCATTGCATCAACCACTGCTTCACTTCTTTCAGCCATTGCATCAACCATAGATGCAGCTGTATTGCTTCCTTGAGCCATTGCATCAACGACAGATACAATTGCATTACTTCCTACACATTTTGAAGTTAAAACTATATTGCTTCCTTGAGCTTTATTTTCTGTTCAAAACAAAACAAGAAATTTTGGTGAAATTATGATTAGTGAAGCTTAATAACTATACTATGGGTATGAGTTTAAAAAGTTTTAAAATTTTCCAAATATTTGGAAAGCGACTTTCCCTATAGGCGTCGATTTTGTGTCTCAATGATATTATAAGTAAAAAGACGTACAGATAGCGCGCGAGTTGAATGCAGAGCTTAGGAATGCGGTAGTGCTGTGACCTAATTATAATTACAATACACTGCAGGCGCGTGAGGTGGGGCGTGCGGATAGCGGGGGGAGATGCTCCCGCTCTTTACCTCAGACCCCGACTGAATTCAACTCGCGCGCTATCTGTAGATAGGTAACCTACCCAACATTCGATGTTCAAAAACGGTACATGTCGAACTATTAGATGACACGTGGAAGTAGGGCGACATGACGTAATTATCGGGAGTGAAAAAGAGACAACGCTACGAAAATGACATACCACTAGCGGAGCGTGTATAACCTATCTATAATCTACCTCTTTTTACTTATAATATCATTGTTTTGTCCTGAGATATGGTAAGCAAAAAAAATATTTGGCGTACATTTATATGAACATGGAAATCTTTTCGCAGCATGTTCTTAGATGGTGTCAGGCGTGGATACTAATACGGTCATTATTATAGATAGAAGATAGAATTAGTCACTGTTTTGTGTGTACAATTTAAATAAAATACAAATCAATAAATCGTTTACCTGCATATAATACAGGAACACTTTTATTAGACAGCTCTTTTGACGATATGGATATTACTTTAGGGCCTAAAAAAAAAATTGGGTCATGAAAGAAACAATATCGTGTATTGATTTTTTGCTCGCCACTGCAGCTGGACAAACAAAAGTTTAATTCATTCATTTTGTTGCCTTCAGTAATAGCTTCTGTCCTAAGACATGGCATACACTATGCGACATGCGACTGCAACAGCTGCAACAGACGCAACGACAGGCTACGGCCGACGATTTCATATATTTTGTTCAAAGCTCCGCACACTTGGCGTCGAGTTGGAGAGTCGCAACGACAGACTAAACGCATGATGCACGCGCACACCCGACGACAGTCGCTTGTGACAGTCTATACAGGGTGTAAGGGACAGCCCTCCGAAAACTGATAGGGTGAATTCAGTATGTCATACTAAGATGACCGGTACATGAAATTTTTTCAGGAACGTTAAAGAAATCCAATAAACCTGATTTGTTTGTGTTTTTGTGCACAAATCGGAGCGTCTATTACTGGTTGGGAGGGGTAGGTAGTAGGTATGCGGTGAGTTCGATGAACTCTGTAGCTAGACAGAAAGTGAACAGCTGATTTCACGCGTCGTTGGTTAGAGTATTTTTCAACATCCATTGCTGGTTTTTTTTTTGCTGTTTTTTTCGCAGTTTTTTTTACATATGTTTGTACTATGGCTATGATCTCATGACATTTGTTGACTGATGCCGCTGAGTATAATTTGGTAGCTAAGGTTGTAGAATCTGTGGTTGTGTGAGTAACTACTCTGTATTCACATACGGAGTCTTTGCCTGCAGAGCCATGGTCTTAGTTTTTAACTTAGAATTCATTTTAATATGTAGATAAGCAAACATTCATGCAAAATCCACGAGAACCTACTGCCGAAAAATTGCCCTGCAGTTTGACAGGTGTTATGTAAAAGGATGAAATTGTATCATTATGGAATAAATAAATATTTAAAAAAAAGTATTGCACCAGAGCCTTTACATGAGAAGCACTAAGGCAAGTACAACTAGAGCCTTGAATTTACTCATAACATGAAAAACACGACCGTCTCTCTCGAATACTCAATGAAAATGATCACTTCCTGCATGACGTCTGTCGTAACGACCAGTCGCAGACTCAAATGAAAGCTCTGCGACTAGACCCAGCAATAAGACGCACAGTTTGCGCTGGCACTTAAGGTAAATATGGGTGATTTATCCGTAATCAGAAATGGACCTACCTGTAAATGCAAGATTCGGTACAGCCGAGCGTGTCTGGATAGCCAAATTCTCCTTTTCCGCATCGTTAGACGTTAGAACACATTCTAGAACAAAATCAATGCAGAAATAAAATATTACCTGTGTTATGCAAATGAACGATCTGATTTGATTTGATTACCCATCAATTTTTTTATAAAAGCTCCTGCAGACAGGCGCAAAGCGACGCGCAACGGTGCGACGAGATTGTGGTAGATCAATTTCCATGTTTTTTTTAACAGAAATTATTAAAAATAATAAAATAAATAATTATTATTAATTATTTTGATTTTATTTTGATGTTTTGTTTTTTTAAAACGATGTGTTATTGATAATGATGAACCCATTCAAACATGCACACACAAATTCATCTAAACTCTTGTAGTTATACCACGTTTTATCCGTTTTTTTTAAGTATCCTATGTCCGTCTTCTAGTTCTAAGCTACCTCCCCACCAAATTTTACCCAAATCCGTTCAGCCGTTCTTGAGTTATAAAAAGTGTAACTAACACGACTTTCTTTTATATTTAAAGATTTATTATAAAGGTTGTACCAAAAAGGTGTGGTCTCTTAAGGGCACAGACCATCAAACTGAACAAATTTCTCCATGGGACCAATATCGTAATAGCGAAAAAAATATCAACTGTCCCATATTCATTATCTACCTATACTCGACCCAAATATTATTTAAAATACAATTTTTATTTAAAATTTGGGACGTGATTTTTTTCGTGATTATGATGTTGGTCCCATGGAGAACGTTGTTTAGTTTGATGGTCTGTACCACACCCTTAAATTTAATCGCACCTTTCTGGTACACCCTGACCCTGTATATACTTTAGGTATTGTACACCACAAAAAGACATAGCAAAAAGTAAATTTAAAACAATATCGAGAACGGGTCTTATCGCGATATTCTTTTTTACGAGGTAAACAGTAGGTACCTGTTTACCTCGTAAAGGCTCTTACAGACAGAGGCGATATCGCGTCGCGACGCGATATTTTTCTACGGATATAATATCGAAATATCGCGTCGCGACCGCGATATCGCCTCTGTCTGTAAGAGCCTTAAAAAAGAATATCGCGATAAGACCCGTTCTCGATATTGTTTTATAATGTGTGCAAATCGCGAAGGTTTAAAAAGTTTAAGTAAATTTAACTTTACAAAACATGTATAAAAAATATTAATAGAAAAATGCATCTTACGTGACACAAAAAATTCCTCTTTTTCTGCCTTCATGGAAGTTGTAATGCCCGTCGATGCTGTACTAGTCACCTTCAAGGGAGTCATTTGTGTTTCTTTATCTAATGACAAAATATAATATCTACATTATAAAGTGTTAGTACTCGTAGCTTCGATTTCGTTGAGTAGGTACTGTAGAGGTTTCATTAGTCAAGTCAAAAGTTTCATGATGCTGGCTGACATTCTATCATTCAAACATCGAATTACTGATAAGAAATGGTGAAAGAAACTCAGGGGTCAGTCTCTTTTAAAGTCCAGATATAATCTTGGTCAGAGCATGTAAGGACCATGTAGATATCATGTCTGAAACGGTCCTGATGATGATGATCTAAAGACAGAACCCTTTGAACAGCTGCTTGACGGATAGTTGCCAAACAAATTATTTCGAACAGGGCACAACTAAGTACAACTAAATATTTTTTTTTGTTTCATTATCTAACGGACAAAGACAGAGGGTCGTTGCGTTTAGTAAATTATCTGCCTAGCCCTTTCCCAACTATGTTGGGGTCGGCTTCCATTCTAACCGGATGCAGCTGAATGTCAGTATTTTATGGATATATTTTATATACAGTCCCCGGCGATAAATATTGCACATCGACCTTTGGAAGAGACAATCGGCTAATTTCGGCTTCGTAGAGCGTTATCTCTGTCGCACGAAATACAAACAGTCTGGTATCTATTAGGAGCTGTTAAAACAATTATGATTTGCTCCTTTTGATAATTCTTTTTATTCTTTGTTTAAAATACACCAATTTTTCTATAAGTGATGGCTTTAGGTCTGGGTAAAATAAAATAAAAAAAAACATGTTCACATTATGTTTACTTACGTATTTAATTATTTTGTATAAACGAAATTGCTTTTTTGGTCTCCCTTTTTTTGGAGTGCTGAACTTAATTTCAGTAGAATGTGTTTCAGTGCTGACTTCGTTTAGTATATTGTTCAAAGTTCTTCTTGAAATTCCAGTGGCATTTGCAACTGGCTCTTGAAACAACTTACATTTTCATCTTCATTTTTTTTAAATCTGTCAGCTTCGGTTACAAAATATTTATAAACATTGTAGATAATTTCGCGTGACTGACCTCGTAAAGGTTTCCCTCTTTTTCCTAAAGATGCCATAGTACAGTACAACTTTAAACTATTTTTTGGGGGTGTTAACAACTCTAAATATATATTTTGAACAACGACTGACAAAACGTCACATTGGTAGTGTGCGACAGAGATAACGCTCTACGAAGCCGAAATTAGCCGATTGTCTCTTTCCAAAGGTCGATGTGCAATATTTATCGCCGGGTACTGTAACTGCCTATCTGACCTCCACAACTCAGTTACTGGGTAAAACATACCCTTTGGTAAGACTGTGACAGCTGGGACCAACGGTTTAACGTGTTGTCTGAGGTACGGAGGGGTTTCGATATGTAATGGATGGTCACCCATCCACGGACCGACCTCGGCAAGCGTAGCTTAACCTTCGATCGATCCGTGCGGTTATTATTGAGCCATGAGCCCCTCCAGACGTTGCGTAATAATAATATGTTAAGAATACCTTCTGCTCGTTGTAGTTGGAACTCTTCATATTGAACACCTTCTGGTTGTGGTTGGAACTCTTGAAATTGAATAGCACAATCAACATGTTCAACGGCAGGACCTATACATTCATTTAGCATGAGAACCCATAAAAAAATGAAAAAAAAAACGGCCAAGTGCGAGTCGGACTCGCGCACGAAGGGTTCCGTACCATTATCTATAAAAACGGCAAAAAATCACGTTTATTGTATGGGAGCCACCTTAAATATTTATTTTATTCTGTTTTTTAGTATTTGTTATAGCAGCAACCGAAATACATCGTCTGTGAAAATAAATAATTTAAAAAGACCACAAGGCACAGATCATTCACAGGTATTTTACTTCTAACGACTCTGACAGCAGCAACCTAATAGCAACTTTATTACAACGAAAATAAAGATCATTGTGGTTTTGATAATCTGTGAACAGTCTGTAGCATAAAATGAGTAAAATAGTTACAGTTAATGGTGTCAGCAGAAAAGCTGGTGGTTCTCTCAGTCAGTGGTTGATTGTTGGTGGTCACGCCCATCGATGCACTTCCTACAGATACTTCAGGTGACATTTGGGTTCCAGTAACTGTATTTTTAGGAGACGGTAGTTTTGAGACAGAGATGTTGTGATTGTGAGGAAAGTTTCGAGTAGGAATGTGGATGACTAAGAGGTAGGGGAAGACCAAAGACACGTTGGCTGGACTGTGTGAAAGATGATATGGCTAGAAAAGGGGTGACTACCGAGATGACGACTAATAGAGAAGTATGGAAGAAATAGACATGTTGCGCAGATGCCGATCCCCACAGCAGAACGCCATAAGACATAATTCTGTGAAAATAAGCAAAGTATACTAACTTAGCTGTGGCTATATCAGTCAACTGCCTTATTGTTCTTACTGCTGACGCTTGGCACTCGTTGTGGACGGTTGTGGGTTCATTGCTCCGCCGTTCATGACCCGTTGTCCTGAGTCTTGTTAGCTTTCGTTGCGCTCTCGTAACGATTTCGTAGCCTCTCTCGGCTACTCCGATCATCGATCAGCTTGTTATTAATTTAATTAGCTGGTCGGTTTATGGTCAAAAAAAGTGCCTTTTTCAAGGCAGAATATTTCTATAACTGGTTTCGTCATATCGCGAGTCCCTGCATTAAGCCCCTTCCGGGCAAATCCACAGTTTCGTGGTCCTCGGTGGATACCTTACGGTGCCAACGAAGCCGAGTGGGGTGTTGACCCAACACACCCGCCGAACCCCTTCAGGGCGAGGCAGTCAGTTGGACGGGTCCCAGTGATAACCGGCCTTGGGGGGTCTCCTAGTCGGCACTGGATGACAGTTTTCCCTCAACAGCGTAGGAGCTAGTGTCTTTAGGGTGTGTCTACACCCTTCGCGCTAGTCGCTAGCCAGGGCCCCGTTGCACATTAAGATTGGCAACGGACGACACACTTATAGGTTACACCATAGGTACACACCTCCCTGCCTACACCCGGCAGGGAGTGACACACATCCCCGGGCCTTCCCACCCGGGGAGTTAGTTAGGGCCATCAGGTTCCATTCTTTACCGCGATCGCGATTTCTTTTTTTTCTTTTTTGAGTCATGTCTAACTCCGCAGACTTTCTCGAGTTCGCGAAAGGGTACCTATTCAAGGACCCCGAATTTTTCCTTGGGCTCCTCCTTGGAGTCCCTGATGTTAAGGCGCGCATAGCCACTGCCTATCAGCAGGCAGCGTCCCCCCCCGTCCCCTCTTCCTCTAGCATCGCTGAGTTCAGCGATGCATTAGAGCTTACTCCCTCCGCGACCGTCGCGATGGACACCGACGTTCCAGCGCCGGTGTCCTCGGCTCGTCCTAGTTCGCCTTTCTCAAGCGGCTCCTCCGTCTCCTCGGAGGCAGAGGAGTCTGCTTCCGTGTCCGCTTCCGCTTCTTCCTCCTCTTCTACCGAGGACGATGGGTTCACCACCGTCCAAGCGGGGAAGAGGAAGAAGAAGATGAAAGCCGGCGCCCATGCCCCGGCAGCTAAGAAGGAGGCCATAAGGGATATCCCCTCCCCTCCGCCTTCAGCTCCCACCCCCGCTCCCGCTACCGTAGCGCCTACTCCGACTGTGGCTTCCTCTGCCGCAGTCCCTCCTTCCGTCCCAACCTCTGGGGTCCCTTCTGGCTTGACCGCTACTTCTTCTTCTTCTGCTTCACAGAAGAAGAATTCTCCGCCTCCGCTATATATTCAGGATAAAGCGAAGTGGACGGATGTCTCGCGCTGGTGCGTTGATCTTAGGATCAACTTCACCAGTGCTCGTTCTACCCAAACGGGTATTAAGGTGACGGTCCCGACGTCTAATGACTTTCGGGCTCTCTCAAAACTCCTCAGGGAAAGGAATGTGTCCTTCCACACATACACCCTCCCAGAGGAGCGTCAGACACGAGTGGTGATCCGTAGGATCCCTCGTGAAATCCCCGCTGAGGAGATAAAAGCCGACCTTCAGTCGCAAAATATCCCCGTAGACGAGGTACACCGCATGTACCGCTCCCGTACCGGAGACGCGTATGATATGGTGCTCGTCATCTGTTCCCACGTCGATGGGTATCACCCCATCTTCCAGGTCCGTTCGATCTGCAATCTCTCGGGCATTGAGATTGAAAAGCCCCATAAAAGCGGCATCGTCGGTCAATGCCACCGTTGCCAATTGTATGGCCATTCCCAACGGAATTGCCATGCTAAACCCAGGTGCGTCAAGTGCCTGGGTGATCATGGTACTTCTGATTGTACCCGCCCAAAAGATCGTGCTCTCTGCACTGATTTGCCGAGCTGTGTGCTCTGTGGCGAATCAGGGCATCCAGCCAATTACCGTGGCTGTCCTAAAGCCCCTAAATCCCATTCCTCTAAGCTGGCCAAGCGTGCAAACGCTCGCCAGCAGCGAGAATATCCTCCTCCTCAGCCTCATTATAACTTCAACATCCCGTTGAACACGCGATTAAGCCCTCAGCGGCCTAATGCGTGGTTTCCAGCTCCCCAACAGCAGGCGTTCCCTGCCTTGGTGAGCTCACAGCCCACTCCCACTCCCACTCTCACTCCAGCCACCAGGGACCCCAGAGTCAGCGGACTTCTTCCCGCTCCTTCTCAGGCCCCCGTGCCTCCTCCACCAGCTCCTAAAGCTGCCCCTGCCGCTTTAGCTAACCCTCCCGCAACCGCCCCAGTGGCTAGCGGCGACGATGTTGTCGATCCCTTCAGCATCATTGCCTCCACTTTCCTCACATTCAATACCCCGCGCGCATGGCAGATGGCCAGAGAGTTGCAAGTCGCGCAACGTGCCCGCGATCTTCCTCAGATCCTTAAGATCTATCAAGCGTATCCCGAGATCACGCGCGCCCTAAATTCCTACTCCAACAATTAACTCAATAATGGATAGAGGAATTAAAGAGCGTTTCAAACCCCGGTCCCTTAACTTAGGCTTTTTCAATGCCGACGGCCTCTTTGGCCAACGCGATGAGATCGCCTCTTTCCTCCGCGATCACCAAATTGATATCCTCCTCATTCAGGAAACCTTTTTAAAGCCCAGTTATCGTAACCCGTCAATTGCCAACTATCGCATAGTTCGCAATGACAGGGAGCGTTGTCATAAGGGCGGAACCCTTATTTATTATAAATCATCCCTATACTGTATTCCTATGGATGCTCCCCCTCTATCGCGATTAGAAGTGTCCGTCTGCCGCTTAGGTATGACAGGCCACCAGCCGATCACTCTTGTATCGGCTTATCTTCCCCCCACTCCCCGCGTCACAGAGAATTCCCAATCTCTGTCTAACGACCTCTCTGCCCTTTTTAGCTTGAGTGACTCCGTTATCATAGCGGGGGACCTCAACGCTAAAAATACCGTCTGGAATAGCTCCACCACCAATATCAGAGGTAGACACCTGCTCGACCTCTGTCCGCGTTTACATTTCGATGTTGTTGCTCCCATGACCCCCACGCATTTTCCCTATGCGTCTAGTCACACCCCCGACGTACTTGATGTAGCGCTTCTAAAGAATATCAACCTTCGGTTGGACTCTATAGAAGCGATACATGAACTATCGTCTGATCACCGTCCCGTTATTCTAAATCTGGTCCCCCGCATCGGTCGCCCCGACCCCTCTCAACCCCCTCCCTCCCGTACAGTGACGGACTGGCGGAAAGTAAGCGAATGTCTGAAATCCTCCACATCCCCACTCTTAGATTCCATACCTGACTATTTTGACTCTATCGCTGACACGACAGCCGCGATCGACTCATTCACGGAATACGTACAATCAGTCCTGAACGATTGTTCAAGGGAAGTTCCTGCGGTGGACGACCACCGCTGGAAGTTGCCTGACGATGTACGTGCTCTGTTGACTGAGAAGAACGCGGCTGTCCGTGCCTACAGCAGCTTTCCCTGCCGCTTGAACAAAGTCCACATGCGCTATTTGCAGAAATCTGTAAAGACACGCATGGAGGAATTGCGTTCCGCCGGTTGGGACAAGATGCTGAGCGAGCTTGAGCCTAACCATCTTGCCTTCTGGCAGCTTCAGAAGAAGCTCAGGTCCCGGGAGTTTACCTCCATGCCCCCTCTAGTCCGCCCAGACAATACCATCGCTTTCGATGATATCGACAAGGCTGAATGCCTTGCCGATAGTCTTGAGGCCCAATGCTCTCCCAGCTCTCAACCAGTAGACCAAGCTCACCTCTCTGAGGTGGACGCTGAAGTCGAACGTAGAGCCTCCCTTCCTCCGGTTGAAGACCCTGATTGTCCCCTGCCCCCCGTCACTCCAGACGAGGTGCACGAGATAATCAAGGCTCTGAAACCCCGTAAAGCCCCTGGTTCAGATGGAATGACCAATAGGGTCTTCCAACTCTTCCCTGCCCGTCTGATAATGCTCTTGACCATCATCTTCAATGGTGCCATGAGTAATAATATCTTTCCTCAAGCCTGGAAACAGGCCACCGTTATCGGTATTCCTAAGCCCGGCAAGCCTAAGCGCGAGCCCTCTAGTTACCGCCTCATTAGTCTGCTCAATGTCCTTGGCAAAATCTATGAGAGACTTATTTATAAGCGACTCAGGGATTATGCTGAGACAAAGGGCCTTATTCCTAACGAGCAGTTTGGTTTTCGAACCCAACACTCTTGCGTACAACAGGTCCACCGTATCGTCGAGCATGTCAGCGCTGGTTTCCAGCGCGGTGCGATGACGGGTGCTGTTTTCTTCGATATAGCGAAAGCGTTTGACAAAGTCTGGCACAACGGCTTATTATATAAGCTTTACAAACTTGGTGTGCCAGATCGTCTCGTGCTCATCTTACGAGACTTTTTGTCAAACCGCACCTTTCGCTATCGTATCGAAGGAGCGCTTTCCTCTCCCCACCCTATTCGCGCAGGGGTCCCTCAGGGCTCTGTGCTTTCTCCCTTAATTTTCACTCTTTTCACTAGCGACATCCCGCGTAGCGAGGTGGCACAGTTGGCTCTGTTCGCAGACGATACGGCCATCTACTACAAGGGCATGGTTCGCGACTCGATCTCTCGCACTCTCCAAACCGCTGTCAATGCACTTGCCAAGTGGTTTCGAAAGTGGAGAATCGAAGTCAATCCCGACAAAAGCCAAGCTGTTCTCTTTACGAGACAGCGAAGCAAAAACTGTGAACCCCCCCGCCCGATCACCATGTTTGGCAAGCCGATCCCTTGGGAGAAGCGAGCCAAATATCTAGGTGTGACGCTCGATGAGCACCTTACGTTTTCAGAGCACATAAAGAAGGCCCGTTCGCGGGCCTACTTTGCTCTTAATAGACTCCATTCGATTATGAATGCACGCAGCAAGTTGTCCCTTAAGTGCAAGTTGCGTATTTATACAGCGTGCATTCGCCCCATCATGACCTTTGCGGGCCCAGTCTTTGCTCACGCAAAGCCCCATCACATCCATAGGATGCAGACCCTTCAAAACCGTTGCCTCCGAAAGGTAACGGGTGCCCCTTGGTTCGTTCGGAACGAAAACCTCCATTTAGACCTTAGAATCCCGACCATCCGTCAATTCTTGAAACGCCTTTCCAAGCGTTTCTTTGATTCTGCCGCGAAGCACCGCAACCCTCTGGTTGTCGCGTCAGCTAATTATGTCCCCTCTAGAATCAGTAAAGTCCGCCGTCCGCGACTTGCACTCTCTGAACCTGATGACCCTATTACCCTCCTCCAGGAAAGTAGTAGTGCTACTAGTACTCTAGTACGCAAACACAGATCACAAAAATCATCATTCCGACCTCGCCGCCGAGGTCCTCCGCGTAGACGAACTTTCCCTGTAAATGTAAATTCACTCCCTTGATCGGTAATAACGAGCCAGCTGGTGGCGTAGCTGAGCCTGTAGCTTTAAAACTCCCCTGTTAATAATAATAACCCCGATTTGAGCCAGCCAATTGTACCTTGCTGTCCTCTCTTAGTCAGCGACGCCCTAAGCCGAGGTTCGTACCCCACAGGGGGTGCCCTTAGTGCGCAGTCGCTTAGTTTATAAGTAAAAACATGCCCCTGGCTGGAGGCTTTGAGTTCGCTTAAGGCACCCACAGGATAGTCCGGTTAAGCAGTCTCGACCCCAAGTGGTCACACTGCGAGATGCCATTCAAAAAAAAAAAAAAAAAAATGTTCTTACTGCAAATGCAGCTGAACTTAGACTACCTGAAAGAACTCCCCGTACATAAAAAAGGTGACAAGCATAACGCTAGTAATTATAGACCCATAGCACTGCTACCAACCTTTTCCAAAATATTTGAAAAAGCTATGTGTAATCAGCTTTATATATTCTTGGAAAAGTTTAAAATTCTCGACGATGCACAAAATGGATTTAGGAAATGTAGATCAACAACATTAGCAGTTTATAAATATGTTCAACAAGCGCTACAACATATAAACGACAAACAACATGTAATTGGGCTACTGCTGGACATGACAAAAGCATACGACAAGGTACTTTATGACATCTTACTCACTAAACTATATGGCTGCGGCGTACGAGGACCAGCTTATTCATGGTTCAAATCATATTTACATAATAGGACACAAATAGTACAAATTGAAAATTACGACCATGGAAAAAATGAGATCAAAACCATTAGATCACAAGTAAAACAAATTACTTGCTCAATCCCACAAGGAAGTGTGCTAGGATGCCCACTATTTTTAATTTATATTAATGACCTTCCCAAAATATTGGATAAAGAAAACGCTTTACCAGTATTATTTGCAGACGATATTTCAATATTAATCAAATGTGGAAATGTTAATAACCCTGGTCTACAAATACAAGATACCCTCCAAACTGTAGAGACTTGGCTCCAGATGCACAACTTGGAAATTAATAGTAATAAAACTAAAATAATACAATTTAGATCATACAAAAAACCTCCACTTAATCTAAAAATAACATTCAGAAACACGCAAATAGAAGAAGTTAATACGTTTAGCCTACTTGGCATAAATATTGACACACACATCAACTGGAAGTCACACATAGAACATATAAAAACTAAACTCTCTAGATTCTCTTATGCCCTTTTTCAAATTAAACAAAGCACTAACACACAAACAGCTATGGCTGCTTACTACGCATACGCATACTCGTGGCTGCGATATGGCGTCATGCTATGGGGAAATAGTGTAAATGTAGATGAACTATTCATAATGCAAAAGAAGTGTGTAAGAATTCTAGCCCAAATAGATAATACGGAGAGCTGCAAACCATACTTTATAAAATATCAGATTCTAACTCTGCCGTCAATATACATACTTGACATTTGCGTATTTGTTTTTAAAAATATCGATAAGTTCACTAAAATAGAAGATATCCATAATATGAACACTCGGCATAAAAAGAGGTTGTGCGCTCCATCCTCAAGAATTAAAATGTTAAGTGATAGCCCATATTATATGGCAATAAAAATATACAATAAGTTGCCCAACATGTTTAAAACTGAAAAATCAATAACAATATTCCAAAAAAGGTTAAAACTATACCTAATTCAAAAATGTTTCTACTCGGTAAAAGAATTTTTAGAGTCTAGCTTAAAATAACGATTGTCTCTCATGTACACAAGTGGCGATCTGTCCTATATCACTCATACTATAAAACAAAGTCGCTTGCCGCTGTCTGGCTGTCCCTATGCTTAGATCTTTAAAACTACGCAACGTATTTTAATAATGTGTACTAGCTGAAAAGGATGACATTAATATTGCTGAATAAATTTATTAATATTGACATTTAATCTTGACATATGTAACTATAATTTCTTAATTTAATTGTAATGATTGTACTAAATAAAAATTAAATAATAATGATGTAAAATGCATGCTAATTTATAAAGGCAGGCGAATGATAATAAATTGCAATGCTTGTAAAAGGCTGCTAAGTCATAAGTACCTACTAACATATCGTAACACCATTATTGTACACTTAGTTCGCAATAAACGTTTTGAATTTGAATTTGAATTTGAATTTGAACTCAAATGTAGGCGCCTCATTGCAATTTCCGTTGAAGTGTAAATCGTAGAAATAAAGTTTCCGTAATATCATGTAGTTTCTTGCCATCAAGTTTTAAATGTAGACCCACTTAGGGGTACATATGGTAATGAGAACTTAAGACGTTTAGTTTTGTTCGCATTAAGTAAAATATTATTAGCTGCGAACCATTTCGAAAGAACAGCCTGACTATCTTTAACATGTAAGACATCCGTATCTTTTCTATCTACTTTAAAAATAAGAGAAGTGTCATCAACGAAAAGAATTATATCCGATAAGTTAGCTGGCATTTAAGGAAAGTCATTTATATAAATTATAAATAAGACAGGGCCAAGAATTGAACCTTGAGGAACTAGGTGTTCTTTATTACTCAAGTTTTGAGCCGTGTCTCCTGTGCACCTTTTTGCGAAACATTACACAAAAACCTTACACATAAGCAATTATTTTCATACACAAACTGTCTACTGCGTATTCAAATATTTTTAGTGACACATTTTGTGTAAATGTCGTAATGAGTTCCAACGACGACGACATGCTATCAGTTTGACAACAGACGTGCACGGTGCGTGCGGCAGTTGATAATCAAACAAACCCTTCCCCTCTTTCCCGCGCGGGGAATATTTTCCATGTAGCATGAGAAAACAATAACATCGCGTTTGCATACACAAATGTGTAAGGCCACGCCTCTTTGTTCCGATGTTTTTGTGTAATGTTTCGAGAAAACACGCGCAGGAGACAGCCCTGTCTCCTGTGCGTGTTTTCTCGAAACATTAGGAAGGTACCACTTTAGAAGTGGTAAAAAATGATGCTGGTGTTACATAGTAATAATTTTACTTTTATTTACCTAAATTATCCTTTTCTCTATTAATAGTAGAAGCTGCGTTTGAGTAAAATTTTCTTAAAATAGGAAATAATGCTTGCTGAGTTCTCGTTTCACTAATAAGCTGTGTTATATCTGAAAATAATTTAATTGTTCTAAAATAAGACGTAAAAAATAGGGTTAAGGCATAAACGACAAAGCTCAATTTTCTAACAACTAAATTTCCATTGTTGCAATGTAAAATGCTTAGAATCAGGTTGTATGACGTTAATTGAAAAATATTCGCGACAAAAAAAAAACACGTATTTAAGGCGAAAGCGCCAGGGTAGCCCGCGAAATTCCAATGTTCTTACGTTTTTTGCATTTTGCTAGTCAGTATTAGATTAGGTTGATCAAAATATCAACATACGTATTTACAAAATTATAACTATTAAAGTCATCAACACTCGACTCTTTAAAACTAAGTAATCCTATTGAATGACTATTTCATGAAATCTTGTAATATTAAATAAATATTTCATGAAATATTCAAAAATTTAACTTGTATTTTAGTTGTATTACTGATTATGACTATAATTCTGTACTTTTATATATATTTGTTACGGTCACGACTCATACTTTAATCGACATACAACATAATACTTAGGGACTGCCAAATACTGGAAAATTGCAAAAAACGCAAGAAAATTTGAATTTCGCGGGCTACCCTGGTGCTTCCTTCTTAAAAAGAGTAGGAAAGAAAACCATATTTGGCACTATTAACACAAAAAAAAAACTTGAGAGGTGTCAAGGGACACCCGGATGGAACGAAGTTCCTTTCGATTAATTAGTGAAGGAATTGTAACAAAATTTTATTTTTATACTTATCATCATCATCATCATCATCATCATCATCATCATCATCATCATCATCATCATCATCATCATCATCATCATCATCATCATCATCATCATCATCATCATCATCATCATCATCATCATCATCATCATCATCATCATCATCATCATCATCATCATCATCATCATCATCATCATCATCACCATCATCATCATCATCATCATCATCATCACCATCATCATCATCATCATCATCATCATCATCACCATCATCATCATCATCATCATCATCATCATCACCATCATCATCATCGCGACACCACACTGTTCAATGCGAAATAGAAATGAAAATATCTGGCTTGCTTTCTATAAGAGAGAGAGAGAGAGAGACAGACAGAGAAACATGCGCACGCCGCACGGCTTACAATAGCTACCTATAGCGAAAAGTGTCGTGACAACTTTTCGTGAGACTTTTTTCCGTCTAGCCCCCTTTCACAACGCGCGATAAGGAACTTCGTTCCAAAAACTTCTAACTAAGAACCAGCCAAGGGCGTATCAGACAATGCAAAGTGAAGGGTTCCGTAGTCGGGATTCGATTCAGGATGAATATTTACGGATACACAATTATCGTCAATATTGGTTTATTTACAGACTGATTTATCATTAAAAAAACAATCACTATCCCTATTAAAATGAATGAATATCTTCTTCTCAAGCTTACCTGAGCCAGCTACGGGTCTGTAATAAGTTATATCGGATTCAGAAGGTACTGATATCGAAGAGCTGGCGGCGCCACAAAACGGGAACTTCACGTCCGCTTCTGTTACATAAACAGGCTCTTTATAACCCAGGAAAATAAGACAAATGCGAAAAAAAGAAATGGCTGTCAAATCTGTTCGAGAAATCGTATAGTATTAGTTTCACGTTGATTTATGAATTATACTTATATTAAGTACCACTTTATAATAATTAAATTTTATAGAATGTCTTCTCAATTTTTTTAAATTGCTTAGTTTAAACATACGTTCCAAGTAGAGATGAACCATTCTAGAAATGAACGCCCCTCCACAAAACATCATTATATTTTCAATTTGTGAAAGGAAATACTTATTGCAACACTTGTGTGCGTGCGGTGACTTTACTGTCAACATGGACTCGTCGCCGCACTTAGAGGTCAACTAATCGTGCAATCAGTCCAGGTAACAACATTGAATGGCGGGGAGCATGAACTTTGTATGAACGACACGTTCGCTCTGTCGCGCGTTCGTGTCATATAAACACTAGATGACTGACATATCCGACTGTTTGACGTTTGGGAAAGTCGGGTAGGTACCGTTTGCATAAAAAAAATCAATGTTATTGTGAATACTTTTATGTATGTTACTGTGTAAGGTATTTAGTTTAGTCTGTTGTTGACCGTATATACAAATACCAATTAGGTGTAATGCTACGTTAGTACTATTATTTATTCTGTGGTAATAGTCCAGTAAAAATAGATCGATTTGTATGGAGTAGATTGCAATAAATGCTCTTTGGGTGATAATTCAGAATTAAATATATAAATAGCTGAAATACATAAATTGACAGTAATCCCCGATATTTTTTTTATATATATTGAGTTATTAGCAATTATAGCAATAACATTAAATTTAAGTGGGAACAAAAAATGGACCACTGGTGATTTTGTACATGACTGCTCCTTTTCAAAAGTTTTAATTATGGAAATAATTATCCCCGGTCAAAATCAACATATTAAGTACCATATTGACTATTTTATATAAAATAAATGATAACTTCAAAACAGTAATTGCCTAGAGAGTGAAATTTTCTCAAAGTATTTAAATAGTTACTACAAATAACTAGGTAAATTATCACCAAGGTGACTATTATACTTTTTTTTTCGTGAAGTTAAATTTGTATTTAACCCTTGTACATTAAAGACACCCAGGATATTTTTATGAATCTTACTACCAACAATTTTTGTCTACTCAAATTGGAAGGAATCTCCTGAATATCTGTAAAGCATTTCTAATAATTAAATGAAAATCAAACACTCGTGAGAGGGTGCGCGCGGGCGGCGCGCGGCGGGCGGGTGGCGGCGGCGGCGTCGCGATGCATCAAGCGGCCGCGTCTAAAATATAAATTTTATTTTCGATTCGTGTAATTAGACCACATGAGTAAACAAAGATGTGGTGTTTTAAAATGAAATAGTACGCACGGCTACAGATCAAGCTATACATTTCCAGTATATGCTGATCTCGCATTGTATAGGATTTCCTAACAATGAGTGGTCAGTGTAAACTGGAAATGTATAGCTTGATGTGTAGCCGCGTGTACCTACTTCTAGGCAAAATATTAATATCAGCAAAATTAAAAAAAAAAATATTTTGGAACAATAACACAAGAATAGGTACACAAGTAAAACGATGATAACTGCAAAAGTATAAACTCTAGCGCAGCTAACAACGTCCTTCTCAGATACTGAATGGAATAAATTTTCCATGCAAAAAGAGACTAATAGGTAATTTTAGTACCTTAGATAGTTAAAAAAAAAGGCGATTTGTACCAATAGTCGTCGGATTTGTACTATTACTCGTCAAAAGGACCCAGTCGTGTTCAATTTTTTGTGTTAATGTGAACTCTCAGACCTTGAACATACTGTACGTGTTTGTTAAGAGTCTAAGAAACAAAAGGTAGGTAGAAGACTGAATGCTAAGATTTACTAAAGGTTGTAGCAGAGCAGGAGGTAATAAAGACAGCAAGGTTAATTAAATTGTAACATATTTTTACTTAAAAATTTTAAGAGACGTCTGGCAAAAAAATATGAGCGATCAGAATAACAGAATCAGTTTTTGTCCGGAATTAAGTCTGTGCTTTTGACTCGATGGTTGAGCCGATCAGACGTCAACTCCATGCCCAAAAGCTCTAGGCGGTTGGTAACTAGTACAGATGCTCCTCGGAAAGTAGGAGATAACTGAAACTGGCTCCTTTTGGCAGTGAAAAGATACACCTTTGTTTTCAGAGCATTGAATTTGACCAGATTGCCATCTCCGGCATTGTAGAACTACAGTGGGGTATGTTAGAGGCCGCATCAAGGCGTGAATTTTCGACAAAGATAAAGGCTAATAAGTTTGCACTCTCTTGCGCGGGATGAGCCAGCGTTCCATCAGACTTAAGCATAAGAGGCAGCAAATGGCAGAAATTTGTCTAGACCGATTTAGACAGCGATCAGAACTCCTTGCTATCAGAAAGGTATAGGATGCCAACTTGGCCCCAATTCGTCCAACATGGTCAAAACGCGCCTTCCGTAACACCCGTTCGCAATACTTGGCGGGAGAATTGAACGCTCTTTTAACATTGCGCGAGCACGTTGACTGTCGCACCTGTCATTACGGGCCGAAGCCCAGGCCTGGTATGCCTGCTCTGTTTGCAAATATGCTTGTGCACAAGACGCGTTGTACCAGGGCTGAGGCTCGCTGCCAAGTGGAACGTCAGAGAATTGGATAAAATATTGCATTCCCTGACGTATCACGTATACGGGCCGAAGCCCAGGCCTAGTATGCCTGCAGTTTTACCAGCAATTTTACAGTTTGTAGTAACTTGACCTGCTGTTATAATATAATAATATTTTACCTGGTCACCGTAAAAACGTGTTAAGAATTCAGTTGCTTCCTTGCCAGACGCTTCTGTTTTTGCCAAAGCTTTTGCGACAGTCTGTGTGCCTTCCGGGTTGCCCTCCGACATAGGTAACGATTTTAGTTGCTATATTTCGGTTTTTCCGAAGATATACGCTGGAACAATGTGGCTCAACGCATGACATATTCTTAATAATTTTCTCTTTGGAATCAACTGGCTTCTTTCCAGAATCAACAAGATTAGGGCATGTGAAGGACCCGCCGGATCCAGTGGACCAGTTTGGCCCAGTGGTGCTAATCATTCTAACAACTTGCACACCCTTTATTACCCATAAATTTATTTTAGGAAGCAAATTCATTATGACTTAAACTAAACCGTAAATGTATTAAGTAGTTTACTACTGCAAAATATAATTTTCTAAAAATTTAATTAATGTTGTGTGTACAATACAAAAGCGTTAACAACTATGTTGCGGTCACAATAATAGTTATTATTCGCATTTTGTGGCACAAAACACTAAAATACCTAGAATTTGGCGGGTTTAGAGGCAACTATTAAGCGTGTCCCAGTAATCGTTAGAATAGTACTTAAAATGACGAGATCTGGGTCAAGTAGGAATTTTTAGGTACCAATAGATGTCACGTTCGAAAAAAAAATACTTTTGTGATTAAAGTGTTCCAAATTTCAAGTTATTCATATCGTTAGACAATTAACTTAACTAATTCATCAAATAATCAGACTTACCGTAGACCCAACTGAAGTTTCACAAATCGAAAAACAAAACTACGTGCCGACTTCACATTTAGCAGCTGAGCTTGCAAAAAAATTAAATTTTTGTCGGACACACTTTTCAAGTAAAATATTTCAGACGTTGCAATATGTTACCAAGAATAGGTTGCCATAAAATCGGCAAGTTTCATGTTTAGTCAATGAGGTATTATAATACTAGAAGCGCAGCGTCCTACAAAATAATTCAGAAAAACGTACCGACTTACCGACTTGTACGAGTTTAAACACGTAGCTTTGAAACGGATACATAAATATGTCAATCTGTCAAAATAATCTATGTTTGTCTCACTTCTTCTACCGTCAAACTAATTACGTTGGAATGAGACAAGACATTGTTACCCGAAAAACGGCCAGAGTTGCCAACGATCAACATCATTTCCCAAGAATTTAATTAAGGTTTTCATTGAATCAATTATAATGAAAGATTGTAATATGGAATATTTCCATGTGCTTCTGATCTTTAGGTACCCTGGAAAACAAATGAGAGATTACTCTGTCTAGTACTGCACCTATTGACGCGTTTATGATGAATGTACATACGTTGCGATGAAAATTAAATAACGTAAATTACTATAGTTTATCTGTTTCGATCCATTTTAATAGTAAAAAAAACCGGCCAAGCGCGTGTGGGCCACGTAAAATGAAGGTCTCCAAAAACAAACTTAACATTTGTAGCTGAAAAACAAGAAATCCCAAAAAAAAATGTTTATGCGATAAAATGACAAAATAACGGTTTTCGGACTTTTTCCTTTACTTGTGCTGTGAGACCTTGCTTCTTGCCAAATTTCATTATTCTAGGTCAACGGTAAGTACCCTATAGGTTTTGATTTACTTGCGAGTATCAAAATATGTTGCATAAATGGCCGTATTTTTTTACTGCGTAGACTTAGAAGCTTCATTTTTTTAGAGCTCCAAAGGATCATAGACGACTTACGTATTTGATATTCATTTTAACTTGATACCTCCATGCGTTCCTGATAAAAAAGGTCTTGACAGACAGTCAGACAGACAGACGGACAACGAAGTGATACTATAAGGGTTTCGTGTTTCCTTTTGAGGTACGGAACCCTAAAAAAGTATGTCATTTAAAAGAAATTACGACGACTGTTCTGGGTTTCACTACTGAGTTAGATAAGTTTGTCAATCTTAAAAATTCTGAAAAGTATCTTGGATTTATAAACTAACTTGTATTTGATCGTAGTTTAACAATTCGGTTTAACAATCGATTACTAATCACAGTAATCACATCACACTAATATTATAAAGGCGAAAGTTTGTAAGTGTGTGTGTTTGTATGTTTGTTACTTCTTCACGCTCAAACGGCTGGACCGATTTGGATGTTTGGTAAGTAGATAGCTTATATCCCGGATTAACACATAGGCTACTTTTATCCCGGTCTACGCGCAGGGCGCAGCTAGTTTACTTTAATTGAAAATGAACCGGTTTATTTTCGCACAGCACACCACTATATAACACAATGTGATCATAAACAATCTATTATTTTTCATTTAAAAATATAAACTCATAGTCATTACGTATAAGATTATTTATTGCTAATAAAATTAATTTTGGTGGACGATGTAGTGATATATTAGGTTAAAACCTTTGACATACTTACACGTGACATGTGTTACTTTTGTATTCAGTGACTGTTTGGGTACTTTTCCATTCAGTGAGTGTTTGGGTACTGTACAGTATGTTTAATCCAAACAGACTACAATAATAATTTAGACTTACAGGAACATACATTCGTCATTCACTAAACTCCCAAAAGTCGGGCAAAATCAAAATCGTTTTTACTGGTAACACTGATGGCATAAACAATGTTTGATAAATTTTTGGATAATCTGCCTTGCCTTAGTAATCTTTTCAGACCGTGACATACAAATTTTAATCGCACATTTCACTATTTTGATATTTTTATCGCTAAGCAATTGCTCACTTGACGTCAAGCTGACAACTGAACTCGGATATGCCTGTGGACATATACGATGTAGTAACGCTTCGGCGCCGTACACTACTGATCTAGTACTATTAACATCATTGTGTTTAGTAGAAAAAGATATTGATGTTTTTAGATAATTAGACGACTACTGGGTCACTGTCGACTTCACCCGCGTTTACCTTATATGATTCGAACCAGAAGGCGGTAGTTGATAGAAAAAATGCGCTTATCTTGAATGTAAAGCGCATTTATTATATCCCATAGGTATAACTGTGTACTGAGTTTATTATAATCCTAACAATAGAATAATTTCAGATTTTTCTCTTTGCTGACGTAACAACAACAACGTCAGTTTCGTGTAGTCGGACAATCCTGGCTTTTCGTTCCGGTACAGTTTCGTGCAATTGTCGCGCGAGTGGGTAGATTGCAGAGTAGGCATGGTATTATACCTTTTGCATTTTTGATTTGTGTACTACTGTTTTCGGCAATTTGTATGTAAAATCACTGGTACATTATCCGAGAAATGAAATAAATTGTCTTTCCGAAGCTCACTAAAACATAGAGTTTTAAAACCTTTACTGCCAACAACGGTGACAGAATCACCATCTAAGGGCTTTCCGCATAATACGCAAGACATAATAAATAAGTACCAAAAATCCGGGCGCATAGTAA
This sequence comes from Cosmia trapezina, assembly GCA_905163495.3. Classification (NCBI taxonomy): domain Eukaryota; kingdom Metazoa; phylum Arthropoda; class Insecta; order Lepidoptera; family Noctuidae; genus Cosmia; species Cosmia trapezina. Next base: position 8,347,625 of record LR991020.1, read on the forward strand.
ACAATCTCATTGCGTAATGAGAAGAAAATTTTCAGTAATTATTTGAGCAGTTAAACAATTGCTCCATCTTTTTCACATCCGATAACTTCGTCCCTCTCGCACACCGACGCGGGGGATGCAAGGCGATAGGTCAAGGTTGGCATTTTATATTGTGTAGGTAATTGAGGTTTTATGCATTTTGCGAAGAATCCTTATCACTTAATCAGGGGATTATGACACTTACATGTGAAGAATGAAAATGTTAATGCACAGCCTAAAAAATATTTCAAGTGTCTTTTATGTACAATATACAAAACATGATAAAACACTTTTTAACTATGTTCCTGAGAAGTCACCAAGGTGAAAACTGAACATAGGTTCGAGGCTAAGGTTTGGAATGTATAAACAGAAAAATCCCCGAAAGTGAGATTTTGTAAGTCTCATTTATCACACCATGAAAGAAAAAATCTCGTAATGTTAAGAATTTTGTAACCAAACCGAGGGATTACTTATGTACTATAATTTTAGGCTGGCTGTAGACGATAATCTTACTTTTCACCTAAAGTGTGTTTTTTGTTTAACGTTAAACAGTAAAAACACAACTTTAGGTATTTCTGACGTTCCTCCGACCATATGAACACAAAATTGCCACGAATGCATACGTAAATAACTATACTATTATTTCAAAACCAATTTACTAAAGTGTCTTTAATGCAATCTCAAACACTATTTTTACTGGACTATAATGCATCTATACACTTCTTTGCATGTGAGCGGAACCGCTGTGGAGGGGCGTTCATTATTAGAATGGTTTATCTCAACTTCCGATCCTATCCGATCGAGTGAAAACTTGGCATACATAAGTAGTAACTTGGTTGATGTTGCAATTATTTGTGCCACGGATCTGTTCTAATCATGTAGCCAGAAGTTGACCAAAGAAACTTCTCAAATAAACAAGATAGCCCCGTCGTGTTTCTTCTCGTTGGATTTGTTTCGACAAGTACCCAAGTGCCCAAGGTGGTGTGTAGAATGATAGAAAATTTTCATACCAGAATTACATGCGATTTTATTGTACGCCCTGTTTACACGAATACCAGTTTTGAACGGTAAACTTGCCCGTATTGTGCAACAATTGTACGTGTTGTTTAGACGGTGCTAGTTGTGGCGGCATCTACATCGCCACATCCGAACTATGCATCACACTGACGTCACGAAAAATCCTGCATCGCGCAATCAGAGTTTACCGCGCAACTAGCATTATAAAAAACGTCCCAAGTCAATTGTCGGGCAGTTGCCCACCAGACACAACACCCGTCTGGTCGGAGGATCCTCCGTTTTCTATGGAGGATGAGTGAACTTTACACACTGTTCCTCATGCCCCTATACTAGTCAATTGTTGCTTAAATTTTATGGCATGCCACAGGTAATAAACTTGCACCATGTAGTGGGACTTTACAGGCATGTGTAAAATGTGCTTAGCCCGCGAAATTTAAACTTTCTTTATTGAAACATAAAAAAAACTATCTAAGTTATAATATTACAGTTCTATAAATTGATGATTTTAATGTTTATTATTCTGTAAATATAGATTTGTTCGCGAATATAGTTTTGATCAACATACCACCTGATACTGACCTGCAAATTGCAAATTACGTAAGAAACTTTGAATTTTGCGGGTTGCCCTGGCGCATGCGCCATAAAGGACATCATTTGATAATCAATACTCAATATCAATCTGCCTAGCCTTTTCCCAACTATGTTGGGGTCGGCTTCCAGTCTAACCGGATGCAGCTAAATACCAGTATTTTACATGGAGCGACTGCCTGTCTGACCTCCATAAACCAGTAACTGGGTAATACGATACCCCTTTTTAAGACTGGTTGTCAGACTTTCGGGCTTCTGACGACCCGTAACAACTGTCAAAGATCCACGACTGACAGCCGGGACCAACGGCTTAACGTGCTTTCCGAGGCACGGAGGAGTCTCGGTATGTAAAGATGGTCACCCATCCACTGACCAACCCCGGCAAGCGTAGCTTAACCTGATGGATCGACCCGTACGGCTGTAATTACTTAGCCACGAGCTCCTCTAATATAATATAATCAATACTCAATATATTTATTGTTTCCACATGTGAAATTAGATGGTAGGTTTAGAAAAAATATGACCATTGTGGACCCTGTCGGGCACAGCAAAAAGTAGGAGAGAGGAAGTGGGTTTATTCTACTCAGTTGATTATAACTGATACAATGTAATGATGATATAATGATTGATAATATTAAATGATGATGATTTACCTGCATTATGACACGTAATCACATTCTGTGGGGCGGCATCTGTTTTACAAGAATCATTGTTGGTTTGTAATTTCGGCATACTGAATCGGATCGGTAGCGGCGGTGGCGGTGGCGCGGGCATGCTTGTCTTCTCATCGGCCTTAGAGCTCGGTAGGTCTTTGGTATCTGTGAATAAATAAGTTATAGACCGTTTGGATTTTAGTTTCAAAACATGTTAACAAATGTATTTTTGGAAAAATTACTTTAAACACCCATGTTAAAGTTCAGATTGCGATTTGCGATACAACTCATTTATTTTCAAAAAAGTTTTGGTTTTGCCGCGGCTAGCTAGTGATGTACTATTGCGAAACTTTCCGGTGAACCACTTTTAAACCTTATGGCGTTAATAATAAGGTCGGAAAGTGGTACATACCATAAATTCACCTCTTTTCCCATGGGGGTAGGCAAAAACTACAGAACGCCACCTGCCACGATCACCAGCGAGTGATTTAATCAATCAATTATAAATATAAATACTAGTAGATCTGCGAACAATTGACCTCGCGTATAGAGCGGTGCATGCGTGGTTGAGGAGTATTCTGCTCATCACGCTGAAGATCCTCAACAGATCTTCACCAAATTTTTATGGTACTAACTTAAAGTATATCTAAAGTGTATCTTTTAAATAAAAAATGAACCGTCGAGATAGGATCTTATATCGCGGAGATATCCTGGGCAAAAAAGGTGCAAAAAGGGGGCTATTCTTTTTCCCCTTTTTGGAGGAAGTAGGTACCCCTCCAATCAAAAGTACCCAACGAAAAAATATTCTTTATATTCGTAAAACCTGTAAGTATACCAAGTTTCGTCCAGAGCTGCTGTAAAATACGACCTGCAGAGGAGTACCAACAAATTGACAAGGAAAGCAAATTTTGTCAGACTTGAAGCAGAAACGCTCCGCTCGCTTCACTCGTTAGGTCAATTATCAGTAAGTACCTGTAGGTTGATCAGCCAAATTAACTTCCGTTTCATTCTCCAAACTTGTTGTTTGTTCCTGTACTGCTATTTCACCTGGAATTTTACAAAAGTTTTTCTTTATCTTTCTTCTATTTGGAGTCGGCGTAGAACCTTTTTCTCTTGCATTCTCCCTTGTCAACCGTCCCTTGTCATCATTCACTCCCTTGTCATTCATATCATTCCTCACACAATCCATTCATCTTTTATTTGGTCTTACTCTCCTTCTCCATCCATTAATATTTATTTTGGATTAATCATTTATTATATGTGTTTTTCCTCGCTCTCCTCTCTTCGCCTCATAATAATTTCACTACAGCTTAAGAGGATAGTAAATTATTAAAAACAATATAATTACAAAAATACAAAATATTGTTTAATTTCTATGGAGTTTGACAGTTCGTTTGTAACAAACACTTAGCCCCATCTACGCGGAACTAATTTGAAAGTTTTATTCCCCATTGTTTTGTAAAACGAATTGAAAAAACAAGATGGTGGCGTTAGTTCCGATTTTGACAAGTGATCCTATAAGGGTTCCGTTTTTTTCTTATTGGGTACGGAACCCTAAAAATAAATAATAATGTTTTGTAATGAAAAAACCAAATCACCTCAGCTGGTATTTTTATGGTCTCTTTTTTTTCATTTACAATGCTACTGGTTGATGAGCGTAGGTAGGTAAGCATTACAATAGCGTCCAACCGCTGCAAGCAGGAATAGTCCTGACAGTGGTCAGACGTTCGTTTTCCTAACTGTACCTTGTAGCGCTAGTACAGTAGTGAGACCCACCTTCATATTGACAAGTTTTAACTGAATTGCAGAGGTCCAGGGCTGCATCAGCGTTCCAAGTAGTATCATTGTTATAACTAGTACACTGATTCTGTTGGCAGTTGGGAAATTGGTAGCCTGATAGATTCTTATCCGTAGTTACAATAGTAGTAGTTTTTCCTTCTGTAATAGACATTTTGGATAATGTTGTAATACAAAACAAATTATTTTTTGAATGAACGAACAAAAAAAGAAAAATCCAAATCGGTCTAGCCATTTTCGAGTAATCGGGGAACATACATAAAAAAAAAAATAAAAAAAATAAAAAAAAAAGATTCCGACGAATTGAGAACCTCCTCCTTTTGGAAGTCGGTTAAAAATGATTGATAATGTTTATTAGACTAGTTATTGAGCTATTTCCCCCCCCCGCGCGCGACGCTTGCGTAATCTAGACGCATATCATTTCGCTGCTCGAAAACAATTGTTTTAAAAATGGAAATACGTTGTTAAAAGTGGTAATAACTATAAAAAACTTTAGTTTCAAGTGAGTGAAGTGCTGTAAACCCTGAAGCAATACTAAAAACTGTGTATTAACACTAAGTGAGACGTAATAAAACTATCTAATATTAATCTACCGGCCATCACAAAAAGTGAATCCCTGACCTACACCAACGTTGTTATCGACGCAGCGACGAAGGCGGCATTAGTTTGGAATTTCGCATTTCTTGCAAACAAACTAATACAGGACGGACATAGAAGGTGGAGCCTGCTGCGCGTGCGCCGTGCGTACGTCATCCTTGTCGGCTGCCACAACTTAAGAGTGATAGCGATTAGCGAGTAACTAACTTATAATACTTTGCTTTATCTTGATTTGTCATTTCTGATTATACTAACTAACAAGTATAGGGAACATGTCTAAGGCACCACCTAAAACTTCTCCGAATAAATACTCATCACTTTCGGAGTCTGATGTCCGGAAGCTGCACGCAGACAAAGACTCAACAGGGAATATCACCCAGAGAGCCAAAACCAAACGAGGATGCCACTCGGATGAAGCCACCGGTGATACCCTGAATATGTTTAAAGAAGACATCAAGAAGATGATCAGTGAGATGATGTGTACTCAGAGCACCAGATTGGACAAATTGGAAGGTCATATTAAGGAAATAAAAAATCACTACACAGAAATTAAGGTCACAAATGCTGATCTCGAAAAGGCAATGACAGCGATTTCCGATCAATTACAGTCACTCGAAAATAAAATTACGGGACTAGAACAACAACGTGGCTCCATGGTAATCCAGTTAGCGACGCTAGAAAACAGGTTGGAAGTTCTCGACTACAATCTCATCAAAACCTCTATAGAGTTACGCAATGTACCCAAAAGGCAGAATGAGACCAAAATCATGCTGTATGAAACTATAGCGCACCTGTCACGACATCTTGGCCTTGATACAGAATCCGCTAGTATCCGTGATATTGTAAGACTACCCTCAAAAAAGGAAAATTTAACATCGAGTTTATCAGTTGAGTTTTGCAATACACTGACGAAAACGAATTTTCTTGCTGCTGTTAAAGACTACAATAAACGCAATCCTCAAGACAAGATAAAATCAACCCATCTAAACTTGAAATCTGCACAGGAAACACCTATTTACATCACCGAGCTACTAACAGCGAATTCTAAAAAGTTGTTTTACCTCGCTAGAAACCATGCGAAACAACACCACTACAGTTTTTGTTGGACGTCAAACGGAAGAGTTATGCTAAAAAAGGATCCTGACAGCCAGATTGTATTGGTAAAAAGTGCAGAACAACTGAACCAGCTGGCGACAATAATCAAAGCATGACTACCTGCATTTAAGTGTATCCTGCTATATTTTGTGAACTATTTGATTACTTTTATGATTTCTTCGAATTGCTCTGTTAAAATACTAAATACAAACACAAACAAAACTTACACACATAACTATTACTATCAGCACAGCATAATTTCATACATGACTCACTCAACACCTACACACACTTCACATTACAACACTACATATTACAACTTCCTCATGTCACCATATATACTCTCCACTTATGCCTGCGTTCATCCCTATTATTCCCTACCTAGCTACTTTAATATCATAAAAAAATTGTTTCTAAATTTACTACCCGCAATCGTAAGCTACCTACACGTTTCTAAAACAAGCACCACCCTATTTTCTCGTAACCATCAAAATACTATTACTTTACCGGATAAATGACTACTAACATAAATAATTTAATTGACAGCATTGACGAATTAGCTGTATCAACTATCTATACATGCGCACCTGAGGAAACACTCTCCATTGTGAAGTGTCCTAATAACTTTATTAAAATCTTGACACAAAACATTCGCTCTTTAAACCGTAACTTTTTAAACTTGCAAACACTTCTACACCGAATTTCTTTCGATTGCGATCTAGTTGTTTTGACTGAATGTTGGTTGCCATGCTCCAGCAATAGCACTATCCCGATTCTGAATAATTACTCCGCGTTCATGACCACCAAACATATAAATCAAAGTGATGGAGTAGTGGTGTATTCAAGATCGGACCTGTCTGTCACATGCGAAGAGCCAGATTTCCACGGATCTGCATCTGGACTTATTATAAAAATCAACTTTGATTTGGCGATAATCTGTATATATCGATCGCCGTCAATAGATAATATAAACAACTTTCTCACAGTTCTTAACAACATTCTTCCATCGTTGCATAGATTTAAATCGGTAGTTATAACAGGTGACCTGAATGTGGACATCAAACCTACCACATCTGACATGCGCTCTCACGAATACCTAAATTGCCTTGCCTTTCACGGCTATCTTCCTACCCACACCCTACCGACCAGGGATGGAAATTGTTTGGACCACACATTCCTCAAAACAATTTCCCCCACCCAAACATTTGTCTTAAGCTCCACAATAACTGATCACTCCTCCTCCTTACTTTGCTTACAAGATAACTGTTTACGAAGGGTCGTAAACTCCTTTATAACAAAAATTGACTATGACGGGCTTGACAAATCAATGTCGCAACTGGACTTCACCCCTATTCTGAGTATGAAAGATGCAAATATGGCTACCGATAAATTACTAAATTTAATGACAGTGTCCATTTCTGCAAATACCACAGTCAAAAAAGTTTCATCGAAAAAGAGAATCCTCAAACCGTGGATCACACCTGGTTTATTACGGTGCATAAGAAACAGGGATGCTCTACACAAGAAAGTTAAAAATTTCCCAGGAAATGAAGTTCTAAAAATTACCTACCTTCGATACAGAAATTTTTGTATTAGAATTTTAAAGAAAGCAAAGAGAATTTATGATACAGAGGAACTAAAAAAAGGTAGTAGAAACCCAAAAACATTATGGGACACTATTAAAAGAGTAACTAACACTACTAAAACTAAAAATACATCTACTCAATTACTAACTTTGTCATCTTCACCTATTGAGTCCTGCAACACTGTAAACTCATTCTTCGTTAGCATTGGCGAGAGGCTTGCAAATGATATAATTCGCACTAGTACTACGCAGCCATTGACAGTCACTCAACCCACTTCTGATAACGCATCGATTTCATCTTTCGTCCTCGATCCTATTGACCTCGACGAAATCACAACAGTCATCCATTCATTGCGCTCTGATGCTGCAACTGGCTGGGATGGGATATCACCCTACATCCTGAAGAGGTACTCAACCTCCCTAGCACCCATACTATGCCATATTTTTAACCTCTGTTTCGAGACTGCCGTCTTTCCCTCTTCTCTTAAAAAGGCCATCATTCACCCGATCTTCAAGGGAGGCGACGGAAACTTACCGAGTAATTACCGTCCCATTGCAGTTCTGACTGCCCTATCCAAGGTATTAGAACGTCTTATCAATAAAAGACTTGTACACTACCTAGAACATTACAAACTAATATCACCACAACAATTTGGATTTCGTAAAAACAAGTCGACCTGTGATGTAGTTCATGAATTAACTAATAATATCGTACAAAACCTAAACAGTAATAAAAAAGTCTTAACAATATTTTTAGACCTTGCAAAGGCGTTCGACACCGTCCCCGTTCGTTCTCTCTTACTCAAACTTGAAAGGATGGGTGTCAGGGGGTTACAACTTGATCTCTTTCAAAGCTACCTCACAAATCGCTCCCAAGTGGTAAAGATTGATCGTCACAGCAGCAGCGAGCTTCCCATCTACTATGGCGTTCCGCAAGGAAGCATTTTGGGTCCCACCTTATTTCTCATTTTCATAAACGATTTATGCAATTTAAATATCCCAAATGCCAAGATAACATCTTACGCTGATGACACTGCGATAACTTTCGTCGCCAATACGTGGTCTGAACTCGAGGGAATAGCACAGCATGGCTTTGATGTAGCGCTAAACTGGCTTTATTTCCATACGCTTACACTTAACACCTCCAAAACCAAGTTCATTACCTACTCAGTCAGTTCTGCTTCCCAACCAAACCCACCGATATCACTTAAAGCTCACACATGTAGTTTGCAAACTCAGGTTTCATGCCACTGTCCACCTATATCATCTGCGGATGAAATCAAATACCTAGGTATTGTCATAGATAAGAATCTTAAAAAATCTCATATTAATGTCCTGACTGGCAGAGTTCGCAAACTAATATATATATTTAAAACCTTAAGAAATATTGCAAATCCTATAATAATACGTAATGTCTATTTTGCCTTATGCCTATCTATTATTACCTATTGTATTCCCTGTTGGGGTGGTGCTGCAAAAACCTTCCTGAAACCATTGGAAGTTGCGCATCGCGCCATACTGAAAGTAGCTACTTTCCGGCCACTACTATATCCAACTAATCAGTTATACAAAGACTGCAACGTCCTCAACGTGCGACAACACTTTATTTTACAATCAGTTCTGTTGCAACACCGCATAACCCCCTATATTGAAATTACCAAACGCCGAAAAGATATAATAATGTACTCCTCCCTTAACCCGCTTGCCGTTTACTAAAAGATTCTTTTATTATCTAGGTCCGACTCTATACAATACAATAAATAAGAAATGTCCAATATATAAGTTGTCTTATCAAAATTGTAAGAAGTCTGTCCGCACATTTCTTCAAGATAATACCTACGAGGACACAGAAAAATATTTAATTTAAATAATTAATTTATGATAAGTTTGTATATTGTACCACTCACCCAAAGCATAGACCCACACTAATCCAATCCCATTACTTACGCACGGTCATGCTCACGCACCTGCACACAACACACATACACACACAAACACTCACCCTCATACACACACACACACAGATCCATACACGTACACACATCGCACATCACACATGCACCCCATACACACAAGTACACTTACGCAAATGCGCTCGCGCACCAATACATGTACCTATTTAAATATGTATCTATAAATGTAACTTGTAAAAAGAAAATTAAATTAATACAACTATTATAGGGGATCGGCACTGTTACTCCTTAATACAGGCTATTTCATGGTCTAGCAAGGAGAGCAGCACGTCACCCACATGATTGTTAGAGATTCAACACTACCCACTTTGTAAAAAGGTTACATGTTCTACAATCTGTTTTATATAAATAAAGATTATATTATTATATTATTATTATTATTTGAAAGCACCGTGCCCGGTTACAAAAGTTGCAGATACACATGCCATAAACTCGCACAAAAGGATGCAAGTAGCTTGCCATTGTGCCTAAGCACATCTGATTGAAGAATGTCACAATGGCATGCAAGCTACTTTCTTACTTCCAGACATTTAAATAGAATAGGTATAAAATTTCAAAAAAAAATTCACTCCAGGCAAAATATGGACTGCGCAAAACCACCAATTTTAACATGTGGTAAAACCTGTACCTATTGTCAGCACATAAGTGATTCTTGTTCTTACTTTTGCGCAAGTTACAAGCATATGGTCCTGTTTCACCACCTACGATCTTGGCAGACAATTTCATACAAATTCTGTTCCATTTTTGAATTTATTCGGTGAGTAGTGGCTATTCGGACATCGGGAAATAAGCCCTTAGTGTATTACGTGCTTTACGTTCGTTAAAGTTTAACGATGAGGTTCGACTTTTAAAGACCATGAATTATTCTTGGATATAATGAAAAGTAATAAAACAATTTTTGAATATATTTTTATCATGTGAAATTGTTATCAAGTCTATCTGCCTAGCCTTTTCCCAACTATGTTGGGGTCGGCTTCCAGTCTAACCGGATGCAGCTGAATACCAGTATTTTACATGGAGCGACTGCCTGTCTGACCTCCACAACCCAGTAACTGGGTAATACGATACCCCTTGGTAAGATTGGTTGTCAGACTTTCGGGCTTCAGACGACCCGTAACGACTGTCAAAGATCCACGAATGACAGCCGGGACCAACGGCTTAACGTGCTTTCCGAGGCACGGAGGAGTCTCGGTATGTAAAGATGGTCACCCATCCACTGACCAACCCCGGCAAGCGTAGCTTAACCTGATGGATCGACCCGTACGGCTGTAATTACTTAGCCACGAGCTCCTTGTTGAGTGAAATTGTTACCAAGTGTCATTCCGAATTGTTTTAGGTACCTACCTTTAGTTTGACCGAAACCACTGTACCGCGCCTTAGGAATGCGCAGCGAGGCGGGGAGGAGGACAAATGAACGTCCTGCACTTCACCCCCGTCTCGCCGCACACGTACCTAAGGCGCGATACAGCGGTTTCGGTCAAGTTATAATAAATAAAAATATCCTTTACTTGTATCGACGAAGAAGGGAAACATCGACGGGCCTGAGTTCACGTGCTTGAACTTGTTGCTCGGCTTGGAACCTAAAAGTTAGAGAGTGGCAGTATCATTTTCAGAACGTCGACAAAAACAGAAGATAAGTAGGTATACGGGGTCAAATTAAATTAATTAGCGTAAACGTCACATACGTGATATGTATCGATATTTTCTCGGGGAGGGCTGGACCGTTCCAACGCTAATGTATACGTACATCAGCGGTGGGCTGGCCCAGTCTGCCAGGCACTTTTTCTCCTGCAACCGAGCGCAAGTTGCAGATAGCCCAACTCCGGCTGCGCGATCGATGGTCAAGTCGATCCTGCGGCCGAAGCATCTCGAAAGAGATCCCGGACAAGAGAAGTTCCCGAAGGCCAGATTCCAGGCTTAGGGTAACCTATAAACCGCCGGGGTCGCGGGTTGTTCGAAAGAGATACCATGGCACGGGCATAGGCATCTGAAGGAATACGGGTGGGTTTTAGTCAGTAAAAGTCTGACATGCCCCTTCTCCGCTCCACCCAAAGCGGGAGAAGTCATTTAATGATTTCCCATCTACAAAAAAAAAAGGGTAACATATAAACCCTTTTTCCATGTTCCACGTAGCGTTAACTTCACTTATGTGATATGTATCGATATCTAAACACGATAAATTAAAATAAAACCGACTTTCTTGCCTCATTACCTCCAGTCATAAAAAGAAAAAGAACACAATTTTATTAATGGAGTTTCGGTAACTATTTTAATTTGACTCTGTAAATGTTAGGCAGTTTCTGCCTACACACTTACGCAGTAAGAAAGGCTTGAGTTTACATAATGTAACTACTTCATCATCATCATTCTCCTGCCCTTGTCCCAAACTATTTGGGGTCGGCGCAACATGTCCTTTTTTTCCATACTTCTTTATTAGTCGTCATCTCGGTAGTCACCCCCTTTCTAGCCATCTCATCTTTCACACAGTCCATAATGTAACTACTTAGAAAACAAATTACCTGAATCAGCTAATTTGGAGACAGCCTGCAAGGTACTCATATGGAACATGGTGTTAATCGCAGCAGATTTCTGATCTTTCAACGCACTATCCGTGCCTAGAAGAAAAAGTGTTTCTGAGCGTGAAGGGTTCCCACGATTTATGAGGGAAAGTACTTACTTAAACTGGCAAGATTACACGTACGTACAGACACAAACATAATATACCTGACCCTTACACAAGATTTAAAAGGATTTTTTTTGGTGGAACAAACACAGTATTTTCGAAACCATCATGTTCAACATTTCAGCCGAAAGACGTCCACTGCTGGACATAGACGGCATAGACCTCCCCAAGCACCACCACTTCGACCGGTTCTATGCTTCCCGCATCCAGCGGATTCCTGCGGCCTTTACAAGATCATCGGTCCACCTTGTGGGAAGCCTTCTAACGTTACGGCTTCCGGTACGCGGCCGCCACTCCAGAAATAGTTCGAAACCATACTATTATGAAATATGTCTTTTCTTTTATAGTTACAATCGTTATTTCACGAGAAAATCGCTGTTGAATTTTGCGAAAGTGTAAGATATCTATGATCGTGCCTGTACTTGGGTTGCAGGAAATAGGCCGTATATTAAGTGTAGAGTGATTCTGATCACTTTTTAGGAGGCTTGGAGAAAATTATGGGACTGGCTACTAAGCTGTTTGGTAGAAGATTAAAATAGTATATAAGCCAATTTTATTGGGCATATTCGGGAAAGCAGAAATATAATTTTACTTGACTCAGGAATAACTAGCGAATCAAAACTTAAACCAAGTTAATAAAATAGTGATAGGGTTAAGTTTTGGTTTACCACAACTGCAAGCTTTTTAACATATTTATTTTGTAGGTGGCAACCTCCTCGACCTCTCAAAAGATCAATCCGAAACCCCCTCCTCTGTGTAACGCTTATTAGGGCACATACCTGGGGAGACCAAGACTAAGGGGTCTCTCCGAAATCGAACTGTGCAACAGTGCAAGGCAGCACGTGCCCACTGTGCGCCGTCTTCCCTGAGGTATTAGTCGGCGTTCCCACGGGCGTAATAAAATCGCGGTGGGATTTTATCGCGCACTGGATTTTCAACTCTCGTTGTTGAGCCGAGCGTTGAGAATCCAACCTAACAAAAACAGAGTGCGTCCCAACGCGACGAAAAACACACTGTTGGATTTTCAACTGCCGGCGCTAAGCAGAGCGTGGAAAATCCAGTGCGCGTTAAAATCCCGCCGCGATTTTATTACGCTCGTGGAAACGGGGGTTTATCCCTGACCTATTATCTACATTATGAAGTTATATTTACCTCTTTCATTGTAAACTAGAATATTAGTTTGTACATCAACGTCTTCCCAAATAACCGATCGTATTAAATTTTGCATGGCGTGAACTGAAACATAGAAGTAAAATCATGTTATCAATCAGGTAAGTACATGAAAAAAGATATATTTTTATGTCCATCTTTATGGTCTGTGGAAAATAACGTTCATATTATTATTAAATGAATGGCCACATCTTGCATTGTTGTTCTGACTAAGCCGAAGTTCGCAGGGCGTAAAAAAATCGCGGCGATTTTTATTCGCGCACTGCAGTTTCAACGCTCTGCTTAGCGCCGGGAGTTGAAAATCCAACAGTGTGTTTTTCGTCGCGCTGGGATGCACTCTGTTGTTGTTAGGTTGGATTCTCGAAGCTCGGCTCGGAGAGTTGAAAATCCAGTGCGCGATAAAATCCCGCCGCGATTTTTTTACGTCCGTGCGAACTTCGGCTAACAGCTAACGCATAGTTTGAGATGCAGATGCAATAGTGCTTGATTGGTTCTAACGAATTTTTTGACAAAACAATGTTAAATGCATAGACTTATAAAAAAAGATGGACTCCGCGCTACGCATATCGAAAGTGAAGCACAGTAAGTATGCCGGGTCCGTTTGTACAAACACGCCTCGCGCACACATTTACATCATAGTATGCCGACCGGCCGCCATTACGTGACACGAGCGACGGCGTCTTTGCAGGTACTCAAATCACGCACACATAGATCGGTAGGGTGCTTCACTTTCGATTTGCGTGGCGCGGAGTCCATCTTTTTTTATAAGTCTATGGTTAAATGCCTCAATTGCCGAAGCACATATAAAGGCATCATCTATCATCGAATATATTTCCGAAGATAGACAATGACTGCCGATTCATAATACATTTTGTCGTCCTATTGCAGGAAAGTATGTTAGATTTTTGTTTCTACTTACACCTTCTTGACTTAGTAGGTGACCTGGTTGACCAGATAGCCCATCGTTCAGCGGTCTTTTTCCATACGTGGTTCCATCGTCGGCAGCATAACCGACGGATTGAGACACCACTTCGCCACGACCCGAAGGATCTTGGTACTGCGGCGTCGGAAATCCATGTAAATAAAAAAAATTCTAGCGTAAACACATTTTTATAAAGCGGACCAGACAGACGTTGTCCTGTCTGAACGATCCTAGAGAACCCGACTGCACCTATTGGGTCCAATTGTATTTTCAAACCATCTAGGAACCCATTGAAATACAACGTGTAACGTTAAATGCGCAAAACCTGAAAATAGTTTGATCAGAATAACGAGCAGAATCAATTGAACCACTTTTTAATATAGGTCACATTTTTCAAAAAAATTTCATTAAAAACGTTGCCGTGTCTATTTATTAGTAGGTCAAGCCATCACAGGCGCAAACCCGTCAAAATAGGTAAACTAACACAAATTGTTGTCGACCAATTTAAATTTTCTCATACGCGGGATAATAATAGCTCTTATTTCAATGCAAATACGAATCTTCCATACAGTAAGTACCACGAATAAGTTGAAGTAAACAATAATGCTACCTATCTTTTTTAACTTATACGTATCCTAAGGGTTAGAAAGAGAAATTACGTCTGAACGGGGGCACGGGGGTGGGGCGTGCGAAATACGTGACAGTCAGTGGCCATGTTTACTTCAGTCTTCAGTCTGAGCGGCGCCGGCACATGCGTCACAGGTGTAATGGTTTCATCCCGTTACCCCGGCGAGGCGGCGCGTGCGCGCAAATTTCGCGACTATGGCGTTTTTGTACACAAACATTCAATATTGTGAAATGGTGAGAATGTTGGCGCGTTGTAATGACAACGTTAACTTGGCAGTGCGACGGTTTCGAGAAGAGTTTGGAGTATCTATATCTAACAGCATGTATGCAGCATGTATGCAAGCAGCTAGAATGCGTTTCAACTAAGAATAGGAATGACCTTGCGCCATATTGTGAAGATTTAGCAAAATAGCATCTCGTTTACACATTTGTAAAGTCAGTGACATATTTTAACAAAAACAAATTCCAAAAACAGAACTAAAATGGATAAGGATAACACTACAAAACTTTGCAAGCCTTAGATTTCTAGCTTCAGTTGACAGAGGTCATTGACTTTCCTATTCTTAGTTGAAACGCATTGTACACAGAGGCTTCGCTTCGTAAGTAGAGATACCTAATTATCTACTTAATTAAATGTAAATAAGTTGACTACGTGCCAATTATTTGTAAATACAGTGATTTAAACTTTTTAAACACGCCAACATTACTTACGTAGTACCTACTTAGGTATCTACCTAATCAGCATATTACTGTAGGTAAAAAGCTATTTAGTCTGAAAATGTGGGTTATCTAATGTTACCAGTCCAAAGCCTGGAAAAGTGTGATGGAAACATTTAAATCACCGTTCAAAGATAACCTAAGTTTTTATGCTAATAATGTCAGCGCGGCGCGGCGGCGCGCAGCGGCCCGGTGACGACTTCTCCCTCGATAGAGCGTCGTCGCAGACGCAAGAAACGATCAGAATTGCCAGTAAAACTAAAACAGCACATAAAACCTTTACTTTTATTTTAATGATTTTTTTTTTCTCTGAAATAGGTCAATTTAATTAAAAATCAGTTGGGGTGTCTGAGGTTTTGCGCATTTAACGTTACACGTTGTATACATACGAAATTTCATCTAAATCGGTCCACCCGTTTAGGAGGAGTTAGGTGACTGTTATATATGTGTGTTATTCCGTTGTATATGTGTGCGTGGGCTGCGTCCCAGCCGTCCTTCAACCTAACAATAAACAGTGCGCTTCTAGCTGTCAGTAGTTTCACTTGTCCCTACGTACCTACACAACAGTGGCGACGAGTTTACCCACAATCGTAAAATAAATCCTTTGTTGAAAAATGGCTCAGTCATTTTGTGGTATTTTATCAACTTTCGACCACAATGTCAACGATTGGAAGACTTATAAAGGTCGTATTACGCAGTGGTTCATAGCAAATAACATCGATGCGAAAAACGATGCGGCAGGAACCAGGAGACGAGCCATACTACTGAGCGCACTCAATGATAATACCTACAAGTTAGCAGCAGACTTAGCGCTGCCCAAAGACGTGCAAGAGGTGCCATATGAGGATCTAGTGACGTTATTGGATAACCACTTGACTCCGAAACGTTGCGGGTTCGGCGAGCGGCACAATTTTTACGCAGCTACGCAGCAGCCGGGCGATGCATACACGCAATGGGCAGCAAGGTTACGTGGACTAACGGTGCATTGCGGATTCAGCAATGTTGAGGAGGCGTTGCGTGATCGATTTGTGATGGGGATGGTAGCGGGTCCAGAACGGGAGAAATTGTTTGCGCGGGAATTGTTTGCGGAACACACGTACAGAAGAATTATATAAATTAAGATTATTTAAGCCGTGCACCTGAAAGCTTCAGATAATTCACCGACACCAGAGAATAAGTGGAAAAAATGGTAATATTGTGGTTTAAAATAGCGAAATATCACTATTTTAAACCACAACATCTGAAATAAAATTGGGACAATTTAATTTCGTAACTAGGTTTCATGCACCGCAGACTACCGCAGGTATTCCTAGTACAGGCTCCAGTCTCCACAACATCAATTTATTTTTGTAAACATAAATTATGTAAGTATTGTATTATTGTGGTGGAGAAAATAAACGTTTAATTATTTATTATTATACATTTCCCAGAATTTAGGTAAGTATTAATTAATAATTTAAATTCGTACTATTAAAAACTTCGTCTGAAATTTGATTTGTGACATTTATGGCCTGTTTTACCACCTACGATTAAGTTTCTATTAACTTACTTGGCGGATAATTTCTTGCAAATTCTGTTCCATTTTTCCAGTAGTAGGTATAGCTATTCGGACGTCGTGAAATAGACCCTAAGCGATATTTTTCCTACAATTTCTTTGCAAAATATTTTTTGACACAAAAAAAAAAAACAAAAACACAAAAAACAAAAACACAAAAAAAAAAAAACCAAAATATTTTTTTTTTATCATCCTCATCATTTCAGCCGAAAGACGTCCACTGTTGGACACAGACCTCCCACAAGCATCGCCAGTTCGACTGGTTCTGTGCTTCTCGCATCCAGCGCATTCCTACGGCCTTTACAAGGTCATCGGTCCACCTTGTGGTAGCCTTCCAACGTTACGTCTTCCGGTACGAGGCCGCCACTCCAGAACCTTTCGGCACCATCGGCCATCTGTTCTGCGAGCAATGTGCCCTGCCCACTGCCACTAAGTTCTTTAGGGTACTTTTCCACCAGAGATGTGCTATGCTACGTTGCTTTATGCGTTTGATATCCACCAATCATGTTCATTGGTCCACATAGCATAGCACTGGTGGAGACGGGTTCAACTAAGCTATGTTTTTTATATGGAAGGATGCGAGCTTTGGATGCTATGGATGGGAGCTATGGATGCACGAGTGGTGTAGCTATGAGCATCTTCCTCGCACGGATAACTCGGGGTGGCGCTTCTTCATAGCACATCTTTCTCGCTCCGCTACACAGCTTAGCATTAGTGAAAATGATCACATAGTTTCGTAGCTTAGCTTTCACATCCTCGCAGCAATGCTGCATAGCACATCTCTGGTGGAAATGCAGCCTTATTGTCGTATTGACGTCCCTATGCTGTATAAAACTTACATTTGTACCGGGTGCTGGGAAACCTCTTGAACCGGTGGCACTTCTTGCAACGTTCCCTCATCTCATTATGGAGGCTGTCATCGTAATACCTCCTGCCAAATTCGCGTCTAAAGTTGAAGCTGTCTCGACGATGGTATCCTAAGAAAAAAAGGCATTTACAGCATTCATATTATCTATAAAGAAAGGCATTTTATATAAAGAAAGGTATTTTAAATTAAAAATATTTGTACATTATTTATAAGGGGTCCCAGAAACGATCATCACTTAAAATGCTATAAGGATCTTTTGGCGCCTGAATGACATTGATAGCTAGGGGGGCGCTGTTCGTAAACATTTGTGTAATTGTCACAGAAGTTGTATTGACAAAATAAGCTGCTGCAAAATTAGTTCCGATTTTGGTCACGGGACAAAAGATTCTTCTACCGTTGTACTCAAACCAAATAAAAAACAAAGACATAGGCGCTATCAACAGTGACTTAAGGCCGGTTTCGTAAACATGTGTGCACTTAGTGAGGTGTGGTTTAATTGTAGTTTGGTGTAAATGTGTGCGCGTAAGCGTGTATGCACAGAGCGAGGCGTAGTTTTGCGCATGCTTCACTGTATTGTTCGCAGCGCTATGTCTTGGGTTTTTTATTTGGTCTGAGCCGTTGTATCTGCATTGAGTAAATATTTTTAGACATAATTTGTGAGTTATTGTTAGTTTACATATTTCAAAAGCAGTTTGGTGTAAATGTGTGCGCGTAAGCGTGTATGCACAGAGCGAGGCGTAGTTTTGCGCATGCTTCACTGTATTGTTCGCAGCGCTATGTCTTGGGTTTTTTATTTGGTCTGAGCCGTTGTATCTGCATTGAGTAAATATTTTTAGACATAATTTGTGAGTTATTGTTAGTTTACATATTTCAAAAGCCAAAGTATCTTTTTTTAGCTATTGCATCTTGAAATTGAAAACGGTGAGCCTAATAGAATGTTTTGATTTGGCTTTGTATTCAGTACAAATTTTGTTCCACACCTTAGACCCTGGAGGCCCGAGTCTTCTAAGCCCTGACCTAGAACTGTGGGGAAACAGCGAAGAAAGTTACCTGAACTGTTCTCGGTGCGATATTTGCAGGACCATTCAGTGACCGTAGCATCAGACCTCAATAACGTCGTGTTGTCGCTCGATTCGCTTTGCTTCGTTTGAGAACTATCTATGGTTGTTGCATTATCTACTTCACACATTTCATCTATGGCAATCCTATTGGCTTCTATAATGGATATGTTATTGCGCAATTCGATACTGACAACGGCACCACTGCTTGGTGACTTATTTGGATCAATTCCTAAAATTACATGGCTATTAGATAACCAACATACAAGGATAGTGCATTGCATATAGATTTAAGTCAGATTTACACGGTGCGATTTAATTGTTAGTGGTAGTCATAAGTTGAAGCAAAATTTAGACGATGCAAGTCATTTATATGCCACATCACCACAGGCAAGAAACTTACATCGTGAAAATGAGACTTTACATTTCAATGAATATTTTAGAAAATCAAGTTATGATTTGGCTACGAACAAATAAGTTGAAAGCGTGTCAGGAATTTTATTGTTTGGGTCATTTTTCAGCTTTATGGCTAGGTCAATTAATTTCCTTAAGAACTTTAAAAATTATTGAATTTCAATAACGAGGCTTACCTTCAATAACTTCAAAATTGGTTGTTTTCTGCAATTCCTCTGAAAAACAGTCCGTGTAAGATGGTACTGGCTCCCGAGGTACGGGGGCTACTGCAGTCTGATTCGCATTTGAACAACATGTGGTGTTATGTGCTTCTGAAACAGTTAAGAAACGTTGTCTTTATGTTTTATACAATGATTTTATATGGATTTTTAATTTGTTTGCTTGTTAATGCTGAACATTTTGAAGGTCTGAACTCAAAAGTACCCACACATTTTGGTAATATCTAAGGTTCTATATAGGAACCAATCATTGTTTTTAAACTAGTTAAATTCTAAAATTTAAGTGATTGTGATTAATTTAGTCGTTGAATAATTATTAACAAAAGTGCCTAAGTTTGTAGAATAAGAGTAAAAAGAGGCTAAGTCCAGGTGTTCTAAAATTTTATTAAGACGTCGAATATTAACAAAAGTGCATAAGTTCGTAGAATGAGAGTAAAAAGATGCTAAGTCCAGTCGTTCTAAAATTTAATTTAGTCGTCGAACAGCCTAAGTTCGTAAAATAGGAGTAAAAAGAGGCTAAGTCCAGTCGTTAGGACCTAAGTCCATCACATAAAAAGTTGATTCATTTGAAAATTGAGCCTAAATTGATTCAATTGAGCCTATTAAGAAATTTCTTGATCTCAAATATATGTTGATTTATTCTTAAGAGCGTTGTTGCATTTTTCATACGTAAATCGAGAACTTGGGAGATTTTGAAGTGATTTTGGTCACATAATTTATTTTTTTAGCTTCTTTTGACTTCAATCATCGTAATTATCATATATTTTTATTTAAAGTCTATTAAAAAAAACTTGTTCAAATTGAATTATTGACTACGAAAACAGTCGATTTCGAAGGCGCGATTTCCAGATGACGCGCGAAGGCTCAACTTTGAAGTAATCTTACACCAATTATTACTACTAATTAAGAAGGTAAAGTGGTATTCATTCGAAGAGGCATATCCTGAAATTTAAAATGCATTGAGAAAAGTTTGATTTTTAATTCATTAACTTGTATTTTAATCACGTCGAAGATAATCAAAAATCGAGAAATCGACTACAAAAAAACACGTCATTTCTCAGAATCTAAAAGTCATTTGGCAACACAAATCATTTTATACGTAAGAAGAAAGATTGTACTATATATGTGTAAAAAATAAAACATATCTGTCTTCAATCATTTACGAAAATAATTTTTTAAAGTGAGTATAAAATCGGGTGCATCGAACGGCCTAAGTCAGTCGCGCTCTGGCGCTCTTCGACGCAGGCCCTATGTCAGTTGACCTCCCGCCGCCGCGCATGCGCCTCGCGTGATATATAGTCAATTGTAGTGCGACTAAATATTTTTGATCCTTTCATTTAAGTAATATTTTAAGAAGCTAACGTGGTAGGCACACTTACTTTAGGAGAATTATGTTACAATTCTTGAATTATGTTGTATTACTTGTAATATTGATATAGTAATTACAATATCAATGACACAATATAATTTGGTCAAAATGTAAATCCAAGATGGTGGCTGCGAAAATTTTTAAATTTTTCGTCATGGGGATCGTTCCCATTATTCTCGAGGATGCTAAAGCCGATAGTGACGTTAAAATGTAAATCCAAGATGGCGGCTGCGAACATTTTCAAATTTTTCATCATGGGTATCGTTTTCATGGTTCTTGTGGGTGCTAACGTCGATAGTGTAGTCAAAATGTAAATCCAAGATGGCTACAAGAATTTTGGAGGATGAATATGGAAAAAAAATTTATATCAGATTTTTATTTGAAATCTCTACTGCCACAATCTCTATTGTGGATCCGTGACAAAGGAGACGGAAACCATGTCATATAAACTTGGGCCTGGGCCTGGGTTGTAAAAAGATGAAATTTGTGTCAATTTATAGCTACTATATTATCAAACCATCACTGAACATTTTGCGGATTTTCGCGGTCTGAGTTCCGAGTTAAAAGAGATGTAATAAAAGTGAGGTTACATAACGATCTACATATAGGTACTTAACAGCTGATTTTTGAAGTTCTTCAGCTCGACGACCACGTAAACTACAGCCTCTAGTCACTTTGCCACAATTTACACAACGATCCATGGTGCCAATATGAAATCAGTAGGCTGGTCGTAATATACAAAATAACAAGTTAAAGTCCAACGTTTATGCGGGGTTCTCCGTACCGTGTCCGGTGTGGTAGCAAGGTTCGTACAAGAAGCAAGATCAGAAGTCCGCAGAAAGAAAACAGGGGTCGAGGAAAACATCAATAAAACTATGGGAAATACACTCAAATCGCGACGGCACTAAACGATACGAAACGAGTGAGGCATAGATAAAGGCACTATATAAAGGTGTGTCTAAATATAGAGCGGCATTTGAGCGCGGCTGCCACGCGCGGCTAGCCGCGCTCTGATCGGACAAGGGCGCGCGCGGCGGTGTTGAGCGTAATATATCTTCTCGTCTCACATAAGTGATGACCTCTGGCACTGACACGTGCTCGCTCACAACATAATGGGTCTCAATCATAATCAGCCTATAATGTTCCCACTGCTGGGACACAGGGCTCCTCTCGGTGAGAGGGAGTGGGCCGTAATACACCACGAGGACCCAGTGCGGGTTGGTAGATGTCACATGTCTTCGAATTTTTGGTTCTAGGCGGTTTCCTCACGATATTTTCCTTCACTGATTTGAGAGTAGTGGTGATGAAATTATTTACACAAAGTGCCTGCCTGAGTTCGAAACCATGACCTACTCGTATGTCGGGATCGTTACCATTGGGCCACCATTGCATTGCTCTCTTGGGCCGCATAGTGCAGTCAATCATCCCTTCTAGTATGATTGACTTCACTATCGGCTTCATCCTCGAGAACTATGAAAACGACATCCATGACGAAAAATTTTAAAATTTTCGCAGCCGCCATCTTGGATTTTAATTTTGACTTCACTATTGGCTATAGTCGAAATCGAAAACTATGAAAACGATACCTATACAAATCCTTATCACTTACCACTGACGTGCGACGTGTGGTCGACTGTATAGTCATTAGGTCGACTGGGCACGTACAATACCTGCCTAGGCTAATAAACATTATAAAACCAACCCCACACGAACGCAGCAGTACTATTATTTATTCTGTGGCAGCGGGGTGACCTACCTATTTGAAATTTGAAAACAGTAAACCAAACATTTGCGCCTGAGGCGGCTTTATGTATTTATGTATTATTGTTGGTTCAAATTCAACTGTTTTATGAACTTGATGCGGTTGCTAAACCTATAATGCCGCAAGAAAAATAAATAATTATAGCTAGCGCGTGGCGTCTTTATCTACATTGAAATAGGGCTTAAATTGAACTGTTTTACACAAAAAAACGATGATTTTGGACAAAAGATGGCTCCGCTGTTAACAAAATTTTATTCTGATTGTGTTCTCCCAGAAATTATAGATCCAAGGAAAAGTCGATCAATCCCCTTAGACAAATAAATAAAATAAATAATAAATAAATATCCTTGGACATTTCACACAACGCCATCTAGTCCCAAGCTAAGCAACCTAATGCTTGTGTTATGGTAACGAGATGGCTGATAAACTTCTTATATACATTTTTTTTTGTAAATACATACATATTATAGATAGAAAAACACCCAGACGCGGAAACAAATACTTGTAGGTCGTACAAATATTTGTTCCGTGCGGGAATCGAACCCACAACATGCTGCGCAGCAGTCAATTGCTCAGCCACTGCGCCAACCGTGTCGTCAAATACAAATACTTTTATAAAACGTCAATTACTTATAAGTATACAAATACTTAAGCAAATAAGTAAAATGAGTTTAGTTTTTATAAGTACCTACATAATATTATTTTCTTCATCCATATTTGTATAAATTTAATTAAAATACACTAATAATGTATTGTGGACAGTCTTTTTATTTTCTCCGTAAACCTCTAGCTTTTACTTCAAAAAAATATAGGTACGCCATAGCTACAGATCAAGATCGTTTAGTCGTTGCAGCATCGTAACTGTGTGCCGTACATGAGGAAAAACGCACACACGCGCACCTACTACGCGGCGTCGAGCGTCAGATGTTTAAAATCCGAGCGCGAAAATTGGCGACCACAGTCTTAATATACTGACGTTTAATTTTTAACCCTTTTCTCAGATGAAACATTTCTAACGCATATTTAAGAGTTTTTCTCGCTCTATTGTAAAGCTCGATTATTGGACTAAGAGACCTTTGCAGTCTCGCTCTATTGTAATTTAGACACTAACACAATGTGGGCCTATGTAGTCTGTTAATAAAAGTTTTTTTTTTTTTTTTTTTTGCAACAGCTGGGCCCTTCAAATGTAAAGAGTGAACATCCGTAGACACCTTTTGTTTTTGACATTCGTGACGGTTTCAGAGAAACATAACTTTTGGAAGTAAAAGTGCCTTTCTCAACTCTTTGTACGCCTGGAGTGCTGCATAATACCACCGTCGGTTGTTGTCTTATCAGCGAACTGGTCTCTGTAACAGTTACATAAATAAAAACATTACACTTCTTCTGGGGTAGTTGGGTAATAAGACCCCCTTTCAGTCCCTGTTGCGAAAAAAAAAAAAATCTTTCTTATTTGCAAAATAGTTGGGCAAAACGTCATCTAAAACTGTTCCAAATTTCAAGTTGATAGCATTAGTAGTTCTTGTGATATCCAGCTGTGACAGACAGACAGACAGAAAGACTGAGTCGCACCATAAGCGTTCCTTTTTATCATTTTGGTACGGAACCCTAAAAAAGGTTTGCACTGACCTGTGCTACATTCCACGCCTTTCTTCGGCGCTGACGGTGTTTTGCCAGCATCCATTGACAAACCAACACAATATGTTTGGTTTGTGTTCATCGTCATGCCTTCATAAGCCTGCTGTGACTTTTTAAGGTTTATTGGCTTTGATTTTTCGCTTTTCTTCAAGCTCATCGAATACCCTATAAGTAACATTAGAAATATAAATCATTTATTTGCGAAGATTTAAATTGTAAGATTCGCCCTACCGCGTTAAAAGTTGATCGCGTTTCTGTTTCGTTTGACACCTCTGACACACACAATGTCGCTGAGACTTCGACTTGATTGTCATTGAAAAGTCATTATTATTGCGTGAGTTCACTCTTCTTTGTGGATACTGTTTCGCGGTGACGGCAGATCAATCAATCTGCCTAGCCTTTTCCCAAAAATGTTGGGGTCGGCTTCCAGTCTAACCGGATGTAGCTGAATACCAGTATTTTACATGGAGCGACTGCCTATCTGAACTCCGCAACCCAGTAACTGGGTAATACGATACCGCTTGGTAAGACTGGTTGTCAGACTTTCAGGCTTCTGATGACCCGTAACGACTGTCAAACATCCACGAATGCGAACGGCTTAACGTGCTTTCCGAGGCACGAAGGAGTCTTGGTATGTAAAGATGGTCACCCATCCACTGACCAACCCCGGCAAGCGTAGTTTAACCTGATGGATCGACCCGTGCGGCTAGCTGTTATTAATTAGTCACGAGTGACGCGGTGACGGCAGATCTAACGATTTAAATCTCCGTGGTTATAATTAGTTGCAAATGGGTACGTACCCGAGTCATTATCTCTTGTAGGGAACTCCACATCTGGAGGTGGCCACACACCGACATTTTCATTAGTAGGTTTTACTCCAGTAGACACATTGTTCATTGTTTCCATAACTATGGTGGACCTTTGTTGAAGGTTTTCGCGAAGGCAAGGTGCAGGCAATCCGACTGTATTTAAATTACCTATATTTGTAAAAGAAAAAAGTTAAGTAGGCGTAGTTCGAGTCTTCGCCGTTTATTTTCGTGGAAAACGTTTGGTCACAGTTGTAGCCTAACCTAACTACCTACCTACCATCATTCCATATGATGCAAGCTTTCCGCACCTGGATTTTTTTAAATTTCTGACCAGATTTACGACAGATATATGAGACGCGACAACTGAAATTATTTTGCTATAAAAACTTCATATGCATTTTTGACCCTATTTTGGCCACTATTTCTATTGTTTCTCTTTAGGTCCTAGTAGTGTTTTGTGAACTCTTGACAATGACGCCAGAATCAACATTAGCTATTTCATCTAGCTTAAACACGTTTTGCAAATTGGAATTTTGACACAAAGTGAAAAATAGAGGGTCCCGCGCATTCGTCTGCACTCGCTATATGACGTCGTAGGCAAATGAAATCCTGCTTCAAAATTGCTACAATTATGGGATATTTTAGGGTTCCGTACCTCAAAGGAAAAAAACGGAACCCCTAAAGGATCACTTTGTTGTCCGTCTGTCTGTCAGTCTGTCAAGACCCTTTTTATCAGGAACGCGAGGAGGTATTAAGTTGAAATTAATATCAAATACGTAGGTCTATAGCCCTTTGAAGTCCTAAAAAAATCAAGCTTCTAAGTCAAAGCATTAAAAAAATACGGCCATTTATAGGACATATTTTGATACTCGCAAGTAAATCAAACCTATAGGTTACTTTCCGTTGACCTAGAGTCATGAAATTTGGCAAGAAGGAAGGTCTCACAGCACAAGTAAAACAAGAAGTTCGAAAATTGTTAATTTGTAATTTTATCACACAAAACGATTTTTTTTGGGATTAAAATGCTAAGTTTGTTTTTGGTATGAATTCTTTTCAACTATGGAACCCTTCATTTTGCGTAGTCCAACACGCAATTGGCCGGTTTTTTTTTGAATGCACAATCATTATTCTAAAATTAAAAGTCTCAGGGTTATAGCGGTTGAAATCTTACATGTTTTTGTGCGTCAAGTCTGTTAGACTAGTTTTATTTTTACATTTAGGTTAGTTTATAGTAATTGTTCTTCCTATATATTATTTTTTAAATAATATTGTCATATTGGTAATATTGTCAAATTATTTTTGCTAGATTTTATTTGAAGAAGTTTACAGAATGGTTTGGTTAACTTCAATTGCATTGACTCTAAATAATTGGAAGTAAATTTTATTTAAAATAATTTATTACTATCTGCGCCCCGCGGTTTTAACCGCTTAGACCTAGATAAAAAGTAGCCTATGTGTTAATCCAGAATACAAGCTATAAACATGAAACAAGAGCAAGGAACAAATGTAATGATTAAGAAATTAATGAAAACATAATTTACTAACCGATACTGGAGCCAGAATGATCGAAGTCACGTGGACCGCTACAATTCGTGGTTCTACCATTTGATGATCTTATGGAATTCATTGGCGTTCTCAATTCCATAAACCAGTCTGAAGTTAATAAAAATATAGAAAATTATTTAAAATATGTTGAGCACACAAAATTTTGTTATGATGATGTGTTCAACTTCGATGAAGGGCTGACGTTGAGCCAGGGGCTTTTATTTCCTAAAGCTTAGAGGACCTACAGGGTGTAAGGGACAGCCCTCCGCAAACTGATAGGGTGAATTCAGTATGTCTTACTAAGATGACCGGTACATGAATTTTTTTCAGGAACGTTAAGGGAATCTAATAAACCTGATGCGTTTGTGTTTTTGTGCAGAAATCGGAGCGTCTATTACTGGTTGGGAGGGGTAGGTAATAGGTACGCGGTGAGTTTGATGAACTCTGTAGCTAGACAGAAAGTGAACAGCTGATTTCACGCGTCGTTGGTTAGAGTATTTCAACATCCATTGCTGGTTTTTTTTTCTTTGTTTTTTTTTTGCAGTTTTTTTTACATAAATGGAGTGCTGCGAACACACATTGAAATAATGAAAATGTAACTGAAAAAAATTTTGAAAAAATAAAAATTTTCCTTAGAAAATTTCCGGTGGAATATCAAAATGAGGAGCTGAATGCACCCTGTTAGTTTGCGGAGGGCTGTCCCTTACACCCTGTATAACCTTTTTGCGCTTATAACGACTTAGCCTTGCTTCAACATGTCTTTGGAAAAATAATTGGTAAGTCGGTACTTGAAAATGTAGGAATGTTAAAAGCCAGCCACGAAGATATAAATATATCTAGAGAGACGTCAAAGCTGTGAACTCATCGTAAAAAATAGCGTCTAACTGTTCACCGCAAACTGGAAAATCACAATGCTAGCTCAATGACTGGCGCGAGTGTGTGTGTGGCGTCAGCTGTCACGCACACCAGCATAACAAAGTTGGCCTGTTCGTTTAGTTCTTTTGCAGCGCGACACTCTATCTAGACATTTATACAGGGCCCCTTAAAATATTGCCACTGTTTACACTTACACCCTGTATAATGGCTGGTCGATGACCAGCTTTAAAATAAGCAACTTATTTTGTTATAGCATAGAGTAATGATCATAATTATGCACACTTAGCCAAACATTTCGCCAAAACATTGATGGACGACCGCTGCACCCTAATCGCTTAACACATTTTTAATCACAATCTGAATGATTTTGAAGAATATTGCTAATCCATTACTTCATTGTGTTTGATTTTTTTTTCTGCTCAGCAACGCAAACAATGCTATGAATATTGTTGAACTGTCAAAATGGAAGCCATTGCTACTGATGCGCTGATCCTTAAAAAAATTGCTTCAACAGTTACTGGGTTCAAATTATAGAGGTATGAGGAACAGGGTGTAAAGTTCACTCATCCTCCATAGATAAGAGAGGATCCTCCGACCAGAGGGGTGTCGTGTCTGGTGGGCTAATGCCCAACGATTTATGACGGGACGTTTTATATCATGCATGTCGCGCGGTAAACTCTGATTGCGCGATGCAGGATTTTGCGTGACGTCAGTGAGATGCGTAGTTAGCATGCGGCGATGTAGATGCCGCCACAAGACCAAATGTTCTTATCCCGATATACCTAGTATTACCAAATAACACAATACTTCAAATTGTTTACCATTGAGTCGTTCACTATCAATCATATTCATGCGGCCATAAATATGTCCTAGAGTGGGTATAGGTCTCGTTGATTGTATGGACACGGGTGGAGCGCGACCATCTGGACAGAATTCTGCAAATTAAAATAATGGAGCAGAAATATTGTAAAATTGTTTTGGGAAATCGAATTGGGGACAATCATTATCTGCTGTTATTCTTGCAATAGATAACAAAAAAATTGAAAATGTGCAAACAGCGCTCTTTCATATGATACCCCACATGCCCTAGTAGCCCCACTTTGATTTTTCATAACCCTTCCAGTTCTTGTTGCAAAAAAAAAGTATTTCTTTCTTATTTGCAAAATAAATGGGCAAACGTCATCTAAAACTGTTCCAAATTTCAAGTTGATAGCATTAGTAGTTCATGAGATATCCAGCTGTGACAGACGGACAGACAGACACACTGAGTCGCACCATAAGGGTTCCTTTTTACTATTTTGGTACGGAACTCTAAAAATCATCTACTTATACATGAACTTGTCTCAAAATTTTAATGTGGCATTAAGCGTAAAAAATTACAGGGAGAACATCTTCATTTAATCAGCTATCTAACGAAGTAGTTCTTGAGATATCCAGCTGTGACAGATGGACAGACAGACAGACATACTGACTGAGTAAAGGAAATCCCCGTGAATTTTCGCCTAGGCTTTATGGGGTGCTTATTTGCTGCAAATGGGTCACACTATCACGTCTTGGAAGGAATACGTCAAAATACAAGTCACCCTGTGTACTTTAAGATTTGCTTAGTTACTGCCAAGGCAGAGATAATGAAGCCTCTAATTAGAGCGATTCAGGGGCTTGTCTGTGAAAGTCCCATAAAAATATATTTTACTTTGTCCACAACAGGTACCGACCCTAGTATTTTATAAACAGTAACCTTTGAATAATATTTATTTTGATTTAATAAATAATCAAGTTGATTTACTCACTAGAACTCGACTGTTCATATCAAAAAATGGCAACAAAGTA
The DNA here is from genome assembly GCA_905163495.3 of Cosmia trapezina. Taxonomy (NCBI): domain Eukaryota; kingdom Metazoa; phylum Arthropoda; class Insecta; order Lepidoptera; family Noctuidae; genus Cosmia; species Cosmia trapezina. The sequence goes on from LR991020.1 coordinate 8,377,006, forward strand.
TTGTTTCCATTTTTTGATGTGCACAGTCGAGTTCATTAATACATATACCTACCTATATTGCCCCTTTCAGGCTTCAAACTTATATGAACGACAAAAAAGTTCATAATATTGTGACAACTATATATAGGCGTCATTAAATTGTGATCAAGATTTAGATTCATTAATATGTGACTGCTTTTGCTTTTTCGACTTTTCCTTTGGCTGTAGGTATACATGTTAGATACTGAGAAAAAGCAGTCACATATTAATGAATCTAAATCTTATCACAATTTAATGATGATTATAGTTGACACAATATTATGTATTTTTTTGTGGTTCATAATATTTTTGAAGCCTGAAAGGGCCAATATATTAATGAACTCGACTGTACCTAACAATGATTTGTGACAGGGTCCCGAAATGGGAATTTTTCAATAAATAAATTCATGGGTACCGAGATGGGACTAAACCGCTGCTGGTTCCTAGCCAATCAATTCAAAAAGCTGAGCAAAGTATTACATAAAATTGAAAAGTACCTGAATTGATCAAGATGTTCACTCTCTGTACATTTCTAGATTCTGGTATAAACTGGTTATTGCTGCTAAGTCGACTTTTTTTCGATGGTGCGTTGTTTTCTTTAAATACTTCCTTGTGGGATGTTAGCCGTGGTATATGACTTATTTTTAATTTTTCAGCTACATAATAATAAAGTTAATAAGGATTATTAATTATTATAAATATAAAATGAATAGATAACAAACCAAAATCTCAATGCAGGGAATAATAATGTAGATATCGAAATAACACAATTCTTGAAAGATGATTTTGAATAACGGCAATGAAAAAGAATAAATCAAATCATTGGAATAATTGAAGACATGAGTGGATGAAGGTGATATGTCGCAAAATTCTAATTTCGAGAAAATTGAGTTCAAAGTTTCGCATAAACATTTTAGTATAGGTATTTCAAAAGTATTTTTATTCAATATGGGTGTCTGGTGGCGACAACTGCTTAGTATTTTTAAAATAGTGGAGAAATTAAAGAATAAAATGTATTTTTACTACTTTATTTTAAGAAAAACTGAACATTACTCCTTCCGCAAAGAAATATTTTAATCAATTTAAGAAAATGAAGTCTGAAGGAGACAAGTTACTTATGAAATTAGAAAAAAATCAAAAAATAAACGAAAAACGATCATTCTTCTCCAACAATGGATTGATAACAATATCGATATTTACGGTTTAACAAATTTTGGTAAAAAATAAATACCTTAATATTTTTTTTTTTTTTTTATTTGCAGCACATAACACCTTCATCACTGAAAGTGCAGTGCAATGCCACACAGCTCCTTCATCCACTGCAAAAAAGTTAACTTTTTACTTTTTAGGCATCTATAAAAATGTTAAGTGCCCATACCACATTCTTCCAATATTGATTAAAAATAATAGTGTACATGACACCTTCATCGAGTAGTGAATTTCTAAAATAGCCACATACGTGGTTGTTTTAAGGTGTACAATTGTTTGTATGTACATAACACCATCATCCATGCATAGAACAGCGAAATCTAAAAATGCGACATATCACCTTCATCCACTCATGTCTTCAATTTAGATTAAGGATGATGCGCCAGGGTAGCCCGCGAAATTCAAAATTTCTTACGTTTTTTGCAATTTGTAGGTCAGTGTGAGCTTGTATATTGATTAAAATATGATTCGCGACCGTAGCTAATATGGCTTTACATAAGTTAGCATTTAACTCAAATCTAGCGATTTCATGAAATCATGAGGTTTGAGGTAAATGCTATCTTATGGAGTTGTATTGCTGATTCTAATGATTATAATTCTGTAAAGCCATATTAGCTACGGCCGCGAATCATATTTTAATCAACATACAAGCTCACACTGACCTACAAATTGCAAAAAACGTAAGAAATTTTGAATTTCGCGGGCTACCCTGGCACTTTCGCCGTCGCATTTTATCATCTCTCTCGCTCACACGGGACCAAATTTTAAGATTGTTAAATGAAAATATGCTTTTTTGAAAATTTTAATCAAACGAACTAGTAAATAATATTAATTTAATAGGTACCTACCTAATTATTTCTATTGTGTTATCTAGTAAACTCAGCATAAAAAATATTATCTGCGCTTCGAATTTAGCTACGTCCCGTAGCTAAATTCGATTTACTACTACTATTTTATTACTTTTATCAAAAATCATGCTTTGCACGGAAATTTCATGAAATGAATGCATGTATCATGAAATTAGAACGTGTTAATGAAATTAATGTCCTGAAAATAATTTTATGTCACTAATTTCATAATGTAAATCCGGCTTTAATATAGCTGGTACATACGTATCATATACTGTTTTCGTCTCATTCTCATTGGACCACCTTCCAGTTTACTTGGGCCGGGCAACGAGTCACCTAAAATAGAATTCTAATCAAATATTGGAAGTCAAACTAATATAAAAATATTAATATTATCTTCAACTTGCCGGAGTCGTCATTGGATTTGGTGGAATTTTCTATTGGTTTGTAGTATCTTGTCGGCATGCGAATAATTCTTGGAAGTTTGCTGGTAGTCTTTAGTTTTTGTTGATCTGTTTGAGATGAAGTTATTATCGTAGGAATTATGATTAGCCGAAACATCAATGAAATTTTAAGGGATTGTTTATGCTTAATTTCTTATGCGAACATAAATAGCCGATTCAGATTGGGCCCATAGTAAAAGTTGTTCATAATGATGAGAACAATGACCCCTGAAAAGGATGACTTGAATTCAAATTCACCCTGTAGACTTAGGTACTAAAATGTTCACTATACACAAACAGCCTGATATTTCTATCACTATAAAATATTTTGCTAGGCACTAAGTATCAAGCAAAGTCACAATGTATGCAAGAAAATTACCAGTTATTTTACATCTGATAACAGCAACCTAATACCAACCAAGACAATAAAGAAAACTGTAATACATATTGTGATAGTGATGCAAAATCAGAGGTGATATTACAAGTAATCTTAATAGGTGGGTAAAGGTGATATTAATAGATAATGAGGTAATCTGTGAAAGGGCTGTAGTTCGGGGCGACGCGGTGGTGTAGCGGGAAGGGGTAGGTAGGCGGCGCACGCAGGCTTTCAAACGGCTACTCACCCCTATCTAAGATGTGACGTAACGGCTCTTCCGTGTTCCGTTGAATCCTGCGCCCGCGCTGCCCGCATCCCTCGTGGTCGAGTGGCATTCGAAATGATTTACAATGTTGTCTTATCGCGAGCATTATGAAAATAATGGTCTTTAACGCGGCTTGCAGAAGGAATAAACGGGTAGAAAACGTCAAAATGTATGATCGGTAATTTAATACTATTACTTAGGTACATAGGTAATCAAAACTGAAGCCATCATACCCATGTTGCGTTGTGTGCATATTTTTTCTTTGGAGTTGCTCTTGTTTATTTTTATTCTTTGAGTGGAGTCAGAGTATAATTTGAAAGTTTCCTTCGAACTTTCATCTTGTGCCTTCTTTTCCATTGTGTGTTTAATATTAATATCACTTGTATTTTTGTATTAATACATACATTACTGATTACTTAGAATTTGAAGACAAATCGCTCTTGATTATGCTCTCTGTTGAATGAGCAGTTATATCCCATACTGTTACAGACAAAACAACTGTTGGTGCTGTTCACATTTCCAATATACAATTTAAATGCTTGCTTTTACAGTTTCCAATGCAGTGTGAGAAGTACAAAATAAAATTGACTAATTCTAACTAAGTTAAATTCCTTTCTATCTTTACAGAATTTCGAAGAAAACCAAAGAAGTACTTAATGCTTTTTGTTTATTATTTTTTACAATATTAATTTATTTCTTATCTAAAAATTATTGCATTTTAAGTATTTTGACACTGGAAATTTGACAAGAGTCGCAAAAGTCAATTTCAAAGAGTATTTGGGCAATTTTGTTTTCTTCTAAAATGATAACGAAACTTCTTGGTCAGTCGTCATCATCGAGGTTTCCGCTTTCTTCATGAATCTGAAATGCTCTCTCTGAACTCTGCTTTGCTTGTACTTCAGCTAATTTCTTTATGAGATCCTCTTGGACACTATCTACAATTTCTTTTAAGTTTTTAGCTGGAACAACGTTATATTTATTATTAATATTATCTCCTTTATTTGATTAATATACATATAAATCACATTTTTAAATAAGTGAATATAAAAATATGTAAAAATATAAAAAATAGTAGCCCACCAGTATCGGGAACAGGTTCCAAGCTAAGGTCAGGGCTCCAGAGAGAGGAACCTCCTAACAATGCACGCCGTGTCCAGAAATACCGCTTTCTGAATCAGGCCCTTAATCCAGCTGCCCAACGAGAGCCTCCTTAGGTGTTGGTCGAGACTCTTGGCAATCAAACCATTGGCTGATACGACTACCGGCACAATGATCGCTGAGTCTACATCCCACATGTCGACAACCTCGCCAGCCAAGTCAAGATACTTAATTTGTTTATCTTTCTCGGCTTTCACGAGGTTCCCGTCATGCTGACTATTATATCAATAATCATTGAGCACCGCTCTATTCGATCCAGCACAACTATATCAGGCTTATTGGCAACAATAATCCTGTTAGTGATGATGGATCAATCCCAGTACAATGTGATATTTACATTTTCGAGAACTGGGACGGCCTGTAGTATGGCACTTCCGATTCCGCAAGGTTGTATTTCAGCGCAAGTTGCTGATGAATAATCCTGGCTTTAGGGTTGTCTCTATGCATGTACTCTTCGTTAGCTAGACGAGAACACCCGGAGATAATGTGTCGGATTGATTCTATTGGACGGTGGCATGCCCGACAAATGTCAACCGTGCCATCCTTTACAATAAATCTCCGGTAATTATTCGTCGTGATAACTTCGTCCATAATTGCTTAGACAAAACCTTCGGATTCCCATATAGAGGTCACCGGAACGCAGCCAGCCTACGGACGCTAGCAAATCTTCATCGGTCCATGTAAAAGCGTTCGTATTAATATTAATATGATGCATATTAGTATGTAAATACCATTTTTCAAAATATTAAACAGAAAAACATATCGCTATGATCATGGGACCATTTACACGTACCACAACACCAGAACCACGCAACAAAAAGTGGGCAAGCAGTGGTTACGTGTGAATAGTGTCGCTGCATCTTTTTGAAGTTTCAGCTTGGTGCATGAGAGATCTGACGGTCAGCTGCTCCAATAGTGGGGGAGTCCAAAGTTAGAGCATGTCAAAAAAAATAAATTACAATAAAAGTAGTTTCATACCCACACCAAAACCATCGGGAATTTCTTTTACAACTTTGACATGCTGTAACTTTGGATTCCCTCTTAGGTGTGGCTGCTGAATCTCACATTTATGATTACTGAATATGAATATTAAACAACTACTATAAATAATATTTATTCAGCATAAAATTGGTCGCAAAAATCGATTAGTGCCTCCTCTACCCTCTCCAGTATTTGCAGACAGATCGACTTCGGCTGTGACAGTGTCGTCGCGTTGTGGTTGCATTGTGGCTGCCACATAGCCTGGATGTGGTCAGTATGGCTCACACGGTTGATTTTGATGACCAAATGTGGTCCGATTGAATTGACTATTCATTTCATACAAATAATGAGGATTGGTTATAGTGCGGTTGTGGTACGTGTGATTGGGCCCTTATTATTGGAGGTGCCGTGCTCACTCTACTAAATATGTCCATATTACAGAAAACAGTAAGCCTACCGGTTTTTTGATTAAATTCTTCGGCTATCAACGATATTTTCCTTAACGTGCTAACATGTTTAGATATCTCAGCAGCTACATCAAGTTCCGCTCCAGTGTTCGCTGCTTGGTCTTGCGTTGCTATCTTCTTCCTCTTAAGTACCGCCTGTTTTATTATTTCACTGTTTACTATTGGCATTTTAGGCATTTTGAATGGTGCAGGCTTTTCTGAAGCTATTTCAACCTCTTGCGTACACACATCATCTTCAAAACAATTGCTTTTAATGGGGTTGTAACTTAACGTGTCATTAGGCATCAATTCTGGAGCAAATGATTGTAAAGTTTCTATTTTCATGGGAGACGGGTATTTTTGTGGAGAGTTCTTTTTTGAAACCCTAATGGGTAAGGCATTTGTGATGCTGTCTACTATTGTCTCTAGAAATAAAAAAGTCGTGTTATTATTGTTTCTTATATACTCATTATCAAATTACTTTTCTAAACAACAACTACAATGTTTATTGTACACCGTTTGTTTTTTTATTGGACAACCCCACGTGGAAGTTGCGGAGTCTCCTACTACAAGCAATTCCGTGCTTAAAACAATGTTCAATTTAAATAAACATTTATTTTTATTTTATAATACAATTTAAAATTTGGATTCTGGAAGCGTGCCTCAACAATCCATGCAATCATAATGTAGGGTACTTACATCATAAATCTGAATCGATACTTACGGATAATATTTACAGGTTCTTCTTCTGCTTCTTGTTTCCTTTTGGAAGCCAGTTTTCTGGCTAACTGTGCTAAGAACATTGAACAAGTAGGACCTGAGGAGAAATAATAAAAAAAGTTAAGGTGAAAAAAAAAATTGTTACAATACAAGTTCGAGAGCTAGACCATATTTATTTTAAAATAATATATATCCCTAACAGTATTCAGCAAATAGGTAAGACACAATTATAGTGGATAAAATGATAGCCTACGATCGTCAAATATTCGATCGAGCCTCAGAAAATTGTACTAAGATAAATAGGTAATAATTATACTAACAATAGTCCGGTCAAGATAGCCCAAAAAGTAGGAGTAAGTTTACAAAAAGTAGCAGTAAGTTTACAAAAATTCTGATAGAGCTGAAAATTTGTACAAATGTTTGGAACACTACTAAAAATGAAATGTGAAAATTCCACATCGATCCGACATTTGCAAAAACATTTATTCAAGGTCAAAGTTCGCAATTATGGGTTTTGTGCGTTTTTCAGCCAAACGGTAAGTTTTATCAAAGACTAAAAAAATCAGACCAAAAAAATCAGAATCAGACCAGACTAAAATTGTAAATCATGGAACAGATAAAAATGGTCTTTACACTTTTTTTCCTAAGAGTCACCGTTTCTGAGATATAACGGAGCCACCCAAACTCATAGCCCAATAAGTTTTGTTTCCATGTTCTGCAGTAGCCCTGCACCAACCGGGAGTTGCCTTTGGGTGCAGGGATAATCATCGGTTAGTGTCTCCTCATCATTTAAAATTGTATAAGGGTTCTCTGCGAGTCGGCTTCGGCCAATAGTACGCCTTCCACAAGGTCCGGGACCCGAAAGGTCCCGAGATATGTCAAAGACGATTTAACGATTTAAATAATAATAATAAATTAATTTCGAAAAGTGATAGCATTGTTACTAACGTGACATTAATAATTACAGGATGGACAGTAGCGTCCGATTTCCCGCTAATAACAGCAGCGTACGATCAGGGCGCCTACAACGGCCACATTAAGCAATTCCTCTAAAAGCGATTCATATCCTGAATTCGCAGCAATTTATTTTATAATAAATAAACAAATAAATAATCATTTATTTCAGATTCATCGAATAGGTACATACACGATTACATCCATAGTTGTTGATCCATGTTTTAGGATTGTGCTATTTGACGTATTTGACATTAAACTTCAATAAAGCAATTCTGAATTTGAGGAGCTCGTGGCTAAGTAATTACAGCCGCACGGCTGGGTCGATCCATCAGGTTAAGCTACGCTTGCCGGGGTTGGTCAGTGGATGGGTGACCATCTTTTCATACCGAGACTCCTCCGTGCCTCGGAAAGCACGTTAAGCCGTTGGTCCCGGCTGTCATTCGTGGATCTTTGACAGTCGTTACGGGTCGTCAGAAGCCCGAAAGTCTGACAACTAGTCTTACCAAGGGGTATCGTATTACCCAGTTACTGGGTTGTGGAGGTCAGACAGGCAGTCGCTCCATGTAAAATACTGGTATTCAGCTGCATCTGGTTAGACTGGAAGCCGACCCCAACATAGTTGGGAAAAGGCTAGGCAGATTGATTTTGAAAGCAATTCTGAATTTGTGGACCATTTTACGAATCTCCATACAAAACTGTCAAACAGATGAATTGCGTGCTATGAATTGTACGCAGATAAATTATGAATTGTCAGTTTGTGACCGTTTTACGATTTCAAATATGATTCATAATACCTATTAACCTATTATGATTATGCCAAAGTGACCATTCTAGCCCCCCAGCAACCATCTAACAAACGTGGTGAGTGTAGCAATATTAGCTCTAATTTTTCGAAAAAGAGGCCAATGAGAGGTTCATCTCCATCTATGGTTATTTATAGACATAATATTGAGTCCTGTAACTTGAACTGAAATATATGTGTAATAATAATTTCATTACCATCACTTTTACGTTTCTTTGCCGTTTTTGGTTTCGCGGCTGGCTTTTTACTCTTAGCTTTGTAGCGAGCAGGCTTTTCCATGGCTGCAAATACAAAATTATCGTAAAGTAAACTTTATTTCATTTAGATGTGACGCATATCGTCCCCTATCTTGTCCTTTTTTGTTTTTGTGTTCTTTCTTTACGTCATGTTTATCGTAAATAAATGTATTTTCTTTCTTTATTTCTTTAGATACCTACTTATCTTTCATCCCACATCTCATACAATTTAATTTTTCATAAAATTATTTAAGAGCTCATATAGAATTCCTTAAATAAACAGTGAAATGTAAAGTTGACGAAATGTTAATTTCTGTGTATAAACATAACAATGTCGTTATATTCGAGTATTTCTCCTGAAACTTATTTACGTTTGGTACCTATTCAAGATTTTAATAATTTAGGTACCTAATTAGTTTTATTCAGGAACATTTAAAACGATATTTTTGATGTCAATAATAGCGGCCAGAATTACGCGCCGAGAGTTGAAAATGGTGAAATTAAAAGGGAGTATTATTTATTGAGTCCCTTTGTAGTTGACCTAATTTTCAAAAGTTATTAAGGCGTTAAAAGGCGCTAAAAAATTAAGCGCGGTCTCTGTCGGGTCCTACCCGATTGAATCCATGGGAAATATTGAAAACAGTACTTACTATAAAATTCTGAAAAAAAGACATACCTAATATCTTACGGATAGCCAATCGCTTTTACTAACACGATTAGATTTAATACCTACCAAATCGTCGCTAATTTAACAAAGTGACGTAACTGATTTTCAAGCTATTTTTCTTTTTTTTTTTTGTAAACTGTAGGTACATCAGTCTCGATTTTCAACCGACTTCTAAAAAAGGAGGAGGTTCTCAATTCAAATGTTTGTATTTTTTTTTTTTTTTTGTTCGCGCATAACACCGTCGGTTGCCCACCGATTTGAAAAATTATTTTTTTGTTGGAAAGGGTATACATCCCAAATGGTCCCATTTTTGTCAAAATCCAGTTCTGATGATGGGATCCTGGAGAAATCGAAGGAACTCTTCAAATATTATAGGGACACCTATAGCGATTTGGGTATTTTTTATAGTAGCTCGTGCATTTGCTCTCGGAAAGTACCACTTGGTGAAGTGGAACTGATGATGAAGACCACATATGGCTACCGGAACTACTCAATGATAAATATTTCACGGGCTGCGATTCGATTACTTTAATATGGTTGCTAAGCAATTTCCGCTACACAATGCGTACGGTGAGTGGTTGTTGAGGAGTTCTCCTGGTTCTTACCAGCAGAACTCCTCAACAATTAACGTCCCAGCATTGGGAAAAGCAATATTTTGTAACATGTGATGAGCAATTGACATTAGACTATTGTAACTTATACAAATTATAAACAGACCCACTAAAAAGCGAGAAATAAAAACTTTTTAACAAAAAAAAAACCGACTTCCAAAAAGCACTACAAAGTGAAAAATAACTTTGATTTCGGAAGTCGGTGGCAAAAAAAAAGAAAGTAAATAAAAAACGAAAGACACCGACTTCCGAAATCAAAGTTATTTTTCACTTTGTAGTGCTTTTTGGAAGTCGTTTTTTTTTTTTTTTGTTAAAAAGTTTTTATTGCATTATCATGGGGACCGTAAGGCATAGGTACAGATACGCCGATTAGACAGATCGATTCGACTTGGAAAATGTCTCAAATTACTATTGTTATGTCGGCTATCGGCTTAGTCCAAATATCAGATATGTCAGTTAGTTACATTAGCGACGAAATGTGCGAGGCAGCTACTTCCGAGCCTATACTTCGGTGGCACGTGGCTCGATCATACGGCCTTAACATTAAAACCAAATCGGCCTCTTACAGGCTACTGTTAAAGACCATACCCTGCCTTCAGCTATATCCACAGCTCCATAATAAATAACAGAATTTTCCAAAATCAACCCTTTGATTTCAGGCCAAAAGTCAATATCAAATGATTTGAAATCAAAAGTGGGTTGATTGCCATAACGTTAGGTCGAGGCAATGCGGGTATTTGCTGATGGGAGCAGTTTGGCGCGCATCGAAAATTCAATAAATCTCGGTTCCCCAGAGCCAAGAGGGCTCGAGAGCAACAAATTAATTTGTTTGGCGAATTACAGGGTGAGGTCGTGCTCAAATAGTAATTAGTAATTCCAGTGTGGATCTTCGTTCTAAAATGTTTTTTTTAGATGTTATGCAAGGTAATTTTTGGGGATGGCTGATTTCCAGCATTAGATCTCTTTTGGCTTAAATTATGATGATAATTAACGTATCGTCTTGTAATAATTTGTTGTTGCTTTGAAGTATTTGAAAAACTTTTTAAATAAAGTTTTTTACGTGTGTTGGGTACTTAGAGCATGCTACAAGTAATAGAGCAAGAGCCCGTGAACCCCAGACCTTCGTTATTTTATAAAAACTGAAAGTTTCTCAGCGCACGCTCCCAACACAGGTAAGAACGATGGACCATTATAAAGTTTGGGTTACCGTGGCTTTGGCAGGGAAACGGTACTAAAGGTGTGTAAAATACCGATCTAAATTCATCAAATAATAAAGTCTGATTTTTTGGTATTACCTTCGGAATATTATTAAAAATCACGCATTCACGCTATTACGCAAAACAAGCTAAATCTCGCATTATAAACTCGACGCAAAATAAAAAAGTAGCTCATTCATTAGATCATAATTGAAATGATCTTTCATGTTGTGCATTCAAACCTAAGTATAGAAATACAGTATCTTAATTGTAAAACTACGTCTGTAAAATCACGTAAATTCGTAAATCAGAGAAATCGGATTTTTTTTTAACTGGCGAAATGTGGGTATTAGATTTATTCGCCTCTAGCAAACCCTTCGTGAAATACAGGCGTAATGTTACGTATTATTAAATTCTTACCTGCTAGAAAGGGGAGTGTTTGGGATTCTTTGAAATTTGACCTCACATGGTGGAAAAACTCATCGGTACTCCACAAATTGACTAAAACAGATCAGGGCGATAATATAAATCGTACTTCCTCGATTGTTAGCCTCGGGAAGTCCCTAAAAGTTGGACTTCCAGTAAAAAAATAATAATTATTGCTATCTTACTTACGAATAGCGACACTAGGAATTTTATTATGTTACTGTGTATTACTGACAGGCGCCATGACACTGACAGCTATATAGTTTATGGGTTTATGCAACGAAAGAGGTTGTATAGTTTGAAGCATCGAGTGAGCAGTAAACCTCTTTAGAGTGTAATGCCCTACTGTTTGACTCAGACCGACCACTTATGAGCCATACAAAATAATGAATCAAAGTAGTATTATGAATCACAGTACCTGGTCGACCGAGCTTTTTTCGGGTAAAAATAGATTATTTATTTTTTAAATTTTTCTAAATATGAGACCTAGCTAGATCGATTTTACGCCCCTGCAAACCCCTTTAATGCAAGTTTCATCGAAATCGTTATAGCCGTTTTCGAGAACGTGATTACAAATATATATAGGTATATATATACAAATATTGCTCATTTAATAATGTAGGATTTGATTTTTTTAGAAAAAGTTCATGAAGTTTCCGTACACGAAGGGTTCCGTACCGCCGTAAAATATTTAAAATAAATAAATAAAATTCATTTAATTCAGATAACTGAGATCCATAAAAACAACAACCAATTCTGAATTAAAAATATTAAAATTAAATTAAATTCACACACACACACACAGTACACACACACACACACACACACAGTACACACACACACACACACACACACAATAAAAATTTAGACATTCAATAAAATTAAGATTAAAACATTCAATATTATTAAAATTATCAATAAAATTAAAATTATATCAAAATTATTATTAAATATTTAACACAACATAATTATATTAAAAGCATTTTTTTTTTGAGATCCCCTTTAACTTTTTAACCCCCGACGCAAAAAGAGGGGTGTTATAAGTTTGACCGCTATGTGTGTGTGTGTGTGTGTCTGTGTGTCTGTCTGTGGCACCGTAGCGCTTGAACGGGTGGACTGATTTGGATGCGGTTTTTTTTATTTGAAAGCAGGTTTTCCAGCGATGGTTCTTAGACATGTTTTATCAAAATCGGTTCAGCCGTTTCAAAGTTATCCGCTCTTTTGTTAGCTGCGGTAGGGATCTTAGACGCGTAATGGGTATTTACTTTACTTTCAAACCTTAGTGTGACCTAAAATTTGAAACATCCATGTATGCTATCTATCTATGCAAGATTATGGAATTCTCGGTCTGATGCTGCAGCCAGGATATCCAACACTAGTGTGCTGGATACACTCTTGAAAAAATAATAGCAGAAATGTCGTGTTTGGATTCATTTACATCAGTATTTGATTCTATATACAATGCAATGGTGGCAACAGGATGAGCTGATGCTGCAGCCAGGATGTCCAGCACACTAGAACACTCTTGAAAAAGTAATAGCACATATGTCGTGTTTGGATTCATTTACATCAGTATTTGATTCTACATACAATGCAATGGTGGCAACACGATGAGCTGATGCTGCAGCCAGGATATCCAGCACACTAGTACACTCTTGAAAAAAAAATTGCAGATAAAACACAGCAATGCAACATTCATGCTGCATTTTTATTATTGCAGACATTGTGCAGTAATAAAAATGCATTTCTATATTGTTAAATTGTTTAAAAAGTTTAAAAATGTTAAAATAAAAATTAAATTTAAAATTTAAAAAACCCCCAACGCAAAAAAGAAAAGGGAACATTTAAAAAGTCAAAAATAATACCTATCGTTGAGCCATCAAATTCAATTGAGTAATACCTATATATATTTTAATTTCAGAAATTGATGGATGGCACGATAAGGTTTGCTCATTGAAATGGCGCTATAATGTCACGGCGGGGTACCGCATAAGTAAGTCAGACCCTTCACTTGATTGACTATGTACATATGCGGTATCCCGCCGCGAAATTATAGCGCCAATTCAATGAGCAAACCTTATCGTGCCATCCATCAATTTCTGAAATTAAAATATATATAGGTATTACTCAATTGAATTTGATGGCTCAACGATAGGTATTATTTTTGACTTTTTAAATGTTCCCTTTTCTTTTTTGCGTTGGGGGTTTTTTAAATTTTAAATTTAATTTTGAATTTATTTTATTTTTATCATTTGTTGTTATAGGGTTTTGACGACATGGTTGGCGCAGTGGTTGAGCGATTGACTGTTGCGCAGCATGTCGCGGGTTCGATTCCCGCACGGAACAAATATTTGTACGACCTACAAGTGTTTGTTCCGAGTCTGGGTGTTTTTCTATCTATAATATGTATGTATTTACAAAAAAAAAAAAATGTATATAACTAAGTAGTTTATCAGCCATCTCGTTACCATAACACAAGCATTAGGTTGCTTAGCTTGGGACTAGATGGCGTTGTGTGAAATGTCCAAGAATATTTATTATTATTTTATTTATTTATTAATAGAAATACACAATCTATAAAAAATTCAACTGTCTACCTATTACGGTTCATGAGATACAGCCCGCTGACAGACAGACGGACGGATGAACGGACGGACAGCGGAAGCTAAGTAATAGAGTTCCGTTTGGCACCTTTCGCGTACGGAACCCCAAAAAGCACCATCTCCGCTTGTTCAATTAATTATGATTTCAATTATTCTAAAATATAGGTAGGTACAATACTTACACTCCTACCTGTTACGAAGATCTTTTGGCGCTCAAATGACGTTGACGGGGGCGCTGCTGTTGGTAAGCATTTGTGAAAAGTACTGAAAAAACAAGATGGGGCCGTGAGTTCCGATTTGAGCCACGCGCCAAAAAGCTTACACTGTTGTACGCACGGCTACAGATCAAGCTATACATTTCCAGTATAAGCTGATATCTCGCATTGTAAGCGGTCAGTGTAAACTGGAAAAGTATAGCTTAATGTGTAGCCTTGCAATCCCGCATATGCAGGATCCCGCAAAATGCGGGAGGTCGCACTGTTTTTGCGGGATCAGTAATACGGGATTACACATGCGGGATCCATGGGACATGCGGGACTGAAAAAAAATGGAATTCGAAGAAAAACGGGCGACAATATGCATTCTTTAAAAGCATATACTCGATACTTTCTTTATGTTCGAAATACCGAGAATTTTCTCCGTCGATATTTTTGGTTCGATACTTTAATAAGCATCGATACTTTTCACTTTGCTATATACCATGAATTGGTCTATCTCTAGTTCAGGAACTTCCTGGTAAAATAAAGTAACTTTAGGGACAATTAAATGCACCATGTTTTGACGATATCTCGCGGTGAAGGCAATTTCATCATAATTCCAATGCAATACAGTTAGTGATTTGTGGTAAGTGTACCGGTACTAGTACCTACATCTATATCTACACATATATTAATTATATAAAAGAAAGTCGTGTTAGTTACACTATTCATAACTCAAGAACGGCTGAACTGATTTGGCTGAAAATTGGTGAGGAGGTAGGTTAGAACCAGGAAAAGGACATAGGATACTTAAAAAAAAACGGTTAAAACTTGGTATAACAACGGCTGGACCGATTTAGACGAAATTTTGTGTGTATATTTGAATGGGGTCCTGGATGGTTTGAAAACACAATTGGACCCGGTAGGTGGCGCTGCAGTCGGGTTCTAGGATCGTTCAGACAGGACAAGGTGTCGGGTCCGCTAGTATATATAATATATATACTAGCGGACCCGACACGTTGTCCTGTTTCATTTTCAGCCAAATCGGTTCAGCCGTTCTTGAGTTATAAATAGTGTAACTAACACGACTTTCTTTTATATATAAAAGAAAGTCGTGTCATTGATTTGGCTGAAAATTGGTGGGGAGGTAGCTTAGAACCAGGAAAAGGACATAGGATAATTAAAAAAAACGGATAAAACGTGGTATAACAACGCCTGGACCGATTTAGATGAAATTTTGTGTGTATATTTAAAGGGGTTCCTGGATCAAACTATCCAGGAACCCACTCAAAAATACAATTGGACCCTGTAGGTGGCGCTGCAGTCGGGTTCTAGGATAGTTCAGACAGGACGTCTGTCGGGTCCGCTAGTTATGTATATTTACACTTCATAAATTCATGAACCTACAGTAAAAATTATGATTTTATTTTGATGACCTCGGTCCCGCAAGCATGCGGGATTAAGATTTTGATGCAGGATTGGATTCTCTACTTGCAAATGCAATGCATCACCTCATTTTTGGTTGTTGCTGTCTTAGATTGAACGTGTTGTGTCGTCGTGTCTGAGTCAAGCTTTAGGGTGCGTTTCCACTGACGCGGAGCTGGGCGGAGCGGAGCGGAGACGTGCAGAAATCGTCCAATTACGACGAGGCAAGAGACGCGATGAGGATTTCAACCATTATGATTGGTCGATTCCTGCACGTCTCCTCTCCGCTCCGCCCAGCTCCGCGTCAGTGGAAACGCACCCTTATCGCTCTTAGCTGTATAAAGTATACAGTCATAAAATTATACAAATATCGCGGATAACAGAGTTCTTGAGAAAAGTTTAACGTTCTTTTGCATTTCTATGTAAGAAACATAATTTCCTTTTGACTGATTTTATGCCACGCTTTCTTGGTAGAGACTCTAAAACACAGCTTCTGCCCGCGACTTTGTCCGCGTGTTGCTTGTTCACTTGACCCACCGCGTGGCATCGCATCGCCCGTAAGCGCTGTTACTTCGTTTTCACTTAAAGTTCTTTCTGTTTATTTTGTCTTTTGCTCGGCACTTAAAGGTCGTAGCGTGATGTTAAATAGCCTAAAACTTTTAAACTTTTATCAAGAACTAGCTTTTGCCAGCGGCTTCGCCCGCATGGATGTCGGAAAATATCCCACGTGAACGTACTACTGGGAATTCCTTCCTTATTCCCTGTCTACATTATAAAAGGAACCTCTGTGCAAAATTACAGTTTTCTAGGTCTAAGGGCTGGGTGTTGATGAGTTAGTCAATTCAGTCAGTCAGGACTTTTTTTTTATTTATATAGGGGCTACCAAATGCAAAAAAGATTTTTTCAAATCTGACTGGTAGTTTCAGAGTTTAGCGCGTTCTAACAAACTTTTCAGCTTTATTAGACATAGTAAGTAGCTCTCATTAGAGAATAGGAATACTCTTTGGTAAAGCTACTTACGGCTAAGACTATTTTATTTCATGTTTTCATTTTCATAAGTGGTAAATATGGCTAAAAATGCCACCATACACGTCTCCCTGCCTTTTCGGGACATGCAACGTGAATGATGTTACGTTTGTGTGTTTAGTGTTCCGTAAAAAATAAAACGATGTCTCTAAATAGCACACTTTTTCAGAAATCGGAACGGAACCCTCGGTGCGCGAGTCTGACTCGCTCTTGACCGGTTTTCTTTCTTACCTTTAAAGACAGAAATGAAAAAAAAAACAACAGTTTGAGTTGAAATTTGTTACTATATTTAGATCAATTGAAAATAATATTTGTATTTGTTGTCGTTGGAAATGTTCTCAAAAAGTCAAATGACCGGAGTTAGTATATGTGCAGGCTGAATACGGAAGTAATCTGGAAAAATAAAAAAAAGTTATATTATTTTTACAAAACCTTTAAGTATAGAAAAGCCCAAAAAAAAACCCGTTATAAATAAATCTCTCCTTCTCAGTGAGAGAAAGTTATGGCATACGATATTGCTCAGAAGATGCATAACAAAAGAAGTATGAGATCAGCCATCAGCCATCTCGTTACCATAACACAAGCATTAGGTTGCTTAGCTTGGGACTAGATGGCGTCGTGTGAAATGTCCAAGGATATTTATTATTATTACTAGCTTTTGCCCGCGGCTTCGCCCGCGTGAACGTCGGAAAATATGCCGCAGGAACAAAAATATCGAGATAGCTTCTGCCCGCGACTTCTTCCGCGTAAAATTTCATGTTCCCCCGAACCACCCTGTCTCGCATCGCATTGCCTTCCCGCGCTATTACTTCGTTTTCGCTTAGTGTTCCTTCTCACTTTTTTTTGCTCGGCACTTAAGAGTTCTAGTGTGATGTTAAATACGACTATAGCCTTCCTTAAGAATTTGGCTATGAAATGCAAAAATAATTATTAAAGTCCGACTGGTAGTTCCAGAGATTAGCGCGTTCAAACAAATAAAAAAAGCGTGTATGTCAGCTCCGTTGCACGACTGAAGTTTACTCCTGTTTTTTGTGTCGTTCCGAGTTTCCGACTTTCTATTCTATTCAGTAATTTCTGTCGGGCTGGGTTTCTTTAATGAATCAGTGCTATACAAAAAGCAACTTTAAGGTGTAAAGGCACTGCTCCCTCTTCCCCCTAATCTCCCTTTCACCACTCCTCTCTCTCTAACCCCTCCCCTTCCCAACCTCTCACCCTCCCCCTCACTGCACCCTTTCACTTCCCTCACCCTCTCCATCACCTCTCCCTATCAGCCCCTCACCACATCCCTTTCCCGCTAACCTCCCCGCCCCCTCACACTTCTTCCCCTCCCTCTCTTCCCTTCTCCACAATTCCCCCACTATGCTCTCCTATCCCTCGCCCCCCATCATCCTCCCCCTCAGCCTCCTCCTCACCACGCCTCCCCACCCTCTCTCTCACCATACCCTCCCCTTGCCCCTTTCCCTCCTCACCACCCTCTCCCCTTCCCCTTTCCCTCCTTACCACCCCTTCCCATTCCCACCTTCTCCTCTACCCTTCCCTCTGGGGGAAAAACTATTAATGACAAACTTTATTTCTTGCTTAGGCAAGTATTTGTGCCAAGTTTCAACTTAATTAAGCAAATGAATAAGATTTATCATATAAACTATATTCCATGTTTTCACCCCCACAGGGATACAATTTTAAAAAATCGTTTGAGAGATTTCCGTAACTTAAAAGAAAGATTATTTACACCAGTTTTCGAGTTAAGCCCCGCAGTAAAACCTGCCCTGTAAAATTGACTACACCTTTTCAACACTTTAGGGGTGGATATTCGAAAAACCCTGTTACACGTTATTCGTAATTTTTGGTTTCAAGTATAAATACTGAGTTTCGAGTAAATCGGAACGCGCGTTAAAATTCCTACATACAAACTTTGAAACCCCCCAATCCCTCCTGAGGGGGTAGTTTAGAAAAACTAAAAATGACAAACTTTATAGTATACTTAGATAAATATTCATGCCAAGTTTCAAGTCTATTAACTCAAGGACTAAGATTTTTCATACAAACTTTGGACCCCCGTTTCATCTACTTAGAGGTTGAATTTTGAAAAATCCTTTCTTAGTGCACTTTTAGACCTTACAAGGAACCTATGTGCCAAATTTGGAATATGTAGACAAAGCGGTTTGGGATGTGCGTTGATACAAACTTTGACACCCTCCAATCCCTCCTGAGGGGGTAGTTTAAAAAAACTAAAAAAGTCAAACTTTATAATTTACTTAGATAAATATTCATGCCAAGTTTCAAGTCTATTAACTCAAGGAATAAGATTTTTCATACAAACTTAGGATCCCCGTTTCACCCCTTTACAGGGTGAATTTTGGAAAAACCCTTAATGCACTCCAACATCTCATAAGGAACCTACGTTTCAATCAATAATCCAATCAATACAATCTTTGAGACCCCCCAATGCCTCCTGAGGGGGTAGTTCAGAACAACTAAAAATGACAAACTTTATAGTATACTTAGATTAATATTCATGGCTAGTTTCAAGTCTATTAACTCAAGGAGTAAGATTTTTCATACAAATTTTGGACCCCTGTTTCACACCTTTAGGTGTTGAATTTTGAAAAATCGTTTCCTAGTGCACCCGTAGACCTCATAAGGAACCTACGTGCCAAATTTGGAATCTCTAGGCCCAGCGGTTTGAGCTGTGCAATGATACAAATTTTGACAACCCCCAATCCCTCCTGATGGGGTAGTTTAAAAAAACTAAAAATGACAATCTTTATAACTTACTTAGATAAATATTTGTGCCAAGTTTCAAGTCTATTAATTCAAGGAATAAGATTTTTCATACAAACTTTCATCCCCTATTTGTCCCCCTTAGGGATGGAATTTCCAAAAATCCTTCCTTAGTGGATGCCTACACTGTATAAGGTATCTATGTGCAAAATTTCAAGTCTCTAGGTCCAGCGGTTTGGGCTGTGCGTTGATATATCAGTCAGTCAATCAGTCAGTCAGTCAGTCAGGACTTTGAATTTTATATATATAGATTATTATTTTTATGAGATAATGTCCCCACTGCTGGGACACAGGCATCCTCTCTGTGAGAGGGAGTGGGCTGTACTGTAATCCACCACGCAGGGACAGTGCATGCGGCTTGGTTAGTTACCAATTTCTTTTTCTACAACAAAAAACAATATTCACCAGTAAAACGGCTTATTATGGTGGCGAGGTTGATTTCTGCAAATAAAATAAACACGATTAGTCTACTCGAAAGATCTCTAAAGAAATATTTTCTTTTTATAAAAATGTATCAGATGTTCCTTCGGTATTGGAATCAAATGGAGCGTATCTTTCTATCGTCCTGTATATTGTGAGATGCTTACTGTCTTGGAAAAGGTGTGGGAAGGTTCTATTTGCCCACACGTTTCTTTTGCCTTATGAATGAAAATAATCCTTGGAAACAAGGTGTTTTTGAAATTTCTATTCAGCCGTGCCGTGATCGTGCAATGAGATGCCTGCTTTTAAAATACTCGAAGTTTCTTTAAATGTTTATTTATTTATCAAAAACCTCCGAGAAATTAGTTATTGTAGTGCACTGGTCCTAAATTTATTGAGTAAGTAGGGAGTTCCCCTAACGCAGGACACAACTAGTATCCCAACAGGTCGAAACGCATCCGATACGAACATATAGTGAAAGGGGTGCGGGGAGCATAGCAATACACGCTGAACGCCAATCTCGATCAAGGACAAGCAGGTTGCCGTCGATTGCGTCTTTGGGAAAACACTGCATCCGATAAAGTCAATGTGAGTGTTACTGCTAAGTTGGCACCAAGCATGAAAGAGCATAAAATGGAGGAGACTTTGCAGTGACCTAGCCTTTAAATGGTTGCAAGTCTCAAATAAATAAAGAAAAAAAAGTGTAAATAGTGATAAATGATATTGAACTAAATAACTGTGTGAGAGATGATATGGCTAGAAAAGGGGTGACTACCGAGATGACGAAAGAAGTATGGAAAAAAACATTCTGTGCCTACCCCAAATAAATTAGGATAAGGGCAGGAGAATGATGATGCTGACGATATTGAACTAAACAAATGTCCAATACTAACAATAATAGGGGATGGTTCATTGTGCGTGATTGGCGTAGTGGTCTGTGGCTCACATGATGGCGTCAATTCGGGTGCCTTCGGGATCTGATTGGATTCCGAGTGGCCTACTAACGTCGTAGCTAGGGTTATCGGTATTTGGTTTTCTGTGAAATACAATAAACTAGATTAGATAAGATAAGATAAGATAATTTATTTGCATAAAACATGGTATAAATAGGTGTTATTACAGTTTAAGAGATCATACATGTTTTGCTTAAAATTAAAGCATGCAAAGTTAACGAATAAACAAATTTGAATTGACAAACATTATAATTTAAATTCAAAAAAAATTCTTAATACTATAGAAATACACTACACAACAAAAAAAAATAAAACAAACAACACAAAAACAAATACACAACAAAAATACAAATATACTATAGAACAGTCTTGAAGATTAAGATGAGTACCGAACTGGTTCTTAGTAACATTTTGTTTTGTTTTATTGTATACTAGCGACCGCGCCTGCTTCGCACGGTTTTTATATTGCACAATCAGCCTATAATGTTCCCACTGCTAAGACACAGGCCTTCTCTTAGTGAGAGGAAGTTGCCAGTAATCCACCACGCGGGCCCAGTGCGGGTAGATGTCACATGTCTTCAAATTTTTGGTTCTATTCACCAAAAAGAACAAAGATATTTAAAAACCCGTCCATAAGGTATATTTAAAAAAAAAAACTGAAACAAGTGCCATATTTCGCAGTTTTTCGAGCACCATGGTAGTAGCATAAAGTTTTCAGTGTTGCAAACTTCGGTATAGACTATTCTCTGGGGACCCAACAACATATAAAAGAATCGTTGTTAATGCGCGTTTGCGATGTTTGCATATTTTGAGCTACTTTACTGGGCTACAAGCAAGTGGCAAAAGTTAAAAAAAAAGCCACCTGGCATAGCATGATAACTGTCATGGGCATCATAGAACTCTTCTTTAACTTCTGTAGGCAAAGGAGCCACAGAACTAGCTTCAGATAGACTGTCCGTCGACAAGCTGGCTTGACTCCTGTCTCTTTCACCTGGACCTTTCTTTTTCTTTTTGTGTTTCTTAATCTTTTTGACTGTAGGTCCTACAGCTCCAGAGTCATTGGGTTGCACTTGCAATATAGGCATCGACGGATCATCCTTCCTAATGTCATGTAGTTCCAGGACCAAAGGAATGTGTGTCTTGAACAGTCCTCCTTGTATTGATGCAGAAGATTCTGATGAGTCGGATGTGTCGAAGACATTGTCGATGTCAATATCCCTGTCTGAAATATAATTTATGTTAGTAAGCTAGAAAGTTGAAGGAAAATCGTTCAAGTTTCAAAATTAGGTTTTGTTCTAAAATATGAATCTTAAATCTTATTGCAAATGGAGTATAGATGATATGTTTACATTTATTTAGAACTTATGTAGCTGCTAATATGATGGTGCTAACGCTTTGGTGCCATAGTACCAAATGCTTAGGACGATGTACCAAATGGATTAAAATCATCGTTTTCCTTAACTTTCGATTTTGGGGCCAACTTTGTATGAAACCTGTATGATCTCTTTAATATTGAAAAGACCTGCATCATTTAATACTCAATATAGAGGATAAAATTAAATTTGCTAGTGAAACAAAAAAATAACACACTTTGTCTACATCTCTTTTTATTCTCTGTCCTATCGCAGGTATGCTGGAAGAGATTTCTTTTGAAATAAGCATCACCTTTGTACGTATTTTCTGTTCCTTTATGTTTGTCTGTTTATTTGTGTGTACATACATTGTTAAATAAATAAATAATTAATCTGCTGATGTTTTTTTTTTGGGTCATCAAGCCGATAGTCACTTAAAATATCAGTTTCAAAATTAGTATTTTTTTTTTTTGTAAACTTCACAGACATGATGGGTATCGGTAAACTCAACACTAAAAAACAAATTTTGTCAACTCACACTTCAAATAACAACAACAGCAACACAACAGCGCAGCAGCTAACAGCGGTCACCCCAAAAAAATCGTCAAATCTTTTTATTTTATTGTATTTAGATATTTATACCCATCACGTCTGCGGAGCTAATTTTATTTGGCCCTGTATTTATTGCATTCCACATTGCGATCTTAGGTGGTAGGTTTCACAAAGACATGATGTCATTGTGCCCCTTTCGGGCACAGCAAAGCATTTGTTTGAGAGCCCGGATCTAATTGTTTCTAATACGAACCTACTGGAAAACAGCGTGAGTAAGAGAGAGAGAGAAGATAAGTTAATAAATAACTATTAATAGGATCACTATCATAATCTTAATGGTCAATAACGACTTAACAACTCTTACAGTACCGACCATCAAAACTTAGAAGTATATAACTTTTATAGAGGTATAGTCACAAAGAAAATAACAGTAAACAGTATGTTTTAGCCACTTTTGCAACGACGTTTTCTTTCATAAATATTGAACAAAGGGAGGAGACCCCTCGCCTATGCCACTCAACGTGGTCATAGACGATAGAGCCCCGGTCGATGGAGCCCAGCTTCGCGGGGCTCCTACTTCCGAGTGGTTTAAAAAAAATAACCACGTAGAGGATGGCGGGGTCTGTTCGCTCGCTTCGCTCTCTCTTTGGACCCTTCTAACCTAACCTGTCCGAGTCTGGGTGCCCCAAGTCCCGAGCTTACTTCGCTCGCTCTTGCAACCGAAGTTCTCATTGCCTTTTTACTAAGTCGAAGCTTAATTTACATTACATAGCTTTTTGTATCCGTTTTTATCAAAAAAAAAGTAAAGGTTATTTTGTCAAAGTTCTCTAATTTAATTTCCGAAAAGTATGCTCAAGATAATAAGTACTTTGCACAAAAAAAAAATTGAAGAGTCAACTACAAGGACTCCCGATATATAAAAGACGAGCCCAGTTTTATTTTTTACAACAGGTCTTCATCCAGAAGGAAATAATTTTATGAGATGAAAAGCACACAATTGTCCAGCTTTTTCCAACCATGTTGGAGTCGACTTCCAGTCTAACCGGATGCCGGCTAAGTACCACTATTTTACACGGAGCGACTGCCTATCTGACCTCCACAACACAACATGGTCAATAAGCCAGTGGTAACCGCTCCCGTGGTTGTCTTGTCAGACGGGCTTCTGACTACCCGTAACGACTGTCAAAGATCTAAAAGAAAGCACACTAAATGCACACAGATTCTGTTGGCTATCTTAAGAACTGATAATGTAAAAACTAGTTTCTACACTGACCATCCATACCTATCCTTATTTGATTATGAATTATCTTGTCTACTACTGTTGTTACTAAGTCTCTCAAGGGTTTCTAGGATTCCATGTTATTTAGCACCGATAGTTTTGATTATGAGCATGAGCATGAGCTTATTTTATTTATTTTGAGCACATATTTTCTTAGTTTGACTTATTTGCTATCGAAAAAATTTTGACAGCTATGTTTGATTTAAGAATTTCTGACTACAAAAAGGTTAATTTACTTACTAGCGTCTTTTTCACATCTCGCCAGGTTTTCGCTGACGCCTTTTTCACCCCGACACCACGGTATGCGAACACCTGGCGATAACGTGTCAAACTGTACAGAAAATATCACGTTTCGCAGCGAAACCACAGCGGTACCTAAGGGCAAGGGCCCTCGCCCACGGCGACTTTTTGTAGCGATGCTGTCGCGCGTTTACGAAATGCGCGACTGCATCGCCACTAACGCGCGTTAGTCGCATTTGCAACGCGCTACAGAAGCTACTAACGCGCTACAGTATCGCGACTGTATCGATGCAAACGCGCGACCGTGTCGGACGACATCGGGGAGAGAACAGAGGGAGGGTGGCGCGTGAGTGGAGAACCGAGCTTTCGTTGCCTACGCTTCGGCTGCTTACGTAAAAGCAGCACCAAAGACAACGTGACTCATGTTGCCTCAACGGAGTCCATCTTGCAACTGTAGCGATCGCAGGTATTTTTGTGCCGTTACTGAATCGCGTTTGCATCGCGACAGAAGCGCGCCAGTATCGCGTTTGCATTGCGACTGAATCTGGGCCCGTGGGCGAGGGCACACAGCCAGCGACCGCTTCGCGACTGTATCGATGCGGACGCGCGACAGCATCGCTACTGCATCGCTACAAAACGTCGCCGTGGGAGAGGGCCCTAAGCGTCGGTGTGAAAAAGGCGTTAGCGTTGCGGTTTCGCTCCGAAACGTGGTATTTTCTATACAATTTGATATCGCCCGGGTATCGCTTACCGCGGTGTCGGAGTGAAAAGGGCGTAAAGGGTTCATTTGAGAACTTCGGTCTAACAAACAAACAAACATATCAATTTTAAAAACAAATCTTACAACAGTTCCAACATTTCACCATTACATCCATTGCTCAATCAGCTGCTATCAAACTGGATTTTACCTTCACCCACCAAAAAGCCACTTGCTTTCGGTCATAAAAACTAGTGGGGTCAATAGCACTACGGGTCATAAACGGGGAAAAACGACCACAAACCGATATCACTGGACATAAGCACTCACTATGTAATAAACCTATGGACATTTTTTATATTCTTGCTATAATATTATGAATTCGAAAGTTTGTCGGTTTGATACTTCTTGACGCCCAAACTGAACCGATTTCACCTTAATTTGGCAGCAGTACCTACACCTCATTGGGTAGCAGCAAATCTGGGAAAGTATTTCCACCAATCTTTTTTTTTACTTTCATACCTCTGTGAGAGGGGCTTGTGGCTAAGTAATAAGAGCCGCTTGCTGAGGTTGGTCCGTGGATGAGTAACCATTTTTACATGCCAAGACCTCTCAGTGTCTCTGAAAGCACGTTAAGCCATTGGTCCTGGCTGTCATTCGTGGATCTTTGACTGTCTTAGATAATATACATCTAGATCGAGCCACCGCGTGGCCGGTCATGAGACAGCAATATTAACAGTGAAAGTACTTTGTTTGGCAACATTTTTAAATTTTGCCATGCAAAGTACTTTGTTTGGCAACATTTTTAAAGCAAAAATACGGCCCGCCGTAAGGGATAGAAGATACGATGCTTGGTCTCAATTTTCCTAATTATTTCGTATATATGTGTCTCACTTCCACACTTCACACTGTAATCATGGCAACGTCTAGATGTATAATGTCATTGTTGACTGTCGTTACAGGTCGCCGGAAGCTTGAAAGTCAACCGTCTTACCAAGGGATTAGGTGTATCGTATTATATATAGATAGCATAGATAGCTGATGTTATATGGACTAACTTAGGCTATTTTTATTTTAGAAAAGAATTAGGGTTCCGCGCAAAAAAATAAAAGCTATGGAATTCTGAACAAAACCCGATTCAAATAGGGAAGTCTTAGATTATAAGAGGGAAGTATTAACATACGGCGAAGCCGCGGGCAACAGCAATAAAATGACTTGCATCATCTAAATCAAGTCTAAACACTGTTTGGACGGTGCGACTTTTATTGTTGCTTCGTCATCCTATGGCAAATACATTGAACCTCTAGACGTTGCCATGATTATTGTGTGAAGTGTGGAAGTGAGACACACATATACGAAAACAATAGGAAAATTGAGACAAAGCATCATATCTTTTGTCTCTTACGGGCGGCGTGCCGTATTTTTTCTTGTCGAACTTTTGAATGTTAGCCAAACAAAGTGCTTTCACTGTTACAAAACTTATCTTGCGTCGATTAATTTAACTTTTTTGGACAGTTTTTGCATTGTGCGTATGTATCGACATGGGTTTCAGTCCAAAAAATGGAAGATTTCCTACGTTAAACTTCATTTCTCATACCACATAACCTAGAAAAAGTATTGTATTGCTGTCTCATGACCGGCCACGCGGTGGCTCGATCTAGTTGTCTATTATCTAAGTCCTATAGTATGCCATAGGCCAAAGAAAATGAACGTCTAGCTAGACGTTGCCATGATTACAGTGTGAAGTGTGGAAGTGAGACACATAAATACGAAATTAATAGGAAAATTGAAACAAAGTATCGTATCTTTTGTCTCTTACGGGCGGCGTGCCGTAGTTTTGCTTGGCGAACTTTCAAATGTTAGCCAAACAAAGTACTTTCACTGTTACAAAATTTATCTTGCGTTGATTAATTTAACTTTTTTTGGACAGTTTTTGCATTGTGCGTATGTGTTGACATGGGTTTCAGTCCAAAATATGGAAGATTTCATACGTTAAACTTCATTTCTCATACCACATAACCTAGAAAAAGTTTTATATTGCTGTCTCATGACCGGCCACGCGGTGGCTCGATCTAGATGTATACCTATTATCTAAGCCATAGGCAATTAAAACGTGTCACCTGTCAGTCGGACAATTTCTTCTAGTAGTAATATGGATCAAATTAGCAAAACACATATACATTAGTATGAAAGTGACAGATGTCAAGATCTCATTCTCTCGACGACAGCGGCTGTACCTTAGATCTAGATCGAGCCACCGCGTGGCCGGTCATGAGACAGCAATATTATACTTTTTCTAGGTTATGTGGTATGAGAAATGAGGTTTAACGTAAGAAATCTTCCATATTTCGGACTGAAACCCATGTCAATACATTCGCACAATGCAAAAACTATCGAAAAATGTTAAATTAATCGACGAAAGATAAATTTTGTAACAGTACTTTGTTTGGCAACATTTTTAAAATGTGCAAAAATACGGCACGCCGTAAGGGACAGAAGATACGATGCTTTGTCTCAATTTTTCTAATTATTTCGTATATATGTGTCTCACTTCCACATTTCACACTGTAATCATGGCAACGTCTAGATGTATAATGTCATTGGGCTGTACAAATAATTAAGGTTTTCCAACAGAACCTAAAGCACGATCTAGAACACGATCTACGTGGGCGAAGCCGCGGGCAAACATTAGTGGACCATAAAAAGCCTGGTTGAAATTTACGATGTGATTGACAGTGACCTTTATGTCGCTACGTTAGGTAGGTATGTGCTGAAAACTAATCATATTTTTATGTAGTCTTCAAAGCTTTACGTTTGGTTTGTTAAATAAAATGGCGAGGATGATCTACTAAGTATACATATTTTTTTAAATAATATTTTTATTTTACGTTTGGTTTGTTAAATAAAATGGCGAGGATAATCTACTAAATAAATAAATACTATATATAATAATAATATAATAATAATAATAATAAATTGCGCCGCCTCGTCATTTAAAATTGTCTAAGGGGCCTCTGCGAGTTGGTTTCGGCCCCTCGTAAGCCTTCCAAAGGTCCGGGACCCCAGGGTCCCGAGATATGTCAAAGACAAAAAAAAAATAATAATAATATACTAAAATCTACTAATCTAAACCGGGCGTCTTATTTTTTTAAATAATATTTTTATTATTTTGTCTGTGGTTGAGATTTGACTTTTTCAATAGTCAGATAACTTGTATCTGAAGAATAAATATGACAGTTTGACATATTTTCTATACAAAAGCTGTCAAACCGCCACATTTATTCCTTAAATAAAAGTTATCTGACGGTTGAAAAATTAGCCATTACTTTAAAAAGTCCATATTCAATAAAGTTTAAATAAGTATAATAATCTAGTAACAATAGGCTTTTCGACAAGAATCGGGCTCTCAAAGTATAATTAAATCACCCATAATAATAAAATAACATCCAGTAAGATCTATAAAGGATCTATAAGATTAACCATAAATTTTTAGAGGTTAAGACGCAGATATATGCCAACGGCCATAGCTTGCGTGTTCTGTGCTGAGCTCAAGCAACGCGTCGTACGTCCAGCCTGTAATAGGACTCTCCCATCAAGGGCCGCTGTCTCAAACTAAACGCATTATTAATTTATTATACATAATACAAAAGGCTCTTTGAATCACACTTGCATAGCTTGCGTATTCTGTGCTGAGCTCAAGCAACGCGTCGTACGTCCAGCCTGTAATAGGACTCGCCCATCAAGGGCCGCTGTCCCAAACTAAACGCATTATTAATTTATTATACATAATACAAAAGGCTCTTTGAATTACACTTGCATGGCTTGCGTATGCTGTGCTGAGCTCAAGCAACGCGTCGTACGTCCAGCCTGTAATAGGACTCTCCCATCAAGGGCCGCTGTCCCAAACTAAACGCATTATTAATTTATTATACATAATACAAAAGGCTCTTTGAATTACACTTGCATAGCTTGCGTATGCTGTGCTGAGCTCAAGCAACGCGTCGTACGTCCAGCCTGTAATAGGACTCGCCCATCAAGGGCCGCTGTTCCAAACTAAACGCATTATTAATTTATTATCTATACATAATACAAAAGGCTCTTTGAATCACACTTTTAGGTAAACAAAGATTTAGATTTTTTTTATTTACTCTTGTATTAATTATCATTTTAGTAGCATAAAAAAATAGGAAAATAGTTTTTAGATTTATTCAATTAAAATCAAATGACATTCATTCAAAATATCGCCAATCAGAGGGGCAATTCTCGTATTTTTAACAACGTTCGCAATATCATCTCAAGACTCAATCTGTCAAAAATTGTATAGCGTTTACCTAAATTTTTGACATTTGATTGATGCTGGCATGAGATTGTGAACGTTTTTAGGTACGAGAATTGCCCCTCAGTTGTTAGTCATTCTTCTGAGGTTGCAATATGTCTAGCAAATTACGTTTTTTTATGATACTTCAACCATTCATCATTAGATGGTGAAAGAGCTGACTAACCACTAAACCGGAAAGAGTTAAAACAACTATAATATAAGATAAATAATTAAATTATCTTTTAAATTGTGATGGTTTCATAAAAAATTTTCATAAAAAAAGGTTTCATAAAAAAGAGGAGCTCGTGGCTAAGTAATAACAGCCGCACGGGTCGATCCGTCAGGTTAAGCTACGCTTGCCGAGGTTGGTCAGTGGATGGGTGACCATCTTTACATATCGAGATTCCTCCGTGCCTCGGAAAGCACGTTAAGCCGTTGGTCCCGGCTGTTATTCGTGGATCTTTGACAGTCGTTACGGGTCGTCAGAAGCCCGAAAGTCTGACAACCAGTCTTACCAAGGGGTATCGTATTACCCAGTAACTGGGTTGTGGAGGTCAGATAGGCAGTCGCTCCATGTAAAATACTGGTATTCAGCTGCATCCGGTTAGACTGGAAGCCGACCCCAACATAGTTGGGAAAAGGCTAGGCAGATTGATTGATTTTGGTTTCATAAAAAATTCACTTGATAGTTTTTGCGTGATTCTCAGTTTTCTATCCACGTAAGATATAACTTTACAAATTAATTACACTATTAAATTTTTATTACTAAATTATTTATAATATGTACAAGTGGGTAAGTATAAAAAATTAAAATTGGTGGAAGAGCTCATAGGGCATCAATAAATTCGTCCGCATCGCCGTCAGTGGGAAAAGGGCCCAAAAGGCTGGCGGCATTGCCACGCTGGATCGCAATGCTAATTCTTTGAGCTAAAAATAGGCCAGCCCTCTGGTCCCGTGTGGAGTCCAACTATAAAATTATAAATATAATCTAAAATATTCACATATTACGTTATTAAAAAATGTTTTAATTTAACATTTTTTTTCCAAATCATTAACACGTTTAGACGTGGTCTTCAGTGTAAAATCATTCATTAAAGGTTGGTTATCGTCGTTAAGTTTGGCATAACTTTTCTCCGCATTTAATATTATGGAAGAATAAGTATTTTTCTTTTAATTATTTCATAAAAGATCAAACTTGGAACTCACAACCACAAACCAAAATTTACAGTAATATCGATCAGAAAAATGCAATAACTTTTTGTCACTATGAATTTTCAACTTTTACATTTACAAATAAAACTAAGTAGTAACTTGGTGAGTGATGTTATCGTAAATACGTCGTATAAGCAGGATATCGGATCGTGGCTAGTACGTGCCACGGTTAACCGTTCGTTTTACTACCTTGTTTGGTTAACGGATGGTTTACGGTGTTGTAAAGAGTCGGTAATTTTAAAAGTTTTGTCGTCAAATCTGTCTCTGACTTTTTGTTTTTCTGGTAACTAAGTACATACAATAATTATATTGTGATGTGTCTAGAAAAATAACTGCTGTTAATTTTGATTTTGAACTATGCTTTTTATAGTTTAATGTCCACTTCTACTTTCTACATGAAACATGTATTGGTATTTGTTAGTAAAATATACGTAATAATAAACATTATCACAAAATTTCAAGTTCATAGATCAATGGGAAGTTAAAAAATTCTTCGGAGCAAAATTTTGTAAAAAAAAAGCTGACTTTGTATGACTCTTGGTCAACAAGATGCTTACACTGTGATAATTTGAAGACTGTATGTAGGTCCAACAGTTATACTGTAAAACCTGTGTGACAGACGACGGACAGACGGACAGAGGACACGTGAGTGACAGCAAATATGGCTCCCTTTGGACCTCTTTGGACCCTTCGGGTACCAAAATTATTTTTTTTTTTTTTTTTACTTTTACAATATATTGCAGAAAGATTCTCATATTTTACGCATAAGTACAATTCAAATCTACACACTGTATGATGAATTTATAAGAGAGCCAAAACACATAAATCCGTAATAATACAAAGTACCAATTTATTATCAATATTTATGAGTCTTGACTTCTATGAAAACTTATTTCATGTATAAAGTTCTGCTGAGTCTAGGATCACTATTCTAAGATCTAGAATATTCGTAGGGCACATAGAGATTTATGTCGGATGCTTACGGAGCGGTGCTTGTAAAAACTGTCTAGATATTGTATGCGCAACTAGGGAGTATGGGGTGACAAGTGTTCTGGGTAAGTTACGGATAAAATAAATTAATATAAAAAAAATATTTTAAAAAATCTTCAGTGTTGAAGATGAATTTACACACATCTGGCATGCACGAACACAACCAACTTAATATATTCTTATTATTTATATTTTCTTTTTTTTTTCTCTCCATTCGCACATTCGCGCAATTAGATCGACACAGTCTACTATTTATACTTGTAGGTACTTATATCATCACATTCACTGTCTCTCAAGATACAGGGTTACCTAGTTTGAGAGGCAGGGTTTCCCATATTGTGTTCAGATGTAGCTCATTTAAATTGTCTTTTTATTTTGCATCTGTATTTTTATGAAATAAAGTTTTTAAATATTTAGTATTTATTTTATAATTATTTGCGTGCGCAAATAACCCGGAAATCACACGCAATTAAACTCAAACTCAAAAGATAAGCACAGCATACACCGTGCCGTCGAAAATATTTCTAAGGTTTGATTGATTTTCAAATGAGATTTGAAGTTTGAGGGGGTAACTCATGGGGAACTCATGGTGGGGTATGAACCTACTGCAATTACGCCAGCATAAAAAGCCACCACTATCAAAGATCACATTAGTCGAATGTGTCGTCTAATGTGATCAATAAAACACTTAATAGGGCACACAAATGACCACTGAGTTCCCGTTGCTTTAGAAAAATATTTGATTTATTAGGCACACCTTTATGTTGATTGATAAATGGAACATCGGAGTCACGATCAACAACTTTTAGACACCCTAAAATCTAATCTCTATGAGGATTCTTGCGACTTGCAGAAAATTAAATTCAATAAATTTTGTCCACTTTTACTTTACCCTAATCAGTCACCCTACCCGTACATATTCTCAAATGTATTTGAATAGAAAGTGCAGCCAATAACAAGTTGTCTCGTGTTCTGCCGTTAGTTGGGCGCCGTTTGTCGAGCAATGGACCGTGAACCACTCCTAGCATGAGCTGGTACTCCTACACCTTTGGAGAGTAGGTGAATGTATTCCGAATAGTTTTTGGAGAAGTATCATCTATGCTTATTATGCATACATGCCAGGAGGCGGTGGGTGTAGTGAAAATTGACTAGGTATTATGAATTTACAGCGTGCTTTCATAATGCAAGTTCTATGTAGCTTCAGCTTCAATCAAAGTCTGTTTCTAGTCTTTCCCGTTGTAAATGTCTATAAGAAAGGATGAGTGTAGTAGGGGCCGAGGGAGGGGGGGGGGGGCAGTACCTATATTACGACGTTTGCAAGTCATGGGTAAGCAGCAGCTGTCACTAATTGTACGTGTTTACGAGGCTGCCCTAAATCTTATACGTTTTTGGCTTACACACTCGTATCAGTCTTTAAGTATAGGAAGATTGTTAAAATGGACAACTTAAACTTATGAGAACTATCAGTATATGAGTAATGGGATTATGTACCTATCGTAAATCCGAAAATCGGATAGGAAACACCGAACTCATCTAGTCTTAAAGGGTAGTTCTTCGAAATTTCATTTTTCGACTGATTCATCTAGCCAGAATTTAATTTCACTTTCAACTCTGTAACACATGTTCATATGAAAATAGGTATACTAGAGAATATATAGGGTGACTGGTAATTAGTGACCGATACCTAAACACATGACTGTACTCATGATATCAAACAACTTTTACTATGGGACCAAACCTGAAATCGCGAAAAAAAAATCAGCTGCTCCCTACATTTTGACGAGTTACGCGAACATGAATGTTTGGGGCTCAGACCAAGAAAAAAAGATAGACAGCGCGCCGCGAACATTAAAACTGAAGCCACTTTTTTTCTATGTGTGCATCGAAGGGTTGTCATTTGTTAAATTTTTTCCCTATAATTTGGGGATATTTGTGTGGGTAGGAAAGTAGACATAGAGGATGGACTGCGATACCTGTATGAAATTGTCCACTATCTAGAAAGAGAGAAAAACAGCTATTGACATGTATACAATGAACTTAGATACTAATATGACCATAGACATAGAGGATGGACTGTCCATTAACTGCCTAAATTTGCCTATTCATCCATACATCTATCGCTTTCCTATAGAGATCGTTATCATCAAAATGATCAGAACAAACCACGCTGGGTTTCGATGGCAACCATTCCGGATCATTCCGACTATTTCTTATAGCTACTATCCATTTATTTTTTATTTCATTATTAGTTGGAAACCTAAAATATTAAATAAAAATACCAAAAGAAAGAATACTTAAAATATTAAAAGAAAATAGGAATATAACTGGAAGTAATAAATCATATTTATTTAAAATATATTAATCGAATGGGAAATTTTAAATCGTATTATGGCAACACCCATACTTTACGTCACTGCTTTCGTTTGTTGAGTTTTTTGTTCCAAGTAACCTAAAATTCACAGTTTAATAATAGAGAAACGATGTTATTTCAAGTACTTACAAGTGAAAAGTGATTCCGTGAGACTTTTTATGTGATTTGCTGTTGTTTTTGCAACTTTTCACTACACAGGAAGGCATAATTCTATTTTTTTAATTTAAGTTTACTTGACGACAACTCGTGACATACTAAGAGCGATGAGCATGGTTTTAGTGTAGGTGTGTGCGTGAGCGTGTATGTTTACTTGTAGGAGCACGGTTTTATGGCTTCACTTTTGATGTTCGCGGCGCGCCGTCTATCTTTTTTTCTTGGTCTGAGGTTTGGGGCAGGTGATTTTTTTTCGCGATTTCAGGTTTGGTCCCATAGTAAAAGTTGTTTGTTACCCTGAGCACAATCATGTGTTTAGGTATCGGTCACTAATTAAAAGTCACCCTATATATTTTAATTAGGGACTCGTTTTTTTAAAGTAGTTATGAACTTCGCAACTATGATGTACACCCGTTTTCAAGATATCGACGTTCAAATATTTTGTGCCTAGATGAATCTGAATTTGTTACAGATGAATAGGCAGAATCAGAATTAGGCATTGTAATCAGAATGCCACCTGAACCAAGCACTTAAGAATCAGATATTTGCCTTCGTAACACCGGGATCTAAGCCAACCAGCCGCACGTACACCTTCTAACTCGTCCGTTGCACGACTGGCTTCCCCGCGCGCGCGCGAGAAGCCAAACTCTCATTATTATTACCCGACCAAGTATGGTCAATATGGTCATTAATCAGTATTATACGCCGGACACTTCTTAGTTACTTATTTAAAAACCCACTAAGGTACTTATAACTAATACACATTTTTTTTTTTTGTAAGAGGTCATTTCATTATAATTTATATTGATTTATCATGAGGCGAGTAATTTATTAAATGTCGTAATATTAATAAAAACTTTAATAATTTTCATTTGAATGATAATAATCTGTCACAATAACGGTAATATTAACTTTATAAATTGGTGTGGAACATTCATAGGTCCCATTACCAAATAGCTGAAAAGCCATAACACTTACAATAACAACGTACCTACTTGTCTAGCCAATGACTTGTAGTACTTAGACACTTGTACTAATAGTATAGTTTCATAACATCGTTACAAATAACTGCTGTATCAAGTAGTTTCGGTTAGTAACGAGACTAATAGCGGTTACTCTCATAACCGTTATAGTTATACCGACTTATACCGATAAGGGAAGTGTTTTATTAACCAACTTCAAAAATGAGGAGGTTCATCGATTGTGATTTTGAAAATTATTTTTTGGTAGAGGAAGTTTACGCGGTGGTCAAAATATAAATTTTACAAACTTTGCTTGGGTAGTTTTTGAGTTAGCGTCAATAATACGCATTGGACATTGTGGGGTGCTATTGTACATTGTCAAATATTCCGTCAATGCTTCTTTCCAGCTTTTTCTCTCTACTTGGCATGTTTTGAGGCGTTTAATTATATCCCTGTTCTTTCGCTCCACCTCTCCATTCTGTTGCGGCCAGTAAGGTATTGAATTAAATAGTTTGATATCATTTTCATGGCAATAAGTCTTGAACTCTATACTAATGAACTGTTTGCCATCATCGGAAACCGGATGTCCTAAACGGCTAAAAATCTCTTTAAGTAAGCGAATCATTTCCTTACTACTTATGTCTCGCTTTGATCTCCTTATACCTAGAATAGTAATCGATCATCACCAAAAGGTAATCACCACTTGGTAACGGACCTAGAAGGTCTATGGCGATATCAACCCAGGATTGGGTAGGTAACTCTCTCCTCTTGAGTGGATGTGGTGGATTTGGTATGTATCCTTTACAGGACCGTACTAAAAACTTGAACGTGCTTTATGGCATGCAATTATTGCTTAAACAGCGCTAGTTGACTGACCGCACGTGCGCTAGAGATGACATAATGCTTCCTTCTCTTTCACTCACAGACACTACAGTCCACAACCAAAAAGTTAAAAGTAAAAAAAAAATATTAAAAAAACACGGAAGCCAGTGGCAAAAAAACGAAAGTACCTACAGGCCCAAATCTACCGACTTCCGAAATTAAAATAACTTTTCACTTTTTACTGCTATGTAGATTAGGGTGGTCCAAGATTTTTTTTTTAAGTTTTTCAGATTGGCCACCCCGTAAATTTGTTACACGTATTTATAGTAATAACGTAGTAAAATTTCAGGAGTCTAGCTTTAGTGAAAGAGGGTGCTCAAGCGAGTGTTATTTTTGAAATATTTGTAAAAATCCTTTATTTCGATTTCTTGTTTGTAGATTAGTTTTCAGTGCTAACTTAATCTTATTAATATCGAAATACATAGAACGTATAATTATACTGTTTAATAAACGTGATTTTTACACATAATGTTACCAGCGCTCTTGACCATAACAAAATAACATGGTTTGCAATACTGCTTCACTCCCTATTTCGCGGAGCTCAATTCGACGAGGCAGAAAACAAACTAGGATAGAAATCAAAGCGAATATTAAAGAAACTATACTAATATATTGGGATGGAAAACTATTGCCTGATTTATCAGGAAATATGAAAGAGGAGCGCCTACCGATACTTGTCTCCGGCAATGGTTGCGAAAAATTATTAGGCGTACTCATAATTATTGCAGGGACGGGGAAAGCATGTCTGATGCTATTTTTGATGCAATGGAACAGTGGAACGTCACAAATCAAGTCCGAGCTATGAGTTTTGACACTATTGCCTCTAACACCGAACCCAAAAAAGGCGCATGTGCTCTCCTAGAAGCAAAGACAGGTCGTGGTCTGTTATGGCTTGATTGTCGTCATCACATGTTTGAAATAATGCTTTCAAAAGTATTTACATTGTGCTTTGGTCCATCAAATTCTCCTGAGATCCCATTGTTCAAAAGATTCAGGGTTGCTTGGGTTTCCTTTTGCTCGAGAACACTACCATTGCCTTAATTCTAGTTCTAGCGCGTAATAGTTTACTCAAAGTGCTCTTGAGAGTCTTACAAATGCTTTAGCTGCTAAAAAATAAGTCCGGGATGATTACAACGAGCTAATAAAGCCCACAAAGATAGTTCTGAACAATCCACCTGCGAGGATTCATTGGCATTCCCCGGGACCAATAATCATGCTCGTTGGAACGCGAAACTGTTGTATGCAATGAAGATTTTTCTCTTCAGAGGTAATTCAAACGTATTTAAGTTAACCAAAAGGGAAGAAAAACAAATTATTCGATTTATTAGTTTTGGCGCCCTAATTTACACTAAGGTTTGGATCGATTTGGATTAATTTCAGGTTGAGAACAGATCTGTATATAATATTATTCATATTTTATGTCCTACTCTGTTTATAATATTTAGTGTGTACTCTAATACTATTTTGGAATAATAACAATATATTTTTGAGAAGAGCTTACATTTTTTTCTTATTATAGTGGCTAGTCCTTTTTTTTATAAAATTTTCATAAAAATCAGATATTTCAAAGTCGATGAGCACCCCCTTCTACATAAGATAGGGGGTTGAAATAAAAAGATAATACCCTAGGTATGTGTAATAAAACAACGGGGTGGCGCAACTTCTACCTGTAATTTTTTTTTTCGCCATACTAGCTTGAACCACCCTAATGTAGATAATGAGATGATCCATCTCTCAGCACGAAAATAGTTAATTTAGTGGTAAACCGAAGCCAATTACTTGATAGATACCGTAGCATGAAATACAGGTTAGGTAGATTTAAGAACCCTCGCCTCTCCAACCCCCCGCAAACCTACGCAAAACTACTTGCGGGTAGTTTTAAGAAGATACCGCGGCCCTGGCATAGGCAACTGAAGGAACACGGGTGGGTTTTAGTCAGTAAAAGTCTGACACGCCCTTCCTCTCCACCCAGAGCGGGAGAAGTTATTTGATGATTTCCCACCCTCCACTCCACCACCAAAAAAAAAGGTACATTTTGGAGCCGTTTGTAGCTACAGGAAAACGTTCCTAAGTATTGTAGGAGAGGGAATTTCATCCTTATTCCTTGTCAACATAATATAGGGAACCTCTGTGCAAAATTTTAGCTTTCTTGGTCCAAGCGAGCGGCGGCGAGCGTGGATATCTAAATCTATATAAAAAGAGAAATCGTTGATGTCAGTCAGTCAATCAGTTAGTCACTGATTGACTGACTGACATCAACGATTTCTCTTTTTATTTATATAGATTTATGACGTACACTTTTTTATTTTTCCTGGGTTCCTTTATCGATATTGAACCTACCCCTAAGCTATGGCACGAAATTACTTTAATACCCTGTATATACAAATATATACAAAATCAAGAGGGAGAGGTTTTGAATTAACTCAGTTTTAGATACAAATCGGCAATATTCTATCGATTTGGAATGACATTTACAAATTTACAAATGGGACTGAGTTTACAATGCTATGCTTAGCGCCGAGGGTTGCAAATCCAACAGTGTGTTTTTTTGATGCACTGGGATGCACTCTGTTGATTCTCAATGCTCGGCTCAACACCGAGAGTTTAAAATTCAGTGCGCGATAAAATCCCGCCGCGATATTTTGAAATTCGTGCAAACGTGGGCTTAAAAACAATAACCCCATGAAGTAAATATGTATTCTGTTGTCTGATACTCTCAATATTTGCAAACGTTTCTAGAGAACCTATTAGTAATATTGATCAATCTTAACAAACAAGAATTTAATGCGTCTCCTAATCGTCGTGATTGGGTTTGCATGGTCGTCTGAGTTTAAGTCTAAATCACAGACAATGAATGTGAAATAATTTTAGCCTAAGACCTACCCATTGTAAAAAGACGCGTGTTTTTTTTATAGTTCTACAAAACGTCCACTATAAAATATGGTCACGTTAGAAATTATTATAGTTACTATTGTCCATCGGGTTAGGTAATTAACTAAATGTAAACAAAAATTGTAAAGAGCCCAAAAAGACAAGTACAGTAGTACCCAACTGATAAGGCGCGTCGTGAATCTTCGTTCGCACAGAAAAGAAAGTATGGCCCCGAAGATTAACGAGAATGCTTAAAACTTACAATCAACCTTAGATCACTACTATAAGGTTCATAATACACTGCAGCTGTTAGTTCCGTCTCACTCGCAAGTATGGCGGCTGTCAAGCGGCGCGCGCTAACATGGCGGCAGCTACCGACCAATAGCGGTACAGGAAAAAGCGTGGAGCGTGCCGATTGGTCAATAGCATTTCCCGCGCTTTGAAAATTCATCTTCTGCGCAGGTACATCGATAAGCCATATTAGTTGGGTACTACTGTACAAACTTGTCTTTTTGAGCCTCGAATTTGAATTATAACGTTGCTAAATTTAAGAGTACAACAGTGACGTATCATGACAACTGAGGTGACAGGTATTACATTTAGTCGGTTAACCACGTCACGTGGTTTTTTCGTTTACCTTTTTTTTTAATTTAATTACTTAACCCGATAGAGTATAGCTGACCCGACAGACGTCGTCCTGTCCAAATTTCATGTATGAGAACATACATTTTCTTCATACATTTTTTTTCGTGAATATCTCCGATGTTTTATTAGTTATTCTGCAATTTTGGGGCGGAGACAAATCCAACAAATCAAAGATCGTAAAAAAATCGGTCCAGCACTCCACAGCCGTTCTTGAGTCATAACTCAAAAACGGCTGGACCGATTTTTTTTACGTTGAATGGTGTAACTAATCCGGCTTTGTTATAGACGTTCCTTAAGCAAAACAAAATACGACAAAAATGCACTTTCCAAATTAAAACACCAACTAATCAATCCTTGTCACATACATAGATAATATTAAATGAAGATATGAAACGGACAGAAGCTAAAACAAAAGCGAAAATATTTAGTAAACGTGACTTGACGAAACGATGGGCCTTCCTCGTGAATATAAAAATTTCTTACATTCCGATTACACAAAAATACCAGCTGAAGAATTAGGTTACTGAATTTATAAAACACTATCTTCATTTTATTTTGGTTTCCGTATTCGTGGTGTGGTTTATTCATGGTAATGGTGACATGATGCAAAATATATATATAAGTTGTAGTGTTCATGACGAAAAATTATGTAGAAGGAGAGGCTAGCTTAACGATGGATAACGTTCAAATAGCTACTTATTTGAACGTTATCCATCGTTTGGAACTACTGATCCGATTCAGAAAATTCTTTCACTAATTGGAAGCTACAATACCTATCACCGAGTGTCATAGGATTTATATGAAATTTCACGCGACCAAAGTCACGGGAAGAAGCTAGTAGCTAAGTAATTTAGATACCTAGTTATCAACTGTCGCCGTTTTTGAACAAACTTCTGAGAATGAATTTTTATTATATAAAAATCTCTCTCTCTCTTATTATTTTTCCGTAAATAATGATTTTGTCATTTAAAAATGTTTCGACATCCGGACAAACTTATTGAGGTTTTTGTGATGTTTCTGTTTATATTTGGTTTTGTTTCATAATTAGTCTATCTATCTATCTATATAAATAAAAATGAATCCCTATTTCCCTTGGTCATTGCATCACGCGTGAATGGGTGGAACAATTTCGCTAATTCTTCTTTTGTTGTGTTTATTATTGTCAGGAGAAGGTTCTTATGAAAGAAAAAATTAAGAAAATTTCGCAAAAAATTGGAAAATTTCAGAAAACTTAACGACTATTTTAACTTCACGCGTTTACATTAGAATATTCATAGCTAAGACAGGACAACGTCTGTCGGGTCAGCTAGTAAACAATAAAAAACCGGACAAGTGCTTGTCGGACCACGCACAATGAAGAGTTCCGTAGTTGAAAAGAATTTATCCAAAAAACAAACTCAACATTGGATATTAAAAAAAAATGATGTCATAAAATTTACAATTTCACAATTTTCGGACTTTTTCCTTTACTTGTGCTGAGAGACCTTGCTTTTTGCCAAATTTCATTATTCTAGGTCAAAGGGAAGTACCCTATAGGTTTTGATTTACTTGCGATAGTTACGAGTATCAAAATGTGTCGCAAAATGGCCGTATTTTTTATTGCGTTTACTTAGAAGCTTGAGTTTTTTAGGACTTTAAGAGACCATAGACCTACGTATTTGATATTAATTTCAACTTGATACCTCTATGCATTCCTCAGAAAAAGGGTCTTGACACACTGACAACTTTGAAAATATTTTTTATGTGATAGAATTATACAATAACAATTTTCGGACTTTTTCTTATATTTGTGTTATGAGACCTTGCTTCTTGCCAAATTTCATGATTCTAGGATGACGGGAAGTACCCTATAGGTTTTGATTTACTTGCGAGTATCAAAAAATGTCACATAAATG
Source organism: Cosmia trapezina (assembly GCA_905163495.3). Classification (NCBI taxonomy): domain Eukaryota; kingdom Metazoa; phylum Arthropoda; class Insecta; order Lepidoptera; family Noctuidae; genus Cosmia; species Cosmia trapezina. The sequence goes on from LR991020.1 coordinate 8,418,189, forward strand.
GCCGTATTTTTTTATTGCGTTGAGTTAGAAGTTTGATCTTTTTAGAACTCTAAGGCACCATAGACTTACGTATTTGATATTAATTTCAGCTTGATACCTTCACGCGTTCCTGAGAAAAACGGTCTTGACAGACTGATAGACAGACAGACAGACGGACAAACAAGTGATCCTATAAGGGTTCGGTTTTTTCCTTTTGAGGTAAGGAACCCTAAAAAACATACTTTTGTTAAAAATTAAGAGAACGTTTTTGTAAATAAAAATCTAAATAAATGACAGTGACTTTGAAACGTACGTTTATGATGAAAAGTTTTGAAATTAATCTGATCAGTAGTCCCTGATTTTCATAACTCTTTCCTCCATTCCCAATAACTTAGCATTTATCTAAATGAATGAATGAATGGAAAGTTTATTGAACCGTTCAGTTCACAGTGACATGTCCAACTTTCCACACGATTCAATTCTTCAATTTAAACTTTTGTCTGCGACAACATGAGCTCTCTCGATTGCTCGGACAAACTTGATTTATCTTCTTTCATAGTAGGTATTGAAACTTGTTATTTTTCTAGCGGAAGACTTGGATGCCATCATAACAATTGGTTTGCTGATGCAGTCGAATTCAGATTTTAAATAGTTGTAGATAAGTGTTGATTTGGAATCTCTTGGCTCTGTTGCGTTAATGTTATATTTTGGTTTTTGTTGAAACTTTTAATTGTCTGTGGGATTTTGATCAAAGAACTGAACTAGGTTGCCTAGCAAAAAAAAGACAATAACATTTACATTATACAATTCTTCGGTCAAGGCATAACATTATTATACTAGCGGACCCGACAGACGTTGTCCTGTCTGAACGATCCTAGAACCCGACTGCAGCACCACCTACCGGCTCCAATTGTATTTTCAAACCATCCAGGAACCTATTGAAATATACACACAAAATTTCATCTAAATCGGTCCAGCCGTTTAGGACAAATACACGTACAGAAGAATTATATATATTAAGATTACCAAGATTCCAATACTCGTATAGTCCACAGGTATAGACCATGTTCGCCAGTTTCCGATTACGGATTAATATCTACATGATGGACTAAAATGTCAAGACACTCTATAATAATAATATTATTATAGAGTGTCTTGACATTTTAGTCTATATATTATATACTCTATACTCTATACACCCCATTAGGTAACTATGACAACGTACCCCATTTGATCCCTTTGGGGACTTACTAAGCTGACGATAAATATTGTACAATAATATCGTCTTATAATTCAATTACAACATGAAAAGTTGAATATAATTTAATTTTTCAATATCTGATGAGAATTTTATTCTGTAAAAGATTTTTCGACAAAAAGGGACAAAGTATTTTATTAGATTACTCACTTAGTTCCCCTGTGATGGACATTATAGGTAGATACGTAAAATGTACTCACTTGTAGTCCCGTTTATATTTTAACTATCGATTTAGAACCGACTAAATTTCTCTTGGGATGCCTTGGATGTAACTCACAAGAGGTAAGGCGAGCATGAGATCAGCTCACCATAGCCTGCAAGACGCTCCATGGTGACGCGTCTGATGTGCTGGATCGCTTCTTTGTTCCAGACAATTAAAGCCGCGGCAAAAAGCACAGGCTGTTTGCTGTGCCCCCATGTCGCACCGATGCGCGTGCTAAGTCCCCAGTACCTCGCACTCTGGCCGCACTTAATGATTTCTTGGATTCTAATCCAACAAACGACCTGTTTACAGATGAATGGACGAAGATTTTATTGACATGTCAGAAGTAAGTACTATGAGAGGGATTCATGATTCATGTTTTAAACTGAATATTATAAGTATTTTCTTCTATGTGCCTTTGTCTTTAATTGACTGTAATTGGTTTTTAACCGTGTTAATTAAAGTTAATAAATAAATTAAATTACACCTTTGGCACCGAACAGGCGTTCGTCGAACGCATGCGCTGCGTTGGTACGATACAATCATGACTACGTAATACGTTAGCGCAGCGACTACGCGGTGTCAACGCGAAGTCAACCAACATCAGATGCAAAGGTATCCTTTATAATCCAAACACAACACACACCCTACACAACACAACAACACAACACAACAACACAACACATCACACAATGCATAACAATACAACACACCACACAACACAACACATCACACATCAACACAATACATCAACACATCTTTGTTTGTTGTTTTGTAATGCGTGGACTGTCGAGGTATATTAAATTCTGTTCAACTAGGGGCCAGCCTATATAATAGCGAGTATATTATATTGCTGCTGAGGTATTCCTTACGTACCCTACTCGGGGATCAAAGTTGCTCTTGCAGCTTAAGCACCAACGGAAGATATCTTAAGGCCAATTCTCGTACTTAAAAAACGTTCAAATTCAAGTCGCAGTGTCATCTCAGCGACAATCAATGTCAAAAATGTAGGGAAATTAGAGGCTTTTTTGACAGATTGCGACTGAGATTAGAATGCGAACGTTCTTAAAATTACGAGAATTGCCCCTCTGGTTTATTAAAACAAGGCTTCATAAAACAGGCGCGACACGCGACACAATGGCTCCACTCGTCGCGCGACACGCGGTGCTTCTGTGTCGCGTGCAATTCGCGTCGCGTGTCCTGTCTGTTCGTAGCAGCCTTTATTAATCAGTGAAGAGTGATGTAATTGGTTCTCAGAATTGTATATTAAAGACGATTCGTATGTAAAATATATTATGTTTAGAATAGAATGATAGTAAATATAGTCGCTTTGATCACATACCCATAATTTTCTTTGAGATCCCTTGTCATTCAATTGGAGTACAAATTCAATATCAATCAAAGCAACACACAAGTGTATGAGAGGATAGATCTTATCTAAATTGTGTCTAGATTGGTGCTATTGAAATAGAAAATTGACAATTTAGTGTATTTTGCGTTTTGCTCGTGTGAAGTGGCGAAATTTCAATCACATTGGTTTTCTGAGAGTTCTCTTCAGATATTTTGAAGTAGATGTCACTGTAAGCTATTGGGTTATGTATTGAGGTGATCTCGTCAGAGTTTACTTGCTTTTATCGAAAGATATTCGCTTTGGTTTTTATGAAAATTTTAAATTGGTGAATTATCTATGAAAGAGTTGATGATAAATTATTTTTTGGAGTTGCTTCCAAAAAATTTTTTTTTTGTGACAATTTTGCCTTATGTAATCACAAATTAACAAAATATAGGTATAGGTATTTTTACTAAAAAAGTTAAAATTATAGATAAATATAGTATATAAGTATGTGAGATATTTTTAGGTAAAAAGATTGTTTAAAAAAAAATCTTCAAAACGCCGCAGGTTGCGCCATGGCATACCAACTTATTTTAAGACCACTAAAGGTCTACTTCTGCAAAATCCTTCTTGCCGGTAAAAAAATGAGGTAGGGTTTGGAGCGGCCAGCCCTCCGACCAATACGGCCATTTATGTGACATATTTTGACACTCACAAGTAAATCAAAACCTACGGGTACTTTCCGTTGACTAAGGGCCCTCGCCCACGGCGACTTTTTGCTCGAATCGAATCGCGGTGTAGGCGAGGACAAACAGATAGCACCGCATCGCGACTGTATCGATGCAAACGCGCGACGACATCGCTACTGCATCGCTACAAAAAGTCGCCGTGGGCGAGGGCCCTTACAATCATGAAATTTGGCAAGGTCTCTTACCACAAGTAAAGGAAAAAAGTCCGAAAATTGTTAATTTGTAATTTTATCACATAAAAAATTCTTTTTTGGGATTACAATGTTAAGTTTGTTTTTGGGATAAATTCTTTTCTACTACGGAACCCTTCATTGTACATACGTGGTCCGACACGCACTTGACTGGTTTTTTTTTCATTGAGACAGTTTTATTGTGACATTTAAGTATTGTTACCTACGATAAAACGAAAAAAGATAACAAGCAAGTTTAAAAACATTCAGAGCAAAATGTTAGGCCTTCAATAATTTCCAGAGAAACCTTGAAACATCGTCACGTTTCAATAAATATAATGATGTATATTAACGTTCACCAAGGGTGGGTTGCACCATCTTACTTTAAGAGGAAAGGCGGGTGGCCAGACTTTTGAAAATTAGGTATTTTAAGAAGGTATTGCTGTCGCTCTGCGAGCGCTCCGCCCTCGAATTCGTGCGATAAGGACAACTGCAGATCCGACTAAATAGCCTATGTAAAAAGTCACATACCAAGGTTTGGCTCTCGCCTATTTCCTCCTCCAATATTGGACCAATTTAAAAGATATTTCATAAACTGAATAAGAAGGATACATACTATGTTTTTCTTTTTTCGTTAATAGTTGTCAAATTGGTACACTAGGTGTCTGTTGACAGCGGTCTGAATAGGCAATTTTGAGCATTTTTGGAGGGTTCTAGTTCTTATAAATATAATATATCAGCACAAAGAAAAACATAGGGGCATACAAGTAACTGATATTTATGTTTCTGTAAAAAATCATTGCTTTATGGTCATTAACCAGAAAGAAAACAGGCTAGAGCGTTTGTATCTTTTTGTATGGATAAAAGAGCACCCACGTTTCCTCTTAACAATAACAAACATCGAACTGAAGGTGCGATGTTTGTTATTGTTGAAATAAGATGGTGCAGCCTACCCTCGTTAAAGTTCCTGTTAGACAAAAAGGTTAAAGTTATCGTTAAATATCTGACACTTCTGTCAGACGCGTCAAATGTCATGTCCCTGCTCCGAACTTTAACTTTTACATTTCACATGATGGTGCAACAACAGGAAGGTAGTCATATTATCAAAGACATTGAACCTCTAGAGTTCTAGACGTTACCATGATTACAGTGTGAAGTGTGGAAGTGAGACACATATATACGAAATTAATAGGAAAATTGAGACAAAGCATCGTACCTTCTGTCTCTTACGGCGTGCCGTATTTTTGCTTCGCGAACTTTTGAATTTTAGGCAAACAAAGTGTTTTTGCTGTTACAAAATTTATCTTGTGTCGATTAATTTAACTTTTTTCGACAGTTTTTGCATTGTGCGTATGTATTGACATATGGATTTCAGTCCAAAATATATCTCGAATACCACATAACCTAGAAAAAGTATTATATTGCTGTCTCATGACCGGCCACGCGGCGGCTCCATCTAGATGTATATTATCTAAGCATTCTAAAGTCATATTAACTTTGACGGAAACTCTAACGTAGCCTTCGGTGCAACCCACCCTAAATCTCGTGAAAACGTACCTGCAGTTTAGTGGTCAAGCCGCAACACGTAGACCCGTGTCACGAGAGCGTCTGCTCTCGAATACTAATGTCAGACACTCGGTGTTCAAATCAAAAGGCATGATTTGCCTTGTTTTGAAATGCTGTAATAAAAGATAAAGTATTTGTTTGTAGAAGTTTTGTAGAATTATATGCAACAAATTAAACTCTGTCCACTAGTTTATTCACTTTTTGACATCTGCCAGTTTCATACTAAATGTGTTTAAAACTAAAATGTGTTTTGAGAATTTGATCCTTATTACAACTACAAATCGTCTAACTGACAGGTGTCAAAAAGTGGTAGTAACCTAGTGGACAGGGTATAGTGTTTTTCTTTTACAAAGGCTATGTAATAAAGGCTTAATAATGGGTTTTTGAAAACAAACCCGCAATATTTTCATTATCACAACTAAGTAGGCTTTTCAAGTTTACGAGTAATAAGTAGTCAAATATTTATGAAACAACAAAAACCTTAGTCCGCATTATTGTGCAACTACGGAACCCTATTATTGCGCGTGACCCGACACGTACTTGGCCGGTTTTTTAAACGTAAGAACGTAACACATATTTTGTGTATAGGTATTATCATTGTATGGCAGTCAAAAGTAACTTATTTTATACTGTTTTCAAAGTAAAATAACACAATGTTTTCATAAGAAAAGTACAGGAAAATATCAACAGTATTATATTTTTCCTAACAAAATAGGGGCGAGCTTTGAAATGTTCCAATACTGAATAATTCAGGGCAGAATGTATCAATGTCTTTGCCATCTTTATTCATGTGTTATGTACCTTTATGTTCGGGGATTTGCATTTTATTGAACAACTTCCAATGTTGGAATTTTGCTTTACAATATTTTGCTGCTGGTATTTTTTTTTCTACAAAAAAGAGAGAGAATTAAAAAACATCATGGGGACTTTTGACAATGCAACACATCATGGCGCCTCTTCAAAATCGGCAATCCATAAACATCCGTCCCCTTTATCACTCCATTTAGTATTATTTTGGAGACAAAAGTAGCCAATCTAACACAAAGTACTAACACTACATCACATATACATGCAAATACATACAAACTCAATCATACACACACCCTTACGCACACTTACACCCCGTCATACACACGCTCACTCTCACATGCCCACCTCCACGTCCACAGCAGAACACTGACTCCTAAAATTCATACTTGAAATGGAAATTGCAGTATAATGAAGAAATTATATGAAAATAAACTAACCGTTACTTCCAGGAAACAATTGTTTTATTTCTTCCCATAATTTATTTATGGCTGCCCTATTTAAATGTTGCAGATGTTTGCTTTGCCAAATATCAGTGCGATGTTGTACTGCAGATATCAATTCTTCCGTATTGATATCCATGACGATTGACGACGCTTCGGCGGGTGAATCAAAATGGTTTAGAACCACAAGCGTAGTCACCTAACAGACACTATATCACTGTGAACGATACGGGCGGACTGAGCCATTAGAAACTCCCGCGCCACCCGCGCCCGCGCCCGCCTCATGAAGACGCGCGGCTCGCGGGAGCACTGTGAACGCAAATGGCGTCTACATACATTTTGAATTACACGCGCCCGCGCTAGCACCTGCGCCCGCCTCCACTCTGAAAGAGTACTTAGTCACAGCCGTCACAGGATCTCCTAGTTTGGGAGTCAGGGTTTACTCTATTTGTATGGCCTTTATTCATTGAAATTCATGCGACCTAGTTTTTAAGTAAGCATTGTTGAAGGTAAAAAATAAAAATCTTTATTTTATACAAAAGTATAAAATAAAGATTTTTATTTTTTTTATTAATGCTCATCCCCAAAATGACATCTATCTCCATGCCAAATTTTATCGAAATTCGTTCAGTGGTTTAGTTTAGTTTCTCAGGTTTCATAGATGCAGATATACTGTTAACATTTTCATGTCACATGTCGGTGACGCGAACTCATAAGACCCCCGACCAAAAATCTAAAGATGACCACTTCTAAAGATGTTATCACTTCAAAAAAACTAAAATCTATGTCCCTAGTTTCCGTGTGAAAAGATAAATTGTATATTTCATGACAAACTTTATCTAAAAGGGTACCTAACCCTTTTCCCAACTGTTTTGTAGTGAACACTGACAACTGACCGGATGCAGCTGACTACCATGGAGCGACTGCCTATCTGACCTCCACAACCCAGTAACTCGATAACACGATACCCTTTGGTAAGACTGGTTATCAGACTTTCGGGCTTCTGCCTACCCTGTCTGTCAAACTGACCTGACTGTCAAAAATCTATGACTGACAACCGGGACCAACGGCTTCTTTCCGAGGAGGAGACGGAGGAGTCTCGATGTATTTACGTGACAAGCGTAGCTTCAATCGACGCGTACGTCTATTACTAATTAGCCACGAGCCCCGCAAACTGGATATTCTATGTAATTCCTGTTAATATTTTATGCAGAGCCATATTGCCGTGTTTTAAGTGGAAAAGATGTTGGTAAAATAATTTTTCTTTAATCATTTGAAATTCAGAAGTTGACTTCTTCAATGCATTGTTTGAATAACTTCGTAATAAAATAATTTAAAATCTACTTCAAAATTCTTCTACTTTTATTGCGTACTGTGTAATGGCTACGTGGGCAGAATAATGAGCTTATTCGAAGCCAAATAAAATCTAGAATTTATTCGGAGTTGTATTTCAAGTGACATGTTTTGACCAGAAAGGCATGGAATACTCGTAATTGAGATTATTTTGTTGGAACTTAAAAACTTTTGGTGGAATAAATAAATAAAAACATAAATAAAAACCATAAATAAAACATAAATAATAGGGTTTTTAAAATTATTTAAAAACCCTATTATTTATGTTTACTAGCTGAACAGCACGATGCACCGCTACTCAGACACTCTGTCCGATTGCTCGTGCGGCAGGGGTGAGCAATATTGTGCCTACTAAGGTGCCTACACTTTGTGAAAAATTTACTAACCCTTAGTTGATAAGTTTGTTTTATTTATATTTTTTGTACTAACCAGTCGACTAGTTGTTATCTAATGTTATCTAATGTGCTGGTATCTACGCTTATGGTATGAAAGTGAATGTTGGGTGTGGCAAAAAAGCATGAAAGTAGATTAAATGCTGTGGAAATGCGTTCCTTGCGAAGCATGTGTGGTGTGACTATGAATGATAGGCTGAATAATCCTGTGATAAGGCAACGGTGCGGTGTAAAAGAAGATGTAGTGACAAAAGTTGAACAAAGTACTTATTCTTAGATGGTTAGGCCCTGTTGAGAGTATGAATGAAAGACGACTAACAAAAGGTAATTAAATAAAATAAATAAATAAATAAATAAATATAAATAAACTTTGGACATTTGGAAATCTTTGGACATTTCACACAACGCCATCTAGTCATTTACAAGGCAGGTGTGAGTGGAAACGTCGGGAGGGGATGCCCTAGGAAAACATAATAGTGACCTTATTGGTGATGTTCTTGTAAACGTATCTCAGAAGGGAATCATAGAAATTTAAACAACAAATAAATCAACGCAATAACAATATTTATTATAAATTATTCACCACAATTCAGTACAATCGTTTCACAATATTTTACTAACCTTACAACTCCGGTGCCTCACTTAAGACTGAATCATGTCGACAAGTCACTAAACTGACAATTCACTATAATGTCAAACTCAAATTATTTGATAACTGACACTGACTTTTAAGGCTTTCAAAATGACACAAACGTAACTCGACTATAACAAGACTTATCCATGGACTGTTCACTATTCTACCCTCAAACATAGACTTATAAAAAAAGATGGACTCCGCACCACGCATATCGAAAGTGAAGCACCCTACCGATCTATGTGTGCGTGATTTGAGTACCTGCAAAGACGCCGTCGCTCGTGTAACGTAATGGCGGCCGGTAGACTTACTATGGTGTGAATGTGTGCGTGCTGGCTTGTAGACATTAGCGCACTGACTTACTATGGGTGCTTCAGTTATTGTTAAAGGAGACGGCGTCCGCCTTTTTTTTTAGGTCCATGCCCTCAAATAGATAAGTTTTGTTACATTCTTCAGAAAGGTAAGGTGCGTAGTGCTCGCAACTGGCGTGCGTGTATGACCAGATGTATGAACGTCAACGAGGCAAAAGCAGTATGTTAGGATCGTAGCAGGTGTCGTTCTGTAGTTTCTGCCTACCCTCATGGGAAGAAGGCGTTATTTACTTATGTATGTATTTTTTTCTTTTTGTCGGTGTGTTTTTTTTCAATACAGAGGTCAATGATATATTACCTTTAGATGCGTTACCCGGGCTCAAAAATGGCAAATTAAATGAAGGGTAATTGCCCGGCGTGATATCAGTCACGCACGCGCGCCAGTGAACATGCAGCAGCTAGTGACGTAATTAAATAAGTATATTCATCTCTTTCTTACAACAGGTATCGGCATGCGTCTTTCCTTTTCTTTGCGGCCAGTATATACTGGTATGTTGGTACATCATGGCTTACGCTGTTTTTGAAAGCACTGATGTTCGTGTATGACGCGTCTATCTACATATAATACGTCATTGACAGAGGTTATATTTTTGAGACGGGGTAGTAAAGTACTCTAAACCGTTGTAGCTTAAGGAAAAAATTGTAAAAAGTTTGTTACATTTTTGAGTAACGTCACCAACGAATTAAGAATGATAAACGTCACCTAGAAAAACAATGATAACACTAATCAAGGATGCTTTATCACTACTTCAATCTACGAACCCGTTTACTGCTAGGTACTCCACGTGTACGCATGACAAATATTTGCGGAACTTCGGATTCCGTAATAAACGGGTCGTAAACGCTAAACGCTCCGTGATTTTCTTCACAAGTGTACAAACACACGTTACGGACAATGTAAGGTTACAATTAATTAAAACCAGTGTTTTGTTAAGTCTTCAAAGTCTTCTTGATAAGTTTAGTTTGTAAACAAATATGTGGTTAATAAGTAAGATATATTTTTGTTTTGTTTTGGTTTAGTGAAAACATGCAACAAAATGAAAATCATGAATTTTTATCCCCGCACTTTTCAATTTTTTTATGGATCCTGTTGTATTTTCGAAACATTTTCTACCATGTACGCGATGTAATTTTCAAACATAATGTAGGAAATTATAATTCTAACTACTTTATCTTTTATGTTGCATGATTTTATTATTTATTTTATTTACATAAAGTAGTTTAAAATTTAAGTCTTAAAAAATATGTAGGTACAAGTATACAGGGTGGAAGGGGTCATCGACGCGCAAACGTACAGAAATGTTTCATCGGTTATTAAAACGAAAATCTGCAGTTTCCTACAATAGTGTAATACCTACACGGTCAAGAGCAGATTTTCTTTTCAAACTCAAACTCAAACTCAAAGCATTTATTTCAAATAAACCAATTACAGGCCCTTTTTAATTGTCAAAGGGTCGGTCTTGGGTCGGTCAGTCAGAAAAATGAAGCTAGATTGCCCATTCCAAAGCGTATCCTATGGAGAAGAACGGGCAAGAAACTCCACGGACACTCTTTTAAAATCAAATATTTTACAAAATATTGGTTACATCGTTCATATTGAAAATATACATGTGAGAACAATGTAGAAAGACGTGCACGTTAAAAGCGTCCGTAATAAAAAAAAAGATAAAAACTAAAAACAACTAAATAAAAAAAATAAAAATAAGCCGTGGCAGCTAAGAGACGACCAGTCCCAACTGACGGCGCCCGTTCACGAACATGACGCATGGATCAGCACCAATTAGCTCAACCATTTTGAAGGGAACTTAATGATCCAACACACACCCCACCACCAGCGAGACATTTGAGTGAGCATGACATACTCTCAACCGCCAGGGCACATTCAAGTCAGTGAAAGACGAACCCAGTAAAAGGTAGCTTTATATTAGCTACATAGTGCTCACACATGTGCTATGAAATTATACAATACTAAGAGAATTTACACAATGCAAAGAAAAATTTTTTTTTCAATAACCGATGAGAAATTTCTATATAGGGGCGCTCAGAATGATGTACTGAATATGTGGTAACCGTTTGCGCGTCGATGTCCCTTCCACCCCGTATAAAAAAACCGGCCAAGTGCGTGTCGGACCACGCACAATGAAGGGTTCTGTACTTGAAAAGACTTAACCCAAAAATAAAAACATTGTTACCGACAAAAAAATATTTTTTATGTGATAAAACTACATATTAATCATTTTCGGACTTTTTCCTTTACTTGTGCTATGAGACCTTGCTTCTTGCCAAATTTCATAATTCTAGGTCAACGGGAAGTACCCCGTAGGTTTTGATTTACTTGCGATTATCAAAATGTGTCGTCTATATGGCCGTATTTTTTTATCGCGATGACTTAGAAGCTTGACTTTTTTAGAGTTGCAAGAAACTTTAGACTTACGTATTTGATATGTATTTCAACATGATACCTCCACCCGTTTCTGAGAAAAAGGGTCTTACAGGCTGGCAGACTTGAAAATATTTTTTTGTGTGAAAAAATTACAAATTAACAATTTTCGGACTTTTTACTCTACTTGAATGTGCTATAAGACCTTGCTTCTTGACAAATTTCATGATTCTAGGATAACGGGAAGTACCCTATAGGTTTTGATTTACTTGCGAGTATCAAATATGGCGCATAAATGGCCGTATTTTTTTATTGCGTTGACTTAGAAGCTTGATTTTTTTAGAGCTTGAAGCTCTGATCGGGACCATAGATCTACGTATTTGATATTAATTTCAACTTGATAGTCCTCTACGCGTTCCTGAGAAAAAGGGTCTTGAAGTGATCCTATAATGGTTCCGTTTTTTCCTTTTAAGGTACGGAACCCTAAAAAGGAGGGGAAATAATCCTAGGGCATCAAAATATTCGTCCGCATCGCTGCCAACAGGAAAAGTGCCCAAAAGGCTGATGGCAGCATTGCCACGTTTTATGGCAATGTTAATTCTTTGGTCAAAAAATAGCCCAGCCCTTTGGTCACGTGTAGATTCGACCAACCACTTGGCGATGTCTGGAAAAACTAAGTAGACACTCGAAACACATAGAACTAGTGATTCAACCCCAAACGGCTCGAACATATAAGTCCCAATAAGATTGGAGTATTTGCCGTTTGAGGTTTTCCGCACCGCAAGCACAGCCTACCGTGCTAGGAAGATGGAGGCAAGGGTGTTAACACACGTTGTATTGTATCCCACACCAAAGGCCTACCGACCTTCCAAGGCATTATGGTCATTCCGTCTGGTCTCTTCCCTTCGCGTGCCAAGCCACGATGGATGGCTTTATCTTTTCAAATTCTATTAATAGGTATAGTTTTGTTGCTCTATCTATCTATGTACGTAGGTATAGCTAGTGAGAGAAGGATTTTAGACTACGGAGATGGCGGCATGAGCTGCACCTCAATTGTTTAAACCTTCAAGTGTCATGTTAAGAGGTCTCTTAATACTAAGAGACCTCTTAAATACTAAATGTTTAGTGGTTACTGAAACTACTAAACAAGTACTCCCTAAATAAGCCTTTTTTTTTTTTTTTTTTTTTTTTTTTTTTTTTTTTGTATTTATATATTACTTGGACATTTCACACAACGCCATCTAGTCCCAAGCTAAGCAACCTAATGCTTGTGTTATGGTAACGAGATGGCTGATAAACTACTTATATACATTTTTTTTTTGTAAATACATACATATTATAGATAGAAAAACACCCAGACTCGGAACAAATACTTGTAGGTCGTACAAATATTTATTCCGTGCGGGAATCGAAACACTTTCAATAACAGTCCGTCGGATTTGAAGGATGATGAATCCATTGCCATTTCATTGCTTCAGTTGTTTGAAAAGTTTGTCGGCACAACAACGTACAGACAACAGCACATCAGGTTATACTAAACTGTTAAACCCCAAATGATTTTAAACCATGAAATGTTGATGATTAAGTTCAAAATCGAATGAGAAATTTGACAGTTTGTGGTAACTTGACCTGCTGTGTACATAACGCAATGAATCTTGTTGAATTGTCAAAATGAAAGCAATGTCTTTTATTATTATACCCGTATGTTAAGCAATTACCCCGCTGCTCGAAGCCGCTGCTGGACTCCTTCAACAAGTACTGGTCCTGCAGTGAGACATCTCAGGCTTTTAAGGGTTGTCCTCCCAAAATACGGCGAAACTGAGTAACTTTTGTCCATCTTTTACAGTAACTAACCTGTAGCATATTTTTGATAGAAAAAAATACACAGTACACAATACATAAGAATAATACAGAAGAAGTGATTTCATTTGTACTGAAATCTATTTTAGTTTGTAGAATTAGGAAAAAAAACTACAGTTTTCATTAATAGTGTTCATAAATTTATACCATTCCCGCTCTAAAAAGCTTATTTTATTCACTGAAAACAGTGAATAAAAAGCACTTTTACTCACTGTTTTGATGTTTGAATTTCGAACACATCAATGTATTCGACCACAGATTTAAAGTACCTAGGCTAGATACGGCATTTTATTAGATAGTATGAAGACCGAGCGTGTCATCTTTTTTATACCTACGATAACTTCACCCCAGCCATTTAGTGATGTGCTCAACGTAAACAGAATCGTTTCAATCGCTAAGCGTCACTGAGCTAACAGACTTTTTTTAGTAAACCAAACATGCAGGGCACGCTTGGTCGGATGGTTTGCGGTATCTAGCGTAGGTACTATAGAAGATCTGTGTATTCGACCTATATTGGTGTGTTCTAAATTCAATTTGATTAATCGACATTTTCGACACATTAAAATAAAAACTGTTTTGTGTTCTTTCCTGTCATTAGTAAATTAGCGCTATTTTGAATACTGTAAGTTGTATGAACACAAAGTTTAGTGTTTTGTAAAAATCCTTTAATCAATCAATGTATCGTTCCCATGTCCTACCCTACCTTCACATATACATATATTTTAATTAAATACGAATCGTAACGACCTACAAATTCTAGGGTAGGTACCTTAATAAAAGGAACTGACCCAGTTGGTGACGATTCGCGATACAATGAACTATGAAAATAAATTCCCATTTGCCGTCGACAAGCTGTTTCGAATCTAAAGGGCACTGTTATACGATGCTTTGAATTTATATTACTTTTTGTAACTGTAGATTCATATGTGAAAATAGCGTAGTCATTTTCATATCACTTTTATAATTAATTTCTTCGAAATTTGTGTTCCAAATGCGAAGTCAAGACGTTTTAATTGAGATTTGATAGTGATATACTTTTTCAACACATAGCTTTCATATCCTTGGCTTTGGTTCATCTTTATGTGAGCACAGTTATCAAATAAACTTATCTATTGCATAAATTAAAGAACCACTTACACATAAAGCCACACAAAGCGCTTCACAACTTCATGCTGCGCTAAACAAAGATATCGTTAATTATATGCACTTCGAGCTATCCCAAAGCCAGCATCGCTTTAAAGCGCTCTCTATACGACTCCGTGTCTCTTACGTTACGGTTAGTTTCTTAGTAAATGAGGCTTGGAGTCAAGAATAAGAAAAATTGTAGAAGGTTAGAATTGTTTCAGTAATTGAGACATGCACCTTGTGTACCTACCATGCTGGCTGATTCACCGTCGCAATCAGTACTCGCTGTTCTACAGAATTAATGGGACATAATTTTAAAAATATATTAGTATCAGTTGTCCCATGGGACTAGTGGGACATAATTTAAAAAATATGTTAGTATCAGTTGTCCAATGAGACTAGTGGGACATAATTTAAAAAAAATGTTAGTATCAGTTGTCCCGTGAGACTAGTGGGACATAATTTTAAAAAAATATGTTAGTATCAGTTGTCCCATGATACTAGTGGGATATAATTTAAAAAATATTTTAGTATCAGTTGTCCCATGAGACTAGTGGGACATAATTTAAAAAATATGTTAGTATCAGTTGTCCCATGAGACTAGTGGGACATAATTTAAAAAAAATATGTTAGTATCAGTTGTCCCATGATACTAGTGGGATATAATTTAAAAAATATCTTAGTATCAGTTGTCCCATGAGACTAATGGGACATGATTAAAAAAATATGATATTATCAGTTGTCCCATGGGACTAGTGGGACATAATTATCATCACACTTGTCCCATCATGGTACTGAGACAATGGGACTAGTGGGCCAGACCTGAAGGTTCAGGCAGTCTATTCTGTAAAAATCTCACCGTGACATCTTAGGTGAAGTGATTTGTCATTCCATCTGATTCCAGGGATTAACAGTATTGATAGCTCACTGCAAGCTCACTTCACTGACGTTTTAGAACTCCCTAAGTGCGGAAGACGACCACAGTGTGGTTCTACCTTTCCCAGATGGTTTTCATGAGAGCTTTCAAAAATGAGAGGTTATGGAGAAAGTTGTTCAGTTTGATGGTCTGTACTCTGTACCACACCCTTTTAATTTTGCTTTTAACATTTCTAATACATGTTAAACAAGGCGTAATATTAAACACCGTTATCCTTTTAAGAGGTCATTGTTGGTAAAAGTTGTTCATAATGATGAGTAATCATTATGAACAACTTTTACTATGGGACCAAACCTGAAATAGCGAAAAAAAAATCAGTTGTTCCCTATGTTCGCATAACTCGTCAAAATGTAAAGAACAGCAGGATTTTTCTTTCGCGATTTCAGGTTTCGTCCCATAGTACTATGCGTGCCAAATAAGAATAGTATCGCGCCTTCTGCCAACTTCACACGATAGCTGTCAAATTTGTACGCATTGGTAATGAAGTTCGCGAGTATTGCCATAGTATTGCGGAACAAAATGGCGTCTTGACAGTACTATTCTTATTTGGCACGTATAGTAAAAGTTGTGCATAATGATGAATACAATGACCCCGCAAAAGGATAACGTTGTTTATAATTACACCCTGTATAGCATGTATCAGAAAGGTGTAGTAAAATTTAAGGGTGTGGTACAGACATGGAGAAAAGAATACAGACCATCAAACTGAACAACTTTCTCCATGGGCCCAACATCTTAATCGCGAAAATATTATCAGCCGTCCCATTATGCATTTGAGTGAGGATAACGGTGATTAAAATCACACCCGGTTATTGCTAACCTTCTATATTTCATCTGCCCTTTGTCAGAGTGGTTCCGACCAGGACGGAAGAAGCACGTCTGTGCGGTTTGGGATTGTCCTTTTACGAAGTTTTTACGCAATTCCGAGGAAGTGACTAACATTATTTCGCACTTTCGGGTGCGGGACGTGCTAAACACAATTGCCCTTTTTTGGTCACATGTAACACTTTGAGTGTCAAGAGAAAAGGAAATGCGAAAAGTACGTAATTTATTTGATATGTCTACACGTGACTTTTTGTCTTTTCGGTAAGCACACTACACCTACCTACTATAGAAGAATCTTTGTTTCTTTGTATAGCCAGTAGGTTAACGCAGAGTACTGGGGGGCTAAAACGGCCACTTTGGCAGAATCATAATAGGATAATAGGTGTTTATGAATCATATTTGAAATCGTAAAACTGTCACAAACTGACAATTCATGATTTATCTGCGTACAATTCATAGCACGTAATTCATCAGTTTGACAGTTTTGTACGGAGATTCGTAAAATGGCCCACAAATTATGAATTGCTTTATTGAAGTTTAATGTCAAATAGGAAATGAATCGCTTTTAGAGGAATTGCTTAAAGTGGCCGTTCTAGGACCCCTGTTATGTGCCCATAAATTCTTCAGAAAGTTCAGAAAACGGATGCCGGATGCCTAGACGTTTTAAATAAAGATGCTGACAACAGCTTAAGCGCGGTCACTGTCGGACTACATAGAAAAGAAAGAGAAGCGCTATGACACAACGCTGGTAATTTATTGCAAAATATTAAGCAATTAAAACACTATCCGTCTTATTACAAAACAAGGTTAATCTTCAAATCCAGGATTAACCCATGGACCCTTTTTTGAATTTAGAACTTTATTCCGACACATTAAGATGTCAGTTTTTATAAAACTGACAACTTGTCAGTTTTGTTTAAACAACTGTGTCACAGCTATAATCTTATTACAAAAACTGGCTTGATGTTTAACCATGACAGAAGAAAAACCTCGTTTTGTAATAAGACCGTGTAACGTTAATATGTTACTTATTGAATAATCTGACAAAATACCATAGGGGCAGTGTGAATCAGTGTATACAAAAAGCATTTTTAAGGTGTAAAGGCGTCTGTTTTGTCGATAGTACCTCTGTACAGACACAAATGAACTTTGCAAATTACCTAGGACCTTTGATACTTAGACATATGTTACTTAATATGGCTGAAATAATAGTATTTAATAACAGTCTAGCAGACAGTTGATCTCAGGCCTATATCACTATCGTAATTATATCTAAGTGCTGTCATTATAGTGTAAGACATGCCCTCAAAATGAAATAATGGAGCATAATTATTATTTGAAGTGTCTTGATTTAATTTTAGCTGTGCCTAATATTATTCAGGGTCTAAGAGTAAAATCATTTTGAAATATGTAGGTATTATGTCGTGGATAGATGTTAGAAATTGATCATTTCATGAAATGGCCAGCTAATAAACTTTTTCAATACACTTCTTCGAAAACTGTTTCATATCGCACTACGATTAGGTTCACAATGCAATGTATTTCTCACGCGTGCGATTTTTCACTTTCCAACACGTGTGCTGGAATAAAACCTGCCACAGATAACTTATACCTACGTATACTTAGTCCAAATAGGTTCAATGCCTCTATTCACAACCGTCTCGCGCCAGTTTCATTTTGAAAATGCGAAACTGGCGCGATACGGTCCTCTCTATTCGGAGGTGAATCTTTTTTTTTGTTATCTCGGCAAACAGATATGCGTCTTTACGGCGTTAATATTTTTTGAATATTGCAATAATGTTTCTTTAAAGAATATCATCAAAAATCATGATTATTACAATAACAAAAACGTTTATGAACAAATTAACATTTACTTGTGTTCTAAACTCAAAAATATTTGAATTGTCTATTTTGCATATTAGGCTGTTTATCGGCTTTATACCTTTGCTTCTCCTTCAACCTGGCGAAAGCAAACCGCGAAAAAAAAGAAAAATTTAAATCACAGTTTCTAAGGAAATTCATGACAAAAACATTTTTTGTTATTTTATTTTATTTCATCAAAAGTGTATATAAAACGTCGTTTGATACACGTAGACATTTTTTAATGCAGTTCTCGGCCCAAAAACAACCTCGCCTTCTCGAATGCAGTAACAAACATTCACCACTTGTATCAAAATATACTATTTTAGCTGGTCATTTTTAACGGACCGATGTACCTACAACAAAAAAAAAAGCGACATCAACGCCTCTACCTGTGGATAATCTAACTATTTTACGATATTATCACTAATGTTTGGCCACACCATGAAATAGTCGTGCGTTTAACTGTTCATAACTTATCGTCAAACGTTGAGTGTTCAATGATCTGGCCAGACCACACATGTCGTCGCTAATCTAACTATATAAGTGTCGTAACTGATTCGAAGACAATTTTACAGGGTAGCTAAGCTATTTTTCTTCTTTTTTTTTGTAAACTAGATAATATTTATCTCGATTTTTGTATTATGGACTGTAAGGCATAGGTACAGATACGCCGATTAGACAGATTGATTCGACTTGGAAAATGTATCAAATTAATATAGTTATGTCGGTTATCGGCTTAGTCCAAAATGTCAGATACGTCAGTTAGTTAAATTAGCGACGATGTGACCAGCGGTCGAAGTTCTATTACATGAAATACCAGACATTTCATGATATTGTCGAACACTTCATGGAATGATTAATTCTAAGATCTGGTTACGACATATTATACATAAATAAAAAAAAGAGCTTATTTTAATATATAGAGTATGTAGGTAAATAGCAGAATACCTACTTATACCTTATTACTTATTCGTAGACTTTACATATTTTTTTTCTTGGCGGGTGATAAGTCTTTCATAGAAGAAGTTAGAATATTAAAAATATAATTATATTGAAGCGTAACCTTTGTTTGTCAAAAAGTATTTTAGACTTTACAGCAACTCTCTCTCAAAAAGCTCTTATAAGAAAGAGATTATTCGGAGCTTTTTGCAACAACAAGCAACGTAACGTTAATAAGCAACGTGCGTACATATCATTATCAGTCTAGCCTTTTTCTAACTTTGTTAGGGTTGGCTTCCTGTCTAACCGACACCAGCTAAACACCAGTGGTTTATAAGGAGCGACTGGTTATCTCGCTTTCCCCAACCCAGTTATTGGGTAATATGATTCCGCTTGACTGGCTGTCAGCCTTTCGGGCTTCTGACAACCCGTAACGGCTGTCCACAAAAGACAGCCGGGACAACGGCTTAAGGGCGAGCGCGCATTGCGGTGCGTTTTTCTACCGCATAATCTGTGAAGTATGGAATGTCTTTAAAGTGCGCGCACTGCGGTCATGCGTTTTGTTACTGTAGGCCCCGCCCAGTACGGCAGAACTAACGGAAACGCACCGCAGTGCGCGCTCGCTCTAAGAGTGCTGTCGCATTTTATCACCTCTCTCACACGGGACCTTTTTAAGATTATTAAATGAAAAGATGCTTTTTGAAAAATGTAATAAGGTCCCATAGTAATTAATTTAATAGGTACATTATTTAAAAAAAACATATTTCTATTGTGTTATCTATTAAACTCAGCTCAAAATTATTATCTGTTTTTGAGATGAGTTATACATCTATTAAATTAATATTATTTACTAGTTCGCCAATTAATTATTTTTAAAAAAGGATCTTTTCATTTAACATTATTGAAAATTTGGTACCGTGAAAATGCGACAGTCCTCTTAACGTGCTTTCCGGGGTGCGGAGGGGTCTTGGTATATTTTATTTTGTTTTTTATGCATACAGTCATAGTACAAGCACAAGTACAGGTTCAGTTTGTATTGTACCATTAAACCTGAAATGGTTTTGTATATGTACATTCGCTATAACAACACACACTAAGCAAATAATGTAGGTAGAGTAATACTTTGTATGTACAAAGTGTCGTTTTGCATTTTCGTCAAACAGGGTATGATACAGAACATCAAACCGAACAACTTTCTCCATGGGACCAACATCGTAATCGCGAAAAAAATTTCAACTTCTGGGACGGTTGATTATTTTTTCGCGATTACGATGTTGGTGTCATGGAAAAAGTTGTTCGGTTTGATGGTCTATACCACACCCAAGGATTCACGAGTATGCAAAACGACACGTTGGATAAGCCGTAAAAATTTATCAGTAAGTACGTGAGTCACATGTTGTGTTTCGAATCTGAGCTGCTCACTGCTGGGCTGGGACTACTGGGCTCATTAGAAGACCAGTTCTAGTCAACGTAACAATTCCTGTATAGGTTGCTTCGCTTTTATTTATTTATTTTATTATAATTTTTTATTTTTTTTTATTAATATGGTTTTGTTTTTCTTTTCGCAAATTATTATAATAAACTAATTTATATAAGTACGGTCAGCAACAGAAGTCGGTTAACACTGCTACTTTTTGACATCATCGAAATTAACAGAAAATCATATGTTAACCTGCCTTTTAGCATTTCATTTATTAGATAAGAGTTAATTTTCTTTAAAATAGACATCTGTTCCGATTTTAATGAAGTATTTTTCTCAATAATTAAGATTTAGAAAACACAAGTGTTAATCGACTTTTGTTGCTGACTGTACCTAGTTGTAATAGTAAAGATGCTCATCCATGGGACAACCGTGGCAAGCGTAGCTTAACCTGATCAATCGACTCGAACGGCTGTTATTACTTAGCTACACGCCCCTCCCAAGTAACGTACACAATGTGTCTTAATTAAATGAATAATCATCGTTTACCTACAATATTACCCGAGTTCAATGGAGACCTTTTGAAATAAGTCGTTCGTCCCTGGTTATTGCCCAATCTGATTCGCAAACAATGCTTGGGAAAGGTCAATATCGCCATAACTCAACCTTATGCCCACTTCATCATACATATGACTAGCTTTTGGCCGTGACTTCATCTGCAACTTAAACTTCCGTCTTGAGTGAGATAACAGGGATACAGGTTCATTACTAGTTAAGATATAATAAGGTAGAATCAGTCAATTTCAGGAAGAAGTTGAAGGCCTAATATTGTTTTATTTTTAACAGACGAAAAAGAAGGAGCAGGTTCTCAAGCCGACACTTACAACGTGTAACGTTAAATGCGCATAACCTCTTAAGGGGTCATTGTACTCATCATTATGAACAACTTTTACGATGGGACCAAACCTGAAATCGCGAAAAAAAAATCAGCTGTTCAGTACATTTATGTGCGCATAATTCGTTAAAATGTACTAAACAGCTGTTTTTTTTTTCGCGATTTCAGGTTTGGTCCCATAGTAAAAGCTTTTCAAAATGATGAGTACAATGATCCCTTAAGAGGTTTAGTGTAAACAAAAAATAATGTATATATTTTTTGCACACAGGTCCTTACTATTTTATATTTATTAATATGTAAATCTTGTATGGCATGGACATTAATATATTTTAAATTATTTCATGAATTTTTAATTAACTACCCTACCGAATTGAGACACAGTAGGTAATGATCACTACATAAATACATTTTGACGAGTTTGATGTAGATAAATGTACTGACTACTGAACAGCTGATTTTTTTTTCGCGTTTTCAGTTTGGATCCCATAGCAAAAGCTGTTCATGATGATGAGTACAATGACCCCTTAAGAGGTTGTTGGTGTATTACCAATAACCCTGTATATAAAATCTATCAAATACGGATCGGTGGTTCGGTGGTTTAGTCGTGTAAAGGTAACAGACGGACAGAGTTGCTTTCGCATTTATTAGTAAGGAAAGTATGGATATAAATCTGCTAGATACATGATTTATTATAGACCAAGTGTTGTTTTCGTACCGGACACTAGTTAGAAAATTATTTATTGACATCGGATCAGTAAATAATGTAGTTGGTAGCAGTTACAGGATTCAGTTACAAAAGTTCTAGGTGTAATTATAGTAGGTTATATTGGAGTGATGTATCGTCAATTATTTCGACGCCTACGCAAGTAATTTGTTTGGGAACTATCTTGTAATTTGTGTCAGTTATTTTCGGAGAATGTCTTGACGACGATGGAGTTGTGTAAAGTAAGTTATGATACGTGGGTGAGATAGACATTGAAACAATGGACTTTGAAGGTAATTAACGCTCGTTTTCACTAGGCTACACCTGAAAACTATATTATTGTAATGTTGGATTTTATTGAGACTTTTAGGTGTTGTCTAGTGTTAGTTAGTGAAAACGGAGAAGAGCCTGCTTTTGAGGTTACTATTTTTAGGGTTCCGTACCTCAAAAGGAAAAAACGGAACCCTTATAGGATTACTTGTTTGTCCGTCTGTCTGTCTGTCAGTCTGTCAAGACCGTTTTTCTCAGGAACGCGTGAAGGTATCCAGCTGAAATTAATATTAGATACGTAGGTCTATGATCCCTTGAAGTTCTAAAAAGATGAAACTTTTAAGTCGACGCAATAATAAAATACGTCGCATTTATGAGACATTTTTTGATACTCGCAAGTAAATCAAAACCTATAGGGTACTTCCCGTCGTCCTAGAATCATGAAATTTGGCAAGAAGCAAGCTCACAACACAAATATAGGGAAAAGTCCGAAAATTGTGAATTTGTAATTTTATGACATAATATTTTTTTTTTAATATCCAATGTTAAGTTTGTTTTTGGGATAAATTCATCCCAACTACGGAACCCTTCATTGTGCGTGGTCCGACACGCACTTGGCCGGTTTTTTTAGGGTTCCGTACCTCAAAAGGAAAAAACGGAACCCTTATAGGATCACTCGTGTGTCTGTCTGTCCGTCTGTCACAGCCAGTTTGCTCCGAATCCAATGGACCGATTAAGTTAAAATTTGGTACACATATGGATTTCTGTGACCCAAACACGTACAGCTAAAGTAAATATATGAATTTTGAATATGAGAGTCACTTTTAGGGGGAAAACAAGAAAATTAAAAAAAAAAGTTTTGTAAACTGCACCGAGTCACATATCAAATAAAAGGGCTTACTATGAGGGTCTCAAATTTATTTTTTTTATAATTTTAAAATTTATTGTTTTAAAGTTATTTAAGAAAACAGACGAAAATTGACCATTCCCCCCCCTTATCTCCGAAACTACTGAGCCTAAAATTTTGAAAAAAATATAGAAATTAGTTCTATACCTGTAGATTACAGGAAAACCTATAAGAAGTCTGTGGTCTTAAAATAACATGGTAAATCTAAATATATAAAAAAATCAAAGTCCTGACTGAGTCACTGACTAATATACCAACGCACAGCCCAAACCAATGGATCTAGAGACTTGAAATTTTGCACATAGATACCTTATATAGTGTAAACATCCACTAAGGAAGGATTTTTGGAAATTCCATCCCTAAGGGGGTAAAACAGGGTATGAAAGTTTGTATGAAAAATCCTATCCCTTGAGTTAATAGACTTGAAACTTAGCACGAATATTCATCTAAGGAAAAAAATATAATAAATTAAGGATAAAGTTTATCATTTTTAGTTTTCCTAAACTACCCCCTAAGGAGGGATTGGGGGTGTCAAAGTTTGTATGGAGGAACTTTAACACGCGGTCCGATTAACTCAAAACTCAGTTTTTATACTTGAGACCAAACATTAAGACTAACGTGTATCAGGGTTTTCCAAAAATCTACCCCTAAGGGGTGAAAAGTTAATTTTATAGCGGAGGATTTTATTGGGGGCTTGATTAACTCTAAAATTGGTGTAAATAATGTTTGAGTCAAGTTATGGAAACATACCAGACGATTTTTGAAATTCTTTAGGTATCTGTGTTCGTGAAAACAGAGATACAGTTTATATGAAAAATCTTATTAATTTGGTTAATGAACTTGAAACTTGCATAAGTAAGTAATAATGTTTGTCATTATTAGTTTTTCAAAACTACGCCTCAAATGAGGTTTAGGGATGTTAAAGTTTGTATAGAAGAATTTTAAAGCGCAGTCCGATTAAAAAAATGTGTACTTTGAGTCAAGTTAGGAAACTTGCCAAACGAATTTTCACCGATTTTGACGGCATATAGCTGATGTTTTAAGGAGTAACTTAGGCTATTTTTATTTTAGAAAAATAATTAGGGTTCTGCGCAAGAAAATTAAAATCCATGAAATCAGACAACCACGTACAGCCCAGTACAAACTTACTAAGCCTCCGCTGTCTATTACGGCTATAACAACAAATAATAAAAATAAAGCAAAGTTAAAAATTTAAGGGGTCGGTCCCCATACGATAAAATTTTCATTTTGAAAAAAAAAAAAATTTTGATCTAGCATGTGGGGTGTCATGTCATTATTTCATCACCGTTGCTCTCAAAACGGTGAAGGAAAACATCGTGAGGAAACCGGCATGTCCTAGAACCAAAAATTCGAAGACATGTGACATCTACCAACCCGCACTGGGCCCGCGTGGTGGATTACGGCCCACTCCCTCTCACCGAGAGGAGGCCTGTGTCCCCGCAGTGGGGACATTATAGGCTGATTATGTGTTATGTGGGATGTCATCGTCTAGAACTCATTGAGTTAGAGTACAAACATATTTTTTTTTTCTTTTATAATTAAGAAATAGGGGGCCGCAAAGTTGTAAATTTTAGACCATTTTTGTACGAGCTCTAGCGCAACAATTCAACAAATTAGGAATTTGAAACTTCTTTATACCATGTAAGTACCATGAATACTGTATTTAATCAACAATACTGAAAACGGCGATTCATAAGGTATTTTGTTTAAACATGGGTGATTTTCTGCAACTGCAAAAAATAACCTTGTAATTCACAGTATCATTATAAAATAAGTAAAAAGTTATCTTTGCGATTGTTAAACATATAATATGGTACGGAACCCTTCGTGCGCGAGTCCGACTCGCACTTGACCGGTTTTTTTATTACTTCTACACATCTTTTTAATAGGTATCCATGCGAAATTGGATTTCAGGATCTTTTGACAGCTAAACTACCTACCAAAGTAGCTACCTACTTACTGCCGGAAAAGCAGATACAAGCGAGACACAATGGCTTTTTATTTATTTTTTTGTATTTACTGCGTTCAACCGGTTAACAATAGTTATTTATGCTACAAGTGCGAAAAATAGGTGCTTTCCAACGAGTCGCATTTTTATTCACGTGCGAGCGAAGCGGGTGAGTGTATAAGTCGACACAAGCCGGAAATCATCTTACGCACGTTTATCATACAACGTATTACTATGCATTGTGCGAGAAAATAAAATAATATAAGTACACGACGACGGAGTTAAAAAAAAAACCAGTCAAGAGCGAGTCGGACTCGCGCACCGAGGGTTCCGTTCCAATTTCTGAAAAAGTGTGCTATTTAGAGACATCGTTTTATTTTTCCTGTAATCTTTACATAAACTTCTATCACATAGAATAATTTCAGATTTTTCTCTTTGCAAACTTCGGAGATAAGGGGGGGGGGACGGTATTTTTTTAAACATTTTTCATAAGAATTCAAAAACTATGCGGCCTAAAAAAAGAAAAAAAATGTTTGATAATGTGCAAACAGCGCTCTTTCATATGATACCCCACATGCCCTAGTATCCCCACTTTGAATTTGTAAGACCCCCTTTCAGTCCCTGTTGCAAAAAAATATAAATATTTTTATTTCCCTCTTATTTGCAAAATAGTTTGGTAAACGTTATCTAAAACTGTTCTAAATTTCAAGTTGATAGCATTAGTAGTTCTTGAGATATCCAGCTGTGACAGACAGACAGACAGACTGAGTCACACCATAAGGGTTCCTTTTTTACCATTTTGGTACGGAACCCTAGAAAACTGAAAAATAAAAAGCGCTAGTGCGAAAAAGTGCTACTCTGCGTACAATTAGGCTGCAAAACATATGCATTGTAAAACATATTTTACAATCTTGCTTAGAAAAACTTGTTTTATCAACATTGTCTTGGTCTTTTACACCAACTCAAATTACTTTTTAACAGTCTTTATAAACTTCAAAAATATAGCTGAGATAGGTATATCCTGTGGTTGGAACTTCGGATCAAATATGTTTTGACATTTCAAAGCATCAGTGAAAGTAATCAGAGACACAATATAGTTTGGGCCAAAGCGAGGGCTTTTATTTGAAACCATTTTGTGTTACGACGCGACGCCTTCATACTGCGGGAGTTTAGTAGTCTAGCTCTAAATCCTTAGAGTCGCGCTTTAATCAAATTTCGCTTCAAACATGATTGCTATGATTTTTTTTTTTGTTAGAAGTACTTCTAGTACTTGTACTTAATTATGTGTAGTTTGGTGGTGTTTTAATTAAATTGTACAAACAAGAAAATTATTTCGTTTTGCGTTAGCCTTTTCTTTCCCATCCGCGCACTGTCCGAATCCACAGCTTTACCAACTTTTTGCTGAGCGATGGCCGTTTTGCGTGGACGTGATGCATATTTTTCCCCAACTTGTTCTTTTTTGTGTTTGTTTTTTTTTATACCGCCAATAAACGTTTTTTCTTTCTTTACTTTGTTTTTTAGGGTTCCGTATTTCGTTTTTCTACGTGAGATACGGTAGCTAACTTTCAAATATTGCAGATAGAAGCTAGCCACTAGCTTTCACCCACGGTTTCACCTGCGAGGATGTCTAAAATCATCGCACGGGAACGTGGGCAGTTTCTCAATAAATGTACCGAAGTAAAAATTTTCGCTTCGGTAGGTACCTACATTTATTGAGATACTGTACATATCTAAAATAATAATTTGGCCAAAAACATTTTAAGAATGCAAAGCATTTTATTTAATAAACATACTTTTGGTTAAAAAAATAATGATTTGACTAACCACTTGTAATAGCTCCCTTAAAGTATTTTTTTTGTTTTTTTTTTTTTGTTTTTTTTTTATCAAATTTATTTATTTTTGTACCATGTTTGATATCGATACTTATTTCGTCTGTAAAGTTTCTTTCTATAGCTTAATTTGACCCTGTTTAGTATTATGGAAGTATGTTTATAGTTACCAGAAACAGACAAAACAAAATGTTAAAACTAAAAGCCGTCTTTTTAAAAACAAAAACAAGAAAAATCACTCACAAAATTATTAAAACGGTTTATAAAAATCACAAGCAACATTCTGTCATGTAAATTAATTACGGGAAAACACAATTTCTCACAAAAATTGCTCCGCTCTTCCGTCGCCGCCATGATAATCTACAATGGATTGGATTTTAATGGTGTGGTAATGTATTTTTAACATAGTTTGTTTGGTAAAGTAAATTAGACATTCTTCTTAAATATTTGTTTAAGAAGTTATGTTATTGAATGTATTCTTTCATTAAATTATAAGTAAATAAATAAACCATTTATTTCAGGCAACACACAGACCCATAGATTAACACACATCCAAAACCGGCAGGTGTGCAGGGAGTGTGTGTGTGTCCTAACTGACTCTAACAAAAAACCGGCCAAGTGCGTGTCGGACTACGCACAATGAAGGGTTCCGTAGTTTTTTTATTTATTTTTTATTTAAGATATACGTATACAACATAACAGATTTAAATAAATCTAAGGCGTTGTACAGCAAAATTTTCAAAACACAATTACAAATAAAAATAAAACAATATAACAACACACAAGAAATTAATAAGAAACAAAGTAGAGGTATACATGCAATCAACAAAAAAAAAAAAAAAAAAAAAAAAAAAAAAAGAAACGGAAAATTATTACTTATTTATCTTTCATTCATCATCTCACAGAATTTTAAACATTCACGACACACATCTATCCATCTCCCTGCAAATAAGTCGCACTCCGGTGTTGATGTCAAAAGGGCATAGGGTAGTTGGGATGAAATTATCGCAAGAACATACATACATTACAGAACATACATTCCAACAGTAAATGTAAGTTTGCACTCACAATATTGAGAGATTTACCATGTTATTTTAAGACCACAAACTTCTTAAGGGTGTTCCTGTAACCTACAGGTATGGAACTAAATTCTGCATTTTTTTCAAAATTTTAGGTTCAGTAGTTTTGGAGATAATGGGGGGGGGACTGGTAAATTTTCGTCTATTTACTTAAATAACTTTAAAATAATTTATTATAAAATTATAAAAAAAATATTTGGGACCCTCATAGTAAATTCTTTCATTTGATATGTCACACGGTACAGTTTACAATTATTTATTTTTTTAATTTTCTTATTTGCCCCCTAAAAGTGACCTCCATTTTCAAAATTAATTTATTTACTATAGCCGTACGTGTTTGGGTCACAGAAATCCATATGTGTATCAAATTTCAACTTAATCGGTCGATTGGATTCGGAGCAAATTGGCTGTGACAGACGGACAGACAGACAGAGAGATAGACACGAGTGATTCTATAATGGTTCCGTTTTTTTTGAGGTACGGAATCCTAAAAATGATCATATTATCGGGATGAACAAAAGTGACTTTCGGCTTCATTGGGGGCCAGACTCCACCAAACTGAAAAATCCTCACGGATATTCGAGCACTTTGTGTGATGTCTGCGTCGGATTTTATACTTAAAGTCAACATTGATACAGTTACTTATTCAGTGAAATTTAAAAAGTGTTGAGCATCCGCAAGGATTTTTCCGTTTGGTGGAAACTGCAATGACCCTTATACTTACTCGTAGTTCATGTCACATCTTCCTGTTTCATACTACAACTAGCTGCGCCCCGCGGTTTCACCCGCGTAGACCGGGATAAAAAGTAGCCTATGTGTTAATCCAGGGTATAAGCTCTCTACATAACAAATTTCATCCAAATCGGTCCAGCCGTTTCAGCGTGAAGAAGTAACAAACAAACATACACACACACACACATACTCACAAACTATCGCCTTTATAATATTACTAGCTCCGCCCCGCGGTTTCACCCGCGTAGACTGGGTTAAAAAGTAGCCTGTATGTTAATCCAGGGTATAAGCCATCTACATACCAAATTTTATCTAAATCAGTCCAGCCGTTTCAGCGTGAAGAAGTAACAAACATACACACACACACACACACACAAACTTTCGCATTCATAATATTAGTGTGATGATTTGTAACGTTAATTTCCATAGGTTTTGCAGTATAATTATAAAAGTAGTCACATTCCAAGATAAATTTACTTCTTCAAAGTATCTATCACTATATATTCCAAGTTGACACATAATAAATTATTCTGGATAAATTCCTAATCTGTTTTTATCTCTGTTATTAATGGTACGGCGACATTAACTTGGGTGATTAGATGGCAGTAAGATAAGATTATGTTTGAAAAATCTTTGCGTACAATTTGTTTCTTTATATGTAAATAGCTGAGCCCCGCGGTTTCACAAGCCTAGACCTGGATAAAAAGTAGCCTATGTAATAATTCAGGATGTAAGCTATCTACGCACCAAATCTCATACAAATCGGTCCCGCCGTTTGAGCGTGAAGAAGTAACAAACATACAAACACACACACTCACAAACTTTCGCCTTTATAATATTAGTGTGATGTGATACAGCCTTACCCGTGTAGACCGGGATAAAAAGTAGCCTATGTCTTAATTCAGGGTATAAGCTATCTACGTACCTACCAAATTTCATCCCAATCGGTTCAGTTGTTTGAGCGTGAAGAAGTAACAAACATACAAACACACACACTCACAAACTTTCGCCTTTATAATATTAGTGTGATGTGATACAGCCTTACCCGTGTAGACCGGGATAAAAAGTAGCCTATGTATTAATTCAGGGTATAAGCTATCTACGTACCAAATCACATCCAAATCAGTTCTGCCGTTTGAGCGTGAAGAAGTAACAAACATACAAACACACATACTCACAAACTTTCGCCTTTATAATATTAGTGTGATGTGATACAGCCTTACCCGTGTAGACCGGGATAAAAAGTAGCCTATGTATTAATTCAGGGTATAAGCTATCTACGTACCAAATCACATCCAAATCGGTTCCGCCGTTTGAGCGTGAAGAAGTAACAAACATACAAACACACATACTCACAAACTTTCGCCTTTATAATATTAGTGTGATGTGATACAGCCTTACCCGTGTAGACCGGGATAAAAAGTAGCCTATGTATTAATTCAGGGTATAAGCTATCTACGTACCAAATCACATCCAAATCGGTCCCGCCGTTTGAGCGTGAAGAAGTAACAAACATACAAACACACATACTCACAAACTTTCGCCTTTATAATATTAGTGTGATGTGATACAGCCTTACCCGTGTAGACCGGGATAAAAAGTAGCCTATGTATTAATTCAGGGTATAAGCTATCTACGTACCAAATCACATCCAAATCGGTCCCGCCGTTTGAGCGTGAAGAAGTAACAAACATACAAACACACACAGACTCACAAACTTTTGCCTTTATAATATAATAATAGTGTGATGTGATACAGCCTTACCCGTGTAGACCGAGATAAAAAGTAGCCTATGTCCTAATTCAGGGTATAAGCTATCTACGTACCTACCAAATTTCATTCAAATCGGTTCAGCTGTTTGAGCGTGAAGAAGTAACAAACATACACACACATTAACAAACTATTGCCTTTATAATATTAGCGTGATAATCTTTGTAACAGTATCGTATGCCGATTTATTTGAACGCAGCATGCGATAGGATTTGATTGGTAGAAATCGTCGGGTAAGGAAAAAAAAACCGGCCAAGTGCATGTCGGACCACGCACAATGAAGGGTTCCGTAGTTGTAAAGAATTTATCTCAAAAACAAACTTAACATTGTAATCGCAAAAAAAATTTTTTTACGTGATAAAATTACAAATTAACAGTTTTCGGACTTTTCCCTTTACTTGTGCTATGAGACCTTGCTTCATGCCAAATTAAATTATTCTAGGTCAACATAGGTAGGTTTTGATAGGTTTTGATTTACTTGCGAGTATCAAAATATGTCGCATAAACGGCCGTATTTTTTTATTGCGTTGACTTAGAATCTTGATTTTTTTAGAACTCTAAGGGACCATTAATTTACGTATTTGATATTAATTTCAATTTGATACCTCCACACGTTCCTGAGAAAAAGGGTCTTGACAGACTGACATACTTAAAAATATTTTTTTATGTGATTAAATGACACATGAACAATTTTCGGACTTTTCCCTTTACTTGTGCTATGAGACCTTGCTCTGTTGCAAAATTTCATGTTTCTAGGTCAACGGGAAGTACCCCATAGGTTTTGATTTACTTGCGAGTATCAAAATGTGTCACAGAAATGGCCGTATTTTTTTATTGCGTTGACTTAGAAGGTTTATTTTTTTAGGACTCCAAGGGATCATAGATCTAGGTATTTGATATTAATTTCATTTTGATACCTCCACGCGTTCCTGAGAAAAAGGGTCTTGACAGTCTGACAGACAGACAGACGGACAACGAAGTGGTCCTATAAGGGTTCCGTTTTTTCCTTTTGAGGTACGGAACCCTAAAACGATAAGCTCCCCTCTCCATGCGCCTTTTCTCTCTCACCGACTCTTTCTATTGTACCTATACGAGTGTGTGTGGCGTGCGAGTAAAGGCTCTTACAGACAGAGGCGATATCGCGTCGCGACGTGCCGCGTAGCGGTGTTGCGACGCGATAATATCGCAATATCGCTCGCGAGGCCTCTGTCTGTAAGAGTCTTATCACGTACGGCGGCGTTTCGTTCCCTTATAATCTTATATCTATGTTTGTTCCTGATTGGGATCTTCCGACCGGTTGGAGGGTACAGGGTCTACGGGCATGCGGGCGGCAAAATTAAGGCTGTGTCTGAGGACGTGCGGTCGTTGGATCAGCTGCACTTGGTGATGGGGCCTGCTAGGCATGGCGGGCTGATACCAGTGGGGGGGTGGGGCGAATGTACAAGTATCTCCCGGGCTGCCGACTCATTGTAGTAGAAGGAAACACTATTCCCCACAATTCCCCAAATTAACCCCACTGGGGTTTTAGTCGGTTGAATTCCGACATAAACCACCGTTCTCCCTAGACGGAGGATATCTAAGAAGATTTTGCCACGAAAAAAAAGGTACAGGGGCTACATTATAAATAAAAAGCAAACGTCTTGATTCCATACATTTATTCTAATATTTTCTTTTTTGATACAGTGTATAAACAGTGGTAGCTCTTGATAATGATGTTTTTTATTAAGATATACAAACAGATTACTTATATTAGTTTTAAATTGCAATTCTTCTTTTTGTCTCAAGAAAATGTCGATATATAAAACATCATATCAGCCAACTTTTTGAAGTTCATTAGAATACATTTAAAATACACGTAAAACACTCAAGTGACTAGAGTTTGACTCCAATCCGGTTTGGCACCTTTAAATTAGATGTTAAATAATAAATGTTTTGAACATACAATATCCACTTACAACTACTTTTTACAGTACCTATATGGTATTTAATAATGCACATCGTATTTTACGAAAAGTAGGAGGGGTTCGTGGCTGCCAAACGGGTCAATATTAAAGGTTAAGCAACAGTTGCCGAGGTCCAGGATTTGTGACCACCTTAACGTACCGAAATCTCTGCATGCCTCGGAAAACACGTTAAGCATTGTTTTTCATTCATAGATCTTTGACAGTCGTTACAGGTAGTCAGAAGTCTGAAAGTCTGACCAGTCTCTCAACAAGTTTTTGTCTAGGTATCGTGTTACCCAGTAAGTGGGTTTTACTGTCAGATAGGCAGTCGCTTCATGTAAAATACTAATCGTAGATACGACGCTCTACAAATTTGAATTCTTACTAACATAACCATAGCGTGACATTGATTTATTCCGAACTAAACACCAACAAACTAATACCACAAAGGATAATGCAAATTACTGGGCCCAATAATGAAAAGCTATTGCCCAAACATGAAACATACACCAAGTTATATCTCATTCATACGATCACTTTTTACTAAAGCGTCATAAAAATCTAATGCAGATAAAAAAAACCGGCCAAGTGCGTGTCGGACCACGCACAATGAAGGGTTCCGTAGTTGAAGAGAATTTATTTATCCCGTTGACAAACTTAACATTGAGTTGAAAAACATGTTCTGCCATATATTGATAAACGTCACGGACAATTCTCCAACTGCATTTTTAAGTTTGTATTCGCAAAAAGCTATTCTTAGGATCACGCCTTGTTTCCTCGAAGGGTTGGGCAGAGGTGTACCTTTAGTGCACCCACATTTTGCCAGAAAAAGAAAACTAAAAACTATTTTTTCTATGTGATAAAACTACAAATAATAGATTTTCGGACTTTTCCATTACTTGTGCTATAAGACCTTGGCACTTCTAACCAAATTTCATGGTTCTAGGTCAACGGCAAGTGCCCTATAGGTTTTGATTTACTTACGAGTATCAAAATATGTTGCATAAATGGCCGTATTTTTTTATTGCGTTGACTTAGAAGTTTGATTTTTTTAGAACTCCAAGGGACCATAGCCTCACGTATTTTATATTAATTTCAACTTGATACCTCCACGCGTTCCTGAGAAAAAGGGTCTTGACAGACAGACAGACGGATAGACAGACAGACAGACGGACAGCGAAGTGATCCTACAAGGGTTCCGTTGTTTCCTTTTGAGGTACTGAACCATAAAAAGATACGTACTGCTAAAAACATGGCTGTCTCAGTTGAATTTTTGAACATTAGGTAATGTAGTTTTTTTTTTGAGGTAAAAAAAAAAAACCCGTGGTGCGATTTTTGTGACGCCATATCGAAAGTTACTAGTGACAATTATATCTATTGTTTGGTATAGGTTTTATGTGTGGGTAGCATTGTAACAAAAATGAGCCCAGAACACAAGGGAAAAGTTGCATATCCTTTAATTATTTAAAAAGTGGTATCCGTTCGGAATAGAAAATAAATACAAGTTCAAAAAAATACCAGTAGTATTAGTTTGTTGGTATTAGATAGGAATAAATTGTGACATCTGTCACTCTATGGCTTTGTATGTATGAGATAAAGAATGAAAATAACCGGAGTAACCGACATAGCTTGCAAAGTAAGCAAGCTGAAGTGGCAAAGGGCTGGCCATGTTTGTCAAAGGACCGATGGCCGGTGGAGCAGAGGAGTCCTGGAGTAGAGACCGCGTATTGGCAAGCGTAGCGTGTGACGCTCCCCAGCGAGGTTGGACTGATGATATTAACAAGGTGGCTGGGATAGCCTGCGTGCGGGAAGTGGAGGACACTACGCTTGCTGATACGCGGTCTTCACTCCAGGACTCCTCTGCTCCACCGGCCATCGGCAACACCCGTTGTGGGGCAGCCTTGGAGAGACCTATGTCCAACAGTGGCATGCGATAGGCTAAGTTGATTTGTGTCTGTCACTCATACCAGTGGGACAGTCTCTTTGTAAAATCAAATATGGCATATTAAATCCCAGGTACTGTACTAACGATACAACTAAGTATATAAAAAACGTTTGGTTCAAGAGATCTAGAACGACGTACAAAATAGTAGACCGAAAATGTAGATACTTTTCTAAATAGTCCCTGTATCCTGTTCGCTACTTTACTTTACAATAAAACACATTTCATTCGTTTTATCACACGATAAACTTCAAATATATACCAAGTAAGAAATTAATAACATATTTAACGCATCTATAGAAATTAAATACATTTTAGAAGTTTAAACAAAGAAAAAATACAGGTGACAGGTACAACTGATGGTGACGTGTGCAGGTGTACTTATAGGTGCACTACTGCCTGACCCTTTGGGGAATACACGCGTCGTGTTATGTGATATATAAGAAGCCAAAGAACAGTAGTTGGAGCCTCTTTTAAAACACATGTTGATTAGAACTAAGAATAAAAAGATAGACAAATAATAATCTTATGTATATTAAATAAAAAGAAAAGTCCTGACTGACTGACTCATCAACGCCCAACCCAAACTATTGGACCTAAAAAGCTGAAATTTTGCACAGAGGTTCCCTTTATAATGCAGAAAAGGAATGAGGAAGGATTTTTGTTCCCGTGGGATGAAACCGCGCGGGAATTGCTAGTAAGATATAAGATAAGAGATAAGAGAAATAATAAGAGATATATTAAGATAGTTATATAATTATAGTTTGATTTTCAGATTTCTAAAGGAAATCAAAGCTAAGAAAATTATTGAACTGAATTGAATTGCTCGACGAACCATTGATAGTAATATATAAGTCAATGCTACGAACACACAAATATACTGAAGGACTTTTCACGTACCTAAGTTGAGAAAGATTGCGACGTTGGTCGAATGGTCGCAAGCGATAATGCTGTCTTGGGTTCAATTCCCCGGACGGGCAAAATGGTATTGGATTTTTCATCACTAATTTCTCAGTAGCTGCCCCCCCCCCTATTACATGGGACTTAAACATAACTGGTACTATAGGTACACCTCTGCTTAACCCTTGTGTGCATTGACACTAAAGTGATGAAACTATTGGATATATTTGATTGAAGGAAGGAATTCCATGGAAGGTGGGAAGGCCTTTAGTGTGGGACGCAACGTGTGTCGATACTATTGCGCCATCCCATCTTCCTGGCTCGGCGTGCTGTGCTGGCACTGCTGCTGCGGCTGCGGAAAACCTCAAGCGGCGGAAATATAATAACCTTATCGGTAATTATATTTTCAAGCCGTTTGGGGTTGAAACCCTTGGGCCGTGGGGTCCAAGTGCTCTTGTTTTATTCAACGAAATCTCCAAACGGCTGGTTGACACTTCCCGTGACCCGAGGGCTGGCTTTTACTTTGGCCAGAGGCTTAGCATTGCCATAGAACGTGGCAATGCCGCCAGTCTCTTGGGTACTCTACCAGTCGACAGCGATGCGGAGGAATTTTTCGACGCCATATTTTAGTTGTTTAATAGTTTAGTTAGGATATAATTTTGTTGTTTATAGGTTATGTTTATTAAAGTCTTTGATTGAATATAAATGAAGAAACACATAATTGTTCGGGTTCAATTATTAGATTGATTCCAATTGTTGTCGTTAAACAATTTTTGCTTCTCCGTTTCTCGTATTCGCTCTCTTACACTTTTATTTATTACCCGTAGTTTAAACAAAATTACAGTTTCTATAAAAGCCCCTTCATTATAACACATCTATTTCGCTTTATTTTTGTAAACAACAGTAATCATGAATTCTAGACTTACAAATTCTTATACAACTTAAAACTACTTAATATTATTTATCAATTCGTTATTAATATTAAACACTTTAAATTTTATCGTAAACAATTCTTTAATGTGATCTTAGTTCTAAAATATTTCACACTTATTAAAATTACACAGTATACATGTACGTACATATAAAATATTAGACGTAAGTATAAAATACCACTGGCACGATGCGTGAAGTATGAATCTCGATTTCGTATCGGAACACATGTTATTGCTCTACAAACAAATCAAGTTTTATTCGAGATTCGAGCTTGTGCATCATTCTAGAATACAGAGCTAAGACTTTGGTATGCTCTAAGTCTATCTACAAGAAAGTATCTTCTCTTCTTCTTTGGGGTGGATGGCAGTTGTTGTTTATTTGTTGGTCTGGCAGGTGTAAACGGACCTTTTTGGAGTTTGTGCTGTTGCATTGGTGGAGGCGCTGCTTTGGAAACTTCACGCTGTCGTCCTTTAACTGTGGGAATTGACAAAGTTATTTGAATAAACATAATTAGATAATGTATCAGGTTTAAGACCAAAATGCTCTAACTCAGTGAGCACTGCACTGTTTCAGTGATCTATTTTGCAATGTTGATTGACTGGGTAAACCTAAATTTTGTTGTACTAACTGACTAACCTGAATAATTTAAAACGTTAGAAACAGCAGCTTCGACTTCGGTCTCTCTAATTAATCAACATTTTAAAGCAAAAACGAGGTAATTTTGACGATGAAATTCAAACTTTCAGAAACGAATTCGGATGCTCGAAGACAAGACTTTAATAGGATGATAGATTTGCTGGCGAAGACGCACGTACCAAATGAAACTGACAAACTTTTCACCAAGTTTTCGCCGAAAGTTCTGAAGACGTCGAAAATTATTCTTAGGCCGACATTATTCGATCATAGGAATAGAAATCGAGAAACCCAATATTAAAAATTATTATTCTGAGGCATCAATCAATTCTAGTCAAAGTAATAAAACAGTTGGAAATGGAAGGCAAGTCTTGGAAATTTTTAATAATCTGCGAAAAATTTCAAAGTTGAAATGGACGGGAACAAATTGGTTGGAGCGACTGTTACAGTTAATGAACCTTGATAATGTTGAAGTGGTTGCTAATTTTTATTATTTTTCGGGTTGTTAATAAATTATTTATTTACATTAATTTCGTATGCCCTTCGCAGCCAAGCAAACAACCAAGAAGCATTCGCTTGGCTCGCTCGTGGTCGGTTACAGTTCTAACCTAATTCAGCTCGTGCATAGTTGGTCACAGTTCCAACGTAACCTGAATAACATTCAAAAAAGGCTAGGCTGTTAACTGAAACGCTTATTAAATCGCTATCATCGCTATCATCTATATATTTATATTATAAGTTATATAGTCGCTGTGTGTGTGGCAGCGTTGTTCTTCTAAACCGCGCAACGGATTTTCATGAGGGTTTCACCATCATTTAGAAAATTTGTAATATTAAACTTACAAATAACAAAGAAATCTCGATGTTTCAGGCAGGCAGGTCGCTAGTGCCTAATAAAAAATAAACGGTCTACTTTGACGTAAAGTTTTATTTTAATTAAGCTGGACTTCTCTAAAGCTTGCAGCTTTGCCTTGGACAGGTGTTATGAATGTTCTAGCCTTCTTTAACTAGAGTATACAATTTTATTGTAATGCTTAATTATCGGACAAAAAACTATGGTTCTAGTTGGGAAACAAGTAGGTAGGTACCTGTTTACCTCGTAAAAAGGAATATCGCGATAAGACCAGAAAAAAAATTGCAACACTAGGAATTGCGTAACACATTATCAATCTGATTTGGTTTCATTATGAAACCAATTGCTAAAGCATTTCTTCATGTGTTCGAAAAATTTGTCTGCTCGACAACGTAAAATAACGCAATGAATGTTGTTGAACTGTCAAAATGAAACCAACTCCGATTGTTAATGTGTTATGCAATTAGGGTGTCGTTCTCGATGTTGTTTTATAATATGGTTTTAGTGTTCAATAATGGGATAATTAGCGGTTTATTTTGGTACTGAGTTAACGTTGTGTGCTTGAGCGTGCAATTTATGAACTTCGTGTCAACTATGATTGAAATTATGTCTTTGAATTTATTTTTCTATCTCATTATCAATTATCGCTACTAGCGGCACAGCAGTAGTTGCAGCAAATAGTACTCCGTATCTTTGCTCTTTGGAAAATCACGTGCTTGTATTCATGGGCTAAGAATATGTTCAACGATTTCTGCGAAGTTTCACGCTTGACGTGACACTCACTTGCAACTGAAACCCGCTCGAGCGCACGTGACTGCTTCTATGAAAACATCTCGAACTCTCGATACTACTCCCACTATACTCCCACGACGGCACGACATTATTATACTCGTATGCTTCAGTGAAAATGCCGAGCTTTTCTTGAAAACGCAACCTTACGGGTTTGTATGCATATTCATAGCTTTAATCATAGCTACATTTTTCTTGAAAGGTTTTGTATTTTCGTTGACATAGTTTTACTTACTTACTTTATTATTTTATATACTAACTAGCTTTTGCCCGCGGCTTCGCCCGCGCGGATGTCGGAAAATATCCTTCCAAGGGGAACAAAAATCCTTCCTTATTTCTTGTATATAAAGGGAACCTCTGTGCAAAATTTCAGCTTTATAGGTCCAAGGGTTTGGGCTGGGCGTTGATGAGTCAGTTAGGACTTTTCTTTAATTATATTGAGATAGCTTCTGCCCACGACTTCGTTCACGTGAAATTTCTTGTGCCCCCGACACAACCCTCGCATCGCATTGCCTGCCCGCGCTATTTCTTCGTTTTCGTTTAGCGTTCTTTCTGACTTTTTTTCTTTTTGCTCGGCACCTAACGGTCCTAGAGTAATGTTAAATATGCCTGTATAGCCTTCTTAATAATTGGGCTTATCTAATGCAAAAATAATTATTAAAGTCCGACTGGCAGTTCCAGAGATTAGCGTGTTCAAACAAACAAAAAAAGTGTGTGTCAGCTCCGATGCACGACTGGAGTTTGTTCCTGTTTTTGTGCCGTTCCGAGTTTCCGACTTTCTATTTTTCGGTCATTTCTGTCGGGCTGGGTTTCTTCAATGAATCAGTGCTATACGAATATCAACTTTAAGGTGTAAAGACACTCGTCCTCCTCTCACTCTTACCACTCCTACTCTCACTCTCACCCCCCCTCTTCCCACCCATATTCCCTCTCTCCCTTATCATCCTTTTCACTGCCCCCTCTCACGCCTTCATCCTTCCCAACCACTCTCCCTCTCACCCCCCTCACCACATACCCTTCCCGCTAACCTCCCCTCCCCCTCTCACACCCTCTCATATCACCTACACCGCTTCCCCTCCCTCTCTACCCTCACCAATTCCTCCCCTCCCCTCTTTCCTTCTCCACACCCTACCCCTCACTACACCCTCCTCCCTTCTATCCCTCTCATCCTCCCCCTCTCCCTCCCCCTCTCACTCCTCACCACCCCTCCCCACCCTCTCCCTCTCACCAAACCCTGCCCTTCCCCGTTTCCCTCCTCACCACCCCTCCCGTTCCCTCCCCCATCTACCCTTCCCTTTGGGGAAAAACTATTAATGACAAACTTTGTTACTTGCAAGTATTTGTGACAAGTTTTAAGTTAATTAACCAAATGAGTAAGATTTTTCATATAAACTATATTCCCTTTTTTCACCACCATAGGGGTGGAATTTTAAAAAATCGTTTGGGATATTTCCGTAACTTGACTGAAAGATTATTTACACCAACTTTCGAGTTAATCAAGCCCCGCAGTAAATCCTGCCCTGTAAAATTGATTACCCCTTTTCATCCCTATATGGGTAGATTTTCGAAAAACCGTGATACACGTTATTCTTCATTTTTGGTTTCAAGTTTAAATACTGAGTTTCGAGTTATTCGGAACGCCCGTTAAAATTCCTCCATACAAAACTTTGACACCCCCCAATCCCTCCTGAGCGGGTAATTTAGGAAAACTAAAAATGTCAAACTTTATAATTTACTTAGATAAATATTCATGCCAAATTTCAAGTCTATTAACTCAAGGAATAAGATTTTTCATACAAACTTTCATCCCCTATTTGTCCCCCTTAGGGATGGAATTTCCAAAAATCCTTCCTTAGTGGATGCTTACACTGTATAAGGTATCTATGTGCAAAATTCCAAGTCTCTAGGTCCAGCGGTTTGGGCTGTGCGTTGATATATCAGTCAGTCAATCAGTCAGTCAGTCAGGACTTTGAATTTTATATATATAGATAGAAGCTGGGTGATTACCAAAACTATAGTTAATTAAGTAATGTGATATTGATTCATAATCATTCCTGTGACACATAGGTAATTATTTTGTTGAAACTAAATAACAGATAAGCTAAAAGCATTGTCATATTTCCTATTATTGTTCCTACTAGCATTAAGAAAGCATTGAAAAATATTTATTTTTTTACTTAATTATAATAAAAAAAAGT
Source organism: Cosmia trapezina (assembly GCA_905163495.3). Taxonomy (NCBI): domain Eukaryota; kingdom Metazoa; phylum Arthropoda; class Insecta; order Lepidoptera; family Noctuidae; genus Cosmia; species Cosmia trapezina. The sequence continues at coordinate 8,459,140 of LR991020.1, forward strand.
TTAAATACCGCATAAGTCTTTCTTTTGTTGAACTAATACCGCCTAAGTCAATTTTATACTGATACAGTATTAAATACACATATTTTAATATGTGGCATCATAATTGAACCTAATATATACCTATTTATGTATTCAGTACACATGTCTGAAGTATTTCAAAGATAATAATCAGTTTTTTATCTCTCCTGGAATCTTATCAAATTTAACTTGCGCGGTATTGTTACCTAAGCGACGATATGCTATTTATATGTGAATTCAGTTAAGTATATGACTGAATTCATATAATTAATTCAATTCTGCTGTCATCGTGATTGTGTGTTATCATTTGTAATCCCTAGTTTAAATAAAGATTAAGCATCGCCAGCACCCTAATTGCATAACACATTATCAATCGGAGTTGGTTTCATTTTGGCAGTTCAACAATATTCTTTGCGTTATTTACGTTGTCGAGCAGACAAATTGGAACATATGAAGCAATAGATTAGCAATTTGTTTCAGAATGAAACCAACTCCGATTTATAAATTTGTTACGCAATTAGGGTGCTGGTTTGATTTACAGAATAATAAGCTGTCGCTACGCAAAAATATGTCGGATCTGCTACGATGAGTATGCACTTAAAAATGAGACACAAACGCTTTTTTTGGCGTTGTGCGGTGACTAGGGGTATGGTGTCGATATGGACCATGGAGCGACACATACTGGCCTAGAAATTGCTCAGTGTTTTCTTTTTAAGTTCAGAGTATTAGTTCTGTAGTGTTTAGTAATGTCACTCATGCCCCGTTCCGGAGTTAGGAGAAGTTATTTCTCTAGTTTACGCGTACCCAAATATGCGCCTCTCAGTAGGTATGTCTGTCTGTCAGTATATCATAAACTAGAGGATCTATTATGTATGTAAGTATATTTATATTTACCTAAACATCGATGTACCTTATAAACGGCTGCTAGGTATTTTTTAAATAATGACGTTAACTTACTCGTATAGTTAGTTCATGTCGAGTCCGCCTGTGTGATGACGTCAGCAGCTCCGTATGTGCGCGTGATTCGTTCCCAGCAGGACTGTCACTTGCTCGCACCCAGCACCAGAGCCACTTGTATGGAGGAATGTTCCTGTTGAGAGTAGTTATTAATTAGTTAGTGAATTTATGGCTATCTTTTAGGTAGGTAGGAACGTAAGGATATCTGACGTGGATCGTCATAACGTGACATATATGTTTCGTGTCAGAATTTGGTGAAAAACCCAGACAAACGCCGTACGGCAGTGTTTCACTGGGTAGCTTAACATGCAGCATTATCATTGTGTTGTGTAACCTTAGTGCGTGTTTTTATACTAGGTACTCGATCGCGTTATTTTCCATAGCGGGAATAAGCCCGTCGGAATCTTGCAATTTTCAAAAATTTCAAGATACTAACCCTTCCAAGTCAGTATTATTTGAATGCGCTAAATTAGTTAAAATGCACCCGGAGTTATTTGAAAAAGCTTATGAAATGTTTGAAAAAAATACTAGGCACGGGAATAGAATAGTTTTGCCCATAATTCCTAGGACAGGATTATACGTACAGTAAGAATAGCTATGCAATGTTTGGTCGCATATTTAATACTATTCCTAACAGAATTAAAAACTTACCAGCTAATAATTTTACAAGGAACTTTTACTCATTAAACGACATATTTTTAGGGTTCCGTACCAAAATGGTAAAAAAACTTTTTTACAAAAAAAAAAACCGATTTCCAAAAAAAACACTACAAACTGAAAAATAACTTTAATTTCGGAAGTCGGTGTCTTTGGATCTGTATTTTAGTTTTTTGCCACCGACTTCCGAAATTAAAGTTATTTTTCAGTTTGTAGTGTTTTTTTTGGAAGTCGGTTTTTTTTTTTGTAAAAAAGTTTTTATTTTTCACTTTTTAGTGGTTCAGTTTGTAATTTATCTAAGTTACAATAACCCAATGTCAACTGCTCATCACGTTTTACAAAATATTGCTTTTCCCGATGCAGGGACGTTAATTGTTGAGGAGTTCTCCTCGTAAGAACCAGGAGAACTGGAGCTCATGGTGAAGTCACCATTACCATTATGCATTTTGACGAGCATAAACCATATTAAAGTAATCGAATCGCAACCTGTGATATACTTAGATATAATTGAGTATTTCCGATGGCCCTCTGTGGTCTTCATCATCAGTTCCAGTTCACCGAATGGTATTTTCCGAGAGCAAATGCACGAGTTACTATAAAAAATACCGAAATCGATATAGGTGTGCCAATAAAATTTGAGGGTTTCCCTCGATTTCCATGGGATCCCATCATCAGATCCTGACTTGATGATCATGGGACCACTTGGGAAGTATACCCTTTCGAACAAAAAAAGAAAAATCCAAATCGGTCCAGCCATTTTCGAGTAATCGGGGAACATACATAAAAAAAAAAAAAAAAAAAAAAAATAAAAAAAAAAAAAAAAAAAAAAAAAGGTTCCGACGAATTGAGAACCTCCTCCTTTTGGAAGTCGGTTAAAAAAGGAACCCTTATGGTGTGACTCAGTCTGTCTGTCTGTCTGTCACAGCTGGATATCTCAAGAACTACTAATGCTATCAACTTGAAATTTGGAACAGTTTTAGATGACGTTTACCCAACTATTTTGCAAATAAGAAAGAAATAAAAATATTTATATTTTTTTCCAACTGGGACCGAAAGGGGGTCTTAAAAATTCAAAGTGGGGCTACTAGGGAATGTGGGGTATCATATGAAAGAGCGCTGTTTGCACATTCTCAAACATTTTTTTTCTTTTTTTTTATCCCGCATAGTTTTTGACTTTTGATGAAAAATGTAAAAAAAATACCGCCCCCCCCCCTATCTACGAAGTTTGCAAAGCGAAAAATCTGAAATTATTCTATGTGATAGAAGTTTATGTAAAAATTACAGGAAAAATAAAACGATTTCTCTAAATAGCACAGTTTTTCAGAAATAATCAACCAAAATTACATATAAATGATGGTACGGAACCCTCGGTGCGCGATTCCGACTCGCTCTTGACCGGTTTTTTTTAATATGTGGTTGAACAATAAATAACAATCAATAATCATTTACCCTCGGATATTAATAGTATTTTTTTAAATGTATCTAATTTCTCAATTTTAATTTTAAACCACTACGCAAAAAGAGGGGACTGCTATGTGTTTACTGAATTATGACTATAATAATAACCAGGTACTTACTTATATATATACCTAAACCCAAATGTTTGTATATCACATTATTATGACTACTAAGTGTTTTATATGGACTACTAGCTTTTGCCCGCGGCTTCGCCCGCGTGGATGTCGGAAAATATCCCATGGAAACGTCCATGTGGAAAACATAGGGCTGTCCGATATAACTGTGCAAACTCAAATCGCTACGATATATCGTTACCGTGTATAGTAGGCATAAAGCTACCAGTCGGCATGATTTTTTCCGACATCTTCAACAGTCGTCGTCATATTTCAGCCAATTTACACAAAACCATAATGAACACTGAATCACTCCGTTCATTGGAGAAAACCGTAAGAAAATCCGTTCGGTACTTTTTGACATTATCGCATTCAAACAGACACACTTACGCGGCGGGGTACTTTGTTAATTACTTAAAATTTACTATGCCAGTCACGCTCTAATAACAAATAACTTTTGTCCGAGTGTCCACTCGTTCAAATAATTTCCTCGTAAAAACGTCGAATGAAATAAAGACTAAATGTTGCCTCAAGATTCGAACTATGACTACATTTCCAATCCCTTAAATCTTTAAAAAGAGGTAGGTACACAAACATTTGTCAACCCCTATTGTACCCCTTAGGGTACGATTTTTTAAAAACGCTGTACCATATATATTTCTTTATTTCCTACCAAAAGCATAAATTTGAATTTTCATATCCCTAACTTAAGAAATGCTGGGTTTCCCATACAAACTTTCATCCCTTATATAAACCCTTGTAGTATTATGTTCTAAGACAAAAAGTAGACCATGTCCTTTCCCAGGATGCTATCTATAGCCTTGCCAAATTTTATCGAAATCCGTGCAGTTTTGTAAATTTCAAAATAAACCCCTATTTTACTCACTTAAGGGATGATTTTTAAAAAACGCTGAACTGCATAGTTCTTAATTTCCTACCAATAGCATAAATTTGTTACCCCTAACTTAAGAAATACTGGGTTTCCCTTACAAACTTTCATCCCTTATATCCCCTGTAGTATTATTTTTGAAAAAAATAGTATCCTATGTCCTTTCCCAGGATGCTATATAAAGCCTTGCCAAATTTTGTCGAGATTCGTGCAGTTTTGTAAATTTTAAAATCAACCCCTATTTTACCCCCTCAGGGATGATTTTTCAAAAACGCTGAACCGCTAATTTTTTTATTTCCTGTCAAAAGCATAAATTTTAATTTTCACATCCCTAACTTAAGAAATACTGAGTTTCCCATGCAAACTTTTATCCCCTATATCACGCTCTGTAAGATTATTTTTGAAAAAAAAGTAGCCTATGTCCGTCCCCAGGATACCATCTATAGCCTTGCCAAATTTTATCGAAATCCGTTCAGTGGTTCTGGGTTTCCCATACAAACTTTCATCCCCTATATCACCCCCTGTAGGATTATTTTTTAAGACAAAAAGTAGCCTTTGTCCTTTCCCAGGATACCATCTATAGCCTTGCCAAATTTTATCGAAATCCGTTCAGTGGCTCTGAGTTTCCCATACAAACTTTCATCCCCTATATCACCCCTGTAGGATTATTGTTTAAAATAAAAGTATCCTATGTCCGTCCCCAGGATACCATCTATAGCCTTACCAAATTTTATCGAAATCCGTTCAGTGGTTCTGGGTTTCCCATACAAACTTTCATCCCCTATATCACCCCCTGTAAAATTATTTTTTAAGACAAAAAGTAGCCTATGTCCTTCCCCAGGATGCTATACAAGGTGTTAAATAAATAGCCCACAACCTCTTAAGGGGTCATTGTACTCATCATTATGAACAACTTTTACTATGACACCCTACCTGAAATCGCGAAAAAAAAATCAGCTGACCAGTACATTTATCTACATCAAACTCGTCAAAATGTAGGAAGCAGCTGATTTTTTTTTCGCGATTCCAGGTTTGGTTCCATAGTAAAAGTTGTTCATAATGATGAGTACAATGACCCCTTAAGAGGTTGTGGGTTATTTATTTTACACCTTGTATAAAGCATTGCCAAATTTTATCGAAATCCGTGCAGTTTTGCAAATTTTAAAATCAACCCCTATTTTACCCCCTTGGGGGATGATTTTTCAAAAACGCTGAACCGCATATTTATTCATTTCCTTCTAATAGCATAAATTTGTTATCCCTAACTTAAGAAATACTGGGTTTTCCTTACAAATTTCCTTTTCATCCCCTATATCACCCCTGTAGTATTATTTTTGAAAAAAATAGTATCCTATGTCCTTCCTTAGGATGCTATATAAAGCCTTGCCAAATTTTGTCGAAATCCGTGCAGTTTTGTAAATTTTAAAATCAACCCCTATTTTACCCCCTTAGGGGATGTTTTTCAAAAACGCTGAAGCGCACATTTCTTTATTTCCTGTCAAAAGCATACATTTTAATTTTCACATCCCTAACTTAAGAAATACTGAGTTTCCCATACAAACTTTCATCCCCTATATCACACCCTGTAGGATTATTTTTGATAAAAAAGTAGCCTATGTCCGTCCCCAGGATACCATCTATAGCCTTGCCAAATTTTATCGAAATCCGTTCAGTGGTTTAGGCGTGAAAAGGTAACAGACAGACAGACAGACAGAGTTACTTTCGAAATTAGTATGGATTATAAGAGTATTATGACTAAGTGTTTTATATGGATGATGTGATGCGGAGGAGTGAGGAAAATGTCGTGAGGAAAGTTTTGAGTATGAATGTCGATGGCTATAAGAGTAGGGGAAGACCAAAGAAACGAGGGATGGATTGTGTGAAAGATGACATGGCTAGAAATGGGAAGTATGGAAAAAAAGGTGATTGCGCCGACCCCAAATAGATTGGTATAAGGGCAGGAGAATGATGATGATGTATTATATGGTTCCGTATACTTATTTATTTAAAACCGAAATTGTAGAAAAATGGCGAATAAATTGATTTCATTTGATGGAATAATTGTGTTTCCCATTATAGTCACCAGACGGCGGTTATTCAGTTTAAGTACAAATTGAAGTTTACGTTAACGTGATCGAGTAAGTAAGTAAAAAAACTCGCACTAAGGGCACTGATAATTGTAAGAACAGTCTGCTCATGGAATTTTTTCGTGGTTCGTTTGTTTATTAGCTTGCAGCTGACTGACAGAAAATACTGTTGGACTGTATCCCCCTTGAGCCAAAAGGGCAATTGAATTTTAGTAAAATTATACCTACTCGAAAACTTATAAATACAACCCAATTATAAAACCACTCGCAAATACGTACCGGTACTTAAATAATACATAATATTAAATCTACGGCCTAATTAATTCAGTAAAGAAAGTTGTGGAGCACATAGCAATGATCACAATTTAATTATATTTAATGTGTACGTTAAAGCCAGAAATGTTTCTCTAATTGTTAATTAGACATCACTTCAAACATTTTATGTAAGGAGTATTTGAGTTTGGTTTAGCAGTGGTTCGCAAGGGCGATTTTCTGTCGCACACTGGAAATTCAACGCACTGGCTTCACGCATATTTTTATTTATTTTATTTATTTATACACATATTTTTATTTATTTTATATTTGCATATTATTTGTTAAATGCTGCACCGGTCGACGTTATTGCGTCAACGCCAGCTATCGCTGAAACCCAGCGCTGGGGCTCCGTTTTGCATGGGGTCGCGGCATTATGCTGAGCGGTGGCCGTTTTGCGTAGATGTGACGCATATTTTCCCCCAAATTGTTTTTAAATAATTATTTTACTCTGTTGTAGTTTGCGTCATGTTTATCGCAAATAAACGTTTTTTCTTTCTTTCTTTCTTCTTCTTCTTCTTCTTCTGAGAGTTGAAAATACAACAGTGTGTTTTTTGAAGCGCTAGGTTTGTGCTTTGTTGGATTCTCAATGTTCGCCTCAAAACAGAGAGTTCAGAAAATCCAAGCGCTATAAAAAAAAATTGTTGCGCTAAAAAATCGCTCGTGCGAACATGGACCTAACTTCGTTTCTCTAATAAAGTTGTAATTTAATTTCGTGCTTATTAATAAAATTATGACGAAAATATACAACAATCTTATTTGCTAATATTATATTAACTTCATCCAATTTATAAGAATGTTATTACAATTTCAAGTTGGAGAAGTTACTTGTGATTTGGTATTTGAATTTAAGATGACAAAACAAAACGCGACTTTACACGATCGATGTCATTAATTCTTTCGTTGTTTTCGTACAGTATTTCCATGTTATTTATGTTATAATTTTCCATTATCACACTAATATTATAAAGGCGAAAGTTTGTGCGTGGGGGTGTGTGTGTGTGTGTGTGTGTGTATGTTTGTTACTTCTTCACGCTCAAACGGCTGGACCGATTTGGATGAAATTTGGTATGTAGATAGCTTATACCCTGGATTAACACATAGGCTACTTTTTATCCAGCTAGTAACAACATAATAATAACATATCATTACGCCTGTAATTCCCCGAATGGTTAGGCAGAGGTGTAGCTAAGTGCACCCACATTTCGTCAGATATGTTTATGTTATAGGGGGCGAGTCTATTGCTATCAACCGGGCACAAATAAGTGCAGTGGAGGCCCAGTCGGCCCGGCTGTTACTTACGAGTTGTCATTAGTCATTTATTCATTAACAATAATTTGTATGTGAATTTAGACAAAAAAAATATATAATAAAATTAAAATAAAATCTACATAAAAAAATTTTACACAAAAACAAAACATATTGTTGCAAACTCCTTGGTTTCCTTAGCGAACTTTTTAGAAGTTTTTTTTTATTTTTTGATACGAATGTTATTCTTTTTCTTTTTTCTTCTGCTCATGTCTGTCAAAGGTTTGCGTTTCCAATATTTTGTTAAATTTTTTCATCTATCCACTAAAATCCTTAAACACAGTAGCTTTAGTTTTATTACATTCCACCAACCATTAATACATACAGTCCATCCCATCGCCTTCACATATACATTGATTTAAAAAAAATAATTCAATATCGTAAGTCATATAATAATTCTAAAAAATACAATTAATCAAATCTTCAATGGCATAGCTACAGACATTTTGTCCACTAGACAATTTTTAAAGTTTTGTTCTAAAAGAACTAGTTGTAGTTCGTAGGTTCGAACCCCGGCAGGCACTTTACTTTGTGTAAATTATTTCATCACCACTGCTCTACGGAGAAGAAAAACATCGTGAGGAAACCGGCATGTCCTAGAACCAAAAATTCGAAGAAATGCGAAATCTACAAACCCGCACTGGGCCCGCGTGGTGGATTACAGCCCACTCCCTCTCACCGATAGGAGGCCTGTGTCCCAGCAATGGGAACATTATAGGCTGATTGTGGGCACAAATACAGACTCCCGGCTGTGAAATTCCAGATGGAAAAACCCAATAACACTGCCCGACCCCGGAATTGAACCCAGGACCTCATGCTCAGCAGTAGCGCTTGCAACCGCCTAGACCAACGAGGGAGCCATTATATCAAACTAGCTGCGCCCCGCGGTTTCACTTGCGTAGACTGAGATAAAAAGTAGCCTATGTGTTAATCCAGGGTATAAGCTATCTACATATCAAATTTAATCCAGATCGGTCACGCCATTTGAGCGTGAAGAAGTAACAAACATACAAATACACCCTCGCACACACACACACACACAAACTTTTGCCTTTATAATATTAGTATGATAGGTACTAATATAAGTTTTAGATTGTGTCACAAACAATAACCTAAGGCTAGAGTACACCACAATATTTTAACAAGCCGTTAAAGAAGCAACAGATAGTCACTTAAACCGCACTAAAATAAGACTAAGTTTATGACTAAAGCATAAACCGTTTAGTGCTTAAGTGCATTTTGACGTCCCTAACCCAAATTGAGTACCACGTTAGAATCAAGATGGCGTCTTAAAGACCTATTGTTGTTTTTAAAAGACATTTTTAAGCGTTAAAAGCTATTCTTGTCTATATTTATGGAAGCTGGCATTCCAGAAAAACTGTTCAGCTTTTGTTTTTGTATGAAATGAGGGGACGAGAATGTGTTTATCGTTGAGCGTTGTAGGTTTTGCTAGTTGGACGTTTTCATTTTGTGACTAAAGGTTTTAGTGTAGGTTTAGTGGTGCAATAAAGTACCTGGTACGTAAAATAAAGCATAAAGCCCCTTATTCTTTCGGAATAAGCCGATTATAATACTCCGTTTAAAACATGAAACTATATACAAGAGAATTTTCATTTTGTCAATTATTATAAAGTTGGAAAAACTAAATTGCGATGACTCTGCATAATCAGCTAATAATGTTCCCACGGCTGGGACACAGGCCTCTTCTTAGTGAGAGGGAGTGGGTTGTAATCCACCACGCGGGCCCAGTGCGGGTTGGTAGATGTCACATGTCTTCGAATTTTTGGTTCTCGGACAACATGCCGGTTTCCTCACGATGTTTTCCTTCACCGTTTTGAGAGCAGTGGTGATGAAATTATTTAAACAAAGTAAAGTGCCTATCTGGGTTTGAACCTACGACCTACAACTCGTAAGTCGGGGCCGTTACCACTGAGTCATCACTGCTCTTAATAGCAATATTCTTGCCTCCTTGCTCCTTGCTTCTTGCTTTCTTTGCTCCTTGCATGGCTTTAACATAACTGGTGAAATATCTACTATAGGTCCACTTCTGACTGTGATTTTTGTACATTTTTATGTCACTAAAAGACAGAAACAATATTCTTAAAAAAATATTTGCGGGAATAAGCGGCCGACAAAGCTAGCCTAAAATTCAGGACCACTTCAGAAAAATGTAACTATTTATTTTTTACTTCATAATTAACTAAATTACTGGACTTTTTAAGTAAGGTCCCTTAATTTTACTAAGAACTTTTTCAGTGCTGACCTTTCTCAAATCACTCGAATTGACGAACAAAGGAAACTTTACGAGTAATGAGTTTTACAGGATAAGTAATTAAACGCAAAATTATCGTTTAAGCCGAACAAATGGACCGTAACAATGATCAATTCTGATATTGTCAAATGTTTTTGTTCTAATGATTGACGGTACTTGTTTTGAATTTGTTCTCAACCATTACTTTTGAATTTAGCTTTGATTATTATTAAGTTAATATTACATGGTGCTATAATCTTTTAGAATTAATAATTTATATTTGTTGGGAAATGATTTAATGTAATTCTAAAATATTAGCTTTGTATTTTACAAAAGTCTGAAAGTTTTCGTTGAAAGCGATGAATATAAGGGCAAATGTCGCCAATGAAACTGGACGCAATCAGCATAACTTTCAAGAGGCCAGTATTATTATTGCTATAGAATATGGACATTGGCAGCACTTGAACGTGGTTTAGATGTCCTAATCGTTCAGTCTCATTGGTGCAATTCGCCCTCAGCATGTTTGTTACTTAAAACCGTATGGAGATATGAAGAGCTCGCGGTTAAGTTATAACAGCCGCATGGGTCGATCCATCAGGTTAAGCTACGCTTGCCGGGACCGGTCCGCGGATGGGTACCATCTCTACATACCGAGACTCCTCCGCGCCTCGGAAGTCGTTGGTGCCGGCTGTCATTAGTGGATCTTTGACAGTCGTTACGGGTCGTCAGAAACCCGATAGTCTGACAACCAGTCTTACCAGTATTACAGAGTTACTGGGTTGTGGAAGTCAGATAGGCAGTCGTTCCATGTAAAATACTGGTATTCAGCTGCATCTGGTTAGACTGGAAGCCATACCCAACAAAGTTGGGAAAAGGCTAGGCAGATTGATGGAAATAAGAATCCAGGGCCTCAGTAGGTCTGTAAAATCTTGTTTTTCCATAGTGACGACATAAAAAGTTTATTAACAGGCCACATCTCAAAGAAACCATAACATTATCTCGTGAAATGTGTAAATTATGCGAGTTACTTATCATTATTTTCTCGGCACCACATTTTTTATGCAAAACATTTTCAGTATTAGCAAGATTACTTTAATAAAGTCTCATTTGATAAAGTATCTTATTTTATACTTAGGCTGAATTTTATAAAGATATTGCTTGGGATGATCTTAGGAAGAAGAAAAATTTAGTTTGTTTTTCGAGTGTTTTGTCACCTTGCTGAATTTTTTAGGGATTATTGTAGGGTTGTTTGGACAACTTGTTCGTATCAAGACTTACTATTAAGCTGCAAAATTGTGTTGTTTTTGTTAGTTGAACTTGTCAGTTTTTTTTTTGGCTCCACTGTACTTTAACACCCGCGCGTCCGAAACTTCACATTGGTGAATCATTTGGGTTAGATGAGGTGGTGAATGTGTCGTATATTAGACAATGAAAGCTTTACCTCAGGGTCATTGACCTTGAGGTCAAGGTCAATGGTACTGGTACTGTAAAAAGGTGACTTTTATTTTTTATCTTTCTCGGCGTCTATTATTTTGCGCACTTTTGGGGTTTTCAAAAATACACTAAAAATGGTCTATTCTACCAAGATTCTACCCAAAAAAAAAATAGCTACTATATAAAAGCGCCGTGTGCGATTGTACGGTTGTTCCTTTTTTTTGTGTATTCTCAACAATGGATGAGATAATACTCCTCTCTTCTACTTCCATGATTATTGAAATCTTATTTGCGTAGCATAGGTACTCCTACTAAGACAAAAAAAAAATTGAGTACCCGTTAAGAATCAAGAAATTTAACTGTAGATATTGAAGCATTTGATAAAGCAAATACGACACACAGAAAGAAAAACAATAAAACCTGAAAACTTCACGAGGGGACACAAATAAGAAATCACACATAAATAACTCACCTGAGACTAATGAATATCCTGTTCGAGAATATAAAGTATATGACGGGGTTGGCTGCAGAGTTGAGCGGGGCTAGGCTCTGTATGAGCGAGGCGATGGCGATGTTGCCCTGCGTGTCCGGGACGTATCCGTAGACTTGCAGCAGGTCGAAGATCATGTACGGCGACCAGCACAGGACGAATACTATAACAAAGGTTAGGTTAGTGAGGGAATGGTGGAGCTTCCTTGCTTAACCCCTCAAGTGTCTGAGTTTGCGCTATTTTTAGACCTAAAACCACAGAAGGGGTTCGGGGTTAGTTGCGGACCCTATAGGTTCACAACTACTGATGAGGATATATTTTCCATCGGATGATGTTTTTTCAATTTTATATACAACGTGTAACGTTAAATGCGCAAAACCTCTTAAGGGGTCATTGTACTCATCATTATGAACAACTTTTACTATGGGACCAAACCTGAAATCGCGAAAAAAAGCAGCTGTTCAGTATATTTTGACAAATTATGCGAACATAAATGTACCTACTGAACAGCTGATTTTTTTTCCCGATTTCAGGTTTGGTCCCATAGTAAAAGTTGTTCATAATGATGAGTACAATGACCTCCTAAGAGGTTGCTGGTGTTTTACAAATAACCCTGTATACCTACTATGTAAAGTTTTGTCCTTATGCACACATGGAGTGCATTTGACAGGCCGGGGGGGGGGGAGCGGGTGTTAGTTGCGAACTCCATAGGTGCACAACTACTGATGATGATTGGTTTTCCATCGGATGATGTTTTTTTACGTTTATATAAGCTTATATACCACTAAATAAAGGGTTTTCCTTATGCACACATGGGATGCGTTCGACACTTGAGGGGTTAAGGCGAGTAGTGCTGACAACTAGCGCCACCATTGACAAAAAATCATAAGTCTGGAGATATGGAACATTATGAAACCTATGCTCACATTTTTAGTCAGACGAGGTAAAATGTTTTGTATCAAAAAATCATGTTAAAATAATAAATTATGTAATATTGTTCTAGTATCTCCGCTGACAGCAGCGCGCACAGATAACGCATTCTGCGGCGTGGGAGTTGGTGCTGTCGCGGAACGGAATGCGGGAATATTGTCATTTTCTGTATATTTTATCTATAACTTAGATCTATACTTTTAAAATTAACTTTATATTTTTATTTATTTTTAATTTCATATTATTTGTTACATACTGCACCGGTCGACGTCATCGCGTCAACGCCGGCTATCGCTGAAAACCAGCGCTGGGGCTCCGTTTCGCATGGGGTCGCGGCATTAAGGCTCTTACAGACAGAGGCGATATCGCGTCGCGACGCGATATTTTTCTACGGATATAATATCGAAATATCGCGGCGCGACCGCGATATCGCCTCTGTCTGTAAGAGCCTTTATGCTGAGCGGTAGCCGTTTTGCGTAGATGTGACGCATGTTGTCCCCAAACTTGTTTTACAAATTGTTATTTTATTTTAATACGCAAATAAACGTATTTCTTTCTTTCTTCTAAATCAATGAAACTTCCTAGGTTCGAAGCCTTAGCAGTTATTTAGTTAGTTAGTTAGTTAACGCCAAAAACGGCTGGTTTTGGCGTTAACTACTAAGACTTCGAACCTAGGAGACGAGTAGTGCTGCCAACATGCGCCAACATTGGGAAAAAAATCATAAGTCTGGAGATATGGAAAAATTTCAAAATATTCCATATCTCCAGACTTATGATTTTTTTCTAAATGGTGGTGCAAGTTGGCAGCACTACTCGCCTTAACCCGTCGCATGGCAATTAGCAGACACAATAGATTTTTTATTGTTATCTGAACACCTGGGTGTCAATCGACGTTTAAAGAGTTAATACAGTAAGCTTGAAAACGAAAGCCCGAATCACAAGTCCTATAAAAATGCAATCCCGAATAACTCCAGAAAGTGATCATTTGGGAGAGTGTGATTAGGGTTAGCATGGAGTTCAGCGACTCGGGTTGGCGATAGTTTTGGTTGGAGTGATTCAAGTGAGTGTACCTACCTAATATAGAAAGAAAGAAAAGAAAGAAAATAGATTTATTTATATAATATCATGCTAACATGGTTTTTTCATTGTTGATACAGAGGAGAGAGAGTAGATACAAGAGAACTTCTTACGTAACTGTATTTAGGTCAAACACATTATTTGCTTCATCGTCAAACCACGTCAAACAAAGCATAGAGAACTAATGATCAACCACAGTATCCATTGGCTCGTGTAATTGTTTAGCTCTTGTTCGAATTTCGGTTAGCTAAATTGCTAACAATTTTGTAATTAACTGTTTTGTAACAAAAGGGGTATTTGTGAGATTCGATCTACCACCAGGGATATACAATGTATCGTCAAATTTAAGGGTATATACCATCAAACCTAACAACTTTTTCCATGGCACCAACATCGTAATCGCGAAAAAATAATCAGCCGTCCCATACATTTGCGTCGAGTAGGTACTGAAGTTTTCTATGGGACAGTTGAAATTTTTTTCGCGAATACGATGTTGGTCCATGGAGAAAATTATTTGATTTGATGTTCTGTACCACACTCTGAAATTTGACGAGGATGCTAAACGCATATACCTACAGTTTGGGATGAATATCTATAGACCAACAAACACACTTTGTGCACGTAATAGCGGCGCTGTTTCATAAGAAAAACTGTCAAATCCAGTAGGTACACTAATTAAGTTTTCTATTGGAAAATATTTCACTGATTCTCTAAAAACTTATTGAACTTTTAATGATGGATGCCTTTTTAAATAATTGAGCCTCTTTTCAATTTTCACGCCTTTTCTTACAGTTGGTCGTACCCCAACCGAATGGGTTAGGTAGCGAGCGGTTCCACGGCAGCGGCCGGCGTGCGGTACATCCAAAGTTGGTCGCAATTGCATGCTCTTTGTTTTGCGTGGATATGACGCATATTTTACCCTTTACTTGTTGTTTTTTGTTAAAGTTAAAGTTTTTTTATTTGTAAAACATAGGCGGGTATTATATTACAAATAAAAAAACTTTAACTTGTAAAAACAGGTGTTGTAATGTAATGTGTGTACACTATGTTTTGCCGCTGACGGCGTACAAATATCAATAAAGTAGGTACTTTACTTATCTAAAATTACACTTTTCACAAAATTAATATCCAATTAAAATTTACCCTAAATCAAAGAACAATTTTACGTACAAAAACTAAATTAACATTTGCGTTAGTGTTATTTCTTTGCGTCATGTTCACCGCAACTAAACGTATTTTCAAGTCTGCCCCAGCCAACTTTCTAAGGTCGTCGGCCCATCTAGCTGGGATGGATGCGGAAGGTGGAGGACTGGGTGTTGTGGCGCAAGCTAGGAGAGGCCTAAGTCCAGCAGTGAACTGCGATAGGCTAAGTTGATGGTTAAAACGTATTTTCTTTCTTTCTATAAGATATAGTATTTTTAGGACCCAAACATACGTATTATTTGAGGATCACCAAAGAGGAGCAATCTTTATATTAGAGAGTTCAATAATATTTTTAGGATAGTAAAATGGGAATTACACTGATCATAGAAAGTTTTGTACCATTTATACGAAATGCAATTTCTTATTTAACAAAAAAAGAGTTAAATACGTAAACAGTCCACAAAGTTATGAGGGTATACAAAAAAACATTATCAAGTGCTGCTGATAACCTAAGAAACATTTGACTCAAGTTTGGTTATCACGAGTTATTTTGTTTACCTTGCACTGGTCACATTATAAATGGTACATGGTCATACATTTTCTACTCCACACGCACTTGACAAACAAATGTGTTAACGTGAAAATCTTAAATAACATATATTTCATTGTTTTGTGAACATAACTGCCAGATTATTCCTGTGACCCTTTTATACCTCGTTAGCTATTGGATTGAAAGATTTATGGTGAGTTAAACGGGGAACAAAGTGACGGAGCATTTGCGAAAATTATATTTATTTGATATGAAAAGAAGGGTCGGAGGATTTTAGGGCTAAATGGTAACGCATCATGTAAGACATAAAGATAAATGAGGGATGAGGCTTATTAGGGGCTTAAAAACAATGGCCGGATAATTAAGATGTATTAATGTTTGTGGCACATTAATTATTTTGGATACAAAACGTTTTTGTTTGTGATACCTGCATGTCAGAAAAGATGATGTGTTTAACTTTGATGAGGGTTTAAATATTTTTGATGCTGTTTAGAATGTTTACAGTTCTGTAGTAAAAAGTCTATTATACACACCTAGTATATTGTATTATATGCCATCGGTTTAGGTAATTAAATAAAGGTAAACAAAAAAAAACACGTGTCTGGTTAACCGACTAAACGTAATACCTGTCACTTCAGTTGTCATGCTACTACGACACCAACGACATCAAACATCTAGACGTTGCCATGATTACAGTGTGAAGTAAGGAAGTGAGACACATATATACAAAATAAGTAGGAAAATTGAGACAAAGCATCGGATCTTCTGTCTCTTACTGCGTGCCGTATTTTTGCTTGGCGAACTTTCAAATGTTAGCCAAACAAAGTGCTTTCACTGTTACAAAATTTATATTGCGTCGATTAATTTAACTTTTTTGGACAGTTTTTGCATTGTGCGAATGTATTGACATGGGTTTCAGTCCAAAATAAGGAAGATTTCTTACGTTAAACCTTATTTCTAATACCACATAACCTAGAAAAAGTATATTGCTGTCTCATGACCGGCCACGCGGTGGCTCAATCTAGATGTATATTATCTAAATACAACACAGTTGTACTCTTCAATTTAGCAACTTTGTACAACAAATTATAACGTTGCTAAATTGAAGAGTACAATGTGTCGTAGCATGACAACTGAGGTGACAGGTATTACGTTTAGTCGGTTAACCAGACATGTGTTTTTTTTTGTTTACCTTATTTTAATTACCTAAACTGATGGACTAAAGGTTTATTAAATAGTCGGCGTACCGGTTATCAGTGAGTCTACGACTGTCTTACCAGTATTCACGTATAGTCTGTGCAGAAGGGTAAAAAACTGTTTCAAAGTGTGGTGCATAGTCCTAACTATTTTGTAAAAGAAAAATTATTTAATGTGATTCTTGATGTATTTTGATAACATAGAGTGTATACACTTTCATGCAATTCTCAAATGGCAATAAAATTGAACGTGTTAGGCATGCGATTATGGTCTTGAACGTTCCAGAAACTTGCTCTGTGTTAACGGAGCTTGAGGAAGTGGTGAAGGATGGGCCTTTAGGGAAACTGTCAAGTAGGTAATTTTGACGTTAAAAAAATGTTGATTCTCAACCTAATTTGAATAAATGTCTTTTGATTTGATTTGAAAATATTAATAAGAAGAAGCATTTGCTTTGCAACTTCGGATTGGTGTTAAATGTTTTTAATTCTACAACCATCAAACAAGTCAACAGATTTCATAGAAATATAAGGAAGAACAAACGGTAAGATAATAAAATTCACAAATTATTATAGCACTAACAATATTCTTCATCCAATAAAAAAACCGTCCACTTTTACAACTAAACTTTCTAAAAGTTTCGCTGGCGCTGGAGTGTTTATGACGTCACGGAATTATTACGTCACGGGTGAGAAGTAATCTTCGAAGATAACTTCTCACCCGTGAAGTTCTAGAGTTTTCCATGTTGGCACGAGGATAAAATTAAGCTGGAAGCTGTCATCAAAAGAAGTTTAAAGACCTAAGATTGAGCGCTTCTGAAGTTTTTGGATGGAGAAATTTACTGAGGGTTAACCTTTCTTCTAGTACCTACGTACCGTACCGTACTACCTATACTTCATTTACAATAAGATAACACATTTAAACAAACCTTTTTTTATAGTCCTTTCAACCGATTTTGAATACTATTGCATTGGTGGCATGGCAAATGCTGCAGTAGACAGTTGGTACCTATTGTAACCACTTTTTGTGCCTTTAATGCCATCCTTAAGCCTACGGAATAGAAGTCAAAATCGGTTGAACGGACTATAAAAAAGGCTTGCTTAAACGTCTAATCTTATTGTAAATGGAGTATAGTTTGCTTTTAATTAGGTAAATTGTAAATTGCTGAACATAGAAATCGCTGTAAATGTTTTATTTTACTACTCATCGTAAAAAGCTAATTCGAATCATAGTGTGTTTTTTTTTGCTGCCTCTTCAAATTTTATTGTACACTAACTTTTGCCTGCAGCTTCGCCCGCGTGGATGTCGGAAAATATCCCACGGGAATGTACTACTGGGATTAAAAGTAACCCTAATATCCACTGACGCGACAATTGCACGAAACCGTACCTGAACGAAAAGCCCAGATTGTCCAACTACACGAAACTGTACCCGAACTTCTGGCTCTTATTTTTTGTAATTTTGTTTGCGGACCTACCCCTTGCGTTATAATTTCTTTGGAAAGGTGGTTAGGTACGGTATATTTTTTCCAAAAGCAGTGACGTTATATCGGTAGTACGATACTAACAATATCGTACGACAAAGTAACTGCCTCGTTGTCCTAGTAGTCGCAAACGCTAACTGCTGAGCCTGAGGTTCATAGGTTCAATTCTCAAGTCGGGCTGTGTTATTGGGTTTTTCCATCATGAATTTCTCAGTAGCAGTCCAGATTCTGGATTTTTGCCCGGTTGATGGCAATTCAAATTAAAATATTTTATTTCAAATATAAATCCTTATAATGTTAGTAGTAGTATAACTTAGCCAAATGTTAGTATTAACACGTTGAGCGGAGCGACGTTAAAATACAAAAAATTTGATAAACGCTATTTGACACAACGTTTAATCACGTCAGCAAAAAATATGTCTTTCTTTAAAGAACGTGTATAAACGGCTGTGGCCTATACCAATTCCTTCAAGCTACGTCATCGCGCCGTATCACTTTAAATTTTCTCGGACTGCTAGCGCCACTCCACGTTAGTTTTGTTGTACACTTTTTAAGGGTACTCACACACATACATTATAATTAGGTACGCGTACATTCGCAACGTCGACGTGTAGTAACGGTTGTGTCACATTTCATATTATCTTTGCTTGTATGAAAAACCAGAACGTCACTAATCGTCATATATTTTGTATGAGAAAATAGTGTGCCGCGCAACAAACATTTGAATACCCAGATGCTCAGCTGAAAGTGTTAAATTAAATTAATAATAATAATAAATAACTAATGAACTCCACACCTATCCAATTAAATAACAGTAGGCTCGCCCCCTACTACATGGCACTGAAACATTGCTGGCGAAATTTGGGTGTACTATAATAGGTACAGTCAGCAACAAAAGTCGATTAACACTTGTGTTTTCTAAATCTTAATTATTTAGAAAAATACTTTATTAAAATCGGAACAGATGTAATTTTTAAAGAAAATTAACTCTTATCTATTAAATGAAATGCTAAAAAGCAGGTTATCATATCATTTTGTGTTAATTTAGTTGATGTCAAAAATTAACAGTGTTAACCGACTTCTGTTGCTGACCGTACACCTCTACTTAACCCTTTAGGGATTACAAGCGTGATTATGTTATGTTTTATAAGTGACAAAGAAACGTTTCTCGTTGACGATACGTGCCAAGAAGTAGCCATGTTCCAAAATCACAAATAACGAGGTAAAGAACGTTACATAATCACAAAATCTGTCTAGATTTTGTGATTATGTAACGTTCTTTGCCAAAACATTGCCTTGTAGATCAGATCAGTTATCTGTTCATAATAATATTTAAATGGTAATTCATGTCATCAGGCAAGTAAATGAAGATAAAGAAAATTGGGGGTGAAGCGATCGGTTTTTCTTTAGAATAAAAATGAATGTGAACATTAATGTTGGTGAAATTTTTTCCTTAAGGATTTCGCCTAAGCTCGGGTTATGATTTAAATAATAATATATGAAATGAATATAAACTATGTTATCATAGACGTATGAAAAAAGAGGACTCCGCGCCATGCATTTCGAAAGTGAAGCACCGTACCGATCTGTGTGCGTGATTTGAGTACCTGCAAAGACGCCGTCGCGTGTCACGTAATGGCGTCCGGTCGGCATACTATGATGTAAATGTGTGCGTAAGGCGTGTTTGTATAAACGGTCTTACTGTGCTTCACTTTCGTTATGCGTGGCGCGGAGTCTTCCTTTTTTTGTAAGTCTATCAATCAATCAATCAACTACTACCAACTATCAACCAACAACTACCAACTAACCAACCAACCACCAACCACCAACACCAACCACCAACCAACCAACCACCAACCAACTACCAACTATCAACTATCTATCAACTATGTATGATATTTTACTATAAGTACGACACGGCTTGAGTAAGACGACACGGTTGGCGCAGTGGTTGAGCGATTGACTGCTGCGCAGCATGTCGCGGGTTCGATTCCCGCACGGAACAAATATTTGTACGACCTACAAGTATTTGTTTCGAGTCTGGGTGTTTTTCTATCTATAATATGTATGTATTTACAAAAAAAAATGTATATAAGTAGTTTATCAGCCATCTCGTTACCATAACACAAGCATTAGGTTGCTTAGCTTGGGACTAAAGGCGTTGTGTGAAATGTTCAAGGATATATTATTATTATAAGTTCTGTAGTTTCTGCCTACTCCCATCGGAAGAAGTCGTGAGTTTATGTTTATTAAGAATAGGCATTATTGGAATTAAAGCACTAGACCCTAACGTGGAAAGTCTAGTTTCTAGCAACAAATGTAAAAGCGAAGTCCCAATACTCATCCTAGCTAAGTACTATATGCGACAGTGATTTTTTTTTTGTTTGTTATAAGTTTTCACGCTAAAATGGCTGAATGAGTTTGAATGAAATTTGGCACATGCGTAGACCATGACTTGAAGAAGGATGTAGGCTACTTTTTATCCTGGACCACAGATGAAGACGCAGACAACAGCTAGTACTCAATAGCTTATTGTTTTTTACAATGTGTGCTTAAGTGGTGGTCCCTTCGGTGAACTGACATAGCGATTACACAATACATTTTTTACGGGGGCTTATCCGAATTTTCCTGTTTTAGAATCAAATATTTGGCACAATCATTAAGCTTTAAAAACTGAAGTGTTAATGACTGTACCAAGCTATCGACGTTCGCGTTATAGACAATTCTCTGTATTGTATTTTTTATGGTTTGACGTTTTGACAATCATTTTATTAAATCTTTAATACGAAGACCAAATCTGACCAAAACTGATCTTGGACTCGAAGACGACGAGAAGAATCCAAAGTTCCTTAAAATAAATGCTTAGATATGAAGGGCCCAAGAACGGGAAAAATTGAGGATAATTCTGCGAGATAGGAACTTTTGGAAAACAAGGTCAACAATCAAGGTTATGAGATTAATCCCCTCCTCACAATTTTAAACAAAACTTCACCCTGATCTTCAGCAAATGTACACAGTTTAACTGGTAATTTATTGATGGCTATTGTACGTCGGGTTGTGGGAGCTTAGAGACAACAAGTCTCCCCAGTTAGACATGATGGAGGGGATCGTAAACAGTTTTTACTGTCTCCAGTTTTTGTGGCCTCTCGTCATATCACGATGGCTCTTACATTTCATATAGCTTTCTAAGAGATGTGACCTTTGAGTATGGAGAAAACAAAAGTGCCAAGCCAAAATAAGCAGCCCCTAAAAATAAAATAAGATAACATCACACATTTCTAGAAATTAGTACAAACTACGTTTTACTAATTAATCATATGTCGAGTATTGGATTGGATGTTGTATAATAACAACCGAATCTTCTGCGTATGAATATTTTCCGGGCGGAAGCGAGAGTGATGCTGCATTTTGAATCGAAGCCTGGTGAAATCTAGTTAATGCGGAATCACACTAAAATTATAAAGTCAATAGTTTGTGAGTGTGTGTGTTTGTATGTTTGTTACTTCTTCACGCTCACACGTCTGGGCCGATGTGTATAAAATTTGGTATATAGATAGCTTATAACCTGGATTTACACATAGGCTACTTTTTATCCCGGTCTACGCGGGAAAAACCACGGGGCGCAGCTAGTTAAAACTAAATATTTTTACATAAAATTTTACTTTAAGGCCCTGGTTCCAAGCTTGGTTTAGCTCGGTGTGTAAGTGAAATGGCTTTATGGCTGTCTAGTTTGACGCACGAGATAGAAGATTCTCACGCGCACCGGAATTATGTCGAAAAAGTGCAAATAAAATCGTATAAAATTAGAAATTAACTATTTAATAAAAAGTAATCCATCACTGCATGCAGTTTGGAATTTGACATTTCATGGTATATTTTTAATTATAATTATAATTGCTAATGAAGGGATAAACTGCTTTTAAAGATTATTAGGAGGTATGTTTAAAAATTTTTTTGGTGCATTAAAGTATGTTTAATTATCTTTTGGTTTCCATCACTGTATGCGAAAAGGACTTGAAAATATCATATTTTTTTTACATGTCAAAATTATTTATGGCTTATGTGATACACAGCTTTAAAAAACCTTTTTTATCGTTTTCAGGAAATCTGCGCCTTAAACTACACGTTTTCAATTCTAGTCATCTTTTGAACCTGTGAAGGTATAAAACTCATACACTATAAAACATGTCCCGGAATAAACGCACAACCTCTTAAGGGGTCCAATAGTAAAAGTTGTTCATGATGATGAGTACAATGACCCCTTAAGAGGTTTTGCGTTAATTCCGGGACATGTTTTTGATATAGAACGTAACATATTTTTGTAAAATTTATAGAATTTAACAGGTCGAAGAATTTGGAATCAGACTTCAAGTTTCTGTCTCTCTTTATTAGCTCGTCCTATTTATTCCCAGAATTGGAGGCAGTATTTTTTCACAGTCTGTTTATTGTGACGTAATGAACTTTACTGTCCGAAGACGTGGCTGAGAGATTTCAACGATTTGCAGTAAGGGTTGAGAGGTGGCCAGATCGAAATATAAACGTACCAAGCATTTTTTTTAACGTAAAAATTCAATCAATACATTGCAGAGCTTACTCTACATTTTCTCATTCGATATCTTTACGTAAGTTGGCCGTAAAGATATCGAATGAGAAAATGTAGAGTAAGCTCAGTATCTAATACGTAAAGTCGGGGAAATTAATTGTTAAACCAATTGAATATGAACTCATTATTGTCCGTATAACAACTATTATACTTTGACAGTTTCATTTAGGTAATATCCTTGACTGACACAGAAAAAAATAGAAAATAAAATAATTTGTTTGCGGTAAATATGATACACAAAAAAGAACAAGTTGGCGGAAAATATGCGTCACATCCACGCAAAATGCTCATCGCTCAGCATAATGCTGCGATGCGGCCCTATGCGAGACAGAGCCCCAGCGCTGCTTTTCAGCGACAGCCGCCTTGACGGTCAATCGATGCAGCATGCAAGAAATAAAAATAAATACTTAACTCTAAATAAATATGTATAATATTTAAAATGGCAACATTCCGTAACTTCCGTCGGCATCGGTTCACGGCGGCGTGCCGGATGTCCTGGTACATATTCTAACATTGTATGCTATTTTAGGCTATTTGAAAGCTTGACAATGTCTTCTTACTTAGCCTATCCCAAGACTAAACATGAGGTTAATTCTCTCTTATCTAAACTTAAATACAAATCTTAACACTACATCCGTTTCTGAGGCATCAGCCATTAATTTCCGTTGTAACCAATCGCTTAGAATTTATGTACTGGAACTAATATTTGTTTACGAAGAGCTGATGTAATTATAATTACTTAGATATAATTCTATACAATTCGTATGTTTATTTACAAAACTATGTATTTGATTAACAAATTGTGCCCCATTGTGTTTTCATGATTGGACGTGGCGATCTTATAAATTGATTCAATTTGTTATTACTATTGTTGTTGTGGACTAAGAAGCAGTAAAAAGTTTATTTTTTGAAAAGGAAAACTATCCAAAGTAATACATTGGGTAATCCCAGGATAGGTGCCCCAATGGTATATGTGCCGCAGCTTTGAATACTCTATGTTAGAAATGTCTTAGGCTAAAATCTTACTAATTAGTAATAGGAAGCGCTCCCCCCGCAGACCCCAATGCCACGCCAACCGCATGCGAGAGCGCAAGCGTTTTGCCCGTGAGTGTAAAAATCTTCCGCGAGACCATTACAAGCGTTGAAATTATAATCGTAAGAACTTACTATCGAATATCTTTTCACTCTGTTATAAATTCTATATTTTAAAAATTTATTTGCTGATATTACAGTTTAAAGTACACGAAATAATGCTATAAATTATAGTTTTCTTTTTAACTTTTTTTAATTAAAAAAGGCATCTATCCGGTGCTAAAAGTATAGTTGCCCCATCTGCTGTCCCGGATAGATGCCCTTAGGAGCATCTATCCTATTCCTAACTATTTCTATAAGCAGGTGGAAGAAATGCCTCAAAAATATAAAAGTAAACCGGGGCTGGTCACATTAGTTTGATTGAAGAAAGCTTGGAAAAGGCTTTCCAAGAAATGACCAAAAATGAAAAAGGTGTAAATGAAATAGCTAGAACTTACGGAAATCATTCATCGCAATTCAAGTGAGGGTATCACGGACATTAAGACGACGATTTGAAAAAGATAACAAGGAACAGTTAACCTATTTAAAACATTAAATGATTATTTTTTATAATATTAGTGTGATAAAATAGATTAATTTATTATTGATTTCAATTGAATTTAAATAATTGAATTGAATTTATTTCTTGGATTGAAATAATTTTATTTAATTTATTACTGATTATTGAAACTAGTATGTTTTATTTAAATTAGCATCTAATATTGAAGCATTCATATAGCGAGTCTGCTATCCCTCACGTTGGGCATCTATCCGTTGAGGCATTTTTACTACGAGTCTTCTATTCCTCACGATAGGCAATATATCTTACTATTGAGAGGGTAAAAAAGACACAATTTCCTCAAAATCTATGAAACTTATGTAAAAACAAAAGGGTTACGTACCATCATAGATTAAATATCAAAGTTACCATATGCAAAAGACGTATTGCCAATAAATCTTTCATTAATAAGGTATGGCTCCCTATCAAAAAGTGTGGCACCTATCCTGGACTTACCCTAGACATAAGTTGAGCACATTGCTATAGATATACTAGTTAAAAGTTAAAAGGCTACAAAAATCCCTGTCTCTTATACTAGGAAGCCTATATTTCGGCCAGATGGTTGCGTAAATTAAGTTGTACCCTTGTACCCCTTGTTGTGCTGTAGAGTTTTTGTTCAAATTAACGCACTTAATTCCTATGTTTTTGTATGCGTGTCCGTCCGTCAGCGTGACTTGTACGTGTGACGTGTTTTTGTAGCAACACGCATGAGTTTTTAAAAAACTAATAACATGACAAACTGAAAATACTAACGTAACATGTTTATTGTGTTTTATAGTAAAGTATTTTTAGCTGAGGTGCATTTTTCCAGTCATAGGTAAGTATACCTACATAGTGTGGGGCGATTCTTTGGCCATTAACTGTAGTTAACCGGGCACAAATTCATACTCTGGGGTATATTAGTAATCTACTTAGATTATAATGATTGCCCCTATAACTTTTGGCCAATATAGTGTTCAAAAATGCCTTGCTTTTTTTTTATTTGACGTTGGCAGCAGGGTGTTTATCTGTGGTGCAAACTATATCCCACTTCTTATCATGCCCTTTGTGCCCCAAAACATGCAGCCATAGTAACATCTGCCCTTCCACCGACTGACGATTCCGTGGAAGTGGCGAAGTTTACGGCCAACAAAATCTAATTCACTGTTATGCCATCGATACGACGAAGAAGAACAAGATGATAGTGACATTTAGGATCCAGAAAAATAAATTAATCACTTACCAAAAACAATTACAAAAGTCATCTTTACAGTTTTAATTTTGGCCTTCGGTATGATGCCGCGGCTGCTCGCCCGCCGGCTGTCCAGGTCGTCACTGTCTGCAATAAATATTTACCATTAATATCTAGGTTTATTACTACTGTTAAATGATAACAGCCACACAGTTCGTGGATGGGTGACCATCCTTTATATAAAGCACGTTAAGCCGTTGGTCCCAGCATTCGTAAATCTTTGACAGTCGTTACGGCGCGGCGGTAGTCAGAATCCCAAAAGTCTGACAACTAGTCCTACTAAGGAGAATTGTGTTACCCAGTTACTGGGTTGTGGAGGAGAAACGTATCATAGTCCTCTGCTGTTGGCCCCAGGAAGTGTGTGCATTGGAGCTTATCACGAATGTTGAGGTTTGAATAAAATTGTTGGAGACGTTTAGAATATAATCCTGCTAATATTACAAATGCAAAGTAACTCTGTCTGTGTGTACCTTTTCACGACTTAACGGCTGAACGAATCAACCATGACCCTAATTGCGTAACACCTGTCAATCGGAGTCTGAATCATTTTGAAGCTTATACTGGTATTTAGCAGCATCCAGTTAGACTGAATCCGACCCCAACATAGTTGGGAAAAGGCTCGGCAGATGATGATCGTGTAACAAAATGTAGCATGCGGACTGACCTGTTGAGGAAAGTGCCAGAAACAGTTTGAATAAACCTGTTCCAGCAGACTGCACGAATGCATCAGCCATCGTGACCTCAAACTTGTGTCAGGGTAGCTCAGCAACTAGCATTAAAATGTAGATGTTCAAGATGCGAAGCTAATTTGGCACGGCAACTAAACCAGCTCGTCAAAAGACATTACCCTTCTTGTGGGGCAGTGGAGAAAAAAAAGGATCGTGGGATGATGCGTTAGCCTTTTTTTTTTTTTTTTTTTTTTTTTTTTTTTTTTTTTTTTTTTTTTTTTTTTTTTTTTTTTTTTTTTGAGGGTGGGAAATCATCAAATAACTTCTCCCGCTCTGGGTGGAGCGGAAGGGCGTGTCAGACTTTTACTGACTAAAACCCACCCGTGTTCCGTCAGTTGCATATGCCAGGGCCGCGGTAACCCCTTCAGACAACCCGCGACCCCAGCGGCATGATGCGTTAGCCTACGTAGTAATTTAAGGGCAAATTTCACTAAAGAAACTGAACGCGATCAGCACTTATAAACCGTGATCAAGAACAGTCAGTGTCAATATTCTACAACAATGATTCGCTCTTACACCCTTTGTCCACCACACAACGTCAACTGGACGTTAACGAGAAACGAGATTATTCGGACCGAACGTGACGTTGGTCGTGTGCGGTGGACACGCAGCCATAGTAAATGTATATGTCTACTTCGGTGCCGTCATCTTGTTCTCGTTGATGTCCCGTTGACGTGGATGTGGACAAACGATGTTCACACACATCTGACGGAAGATGCATCGGGGGTAACTTCATTACTTTGCTGTTAGTAGGTACGCTCGACGCACTGACACATCAGCGGTTGAGTGTGTAAGGTTGAATGTTTTATTAAGAGTTACGCGATCGACGATACGTGACGCATCTTCCGTCAGATGTGCGACCGCCCTTAATTACCAGTCCACTGTTTACATTTCAACAATATTTGATAACCCCCAAAGTTAATATTCTCCTCATTCCAAGACAAACCACCATAACTTGGCTTATTGTTTTCTTTTCGTAACCTTCGTTTACTATTCAATAAGAAACGGATAACCTTTTATTTTCGACATAAATCCGGAGTGGTTTGCAGTCTATATACTCTATGGACCTCAGATATCGTCAGTTTGGGCACGTTCACCGATTTTGACCTTGACTTAAGCCAATGTTTTGTTATTTTCGCTTGGTTTTGGCTTAGTTATTTCGAAAAAATTAAGCTTCAGTTTATTTGCTACGTATAAATAAGCTACCTACAACTTTATGGCCCGAACTTACCCACTTGTTAAACACTTCACGTTAAGTACATTATAAAAAAAAACAATCTGCTTAGCTTTTTCCCAACTATGTTGGGGTCGGCTTTCAGTCTAACTAGATGCAGCTGAATACCAGTATTTTACGTGGAACGACTGCCTATCTGACCTCCACAACCCAGTAACTCGGTAATAATATGATACCCTTGGTAAGACTGGTTGTCAGACTTTCGGGCTTCTGACGACCCGTAACAACTGTCAAAGATCCAGGAATGACAGCCGGCACCAACGGTTTAACGTGCTTTCCGAGGCACGGAGGAGTCTCGGTATGTAAAGATGGTTACCCATCCACAGTCCAACTCCAGCTAGCGTAGCTTAACCTGATGAATCAACCCTTACCGTTATTAGCCACGAGCTCTTTTAAACGTTAAATACATTATAAATATCGTGTCATTTTATCGTAAAAATAATGTTTTCTGTAATAGGAATCCATTTACCAAGGACAACCACCACACCTTGCGATTTAAAAACAAGGCAGATGTGAGTGGAAACGTCGGGAGGAGACGCCATAGATGGACAAACCCGAAAAAGAAATTGGTAAATAAAAGGTCAGGTGCGTTGTACTCGCAACCAGCGTGCGTGTATGACCATGTGTGTTTGTGACCGTGCGTGTATGACCATGTAGAGGCATGAGGAACAGGGTGTAAAGTTCACTCATCCTCCATAGAAAAGGGAGTATCCTCCGACGAGACGGTTGTCGTGTCTGGTGGGCTACTGCCCGACGGTTGATGTCGGAACGTTGTTTATATGCTAAACGCGTGGTAAACTCTAATTGCGCGATGCAGGTTTGCGTGACGTCATGTCATTGATGCGTAGTTCATATGTGGCGATGTAGATGCCGCCACATGTGAATGTAAACGAAGCAAATGGACTATGTAAGTAAGGATCGTAGCAGGTATCGTTCTGTAGTTTCTGCCTACCACCATGGGAAGAAGGCGTGAGTTTATGTATGTGAGGCGTATATGAGGCGTATATATACGTATGTGTGTGTTCTAA
This sequence comes from Cosmia trapezina, assembly GCA_905163495.3. Lineage (NCBI taxonomy): Eukaryota > Metazoa > Arthropoda > Insecta > Lepidoptera > Noctuidae > Cosmia > Cosmia trapezina. Next base: position 8,487,945 of record LR991020.1, read on the forward strand.
AGTTAACTGGTAGGTAGTTCTATTAAATAAATAACTATCAAATTTTTCCGAGAATATTTTCAATATCATCTTTTAATTAATACTTTATTTTTTCCACGCATAATTTGGCGACTGTAAGTGCTGCAATTGCCAACTCTCCTTAATAATTGAACAGTACGTCGATTCTGTAAAATTCAAACAACAACTCGCTATTCACTCTTACTTCGCATCACTTCTGCTCACTTGTTTTTTATTTGACACTTTGAATTTAGAACGCCAATCAAGAAACTCACAGCGGATTCAGATGCGAAGTTTAGAATGAGTTCTTACAGAATCACACGGCTGGAGATATAGCTCAAAATATCCACCAATGTATTATCAGGTTATTATGTAAAACGTAATCAATAAAGACGCACCGAAATGCTACCTAAACAAAGAGGTCTCTTTGCAATCTGTCTCGAATGATACCAGTGGAAAAACACCTTATCACATTATCCGGGAAAATTATCACAGTACTAAAACTTCTAACACATTTATATACCACTAATCTAATTCAGTATACATTGAGCCTACATAAAAAACTATTTACGAGTACATAACACAAACCAGCCAATCACATTCCCGCTAACTTTCACCCAAATTACAACTTAGGGATGACCAAAAAAGTCTAATTACTTACTTACTTAGTTTAATTAATTAAGTGTGACTCGCTAAAACTTAGTTTAAAAGTGGTAGTTAAGCTTTTTGTGGATCAGTGGTGGCACAGTGGTAACGGCCGTGATTTAAGCATTGTAGGCCGTGGGTTCGAGCCCAGACTTTACTTTGTGTAAATTGTTTCATCATCAATACTCTCAAAACGATGAAGGAAAACATCGTGCAGGAAACCGGCATGTCCTAGAACCAAAAATTCGAAGACATGTGACATCTATCAACCCGCAAAGGCCCGCATGGTGGAATACAGCCCACTCCCTCTCACAGAGGGAAGGCCTGTGTCCCAGCAGTTGGAACATTATAGGCTGATTATGTAAGCTATTGTAGTGAAGGAGCTCGTCACCATTCTTATTTCTGCTGCCAACTTTTGTTGCAGTGTTCTGGTTTAAAGGGTATGGAGACATTTCTGCTTTTTTTTCTATGAAAGCAACGCGCGCCTTGAAGCTTAGTAATAACAGCGTTTTGAGAGTGGTGGTGATGAAATTATTTACACAAAGTAAAGCGACTACTGCCGTAGGTTAATGTAAAATAACTAAAAACCTTACATTGTCTCGTCGCTGTAGCCCTTCTGCCTAACACCCGGCTGCTTTTCTGGCGTATTGTGACCACAATGACACCGTAGCAGGCGGATATTGTCAGTGCTGGGGCTACGAATAGCGACACGAAGACGCTCGTCATCCATATCCTCCATTGGAGCTTGCTGATGCCTGACCAGCACTGGTATATGCCTGGAATGTACTGAACTGTTAGTATGTTAAGCATTGTCATACTTATTTCATAAAATAAACTTAAGGGGTAATTTTTCAAATTATGAGTTTGCATTACTACCTATAGAAAGTAGTTTTCCAAACTACGAGGTAATTTTGCCTTACCTTTTTTTGTCTTTAAATTGTTGAAGTCGGTTCTGTTTTGATACCTTAATGATTCCAAAACAGAACTGACTTCAACAAATTATTTAAGTCTTCAAACATCGTGGATCAATCTAATTTTTAAATCAGTTTAGGGCTGATTTTTCAATAGGCAGAAAACTTTTATCTGAAGAATAAATATGACAGTTTGACATATTTTCTGTACAAAAGCTGTCAAACCGCCATATTTATTCCATAAATAACAGTTATCTGACGAATGAAAAATTTGCCCTTAAACAAGTTGATTCTATTTGTCATCTCGAATTTTTCGCCATCCAATAATATTTTAAACTCAAACTCAAACTCAAAGCATTTATTTCAAATAAACCAATTACAGGCAGTTTTGAATTGTCAAAGGGTCGGTCTTGGGTAGGTCAGTCAGAAAAATGAAGTTGCCCATTCCGAAGCGTAGATCCTGGAGAAGAACGGGCAAGAAACTCCACGGACACTCTTTTAAATCAAATATTTTACATAATATTGGTTACATCGTTCATATTGAAAATATAGATGTGAGAACAATGTAGAAAGATGTGCACGTTAAAAGCGTCCGTAATGAAAAAGATAAAAACTAAAAACAACTAAATTAAAAATAAGCCGTGGCAGCTAAGAGACGACCAGTCCCAACTGACGGCGCCCGTTCACGAACATGACGCATGGATCAGCACCAATTAGCTCAACCATTTTAGTGATCTACATTGTTTTCCCCTCCCTCGATACTGCCTACATTCTCTTCGTTCCTAAACAAAAACATTTTCACTCAGCATTCCTATTATTTTAGTCGGAAATAATAGAAATGCTGGGCGAGGATGTCTTAACACTTTTACGATGGCAATGCTAATCTCAAACTTGTGCATACTTTTGAAAATATAACACAATATTCTCAAGCAAGATGTCTATCGTAACTTTAAGACTATCACCCAAACCCTCATAAAATAAAACCGATTAAGTTGTAAGAGGTTACAGTATTATTAAAAGCCAGACTACTAGATTGTCTGCACATACTGCGTGGGTAGTCTTGTTTAAATTCGTTTCAAAATTTTTTGTGAGAGCATCGTAGAACAAACCTACTAAATCTAAATAATCTGCTTTGAAGATAATTAGATTTTTCTTATAATATTTTAAAAAGTCTTAGCAACTGCATTCAAAATTACAATTTACTAGCCTAATTTTATTGTGCTGCACTAAATAAGCTATCTGGGATGGCACTCTATAGGCTGTTTGGTAGATGGGTATAAGTTGTTTTATCTACACCCGTGCTATAAATCCTCCATAAAAGTTTCTGAAACAGTTAGCTTATTGCCAACATTAAAACAGCCAGGGTCATAGTAACCATGGTAACCATAATAGCATCCAAACGGGTGTTTTAATGTTGTACTGAATTTCATAATGCAACTCGTTTTCAAAAAAAGAACATTGTAATGCACGCGCGTTTCACTACAACAGAGCCGTAATTAAAAAAAAGAACTTATTCTAATTCACGTCGTATGCTATGACGCCGGCCGCCATGTTCGATACGAGTATTAGTATTGCAAAAAACTGTTTCAGAACCTTTTATAGAGCATTAATAACATGGATGTAGATAAAGTCTTGTATGCAACTGTACATAATTTAGTATTTAAAACACTCATGTGATACTATTATCACACTCGGCTTATACCCCTTATACGTCAGTTGCATAAATAACTATTATCTCACGAAAGCGGTCGAGCCATACTTGTATGTGTAAATGTTACATGCACATTGTCTTTGTGTGCGTAAGCTCGGGAGCGCGCTACCTGCAGGTACGCACACAAGAGCGCGTGTCTATACGCATTACATCTACAAGTATGGCTCACCCGCTTTCGTGAGATAAAACAACTTGCACAAAGTCTTATGGGGGTTATATTTAGTTGACTCCATTTAGAGCATTTTGAGCCATACATTTCTTAGACGAAGTACGTTATTTTTTATTTTTGCCACAGTTGGTGTGTTATTTTTTACCAAACCTTTGCAGTAAAAAATCTGGGTCCAAAGCCTTAAGGGGGGGATCCCCTTAAGGTTTTGCACCCAGCTTCCAAATGCCATAAAAATCTACCATTCCAATTAATTTTTGTGACTTCGTTTGCAAAAGTCTACTACCTATATGAAAGTAGATTTACTTTGTTGTTATACATACCTTCAACATTGGCTTCGTCAAATAGAAACAGCATCGGTACACAGAATAGGAAGCTGACGAACCATGCTCCTAGAATAAGGGCACGAGCTCTGCGCCCTGTGGGAAAAAAAAACACGATATTATTATGGAGACATAATGGGATGGTTCAATTTAAGGCCTACAGAATATAAAATACACAAATCTACTCTTGGCGTTAAATGTGTTTACTTAAGGTATCAGAAATGCTAGATTAAGGCGCGGTATTAGCTCAATATTCACAAACATTGGTTTCTTGGATTGTCGAGTATGACGTAATGTAATGAAATTATCCGACGCAAAAAATTTTAACCGAATAGAATAGTAAAAAATAGTTTGATATTCCCAATAAAAAATTTGGATGTTGCTCCACAAAAATTAACTTTGTCGTCAACATCTCTGTATTTTCAGCGATAACGACGTTTTTTTTTTTTAAGAATTTAATAGAATTAGCATTTTTTCTAAAATTTAATCGGACAATTATTTAATTTATTGTGTCTAATCTGAATAATCTAAAGAAAACCCGGAGAATAAATTCACATTCGCACCTCAGTCATATCTCGGCAACAAAAATATTATTTTCAATTTTCAACCTTATCTCAAGCTAGCTAATGGTGACAATAGATTACGCGGTTGTGTGCCGTTTAAAATCTTGGTCAGTCCGCACCTTAACACAAATATAAAAATCAAAAAGTCCCTCACTTCCAGATGAAGTTCATCTGCAAAGAAAACAAAACAAAAGAATAATACTCCATGTTCTTTTCATAAAAATAATTTAGTTCCTTAAAACAATTGACTACGTAATAATAAACAAAGCTGGTAATAGTGTAAGCGGAACAAATTCTTGGTTACTAGCAAAGTTTGCAAAATATGCAACGACACTTGCCTGTGGAGTTTGTCAAAGTTATACCACAGTATAAAATACCTTAAGTTTAACTTAAGGCTAAGTTATGATCCACTGCGAGTGCTAAGACATACTTGAGAACTTTTCTAGGGCAACTAGAACATTCTCACTATCTTATTATTAGATCAGTGGTTATATTTTATTTGGTCAAGCTTTCATATTGTTCGTACATTTTATCTGGTCAAACTTGGTCCAGAAAAATGTTACATAGCGATGTATATCAGAAAAATGGCTGTTACAAATAGACAGTTTCCTTTTGTCCAAGTTTTGGAGTTCACGTATCTATTTTTGTACGGAGGTCTTGGACCTTTTGTAATGTGATAAAAGTGAATGTAGTTTTCTAATGGAGTTTGTTGGCTCAAGACACGTATCCTACCAATTTCGCACCCTTACTGTTAAGAGCGTTTATCCCACGCTGGCTGGCAACGTCGCATTTCTACAGGTTTTTCGTGATTATTTTAATTAATTTAAATCAAATCACAAAATTTTTTCGGCCATTCACTAGATCGTTGGTATTTATATGTATGTACTTATGCTATTTTTAGGGTTCCGTAACTCAAAAGGAAAAAACGGAACCCTTATAGGATCACTCGTGTGTCTGTCTGTCTGTCTGTCCGTCTGTCACAGCCAATTTGCTCCGAATCTAATAGACCGATTAAGTTAAAATTTGGTACACGTATGGATTTCTGTGACCCAAACACGTACAGCTAAAGTAAATATATGAATTTTGAATATGAGAGTCACTTTTAGGGGGAAAATAAGAAAATTAAAAAAAAAAAGTTTTGTAAACTGTACCGAGTGACATATCAAATGAAAGGGCTTACTATGAGTGTTGGGGATTTCAGTTAAATTCCTCTTGTTTTTCTTATTGTAGATTTATTTCCTATTACTTAGGTTGTACACACACACATATTATATAGGTATCACACATAACACAGGTTATTACATAGGTATCAGAATGTTACATAGGTATACTTACTTCTTCTAGGTACTACTTAGTGCTCTACTAGTGAGCTGTGGACTGAACTGTGTCGTAAATGTATTTTGGTCCTGCTTACATAGTAAATCACCATAGCGCAAGTCGCAGATGGCTCTCGTGAGTCTGAACAATATTTCGACCAATAGTGAAGCTAGAATATGTGGGTGAGTCCATTTGGCTCTCGACATGTAGCGACATGTTCTCGGGCTTTGTTCTGTCTTTCTATTGTTTGTGTTACGAGTTTTCTACATGTTGAGACTTGTCTAAGAAAGTGTTTGTTATGATTCATTATAGGTGGTATATTCTTCTATCAAGTTTATGTAATATGTTATGTACTAAGGTATGTAAGGTGTATAGGGTAATCAAACTAATCCTATGCTCCAGTACAATTTACTTATATCTATGGCTATTTTAATCATTATTTATTCAAGTATTTCAATCAAACTTAATTATACTTTTACAATTAGTTAGTTAGGTAGTTCTTCGTGTTGTCGTCGCCAACAGTCTCCCCCTCAGTGCGTTGCACTACATCTCGTTGGGGCGACGTTACAAACATGATCAGGACCAGGCGTGCTGTTGGCGCCGTAGAACGCCAGCTGCAATCCGGACGTCGACAATCCTAGTTCTTCCATCTGGGCCGGAATGAGTTGAGTCTATTTCGCCGCGTGGCCACAAGTATCGTGGCAGGGTGTGACCCACGACGAAGACGATGTCACCTAATGTTGGGTCTCGATAGTGAGGACCTTGGTTGTAGCGAGGCGAGAGAGTTGGGAGGTACTCTCGCAACCATCTTGACCAGAAATGATCAGCCAAGCGTTCGGATGTCTTTTTACGAATTTTATACCATCCGTAGTCTCGTGCTATTGTCTTCACTAGGTTTTTGAGTGATGGTGTACAGTATTTCTGTCGAACCTCGATCATTGTTGTGTTGTGGTTTCCGTGATTGAAGGCTTTGTGGATGTACTTCACTAGTAGCTGGGTTATGGCTGGGGTGGTTCGGTGGTGTTTATTTAACAGAATTGTATTTTTATATGAAGCTGTTAGGTATTTAGCTGCTCCTATGCGGGTAGATAATCTGATGTTCCCGTCTTCCAGTTTAATTGTGAAGTTCTTGAGCTTAGATGATGGTTTGAGGTCTTCCTTTTTCGTAAGGCAACAAGTTCATCTGAGAAGCTGTCTGCTTGCACTCTTCTTATTAGCAGTTGTTCCGCTTTTTCCACGTACAGTGTTGACTTTGGTAAGAAGACTACTTCTTCTCTAGTTAGTATTTTCTCTGACGAGCGTTCATCGTCCGTCTTCCAAATCAAACCTGTGCTGTCGAGAGCATGTTGGTCGATATCACTCGATGGTCTCTTTGCGGTGATCCCTAGGTCTTCGATGTCAAAGTGGTCTCCGATCATCTTCTCGAGGCAGTCGTCTTTTCCTTTAGGCTGTGACACAAGATGATTAACCATTCGTACCGGGGTGTTGCTACTTCTTTTGGTTTCGTGTAAGACCTGTCCTAACTGGGTTCTGGATGCCACTAGCTTACTTTGGTCGCCAGCTTCCATTTCTTGAGACACGATGAGATGCCTATTGTCCTGTCCGATGAGTACAGTAGGATCAGTGTTAGGGTATTTCAATTGTTCTGCTATCTCTTCTAAATTATGGTAATCTTTCAGATCCTTGTCGCTGACTTCTTTCGGGGGCAGATTAAGGGTATTCACTGTGTGCCCTGACATCTTCTCTAGGTTTCGCTCAAACTGTCCTCTGTTCTTTAAGTTGATCTTCATTGATGTTTGATCCATTCGATGACCTCCCATATCCTTGATTCTTAATTTTTCTTCAAATCGAATCCCTGTTAAACCTTCATCCATGAGAGCATTTAGCTTAGCGTCTGGTCCCCAAAATTTTGCTGGCACGCTTTCCATGTAGGCTCTTGGTATTGTCCGGGTTACGCTCACTATCAATGCTACAGCTTGAGTCTCTTGAGTGGTTGACTTCATCACGCTTTCCGAGTGTAGCATTATATGGTGACTCTTCTTGCATTTTCCACACGGCTTTGCCTTGCAATCGTATCCTCTGTGTCGCCCTAGTAGACATTTGAAACACATAAAAGCTCGCTTTGCTTGATCCCATTTCTCATTAATGGAGAATTCATTAAACTTCTTGCATTTCACTAGAGTATGTTGTCCTGCACACTCAGGACAGACTGGCTTCTCTAGTTTCTTCGTGTTGTCTTTACACGAACAAACTGTCACTGTTTGTACTTCGAATTGTTCTTCATCTGAACCTTCTTCGTTCGATGAATATTCTTCTCCTCTGTGCTGTGTGACTTGAGTGGTATACACGCCGCGAGAATCTGAAGGTCTTACGCGACTTCTGGATCCTTCTTTCTTTACTTTAGTCCCCATGAACTCGTGCATCTCAAACTGATCCACCATCTGGTTTAAGAAGTTCATGAGGCTGATGAGGACTGGTTCATCATCGTCTTCTTTGGATGCTCTGTACTCGAACCACTTAAATCGCACCAATATACACATCTTTCCAATTATTATATTCGATATGTCACACGAGTGTAAATAACTTTGTTTCTTCATTTGTTTTACAACACTGACTGTATTAGCCACAGCTCCAGCGTATCGCACCAGCTCTCTTGCATCTTCAGACATAGGAGGGAGCTTCTCTATATTTTCAATCTCGCTTCTTATCAGGTAAGTGGGTCTTCCGAATCTACGTTCCAGTGCAGATATCACTTCTTCTGAATCCGCTTGTGTATAGAGAAGGGACTTCACTGCTTCCTTGGCTTTCCCTTTAATTGCTCTTCTCAATCTTCCGATGTTTTCAATAGGACTGAAAAGAGCCTGCGTATCTTTATACGTTGCTTTGAAAGCCATCCAGTCTCTTGCATCGCCGTCAAACTGATGTAGCTCACTGATGTACTTCGGCGCACGCTGCATGATTGCTATCGCTTTGCTTTCTGTTGCGGACTTGATTGCTTCTATTATTGCAGCTTCAGCCAACTGATTGGTGTGAGTCATTGTGGATGGCCCTATTTCTATAGTGCGCGGCGCTTCATGCTTGATCTTTACTTTGCCACGCTCTGCCTCCTTTGACTTCGACACCCAAGCTGCTGTGGTCTTTTCTGCAGCGGCTTTGGCTTCGACATTTTCTTCATTATCACTCAAGTCCGTGTCATCTTCATTAACGCATGCTAATTCCAACTTAGTATTTGCCATCTTGATTTGAATATTAATTTCTTCTAATTTTAATTGTTTTAATTCCAATCTGGCTTCTAATTCTTTCTTTTTATTGCTTGCTTTATTTGACGTTGCCGTTTTCTTTATCTTTACCACCATGGTAGCGTCTTCGACCAAAGTCGTATCTTTAGTACGTGCGCTGCTTTCTGTCATGTCCTCGGACGTGTTTGCTGACTTCTCCGTAGTCTCGGTAGCAGTCTCTTCTTCCGTGGGCGAGCGCACGCTCTCTCCTTTACGGCTTCGCGTCACCATTGTTCACTTGTACTTTTATTGTGGTTCTTTGTTGCTAATTATTATTTGTTGTTAATTGTTGTTGTTTGTTGTTAATTATTGTTTGTTGTTAATTGTTGTTGTTTGTTATTTGTTGTTAATTATTGTTTGTTGTTGTTTGTTGTTAATTATTGTTCATTTGTTGTTTGTTGTTAATTATTGTTCACTTGTTGTTATTCACTGTTTGTTGTTAATTGTTGTTGTTTGTTGTTAATTATTGTTTGCTTGTTGTTATTCACTGTTTGTTGTTAATTGTTGTTGTTTGTTGTTAATTATTGTTTGCTTGTTGTTGTTTGTTGTTATTCACTATACAATTTTCACTTTCACTTAATCACTTTAGTCAATTGTTCTTTATGTACTCACTTTGTTACAACACACAACACACTAAGCTTCCAGTAACAACACTATTTCACTTAACTAGGTTTCGAGAACAACACTATTTCATTTAACTTGGCTTCGAGAACAAGCTAGCTTCCATACGTCGTCTATTCCCAGCAGTGATTACTTCACTAGTACACGTAGGGCTTCGAGTGACACTAGGCTTCAAGAGGGCGTGCCGCATCTGTGGTCGTCCCTCCCAGCAATATCTTAGTCACCCAGCAGGATAACGTGCCCCTCAACAGGTCTTCAAGCCTGGCTTCGAGAATAAACGATCTTCCTTAACGCTTGTTCCCAGCGGTCATTAACTCATTACTTCACTAGTGCACGTAGGGCTTCGAGTGACACAGCTTCAAGAGGGCGTGCCGTATCTGTGGTCGTCCCTCTCAGCAATTTCTTAGTCACCCAGCAGTATAACGTGTACCTCAACAGGTCTTCAAGCCTGGCTTCGAGAACAAACGATCTTCCCTTGCAGTTTGTTCCCAGCGGTCATTAACTCATTACTTCACTAGTACACGTAGGGCTTCGAGTGACACAGCTTCAAGAGGGCGTGCCGTATCTGTGGTCGTCCCTCTCAGCAATTTCTTAGTCACCCAGCAGGATAACGTGTACCTCAACAGGTCTTCAAGCCTGACTTCGAGAACAAACGATCTTCCCATGCAGTTTGTTCCCAGCGGTCATTAACTCATTACTTCACTAGTACACGTAGGGCTTCGAGTGACACAGCTTCAAGAGGGCGTGCCGTATCTGTGGTCGTCCCTCTCAGCAATTTCTTAGTCACCCAGCAGGATAACGTGTACCTCAACAGGTCTTCAAGCCTGGCTTCGAGAACAAACGATCTTCCCATGCAGTTTGTTCCCAGCGGTCATTAACTCATTACTTCACTAGTACACGTAGGGCTTCGAGTGACTCAGCTTCAAGAGGGCGTGCCGCAACTGTGGTCGTCCCTCCCAGCAAGTTCTTAGTCACCCAGCAGGATAACGTGTACCTCAACAGGTCTTCAAGCCTGGCTTCGAGAACAAACGATCTTCCATACGTCGCTTGTTCCCAGCGGTGACAAGTACGTACACAGCTCGTAGTGATATTCTTCTATACCTATGTAGTCTTCACACAATACATAATACACGATGATACACGATATACAATACGGGTAGGTACATAAGGTACTTACTCGTTCATCTTCAGAACTCAGGCTTCAGTTCCAATCTGGCTTGCGAAGGACCAATTCTTGTTGGGGATTTCAGTTAAATTCCTCTTGTTTTTCTTATTGTAGATTTATTTCCTATTACTTAGGTTGTACACACACACATATTATATAGGTATCACACATAACACAGGTTATTACATAGGTATCAGAATGTTACATAGGTATACTTACTTCTTCTAGGTACTACTTAGTGCTCTACTAGTGAGCTGTGGACTGAACTGTGTCGTAAATGTATTTTGGTCCTGCTTACATAGTAAATCACCATAGCGCAAGTCGCAGATGGCTCTCGTGAGTCTGAACAATATTTCGACCAATAGTGAAGCTAGAATATGTGGGTGAGTCCATTTGGCTCTCGACATGTAGCGACATGTTCTCGGGCTTTGTTCTGTCTTTCTATTGTTTGTGTTACGAGTTTTCTACATGTTGAGACTTGTCTAAGAAAGTGTTTGTTATGATTCATTATAGGTGGTATATTCTTCTATCAAGTTTATGTAATATGTTATGTGGTATGTAAGGTGTATAGGGTAATCAAACTAATCCTATGCTCCAGTAGGTACAATTTACTTATATCTATGGCTATTTTAATCATTATTTATTCAAGTATTTCAATCAAACTTAATTATACTTTTACAATTAGTTAGTTAGGTAGTTCTTCGTGTTGTCGTCGCCAACAATGAGGGTCTCAAATATATTTTTTTAATAATTTTAAAATTGACTGTTTTAAAGTTATTTAAGAAAATAGACGAAAATTGACCATTCCCCCCCCCTTATCTCCGAAACTACTGAGCCTAAAATTTTGAAAAAAATATAGAAATTAGTTCTACACCTGTAGATTACAGGAAAACCTATAAGAAGTCTGTGGTCTTAAAATAACATGGTAAATCTATATATATAAAAAAATCAAAGTCCTGACTGAGTCACTGACTAATATACCAACGCACAGCCCAAACCAATGGACCTAGAGACTTGAAATTTTGCACATAGATACCTTATATATTGTAAACATCCACTAAGGAAGGATTTTTGGAAATTCCATTCCTAAGGGGGTAAAACAGGGGATGAAAGTTTGTATGAAAAATCCTATCCCTTGAGTTAATAGACTTGAAACTTGCACGAATATTCATCTAAGTAAATTATAAAGTTTATCATTTTTAGTTTTCCTAAACTACCCCCTAAGGAGGGATTGGGGGTGTCAAAGTTTGTATGGAGGAACTTTAACACGCGGTCCGATTAACTCAAAACTCAGTTTATATACTTGAGACCAAAAATTAAGACTAACGTGTATTAGGGTTTTCCAAAAATCTACCCCTAAGGGGTGAAAAGTTAATTTTATAGCGGAGGATTTTATTGGGGGCTTGATTAACTCTAAAATTGGTGTAAATAATGTTTGAGTCAAGTTATGGAAACATACCAGACGATTTTTGAAATTCTTTAGGTTTCTGTGTTCGTGAAAACAGAGATACAGTTTATATGAAAAATCTTATTAATTTGGTTAATGAACTTGAAACTTAGCACAAATACTTGCATAAGTAAGTAATAATGTTTGTCATTATTAGTTTTTCAAAACTACGCCTCAAATGAGGTTTAGGTATGTTAAAGTTTGTATTTTTAGGAATTTTAAAGCGCAGTCCGATTAAAAAAATGGTACTTTGAGTCAAGTTAGGAAACTTGCCAAACGAATTTTCACCGATTTTGACGGCATATAGCTGATGTTTTAAGGAGTAACTTAGGCTATTTTTATTTTAGAAAAATAATTAGGGTTCCGCGCAAGAAAATTAAAATCCATGAAATCAGACAACCACGTACAGCCCAGTACAAACTTACTAAGCCTCCGCTGTCTATTACGGCTATAACAACAAATAATAAAAATACAGCAAAGTTAGAAATTTAAGGGGTCGGTCCCCATGCAATAAACTTTTCATTTTGAAAAAAAAATTAAAATTTTAATCTAGCATGTGGGGTGTCGTGTCATTATTTCATCACCGCTGCTCTCAAAAGGGTGAAGGAAAACATCGTGAGGAAACCGGCATGTCCTAGAACCAAAAATTCGAAGACATGTGACATGTACCAACCCGCACTGGGCCCGCGTGGTGGATTACGGCCCACTCCCTCTCACCGAGAGGAGGCCTGTGTCCCAGCAGTGGGAACATTATAGGCTGATTATGTGTTATGTGGGGGTGTCATCGTCTAGAACTCATTGAGTAGAGTACAAACATATTTTTTTATCTTTTAAAATTAAGAAATAGGGGGCCGTAAAAGTTGTAAATTTTAGACCATTTTTGTACGAGCTCTAGCGCAACAATTCAACAAATTAGGAATTTGAAACTTCTTTATACCATGTAAGTACCATGAATACTGTATTTAATCAACAATACTGAAAACGGCGATTCATAAGGTATTTTGTTTAAACATGGGTGATTTTCTGCAACTGCAAAAAAGAACCTTGTAATTCACAGTATCATTATAAAATAAGTAAAAAGTTATCTTTGCGATTGTTAAACATATAATATGGTACGGAACCCTTCGTGCGCGAGTCCGACTCGCACTTGACCGGTTTTTTTACACTTACTTTAGTAATTAGTACTCATAAAAATTTACACAATTGTCTTTAACGTCAATTTTGACGAGTAAATACCAAAATAACTGTAAAAAAATAGCATACATACTTATGAATAGGTACTATCGATCTAGTGCATGGCCGAAATTAAATTGTGATTTGATTTAAATTCACTAAAATAATCACTATAAACTGTAGAAATGCGACGTTGCCAGAACGCGTGGGATAAACGCTCTTAAACTATTAGGTAAGCCACAAGAAAGGGTGCAAATATCTTTATTTTAGGCTCTCAAAAAGAAAAATAGTCAGACATCATAATCCCGGTTTGGTGAAAACCTTAAGACCTTCCTCAATTTTCGAGGCATTTTCAAAAAAAAATTGCACCGACTTTCACAGGCGTATAAAAAGTTTGGAAATGACCTTGCCCACCCCCTATTCGATTTGATCCATACTTCCAGGGACACCCTGTATAATAAAAAGTCGGGAGGTGTCGTGGAACACTCGCTTGGAACGAAGTTCCTTTCGCTGTATATTATACAGGGTGTAATTTTAATCACCGTTATCCTCTTAAGGGGTCATTGTACTCATCATTATGAACAACTTTTACTATGGGACCAAACCTGAAATCGCGAAAAAAAAAAGTCAGCTGTTCAGTACATTTATGTTCGCATAATTCGTCAAAATGTACTAAACAGCAGATTTTTTTTTTCGCGATTTCAGGTTTGGTCCCATAGTAAAAGTTGTTTATAATGATGAGTACAATGACCCCTTAAGAGGATAACGGTGATTAAAATTACACCCAGTATAATATATTAATACAGAGCCATCTAATAAAGGCTCAAGATTCAAGAGTATCAAAAGTTTTTGGTTTTTAATAAAGAGCCATCTAGTATAGTTTTTAGATTACTAAAAACTACACTTGAAACTGGCTTTACGCCGCGCGGCCTAAAGCCGCGTTATAGAATAATTTCGTTCCAAAAAGGAAGTGTTATCAACTTATCCATTATCATAATTATTATACCTGCATAAACCCCCTTCCTAATTATAAATGTTACTTAAAGCTAAGACATACTTAAACGTCAAAACCTAAGCAACGTTTATGAGTATGGGGAACAATGTATTGGTTTTAGCCAGTTGTTGTAAATGTATGGAATACTTACAGCTTCCAGTGAAGTTCATTGGATGGGTGATCGCGTCACATCGGTCCACACTGAGAGCCACCAACACGTATGTCGAGGAATATGTGACCACACCCTAAAATAATACCAGAATGATCAACAAAATCAGGAGGTGCGGTAATCCTTAAACGGTGAAAATATTCCAATCTTATCGGGAGTTGTTCGAGCCGTTTGTGGTTGAAACACTAGGGCCATGAGGTCCAAGTGCCCACACTTGGATTTCAAGACAACGCGTTGGTCGACTCTTCACATGACCAGAGGGCTGGTCTATTTTTTGGCCACAGAATTAGCATTGGAATACTACGTGGCAATGCTGCCATCCTTTTGGGCACGTTTCCTGTGTATGTGCAGTCTGTGATGAGGACGACTTTTTTGATGCCCTATGATCCTTTACCCTCCATTTTTTAATACCTTGTACTTTTTTTTTCGGCCGAAATCAAGTGAGTGGTTATGTTGCTTGAAAACAAAATTATATTTATTATCATCTCACGGTGACATTAAAATTCAGTCACTAAAAGCAAGAGCTTAGAAAATCAAAGAGACTGTGTGACGACCGAAATAAAATCGTTTCGAATCTTTTATGCACATTATTAAAATATAGCAAGTTTTCCCAATAATTTTTCAAGGTCATTATGAACCATTTGATTTGTTCGTGTCGAAGTTTCCAAGGTCAACAACTCATGGCAAAAGCTACGCGAGTACTTAAGTAGCATTTCGTTTCAAGCTTCATTATGTAACGAAATAAAGTAACGCTGAAATATTAGAACGTCATCTTTTATCCTTAAAGAGTATCTCAAAAATCCAAGTTATCCTTAATAACATTGAAAAAAATATTGGAAAATTCCCAAGTAAAAATCACGCTCTGCTTTACGTAACATTAATTTCATCTACTGGCGGAGGACAAAACCTGCTTACCTGTAAATACTTCATCATTTTGCACGTGATGGACCCAGCCAGCCACGTAATTGTTATCCGTTGTATCAAATCCGGCAGAACACTAATAAGTCCCACTAATAAATCTGAAAAATTATCGTTTTGTGAGTTGATTTAAAACATAATACTTTACTTACGTAATGATTTTATTGCACACTTGTTTTGAAAACATGACGACAAATCTTTTCGTAAACACATTAGCATTATTTATATTTCTTGTAGGTACAAGTTGTACGAGAGATACGCTGTTTAGCCACCGCACCGGGAACGGGACGTAAACGAGAAATTAGTAAGTGTAGTACTGTCGCTACTTAGGCGCCGTCACCTGTTTTCTCGTTGACGTCCCGTTCCCGTGCGGTGGACAAACAGTCTTAAGGAACATAATCCGATTAGTCTTATATTATAATAGGTACTAAAACCAAGCACTCATACGTGGATAAGGAAAGTATAAGTTCATGTCCAATGTCCAGTGACGAGATCATTTCATAAGTCAACTTCTTGAAGGATTATCTTCAAGTAAATAGATAAAAGGAATGATAGAAAGATGTTTTATGGTCACAAAACACGTGCATATAAAGTCGCGGTCCCATGCCCCGTTAACTGACAGGCCGCGACAGGCGTAAGTCTAATCCCCCGGACCGGTTGCTACGCCTGTCGAGGCCTGTCACGGCCCGTTCCGAACATTTCGATGACAATCCACTGCAAGCCTCATCGGATGCGACTGTTTCCACAGCCTGTCGGCCTGGCCTAGCGCGATCTGGCCTGTGAGAAAGTTGGCCGTGGCATCGCAGTATAAATACTATACTACTATACTCTATATCGAATACTACATATATATATTGTATACTAGATATCGAATAATTAGTCAAACAGAACTAACATATTTAGAAGCACGGAAAAAAGTAGTCGGTAGCTGTACTTTGTGAATGTGACGAAAAATCTTCCACTCAGCGTGATGCAGTGCTATGGGGCACCCATACACATCCATACACGGCGCTGATTTAAATGACTCAAATAGTACAAAACTTACCTGCAATTGCCAACTGCATGATGAAGAAGTTCATCCTGCTTTTCCTGGCCTTGGTCAGCAGGAGTGCAAGTACCACCGTCGCGTTGCCAGCCACGATCGTCACAAGCAGCATCCATAGGATCGCCAGTTGTGCTGACTGCACAGAAATTAAGAACATATCAGGGGGACAATTTAATATTTTAATTCTGTAAAATATCGATTGATGCCTGCGAAAATTTGTGACATGTAATTTCTTCTTTAAATATATTTATTTAAAGAAGTATCTGGATGTTATTTAATGTACAGACGCCAGCACATCAAGCTACTACAATCTGTCAAATTTCTTTAATAGATTTTCATCTTTATCGCTAAAGCATTAGGTTCAAGGTTGATTGGGAAAATTTGACAGTTTCGGGTAACTTGAGCTGCTGGCGTCTGTACTTTAATTTACAACATATTACAACTTGGATTTACATTTTATCGTCATTATTGGCTTTAGCACCCTCGAAAACCATGAAAACGACAGGCATGATGAAAAATTTTAAGACTTTCGCAGTCGCCATCTTGTATTTTCATTTTGGCCTAATTAAAATTAATAATAAATAATTAATTAATTAATAGAAAGATAGAAAAAGTCGCAAAAAGGGAACATAACGCTTTTTCGTTAGGCAAGTGACGATTTCTACCAGTCTACTCCTACCACAAGCCGCGTTACAGACCTTCGTGTCAACAAAAACAAAAAGGAACTTTTGACACTTGAAACTGATAGCTTAGCGCTTTTTCGTTACGTCACAATTTCTGCCAGTTTACTCCTACCATAAGCCTCGTTAAAGAACTTCGTTCCAATAAATATCCTGTCGAGCATGTCCACAATGTCCACAGTTAGATGCTACGTGCCGCGAGAGGCGCTCAGTGGAATTACGACGCAAATCACAAACATACATTAATTTGTGGATTTCTCAAATCCTAGATTATGTTTTCTTATGTGAGCTGTAACACTGACTTTGACTACGGTAAAGCCTGGATGGATTACAAAAGCAAAAAATATTTTATTTTGAAAGAAAGCAAAAACAATAAAGCTCATAAACACAAATAAAAAAACAAGTTGTAGGAAAAATGTCAAGTCTACGCAAAACAGCCATCGCTCAGCATATAGCTGACACATGGTTTGCAGCCACAACCGGACAAAAATTCCTACAGGTGTGTCCGTTATTATTAAAAAAATGGTAATGCTTTTCTTTTCTAATGATTATAATTATAAGCAAATTACAAAAATCGATGATTTATAAGAATTAGGTACAAGAGCTTAGGAAATATGGATGATGCCTGGGTAAAAAAAAAGAAATTCTATTTAGTTCGCAGTCAGAAAATAAAAAAATAACACTCATTAAAGTTGGGAAGTGGGGGCTTGCTACGTCACTTCTACGTATAAAATCTAGCTTTTTAACGAATTTTAACTCAATGTATCGCCGTAATCTTTTGATTACGTAAAAATAAAAAATACGTGTCCAATATCTTTTATATCTTTTATTTTTTTTATACATTTCAGCTATTTTTACTATTTTATTCATAGTTTGAAAAGTAAAATTTATGAACTTTTAGTGATGGGTCTGAGTATCAAAGTTGCGACATATATTTTTATGCGAACAGTTCGTTCAAGTAATTTGTAGTAAACTGCTTAGTGCATTTGGGATCTTGGAATGTTTTACAATTTGGTACCTAGTCTAGAATTTTAGACATTAACTAAGAGGGGAATGTTTATAATAATAAACAGTTTGGATTTTATTTCGTGACGTGCAAAATTACTAGTTACAATTTTTTGTGAAGTTAATTTTCTTATAACGTTTTTTCTTTGAATAAATGTTTGCAAATTGTTTTAAGTACTTTTTCATTACTTTGTTTTTCTCGTGATTTTTTCATGAGTATTATTTTTAAAGCCATTTCTAACGGATGTAAAAATTAAACGAAGCCGAGAGTTAGGAGGATACATCGAAGCGTGGTTTAGCTCGGTATGTAAGTGAAATGGCGTTATGGCTTTCTAGTTTGAGGTGCGAGATAGAAGACTCACGCGCACCGGAACTAAACGCGATTCGTTTTAGTCTAGATTTATGGCAAAATCCTATACTTAAATCAATTTTTAGCTAAGTAAGTTCTTAACATATTTCAATATGTGAACTGTTTACGTAATAGATTTTGCTATTTTGGATTTTTTGCTATCGAGAAAAAATTCAAGTAATCATGTTTTGGTTTTAGTACAGAAATAGACAATATAGTCCAATAACACATGTGGAAAATCCAAATTATTTAACCTAATACATTTGGTTTTATAGGAATTTTAAAAACACATTTTTCAATACAGTAGCTAAACATGGCGTACTTTCAGAGGCTATAATTATGATTCGAAAATTAAATCTTTTGCACAGGCATCTTTCTGTTTCGCGGTCGTGACTTTTGTTTACGAGCTCGATAATTTTGTTTTGCAGTTTAGTTTTAAATTTATAAGTCAATTTAAAAAAAATAGTTGCAAGGAGTTTTCATACATAGAATAAATTGGGATAAATTTTATACGATGAAAAATGAATGAGTCCGTAAGTCTTAGCATTGAATTTTCAAAAGTCTTTTAAATGGTTGTTTAATATATTTAATTACCAGTTTTAATTCAATTATTTTCACATCAACATTTGTCAAAAATCGAATAGGCTGTATAGGCTGTTTCTGTTGTAAAAAAAAATGTCCAGTTGCAATAACGCGCCATTTCCTGAAAACTATTTTTTTGTGTGATAAATTGATAATGAGTTCAAGTACGAGTGATGAAATGGAATTAACTCCTCCCGATATTTTATCTGAGACGAAAACCAAGATGAAATTTTTCCCCAAAATCTCGAGAATATGGCGACTTACGATCATTATAATTTATGGAAGAAACAAAAGAAAACTAAATCACATTCAGCAATTATGTAAGTATTACCTTTATAATTACGTCATTGATTTTCAGAACATGTTTTGTTAGCTTATTTTCATGAATTGAGTGGCAAATATAAACCATCTACATGCATTGCGGTCAATTTATTTCATGTTAAAAACTACTCTCAAAATAAATTCTTTGATTTGTTTTTTACTATTTCCCACAACTGTATTGAAAAACGTCGTGTGATACACGGGTGTGTAGGTTATTGCAAACTCGTGTCATTAAAAACCCTCGCCTTCGGCTCGGGCTTGTTATTGATAACTCGTTTGCAATAACCAACTTCCCACCCTTGTATCACAATGTACTATATCTATGTATCTCTTTAACGATGCCGAGAGTCTATTGTTGTTTCCTTTATTATCTTTTTATTTGTACTGGACCGTTCCTGGGAACCTTCTGGTTACGGAGAAACTGAAGATCATAGTTACAAATTTTTTAAACGTTTTTTTATGAAATCAAGTTTTAAATCTAATATTAACTTTAAATAATCTACGATACCTGTACCGTTGTATGCATGCTTATGGGAAGCACAATGTTACGCGTGCGTTACATTGCAATCTATCGTAAACAGCGTATTTTCGCATCAAAATTATAAATCGTTTCTCAGTAATTATTTTTGCACAAACTGTCTTAGTTTAATGTACAGAATGCGCAGATGACGGCTTCGTGTGTGTTTTTTTACATTCTGTAAATCAATACTTCTTTACAACCAATTAGGTCACTGAGATATATTGATTTGGTTTGCCTACATTTTTAGGATTCCGGTATGAAGGGTGCCAAACGGAACCCTATTACTAAGCCTCCGCTGTCCGTCCGTCCGCCCGTCTGTCTGTCAGGAGGCTGCATCCCATGAACCGTAATAGGTAGACAGTTGAAATTTTCATAGATTGTGTATTTCTATAGCCTTTTTATCAAAAAATAATATAAAAATAAAATAAAGTTAAGGGGGTCCTCATACAAGAAACTTTTTTTTTAAACTGTAGTTTTTTTTTTTAAGTAGTGTTAAATATTTTACGGTGGTACGGAATCCTTCGTGTGCGAGTTCAACTCGGACTCGGGCAATTTTTTACACCTTAATTTAATCGTTTCTAAATCAAGTAAAAAGCTAAGTTTTTTTTTTGTGAAACCAATAGATACACACATAAGTTATCACTTATTACCTAATGATTCATAATTTTAAGCACCTGAAACAAATAAAAGGCTAGGAGAGATCCCTCCTACAGAAACCAAGTGATTTCATAGCCCTTAAATTAAGTCAGTCTTAAACAAATTAGAAAACAGAGAGTTAGTCTAGACCCATACTTTAGTTGTAGAACGCTTCTCGCAATTAATCCTGCACTCCACCTTAATGAATTTAGCTGATTAGTTTCTTAGTATATCATTAAATTTTACCAAAAATACTGAGGGAAAATCTGTTGTTTTGGCAGTATAAAAAGTGGCATTGTTAAGAGGCCTTTTCCGTCCGACAAGGCCTTGTTTTAGGAATACAACTGTTATAATTACGTACTTTTTCCAAAATCTTCCTCTTTATTTTTAAGAAAAAAAAAACTAATAAACCACCTATGAAATTTACTACTACCGACGACGGCGACGATCGACTACCCGACGATCTCTTTGATTTATGTACAACATCTTAAACCAGCACCCCAATTGCGTTATACATTATGAATCGGAATTTCAATCATTTTGAAACAAATTGCTGATCTATTGCTTAATATGTTTGAAAAATTTGTCTGCTCGACAACGTAAATAACGCAATGAATGTTATTGAACTGTCAAAATAAAACCAACCCCGATTGTTAATGTGTTATTCAATTACGGCGCTGTACCTACCTAAATTCATAGCAAACAAAGTTCTGATTCTGATTCTGAAAGTTTAAAACCTTAATTATCAAACTTCTTAAAGTAAACATTAGTTTATTTTAATCAAAGCCATAGAAAACGTCGCCTAGACTCCTTTACCTACGTTACTTCTTTCACTCAATTAAACTACGCCCCCCTTTCACACCCAATTACCCCCCTTGGTAACATATTATCACGTTCATTTATATTATTTTATTGCCGCGACAGTTTGACAGGCCATTAGGTTTAATGACACGCGCTTTAATGAGAAAATTCATTAAGAAAGTGTACTTGAGGTGACTTGAAAACAAAAGAAAATTTAGGACTGGCCATTTTGCTGTAGAATGTTACTATTGGATCTTAGGGACTTTTAAAAATAAAATAAAATTAGTTAGCCATAATCTTCAGCATCCATAATGCAAAATTCATGTTCTGATTCTTAAAAAAAAGAGCTGCAACGTGCTATGGGTCACACAAAAAGATCAAAAAGCTCAATTAAATTCGCATGATGGCTATAGCAAAACTTATTATTATTTAGAAATCATTACATACCTACATCAATAAATTTTGTATTTTTAAAATTCCTATATCTGGATTTTTCATATTTGTTATTTGACTATATTGTCTACTGCTGTACCTACTAAAACCGAAACATGACTTAGATGACATTTTTTCGATAAAAAAAAAATCCAAAGTAGCACTATCTATTTTCTGTTTTATACGATTATACGTAAACAGTTCCATATTGTGCAGTAAAATTTGCTTTAAATCGAAGTTATTTTGTCAAGAACTTACTAAGCTAAAAATTTATTTTGTCATAAATCTACATTTAACGAAGCGCGTGCGTCAAACTAGACAGCCATAACGCTATTTGACTTACACACCGAGCTAAACCACGCTTCAATGTATCCTCTTAAGACATTAATTATTTGCACCAAAGGTTGTACAAAGAAGATAAAGTGCAGAAGACTTGCATACACTCTGATTTTTAATTTGCTAGACCAAAATGACAGCTGACCTCGACCTTTTTTTGACATTTTAATCATGTTTTGTTATGTCATTTAAGGGACTGTTTCACCACCTTAATTTAGGTACTTGGCAAATAATTTCATAAAAATTCTGTTCCACTTTTGAATATATTCGGTAAGTAGTGGCTATTCGGACATTGTGAAATAGTCCCTTAGTCTACCAAATTAAAAATCAGAGCATGAATATAGAATCACTGGACGTGACACTGGTTCTTCGTCATCAACCTACAGTAGCCCACTGCTGAACATAGATCTCTCCAATCGCACGCCACATTACTCGATTCTCTTCTCGATACTCCCTCTCTCAGAGAGGAGGCCTGTATCCCAGCAGTGTCACAGTGGGAACATTATAGGCTGGTTATACTTATAATATGCTTTTTACTCGATGATCGGCAACTCTCAGCAAGGATCATTGCCGTCCTGGGGTCTTAATAAGAGCTCTTATAGCAGGGCAGAAGTTGAACGTTTTCAGTGAGAGAGAGCGACGGAGTTATATACGACCTATAGCACCGTCACTCTCTTTCACTGGAAACGTTCAATTTCTGCCCTGCGAGTTCATTAAGCCCCCTGGGGCCGTACGTGAAAAAAGATAATGGATCCATCATGGTTGCAGTGTGAGAGAGAGACGGAGCTATATACGACCCATAGCACTTTTATTCACAGCGGAACCATGATGGATACATGATCTTCTCTCACGCCCCTGATGCTCTTCCTATTCTTAGCGTGTCGTCTGTGTCGATGGCAATCTAAAATTCAGTCGGCCATGGCTACGAGATTGGCGCCTTTAGTAGCGTCCATCGGTTCCTGTAGCGTTCAGACAACAAGACACGCAGGGCAGTTTGTGGAAAACCTGATGATGATTTGATCAAACTTAGAAAGAAATACAGATTTTGAAACTTTACCTGATAGAAATAAAACTTGTTGATGGTGGTCTCGTTCTTGGAGATGTTCCTGTAAATGGTGTCGTTGATCTCAGCAGAGAGACTGCAGTTGTAACAGTATTCTTCCTCCATGATGCTGTCTATTCACATTTTGTTATTGCAGTACCTGGGGACAAAGAAAAACCGTTAGTAAATGGACATTTTGTCTCAAAATCAATCTGCCTAGCCTTTTCCCAGTCTAACCGTATGCAGTTGAATACCAGTATTTTACATGGAGCGATTGCCTATCTGACCTCCAGAACCCAATTACTGGGTAACATGATACCCCTTGGTAAGACTGGTTGTCAGGCTTTTGGGATTCTAACTACCCGTAAATAATTAAAAATTATTATGGCCACTAGGAGCTCGTGGCTAAGTAATAACAGCCGCACGGGTCGATCCGTCAGGTTAAGCTACGCTTGCCGGGGTTGGTCAGTGGATGGGTGACCATCTTTACATACCGAGATTCCTCCGTGCCTCGGAAAGCACGTTAAGCCGTTGGTCCCGGCTGTTATTCGTGGATCTTTGACAGTCGTTACGGGTCATCAGAAGCCCGAAAGTCTGACAACCAGTCTTACCAAGGGGTATCGTATTACCCAGTAACTGGGTTGTGGAGGTCAGATAGGCAGTCGCTCCATGTAAAATACTGGTATTCAGCTGCATCCGGATAGACTGGAAGCCGACCCCAACATAGTTGGGAAAAGGCTAGGCAGATTGATTTTATTATGGCCACTAGTCGGTGCCATTTAATTAACAGGCTAGGCTGTTAACTGAAAGGCTAACTAAGCTATTACTCCAGTCGTGCGTCGGAGTTGACACACACATACTTTTTTATTTTGTTTTATTCGAGTTTTTGTCTTTTTATAAGCACGTAAATAAATCAATTTTTCTTTATTTCTTTATAAAAGACTAAAATATTAAGAATAATTAAAGCTACGAACATATAACACGTACGATTCATTCAAACTTAGAACACCCATGTTCTATTAAAAGCAATATTTATATGCAATGTCTCCAAAAGTTTAATCTTTACTTTATCCCAAAATTAATCTTGTATCTCTAATGAAATCTTTGATAAAAGGTAATGTACAGAATTAAGTCCCGGAGCTCGGTAGTGTTGTAACGATAAGTATCCAGTTTCAGCTCACTTTGAAACACTTTACGCAATTTAGGACTTGGTATGTTCTGAATACATTTTAACTTACATAGTGATATGATGCTGGTTGTGAAAATAAAGCCCCGTTGAACTTGATGATAATTTATTGGCAACTTAACTTATAATTATTACGTTACACGTTATAATAATTAATTTATCATATTAATAATTATTAATAGTTTTAATAATTTTAGTAATTATTTTAACTAATATTAATAATTTTTTTTTAAACTACAAAACAAATGAAAACATGTTATAAAAATCATTAATATTAATTGTTATGAAATGATAAACAACAACTACCTAACAATTAATAAAATACTACGTAATGATTAAAAAATAACTAACAATTATTTTTAAATCATCACATATTATTAACATACTCAACACATAAAAGGCTTGAAGACTCTTAAGACTTGAAGTTAAAATGCAATAATGTTGACGTTATTTTTATGTGAATTGATGAAAATGGTTTTGGGAATGAAGGGCACTCTTAGGGTTCATATTTTAGATTCAGAATTTTGAAGTAGTAAAAGCCTCGCCTCTCTAGCCGGCCAAGTATGTACCAATGTGACTTTTTGAATTCATATTATGTACTTTCTTAGTTTAGAGGTTAAGTAATAACAGCCGCACGGGTAGAGCTACGCTTGCCGTGTTTCTTCCCAAAGCGGTATTACAACCAGTATTACCCAGTTAGTGGGTTGTGGAGGTCCGATAGGCAGTCGCTCCATGTAAAAAAAAAAACCAGTCAAGAGCGAGTCGGACTCGCGCACCGAGGGTTCCGTTCCGATTTCTGAAAAAGTGTGCCATTTAAGAGATATCGTTTTCGTTTTCCTGTAATCCTTACATAAACTTCTATCACATAGAATCATTTCAGATTTTTCTCTATGCAAACGGAGTTCAGGGAGAAACGGTATTTTTTTTTACGTTTTTTCATTAAAAGTAGAAAACCATGCGGCCTAAAAAAATAAAAAAATGTTTGAGAATGTGCCAAAAATCCCGCTCTTTCTTATGATTCCCCACATGCCCTAGTAACCCTACTTTGAATTTTTAAGACCCCCTTTCAATCTATGCTGAAAAAAAAATTCTTTCTTATTTGCAAAATAGTTGGGTAAATGTCATCTAAAACTGTTCCAAATTTCAAGTTGATATCATTAGTAGTTCTAGATATCCAGCTGTGACAGACAGACTGAGTTGCACCATAAGGGTTCCATTTTACAATTTCGGTACGGAACCCTAATACTGGTATTCAGCTGCATCCGGTTAGACGGGAAGCCGAACCCAACATAGTTGGGAAAAGGCTAGGCAGATTGATGTACTTTCCGAGTTTACCTTGGACATTACTGACATCGATGAAGGAAAACATCGTGAGGAAGCCTGGACTTATAGTCAATATAAGTCTGAAATCGCCAACCCGTCTGTAGCAAACGTGGTGGTCAATGCTCGTGCCTTCTCTAAATGAGAAGAGGTCTAAAATGTAGGGAACAGCAGATTTTTTTTCGCGATTTCAGGTTTGGTCCCATAGTAAAAGTTGTTCATAATGACCCTTTAAAAGATGCCCAGAAGTGGGACAATAATAGACTGGTATTACATTACTAATATTAACTCTTTGAGCATGTTCTAAGTGATAAGACGTACCTTACTAGCCATTTGACGATACCCTATGCCAGGAGGTAGTTCAGTCAGCAACAAAAGTCGATTATCACTTAGGTTTTCTAAATTTCTTTCATGATCGCGTTCAAATTAAATTAAAAAATTCCCGTCTGAACTGCTTTTAGCCTTTAAGCATCTTTTAATAATGTCTAAGTTTTGCAATTTTCTATGGTAACTTTCAAGAATATTTGAAGGCTTTCCACGAAACAAGTGGCAAATATATTTTGATTCAGAAATTAAGTAAGAAATAAATTATAAATTATTTGTTGTTTATATTTATTCTAGTCGAAGCTTAATTGTTTTGCAGGGTAAACAAACTATCGGATTACACAAACAGTTTTGTTATTTTTAATGTTAAGTTCACTTAAGACATTTGATTTTGATAAAATTCGTAGGTATGCTGGAAGAGATTTCTTTTGAAATAAGCATCACCTTTGTACAGGCGAGTTCATTAACATATTGGCCATTTCAAGCTTCAAAAATATATGAACGTCAAAAAAGTTCATAATATTGCATTGTGATTGTGACAACTATAAGTATTAAAATGGTATGCCAAAATGGTAGAATGTACAAGGATTCTTTTATATTATTGTGACCACCTTATTGTAAATACCTACGTTCTGAGCAAATTAATGAATATTCTATTCTATTCTATTCTAAACTTATTGTGGTCAAGATTCATTAATATGTGACTGCTTTTTCTCAGTAACATGTATAAAGCCAAAGGAAAAGTCGAAAAAGCAAAAACAATAGTATTCACATATTAATGAACATAAATCTTGACCACAATTTAATGATGCTTATAGTTGTCACAATATTATGAACTTTTTTGACGGTCATATATTTTTGAAGCCTGAAAGTGTAATATATTAATGAACTCGACTGTACGTATTTTTCTGTTCCTTTTTGTTTGTCTGTTTATTTGTGTGTACATAAATGGTTAAATAAATAAATAAAATTCATTGTTCTTTGAAGTCGATATTATTGTTCATAATGTGGTGAGTTACCATGAAAAGTTGCCATATTTTCATACTAAATTACATCAAAATAATTTAAGGTTAATTGCTAGTTTCACCTATCCCGGTGTCCGTCTGTTAGTATTCTAATCTTGCTAGTCAAATTTGACCCACTTCCCGGTTTCCAGTTGAGCTGAAATATTAAATGCATATGTAAATTGGACGACAATGCAATATTATTATGACATGGAGCTGATGCGATGCCGAAAGGTGGCCATGAAAACTCAGTAATAAAACATCGCAACCCTATCGAGTTTGGCCTCGTTTGATTCGTCTTGACAAGGACTCTAATCCTATTTGATATCCAGACTTATAAAAAAATAATATTACACTTGTTTAGTCATTCGTTGAATTTTTAAAATAGCTAATTTCATTTTTAAGCCAACACTTTATATTGATGAATAGAGCTTCTATTTTATTTAATACATAGTCTCTTGAATCCACGAATTTGAATAAATATCTGTCAGATTCATTATGAATAATGTCAAATAAATGTCTTTCTTTATCAGTCTGTTCATTCATTTTTAAGTAGAATAGTAATACTCGTAGGACTACGCACAATGAAGGGTTTCGTAATTAGAAAGAATTTATCCCAAAAACAAACATTTAACTTGGCCAGAGGTTAAGGCCCCCAGGGGGCGAGTCCAAGTCCCATGTAAGCGTGGGACTTAAACATAACTGGAAAAATATGAGTGTAGTATACAGGGTGGAATTTTGTAATGCCACCTGAAGGGAAAGTACTCTTAATACTATAGATAGAAGATTTTACTCAAAGGAAACATTCCTTTATTTTTTAAATAGAAAGAAAACTGCATTCAAAGATGTTCGAAAATTCGCTTGCCACACCCGGGAATCGTACCGGCTAAAATCTGTAAAAATGACACACTGTACTTTTATTGCATTGATCGTTAGGATCAATTATAAGGATGAAATCTCTCTAACAAACTTAATAAATTAAATGATAGGAAAACCATGAAATCTTAAATTATTTTAATTATTTACAAAAAGTGGTAAACTAAATAATTAGTTGCTCGAAATGGGCTCCATTTTCTTGGATACACAAATGTATTCTTCTAACGAATTCATTCTGTCTTTCTTTATTCTTTTCTAACCTTTAATTGATCCTAACGATCGATGCAATAAAAGGACAGGTTGTAATTTTTACAGATTTTAGTCGGTTCGATTCCCGGGTGTGGCAATCGAATTTTCGAAAATTTTTGAATGCAGTTTTTTTCTATTTAAAAATAAAGGAATGTTCTCTTTGAGTAAAATTTTCTATCTACAGTATCAAGAGTACTTTCCCTTCAGGTGGTATTACAAAATTCCATCCTATATTTTTCCAGTTATGTAGTATATATATACTACTCTCATATATAGGTACACATCTTCCTAACCCTTCAGGATTATTAGCGTGAAAAATTGTATGTGTATAAATGAAGAAAGTTACCGTACTCTTACATGACTACTATTAATGAAGTTTAAAAATTCACATTACGATGAATGTCTTCCAAAATATTCTTGTTTAGCTGACAATAATAAAATGCCTTCCAAATATTTTCTTTAAGTAAAACAAAACACAAATACCAAAGAATCTCTGAGAAGCGTTCACACATAATGGCCATTCGTCACTTGGTATGGAAAAGAATACTAATGCCACAGAAAAATAAAGAAAACAAGAAGAAGACGTAAATTCGTTCTCGGATGATTTTATTTGAGACCTACATTCCTTAATTTGTTTTAGGAATGTTAAGGAATTTGTTGAGTGTACTAAAACCAAGTTAATAAATAAATATGCTTGGGGGTCTTTAGAAAAATTGTGTTGTATCTATAGACGGCGTCTTTGCAGGTAATCAAATCACGCACGTGCTTCACTTTCGATATGCGTGGCGCGGAGTCCTCCTTTGTTTATAAGTCTATGGTTGTATCTAAAAGAAAGATATTTTTTTAGTAAGTAGGTAATTGTTCCAGGTGGTCAATATGATACACGGTTTAAGAGACATCGAAGCGCAAATTGTTACCATCAATTCAGCAAATGATCCTAGACCAGCTGAGAAATTTTGGCCAGATAGTAAATAAAAATATGATATTCCGTTTTAACCGTGTAAAACACTATTTGTAACAGCAGATTTTTATTTCAACGCTGGTGGGTCTAACCAGAATCATGTACATTAGCAGCCAGAAGTCGACTAGCAATTTCACAAAACCATGGCATAGCAATATTAGTTTACTTATGACCTTCTTCGGCGCCGCAGCCCGTATAGGTATAAGCGCCGCAGCCCGTATAGCGCAGGCGATAATGGTCATTGCGGTGTAAGTGGACTTCTGGCCGCTGCTGTACCTACTAAACTCGTGGTTTGCACCCTTGTCCGTCTTATTACAAAACAAGGTTCATCTTCAAACTCAGGTTTAAACCATGGACCTTTTTTGAATTTCGAACTTTATTCCGACACAATAATGTGTCGGAATAAAGTTCGAAATTCAAAAAAAAGTTATCAGTTTTATAAAACTGACAACTTAGTACCGCTAAGAGATCCGTTTTGTATAAAGAACTGTGTTTCTATCATAGCTGGGTTCTTATTACAAAAAACTGGCTCGATGGTCTAACTCTATACCATGACAGAAGAAAAACCTCGTTTCGTAATAAGATTGACAGTTTATGATCAGTAACTGTAGAAGCAGTAAAAGTAGAAGTAGAAGACAGTGTAAAAGCAGATAATATACAGGTCTCAGTGCCCGACTTAAGCATTCGACAATATCATTATTACTTTCACCAACTAAGCCAGTAACTGGCCCTAAATCAACTTTGTCGTCCTCACTTAACGTGTCCTCGTAAAGCTCAAAGCAGTTCAAACAGCGGCAAAGATAAACTGCTCAACTTTACTCGACACTACGACTCCTGGATAACCTATAAAATGGCCCCCTTAATCAAAACACACAGGTGTTCTCACCCTATTCAAAAGCTTCACATGAATCTGCGACCTTATCCCTAAAAAGTTAAGGTGGATATTTGAGTGCAGTGTGAAAGAAAATCTAATGCAATCAATCAATTGGACAGCAATTCAATTGGTATTTGAGAAAGTGATCTAATTTATCAAAATTTATCCGAAAAGCTTTAAATTAATGCATCTTTTGGGCAACGCAGGTGTGGCTTAGCACTGTGATGTATTACCACCACAATATTGGTTCCAGATTACTGATTTGCAAACGAGTTTTTAATACTTTATTGTTTTAGCACGTTTTGTTTCAAACTTTTTGCGGAAGGATTGGGTCTGTGTAATTTGGGCTGATTTTGTTTGATCCTAAAATAATAATTGTTGTTTCATTTTTGGGTTACGTTGAAAGTTTGAAATGGAATTTACTTATTAAAGTCAACCGTTGGTTAACGTTTGATAAGTCTTTCGAGGCTTGTTTAAAAAATATTTATACAAATAATATAATACAATAGAGTAGTATGTAGGAATACAATCACAATTTGTTACACGATCATCATCTTTTCCCAACTATGTCGGGGTCGGCTTCCAGTCTAACTGGATGAAGCTGGATATCAGTATTTTACATGGAGGGACTGCCTATCGGACAACCACAACCTAGTTACTGGTTAACACGATACCCCTTGGTAAGACTGGTTGTCAGACTTTCGGGCTTCTGACGACCCGTAACGACTGTCAAAGATCCAAGGATGACAGCCGAGACTGAACTTGCTTTCCAAGGCTAGGTACTTAGCCACGATACTCTAATATCGTAATAATTATATAAATTACAGCTATAAATGTAGAAATTTTACATAAATAAAATAAAATAAATAAACAAACCATTTATTTCAGGCGACATAGGCCCATAGATAAATACCTTAACATAAGCATACATATTTGAATATAAACAAAACTAGTGTTAATAAATAAGGCTTAAGACTATGTCAGTAACAATTCACTTTGCACTTGCTTTACTTGACACAATGGGCGGTCTTATCGCTAAAAGGGATGCGCAAAATTTATGCACATCGACGCAATGGACCAATTCTAATTTAATTTTCATAAAAAGCAAGCAACCTAACAAAGTCTTTATATCCCGAAATGGCCCAAATCCCGTCACCTGTGCTTAAGCAAACAGAATGACAAAACAAATGTTGGTCTTTGGCAAAAGGAAAAAGTCCAGTAGTTTGGCTGAGGATCTTGGGGGACCCCTTAAATCCTCCTAATTTCCTTCGTGTGTTTCTTTTGAGGATAACGTAAATAATGATGGAGATAAAGTCTATTGACAAGATGAGAATTCTGTTAAAGAAAATAAATGGTTTTTGCAAATTAAAAATGTTTTATGGCCTGACAATGAATGAAGTGTCAAAGACTTTTATTTGTGGCAAGATATTCCACATTATTTATGGTCATGGTTATTTAAGGTATGGTGGTGGTTATTTGTTGTTTAGTTGTTTGTGGTTTATGGTCGGTGGTATGGTAGATTGTGGCGGTTTTTATTTATTTATTTTTTAGGTTTGTGGTAATCAGATTTATATTTTTTTTTACTTATGTTCAAGCTCTTTACCGATAAACGACGTTTTATTATCCTTTATTAAAAATAACCAGGTTTTTAATTCTGAATTACAATCGAGCATACATTAGATTAATTAGCAATTTATAATCCAACTTAATTGTTTACGTGATAATTTAGAATGTTGTCGACTTTTAACTTTGAAAAATTCCCTTCCACTTTCTTAGTCTGATGTAATAATAAAAAACACTTTGGTCATTTTAGAAAATGATCACAATGTAAGCTTGAATGTTCTGTTCAGGTTACGCAAGACTCGTGACCCAAAAGTTACAAGTACAACTTCAGTCAAAGTTAGTCTGTTCTAGTTCAGTTAGGGAAAGACTAATCACAGTTCCGTGTATCATGAGAGCGTTTTGGCAGGAATCTGGTTAACCGACAAGTGAATTAAGTAGAACATTCACAAAGTTTTTCCCTCTGGGAGTACTGTGGTTACGAAACAAATATACCTACCTCCTAAAATTGGCAGGATTTCCAACATTTACACATATACGTAGCTTTCGTAATTTATCTATTTGGTAAAGCTATTCCATTTCTTGGCATAACGTACAGGAAACTATACGAAATATTGTACGTTATAGTACAAATCTGGTGACAAGTTGCCTTACTGTCGCCTAAAGCAACAGCTCAAATAAATACAGTATTTTTGGAGCGGAAAAGCAACAAGAAAAATCTTTACAATATCTGACAGAATTTCTTTAAAGGAAAAGTAATTTGTAATACAAACACATAAAAAACAAACAAATTGTTTTGTGTGTTTTTTGTGTTGTGTTTTCAGCGAATTTCGGTTTGTACTATTACATACTCTTATACAAAGTGAAATTTAAGTAACGCACAACCTCTTAAGAGGTCACTGTACTCATCATTATGAACTTTTATTATTACACCAAACATGAAATCGCGAAAAAAATGTAGGGAACAGCAGATTTTTTCGTTATTTGAGGTTTTGTCCCATTGTAAAAGTTGTTCATAATGATGAGTTCAGTGACCCCTTAAGAGGTTGTTTGTTATTTAAATTACACCTTGTATAAATAATTTGCACTTGTACTAGAAGAAGACTAGAAGACATTATGAACATTTTCCCCAATATTTTACTTACTTCATGTAAAGGAAAAGCAACAAATATGAAATATGTAGAGGAAATGTTTTCAAGAAAAAGTATACTTCATTCATGAACCAGTCAGTTGGAAGAATTATTACTTACTATACTAGCGAGCATCTTACTATGAAGTCAGACAAACTTTCTTATCTGACCAAGATTATGTCTGGACTTTAAAAGAGACTGTGACCTCTGAGTTTGTTTCGGCGTTTCTTCTCAGAGTAGTCAGATAGGAAACGTCGAACTCATCTAGTTTAAAAAAAAATATGTTTGACGTGTAAAAGTGTTTGTACAAACCT
Source organism: Cosmia trapezina (assembly GCA_905163495.3). Lineage (NCBI taxonomy): Eukaryota > Metazoa > Arthropoda > Insecta > Lepidoptera > Noctuidae > Cosmia > Cosmia trapezina. The sequence goes on from LR991020.1 coordinate 8,520,890, forward strand.
ACTTACAGAAAATAAATCATTTATCATTTATCATTTATCACTTACACTTTTACCATCTTCAAACTAGAAACTTCTTAAAATAATAAGGAAAGAAGATCGCTTTTTGACATGTAAATACAGTGTCCTACAGTTGCGTAACAAAAAAAACCGGTAAAGAGCGAGTAGGACTCGCGCACCGAGGGTTCCGTACCATCATTTATATGTAATTTTTGTTTATGATTTCTGAAAAACTGTGCTATTTAGAGACGTCGTTTTATTTTTCCCGTAATCTTTACATAAACTTCTATAACATAGAATAATTTCAGATGTTTCGCTTTGCAAACTTCGGAGATAAGGGGGGGGGGGAACGGTATTTTTTTTTTAATTTTTCATCAATAGTCGAAAACTATGCAGGCTAAGAAAAAGAGAAAAAATGTTTGAGAATGTGCAAACAGCGTTCTTTCATATGATACCCCACACGCCCTAGTAGCCCTACTTTGAATTTTTAAAACCCCTTTCAGTCCCTGTTGCAAAAAAAAAAATATAATATTTTTATTTCTTTCTTATTTGAAAAATAGTTGGGTAAACGTCATCTAAAACTGTTACAAATTTCAAGTTGATAGCATTAGTAGTTCTTGAGATATCCAGCTGTGACAGACAGACAGACAGACAGACAGACATACTGAGTCACACCATAAGGGTTCCTTTTTTACCATTTTGGTACGGAACCCTTTTTTTTTTTTTTTTTTTTGATGGTGGGAAATCATCAAATAACTTCTCCCGCTCTGGGTGGAGCGGGAGGGCGTGTCAGACTTTTACTGACTAAAACCCACCCGTGTTCCTTCAGTTGCCTATGCCAGGGCCGCGGTAACCCTTTCAGACAACCCGCGACCCCAGCGGCTGGTACGGAACCCTAAAAAAAAAAAAGGTAAATTTATGCTTGCGCAGTGCATGAGCATATACTATTTTGACTTTGATTGAAAATTATATTTTGGAAAGGTGAGAAGTGCCCGCTACCTATTCGGAAAAGGAAAATATTTTAAAAACTCCTTAACTTACATGAATGAATAACACGCATTATTCATAATGGACAAATAATATTAAGTACCCACTTTCAATACACATAAGTCATAAATTAAGAGATGTTGTTTTAAATTATTTGATGTAAACCTCTGATCAATAAAGCCAAACAAACATGTTGTGTAAAATCAAATTGCTCAAGGTTTGAATAGGACAAGGTTTAACTCCAATAGTATAAAACAACAAACTGACGTATCATACAATACATTTATGGGTGATTCTCAGTTGGAATCATTGAGATCTAGAACATGAATAAAACCGATGGGTACATAAGTGTTAGACAAGTGTACGCACGAAGACATATCTAGATACACATTTCTAGTATAAGCTAAGCTCTCATTGTACGGAAAGCCTATAGAATGAGAAGTCAGTTTATACTGGAATTCTACCTACATAATTATTATAGTCTGTTCCAAAAATATCTGATGATCGTGTAAACAAAATACTATTCAAGCTAAATTCTTACTCAATCACTATCTAGAGGGAATAAGTAACACATTCATCTGTATTTAAAAGGTTTTAACTTTATATCTCACTAATTTTTCCAACAATTTTATTATTGTTTGAATAAATAAATTGTATTGTATTTAATTCAATTGTAATTGAAAAATCATCGACGATAAATGAGGTTATAAAATCAACCTCCATTGTCAAATGAAAAATATCTTTATGGTGATTGTAATTAGAATTTCGGGTTTACCCAGGGGTATCGTGTTAGCCAGTAACTGAATTGTGGAAGTCAGATAGGCATTCGCACAATGTAAAATTGAGGTACCCAGCTGCATCTGGTTAGACTGGAAGCCGACCCCAACATAGTTCAGAAAAGTATAGGTTATAGGTTGATTGAATTAGAATGTCGGCTTTAAGTATTCAAATAAGAAAATTAAAGCACCCAATTTGTAAGTGGCACTACAAATTGGCATGCACAAACAAATGTTAGGTTAGGTTAGGTTAGGTACCTACGTATTTTTTCTGATACATTTGTTTACATTCGTGGTATTATACTTTTGGAACAGAGTATAGCTTTATACAGCATGTTTCAGGAAGATGTGGTCTTTAAAGTTATGGTACAAACCAAACTACTTTCTCCATGGGATCAACATCTTAGTCGTGAAAAAATTATCACCTGTCTCATACAAAACTTCAACCCAAATGTATGGGACGGCTTTATTTCTTCTCGATTACGATGTTGCTCTCATGGAGTTGAATTTGATGGTCTGTATCACAATGTCGTCGTCTGTACGCACTCAGATTGATATCAGATGGATACTATTGTTTAGACCCAAACAACCTTGTCAGTTTGCACGTCCAATGCAAATTGGTTTGACGCAGGTATCAATCTGTTTGGAGTTTTGGACGCAGCGCAGTCTGTTTTGAAAAACTAGCGTGAAATTGGATTTCGAATGCCATAAACTGCAGGTAAAATATTCGTATGTGTGTAGCATTTAATTAAAGCTATAACTCGTTTCTATATTCGTAGCTTGATGAATTTATGGTCCTAGAAGAATAAAAAATCATGAGTAAAACTACCAATAATAATTATCTGATAATGAAAAAATCAGTTTCGCCCCATCATCATTAATAAAGGGTTACTTGTAATTCAATGTAGGGTTAAAATGCAACAAAGAAGAAGTAGCAAAAATGCCCCACTTCCGACTGCAATGATAAAACTATCTCAAAAAATCGCTAAACATTAGTATAAAAAAATTACATACTTCCGGTTATCATCCTTACTGGCGAACACATTAAAAAATTGCTCTGAATATCAATTCAGGGGCCTGTAATATACTAACTTCTGATTTAGTTTTAGAATAGGATTAAAAAGCAATTAAACACTGTATTAACTCATTTGCGATGTTTGATAATAGTTATTATACTAGGTTAATAATAACATATTTAAAAATATTATTTAAAGTAACGCTTACTGACTGAATAATCTATTTATTTTGTAAAATAATTACTGGTATTACACACGGACGGCTATGGTAGGTAAAAACCGTACATTGTAAAACCCTAGAGGACAGGACGTGAGAGGCTGAATCAGGATAGACCCCCATGGATCACGCCTGGTCTAGAGCACACAATATAGTAACAGAAGACCGGTTAAAGTGGGCTCCTTCCAGCACTATAAGTCCGCAGGACTATATGGCATCTTCCCAGCCCTACTGCAGTAGAGGGTGGATCTTTTGACACCATGACTGATACGTACCTCTCGCATGGCGTGAAGTGAGAGTAATTTTTATATCCAAACCTAGAAAACGCGACTATACACAACCCAAGGCTTATAGGCATACAAGCCTCACATAATTTCTACTGAAAACGCTCGAGAGACTGTGATAGACATATCCGTGACAGACCTCTTCGGGTAAAACCACTTCATAAACTATATAGGGGGCGCTTTGACAAAAACATGTTCACTAGCATACACATAGTATTATAGTCACATAGCATAGACATAGTATAGACTCGACACTGAGAGGCTGGATCACCAACATGCTCAAACTGCGAGCTTATCAAGTGAGAGTTAACGACACCACAAGGACCATCGTGACAAAAAGAGCTGCCCGCAAGGGGGCTCTCTCCGCTGCTATGGAACCTGATCATAGACAGCCTCATCAAAACCCTCAATGACCAAGGATACCTACTTCACAATAAATGGCATTCATGAAAATACCTCATCGCATGAGGTATTTTCATGGATCATCCTCATTATGCGCCAAGCTTTGAAAATAGTAGATGTCTGGTGCAACAAACATGAACTATCAGTGAACCCTACAAAAACCAAGCTGATTCTCTTTACAAAAAAGAGGAAGTTGATAACATTACAACTACCGCGTTTCTTTGGAACTACCCTAAGCCTATCAACTGAAACCAAATACCTGGACAAACAGCTGAATTGGGCAAAACATACCAACTATATTACCACAAAAGCCAGCATATCCCTGTGGCAGTGCAAGCAACTGCTCAGCAGGAATTGGGGGATTAGCCCCAAGGCTAAACACCACACCACACACTCTACAGTAACACAGCACTACAGCTGGCAGCTGGCTGACTGGCTATACATCACAGTAATCACATATGGCTCACTAGTCTAGTGGCCCAGTACAAACCTGAGCATAGCCCGAAGAGATCTCGAGAAGCTGCAGCGGTTCGCTTGTGTAGCAATAACTAGCTGCATGAGAACTACACCCACTGCTGCTCTACAGGCAATGCTTGGACTGCCGCCTCTACACTTTATCGTGCGTGAAGAAATCAAACAGGAACCCAAGAGTCAAGCACGTACGCATAAAGGAGGATGCGATCAAACGACAGCCAATGATGGCATCACCATGCGACAGAGCTCCGAAATAACACTACTTTCAAAATCTTTCTTTCTTTCTTTCAAGAGTTGAGAGTATACACCGATGGATCAAAGACCGACTACGGAACCGAAGTCTGAGTCTTCTCTCACTATCTCAACATAAACATATCCAGCTCGCTGGTAGTATTTAACCCCTCAAGTGTCTGAGTTTGGCTAATTTTAGACCCAAAACCCCAGCGAGTGGGGAGGGTTGGTGGTTAGTTGCGAAACCCATAGGTTCACAACTACTGATGATGATATGTTTTCCATCGAATGATGTTTTTTTACGTTTATATATATGTGATCTAAGCTTATATACCTATTATGTAAAGTTTTGTCCTTTTGCACACTTGGGGTGCATTTGACACGCGGGGGGGGGGGGGGAGGGGGAGTTAGCTGCGAACTCCATAGGTTCACAACTAATGATGATTATTGGTTTTCCATCGGATGATGTTTTTTACATTTATATATATGTGATATGAGCTTATATACCTAACAAAAAAAGAGTTTTTCTTATGCACACATGGGGTGCATTCGACACTTGAGGGGTTAACATTGTCTACCAGGCAGAGTGATACAAGCGGCTTACGCCATACCTAGAAGCCAGGAGAGTTACGGATACCCATATGCGGATACTTTCAGACAGTGCCTCAGTGCTCCAATCCTTACAGGAAAAGGTAATGTATACCTCGAGATTAATACCAGAATGTCACAATGCAATCGAACGAGTGACGGTATCTAATTGCAAAACAGTGACACTGCAATGGATAAAAGGACAAAGATGAGTAACGACGCAGCTGACGAACTAGCTAGGAGAGCATTATCCAGCACGTCTGTCTGTAGATCTGAGACCTTCAACTAGTTACGCAGGTGGCTACAGGACTTCACCCATGCACAAGCGGAGAGTTGGTGGTCCTTGACACCAGGCTATAGACAGTCCAGGTAGGTTATTCATGTAAAGATTACAGGAAAAATAAAACGATGTCTCTAAGTAGCACACTTTTTCAGAAATCGGAACGGAACCCTCGCGGTGCGTGAGTCCGACTCGCTCTTGACCAGTTTTTTTATGGTCGTTAGAGTAGTAGGTATTGCATGATTGAAAGTAAAATATTAATAGAATATTAAGAAATACTGCGCCTGAAAGAATATTTGGAGAAATTTCTAAGTATATAGAGTAAGATAGCCAGTAAGGATGGCAATCGGAGGTATGCAATTTATTAATACTCATTTTTATCTATTTTTTGAGATATTTTTCTCAGCTGTCGGACGTGGGGTAATTTTCCATGGACCGTGCAAATTCTCCTTTAGCCGCCAAATGTTCTATCGTAATTCAATAGTTTTTAATTAGTTAGATTTTTACCGTCTTACTAATAAACACAGAATAAAGTTATTCCAAGTTTAAACCTATGAAAATGTATGGTTATTCCTTTGTTATTCCTGATATAACTTTATTCCGTGTTTTATTTGTAAGAGGGTTAGTTTTTTTATGAAAATACACAAAAATACTAATTAATTGTCTGATGTACCATATCATACCATACATAAATTTTCTGATGCCGAAGCAGATTAAAAAAAGAATAAAAGTTGAAAAATGCTTATAACTTTGGCAAAGATCACTAATTAAGACTGTGGTCGCCTATTTTCGCGCTCGGATTTTAAACATCTGACGCTCGACGCCGCGTAGCGAGTGCGCGTGTGTGCGTTTTTCCTCATGTACGGCACACAGTTGCGATGCTGCGACGACTAAACGATCTTGATCTGTAGCTATGGCGTACCTATATTTTTTTGAAGTAAAAGCTAGAGGTTTACGGAGAAAATAAAAAGACTGTCCACAAAACATTATTAGTGTATTTTAATTAAATTTATACAAATATGGATGAAGAAAATAATATTATGTAGGTACTTATAAAAACTAAACTCATTTTACTTATTTGCTTAAGTATTTGTATACTTATAAGTAATTGAAGTTTTATAAAAGTATTTGTATTTGACGACACGGTTGGCGCAGTGGCTGAGCAATTGACTGCTGCGCAGCATGTTGTGGGTTCGATTCCCGCACGGAACAAATATTTGTACGACCTACAAGTATTTGTTTCCGAGTCTGGGTGTTTTTCTATCTATAATATGTATGTATTTACAAAAAAAAATGTATATAAGAAGTTTATCAGCCATCTCGTTACCATAACACAAGCATTAGGTTGCTTAGCTTGGGACTAGATGGCGTTGTGTGAAATGTCCAAGGATGTTTATTTATTATTTATTTTATTTATTTGTCTAAGGGGATTGATCGACTTTTCCTTGGATCTATAATTTCTGGGAGAACACAATCAGAATAAAATTTTGTTAACAGCGGAGCCATCTTTTGTCCAAAATCATCGTTTTTTTGTGTAAAACAGTTCAATTTAAGCCCAATTTCAATATAGATAAAGACGCCACGCGCTAGCTATAATTATTTATTTTTCTTGCGGCATTATAGGTTTAGCAACCGCATCAAGTTCATAAAACAGTTGAATTTGAACCAACAATAATACATAAATACATAAAGCCGCCTCATGCGCAAATGTTTGGTTTACTGTTTTCAAATTTCAAATAGGTAGGTCACCCCGTTTTTTTTTTTTTTTTTTGGAATGGCTTCTCGCAGTTGACCACGGGGGGTCGAGACTGTTTAACCGGACTTTCCTGTGGCTGCTTTAAGCGATAGCTTAAAGCCTCCGGCCAGGCTTAAAACTAAGACTTAAAACTAGGGGTTTGAGCGACTCTGCACGTCGCTGCGGTAAGGGTAGGGAGGACAGAGGACAGCCAGAGGGTTCAGGCTGGGTCGTGACGCGATAACATCCAAGGTACGAGGTACGAGAATGATCGGTGGGCAAGGGGAGTTTAGTGGCGGGTTAGAGGCTACAGGCTCGGCTGCGCTACCGGCTGGCGCAGCCTCGCCGAGTAGAGGGCAAGAGGGAGGTGGGCAATTACGTTTTCGACCTCGACGGCGGGGTCGGAACGTAGGTCTTAGCTTGCGTTTGCGGAGCGTACTGGTGGCCTTATTACTCTCCTGTAGGAGAGTTATAGGGTCATCAGGTTCGGAGAGAACATGTTTAGGACGGCGGGTCCTACTAATCCGGGAGGGAACATAGTTGGCGGATTCGACAACCAAAGGGTTGCGATGTTTCGCGGCGGTTTCAAAGAAACGCACGGAATTGCGTTTCAAAAATTGTCGGATTGATGGGATTTTGAGGTCAAGGTGGAGGTTTTCGTTCCGAACGAACCAGGGGGCACCCGTTATCTTTCGGAGAAAACGGTTTTGCAGTGTCTGCATTCTATGAATGTGGTGGGGCTTGGCGTGAGCAAATACCGAGCCCGCATAGGTCATGATGGGCCGAATGACGGCTGTATAAATGCGCAACTTGCACTTAAGTGACAATTTGCTACGTGCATTCAAAACGGAATGTAGTCTACCGAGGGCAAAAGCGGCCCGTGAACGAGCGAGGTCACCCCGCTGCCACAGAATAAATAATAGTACTGCTTCGTTCGTGTGGGGTTGGTTTTATAATGTTTGTTAGCCTAGGCAGAAATTGTACGTGCCCAGTCGACCTAATGACTATACAGTCGACCACACGTCGCACGTCAGTGGTAAGTGATAAGGATTTGTATAGGTATCGTTTTCATAGTTTTCGATTTCGACTATAGCCAATAGTGAAGTCAAAATTAAAATCCAAGATGGCGGCTGCGAAAATTTTAAAATTTTTCGTCATGGATGTCGTTTTCATAGTTCTCGAGGATGAAGCCGATAGTGAATTCAATAATCCTAGAAGGGATGATTGACTGCACTATGCGGCCCAAGAGAGCAATGCAATGGTGGCCCAATGGTAACGATCCCGACATACGAGTAGGTCATGGTTTCGAACTCAGGCAGGCACTTTGTGTAAATAATTTCATCACCACTACTCTCAAATCAGTGAAGGAAAATATCGTGAGGAAACCGCCTAGAACCAAAAATTCGAAGACATGTGACATCTACCAACCCGCACTGGGTCCTCGTGGTGTATTACGGCCCACTCCCTCTCACCGAGAGGAGCCCTGTGTCCCAGCAGTGGGAATATTATAGGCTGATTATGATTGAGACCCATTATGTTGTGAGCGAGCACGTTTCAGTGCCAGAGGTCATCACTGATGTGAGACGAGAAGATATATTACGCTCAACACCGCCGCGCGCGGCCCTTGTCCGATCAGAGCGCGGCTAGCCGCGCGTGGCAGCCGCGCTCAAATGCCGCTCTATATTTGGACACACCTTTATATAGTGCCTTTATCTATGCCTCACTCGTTTCGTATCGTTTAGTGCGGTCGCGATTTGAGTATATTTCCCACAGTTTTATTGATGTTTTCCTCGACCAATGTTTTCTTTCTGCGGACTTCTGATCTTGCTTCTTGTACGAACCTTGCTACCACACCGGACACGGTACGGAGAACCCCGCATAAACGTTGGACTTGAACTTGTTATTTTGTATATTACGACCAGCCTACTGATTTCATATTGGCACCATGGATCGTTGTGTAAATTGTGGCAAAGTGACTAGAGGCTGTAGTTTACGTGGTCGTCGAGCTGAAGAACTTCAAAAATCAGCTGTTAAGTACCTATATGTAGATCGTTATGTAACCTCACTTTTATTACATCTCTTTTAACTCGGAACTCAGACCGCGAAAATCCGCAAAATGTTCAGTGATGGTTTGATAATATAGTAGCTATAAATTGACACCAATTTCATCTTTTTACAACCCAGGCCCAGGCCCAAGTTTATATGACATGCTTTCCGTCTCCTTTGTCACGGATCCACAATAGAGATTGTGGCAGTAGAGATTTCAAATAAAAATCTGATATAAATTTTTTCTCCATATTCATCCTCCAAAATTCTTGTAGCCATCTTGGATTTACATTTTGACTACACTATCGACGTTAGCACCCACAAGAACCATGAAAACGATACCCATGATGAAAAATTTGAAAATGTTCGCAGCCGCCATCTTGGATTTACATTTTAACGTCACTATCGGCTTTAGCATCCTCGAGAACAATGGGAACGATCCCCATGACGAAAAATTTAAAAATTTTCGCAGCCACCATCTTGGATTTACATTTTGACCAAATTATATTGTATTATTGATATTGTAATTACAATATCAATATTACAAGTAATACAACATAATTCAAGAATTGTAACATAATTCTCCTAAAGTAAGTGTGCCTACCACATTAGCTTCTTAAAATATTACTTAAATGAAAGGATTAAAAATATTTAGTCGCACTACAATTGACTATATATCACGCGAGGCGCATGCGCGGCGGCGGGAGGTCAACCGACATAGGTCCTGCGTCGAAGAGCGCCAGAGCGCGACTGACTTAGGCCGTTCGATGCACCCGATTTTATACTCACTTTAAAAAATTATTTTCGTAAATGATTGAAGACAGATATGTTTTATTTTTTACACATATATAGTACAATCTTTCTTCTTACGTATAAAATGATTTGTGTTGCCAAATGACTTTTAGATTCTGAGAAATGACGTGTTTTTTTGTAGTCGATTTCTCGATTTTTGATTATCTTAGACGTGATTAAAATACAAGTTAATGAATTAAAAATGAAACTTTTCTCAATGCATTTTAAATTTCAGGATATGCCTCTTCGAATGAATACCACTTTACCTTCTTAATTAGTAGTAATAATTGGTGTAAGATTAGTTCAAAGTTGAGCCTTCGCGCGTCATCTGGAAATCGCGCCTTCGAAATCGACTGTTTTCGTAGTCAATAATTAAATTTGAACAAGTTTTTTTTAATAGACTTTAAATAAAAATACATGATAATTACGATGATTGAAGTCAAAAGAAGCTAAAAAAATAAATTATGTGACCAAAATCACTTCAAAATCTCCCAAGTTCTCGATTTACGTATGAAAAATGCAACAACGCTCTCAAAAAATTTTGGCAATCCTGATATTTACTGTTCGTACGGTTAAACAGAGCTCAGTTGATAATAAAAACATAAATTTTATACCTACTACTATCCTTAACCACTACCATTAATATGAATTGAGCTATCCAAAATAACTCGAAAACTACAAAAAATCGTAGAACATACATGGGGGTTAAATCGATAGGTATGGTACTCTGCTATCCGCTCGCACTGGCTTGACACCTTAAAAGAAACAGCCTGTTCATACTTAGGTGTAGTCAAAAAATAAAAATTTTAAAGTAAGATTTGAGACAATTTTACTATGAATGAATGGTAATGAACACCAACTAAAGTAATTACGTAGGTACTCAATGATTTCCAAAAATCAGAATATTACAATATCCGGAGCTAAATGAGAAAGCTTTATAAAAATGTCACAAGTAATTCGTAAGAGGATTACGCCTGATTTGCGACTGAACTTTTCTTATATTTTGAGGCAAATTGGGTATAATTGGCTCGTATTTTTGCCTTTGACAGAATTATATTTCTATTTGGAATATTTATTTGTTATTTTGGTCTTTTGGCTGGGTTTTATCGAGGGAATTGTTTTCTGATCAACAATGTAAGAAATAATGGTGTGCCTCATACTTAATCGAAAATGACTTTCTCCAAGTCAGTCACCCTATTGAAAAAGTAATTCAACGACTCTTTTACGTCATCATGTCATAATTGTGATTTCAACGAAATATCTGTACTTATTTTTAACACAAGAAAAACATGTTGTAAGGGATTAGGGAAGTCGTCGCCCAAACAGTTACACTCAGAAAAAAAACAGCCAACAAAGTCACAATAAAAGCTTTGTTGGAAATTTCTTGTCGCAGTAACTAAACGTATTGCCACCACCACAAAAGTAACTTGTTCGCATTAGCAACTTTTTTATTGTTCGACGTTTATTGATCTAGGAACAATTTTAACTTTGTCTCCTCATCAAAATTTTGAATAAATTTGCTACAGTGACAATGGAACATTGTAGATGTATTAAAGTATAAATTGTTAGTATGAAACGCTGTTTTCTTAACAAATTAACTATAGCTGTAGTGTTCAAATACCTTTTGTCAAGTGAACAACGCAATTATTTAGCAATAAAAAGTTGTCAAGATGGCAACGTTACATTTAATGTGTTAACAATGGAAATTGCGCGCGGGGAACGCGGGGAAGGGAGTGGGCACAGCACTGCGCGGCCGCCAGGTGGTGGCCGGCCATTTCTTTTGTTGCGTCGCCGCCGTCGCGGGCGTGTCGTGCGGATTTTTTTGGAATATTGCAGTGTGATGGAGTAGACTAGTTACGCCAACAGTGTATTATTTAAAAACCACGCGGTAAGCCAACAATTTTGACTGTTTGTGTGCATGGTTGTGTTGTGGTCAGGACATGGACGTGCGTGTCGGAGGCGGTGGTGCAGGTCGTGCGTGAGGACGAGGTGTGCTACCGCGCTGGCTTCAGCAAGCACAAGCTGCGCCGCGTGCTGGCCATGGACCCCGCGCAGGAAGTGCGCAAGTTGTAAATCGATGTATTCTAACTTTGATAGATATTTACTGAATGTTGATTTATATTTTTCGGCGTACTTGGATTGTTATTTTTATATTCCTTTTTCTTTTATGTTGATATTCTGCTGACTAAAACACTAGATTTGACTATAACACATAGCTGATTTAATTGATTCGAATCCTGTTATTTGAAGCGAATTTTCAATAACTTAATTTGTTAATTATAAGTTATTTTATAAAACTTAACATGTACAGTCAGCTTCACGATACAGTCAGGATCACATCGTGAAGCTGACTGTACACAAACATAACAATGGCGCTCAATCTTGGATGATAATAAGATTATGTGCACTATTAACTTATTAAAGTTTGCTCAGTTAAAGTTAAAGGCCATTCCAAACTTCCCCACGGTAAAGTAGGATTTTAAAATATTTTTGACTATTTTTGTTTTGTTTGTTGTTTTTTTGTTAAAGCAGTGTAAATATTTTTACTTTTAAGAATCTATGTACAACTATCTATACTCCATTTATTTATGAGAAATTTTTGTGAGGTACCTATTAAATGTTTAAAAATTATTATGGTTTTTTTTTTAATGTAAATTACACTAATTTCATTTTGGTACCCTAGCAAAGATAGTTAGTCTCTCTCAATTTTTTGTTGCTTAGGTATAGTCTAGCGATAATTAAGGCGCATGTGACTCTTGAAACTGAACAAATTTTTATGAAACCAAATTTGAAATGTGAAAAAATAACAGCTATTTCAAAAAAACTGACTACATATCTACCAAATTAATGAAACAGCTGGTTTTTTTTTAACAAAATCAGATTTGATTCCATTTAGTAAAATTAGTTCATTTTCAAGAGTCACATGCTCCTTAATTATCGCTAGACTATACCTAAGCAACAAAAATCTGAGAGAGACAAACTATCTTTGTTAGGCTAGCAAAGACAGACTTTGTTAGAGCAACAAAGTGACAGTTAACACTATGACAAAGCTACTTTGCTGTGAAAGCAAAATAAGAGTAGTTAATTTGGCAAAATAAAGTTGTTAAATTAACAACATATAATGTTACTACAACAATGTAACAGTTAATGTCATTAGTTCCACTGACAATGTTACATTGTTGTAGTATCAAGGCATGCTGTTATTAAAAACGTTGTTGTGCAGACAACTTACCGCGTAACAATAAAAACGTTGCCTTACTGACTATGCTCTATGGTGGGCTCCCTACTAACAAAGTTTTTTTGTCCCCCCAACAATATTTTTTTCTCAGTGTACTTCCAGAGATTCAGTACATCATTAAATTTTTTAACGGGTTAAAAAAACGTCTATATATAAAAAGAAACTACTGATAGACCCATAGACGTATAAAAAAAAACCGGCCAAGTACGTGTCGGATCACGCACAATGAAGGGTTCCGTAGTTGATAAGAATTTATCTCAAAAACAAACTTAACATTGTAATCCCAAAAAAAAAATTTTGCGTGATAAAATTACAAATTATCAATTTTCGGACTTTTGCCTATATTTCTACTGTGAGATCTTGCTTTTTGCCAAATTTCACGATTCTAGGTCAACGGGAAGTACCATTTCTTAATTCGTTGCATTGTATAGGTTTTGATTTACTTGCGAGTATAAAAATCTGTCGCATAAATGGCCGTATTTTTTTATTGCGTTGATTTAGAAGCTTGATTTCTTTAGAACTCCAAGGGACCATAGACTTACGTATTTGATATTAATTTCAACTTGATACCTCCACGCGTTCCTGAGAAAAAGGGTCTTGACACACTGACAGACTTGAAAATATTTTTTTACGTGATAAAATGACAAATTAACAATTTTCGGACTTTTCCCTTTACTTGTGCTATGAGACCTTGCTTCTTGCCAAATTTCATGTTTCTAGGACAATGGGAAGTACCCTATAGGTTTTGATTTACTTGCGACTGTCAAAATATGTCACATACTTGTAAATGACCGTATTTTTTTATTGCGTTGACTTAGAAGGTTGATTTTTTCAGGACTCCAAGGGACCATACATCTACGTATTTGATATTAATTTCAACTTGATACCTCCACGCGTTCCTGAGAAAAAGGGTCTTGACAGACTGACAGACAGACAGACGGACAACGAAGTGATCCTATAAGGGTTCCGTTTTTTCCTTTCGAGGTACGGAACCCTAAAAAGGAGGACTCCGCGCCACACACATCGAAAGTGAAGCACCGTACCGATCTATGTGTGCGTGATTTGAGTACCTGCAAAGACGTGGCCGGCCGGCATAATAAGATGTAAATGTGTGCGTGAGGCGTGTTTTACAAACACGTCCGGCATGCTTACTATGCTTCACTTTCGATATGCGTGGCGCGGAGTCCTCCTTTTTTTGTAATTCTATGGTTATACCACACATTTTAGCCGTGCCATATTAAGTGCACTATTGCACTTTTGTATGAAACAGCAGATTTTTTAAAATAAGCGACCCAAAATTTTAAAGCCTTGGGGTCTAGAATCATGTGCCAAATTCATGGTAACAGTTTGAAATGTCCTTTACACCGGGATAACTCTGAAGTAAAATAGAAAAAGCTAATTTATAGCTTGTAAAAAGCAAACCCAAGCTAATTTGCAACAAATTTCAGTTGTTTTAATCAAATCACTTAAATCTTCAATTCCACCTCTAATAAACCAATTGTAATGTTAACGGTCAGATAAAGTACCATCTGATCCCCCTGGGAGTATAGAATATAATAAATTTATACTGAACATAACGCTGTCTGGATCTCTGAATCACTCCTTGATAAATGAATGTCTTCAGAATGATCAAGATACGCTAAATGTATTTTAAATTGCTTTCAGATTATTTTATTAGATGTTTGCTGAATACTGGCTGGTGACTTTTAAGTGATAGGACCTGCAGTGCTATTCTGTAATCATCTCACCGTGAAAACTTAAGTGAAGTGAGCGTAGAGTGAGCTGTCAGTGTCATTCCATCTATAGCTAGGGATGGACCAAGCACATTTTTACAGTCATAATCGAGATTTTAATAACATTTTTATGCTATTCTAGTGATCATTTGATATTATTTCAAAGCTAGTATTTAAGTGTTTAAACAATACTATTTAAAGGGTTTTTAAACAAAATGGCTAAACAGAAATTGAGTTTTGTCTGAATTTCTATTTGACTGTTTTATTTTAAAACCGCCTAAATAGTAATGTTTAGACAGCCTCCAGCTTAAAAATAATATAAAATGATTATGTTATAAAATTAGCATAAAAAATATAGATAAAATCTCGATTATGATTGTAAATGTAATTTGGTCAATCCTTAGCATCCGTGGGATGACACTGACAGATCACTCCACGCAAGTTTTCACGGTGAGATTTTTACAGAATCGACCAGTAAATCTTTTTGAATCTTTGAATCTCGTTCACAAGATGGTTTTGAGTTGGTTTGACCTTGGATTGTTGTTGCATCTGACCTCTACAGCGTCACAGCATAAACGCCTTAAATTTTTGAGATGATTCAAGATTGAAAATTAATTTATCGTGTTTATCCCTATACTATTAAACGACCAATATTTGTATATATATAAATATATAATATATATTTGTAATCACGATCTCGAAAAAGAGTAACAATTTTGATGAAGGTTGCATTATAGGGGTTTACGGGAGCGAAAAATCGATTTAGCTAGGTCTCATAATATCTGGGGAAATTCGTTTTCTCAAAATAAAAAAAAAATAATTTTCTATTTTCACCCGAGCAGAGCTCGGTCAACCAGGTACTAGCATTTAAAAATCCAAAGAAATCATATTTACTTAGTGCTTCAAGATTGTGTTTTTCCTGAGAAATAGTTAAAGTTTTAAATAATAGCATTTACCGTCATTGTTTCAAAATGTATTTTTGAATGTCACCTCCAATCCTATATCAAAGGTCATGGTCACGTTTATAATAAACTTAACAGCATAAAGTAATTAACATCAAGTGGTCCAGTCAGAGAAATTAATTGTTTATCAATTTAACACACTACGTCAATAAATTTTCCGTGTTATATGAATTTCAACAAAAAAAATATCGTATTGGCCGGGTCCATGTCACCTGCATGCATAGCGACCGGCAAAAGTCTCCACACGATGGGTGCCTGGGTATGGACGGCGCCGCCGAGGCCGGCCCAGGAAGAGGTGGTGAGACGACCTAGACGTGTACCGCAAGGGTTGGATTGAGGAGGCCCTCGAAAAGGATGCTTAGAAGGATTTGGGGCAGGCCTTTGTAGTACTCAACTAATATGGCTTATCGATGTACCTGCGCAGAAGATGAATTTTCAAAGCCCGGGAAATGCTATTGACCAATCGGCACGCTCCACGCTTTTTCCTGTACCGCTATTGGTCGGTAGCTGCCGCCATGTTAGCGCGCGCCGCTTAACAGCCGCCATACTTGCGAGTGAGACGGAACTAACAGCTGCAGTGTATTATGAACCTTATAGTAGTGATCTAAGGTTGATTGTAAGTTTTAAGCATTCTCGTTAATCTTCGGGGCCATACTTTCTTTTCTGTGCGAACGAAGATTCACGACGCGCCTTATTAGTTGGGTACATGGACCTAATATACAAACTGGACTGAGCTCTCATACCAAAAACACGAGCAGAGAGAGATATGTCACATGAGGCAGTTATCTCCTTCTAATAGGGTGACCAAACATTTTTATGACAAACAGGAAAATTCGTTTATACAGAGATAATTTGCGTCCGGTTGACCATAAGTGATTTCAAATTATTGTTTGTATTACAAACATATTGTAATTAAATAATATAAAGAAATAGACCTTTTTCGAAAGCTCCTTTATGAAACTGAACATTATTGTGTTCTGTGTCGGTGTTGAATCGTGTACCTACCCATGTTTTGAGGCAAGAAGGAAGGACTACAATATTGGTGAGATTCGTCTTGTGGCGAATCATCAAATTTGATCACGTAGGTATACGTGGCTTATGATGAAGTAGGCATGTAGAATCTCGTTCTGGGACCATGGTACTTTCTTGCTCTTTTTTCGTTTACTCTACAGAGCTGGTTTGGGTAAGTATGTAATTGAAGCAAAGGGAACTAAAATGGTTCTGGAATTACATCCAACCATATTTGTTGAATTTCTTCTTTGGATGGAAAGCTGTAAACTACTTAAAAATAATGCTATTTCAATCATGCGATACATAAGTACAAATTGTATTTATTATACGCCTAATATTAATAGTTTTAATCAGAAATACACTACTTATAGCTTTTGTAGACAGAAGACGCTAATTCTTCTGTCTACAAAACGTCTAGAGCATGGTTACACTACTTATACTCAAAATTGTTATTATTTAGTACCTAACAATTTTAAGTCTTTTATCGAGATTTATTTAAATCTTTGTTATTCCTTACAAGTTCCTTACCTGTGAAATTAAATGCCACAACCAGCATAACATTCACTTTTACATTTCTTGATGCAACACTTTCTCACCATTTTCGCTATATAAATTGAAAAAAACCGCCATGAAACCATTGATGTCAGATTTCAGTGTTACTAGAGTAATTATATGATAGCTACCAAACATTAATCAAAATTATATTATTTTGATTATTTTACTCATGGAGCTTACTTATAAAATTATTGACTATGATATACAGATTGTAAACCTATAAATAAAATTATTTAAAACTAATCTAAATGCTAAAAAAAAATATACGTAACTTATTTTACCTACTTGTAGTTGGTAAAATTTTCTACCATCTTTATCATTTTTATCTGTTGGCAATTGAGCAAAAGGGACACACTCCACAACTCGGGGCCTCTCTCTCGGCTCGTTTTGCCTCAGCTAAGATATCCTATCAAAAGTAAACCTAAACTGCAGTCATTAAGGTTAATTTTTGTATGATACGATTTTTGGAGAGCTCAGTCCTGTTTATATAGTATATTAGGTCCATGGTTGGGTAATACAGTAACATTCTTTGACAGTTGAGATTTTAATATACGGACAGTTAAAATTTTGTAAACAATTTATTTCCCCGACTTTACCACATTTTGCCATAAAACCTTTTTGTGCCAGTCTATTGTAATGATTAAAGGAAAGCAGGTTGTTTAAAACATTGTTAATTAAAACTTTAACATATCCTGTAGTACCTACATACTTTTGATCTTTCCCGTCTTTGTGAGCATAAAAGCCTTTTGTATTTTCAGTACAACTTTGTTTAATAACATATTTTCGTTCAGAAAACTTGGTACATGATATAAATTAATTACATACGCCATGCCTGTATTCCGCGAAACGATAGGCAAAGGTGTATGATATACCCCGATTGCTCCAGTTAGACAAAATAAATAAACAAAACATCACGCCTGGTTTCCCCGAAGGGTTGAATAGAGAATACATTTTGGTCGAGTAGGTATTGAACTTTAGTATAAAACAGCATATTTTTTTTTTTGTGATTTCAGGTCCTATAGTGAAAGTTGTTCATATTCATGGGTATAGAAAATTTGCGCATTGCTTAAAACTTTTCCTGTAGGTATAAATAGAGTCTTCGAGAATATTAAAAAAAAAAAAATATAGCGAAAAAGCCTCAAAAGCCGTTGAGTACGAAAAGCAACTTTAATTTATAATAGATATGTATAGATAATTGTGTTTGCAACCAACAAGTCAGTCATAGATCAACGTATAACTAAATCAGAATCAAACAATAATATGTTTTTTTTTTGCAACAGGGACTGAAAGGTCTTAAAAATTCGAAGTGGGGTTACTAGGGCATGTGGGGTATTATAGAGCGCTATTTGCACATTTTCAAAAATGTTTGTTCTCTTTTTTAGGCCGCACAGTTTTCGACTTTTGATGAAAAATGTTTAAAAAATACCGCCCCCCCCCCCTTTATATCTAAAATTTGCATAGAGAAAAATCAGAAATTATTATATGTGATAGAAATTTATGTATAGATTACAGGAAAAATAAAACGATGTCTCTTAACACAGTTTTTCAGAAATTATCAACAAAATTTACATATATATACGGAACCCTCGGTGCGCGAGTCAGACTCGCTCTTGACCGGTTTTTTTTAATGATTAGATATCGATACCGATCAAATCTGTGGAGTTTTGCTACCTAATTTAATTTGACCTTGCAAATGAACAAGGCAATCTTGTACTGAAATTCGTCTCAGATTGAAGGCTCAAGAAAGAGGTCGACTTATCAGAATATTTCGTTCCACAAAACGCGTTTTATCTCCAATACTTACTGTCCTGTATTTTTCTTCCACAAGCATTGTCTTTATTCATCGCACTTGGTAGGGATTTCTTCTAACAAATTCAATTTGTGTAAGCTCTTTTACGGTATATAGTGGGTCTTGATTTCTTGAACGTTGGCGTCCAGTGTTGTTTAATTAAGATATACGTTACTGACTTGGCATCGCGACTATACAGAGTGGATTTTTGAGACGGCAAAAAAAAAGTCGATTAACACTTGTGTTTTCTAAATCTTAATTATTGAGAAAAATATTTCATTATAATCGAAACAGATGTAAATTTAATAAATGAAATGCTAAAAAGCAGGTTATCGTATCATTTTGTGTTAATTTAGATGATGTATAAAAGTAGCAGTGTTAACTGACTTCTGTTGCTGACCGTACCTACCTTAACATACACCTACCTACCTTACATGAAAACATCTCCATACCTCCATCCATACCTTATTTATTTATTTTACAATTTATGTACACACAGAAAAATAGATATATATATATACAGGGTGTAAGGGACAGCCCTCTGCAAACTAACAGGGTGCATTCAGCTCCTTATTCTGAAGTATATTCCACCGGAAATTTTCTCTGGAAAATTTTCATTTTTTTAAATCTTTTTTCAGTTACTTGTGTGTACGCACCACTCCATTTATGTAAAAAAAAAACAGCAAAAAAAAAAGCCAGCAATGGATGTTGAAATACTCTAACGACCGACGCGTGAAAACAGCTGTCCACCTTCTACCTAGGCTAAAGAGTTCATCGAACTCACCGCATACCTATTACCTACCCCTCCCAACCAATAACAGACGCTCCGATTTGTGCACAAAAACACAAACAAATCAGGTTTATTGGATTCCCATAGCGTTCCTGAAATAATTTCATGTACCAGTCATCTTAGTATGATATACTGAATTCACCCTATCAGTCTGCGGAGGGCTGTCCCTTACACCCTGTATATATACATGATACTTATAATTAGGAGTACAAAGGTACTGCTTATTTCTATAGAAATTTCTTCCAGCAGACCTGCGAAAGGAGAAATGAAAAGAAATGTAGCCAATAGTGTGTGAGAACAAGAGAAAAATATGATTAGTCGAAGTCTACCTTACATGAAAACGGATTTAAATGGTTGTCCGTAACTGTTTGAGCTGCTATCCTAGGTAATAGGTAATAGGTAATACGGGGGGTATCCGCAATTATAAATGCGAAAGTAAGTTTGTTTGTTTGTAACCTTTTCGCGCCTAAACCACTGAACCGATCATCCTAAAATTTTGCATATACGTTATCAGGTGTACAGAAACAGACATAGGGTACCTTTCATCCCGAAAAAAAGTACTGTTCCCGAGGAAAACAACAATAACGTTCTTATGATAATAGATGGCGCCAAGTGTCTTTCGAATCATGATTGAATTATAGATAACAACCTGAATTGATTATCAAATTCTAAATTAACGCGAGCGAAGCCGCGGGCAAAAGCTAGTTCTTCCTAAAAACGTAAGTCTCATTTCCTACGAAACGAATGGGAAAAGTTTTTTTTGCGCTGATTTTTCTAGTAGGTACTTGCCCCTCAGTTGGTGCCTTAAAGTTTTTGATCCTTTTAAGGCGGATGCGCTATGGTAGCCCGCGAAATTCAAATTTTCTTGCGTTTTATGCAATTTGCAGGTCCGTGTTAGGTTGTATATTGATCAAAATATGATACGCGACAGTAAAACATGTATTTACATAATTTTAACCATAAAAATGATCAATACGTCTCTCTAAGTTAGATTTCGTTCGTTCGAAGTATCTTTAAGTAACAGGATCGATAAGCACCCTAAAAAAATTATAAAAATTGGTCATTTTATTGCTGACTGTACTTTTTATTCAAAATCTGTGAATGCAGATGAAAATGTCTTAAAAAGTTAAGAACAGTCTCCAAAGACCGTTTTCCTTTAGCTAGAGCGATTAAAGTACACACGGCTACATTATATCAAGCTATATATTCCCAGTATAAGCTGACCTCTCATTGTAAGGAAATCTTAAGCAATGCGAGATCAGCTTATACTGAAAAGGTATAGCTTGATATAAAATAGTCGTGTATACATGCCCATACTGCCCCGTCTCAAAAATTCATTCTGTATAGTTAAAAAAGTGTGATACAATAAAATAGTGATCTAAGTGT
This sequence comes from Cosmia trapezina, assembly GCA_905163495.3. Lineage (NCBI taxonomy): Eukaryota > Metazoa > Arthropoda > Insecta > Lepidoptera > Noctuidae > Cosmia > Cosmia trapezina. Next base: position 8,542,179 of record LR991020.1, read on the forward strand.
ATTTAGGGTAAAGGAAAAACCAAACGAGAAAGTTTATTTCGGAAACGATTGTTCTTTTTGGAGTTTTATAGAAAGAAATCGGGATTGAGTCCAAGTTTTATGCGGGCTTGTGAATTAATTTGTAGGATGATTTCTTCAGTGATTGTGAAAGTTTTTGAATAAGTCATGTCAGCAGAATATCAGCGTCAGGTATACATGCCTGACACTGGACTCCCATTTGGTGCAAAACCTTGAGACGCACACCACACTGTGTGTATTCGACAGTAATTTTATTTTAAGTACCTCGTTTTTATATTCATTTATTTGTACTTATGTGTGTTGTGCTATGTCTTTTGTGTGCATCAAATAAATGTTTTATCTATTTATCTATCTATCTATATTATGTTGTTTCGTGTATTAAGGCTTGTCATTGTGAAAATAAGTAACTTTGTTTCCATTTTTACGGTTCCGTACCTCAAAAGGAAAAACAGAACCCTTATAGGATCACTTGTTTGTCCGTCTGTCTGTCACGACCGTTTTTCTCAGGAACGCGTGAAGGTATCAAGTTGAAATTAATACCAAATACGTAAGTCTGTGGTCTCTTGAACTCCTAAAAAACTCAAGCTTCTAAGTCAATGCAATAAAAACATACGGCCATTTCGATACCAGAAGTATCAATTAACGTAAGGGACATTTTGGCGAAAATGAGTTATATACATCGTTGGATTCAGAATTTCCGTGTCTATCGATTGGTATTCTTAAAGTATCTCTATCGTTAAAAAAATGTCCCTTACAGTACACATTTTTGAACTGCGTAAAACGATTTCTGACAGAAGAAATGATTTAACAGTCTTTAATTTTTTTTCTTATCAGAAAAATAAAGTAAGTCACCGAATTAAATCATTTACACCCTTACCTTAAACTTCAAATCAGTCAATTTAAATAACATGTTCCTTACTTTAATTTATCCTTAGAGTTTTTTAAGAATTATTCCCTTACATTATTATCTCACAAAAGTATCTTTATCATATGCTCCCTTATACTGCATGTATGCTGTTATTGAGAGGGTAGTAAGTAAACTAATTGTTTGGGCACTTTCGAAATGGCAAAGTTTCATAGAGGGTGCTAGAAAACGGCCTCAACCATATAGTGTAAGTGTCTTAGAACATACAGATTTCATTAACTTCCAGAATCTACCGGATTCTGTACACTCAAGCTACTCTTCAAAATAAAGATCTGCGTATGAAAAATATAAGAGTGTGCACATTTAAAAAAATGCCTTGACGAAAATTGAAGTTAAATATTAGAGACTGGGTGATACTTACGACATAGAACTCATTAAAGAATTAGCTCCAAGGAATTTGAACGCAAGAGGAAAGGGTAAAGGGCAATCCCTTGACCCTTTCCTCTTGCGTTCAAATTCCTTAAGGAAAAAAAAGAAAAGAAAGAGAAAAAGTGCTGTTAAAGGTAAAAAGACAAAAAATATAGACAACGGAAATCAATCTGCAGCTGAAAGTACTAGTCAAAGGAACACAGACACTTTGCCATCTCTATTCTCTATGTAAAGAGAGGCTGCCAATTTCCATTCCAAAATTTAATGTCCTTAATGTCCTCAAAAAACTGTGCGAAACCGGTACCCAAAAAGATTTCATGGTGAATATTAGCCAATTAAAGGTCCCCCAATGAAACTGACGACGATGAAGATATGATGACAGCTGATGATAATGACTTAGAAATACCAAATAGAAAAATTTGTACCAACTATATCAATTTCAATATTGAAATTGTTTAATTTACTAATAGTTATCATCATAATCTGACTGCCCATTTCCAATTAATTAGTATTGTAATCGGCAACAAGAATATGTATATTTCTTAAATTAATATTCGTATCATTTACATTTATTCATTCATATTTCACACAATTCATGCACCTCTTATTCAATCTTCTTCCCTTACATCCATTCGTCCCTTCTATTCGTCATTTCATCTTTCTCTGCCATCATACTAATCATCTTTCACATAATTCATATTTCATTTTTTCATCGGTCTTTTGTTTCCAGTACATTCATTCAATTACTTAATAAATAGTTAAGACTGTTGATTAAGTCTGAGATTTTTTTAAACTTTTTTTTAATTGGTGATTATAACTAATAAAGGTTATTAACATAATTATTATAAGTACAGTGTTTGTAAGACTGTTAAATAAAAGAGACCATAGAGTCAATTTAACATAAATAATAAAAGTACAGAGTTTGTAAAACAGTTAATTAGAACACTGTTACTTTTTATAGCTTTTAAATTTAACACGAAGTTCTATAGACTGTTTATTGTTTTGAGTTTATAATAATTACGCAGACATAAATGTCCAAGGATATTTATCTATATTTATCTTATCTATCTATCTATAAAAGTCGAAAATAAAAAATAATATATTAACAATAATTGTTTTATTTTTGCATCCTTAAATTTCATTATAATGTAGCTAAGCTGTAAAACCTGAAACTAACGTATAGATTTGCTTTGAATTATTAATGTTGGTTCATACCAACATTAATCATGCAAAGAATTCATTTCCATGGTGTTAAAATACCATCAATTTTAGTAGATAATCTATAGTTACATCAAATTGCAACACTGCAAAAGCCCTTTACAATAGAATTACGTATAATTTTCTATTTCTCTTGCTGCTTACACTATGCTCGACGGTTTACACATAAAATATTAGTAACGTAAGGCACAACTAAACATCTTTTTTTAATGTAAGAGACATGCTATATTTTAAACCACTGGGCATTCGTAAATATTTCGGTTATACCTTGAAAGATGTAATTCTAATAAACTTTGCTCTAGACAAAATTAAAATTGGAGCATATAATAAAAAGTTATAGACAGATTAAAAAAAATAAAATAGTTTTTTGGCTTTCCTGAAAAACCGTGGTTTGTCCCTTATATTATTTGATACTTCTGGTATCGATTTATGCGACATTTTTTGATACTCGCAAGTAAATCAAAACCTATAGGGTACTTCCCGTTGTTCTAGAATCATGAAATTTGGTAAGAAGCAAGGTCAATACAATACAAATAAAGGAAAAAGTCCGAGAATTGTTAATTTGTAATTCTATCACATAATAAAATGTTCAAGTCTGTCAGTTTTTCAAGGCCCTTATTCTCAAGGACGGGTGGAGATATCAAGTGAAAATTAATATTAAATACGTAAGTCTATGGTCCATTAGAGTTCTAAAAAAATCAAGCGTCTAAGTCAACGCAATAAAAAAATACGGCCATTTTGCGGCATATTTTGATACTCGCAACTGTCGCAAGTAAATCAAAACCTATAGGGTACTTCCCGTTGTTCTAAAATCATGAAATTTGGTAAGAAGCAAGGTCAATACAATACAAATAAAGGAAAAAGTCCGAGAATTGTTAATTTGTAATTCTATCACATAATAAAATGTTCAAGTCTGTCAGTTTTTCAAGGCCCTTATTCTCAAGGACGGGTGGAGATATCAAGTGAAAATTAATATTAAATACGTAAGTCTATGGTCCATTAGAGTTCTAAAAAAATCAAGCGTCTAAGTCAACGCAATAAAAAAATACGGCCATTTTGCGGCATATTTTGATACTCGCAACTGTCGCAAGTAAATCAAAACCTTGGGCACGCCACAATTGCGGCGATAAGTCCCCTCTTTGAGGAGTGGTTAGAGCGGCGCCACGGCGTCCTCAACTTCCGCCTGACGCAGGTCCTCACCGGACACGGCTGTTTCGGGAGGTACCTGTTTCGCATAAGGCGGGAGGAAACGCCCGGGTGTTACCATTGTGTGGATCGCCCGGAGGACACGGTGGAGCATACAGTGGAGGTTTGCCCGGCTCGGGCAGAGCACCGCCGTGTTCTCACGGAGGCGATCGGCGGCGGCGATCTCTCGCGTCCGAGCCTGGTTCAGGCCATGGTGCGCAGCGAGAGTGCATGGGAGGCCGTCACCTCCTTCTAGAAGCAAGGTCTCCCAGCACAAGTAAGGGAAAAAGTCCGAAAATTGTGAATTTGTAATTTTGTGACATAAAAAAATTTTTTGGGATCCAATGTTAAGTTTGTTTTTGGGATAAATTCTTTTCAACTACGGAACTCTTCATTGTGCGTGGTCCGACACGCACTTGGCCGGTTTTTTAACCGACTTCCAAAAGGAGGAGGTTCTCAATTCGTATGTTCCCCGATTACTCGAAAATGGCTAGACTGATTTGGATTTTTCTTTTTTTGTTCGAAAGGGTATACTTCCCAAGTGGTCCCATGATCATCAAGTCAGGATCTTTTGATGGGATCCCATGGAAATCGAGGGAAACCCTCAAATTTTATGGGCACACCTATATCGATTTCGGTATTTTTTATAGTAACTCGTGCATTTGCTCTCGGAAAGTACCATTCGGTGAACTGGAACTGATGATGAAGACCACAGAGGGCCATCGGAAATACTCAATTATATCTAAGTATATAACAGGTTAGGTTGCGATTCGATTACTTTAATATGGTTTATGCTCGTCAAAATAATGGTAATGGTGACTTCACCATGAGCTCCATTTCTCCTGGTTCTTACTAGGAGAACTCCTCAACAATTAACGTCCCTGCATCGGGAAAAGCAACATTTTGTAAAACGTGATGAGCAGTTGACATTGGGTTATTGTAACTAAGATAAATTACAAACTGAAACACTAAAAAGTGAAAAATAATAAAAACTTTTTAACAAAAAAAAAACCGACTTCCAAAAATCACTACAAAGTGAAAAATAACTTTGATTTCGGAAGTCGGTGTCTTTCGTTTTTTATTTACTTTCTTTTTTTTTGCCACCGACTTCCGAAATCAAAGTTATTTTTCACTTTGTAGTGATTTTTGGAAGTCGGTTTTTTTTTTTGTTAAAAAGTTTTTATTTCTCGCTTTTTAGTGGGTCTGTTTATAATTTGTATACTTAGCAACCATATTAAAGTAATCGAATCGCAACCCGTGAAATATTTATCATTGAGTAGTTCCGGTAGCCATCTGTGGTCTTCATCATCAGTTCCACTTCACCAAGTGGTGCTTTCCGAGAGCAAATGCACAAGCTACTATAAAAAATACCCAAATCGCTATAGCTGTGCCTATAATATTTGAAGAGTTCCTTCGATTTCTCCAGGATCCCATCATCAGAACTGGATTTTGAAAAAAATGGGACCATTTGGGAAGTATACCCTTTCCAACAAAAAAATATTTTTTCAAATCGGTTGGCAAGCGACGGAGTTATGCGCGAACAAACTTAAAAAAAAAAAAAAAAAAAAAAAAAAAAAAAAAAAAAAAAAAAAAAAATACAAACATCCGAATTGAGAACCTCCTCCTTTTTTAGAAGTCGGTTAAAAACTTTTTTACAAAAACAAAAACCGACTTCCAAAAAAAACACTACAAAGTTAAAAATAACTTTAATTTCGGAAGTCGGTGGCAAAAAACTAAAATACAGATCCAAAGACACCGACTTCCGAAATTAAAGTTATTTTTAACTTTGTAGTGTTTTTTTTGGAAGTCGGTTTTTGTTTTTGTAAAAAAGTTTTTATTTTTTACAGTAACTATAACACCTTTTTGATAGAAAAAATACACAATAATCTAGAATACATAAGAAGTGATTTCATGTATCCTGATATCTATTTTAGTTTGTAGAACTAAAGAAAAAAAATTGGTCAAGAGCGAGTCAGACTCGCGCACCGAGGGTTCCGTTTCGATTTCTGGAAAAGTGTGCTATTTAGAGACATCGTTTTATTTTTCCTGTAATCTTTACATAAACTTCTATCACATAGAATAATTTCAGATTTTTCGCTTTGCAAACTTAGGATAAGGGGGGGAACGGTATTTTTATTTACATTTTTCATAAAAAGTCGAAAACTATGCAGTCTAAAAAAAAGAAAAAAATGTTTGAGAATGTGCAAACAGCGTTATTTCGTATGATACCCCACATGCCCTAGTAGTCCCACTTTGAATTTTTAAGACCCACTTTCAGTCAATGTTGCAAAAAAAACATTAATATTTCTATTTCTTTCTTATTTGCAAAATAGTTGGGCAAACGTCATCTAAAACTGTTCCAAATTTCAAGTTGATAGCATTAGTAGTTCTTGAGATATCCAGCTGTGACAGACAGACAGACAGACAGACAGACAGACGGACGGACAGACAGACAGACAGACTGAGTCACACCATAAGGGTTCCTTTTTTACCATTTTGGTACGGAACCCTAAAAACGTATATAAGTAGTTTATCAGCCATCTCGTTACCATAACACAAGCATTAGGTTGCTTAGCTTGGGACTAGATGGCGTTGTGTGTCTATTTCTGTCTATTTTGTCGAGTTTTGTTACCATATTACTCCTACAGTTTTCATTAAAAGTGTTTATTTTATACAGTTCTTTACAAAATAATAAGGAACGATTTCATGTGATTACTTTTTTAGCCTAATCCCTAGATTTTTTGTAAATCGGTAATTACTTCATATTTTGCAAGCGTTGTGTCATCGCGCTTCTCTTTCTTTTCTATGCAGTCCGACGGTGGTGGACGAAAGTTACGGCGGACAAGCCTTAAGTATAAGTTTATAAGGCATTTTTTTATATTCATTGGGGTAATCACAATAATCTTTAGCCCGAAATTAAATCCAGTGGGTCTATTCAACAAACTGTATACAGAGTGTAAGGGACAGCCCTCCGCAAACTAACAGGGTGCATTCTGCTCTTCATTTTGAATCATATTCCACCGAAAATTTTCTCAGGAAAATTTTCATTTTTTAAATATTTTTTTCAGTTACATTTTCTTTATTTCAATGTAAAATTACATTGTGTGTTCGCAGCACTCCATTTATGTAAAAAAAACAGCAAAAAAATAAAACTGAAAACAAAAAACCCGCAATGGATGTAGAAACACTCTAACGAACGACGCGTGAAATCAGCTGTTCACTTTCTGTCTAGCTACAGAGTTCATCGAACTCACCGCGTACCTATTACCTACCCCTCCCAACCAGTAATAGACGCTCCAATTTGTGCACAAAAACACAAACAACCCAGGTTTATTGGATTCCCATAACGTTCCTGGAAAAATTTCATGTACCGGTCATCTCAGTATGACATCCTGAATTCACCCTATCAGTTTGCGGAGGGCTGTCCCTTACACCCTGTATTTTCATGACCTTTTCACAACGTGTTTTAAAAATCTTACGAAAGTAGTTTAAACAAAGTGTTGTTTGTTGTTGTTTTATTGTTTCTTTTGTACGAAACATTACGAGCACAGCGGCGAGCGGTTGAGCACAGTATACCACTGTGCTCAACCTATGACTATGTATTACAGATAAATAAACACTATTATTATTAATTTTAAACCAGCTTAAAAATATCCTTTCCTAAAACGTTACCTACCTAAACAACAATACAAAGTAAACTATAAAAGTAACACCACTTTTATGAAACAAAACAACATGTACACAGGTCGCCCTCTACAATTAGAAGCAGATTACCATAATCTTATGTACGCCCCTTGCTAAACAAAGGTGCAGTAATCGTGGACTATTCTTAGCCGTTACGAAAGAGTCGAGTCGTAACTTTGAATTAAAGCGTAGGGCTAAGTCCGGGCTAAGTAGTGCTTACGAACGAGCAGATAGAGGTGTAATGTTACATAGTGTGCAGGGTGACTTGTTAAACAATGGACAAGTTGAAATGTTATGGGAAGGTATTCAGTATTCGATAAAGGGGCTTGTGGTTAAATTATAACAGCTGCAAGGGTCGATTGAAGGTTAAGCGGGGCTTGTTCGATCGGTTCTTGGATGTGTGATCATCCATTACATACAGAGACCCCTCCGTGTCTTGGAAAGCACGTGAAGCCGTTGGTATCGGCTGTCATTCGTAGATCTTTGACAGTTACGGGTATACAGAAGGCTAAAAGTCTGAGCAAAGGGTATCGTGTTACCCAGTAACTGGGTTGTGGAGGTCAGATAAGCAGTCGCTCCATGTAAAATACTGGTATTCAGCTGCATCCAGCTAGACTGGAAGCTGACCCCAACAAAGTTGGGAAAAGGCTAGGCAGATTGATTTGATTTTTGATTCAGTATTCGAATCTTGTTTCTAAATAATACCAATTTTTCCAAATAAAATACCTACATCAATTTGTTTGAAATGAAATAAAATACATCAATTGGTGCATTTTTTAATTTTTATTTCAGTTTTTTTTTTAATAATAAAAATGTTTATTTGTACACTATAATAACACACATAAGTACACAAGGATTAAAAAATGTTGTACATTAGAGACACATTATAGGGCGAACTGATGCCTCCTAAACTAGGCCAAAACCCTATGTTTTAGGAGCCAAATGTTCCTCCAGATATAAAGCATACAAGTATTGAGTGACATGCAAGTACTTACGTTAAAGTAAGTATAGAGCAAACCTTCTGGCTTATCAAAGTCCATTCCCATTTATTCAAGACGACTTACCTACACATCTTCGCGAGTACTATTATTAAGTAAAGTCAGGTAAAATAATTGTTAAACAAACTGTCAACTGTGAAATGAGTTTAACTAGGCAAAATGACATAGTGTATCAATTTGCTTAACAATTAATTACCCTGACTGTACAATCATCATTCAAGGGTTTTTTCCATGGAGAAAAGAATGGTTTTTTCGATTCGTAAATGCTTCCATTTTTGAAGTGAAAACTTGTTTAGGCGCGTTTGGCGTTGAGCGATTTTTCGTAGGGGAAAATCTTACGGGTTTGCGTCACCGCGTCATCGCGACACCTCGACACCGCGACATGCTATGTATAGTTATACGTTTAAGTTTTCACTTCTGTCGGCAGTTCCCATGACAGCCAATTTTTTATTTATACCTTTATTATTTAATTGTATGAAAGCAGAAATTGAGTTTGTCCTTCGTTTAACAAGTCATATTGCCTAACTAAAGCCGTGTCTCCTAAGCGTGTTTTTTGCGAAACATTACACGAAAACCTTATACATAAATATTTGTTTCCATACACAAGCTGTCTCCTGCGTATTCAAATATATTTAGTTATGTCACTGACCTCTAATATACAAGTACTAGCTAGACTAAAATAATATACTAATAGGAAATTAATGACAGTTGATTTTTGTGCCGATTCAAAGCGCCCCCGCTCGAACGTCTCAGGAACTAAAATTGACCCATTGTTGCAAATGGCTGACGTGGTGTTTTTGGCACGTATCTGATGTTTTAGGTATAAGATTTATTTTGTAAATTTTGTGTTTACTACGTGTTAGGTAGAACATTTTTATTATGAGAGTATGCGCATTTTACAAAATTCACTATCTTAATGGCAGCGGAATAACCTTCCACAGTATAGTATTAGTTCCATGTCAAATGTCATGTTTAAAATCAATATAATATTAGTTCCATGGACGCTCACGTTACCTTGGACGTTGCTATCAGCGCCAAAATGTCATGAAAATCAAATGTCTTCATTTTGATATCGATATTAAGAAGTCCAGCGTACTTATACTGGAAGACTTTTTTTACCGTCTACGTTTTTTAAAAAATAGGCTATAATAGGTGAAAGGAGAAGAAGCCTATGGCATACCTAGTTTTTATTTTTTGGTTTTTTTAAATTTTTCGTAAAAATACGTACAGGAGACACGGCTTAAGAATAGATAAGGTACTGTATTTCTGTTGTTGCTAATGAAATGCTAGGAAAGGCCATTTTTGCGATAGCACCACTAGTGTTGGTCGGTCACGGAGAGCGATTATATTAATACAGCTGGGTCATGTTGCTAATAAAAGCGCTTAATATTACTTGTAAGTAATAGTAGCGAAGTAAGTGGTAATACAGTACATAAGGTTGATGTTATTAATATTGCTTTGGTTTCTAGATGAGAAGCCAAGTTTATGAAATTCCAGTATGTGGATGATTTTGCTGTACAGGGTCAATTAAGGCGATACGTACAAAAATAAATTAGGGGTTTTTTCGTAACCGTTTATTTCACTATTACAGCATCTATGGATTTAATTTTTGGATTTTATGTTTATTGACTACTCTGACTGAAGGAAAACGCAATTGGGTTAAACCTCGATAGAATTTAATTCCGAAAAGACTTATAATATTTTATATTTTGTTCTGTAATTCTAAAATCGTAAGTAATTTCATTGCAAAATTGCATTTAAAATGTGCGTATTATGTAAATGAAAACTTTGGCTGAAAATATTTTTGTTTTAAAGCTTAATTTATTTTTAAATTTGGCGCTTTTATTTTGGTTCCAGCGAATTGTTGCGCTCTCTTCTTTTCGCATGTGGAAGTAATTGACTATGTCACTTTCTTATTCCCGCCCAGGTCGCTTTTTACATATCAGCTTAAATTAGCCAGCGAAACTCCGTAGACATGATGTTATTTATTATTATTTGTATGCTCTCGAGTTAAATGTAGCGAACTTTATTATAACATCCCATTGTAGGTATTGAAACCTACATTTACGACTCAATTTGATTTGATTTGATTTGATGGTTATCGATAGCTAAACACTCAATCGGCCTAGCCTTTTTCCAACTATGTTGGGGTTGGCTTCCAGTCTAACTGGATGCAGCTGAATTCCAGTATTTTACATGGAGCGACTGCCTATCAGACCTCCACAACCCAGTACCCTGGGTAATACGGTACCTCTTGGTAAGACTGGTTGTCAGACTTTCGGACTTCTAAAGACCCGTAACGACTGTCAAAGATCCACGAATGACAGCCGGGACCAACGGCAAGGCACGGAGGAGTCTCGGTACGTAAAGATGATCACCCATCCACGGACCAACCTCGGCAAGCGTAGCTTAAACCTGATAAATCGACCGGTTCGGCTGGCTGTTATTACTTAGCCACATTAGCTCCTTGCATATATCGATATCTAAACACTACAAAATAAAAGATTTGATGATTTTCTTGGGGTCAATGACCGCTCTGGTAGTGTTTTTACTTGAAGTGTGAGCTGGATTTTTTCATGTTGAGATATCGATAGGTATCCATCACATTTGTGAAGTTTACACAATACAAGATCCAGTCTAATTAACAGCATATTAATTAACCCACATAGGTTTAGAACTTTCTTCCGCTAATAGTTTATGAAATCTTGAATGTCAGTTAACAACAAAAAAAAAGAACAACTACTACAATAACGTCAACAACTGTTCGACTTAAGGTAAGAGAGAATATGGAAATTACTAAGGTACCTATGTATTTTATTAATTCCCTCAAATCAATCTGCCTAGCCTTTTCCCAACTATGTTGGGGTCGGCTTCCAGTCTAACCGGATGCAGCTGAATACCAGTATTTTACATGGAGCGACTGCCTGTCTGACCTCCACAACCCAGTAACTGGGTAATACGATACCCCTTGGTAAGACTGGTTGTCAGACTTTCGGGCTTCTGACGACCCGTAACGACTGTCAAAGATCCACGAATAACAGCCGGGACCAACGGCTTAACGTGCTTTCCGAGGCACGGAGGAATCTCGATATGTAAAGATGGTCACCCATCCACTGAACCCCGGCAAGCGTAGCTTAACCTGATGGATCGACCCGTGCGGCTGTTATTACTTAGCCACGAGCTCTATTAATTCGCTCTTTATTAATTCGCTCAGTACCTAGAAAAGACAAAAAATCATCATCTTATATCAAATGTCATAAGTATTAAGTTTGTTCTAAATACAGGGTTATTTTCAATGACCAGCCAAATTTTCACAGGGTGTTCTACCCATGAATATGAACAACTTTCACTATGGGACCAACTTTGAAATCGCAAAAAAAAAATACCTATCAGCTGTTTCACACATTTCGATCGAGTAGGTATTGAATTTTTGTAGGAAACCGCTGGTTTTTTTTTCGTGATTTCAAAGTTGGTCCCATAGTGAAAGTTGTTCATATTCATGGGTAGAACACCCTGTGAAAATTTGGCTGGTCATTGAAAAATAACCCTGTATATAAGACGCAAATTCTGAATCACGGAACTCAACAAAATACAACATCTTTTAGAAATCAACCAAAACTAAAATATACTCCAAAAGGAGCAAACTCGACGTTCCTTACTTTGCCTGAAAACAAAATTTATCAACGACTCAAGCAGTTCCTTTTTAGGTTATAGGATGAAGGGAAAAAGACACAATTGTTTTTGGGGCGTAGCTTTTGCCTTCGCTTAGCATTTGTCTGGATTTTTAAAAAAAGTTTTTATGACGCTCTCGACGACGAAATATTTTGCGAAATGACGGACTGCCTTAATGTTAGGAGCTAAAGACTGTAGTTTTACTTGGTTTTTAGGGTTCCGTACCTCATATGGAAAAAAGGACCCTTTTGTGATCACTTTGTTGTCCGTCTGTCAGTCTGTCAACACCCTTTTTCTCAGGAACGCGTGGAGGTATCAAGTTGAAATTAATATAATACTCAAATACTCAATATACTAAATACGTAGTAAGTAGGTATACTAACGGTCCCTTGGAGCTGTAAAAAAATCAAGCTTCTAAGACAACGCAATAAAAAAATACGGCCACAAAAAAAAGATACGGCCAAAAATACGGTACATTATATTATGCAATATATTTTGATAATCGCAAATAAATCCAAACCTAGGGTACTTCCCGTTGACCTAGAATCATGAAATTTGGCAAGAAGCAAGGTCTCACAGCACAAGTAAACAGTCTCAAAATCGTTAATGCGTTTTATCTGATACATAATTGTTTTGCGATTGCAAACATACTTTGCAGTTGATGAATTGACCGTGACGTATATCAATGTATAGGAGAACATGTTTTTCAACTATTGTTCAATTTGTTTTTGAGAAAAGTTCATCCCAACTACGGAACCCGTCATTCTGCATAGTCCGACACGCACTTAGCCGGTTTTTATAGTAATTACGTTGTTGTTAAAATAATGTCAAGAAGAAACTTTTAGCTCAAGTGCTACAATGTCATTTTTTTATTATTATTCTGTGCTGTCGCTCAGCTGGGCAAAGACCTCCCCGAATCCTTCGAATTATTATTTGAATAAAATAATTTTTAGCTTTTGCCCAATTTCTCATATTTTTATCCTCATTCAGGGTCAAAGTTGAAAAGAGTCATATGTGCCTGTAACTCGTCCCAAAAACTAACAATATGGCGAAGCGATTTCCCAACCAAAAACATTCACAAATAATTTTAATAAGTATGTTAACTTAAATAATAATATTAGACCCAATTATAAAGTTCCTTGTATAAACGTAGATGAGGAAAATGTCGTTCGGAAAGTTTTGAGTATGAATGTCGATGGCTATAAGAGTAGGGGTAGACCAAAGAAACGATGGATGGACTGTGTGAAAGATGACATGGCTAGAAAGGGGGTGACTATCGAGATGACGACTAATAGAGAAGTATGGAAAAAAGGACATGTTGCGCCGACCCCAAATACCTAGATTGGGATAAGGGCAGGAGAATGATGAAAAATGATATAAAGTTCCCTAAAACACGTTACGTAATTCATCAGGTTCACAAATAAATACATAAAAAAACATTACCCTCATTCTGGGTCAGTCGGTTACAAAGTAGCAAATAATATTGTTCTCTGACAGATAAAACTAAGACCATTATATTTTGCGTAAGTGTCAGTTAGTCTGGAACTCCGTGAGTTGTGATGTAAGCGATCCCATTCGGCTCATGAGAGAACGAGATGGAGCTCTATACACGACATATAACGCTGTCGCCTTTTTATACACTGGAACAAATGACGACTTTGACACTATGGGGCCCTAGGTGTCAAAAAACTTTAAGAAGTTGACTGAAATAGGTCTTTAATATTTATGATAACATATGGTTTACTTCATTATTCTCTAAGTCTTCCTCATGGCATAATATTTTAAGCTCGCTCTAAGAATCTAAATTAGCTTCTGTTTCAAACCTTTCTCGAAAATAATCAGAGAAAGGAAAGCTTTGAACGATGCTATTTATTTATATTATTGTTTATTGCTAATTAATTGCTCCAGTTAATTAATTTCTGATTGCAGTATTTGTCTTGGATTTATTTGAGACTGGCGACTCGCCCCTGCTCTCACGGTTTTTATTACTTGACAAAACATCGATATTTATTAGTTCAACATTCTCCTGCCCTTTGTTATTTTAATTTAAATTTAATTACACATAAACCTTTCGGAATAAATTCTCTAAATTATGGTGAAAACCGCATCAAAATCCGTTGCGCAGTTTAGAAGAACAACGCGGCCACACAGACAGATATGAAATGCGACTTACCGACGAAAAAAAGGACATGTATTTATTTATTTATTTATTTTAAATAGAACGGCCGAAACCAATCACACTATTTAAACGTATTAGGTACTAATATATAATTTATTTATAATATAATTTGAGGAGCTCGTGGCTAAGTAATAACAGCCGCACGGGTCGATCCGTCAGGTTAAGCTGCGCTTGCCGGTGTTGGTCAGTGGATGGGTGACCATCTTTACATACCGAGATTCCTCCGTGCCTCCGAAAGCACGTTAAGCTGTTGGTCCCGGCTGTTATTCGTGGATCTTTGACAGTCGTTACGGGTCGTCAGAAGCCCGAAAGTCTGACAACCAGTCTTACCAAGGGGTATCGTGTTACCCAGTAACAGGGTTGTGGAGGTCAGATAGGCAGTCGCTCCATGTAAAATACTGGTATTCAGCTGCATCCGGTTAGACTGGAAGCCGACCCCAACATAGTTGGGAAAAGGCTAGACAGATTTACTTATATATAATTTATTTAACACAGTCATGCATTCTTCTTCATGCACAACAATTCAAACATTCTGACAGTATCATCTTCCATTCAGTCACAAACACATCAAGATCTGTGTTTGAGTTCAGGAGAGACATGTATGACCTCGCGTAACTTTTTACAGAGTTGTCCGGTTTGAATAATAAAAATGTTTTATTCGAGAGGGTTATAGACCTCAAAGCTGGTCCTATATAAAATTGATTAACATTCTTTGAGTAGTTTTTGAGTTACCTTCAATAATATTCCCACTTTTTATGTGGATGATGTTCTAATTTCTTTTGCAGGCAGTGGTATTAGAATTGAAAAACAAAAACATTTTTCCAAAAACATACAACCGACTTCCAAAAACAACACTGCAAAGTGAAAAATAACTTTAATTCCGGAAGTCGGTGGCAAAAAACGAAAACTACACACGTTTTTTGCAATTTATAGGTCAGTGTGAGCTTGTATGTTGATTAAAATATGATTCGCGGCCGTAGCTAATATGGCTTTACATAATTATAATCATTAAAATCAGCAATACAACTCCATAAGTTAGCATTTTCCTCAAACCTCATGATTTCATGAAATCGCTAGATTTGAGATAAATGCTAACTTATGGAGTTGTATTGCTGATTCTAATGATTATATTTCTGTCAAGCCGTATTAGCTACGGCCGCGAATCATATTTTAATCAACATACAAGCTCACACTGACCTACAAATTGCAAAAAACGTAAGAAATTTTGAATTTCGCGGGCTACCCTGGCGCATCAAACTTAAACCACACTACTTAAATCACATTTCACTGATTCGTGTTTCCGGTACGTCATGTTTTTATTTGCCAGCGCTATCATACATTTTTTCACATTGTCAAGTCGAAGTCTGGAAGTTTGGAAATCGGTTCTATTTTTTTTTTAAGTTTTTCTATAATTCTATCTACGTAAGATATAAAGATGTTTATCTACACCCATGCTATAAATCCCCTATAAAAGTCTCTGAAACAGTTAGCTTATTGCCAACATTAAAACAGCCAGTGTCATAGTAACCATGGTAACCATAATAGCATCCAAACGCTGAATTTCATAATGCAACTGGTTTTCAAAAAAAAACCGGTCAAGTGCGAGTCAGACTCGCGCACGAAGGGTTCCGTACCATATTATATATTATATGTTTAACAATCGCAAAGATAACTTTTTACTTATTTTATAATGATACTGTGAATTACAAGGTTATTTTTGCAGTTGCAGAAAATCACCCATGTTTAAACAAAATACCTTATGAATCGCCGTTTTCAGTATTGTTGCTTAAATACAGTATTTATGGTACCTACATGGTATAAAGAAGTTTCAAATTCCTAATTTGTTGAATTGTTGCGCTAGAGCTCGTACAAAAATGGTCTAAAATTTACAACTTTTGCAGCCCCCTATTTCTTAATTTTAGAAGATAAAAAAATATGTTTGTACTCTACTCAATGAGTTCTAGACGATGACACCCCACATGCTAGATTATTTTTTTTTTTTTCAAAATGAAAAGTATGGGGACCGACCTTCCCCGACCGACCCTTAAATTTTTAACTTTGCTTTATTTTTATTATTTGTTGTTATAGCCGTAATAGACAGCGGAGGCTTAGGAAGTTTGTACTGGACTGTACGTGGTTGTCTGATTTCATGGATTTTAATTTTCTTGCGCGGAACCCTAATTATTTTTCTAAAATAAAAATAGCGTAAGTTACTCCTTAAAACATCAGCTATATGTCGTCAAAATCGGTGAAAATTCGTTTGGCAAGTTTCCTAACTTGACTCAAAGTACCATTTTTTTAATCGGACTGCGCTTTAAAATTCTTCCATACAAACTTTAACATCCCTGAACCTCATTTGAGGGGTAGTTTTGAAAAACTAATAATGACAAACTTTATTACTTACTTAAGCAAGTATTTGTGCTAAGTTTCAAGTTCATTAACCAAATTAACAAGATTTTTCATATAAACTGTATCTCTGTTTTCACGAACACAGATACCTAAAGAATTTCAAAAATCGTCTGGTATGTTTCCATAACTTGACTCAAACATTATTTACACCAATTTTAGAGTTAATCAAGCCCCCAATAAAATCCTCCGCTATAAAATTAACTTTTCACCCCTTAGGGGTAGATTTTTGGAAAACCCTAATACACTTTAGTCTTCATTTTTGGTCTCAAGTATAAAAACTGAGTTTTGAGTTAATCGGACCGCGTGTTAAAATTCCTCCATACAAACTTTGACACCCCCAATCCCTCTTTAGGGGGTAGTTTAGGAAAACTCAAAATGTTAAACTTTATAATTTACGTAGATGAATATTCATGCTAAGTTTCAAGTCTATTAACTCAAGGGATAGGATTTTTCATACAAACTTTCATCCCCTGTTTTACCCCCTTAGGGATGGAATTTCCAAAAATCCTTCCTTAGTGGATGTTTACACTATATAAGGTATCTATGTGCAAAATTTCAAGTCTCTAGGTTCATTGGTTTGGGCTGTGCGTTGGTATATTAGTCAGTGATTCAGTCAGGACTTTGATTTTTTTATATATATAGATTTACCATGTTCTTTTAAAACCACAGACTTCTTATAGGTTTTCCTGTAATCTACAGGTATAAAACTATTTTTATATTTTTTTAAAAATTTTAGGCTCAGTAGTTTCGGAAATAAGGGGGGGGGGAATTGTCAATTTTCGTCTATTTTCTTAAATAACTTTAAAACAATAAATTTTAAAATTATAAAAAAAATATATTTGAGACCCTCACACTAAGACCTTTCATTTGATATGTCACACGGTACAGTTTACAAAACTTTTTTTTAAAATTTTCTTATTTTCCCCCTAAAAGTGACTTTCACATTCAAAATTCATATATTTATTTTAGCTGTACGTGTTTGGGTCACAGAAATCCATATGTGTACCAAATTTTAACTTAATCGGTCCATTAGATTCGGAGCAAATTGGCTGTGACAGACGGACAGACGGACAGACGGACTGACAGACAGACAGACTGACACACGAGTGATCCTATAAGGGTTCCGTTTTTTCCTTTTGAGGTACGGAACCCTAAAAAGAACATTGTAATGCACGCGCGTTTCACTACAACAGCGCCGTAATTTAAAAAAAGAACCTATTCGAATTCACGTCGTATAGGTACTATGACGCGGGCCGCCATGTTCAATACGAGTATTAGTATTGCAAAAAATTGTTTCAGAACCTTTTATAGAGGATTGATAACATGGATGTAGATAAAGTCTTGTATGCAACTGTACATAATTAGGTATTATACGTCAGTTGCATAAATAACTATTAATGTCAATTAATTGTTCCAGTTAATTAACTTTTGATTGCAGAATTTGTTCTAGGTTTATATATCTATTATGTAAAGCTATATAAATAAAAAGAGAAGTCCTGACTGACTGACTGACTCATCAAGCCCAGCCCAAACCCTTGGACCTAGAAAGCTGACATTTTGCATAAATATTCCCTTTATAATGTAGACAAGGATAATAAGGAAGGAATTACCGGTAGAACGTTCCCGTGGGATATTTTCCAACAGCCACAAAGGCGAAGCCGTGGGCAAAAGCTAGTTTGAAACAAAGGAAGTCTTGACCTTGTGTAGGTACTGGGAGAGAAGAGTAATTAATATTGATTGATTGAACGTTATTCCTTGTGATGTTTTGATGGATTATAAACGGAGTTCTAAGTGGCCAGGTAATGAAAATGTTCAAAGGTAATAGGGATTGAATCGGTGACCTTTTAGCTCCTATACGGAATAAGTATACAATGAAAAGGATAATTGATTGACTTTTTCTCATTCACGTAAGTAGCTGAAGCCATTGGAACGAAAAACAGTTCAAGATTTACGTTTGTGCATTTTAGTGCTTTTCAAAATCCAAATCTTTATTGCTGAACACAGTACATATTATATTTCAGATGTTAGTGAATGCGCAGTTCATTGTGTCCTACCAATTTAGGCATGCAAAATTTTCTCTCACAAATCAAATTTTACAATTAAATCAAATAAAAGATACAGTCACCATATCAAACAAAAACATAATAAATTAAATTAGTTTAGCGTGTATGTCATATATTAACACAGCAGCGTCAACACTTAAAATAATCACAAAATTAAAATAAATTAAATTAAACAGATAAATTATGAATTATGAAAATCGGACTTAAAAAGTATCTACCATAACACTATTTTACACATATTTTTTTGTCTGTCAGGTACTCACTTACTTTGTAATACGTCTTACTTATCAGCAGATTATTTAACTATCTTTTAAATATATTAAAATCGTTACAGTCTAATAAACATTTAGGCAGTTTGTTATATATCTGCGAAGCCATACCTAAAAAATGTTTACCAAATATGGCTTTTCTGTGTGGTCTACCGCTTATTTTATTTTTATATCGCGCACTGTTAAGTGTTCCAAACAAATGAAGATTTTTTTTGACAAATAGAGCCACCTCATATATTGTTGGCAACACCGAGTGAAGCTACTTCGAGGGATGGCAGTGGCAACACCGAGTGAAGCTACTCGGGGGAATGGCCGTGAAGTTTTGATACAAAGGGACTTGTCATTTTGACGCATTGTTGTTTCTGAAGCCACGTAACGCGTTTGATTTTGTATAGTGTGATTTCCGAAGTAATATTGTTCATTTAAATAACTAGTGCGTGTTTTAACACCCTCCTTATAGAAATAGTTAACATCAGAAGTGTGCATAGTTCCTCTCGCGCCACAAAAGTAAAGTACAACTAAAATAATGGGAAAAAGACGCATATGTAAGCGTAAACACAGGGCAAAGCGCGCTCGTAAATCATCTAGGAGCAGCAGTACGAGTGCTAGCATTGCTAGCAGTAGCAGATGTAGCAGTACGAGTTCTAGCAGTAGTGGCTCAAGAACACCCCCGCTGGCACCCAGCAAAAGGACAAAGGTATCTAAGGCAAAAGATACTGGAACTGTGAGTACAATTTTGTATAACATGATACCGGAGTTTCACCCCTTGAACGATAATATTACTTCTTGGATAAACGTGATAGAATCGTATGCGTATCGACATTTTTATGGATGGATAGTATAATACGCTATCAAGCACTAAATAAGCTCATAGGTTCTGCTAAAATCTGGTACTTACGAGTCTTTATTGCGTAATGACATGTGGACAACTTGGCTGTGGAAGGCAAATCTTTCTAATACATTTAGAGTGAAGAGAAATATGTTTGACCTACTTAGGGAAATCGTCGACCGGAAACTTGTCAAAAATCAACCGCTATATGACTTCCTTTTTGAACAAAAAGCGAAAATTGATAGTCTGTGCTTAAATTTTACTGAGAATGACGTAATCCCGAGCATCTGTTGAGGCTAGTAACTTTAAATCATGCGATAGTTTAGCTGGATTTTTGCACAGCCGTGTTTACAAAGCAAACGTTAAACAAACGCCTATTCATAACAACAGTCGAGACACTGTAAAGGTTCCTTATCAAGTTCAAAGTTCTGTGTCTCAAATATCAACGGCAACAACGACAAGCGGATTAAAAGTGACTAATCAAACCCCAAGTCAACGTAAACACATAGAGTGTTATAATTGTGGCGGGAATCACAAACGGTTTCAATATACGGTAAAATGTGAATTTTGTGGTAAGAAAGGCCACTCGGAAACTTATGTTTTCACAAAAAGAATTCAAAGTGACAAGCCCGAACAAACAACTAACCAGGAAACAAAATACGTACAAGTTTCTAGTGCGAAAGACAAGTTCTGTAAGAAAATTGGTATATCGCTTAACGCCTATAACACTGCAGGGATTTTCTAAAGACAATTTAAAAATCGTAACGGAGGTGGTGAAGGTAAGCATACAAATAAATTCCGTGAATATAGATGAGATCGAGATGTACTTACATACTTAATGAACTATCGGGATCTGACGTACTGATAGGACGCAACGTGATAGAACGTTCTGATTGAATTAATTCGCGAATTGGTGAAACTTTAACTTTTCAAAACGTAAAACATTTTGAAGATTTCTGCAACATTGTTGGTGAAATATCCTTAGTGTTTGATACAGAGTCTCACCGCGATGATTTGGTTAATCTATTCGGTAAATATCAGCAATGCATAGCTATGAACATAAACCAACTAGAGAAAGTAGAAGGTCACGAAATGGTCATAAATTTGCACGATAAAAAAAAACTGTGTAATGTAGACCTTATAGGACATCACATTCGGATATGCAATTTGTAAGAAGCATGGTGAAAAGAACTCTTAGAGAATGGTATAGTCCGTGAAAGGTAATCCGAGTATGCGACTACAGCTCTGCTTGTAAATAAAAACAACGGAGAGAAACGATAGTGCATTGATTACCGCGCGTTGAATAAAACTACAACGAAAGATAAATAACCGATAGGTAGCACGCATCGAAGACTTGATAGATGACAACCAGGGCGGTAAATTTTTCACAATTTTGGATCTTAAAAGTGGCTACTATCAAATTAAAATGGCAGAGGAGTCTATTCACAAGACAGCGTTTACAACCGAGGACGGATTATGAATTTTTGTGACTCCCATTCGGTCTAGCCAATGCACCATCATGTTTTCAACAAATGATGGACAAGGTCATGGGCAACTTGAGGTTTGGTAAGATTGTTCTTTATTTAGATGACGTTTAGATAATTAGTGAGACGGCTGAAGAAAATCTTTAAAGAAAAATGGCCTTACGCTTAACCTAAAGAAGTGCCATTTCTTAAAGTCAGAAATAGAGTTCCTGGACTGTAGAGTGGACTCTCGAGGGTTTGAAGATATGCGAGAGTAAAGTTAGAGCAGTCAAGGAATTCCTGGTTCCAAAAACAATCCACCAGCTCCGCCAGTTTCTTGGTCTCATCAGTTATTTTCGCAAGTTTATCAAAAACTGTGCATTTCTAGTCCACTTTCTAAATTACTGAAAAAAGACAGCCCTAGGGTTTGGAATTCTGAACAAAATCACGCCTTCACGGTATTAAAAGAGACGTTAAGTTCAGATGTTATTTTGACATTAATTGATACTGCCAAGCAGAGCATACTATATACACTGACGCAAGCAGAGACGGAATTGCAGGTATTTTGATGCAGGTTACTGTTAATGGTGAAAAACCTATTCATTATTATAGCTTTGGTTATGTCGGTGGTGTGTGTGAGGGTAGACTTACTGGGTGGATGAAATACAGGGTGGCCGGAACATTGACGTCCAAAAATAAAATTTCGGTCCCTCGTATCGTGGGGTATTCGAATCACCCCCATGTATGTTCCGCGACTTTTCATAGTTTTCGAGTTATGAATTTTTTTCTGAATGTTTGAAAATTTTCGACCTGACCAACCTAAAAAAATTCTAAAAAAAAAAGTAGAGGGTTTTATCGAGTTTCTTTTTTTGCAACTGAATTTTCATAAGTAGTACTTTTATGCATAAAATAATCAGCTTCGTAACTGTGATGAAAGTTATGAAAATGTTGATCCAAAGTGAAAAATTTACGTTCGGTAAACTATGACTTAAATTTTCAACTTCAAATTAAAAATCTAAACAGGTGACTTCATGGTTCTCAAGTAGGCTTCAAGAATGCGCCAGACTCTCAGCTTTCATAATCATTAAAAAACGTAGGACTTAATGGGGCTAACTTTGGCATTAATCGGCCTTCAAAGACTGCGAGGTGGAAAATTCTTAAAATTAGCTATCTGATTAATAATTTTTTTTTCCATTTTCTCGCTCCTAAGGTTATTTAGTTTGCTAACCAAAAATGACTGCAGGAAAGCTAAGATTTAAACACGGAGATTTTTTTAAATGTTAGTTTAATGAATTTTGCGCGATCCGTTCTCGTGGACTATGGGTTGTAAACGAGGGTGCAACTCTTTTACCTGCAATAACAATGGACCGAGAGGAAAAGAGACCGAATTATTGCTATCTCTCTCACGCAAGGCGCGCAACCGAAGCCAACGCAAAACAAGTACCTCAGTCGTACTCACATTGTGTTTACTGCTATACGCGTGTCGCCATTTTGTCTTTACCACACTCGCTTTGCCCACGGACTCCGCTGCCTACTTGTTTGACTACTTTGCTCGTTAATTGGACTGTGTTTTGCATTCTGATTTGGACTTTTTTTACGTGGAAGTGTAAAAAATGGGTTACACGTTAAGTGAATATGCAGAAATGCATTATTTTTATGGAGTTGCAAAAGGAAACGGCCATGAAGCAGCGCGACTGTATCGCGAACAACTTCAACGTCGTGGTGGGCCGCAACCTGAGCGATATCCCGACCATCGTGTTTTTATTAACACGCACAACACTTTGATGGCAGGCCGCATTCCTGGTCGACGCGGCAGTCATGAAGGAATCCCTAGAGCTAACCCGGATCGCAGAGAAATGGTGCTGGAAGAAGTTCAGCGAAATCCGTCTACGAGTACGAGAAGTATGGCTCGTGCTCTGAACATCCCAAGGACTTCTATCCAAGACATTCTTCACGATGAAGAATACCGCGCGTTCCACATCCGACGAGTCCAAGCTTTACTGCCTACAGATCACCAATTGCGCGTTGATTTTTGCCAAACCATGTTACGAAAAGAGCAAGAGGATCCTGGATTTTTCAATAAAGTTTTATGGTCAGATGAGTCACGATTTGAGCGATCCGGAATATTCAATATTCATAATTACCACACGTGGGCGAATGAAAATCCACTCGAAGTGAGAGCTTCGACATTTCAACATCGCTTCAGCGTTAACTTGTGGTCTGGTATCCTCAATGGCGAACTAATTGGTCCGTTTGAACTGCCGTCCAGACTTGATGGAGAAACATACAAAAACTTTTTGGAAAATGAACTTCCATTGTTGCTGGCAGATGTGAATCTCGAACTCAGACGAACCATGGTGTTGCAAAATGACGGCGCCCCGTGTCACTATGCAACCCAGGTCCGAAATTACTTAGATGAAACATACCCCAACAGATGGATCGGACGCAGCGGACCAATTAGGTGGCCTCCACGCTCACCTGATTTCAACCCCATCGATTTCTTTATTTGGGGCTATTACAAGGAAATAGCATACGCCCGAGACTGTTCAAGTGAACAAGAGCTGCGGCAGTTGATTGCAGAAGCTGAACGTGTTGTGAGAGAGAACAGAGACGCTTTTAGACGATTGCCAGACAATTTCTTACGTAGGTGTAGAATGTGTATTGCTGCTGGTGGTGGCCACTTTGAAAACCTTTTGTAAATGTTAAAAATAAATTAAGTACTTTTTTCACATTATCATCTGTGTTTTATTCAAAACCACTTTTTACGTAAAACTTTTCTTACCCAACTCTGAAACTATTTGTTGGTTAGTTTTCAGTATTCTTATCATTAATTAACCTTAGGAACGAGAAAATAGCCAAAAAAAAATAATTACTCAGATGGGTAATTTTAAGAATTTTTCCACCTCGCTGTCTTTGAAGGCCGATTTTAAACAAAGTAGCCCTATTAAGTACTTCATTTTTTTTATGATTATGAAAGCTGAGAGTCTGGCGCATTCTTGAAGCCTACTTAGGAATTATGAAGTCACCTGTTAAGATTTTTAATTTAAAGTTGAAAATTTGAGTCATAATTTACCGAACGTAAATTTTTCACTTTAGATCAACATTTTCATAACTTTCATCACAGTTACGAAGCTGATTATTTTATGCATAAAAGTACTACTTATGAAAATTCAGTTGCAATAAAAGAAACTCGATAAAACCCTCTACTTTTTTTTTTAGAATTTTTTTAGGTTGGTCAGGTCGAAAATTTTCAAACATTCAGAAAATAATTCATAACTCGAAAACTATGAAAAGTCGCGGAACATACATGGGGGTGATTCGAATACCCCACGATTCGAGGGACCGAAATTTTATTTTTGGACGTCAATGTTCCGGCCACCCTGTATAGTCCTCTTGGTGGTCATACACTTTACTGTTCCACACACTACACAACAATGTTTGAGTTATTATGAAGGCAGAGTACTAACGAGCACAGTGTGTATTAGTGTCTGTATTACTTGTGTAATTATAATATGAGTTACCTACACAGCCGTCAAACTACCGCAGATGAATAACACTTTTTTGAGCCTGAATTGCTAGCTATCGTCCAGTCTTTGGAAAAGCTTAGGCACTATCTGTTATGGGCTAATTTCCGTATAGTGACAGAATGCAGTGCGGTACGCTTTGCGTTAACAAAAAAAAAAAAAAAAAAAATACTGCCTACTTTGAAAGGTCCATTCCAAATAACGAAATGCCTGGATAAAGATAGATATGAAGTGAAAAACATGCGGGGCAGTGAAAGAAGTAAAAGATCATATAATGGGGTCGCTGCTGAGAACATTAAACCTTGGATTAAAATTGATAACTGGTGCATTGAATGATGCACAATAAAAAAAAAATAAATAAATAAGGCGTGTTGGCAACGTAAAAAAAAAGTACATAGATATATATATAGTGATATACCTATATGAATGTATAGAAAACCTTATATAATTATTTCACTGAATAAAACTTGCTTTGTAAAATGTTGCAGTTTCTGTTCAAGTTGATGGCCTACATTCAATTGAAACGGGGCGGGTTGCTCCGACCCCAAGTAATATGGGACAAGGGCAGGAAGATGATGATGAATTGAAACTGGACAGTAAAAAAAAAAAAAAAAAAAAAAGTGTTAATAGGCACTCGCCAGAATCAAGGTGGTGAGCTGAAGCAGTTACTGCCTAAGACTAAAGGAGTAAACTGGACCAGGCTCCATCTTGGATTAAGGGAGTGAGCTAAAAACATAGGAGCAAAGAGGTTGATTAGGTACATTCAATTGAAACTGGACAGTAAAAATAAAAAAAAAAGTGATAAAGGCACTCGCCAGAATCAAGGTGGTGAGCTGAAACAGTTACTGCCTAAGACTAAAGGAGTGAACTGGATCAGGCTCCATCTTGGATTAAGGGAGTGAGCTAAACTCACAGGAGCAAAGATGTTGTCTAAGTCTAAAGACAACTCTGTTTTGGGTCCAGTACAATTGGAATTGGAAGTATCTTAGTGTAGAATAATTCACAAAGCCTTCCTAAGCCTGAAGGGGCTTTGCTTTGAACTCTGTATTATGATTTTGAATAGAAGAGCTATGGTAGATTCATATATGGGATTACCAGTTGCAGAGTGAGAGTTCCTAAGCGTAAAGGAAGAAACGATGTAAACCCTGCAACTGGAGTTCTATTAAAATTTTGAATGATTGGCCGAAGCATTTTTGTTTTATATTTAATGGTGTACTTTCAGATGCGTGTTTCGTTATTTAAGACTGAAGGTGAAAGGCGTGCCTGAGGACATGCACGTCGCAGGAGGGCCGTGTTGGCAACACCGAGTGAAGCTACTTCGAGGGATGGCAGTGGCAACACCGAGTGAAGCTACTCGGGGGAATGGCCGTGAAGTTTTGATACAAAGGGACTTGTCATTTTGACGCATTGTTGTTTCTGAAGCCACGTAACGCGTTTGATTTTGTATAGTGTGATTTCCGAAGTAATATATGTTCATTTAAATAACTAGTGCGTGTTTTAACACCCTCCTTATAGAAATAGTTAACAATATGTAGAGCCACCTCATATTTTGAGAAAGGAATGATGCAGGGGGGCTAAAATGGCCACATTAAGCAATTCCTCTAATTCATTTCCTGAATTCCCAGCAATTTATTATGATTAACGTATTTGACATTAAACTTCAATAAAGCAGTTCATAATGTGTGGACCATTGTACGAATCTCCATACAAAACTGTCAAACAGATGAATTGCGTGCTATGAATTGTACACAGATAAATTATGAATTGTCAGTTTGTTACTGTTTTACGATATCAAATGTGATTCATAATACTTATTATCCTATTATGATTCTGCCGAAGTGGCCGTTTTAGTTATCTGAATACATAATTAGAGTTGCGGGTATAATTACGTAATTTCACTCCGCGCATAACACTTTGTCATAACAGCAACATAATCACGACTGCTCAGCGTCAGGTATATTTTCCTGACACATGCTGAGCTGGACTCCCATTTGGTGCAACCTTGAGACGCACACCGCACTGTGTTTAAGTATTCGTTATTTGATGTATACATAATATTATGTCATTGTGCTACTTTTATTTTTATATTTTATGTATGTTTTCTTTATTTTTAAGATCACTTTGTTGTCCGTTTGTCTGTCTGTCTGTCATTCTGTAAAGTACCTTTTTCTCAGGAACGCGTAAAGGTATCAAGTTGAAATTAATATCAAATACGTAGATCTATGATCCCTTGAAGTCCTAAAAAAATCAAGCTTTTAAGTCAACGCAATAAAAAAATACGGCCATTTATGTGACATATTTTGATACTCGCAAGTAAATCAAAACCTATGGGGTACTTCCCGTTGACCTAGAATCATGAAATTTGGCAAGAAGCTAGGTTTCACAGCACAAGTAAAGAAAAAAGCCCGAAAATTGTTAATTTGTAATTTTATCGCGGAAAAAAATTTTTTTGGGATTACAATGTTAAGTTTGTTTTTGAGATAAATTCTTTTCAACTAAGGAACCCTTCATTGTGCGTGAACCGACATGAATTAAAAAAAAACTGGTCAAGAGCGAGTCGGACTCGCGCACCGAGGGTTCCGTTCCGATTTCTGACAAAGTGTGCTACTTAGAGACATCGTTTTATTTTTCCTGTAATCTTTACATAAACTTCTATCACATAGAATAATTTCAGATTTTTCACTTTGCAAACTTCGGAGATAGGGGGGGGGGGGTATTTTTTTTTACATTTTACATCAAAAGTCGAAAACTATGCGGCTTAAAAAAAATAAAAATAGTTTGAGAATGTGCAAACAACGTTCTTTCATATGATACCCCACATGCCCTAGTAGCTCTACTTTAATTTTTTAAGACCCCTTTCAGTCCCAGTTGCAAAAAAATATAATTATTTTTATTTCATTCTTATTTGCAAAATAGTTGGGTCAACGTCATCTAAAACTATTCTAAATTTCAAGTTGATAGCATTAGTAGTTCTTGAGATATCCAGCTGTGACAGACAGACAGACAGACTGAGTCACACCATAAGGGTTCCTTTTTTACCATTTTGGTACGGAACCCTAACAAGGTACCAACATACAAAAAAAACCGGGCAAGTGCGGGTTTTTTTTGTATGTTGGTACCTTGTTTTTAAATTCATGTAAATTGAAATAATTAAATTGTAATTTTGTGTGTTGTGCTGTGTCTTTTGTGAGCACCGAATAAATGTTTTATCTATCTTATCTATCATAACCATGGCTTGTAAATATAATTCTTCTTCTTTTAATGAAGGTAGACCATCAACACGAAATGGACCGGAGTCATGAGCTCTTCTGAGCTGTTCCACCTTGTAAAATACAAGGATAAATATTCAGAGTTGATGGCAACGTTCATAAATTTTAACAAGCGAGCTGTAATTTTGTAATTTTCTTACCTTAGTCACTATAGGTATAGTCAGCCACAGAAGTCGATTTACACTTGAAGTTTTTGTAATCTTAATTACTAAGCGAAATATTTAATTCAAATCGGAACAGAAGTACTTAAAATTTTAAGAACATTAACTCTTAACAGTTAAACAAAAAAAAGCAGGTTATCGAATCATTTTGTGTTAATTTAGATGATGTCAAAATGTAACAGTGTTAACCGACTTCTGTTGCTGACCGTACCTACTCAATGTATGACGTCATAAACTCAAACTATTCAATATCTCTATTTACTTACCCCTACGGAAATACAAATTATGAAAATTACGCTTAGCTGATGTTAAGGGAATCCTCAATTTTCGCAGTAATATTTCGGCGCCATAATCCCGGGTGGGAAACCTCTGGGTCGCGCTAAGTCTCATTTATTTAGAATATATCTTTACTGTGGCGTTAGTTTCTACGTATTCGTTGTAAAGGAATGTTTGCTATTTTGCGTGAAATCTTGGAAGTTGAAATTGGGTGGGAGAAAATATCGCGGATTTTAAAATTACATCTTGAAGAAATTTTCCTCGAATATCTACCTATTAATGAACATCTTTTCATTGAACAAGAGCGTCTTTAACACCACGTTTCTGACTGAAGAATAAGACAAAAGTAAAATGAAATTTTCTTCTATGAAAACACTTTTTTACAAAAAAACACTACAAAATGAAAAATAACTTTAATTTTGGAAGTCGGTGTCTTTGGATCTGTGTTTTAGTTTTTTGCCACAGACTATTTTCAACTGCTCATCACCTTTTACAAAATATTGCTTTTCCCGATGCAGGGACGTTAATTGTTGAGGAGTTCGAACCAGGAGAACTGGAGCTCCATGGTGAAGTCATCATTACCATTATGCATTTTGACGAGCATAAATTTCTTAGCAACGACATTAAAGTAATCGAATCGCAACTCGTGAAATACTTAGGTATAATTGAGTAGTTCCGATGGCCATCTGTGATCTTCATCATCAGTTCCACTTCACCAAATGGTGCTTTCCGAAAGCAAATGCACGAATTACTATAAAAAATACCGAAATCGCTATAGGTGTGCCTATAAAATTTGAGGGTTTCCCTCGATTTCCGTGGGATCCCCTCATCAGATTCTGACTTGGTGACAATGGGACCACCTCGAGAGTATACTTTTACAAACAAAAAAAATAATTTTGCAAATCCGTCTATAGGTATATGGCGAAGTTATGCCCGAACATACATAAAAAAATTAAAAAGAAATATGTATAAACATCCGAATTGATAACCTCCTCCTTTTTCAGAAGTCGGTTAAAAACTGTCCTGAATAAAAGAAAATAATGGACCAAACCTCTTGCCCTTCCTTACACATAAAACATCTTTTACAAAGAACATAACTTCAGCTAAGTGTAGTTTCAACAATAGATATGATATCTCTGATACTGTATCTACATTCAAAATTGGATCAAATCGTGCGTGCAGCGCAAAGGCCGCAATTGTTATTCAAGTCAGATTCCCGAATGCTGACGAAAATGACCGAGCATTCCCGAACGCAGAGTGAACGCTCTTTGCAAAATATAAGGGCAATGTCACCGTGGCTTTCAGCATGCATTATCATTGGAGATTCTGATGTTGTTCTAGTTTCAATGGAAGAATATAATAATAGTATCGATTCTCTCTCTGTAGTATTTCAAGATTGTCCTTCTAAAATATGTTTTTAGCGAAGTACATATTTTGTTTTCACATTTGAAGCCAAGAAAAAGGAAGTATGAAGAGTTAAAAGCAAAGCTGGAATATCAAAAATTTTATAAAAATTCGTTGATTTGTAGAGAAAAGTTCGATGTTCTTTTGTTTAGAACTTACTTACACAAATATGTAATATGCTCTCATGATTCCTTTGTTGAAGCTGCAGTTATTTTACACATATCCTATCCTATACTTTTAATAAGTTATATTTGTATAAATATACATATATATCTTTATATATCTGTAATCACAAATATAGGGGTTTAAGAGGGCGAAAATCGATCTAGCTAGGTGTCATATCTAGACACATTCGTTTTCTCCGTATTTTCACGCAAAAAGGTTATGTCCGTAATGTTCATACTGTTTACCTACCCGTGAGGTTAAAAAAAAATAGTTTAGTTTTAATTTTTTTTTCAGAATAAAACCTATTCAATATATTTTTTATAACTTTTAATTTTCATTAGCCTAAAAAAACTCCAATTTTTTTTATAAACTTAACAAAAGACCACAGAGTTTTTAATACTGTATTTAAGTTAGGTGGTGGTGGTGGTGGTGGTGGTGGTGGGGGTTGTGGCGGTAGTGTAAGTTAAGTAGTGGTAAGTTAGTGGTTTAGTTTTTGTAAGGCAAGACTGAATACAAACGTGGATGTTTGTATTATTAATAAATGCGGAATAAAGTTACAAAGTATAACCTTCGTAATGACTTTAAATTTTTGAAAGGTTAAGTTTGGCATAAACTTACTCCGCGTTTAATAAGAGGGCCAATGGTTGTGATGAATTGATATTCAAAGCAAATTAAAGAAGAGATCAACAAACAACCCTAAAGTTAAGAGCCGTACACCAAAACCTAGCTAGCTTTAATTCGTCAATGAAAGCACGAACAACTGACAATACAACGTGTAACGCTAAATGCGCAAAACCTCTTAAGGGGTCATTGTACTCATCATTATGAACAACTTTTACTATGGAACCAAACCTGAAATCGCGAAAAAAAAATCAGCTGTTCAGTACATTTATGTTCGCATAATTCGTCAAAATGTACTGAACAGCTGATTTTTTTTCGTTATTTCATGTTTGGTCCCATAGTAAAAGTTGTACATAATGATGAGTACAATGACCCCTTAAGAGATTTTACGCATTTAACGTTACACGTTGTATACATCATAAACACACCCCTAGAAAAAATTTAAACCATCTTCCCTACAAGTCGAATAAACATACCATATCATCTTACATCCCCACTTTAAAATATTCCACAAGATCTCATCTCCTTTATAAAACGACAAATTGGATTTTTCAACGACTGTAAAATTCCTTTGTATGAATACCAGCTAGTACAGGATAGTTTCAGAATACAAAGTGGAGTGCAACCAGAAATAGGTTAAAAGTATGATGATATGGCTTATTTGAACTGAATTGTTTCAAACCTCGGTTATATGGAACTGTTATTATTCTCTCTCTCTTTTATTAGGGCTCCGTACCAAAATGGTAAAAAGGAACCCTTATGGACTCAGTCTGTCTGTCTGTCCGTCTGTCACAGCTGCTCATATCTCAAAAATTACTACCTAATGCTATCAACTTGAAAGGAACAGTTTTAGGTGACGTTAGCCCAATATTTTGCAAATAAAAAAGAATTAAAATTATTTTTTTTTGCAACAGGGACTGAAAGGGCATCCTAAAAATTTGAAGTGGGCCTACTAGGGCACGTGGGGTATCATATGAAAGAGTGCTATTTACAAATTCTCAAAATTTTTTTCTATTTTTTAGGCCGCATTGTTTTCGACTTTTGATGAAAAATGTAAAAAAAATACGGTTCCCCTTTTATCTCCGAAGTTTGCAGAGAGGAAAATCTGAAATTATTCTATGTTATGAAGTTTATGTAAAGATTACAGGAAAAATAAAACGATGTCTCTAAAATATAACACACTTTTTCAGAACAGTATCCTCGGTGCGCGAGTCCGACTCGAGCGAGTCGGACTCGCGCACCGAGGATACCGACCCGCCTTTTAGAACTGTTGAAAGCAGAAACTGATCAATTACGAGACTTAAAACTATGTAAGTAAGTTTTTCAGTTAGTCCAAGCACTTGCAAGAGAGATTCTGTAATCAATATCTAAATGCAAATGAACTTAGTTTTTAATCACATTGTATTTGTCTCACTATTGGACCGATCATTATGAATACTATTTTTGTTTTTATTCCTTTAGTAAACATAATAACCTTCTTATTCATAAAAAAACTAAAACGCTCTGTAAACCTATTTTAGATATAGAAGAGTTTTGTCTTCTTCTTTCAAACTCAAATCATAATTCGAAAGAAATTGACTAAGTAAACAATTTTCTAACTAAAATAGGTTTATAGAGTGTTTTAGTTTTTTTATGTTTAAGGGGTAAGAAGTCTAGCGTCATGTCCAAATACTTTAATACCTACTATATTATTCTACAAAATTTAAACCAGTTTCTTTAGGCATAGTATAACACTAACTGTGCCCCGCGGCCAGCGGTTTATCAGATACACTACGTGTATTATTTAATCGGTGAGAAAAATATTCACAATTTAGGGCAAAAGATTGCTCATTCCACGGGAACACTACATTTATTCCGCATAAAAAGAAGTGTATGTGTTAAACCAGGGTATAAGCTGTCTACATACCAAACATCAAAATCTGTCCCGCCGTTTGAGCGTGAAGAAATTAACAAACATACAAACTCACACACACAAACACACTCACAAACTTTCGCCTTAATAATGTTAGGGTGATAGTTTCAGTTACTAATTTCAGAAGAAAGATCGGTGTCACACCCTCAGTTATTTCGCAAATCAAATTGTCGCCAAAAGGCACGCACGCTACGCCAACTCTATGATAAAACAACATTACGACAAACTAATTCGTTTGCCATACCTCAATCAATCTGCCTAGCCTTTTCCCAACTATATTGGGGTCGGCTTCCAGTCTAACCGGATACAGCTGAATACCAGTATTTTACATGAAACGACTGCCTATCTGACCTCCATAACCCAGCAACTGGTTAATACGATACCCCTTGGTAAGACTGGTTGTCAGACTTTCGGGCCTCTGACGACCCGTAACGACTGTCAATAATCCTTGAATGACAGCTGGAACCAACGGCTTAACGTGCTTTCCGAAGCACGGAGGATCTTAACCTGATGGATCAACCCGTGCGGCTGACGCGGTTGCCATACCTACGTCTAGATTATAGCCACACTTCACGAGAGTTCACTATAGGTCCCGTATATTAGGAATCCACGTTCACCTACAGGAATACCTGTGGCATACGTGTCTATTCATTATTCACGTATGCGCACAGGCAATGGCATTTGACATTTTTGCTCGCCTATTAATATCGTGAGATAAAATGCCAGATGCATTTAATTAATCTTGGTAATCTATGAAGATGTGTTCTGAATCGTACGCAGTTCAAAATGAAACACAAATGTGAAATTGGTTCTTGTGTGTTATAATATTTTTATTTATTTTTCTCACCACAATGTCCTTACAAAATAATAACAAAAAATCAATATTGTCCAGTCATTGGCTTAAAGAACAGTATTGTGGGAGACTGGTGCCTAAGCTAAGCCGAAGCCTGTATTTCAGGCCACCAGGTCTCCACCCCAGGTACAAAGTATGGTTTCACGTAAACTAAAACTAGACAATAATTTCTATTCTACTTTTAAGAAGGAGTGTTTGTGTGGATTGAATGGGAGTGTGAGTGAGTGACAGTGGGAGTGTGAGTGTGTGACAGTGTGAGTGTGAGTGATGTAAAAGTTGGTGTGGGTGTGCGTGTTTGCTGAATGCCATAGTAGTATGTGCTTGTGGCAGAGACAACCTAGACGAAAGCGGTAACTATTTTGGGATGGTAAGTAGACTTTCAGTTGCGTCATAGTCCAGACTCATAAGCCATCCATTAATTTTCTTCTTACACAGGTGTTTTGTGAGTGGAAAGATGTTGTGAACTTTGTTTATTTTGTTATAGAGGTAGCCTCCCAGAAAACAAAAGAATCGTTCGGAGAAACAAGTTGCAAGTCTACCAACGGACCGGTCGACGGGGTCGTAGCGCCTTTTGCCTTGCATAGGTGTGAGACTATAGGGAAGAAGTGCATGTTGCTTCATGGTGGTCTGAAGTATGAACAGTTGGCGAACGGTGAGAACCCCACTTTCCCGGTATAAGTCAGTTGTGGGGTAGCGGTATGGTCGAAAAGATGATACTTTTAATATTGCTCTCTGCGCCCTTTCAAGTTGGATTAGAGTCGATTTGGATGCTCCACCCCATGTTGTTATGCAATATGTTAACAAAGACTGACAAAGTGCGTAATAGACCGTCTTCCTAAGGCTTTCACCCGCCACGTGTCTTAAGTTCTTAAATACATAAATTAATTTTCGAACTCTAGAGGTAAGCGATTCGATGTGTGGTTGGAAGCCTAAACAAGGATCCAGAATCACCCCAAGGTATTTTATAGAGGTTGCTCTCTCAAGGCGGGTGCACGTGCAGGTCGTGCTGTAGGGGATGGGACATTTATGCGCGGTGATAGAAATTAGAGACGCTAGACTTTGAGAACCCCTCCGCATAGCAAAATTAATATATTTTGTTTTTTCTGCATTCAGGGTAAGGACATTGTCATGCAACCATTTTGACACCTCATTCAAGCCAGACTGAGCACTTTCTAAAACGCTTTGCCACGTAGTAGAATTAAATATTAAGGCAGTGTCGTCAGCAAATGTGAAGATTTTGCCTTTGTTGAGATTGAGCGCACACAGATCGTTAATATAAATTAAGAATAGAGTAGGCGCGATCACACTGCCTTGTGGAACTCCGTGTGTAATAAATTTCTCGGAACTTATGTGATTGTTTATCTTAACGGTCTGTGTACGGTCTTTAAGGTAGTCCTCGAAAAGTTTCAATTGCAAACCCCTTATACCCATGCTCTCCATCTTCTTTATAAGGATGGGAGTAGAGACGGTGTCGAAGGCCTTTGCTAAGTCAAGGAAAATACCTATAACCTTCTGCCCACCATCCAAGTTTCTAACGATGTGGTCTGTTAAGTCATGGACTGCATTAGAAGTTGATTTACCGGCGCGAAAACCATATTGGTATGGAGATAGGAGCTTTTTGCTTTCCAGATAATTTATTAGCCTCTTGTTCATAATGCGCTCGAGGACCTTCGATAACGCGGGCAAAATAGCAATGGGTCTATAATTAGTTACTCGGTCTCTATCCCCACCCTTATAGACAGGAATAATTACTGATTTCTTAAAAACCTTCGGGAATTTACCGGTTGCGAGGGCCAGATTGCAAATGTGTGTCAGGGGCGGAACTAGAATATTTTTGTGTTGTTTAATTATTCTAGTGGATATACCATCCCAACCCACAGCACAGCTGGTTCGTAAGGACATTATCAGTCTTTCGACCTCAACCACGTCGGTAGGAAGCAGCACCATTGAGTGTGGGCACAAGTAACCGTCTGTGTAGCTTTTGTATGTATTTGGTTGAGTACCCTGTATTTTCTCAGCTAAGCCTTTGCCGATAGTAACAAAATAGTTATTTATTAATTCGACTGATTGGTCTGGCGTGGGGGATAGTGTGAGCAACTGTGTTGGGGGTTCTTTAGTTTTACTTCTATTCGTGATTTTGTTGATCGCCTCCCAAAGTTCTTTACCATTTTGGCCGGCGTTTTTAATCTCGTTCTGTTCGTGTTCGTTTCTTATTTTTTTTAGAAGAGAGTTACAGAAGTTTCTGTAGCGAGTATATGATACTAATAAGATAGTGTCATCTGGACATGACTTTACCCTCTTGTGCATATTGTCTCTATGTGTCATGCAGCGTAGAAGTCCTGGTGTGATCCAGGGCTTTATAATTTTTTTTCGGTTAGGAGTTTTGACACTTTTGGTGTTTCGCTCTATGATCTGCCTAATGGAATTTATGAGGAATTCTGCTGCCGTGTTAGGGTCCTGTATTTCGTATATCGTATGTAAATCGAGTGTATTTAGGTCTGAAGAAAGTTGATCATAGTTTATCCGCGAAATTGTGTTTTTGGTTCTTGATTTCTGTGTTACTTTGTGTAAAAAGAGAATTACTGTTTCGTGGTCGGTAAGAGCAGAATGCGCTACTAGTGCATGTGCCGATAATTTGGTCTTTAGTATTATGTGATCTAAGCAATTCCCCTGCCTGGTAGAGAGCGTATGAGCTGGGAGAAGACCAAAAGTAGCTAGTAATGTTAGGTAATTATTTTTGTTCGGGTCCTGTGACTCCTCGCTAATATTAATGTTGATATCTCCTGTAATAATAATGTTTTTCATATGATTAATTTTGACAAGTACGCTGTTTAATGAATTCAAGAATCCGGTTATGTCTCTGCGGGCTGGTGAGCGATATATTGCTAAAATAACCGTTGTTTTATCTATTTGTATTTGTAGACAATTTGAGTCAAGAAGTTGACGTTCCTCCACCGCGACGTCTATATTTTTATTTGTGTAGACAACTACCCCTTCATTTTGTGTGTGGTTACGTATTGTTGAGTATGATTTGTATCCATCAAGAGGTGGAATAGTTTCTGATCTTAGTAACCAGCACTCCGATAGAACGATCACATCCCAGTCCACTTTGGTTCTGGCGAGGACAGTTTCAAAACCGGATATGTTTTTATGTATACTACGGATGTTCTGGTTAATAATTTTAAGGCAGTTGTTAGGGTTATAGCTAGGCGGAATACATTGCTCAAGGTCGCAGATGGAGGAATCCGCTACTGAGACAGAATCTACATATTGGGAGATAGCTTCGACGTTATCGAATTATGGTATTAGGGATTAGCGGTTCAGATATAGATTCCGGTGTATTATTAGACTCATACAGAATAGTTAAGGCACATACAGGTAATTTGTACTTGTAGTATATAAATGCTCGGTGTTGTATAGGTAGGCTAGTAGCTTTGTAAATGATGGAATTTAGGGTGAAAATGTAATATGAAAGATATTGCGAGGCCACATATTGAAGGTATGATTTGGTGTGTGTGGTGTGATGCGTAGTGAAGAGTTTGTGGTAGATGTGATGAGAGTAATGTACTGAGGTAAAATGAAGTGGTTTTGTGACATTCAGTGCTGGACTTACAGCACCAGATATATGAATAAAATAAAATAAAAAATTTGCATGCATGACAGTTACACAAATAATCAAGTAGTGTTTAAGATTATTACAACAATTATTAACAATAAAAAAACGAATTGTTGATTGTTCAATTAAATTAAAATTATCAATAGAATTATTAGAGTTTAGAGTAACAGTTACAAAAATACAGGCAAGTGGAAGTAGTCATGCATTACTTCTTAATTTATCGAGGTCCGCTTCGGAGTTTATGCGGATTTGCAAATCGTTCACCCGTTTGCGCAGGTAGATTACGCCATTAGCCGTCCAGCAGAATGAGTAGCCGTAGGTCTTCCGAAAAGATCGTGCTAGGAAATACAATCTTTGTGTTTTATGTGACAACGTCTCTGCTATATATATAGGTTGGACCGGTTGCTTCAGCTGTAAGTGGGAAGTATTAAGCTTTTCACTATTGGTTTTGGATTTGTTGAAAGATTTCACGCCTTCAACGATTTTACTTTTCATCAAGACCGTGTTGAACTCTACAATAACAGGGCTGGAGTTATCTTTGGAATTAGCTCTGAAGACGTCTCTTATATTTGAGCTATCAATGCTAACATTCAGGGCTTTTCCTACATTTGCAACCAGGTCGCAGAGACTCTCTTTAGTTTCTCCATTTTCTTTAGGTATATTCCGAATCTCAATTCCACAAGCTCTTGATTTTCGCTCCATGGACTCAATTTTATCTTCCAGCTGGCGAATCAGTTGCTTGTCTTCTCTACGTTCGGATTCCAGACTTGCAATACGCGACATAAACTCATCATACTTGCTAGACATAGTTTCGACGCTTGCTTTAAGCTCACAATTTTGCCCAATAATGTCGTTCATTTTTGAAATTAGATCGTCAAAACGCTTTTCTTGACCTCTGGAAAAGTTCGTAAAAGTACTCATTGGAAGGCTGACAGAGTCCCTAACTTCACTTTCAACTTTCTTCTGTTTATTACGCATCGTTACGTTACTTGCGAACGTAGAAACATCAGGCGCTAGTGCGCGCGGGCGATCTAAGTACTCGTTTGTGTCAGTAAGTTGTGCGGGCTTTAGTATTCCTGGTACTACTTTAGATGTCGTGGCCAGCGGGGATGCCGCCGCCGGTGGTGAGCGATCGACAGGCATTTCGATGGTCTTTCTTAATTCGTTGGGTCTAGTACCAGGGCAACAGAAAAGTATAACAAAATAGGCGTTGATGTAGGGAAGGGTCAACTTATAGTGGTCGCTATCGACGGACTCGTAGCAATTTCCGTTCCGTCCAGTTACTGAAGACCTCCGATACGGATTCAAGTATGTGCACGGGCAAAGATGTTGGAACTGACCTATGTAGTGCTGTCTCTTGCGTTTGTTACTGTCATTGACTTCACCAAATAGATAAAATGACACTGTAAACGCTTGACAGGGGTGCCTATATAGTCCGACAAAGGCCACTCAGTTCTCAAATTATTACTATTTGTCAGTTATTAAGTTGCTACACACAATTATTCACCGTAATCTTTCAAATTTAAATAGTGTTGATAACGTTATTCAGCGCATTAAGCGATATAAACAAATAACCGTTTAGTCTTGCACACTGGACGCAGCGGTAGAAGCGCTTAAAGGCAAAGCAGTGGTCACTGTGTAGCGCTCGCGGCGCAAAGGTCTTAAGCGCCGTGGAATATGCGTCGCTTACGCGCTTCGTTCACCGAGATCACTGTCAACAACTTCACTTAGATTTTTAACGAACTTTTTTGTTTTTGATGTTTTCACTGATAATATGATTATTAAAGAGTAATTTTTTTAATTACACTCTGTCTGTAATAGCTTCATAAACACTTTATAAACAAAATCCGCTTTTGAAATGCACTTTTTACCACTATTTTGAAATAATTTTACTGAGAGAGGTGCGCGCCTTCAACGGTAGGGTACTCAACCATCATAGAAAAGGAGGTTATGTGAATCGAATGAAGCTTTCAATTCAGTTTGAAAGTAAGAAAATATTTTTGAATGTCTTATTTAGTACGATAAAGTAAACGTATAATGTATGTTCAACACTTTTATCTCCTCATTTATTTTCTTTTTTTATTCAAAACTCAAATAATGATGCGTGAAAAGAACCAAATACAAAAAAAAAGTAGATAATTTAATCTTCTCCGAGACACCCTTAAAATTGAGTTTTCTTTCTTGATTGGATCCTATTATTGCTCACTTTTGTGTGAAACTAAATGTTATTTCTTGAACCATTGTATCGGATTAAGGCGATAGAATGTTTAGATTAGTTTTTGTGCAATCTCTTGGAACAGCTGACAATGCTGTGATTGTGGAGAGAGAATGTAGAAAATACACATAGATGCAAGAATACAACTTTACCGAGATATGTTTCAAGATTACTTTTGTGTTTCTGATGAAGTGTCAACGTAGGCATTAATGTTTAAATATATATTAGTGCATATAAGGAGCTCGTGGCTAAGTAATAACAGCCACAAGGGTCGATCAATCAGATTAAGTTACGGTTGCCGGGGTTGGTCAGAGGATGGGTGACCATCTTTACATACTGAGACACCTCCGTGCCTCCTCAGTGCCTCGGAAAACACGTTAAGCAGTTGGTCACGGTTGTCATTCGTGGATCTTTGACAGTCGTTACGGGTCGTCAGAAGCCCGAAAGTCTGACTACCAGTCTTGCCAACGGGTGTCGTATTACCCAGTTACTGGGTTGTGTAGGTCAGATAGGCAGTCGCTCAATGTAAAATACTGGTATTCAGCTGCAACCGGTTAGACTGGAAGCCGACCCCAACATAGTTGGGAAAAGGCTAGGCAGATGATGAAATGCAAGTAGCATTTGTATTGTTTTTTTTTAACCCGTCGCACGCCAATTAGCAGACACAATAGATTCTCTATTGTTATCTGAACACCGGGGTGTGCAATCGACGTTCAAAGAGTTAATGAAAAAAAAAATCGATATTTTCTGCAGTAGTGACTTACTGTCACTGCTGCAAGAAAATCTATATATCTTCTATATAAATAAAAAGAGAAGTCCTGACTGACTGACGCATCAACGCCCAGCCCAAACCCTTGGACCTAGAAAGCTGAAATTTTGCACAGAGGTTCGCCTTTACACGTATAATGTAGACAAGGAATAAGGAAGGAATTCCTGGTAGTATGTTTCCGTGTGTTATTTTCCGACATCCATGCTGGCAAAAGCTAGTATCATATAAAATAGAAAAAAAACATCAATAGATTTTGACATAGTTTATCAATAAAGTGCACGTGTACATCTATTCTCAGAAAGAAAATATAGATACATAATACTCAACACTCAGTAAGAAAGACCACACAATGATCCAAATAATAACCCACCACTTGTATAGAGCTATCACACAGCCCTCAGGACATCACACAAACCACCAATTAGTGTACATTAACTAAGTAATTACTCCTTGCGTACGTGTGTGAACATCGGTAAAGGAGATGATTACCCGGAAGGAGACAAACTTTTCGCATCCTATGGTAATTATTACCAAGAAACTCGTGTGTGCCAACTACGTGTGTGTATGTTAGGGTTTAATCTATTCGACGCATTTGTTTATCTTTTGAAGAAACTTACATCGGTTGTTAGAGAACGTGTTTGGTTAAAGATAATACGGTTGAGTGTACGTGGAGTGAAGACTTCCTTTTCGTTTCCTGTGTTTAAACCTAAGCAGGCATGCAGTTTATTTTACCTTTTAGGCCCTAAAAGGTAAAATAAACTGCATGCCTGCTCCTAAAATTTAGGTCCTGTTTTACCACCTGCAATTAAGAGGAAACGTGGGTGCTCTTTTCTCCATACAAAAAGATACAAACGCTCTCGCCTGTTTTCTTTCTGGTTAATGACCATAAAGCAATGATTTTTTCCAGAAATATAAATATCAGTTACTTGTATGCCCCTATGTTTTCCTTTTTGATGATATATTATTTTTATAAGAACTAGAACCCTCCAAAAATGCTCAAAATTGCCTATTCAGACCGCTGTCAACAGACGCCTAGTGTACCAATTTGACAACTATTAACGAAAAAAGAAAAACATAGGGGCATAGTATATATCCTTCTTATTCAGTTTATGAAATATCTTTTAAATTGGTCCAATATTGGAGGAGGAAATAGGCGAGAGCCAAACCTCGAAATGTGACTTTTTACACAGGCTATTTAGTCGGATCTGCAGTTGTCCTTATCGCACGAATTTGAGGGCGGAGCGCTCGCAGAGCGACAGCAATACCTTCTTAAAATACCTAA
This sequence comes from Cosmia trapezina, assembly GCA_905163495.3. NCBI lineage: Eukaryota > Metazoa > Arthropoda > Insecta > Lepidoptera > Noctuidae > Cosmia > Cosmia trapezina. The sequence goes on from LR991020.1 coordinate 8,583,527, forward strand.
TTTTCAAAAGTCTGGCCACCCGCCTTTCCTCTTAAATTCGTATTAACTTACTTGGCAGATAATTTCATACAAATTCTGTTCTATCTGTGAATTTATTCGATAAGAGCCAGACGAGCGTATTTTTTTCAGTTGTGAGTCGCATAATTTCGTTCGCGTAATTTCTGCTATTTTCGGTTTCATACAAAAATCCTGTTTCGTTCACACGGCGACGCAAAATGAGTCGGCAACAAAAAAACACCCTAAGTAGTGGCTATTTGGACGTCGTGAAATAGGCCTAAATAAAAAGAGAAGTCCTGACTGACTGACTGAGTGAATGATTGACTGACTCATCAACGCCCAGCCCAAACCCTTGGACCTAGAAAGCTGAAATTTTGCACAGAGGTTCCCTTTATAAAGTAGACAGGGAATAAGGAAGGAATTCCTGGTAGCAGGTTCCCTTGGGATATTTTTCGACATCCACGCGGGCGAAGCCGCGGGCAAAAGCTAGTCATTCATAATTTCAGACGACTGTCCACTGCTGGACATACGCCTGCCTCAAGCACCGCCACTTCGACCAGTTCTGTGCTTCTCACTTCCAGCGGATTCCTGTAACCTTCACAAGGTCATCGGTTCACCTACGGGGAGGTCCTCCGTACGTCTTCGGGTATGCGGCTGCCACCACAGAACCTTTCGGTCCCATCGGCCATCTGTTCTGCTAGCAATTTGCCCTGTCCACTGCCACTTAAGTTGGACAATTTTTCGGGCTATATCGGTTACGTTCGTTCTCCTGAGGATCTTTTTATTTCTGATTCGATCTCGTAGGGGAACTCTATGGACTTAATCAACTTATAGGGTAATAAATGCACGCTGGATTTTGATTTCCACACGGATATGTTTTCAATTATCATGAAAACAACCAGTTTGTAGGATCGAAGCTTTTCATCTACTCTTTTATGTTAAAAGTAATTTAACAAGTGAGTGAACGAAAACAATAAGTAATTACGTTTAAATTAATTTACCCAATTATGACCAACGACTTGCTACAGGTTGGGAAAATTCTCTGCAAGAGGGAAACGTGAGACCGGTTGTTGTTATTATTATTAGAAGGTTTCCAATGTATTTTTGTCTTTATGATAGGACTATCATAAAGACAAAAATACATTGGAAACCTTCTAGGCCCATAGCAAAATAAATCTCTTCAAACTTTACCTTTAAATCCTGCTGACATATTATACTCTCAATTATTAGGTAACTTTACAAATAAACGAGCTATCGTTAAACAAGTTTTTATCTAAATATTCCCTTCGGAATGAACTAAGTTTTAAGACTAAATTACTAAAAGGCATCTACGTGCTGACAATAAGTACCGAAGGCTTTATACAGGGTGATTTTTTAATGACCAGCCAAATTTTCACAGGGTGTTCTACCCATGAATATGAACAACTTTCACTATGGGACCAACTTTGAAATCGCAAAAAAAATATCAGCTGTTTCATACATTTTGATCGAGTAGGTATTGAACTTTTGTAGGAAACCGCTGGTTTTTTTTTCGTGATTTCAAAGTTGGTCCCATAGTGAAAGTTGTTCATATTCATGGGTAGAACACCCTGTGAAAATTTGGCTGGTCATTAAAAAATCACCCAGTATATTACGTCTGTAGGTATTTATTATTACCCTCGTAACTTTTTAACTTAGATACCTGTGACCGGGTGAACCGATATTTTAGCTATAAATACTAGATTCACTATTTACAAAATGTCACAACTCAAAACACAATTTGACATAGACATTCCTAGTTGACATTTTAGTTATGGGTTCGGCCTCAATATCATTGCTTTACCGGTAATAATAGGTCACCCCATTTTATCCTGAAGCTGACATAAGACACCTTGAAAATATCAATTCACTGGAACCGACTGACCGAGTTAGGAATAAATATTTTGCAGTATTTGAATGCAAACTTAAATAGGTAGCAAAATGGATAGTTTTTTTGCACAAAAAATGTTAGGAAAAACTTTGTTCACGTTCGAAAAACTGAATAAGCATATGTGTGCAACGTCACCGTATATTTTCTTTTGACGGATTATTTTGTTTAAAGTATGATTGCCAGGAAAACATAATTCGAACACGTTTTCAAAATGATTAATCAAATCATCACCGACTAAACGGTTCCAATCTAAACTTCTTGATCATATTTTATCTCGCCGGATAAAATAATTTTGGTGCTCTCATATTTTTTTTTCTCTACTTTTTTTGAATTATTAAGATACTAGCTTTTGCCCGCGGCTTCGCCCGCGTGGATGTCGGAAAATATCCCATGGGAACGTTCATGTGGAAAACATAGGGCATATCCCTAACTTAAGAAATGCTGGGTTTACCATACAAACTTTCATCCCTTTTATCACCCCTTGTAGGATTATGTTTTAAGACAAAAAGTAGCCCATGTCCTTTCCCAGGATGCTATCTATAGCCTTGCTAAATTTTATCGAAATCCGTGCAGTTTTGTAAATTTTAAAATCAACCCCTATTTTACCCACTTAGGGGATGATTTTTAAAAAACGCTGACCCGCATATTACTTAACTTCTTACCAATAGCATAAATTTTTTATCCCTAACTTAAGAAATACTGGGTTTCCCTTACAAACTTTCATCCCCTATATCACCCCCTGTAGTATTATTTTTGAAAAAAATAGTAGATGCTATATAAAACCTTGCCAAATTTTGTCGAAATCCTTGCAGTTTTGTAAATTTTAAAATCAACCCCTATTTTACCCCGTTAGGGGATGATTTTTCAAAAACGCTGAACCGCATATTTCTTTATTTCCTATCAAAAGCATACATTACAATTTTCACATCCTTAACTTAAGAAATACTGAGTTTCCCATACAAACTTTCATCCCCTATATCACCCCCTGTAAGATTATTTTTTAAGACCAAAAGTAGCCTGTGTCCTTCCCCAGGATGTTATATAAAGCCTTGCCAAATTTTATCGAAATCCGTGCAGTTTTGTAAATTTTAAAATCAACCCCTATTTTACCCCTTAGGGGATGATTTTTCAAAAATGCTGAATCGCATATTTCTTAATTTCCTACCAATAGCATAAATTTTTATCCCTAACTTGAGAAATACTGGGTTGCCTTACAAACTTTCATCCCCTATATGACCCCCTGTAGTATTGTTTTTGAAAGTATCTTATGTCCTTTCCCAGGATGCTAGGCTTTATATAGATAAAGCCTTGCCAAATTTTGTCGAAATCCGTGCAGTTTTGTAAATTTTAAAATCAACCCCAATTTTACCCCTTTAGGGAATGATTTTTCAAAAACGCTGAACCGCATATTTCTTTATTTCCTATCAAAAGCATACATTTTAATTTTCACATCCCTAACTTAAGAAATACTGAGTTTCCCCATACAAACTTTCATCCCCTATATCACCCCCTGTAGGATTATTTTTTAAGACCAAAAGTAGCCTGTGTCCTTCCCCAGGATGCTATATAAAGCTTTGCCAAATTTTATCGAAATCCGTGCAGTTTTGTAAATTTTAAAATCAACCCCTATTTTACCCCCTTAGAGGATGATTTTTCAAAAACGCTGAACCGCATATTTCTTAATTTCCTACCAATAGCATAAATTTGTTATCCCTAACTAAGAAATACTGGGTTTCCCTTACAAACTTTCATCCCCTATATCACCCCCTGTAGTATTATTTTTGAAAAAAAAATAGTATCCTATGGCCTTCCCCAGGATGCTATATAAAGCCTTGCCAAATTTTATCGAAATCCGTGCAGTTTTGTAAATTTTATAATCAACCCCTGTTTTACCCCCTTAAGGGATGATTTTTCAAAAACGCTGAACCGCATATTTCTTAATTTCCTACCAATAGCATAAATTTGTTATCCCTAACTAAGAAATACTGGGTTTCCCTTACAAACTTTCATCCCCTATATCACCCCCTGTAGTATTATTTTTGAAAAAAAAATAGTATCCTATGGCCTTCCCCTGGATGCTTTATAAAGCCTTGCCAAATTTTGTCGAAATCCATGCAGTTTTGAAAATTTTAAAATCAACCCCTATTTTACCCCCTTAGGGGATGATTTTTCAAAAACGCTGAACCGTATATTTCTTTATTTCCTATCAAAAGCATACATTTTAATTTTCACATCCCTAACTTAAGAAATACTGAGTTTCCCATACAAACTTTCATCCCCTATATCACCCCCTGTAGGATTATTTTTGAAAAAAAAAGTAGCCTATGTCCGTCCCCAGGATACCATCTATAGCCTTACCAAATTTTATCGAAATCTGTTCAGTGGTTTAGGCGTGAAAAGGTAACAGACAGACAGACAGAGTTACTTTCGAATTTATAATATTAGTATGGAAGTATGGATGAAACGGCTGTATATTTCTTCATTTTGTTGGGTATTTACCTATAATTGTTTGTTAAATTTAGTTCTTTATTTTCTGTTGCTTCCTGTAATTTATGTAGTGTACATACGAACGTTGGTTAATCTAAATAAATTTACTGTATCATTTATTACAAATAGGCACCCGAAAAGGCACTTTTGAACGTCAAAATTTGCAAGTCATTGATTCTAATTGCCCCTTCCTTCCTTTCGTATGGAGAAGAATGGGCAACAAACTCCACCGTTACTCTTCTAGATCTACACTGATAGATCTACTTGTCAGACAGATTACTTCAACTACAGCCATTGTAAGGATAACTGATTTTTCCGAGACACCACCGAAACACAAATTACTTACATAAAAAAAAACGGCCAAGTGCGTGTCGGACCACGCACATTACGGAACCCTTTAGAGTTCCGTAGTCGAAAAGAATTTATCCCAAAAACAAAGATAACAATGTTGTTGAAACACGATGTTTTCCCATACAATTAATATACGTCACAGTAAATTTTCCAACTGCTTTAACGAAGTAATCCAAAATATTTTTTTTATGTGATCTAACTAACAATTTTTGCCAAATTTCAAAATTCTAGGTCAACCCTAGTTTTGATTTAATGCGAATATCAAAATATATTACATAAATGCCAACATTTTTTTATTGCGTTGATTTTTTTAAAGCTCTAAGGTACCATAGACCTACGTATTTAATTTTAATTTCAACTTGATACCTCCACGCGTTCGTGAGAAAAAGGGCCTTGACAGACTGATAGACAGACGGATGGACAATGAAGTGATCCTCTATGAAGGGTTCCGTTTTTTCCTTTTGAGGTACGGAACCCTAAAAACAAAGAAAATACTCAGCTCTGAAGCTCTGAAATATTTTAATATTATGTCAAAGACAAGTTCTTTTATAATTTACATCATGTTGCGTGAAATGTTATTTAATTTAATATGAGAATGAGGGTAGAATATTTGATGTAGGTACCTACGTACATGAAGCTTCGTCAATATACAAATACGACGTGTTCCGTTTGTTTATCAAGGGGTTATAAATCAAATTAACGAACAGAGCCTTTTAGTATTAATAGTGTTATCCAGATTATGTGTTATCATTATGTCCTGTAGATAGGATTTGAATGCCTACTACTTTAGTTCTCTTTGCCGTCTCACTATTAGACTTAAGCTTGTGTTGCTAGAAAACTTTACATTCTACATAAAATGTAATAGAAATGCATGCATTGTGATGAAAACAACGCATGCGATTAACTCACAGCGGATCTCCCGCTGCAAAGTTGCGGTGAGGCCACCGCACATATTTTGTATCGCAAAGATTTATGAAGTATCGCGCACTGCAGTGAAAAAAAACGCACCGTCATATAATTTGACGTAACAAACTTATTTTACGCCTAACGGCAAAACATAGAGAACCTATATGTAATAGTACATTATGATATAAGTGCGGTAAGTTGAAAATTACAGTCGAGGCGATATTGCTAGCCCGAGCCGTAGGCGAGGGCTACAAGAAAGCAGAGGCTGTAATTATCAAAGCGCACGTATGTCATACAACGTTTTATAACATATTTGCGAGAAAATAAATAAAACTCGGACTTTCTTGAACGAATAAATCTTTAAAAACACACTTTCTGAAAATGAATTTGATGATGATTTGTTAGATGAAATTTTGATACGCTTGTAAGTATCTATCGGTCGATTTTTCAGGCAAGAGGCTTAGAGTAGCCTTTTTCGCTGCCCCTGAGACTTCTGGCGGTGTCGAATTAATAAATTCATCATTACTTGACGACATTTTCAAATAAAAACAATACAGCGAAAAGAAAAAGCGCGCGGTATAATTTTTACTTGTTCACAAATAGCGATGCGCGCGCATCAGCGCTTTTTTTTTAGAGCAAAGGCACGAAAACAGCCAGTATTACTAATAAAGTAAATTAATATTTTTTTTTGTTTTTGTTTGTTGTTGGTGCAATTTATTGTCGAAATTAATTAAATTAAAAAATTAATTCTTTATTTTAATTATTGTTTATTTTTTATCTCCCAAAGTTTTATTCATAAAATGTTGACCACTTTTCTGACATAAAAACTCTTTGCTAAGATTTAAAAAGTACCGTTCGTTTTAGACGGAGCATCTTGATAAACCCTACGTTTTAAAGAAACCCGTGCGTTTTACATTACAATAACGCACAAGTACGTAATGACATACATTACGATATTGAAATTGGTGAAATAAGAGACCCTTTACGAACAAATGTGTTATAAATATTATAACATCTCACACACTGTGTAACTCTACCTATGTTTACGAATAAATAGCTCTGATTCTGATTCTGATTCATTTTTATAAATACTCGGTAAATTATAAGATACTAACGAAAACAAACCGTAGTTTTGTCCAGTCATTTTATTAATACGAGGTTTGCAATACCACAATGTACCTACGCCAGCACATCAAGCTACTACAATCTGCCAAATTTCTTTAGTATATTTTCATTTTAACGCTAAAGCATTAGGTTCAAGGTTGATTGGGAAAATCTGACAGCTTCGGGTGGCTTAACCTGGTGGCGTCTGTACAATTTTGTTTGTGGCATATTTTCTTCGAAAATAATTTTATTTTACACACAATGCAACTCGTGATGTGGGCGTATGTCACGAGACATAGAACTAAATGGAGCGAGGTGAGACCTGTTGGTGATAGCCAGAAGATTTGATGTTATTCGCTTTGTCCCGTGTATCGTAAGTATATTTAAATGTCTTTAATATTGGGTGAGGTAAATGATAGGGTCTAACCTCCAGGGTCACCTAGGGTCCTACCATTACCTTGCAGAAGAAATCACACTAATATTATAAAGGCGAAAGTTTGTGAGTGTGTTTGTATGTTTGTTACTTCTTCAGGCTCAAACGGCTGGACCGTTTTGGATGTAATTTAGTATATAGATAGCTTATACCCTGAATTAACATATAGGCTACTTTTTATTCTGGTCTACGCGGGTGAAACCGCTGAGCGCAGCTAGTAATAAATAAAAGTAATTGAAGGCGCAGCAAGTGGCGCCATCTAGTTTTGTTACGAAGTTACTGGAATTACCCAAAAATGGCGGATAAGAGTGACACCGGCTGGCAGTGGCTGGTGACAGTCAGTCTAGCAGAGCGTCTCATCTATGGTTGCGTGGTGGCTGTCTTCTGACGACAGAGATGATGTCGAGGGAGCCGCTGTGTACCACGTCCACGACGAACTGCTATATTCTGGCACAATCCTGATGATATATGAGTACAAGCTGCTGAACTACTAATAAGATGGCCACTTCTGGTAAAGGCTGTTCTGCGCCGTATAATAATTCCGGTTAGTCCCGCTATGCTCGACTCGTAAAATACCTACTAAAAAGTTTCGCTATGCACGAAATTCTTCGATTCTACGTATACAATGGAAGGTATAGTTAGAAAGTGTTTGATTTCAAGTTAAATTTTTTATAGCGCTATTCTTAAAGGTAAGTGTAAGCGTCTGTAAGTTAAAATTTGTTTTGTCTCGTTCCGACATGACAATAAAAAAGGTCAAAATGACAGATAAGGAAAAATTAATTTCAGAGCATTTCTAAGTTACGAAATGTTTACGAATAGAGCTGTAAGTCATTTTCCATAGTAATGTACAAATTAATTATGCGCAACATTTACAGCGTAATGGCAAGTTACACAGTGCGAGCTAGCGTGCGAGTCGACCTACCGAATAGCTGCAGAGCAACAACTCGCAATGTGTGGACGTATCATATGAATTACTCACACTTGCGATATCTACGGTAGCTCACAACCGAGTAACTTCAACATTTACAAGTCAAGTACAAGTCGGCCTACCGAGCTGCAGTGCAGCAACTCGCACTTTGTAAACGGCCAAGGCAAGCTGAGCTACTGACATGCGAGTACAAATTGCGAGCAGCTGTCTTGTCAGCAGTAAACCAGCCATTAGACTTACAGGTGCACAGAGATTATGAAAACAATAACCCCCACGCTAGTTGAAATCTGTGTTACAGGAGTGATACTGGGTATATCACACTAGGTAATATTATAAAGGCGAAAGTTTGTGAGTGTGTGTGTGTGTATGTTTGTTACTTCTTCACGCTCAAACGGCTGGACCGATTTGGATATAATTTGGTATGTAGATAGCTTATGCCCTGAATTAACACATAGGCTACTTTTTATCCCGGTCTACGCGAGTGAAACCGCGGGGCGCAGCAAGTATTGCATAAAGGGGTTATGATGTTTTAAAATAATATAAAAAAAAATACTTGTTTTTCACTACATTACAAATTATATACAAGCATTAGTTTATTCATGAACACACACGAGAAGCGTAAACTTAAGGCGTGTTCCTCCTTACGCGCACACTTGATTAATGCCATTCTCGCACTCGTACCACACGGTAAATCTTTAGGAAAGCACTGGGATTGAATTTACCGCATGTTTGACTCCTTCACATCACCATGGAAACAATTTACAAGACGTAAGGACAATTTTCTTGGAAATCGATTCTGTGAATGTTTTTGGAAAGTTTCCAGGTGATGGAACCGTAAAATGAGGTTGTTCAAGGTAGGATGGTGAGGTTTTGTTGCTTAGATTGAGTAAACTGTCGATGTTGACATATTTTTTTACGTTCTTGGAGACTATGCGGCAAGCCCAGACGGAGATGGCGGGATGAGCCAAAAAAAATCCCTCCCTCCTTCAATCTCCTTCCTTCAATAAAGATTGGTCCTTGACAGCTGTGGACAGAGAGAGGTGGAAAGAGAAAAGGGAGGCATTTGCCCAGCAGTGGGACAATAAGGGCTACTAAAAAAAAGCTTAGGCTATTTTTAGGGTTCCGTACCTCAAAAGGAAAAAACGGAACCCTTATAGGATCACTTGTCTGTCCGTCTGTCTGTCTGTCTGCCAGTCTGTCAGTCTGTCTGTCAGTCTGTCAAGACTGTTTTTCTCAGGAACGCGTATAGGTATCAAGTTGAAATTAATATCAAATACGTAGGTCTGTGGTCTCTTGAAGTCCTAAAAAACTCGAGCTTCTAAGTCAATGCAATAAAAACATACGGCCATTTATGCGATATATTTTGATACTCGCAAGTAAATCAAAACCTATAGGGTACTTCCCGTTGCTCTAGAATCATGAAATTTGGTAAGAAGCATGGTCATACAACACAAATAAAAGAAAACAAATAATAGATAGATATATAGTATAGTAAAAACTAGTAGTAGTGTAGTTGTAGTGTATAGTTATATTGTCTTCTTGTTTGACTAAGGTTTTGCCTTACTCAAATAAGAAGACAATTTAGTTATACTTAATGTCAAAATTATTCAGTTACTGTGTATAATATTCCTATTTATTTGCTATGTATTGGCTAAATTCGTTGTTTCCGAAACAAGGTTCTTGCATAAATTATACTGCGGAATAAGTAGGGTGAACGCATTTATTATGGTAATCGACTCGTCAAGTAAAAACATTTGTGTAGAATATTTATTGGGACCGTCGCCTTTGATATCGCCTTTGATATCTATGGCAAGGGCCTCTTTACCTAGTATTCGTTTTTGAAATACCAAAACTGGTGCAAATTTTATTTATTTTTGTTTGCTTGTTTTGTTTTGGATGTTTATTTGTTTTTCCTGTGCTATTAAATGAGCAATATTTGTATATACAGGTTGTTGCTTTTAAAGTGTCACGCCAGTACGAGCTGATAGCAGAGTACCATATCTATCGATTTAAGCCCTGATTTTTTGTAGTTTTCGAGTTATTTTGGGTCCCTCATTTCATATCAATAGTAGTGGTTAAGGATAGTAGTAAGTATAAAATGTATGTCTTTATTATCAACTGCGCTTTGCTTAAACGTAGAGGATTTAAAAGGAGAATTATAAAATACTAGCTTTTGCCCGCGGCTTCGCCCGCGTGGATGTCGGAAAATATCTCATGGGAATGTTCATGTGGAAAACATAGGGCCGTCCGATATAACTGTGCAAACTCAAATCGCTACGATATATCGTTACCGTGTATAGTAGGCATAAAGCTACCAGTCGGCATGATTTTTTCCGACATCTTCAACAGTCGTCGTCATATTTCAGCCAATTTACACAAAACTATAATGAATTACCCTGAATCACTCCGTTCATTGGAGAAAACCGTATGAAAATCCGTTCGGTACTTTTTGACATTATCGCATTCAAACAAACAGACTAACGCGGCGGGGGGACTTTGTTAATTACTTAAAATGTATTATGCCAATCACGCTCTAATAACAAATAACTTTTGTCCGAGTGTCCACTCGTTCAAATAATTTCCTCGTAAAAACGCCGAATGAAATAAAGACTAAAATGTTACCTCAAGATTCGAACTATGACTACATTTCCAATCCCTTAAATCTCTTAAAAAGAGGTAGGTACACAAACATTTGTCAACCCCTATTGTACCCCCTCAAAAACGCTGTACCATATATTTCTTTATATCCTACCAAAAGCATAAATTTGAATTTTGAGGGTGGGAAATAACTTCTCCCGCTCTGGGTGGAGCGGAAGGGCGTGTCAGACTTTTACTGACTAAAACCCACCCGTGTTCCTTCAGTTGCCTATGCCAGGGCCGCGGTAACCCCTTCGGACAATCCGCGACCCCAGCGGCATTTTCATATCCCTAACTTAAGAGATGTTGGGTTTCCCATACAAATTTTCATCCCTTATATCACCCCTTGTACGATTATGTTTTAAGACAAAAAGTAGCTCATGTCGTTTCCCAGGATGCTATCTATAGCCTTGCCAAATTTTGTCGAAATCCGTGCAGTTTTGTAAATTTTAAAATCAACCCCTATTTTACACCCTTAGGGGATGATTTTTAAAAAACGCTGAACACATATTTCTTAATTTCCTACCAATAGCATAAATTTGTTATCCCTAACTTAAGAAATACTGGGTTTCCCTTACAAACTTTCATCCCCTAAATCACCCCCTGTAGTATTGTTTTTGAAAGTATCCTATGTCCTTTCCCAGGATGCTATATAAAGCCTTGCTAAATTTTATCGAAATCCGTGCAGTTTTGTAAATTTTAAAATCAACCCCTATTTTACCCCCTTAGGGGATGATTTTTCAAAAACGTTGAACCGCATATTTCTTAATTTCCTACCAATAGAATAAATTTGTTATCCCTAACTTAAGAAATACTGGGTTTCCCTTACAAACTTTCATCCCCTATATCACCCCCTGTAGTATTGTTTTTGAAAGTATCCTATGTCCTTTCCCAGGATGCTATATAAAGCCTTGCCAAATTTTGTCGAAATCCGTGCAGTTTTGTAAATTTTAAAATCAACCCCTATTTTACCCCCTTAAGGGATGATTTTTCAAAAACGCTGAACCGCATATTTCTTTATTTCCTATCAAAAGCATACATTTTAATTTTCACATCCCTAACTTAAGAAACACTGAGTTTCCCATACAAACTTTCATCCCCTATATCACCCCCTGTAGGATTATTTTTTAAGACAAAAAATAGCCTATTTCCCACCCCAGGATGCTATATAAAGCCTTGCCAAATTTTATCGAAATCCGTGCAGTTTTGTAAATTTTAAAATCAACCCCTATTTTACCCCCTTAGGGGATGATTTTTCAAAATCGCTAAACCGCATATTTCTTAATTTCCTACCAATAGCATAAATTTGTTATCCCTAACTTAAGAAATACTGGGTTTCCCTTACAAACTTTCATCCCCCATATCACCCCCTGTAGTATTATTTTTGAAAAAAATTGTATCCTATGTCCTTCCCCAGGATGCTATATAAAGCCTTGCCAAATTTTGTCGAAATCCATGCAGTTTTGTAAATTTTAAAATCAACCCCTATTTTACCCCCTTAGGGGATGATTTTTCAAAAACGCTGAACCGCATATTTCTTTATTTCTTATCAAAAACATAAATTATAATTTTCACATCCCTAACTTAAGAAATACTGAGTTTCCCATACAAACTTTCATCCCCTATATCACCCCCTGTAGGATTATTTTTGAAAAAAAAAGTAGCCTATGTCCGTCCCCAGGATACCATCTATAGCCTTGCCAAATTTTATCCAAATCCGTTCAGTGGTTAAGGCGTGAAAAGGTAACAGACAGACAGACAGACAGACAGACAGAGTTACTTTCGAATTTATAATATTAGTATGGATGAAAATCACAAGATTTCAGATACACCACTTTCAACGACCGATTTCAGCAAGTAACGCCCTATTTAGTACCCTGCCCTGTGACACAAAAAAAGATACATTTTTTTAAATCATCTCGTTGAGTCAGGAAAAATATCGAAAAAAAATTAGAACTCGAAAACTGCAAAAAATCGTAGAACATAGGGGAGAAGGAGGTAAGACGGGGTAGCGGGTAAGACGGGGTACCCAGCAAAATTCACTGTTTAAACTGACTAATCTCTCTCGTTCATGCATCGTTCGATGCCTGCCATGACACTTGTCAGTCGCCTGGCCATTAATTGTTCGCAAGTGCACGCGTCTCGAAAAAATCTTAAAAAAACTGTTTTACTGCAAATTGCTTAACATATTATCTTCTGGTTTGACACGTGACTGTGGTTTGTTAAATAATGCTAGCTGGTGAGGTGTGGCTGTGATTGACGCTTAAACTAACCTATAATAAGGTAGGCATTGTGTTATCTTGAAATTGCCATATAATCATCTTTCTCTCTGATAATTCTTATCACTCCATCTTACCTCAGGGGGGTACCCCATCTTACCAGCACCATGAGGCAAGACGGTGCAAAACACCTTTTTTTATTTTGATTTTTTTTTCTAAAATGGGTATCTGAAAGTTCCTAATGTCACCAAATATTTGAAGAGTAATAACTAGTTGTTAATTAAAAAATAAATATGATTGTCTCACTATGTAATTTTTTGTTTTATTGATCTTACTTACCTTAAGTACCGCATCTTGCCACCCTCTCCCCTACATGGGGGTCAAATTGATAGGTATGGTACCTACTCTGCTATCAGCTCGCACTGGCTTGAAACCTTAAAAGAAACACCCTGTATATGTATTTGTAATCACGTTCTCGAAGACGGCTCTAACGATTTTGATGAAAGTTGCAATATAGGCGTTTGTGGGGGTGAAAAATCGATCTAGCTAGGTCTTATTTCTGGGAAAATTAGTTTTATCTTTTTGCACCCGAGCAGAGCTCGATCGCCCAGGTACTTATAATTAAATGAATGGGTAAAATGGGTAGAGGCTATATTGTATTGACTATCTTCCTTTTCTATTATAATTTAGTTCTTGGACTAAAATTTAGATTGATTTTTGGAAAAAAATTGAGATTGTCTATATTTAGCTATGAATCTATTTTTCTTTTTTAAACGATGTTATACCCTAGATTTTCTTCTATGTCCTGGAAAAACAACAAACTTTGATTCATCTTACATGGACAAAAAACACATATACCGACAGTTAGAGACAATACAAATATTTATCAGCCAAAGCCAAGCCTTTAGCCAATCTAGGTCATAATTCTCCTGCCCTTATCCCAATTTATTTGGGGTTGGCGTAACATGTCTTTTTCTTCCATATTCCTCTATTAGTCGTCATCTCAATTTCTAGCCATATCATATTTTACACAGTCCATCCATCGTTTCCTTGGTCTTCCCCTACTCATATCAAAACTTTCCACACGACATTTTCCTCATTCATCCGCATCCCATACCAGGAAAACCGATTTCCACACAACTTTTCTGTCACCGACGTCAGTGTCAGACTTCTCTTATTTACTCATCTTATTATATCCATTCGAGTAACACAGCAACAACCCACCATTTAGCCAATCACCACTAAAACTTTTGCTCAGTACGAAAATAAAAGAAAACTAAATAAAAATAAAAGAAACAACAACCGACTAACTATGAATAATCTTCTACATAAGTCAAAGAAATGATATACAGCATGTTTACCTGCGAGTAACTAAATATCTACGTCTTTTAGTCTGACGCGACTAAATAAATGGCGGTATTTAGTCTCAGTAAATAGTTCTATGTGAAACATACTGATACAAATTAGTTTCTTAGGAACTTGAAACCAGGCTTTGGTTGGCGTATAGCTCAAGTCAAAAGGGAACGGAGGTAATTTATTATGCAGGATAACCATCCTGTAAATAAAAAGTATGTACCTACTTTGTAAAGACAATTTTTTCTTTTGATGTTCGCTTTAACTTTTAAGCTAGATAAATGAGAAAAGACTCAATACTTATTTTTTTGCACGCTTCACCTCAACTTTTTCAATTAAATAAGACTTTAATTTAAGTGCTGCACTTAAGACCGTCCAATCACTTAAAGCAAAAAACCATCCAAAATTTGTGATTTTACAAAAAAAAAATAAAAATAATAATAATGGGTACTTTTATTGTTTTAAATACTGACGTCACCCTAGTCGTTGCCAGGAGAATTAGATATGCAGCATAGTATTTTCCACTGTCTGAAAATCAGACACAAAAACACCCGCGAACCTGACGTTTACGTTAAAACCCAGAAAATTATTGCTACTTATTTACTATTATCTATTAATAGCTCAGCAATTTAATGCATCTTTGAAACAGTAAGAAAATACTGGGAAATATTCAGTATCTTTGATGAATCATAGTAAAATGTACGGAAAGTTTCGGGTCTATTTTTCACATTGTTAAGTTTGTACGCGCTCCATAAAGTATGAACTTTACGTGTTTTCTTTTATCTAACAGGAGACGTTATCATAAAACTATTGTAAAAGAATTTATTTATGAGAACACCGTTCTTGGTGAAAATGTTTTAAGGTGAGTATAGTCGTCGACCCTAAACAGTCGTCGCACGAACCCTAGCTAATATTTCTAAATTTCCGCTTATAAAGTTGCGTTTTGTAAAAATTAATTATTACCTTAAAATAAAAAATGCACAGTTGTATCATACTGATTTACCAATATTATTGTCGCTAAGCCTTGAAAATATCACTTTTAGTTTAGAAGCAGTAGCGAATTTGAAGTTAAAAAAAAACTTTTTTCTTTATTTTTTTTTGCATGGTATTTAATGTTGCTTGAAATTTTCAAATGCTCAGATTAAAGTATACATATACAACGTGTAACGTTAAATGCGCAAAACCTCTTAAGGGGTCATTGTACCCATCATTATGAACAACTTTTACTACGGGACCAAACCTGAAATCGCGAAAAAAAATTCAGCTGTTCAGTACATTTATGTTCGCATAAGTCGTCAAAATGTACTGAACCGCTTTTTTTTTCGCGATTTCATGTTTGGTACCATAGTAAAAGTTGTTCATAATGATGAGTACAATGACCCCTTAAGAGGTTTTGCGCATATAACGTTACACGTTGTATTTATATATATTTTTCTGGAATTATCTATAATTCTCATCTAAAAGAATTAGGCTTTCAAAAAGGACCATTTTATGACTATACTCGCCTTAAGTAAATATTTTTTGTGAGGCTTGTTCTTTCTATAATATTGGGAATTCATAACCACCATTCTGATTGAACGCATTCATAGTCACAATCGGTATTATTTTGACAGCTCTACAACGACTACAACATCCATTATGGAAACCCGGCCGATTGCTTCGATCGATTGTCAAAATAAATGTTATTGTGATCACGTAAGGTTAAAAATAAATACTGACACCTTTACTAACAAATAAATTACTTTATGTCCATCATCCCAGGTGTACGAGTCATGTATCGTACATGGCACGCGCCATAGCGTCAGCACTTTCCGTCGCGTTGCATAAATTATAGTGCAGCGCGACAGTACTCAATCAGCCTTCATATTCAGCTGTACTCATTTCACATAGCAACAATATTCATAATTAGCATTAGTTACGTGTTAGTTAAATATACACAATAAACCATAATATTTGACTATCCGTGACTCATTCAGTTAACATACAAGGTGTGTGCGACCCAATCAGCAGCGCAAACACCAAGATTTTAACTTGTAGTTAGAAATTACAGAAAACTGTATCACATTAAAGCTAGTCTAAGTAATTAGGTATATTTTCTTAAGTTACCTCAAGCAATCTCGTCGCAGGCTCAAAAGAAAAGTCTTCGTTGAAATTGCTAGCTTGAAGTTGTGGCGGTATCTACGTCGCCACATACGAACTACGCATCACAATGACATGACGTCACGAAATCCTGCATCGCGCAATTAGAATTTACCACGCGACTACCATATATACAACGACCCGACATCAACCGTTGGGCAGTAGCCCACCAGACACAACACCCGTCTGGTCGGAGGATCCTCCCTTTTCAATGGAGGATGAGTGAACTTTACACCCTGTTCCTCATACGTCTAAATTGGTGACCCCGAGTATGAACGTCAGCGCAGCCTTCGTGCAACTCCTTCAGCGTGACGTCATCAGCATCACTTCCTCAAGCTTTCGAGCAGCGAGTCACACAGACAGCCAGCATCCACGGCTTCAACGGGTATCCTGACCACAGCATGCAGCGGACGCGCATTCCTGGTCATCACCTTCAGCCTCAACCTCAACCCAGCGCTGTACACTCCGACTCACTGGAGCATAACGCAGCGCCACCCCGACTCACTGGGGTATCACCGCAGACAGTTCCGACTCACCGTGAACTATGCGGCACCCGGTTCCGACTCACTGGAACCACAACTGGCACTGGCAAGCATCGCAAGATACACGACTCAGCCCACTATCGACCTCCGGTCTCCGGAGGGGAGTGATGTGGCGGCATCTACATCGCCACATAAGAACTACGCATCAATGACATGACGTCACGCAAAACCTGCATCGCGCAATTAGAGTTTACCACGCGATTAGCACATATATACAACGACCCGACATCAACCGTCGGGCAGTAGCCTACCAGACACAACACCCGTCTGGTCGGAGGATCCTCCCTTTTCAATAGAGGATGAGTGAACTTTACACCCTGTTCCTCATGCTTCTAAAAAGTAAAACACAAGTAAAATTAAATAGGTACGTTTAATACCTACAGAAAATACACTTTACATAAACGCACGCCTATTTCACATGGTGGTAGGTAAAACTATAGAACACCACTTGCTGCGATGCTTACCTATATACTCCTTTTGTTTAAAACCCCTAGAGTGTTTTCTGCACCCCATGTGTGCATAAGGAAAAATCCTTTATATAATAGGTATATAAGCTATTATTAAATTTATTTCAATATACTTAAAAATAAGCTAAAATAACTTAAAAATATAATATCTTAAACTAAAACTAATAAAAAACTAAAATATGGCGTCGAAAAATTCCTCCGCATCGCTGTTGACTGGTAACGTACCCAAGAGACTGGCGGCATTGCCACGTTGTATGGCAATGCTAATCCTCTGGCCAAGGTAAAAGCCAGCCCTTGGGTCACGGGAAGTGTCAACAAGCCGTTTGGAGATTTCCTTAAACAAACTATGAGCACTCGGACCCCACGGCCCAAGGGTTTCAACCCCAAACGGCTCAAAAATATAATTACCGATAAGGTTATTATACTTCCGTCGCTTGAGGTTTTCCGCAGCCGCAGAAGCAGTGCCAGCACAGCCTGCGGTATATAAGCTTATATCGTATATATATAAACGTAGCAAAACATCATCCGATGGTAAAAAAAACATCATCAGTAGTTGTGAACCTATGGGGTTCGCAACTAACCCCCCCTCACGCCCCCGCTGGGGCTTTCCGACGAAAAAAAAGGAGGAAAAAATAAAAAAATATGTGTGAAATAGTGTTATGGTGGATACTTTATAAGTCCGATTTTCCTAATTTATTTGTTTAATTTAATTTATTTTTATTTTGTGATTATTTTAAGTGATGATGCTACAATAAATTAGACTGTTTTAATCTATGACATACACGCTAAACTAATATAATTTATTTTGGTTTTGTTTTATATGGGGACTGTACCTTTTAGTTGAATTATGTAATTGTATATTCTCATTTGTAACAGAAAATGCATGCCTAAATTGGTAGAACAGAGTGAACTGTGCATTCACTAACATCTGAAATATAACTCTAAGTACTGTGTTCACCGCTGGGGTCGCGGGTAGTTTGAAGAAGATACCGCGGCCCTGGCATAGGCAACTGAAGGAACACGGGTGGGTTTTAGTCAGAGCGGGAGAAGTTATTTGATGATTTAAAAAAAAAAAGTACTGTGTTCAGCAATAAAGATTTGAATTTGAGGTTCTCATGTCGACACGTACCTTTTTTTATGTTATGTGGATGATGTTCTTTTGCAGGTAGTGGTATTCGAAATTGTCTGGGGCATTACCACAGTTAAAAAGTGAAAAATAAAGACTTTTTTACAAAAAATACAACCGACTTCCAAAAAAAACACTACAAAGTGAAAAATAACTTTAATTTCGGAAGTCGGCAAAAACGAAAATACAAAACCAAAGACACTGACTTCCGAAATTAAAGTTATTTTTCACTTTGTAGTGTTTTCTTTCGGAGGTCGGTTGTATTTTTTGTAAAAACGTTTTTATTTCGTTTATGTTCATACAGTACAGAAAATGTTCCTACACTATGTACCATCGCGGCAATTTGCGGTGAACCACATTTCAACCCTATTATTATTATGGTAATAAGGTTGAAAAGTGGTTTACCGCAAATGCTCGCGATGGTGCCTACGGGCAGTCAACAAACTCCAATATTGGAACGAAGTTCTCTAACGCGGCTTATTGTAGGGGTAAACTGTCAGAAAATGTGACGTCACGAAAAAACTTTATGACGTCAGTTTCAAGTGTCAAAAGTTTTTGTTTTTTTATAAAAGAAAGAAGAAACGTGTACAGAACTATCATCGTACGCTTTAACAATGTGTATCTATCTACCATAGAAATATAAAAAACAGGAGGAGTGACAACCGGTCGAAAATGTGTCCGCGCGACATGCTCGGTATGAGCCGTTCATAGTACAAATTCCGTCTCCGCGAACTAGTGCGCTTTCAACTGTGACCGTGACAGTTTATAAGTATGCCGTGTTGTTCAGTGGTTTCTTGTAAAAACCGCAGCCATGTTAATCATGGAATCACTTTCCATATGTAAAGTAATTTACCGTATTTGTCTTTAAATTCATGAAAGTGACAAAGGGACAAAGTGGAGACACAGGGTTCCGATACATTTTAACATACTGGGCACATCTCCTTCTGTCTTATATCTATGATCTAGACCACGTCGTACATTTTTCGGTCGAGTCGTTTAGATACTGCGACAATACATGACTTCCAAAGCTGTTAACGCAGACCCGAAAATTAATAAATACCTACTGTAGGATTCCTACTACGAAGCAATAAATTTATATCTATGCTCAGAATAATTATTTAATTCTAAACACGTCTAAAATTCCAATTTTCAGGATGGACCTGACGACAACAACATGACGACTACAAAGCAAGGTCGTGAAGGAAGGTTCACACATACATTTTTCTTCTAAATTGTCCTTCAAAATGACAATATCGGTTAATTTAAATTCTTCATTTAAAAACAAGGCGAACTATCCATATATAGATAAACATTAGCCTAGATCTATTTATTTTTAAGTTACTGTTAAATACAATGTTTTTAATTAAGGCAAGTCTTTAGGCACTGAAATGATGAAATAAGTAATCAGACCGGCCATTCCCGTATCTTTAACAACATTTGCAATCTCATCTCAGTCTCTATCTGTCAAAAATTGAATAGCGTTTATTTACCTACATTTTTCGGCTCAGTTGCCAAAGAAGAAAAAAAAATTACTGACCTACATTTTTGACATTTGATTGTCGCTGGCATGAGACTACGACTTGAAATTGAAGTTTTTAGGTACGAGAATTGCCCTTCAGATATCTTGGAAAAATAACAGGTAATTAAGTACGGAAAATTCTGTTTAAATTTCAAATATTTAAAAGCTATTAAATTCTCAGACAATTTTTACTGACAATAATTGTTAGACTATTCCAAGAACAGATGCTTCTGAAATCCAAAGTGGAATCCTGAATATTAAAAATGTTTGGATGTTTGTTAATCAATCACGCAAAAAACGGCTGAACGGATTTGGATGAAATTTGGTACACAGATAGTTTATACCCTGGATTTAACACACAGGATACTTTTATCCCGATAAATGACATGGCTTAACGACTTTCCGACATCCACCTTGACCACACCACAACCTGGAGAGAACGGAAAGATAATCTACCCACACACCGCCCATTTATAAATTCGAAAGAAAGTGGGTTACTCGTGTCCTACGCACACTGGTCATTTATTACGAGTAGGTACATATACCACAATAAATATATGGACAGTAAGAAAACTACGTACAAACCGTCGAAATGGCACACTCACATAAATGCACGCACCAACAAGGCCCCAAGCGATAGTCGCGGTGCTCTCAGTATACATATCAATGCATAACATCCACGAACACACTTTCATCCAAAACCACCACACTCACCAAACACACACTCTTCAACTTCACACTCACACAAATTTAGAACGTCAATAATGTAAAAATTGTTATCTTAAGGCGCGGTGTTAGCTCAACATTCACAAATATTGGTTTCTTGGATTGTCGAGTATGACGTAACGCAATGAAACTATCCGACGCAAAAAATACAGTGGATACAGAAGAGTTTAAAGAAAAACTTCAACCGAATAGAATAGTAAAAAATAGTTTAATATTCCCAGTAAAAAATTTGGAAATTGCTCCGCAAAAATACACTTTGACGTCGAACATCTCTATATTTTCAGCGATAACGACATTCTTTTTTTTAAGAATTTAATAGAATTAGCATTTTTTTAAAACTTTAACCGGACAATTATTTAATTTATTGTGCACATTCTAAATAATCTAAAGAAAACCGGCAAAATAAATGCACATTCGCAGCTTGGTCACATCTCGGCAAAACAAATATTATTTTCAATTTTCAACCTTATTTCAAGGCAGCTAATGGTGACAATAGATTACGCGGTTGTGTGACGTTTAAAATCGTAGTCAGTCAGCGCCTTAATTTTAATTTTTAGCATGCACGCATGTAACAACTATTTTAAGCATACATTAAACGATGAAATTAATGGCATAAAATCCATAACCTAGCTACTGATTGGAAGAAGACATTGGCACCTGTAACACAGGTGTTGTTACCTAGCGCAGGACTCAGGGCTTCACTTTACTTGTACACATTTTTTATGCCAATAAAGAATTTTTATTATTATTATTTATTATACTTAGTATATTTAATGAGGGATAAGGGGCGACGTCAATGCGCACGTCTGTGTGTGTGCCGTTTCGTACGTTAGTTTGTAGTTTCCTTTCTGTCGATATTTATATAGTGTCTATACTTAACTTTTAAGAAAAATATTCCATCTTCTATGAAATAATAAAAATGATTAATTAATTTGAGTAGCACGGAAATAGAATAGGAAGAAAAATGTTTTCCTCAAATTCTCTTAGATGAAAACTTTAGTATTGTTGAGCTTGTCCCAGAAACAAATTGGGGCGTACATGTTTGGGTCATTAACAACTGTGCAATAGACTGACTGATATAAAACCGCAGGAAAATTTTGTGGTTTTACGCGGCGACATTTTGTTTTACTGAGTACCTATTTACGGAGTGGTTCATATTATTTGTTAGGCAGTACTCGTTTCTAATCCGTGCTAGCAGTTTTAATAAACTGTCTGGTGAACATGATTTGGATGTATTCAATACCAGTGTTTCTCGACTTAGGCATTTGTTGGTGAAAGGCTTCTTTACGACAGAGTAATTGTTTGCTTCTAAATGTGTTTTTAGTTTGTGTTGGTTGATCTGCTCTCAAAATGGTGAAGGAAAACATCGTGAGGAAACCGGCATGTCCTAGAACCAAAAATTCGAAGACTGACATCTACCAACCCGCACGGGCCCCACGTGGTGGCTACTGCAAACTCCCTCTCATTGATAAGAGGCGTGTGTCCCAGCAGTGGGAACATTATAGGCTATGATTAAGTGTTGGTTGATCGTGTACTATTTGTTTCCTAATTTATGTTATAAGTGTGTATTTTGTACCGACCTTTTTCAGTGTTTATCAGTGGACATTTATCACTAAATGGCCTTCAGTTTCATATTGTTTAAGGACATTGTCTACGTTAGCTGGAAGTTTCCCGAATAAAATAAAATAAAATCTATATAAATAAAAAGAGAAGTCCAGACTGACTGACTGACTCATCAACGCCCATCTCAAACCCTTGAACCTAGAAAGCTGAAATTTTGCACAGAGGATTCCTGTATAATGTAGTCAAGGAATAAGGAAGGGTTTCCCGTGGGATATTTTTCGACATCCACGTTGGTGAAGCCGCGCTCCGTGTTTAAAAATATTAGGTATCGACCAAACATTTTTTTGGTAGTGATCAATGTTCGTGCCTTCTCTGTATGAGAAGAGGCTTTTGCCCTACAGTATGACAGTAAAAGGATGTAATTATTATACTTATATATTTTTTACAACAAATGCGCTTTTTACCACAAACCACAATTTATTTAGTTTTTAATTAAAAATAATTACTGTTTGACTATCTGCTAGCTTTCTTATTCTGCTATACCTTTTTTTGCTGTAGGGATTAGCCCTACAGCAAAAAAAAAAATACTCATGGATCCCCGTTTGGGTATCAATCAATCTGCCTAGCCTTTTCCCAACTAAGTTGGGGTCGGCTTCCAGTCTAACCGGATGCAGCTGAATACCAGTATTTTACATGGAGCGACTGCCTATCTGACCTCCACAACCCAGCAACTGGGTAATACGATACCCCTTGGTAAGACTGGTTGTCAGACTTTCGGGCTTCTGACGACCAGTAACGACTGTCAAAGATCCACGAATGACAGCCGGGACTAGAGATGGGAACGTACCCGGTAAAAACCCAGACTTTGGGTAAATACCTATTTATACCCATTTTTACCTTCCCATTTTCAATTTATACCGGGTAAAAATTACAATCATGTATAACATTGAGGAATAAAACTAATCACAAACAGTGCCATAAGTACCTACCAAATTAAAAGAAAAGTTTATTCAATTTTAGTATTGTAGTGTTGATTATAATTTAGTGGAGTTTGGTATTTTAATGATGACACAACATCTCATCATCGTCGTCGTCGTTAGTGTTAAGTAAGGTAATCAAAAGAGTTTAGACATGTGATTTTGATGTGTTGTTATTACTAAAATTATGAAAGACTAATAATTATGATTAGTTTATTATTTAAGACTAAATAATAAACTATAATATTTAAGACTAAATAATAAACTAATTGTGCAATTTTAATATTTTTGATTTGGTTATTATTTTTTTATCATTATAATTATTATATTATAATCATTATAATAAAAAAAAACAACTACCTATCAAACTATCCTATACGTAAATATTTAAAGTCACCATAAAATTAAAAAAAAAAAAAAAAAAAAAAAAAACGTTAAAATAATTATTAAATAGAAAATACAAATATTTTACAAAATTACCAATTTTCAAAAAACCCGCCCCTAACTGTTCCTGGCGCAAAGGTGCCCATAACGCTTGCAGCGTTGCCTCGTTGGATGGCAATAGCCAACCTTTGCACCAAGAACGAGCCGGAGCGGGAGTCACCCGTTTTTTCACGGAGTTTGTGCCCTATCTCACCAATGAGCTTCTTGGCCTCAGTTCCCCAACAACCCATGGTCTCAACTGCTATCGGCACAAAATGATAGCGGGTCGCCAATGGAGCGTACTTAACCCTTTTCCTTTCGGCGGCGTCTTCCGCTGCTGCCGACGACGAGAGGACCGTGCGACCAAGGTGGCTGGCAGCAACAGTGCTGACGCAAGTTGCGTCCCAAATTAGGCACTTGCCGTTCTTCCAAGGCACCAGGGTCAACCCATCTGGCCTCTTGCCGTCAGACCTGCTCAATCCCGGAGGCTCCAGCACGCAGGGGACATCTGCCGACACGAATGCCCTCCTCACAATATCATTGAGGGCATGGTGACGCGGGAACCTCCCCGAGCAACGACGACAACTCAAAGCATGATGGCCATCGGCTTCCACCGTGGAACCGCAGGTGCATCTGTGGGGTTCACACACCTTGCAGCCCAGGCGGAGGGCCACTGCCACACGCAAAGAGTCGTCATCAAGCAACGTGCCCAGGTGAGGCGAAGGAAGCGCGTGCAACCATGCCCCCGATTCCGGCTGCGATACAGCCCTGAGTCTGGCTAGATCAGCCCCCGAGGAACCTACCATCATCTGTTCCTGGATCAGCCTAGACGAGACGTCATCCCAAGCGCGCTGAACATGTGTTGCGTCAGGGCTTGCTGCACCCATGTTGAGGACAGACCAAGCTGACCCGGCATCCAACATAAAGGGTATGTTTGCCCCGTCACCATTGGAATCTAGAATGACAGTGACGAGGTCAGCCACCCCATGTGTCGACGCCAGGAAAGCCGGCAGGCCCACATCATGCACGCACCGCACCCCAAGCCCCCCGTGTCTGATAGGAAGAGCCGCCTGCTTCCACTGCGTATCATTAAAAGACACATTCAGGATCGACTCAACCGTTGATTTTAGAGCACAGTCAAAAGAACATACCTCATACATATATACAACATACCATATCATTATAATTAAAAATAATTAATCTAAGTAATTGTTACTCATTGATTTGTTTTGAAATATATTGTATACTTATGCTATCTATATATTCTTAAAAGTAGTGTGCAGCATTTCGTTAACTTTAAAACATGTGCAATCAATACAATATTATTCTATGTTTGTTTTTATTGTAATCCGTTTATTTTATTTGAAAATAAAAACTTTTTAACAAAAAAGTTTTTATTTCTCGCTTTTTAGTGGGTCTGTTTATAATTTGTATAAGTTACGATAGTCTAATGTCAATTGCTCATCACATGTTACAAAATATTGCTTTTCCCGATGCTGGGACGTTAATTGTTGAGGAGTTCTGCTGGTAAGAACCAGGAGAACTCCTCAACAACCACTCACCACACGCATTGTGTGACGAGCGGAAATTGCTTAGCAACCATATTAAAGTAATCGAATCGCAACCCGTGAAATATTTATCATTGAGTAGTTCCGGTAGCCATCTGTGGTCTTCATCATCAGTTCCACTTCACCAAGTGGTGCTTTCCGAGAGCAAATGCACGAGCTACTATAAAAAATATCCAAATCGCTATAGGTGTGCCTATAATATTTGAAGAGTTCCTTCGATTTCTCCAGGATCCCATTATCAGAACTGTATTTTTTCAAATCGGTTGGCAAGCGACGGAGTTATGCGCGAACAAACATAAAAAAAAAAAAAAAATACAAACATCCGAATTGAGAACCTCCTCCTTTTTTAGAAGTCGGTTAAAAATTTATGTTGATTAAAGTTTTAAAAGCTAAATACCTTCGTTTAATTTCAAATCAATACTTTATCTTCAATGGTCAAGATCAAAATTAACATGGTAGATCGTATTATTGATGACAAAGCCAATAAATTATATTATGACAGTATTCATTTCATGACGGAGCCATTTAAGTAATATTAAAGACAGTACTTTTTTTTACCCGGTATTTTTTATTAATACCCGGTAAAAAAAGGTATTTATTCTATTTTACCTAATTTACCCTTTCCTTCCAATTTTTACCTTCCCATTTTTTACCCACCCGCCCATCTCTAGCCGGGACCAACGGCTTAACGTGCTTTCCGAGGCACGGAGGAGTCTCGGTATGTAAAGATGGTCACCCATCCACGGACCAACCCCGGCAAGCGTAGCTTAACGTGATGGATGGACCTGTGCGGCTGTAATTACGTAACCACGAGCTCCTCATGATAATGGGATAATGTTAAATATTCCTACCAGTGACCATGACCAACGTGGTCAGAGGTCGCACAAGACAGGGAGGTTTGGAAGGAAACAGGGGAGACCTCAGCAGTGGGACACAACGTAGGTTACAATACAAAAAATAATGGCATCTCGCAAGTCAACCAAGGAGGTTGTCGGATGCTTAACTAGGCTTGCATTTGAATGCCTCAATCTATAAGACCCAGCCTGGGCATAAAAACCTATCAACTAAGCGACTACTCGCTAAGGGCACCCCCTGTGGGCTACGGGCCTCGGCTTAGGGCATCACTGGAAGCAGACAGCAGGGGACAGGCTGGATCGGATTAAACTCCTTACTATGTTGTGGAGAAAATTCATCTTTAAAGGAAAATTTATGAATCTGATAAACTATCCAGCTGTAAAACACTTAAACTGACTGCCGATAAGGGCCTGAATCCACTGGCAGCACGTCACGGCAGGGGATCCTTCGGCATTACTACACCCAATGACGGTATCGCTGCATCCTTAGAGACTTACCATGCGGCGACGTCCTTTTTCAATTTTACTGTCATACTATTAAGTTATTTTATTTATTTATTATGTATTTTATTTTATTTATTTTTTTATTCCTATTCCTTGAAATATAAAAATCCCTTGCCGTGCCGCCAGTGGGCACAGGCCCTACATGAAGTCGTAACATTAATATTTAAGGTGCTTCTAGTAGGTTAATTTTGGTGTTAGTTTATTACGTGTATACCAGCACTTAATGGTACGAAAAATGTAATTTCTTCTTACTTCCACAAAATCAAAGGTAAAATGTGACATGTTTATTGCCTTTAATAATGTTATTTATTCGACTGTGTTATACGTGAGAAATGGGCTTCTCGTTTTGATAAGAAAAACTGTAATAGAACAAAAAATGTTTTGTACCAAAATCTTGCTTATTTAAGTAAGTTTAGTGGGTTAGATATTTGATTTATTTCTGTGTCGCACTTTTTTGAAAAAAATATTTACAGGTCTTTGTCGCTTAGCAACCACGTCGCCCCGTGCAGAACTACCTAATAACTAACTTGTACAATGGGGTTGGCTCCTTAAAACTTTTGGCAGATGACGCTAGCATAGCTTTCACCTGTCACATTTGTTTATTCAATTTGTGTGTTCGGTTTTGTAAATTTTTTCATCAAAATACCAGGATGTATGTACACAAACATGTACTCAACATGGAGAATAAGCGAGCTAAAGGCTGAACTGAAAAAAATGAGGTGCTTCTTTACAAGGAAGAAAAGCAGACCTTATTGAAATGTATACTCTTAAAATTATACATCAAGCTATTTTATATAGGAAAATGTTTTGTTTGTAGAAAGTATACATTTCATGATACTTTTCGCCAATTATACATTACTACAAAAGCCGAATTAGACCACTTTTTTTAATTACTTTTTTAACCACTTTTTTTTAATTCTACAGCTATCGGAAATTGGTGTGCACCTATTTCTTTGCAATAAGGCACTTCACATTTCTTAGGCATTTTGTAAAATCAAACCAAATCAAAAAATTCATACAAATGAGTATAATTTTGGTTAAAGCTATGCTAGCGCCACTTTGACAGTAGCCAACCCCATTGTTTAGCCTTATCGGACACTGGAAAAGCAAGTATGGAATTACAGAAGCCAATATCATATCTTTTATACCGTCCGAAAATATTAATTCTAATATTTTCATTCTGGACACACTCCATCAAAATAGGACAGATATAATCCATCACTCCAGAGTCATCACAATTTGGAAAAATTAATGTTGTTGAAAATGTTTCGGATATCGATGCCTTCGACATGATTTTTTTTGTTTCGACATTAAACATAATGATAAATTAAGAGAAATAAAATTTATTTCTTTGCTAGTTTTAAAATAACGAGGAAATATGACTTATGTACACAAAAATACGGTAGACCAATATCAATTACTAGCTGCGTCCCGCGGTTTCACCCACGTAGACCGGGATAAAATGTAGCAGTGTTAATCCAGGGTATAAGCTATCTACATACCAAATTTCATTGAAATCGGTCGAGCCGTTTGAGCGTGAAGAAGTAACACACACACACACACACTCACAATCTTTCGCCTCTATTAGGGTTCCGTACCAAAATGGTAAAAAAGGAACACTTATGGTGTGACTAAGTCTGTCTGTCTGTCTGTCACAGCTGGATATCTCGAGAACTACTAATGCTATCAACTTGAAATTTGGAACGGTTTTAGGTGATGTTTACCCAACTATTTTTCAAATAAGAAAGAAATAAAAATATTTTTTTTTTTTTTTGCAACAGGGACTGAAAGGGGGTCTTAAAAATTCAAAGTGGAGCTACTAGAGCATGTGGGGTATCACATGAAAGAGCGCTGTTTGCACATTCTCAAACATTTTGTTATTTTTTTTTTTGGCCATATAGTTTTCGACTTTTGATGAAAAATGTAAAAAAAATACCCCCCCCCCCCCCCCCCCTTACTCCGAAGTTTGCAAAGAGAAAAATCTGAAATTATTCTATGTGATAGAAGTTTATGTAAAGATTACAGGAAAAATAAAACGATGTCTCTAAATAGCATACTTTTTCAGAAATCGGAACGGAACCCTCGGTGCGCGAGTCCGACTCGCTCTTGACCGGTTTATAAAATATTACTGTGATAACTTTGCCTTTGTAAGGCCTAAGTACCACGTATCCATTATTACGTAAGTATCTGCCTAACTATTTATTGAATAAAATTTCCTCCAGGGGAATTTTACCCTGGTGACCCACCGTGACTTACAATACACTTGTCTTTTACGACCAAAGGCAATGATATTTTATATAAATAAAGAGGTAGATATCATATTATGGCACTAGCGCGCGCAAATTGTTGCAGTCAAATTCAGACAATTATTGTTTTATTTTGATTTAGCGAGCGAAACAAAGCGTGTCCGTGGCGTGTCTATATATCTAAAATGCCAAGCTATCTCTTTTTGTATCATACGTTCCGTATTATCTATCGCAATAATAGTTGAAAACGACTACCTATAATTAAATATGTAAGTACATTTATAAAGAAATAAATAAAGTCAAAGAAGTCTTATAAACAACTTATAAAATTATTGACTATGATATACAGATTGTAAACCTATAAATAAAATTATTTAAAAGTACATATTTTGTAATAACAAAGCAACAACAATCCGAACGCCGCTCAGTATGAACGTAGCATTTGGCCAAAGGTAAAAGTATCATTATCAAACTAATCACATTTACCCACTAATGGAGGAAGTATTAAATTTATGATAGCGTGACTTTAAAATTATTATTAATAGATGAAATTTTACATAGAATGTTGTCGTTTAGAATCCTTTTAAACTCTAACCCTCTTTCAAATAAACACAGAATAAAGTTATTCTAAATTTAAACCTATGAAAACCATACATTTTCATAGGTTTAAATTTGGAATAACTTTATTCTGTGTTTATTAGTAAGACGGTAAACGTTTTGAAATTAAACTAATGGTCTTGTGGACGCAAGCGATAGGTACTGCTGTGCATGAGGTCATGAGGTTCGATTACTGGGTCGGGCAAAGTGTTATAGGGTTTTTCATCTGGAATATCTCAGTAGCAGCCCGGGTGTCTGGATTTGTGCCCGGTTGATGGCAATAGCCTCGCCCCCTATTACAACCGGCACTGGCAAGTATCGCAAGATACACGACTCAGCCCACTATCGACCTCCGGTCTCCGGAGGGGAGTGATGTGGCGGCATCTACATCGCGACATACGAACTACGCATCACAATGACATGACGTCACGCAATCCTGCATCGCGCAATTAGAGTTTACCACGCGACTAGCATATATACAACGACCCGACATCAACCGTCGGGCAGTAGCCCACCAGACACGACACCCGTCTGGTCGGAGGATCCTCCCTTTTCTCAATATAGGATGAGTGAACTTTACACCCTGTACCTCATGCCACTATACTAGTGACCCCGAGCATGAACGTCAGCGCAGCTTTCGTGCAACTCCTTCAGCGTGACGTCATCAGCATCACTTCCTCTCAAGCTTACGTAACTGATTCAAGAAAATTTTACAGGGCAAGCTAATTTTCTTTTTTTTTTTTGTAAACTGTAGATATATCGGTCTCGATTTTTTCATTATCATGGGGACCGTAAGGCAGGTACAGATACGCCGATTAGGCAGATCGATTCGACTTGGAAAATGTATCAAATTACTATAGTTAGGTCGGCTATCGGCTTAGTCCAAAATGTCAGATAAGTCAGTTAGTTAAATTAGCGACGATAATACATCCGCAAAAAGGCAGGCAGGGTAGATAGGTTTTTCAATATCCAGTATGCCAAAACTGGTGACAAAGAGGTAATTGGGTTCGGCCGTTAGACTATTGGGACGTTAAAACCTATACAGGGTGTAAGTGTAAACAGTGGCAATCTTTTAAGGGGTCATAGTACTCATCATTATGAACAACTTTTACTATGGGACAAAACCTGAAATCGCGAAAAAAAATCTGTTGGGTTCATACGTTCCAGTGGGATAATTTCCGACATCCACGCGGGCGAAGCTTGGGGCGAAAGCTAGTCTGATTATAATACCAAAATTCCAATTTTTCTTTTTAAATAAGTTATTGCATACAATGTTCGCAGCTCATACGTGAATGATAATTTCGTATAATGTTTTATGACATAAAGTAGACACAAAATGTTACTTTATTCTCACCCACAGACACTTTTGCCGCGTCTTCATTCATAAATTTCATCTGAACGCGTTCTTTGGTTGCAAACGACTTGCTTATTATCGTTGAAAGGCTCGCGTTTTTTAGGAGGGGAAAATTAATTTCACTTATAATTTTTCGTTTTATATCAAGCTTTTATTTAGTATCACCACTGTCCCGGTGTCTGTCCGTCTGTCTGTGATCTAATCTTGCAAGTTAAATTTGACCCACTTCCCGGTTTCCGATTGAGATGAAATTTTACGTGCCTATGTAAATCGGATGACAATGCAATATTATTATGACAAAGAGCTGATCTGATGATGGAGCCGAAAGGTGGGCATGGGAACTCAGTAATACGACGCAACCCTATCCAGTTTGGGCTCGTTTGATTTGTCTTGACAATGACACTGGTCCTAGATGATATCCAGACTAGTAAAAGCTAGCTTAATTTAATACACTTTATCTGAATGATAAAAGTAAGGTTAAGCTTTACTTCCTAGGAAAGTTGTTCCGTTATATTATAACGGCCGTCATGAAATCTGTCATCTTCACCAACATTTGACATAAAGGTGTCAACAAAAGCTCTGTATTTGGACAGTGTGAGTGTGAGAGCAGTCTGTGGTGGTCCAGTGGTAACAGCTGCGACTTACAAGTTGTAAGTCGTAGGTTCGAACCCAGGCAGGCGCTTTACTTTGTGTAAAATTTTTCATCACCGCTGCTCTCAAAACGGCGAAGAAAAGCATTGTGGGGAATCCGTCATGTCCTAGAACCAAACGTTCGAAGACATGTGACATCTACCAACCCGAACTATGCTCGCGTGGTGGATTATAGCCCACGCCCTCTCACCGAGACTCACCTCTAAACAGTCGCAAGAACACACACGCGAAGGCGCTGCGCGGGCGGCGTTTCTCGTAAGACACCGGGTGACGTCACACAGTTCAATGTCACCCACACACTCACGACACAGTCTCCCTCCGCCGTGCCAGGCTCGGCTAGCTCTGAAAATGGGGCGGGCGGGAACCACTCACTATATCCGTAGGAACGTTGCCTTCTGCTGGGCTTCCCTCATGTACGTGATCCACTTGGTAGGGGTCTGACCGCCGGGATACGGTGAAGCAAGCGGCAGTATGCCTATGTCACGACGAGCTTACGGACGCAAAGACAAACACCATGGCATGGGCATGTTAATGCAGCACGTCCAACCATCTTCATGCCAGTGGCGAATAAAATGAGGGGCCCGTAGTTGCGGGCCACCATAGAGCTTCCGCGGACGGGAGGCTACGCCCTGGAGCCGCATGCCACGCCCCGGGACATAGCAACATCTCACGTCTCACCGAGAGGAGGCCTGTGTCCCAGCAGTGGGAACATTTAAGGCTGATTATGCTATTGTGTGACCATTCACCGCTTTACTGCTGAAAACATGTCATGACTATATTGTGTCTAACAACATCGACAACAACGTCTTCTGCTGTTTTTGCCTTCATCACGCAGTGTAGCAGACGGATTCGTCATTTCAGAATTTTATAATAAGCAGCTATGAGCCTCTCTGGCCAGATCCTTAATAGACTTCACAATAAACCTAACATTTTTGAATAATTTGATACACAAGCCCAAAAGTAACCGCTGTTGATCACGAGTTGTCTGCGTGTCGAAAATTGATAGGTACCTAATTATAATTTTCTGGGAATTTTCATATAAAGTTAACAGAGAAAATGTTAATCGAAGTACGATGAGATTACAACATCATTAAGGCTGTGTATTCTCATAATTAAATATACTCGATGAACCTGTTTTCATGTAAAGGAAAGGCAAAAGGTATGTTCTGATAGCTTTGAGTACATCCAAACTTTGCGGCTGACCGTATGTTCCACGTAACAGAGGCAAGCTTATTGCCTAACAATGGGTATAAGCTCAAGTTTTAGGATGCTTTAACAGAAAAACTGATAAGTGATCCTCAGTTAATATTTTCAACATGAACGATGTAATCAATATTTTGTAAAAATAAAGAGTGTCCGTGGAGTTTCTTGACAATTCTTCTCCCTAAGGACCTACTACGCTTTGGAATGGGCAACTAGCTTCATCTTTCTGACTGACCGACACCTTGAAAATTCAAAAGTGCCTGTAATTGGTTTATTTGAAATAAATGCTTTGAGTTTGAGTTTGACTTTATAAATTGCTTAAAATCCATAAACCTACTGATTGGGAGAAGACACTGACTCCTGTAACACAGCCGTTGTTACCTATCGCAGGAGTCAAGGCTTCACTTTGTTTATACACATTTTTTATGCCAATATTTTTTTAAAATTATTATTATTTATTTATTAGTTAAAATTCGCAAATTCAAACAAGTAGAGCATGGACTCCAGTATGTTTCTGTACGGTAATAGGTACACCTACCACTTTTTTGTCCATCATAGTGACTATGGCTAATGCTTCACGACCTTTCTTTGTCTATACCGGGTCAAATTAAAGGGATCACTAGTATGTCGTCAGAAATGCATGTGGTCAAATACGCATTTCGTCATCTCTCAGGATTGACTCGCAACTTGTCAGAAACAGAACTCGACAGATACGCAGCTCGGCAGACACGCAACACGACAGATACTCATTTCGTCAGATATTTGAACCCAGATTCATGTAAAAAAAAAATTAGTCAAATAAAAAGAGTTAATAATTATCAGTATTTTATTTTGCGTGGTACCTATAGGATATTTATGTAAAATTGGCGTATTGCCAAAATACTACTAAACTCTTGTCGTTCAGCTACAAAGACTGTTCACAGGAAATGTAGGGACATTAACATTGTGCTGTTGTATTTGACGGTCTGATTTACTGCTAAATAGCTGGTTTGAAACTGGATTTTGTGCAATCATAAAATAATAAAATATTAGGCCGCCGTACCGGGTGGTCAATACAATGTGCTTTAAAAATACGTGACCCGGTATTTTCATAGTTATAATTATACATATACAGTTAAAGTTTACATGGCGCCAACATTACGGCATAGGAACAATTTGATGAAACGCACTCTACCACACAAAATATTGTCTTTTATTTCAAAATGGCAGACTTTTACATGGATATGCCAAAGAGGTTCCTTATATGCGCATTATAATGATTTCCCTGAAGCCAGTGAATACATTCACCTGCAGTAGGTCCATGTGTTACAGTTTAACATGGAGCCAACATTACGGCATAGGAACAATTTGATGAAACGCACTCTACCACACACATTTTTTTTTTCAATATGGCAGACTTTTAGATTGATATGCCAAAGAGGTTCGATGCGTCTAGAAATGACTTCCCTGAAGCCAGTAAATACATTCACCAGCAGTTAATATACGCTTCTAATACTTTATCAGACAAACTAAAGTAGCATGCATTAGATTTACTTTACCCCGTAAACAAAGAGCTTCATTAGAATATAATACCTCTACGTTTCTCTAACGCCACCGTCCCTTACGCGGATAGCATGCATAACTTCAAAGGGTACCTAAGTAATGTGGAAATCTGGCAACATACCTTTTGAATACGGGCAGAGATTATACAAGGTTCAACTTAAATAACGTTTAAACTCTGGGGTCATTGTACTCATCATTGTGAACAACTTTTACTATGGCACCAATCCTGAAATCGCGAAAAAAAACAGCTTTTCCATACATATATGTCCGCAAAATCGTCAAAATGTAGGGTTCAGCGGATTTTTTTTCGTGATTTCAGGTTTAGTTCCTTATTAAAAGTTGTTCATAATGATGAGTAGTACAATGACCCCTTATGAGGTTATGCGTTATTTAATTTACACATTGAATATCTCTCATATATGAAGAATAGTGATTTTATGGGACTTCCTTGTTGGTCTAGTGGTCGCAAATGCTAAGCATGAGGTCCTGGTTTCGATTCTCGGGTTGGGCAAAGTGTTGTTGGGGTTTTCCGCCTGAGTCTGGATTTGTGCCCGACTGATGGCAATATAATAAGCTCGCCCCTTATAGATTACTGGCGAAAAGTGGGTGTACTCTAGGTATACATCTCTGCACAACCCTTCGGGGTATAGAAGCGTAATGTTATGTGTATTATATGTATGTTGGGATTGTTTGGATTTTATTAATTTACTACGCATTTTTGAGGTTTCTTTTTAATTTCTGTATTTGTTGTAAAACAATCTTTGGTAGGCAGGCGCGGTACTGCGCTCGTCAAGTCATATCTTTCGTAGCTTGACGAGCGCAGTTTCGCGCCTCTCGCGGTATTACTTCGTTTTCGATTATCGTTCTTTCAGACTTTTTTTCTTCTTGCTCGGCTCCTAAGGTTTGTAGCGCGATGTCAAATATAATATACCTTCCTCGAGAACTGGGTTACCAAATTCAAAAATATTATTTCAAATCCGACTAGTGGTTCCAGAGATTAGCGCGTTCAAGCAAACAAACGAAACTCTTCAGCTTTTATTATAAATTATTATAGATTACAAATATGATTCCAAAGGTGAATCGTATGCATTTGGTTAAAGTGTTATGTACTCAAAAGTATTGCTCATATTTTGCCAAAGGAATAACTATGGGCTCAAAAGACGAAATCGTTCATCAAAAATTACACCTATAGGTAACTATTAATATAAAATCCATAACTATTTCGTCTTCGTTATCACCCCACCCAATAAAACTGACGCACATTATATTGTCAACGAAGTAAATAAATGGTTCCTGCATACAAAACAAATATATTATATCAAGGTTATGATTGTCTAAAAGACAGAAAGGGTGACTCCATTTTGTCGGGCGGTTAAATTTCCTTTTCACGTCATTTAGGTAACCTACCTGTTTGATCGAGGTACGCACGGCCACAGATCAAGCTATACATTGCCAGTATAAGCTGATCTCACGTTGTATAGGATTTCCTTACAGTGAGAGGTCAGTGTAAACTAGAAATGTATAGCTTGATGTGTAGCCGTGTGTACTCTTAGCTCAATAATTGAAACAGGTAAGTTTGGCTTGAGTTTGGCTTGAATGTTTGTTCTTGAAAACGGAAGATACTGCAAAATATTTGGGATTGAGATTAATCTATGTGTCTCGATGTTAGTATGTCTGGGTTATTAAAAAAGTAGAGTTATTTGAGTATTATAAATGAAAAACCGGCCAAGTGCGAGGCGGACCACCACAATATTTAACACAATATAATTATTTTTTTTAAATACTTCAGTTTAAAAAACACGTTTCTTGTATGTGGTCCCTTTAATTTTAACTTTATTTTATTTTTAAGAAAATATTAAACGAAGAATATTTTTCATCTTAAATTTTAACAATCGCAATGATAACTTTGTATTTCATAATGATACTATGAATCACATGGTTAATTTTTGCAGTTGCAGAATATCGCCCGGCTTTTTTAGTATTTGTTGATTAAATACAGTATATGGTAGATGATATACAGAAGTTTCAAATTCCTAACTTGTTTATTGTTGCGATAGAGCTCGTACAAAAATGTTATACAATTGACAACTTTTACGCTCCCTATTTCTTCATTTTTGAATATAAAAAAAAATATATATATATTTGTACTCCACTCAATGAGTTCTAGACAACGATACCCCCTTATGCTACGGTAATATATTTTTTTTTAATCTGAAAAGTTTATTGTGAAGACTTCATTTAATTTTTAACCTTTTTATTATTTGTTGTTCCTACCATAATAGAAATACACTAAAAAAATTGCAACTGTCTACCCTTACGATTCATGAGATACAGCCCTGTGATAGACAGATGGACGGAAGGACGCCGGACGGTCAGCGGATGCTTAGTAATAGGGTACCGTTTGGTACCCTTCGGGTACGGAACCCTAAAATGGGTTTTTCTTCTTTTGGAGTTGAATAATAGCTGAAGACGTCCTCAATTTCATAAGGTGTGTAGTTAATAATTTAATAAATGGATTAAGTTACTTATGTTGAAAAATTCTAACCGCATCCTATTCGTGATTTAATGACATAAAAAAATACTTATGGCCTAAGAATTAACCACCGAGTAAATTATTATCATTTACAAAGTTTTAAATCACCAGCTCTGCAAAAAGTCAAAGCCATAAACACTGAAAAAACACACAAATACACAAACCATCACACAAAAAAGTTAATCGAACAAAATGCACGCACGAGGCTAACATCGCGTATAAAAAAGCATCCTGAAAAATACGTATAACCCAACTACAAATCAAGCAAAAAAACCAAGGCTCCCCTTAGCATTAAAACGACTTCCCTAAAAGTAATTTATCAAACTTCACAGTATGTTCGAAAAAAAAGGTACTTACAATGTCGTCGGCTTCCTAAACTTCTTCAATCTTATATCTACACGAAAAGTTTTAACCACTATACACAACACACACAGAAAATATTTAAACACGACAATAATTATTTATCTATATAATTTAGTATTTAGTATACTACACAGAATTATAATTATATTTAATTTAAAGTTTTTTATTTAAGTGTTCGGGAGCTCGCGGCTCCATGTAACGCTCTAGGTAGCGCGTCCGTCCGACTCTGCCGGCTGTCGCTTTCAGAGTCGCTCAAACGCTGAAAACTGAAGTGAAGACGGGTCTCGTCTCTACGCAACGTATTGAATGCTTTACATATCGACTGTACACGTGTGTGACGTTTTAATTGGAAATTTTATATAATAGATAAATGTGGGTACTATTAAAATTAAAATATAATTACCTAATCTAACTAAAACTATTAACAAACTAAAATGTGGCATCGAAAAATTCATCCGCATCGCTGTCGACTGGTAATGTACCCGTGTGACTGACGGCATTGCCACGTTGTATGGCAATGCTTATAGCCTCTGGCCAAGATAAAAGCCAGCCCTTGGGTCACGGGAAGTGTCAACCAGCCGTATCGAGATATCCTTAAAGAGACCATGAGTGCTCGGAATACTGTGAGTACCTGTACGTACTTGATTTATTAAAACTGCTTTTACTTTTTCTGCATCATCATCATTCTTATCATCAGCATTCTTTTGCCCTTATCCCAATTTATTCTACCTACCTATGTTAACCAAATAATAAATTATTTGTTTTTAGATTTGCATTAATTTTTGTGTAATTTGATAATGGCAACCAAAAAAAAAAAACAGCCGCACGGGTCGATCCGTCAGGTTAAGCTACGCTTGCCGGGGTTGGTCAGTGGATGGGTGACCATCTTTACATACCGAGATTCCTCCGTGCCTCGGAAAGCACGTTAAGCCGTTGGTCCCGGCTATTATTCGTGGATCTTTGACAGTCGTTACGGGTCGTCAGAAGCCCGAAAGTCTGACAACCAGTCTTACCAAGGGGTATCGTATTACCCAGTAACTGGGTTGTGGAGGTCAGATAGGCAGTCGCTCCATGTAAAATACTGGTATTTAGCTGCATCTGGTTAGACTGGAAGCCGACCCCAACATAGTTGGGAAAAGGCTAGGCAGATTGATATAGGTACTTTATTACTTTTGCATAATTAGGTATCGTATTATTCGTAGTAAAAACGTCGCAAGTTTCTGAAAATGAAAAAAAAGAGTATTTTCAATAGTAGAGACATACCTACTTTTATTTCTTGAACCCAAAACAATAAGAGGCATCATACGTTCCTTCATCATCATCATCATCATCATCATCATCATCATTTCAGACAAAAGACGTCCACTGCTGGACATAGGTCTCCCCCAAGCACCGCCACATCGACAGCTTCTGTGCTTCTCGCATCCAGTGTATTCCTGCGACCTTCACAAGGTCACGTTTGTACGTTATTCTTATTTAAATATTTTCACTAAAATATATATTTTTGGTTCGCCGTATTGTTTAAAAATGTTTCGTAAGCAACGTTCTAAAATCAGATCAACTGTCGTTTGTGTAGTCTACAAAAAATGTTTTGTATTGAGTCAAATGACTTGATAATTACTATGTCCTAAATAGTTCCACAAAATATTTTTGATAAAAGTTTTAATCTCGAAACTTCCGCCTTATTTCTGAGACAGAATGAATAAAAAAAATAAAAAACGTTAATTTTTTGTCACTAAAGCAAAATGCATTAAAAAAAAACAATATGACAGACACTCAGAGGCACGATCTTACAAAAACTTAAGTATTGCACGGAACAAACATTGATCCTAACTCCCAAACTAGGCCTAGGCCTGTATTAAGGGGGTCAGTGTTCAGTCATGGGAACTGTAAAATCAAGATAGCATTTTATAGAGTCACCACATAATTGACACGCTATTTAGGTATAGAAATGAATAGTTATAGGTATAGGAATGGTGGTAAGTGACATGTGCAGTGGTACAAAGAAATCATGCAGTAACTAAACTAAATAAAAGAAAATGAAAGTTAAAAGTAAAAAAGTACCTAAAGACTTATATATTAAGGCGAAAGCGGCAGGGTAGCCCGCGAAATTCAATTTTTTTTACGTTTTTTGCAATTTGTAGGTCAGTGTGATCTTGTATGTTGATTAAAATATGATTCGTGGCCGTAGCTGATATGGGTTTACAGAATTATAATCATTAGAATCACCAATACATCTCCATAAGTTAGCATTTACCTCAAACCTTATGATTTCATGAAATCATAAGGTTTGAGGTAAATGCTAGCTACGGCCACGAATCATATTTTAATCAACATACAATACAAATTGCAAAAAACGTAAGAAATTTTGAATTTCGCGGGCTACCCTGCCGCTTTCGCCTTAAGTACTAGTTTTTATATCAATGCTATAGTAGTAGTACTAGTAGTAGTTAAAGTACCTAACTTTATCAGTTCTACTGATTTAATAATGCTCTTGAAGGTAAACCAGTTTCTTCACAAAGCGAATTTTAGGACCAAAAAATAGCAGTACAGAGTCTGTCTAGGTATTAATTGGGTACCCCCTTTTAAAAAGAGTCCCAATTAGACGCCTGCTCACCTGAGAAAATACTACTTCTACTAAAGTTCAAAAGACTCTACAGTACGGCCGTTGAGAGAATGCGTTCCTGACACCCGTCAGTTGGACAATTTCTAGTAGTAGTAAGGATCAAATTCGCTAAGCACATATTTTGTTAGTATGAAACTGAAAAGTTGGACGCATTCTCTCAACGGACGGACTGTAGGACCAAAACTATATATAGTTTTGGTCCTACAGTCCGTCCGTTAACCGAAGGAGCGTCTTCATAATATATTTTACTAGCTTTTGCCCGCGACTTCGTCCGCGTAAAATTTCTTGTCCCCCACACCCACTAACCCCCACGCATCGAATCGCAACGACTGCCCGCGCTATTACTTCGTTTGCGCTTAGCATCCTTTCGGACATTTTTTATTTTTGTCCGACTCCTAAGGGACCTAGCGTGATGTTAAATAGCCTATATCCTTCCGCATCGCCTGCCCGCGGTATTACTTCGCGCTCGGCTTCTAGGGGCCCTAGCGTGATGTTAAATAGCCTATATCCTTCCGCATCGCCAGCCCGCGCTATTACTTCGCGCTCGGCTTCTAAGGGCCCTAGCGTGATGTTAAATAGCCTATATCCTTCCGCATCGCCTGCCCGCGGTATTACTTCGCGCTCGGCTTCTAGGGGCCCTAGCGTGATGTTAAATAGCCTATATCCTTCCGCATCGCCAGCCCACGCTATTACTTCGCGCTCGGCTTCTAAGGGCCCTAGCGTGATGTTAAATAGCCTATATCCTTCCGCATCGCCAGCCCGCGCTATTACTTCGCGCTCGGCTTCTAAGGGCCCTAGCGTAATGTTAAATATCCTATATCCTTCCGCATCGCCTGCCCGCGCTATTACTTCGCGCTCGGTTTCTAAGGGCCCTAGCGTGATGTTAAATAGCCTATATCCTTCCGCATCGCCAGCCCGCGCTATTACTTCGCGCTCGGCTTCTAAGGGCCCTAGCGTGATGTTAAATAGCCTATATCCTTCCGCATCACCTGCCCGCGGTATTACTTCGCGATCGGATTCTAGGTGCCCTAGCGTGATGTTAAATAGCCTTCCGCATCGCCAGCCCGCGCTATTACTTCGCACTCGGCTTCTAAGGGCCCTAGCGTGATGTTAAATATCCTATATCCTTCCGCATCGCCTGCCCGCGCTATTACTTCGCGCTCGGTTTCTAAGGGCCCTAGCGTGATGTTAAATAGCCTATATCCTTCCGCATCGCCTGCCCGCGGTATTACTTCGCGCTCGGCTTCTAGGGGCCTTAGCGTGATGATAAATAGCCTATATCCTTCCGCATCGCCAGCCCGCGCTATTACTTCGCGCTCGGCTTCTAAGGGCCCTAGCGTGATGTTAAATAGCCTATATCCTTCCGCATCGCCTGCCCGCGCTATTACGTCGCGCTCGGCTTCTAAGGGCCCTAGCGTGATGTTAAATAGCCTATATCCTTCTGCATCGCCTGCCCGCGCTATTACTTAGCGCTCGGCTCCTAAGGGCCCTAGCGTGATGTTAAATAGCCTATATCCCTCCTCAAGAACTGGGTTACAAAATGCAAAAAGATTTTTTTCAAATCCGACTGGGGTAGTTCCAGAGATAGCGCGTTTGTGTTTTTTTTTTTTGTTAGTTTGTTTAAAACTAACAAAAAAACAAACTCTTCCGCTGTATTCCACCGACATTATTGAAATAATAAATCTCGCAATTCAGAAAAATTACTTATTTGCACAATGCCATCTATGGTTAAATTGATAAAACGTCCGCACTAAACATGTTTGCTCAAGAGCGAGCGGTATGAATTAAAGTTATTTTGCGTTTTAGTAATTTTATATTATTACCGAAACTGTACGACCAATTGCCATACTGTAAAGGCCAAATCTTATCTCCATGATGTCCTTGTGGTCATAAAATAACTTATTTGGATAAGGATTAATGTGTTGTTGTTTAAATAATCATCCAAACGTAAGTATGTCTAAAAATACTTTTTTAAAACAATAAAAGATGTATAAAAGGTAAAATATAAAAGATAGAAATATAGTGTCGCGGACTTTTTTGTAGAATTATTTAAGACGGACCAGACTGCCATACATTGTTCTCAATTTTAAACAACCGTTTAGGCAGCGCATGCAAAAAAGTCTGTTTAAAGACGTATTTCTTTCCGACTTGTTAGACAAAAATTGTGATAGCTCGGCTAATATGCATGATATAAATATAATTTATAGCCTATAGCACTCAGGAATAATGTTGCTTTCTACCAGTGAAAATTTTTTTAGAATTGGATTATTAGTTCCGGAGATTACCCCCTACATACAAACTTACAAACATACAAACTTACAAACTTACATACAAATTTTACCTCTTTATAATATTAGTATAGATGAAGGCGAAAGTTTGTGAGTGTGTGTTTGTATGTTTGTTTGTTACTTTTTCACGCTCAAACGCCGGACCGATTTGTATGAAATTTGGTATGTAAATAGTTTATACCCTGAATTAACACACAGGCCACTTTTATCCCGGTCTACGCGGGTGAAACTACGGGGCGCAGCTAGTCACACTACTATTAAAAAGGCGAAAGTTTGTGAGTGTGTGTGTTTGTTTGTTACTCTTCACGCTCAAACGGCTGGACCGATTTGGATGAAATTTGGCATGTAGATAGCTTATACCCTGGATTAACACACAGGCCACTTTTATCCCGGTCTACGCGCGTGAAACCACGGGGCGCAGCTAGTCACACTTCACACTAATATTGTTAAGGCGAAAGTTTGTAAGTGTGTGTGTGTTTGTTCCTTCTTCACGCTCAAACGGCTGGACCGATTTAAATAAAATAAATAAAAATAAAAAAATAAAAAATTGTTGTGATTGTTGTTGTTGTTGTTGTTGTTGTTGTGATTTGGATGAAATTTGGTATGTAGATAGCTTATACCCTGAATTAACACATATGTTACTTATTATCCCGGTCTACGCGGATGAAACTGCGGGGCGCAGCTAGTAAAAATATATTTATTAGATAAATGAATGAATTTATGTCTATACAACATAAAAGCCTAAACATTATGCTAATAAACACCAGATCCGTGGAGGCTGTAAAATGAAGTGCTAAAGTAACCTTCTTCATCTTTATGGCAGACGTTTGCACCGAAATATCAATTTGACGTATAATCACGGATTAATGGCGTCTTAGACGGATGTAATTAACTTCAGAGGTTGGACATAATCGGGCGACGGATTAACCCGTCAACCGTCATAATATAATCGTAAATTAGAAATAGACGCAGCGGTGGAAAGATGAGCGAGGGATGGATTGAGCTGAGCGAGTTTTCTGCGTTTAGGACTTTGTTTACCCAGTTTTTTGGAATTGTAAGTAGAGGTAGTTGTAGTTTTGCGGCTTAGGTACCTCAACTATGTGTTACATACCATTGTTGTTTACTCTTAGATTGTAACTTCACTTTCAGTTTCAAACTGTTTTTGAAAGCAAATACATTATCATAATATTTTTATTTTCTTCTGCTACAAATCTGCTGTCACCACTCAGTCTGGTAAGGGCCTGTTTCACCACCTACGATTAAGTTCCTACTAACTTATTTTCTACTAAAATTAACATTTGATAATTATAATCTTACTCTTATACAAGTTTATGCTCCAACAGAAAGCGCCAGCGACGATGAGATCGAAAAATTTTACCAAGATGTTCAACAAGCCCACGATTTAGCAGGAAAAAATGTGATAAGCATGGGAGATTACAACGCAAAAATTGGCGGACTAAAAAACGAAAAATCACTGATAACTGGGAAATTTGGGTATGGAACCAAGAACCAACGAGGAGAAAGACTGCTTCAATACGCCTACGAGCAAAAGTTAACAATAATCAACACTCTATTTAAGAAAAATAAAAATAAAAAATGGACATGGCTCTCCCCCGACAAGAAGACGAAAAATGAGATTGATTTTATCTTATCGAATTCCCCACGTTCATTTACTAACTTCGACGCCAAATTAAGTAGGAGAAACTTCACCAACTCAAGAAACCAACTAAAAACAATACAAGACCGATCAGAATATATCACCAACTTAAAAAACGCTGAACAAGACCTCTCTGAAAAAGGAAACGAAATTCTAGACGCCAATACGTACTACAATGAGATTGAAACCACAATTAAAACATGTCTAAGCAAACAAAAAGACAATAGTCTACGTCAATATACTCAAAGATTACACCTTAAACTTAATGCAAGAAAGAAGACAACTACTTTTCAAACAACACTTAAGCCACGATGAAAAAGCTAGACTTACTTGCCTATTCAAAACAATTAACAAAGAGATTAAAAATAACTATAAAGATCATAAAGAATCATTTTTTACGAGACATTTAAAATCTTCCGGAAGTCTTAAAAAGGCTATAAAAGAGATAATAAATAGAACGCTCCAAAACAACAAACTCGAGCAGATGTCATAAACACCGCCACAGAATTCTACCGAAGGCTATATAGCGCCTCATCAACCACGAAAATATAGAAAGTATAACTGCACCAAATCAAAATGTAGAGACACCATACTTCAAAGAGATCGACATATTATGCAAATTGGAGAAATTAAAAGATGACAAAAGTCCCGGCACCGACGGAATATCAAATGAAGCCATAAAATTGGCTAAAACAGTGATCCTTTACCCCCTAACGTTACTATTTAACAAAATTCTTGATGAAGAAAAAGTTCCTAAGACATGGACAGAATCTGAAATAATACTGTTGTATAAGAAAGGAGACCCAACAGACGTAGGGAATTACAGACCCATAAGTATAATGCCATGTTTGTATAAACTCTTTGCTAGCTGCCTACTGGAAAGAATTAACAATGAAATAGAAAAACATCAACCCAGAGAGCAAGCAGGGTTTAGAAAATCGTTCAGCACCATTGATCACATACAAGTACTAGAACAAATAATTGAAAAATATTATGAATT
Source organism: Cosmia trapezina (assembly GCA_905163495.3). NCBI lineage: Eukaryota > Metazoa > Arthropoda > Insecta > Lepidoptera > Noctuidae > Cosmia > Cosmia trapezina. The sequence goes on from LR991020.1 coordinate 8,628,319, forward strand.
TCGCAGGCCATTATATCTCGCTTTCGTCGACTATAAGAAGGCATTTGATTCTATATCTCATCAAAGCATCTGGAAAGCCCTCTACGAACAAAATATAAGCAGCAAATATATCAGAATCATTAAATACATCTACGAAAACAGTACCAGCACAATCAAACTAGAACGTTCAGGACAAAAAATAGAAATAAACAGAGGAGTTAGACAGGGCGATCCCCTGTCACCTAAATTATTCATATCAGTCCTCCAAAACGCTATGAAAAATCTATCTTGGGACAAAAAGGGATTAAAAATCGACAATGAGCGTCTTCACCATCTATGCTTCGCAGACGACATTGTGCTGTTCTCAGAGAGCTCCGCAGAGCTCCAATGCATGATGTCAGAACTTGATAACGCAAGCACAAGCGTCGGCCTGGAAATGAACATCTCAAAAACGAAGATCATGTCTAACCACCACAGAACTCCAATTCAAATAAATAATAGCATCATAGAGTACGTTGATGAATATATCTACTTAGGTAAACAGGTATCCTTTCACAAAAGTATCAACATTGAAGAAATAGACAGGCGTATATCAATGACATGGAAAAAGTTCTGGGGCTATAAAGAAGTTATGAAGTCTAACATGGACTTAAAATTAAAAAAGAAAGTAATGGATTCATGCCTCTTACCCTGTCTCACATATGGCTGTCAAACTTGGATATTTGATACAACAACCAACAGAAAGATAACATCATGTCAAAGAGCCTTAGAACGTAGCTCACTAAAAATAAAATTGAAAGACAGAGTCCGTCACAGGGCAATAAGAAAACAGACTGGTGTAATAGATGCCTTGTCCTTCGCGCGTGGTCTGAAATGGAGGTGGGCGGGTCACGTGGCTCGCTACACTGACAACAGGTGCACGAAGACCGTGACTATGTGGAGAGGACCTCAGGGGCACAGATACAGAGGAAGACCAAAGACAAGGTGGAAGGACGAGATAGAAACCGTCGGAACCCGAAATTGGTCCATCCTCGCAAGGAATCGCGACGAGTGGCAAGCTCTGGAGGAGGCCTTCACCCGAAGAGGGGTCCAGTTGGCATATATATTGGAGTAACAATATCCGCACCCATTTCTGTATGAATGTAAATGCTGCCAATGGCATAAATAAAGGCTTTTTTTTTTTTTTTTTTAACTTATTTGGCAGATAATTTCATACAAATATTGTTAAATTTTTGAATTTATTCGATGATTAGTGGCTAGTCGGAGATCGTGAAATAGGCCCTAAGACAAGTAATTTTCCTCTATGCTTACACCGGTTACTTTAGCCGATGTGTGGAATAAAAATGCGTGGAAAACGTGGAAAACTTTGAATTTTAATTTTTCTGTCACAGAACACAGCCGCTCGTAACAATCTTTTTAACAGGAAGGGCCGCAACATAGACAAAACACCAAAAATAATAAATTTCCGTCTAGTGTTGCAAGTTTATACATAAAAAATATATTAAGTTACATTCACACGAGCAATATCCTTAAATTCTATTTTCTATGTTTAGATTGTTCTAAACAGCCGACTTTAAGCCTACCTGTGAGCTGTGACTAGTCTGACTACTAAATGATGATGATTTGATGTTTGCCGAAGCTCGCGTGTACTGCTTCTGCACTGTGATGCGGAAGCGGTGCGTTAGTAGGGTGCAGAGCAGCATCCTATCTATGGTAGCCAGCAGGATAGATTGTGCGTTTGTGAACCACTGCTGCAAGGTATCGGCTGGGCCTGTCACCTTGCAGCACTGATGTCACAAGTTGTTTTTGTGTTAATGTTTTACTAACATAGTTTGTAAGTATATTGTTACTAACACTGTGAGTCTTGTTACTTGGAAATTAAAATAAATAAATTAATAAAAAAAATATAAAAGTTTTTATGGATGGATGGATGGATGTTTGTTACTCAATTACGCCAGAACGGCTGAACGGATCTGTATGAAATTTGGCACAGAGATAGATTATAGTCTGGAATAGCATATAGGGTACTTTTTTTATACCGGAACGATGTACGGTTCCCGTGTGATAATTTCCGACATCCACGCGGGCGAAGGCCCTTGCAAAAGCTAGTATTATAAATGCGAAAGTGAGTTTGTTTGTTGCGCTTTCACGCTAATACGGATGAACGGATTTGGATGAAATTTGGCACATAAGTAGACCATGACCTGGATTAGGACATAGGATACTTTTTATCCCGGTAGTACGTTCCCGTGGGATAATTTACGACACCCACGCGGCACAAAAGCTAGTGGATTATAAATGTAGAACCTTATGATTTTCTTCTAGGATAAGGGCCTGTTTCACTATCTACAATTAAGTTCCTATTAACTTACTTGGCAGATAAGAATATTACATACAAAATCTGTTCCATTTTTGAATTTATTCGGTATGTAGTGGCTATTCGGACATCGTGAAATATACCCTAAGAGCGGTTTCGCACTACGTCCGATCCGAATCCGAGAAATTTCGGTCCGAAGTAGCCACAGTACTATTTGTATGAAGAGTTGTGCACTAGATCCGAACTCTGTCCGTCCGAATTTAGAACATTCCCAATTCGGATTGAACTCGGATCTTGAATTCGGATCGGACGTATCCGCTGAGAAAAAACACAAGAAAATGTACTATCTACATAAAATACTTCCGAGTTCCCCTAAACCAGACACAAAATAATTTATGCTGCGATAGAATCTGACCCTAAACGGAGTGTCCCGTTTAGATGCAAACATCAATCGATTAGAACTTGCTTCAAGGACCGAAGGACCAAATAAGGACCAAATTCTTTTGTCCCTTGCCTGAGATAACCCTAAGAGCTTTTTGCGATTAAGTTAACAATACGGTATCTTACACGGTGGCTACATTAGTGGACAATACGTGATGTGAAAAATGTTTCGTATAATATTGGATACAGAAGATTTTATGGGGTTAAAAACTTTCGTGCTATTTTTAGTCACGCGAGTTCCTGTGCGGTGTTAGTTTAAAAGGAATGGGGATGGGTTAATGTCGTGCTCAAATTATACCCGGGAGGACATGCAAATTTGATATCATAATATAAAGAGCATGTGCAAATATATACTTATGTACTAATACTAGCTTTTGCCCGCGGCTTTACCCGCGTGGATATCGGAAAATATCTCACGAGAACGTACTACCGGGAAATCCATCCTTATTCCTTGTCTACGTTTTTTATTCATATAGATATACCTAGATATAAATCTATATAAATAAAAAAAGAGGAGTCCAGCATCCTAATTGCGTAACATCGGAGTTTGAATAATTTTGAAACAAATTGCTAATCCATTGCTTCATATGTTTGAAAATTTTGTATGCTAGACAACGTAAATAACGCAATGAATGTTGTTGAACTGTCAAAATGAAACCAATTCCGATTGATAATGTGTTACGCAATTAGGGTGCTGACTAACTGACTGACTCGTCAACGCCCAGCCCAAACCCTTCAACCTAGAAAGCAGAAATTTTGCTCAGAAGTTCCCTTTATAATGTAGACAAGGAATAAGGAAGGATTTCTCGTTCCCGTGGGGTATTTTTCGACATCCACGCGGGCGAAGCCGCTGGTAAAAGCTAGTAGACTATAAATGCGAAAGTAACTCTGTCTGTCTGTAACCTTTTCACGCTTTAACGGCTAAACCGATTTTGATATTTTGTACACGGATAGATCGTGACCTGGGTTAGACCTGAGTTAAAGGATAGTTTTATCCCAGTAGTACCTACGTTGCCGTGGGAAAATTTCTGATTTCTACGCGGGCGAAGCCGCTAGCCAAACCTAGTAACAAATATGACCAATTCAAGGACAACAAATGTGTGTTATCCGTGTTACAAAAAACCTGACAATTGAACTTAATTCATTAAAACAGTTACAAAATTAAAACTATTCCTTTTTAGGGTTCCGTACCTCAAAAGGAAAAAACGGAACCCTTATAGGATCACTCGTGTGTCTGTCTGTCTGTCCGTCTGTCACAGCCAATTTGCTCCGAATCTAATGGACCGATTAAGTTAAAATTTGGTACACATATGAATTTCTGTGACCCAAACACGTACAGCTAAAGTAAATATATGAATTTTGAATATGAGAGTCACTTTTAGGGGGAAAATAAGAAAATTAAAAAAAAAGTTTTGTAAACTGTACCGAGTGACATATCAAATGAAAGGGCTACGAGTTACTATGAGGGTCTCAAATATATTTTTTTTATTATTTTAAAATTTATTGTTTTAAAGTTATTTAAGATAATAGACGAAAATTGACCATTCCCCGCCCCTTATCTCCGAAACTACTGAGCCTAAAATTTTGAAATAAATATAGAAATTAGTTCTATACCTGTAGATTACAGGAAAACCTATAAGAAGTCTGTGGTCTTAAAACAACATGGTAAATCTATATATATAAAAAAATCAAAGTCCTGACTGAGTCACTGACTAATATACCAAAGCACAGCCTAAACCAATGGACCTAGAGACTTGAAATTTTGCACATAGATACCTTATATAGTGTAAACATCCACTAAGGAAGGATTTTTGGAAATTCCATCCCTAAGGGGGTAAAACAGGGGATGAAAGTTTGTATGAAAAATCCTATCCCATGAGTTAATAGACTTGAAACTTAGCACGAATATTCATCTAAGTAAATTATAAAGTTTATCATTTTTTAGTTTTCCTAAACTACCCCCTAAGGAGGGATTGGGGGTGTCAAAGTTTGTATGGAGGAACTTTAACACGTGGTCCAATTAACTCAAAACTCAGTTTTTATACTTGAGACCAAAAATTAAGACTAACGTGTATTAGGGTTTTCCAAAAATCTACCCCTAAGGGGTGAAAAGTTAATTTTATAGCGGAGGATTTTATTGGGGGCTTGATTACCTCTAAAATTGGTGTAAATAATGTTTGAGTCAAGTTATGGAAACATACCAGACGATTTTTGAAATTCTTTAGGTATCTGTGTTCTTGAAAACAGAGATACAGTTTATATGAAAAATCTTATTAATTTGGTTAGTGAACTTGAAACTTAGCACAAATACTTGCATAAGTAAGTAATAATGTTTGTCATTATTAGTTTTTCAAAACTATTCCTCAAATGAGGTTTAGGGATGTTAAAGTTTGTATAGAAGAATTTTAAAGCGCAGTCCGATTAAAAAAATGGTACTTTGAGTCAAGTTAGGAAACTTGCCAAACGAATTTTCACCGATTTTGACGGCATATAGCTGATGTTTAAAAGGAGTAACTTAGGCTATTTTTATTTTAGAAAAATAATTAGGTTTCCGCGCAAGAAAATTAAAATCCTTGAAATCAGACAACCACGTACAGCCCAGTACAAACTTACTAAGCCTCCGCTGTCTATTACGGCTATAACAACAAATAATAAAAATAAAGCAAAGTTAAAAATTTAAGGGGTTGGTCCCCATACATAAACTTTTCATTTTGAAAAAAATAAATTAAAATTTTAATTTAGCATGTGGGGTGTCATGTCATTATTTCATCACCGCTGCTCTCAAAACAGTGAAGGAAAACATCGTGAGGAAACCGGCATGTCCTAGAACCAAAAATTCGAAGACATGTGACATCTACCAACCCGCACTGAGCCCGCGTGGTGGATTACGGCCCGCTCCCTCTCACCGAGAGGAGGCCTGTGTCCCAGCAGTGGGAACATTATAGGCTGATTATGTGTTATGTGGGGTGTCATCGTCTAGAACTCATTGAGTAGAGTTCAAACATATTTTGTTTTATCTTTTAAAATTAAGAAATAGGGGGCCGTAAAAGTTGTAAATTTTAGACCATTTTTGTACGAGCTCTAGCGCAACAATTCAACAAATTAGGAATTTGAAACTTCTTTATACCATGTAAGTACTATGAATACTGTATTTAATCAACAATACTGAAAACGGTGATTCATAAGATATTTTGTTTAAACATGGGTGATTTTCTGCAACTGCAAAAAATAACCTTGTAATTCACAGTATCACTATAAAATAAGTAAAAAGTTATCTTTGCGATTGTTAAACATATAATATGGTACGGAACCCTTCGTGCGCGAGTCCGACTCGCACTTGACCGGTTTTTATTTTAGTAGGTGCCTACTTAATTTGTGGTCGTAAAACCCAGGTATAAATTAAAGAGAATAGCTAACATGGTAGGTCAGACGTTCTTTGGGTTACCTGACATTGGGTATAATGAGGAATGTGGTTGTCCCTTTCATGTGGCCCCAAGATAGTGGTATACGATGACACTTGGTACCTTTCCTCGCGTCCTAACTAAAGCTATCGGTCTCGCGAATACGCGATCCTCACTTATACATATATGACACTTAATTGTTCGGAAAACCGGAAGGCGACCACGCGTTTTGGTTTGCTGAATAAAATAAACTCGACGGTCGCGTGTTTTGATGCCCTTTAAGGCCCAGGTTCCAAGATTGGTTTAGCTCGGTGTGTAAGTGAAATGGCGTTATGGCTGTCGAGTTTGACGCACGAGATAGAAGATTCTCACGCGCACCGGAATTATGTCGTAAAAATGCAAATAAAATCGTATAAAATTAGAAATTAACTATTTAATAAAAAGTAATCCATCACTGGATGCAGTTTGGAATTTGACATTTCATGGTATATTTTTAATTATAATTATAATTGTTAATGAAGGGATAAACTGCTTTTAAAGATTATTAGAAGGTATGTTTAAAGATTTTTTTGGTGCATTAAAATATGTATAATTATGTTTTGGCTTCCATCACTGTATGCGAAAAAGACTTGAAAATATCATATTTTTTTTACATGTCAAAATTATTTACGGTTTATGAGATACACTGCTTTAAAAAACCACCTTTTTGATCGTTTTCAGGAAATCTGGGCCTTAAACTCTTATCCTATGCATTATTATTAATAATAATAATAATATATCATTTATTTTGGGTAACTAAGACCCATAACATAAATACCTTACAGACTATCATACATATTTATAAAAAGCACAAAACTAAACTAATTGTGACGGCTATTTTGTTTTTAGGGTTACGTACCAAAATGGTAAAAAAGGAACCCTTATGGTGTCACTCAGTCTGTCTGTCTGTCTGTCTGTCACAGCTGGATATCTCAAGAACTACTAATGCTATCAACTTGAAATTTAGAACAGTTTTAGATGACGTTTACCCAACTATTTTGCAAATAAGAAAGAAATAAAAATATTAATATTATATATTTTTTGTAACAGTTTCTGAAAGGTCGACTTAAAAATTGAAAGTGGGGCTACTAGGGCATGTGGGGTATCATATGAAAGAGCGCTGTTCGCTCATTCTCACACATTTTTTTTTTTTTAGGTCGCATAATTTTCGACTTTTGATGAAAAATGTAAAAAAAAATACCGTTCCCCCCTTAACTCCGAAGTTTGCAAAGAGAAAAATCTGAAATTATTCTATGTGATAGAAGTTTATGTACCTAAAGATTACAGGAAAAATAAAACAATGTCTCTAAATAGCATACTTTTTTAGAAATCGGAATGGAACCCTCGGTGCGCGAGTCTGACTCGCCCTTGACCAGTTTTTTTTTTTTTGCTTTTTGTGTAAGGTTATTTCTGGGTGGTCTCGCGTTTGCTCGCTTATTTCCTGGTGTTATCGTGCACTTTGTGCAAGTGAGAGCAGTAAAGATACAGTTTATGAATACAAAAACAGTTAAAATAACGTCGGGAGCCGATAGGACGTGGATAGGATCACTTGGGTCCGATTCATAGACAGGAACAATTTTGACATCGGACCTTCGTGGTCCCTCTCGCAGTTGGAAGGATTACTTAGGTAAGAAAATAACAAAAACGGGTTTTTAATTTATGAGGCTTGATTTCTTCATTTTGAATTCTTCAACTCGAGTCTCTTGACTCGAGTTGAAGAATTCAAAATGTTCGTATTATCATTCCAGATCAAAATAAACGAATAATGAGATTGATGCATTGAAGTTCAAAAGAAATCCAACAAAAGAAAGAAGTGAACAACTGTTGGCCAAACATTCATAACAAAGTTTGGATTATTGGCGAACATTGTTGGCACATCGTATTTTCTCATGGGACATTTAACCGCACTCACAAATTACTGACTTACGTTTAATGTTGGTTTACAGTTTCTTCTCTTACAAACCAGAAATCATTCAGTATCCTCCTATTCCGTAAGAGATTTGGTGAACTATGTAAACACTTATTTATTTTTACAAATAGTTTCACAAAATGTAAATAGTTAGTGCAAAGTTTATGGCACAATCCTTAACTATACAATAAATAAATAGTAGATATCTATCAACATCGATTTCTCAAACGCAATAATCCGCTCTCAATGACGTACTCATTGAGGCAGTAACGACAACAAAATTCATCTAACATTTTTCTAAAATGAGATTTACATATAAAAATACTTTATCCAGAAATGTATATTTCTTATAGATCAGTCACCCGTAACCCGTAATATAGATATCGTTGAAAGCAGTCCAATAATAACATGTAATTCAGAGCATCGGCATCGTCGGGGACCCTATTTGATGTCCGTAATCCGAAACTTACAGAAAGAAAGGTTCACGGCCTCGGGCGATGCGACTTGCGACGCGATTTGTGTCAATCGACTCGCCCGCGTGTCTCCTGTTTCCGTACGTCACTCTGCAAGTCGATTTGCGGTCACTCGTGGCATGCTCAAACGGTCCATACGTACCACAATTACACCACATCGTAGCGACAAAATGTTGGCAAGCAGTGGTAACGTGTGAATAGTGTCGCGGCAGATTCTTGCAGTTGCGTTGTTTGCGATGTGGCCGTTTGCGTATCAATCTGCCTAGCCTTTTCCCAACTATGTTGGGGTCAGCTTCCAGTCTAAGCGGATGCAGCTGAATACCAGTATTTTACATGGAGCGACTGCCTATCTGAACTACCCCCGGTAAGATAGATTTGAGGTTCACTATCGAGAGACGAGGACAGTCAGACTATCGGGCTTCTGACTACCCGTAACGACTGTCAAAGATCCACGAATAACAGCAGGGATCAACGGCTTAACGTGCTTTCCGAGGCACGGAGGAATCTCGCAATGTAAAGATGGTCACCCATCCACTGACCAACCCCGGCAAGCGAAGCTTAACCTGACGGATCGACCCGTGCGACTGTTATTACTTAGCCACGAGCTCTTCCATGTGGCTGTTTGCGTAGTGGGCGGTTTTGCTGGTGGATGCGTTGTGGCTGCAACGTGGCCTTAAAGTGGTCGGTATCGCCTACACGGTTGATTTTGCCGGCCAAATGTGGTCCGTGTGAATAAAGTATTCATTTTCATACAAATTAGCGCCCGTCCATCACGTGTTATCATTGTGGTGGGGTTGCGGTACGTGCCATGTTATCGATCCTTTTTTTTTGTGGCTGGGAAATCATCAAATGACTTCGCCCGATCTAGGCGTAGCGGATCAGACTTTTACTCACTAAAACCTTCCTTCCTTCGTTCCTTCATTTGCCTGTGCCAGGGCCACGTTATCTCTTTCGAACAACCCGCGACCCCGGCGGCATGTTATTGACCCTAAACAACTTCTTTTATTTGTTTTCTCCCAAGACGCATAATACGCTTGAACGTGTTGCTTGTGGCCATTGCACGGTGTAAAGGGCAAAAGATCGATGTCGTCATCTTCGACCTCATACAGAAGCTCTATTCTACTATTTTCTGATCAAATCTCACTATTTGATTGGATTAAAATGCCTCACAGAATCCAAAGATATGTAAATAATATTGGGCAGACTGACCTAGTTTGTGAATAGGAGTTCGATCAAATGTATGTATGGTTTGGTATCGCAATATTTACTTATCAATGTATTTAGCAACGTTAGAATTGGGTGGCTGGTATTGGCAGGATTTATGAATGGCACTGATACTATCAATAATTTTGGCTGATATTAATTTGCTGATAATTTTCTAGTAATAATATCATAAGACGCGGACTGACTAGGATTTTAAACGGCACACAACCGCGTAATCTATTGTCACCATTAGCTGGCTTGAAATAAGGTTGAAAATTGAAAACAATAAATTTGTGTTGCCGAGATGTGACTAAGCTGCGAATGTGCATTTATTTTCCGGATGTTCTTTAGATTATTCAGAATATACACAATCAATTAAATAATTATCCGGTTAAAGTTTTAAAAAAATGCTAATTCTATTAAATTCTTAAAAAAATTAATGTCGTTATCCTTGAAAATACAGAGATGTTCAACGCCCAAGTTTATTTTTGTGGAGCAACTTCCAAATTTTTTATTGGGAATATCAAACTATTTTTTACTATTCTATTCGGTTAACATTTTTCTTTAAAGCCTTCTCTATCCGCTGTATTTTTTGCGTCGGATAGTTTCAATGCGTTACGTCATACTCGAAAATCCAAGAATTTACAAAAATAAATTAATATCCGAATCATAAGCAGGCAATCTGCCAAGCCTTTACCCAACTATGTTGGGGTCGGCTTCCAGTCTAACCGGATGCAGCTGAATACTAGTACTTTACATGGAGTCACTGCCTAATAGGCACTGCCTAATAGGCAGTGACTCAGTAACTAGATTGGGAGGTCAGGTGACCTTCCAATCCAGTTACTGGGTAATACGACAACCCTTGGTAAGACTGGTTGTCAGACTTTCGGACTTTTGACAATCCGTAACTACTTCAAAGATCCACGAATGACAGCTAGGACCGAACGACTTAACGTGTTTTCCGAGGTACGGAGGAGTCTCGGTATGTAAAGATGGTCAGCCATCCACGGACCAACCCCGGCAAGCGTAGCACAACCTGATTGATCGACCCATGTGTTATTACTTAGCCACGAGCTCCTATTCCGAATCATAAGGAGTATAATTATAATTATTTAATGATAAATACTAATCACACTGATATTATGAAGGCGAAAGTTTGTTAGTGTGTTTGTATGTTTGTTACTTCTTCACGCTCAAACGGCAGGACAGATTTGAATGAAATTTGTTATGTAGATAGCTTATACCCTGTATTAACACATAGGCTACTTTTTATACCGGTCTACGCGGGCAAAACCGCGCGGCACAGCTAGTTCTTTAACAACTTCGATTTTAGTTTAACTTCTTGGCGAAGCCCATAGCGCAACTAGGGACAGACAAACGCAGCCACAATCAGAGTAAGTGGACACAATTTTATTAATTTTACGAATCTTGATTTACTGTCAAGATTTCCATCGAAACTACGCATCTCAACTCATCACTCAAAATTGAAAATAAAGCATAAACATCAAGCGCTTTCGGTCAACGCACTTGTAAAAGTTAAAATCGTTTGCAATAAACATTCTATTGTCTGTCAAGATGAACTTTGCTTTATGGTTGAATGTTAAAACCGTACCGAACATTATTTGGTCGTCTCCAATACTACTGGGCAATAAAACGGAAACCAAGACTGATTACTCCGACTTTAAGAGTTAGTGCGTTTAGGGTTTAAATTGATACTGCTTTGGTGTCTGTCTGCTAGTATTATGGTAATCTTGGATATGTTAATGGGATTAAATATAATGAATACCAAAAGAATTTAATGCTCACCAAAATGGATAAATGCTCACCAAATCTGCGTCGACCTGCTGATGAAAACCTTAACCCTAGACGGTCGACGTCAGCGGCACCCCGAGGTTTGGTTGGTTATGTTGCTTTAAACCCTGCAGACAGAAATAGGAGCCCCGCCAAGCGGGTCTCCGTCGACCTGCTGTCAGTTTTCTAAAGTTATAATTTCAAAATAAAATGGTTTTAATTTTGGTGAGCATTTATCCATTTTGGTGAGCATATATCTATTCTGGCAGGTATTTCGAATTTTTTGGTAGGAAAATAGGTAGTTTTCTGGTAGGCGTTTAAACACAAGCCTATGGTAATCTTGGACTTCACTGACATCGATGAAGGAAAACATTTTGAGGAAACATTGACTTACTGTTAACTTAGGTCTGAAATCGCCAACCCGTTTTGAGCAAGTGTGGTGATCAATGCTCATGTCTTCTCTGCATGAGAAGAGGTCTTATTGCCCTATTGTGGGACAATAATAGGCTGGTACATTTCTATTGCCAGTTTTTACCTAATTGAGACGCAGATAAGTACCAGCAGCCTTGAGTGGTTTCCACGAGCGTAATAAAATCGCGGCGGGATTTTATCACGCACTGGGTTTCAACTCTCTACTTAGCGCCGGGAGTAGAAAATCCAACAGTGTGTTTTTCGTCGCGCTGGGATGCACTCTGTTTTTGTTAGGTTGGATTCTCAACGCTCGGCTCAACAACGAGAGTTGAAAATCCAGTGCGCGATAAAATCCCGCCGCGATTTTATTACGTCCGTGCGAACGTCGACTTAGCTTGCGTGTTCTGTGTGAGCTACGTAGACCCAGTAATAAGACTCGCCCATCAAGGAGCGCTGTCCCAAATTAGACGCATTTTTAATTGATTACACATAAAACAAAAAGTACTTTATTAAAACACTTAATTATACTAAAAGATGACCAGATAATGTAACATGTGAAACCACCACCTGTACCTACTCTATTTAAATGTGAATAAATGAATTTTGATTTTTTTTGAATTTTGAGATAAATAATTAAATTATCTTTAAAATGGTAAAGGTTTCTTAAAAATACGCTTATAAATTTTTCGCGTGATTCTCAATTTTTTAGCCGCGTTAGACAAAACTTTACAGATTAATTACAATAGATTACCTAATGTATTTTATTGTATTAAGTACACAAAAATAATTTAAAATACTCACATATATTAAGCTATTAAAAATAATAAAATGCTCTAATTGAACATACATTTTTTCCCAAATAACTACTCATTTAGACGTGATAATCATTAAAAACACGTGCTTTAAACTTGAATTTTTGATTTTTGGCCTTAGGTTTAAATTACCGAGACTATGAAAAATAACCCGAGTTTTGTTAGAAAAAGCATTTTTTTTTAAATTTGCTCCATTTGTATTGTTGTTTCGTTTTTCACCTTGTAAAATGATATAAAAGTATTATAAAAACTCAAAACTCAAAGCATTTATTTCAAATAAACCAATTACAGGCACTTTTGAATTGTCAAAGGGTCGGTCTTGGGTCGGTCAGTCAGAAAAATGAAGCTAGTTGCCCATTCCAAAGCGTAGATCCTGGAGAAGAACGGGCAAGAAACTCCACGGACACTCTTTTAAATCAAATATTTTACATAATGGTTACATCGTTCATATTGAAAATATAGATGTGAGAACAATGTAGAAAGACGTGCACGTTAAAAGCGTCCGTAATGAAAAAGATAAAAACTAAAAACAACTAAATTTAAAATAAGCCGTGGCAGCTAAGAGACGACCAGTCCCAACTGACGGCGCCCGTTCACGAACATGACGCATGGATCAGCACCAATTAGCTCAACCATTTCGAAGGGAACTTAATGATCCAACACACGCCACCACCAGCGAGACATTTGAGTGAGCATGACATACTCTCAACCGCCAGGGCACATTCAAGTCAGTGAAAGACGAACCCAGTAAAAGGTAGCTTTATATTAGCTACATAGTGCTCACACATGTGCTATGTATTTATACAATACTAAGAGATTGAATTTACACAATGCAAAGAAAATTCTTAATGTTCAGCAGCTCCAACAATATTTCCGAATGCTAATCAATTAGTTTAAGCGTCCTTGTGGAGCAGGACCAGCATTTAGCCAAGCATTTGTGTCAGCAATGTAATCTCCCAACTTATAATATGCCTGGCTGCATAGTGTGCGTTTTATACATGATTTAAATTTCGTTTCATTTAACTGCAGTATGTGCGGAGGTATTTTTAACATTTTAAACAGTACCCCATGAAGGATGAGTCTACTTTAGCTAGTCTGAAACCTGCACCCTAATTGCGTAACACATTATCAATCGGAGTTTGAATCATTTCGAAACAAATTGCTAATCCACTGCTTCATATGTTCGAAAAATGTGTCTGCTCAGCAACGTAAATAACGCATTGAATGTTGTTGAACTGTCAACATGAAACCATCTCAGATTGGTAGTGTGTTACGAAATTAGGGTGCTGGTTGAACTAAATGGTCCCTATTTCTAGTCCTATAATTGTGTCTTTCACCTCTTTTACCGAAAAGATTTAGATTTTTCCTTACGTACATGATGTTTTCGTAGATATATTGACAAGGTACCGTCATGATGTTAATATCTTTAAACAGTTCCCTTAAAGAATCGCGCCTGCGGAGGCCATATATTGCTCTGATGGCTCTTTTCTGCAGAATAAAAATAGACTCTATATCTGCAGCCCGTCCCATAGTAAGATACCGTAAGACATAATACTATGAAAGTAACTGAAATAAACTAGCCTCGCGGTATCTACATCAGTAAATTGACGTATTTTTCTCACATCATTATGCTGCTGAACTTAGCCGTCCTGCAAGAGATGTTAAATGAGGACCCCATTGCAGCCTTGAGTCGAGTGTAATTCCCAGGAAAACAGTTTTATCGACGAATTCTAGTTTCTCTTTATTCAATACTATGTCACAATCAGTACTTTTAACATTTGGTAAAGCAAATACATTTATATTGTGAGCTTTTAAAATTTCTAACGTTCGACGATAATTTATCGTGGACGGTTTTTTGTTTTTAAATATTTTACATCCCTGTGTTATCGTGATGCCGTAGACGTCCGCGATAATATCGACGTCAGATGAGTCCACTTCGCTCCAGCCATATTTAAAAGCCTAATCATTTATGTAATTAAACCATCGGATCGTTACGAACATTAACTATTATGTACCTACTTTACTTTATGTAACCACACTCTGAAACTTTCAATCGAGACAACCAGCTTCATCAGTTTGGTTCATTCAAATTATTTCCGGATCAGAGCGTCAGCCAATAATGTTAGAAAAAACCCAATACACGAGTGGAACCCTCAAAAATTTTGATGTTTGATGTAGATAAATGTACTGAACAGCTGTTTTTTTTTGCACCGACGGATGTGCATTCGACGTTTGAAGAGTTAAACTGATTAAAAAAGAGGAGATTTTCTATGATTGCGATGGGCTTTAAATTTAACCTGAACTGATAAGTACGCGTTGACGTAAGAAGTATCCTAGACAGAATAAACAATGTAGAACATCTTATACCTGTACCTCAATGATATTACGTTCATACTGAGCGGCGTTCAGACATACACATACCGCGTTGTTATTACAAATAATTTACTTACATAAAGGTGTATAAGAGTTTTCAACTACGACTGCGATAGGTATTCAGGAACGTATGATATTTCAGATATATTACTGGCACGACACGCTTTGTTTCGCTCGCTGCTATTAGCTGACTGAATCAAATTACAACAATTGTCTGAATTTGTCTGCAAAAATTTGCGCGCGCTAGTGCCATATCTACCTCTTTATTTATATAATATCATTGCCTGTACCTACATTCATATCAAATAAACTTCTGATTCTGAATGCAGAACGGCTCTAGTTGAGGCAATAACGATCTTATCAGAAAATGTCCATTAACACTTCTCCTTTCAAGCACGCCTTTCCGAGAAAACACGCACAATCACGACACAACAACAAACATACATGTATAAGTAAACACTATGCCTACGTCATCTCCATGTCATTGACCTTCGTCTCACGTCCCCCGAACATCCTGAAATCCTGCGGAACGCTATTCAACATGGAGTCAAGGCCAGTCAAGGGCAAGGCCAAGCGATGGCGTGCCTCCATAAAAACTTATCACCACGAATAACAATAACGGCGGAATAGATAGAGCATTCGCTTTTTTAACCGAATTCAAAAAAGGAGGTTTTGTATTCGTCCCGTATGTGTGTATGTTTGTATGTCCGCGATTTTCTCAAAAACTAATTAACCAATTTTGATTATTCTTTCACTAACGTCTTCTACATACTTTCAGGAAGGTTTTAGTATATAATACATTAGGTAATTATTGTTATGTAAGTATGTAGTTATATGCATAAATGTACTGTGTATCTCCGGCATTTCTAAGCGGATTTTGATTCTTTTCGTTTGTCTTGGGCTTATGTAATTGTATAATCAACTAAAAATGGAAAATAAGTTTACTTTAAAAAAAGTAAAAATAACTTTCATAAAAAACTTAACAGCTTCTTAAGTCGGTGTCTTCAATTCTTCAATGCACCTTAGCTTGGCACCGACTTTAGAAACTGTTAAGTTTTTAATAAAAGTTATTTCATTCATTTAGTCGGTTTTTACATTTTTTTTTTTAAAGTAAATATTTTTGGTTAACACTTCCACACTGACACTATGGAAAAAGAAAAGTGTAAGTAAATCTGTCTGGACTCTGGGTGTTAACGAGCAAAACTACTAAATCGATTTTGATAAAGTTGCCAAACAATGAGAGGTAGCTTGGTCATATTAGGAGGTAAAAGCCGCTTTTCACAGAAAAATAATGGTAACTTTTCAGGCGGGTAAAACCAGGAGTAAATCTAGTATATTTGCGAAAAGTTCAAAAAGTATACATGGTTATATGGTGTGGAAAAACTAACGCAAGAAAATAATGTTATGGTTACGCAAATTATATGGTGAGGGGTTCTGAAAGTTGTCATGTTAAATTACCGTGAAAATTTCGCGTTTCACCCTATGTTTATGGTGTGAATATTTTGTATAAAAATTATGCTTTGAGGGGCAACAGTTTATTAAAATTGATTTGAGAAAGTTGTCATATATTTTTTGTTAAACTCATTCCCTTTATTGTTATAGTCACTCGAGTGAAAACCCTTTGTTTGTTTGTTTGTTATATTTGTTTGTAAAAGTAAGAAATAGTGGAGTAGTCGAAGTCAAAGTCAAAGTCTAATCATTCAATTCAATTACGAACTTAGAAGGCACTTTCAACTGTCAAAATTCACAAGAAAATAGAATTAGTTAATTCTAATTGCGACTACCAAAAGACAGTTTCGTATGAAAAAATAGTCATTCACCAGCGTGAAAATAATTTTGTCTATCGTAAGCCGGGTCTCCTGCGTGCCTTTTTGCGAAAAAAAAACTCAAAAACATCGACTCGGAGGCTTGGCTAAATATATCAGAATACGTAGGAGACAGCTTGACTAAGAAAACAAATGATCATGTGTTTTAGTCCGGTCAATTTAGACATTCGAGGTTACATAAAGTCCCAACAAGCTGAATTTCTGTGAAATTGTTCAAAACATAATTATAAACAATATCTAGAAGTTCCCCATCATTCCCCTGTAAGGAAAAAATTTTATTCAAGGTCAAAGGTAAAAAAAATGAGTTTTTCGCGATTTTCAGCAAAACGGTAAGTTTTATCATAAAAGTACCTCAGACAAAAATTGTAGATCATAAAATTATCAATAAAAATGTATTCTTACTTTTTTTCTTACGAGCCACCGTTTCTGAGATATAACGATTCAAAAAGTTATAAAAGTTGTTATCGTCATAATATGCACACGTTTCCACGCCACCTATGAGGTAATGTACTTAGCGCGTTTTTTTAACGTGGTTTCTTGTTGAGTTGAATTACTCTTTTTAAAAACTTCAGCTTCTTTTTTTTTTTTTTTTTTTTTTTTTTTAATATAACAACTCTAGATGTATATACGTGGCGTACTCATGTATATTATGACGATAACATCTTTTATAACTTTATGAATCGTTATATCTCAGAAACAGTGGCTCGTAAGAAAAAAAGTATTATATGATGATGATGATAATTTTATGATCTACAATTTTTGTCTGAAGTACTTTTATGATAAAACTTTCCGTTTTGCTGAAAATCGCGAAAAACTCATTTTGTTGACCTTTGACCTTGAATATTTTTTTTTCCTTACAGGGGAATGATGGGGAACTTCTAGACATTGTTTATAATTATATTTTGAACAATTTCACTGAAATTCAGCTTGTTGGGACTTTATGTAACTTCACTCTCATTTTTTGGTCTAAATTGACTGGACTATTTGTATGGTTTCATGTGTATTGTTTCGCAAAAAGACGCGCAGGAGACCCGGCTCTAGACATTTTTTTTACCGATTTGTTGTGATTGCGCGCGCTGTCATGGTTTTCTTATAGTGCTAGTCTAATCTTATCAAATACTAGCTTTTGCCCGCGGCTTCGCCCGCGTGGATGTCGCAAAATATCCCACGGGAACGTATTACCGGGAATTCCTTCCTTAATCCTTGTCTACATTATAAAGGGAACCTCTATGCAAAACTTCAGCTTTCTAGCTCCAAGGGTTTTTTCGGCATTTTAGAGTTAGTCCCATATTGACAGTTGTTCATATTCATGGGTAGAACACTCTGTGACAATTTGTCCATCTATTTTAATGGGACCGTGTACTTATAGATAACTATTTAGCCTTTATTGTCTCTCTCCCTTTTCCTAACAATTATGTCTTCTGCAAGAGTGTGGGACAGTCTTTTCGGCCTGTAGTCTATCTAAAGACAGTGTCTTTTGCGCAAAGTCTCTGTAGGTACTGTAACTGCCCGTTTTCACTAACATAAGGTGATCCTTAAGGCGAGTATAGCCGTTAACCGGCAAGATTTGTATTATTATGTAATACATTGTGAAACATTTTGAAATTTCATATGCTCACATATTTAGTAAATGGCGTTTTTGGCGTTAACTGCTATAATTTCGAACCTAGGAGGTTTAGTGTTGTTTTTTTTAATACAAAAAATTCTACCTCATCTGACTAAAAATGTGAACAAAATGTAATATGAAAAAGGTTCCATATCTCCTGACTTTTTTTTTTTTTTTGACTTTTCTTTTTTGTCTTTGGCTAAATGAATCGAAAGTACAAAAACTTTTTAACAAAAAAAAAAAAAACCGACTTCCAAAAATCACTACAAAGTGAAAAATAACTTTGATTTCGGAAGTCGGTGTCTTTCGTTTTTTATTTACTTTCTTTTTTTTTGCCACCGACTTCCGAAATCAAAGTTATTTTTCACTTTGTAGTGATTTTTGGAAGTCGGTTTTTTTTTGTTAAAAAGTTTTTATATCTCGCTTTTTAGTGGGTCTGTTTATAATTTGTATAAGTTACAATAGTCTAATGTCAATTGCTCATCACATGTTACAAAATATTGCTTTTCCCGATGCTGGGACGTTAATTGTTGAGGAGTTCTGCTGGTAAGAACCAGGAGAACTCCTCAACAACCAGTCGCCACACGCATTGTGTGACGAGCGGAAATTGCTTAGCAACCATATTAAAGTAATCGAATCGCAACCCGTGAAATATTTATCATTGAGTAGTTCCTGTAGCCATCTGTGGTCTTCATCATCAGTTCCAGTTCACCAAGTGGTGCTTTCCGAGAGCAAACGCACGAGTTACTATAAAAAATACCCAAATCGCTGTAGGTGTGCCTATAATATTTGAAGAGTTTCTTCGATTTCTCCAGGATCCCATCATCAGAACTGGATTTTGACAAAAATGGGACCATTTGGAAAGTATACCCTTTTCAACAAAAAAATAATTTTTCAAATCGGTTGGCAAGCGACGGAGTTATGCGCGAACAAACCTCCTCCTTTTTTAGAAGTCGGTTAATAATAAAAACTTTTTACAAAAAAAAAACAACCGACTTCCAAAAAAAACACTACAAAGTGAAAAATAACTTTAATTTTGGAAGTCGGTGTCTTTGGATCTGTATTTTAGTTTTTTGCCACCGACTTCCAAAATTAAAGTTACTTTTCACTTTGTAGTGTTTTTTTTTGGAAGTCGGTTGTTATTTTTTTGTAAAAAGTTTTTATTAGTAACCGACTTCTAAAAAAGGAGGAGGTTTGTTCGCGCATAACTCCGTCGCTTGCCAACCGATTTGAAAAATTATTTTTTTGTATAAATTACAAACTGACCCACTAAAAAGTGAAAAAAAAAACTTTTTACAAAAAAAAACAACCGACTTCCAAAAAAAACACTACAAAGTGAAAAATAACTTTAATTTTGGAAGTCGGTGTCTTTGGATCTGTATTTTAGTTTTTTGCCACTGACTTCCAAAATTAAAGTTATTTTTCACTTTGTAGTGTTTTTTTTGGAAGTCGGTTGTTTTTTTTTTGTAAAAAGTTTTTTTTTTTTCACTTTTTAGTGGGTCAGTTTGTAATTTATCTAAGTTACAATAGCCCAATGGCACTGCTTATCACTTTTTACAAAATATTGCTTTTCCCGATGCAGCGACGTTAATTGTTGAGGAGTTCTCCTAGTAAGAACCAGGAGAACTGGAGCTCCATGGTGAAGTCATCATCACCATTATGCATTTTGACGAGCATAAATTACTTAGCAACCATATTAAACTAATCGAATCGCAACCCGTGAAATACTTATAAATTGAGTAGTTCCGATGGCCATCTGTGGTCTTCATCATCAGTTCCACTTCACCAAATGGTGTTTTCCGAGAGCAAATGCACGAGTTACTATAAAAAAATACCCAAATCGCTATAGGTGTGCCTTTAATATTTGAAGAGTTCCTTCGATTTCTCCAGGATCCCATCATCAGAACTGGATTTTGAAAAATGGGACCATTTGGGAAGTATACCCTTTCCAACAAAAAAATAATTTTTCAAATCGGTTTGCAAGCGACGGAGTTATGCGCGAACAAACATAAAAAAAAGAAATACAAACATCCGAATTGAGAATCTCCTCCTTTTTTAGAAGTACGTTAAAAAACCAACAGTGCACTTTAATTTAGGTGTCACCTAGTGTTCGTGCAAACGGGCAAGTCTTGAATCGTGTATAAACAAACCTGTCATTATGCTTCCAAAAACAACTAAAAGGAGACTAGGTCAACATTATTACTATTACAAATTGATACATAACAAATGTCCCACAGATAGCCAAGAAACCATATCATTCAGAAAACAAGACATATTGTGACAGAGTTCTATTGTATTCAGTGTAGCCATCATAGATATAGATATACCTATCTATCCATATCTGTGGTAGCTGTGCCTTTGTAATAATATTGTTCCTTAAGGTGCTCCCTCACCAGGAGCATTCGCGTGTAATGTAACATTACAGATTCGACTTTGAGCATTACATTACAATACTATCTCCCTGACTGACGAGCATTCGCGTGTAATGTAACATTTAATGAAATTACAAATGGAGCGCATTGATGTTACAAGTTGTATCAAGGTATTACACATTGTATCATTACAAGGTGCGCGTTGTAATGCTCGATTTTCCTCCCTCACTGTTGTAATGCTCGAATCTGTAACGTTACATTACAGGCAATTTAAATGCTCCTGGTGAGGGAGCACCTTTAGGTTTGTCCGTTCCTTCCCTTCATGTTATTGTTATTGAAACTCAGATCGATATTTGTTGAGTAAACAACTGAAAATTACAGATAGTAGTATATGTAAACAGAATGTTTAAAGGTGGCCAGTGAACTGCTTTCTCCCAGTGTAAAAACACGAATTACAAATTAGTTGCTTTTGCCAATGGCTTTTCACGCGTGGATGTCGGGAAAAAGTCCTATATGTTAATCTAGGTTATAAAATATCTGTTTGCCAAATTTCATCCGAATCCGTTCAGCCGTTTTTGCGTGACTGTGTAACAAACATCCAAACATTCATATTACAATATTTATTTAATAAAACTTTATGCACAAGTAAAAAAATAATGTACGAAGGCGGACGTAATGCCTGAGGCATTTTCTATGCAGAGACAAAACATGGTAGGTGCTACACATAAGAGATGGATAACTTGAAAAATAATAAATACTAATAATACATACCTACATATAAACAGAATAAACTTTGTCAGGAGAAATAACGATAGGTAGAGGAGAAGAAGAATCCAGCAAATCAGCGCTGGGATGATTCTGCCAACTTTTTACGACTATATTCACGTGCGTTCACCTTGAAAGATAACCGACTGGTTGCCATCCTGATGTTCAGAGGGAGCGCATTCCAAAGAAATACCGCCTGGACAAAGAAAGAAGAATGAATAAAACCAGAGTGGTGAGAAAGAGTAGCGAATCTGATAATATAGCGAATTGGCGACATGTCAAAACAACAAGTTAAATATTAATTTGGCATACACACAAACCTGCTGGATTAAATGTTCTAAATGATAGTAACCTAACCTAACAGCCTGTATAGTAAATAACGGATGGTATTTAAAAGTACTTCAATTTATTCCCATTTCATTTACCTAATTTTGCCTGTGTTCCACCAAATATACTGAATGTGCACCAAAATAATTGTTCATTAAAATATGTCATAACGAGCATCTATTGGATATGGCGCTCGGCGGCCGCTGCCGCGGCACCGCTCGCTTCGCTCGCTCGCCGTCGCGCGTTAAGGGTCGCTGTTCTAACCTAACCTAACCTAACCCAAATGATGCTAACCCAAATGATTCACCAATGTGAAGTTTCGGACGCGCGGGTGTTTTGTGTAACATTCAGGAATATTTGGTGCACGATCAGTATTTTTATGTACGGATAATATTTTTGGTGAACACAAAAATATTATCCGTAAATAACTAACAAAGTAACACTTGTGTTTTCTAAATCTAAATTATTGAGAAAAATAGGTACTTCATTAAAATCGGAACAGATGTAAATTAAAAAAAAAAATAACTCTCATCTAATAAATGAAATGCTAAAAAGCAGGTTATCGTATCATTTTGTGTTAATTTATATGATGTCAAAAAGTAGCAGTGTTAACCGACTTCTGTTGTTCAGCGTACCTAGTAAATAAAACTAGATAATAAACGAGGTCGCAGTTAGCACGTAAAGTAGTAACCATGCTCTGACATAGTTGGTTTACTGTTAACTGCTGTTTTATTGTTCACTACAAACGCCACACGCATTCTTAATTTGTAGTTGATTGGGAATAGTCTCTGAGATGAGATACTAGCTTTATCTGAGCAGAAAAAATACCGAATAGAAAATAATTATCTGATATATTTTCCAGATAGAATGTAACATTTCGCCAGTTATGTTAAGTCCCATGTAATAGGGGGCGAGCCTATTTCCATCAACCGGGCACAAAAATCCACACTCCGGGCTGCTACTTAGAAATTCCAGATGGAAAAACCCAACATCACTTTGGGAATCGAACCCAGGACTTCATGCTCACCTGTGACCACTTATAGACTAACGAGGCAGTCAAGTCGTCCAGATAGAACGTGCTGAATAAACCTGTGGGGCCAAAAAAATTACAGTGTAGACAAGGAAACGTATTTTTTCAAACACACAGCAGCAGAACAAGTTACTACTAACTGTCAAATTTTCTCATTCGATTTTGGACATAACCAACAACATTTTAAGGTTTAAAATCATTCGGAGAAATTTGACCGTTTGGTATAACCTAATGTGCTGTTGTGTGTACGTTCTTATCTTAATTTTTATGTAAAGTTCAAATTGAAATAAGAAATAATACATCTCTTTGACTACGCAGTCATTGATGGGCGTCAAAGTTTTCTTAAACACGTTCCATGTGGAAAATTATACATAAATGCAACTCTGATTAACTAATGTACAATGTATACATTACGCTGACGGCGTACTTATTTTAAATAAATATATATAATACCTAAATATCACTCGGTATAATATGTTAATATGCTCATCAGTACAACAGTTATGCTCTTCTATGATGAACGGTGCAAATTGTTAGAAACATCTTAAGGCGGGGACTGACTACGATTTTAAATGGCACACAAGCGCGTAATGTATTGTCACTATTAGCGGTCTTGAAATAGGGTTGAAAATTTAAAATAATATTTGTTTTGCAGAGATGTGACGTGCGCCTTAAGCAAAAGAATCAGCAAGAAGGTTGTCAATGCCTACTCGTAAGTTTTGGTGGTTTTTGACGTAATCCCTAAGCCATCTTTTATGATAGACACGGGTAGATAGTGGCGTCGTCAGGGTCGTCAGAAGCCCGAAAGTCTGACAACCAGTCTTACCAAGGGGTATCGTATTACCCAGTTACTGGGTTGTGGAGGTCAGACAGGCAGTCGCTCCATGTAAAATACTGGTATTCAGCTGCATCCGGTTAGACTGGAAGCCGACCCCAACATAGTTGGGAAAAGGCTAGGCAGATTGATTGACGGGTAGATAGTGGCGTATTATAAACAAAGATTGAATGAAAAATTAAACACCAATTTGTCCATCAGTATGTGGCTTCAGGAAGACAAACCTCGTCTTCGACATTTTTGACACACTGGTTTCAAATTAAAACTTTCATCCTTCAGAATGTATATGCTAAGATATATGATGATAAATGTATATCAGTATAAAGTGGTATGACGTCACGTATTCAGTAACTGAACTTTCACGTAATGCATTTGCGATGCTCGTTTGTTTGTCAGACAACACATTTGTGTCAGATGGTCGACGTTTCAATATTAGTCCGATATGAATGAAGCGATTTGCTTCAGGCATTTCAATGCTGTAATGCAATAATATATATTATGTTTTGAATAAATACTACAATTTGGTGCTTCTTCGTCGTATCGATGCACACACACATGCCTAATCTAAACAATTAATCAAATCTTCTTAGCAACTAGTAAGCGCGTAGGGGAGTTCAGAAGGTTTTTGAGCAAGCATATGCAGGACGAAAAATTGATGAAAGTTGTTGTTGAGTTGTTGTTGAGCAGTTACGGCATGAAGTTTCAGATACAAGTCCCGTGGTCAGAAGTCAGGTTTCAGATTTCCAAAATGGACAAAAAAAATACGTGATCTTCAGCGCCGTCGATTTTCGTATGACGCATAACGACTTCAACAGGCAAATCTGACGAGGAAATTGTGGGCTTTCCATAAATCTGACCCTCTGGGCTCCGGTACCATAAAAGAGATAATCCCTTACAATAATTATAAGTACCTAGTAATAGGGCTAGACTATTGGATTGGTAGGTTTAATTACAACCATTGCATCGTTCAGAAATAGGTTTTGCTGCAAAAGAGGAAAAAAGATTTAAACCACTAGTGACCCAGTTCTAAGTGGTTGCATTCATTTATTGCCACAAATATCTAATTGGGGGCTGAATCTGCACTTAGGTATCACTTAACTTCAAATTCCAAGTTACTTCTTGCAAGACACATCATCATCTGCATAGCCTTTTTCCAACTATGTTGGCGTCGGCTTCCAGTCTAACCGGATGCAGCTGAATACTAGTACTTTACATGGAGCGACTGCCTATCTGACCTCCACACCCAATTACTGGGTAATACGATAAACCTGGGTAAGACTGGTTGTCGGACTTTGTGGCTTCTCACGACCCGTAACGACTGTCAAAGATCCACGAATGACAGCCGGGGCCAACGGCACGTGATTTCCGAGCCACGGAGGGATCTTGGTATGTAAAGATGGTCACACATCCACAGACCAACCTGGACGATCGACCTGTGCGGCTGTTAATTTTTCAAGACACATTTTGTAATAATTTAATTCTACTGAAGCAACAATTTGTGATGAGGAAAAGTATATTCAAGTGTTTCACGATAAACGAATGTAAGCTTTCTTGGAATGATTTAAGCTCCTTGTGAGTTCAGTTTAAAAATAAATTGAAGGAAAATTGCTGATACGCATTGTTTTCTTTTACAGACGGATTCGTGTTTTTGTTTTTGCAATTCATTAGTAGCATAATCAGCCTATAATGTTCCCACTGCTGGGACACAGGCCTCCTCTCTATAAGAGGGAGTGGGCCGTAATCCACCACGCGGGCCCATTGATGGTTGGTGGATGTCACATGTCATCGAATTTTTGGTTCTAGGACATGCCGATTTCCTCACCATGTTTTCCTTCACAGTTTTGAAAGAAGTGGTGATGAAATAATTTACACAAAGAAAAGCCCTGCCAGAGTTCGAATATACGACCGTAAGTCGCGAACGATTCCATGCACTGGGCCACCACTGCTCTCCATATGTAGACTTCTGCATATTCTCTCTACGTTTCATCATTTATATATCCACGTTTTCTAAGACATTCACGAAAAGTAGGTTAATTAATACCTAATTAAAACAAAAAGAAAGAAATTAATTACGAAGTTGGAAACAAACATATTTCCTTCTACATTTGTCACGATTCCAACATTTTTGGGTCACACAATTTTTACCTCGAATGACATCGCAAATACGAAAGAGACGTAGATTATCAAGACTCCTCCCGCACGTATTGTTTGAAATATTTTTCATTTTACGTTATTCTTGACAGTACCTATTTGCTTCAAAACCATTATAACTTGACACTTACATCACCATAGTGTTTTCCTTTGTAGAAGTTGTTTTTAAAGGAGAGTTTACCGCAGGAGAGGTCTTGTTATGTTTGTCGAGAATAATGACTTACCTTTGTTTTGGATTGAGTCCAAAAATGTACACATTTAATACAAGATACCGTACGTCAAGGCATCTTATCTAACATAATCTTGTAAGTTAGTGAAATAGTTTTGCAATCGTAAAGACATGTTTAATAAATATTTGGTCTGTTTTCTTTTCTAACGCCTAACGGTGTTTCTTTAAGGTGTTTCAAGCCAGTGCGAGCTGATAGCAGAGTACCAAACCTATCGATTTAACCCCCATGTATGTTCTACGATTTGTTGTAGTTCACACATGATTATATCTTAATTAATTAATTATAAGTCAATTCAATCCGTCATTGTGTGTCAGAGGTGTAAAAACGAAACAGAAACTTCACTATCTTTTGACGCGGTAGGGCGAATCTAACGATTTAAATCTTATCTTTGCTGCTGTCATTATTTTTATGACAGCCGTCTCTGCGGACGTTAAGTGCGGCCAAAGCTCTCCTAGGAAATCATAGCTTAATCCCTAAAGCCCCTTTTACACTATGCAAGTTTCTTAATTGTGTGTGTTGTTATGTTTCTTGCACAATTATTAAATTGAAGCAAAAAGGGACATGCTTGGTCTGAACACTGTTTAGAAGGTGCAATTTTTATTGTTGCTTCAACTTGTGGTATGCCTCAGGCAATTAAATTGCACCGTGTAAATCTGGCTTTAGGTATCTAATGTTGGAATAACAAGAAAGGTTGATGACACTGTGACGGCATCTACAGCACCACATGCGAACTACGCATCAAAGACCTGATGTCACACAAATCCTGCATCGCACAAGCAGAGTTTACCGCGCGACTAACATTATACAACGTCCCGATAGCAATCGTTTGGCAGTAGCCCACCAGATACAACACCCGTCTGGTCTGTGGATCCTCCCTTTTCAATAGAGGATGAACACTACACCCTGTTCTTCAACCCATACATAGATAATCAGCCTATTATGTTCCAACTGTCGGCCGTAATCTACCACGCGGGCCCAGTGCGGGTTGGTAGATGTCACATGTCTTGGATTTTTTTTTTGGGTTCTAGGACATGCCGCGCGGGTTTCCTCATGATGTTTTCCTTCACCGTTTTAAGAGCAGTGGTGATAATAATATTTTATATAATAGTTGTAACTCGTAAGTCGGGGCCGTTACCACTGGGTCGCCACTGCTTACAAAGGCCAACCCATGGCCTTCAAATAAAATAAAAAATCGTTGAAAAACCCCATAAATTACCAGTATATCAATCAGAATACCATCGATCACGTACAAGTATGTAGCGTTACGTTATTGCCGCCTACACAAAAGATATTACACATTATTTCATAAAGAATGAGGGCCGACTCACAATATGGCTGTTTATTCCTAAAATAATGATCGATTCTTATTTCTAAAAGATTGATTGATTTGGATTGGGGACCTAGCTTCCTGCTTCGGTTTTGCTTGTATATTTTTTTGATTGGAATAATGTTAAGTAATTAAAGTTAAGCACACGTTATAAGTTTCAGTATAGTCCTGTCAACGAATGACCCAAAAGGGGGTATAAACCGTGTAAAGTGCTTGAGCTAGGACCTGAGCGATTCCTTCAGAAACTGGTTCAGGGTGCTTAGGAAAGGAACATACTAAAAGTCCTAAAAAGGCGAGCCGGAGTGGGGGCGAGGGGGGCAAAGTTCCCACTTTTCAGTTTTTCGCTAAAATCTCAAAAACGCTGCACAGGAAGATCACTATCTATAGACTAAAAACACAATGATAAAAGAAGGATAAAAGTTTAAAAATAATATATATATATATATAAAAAAGACAGGAAGAACGAGGCCAAAAGGCTCCTATCTCAGCATAAAATGAATGAATGAAATGAATCTGGTAACTATCTGCAACATTCTAACCTTTTGGCTCGTCTTTTTACAATTTGCGGTAAGTACCTATTAGTATAGAAGAATAAGTATACGAACTCATTGCAACATTGCTCATCCCCCATAGCAAATAGCGGGATAATTTATAGCCCACAGACTGACCAGACTTCTAAAAAATATCAATGCATTTGAACAAAATTTAACCGGTAGTATTTGCGTGATGCTGGAACATACATTCATACAAACGACAAACTAAAAATCTAAAAACTATATTTTCGCCATCAGAATCGTGCCCAGACCTCGCAGCAATTACTTTTCAAAAATATTCAACGTACAGTTTGACTTCACTACGATTTTATTTTATGTATAGATTTCATTAAAGATCCACTCAGACACTGTTTATATATTATAAAACGGATGAGTGATTTATTACATAACATAACAACAACTGCCCTCAAAATAGGACACACGCAAACGTTTAATTTTTTTCACTAGAAAGAAGTATTTATGTGTAGCTATGGAAACTTAATATACCCGGAAACGAGTGTGCTTGAATATATTAAAGGTTTTTAATTAACTGTCGATATGGGAATGATTAATTTCACTTAATAACCAGCGTACCGCTGCTGTACACCAGCGTATTGTCTTACGAACTCTGTAGCGTAATTATTTAATTGAACGTTAACAACTTGTTTGTTGCTTACGGATATGGGTAAGTTCTTGTTGTTATTCTTTTTAATGTTAATGTTGTTGTTGTTATGTTAATGTTGTTGTTGTTATGTTAATGTTGTTGTTGTTGTTGTTGTTACGTTATATTGTTGTTGTTATGTTGTGTTTTTGTAGTTTTGTTATTTTACTCAAGAGGGCTGATTGATAAAAACAGGTAAGAAGTACTAGCATTTCCGAATATAGAGCAAGAGGGCGGTGAGTTTTATTAATTTACTAGCACTTTCCGCGCTGCTTCGCCCGCGTGGATGTCGGCAAATAACCCACGGGAACAAAAATCCTTCCTTATTCCTTGTCTACATTATAAAGGGAATCTCTGTGCAAAATTTCAGCTTTCTAGGTCCAATGGTTTGGGCTGGGCATTGATGAGTCAGTCAGGACTTTATAAAGGTATATTATAAGATTTTTCCGGGCACAAGGTCACCCCTGGCATAGACCCCATACACATAAATTACACTTTTTGTTTTAAATCGAGTAAAGACCACCGAAAACCGAGAAGACCGTTGGAAGGCTTGTGGGAACAAGTTGGACCAATGACCTTGTAAAGGCCGCAGGAATACGGTAGTTGCGAGAAGCACAAAACCGGTCGAAGTGGCGATGCTTGCAGGAGGCCTAATGTCCAGCAGTAAAAAAAAAAAAAAAAAATATCCTTGGACATTTCACACAACGCCATTTAGTCCTTATAGGAAAGAACTTATCTACCAAAATTTCGAAAATAAAATACGAACATTTAAGTCTGCAAAACGAATTGCGACATTTTGTCAAGTGTATTCGAAATAGCGATATCCCGAAAAAATCTTGTAATAACTGACCGAACGTAACCCTCAGTTTTTGTGACATTCACAGAAATAGGTTTCACAGATATTGATGTAGCTCCCAAATGGTTGCGCCCATTTGTTCTGATGGCTGTAATTTTATTTTGTAAGGGTTTCAGTAATCCCTCTTATGGTTTTAGAAATAAAGGAGTTATGAGTCCTGTAAGTAATGAAATCTTGCCTCAAGTGCGAGCTTCGTGGTTGAATGGCATGCTGCCTCAAATAATTATATTGTTTACTGAGTCCTATGATGAAAACTATGTGTGGGACAAGAAATTTCACGCGGACGAAGTTGGGAGCAGAAGCTAGTTAATTATGTAACCGTTAGAGGGTTTTTCATTCAGAGTAAACAAATAAAGCTTTCCAATTCCAAGTACTCACTAAGAACGTTGATCGCGCGCGGGCTGGCAACGTCGCATTTGTAGAGGTACTTTGTGATTATTTTATTAAATTTAAACCAAAGGACAATTTCCTCTCTAAAAATTATTCTTTTTTAAAAATGTAAAGTGGCTCTTTATCACGAAATTATAACACCGAAATAATTTAAATATAATGTAAGTTTAAAAACTAAAAATCAAGCTCTAAAAAGTATGAAAAAACCGGCCAAGTGCGTGTCGGACCACGCACAATGAAGGGTTCCGTAGCTGAAAAGAATTTATCCCAAAAACAAACTTAACATTTTAATCCCAAAAAAATATTTTCTTATGTGATAATTACAAATTAACAATTTATTTTGGACTTTTTCCTTTACTTGTGCTGTGAGACCTTGCTTCTTGCCAAATTTCATGATTCTAGGTCAACGGGAAGTACCCTATAGGTTTTTTTTTTTTATTTATTTACTTGCGAGTATCAAAATATGTCGCATAAATGGCCGTATTTTTTATTGCGTTGACTTAGAAGCTTGATTTTTTTTTTTTTTTTAGAACTCTAATGGTCTATAGACTTGCCGCTGGGGTCGCGGGTTGTTGCATAGGCAACTGAAGGAACACGGGTGGGTTTTAGTCAGTAAAAGTCTGACACGCCCTTCCGCTCCACCCAGAGCGGGAGAAGTTATTTGATGATTTCCCACCCTCAAAAAAAAAGGGTCTATAGACTTTTACGTATTTGATATTAATTTCAACTTGATACCTCCACGCGATCTTGAGCAAAAGGGTCTTTACAGACTGACATACTTGAAAATATTTGTTTATATGGTAAAGTTACAAAGTATAAATTTTTGGACTTTTTACATTACTTGTGGTGTGAGACTTTGCTTCTTGCCAAATTTCATGATTCTAGGTCAAAGGGAAGTACCCTATAGGTTTTGATTTACTTGCGAGTATCAAAATATGTCGCATAAATAGCCGTATCTTTTTATTACGTTGACTTAGAAGCATGAAATTTTTCGAACTCCAAGAGACTATAAATTTACGTATTTGATATTAATTTCAACTTGATATCTTCACGCGTTCCTGAGAAAAAGGGTCTTGACAGACTGACAGACAGACAGACGGACAACAAAGTGATCCTATAAGGGTTCCGTTTTTTCCTTTTGAGGTAAAAAACAAAAATAAAAAAGAAAATATTATCATCTGAAATTAAAAAAAAAGATAGACAAATTAAGAATCCGGAGTCACACGTACCTAATCTGTTCAATTTATGTAACATGACGGACTCCGGATTTTTAAGTACTTTTTAGAGCGTGATTTTTCAATAGTCGGGTTTTAGTTTTTAACCAACTTTTCAAAAACAACAAAGAGGAGGAGGTTATCAATTCGTCGCGTATATATATATTTTTTTTATGTATGTGTGGCGGCATCTACATCGCCACATATGAACTACGCATCAATGACATGACGTCCTGCATCGCGCAATTAGAGTTTACCACGCGATTAGCATATATACAACGTCCCGACATCAACCGTCGGGCAGTAGCCCACCAGACACAACACCCGTGTGGTCGGAGGATCCTCCCTTTTCAACGGAGGATGAGTGAACTTTACACCCTGTTCCTCATGCCTCTAAACTGGTGACCCCGAGCATGAACGTCAGCGCAGCCTTCGTGCAACTCCTTCAGCGTGACGTCATCAGCATCACTTCCTCAAGCTTTCGAGCGGCGAGTCACACAGCCAGCCAGAATCCACGGCTTCAACAGGTATCCTGACCACCAGCATGCAGCGGACGCGCATTCCTGGTCATCACCTTCAGCCTCAACCCAACGCTGTACACTCCGACTCACTGGAGCATAACGCAGCGCCACCCCGACTCACTGGGGTATCACCGCAGTCAGTTCTGACTCAACGTGAACTATGCGGCACCCGGTACCGACTCACTGGAACCACTACTGGCATTGGCAAGCATCGCAAGATACACGACTCAGCCCACTATCGACCTCCGGTCTCCGGAGGGGAGTGATGTGGCGGCATCTACATCGCCACATATGAACTACGCATCAATGACATGATGTCCTGCATCGCGCAATTAGAGTTTACCACGCGATTAGCATATATACAACGTCCCGACATCAACCGTCGGCAGTAGCCCACCAGACACAACACCCGTCTGGTTGGAGGATCCTCCCTTTTCAATAGAGGATGAGTGAACTTTACACCCTGTTCCTCATGCCTCTAAATATGTACACCGATTTCTCCGTCAATTGTGAACCGATTTTAAAAATTCTTCTTTTTTTTGAAAGGGTGTGCTCTCGAGGTGGTCCCATTGTCACCAAGTCATAATCTGATGACGGGATTCCATGGAAATCGAGGGAAACCCTCAAGTTTTATAGGCACACCTACAGCGATTTGGGTATTTTTATAGTAACTCGTGCATTTGCTCCCGGAAAGCACCATTTGGTGAAGTGGAACTGATGAGGAAGACCACAGATGGCCATCGGAACTACTCAATAATACGTATTTCACTTGGGATGCGATTCGATTACTTCAATATAGTTGCTAAGCAATTTATGCTCGTGAACTGGAGTTGATGATGACTTCACCATCTGTTCCAGTTCTCCTGGTTCCATACTAGGAGAACTCCTCAACAATTAACGTCCTTGTATCGGGAAAAACAATATTTTGTGAAAGGTGATGAGCAGTTGACATTAGGCTATTGTAACTTAGATAAATTACAAACTGACCCACTAAAAAGTGAAAAAAGAAAACTTTTTTACAAAAAAAAACAACCGACTTCCAAAAAAAATGCTACAAAGTGAAAAATAACTTTAATTTCGGAAGTCGGTGGCAAAAAACTAAAACACATATTCAAAGACACCGACTTCCAAAATTAAAGTTATTTTTCACTTTGTAGCATTTTTTTTTTGGAAGTCGGTTGTTTTTTTTTTTGTAAAAAAGTTTTTTTTAAACTAACTTTTTATTTTCAAGGAGGTAAGGCAACAAATAAGTTTAAAAAAACCTCACTAACATCACAATTGCCCGAACAACTCCAATTTTTCTCATTTGCATTATTATTTCTCTTCATCTCATTCAATAAGGATTTGTAAACACATGGTTTGCAAAGAAAATGCGCCCCATTGTTTGAAGATAATCCCGTTTGAGATTGAAACTATTCAGTTAAGATCGGCTTAGGTGCCGTAGTAGGTTATGCGGTTTACGCCTTGATTGAGATTCGTGCGTCTGAGTCATTTTCGCTAAATTGGAAATTAGATGCGTTGACACGATTTTCGTGAAGCGTGTTTTTGAGAAAATTTTTGGAAAATTTTAGACAATTTCCTTATTATAAATGCCACATACACATGCATGCGTCACAGATCATGTATGGTGCCGATTATCTTGTCACAAATCCCTCTAAACCAGACTAAAAATCACCAAAATTTAGTTTATTTGACTAAAGTGACACAACTAACTATGTTTTTAATTTGACAGCACTAAGATGGCACCGAGTTAATTTAGTGAAAATGGCAATTTTGCTATTCTGGATTTGACTTCTTTTTTAGTAGTGGGGTTGAGCGTTTGGGTTGGGTTGGTTGGTTTGGTTGGGTTGGTTTTGGTTGGTTTGGTTGGTCGGTTTGGTTGGGTAGGGGGACATCTTACGGATTCACGTCATCGCGTCACCGGAACACCTCGACACCGTGACGTGCATAATTTGATGTTTATGTTTTCAGATTTTTTTTTCACTTCTGTTGGCAGTCCCATTTTTTTTTGTACCTACCAACATACCGACTTCAAGACTCATCCGTAGAAAATCACAAAAATAATAGATTAGCAACTTTTTATAACTACTAAAGCAAATAATTCCTTCGGGACACCTAATCGTAGACCCAGGACGAAAGTAAAAGAAAATGAAAAAACTTTCCTTTTCTATTATTTACTAACATCGAGGTACTAAGTTCAAATTGTTATAGAACCTCCTCGATCACCCTTATCTCCGTTCCTGCAGAAAGGCTTGAGCTGCTCGAATGTGGGTATTATTTGCTCAATGTCATTTCCGAATAGAAGAGAAGATGACAAAGTGTGTGATTGTACGGCATTGGGAAACGATAGTATTTGCTTAGGATGCACAAAGATACTTAGGATCTTTTTAATAGTGTCTGGCAAACTTTATTAATGAAATATTCTCTGCCAGTTAAATTAATTAAAACTAATGTTACGAGCTAGGTTTGGGGATAAATAGATTTATACCAATTTAAAAAAAAATACACTACATTTAAATAATCACAAATACAGTATTCAGAAACTATCACTTTAGCTCACTGTATTTTATTGTTGTTCAATGTTTCGCATTCCTAGCTGAACTGCCTCTGATCTATTTATATGACGAGTGTAAGCTTCTCGAAAATTCGAGGACATAATTCGAGAACCTTCTAGTACTTACAGGAATAATCTAGAATGCTGCAAAACGACACTTCCAGAAAAATCTGTTACGAATCGACGTATCGTGTATTTCTGCTACTCGATAACAGATGGCGTTAGCGTCTACGTACCACTAATAAGGAACTGGAGAAGCAATATAATTTGTAAAATAGGGGAAATTATTTAGGATACTGTAGAGCAAGCTTTTAGAGCAAGCAGCCGAATAACAAAATCAATCTAATTTAACAGGTCATTTATACTAAATCAGCTTCAACGACTACTAAATATAACTTAACGGCAACCATAACCTAGTTTACCTAGACAAAACCGACATAAACATACTGTTCCGGAACCATTTAATCCTCTCCCACCCAATACTATTACATTAGATCGTAATCCGACCGGATCGAACGCTCTCTTAAGGCTGCCTTTCAATCAGAGATGTGCGAGGATGCTTGGCGAGGGATGTGTGTGGACTAACAAATAACATCACTTATTTTCACAGCCTGAGCTAAGCTAGCGTTTTTATTGGTTAGTTTTACGCACATTCCTCGCTTCGCTTCCTTACACATCTCTGGTGGAAACACACTCTTAGGCCGACTTTTCATCAGAGTTGTGCATTGTGCAAGGTAGCTGAGTGGTAAGCGAGGTTAAAAATAAGCTATAGAACTATGTGCCTATTTCCACCAAAGCTATGTAGAGCAGAAGTGGCTAATATGTGCTATGAAGATGAGCTGAGAATGAGGTAGCTGTGCGGCCGTGCTAACTACGTAGCGCACATCGGTGGTAATACTTTGACCTTGAGCTGTGACCTTGAGCTGTATACGTAATACGGAGTTTCAAGAGAACAAGATACCATCAGCTGTACGTTGTCTACTCAACTCTGATCAGTACTTAGAAAGAAAAGAAAGAAAGAATAAATTTAAAAAAAAATTGCCAAAATTTCATGAAAGACAAATAAATAGCTAAAAAATTTCTTTAAAAAGGTCAACTTCACTACTCCACCCACGCATCCTTAGCTCGCATCCCTTGCTTTAATTAACAAGAATCTAAAAACTGGTTCATTATACCCTTTTCCAGAAAAGCTAAGCTAAGGTATATAAATTAAACGAACCTTTTCGTTGACATCAAACACATCTCTCGCTGCACAGCTTATATTAGCACATCTCTGGTGCAAAGACATCCCAACAGTCTTATTTATTGAAAACATGTTTTTGTCGGCGACAAGGAAACTTGAGGATATCCGCGACCCGGGCAAATCCGGGTAATAAAATGAACCGTAAAACCTGTTGGCAACATACCCGGGCAACGGAATTGATTGCAAGTCAAGGGCGAGCAAGGTTAAGGGCGCATAACTTCCCTTTAACATAATGCTGGTGAAGTGTCATTTTCGTGGTATGAAAAACTTTACCGTAAGCGAATTTTTACTCGATTTTATCGAAAGGGTGGTTTGGGAAAACGCTTTTGGTACTTGAAGGTTATCTATTTTAGTTTTGTTTTGATGTAACATGTGGTGGATTTTTTAATGCAATTTTTCGTTCCTTAAATAATAAAGACCTATTAATACTAATATTTGTAAATGGGAAAGTTTGGGTTTATTACTCAATCACGCGAGAACGACTGAACGGATCTGGATGAAATTTGCCATAGATATAGATAGTTTGGCCTGGTCTGTCAGATATACATAGGCTACTTTTTTTTTTTTATCCCGGTAGAACTTTCCCGTGGGACAATTCCCGATAGGTACCCATACGGGCGAAACCGCTGGCATAACCTAGCAATAATTTATAACAGCTACCTACCTATTATCGCTACGTAGTCAATTGCCCTGGCTGTAGAAAAAAAGTTAATAAATCTTATTGACAATAATTAAGATCTTAACAAGGAACTAGGAAATTAGTCCAGTATTTCTAACTTGTCTAATGTAAAAAGTTAAGTACCCCCATATTTACAAAAATTAGTGTAGTATTTCTAACTTGTCTAATGTAAAAAGTTAAGTACCCCCATATTTACAAAAATTAGTGTAGTATTTCTAACTTGTCTAATGTAAAAAGTTAAGTACCCCCATATTTACAAAAATTAGTGTAGTATTTCTAACTTGTCTAATGTAAAAAGTTAAGTACCCCCATATTTACAAAAAATAGTGTAGTATTTCTAACTTGTCTAATGTAAAAAGTTAAGTACCCCCATATTTACAAAAATTAGTGTAGTATTTCTAACTTGTCTAATGTAAAAAGTTAAGTACCCCCATATTTACAAAAATTAGTGTAGTATTTCTAACTTGTCTAATGTAAAAAGTTAAGTACCCCCATATTTACAAAAAATAGTGTAGTATTTCTAACTTGTCTAATGTAAAAAGTTAAGTACCCCCATATTTACAAAAATTAGTGTAGTATTTCTAACTTGTCTAATGTAAAAAGTTAAGTACTCCCATATTTACAAAAATTTAAAACGCTCTGAAAACCTATTTTAGTTAAAGGATGTTTTGTCAATTTCTTACGAATTATGATTTGAGTTTGAAAGAAGAAGACAAAACACTTCTATTACTAAAATAGGTTTTTAACGCGTTTTAGTTTTTTATGAATTGGGGGTAGTATAATAATCAGAATAGGCATACAATACAAAGCAGGAGCGACCCTTAAGATCAAGACATTAGATAAAAAGGAGGCTGTCAACCGCAGATTAGATTTTCATTTATCAATGGAAGTATAAGTCAGAAGCTTATGTTTGGAGGAAAAATCTTACTGTAATTGAAGGTTATAAGATTTTAAGGAATTTTGAGTGAGTTTGAATTAAAATAAGTTAGGATTTTATGGTTTTCCTTTCATTTAATGTATCATGTTTGTTAGATACATTTGATCCTTATGATTGACCCTAAGAATTGATACCATAAAAGTACAGGGTGTTATTTTTCGTTCGATTGGTTCGATTCCCGAGTGTGGCAAGTAAATTTTCGAAAATCTTAGAATGCAGAATTGTTTCTTTTTAAAAATAAAGGAATGTTTCCTTTGAGTAAAATTTGCTATCTCCAGTGTTTAGAGTAGGTACTTTGCCTCCAGGTGAGGTTAGAAAACTCCAACATGTATATTTAATAATGTCAACAGTATATTGATAATAAATTGTGCACAAATTTGACGACACGGTTGGCGCAGTGGTTGAGCGATTGACTGCTGCGCAGCATGTCGCGGGTTCGATTCCCGCACGGAACAAATATTTGTACGACCTACAAGTATTTGTTCCGAGTCTGGGTGTTTTTCTATCTATAATATGTATGTATTTACAAAAAAAAAATGTATATATGTAGTTTATCAGCCATCTTGTTACCATAATACAAGCATTAGGTTGCTTAGCTTGGGACTAGATGGCGTTGTGTGAAATGTCCAAGGATATTTATTTTATTTTTTTTTACAAATATATAAATAAATAAATATGTAAAAGAGTTCCTTATATAACGGAGGTATGCGCTAAGGAAGGATTTTGACAATTCGACCCATAAAGGGCTAAGGGAGTAAAAGTTAGTAAGGATGTTTGTAATTTTGCCGATAGAAAATCCCATCGGGCTTGTATGCTATAAATAGATTAAACCGAGAGAGGATGGGCAGTGTACTTCTAGTAACAAAATTCGTAACAAAATTCCCACTGTAATTTAAATTTTATTCAACTGAAATTCTTCTAGCACTAATATGAAAAACTCGTCTACATTTTTCAAACGTCATCTTTAAAATAAAGATTCGATCTTCTCTAATAAACTCATTTGCTCCTTCTTACGAACGAACGCTGTATTAATCAATCCTCCAGCTACGGAGACTAAAAACAAAAAAAAAATGTACTCAGATGCAAAAACAAAAAAACCTGCCAAGTGTGAGTCCGCCTCGTTGAGAGTTACACACCTACATACCTATCATCAAAAGTTGGATAGTTGCCTTCTTTTATTATTTGCCGTGATGAAAGTCATAGTACAGTGCGTTTCAACTAAGAATAGGAACGTCAATGACCTCTAACTGTCAACTGAAACTAGAAATATACGGCTTGCAAAGTTTTGTAGTGTTATCCTTATCCATTTTAGTTCTGTTTTTGGAATTTGTTTTTGTTAAAATATGTCACTGACTTTGCAAATGTGTAAATAAGGCGCAGTTTTGCTAAATCTTCACAATATGGCGCAAGGTCATTCCTATTCTTAGTTGAAACGCATTGTAATTAATAACTATCGAAAAAAAAATAGAAAAAAAAAACTGGCTGGTACAAAGATACAGCCCGTGACAGAGAGACAGACGGCGTAGACTACAGTTAGACGTGCAGGTTCACCTTTTGGTTACGGAACCCTAAAAAAGCACTTTTACAAATACTGAGGGTGCAATGAACTGAAGAAATTTATTACAACAAGGACTTTTACGGGTCTATAAAAATTTTCGTTCATTTCCCGCAATTAGGAGGTATCCCGCGGCGACAGAGGTGTTAAGAGTTACGATGTACTGCAAGTAATATAGTTGAATTAATTAATTTTGAGATTACCCATAGTTTACTACCTGTTGTGAGGCCCGGATTTTTTTGCTGTAGGCCCAAAATAGGCTGAGGTAGGAAGAGGTGCAGAAAAAAGGTTAGGCCCTTATTAGTTAGTGGTCGAGGCCTATCTGACGGACAGGGCCGTCATCTACCCCGGTCATCAGGGAGAGTGGAACCGGCGAGAGATGTCGTGCGGTGTCCCACAGGGATCGGTCTTGGGGCCGCATCTGTGGGACATCGGTTACGACTGGGTGCTGCGCGCCGACCTCCCAAGCGGCGTCAGCGTAGTATGTTACGCTGACGACACGCTGGTCCTGGCGCAGGGGAGGTCGCACCAGGCGGCGGCTGAACTAGCGACACGCGGGGTTGCGATAGTCGTGGAGAGGATCCGGCAGTTGGGACTCGAGGTGGCCTTGCACAAGTCCGAGGCCATGTGTTTTCATGGTCCTCGGAATGCGCCACCGTCGGGTTCCGAAATAACGGTGGGAGGGGTTCACATCGGAGTCGGGTCGACGATGAAGTACCTGGGACTCGTCCTCGACAGCCGGTGGAACTTCGTGGAGCACTTCCGACGTTTGGCTCCCAGACTGGCACGGGCTGGGGCTGCCTTGAGGCGGCTCCTGCCCAATCTGGGGGGTCCAAACGCCTCCTGCCGGAGGCTCTACGCGGGGGTCGTGCGGTCCATGGCCCTTTACGGAGCACCGGTGTGGGCGCGTTCCCTAAGGCTGGGACCAGCCGGCAGGTTGAACGCGTCCCAGAGGGTCATGGCCATCCGGCTAGTCCGGGGATACCGCACGGTCTCCCGGGAGGCGGCGAGCCTCCTTGCCGGATTGCCGCCGTGGGATCTGGAGGCAAAGGTCCTCGCGCACGTGTGGGAGTGGCGCGAGGAGGCGAAGCGCCGGGGCGTAACTCCGCTGCCGCGAGAAATCACGGTACAGCGGACAGAGCTCCGGCGGGATCTCATGGCGGCATGGAGAGCGCGACTGTCGCAACCCAGCGCTGGGCACGCCACAATAGCGGCGATAAGTCCCCTCTTTGAGGAGTGGTTAGAGAGGCGCCACGGCGTCCTCACCTTCCGCCTGACGCAGGTCCTCACCGGACACGGTTGTTTCGGGAGGTTCCTGTTTCGCATAAGGCGGGAGGAAACGCCCGGGTGTTTCCATTGTGTAGATCGCCCGGAGGACACGGTGGAGCATACAGTGGAGGTCTGCCCGGCTTGGGCAGAGCACCGCCGTGTTCTCACGGAGGCGATCGGCGGCGGCGATCTCTCGCGTCCGAGCCTGGTCCAGGCCATGGTGCGGAGCGAGAGTGCATGGGAGGCCGTCACCTCCTTCTGCGAAGCAGTGATGCTCGCGAAGGAGGAGGCGGAACGCGTGAGGGAGAGGCAGCCTCACGCCCTCAGTCGCCGCAGGAGACGCCCTGGGCGGCGGGAATCGCGGGGCGATTTCCGGCCACCGTAGGCGCGGGCCTGCGGACGGTGAGCAGCGGGTAGCTCGCCGTCCGGTAAGGACCAGGCCCGAGTCGACGGCGCGTCGTGTTCCACGCGCGCCTCAAAGAGATGTCAGCAAGTGACGGGGCCCAATAGGGCCGACGCCGCTGGGGTCGCGGGTTGTCTGAAAGGGTTACCGCGGCCCTGGCATAGGCAACTGAAGGAACACGGGTGGGTTTTAGTCAGTAAAAGTCTGACACGCCCT
Organism: Cosmia trapezina; assembly: GCA_905163495.3. Lineage (NCBI taxonomy): Eukaryota > Metazoa > Arthropoda > Insecta > Lepidoptera > Noctuidae > Cosmia > Cosmia trapezina. The sequence continues at coordinate 8,668,968 of LR991020.1, forward strand.
CTCGCTCCACCCAGAGCGGGAGAAGTTATTTGATGATTTCCCACCCTCAAAAAAAAAAAAAAAAAAAAAAAAAAAAAAAAAAAAAAAAAAAAAAAAAAAAGGCCCTTATTTGAATAATGTTAAAATTATTTTAATCAGGTAATTTAACATTGTGTTATGGCAAAACTAAGAAAATTATGGTATGGTGTTTTAGCTAGCTCTAATTGTTATTTGCATATAATCTAGGATAGTTCTTTATATATGCTATAAATGGCAAACAATGAAATTTTGGCTGATTAACATAATAATTAATATTAGGATAGATTTAGAACCGATTTTTCAATCGTTAAATAACTTTTATCTGAGGAATAAATTATGGTGGTGTCATGGTTTGACATTTTTTCGATACCCAAGCAGTCAAAACGTCAAACATATTCCCCAGATAAAAGTTATGTGACGGTTGAAAAATCGGCCTTTAATTAATTTAATCTACTTTTCACTTTTCAGTCAATTTGGAAATATGCTAACCTTTTTGACACTGCAGAATATGAGACTATTCTTCGTGTCACGTGCGGATTTACTGTTACAAATTCTTTTAATTTCGTCCCGCCTATAATACTAAAATATAAAAAAAATATATAAAAAAAACAAAAATCCCGACTGCAAAACAAAATAGAAGATTATGATGCTTGTGTGTCTCTTTTCATTTATGTGTTTTTGTTTTACAGTCGGGATTTTTGTTTTTTTTTTAATATTTTTTTTTATATTTGGCATTGACTCATTACTAGCTTTTGTTTGATACAAACATTGTTGAAATTTATTTTTAAAAAACCTTGTCCAGATGCAATATAAAAATTCTAATAGCCTATGTCACTCCCACAACCCTCACACGTCAAGTGAACACACGGGTGTTAGTTGTGAACCTATGGGCTTCGCAACTACCCCCCCTCCCTCACACCCCTGGGGTTTTGGGTTTATAAATTAGTACATAGCGACTCGTGAAGCGTTAAGACGAATATAACACATATTTATACACACATGTGTATATCTCATATGTTACAATCTATTAAGCCGTTTAGGCTACAGGAGGTCACAATGGAACGGGCATACATACATGCGCTCGAAAAACATTACCCTCCTTCTAAGTCAGTCGGGTAAAAATCCATTCTGAGTATTTTTACAACTTCCTAAAATTCGTAGAATTGGACGTTGTATCTTTTTATTGCTAGTCTTTGTGGCTTAATGTTGTGGACTTTTTGAATTAAATTACTTTCTCGTGATCTTGTGATCCCTAATTTTAAAATAAGTCGCGTTAAAAGCGGGAAATGAATAATCCAGACGCGATTTTCTCAAGCGTATTTTTTTATTTACGTTTGGCTGCTTGATTTTCACCGTAATTTGGGTTGATGAAAAATAAACATACCGAAAATGAGGATATATTATTATAAGGATGTGAAACAGATTATTTTCAAATTAAATTGACCAGAAACGAAAATACCAATTTATTCACATAGAAAAAAGGCTTTCACAAATCATTTTCAGTCATTGTGTATATCGTGCCAACGTTTTGAAAAACAAGGTTGAGTAGGTACGTGAACCAGTGATAAATGTCAATGACACGTTGTCATGATTACAGTGTGAAGTGTGGAAGTGAGACACATTTATATACGAATATTAGTAGGAAAATTGAGACAAAGCATCGTATCTTCTGTCTCTTACGGCGTGCCGTATTTTTGCTTGGCAAACTTTAGAATGTTAGCCACAAAAAAAAAGGGCTAAAGGGCTTTCACTGTTACAAAATTTATCTTACGTCGATTTATTTAACTTTTTGGACAGTTTTTGCATTGTGCAAATGTATTGATATGGGTTTCAGTCCAAAATATGGAAGATTTCTTACGATAAACTTCATTTCTTATACCACATAACCTAGAAAAAGTACTATATTGCTGTATCATGACCGGCCACACAGTGGCTCGATCTAGATGTGTATTATTTAAGAGCGTTGTTGCATTTTTCATACGTAAATCGAGAACTTGGGAGATTTTGAAGTGATTTTGGTCACATAATTTATTTTTTTAGCTTCTTTTGACTTCACTCATCGTAATTATCATATATTTTTATTTAAAGTCTATAAAAAAAAACTTGTTCAAATTGAATTATTGACTACGAAAACAGTCGATTTCGAAGGGGCGATTTCCAGATGACGCGCGAAGGCTCAACTTTGAAGTAATCTTACACCAATTATTACTACTAATTAAGAAGGTAAAGTGGTATTCATTCGAAGAGGCATATCCTGAAATTTAAATTGCATTGAGAAAAGTTTGATTTTTAATTCATTAACTTGTATTTTAATCACGTCTAAGATAATCAAAAATCGAGAAATCGACTACAAAAAAACACGTCATTTCTCAGAATCTAAAAGTCATTTGGCAACACAAATCATTTTATACGTAAGAAGAAAGATTGTACTATATATGTGTAAAAAATAAAACATATCTGTCTTCAATCATTTACGAAAATAATTTTTTAAAGTGAGTATAAAATCGGGTGCATCGAACGGCCTAAGTCAGTCGCGCTCTGGCGCTCTTCGACGCAGGACCTACGTCGGTTGACCTCCCGCCGCCGCGCATGCGCCTCGCGTGATATATAGTCAATTGTAGTGCGACTAAATATTTTTGATCCTTTCATTTAAGTAATATTTTAAGAAGCTAACGTGGTAGGCACACTTACTTTAGGAGAATTATGTTACAATTCTTGAATTATGTTGTATTACTTGTAATATTGATATTGTAATTACAATATCAATAATACAATATAATTTGGTCAAAATGTAAATCCAAGATGGTGGCTGCGAACATTTTTAAATTTTTCGTCATGGGGATCGTTCTCATTGTTCTCGAGGATGCTAAAGCCGATAGTGACGTTAAAATGTAAATCCAAGATGGCGGCTGCGAACATTTTCAAATTTTTCATCATGGGTATCGTTTTCATGGTTCTTCTGGGTGCTAACGTCGATAGTGTAGTCAAAATGTAAATCCAAGATGGCTACAAGAATTTTGGAGCATGAATATGGAGAAAAAATTTATATCAGATTTTTATTTGAAATCTCTACTGCCACAATCTCTATTGTGGATCCGTGACAAAGGAGACGGAAACCATGTCATATAAACTTGGGCCTGGGCCTGGGTTGTAAAAAAATGAAATTGGTGTCAATTTATAGCTACTATATTATCAAACCATCACTGAACATTTTGCGGATTTTCGCGGTCAAGTTCCGAGTTAAAAGAGATGTAATAAAAGTGAGGTTACATAACGATCTACATATTTATTTATTTATTTATTCATTTATTTATTTATTTATTTTTTTTTTTTTTTTTATTTTTTTTTTATAGGTACTTAACAGCTGATTTTTGAAGTTCTTCAGCTCGACGACCACGTAAACTCCCACTCACACACTCACTTTGCCACAATTTACACAACGATCCATGGTGCCAATATGAAATCAGTAGGCTGGTCGTAATATACAAAATAACAAGTTCAAGTCCAACGTTTATGCGGGGTTCTCCGTACCGTGTCCGGTGTGGTAGCAAGGTTCGTACAAGAAGCAAGATCAGAAGTCCGCAGAAAGAAAACAGGGGTCGAGGAAAACATCAATAAAACTATGGGAAATACACTCAAATCGCGACCGCACTAAACGATACGAAACGAGTGAGGCATAGATAAAGGCACTATATAAAGGTGTGTCCAAATATAGAGCGGCATTTGAGCGCGGCTGCCACGCGCGGCTAGCCGCGCTCTGATCGGACAAGGGCCGCGCGCGGCGGTGTTGAGCGTAATATATCTTCTCGTCTCACATCAGTGATGACCTCTGGCACTGAAACGTGCTCGCTCACAACATAATGGGTCTCAATCATAATCAGCCTATAATGTTCCCACTGCTGGGACACAGGGCTCCTCTCGGTGAGAGGGAGTGGGCCGTAATACACCACGAGGACCCAGTGCGGCTTGGTAGATGTCACATATCTTCGAATTCTTGGTTCTAGGCGGTTTCCTCACGATATTTTCCTTCACTGATTTGAGAGTAGTGGTGATGAAATTATTTACACAAAGTGCCTGCCTGAGTTCGAAACCATGACCTACTCGTATGTCGGGATCGTTACCATTGGGCCACCATTGCATTGCTCTCTTGGGCCGCATAGTGCAGTCAATCATCCCTTCTAGGATGATTGACTTCACTATCAGCTTCATCCTCGAGAACTATGAAAACGACATCCATGACGAAAAATTTTAAAATTTTCGCAGCCGCCATCTTGGATTTTAATTTTGACTTCACTATTGGCTATAGTCGAAATCGAAAACTATGAAAACGATACCTATACAAATCCTTATCACTTACCACTGACGTGCGACGTGTGGTCGACTGTATAGTCATTAGGTCGACTGGGGACGTACAATACCTGCCTAGGCTAATAAACATTATAAAACCAACCCCACACGAACGCAGCAGTACTATTATTTATTCTGTGGCAGCGGGGTGACCTACCTATTTGAAATTTGAAAACAGTTAACCAAACATTTGCGCATGAGGCGGCTTTATGTATTTATGTATTAGTGTTGGTTCAAATTCAACTGTTTTATGCACTTGATGCGGTTGGTAAACTTATGCCGCAAGAAAAATAAATAATTATAGCTAGCGCGTGGCGTCTTTATCTACATTAAAATAGGGCTTAAATTGAACTGTTTTACACAAAAAAACGATGATTTTGGACAAAAGATGGCTCCGCTGTTAACAAAATTTTATTCTGATTGTGTTCTCCCAGAAATTATAGATTCAAGGAAAAGTCAATCAATCCCCTTAGACAAATGAATAAAATAAATAATAAATAAATATCCTTGGACATTTCACACAACGCCATCTAGTCCCAAGCTAAGCAACCTAATGCTTGTGTTATGGTAACGAGATGGCTGATAAACTTCTTATATACATTTTTTTTTGTAAATACATACATATTATAGATAGAAAAACACCCAGACTCGGAAACAAATAAGTACTTGTAGGTCGTACAAATATTTGTTCCGTGCGGGAATCGAACCCACAACATGCTGCGCAGCAGTCAATTGCTCAGCCACTGCGCCAACCGTGTCGTCAAATACAAATACTTTTATAAAACTTCAATTACTTATAAGTATACAAATACTTAAGCAAATAAGTAAAATGAGTTTATTTTTTTTAAGTACCTACATAATATTATTTTCTTCATCCATATTTGTATAAATTTAATTAAAATACACTAATAATGTATTGTGGACAGTCTTTTTATTTTCTCCGTAAACCTCTAGCTTTTACTTCAAAAAAATATAGGTACGCCATAGCTACGATCAAGATCGTTTAGTCGTCGCAGCATCGCAACTGTGTGCCGTACATGAGGAAAAACGCACACACGCGCAATCGCTACGCGGCGTCGAGCGTCAGATGTTTAAAATCCGAGCGCGAAAATATGCGACCACAGTCTTAAGGATAAATGTAATTCCTTTTCATTCAATCACTATTACTGGCAGTATACAATTGAAAACTTCACAATAAATCTTAACAAAACAATAGTCCTGGCTCTACCAAACCACGCAGTCATTACCAAAGGATTTATCTCTTACACAGACGTATTTGAACCCTGATTCATGTCTTCATGACGTCAGAGCATTCAACCCCATTCCCATACAGCTCCATGGATTCTTTATTCTCACTTTTGGATAGAACCCAAGAGTCTTGGGATCAATTGGCAAACTTTGGTACTAAAAGTACGGTGGAGTAGACAGTTGATTGTGTAAATTTGTTGGTTATCGTCCTTTTATGGTCAGTGAGGCTATGGAGCGGTGATGGCTCGCTCTGTGATTTATTTCTCATAATTATATTAATCTTCATGCTTGCTTTGGTTAGATTCGTCAATCGCTAAACATATTCCCCTTATTTAACGTTGACGTGTATGAGGTCGAACGACAGTTGAGAGGAACAATTATATTAAAAATGATAGAAAACAACAACAATAAACGAACATTATTGTAACGAACAAATGTTGATAACAAATAGAAAATTAATAAAATTAATTTCATCAAAATTCACGCCACCAGTTGGCACCAATTTAACAAAAGGTTTTCCATTTTGACAATGAACATAAAATATTATGATGACGTTTATCATTCCCTTCGCTTTGACATTTTTGACAGCTGTCCGGACCTGACGCCTTCAGTGCTGACACGAAAACTCACATTGTGTCATTGTGTCTCATAATAAATGACGGAAGGTTTATCGTTAAGTAATAAAATATTATATTAAATCTTTTATTGCGAACCCAAAACAGTCCATTTGGTTAGTATATGCTATGCACGTTGTACACACGACTTGGAAACTAGTTTTAGAACTTACATCTTCCAGAAAAACAATACAAAGTATCCATTACTACGCCACTGTGGCATGTAGGCGTATCCTGCAATGCCCAGTATAGGGCTGCCCTACCTATCAGCTATACTTTTTAGGATGCTGTTGGGGCTAGCGCGTACCCTGCGCATAAATAATGATTATCATCATTCTGATTAACCAAACATTTTTGACGTTTATTAAACGTCTTCCGACTGCAAGCAACGTTTCAAAAACGTCACTCTGTCATCATCTTAAAACAATTAATAATATAATATAATATATAATAATAGGTCTTTACCTATGAAATTGCCGTTTTGTATGAAAAAATTTAAACGAATTTTTTTCATGTATTTTTTATTTGTATTAATCGAAGTAATCACCCATGCAATCAATGCATCTTTGCCAACGCAGTGGCAGTTTATTGATGCCCTTCTTAAAGAAATCAGCTGGTCGGGAGGCAACAAATTCTTCAAAGGCATTTTGTACTGCCTCTCGGGTATTGAATTTTTTTTCCGCCAAGAAGTTATCAAAATTCTGGAAAAAGTAGTAGTCTGTAGGCGCAAGGTCTGGTGAGTAGGGCGGATGACGGAGAGCTTCCAACCCCAGTTCTTGCAACTCGGAGACCGTCTGCTGTGCAGTATGAGGTCGCGCGTTATCGTGCAGGAGCAGCGGAGACGAGTGATTGACCAATGCTGGTTGGAGATGTGCCAGCTTCTCCATCATTGTGTTCAGTTCTTCACAGTACACATCTGCAGTAATGCTCACCCCGTTTGGTAAAAAGCTGTGATGAATCACACCGGCGCGGCGCTAGACCACCAAACAGTGACCATCACTTTTCTAGGGGTAAGTTTTCGTTTAGGGCATTGTTTAGGTGCTGAACCAGGATCCAACCAACTTGCTGAGCGCTTCCGGTTATCAAACAGAATCCATTTTTCATCGCAGGTAACAATGCGGTTCAAAATTCCTTCATTTGTGTGTCTGTTGAGCAGTGCAAGGCACGTCTCGACGCGTACTTCGCGCTGGCGATCATTGAGTTCGTGGGGCACCCATTTGTCAAGCTTTTTTACCTTGCCAATTTGACGCAAATGGACCAATATTGTTTTGACGCTAACGTCGAAAGCTGCTGCTAATTCAGCCGTAGATTGTGTATCATCAGCTTCCACAATCGCCTTTAATTCGTAATTGTCGACCAAAGTCTTCGGACGACCGCGAGGTTCATTTTTCAGGTCGAAATTTCCAGAACGGAAGCGAGCATACCAATAACAGGTGGTGCGTTGGTTTGTAGTGTTAGCTCCGTAAACGTCGTTGATGTTGCGTGCCGCTTGTGCCGCGTTGCTGCCACGACGGTACTCATATTCCATAATTACTCGAATTTTTAACGTATCCATGATGACGAAAAAGATTGAAATGCCATGAAAATGTAACACTAATCAATAAACAAATGACTACTTTTGGAAAAAAAAATCCATGTTTTTAAAATAAAATTAATTTGAAATTAGAATTCTTAGCCAAACAAAAATTATTTTGATTTGAAATGGCCAGTACTGCAGAACGGCAATTTCATAGGTAAAGACCTAATATATACTTAATATAATATACTTGGACATTTCAAACAATTAAAAGAAACAAAACGATGTTTTAAATTCTTCTAGCGCTAAATGAAAAACATAAACCCTCATACAAATAAAACACGGAATAAAGTTATATCAGGGATAACAAAGGAATAACCATACATTTTCATAGGTTTAAATTTGTAATAACTTTATTCTGTGTTTATTTATAAGAGGGTTAGTGATTTGTGGTGCCAACGGACGTTAAAGTTAGTTTTGTAACTGAAACCTGTTAGTTTTGTAATCATGTACGTAGAAAGAACTAACAATTCGAACTTAGAACTGAAAGTATTTTTGACACAGCAATAATGTCAATAGTCTTTCCGTATAAGACTAGTATGAGATAATAGATAGCTTGGAAAGTTCTTTCGGATAAATGAAATAATTTTAGGCAGTACATTCTGAGCGAGTGAAAAACAAGTAATATTTCAAAAAACTTTGGCGTACAAAAGCCTAGATGATAAAGCCAAATACCGACAAAATAATAGTTTAACAAAAACAAATATACTTGTTTTTTGGTCTTTATCCAACGAATGAAATAATTTTAGTTTTACGAGTATTTGACTCTGTAACATCTGTTTCGTTAGTTTATTGTTTACTAGTAACGTTTATTAAAACTTATAATCTTACCAACCATTTATTTTACTTTAGTGTCCATGAAGTATTGCATTTTTTGTCTATGGTTGCCTGTCAATAAATAAGGAACTTTATAGGCGTGCTTATTTCAAAAGTAAAATAAATGGTTGGAATTAACGGTTAGATAGTTGCAACGTAAAAGCTGTTAAATTAGCTTAGATTTTTCTTCCGATCCCAAGACGCTGTCGTAGGGCTAACTTAAACTTAAACTTAAACTTAAACCTAAGCTTAACTTAAACATAATTTAAACTTAAACTTTTTAAACTTTCGCGATTTGTACACATTATAAAACACTATCGCAACGGGTCTTATCGCGATATTCTTTTTAACGAGGTAAACAGGTACCCACCTGTTTCCCGACGTTTCGACCGCCTTGCAGCGATCGTGGTCACGGGAGGACTGATGACAGCTCAGCGACGTCTTCGTAAAGTGCGGGTATGTGCATCTACCCTCACTTGGTCGCTGCAAGGCGGTCGAAACGTCGGGAAACAAGTAGGTACCTGTTTACCTCGTTAAAAAGAATATCGCGATAAGACCCGTTTCGATAGTGTTTTATAATTTTAACTTATCTTAATACTTACACTGACATTTAATTTATATCTATAATTGATTTTTGAATTTTAATTCAACCACTATACATCCACACACTCTCATACACTCACACTTACTTGTTTTCACCACACATACACGCGCATTTGTTACCTTTTTCTTTGTAAAACGTTTATTCATTTAGAGTTTTTGTTTTTGTTTTTATTTCATTTTTCAGTTTGCCATAATTATTGTTTTCAATTGCAATTATAGCTAATCCTAGTGGAAGAGCGGAGTCTTCTAACACAAGCAACTCTTGCTTAAAAGGAGATCTCCAACACATTTATGTCAAAGCACTTTGTAATTGAAATAAACTTTTTTTTTTTTTTAGATAAGGTTCCTGTAATTAATTACAGAAACTTTATCTAAGCTAATTTAAAAGCTGCTGAAAGAATTTTTAGGATGATAATAATAATATTTATAACTAAGATCGATCGATGATCGCAACCATTATTTCATTTGTAATCATCACACTAATATTATAAAGGCGAAAGTTTTTTGAGTGTGTGTATGTATGTTTATATGTTTGTTACTTCTTCACGCTCAAACGGCTTGACCGATTTGGATGAAATTTGGTATGTGGATAGGTTATACCCTGGACATGGGCTACTTTTTATCCCGGTTTAAGGCTCTTACAGACAGAGGCGATATCGCGAGCGATATTGCGATATTATCGCGTCGCAACACCGCTACGCGACACGTCGCGACGCGATATCGCCTCTGTCTGTAAGAGCCTTTACGCGGGTGAAATCGCGGGGCGCAGCTAGTTATTTATAATTACAAGAACGAATTTTCCCACTACGGGACAAAGGCCTCTCTCCATTTCTCCCATTCTGATGTCCCCAATTCTTAAAAAAACTTTTTAACAAAAAAATCAAAACCGTTTTCCAAAAATCACTACAAAGTGAAAAATAACTTTGATTTCGGAAGTCGGTGTCTTTCGTTTTTTATTTGCTTTCTTTTTTTTTGCCACCGACTTCCGAAATCAAAGTTATTTTTCACTTTGTAGTGATTTTTGGAAGTCTGTTTTTTTTTTGTTAAAAAGTTTTTATTTCTGGCTTTTTAGTGGGTCTGTTTATAATTTGTATAAGTTACAATAGTCTAATGTCAATTGCTCATCACATGTTACAAAATATTGCTTTTCTCGATGCTGGGACGTTAATTGTTGAGGAGTTCTGCTGGTAAGACCCAGGAGAACTCCTCAACAACCACTCACCACACGCATTGTGTGACAAGCGGAAATTGCTTAGTAACCATATTAAAGTAATCGAATCGCAACCCGTGAAATATTTATCATTGAGTAGTTCCGGTAGCCATCTGTGGTCTTCATGATCAGTTCCAGTTCACCAAGTGGTGCTTTCCGAGAGCAAATGCACGAGCTACTATAAAAAATACCCACATCGCTATAGGTGTGCCTATAATATTTGAAGAGTTCCTTCGATTTCTCCAGGATCCCATCATCAGAACTGGATTTTGACAAAAATGGGACCATTTGGAAAGTATACTCTTTCCAACAAAAAAATAATTTTTCAAATCGGTTGGCAAGCGACGGAGTTATACGCGAACAAACATAAAAAAAAAAAATACAAACATCCGAATTGACAACCTCCTCCTTTTTTAGAAGTCGGTTAAAAAAACATAAAAAATCTAATCAAAGCAAATTCAATGGTTTGTCCTCATTGATGTATAAATAAGGTAGATGTGGTTCGCGCTCCTCGTACGTGGACCGCATAAATTGTGTTACGCACACAATTGACATTAGTCACAATTGAACTGGCGTTTCGGTGCGTGTAGTCGTGCGCCGAGTCCAGGTTTAGTGATTGCGATGTTAGCGCGTAACATATCTACCTCTAATATATCAATGTTTGTCCTACTTTAATATTACTGGTAATGCCAACCTGAATATATCACCGAATTATTGTACAACCCATAGCAATAATATTCTCCCCTCATCCATTTCAAGCGAAAAAAATTGTAAATGGCCCTCTTTTGAACATTCCCGGTTTAATATAAGGAAGAGATTACTTGACGAGCCATCGTCTATATAAAGAGGCTTAATAACGTTAATCATGAATAATATACATTTGACCACAGAGGTTTGTATTTTGATGTGGTTTAATTTGGAGAGCCCGTGGTAAGTCATTTCCATTTTTGTCTGTGATACATTTTTGTTGTTAAATATCACGGGATATAACTTCAAGGTGACGGCTAATTAGTGACCGATACATAGACACATGATTTTACTCATGATAAAAAAATCGGTCAAGAGCTAGTCGGATTTGCGTACCGAGGGTTCCGTACCATCATTTATATGTAATTTTTGTTTATGATTTCTGAAAAACTGTGCTATTTAGAGACATCGTTTTATTTTTCCTGTAATCTATACATAAACTTCTATCACATAGAATATTTTCAGATTTTTCTATAAGCAAACTTCGGAGATAAGGGGGGAACGATACTTTTTTAACATTTTTCTCAAAAGTCGAAAACTATGCGGCCTAAAAAAAAGAAAAAAAAGGTTTGAAAATGTGCAAACAGCGCTCTTTAATATGATATCCCACGTGAACTAGTAACCCCACTTAGAATTTTTAAGTCCCCCTTTAAGCCCCTGTTACAAAAAAAAATGTATTTTTGTTTCTTTCTTATTTGTAAAATAGTTGGGCAAATGTCCAGCTGTGACAGACGGACAGACAGACTGACTGAGTCACACATAAGAGTTCCTTTTTTACCATTTTGGTACGGAACCCTAAAAACAACTTTAACTATGAGACCAAAACTGAAATTAAACCCTAATGTTTTAAAGTTATTTAAGAAAATAGACGAAAATTCACCATTCCCCGTTATCTCCGAAACTGGTGACCCTAAAATTTTAATAAAAATACAGAAAATTTATTTTATTTTATTTTGTTGCCAATATATAAGCTATGTAGCTCGTGGCTAAGTAATAACAGCCGCACGGGTCCATCCGTCAGGTTAAGCTACGCTTGCCGGGGTTGGTCCGTGGATGGGTGACCATCTTTACGTACCGAGATTCCTCCGTGCCTCGGAAAGCACGTTAAGCCGTTGGTCCCGGCTGTTATTCGTGGATCTTTGGCAGTCGTTACGGGTCGTCAGAAGCCCGAAAGTCTGACAACCAGTCTTACCAAGGGGTATCGTATTACCCAGTAACTGGGTTCTGGAGATCAGATAGGCAGTCGCTCCATGTAAAATACTGGTATTCAGCTGCATCCGGTTAGACTGGAAGCCGACCCATGGAAAAGGCTAGGCAGGTTGATTGATATAAGCTATGTAGCACGCCTACCTGTCACAAGATGGACCCACAGAACCACTACATGGTTGGGACCAACAGGAAGAAGACCCAGAGGACGCCCACCGGAACGCTGGGTGTATGAAATAAAAAAAAGCATAGGCAACGACTGGATGGTCAAAGCCAAAAATAGGAAAACGTGGAGAAAATTGGAGGAGGCCTGTACCCGAATATTAGGTATGCGCTGAAGTAGGTAACAATAACGGTAACCTAAAGTATGCCAGCCAGCTTAAATTTCAGTTGGTAAGAACTGGGTTCGCGGGGGGTTGGAGATAAACCGAGTACTGTTCCGTGTAAACATTTAAATTAAATATTAAGGCGCAACTATACGCCAATGACCTTGAGTGGTTAGCTTGCGCGTTTTGTGCTGAGCTCATGCAACGCGTCGTACGTCCAGCCAGTAATAGTCTGTCCCAAATTAGACGCATTATTAATTTATTATTTATAAAACATAAGGCATTTTAATAAAACACGTGTACTAAAAGATAAATAATTAAATTACCTTTAAAATGGTGAAGGTTTTATAAAAATACGCTTGACAGTTTTTGCGTGATTCTCAGTTTTTTATCTGCGTTAGACATAACTTTACAAATTAATTACACTATTTAATATAAATATAATCTAAAATATTCACATATTAAGTTATTAAGAAAATGGTCTAATTTAACATATATTTTTTCCAAATAATTAACAGTACTCATTTAGACGTGATCTTCAGTTTAAAATCATCAAAAGTCAGATAGCGTCGCCTTAAGAATAAATTAACTGTAAACAAAAACAAAGCAAACATATTTCTCTTTAAAGTATTTTTTTTTTGTAAGTAATAATCCGCTTGTATAAATTATTATTTTTTGGTTATGGAAATAAAGGCTATATTAATAAAAGGCCGCCAGTAACAGTCACAATACGCCCCGTACTAGTTTATACTGTATTACAGTAGAGTATTATAGTTATTATATAAATATGTAGTTCCATTCCACGGGGTGGGTCGGGCGAACAAGAAATTTCCCGCGGACAAAGTCACGGGCAGAACCTGCCATATAAACCTGGACACAACACCCTTTCGACACACGTCCACAAGTATTATAAATACACTCTCCATACCTCTTGAATGGGATGAGGGCATGACAGGACCAATCAGGGATGAAGGGGGACCACAAAAGTGTGCGGGGGAGGTTGGGTGTCCAAACTGTTCTTTAAGAGTTTTTCTTTGTCAAGACGACGTGTAGCCGATGTCCTGAGGTTTTAACGCGGATTTATGCGAAAAGGGTTAACGACCGATAGTTGGTGAGTCATAGGAACACGAGTAAGTAAGTTTTAAAACGTAGTTAAAATCGTGGAACTAGAAAATTATGAAGGCACGGCCGTAAGTACATTAATTCATAGATTCCTATAGTCACCGCTAATTTAAGAAACGTACTTAGAGCGGGGCTAAAACGGCCACTTTGGCAGATCATAATAGGATAATATAGGTATTATGAATCAGATTTGAAATCGTAAAACGGTCACAAACTGACAGTTCGTAATTTATCTGCGTACAATTCATAGCACACAATTCATCTGTTTAACAGTTTTGTATGGAGATTCGTAAAATGGTCCACAACTTATGAATTGCTTTATTGAAGTTCAATTTCAAATAGCATAATCATATTAAATTGTTTTAGGCCTATAGATTATCCTATTATGACATCCGATTTACCAATAACATTTACACTGTTATTGGAAAATCGGAAGGTGCTTTTTCCATCACAAACATCCACTTTCTCTGTCACAAAAAAATGTGTATAGCTTATTTTTCGGAGGCCACAGTTTAGCGCCAAGTCTTATTTTCAAGTATACCTACATACAGCTACAGCAAGCATTATATCGGGTGTTTATTTTAGAGGCGGAGAACTTTAAATTGAAATGAAACACGGAGAAAATGTTTTAATATCCATGAAACTGGCTTTATTTGGCAGATACTTAGTTTTATGGCATTAATATTTGAATAATGATTTCGGGCAGATGGTCCGCCGCATTCTCCGCCTCTAAAAAAAACACACTCTTGTATCTACTCTACTCCATCGGTTTAGGTAATTAAATAAAGGTAACCAAAAAAAAAACACGTGTCTGGTTAACCGACTAAACGTAATACCTGTCACTTCAGTTGTCATGCTACGACACAGTTGTAGACTTAACACTTGCTACAGAAAACGCGACTAACCTTATCACTAACTGGCACATGTCGGATGAGCCTTCTTGCTCTGACCATAGAAGAATCCGCTTTACACTAGCTACCAACACAAAGAAACCCACACCGAGGCGTAACCCGCGGCGCACCAACGTCCCCGGGTATAAACGCCTCCTAGATTCACTACTAGCTAGGCACCTTTCAATGGTAGCCATAAGAGATCAGGCACAATTAGAATATACCGAGACTAAACTATCAGAATACCTAATTGAAGCATACCATGCATGCTGCAAGCTAAGGGCGCCACAAACCAAGAAGGATAGGAACCCCTGGTGGAATGCCGAACTTGGTAAACTCAGAGATGCACTACGTAAGCAATTTAACAGAGCTAAAAACACTAGACTTCCGGACGACTGGGAGGTATACAAGGAGACACAATACACATATAAAAAGAAGATCAGAATTGCCAGTAGAGCTGCCTGGCGGAAATTCTGTGAATCCATTGAAACGAACAATGAAGCCGCAAGGGTAAGGAAGATCCTATCAACCGATCAGGACCGAACTCTTGGCGCTCTGAAAAAACCTGACAACTCATACACACTGACCGACCAAGAAACCAGTAAGGTCCTTCTCGAAACTCACTTCCCAGACTGCAAACTCCTAGAGGACAGGACGTGGGAGGTTGAACCAGGATGGACCCCAACGGAGCACGACTGGTCAAGAGCACACAACATAGTAACAGGAGACCGAATAAAGTGGGCTATAGATTCCTTTCAGCCATATAAGTCCGCAGGGCTAGACGGCATCTTTCCAGCCGTACTGCAGTGGGGAGCGGATCTTTTGACACCATGGCTGGTGGAGATCTATAGAGCCTGCATAGCACTCAGATACATACTGTAACAAATCTACTAGCCTACAGAAATAAAAGGGGGCTAAAGTATGACTTGAAACAATATATTAAATATTAAAGGATAAAAAATACAGACCGGTTTTTAAAAAACACATCCTACCTAACACACACAGTTATTTAACGCGAAGGTAGAGGATAGCTTGAAGTAGTCATTTGAGTAAGTCCAGGTTAGGCAAACACGCACGGATAGTTTGGAAGAGAAGATTTTGAATTGATTCGCTCCGATAAATTAATGGTTATTTTCAATAACCCTCCTTCAGGGATCGACCGCAGTCGGGTAAGTTTTAGTCACTGAGTTAGTTTTCCCGGTCGAAGAATACTTTTAGGAGATGTTTCGTTTATAGCTTCCGGAGCAGAACTGAACAGTCCCCGAGTCTTTCATCCATCGGTTCATCAGGCAGCGTTTTTCAAAAACGTCTTCCAATTTCAGATCCTTTCCACATTTTTCGCTTTCCGTCATCAGAATGCCAAACGCCACAGTCAATGCTTGAATCTGCCAGTAATATACGTTGAAAAACCTCTAACCTCTTCGATGAATTTCAAGTGTGTGTGCATTAATTTTATAAAAGTAATTTAAGATACAGCTATTCAATAATAAATCAAAATTATCTATAAAATACAATATTTGACCTAACATATTGATAAAAGAATTTAGATTACATAAATCAAAAGAAACGTTCATAGTCTATGCCATTATGAAACTCTATGAAAGATAGATAGAAGAAAAAAATAATGACAGCTTGACAACCTGACGTAAGTGTCATAACAATGAAAATTTTATAGAAAACGAATTGTTTTAGACCAATTCGCAATAGATGAATATAAATCTTTAATGGATGAAGTGTAAGTAAAGGTTATGTATGTAGTATGTATGTATGTAGTAGAAGTATGTAGATACTATATTTCCCCATCGACCCCGAGAAAATTTTCAACTCAATTGAAAATTTTGAAGGTTAAAAATATTACAGCATTCACAAAACGTACATACTTCATTCAATCACACCGACATCTTACGTAGTTAGGTCAGGTAGGATTCACATTCAATGATCACTACTCAACCTGATAAATCAATAACAGTAGGCTTATTTTCGGAGTTGTAATCCGCTCACGTCTAAAACCATTAATAAAATATATTTAACAAGGGCTTATTTTTATGGAGTTGTTAGCCGCTCCAGAAGATTCAAGGTTTAAGAAAAACCTCAAGTTTAAGAAAACTTAAGTTTAAGAGAGAAAACTCAAGTTAGTTTGAGTTTAAGAATAACCCAAGTTTAAGAAAAACTTAGTTTTAGAGAGAGAACTCGTTAGTTAGAGTTCAAGTTTAAGAAAGGCTCAAGGAAGACTTGAGTTTAGAAAGAGGATATAAGAATACCTCTAAGGATAGATAATGCATTAGGGGTTTGTTTAATGAGTTGCTACCGCTCAGTAAATAATGCATTAGAGGCTTATTTAGAGAGTTGCTACCGCTCCAAAAAGAAAAAAAAAATGCATTAGAGGCTTATTTAGGGAGTTGCTACCGCTCAAAAAAGAAAAAAAAATGCATTAGAGGCTTATTTAGGGAGTTGCTACCGCTCAAAAAGAAAAAGGTGGAATAAGTTTTTACCGAATAGTTTTAAATGAGAGAGGGAGTATTTTAATGTTGAATGGTGAAATAATAAGTTTAAAAAAATAATATTCAAGTAAAAAATTAAAGAAAATATCTCAAAAGAGAAAAGATTTCTAAAAAGTCCTGGGAAGTTGTTTAAAAGTTCAAAGAAAATAATTCTATCCATGGTTAAAGATTAATGTTAAATAGGATTAAAATATTTTAAAGGGAGGTAAGTAAGGGTTAATGAGTGCAAAAGACGACTCAAGAGAGTTTAAGAGGGTCCCTTAGCATTTAAGAGGTCCCTTATTATATAAGAGGTTCCTTAGTATAGAAGAGGTCCCTTAGTATAGAGGAGGTCCCTTAGTATAGAGGAGGTCCCTTAGTATAGAGGAGGTCCCTTAGTATAGAGGAGGTCCCTTAGTATAGAGGAGGTCCCTTAGTATAGAGGAGGTCCCTTAGTATAGAGGAGGTCCCTTAGTATAAGAGGTCTAAGAGGTATCCTAGAGTGTTTAAGAGGTCTCCCAGAGGGTTTAAGAGGTCTCGCAGAGGGTTTAAGAGGTCTCGCAGAGGGTTTAAGAGGTCTCGCAGAGGGTTTAAGAGGTCTCCCAGAGGGTTTAAGAGGTCTCCCAAAGGGTTAAGAGGTCTCCCAGAGAGTTTAAGAGGACTCTTAGAGAGTTTAAGAGGACTCTTAGAGAGTTTAAGAGGACTCTAGAGGGTTTAAGAGGAATCCTAGAGGGTTTAGAGGTCTACTAGAGGGTTTAAGAGGACTCCTAGAGGGTTTAAGAGGACTCTAGAAGGTTTAAGAGGACTCTAGAAGGTTAAGAGGACTCCTAGAGGGTTTAAGAGGACTTCCAGAGGGTTTAAGAGGACTCCCAGAGGGTTAAGAGGACTCCTAGAGGGTTTAAGAGGTCTCCTAGAGGGTTTAAGAGGATCCGAATTAATGATGCGACTATAAAATAACCACAAACAAAAAGAAAGGCACAGAAGCACATTGAAAGTTGTATGTGTGTAAGAGTGTAGAATAGTAAAGTATTTGTAATAGGTGTTATATAGATATTAGGTTTGTATAAACGACTATAGGATATTCTCCTATAGTACGTCGAAGAGTAAACCAAACCCCAACTTGTAAGTGACCACGGATGGTTTTAAGAACACTCACAAGCGAAGAATGGGTACGATTACCAGTGGGTAAACGTAGTGGTGTGCAAGTGTGTGGGGTGCAGAATAATGATGTAGAAGTAGAGAGTTATGTGTAGGTGGTAACGATTATAGGATATTCTCCTATAATACGTTGTAGAGTAAGCCAAACTCAACTTGAAAGTGACCACGAATGGTTTTAAGAACACTCGCAAGCAAAGAATGGATGCCAATTACCAGTGGGTAAAGGAATGTGTGAGGGGGTGTAGTATAAGTTTGTTTGTTAAGTATGTGCTGAAGAGGAAAAGTAAGTTAGTATTAGACCTACCTAGAACCTAATACATGTAACAAAAAAGAGACTAAGCCAAATAAGAGTCCGAAAAGAAATAGTACTAGAGATAGTTAGTTTTAGAATTTTGAAAAAGATTTGAAAAGGCTAGCATTGATTTTATATTGGGCGCCAGACTGTAACAAATCTACTAGCCTACAGAAATAAAAGGGGGCTAAAGTATGACTTGAAACAATATATTAAATATTAAAGGATAAAAAATACAGACCGGTTTTTAAAAAACACATCCTACCTAACACACACAGTTATTTAACGCGAAGGTAGAGGATAGCTTGAAGTAGTCATTTGAGTAAGTCCAGGTTAGGCAAACACGCACGGATAGTTTGGAAGAGAAGATTTTGAATTGATTCGCTCCGATAAATTAATGGTTATTTTCAATAACCCTCCTTCAGGGATCGACCGCAGTCGGGTAAGTTTTAGTCACTGAGTTAGTTTTCCCGGTCGAAGAATACTTTTAGGAGATGTTTCGTTTATAGCTTCCGGAGCAGAACTGAACAGTCCCCGAGTCTTTCATCCATCGGTTCATCAGGCAGCGTTTTTCAAAAACGTCTTCCAATTTCAGATCCTTTCCACATTTTTCGCTTTCCGTCATCAGAATGCCAAACGCCACAGTCAATGCTTGAATCTGCCAGTAATATACGTTGAAAAACCTCTAACCTCTTCGATGAATTTCAAGTGTGTGTGCATTAATTTTATAAAAGTAATTTAAGATACAGCTATTCAATAATAAATCAAAATTATCTATAAAATACAATATTTGACCTAACATATTGATAAAAGAATTTAGATTACATAAATCAAAAGAAACGTTCATAGTCTATGCCATTATGAAACTCTATGAAAGATAGATAGAAGAAAAAAATAATGACAGCTTGACAACCTGACGTAAGTGTCATAACAAT
The DNA here is from genome assembly GCA_905163495.3 of Cosmia trapezina. Classification (NCBI taxonomy): domain Eukaryota; kingdom Metazoa; phylum Arthropoda; class Insecta; order Lepidoptera; family Noctuidae; genus Cosmia; species Cosmia trapezina. The sequence goes on from LR991020.1 coordinate 8,688,556, forward strand.
GAAAATTTTATAGAAAACGAATTGTTTTAGACCAATTCGCAATAGATGAATATAAATCTTTAATGGATGAAGTGTAAGTAAAGGTTATGTATGTAGTATGTATGTATGTAGTAGAAGTATGTAGATACTATAATACCTCTCCTGTGGCGGGAAGTAAAAGTCATTTTTATACCCAAACCTGGAAAACCAGATTACACTCAGCCTAAGGCTTACAGGCCTATAAGCCTCACATCATTTCTACTGAAAACCCTTGAGAGACTCTGAGATAGACACATTCGTGACGGACCTCTTCGGGTAAAACCTCTTCACAAACAACAGCACGCATACTCCACTAGCAGATCAACGGAATCTGCACTGCACAGTGTAGTTTCCAAAATTGAATGCGCGGTGGACCACAAGTGCTTATCACTGGCCGCCTTCATTGATATAGAGGGCGCCTTTGACAAAACCATGTTCAACAGCATCAACATGACACTCGACAGACATGGCATAGATTCTACCCTGAGAGGCTGGATCACCAACATGCTCAAAATGAGAGCTGTGCAAGTGACAGTAAACGACACCACAAGGGCAATCGTGGCAAAGGGCTGCCCGCAAGGGGGCGTCCTCTCTCCGCTGCTATGGAACCTGGTCGTAAACAGCCTCATCAAAACCCTCAATGACAAAGCATACTTCACCGTGGGCTACGCCGACGACTTAACCATAATAATAAACGGTACCCATGAAAACACCATATGCAACCTCATGCGCCAAGATTTGAAAATAGTAGAAGATTGGTGCAACAAACACCAACTATCAGTGAACCCTACAAAGACCGAGCTGGTTCTCTTTACAAAAAAGAGGAAGCTGGCTACATTACAACTACCGCGTTTCTTTGGAACAACCCTAAGTCTATCGACTGAAACCAAATACCTGGGCATCTTTTTGGATAAACAGTTGAATTGGGCGAAACATCTCAACTACATCACCACAAAAGCCAGTATATCCCTGTGGCAGTGCAAGCGACTGCTTGGCAGGAACTGGGGGATTAGCCCCAAGGTTACCTACTGGCTATACACCACCGTAATCCGACCAATCATCACATATGGCTCGCTAGTCTGGTGGCCCAGGACAGACCTGAGCACAGCCCAAAAAGATCTCGAGAAACTGCAACGGTTCGCTTGTGTAGCGGTAACTAGCTGCATGAAAACTACGCCCACTGCTGCTCTACAGGCAATGCTTGGACTGCCGCCACTACACCTCTTAGTACGTGAAGAGGCGGCCCCAGCCGCCTTTAGGCTCAATCTGCAAGGAACCCTGAGCAAGGACTCTAGAGTTAAGCACACTCGCATAAAAGAGGATGCGATCAGACGACACCCAATGATGGCATCACCATGCGACAGAGCCCCGAAACAGCACTACTTTCTGAAGCATTATGATATAATACTCACAGAAGAACGGTGTGATTACTCAGGCCCGCAAGAGTTGAGAGTATACACCGATGGATCAAAGACTGACTCCGGAACCGGGGTCGGAGTCTTCTCACATGATCTTAACATTAATATATCCAGCCCGCTTGGGGAATTTAACACTGTCTACCAGGCGGAGTGTGTAGGCATCATACAAGCGTGTAATGCTATAGAAGCCAGGAGAGTCACGGATACGAATAAACGTATACTCTCAGACAGTGCCTCGGTGCTCCAATCATTACGGAAAAGTTACATTACCTCGAGATTAATACTAGAATGTCACGACGCACTCGAACGAGTAACGGTTGCTAACAGGAACACAGTGACACTGCAATGGATAAAAGGACACAGTGGATCACTGGGTAACGACGCAGCTGACGAACTAGCTAGGAGAGCATCCAGCACGTCCGTCTGTGGAGCTGAGCCAATCGCGCCCATTCCCTTCAACCAGTTACGCAGGTGGCTAAAGGAGTTCACCCACACCCAAGCAGAGAGTTGGTGGTCCTCGATACCAGGCTGCAGGCAATCCAGGGAGGCTATGCCATCCCTGGACGGTACGCTTACCAGGCGGTTATTGCGTCTGGACAGAAACGAGCTGCGCCTGGTGACGGGGACCATCACAGGACACTGCTCATTAAACAAACACTTCCACACAATAGGAATAACGGTCAGTCCTCTGTGCAGGGCCTGCATGGAGGATGAGGAGACCTTTGCGCATGTGCTCTTTGAATGCACAGGCGTTGCCCAGATTAGAACAGAAACTCTTGGAATACCCCGATCTTTCACAGATGTTATTAACAGACCCAGAGATTTGATTAACTTCTGGAGGGAGGTGGGCTGGTTGGAATAACCCCCGAAGACCGCCATGGCTCACGCACAATGGTCCACATGAAGGACTAAGTGCGGAAACCAAATCCTTAACATAGAACATAGAACGACACAGTTGTACTCTTCAATTTAGCATCTTTATATACAACATTATTTTTGTTTACACTAAACCTCTTAAGGGGTCATTTTACTCATCATTTTGAACAACTTTTACTATGGGACCAAACCTGAAGCCGCGAAAAAAAAATCAGCTGTTCAGTACATTTATTTTCATCAAACTCGTCAAAATGTACTGAACAGCTGATTTTTTTTCGCGATTTCAAGGATGGTCCCATAGAAAAAATTGTTTAAAATGATGAGTACAATGACTCCTTTTCGGGTTTAGTATAAACAAAAACTAATGTTGTATACGTAATTATAAAGTTGCTAAACTGAAGAGTAAAACTGTGTGTAAGTAAATCGACATCAGAAACACGTATAGTACCTAATCATCTAAATTGATGTATGTACAAGATTCCATTCAACTATCAGCATTCAACCCGTAAGGATAATAAAATCAATCATGCGGCACTAATCTTACCATAAACAATACATCTAAATGATGTAGGTAGCTGATAGGATTAGGTAGAGTGAACAAAGGAATATTAATCATAAACTAAGCTGTTTATTACAGGATATAATAGGTATACCCGGATTCTGAATTAGGTTCGATTAGAGCAGTGGTGGTCCAATGGTAACGGCCTCGACTTACCGAGTTGTAGGTCGTGGGTTCGAACCCAGACAGTCGCTTTACTTTATGTAAATAATTTCATCACAACTGCTTCAAAACGGTGGAGGAAAACATCGTGAAGAAACCAGCATGACCTAGAACTAAAAAATCGAAGACATGTGACATCTACCAATCCGCGCTGGGGCCGTGTGGAAGGTTACAGCCCACACCCTCTAGAAGAGAGGAGGCCTGTGTCCCAGCAGTCGGAACATTAAAGACTGTTATGCTACCTATACAAGGTGTAACATAAATAACCCACAACTTCTTAAGGGGTCACTGTACTCATCATTATGAACAACTTTTACTATGGGACCAAATCTGAAATCGCGAAAAAAAATCAACTGACCAGTACATTTATCTACATCAAACTCAATTCAATTCAATTCAAATTCTTTATTGCAATCCATAATGTACATATATATACAGGTGTTAAAATACATTAGAAGAAACAATTATGGACCCTGTCGGACACAGCTAAATTATAAACATAGGTAGGAGAGAGGAAGAGCGCTTTTATCAACTTTCCATAACACTAAAACAATTAAAATAGGTACACTTTTTTCGTCGTATTCGTATCTTTAATTTATATAGAAATTAATTATTATATTTGATTTTATCATTAGTTTTCTATTTATAATTTGTAATACTATTATATTCCAGTTATATTAATTTTATTTAATCTCTAAATTCTAATATTTAAACTCGTCAAAATGTAGGGAGCAGCTGATTTTTTTTCGCGATTCCAGGTTTGGTCCCATAGTAAAAGTTGTTCATAATGATGAGTACAATGACCCCTTAAGAGGTTGTGGGTTATTTATGTTACACCTTGTATAGGGTGACTGGTAATTAGTGACCGATACCTAAACACATGATTGTGCTCATGATAACAAACAACTTTTACTATGGAACCAAATCCTGAAATCGCGAAAAAAAAATCAGCTGCTCCCTACATTTTCACGAGTTATGCAAACATGAATGTATGGGGCAGCTGATTTTTTTTTCGCGATTTCAAGTTTGGTCCCATAGTAAAAGTTGTTTGTTATCACGAGTATAATCATGTGTTTAAGTAACGGTCAGTAATTACCAGTCACCCAATATACATGTATGTAAAAAGGAACCAAAGGGCATCAATAAATTCGCCCGCAGCCTAAAAGGCTGGCGGCATTGCCACGTTGTGTTGCCTAATTGTGATAATACTAATTCTTTGGTCAATTAATAGCACTCTGGGGGCTTACTATGAGCTCTTAAAGCAGGGCAGAAGTTGAAAGTTTCCAGTGAGAGAGAGAGAGACGGAGCTCTAAACGACCTATAGCACCGTCACTTTCTCGCACTGGAAACGTTAAACTTCTGCCCTGCTATAAGAGGTCATTTAAGCCCCTTTGTCACGTGAAAATTGAGTAATTAAAGTTGAGAACATGTCAAAATCTACTTTGGCCTTAAATTTTAAAAATGATGCGCAGTGGTAGCCCGCGAAATTCATTTTTTTTTTTGAGTTTTTTGCAATTTGCAGATCCGTATCAGGTTGTATCTTTATCAAAGTATGATACGCGGCAGTAAAACTTATGTATTTAAGTATATAATTTTAACCATAAAAATCATCAATAAGATCTCTCTAAGTTAGATTTCGAACAGATTCGTTAGATTTCGTTCGTTTTTGGAATCTGCACGAAATGTAAGTTAGAGAGATGTATTGATGATGTTTATGGTTAAAATTATGTAAATACATATGTTTAATTGCCGCGTATCATACTTTGATCAAGATACAACCTGACACGGACCTGCAAATTGCAAAAAACCCAAAAAAATTGAATTTCGCGGGCTACACAGCGCAATCACCTTAAGGGGATTCCTTCAATGTTGCCCGCGAAATTCTTACGTTTTTTGCAAATAAATTGATGTCGTGAATCCATTAATTAAGGAGTACGTCAGTAATACGTATTATCATTTTGCCGTTTTTGAATCCATAAGTTGTGAGTTGTGCTGTGTTGTGATTCCTCTTCTTAATTAAAATATTATTGAAAATATTAAATTTAAATATTATTAAAACATTAAAGACATTTTATGAAGCGTTTGTAGTAAATGTCAAGTATTTTTTAATAAGGATAGGTATAATTTAGTACCTGGGCTCAATAAAGATACCCTTTCCCTCTAGAAGCAATAAAGAAATACCAGCTTTTACAATGGAATGGAAAGAGTAGGTAAATTTTAAATAGTAGATAGTAAAGTAAATAAGACGTAAGTTTTAAATAGTAAGATGGGACAATAGATTGGAATAGGATCTTTATTGTATTTAGATCTTCTCAGAAAGACTAATTTCACAAAGAGATTTTAAAAAGGTCGTTCGTATATTTTAATTGCTTTGACATTTTATTTTATTCCAATATTATTATACAAGACTTATTCTTTAATAATATTGTGAAATTTTACTTGATTTAATATGGGATTTACCTGTTTTTTTAAACAATTATACAAAGTGTCGTGTTGCATCCTCGTCGAATTTCAGGGTGTCATACAGAACATCAAACCGAATAAATTTCTCCATGGGACCAACATCGTAATCGCGAAAAAATTTTCAACTGTCCCATAGACAACTTCAATACGTACTCGACGCAAATGTATGGGACGGTTGATTATTTTTTCGCGATTACGATGTTGCTGCCATGGAGAAAGTTGTTCGGTTTGATGGTCTATACCACACCCTTAAATTTGACGAGGATGCAAAAAGACACGTTGTATTATGAAAGTGTAAGAACAAGAACATTTCCTGTCCTGATACTAATAAAAACTAAATTATTCACATTGTTAAACTTAGTATGGAGAAAATGGAGTACCCAAGTAATATTAAACCATAAATAAACGCCATCGAATACATTCTGGCAAAAGCTCAACTGGCATCCACGTCCTTTTTATTCAAGCAAGTAATCACTGGGGAAATAGCTAGTTAAAATTTAGAGGAACCGTAGAAAAGGATGAGAATTTATAGGTTATTAAAATAGCTTTAGATTGGGTTATAAATGGTGATTTAAAGTTGAATGCGGTTATAAGTGGGTTTTATTATAAGTTTAGATAGGATTTTTCGGAAAAAAATGAGTCTGATGATAGTTACTTTCTAGTTTGGGGCTGTCTGAGATATGGTTATTGCCTAGAAAAATTGTAGTACTAGACAAAATATGAAGATACCTACTTTTCCTGAATTCATCCTAACTAATCCTACTAATATTATAAACGCGAAAGTTTGTGAGAACGGATGGATGTTTGTTACTCTTTCACGCAAAAACTACTAAACGGATTTTGATGAAATTTGGCACATAGATAGTTTATAATCTGGATTAATACATACAATACTTTCTATCTCAATATTCCTACGGGTTCGAGACTTACGCGGGTGAAACCACGGTGCGCTGCTAGTATTATAAATGCGAAAGTGAGTTTGTTTCGTTGTTTGTTACGCTTTCACGCTAAAACGGCTGAACGGATTTGGATGAAAGTTGACAGATAGGTAACCTAAGACCTGGAAAAGGACGTAGGCTACTTTTAATCCTGGATCGCAGACGAAGTCACTGGCAGCAGCTACTTTTTCATATAAAATACCTTTGGAATGGGCAATTCAATTATATTAATATGTATTTCCTTGATGACTTTGAAAAGCGCTTAAAAATGGTCGAATTGCAATAAACAATTTGACTTTAACATCGAGATTAAACTTTTGACCTCCTGTTTTCTATGCCAAGTCAATTCCAAATGCCATTTTACTTCATTCACTCCCTTGTCTTTCATATCATTCCTCACATATCTAATGCTACTTACTTATTTGCTATAATTGCTGTCATTAATCAATACTGAGGACAAAAAATAATAAATTTAGAATCTACAACTAACCACAATGTTTAAAAAGTGCACTCAAGTGTGTTAGTGATAATAAAGTGATTTTATAAATCGCATCTCTCGAATCTAACTTAAGTCGTTGATATATATTATCACCAGAATTGTAACTTTAAAACGCGGCAGTTTCAGCAGTTTAAAATATGGCTCAAGTTAAATTGTTTCACAGCCATATATCTGCGTTCATGTAGTAATTTATTGAAATAAACTTTTGGACGTGACTTCTTGAAATGGAGCTCCAAAAAGAGCGACATTTTGAAGCAATTTACAGTATTTTTATTTCAAGGAGCGACACGTGCTTTACTTGTGTTTACCAAGTTAGTGTACCTACAAGTACGCTGTGAATGTGTGCGTAGAGACGAGTAGCATCAGCACATAACACACACACTCTTCCGACTTCACCATTGTCTCGGACGGTACCGAAAGCTCCTGCGCTTACACACACACTCACAGCGTGTTTGTACACTTGGTACTTTATTTGTAAACACAAATAAAGCACGTGTTCGTTCGTGAGATAAAAATACTTATACCTACAGACTGTTTCATGGTCAACTACTTATGAAAGAAAGAAAAAAAGGTTCATTTTCTACAGAGAAAAGTAATTAGGCAATAACGAAAAGTAAACAAAATAGATCTAGGAGCACAGAACAGGAATAGTTGGCAGCTGCACGTCGAGACTGTGTGTGTGCTTTGCTCAGAGACTTAAGCTGATCGTTATATTATTATGAGCCCACTGTGGTTCTGAGCTTAAGACGCCAATAATATGCCAACTATGCCTTGAGTGCATAGTTTACGTGTTCTGTGCTGAGCGCAACGCGTTGTAGGTACGTCCAGCCATTAATAGGACTCGCCCATCAAGGAGCGCTGTCCCGAATCAGACGCATTATTAATTTATTAAGCATAAAACAAAAGTTATTATATTAAAACAATTAAACTAAATGATAAGTAATTAAATTATGCTTAAAATGGTGAAGGTTTCACAAAATACGCTTAATAGTTTTTGCGTGACCAGTAGACATGACTTTATAAATTAATTAAACCATGTAATTTGAACATAAATTTAAATATTCACTTATTATGTTACTTAGAAAACTTTTTACAAAAAAAAAACAACCGACCCCCAAAAAAACACTACAAAGTCAAAAATAACTTTAATTTCGGAAGTCGGTGTCTTTGGTTTTTTATTTACTTTCTTTTTTTGTGCCACCGACTTCCGAAATTAAAGTTATTTTTGACTTTGTAGTGTTTTTTTGGGAGTCGGTTGTTTTTTTTTTGTAAAAAGTTTTTATTTTTCACTTTTTAGTGGTGACACTACAACTCAAGGAGCGCAATTTGAAGCGGCACATAGTTAGCATTCAATCATTTATAGTGCACCTCATGACAATTCCAAGAAGCCCAAACACGTCTACGATACATTATTTTATTACCGAGTTCCGATGCCTACCTTCCGGCTTCTTCATCAGATCGGTTCGATGGTACCATTTTCATCAGAACCATTTATTTAAAGCTTCGTCATAGTCGCTTAACTATTTCATCGCCACCCGTGAAATATTTATCATCGTTGAGGAGTTCCAGTAGCTTTCCGTGGTCTTCTTCATCAGTTCCACTTCACCAGATGATACTTTCTGAATGCAAACGCTGGATTTGTTGATGAAAATACCATAATCGCTATATGTATGCCTATAATATTTGAGGAGTTCCCTTGATTCCTCATGGATGCCATCATCAAAACATAGATTTTGACAAAAATGGGACCAATCTGGAAGTATACACTTTCAAATAAAAAAACAATTTTCCGAATCGGTTCATAAATGACGGAGTACTGAGGTAACAAACATACAAAAAAAAAAAAACATACAACCGAATTAAGAACCTCCTCCTTTTTTGAAGTCGGTTAAAAATGCTCTAATTTAACATATATTTTTTCTAAATCATTAACACGTCTCGTGTAGACGTGATCTTTAGTTTAAAATCACTAAAAGCTGGTTATTGTCGCCCTAATAAATCCTTTATTTTAGATTTATGTAGGTAATAATTAGTTAAAGTAGGTGTCTGTGCTCATAGAGTTGACAAGAAGGAGTCAAATTTTGTTCTTAGTACATACAACTTATAATGACTTCGAAAACAAAGTATTAGTCAGCGTAACTGCAACAGCTAAAATCTTCAAAAATATGTCCGCTATTCTAAGCTCCTCAGTCCTCAGCTAGCCAGACTAAAGCACGTTTAAAACAGCTATAAAAGTGCTAAATCGTTTTGTTTATACTACATTTTCTTGGCAATACTTCTCCGCAGCAGCCAATAAAAACATTTTGAAATTATTAATCCGGTGTTTCGAGAGGCATAAAATCGTTTTTATCTTTCGTGTTATGAAAAAGGTTCCGGTTGTATCACTGTGTTTGGGTTTGTTATTAGAAAGATTTTTTAATGTTTCTAAACTTAGCTTTTTCTTATGATTAATAAGTCGCATTTTAAATCAAATACACAGAATTATTCAAGTATTAGCTTTCGCCAGCGACTTCGCCCGAGTGCAAGTCGGAAATGATCCCGCACGGGTACGTACTACACGAATAAAAAGTATCATATGTCCTAATCCAGGTCATGGTCTACCCGTGTGCCAAATTTAATCCATATCCGTTTATCCGTTTTAGTGTGAAAGCGTTACAAACCAACTAACAAACTCACTTTCGCGTATATAACATTAGTGAGGACGGTTAGAGGCCACGCAAACTGTGCGTCTTGCCGCTGCGTCTACACGCTGCAACAAGACGCAGAGTTGTCGTTTGCGTCGGGGTCTAGTCGTTACGACAGACGTGTCATGCAGAAACTGATCGTATTCTTTGAGTATTCAATGCGTTTCCACGTCCGATTTGAAAACAGCGACATCGAACGTATCCATGTTGAGATTCGCAAGACAAACACACGTGCACCTTCCTCAGCGCTCACGGCAAGACTGACGCTGACTGACGCTGATCTGTCGCATGCCACTCTATAGTCTATAGTCAGGTGTGCGTGTGCACCACGCATCTATTAGTTACTGCGACAATTAGCGAGAGCGTACGACTCCCCGAGCCTGTCGTTACGACTCTCCACCTCGACGTCAAGTGTGTGGAAATTTGAATGAAATATTATGAAAATCGTCGCCTTGTCACGTGTCGCATAGTGTGCGAGGCAGCTTAAGGTAGACATGATACAAAAGCAAAACATGTTTTCAGTAATTTTACTGAACGATGTAAGACGTAATATTAAGTACGATGATACTTAATATTATTATCTTACTAAATAATTACTCTTCTTAAACAACTAAATACTTAATTTTATTTATTTTATTTATTTTATTTACACAAACACAAGTTATACAACATAAGAAATAGCCGTGGGCCCCAAACTAGGCACAGCCTGTATCTTGGTGGCCCAATAATTAGTGAAAACAGATTGAATTGCCGACTTATTATCGCTATTCAAGTCTAGGATCAATGGATTATTCTAATCCAATTTGAGGCGTAGATAATCTCCGACCACCACTTTGGTATTGGATTATTTTTCCTTTTATAACAGCCACACCAAAATATTACTACACGAAAATCCTGAGCTCAAATACACGCTCTTCATAGCACATAGACAAAAGGAGGACGGAGGCTATCAGGCAATCGGTACAATAGCCAATGTATGGCTGACAATATTGTAATGACATAGCCTGAAGACCGGATCTCTCGTAGTGGTTACCCGGTACCCCAAGGGCAGAGGGTCACCCTTGAAGGTCAAAGTATTACGTACTTTGAACTTTTTATGGCTTAATTTGTGGTTGGTTGTGTGAAAGGTTTGGTTAGGGTCAATTTTTTTGTGTGAAAGTGACGATAACCGACTTTTAATGATTTTAAACTGAAAATCTCGTCTAAACGAGTAGTGTTAATGATTTGGAAAAAACATATGTTAAATTAGAGCATTTTCTTATTATGTGAATATTTTAGATTATGATGTTATGATGATGATGATTATGGTGTTATGATGATTATTATGTTTATTATGTAATTAATTTGTAGAGTTGTCTGAGAATCACGCAAAAAACTATCAAGCTTATTTTTATGAAACCTTCTTAATTATTTTTCTTTTAGTATTTTTTAGACGTGTTTTAATATAATACTCTATGGTTGTATGCATACAAATTAATAATGCGTCTAATTTGGGACAGCGCTCCTTGATGGGCGAGTCCTATTACTGGGTGGACGTACGACGCGTTGCGTGAGCTCAGCACGGAACACGTAAGATATATCTAGATTATTCTAGATATATCTTGCGTGTTCTGTGCTGAGCTCACGCCAACGCGTCGTAAGTGCGTAGATATCTAGATATCCAGGCAGTGGCCTTGTGGTAACGGCCGCGACTAACGAGTTGTACATCGTAGGTTCGAAACCGGACAGGCGCTTTACTTTGTGTAATTTATTTCATCACCACTGCTCTAAAAACGGTGAAAGAAAACATCGTGAGGAAACCCTCATGTCCTAGAACTAAAAATTCGAAGACATGTGACATCTACCAACCCGCACTGGGCCCGCGTGGTGGATTACGGCCCGCTCTCTCTCACCGAGAGGAGGCCTGTGTCCCAGCAGTGGAAACATTAGGCTGATTATGATATAACTACAACTAGAAAGGACATTATTTTTAAATACGAGAAGATTCTCTAATTCCTCGTAATTATAATTTTCAGTGTTTGTCTTAAATTATTAGGCGTTTGAAGTTCTGATTAGGACTCTAATTATAAATACTAACTTCTATTTATTTAATGTTATTTTTATTCGTTTCCAATATAAATAGTGCTCTTATCACACTCTCAGAACTTTAAGTCTGGAATTCAATGTCTGAATATAATGAAAAATTCATAATTTTCAGCGTTATACCTAATTCTTGAGATGATTTATTTTCATCATCTCAGCCTTATTCATAAAACTGTACAGTAATATCAGGACTGTAGTCATATAGGTCCTCAGAGTATGCAAAAAAAAAAACACTGAAAGGGCTATTACTCATTCCAATTTCTATCAATCAATCTGCCTAGCCTTTTCCCAACTATGTTGGGGTCAACTTCCAGTCTAACCGGATGCATCTGAATACCAGTATTCCAATTTCTATCAATGATTAAAAATATTATTTTCCTTTCCATTCAATATAAAAACAGTACTTAAAGAAAGCAACGGAAATCATTTTCACCGGAACTAGCAACAAAACTGAGATTATTTGTATTTACTTCGTATTTAATAAAACATAATAATTTCACTCAAATTGCCTTTATGACATAGTTCCATCACACGATTTATTTTTATCTGAACATTTGAACCTGTCAATAGAACTGGCCGCCATCTTGGATTCCGCTCCTGACAATTTCCATTCACATTTTCTGTCTTCCAATATCGTTACTTTCAATCGCTGTATCTCAGTTGGTACCGATGTTTTGCTACATTTGATCAATTTATAACTTTTCTATTTATATAAAAACGTTTTCAGATTTGTTTAGATTTCTTTGATTTATGATCGGAGATAAAATTGTAAAAGAGTACTTAAAATATTATTTCTTTTATCCGTTTCTTCTGCTTCGCGATATTATTTAGAAGTTACAATATTATTCAACTTATTTTAAGAAAATATGTTTCATTCTGGTAGAAACTAATTATTTGACTATCCATCAAATAATTAATAGTCAAATAATTACTTTTTTAAATAAAATTTTGTTTATTAAATAAAATACGTTATATTCTTAAAATGTTTTTGCGACGACTTGTAGGTAGATGTGCAAGGTACAATTCTTAACTATAAATATAATTTTAGTTTAAGCAATTTCAGTTTCTCAATAAATGTACCGAAGTGAAATTTTTACTTCCGTACAGTTATTGAGAACCCGGAATTATGTACAGAAATATTTGTAGTTCAGAATCGTACCTTGCACATCTACCTATAATTCGTCGCAAAAACATTTTAAAAATACAAAGCATTTTATTTAATAAACATACTTTTGTTTAAAAAAGTAATGATTTGACTACCCACTCGTAAATGCGTCCTTAAAACAGCTTATACAGGGTGTAAGGGACAGTCCTAAACTAATATGGTGCATTCGGTTCCTTATTTTGAATCATATTCCACTAGAAAATTTCTCAGGAAAATTTTAACTTTTTAAATTGTTTTTTCTATACATGCATATTCTATTATTATTATTCTATATAGGTAGTAGGGACTTACAGTAACCGGCCGTAAATATTGCACATGGGATTTACGTACGTTAAATACGTAACTACATATATACGATGTATATATGTATGTATGTGTGTATAGTATATGTGTATATATGTATGTAGTACTATTGTAGTACGTTATTTATGTACTTTTACTTATACCTACTTGTTTCATGTGCTTTTACGGCCGGCAACTGTAAAAATCCATGTGCAATATTTATGACCGGTAACTGTACCTACGTCTTGGTGTAAATTGAAATTACAGTAACTTACGCCATTGATGTTCAGAATAAAAGATTCTCACTACTAATACCTAATCCCCCGCCCCTAATACTAAGGTGTTACTAAATTACCTACAGATAAAACCTACTAACAAAGCACTGAACCTCTTTATGAGTGTTCCCCAACTTGGAAAAATAGGAAACACGATACAATATAACTTTATCGCCTCACCATTGGTGTCGTAAGGACAGTCAGTGCAACGTTTGGGCACGCCACAATTGCGGCGATAAGTCCCCTCTTTGAGGAGTGGTTAGAGAGGCGCCACGGCGTCCTCACCTTCCGCCTGACGCAAGTCCTCACAGGACACGGTTGTTTCGGGAGGTTCCTGTTTCACATAAGGCGGGAGGAAACGGCCGGGTGTTACCATTGTGTGGATCGCCCGGAGGACACGGTGGAGCAAACAGTGGAGGTCTGCCCGGCTTGGGCAGAGCACCGCCGTGTTCTCACGGAGGCGATCGGCGGCGGCGATCTCTCGCGTCCGAGCCTGGTCCAGGCCATGGTGCGGAGCGAGAGTGCATGGGAGGCCGTCACCTCCTTCTGCGAAGCAGTGATGCTCGCGAAGGAGGAGGCGGAACGCGTGAGGGCGAGGCAGCCTCACGGCCTCAATCGCCCAGAAAAAAAAAAAAAAAAAAAAAAAAAAGTTAAGTGCAACGTTCCAATTCTTAATTAAGCCAATCTATTCTTTATAAATCTCATCGTGATCAACTGACCTGTCAAAAGTGTCAATCCCTAGCATCAGGTGGAATGACAGCTCTCTTCACCTAAACTATCACGGTTTTCAGCTTCTTCTTCTATTACTTAGCGTGTCGATGACAAAATAAGCATAAAACATAATACCGGTTGACTTTTTTTACCACCTTGAAAAAAAATTGGAACATGTTAGGTGAACGGAGTAGCAGCCTATATGGCATAGCTAGTCTGTCTGTCTGTCAAGACCCTTTTTCTCAGGAACGCGTCGAGGTATCAAGTTGAAATTAATATCAAATACAGTAGTATATGGTCCCTTGGAGTTCAAAAAAAAATCAAGCTTCTAAGTCAACGCACTACAAAAATACGGCCATTTATGCGATATTTTTTGATACTCGCAAGTAAATAAAAACCTATTATAGGTTTAGGTTCTTGCCAAATTTCATGATTTTAGGTCGACGGGAAGTACTCTATAATAGAGTACTTCCCGTCGACCTAAAATCATGAAATTTGGCAAGAAAAGCAAGGTCTCACAGCACTGTAGTAAAGAACAAAGTCCAAAAATTGTTAACTTTTTAACGTTAACTATAATATTTTTTTGGGATTACAAATATTAAGTTTGTTTTTGGGATACATTCTTTTGAACTACGGAACCCTTCATTGTGCGTGCTCCGACACGCACTTGACCGGTTTTTTTTTTAATAGCTTAGTGAGAAAAAAATTATCTAAGTATCAATAAAACTACAAATTCGATGTAAACTTTTTGTTTTAGAACAATAAAAACAGAAATTTTGAAAAAAAATATCATTCGTTTAGAAATATCGAAATTCAAATCATAGGCAACCTGCATGTGATTTGAATTTTGATTTTTTTTTTTTTTTTTTATAGTTAGCTAAGCCATATTTTTCTACTCCGTTCATTTATTATAGCCTTTTTTTTCAAGACGGTAAAAAGTCATCCAGTATTTTTTTAATATGTTTGCCTCAAAATTCAGCAACGCTAATACCGTTTGCTGACGCAGCCATTAGGTTCTCGCGTGTGCAGGTGACAGGGCATGCGGCGTAAGATGGAAGGTGGGCCATTGTCTGTGGAGCGACGCCTTTCATTTGAAGCGAGATAGCTTCTTTCATTTGAAATTAATTACGGTGATGTTCAAAAATAACCCAATGTATTAAAAAGTTATGGTTTCATCGATTCATTGACAAAAAAACCGGTTAAGAGCGAGTCGGACTCGCGCACCCCGGGTTCCGTAAGTACCACGTAATTTTTTTTTGATGATTCCTGAAAAAAGTGAGCTATTTAGAGACATCGTTTTATTTTTCCTATAATAGATTTTTGTCTATGCAAACTTCGGAGATAAGGGGGGGAACGGTATTTTTTTACATTTTTCATCAGTCGAAAACTATGCGGCTTAAAAAAAGAAAACAAATGTATGCAAAATAATGTGCAAACAGCGCTCTTTCATATGATACCCCACATGCCCTAGTAGCCCCATTTCGAATTTTTAAGACCCCTTTGAGTCCCTGTTGCAGAAATAAATATTTTTAATTTCTTTCTTATTTTCAAAATAGTTGAGCAAACGTTATCTAAAATTGTTCCAAATTTTAAGTTGATAGCATTAGTAGTTCTTGAGATATCCAGCTAAGACAGACAGACAAACAGACTGAGTCGCACCATAAGGGTTCCTTTTTACTATTTTGGTACGGAACCCTAATAGACATTACAAACAGTTTTGGTACAACAGATTTCGATAAGAGTTTTCTTGTTTTCAGTAACACATATAGATACTGATTGAATGTTTCTCAAAGCGATCGATGGATTTGAGTTCAGGAGATAAAAGGATTCATCAGATATTTGTACTCGTTTTTTGCGTTTAATTTTGTATCAAAATTACAAAAGGTTTTATTTTGTTTGATGTAGATGGAGGCAATAAAACGATTTGATTAATTCTTTTGCCATTAAAAGGCTTTTCTTTTTCTCGTATAAGTGGCTGGGATTAGGTTATATCGTGATATTGGGTAATTTTGTTTGATTGGATGTTTACATTTTTTCAGACAGACTTAACGTAGCCTTAATTCATTTTGTATCGCTCTTTCAAATTCCCGTTGATTTATAAACATAAAACCTCTTAAGGGGTCATCGTACTCATCATTATGAACAACTTTTACTATGGGACCAAACCTGAAATCTCGAAAAAAAATTAGCTGTTCAGTACATTTATCTACATCAAACTCGTCGAAATGTACTGAACAGCTGATTTTTTTTGTCGCGATTTCAGGTTTGGTCCCATAGGAAAAGTTGTTCATAATGATGAGTACAATGACCCCTTAAGAGGTTACTGGTGTTTTAAAAATAACCCTGTATACAACGTCCCGACATCAACCGTCGGGCAGTAGCCCACCAGACACAACACCCGTCTGGTCGGAGGAGTGTCTCCGTGGTCGAAGAGGACAAAGGGTAGGTACTAAACGGAATCTTATTACTAAGCCTCCGCTGTCCATCCGTTCATCCGGCCGTCTGTCTATCACAGGGCTGTATCTCATGGACCGCAATAGGTAGACAGTTGAAATTTTCACAAATTGTGTATTTCTATTACGTAGAATGAGAGGAGCTCGTGGCTAAGTAATAACAGCCGCACGGGTCGATCCGTCAGGTTAAGCTACGCTTGCCGGGGTTGGTCAGTGGATGGGTGACCATCTTTACATAACGAGATTCCTCCGTGCCTCGGTAAGCATGTTAAGTCGTTGGTCCCGGCTGTTATTCGTGAATTTTTGACAGTCGTTACGGGTCGTCAGAAACCCGAAAGTCTGACAACCAGTCTTACCAAGGGGTATCGTATTACCCAGTAACTGGGTTGTGGAGGCAGTCGCTCCATGTAAAATACTGGTATTCAGCTGCATCCGGTTAGACTGGAAGCCGACCCCAACATAGTTGGGAAAAGGCTAGGCAGATTGATTTGATTGTGTATTTCTATTACGTCTATAATACAAATAATGAAAATAAAGTTAAAAATTAAATACAATAAACTTTTCATTTTGAAAAAAAAAAAGATATCTTACCATAGCATGTAGGGTACATGCTACGGTAAGATATCTTTTTTTTGCCATTGTAAAGAACTCATCGAGTAGAGTACAAATATATATTTTTTTATCTTCAAAAATGAAGAAATAGGGGGCCATAAAAGTTGTCAATATTAGACCATTTTTGTAGGAGCTCTATCGCAACAATTAAACAAGTTGGGAATTTGAAACTTGTGTAGTTATATCATGTACCTTATACTGTATTTAATCAACAAACGCCGGGAGACTTTCTGCAACTGCAAAACCTTGTAATTCACTGTATTATTATGAAATACAAAGTTATCTCTGCGATACGTTGTTATATGAAAGTATTTAAATACATAGTGTTAAATCTTGTACGATATGGTACGGAACCCTTCCTGTGCGAGTCAGACTCGCACCTGGCCGGTTTTAATGTAATCACTATCACTCGCACTAATAGAAATAATCAGTTACCTAGCTAAGATTATAAAATAAATAAGGTAGCCCTTTCAACTTTTCTCTCCATGACTATTTTGGTTTTGGTAAACAGTCTAATCTATCTAAAAATTCATCATCCTTTCATATGCTCATATCCAGTAGATTCCTATTCCCATTTTTTGGGGCTAACCCAAACAAAATATTGATATCATGAATGAGTAAGTAACTTTTTTGTTTGTTGTTTGTATGTCTGTATGCCACCTTTTCATGCCTAAACGGCTCAATATATTTGTACGAAATCTGGCTCAAAAATATAGGTACCACGACCTGGGTTAGGACATAAGATAACTTATAGATATCTCGGTAGTGCGTTCCGTGGGATAGGTTCCAACCTTCATGCGGGCGAAGCCGCGGGCAAGTGATAGAATATTTCAACCCCCAATTATCACAGCCCCCCGAGGTTTTCCCAGTAGTGGTCCACGACCCTCAAGAGTATCGCTATAAATCTTATCATGGACACATTTGTCTGAAATGTGACCGTTACAGCAAAATGTTGGAGAAGTTATTTATTAGTTTTGCCCTATTTGACCGGGGTTCGGCCAATATTTTAGATTGAACCAGTGCGTTTGATTGCAACGCAATAAATTATTGGCAAATCTCTATTTAATCCGATACGTTGAGGCGCGAAAGTATTCACGAAACATTTTTAGCAAAAAGTTTTCTTGAATTTTTTAGGTAACATTTTTGATGTCCTATAAAATATTGAGTTATAGTTCAAGAAGCAATGCGTATTTATTAAAAAAAAACCGGTCAAGAGCGCGGCGGACTCGCGCACCGAGAGTTCCGTTCTGATTTCTGAAAAAGTGAGATATTTAGAGACATCGTTTTATTTTTCCTGTAATCTTTACATAAACTTCTATCACAGAATAATTTCAAATTTTTCTCTTTGCAAACTTCGGAGATAAGGTGGGGGAACAGTTTTTTTTACATGTTACATCAAAAGTCGAAAACTATGCGACATAAAAAAAAATTTTTTTTTTTTGAGAATGCCCGAACAGCGCTCTTTCTTATGATAACATGCCCTAGTAGCCCACTTTGAATTTTTAAGACCCTGTTGCAAAAAAATATAAATATTTTATTTCTTTCTTATTTGCAAAATAGTTGGGTAGACGATAGATCTAAAACTATTCCAAATTTCAAGTTGATAGCATTAGCAGTTCTTGAGATATCCAGCTGTGACAGACAGACAGACAGATGGACAGACAGACAGACAGACAGACTGAGTCACACCATAAGAATTTCTTTTTACCGTTTTGGTACGGAACCCTAAAACAAAGGTTGTTTAGGTTTTATTTTTTTAAATATAAAACGGTGTATAGACCATCAAACTGAACAACTTTTTCCATTTGAACAACATCGTAATCGCGAAAAAATACCTAATCAGCCTTCTCATACATTTGCGACGAGTAGGTATTGAAGTTTTCTATGGGACAGTTGAAATTTTTTTCGCTATTACGATGTTGGTCCCATGGAGAAAGTTGTCCGGTTTGATGTTCTGTATCACACCCTGAAATTTGACGAGTTGTATAATTGTTTTTATTTCGTAATTAATAAAATTTTAAAATTAAATAATAAGTAATAATAAATAAATATCCTTGGACATTTCACACAACGCCATCTAGTCCCAAGCTAAGCAACCTAATGCTTGTGTTATGGTAACGAGACGGCTGATAAACTACTTATATACATTTTTTTTTTGTAAATACATACATATTATAGATAGAAAAACACCCAGACTCGGAACAAATACTTGTAGGTCGTACAAATATTTGTTGCGTGCGGGAATCGAACCCGCGACATGCTGCGCAGCAGTCAATCGCTCAACCACTGCGCCAACCGTGTCGTCAAATTACTTTATTAATTCATTTTTAAACCTTTACTCCCTATTATATCAATGAATGAATGAATAAATTAAATTGTGAAAACCCATGAGCGCTTATTAGAGAGGTAGAGTGCTAGTAGGACTGGGTATTTCCATTTGACTGTTAATTTAAAATGATTGATTCAGCAGCGGACATAAACCCGCTTATAAGACTATGAAACGTTAATGTTACCTGTAAATTCAAACAAGTTATAAGCACTATTAAAGCCCTATCAAAAACTAATTCAAATCTAATACAAGTTAACTCTCTCGTTACAATTAAGTTTTATCTAATACATAACCGACAAGGGACTAATGACCTAGTCGGGCCTCCATTTGAAATAGTTTACTCGTAATCTGAGGGTTGGCTCCGCTGTCACTTGCATACTAGAGAAACTTAACACGGGCACGATTTACGAATGAAATTGGATGAGGAGATAATTGGTGGAAGCAGTTTTGGATTGTATCTTGTACCTAATATGATGTGGCTATAGTCATGCTTTGAAGAATGTAATCTATTTACCATTTACATACCTATTTATTGCACAAAATATCAATTTTGTAAAGTCTTTGTCATGTCTTGAATAATAATAGTCACAACAACATGTCAAATAGTCATATAACCCACTCCTAACTAGCCGATTCCAACATAGTTGAGAAAAGGCTAGGCAGATTGATTGATAACCCCCTAACTTTTCCGGGGGCAAAGGTGGCATAACGCTTGCTGCATTGCCACGTTGGATGGCAATCGCTAACCCATTATGACTCCCGCTCCGGCTCGTTCTTGGTGCAAAACCAAGAACGAGCCGGAGCGGGAGTCATCCGTTTTGTCGTTATTGCTTTAGTGAAATATTTGGTTTTGGATTTACAAGCTTTTCTTGTCGGTTATTCGTACGTAAGTAGGTTAGATATATAGATAGAATGCTCTTTATTAAGCACTCCATAAAACTTACAGATATAGATGTTGAAATTTTACATAAGGTGACACAATGGGCAGTCGTATCGCTAAAAGCGATCTTTTACAGACAACCTTTAAAGGTAGGTTAGGTTTAACTAACGAAGAGAAAGTTATCATTAATTTCTGCATTATCTAAACAAACGATAAAATATACTAGTGATTAGAAAATCAATCTGCTTAGTCTATTCCCAACATGTTGGGGTCGGCTTCCAGTCTGACTGGATGCAACTGAAAACCAGTATTAATTCCTAGAGCGACTGCCTATTTGACCTCAACAACCCAGTTAGGTACTGGGCAACATGATACCCGTCAGTAATACTGGTTGTCAGACTTTTGGGCTTCACTACCCGTAACGACTGTCAAAGATCTACGAATGACAGCCGGGACGCGTATATAATAAAAAATAATAATAAAAATCGTTTATTAACCAAAATAAATATCTTACATTTCCTTAAAAGTAATACAAAAATAACTCCTTGAATTATAGACAATTTAGGAAACATATTTTTAGTAAATTAACTAGTGGACTCCACACTAGGTCGAGCCTGTCTCGTGGAGTCCCAGAGAGTTTTCAAGGATATTTACTTATTGTTTTGAAAATTTAATGTAAGACAAAATCAATAATAAAAGTCTTGGAAAAAATAAAATAAAATCGTGGCAACAACTATGTTTGAAGTAGGTAGGTAACTATGTTTAATATAGAATGCTAACTCCAGTACGTCCCCTCAGGCGGAGACGATAGAGTCATTTCCAGGCGTTAAACATACGTAAATGCTACTAAATGCTAATTCCGCGTAAATGCTACTGAATACTAGCATTTACGTGTGTTTAACGCCTGCAGGGCTAACATGCGCAAGTCGACAAAATTTTGTCGACACATTATCTCGTGCTGAGACGATATATGTCTGTTTGTCGATGGGAGCTAACATGGTGACACTTATATGTCGTGTCGTTCTGACATAGAACTCATGTTGTTCTGTCAAACCTGTTTTTGTCGTCAGGCTCTAACATGCATAGCGCGCATGTTAGAGCCTGACGACAAAAACAGATGTCGACAAAATTTTGTCGACTTGCGCATGTTAGCCCTGCTGGAAATGACTCTATCGTCTCCGCCTGAGGGGACGTACTGAGTTAGCATTCTATATACGCAGCCGGGACCAAAGGCATAACGTGCTTTCCGAGGCACGAAGGGGTCTCAATGTGTAATGAATGGTCACCCATCCACGACTTGACCGCGGCCAGCGCAGCTTAACCTTCAATCGACCCGTGCGGCTGATATCTTTTACCCACGAGCCCCTTATACTAGTGACAGACCCCTTGTACTAGACAGAGGTTAGTACATTTTTTCACGTCATAAAATACATTGCGAATTTTCAAATGTGTGAGCAAAAACTTTTAGTCGAATTCAACAAAATATTTAAATAGCTAATAATTTAACCCGTTTGAAAATTTTGTAGCATTCGACAACGCTTATCTTAATAACATTCAAAAATATTCGTCTTCAAAGTAAATAGAACTATCCAACTGCACACATATCTTTATAAGGACTGTCGATTTCGCATCCATTTACTCGAATAATATATTAAACAGCGATATGGGTGTCTGACTGCAACTTAGGCAGTAAACTTAGATGCTAACCGTACGAAACTTACCTACTTCAACTGGAAAAACTTAATCGTGGATGCATAAATGTCGAAAGCTGCACGCGTAGCATGCGATGTTTTGTCGACGGAAGAATAGGTAATATAAAATAAAATAAAATTTTGTCTTAGTTGAAATTTAATAAAAATTTCTTAGTAACGATTAAAACCACTACTTTAAAAAAAAAAACCGGGCAAGAGCAAGTCGGACTCGCGCACCGAGGGTTCCGTTCCGATTTCTGAAAAAGTGTGCTATTTAGAGACACATCGTTTTATTTTTCCTGTAATCTTTACATAAACTTCTATCACATAGAATATTTTCAGATTTTTCTCTTTGCAAACTTCGGAAATAAGGGGGGGAACGGTATTTTTTTTACACTTTTCATCAAAAGTCGAACACTGGATTTTTCTCTTTGCAAACTTCGGAGATAAGGGAACGGTATTTTTTTTTACATTTTTCATCAAAAGTCGAACACTGTGCGGCCTAAAAAAAAGATAAAAATATGTTTGAGAATGTGCAAACAGCGTTCTTTCATATGATACCCCACATGACCTAGTAGCTCCACTTTGAATTTTTAAGACCCCCTTTCACCCCATGTTGCAAAAAAAATACATATACTTTTATTTTTTTCTTATTTGCAAAATAGTTGGGTCAACGTCATCTAAAACTATTCTAAATTTCAAGTTGATAGCATTAGTAGTTCTTGAGATATCCAGCTGTGACAGACAGACAGACAGACTGAGTCACACCATAAGGGTTCCTTTTTTACCATTTTGGTACGGAACCCTAATAGACGCTGTGATGCCCGCACAAGAAAAGCCAATGACAAGTGAACGACCGTAGATAGCTGGGTGCGGCGGACAGTGGTGGGGACCACTGCGGTAGCCGTTTAATATTTAATTTTATTTATTTATTTTTTAGTTTCTCTAAAAATTATGCGATGCCTAATACATTGAAAGTGAACTACCTAGTGAATTATGTAAATCTCGAGGATGCAGCGATAATAAAGTTTATTAGGAACAATTTTAGTTATTTAACATAACAATAGACACGAAGATAGCTGCAAAAGTAAAATACTGTGGCGTAGCTACCAACGCCCAACACAAAATACATGGAAGACATTTTTGTTCCAGACTTTAACATCTATAATGAAGTCTTATTAAATTAAAAATTACAAAAGAAAAAATCATTATTAAGTTTTTAAGTACCTAGTGTTGTGAAGTGGAAGTGACGTTGAGAGTGTTTGTGTGTAGGGGTGTGCGTATGTGTGTGTGTGTAAGATCTGTGATGTGTGATGTAAGTGTGAATAGATAAAACTACACATTGCCATGCTTAGACGCGTAGAATGCGTACAAATATTTCTGCTATCTGCCATTTTGTCTATTATTCCGTCGACAAAACCCGTATCTATGGCGCTCATGCTAATACATTAATTAAGATTGTTACAAATCGATTATGTAGCATTAAGTTTTGTCTGTGTCACAAGTAAGACTCTACAGTCTTACCACCTTTTCCTGAATAAGACTCTTCAGTCTTATTCATAAAAACGCTTGATAAACCTATTTTAGTTAAAAACTGTTTTGTCAATTTCTCTCGAATTATGATTTGAGTTTGAAAGAAGAAGACAAAACACTTTTTAACTAAAATAGGTTTGTAGAGTGTTTTAGTTTTATAGTTAGTCTATAGTTTACTTACTCTATAGTTTTCCTATGACAATGTACTTTTTCTAATAAATAAATAAAATGAATGATTAATCATACAAAACACAAACAGCTTATAGTAGCTTTAGCTTAAGCTAAAGCTACTATAAGCAATTTGTAAACATGCAAATATAATTAACATATTCCCCAAAACAGCTCCATAGCTGAACATTCCTAGTTATAGATCGAACAATTTAAGTGACTTTAAATAAAAAATCCTTTCTTTCTAGGCCCAATCTAGTCAGGAAATACTCTACCGATTTGAGTAGAGTTTTCCCGAACCTCAAAACCTCAACTTCACCCAAAAATCCGAACCTCAATCAAAAACCGAATCAATCGAGAACCTCAGTTCAAAAGTCCGTTGAATTTCGAGGCATCTTTAATACCCAGGCACCTCTAAAGCTGTCACCGGTTGAACGCTTAGCTTATGCGATACGATGCAGCACGACCGATGCGACGAAGCGACAAAATCCCGCGTCGCATCTATAGTCTGTTCCAAAAGTATCTGATGAAAATATAAACAAATGGATCAGGACACAGTCCTGTGTATGTATTTTTGTAGTACCACTTACAAATTGAGCGCTTTGATTTGATTATTAATTTTAAATCAAACAATAAAAGTTCATTATAAATAAGCGACTTCAAAAAAGGAAAAGTTCTTCTTCGTCTGTATGTACTTTTTAGGGTTCCGTGCCAAAATGGTAAAAAAGGAACCCTTAAATATGGTGTGACTCAGTCTGTCTGTCTGTCTGTCTGTCACAGCTGGATATCTCAAGAACTACTAATATTATTAACTTTTTTGGAACAGTTTTAGATGACGTTTGTCCAACTATTTTGCAAATAAAAAAGAAATAAAAATAAATATGTTTTTTTGCAACAGGGGCTGAAAGAGGGTCTTAAAAAAATTATGTGGAGTTACTAGGGCATGTGGGATATCATATTAAAGAACGCTGCTTGCACATTCTCAAACATTTTTTGGTTTAGTTTTAGGCCGCATAGTTTTCGACTTTTGAAGAAAAATGTAAAAAAAAAAACCGTTTCTCCCCTTATCTCCGAAGTTTGCATAGAGAAAAATCTGAAATTATTGTATGTGATAGAAGTTTATATAAAGACTACAGGAAAAATAAAACTATGTCTCTAAATGGCACACTTTTTCAGAAGTCATCAACAAATCTTAAATATAAATGATGGTACGGAACCCTCGGTGCGCGAGTCCAACTCGCTCTTGACCGGTTTTGTTAACTTTAATTTCTGTCGATAATTATTCAACTAAAATTAAATAATGTTATTCATAAAATAATTTTTGGAAAAAGTGGTAAGTTATAAAGTCGAAACACGAGGTGAGTGGTTGCTTTGTTACTGAACAGGATTTGTTTACACTTTCATCAGATATTTTCTGAACAGACTATACAACGTTCTTGCTCCCGACCGACGCGACAGAATCCCGCGTCACCCGTCGTTTTTCCCCCAATACTCGGTATATGCGAATAGTTAAATTGAAATTCTATAGAGTTGAGTGCCCTTACAACTTTGCAGAGTATCGCCAACTTTACCTAGATCGGAGTTTCGTAGGTTTTCTAGGAAGAATTTACACTACATTTAAAACCTATTAAACTTCCGAGGTTAGGCGCGAGTTAATTTAGTTTTATTGATTACAAAGTGAAATGATACAGCAGCGTGATACTCTTCTACTTACCTTTTTTTTTTTTTTTTTTTTTTTTTTTTTTTGTTGTCGGGGGGAAACCTTCAAAAGGCGCCCGGGCTTTGGGGAAAAGACCGGGGAGTGTGGGATTTTTACCTCACTAAAACCACCCCGGTGGTCATCATCTGCACATGGAAGGGGCACCGTTACCTCTCAAAAGACCAATCCGGAACCCCCTCTGTGCAACGCCTGTTAGGGCACATCTCTGGGGAGACTGTAAAGGGATCTCTCCGAAACCTAACTATGCAAATATGCAAGGCAGCACGTGACCACTGTGCGCCGTCTTCCCTGAGGTCACTCAGTGGACGGACAGAGTCCCCACTCTGAGCGCCCGTGACCCCAAATTCCCGCCTACCGGATGCAGGTGGGGTTTCGGCGTGTTAGGCATCGAGGCGGTTGCCTCTCCGACGCCTTCTCCTCCGATCGGGATTAGCTCTCTCACGATCCCGCTCGGCAGCCTCCTTCTGAACCATCACGGTCTCACAGAAGGAGGTCATTTCCCTCCAGTTCTCCGACTCCGCCAGCATTGACCCAACTACTGCTGGCAGAGATAAATCTCGCCCGATCCTGGTGACTAGGACCCGTCTTTCAGAAGCCCACGCAGGGCATTCCTCGAGCGTGTGCTGTGCGGAATCCAAGCCGCCTCCGCAATGGTGGCAATTTGCCGTGGCCTCTCGCCCAGTCTTATTCAGGTACTCACCGAAGCAACCGTGCCCGGTCAGCACCTGAGTGAGCCTATAAGAGATGCGTTCTCCTCTTTTCAGCCAGGCTTCGAAATGCGGCAGGACGGCTTCGACAACGCGCTTACGCGAATATTGCGGCTGTTGTAGCCGCTCACGCCACCGCTCGAGCGCGTGTCGCCGTTCCTGCCGCCTCAGCCGTACAACAGCAATTCCTGGCACGCCATTACCACTTTGGCGGATGTCACGGATTCGATTATAGGCCCTTGCGTCCATATCTGCCAAGATGTCCAGCGGTGGGAAGCGTGCCAGGAGAGTTGCCGCCTCAAAGGATACAGTTCTGTATCCTCGTGCGATACGAATAGCCATTTTCCGCTGCAGGCCGTTGATCTTGGTCCTGCAGCGTCGGACGCCTGACAGCCTATTTGACCAAACAGGTGCCCCATATAGGACCATTGACCGCACGACACCCGCGTATAAGCGGCGAACTTCTTCTCGAGGTCCCCCGAGGTTGGGCAACAGTCTGTGCAAAGCACCCACTGCCTTCCCAACGCGGGGAACCAGACGCTCGAAGTGCTCTTCAAAGCCCCACCGACCGTCCAAGGTTAGGCCGAGATACTTAATGTATTGACTCACCTGGACATGCACATTTCCAACTCTGATCAACGAGCTGGGTGGCTCTCTGCTCCTCGGTAGTTTGTGGAACCAAAGCGCCTCAGTTTTATTAGGCGCTATCTCTAAACCCAGCCCGCGGATTGCCGCCACGACTTTTGCCACTCCAAGCTCGGCAAGTTGTATGGTCTCTTCGAAAGTGTTCCCGCCGGCCAACACCAGGGTGTCATCCGCGTAAAAAACGACATTTACGCCAACGGGGAGGTCGACACGCAGGACCACATCGTAAGCTAGATTCCACAGGAAAGGACCTACAACTGACCCCTGCGGAACCCCACACGTAATCTCCCTGCGATGAACGCTACCATCCCGACCCACATATCGAATGTGCCGGTTGTGAAGGTAGGCCCCGACGATGCACTGTAGGTAAGCAGGCACTCTATGATGTACAAGTGCCGCCCTAATCGCATCCCAAGGCAGAGAGTTGAAAGCGTTGACGATATCTAAACTTACCGCCAGCACCACCCCACCTCGGGACGCCACCTGTTCCGAAAGCGACCGGACGCGCAGGATTGCATCCACAGTAGAACGCTGCTGCCGGAAGCCATACTGGCAATCAGCGAGGTCGGGACCCACACGTGATAGATGCCCGACGAGTCTTTCGGCAATTATTCTTTCGAATAGTTTGGAAACCTCGTCGAGCAGGCAAATGGGACGGTATGCAGAGGGAGACTCTGAATCCCGGCCTGTCTTCCTCAATAAGACCAATACGGCCTCCTTCCAGCCGGAGGGGAACACGCCCCAACGGAGGCAGCTGTTGAATAGCCGACTTAGCCGGTCCCCCAAAGCAGCCAATGCCAGAACCCAAGCCCGACCAGGGATACCATCCGGGCCCGGCGCGGTGTTACGAGCACCCAAACGTCTCACGGCTCGGTCTAACTCACTTTCTGTCACACCCAACTCTTCAGACCAGTCTGAAGAAGACAAGAGAGGCGAAGGACTGTCCCTAACTACTGGAAAGAGCGTATTTACGATCCTCTCCAGTAGACCTGGGTCCATGGTTTCTGTGATAGGGGGGACCCATGGACGTAATTTGGCCATGACCAACTTATAAGGTCTTCCCCATGGATCCCTGTCCAACCCCTCGAGAAGCTCTCGCCAAGATCTTGACCTGGCATCCGTAATAGCGTGTTGGAGATCCATTGTCGCCTCCCGGTATACCCTGTAGTCTCTGGCTATTTCTTCTTCCGTTGCTCTCGGCTGTCGTCTGCGTCGGGTGCGCTGATACTGGCGTCGGGATCTCAGACAGACAACACGCAACTGCGCGATATCTTCCGACCACCAGTAGACCGCACCAGGACGCTGAGCGCACCTGACGCGGGGCATAGAAGCGTCGCAAATCAAAGCCATACTATTCCGGAACCAGACTGCCTCTTCTTCCGGATCGGGCGAGTTACCTTGGGAACCACTATCTTCCGGCCATGCCACAACGTTTGCAGCTGCGACGAGCATGTCTCGATTGAGCCGCTTGAGGGCCCATCGCCGCGCTGGTGGGCTAGAATTTGGACGGCTCAGACCGTCTGAAGGTCGGAGTGTAACCTTAAAAACAATGTGGCGATGGTCCGAAAGTGTAACTATCTCTTCCGCTACTCTCCACTCCGACACCATGCGGGCAACCGTAGGAGTTGCCCATGTGAGATCCACAATTGACTCCCCCTGCCACCGAACGCATGTGGAAACGGACCCCTGATTCAGAAGTCGGAGGTCAAGCGATGCCGCCCAGTCTTGTACTGCATGTCCCCTCGGTCTGTCCTGGGCGCTCCCCCAAGCTCTGGAGTGAGCATTGAAATCACCCAAGACGAGCATCGGGCGGCGTGAGCATTTGTACCGAATGCAGTTCGCAACCCCGTCCAGATATCTCTCAAATTCAGCGAGAGAAATATTGGGAGACACGTAACAGCCCACTACGGCCAGAGGCCCCCATTCCACTGCAACAAATCCTTGCCCCCTATCTAGCAAGGAGCAGTGAGGCCCACCGCTTCCACCAGCCCAGTAAATAGCGACAGAGTTAGCGGCGTCCTGGAACCAACGAGGATGATCTTGAAGGTTGTAGGGCTCCGCCACCACCGCCAAGGCAACCGACCACTCCGCAATAGTCTGCAGAAAAAGGTTCTGCGCGTTGCGCCAGTGGTTCAGATTGCACTGGAGTACTTTTAAGGCTGGGAAGGCAATGTGTCCATTTTCTCCGCAGGGCCCGGACCCATTGGTGCCTGCGCCGACCCTTGCGATGTGGAGGGGGCAAACGAGGCCTGTTTCTTGCGCGGAGCGCATTTCTTACCCCCGAGCCTATGATCAGCTGGAAGACCATGATCTGCACATAGCGGACACCGCATGGTCTGCGACTTGCACTCTCTCGCTTTGTGATCTTCCCCACAAGCATAGCACCGAGTACTCCGGTCAACTGCACTAGTGCAATGACTGCGGACGTGCCCGGGCTCCAGACAACGGAAGCACATCATACGACGTGCCTCCAAAATCTGAACCCTTACTCCAGTCCAACCTAAGCTCATACGCTTGTCGGACGCCAGCCTCCTTATCGCCACCAGGGGGCCACGGACCCAGACGTGTCCCAAAGAAGCGGGTGGACGACGGATTTCACCCACTTTTACATCTTCGGGGGAACAGCCCCCCTCTTTGGCAATAGCAGCTGCCACTTCCTCAGGTGTGACGGCATCATCGAGATCCATGATCCTCGCCTCAGCTCTTTTGGGCGTGAAATCTTTACATTAAATTCGGCGAGGACCTCTCGCATTCGATTGTCGCCAAACGAATGCGAGAGGTCCTCGCCGACTGTCCGCCTTGGTACAAGAGTCGGCGCCAGCGACAGTAATCACCACACCACCATCAACAGCCCTTTTCTGGCCCACTGTATCAATGCCAACATCGGCTAAACGAATTCGCTGCCTTGCAGCTTACATAATCTCACCGATATTGGCAGATGATCCCTCTCTTACCGAGACTGCAATAGCCGCCGTGGCGGGAACCCTAGGCAGTTTCACTGGCTGTTTTTTCCCCTTTACAGAAGTGGGCGTCGCCAACGTGGCAGGCTTTGCTTTCTTAGCCTTCCTTCCCACCACCGTGGACCAGGTCTCTGTCTCAGTCATTGTTGCGTACTGCAGAGCCTGCGAAGCTTCCATGGATACTGCAGACACAGGGGGCAACTCCACCACCGGAGCTACCACTTTTCTTTTGCCTTTTCCTTTGCCCTTTCCTCTGCCCATTTTATTTGCTGGATCAGGCTTCAAGCGCGCTTCGTCAATTGGCTGCTCCCGATCAACCGTTGGTGAAGTGCTCCGCGCGTCAGCGGCGAGTGGCGGACGTACGGGCTTCTCTGGGAGCAACCTCCTCTCTATAGCGGCTAATTTGGCGTCTACCATGCCTCCAATTTCTAAAGCTATAGAACGCCGAAGCATGGCCTCCGCCTCGTCAGATTGAAAAGGTCTGACCATTGCAGCGGCCTGACTTGGTCCCATCGAAGAGGCTGCCACTATGGGGCTCGCCATAAGTTCTCCCTGGCGATTAAGCAGGGTGACCTGCGCTGTCAGCTTCTCAACCTGTGCTGAGAGACCAATTAGCCGAGCCTTCAAGTCAGCGTTTTCGTTCTCCAGCCTCTCAACGTTGACCTCAACGGCCGATCGCGTGGCTAACTCAGCCACCGCAGCCTGCACTGTAACTGCCGCCAGCTTGAGGCTGTGAACAAAGGTCCCTTTGAGGTTGCGTGATTCGTTTGCAACCTCCTCTATTGTCCTAAGACTGTCTTTGATGCAGGTATTAAGTTCCACCGTTGGTTGGGCCTGCATCGTCTTGGCCAACATCTCTGGTTTTGGCAGGTTTTGTTTTGCAGTTGCCCGAGTCTTCGCTTGCTTAGTTGGTGGACTCGTAAGCTCGGTGTCCTCACCATCCTCGTCTCTATCAGTCAGTGGCTTACTAAGGCTTAACGGGTTAGCAAGGTTTCTGGTCGTGATCAGCTCGCAGCTCCCTAACGTCTGTGTTCGCTTGCGCGTGCGATACCGAGACGATCTCGTCGACGTTTCAGAGGCGTATGACATTTGCGAGCAAGAAGACTCGCAGGAGTCGCTTACCACCTCGACGGAAACCGGGGTAGGCGGTCGCACAAATTGTGGATGTATTAAAGTCCTCTTTGGCACTTTCTGTGCCTTCTTCGCAGAAGCATTCTTTGACGCTTCTGTGTTGGTCAAATCTTGCGAGGCATACTCTTTCCGATTACCAGAGGGCAGGTCGGCGGTAGCCTGCTCTTTAGGTTCCGGGGCCGCGGATGTGCTAGGAATAGAACCTAGCGTCTCCTCATCACCGGTAAGTGAGCCACACTGGCTCAATGCGCCCTTAAAGGACGGATAAAAATTCGATGGGAATTTTAAGCGATCAGTGTCCCCCCCAGAATACGAATTGGGACTGACCGAGCTCTGCTCGGTGAGGGATTCTCCTGTTGCGGAGCAGCAGGTACCCTCCTGGGGTAGTTGTTTTATTTGATGCGCTTTCATAATTGTTGCTGAACACAGCTTTGCCTTTTTTATGGGGTGGGGTCCCCAAGTAGACGATTTTTAAAGGGGTTATCTCCCCAAACTTCCCTACAATCTGCCAGCCATGCCTGGCTAGCAAACGCGTCGCCTCAGGCGATCACTCAACATCCAGGACTCCTGTCCTGTCCCCAATGCCACTGGTACACCTTCTCAGTTACGTTTGATGAGCAAACGCGTACTAGAAGTGAACCTCCCATCCCAAGCCTATATGATTGGGCCCTGATCCTCAGTACTTGACAAATAACCCCATCCCGCATTTGCTCCTCCTCGAGGATATCGAGGAACGAATCACAAATCACGCACCATCCGATAAGCTCGCTCCGTGAGCCATCGCAAGGCACACGACGAAAAAACCCCCATCCCGGATTTGCTCCTCGAGGATATCGAGGAACGAATCACAAATCACGTACCGTCCGATAAGCCCGCTCCGTGAGCCATCGCACGGCACACGACGAAGAACCCCTATCCCGGATTTGCTCCTCGAGGATATCGAGGAACGAATCACAAATCACGTACCGTCCGATAAGCCCGCTCCGTGAGCCATCGCACGGCACACGACGAAGAACCCCTATCCCGGATTTGCTCCTCGAGGATATCGAGGAACGAATCACAAATCACGTACCGTCCGATAAGCCCGCTCCGTGAGCCATCGCACGGCACACGACGAAGAACCCCTATCCCGGATTTGCTCCTCGAGGATATCGAGGAACGAATCACAAATCACGTACCGTCCGATAAGCCCGCTCCGTGAGCCATCGCACGGCACACGACGAAGAACCCCTATCCCGGATTTGCTCCTCGAGGATATCGAGGAACGAATCACAAATCACGTACCGTCCGATAAGCCCGCTCCGTGAGCCATCGCACGGCACACGACGAAGAACCCCTATCCCGGATTTGCTCCTCGAGGATATCGAGGAACGAATCACAAATCACGTACCGTCCGATAAGCCCGCTCCGTGAGCCATCGCACGGCACACGACGAAGAACCCCTATCCCGGATTTGCTCCTCGAGGATATCGAGGAACGAATCACGAATCACGTACCGTCCGATAAGCCCGCTCCGTGAGCCATCGCACGGCACACGACAAAAACACCATCCTGGATTGGCTCCTCTAAAAATTAGAGGAGCGAATCACAAATCACGTATCGTCCAATAACCGTCTCCGTGGATCATTGCACGGCACATGACAAAAACCTCCACCCCAGACCCACTCCGCGAAGAATTCGACGAGTGAGCCGCACATCACACACCGTCCGATAGACGCGCTCCGTGAATCATCCGACGATGTATGACGCAAACCCCCTATTCAGTCTCCAAAAACTCGGAGAATGAATCGCGCACCGTCAAGCAACACGAACACTGTTCAAATCCCCAAACGGTGCGCCCCTCGCAGACGTCCGATGTTATGGACCCTGCCACGTGTCTCTCTTAGTCTGGTCTCTCACTTGAACCTTTCCGGCAAGAGTGACTCTACCGGCAAAGCTCCAAGATCATTGAGACACGCAAGCCCCACCACGACGACAACGTAACGACACTCTCGGTGGGGACTCTTCTACTTACCTACTAATTAATCTCCCTTGATATTCACTTAAGCCAAACTTATCTAACAAACGTCTTAAATAAAATTGTTACCTAGATTATTAGCTTCACTTTTCTGACTGACCGACTCCTTGACAATTCAAAAGTAATCGGTTTTTGAAATAAAACTTTCCCTCTCACAAATAAACACAGAATAAAGTTATTCCAAATTTAAACCTATGAAAATGTACGGTTATTCCTTTGTTATCCCTGATATAACTTTATTCCGTGTTTTATTTGTATGAGGGTTTGAGTTTGAATTTGATTAGCAAACCTTTTGAATGCGCTATTGATACCCATAGCAACAAAACAAAAAGCATTCGTAGCCTCGTAGCACAATGCCTACGAAAACAAGGCATTATTATACAGGGTGTAAGGGACAGCCCTCCGCAAACTAACAGGGTGCATTCAGCTCCTCATTTTGAATCATATTCCACCGGAAATTTTCTCAGGAAATGTTTCATTTTTTCAAATTTTTTTTCAGTTACATTTTCATTATTTCAATGTAAAATTGCATTGTGTGTTCGCAGCACTCCATTTATGTAAAAAAAAAACTGCAAAAAAAAACAGCAAAAAAAAAACCAGCAATGGATGTTGAAATACTCTAACCAACGATGCGTGAAATCAGCTGTTCACTTTCTGTCTAGCTACAGAGTTCATCGAACTCACCGTATACCTATTACCTACCCCTCCCAACCAGTAATAGACGCTCCGATTTGTGCACAAAAACACAAACAAATCAGGTTTATTGGATTCCCTTAACGTTCCTGAAAAAATTTCATGCACCGGTCATCTTAGTATGACATACTGAATTCACCCTATCAGTTTGCGGAAGTCTGTCCCTTACACCCTGTATAGGGTGACTGGTAATTAGTGACCGATACTTATACACATGATTATACTCATGATAACAAACAACTTTTACTATGGGACCAAACCTGTAATCGCGAAAAAAAATCTACTGCTCCATACATTTAATGTTCGCCTCTCGTCTGTAGGGTGCAGCTGATTTTTTTTCGAGATTTCAGGTTCAGTCCCACAATAAAAGTTGTCTACCTATAGTTACTACCGGACCCGACAGACCTTGTCCGCTCTGAACGATCCTAGAACCCGACTGCAGCGCAACCTACTGGGTCCAATTGTTTTTCAAATCATCCAGAAATCAATTGAAATATACACACAAAATTTCATCTAAATCGGTCCAGCCGTTTTTATACCACGTTTTATCCATTTTTTTTTCATAGAATTTCACACATTTCAAGTATCCGTCTCCTGGTTCTAAGCTCCCTAGATTAGTAGATTAGTATATTGTAGTTATTTGCAAGTATTTTTAAGGTTCAGTACCTCAAAAGGAAAAAACGGAACTCCTAAATGATCACTTTATTGTTCGTTCGTCTGTCTGTTTGTCCGTCTGTTTGTCTGTCAGTCAGTCTGTCAAGACAATTTTTCTCAGGAACGCGTGGAGGTATCAAGTTGAAGTTAATATCAAATATGTAGATCGATAGCCCCATGGAGCTTTAAAAAAATTAAGCTTGTAAGTTAACGCAATACAAAAATACGGCCATTTATGCGACATATTTTGACACTCGCAAATAAGTCAAAACCTTTATGGTAGGTACTTCCCGTTGACCTAGGATCATGAAATTTGGCAAGAAGCAAGGTCTCACAGCACAAATAAAGCAAAAAGTCCGAAAATTGTTATTTTTTAGTTTTATCACATACAAAAGTTTTTGTTGCGATTACAAAATTAAATTTGCAGTTGAATAATTGACCGTGGCGTATCAATATAAGGGAGAACATGTTTTTCAACTACAATACTAAGTTTGTTTTTGGGATAAATTCTTTTCAACTACGGAACCCTTCATTGTGCGTGGTCCAACACGCACTTGGCCAGTTTTTTTTATTTCTGTAAGTATACAGGGTGTAAGGGACAGCCCTCCACAAATTAACAGGGTGCATTCAGCTCCTTATTGTGAATCATATTCCACCGGAAATTTTCTCAGGAAAAATTTAATTTTTTTTAACGGTTTTTTGGCTAATATTCCTTTATTTCAATGTAAAATTACATCCTCTGTTTGCAGCACTCCATTTATGTAAATAAAACAGCTAAAATCCAAAAAACAGCAATGAATGTCGAAATACTGTAACGAACTACGCGCGAAATCAGCTGTTCACTTTCTGCCTAGCTTCAGAGTTCATCAAACTCACCGCATACTACTTGCATACAATACAACACAGACACGCGAGACGCTCCGATTTACCGAGTCGCAACAGTATTGCAAACTTATGAGACCTCAATTTGTGAACGAAAATGTGAGAACTAACTTGGATCACATAAGAACTCCTCTAAGGTTAAATGCAAATCTTTTCGTCCACTTAATTTCTAAAGGAAAAACGCACTTAATGTGCCCTTGAGTATTCGTGGTAGGTACATACCTAATTACCTAATTAATTCTACTTTTCAAGCGATCACTGGATCCAGTTTCCAAGCCACAAAAGGGCCTTTTCATGGCTTTACGGCAGCTACCGACTGGTAGTCGAGTCGCGAATCGAACGTAAGCCCTCTGCAATGGAAGCCCAGTCTTTATATCACGCTGGGCTATCACTACTATTAATTTGCTTAACATAAACTTTGAATTAAATTGACAAATTAATCGTTTCATTTCTCCAAAAAAAATAACAGCTCTAACATTTAGTCAAGCTTAAAATAGTGGTATTTTTGTACAACATTTTTGCAAGAAACATGCAACATTTTTTGAGTAGTTGACAACACTGTTTTTGTGTGTGATTTTTCGTGTAGTCAGTAAGTAGTACAGTTTAGTTGTCCTGCGACTGTGTCCTGCGCAGTATCGCTCGCTGTTGTACGCGCAGTCGCGTCGTGAAGTTTACGTACTTACCCATTTGTGTTGTTGTCTGTGAGAAATGGCTACATTTAGTGCTCGTGAATATGGCGAAATGATAATGTGCTACGGGAAAGCTCGGGGAAATGCTAGGGAAGCGCTCAGAAATTACATCGATAGGTATCCTGACCGTCGGCATCCATCAGACTCCCGGATAATTACCAATGCCTATCAACGAGTGCTAGATAACCAGCCCATAGTTCCCAATCAAGAAGGCGCCGGAAGACCACTTCGCGGTGCAACTGTAGAAAGAGTTTTAGACCTGGTCCGTCAAAATCCACGCCTAGGCACACGCAGTGCAGCTCGACTATTGCGCCGGAATCATGGAGCCCGCGTCTCACACTTTTAGACTTCTTTTTGTGGGGCTACGTAAAGGAAAAAGTGTTTGTTAGTGCATGTGCGAGTGAGGAGGAAATGCGAGATTGAATCACAGACACATTCCAGCAGCTGCGCTACAGCTGCAACGAAGATCCCAACTTGCTGACCCGCTTACACGGGGAGACCATGCGCCGTGCCAATGTGTGTGAAGGTCTCGGTGGAGGTCATTTCGAGCCGTATCTCATACGACCGGAGCGATTCTAAGGTAGGATTAATTTTTGATACCTATTGAAATAAGACTGATTGATTTACATTAATTTTCTATGTAATAAGCATTGTACTTATGGTAAAAACACATAACGCTCCTTTTTTAACTTGCCGCAGTCGGGTAAAAAAACGAAAACCACTTCAACGTTAGTTGTAGCTATTGTTTGGCACAAAATTAACTCTATTGCTTATTATTTTGTTATCTTTACTCGCTTTACCAAAGCGGAATTCCCGCTGTGTGAAAGGGCGGCTAATGAGAAGCCTGAATGCATGTTTGCAAGTACTTAGTATTTTTTATTTTTATTGACTGTTTGTTTCATCTGCTTGTTATTTTCGTTAAGTTTTAGACTGTTGTTGGTTGAGCGGAAAATACTTTTGTATTAATTTGTTTAAAAATGCCTCGCGGACGATACAACGTTTTACATAGGCAAGCCAGAAAAGATAAAGGTTTTTGAGGGAATACAGCCATCATCGTAAATACAAAATAAAAACATTATTCCTTATTTCATAAAACCTACTTATTTTATTTTTCATTGAACCCTACCCGTACTTGACAAACTGACCAATAAGTAGGTACCATACACCACCTTAAACATCTTTCAGTTATAAAAATAATTAAATGAAGCCTAAATTATTGTCGCTTTTACTGTACCTGCGCGTAAGTATCTACCTACTCAACTAACTTGTGCACTACGCTGTCGCCAAGTGGCGCGAGAATTGACCCCGTGGCGGGTGGGGCAGCCGAACACTCACTGCGCTACCGTTCGCTACGTGCGTTTTGCCACGGAAGCAATACATTGCGTGCGAGGTAATAAAACAAATCAGGTTTATTGGATTCCCATAACGTTCCTGAAATAATTTCATGTACCGGTCATCTTAGTATGATGTACTGAATTCACCCTATCAATCTGCGGAGGGCTGTCCCTTACACCCTGTATTTTAAAGTAAAAACATTTTACATTATAATTAAGTTCTCAAAATTCACATCAGAATAAATTGTCTAAAAAAAAAAAAAATTTTTGGTTCTTATTGGTTCAAAATATTCATACAATTGGACAAAATTCAAAGTTTGTAAAGATTAATATTGGGTAGGTACACACTTTGTAAATATTAATATTGGGTAGTTTATCAACAATAACAATTGGATAGTTTAAGTGTATTGAATGTCCAATTAAATTCTTAAACAAATAAAAGTATTTCTGTCTGATGTTTCTCGCATGTATATTTTCAACATAAAACTATACATCTTAAACATCAGACTATAAAATATTTCGAACCGCTCTGTTTAATTTCAGTCCAGGATTACGATGTGTTTTATAACGTGATCCCCTAATCCTATATTTTGTTTATATTATTATTTATAGTAACTTCTCACACACTATCAATATTCCCTCGAGCTTTGACCTAGTTGCATTTTTACCAATAATGCTACTGAAAAATGGACTTTAGCTATAAACGAACAAGGCTGAAAATAGCGAAGAATTTAATTAAATTCATTTCTTACTGTGAATGATATTTGCATTAGATTTCGCGCATCGAGCAAGTTTGTTTTTATTATAATGTTCTGTATTATTGTTAATCATTCTGTTCTGATACTTAATTCTATGTATTCATTAGCTCTTTTAAGAAAAAAATAGAAAGATTTTCTATCACCTCATCAAAAGTACCTATGATGAAAATAGCTTTACGAGCATTAAAATATTTTATTATTATCAACTATCATAGCAAATATTGCTATAATGAAAATTTTACAGTCGTATAAAATATTTTTATTTGTTAGCTTACCAATCTATTCCAGTCTTTACTTGTGTACTAAAGTCTAGACTAGTCGCAGTCTGACACACGACACTTAAAATACTAACCCTTTTTAAAAAAATATTATTTATCGGGGTTCAAGCTATCTCGAAATACATACATATAACTATATGAAACCGACTTAGTAATCTTTTTTAATCCCTGTCACATTTAGAAATCGACAACTGAAAACGAAAACCACGCCATTTTCAATGCCTGGAAGCAGCGTTCGTGTACTCAATGAAGTCGACAGACACAATCATGTAGAAATTGCCTTACTTCAGGTACATTAAGATAGATGGCGTTACTCGTAGTGTACAAAAGAATGTTAGCACAAAAATATTAGAACCAAATGCTCTAAATTTTTTCTTCTTTTTTTAAGTCCTTTATAAATATATTAACCTTTCCAAATTTTACCTATTATTAATATTTTAACTTTTTTAACATTATTTTGCATGTTGTGGTCTCCTGTAAGTGAAAAAGTACCTACACCTACTTATTACCTGATGTAGCCCTGAAAAGAATGAAGATATATACAGGATGTTTCTTTTAAGGTGTCAAGCCAGTGCGAGCTGATAGCAGAGTAAGAGTACCATACCTATCAATTTAACCCCCATGTATGTTCTACGATCTTTTGTAGTTTTCGAGTTATAATTTTTTTTCCTTATTTTTCCTGAGTCAACGAGATGATGGCTTTAAAAATTTATAGGTCTTGACCTTAGACCTATCTTTTTTTTGGGTCAACTTTGAACAATAATGTACTAAATTTTTTTTTTTTACTAATTTGTATTTGCTGAAATCGGTCGTTGAAAGTGGTGTATCTGAAATCTTGAGATTTTCATATTTTATAATTTATAAATAAATTATTAATTAATAATTTTATTTTTTTTAAACATTTTTTTTTTTTTTTTTTTATTTTTTATTATTATTAATTTTTTTTTCTTTGCATATTTTTGTCAATCCTGATATTTACTTTTTCTCTAAGTTTAAGCAGAGCTGAGTTGATAATAAAAACATACATTTTATACCTACTATCCTTAACCACTTCCATTGGTACGAAATGAGGCATCCAAAATAACTCGAAAACTACAAAAAATCGTAGAACATACATGGGTGTTAAATCGATAGGTATGGTACTCTGCTATCAGCTCGCACTGGCTTGACACCTTAAAAGCAACACCCTGTATGTGTCATGTATTGTGTACCTACACCTTTTGTTGGAGATCCTAAATCAATAAATAAATAAAACACATTTTTATATTCTGAAATACCCAAGTTATTTTGATACGGTTCATTTGGTTTTGTTAATTTTTACCTATAAGTACTTTCATAAAATACCAGGATAAAGTGGGATTTGTCACGTTGCATCTGTGTAATTTATCAGGCACTGCAGACCCACCGTACCCCTGGCCGTACCCTTGGTGGTACGGTGGGTGTTTTAAAGTTAAACGATACCACCAGGTAATAGTGTTGTAACACTAGTTAAAACCACAATGTCAACTGTCATGAACGCTTGAAAAAAATGTAAAATATACGGTTTAACTAAAGAGTTAGAATTGCGCAGTACTTAACATGCATTATTGCCGCATCAATTATGTACCTACCTAACTAATGAATGAGTCATTAATATGCGAGATAACTGTTTATCATTTTCTGTCCGTCTAGTATCTTCATCAGCACAGCACTACGTTCACCTCACACAGTGGTATCGTTTAACTTTAAAAAACCCACCGTACCACCAGGGGTACGGCCAGGGGTACGGTGGGTCAGCAGTGTTATCAGGGCAGGTAGGCCAGGGTCGACATGCCGTGGATGCCTGACGACGAGTGTTTTCATTCATCACATTATTTTTCAAATTTGTGTCAATCTTCCTAACAATTTTTTGATTTCAAAATGAAAGAGGCATGTACAGTCAGCGTCAAAAATATCGGGACGAACAGACTGTTCAAAATTATCTAAACAACTATGAAAATTAAATATTAACTCAATGACACATAGAATGTTTCAAAATGAAGACAGTACACGACAACTGTCACTCTGACGAGAACTTTATCCAATTGAGATAAAGTTTAATTTTCTTAGTTGCTGAGATCATTTTGAACAGTCTGTTCGTCCCGATATTTTTGACGCTGACTGTACCTAATAAGACTCAATCCAGTTGATATCTCAATTGATATGTAATTTTGAGAAGAAACATACTTAAGTACCTGTTCTTCTCAAAATTATATGTCAATTATTTTTTTTTATTTTTTTTTTTATTTTATCTACAATTTGTAATTAGGTTAGTAAAACAATAACGTTCACTGATACGACATTTAATAGCATCTCTACTAATACAGATAAAGATAATATTCTTTACAATAATTTATTCACAGTACAAAAATAATTGTACATTTTAAACACGCGATCTGATAAAAGCCTCTTTACAATTTACAGGATTATAATAACTATAACATAACTATAAATATAAATTTTACAAATCTCGATAATACTTACTTTAAACGGGTACTAATTATACTTAAATATATAGTTCTTAAATTATATGACATTATAATAAATTTTTCAGTTCCTTATGCTTACAGTTCACTCATTTTATATAATATTATCAATTATTTATCTTACAACTATCCGATTCAAATTTGGCATTTTTTCTTAGCGTATTCATCATCCCAATATACATTTAATGAACATTAATATTCTAATAGAAAACTCCACTTAGTTAAGCCTTTTCCTCTGACCTACTAAGATTGAATTTCACCAATAGAACTGATTGCAATCAGCACAATTAAACTGCGTTCAATAGCTGTCAGTGTCAAAATTTCACAACATTTGATGAAATTACAGCTCTTGAACGCGGTTTAGATGTGCTGATGGCATTTAGTTTCATTTGTGAAATTCGCCCTAAGTCAACTCCTACCAGACGCTGGCAGAATATTCGACATCGGCTCAGTTGCCAAAAAGGAAAAAAAAAAACTCCTACAAATAGTTAAGTTTTAAAAAACGAACATGTTACATTTATTTATTTTAAAATTTAATTTGGTAACTACTTTAAAACTTTTTTTAGAATTATTATTATTCCAGAAGTCCCTTAACATTTTTGGCAAACATAACGACTGTTCTTAAAATGTTACTTAATGCTAGTTTATATGAAGAAGTAAATAAATGCGTCGATCTTTTCTTACATAAATATTTTGTATATAAATAAAAAATTTAACAATGTATGACTAGACTTTAACTGATGATAACATACCGCTGAATATGCTACATTTGAGTCAAACATATGCAAATAAAAATGTTTACTGAAATAATTATGTTTACAAATCAAAATCCTACGTTGTCAGTCCAGTATCTAAAGACAATGGTTTAGTAAGCCTCATTTTGACGTACGGAGGCCAAAGGAGTTAAGTAACCAGACACGCACACTACAAAACTATATAGCTACTGAAAATGAAATGCTAAAAAGCAGGTTATCGTATCATTATGTGTATGTCAAAAGTAGCAGTGTTAACCGACTTCTGTTGCTGACCGTACAGTAGCGATATAGTTTTGTAGTATGCGTGTCTGGTTACTGTGAAGCACTCTTGCTTATAATATAGACTTATTTCAACCAAAAGTAAAGCATAGGCTCCATTATAGTTAGAGCTTTCAACTTCATGCTTTTTCGTCAGAATACGCCAAAATTGCGTTAACATCGGCCAATATTATACTCAGACCACGAAAATCAGAAGACCATCCTTGATAATTTATTCCTACATTGATAGCCGTTCAAGTCATTTATCCAGGAAGTATATTTGACTTTCGCATGACTTTTATATTTTATGTGGATAAAACACTAAAGGGAACTGAAATAATTGTTTCTTTAATATTTAGTCTGTGCTAATACTACGTATGGTACAGAGAGTTAGCTACTCGCTCTGTAGACACTGGCGGCGTGTGAACGCGCACACGCCAAGCACTGGCGCTAGAGCATGACGTCACGGGCGGGCGCGTGCTCGGGCACGGCGCGCTGTCAGTCGCGCGCCGATACCAGCACCAACAGCTGTGTGCGGCGCGCGTCTAGTGGCGCCCGGGACATACTAGTGCTACGGCCTCGGTTTAGTATCTGTAAATATATCAAAATATAATTTTAACTTGCTTTGTGAAAACTTCCACTAGTACGTGGATTATTATTATTTGTTTTTGAATCTCACCCTACACTGGGCGCCAAAATACGTGGATTATTATTATTTGTTTTTGAATCTCACCCTACACTGGGCGCCAAAATTATTATTGGCGCCCAGGGTGGGACTCAAAAAACAACAATTTTGATTGATGTATAAGAATAATATTTGTCAACGTAGACTTCTTTATGGTTAGTTTAATTATAGAGAAATGAATGCTTATAGTTTCCAAATTAAAAGTACCACTAGTGCTAGAGCTCTATGTAGCAATTCGGTCCCTGTTGGGCGCCAAATTTATTATTGGTACCCAGTGTGGTACTCAAAAAAATATTCTAAATCGAATGTTTTAAATATTTTTAAAACACAATGTTAACGTTAACATTTTATGGCTAAATAAAACAATAGAATAATAACTAAGCAATGAATACTTATATTTTACCACAACTACTAATTCTATTGAGCAATTCGGTTCCAGTTGGGTGCCAAAAAATTTTATTGGCGCCCAGTGTGGAACTCGAAATAATTGAAATGATTCCCATCAAAAATAAATCTCTAAGATTAAAATGAGAAGAATTTAAATCTATTCTAAGAATATCAGACAAATATTTACCGTTGCAACAGAATGTGACCTTTTCGCGTGAGTGGAACTTAGCAGATCAGAGTTGGCTGTTGAGTCGGATCTTGAGCGGACGGTACCTCGCGCATGTCGTTTGCGTCGGC
Source organism: Cosmia trapezina (assembly GCA_905163495.3). Taxonomy (NCBI): domain Eukaryota; kingdom Metazoa; phylum Arthropoda; class Insecta; order Lepidoptera; family Noctuidae; genus Cosmia; species Cosmia trapezina. The sequence continues at coordinate 8,731,708 of LR991020.1, forward strand.
GGCCACACCACAACCATTTGTAAGGAGGAACCCGTCTGCAATCAAAGTTATACCCACTTGTACGGTGCTACTGCTCTGAAATTGAGTATGAATTTGTATGTAGTGTAATGTTGGTTTTATTGTTGTTTGTATAAAAAAAATACATTAGGCGGTGTTGATAAGTTTATAAATTAATATAATACATAATTGTATACAATATAAGTGTTTTAATACAATAAATAAATAGATAAATATTGTGTGTGTTCTCTATGTAACTCCAAATAATAATGTCCTCATGCATCACAAAGTAAATATAAAAACCTTTCAATATTTTTACATACCTGAGGCTAGTATAAATGTGTGGGGAGAACATGCAGCATATTAAAGGATTTGCTGCTGAGTTCAATGGCGCGAGGCTCTGGATAAGAGTGGCTATCGCCAAGTTGTTCTGAGTCGGTGGTATGTGGTCATACACTTGCAGAAGATCGAACACGATGTATGGAGACCAACAGAGCACGAACACTATGGATGAAAAAATGGTAGAGTCAGAATAGCTGTTTTTTTAAAATAATGAAATAGTCGAGACCTCAATCTCACCTGATGTAAAGAGGACGAGGAGTTGTATTTGTGTATTAATAAAATGGCGATTGATTTTCCAACGTTAAATATATTTTATCCGTAAAATAAAACTGTCAAAAATTCAAAAATACACTTTCGATAGAGATATCTGGTATAAGAAGAAGCTAAACGATTCAATTTGGTCAAAATGTGATAGTTTACGTATTAAATTGTTTTTTTAAAGTTAACTAATTTCATAACCCAAATGTTTTCACATTAAAACAGTGGGTAGGTTTAACCCATTAACTCTAATAAAATAGTTAAACGACAAAGTTGGGTTAATATCACAAAACAATTCACTGAACAACCAATGTAAACTTTATCCGCTTGAATTGTTAGCCTGATTAAATATTAATGAGGCTATAATAAACTTTTCGAATACCAATGAGTACCTAATTGTTTAATCGTGTTGGTTTTCGAAATTGTTACGGTAGTTTAAGGCTTAATTAAATCATGAAACAAAATATGATAGTTATTTTATCTCAATTGGGTTAAAAAAATTAAAGAAATATTTTTTCACCAATGTACTGGCATTGTATTTCTAAAGATTATTCATAAGACATAAATAAAAAGATGGGATGAATGAAAAGCAACTGCATGCAGCTTAGATGAGAATACTAAGAGGAATGTGTGGTGTTACACGAATGGATAGAATAAGAAATGAGTACATAAGAGGAAGTTTGAAAGTGGCACCGGTTACTGAAAAGTTGTGCGGAAATCAGTTGTCATGGTATGGGCATGTGATGCGGAGGAATGAGGAAAATGTCGTGAGGAAATTTTTGAGTATGAATGTCGATGACTATAAGAGTAGGGGAAGACCAAAGAAACGATGATGGATGGACTGTGTGAAAGATGACATGGCTAGAAAGGGGGTGACTACCGAGATGACGATTAATAGAGAAGTATGGAAAAAAAGGACACGTTGCGCCGGCCCCAAATAGATTGGGATAAGGGCAGGAGAATGATGATTCGTAAGACATAAATAATTCTAAAACGTTTACAAAAATAGATTACAATGCCATAACACGGTCAATGGCTCGACATAACCGAAACCAGACTAATTATCAAACAAACAGAGCGTACTAAAATACATTATTACCGTCTAAATATACCCACCGAAAACAATAACGAATGTCATCTTGACACTTTTGATCTTTGCTCTAGGAATTAGTCCCCTAGAACTGGCTCGTCGCGAATCCGGGTCGCTTTCCACCTGACCTGAAAAAGATAAATATACACCACATTTAAATCTAGATGTTAATTCTCATGAATTCTATTTAGAGGAATCATTAGCAGCTGTCGGCCGTATCTGGTTCTTGTAACTCTTTGTGGCGGATTAAGTGTTTTTTTTTGTTTTATTGTGAGTTTTAGTTATTCGTCCGTTAACGGTTCTGGGGGCCTACTCCCTAAGCACGAAGCCCGTAGTTTCGGCCTTCGTTACGGGCGTTTCTTACTCCGTATCACCTACGGATGGATGATTGGTTCGGGCCCCGAACGAAGTATGAATGACAACATGATTTGCCAGTTGTCCCTACTCTCGATGTGTTTTTGCCCGTCCGATAAATTTAACTTTTACACTTATTTTGATGGATCGTAATGTTAGACGGACGGAAGAACGAACGGACGGAAAGGCGGACGGACTTAGGGAGTAGGCCCCCAGGTGTTTGAAAGAGTGGGAAGATAAAAATAATGTTTCAAGATCGTTTATGAGCGAGTAAGCGATTTAGAAGGTCATGATCGAGGAAATGTGCTGCTGTTTGATTTACGATCAAACGGCGCGTTAATTATAAAAATACAACATATATCAGTAGCTTTGCTTTTGTTCTTTAGACGTTACTTTTTACTTTTTATGACCACATCTGTAAATATTACACTGTATCAAACTATTTTCCGCAATTAATCTGCCTACCCTTTTCCCAACTCTGTTGGGATCGGCTGCCAGTCTAACCGGATGCAGCTGAATACCAGTATTTTATACGGAGCAACTGCCTATATATATAACCTCCACAACCCAGTTACTGGTAAAACTGGCTAACTGGCCCTTGGTAAGACTGGCTGTCGGACTTTCGGGATTTCTGATGACCCGTAACGACTCTCAAAGATCCACGAATGATAACCGGAACCAACGGCTTAACACTTTCCGAGACCCAGAGGGGTCTCGGTATGTAAAGCTGGTTACCCGTCCACGGACTAACTCCGGCAAGCGCAGCTTAATCTGATGGATCGACCCGTAATTTCTAAATATTTTTAATACTCACCATTCCTCAAAGTCTTCGTTCTCCTAGAATTAATAGGCGGGCTCATGACGACTGCTTTGCTCTTCGTCCATATAGTGAGAACTATCACAGCGTAACAGGCTGCTATCGTCAAAGCTGGTAAGACGAAGATCATGATGGATATCAGGGACATCCAGATCTGCCACCGTCGAGGGGTGCCCAGATCTATCCAGCATTGCATCTGCCCTGGAAGTTGACGATAAAAACTTGTTAGAAAAGTCACGCTAGATGAAACCCATGTATAGTCAAACAAAAAGATTGGTACAAGCAGCTAATAGGCTATTAATTATGTCCTAAATAACAGGGAAATAAAGAACTAAGATTTTCCCGGGTTTTTATTGCAGGAATCGGTCAGTAAAAATGGGTGATCGAGTATGGGTGAGTGTGCTAGTCTGAGGGTGTGTAGTGTGTAATATGTAGGTGTTCAAACTTAGGGCGTATTTCATGATGTCCGAATAGCCACTAATCGCCGAAAAAATTCAAAAATGAAACAGAATTTGTATGAAATTATCTGCCAGGTTAGTTAATAGGAAGTTATAACAGGCCCTTAGTATGTTTATTTATAATATAGAGTATAAATTAAGTATTAAATTAATGTAAGTGTCATTGTTGGTGTAAGTATAAATTATAAGGAAAGATAAATATTTTTTACCGGCCATACCAATCTCTCTGTTCGAGTGTACCTACATAGTTATTGCTAAAGAATAAAATAAAGGGTATGAGAAAATATTTTTTTTTGTAAAGAAATTAATTTTAGCAATGCAAATTCCCCAATCGAAAAAACCCTACATTATAAAGATAAATTGATTACGCCAAAAGTCAATTCGTTTACCGAGATGGAAAGCGATACAAAAGTGGGTCAACATTTGAAACTGGATCAGTTTTTTCATTAACGATGATATTGCTACGGAATATTTTCTCATTTCTTGCGGCCAAATGTAAAAAATGGAACCGACCAATTTCGGCTTGATTTCTTCCAGAGTAAAGCTATTTTGGGAGTTAATTTAATAAATAGACGACGCGACATCAGTGGGCAAAATGAAGGACTAGAAATGATTGTAAATTGGTATGGTTTTGGGCTTAGGAAATTGAGTACGTTATTCAGCTGCATCCGGTTAGACTGGAAGCCAACTCCAACATAGTTGGGAGCAGGCTAGGCAGATTGAGGTACTCCAACATTGGAAACTGATTTGGTTTTGGGTTCAGGAAATAAATACTGGTGGTCAGCTGCATCGGGTTAGACTGGAAGCCGACTCCAACATAGTTGGGAAAAGGCTAAGCAGATTGACGTACACCAACATAGTTTAGTTGAAATAAATGTTATCCAATTCAGGTATCTCCAATACCCGAAGTTTTCAATGTCTCCATTCCAAGTTAATCCGAAAAGTTTCCAAGTAAAAAGTCTTACCTTGAACTTCCTTCACTTCGTACAAAATAAGGAGTGGTATTGAGAACACTATGCTGATGAGCCACGCAGATACAATAAGAGCTCTCGCCCGATTCCCTGAAATTTAATAAAAAGAATATTTATTTTAAGGCGAAAGCGCCAGGGTAGCCCGCGAAATTCAAAATTTCTTACGTTTTTTACAATTTGTAGGTCAGTGTGAGCTTGTTTGTTGATTAAAATATGATTCGCGGCCGTAGCTAATATGGCTTTACAGAATTATAATCATTAGAATCAGCAATACAACTCCATAAGTTAGCATTTACCTCAAACCTCAAGATTTCATGAAATCGCTAGATTTGAGATAAATGCTAACTTATGGAGTTGTATTGCTGATTCTAATGATTATAATTCTGTAAAGCCATATTAGCTACGGCCGCGAATCATATTTTAATCAACAAACAAGCTCACACTGACCTACAAATTGTAAAAAACGTAAGAAATTTTGAATTTCGCGGGCTACCCTGGCGCATCAACCTTAATACAATTTTACAAGGAACAGTAGATATCGCTTGATTTGACGGTAGCAGGAACTGAACTAAAAGGAATTTGATCCGTGATTTTTCCTTTCCGCAAAATATTTTGTTTTCAGAATTTAGATGTTTTGTTATTTTGTTTCCTTACGAAAAATAAATGATGAAAATTATTACCCGGCTTTTCCTTAAGACCGGTATTTTGTTAATTTCAATAAATCTTATCAAATAATGAAGCATCTCAAAATTGACTAATGCTTTTGACTAGGGGTTTTCCGTTCGCTTATTAGGGGAAATTGGGGGGAAAGTAAAATAAAATGTAAGTAGCAAGTTTTAATTGCCAGTAAAATCTTTAAATTCTCTTCATAATTAAAAACATTGCCGGTCGTAATCATTTTATTACTTTTACTTTTATTACTTTTTAGACAGTCTTCTTTAATTACAGTAATTTAAGTTAACGAAAGTTCTATTAAGCTCTAACAACACTTTTCAAGAAACATTATAGGTACCTACCAAATTCTAATTCAACATAGGTATTCAATTTAGACCAGAGGGGTAATTCTCGTACCAAAAAACGATCACAATCTCATGCCAGCGTCAATCAAATGTCAAAAATTTAGGTAAACGCTATACAATTTTTGACAGATTGAGTCTTGAGATGATATTGCGAACGTTGTTAAAAATACGAGAATTGCCCCTCAGTTAACAGCTAGGTACTTCATTACCCATTAAATGTTTGACTTATACTGCTAAAAAATTATATATAAATCTTGACGTTCGCACCCCGTGTCCTAATGATCGTTCTATGACTTACTAGCTATTGCCCGCGGCTTCGCCCGCATAGCGTTCGGAAATTATCCAACGAAAACGTAGGTACAGTCAACGGCCAGAAGCCCACTTACACCGCAGTGACCATTATCGCCTGCGCTATACGGGCTGCGGCGCTTATACCTATACGGGCTGCGGCGCCGAAGAAGGTCATAAGTAAACTAATATTGCTATGCCATAGTTTTGTGAGATTGCTAGTCGACTTCTGGCTGTTACTGTACACACAGATTTTGTACCTGTAGGTGCAGTCAGCAACAAAAGTCGATTAACACTTGTGTTTTCTAAATCATAATACTTCATTAAAATCGGAACAGATGTAAATTTTAAAGATAAAAACTTTTTAACAAAAAAACAAAACCGACTTCCAAAAATCACTACAATGTGAAAAATATTTTTGATTTCGGAAGTCGGTGTCTGTCGTTTTTTATTTACTTTATTTTTTTTGCCACCGACTTCCGAAATCAAAGTTATTTTTCACTTTGTAGTGATTTTTGGAAGTCGGTTTTTTTTTTTTGTTAAAAAGTTTTTATTTCTCGCTTTTTAGTGGGTCTGTTTATAATTTGTATAAGTTACAATAGTTTAATGTCAATTGCTCATCACATGTTACAAAATATTGCTTTTCCCGATGCTGGGACGTTAATTGTTGAGGAGTTCTGCTGGTGAGAACCAGGAGAACTCCTCAACAACCACTCACCACACGCATTGTGTGACGAGCGGAAATTGCTTAGCAACCATATTAAAGTAATCGAATCGCAACCCGAGAAATATTTATCATTGAGTAGTTCCGGTAGCCATCTGTGGTCTTCATCATCAGTTCCACTTCACCAAGTGGTGCTTTCCGAGAGCAAATGCACGAGCTACTATAAAAATACCCAAATCGCTATAGGTGAGCCTATAATATTTGAAGAGTTCCTTCGATTTCTCCAGGATCCCATCATCAGAACTGGATTTTGACAAAAATGGGACCATTTGAGAAGTATACCCTTTCCAACAAAAAAAAAACATTTTTCAAATCGGTTGGCAAGCGACGGAGTTATGCGCGAACAAACATAAAAAAAAAAATACAAACATCCGAATTGAGAACCTCCTCCTTTTTTAACCGACTTCTAAAAAGGAGGAGGTTCTCAATTCAGATGCTTGTATTTTTTTTTTTTTTTATGTTTGTTCGCGCATAACTCCGTCGCTTGCCAACCGATTTGAAAAATTATTTTTTTGTTCGAAAGGGTATACTTCCCAAATGGTCCCATTTTTGTCAAAATCCAGTTCTGATGATGGGATCCTGAAGAAATTGAAGGAACTCTTCAAATATTATAGGCATACCTATAGTGATGTGGGTATTTTTTATAGTAGCTCGTGCATTTGCTCTCGGAAAGCACGTGGAACTGATGATGAAGACCACAGATGGCTACCGGAACTACTCAGTGATAAATATTTCACGGGTTGCGATTCGATTACTTTAATATGGTTGCTAAGCAATTTCCGCTCGTCACACAATGCGTGTAGTGAGTGGTAGTTGAGGAGTTCTCCTGGGTCTTACCAGCAGAACTCCTCAACAATTAACGTCCCAGCATCGGGAAAAGCATTATTTTGGTAACATGTGATGAGCAATTGACATTAGACTATTCTAACTTATACAAATTATAAACAGACCCACTAAAAAGCGAGAAATAAAAACTTTTTAACAAAAAACAAAACCGACTTCCAAAAATCACTACAAAGTGAAAAATAACTTTGATTTCGGAAGTCGGTGGCAAAAAAAAAAGAAAGTAAATAAAAAACGAAAGACACCGACTTCCGAAATCAAAGTTATTTTTCACTTTGTAGTGATTTTTGGAAGTCGGTTTTGTTTTTTTGTTAAAAAGTTTTTAGAAGTCGGTTAAAAATGAACTCTTATCTAATAAATGAAATGCTAAAAAGCAGGTTATCGTATCATTTTGTGTTAATTTAGATGATGTCAAAAAGTAGCAGTGTCAACCGACTTCTGTTGCTGACCGTACTACCGGGTTAATAGTATCTTGCGTCCTAACCTAGGTCATGGTCTACCCAAGTGTTAAATTTCATTCAAAGCGTAAGCGTAACAAACAAATAAATTTACTTTCGCATTTGTAATTATTACGATAGTTAGGGTAGTGTATATAAATAATAATGATGATTCTGTCGTCTCATGCGTACACGCTGTACACTGTGGTGAGACAAGGGCACATTTCCCCTCCCTCATACACTTTGCTTATGACTGCGAGCCGGGACGGACGTGCGTGCGGTGTGTAAACAGGGAGCCGATACTTCAGAATATTTTCTTTGCTCTTCATGATAATTATGTTACCATTCAATGGTAAAAAGTAAAAAAAAACTGGCCATGGGTCGCCATGTAAATAGGGTGTCGTGGGTGATTAAATAAAGAGAACTGTTTGGTTCTATAATCGATGTAATAATGCTCATTAATATGTGTGCAGTTACAGTTATAAAGGGTTAGGCGAGCAACAAATTGATGAACAAACGCGACTTGATTGACCGTGGAGTCCGACATATTCATAGAAACTAGTGCGACGATCGCGACGCGGTCACAGATAATAAAAAGAACATGGTATACTCACAGCTTCCAGAGAAGTTCATGGGATTAGTGATAGCATCGCAGCGGTCTATACTGAGCGCTACCAGCACATACGTAGACGCATACATCACCACAGCCTGAAAAAGAAAAAAAAAATAGCTTTGAAAAATTAGGCGGTCACCAAATGTTGTGCTATATACTGTATATGCAAGTGCTTGTACCTGAGGTATATGAGCGGTGAGACGGGGGAGGTAGACAAACATCAAGCTAACTCAGTCTGCCAATTTTGTCAATCGTGCCGTCCCCGTCTCACTGCTCACATACCTCGCATCGACACAGGAGTGTGATTTGTGTGCCGCGAGATAGATAGACATAATGTCGTGCTTGTTTGCAATTCTGTGAGATGATGGACGAAAGATGAGTTTTTTTTTAGTTGCCAATATTATGTGGTTGGTATCTGTTAGTTTTACTTGTTTTGTTAGTTTTTTTTTTTTTGTGTACCCATTCTTTCTTATGTTATTCCTTCCTTATTGTAAATATGTCTGTTTTCATTTAAATTTAACTGTGCAATGCACAACATTTACAGATCCAGGTCAAAGTGGACCTGGATCTGTAAATGTTGTGCATGTTTTTACCAAATGAATAAATAAAAAATACCTCAGGCGGAGACTAGCATTTGCGCGCAAATTATAATAATTTAATTGATTTGTCCAATCCATTATTTAAACACGTAGGGCCTATTTCACGATGTCCGAATAGCCTCTACTCACCGAATAAATTAAAAAATGAAACAGAATTTGTATGAATATGTATCTCAATCGTAGGTGGTGAAACAGGCCCTCAATGTTTCTGTTCACACTTTTCTTCATAGTTTTTAATTTCAACTAATTTGACACTATATTAGTGAATCTCATCATTTAAAGATGCCTTACCATTTGTTTTTTCGGAAAATCTGAAGTTTTGGGGAAATCCTCATGGATACCCTCCGTCTGGGAACAACGAAGTGTTATCTCGGACTTCTACAGACTAAAACCCCACTGTTCCTTCTAGTATCATGAGTCGGTGACCCGGGAGATATTTGTACATTCGCCACACCCCCGACAGATGCCTATACCTGCACTAAATTATTCGTCGTTCGTTCTCAAGCTCTAGCTCCATTACCCTTGTGTTCATTTAAGTTCTGAACTAACACTCTTATAAAATTATCTCAATGTCCAAACTTAGCATTTTCAGAGCCAAAATTTTATGTAGCTGCTTCATAATTTTGTGCTATTAATTAAAAGACTAAATTTTTTTTCTATAATTATGATGAAAGATCTGAACTTCAAACGATGGCGGACGAATATCCAGCTAATGTCCAGCTATGAAAAGTAATTTTTTAAAGCGATTAATTTTGAATGGTCGTAATACTTTTATTCCGCCATAATTAAGTCATGACAGGTAAGTAATCCTGTCCCTTAGTGGTCTGGCACGAGATGATAAGCACATGATTTTAATGCTTACCTATATGGCGAGGTAAGTAGGTGTTTTTCAAATAAGCGTGGAACCTCTCCCATGGGAATTTTATTAACTGTGTTGTTTCATAATTTACTTACAGTTAGTTTAATCGTAATATTAACTATTTCACTGGCAAGTTTGGTATCTGGTGGTAACTTTTTGGTCCATCTCTAAGTGACAAAAGAGGTTTATGCAGGGTTTTACCGTCGATCTTCGGATATTATGAGTGACAGTTTTTTAAGGTTCCGTACCAGAATGGTAAAAATGAACCCGTATGGTGCGACTCTGTCTGTCTGTCCGTCTGTCACAGCTGGATATCTCAAGAACTACTAATGCTATCAACTTGAAATTTGGAACATTTTTAGAGACGTTTAACCTAATAGTTCGCAAATAAGACAGATTTTTTTTTTGCAACAGGGACAGACCTTCCCCTTTATCTCCGAAGTTTGCATAGAGAAAAATCTGAAATTATTCTATGTGATAGAAGTTTATGTAAAGATTATAGGAAAAATAAAACGATGTCTCTAAATAGCACACTTTTTCAGAAATAGGAACAGAACCGTCGATGCGCGAGTCCGACCCGCTCTTGACCGGTTCTTTATAAAGTTCTCAGTTAAGCCCAGTCTCCGGGGTTTGTCTTTAAAAAGGGCAAATTGTTCTGACTCGTGAGGCATTCATCGTTAGTAAGATGTGTATTTACTCATTACGCACGCGCCCACTTTTTCGAAAATTTCTTGGTTACTTCATTTAAATGATAAATCATGTTTCACACAATACGTCGGTTCTTTATTACTTCTTGCGACTTCATTATTATGTTGTTTAGACTTTGTCTGTACATTCATTATGAGTCAATTTTCAAGAAACTACAACAGATGTGCGTTAATACACTTGTTTGTTATTATAATCGGTAACCAGAACGCCCGTGATAACTGATTTAAATATTTTTTGTTTGTTTTGGCGCTGAATTAACTTTTTAGAACTGGATTATAGTCAGCTGATATTGTAACTACATTTCATTATTGATCGCCTTTTGATCGCGTTCCCATAGCGGAAAATTTCATTCTTCTATTTTGTATCGGGTGCCAACTGTTGTTATTATCTAACTAGCTGTTGCCCGCGGCTTCGCCCGTGTGGATACTTTGAGTCACTACTTCCCTATTTGAATCGGATTTTGTTCACAATTTCACGGAACCCTAATTCTGTTTATAAAATAAAAGTAGCTTATGGTACTCCTCATAATATCAGCTATCTGTCAGTGAAAGTCCTGTCAAAATCGGACCAGGCGTTTCAGAAATTAGTTGGAAAAAACCAACAGATACATAAACCCACAGACAAAAAAGTTATAATATTTTTTTTTGTTTTATGTAGGTACCGTACATAAACACTTTCGTAAGCATTTAGTAAAAATCTGTTATTTTGACATAACAAAAAGACACTTCAATTTTAAGAGCGTTAACGTCGCGCGCGCTGGCAACGTCGCATTTATAAAGGTTTTTTGGGATTATTTTAATAAATTTAAATCAAATGACAATTTCCTCTGACAAATTCTTAGATCGTTGGTATTTATAAGTATGTATGCTATTTTTTGACGGTTATTTTGGTATTTACTCTTAGAAAATGAAATATTGTCAATTATTTTCTATTATTCTATTTTTAAATAGTAAATATCAAAATAACCGTCAAAAAATAGCATACATACTTATAAATACCAACGATCTAAGAATTTGTCAGAGGAAATTGTCATTTGATTTAAATTTACTAAAATAATCACGAAAAACCTTTGGAAATGTGACGTTGCCAGCGTGCGCGACGTTAATGCTCTTAAAGGCTTTTATTTAACTTCACTTGTATATAATATGGTATGTCCTGGAATTTTGCAATCAATATTTCACCCACTTCCGCTGAAGATATTGGGCTGTTTGGCACACACGTTTGATTCTCGTGACAATGCACGATTACTAAAGCTTTTTAGTAATCGTGCATTGCAAAAAAATATTCTTTTAATTATTAGGTATTTATTATTTATTTGTATGTATAGATTTACATTTTTGTTTTTTGGAAAAGCGACCATTTCAATTATATGAAAATAAATTTTCGGCACGTAGGTATATTCGTATAATTTGATAGACCGTATAAACATTAGAAAAAAAAATGATAATAGTACTCGTAGGTTTTGTCTGGTGATGGCGTGGATCACCACGCCACCCAACCAACCACCCAATGTTTAATGACTTGAATATTATGATACTAAATAAATTCTATAAAGATGTATACTCAATGTAAGTTTAGGAGGAGCTCGTGGCTAAGTAATAACAGCCGCACGGGTCGATCCGTCAGGTTAAGCTACGCTTGCCGGGGTTGGTCAGTGGATGGGTGACCATCTTTACATATCGAGATTCCTCCGTGCCTCGGAAAGCACGTTAAGCCGTTGGTCCCGGCTGTTATTCGTGGATCTTTGACAGTCGTTACGGGTCGTCAGAAGCCCGAAAGTCTGACAACCAGTCTTACCAAGGGGTATCGTATTACCCAGTTACTGGGTTGTGGAGGTCAGATAGGCAGTCGCTCCATGTAAAATACTGGTATTCAGCTGCATCCGGTTAGACTGGAAGCCGACCCCAACATAGTTGGGAAAAGGCTAGGCAGATTGATTGACTCAATGTAAGTTTAAAAGTAGAGGAGCTCGTGGCTAAGTAATAACAGCCGCACGGGTCGATCTATCAGGTTAAGTTACGCTTGCCGGGGTTGGTCAGTGGATGGGTGACCATCTTTACATACCGAGACTCCTCCTTGCCTCGGAAAGCACGTTAAGCCGTTGGTCTCGGCTGTCATTCGTGGATCTTTGACAGTCGTTACGGGTCGTCAGAAGCCCGAAAAGTCTGACAACCAGTCTTACCAAGGGGTATAGTATTACCCAGTTACTAGGTTGTGGAGGTCAGATAGGCAGTCGCTCCATGTAAAATACTGGTATTCAACTGCATCCGGTTAGTCTGGAAGCCGACCCCAATATAGTTGGGAAAAGGCTAGGCAGATGATGACTCAATGTAAGTTTAACTTAGATGTAAAAATTCTTTGTCTGTTCCTTTTGAATTTCGGACGTGGAAACAAACCCTTTTGGTCGCAGGTGAACCAAATGTCTTTCGAAATTCTAGACATCTTTATTACATAAAAAATAGGTTTTAGTTTGCAGGACGTTACTTAGAAACTTTGTCTGATCACATTTGTTTAGTGCAACGTCTGCCTCATTTGCATATTAAAGTACATAGGTACCCCGTTTTCTTATACATTGTTAAAAAACCTTCAATATTTTATTGAAAATATTTTGCAATAACCAGTGTTATGGCAGTCAATTGTTTTTTTTTAAATTGTATTTCCATAAAAAATCGTGCCTTTTTACCCGACTACGGCGAAGCAAAAAGGAGGGCTATGATTTTGACCGGTATGTATGTATGTATGTATGTTCATCTGTTCCCTCATAACTTCTAAACTACTTGTCATAATCAGACAAATGAGGTATCAGTGGAAGCGTCTCGACCGTCCGCTAGTTATAGGCTATGTGACGTGACATTAAATTGAAAATGGCGCCCTCTAGAGGACATAAAGTCATGAACTAAAAAAAAAACTTTTTTTAATGATGCCGTGTTGGGTATCAAATGAAAGGGCTTAATTAGCAAATTTCAAAAATATACATATTGTTAGCTATTGCACGCGGCTTTGCTTGTATGAACCCGATAATTGGGAATAATTTCTAAAATCTAGCCTCAAATGTGAGATAAACATGTTGTCTCTTCAAACCTACCCAAAATACATATACAATAAAATTCTTCTTTAAAAATGTAAATTTTCCTAGCCAAAACGAAATTAAAACACTTAGATAATTTATATAAAAAGTAAGTTTTAAAACTAAAACCCGACTACTCAAAAATCACGCTCTAAAAAGTATGAAACAAGAAAATGTTCTCATCTGAAATTAGAAAAAGACAGACAAATAAAAAATCCGGAGCCACACGTAATCTGTTACATTTATGCCTGTAACATGACGTATGACTTCTTCTAATTTCAGATTCAATGAGAATATTTTCTTGTTTCATACTTTTAAGATCGGGATTTTTGAGTAGTCGGGTTTTAGATTTAAAACTTACTTTTTTTATATTTTTAAAACCCATTACAACAGATCTTAGTTGCAAGTACTATAATCTCCTCCTAACCTCATTTTAAAACCATTGCTACACATGCAATTGCAGAATAAACAATATTATTTAAAATCATCAAAGAAACACCCATAATTACAAAACTTTTGCAATCCCCTACCTTTAGGATAGTTACCAGACGGATTTTGTTTATAAACATGCACAATGTTTATTTAACTCAACTGACCTGTAGGAATTTCACCGATTTGCACATAAATTCTCCAGCAAACCACGCTATGGTTATCTTCTGAACTATGTCTGGGAACACGTAGATCAGGCCGACGAAGAGATCTGGAAAGGAACATAATAATTAAACTTTAAAGTTAATTTTAATTATACTACATAACATCCTATTCAAATGCCTATGGCATTAAAGTCCGCCTCTGTACATTTCTGTGCTTGAATAAATCACACTAAAATTTTACAGGCGAAAGTTTGTGAGTGAGTGTGTGTGTCTGTTTGTATGTTTGTTACTTCATCACGCTAAAACAGCTGGACCGATTTGTATGAAATTTAGTATGTAGATAGCTTACCCTGCATTAACACGCAGGCTACTTTTTATCCCGGTCTATGCGTGTGAAACCGCGGGGCGCAGCTAGTAAATAATAACATCACGCCTATGTATTTTTGGCGACACGGTTGGCGCAGTGGTTGACCGCTTGACTGCTGCGCAGCATGTCGCGGGTTCGATTCCCGCACGGAACAAATATTTGTACGACCTACAAGTATTTGTTCCGGGTCTGGGTGTTTTTCTATCTATAATATGTATGTATTTACAACAAAAAAAAAATGTATATAAGTACTTTATCAGCCATCTCGTTACCATAACACAAGCATTAGGTTGCTTAGCTTGGGACTAGATGGCGTTGTGTGAAATGTCCAAGGATATTTAAATAAAAATAAAAAAAAAATAAAAATAAAAAATAAAAATTTAAAATTAAATAATAAAAAATAAATTAAATTTAATTATTTATTATTTTTTTAATTTAATTTTAAATTTATTTATTTTATTATTTATTTATTATGTATTCCCTGAAGGTTGCCGAGGTTACCTATAGTACCTGCACATTTCACCAGTTATGTTGAAGTCCCATGTAATAGCTGGTGAGTTCATTGCCACCACCGGGCACAAATTCAGACTCCGGGCTGCTAATGAGAAATTTCCGATGGAAAAACATTCGCATCTAGCAATGCGAATGTTTTGCGAATGTGTGTAGGTTGTGGCGTGTCTCGCCCGGCCACGTGGCCTCGCGGTTCGTCGATCCACACACGTGCAGGGTACGCAGACAAGCATCACGTGTTTTACGCGACCAATAGAAAGCGTTTCTTTCTCGCTAATTGCTTCGTTAGTTTGGCTTGATTTGGTTTGGTTGTCAGTCAGTTGTAACTAATCATTATGTAAACAAACAAGTACCTAGTTTGTGAGTGAATGTGTTGAGCCATTTTGACAGCTGTTTTTCCATGGCACC
Organism: Cosmia trapezina; assembly: GCA_905163495.3. Classification (NCBI taxonomy): domain Eukaryota; kingdom Metazoa; phylum Arthropoda; class Insecta; order Lepidoptera; family Noctuidae; genus Cosmia; species Cosmia trapezina. The sequence continues at coordinate 8,747,030 of LR991020.1, forward strand.
GGGAAACAAAAGTGAAATATAGCGATTTTTACGCCTATAGATCGAGACCACTCGGAATGCAATGTTTTGGAATGGAAATTCGCGTTCGCGTTCGCGAATGTAAAAAACATGACATTCGTAACATCTCTAAGTAAGATCTGGGGGCTTACTATGAGCTCTTATAGCAGGGCAGAAGTTGAACGTTTCCAGTGAGAGAGAGAGACGGAGCTATATACGACCTATAGCACCGTCACTCTATCTCACTGGAAACGTTCAACTTCTGTCCGAGCTCATAGTAAGCCCCCTGGAGTCAGGGTTTTACATTTTTTCTGTCACCTGTGTTTATGCCAGTAAAGAATTGATACAATATTATTATTTGTAGGACCAATGAGCCCCTGTCTTCCGTTTGATTTAATATGTTTCATGTATGTAACTACTTGGGCCATTTGGTTTTAAATAAAGCGGTTGGGCCATGATAACGGTGGACATTGGTGGCAGATATGTAAAGTCAGGGCAATTATTGTTTATCAAAATGACTACCAACTTAAATTGACAATCACACTAATATTATAAAGGCGAAAGTTTGTGAGTGTGTGTGTGTGTGTGTGTGTGTGTATGTTTGTTACTTCTTCACGCTCAAACGGCTTAACCGATTTGGATGAAATTTGGTATGTAGACAGCTTATACCCTGGATTAACACATAGGCTACTTTTTATCCCGAAAAAATGTAGTGCTCCCGTGGGAAGAGCAAGGAATTCAAATACATATTATGCTACTCTTTCAAACTCAAACGGCTCGACCGATTTCGATGAAATTTGGTGTGAAAGTAGCTGACACTTTGGATTAACACATATATTACTTTATATCCCGAAAAAATGTAGTGTTCCCGTGGGATGAGCAAGGAATTCAAATACATATTATGCTACTCTTTCAAACTCAAACGGCTCGACCGATTTCGATGAAATTGGGTGTAAAAGTAGCTGACACTTTGGATTAACACATATACTACTTTATATCCCGAAAAAATGTAGTGTTCCCGTGGGATGAGCAAGGAATTCAAATATATTTGCTTCTCTTTCAAACACAAACGGCTCGACCGACTTTGATGAAATTTGGTGAGAAAGTAGCTAACACCCTGGATTAACACATATGGTACTTTATATCCCGAAAAAATATAGTGTTCCCGTGGGATGAGCAAGGAATTCAAATATATTTGCTACTCTTTCAAACTCTAACGGCACAACTGATTTTGATGAAATTTAGCGTGGTAGTAGCTGACTCCTTGGATTAATACATAGGCTACTTTATATCCCGAAAAATATTATAGTGTTCCCGTGGGATGAGCACGGAATTCACATATATTTTTAGCTACTCTTTCGAACTCAAACAGCTCAACCGATTTTAATGAAATTTGGTAAAAGAGTAGCTGACACCCTGGATTAATACAGAGGCCACTTTATATCCCGAAAAATGTAGTGTTCCCGAGGGATGAGCAAGGAATTCAAATATATTTGCTACTCTTTCAAACTCAAACGGCTCAACCGATTTTGATGAAATTTGGTAAAGGAGTAGCTAACACCCTGGATTAATACATAGGCTACTTTATATCCCAAAAAAATATAGTGTCCCCGTGGGATGAGCAAGGAATTAAAATATATTTGCTACTCTTTCAAACTCAAACGGCTCGACCGATTGTTATGAAATTTAGCGTGGTAGTAGCTGACACCCTGGATTAACACATAGTTCACTTTATACCCCAAAAAATGTAGTGTTCCCGAGGGATGAGCAAGGAATTCAAATATATTTGCTACTCTTTCAAACTCAAACGGCTCAACCGATTGTGATGAAATTTGGCATCGTAGTAGCTGACACCCTGGATTAACACATAGTCTACTTTATACCCCGAAAAATGTACTGTTCCCGAGGGATGAGCAAGGAATTCAAATATATTTGCTACTCTTTCAAACTCAAACGGCTCAACCGATTTTGATGAAATTTGGTAAAGGAGTAGCTAACACCCTGGATTAATACATAAGCTACTTTATATCCCAAAAAAATATAGTGTCCCCGTGGGATGAGCAAGGAATTACAATATATATGCTACTCTTTCAAACTCAAACGGCTCGACCGATTGTTATGAAATTTAGCGTGGTAGTAGCTAACTCCTTGGATTAACACATAAGTCACTTTATACTCTGAAAAATGTTGTGTTCCCGAGAGATGAGCAAGGAATTCACATATATTTTTAGCTACTCTTTCAAACTCAAACGGCTCGACCGATTTTTTGTGCGAAATTTGTTGTGAACGTAGCTGACACTTTGGATTAACACATATACTACTTTATATCCCGAAAAAATGTAGTGTTCCCGTGGGATGAGCAAGGAATTCAAATATATTTGCTTCTCTTTCAAACACAAACGGCTCGACCGACTTTGATGAAATTTGGTGAGAAAGTAGCTAACACCCTGGATTAACACATATGGTACTTTATATCCCGAAAAAATATAGTGTTCCCGTGGGATGAGCAAGGAATTCAAATATATTTGCTACTCTTTCAAACTCTAACGGCACAACTGATTTTGATGAAATTTAGCGTGGTAGTAGCTGACTCCTTGGATTAATACATAGGCTACTTTATATCCCGAAAAATATTATAGTGTTCCCGTGGGATGAGCACGGAATTCACATATATTTTTAGCTACTCTTTCGAACTCAAACAGCTCAACCGATTTTAATGAAATTTGGTAAAAGAGTAGCTGACACCCTGGATTAATACAGAGGCCACTTTATATCCCGAAAAATGTAGTGTTCCCGAGGGATGAGCAAGGAATTCAAATATATTTGCTACTCTTTCAAACTCAAACGGCTAAACCGATTGTGATGAAATTTGGCATCGTAGTAGCTGACACCCTGGATTAACACATAGTCCACTTTATACCCCGAAAAATGTAGTGTTCCCGAGGGATGAGCAAGGAATTCAAATACATATTATGCTACTCTTTCAACCTCAAACGGCTCGACCGATTTTTTGTGCGAAATTTGTTGTGAACGTAGCTGACACTTTGGATTAACACATAATATATACTACTTTATATCCCGAAAAAATTTAGTGTTCCAGTGGGATGAGCAAGGAATTCAAATATATTTGCTTCTCTTTCAAACTCAAACGGCTCGACCGACTTTGATGAAATTTGGTAAGAGAGGAGCTGACACCCTGGATTAACACATATGGTACTTTATATCCCGAAAAAATATAGTGTTCCCGTGGGATGAGCAAGGAATTCAAATATATTTGCTACTCTTTCAAACTCTAACGGCTCAACCGATTTTGATGAAATTTAGTAAGGAAGTAGCTGACACCTTGGATTAATACATAGGCTACTTTATATCCCAAAAAAATATAGTGTCCCCGTGGGATGAGCAAGGAATTAAAATATATTTGCTACTCTTTCAAACTCAAAAGGCTCGACCATTGTGATGACATTTGGCGTGGTAGTAGCTGACTCCTTGGATTAACACATAAGTCACTTTATAGTCTGAAAAATGTAGTGTTCCCGAGGGATGATCAAGGAATTCAAATATATTTGCTACTCTTTCAAACTCAAACGGAAGGACCGATTTTGATGAAATTTGATGTGGAAGTAGCTGACATCCTGGATTAACACATAGGCTACTTTATATACCGAAAAAGTGTAGTATTCCAGTGAGATGAGCAATTTTTTTGTGAATACTTTTTTCACCGATTAAATAATACACGTTTTAGTGTATCACACTAATATTATAAAGGCGAAAGTTTGTGAGTGTGTGTGTGTGTGTGTGTGTGTGTATGTTTGTTACTTCTTCACGCTCAAACGGCTTAACCGATTTGGATGAAATTTGGTATGTAGACAGCTTATACCCTGGATTAACACATAGGCTACTTTTTATCCCGAAAAAATGTAGTGCTCCCGTGGGAAGAGCAAGGAATTCAAATACATATTATGCTACTCTTTCAAACTCAAACGGCTCGACCGATTTCGATGAAATTTGGTGTGAAAGTAGCTGACACTTTGGATTAACACATATATTACTTTATATCCCGAAAAAATGTAGTGTTCCCGTGGGATGAGCAAGGAATTCAAATACATATTATGCTACTCTTTCAAACTCAAACGGCTCGACCGATTTCGATGAAATTGGGTGTAAAAGTAGCTGACACTTTGGATTAACACATATACTACTTTATATCCCGAAAAAATGTAGTGTTCCCGTGGGATGAGCAAGGAATTCAAATATATTTGCTTCTCTTTCAAACACAAACGGCTCGACCGACTTTGATGAAATTTGGTGAGAAAGTAGCTAACACCCTGGATTAACACATATGGTACTTTATATCCCGAAAAAATATAGTGTTCCCGTGGGATGAGCAAGGAATTCAAATATATTTGCTACTCTTTCAAACTCTAACGGCACAACTGATTTTGATGAAATTTAGCGTGGTAGTAGCTGACTCCTTGGATTAATACATAGGCTACTTTATATCCCGAAAAATATTATAGTGTTCCCGTGGGATGAGCACGGAATTCACATATATTTTTAGCTACTCTTTCGAACTCAAACAGCTCAACCGATTTTAATGAAATTTGGTAAAAGAGTAGCTGACACCCTGGATTAATACAGAGGCCACTTTATATCCCGAAAAATGTAGTGTTCCCGAGGGATGAGCAAGGAATTCAAATATATTTGCTACTCTTTCAAACTCAAACGGCTCAACCGATTTTGATGAAATTTGGTAAAGGAGTAGCTAACACCCTGGATTAATACATAGGCTACTTTATATCCCAAAAAAATATAGTGTCCCCGTGGGATGAGCAAGGAATTAAAATATATTTGCTACTCTTTCAAACTCAAACGGCTCGACCGATTGTTATGAAATTTAGCGTGGTAGTAGCTGACACCCTGGATTAACACATAGTTCACTTTATACCCCAAAAAATGTAGTGTTCCCGAGGGATGAGCAAGGAATTCAAATATATTTGCTACTCTTTCAAACTCAAACGGCTCAACCGATTATGATGAAATTTGGCATCGTAGTAGCTGACACCCTGGATTAACACATAGTCTACTTTATACCCCGAAAAATGTACTGTTCCCGAGGGATGAGCAAGGAATTCAAATATATTTGCTACTCTTTCAAACTCAAACGGCTCAACCGATTTTGATGAAATTTGGTAAAGGAGTAGCTAACACCCTGGATTAATACATAAGCTACTTTATATCCCAAAAAAATATAGTGTCCCCGTGGGATGAGCAAGGAATTACAATATATATGCTACTCTTTCAAACTCAAACGGCTCGACCGATTGTTATGAAATTTAGCGTGGTAGTAGCTAACTCCTTGGATTAACACATAAGTCACTTTATACTCTGAAAAATGTTGTGTTCCCGAGAGATGAGCAAGGAATTCACATATATTTTTAGCTACTCTTTCAAACTCAAACGGCTCGACCGATTTTTTGTGCGAAATTTGTTGTGAACGTAGCTGACACTTTGGATTAACACATATACTACTTTATATCCCGAAAAAATGTAGTGTTCCCGTGGGATGAGCAAGGAATTCAAATATATTTGCTTCTCTTTCAAACACAAACGGCTCGACCGACTTTGATGAAATTTGGTGAGAAAGTAGCTAACACCCTGGATTAACACATATGGTACTTTATATCCCGAAAAAATATAGTGTTCCCGTGGGATGAGCAAGGAATTCAAATATATTTGCTACTCTTTCAAACTCTAACGGCACAACTGATTTTGATGAAATTTAGCGTGGTAGTAGCTGACTCCTTGGATTAATACATAGGCTACTTTATATCCCGAAAAATATTATAGTGTTCCCGTGGGATGAGCACGGAATTCACATATATTTTTAGCTACTCTTTCGAACTCAAACAGCTCAACCGATTTTAATGAAATTTGGTAAAAGAGTAGCTGACACCCTGGATTAATACAGAGGCCACTTTATATCCCGAAAAATGTAGTGTTCCCGAGGGATGAGCAAGGAATTCAAATATATTTGCTACTCTTTCAAACTCAAACGGCTAAACCGATTGTGATGAAATTTGGCATCGTAGTAGCTGACACCCTGGATTAACACATAGTCCACTTTATACCCCGAAAAATGTAGTGTTCCCGAGGGATGAGCAAGGAATTCAAATACATATTATGCTACTCTTTCAACCTCAAACGGCTCGACCGATTTTTTGTGCGAAATTTGTTGTGAACGTAGCTGACACTTTGGATTAACACATAATATATACTACTTTATATCCCGAAAAAATTTAGTGTTCCAGTGGGATGAGCAAGGAATTCAAATATATTTGCTTCTCTTTCAAACTCAAACGGCTCGACCGACTTTGATGAAATTTGGTAAGAGAGGAGCTGACACCCTGGATTAACACATATGGTACTTTATATCCCGAAAAAATATAGTGTTCCCGTGGGATGAGCAAGGAATTCAAATATATTTGCTACTCTTTCAAACTCTAACGGCTCAACCGATTTTGATGAAATTTAGTAAGGAAGTAGCTGACACCTTGGATTAATACATAGGCTACTTTTTATCCCAAAAAAATATAGTGTCCCCGTGGGATGAGCAAGGAATTAAAATATATTTGCTACTCTTTCAAACTCAAAAGGCTCGACCAATTGTGATGACATTTGGCGTGGTAGTAGCTGACTCCTTGGATTAACACATAAGTCACTTTATAGTCTGAAAAATGTAGTGTTCCCGAGGGATGATCAAGGAATTCAAATATATTTGCTACTCTTTCAAACTCAAACGGAAGGACCGATTTTGATGAAATTTGATGTGGAAGTAGCTGACATCCTGGATTAACACATAGGCTACTTTATATACCGAAAAAGTGTAGTATTCCAGTGAGATGAGCAATTTTTTTGTGAATACTTTTTTCACCGATTAAATAATACACGTTTTAGTGTATAGTCTCATAAACCGCGGGTAACACCGCGGGGCGCAGCTAGTATTATATTAAAATCACAAATGCTATTCGCTCGTAGTGTGGCAATTTGATAATTAATTTCTTTGACTGTGCTTTAAAGTAAACCTTTAGGCTTATTTTGTTTGTATTATCGGATTCATATCCTAATTGTGCGACATTAACATTTTTATAATTTAGGAATCCTTTTATAAATAATTATTTTACTTTTATTAAATTTCTCATCATAAATTACGTCGGCATAGAATTTTATTAATCATTAAGTTTTTTACCGTTACCATTATGGGAACAGCCTTAAAAACATTGGGTCATAAAATTTTCCACTTTACCAGACTTTTAGCTGATACCTATGACGTGTATCGAGCGAAAAGTCGTTACGGGAATATGGGTCATACCTCATACCCCTTATAATATATTTTCCCATGGCTGTTATCGAAAACCCCAAGCATTCATGCATTTCCTCAAGTCGTTTGTACAGGCGAAGTGAGTGCGTAACCAGATAAGGAAATGGCAAACCGAAGACCCCATTATTTGTTTTTCTTTTCCAAAGTTAATATTTACAGTGAGGAGAAGGAGACCTTTTTCCTTTAATCTTGTTAAGAATGTGCATTAAGGTGCGAATGGTTCTTTGAAAGGCATTTGATGATGTTTATCTTTGGAGTTACCATCTGTATGCTCCTTTCTACCTTTTGATTTTGGAGCGCCAGAAAAAACCTGATTATTATTCTAACCACGTTGTTGAAACGATTCGAGGGTTATGATGTACCTACAGTAGTTATTTTAAATAGGGAGCTAGTAATCTATCGATCATACCATTAAGCTAATGTCTCATTGAAATCCAAAACGAGTAAGGTCAACGAATAATTTTGTTAGTTTGGTAGACTAGGTTCTATAGAGCCATGTATAAAGTGATGAATGATATTATACAATGCATAAGATCATTCATCACTGTGTAGGCTATGATGTTCATTGACATAATAGATGGTACCTGATTAAGGGGATACAACGATAAGTTTTTGTTTTTAAAATTCCTCCAAATGTATATGGTTAAATAATTTGGATTTTCCATTTGTGTTATTTGACTATATTTATTGTCTACTGTTGTATTAGTTATAACCGAAACATGATAACTTCCACCGCACCGACTATCTTCTGTTTTATACGAATACACGTAAACAGTTCCTTATTGTGCAGTAAAATTTACTTTAAATAAATAAATAAATATAATAATAAATTATTTGTATTATTATTATTATTAGATTGATTTAAGTATAGCATTTTGACATAAATTTACATTTAAACGAGGCGCGTTTAGTTCCGGTGCGACTCTTCTGTCTCTCTGGCGTCAACATAACTCTATTTCACTTACACACCGAGCTAAACCATGCTTCAATATATCCTCTTAAGATAATTATGATGTTAGGCGATAACAAAAGCACGAAGTCAGAGATACCTTTAAGAATAAGATTCGTGTTCAAGCTAGCTGTCACAGATTATTGACAGAATTGTCATGGGCCGTCAGATTCTATGAGGAAAAGGTGACTTTCACTGACACGGTTACTTTGTATGAAAAGTGATGACAGATTGACAGTACCAGACCTCTGCTCTGACTTATATAATACTAGCTTTTGCCCGCAGCATCGCCCGCATGGAAGTCGGAATTATTCCCACGGAAACGTAGGTACTATCATCGTAACGCGCACGCCAGTAACGCTCCCAGTCGGCATGATTTATTCCGACACTATTTACACATTGTTTTTTTGTGTTTTACAAACTGTGTAAGTACAATAAATGTTTTTCTTTCTTTCTTTCGTTCAGTAGTTTTTGAGATTATTGAGAACATACAGAGATAGACAGACGCGGCGGGGGACTTGTGTTTTATAATTATAGTTATCTGTGCCGCTGCTGCTAGAGACGGTACGTACTATCAACACTTTTCCGTGACCACAGAGCAGGTCCGTGACCAGCCATGTGATTCTGTTAAGACCTCATTCTAAATTTCGAATCTGAATCCCCTGTGAGTTTCTTGATTAACGTTCTAAATTCAAAGTGTCAAATAAAAAAGAAGTGAGAAGAAGTGAATACGAAGTGAGAGTGAATAGCGATGTGAGATGCGAGTTGTTATTTGAATTTTACAGAATCGGAGATGGAGATGCCTTGGCTACCGAACCGAGGCATCTTGGTGGTCTGTGGGTCATGGTTTGCCTAAAAGTTAGTTTCATTAATCTTATATTAAAGAAAGAAAAACGTTTATTTGGACACAGTTTGTGAAACACAAAAACAAATGAAAAAAAAACAATGTGAAAATAATGTTACATGTTGTGTTCTTTTCATTTACTTGCCCAGAATAAACGATTGCCATCATACCCTTTTGTAATCATTCAGATCCTACGGATATTGGGTCACGGTGTAAGTACACCTACTGTAGTTTCTATTCGAAGATTTAGAGTGCGACTTAAATTTGACCAGATGACCGCTTTTATTTATATTTTTTATTATACACAGTCATATGCACTGACTGACTGACCATAATTAATCTTTTCTTTCACAAAAAACTTATCACTGGACCATGAAAATACGTTATAACACGGTTGAAAATAGAATGAAATGTGTTTTCTAGGCAGCAAATAAGAATGTGTCAGCTCCTAAGCTTTGCAAACACGCTGATTTGTTTAGATACACGTCCGTTTCTTCATTTTTATAACAAAGTTCGTGAACTATTTATAATGTATGATAGAAATAGAAGTACGCGGAAACTATTGAAACCACTTCTCGTACTGACGAAGGACGGACACGTCACGGTTTCTGAGAATTGAAATATTTGGTGGATGATTGATATCTTGTTCCGTCTTCAGTTTTGTGAATGTTGGTGAAAGGTCTTGGTTAAAACTGATTGGTATGTAAGACTTTGTAACTGTTGTGTATAATCTACTAGCTTTTGCCCACGGCTTCGCTCGCGTTAATTTTGACAATCAATTCGGGTTGTACTCTGCTTGTCGAAAGACACGTGATGCCATCTATTATCATAAGAACGTTATTGTTGTTTTCCTCGGGAACAGTACTTTCTTTCGGGATGAAAGGTGGCTATGTCCGTTTCTGTACACCTGACAACGTATATGCAAAATTTTGTGATCGGTAGGTACAGTGGTTTAGGCGTGAAAAGGTAACAAACAAAATTGCTTTTGCATTTATGATAAGTATTAGTTAGGAAGTTAGAATTAGAAATTGATTTCAACGATTTAAGACACAAAATTATGATGGAATTAGAAACAGAAAAAAATACACACTTTTTTGGGACAGTCGTGTAATAAAATAGATTGTTGGCTCTTCTAGATTTCTTGGTTCTTCGCCACAGCTGTTGTTTGCCCATAGTTACTCACAGTGCTCTCTTTTTCAATGTCATATAATGTACCTATTAGTACCCGGGGGCTTACTATGAGCACTTATAGCAGGGCAGAAGTTGAACGTTTCCAGTGAGAGAGAGAGACGGAGCTATATACGACCTATAGCACCGTCTCTCTCTCTCACTGGATACGTCCAACTTCTGCCCTGCTATAAGAGCTCATAGTAAGCCCCCCTGGGCGACCGAGCTCTGCTCAGGTGAACTGCGCGGGCAAATCTTTTTGGGTGAAAATACGGAGAAAACGAATTTTCCCAGATAGGACACCTAGTTATATCGATTTTTTGCCCCCCTAAAGACCTATATTGCAAGTTTCATTGAAATCGTTAGAGTCGTTTTCGAGAACGTGATTAATATTATTGTCCTGTCTGAACGATCCTAGAACCCGACTACAGTGCCACCTACCGGGTTCAGTTGTGTTTTCAAACCATCCAGGAACCCATTGAATTATATACACAAAATTTCATCTAAATCGGTCGAGCCGTTTAGGAGAAGTTAGGTGACAAACACACGTACAGAAGAATTATATGTAGGTATTAAGATATATTGCTCGTTTATTATTATAGGGATATCTTGTCCTAAATAAATATGCTGACACAAATTCTACCATACTAATTCACGTTAATGATACTTGCATAAAGTTAAATCACATAACCACAGCTTATATTTTAATCCGGAAGTTTGCGAGTTTTTAACGTCGAGCAACTTCCTAATTCGACTGTACGTTTTGGCCTTTTGGCACAAACAACGAACAACCCGGGCGCTGTCACTACGTAGTGGACACCACATAAATCTGCCATATCAGTTTGCAGTAAAGGTATGCCCATAATGGGTGCTAGTAAAATAGAGAATTATAAAAATAAAAACCTTCTAAAAACAGTTTGTTCCTGACTAATACAATGACTGACAGACAGGGCATAACCTAACCACTAAAGACATGAAACACTGAAAATCTAAAACTCAAAAACAAAGTACTTATAACGTCTGTAGTATTTAAAAATAAAATATATAGAAAATTTTACTGACTTATTAATTATGTAGTCTGTATGGAGTTCCACTTTTCATGCCATGTTCCTAGCACTCAAGTAGCTTTCATGCAGGTAGACATCTGGCACCTGTATAAATGCCGTCATTCGATGGCGGTACCTACTCACTAAGCTCTCCAAAAATTTTATCCAAAGTTTCCATAATGCCAACTATTCATGACATTTTTATTTCAAACAATCACCACCCCGTCTTGAACAGAGTAATTCATCAACTCGTCCCACATGTTTACGGCCCATTTGGGACGACTTGACGAAAATCAAAATAAATAATATTTTCATTCTGCAAGTCGTCCCACGTTTCTTTTTGTGTGGAACTTTAAACTTTATCAACGTTTGGTACAGTTAGTAAGAAAAGATATAACAATATTTTTTAAGCATTTTTAGTATATACTTTCGTTTTGTTCATAGATTATTTAATAGGTATTAAAAAAGTCAGTACCTACCTACTAAATTTTTTTTTTGATATGTTTAATTTTACACGCAAACGCACAAGTTCAAGTGTTATATACGAATGGTAGACATGTATAACTTTCGGTTATTATCAGGTTATAAACGATGGTTACGTGCATAGAAATATAAAAAACAGTGGTTACTTTTGAAGTAAATGATGACAGGACACCCTATGAATAGAATGAAGGTACAAAAAAATATTTTGTTTCAATATCAATGAAGCACACGAGCGTGACTTGGAGTATTTAACAATTTTTTTTTTTTTGAGTATTTTTTTTATATTTTATTTATTATTATAGTTAATGATAAATCCTAGAAAGCCTTAGGCCTCATTTACGGAGACGCGTGACGTCGCGCGTTGCGTTGGGTGGTGCGGCCCGCATTAAATTCAAACATATGGCGTTGTATGAGAGCGTTTACGGAGAAGTGATTTTACACGCGTTTACTTGAAATGCAGGCGGAGCCCGCGGATGGCATCGCCGCGTCGCTCGTAACGGTTATCAGGACGGCGCACGCAGCGTTGTGGCCAGGTAGTCCTGCAATTCTTCTTTCACGATAAAAACGAAGCGACACACGCGGCGGGTCCCGCGGCGGCGCACGCCCCGCAAGTTCATAAACAACATCGTACATTGCCATATGTTTGTGTGTGCGGGTGTGATGACGCGGGCACGCACCGCCTGTCTGTAAACTGATAAAATGTCCGACGCGCTGCGAGACGGTACGCCGCACGCGACGCGCGACGCCCCGTGTCTCCGTAAACGAGGCCTTACTTTTAGTTGTAATACTTATGATTACAATTTTGTTGATTACTTTGATTGGGTACTATATTTAATATTATTGATTATTATCTGTATTTATTACTGTATTATCTTTATCACTATTGATTATTTAAGAACTGTATGGTTAATTTGTAAAACCCATTTTTAAAATGTGATTATTAAATAAATATAAAACTGTCATAATAATTCCAAAGAATTGTTTGTAGCTTTAAGTTACAAGTTAAAGAAAAATCCTACCTCGTGTGTTGGTATCAAATTTGTGATGATTTAATCTTTTCTGTATGTGACAATGTTGTGATGATTAAATATTTTGTAACAAATTCTTCTTTTTTTTATTTCCACACTAACACTTTTGCTACTGATTGTACCTTTTCTCATTTTGATAGCAACGTGGGACGACTTGCAGAATGAAAATATTATTTATTTTGATTTTCGTCAAGTCGTCCCAAATGGGCCGTATGCATGTGGGACGAGTTGATGAATTACTCCAAGCGTCACTACGCTTGATCACTAGCAATGAGTAATGTCAGCCAATTGACAACCCGTCTTGAGCAAGCGTAGTAATCAATGAGTAATGTCAGCCAATCGATAACCCGTCTTGAGCAAGCGTCGTGATCAAAGAGTAATGTCAGCCAATCGATAACCCGTCTTGAGCAAGCGTCGTGATCAAAGAGTAATGTCAGCCAATCGATAACCCGTCTTGAGCAAGCGTCGTGATCAAAGAGTAATGTCAGCCAATCGATAACCCGACTTGAGCAAGCGTGGTGATCAAAGAGTAATGTCAGCCAATCGATAACCCGACTTGAGCAAGCGTGGTGATCAAAGAGTAATGTCAGCCAATTGCCAACCCGTCTTGAGCAAGCGTGGTGATCAAAGAGTAATGTCAGCCAATCGATAACCCGACTTGAGCAAGCGTGGTGATCAAAGAGTAATGTCAGCCAATTGCCAACCCGTCTTGAGCAAGCGTGGTGATCAAAGAGTAATGTCAGCCAATCGATAACCCGACTTGAGCAAGCGTGGTGATCAAAGAGTAATGTCAGCCAATTGCCAACCCGTCTTGAGCAAGCGTGGTGATCAAAAAGTAATGTCAGCCAATCGTTAACCCGTCTTGAGCAAGCGTGGTGATCAAAGAGTAATGTCAGCCAATCGTTAAACCGTCTTGAGCAAGCGTGGTGATCAAAGAGTAATGTCAGCCAATCGTTAACCCATCTTCAGCAAGCGTGGTGATCAAAGAGTAATGTCAGCCAATCGTTAACCCGTCTTGAGCAAGCGTGGTGATCAAAGAGTAATGTCAGCCAATTGCCAACCCGTCTTGAGCAAGCGTGGTGATCAAAAAGTAATGTCAGCCAATCGTTAACTCGTCTTGAGCAAGCGTGGTGATCAAAGAGTAATGTCAGCCAATCGTTAAACCGTCTTGAGCAAGCGTGGTGATCAAAGAGTAATGTCAGCCAATCGTTAACCCGTCTTCAGCAAGCGTGGTGATCAAAGAGTAATGTCAGCCAATCGTTAACCCGTCTTGAGCAAGCGTGGTGATCAAAGAGTAATGTCAGCCAATCGTTAACCCGTCTTGAGCAAGCGTGGTGATCAAAGAGTAATGTCAGCCAATCGTTAACCCGTCTTGAGCAAGCGTGGTGATCAAAGAGTAATGTCAGCCAATCGTTAACCCATCTTGAGCAAACGTGGTGATCAAAGAGTAATGTCAGCCAATCGTTAACCCGTCTTGAGCAAGCGTGGTGATCAAAGAGTAATGTCAGCCAATTGCCAACCCGTCTTGAGCAAGCGTAGTAATCAATGAGTAATGTCAGCCAATCGATAACTCGTCTTGAGCAAGCGTGGTGATCAAAGAGTAATGTCAGCTAATCGTTAACCCATCTTGAGCAAGCGTGGTGATCAAAGAGTAATGTCAACCAATCGTTAACCCGTCTTGAGCAAGCGTGGTGATCAAAGAGTAATGTCAGCCAATCGTTAACCCGTCTTGAGCAAGCGTGGTGATCAAAGAGTAATGTCAGCCAATCGTTAACCCGTCTTGAGCAAGCGTGGTGATCAAAGAGTAATGTCAGCCAATCGTTAACCCGTCTTGAGCAAGCGTGGTGATCAAAGAGTAATGTCAGCCAATCGTTAACCCGTCTTGAGCAAGCGTGGTGATCAAAGAGTAATGTCAGCCAATCGTTAACCCGTCTTGAGCAAGCGTGGTGATCAAAGAGTTATGTCAGCCAATCGTTAACCCATCTTGAGTAAGCGTGGTGATCAATGAGTAATGTCAGCCAATCGGCAACCCGTCTTGAGCAAGCGTGGTGATCAAAGAGTAATGTCAGCCAATCGTTAACCCGTCTTGAGCAAGCGTGGTGATCAAAGAGTAATGTCAGCCAATTGCCAACCCGTCTTGAGCAAGCGTAGTAATCAATGAGTAATGTCAGCCAATCGATAACTCGTCTTGAGCAAGCGTGGTGATCAAAGAGTAATGTCAGCTAATCGTTAACCCATCTTGAGCAAGCGTGGTGATCAAAGAGTAATGTCAACCAATCGTTAACCCGTCTTGAGCAAGCGTGGTGATCAAAGAGTAATGTCAGCCAATCGTTAACCCGTCTTGAGCAAGCGTGGTGATCAAAGAGTAATGTCAGCCAATCGTTAACCCGTCTTGAGCAAGCGTGGTGATCAAAGAGTTATGTCAGCCAATCGTTAACCCGTCTTGAGCAAGCGTGGTGATCAAAGAGTAATGTCAGCCAATCGTTAACCCGTCTTGAGCAAGCGTGGTGATCAAAGAGTAATGTCAGCCAATCGTTAACCCGTCTTGAGCAAGCGTGGTGATCAAAGAGTTATGTCAGCCAATCGTTAACCCATCTTGAGTAAGCGTGGTGATCAATGAGTAATGTCAGCCAATCGGCAACCCGTCTTGAGCAAGCGTGGTGATCAAAGAGTAATGTCAGCCAATCGTTAACCCGTCTTGAGCAAGCGTGATGATCAATGTTCGTTCGAACCTTAGAGAAGGTAAAAAATGATAACTTCTTCTTCCCTCTTCTCATACAGAGGTATGAGAAAAGACCTTTGCCCTCATTGGGACAGTAATAGTCTGGTATTACAATTCTCCAATGTGCAGTGAGCCTTATGCCCGCCGGAAATCTCACGAAAACAAGAGTGAGGTCTGATTTTAAGTTGCGATTAACCCTCCTTTACAGAATTTATGGGGATCACATTTTTTGTAACTCGGCTCATTTGCCGAACTAAAAGTGCGTTATCATCATTTTTTACCCCTTACCGGGTAAGTGGAGTTAATGGGATAATAGTTTTACCCTAGCCTCTTTGTTATTGCAGTTCGAGTACTATAATTTTTGGAAGGAAGTTCTGCGGTAGAAGTTGATTGGTAGAAATTGTCATGCGCGTTCATACTTTAAAAGCGTACGTAAAAACAATTTTTGTCCTCAAAAACTACAAATTTGCCTTATTTTTAATACCCAAACCGCTGTATGTGTGCCTAGAAAATTTGAGGGTTTTCTTCGATTTCCATCAGATCATCAGATTCTAACTTGGTGACAATGGGACCACCTTGACAGCATGCCCTTTCAAACAAAAAAGAATTCTTAAAATCGGTCCACAATTGACGGAGAAATCGCGTAAAAACACAATAAAAAAAACCAGTCAAGAGCGAGTCGGACTCGCGCACCAAGTGTTCCCTTCCGATTTCTGAAAAAGTGTGCTATTTAGAGACATCATTTTATTTTTCCTGTAAACACACATACATACATACATAGACTTATCACAAAGAATAATTTCATATTTTTCTCTATGCAAACTTCGGAGATAAGGGGTATCGGTATTTTTTTTTACATTTTTCATCAAAATTCGAAAACACAAAAAAAAAAAAAATGTTTGAGAATGTGCAAACAGCGCTTTTTCATAAAACATGATCCCCACATCCACTTCGCATAGTTTTTAAGACCTGTTTTCAAAAAAAAAATATATATTTTTATTTATTTCTTAATTGCAGAACAGTTGGGCAAACGTCATCTAAAACTGTTCCTTTCAAGTTGATAGCATCAGTAGTTCATGAGATATCCAGCCGTAACAGACAGACAGAGAGACAGACAGACTGAGACGCACCATAATGCACCAAAATGGTAAAAAGGAACCCTTCCTTTTTACCATTTTGGTACGGAACCCTAATAAAAACAGATGAATTGAGAACCTCCTCCTTTTGGAAGTCGGTTAAAAATTAGTTCTGATAGAATGATCCACACAATTTAAATACTTATCTGATTACAATTAAAATTATGATTAAATGAGTGATTTAACAAAGGACCTCCAAAGCGGGGATGAGATCCTATCAGCCACATACATAATATAATATAGAACACACAAATACATTTTAATCTTCTTACCATGAAAATATCGTGAACACTGAACATATCATTTAAAGTAGGTAGATCAAAGAAACCTATAAGCCGAGAAAGAATTCCATTTCACAGAACTCTCGAACACAAATGGAATTACGATATCAAAATCTTGGTGGGTACTGCGATACTTTGATTTCGGATTCATATAAAATAATTTCCTACTGGATTACCTACCCAATTGAAAAATAACTGAAGATACATACCTACATTGAACAGTTCAATTATATAAGTATCTGCCACGGGTGCAATGGGAGATAGTATTGTGTATACAGGGTGACTTTGAAAACATGCGACAAAATTTAAGGGGGTGTTCTACGCATCAATATGAACAACTTTTACTAAGGGACCAACATCGAATTCGCAAAAAAAAAAAATTACCTTCCCATATTATAGTTAAAGGTATTGGACCCTTTTGTAAAAGAAGGTCGGATTTTTTTTTGCGAATTCGAAATTGTTCACATAGTAAAAGTTGTTCATATTGATGCGTAAAACACCCCCTTAAATTTTGTCGCATGTTTTCAGTGAAGAAGCAGTTCAACAGTGAAGAAATTTCGTACCCCGGAATAGTAAAATCAATTTGAGAAAATAAAATAATTAAATAAACATTTTTTTATTCTGCATAACGTGGTTCACAAACAACGCGCGATGTGTCGCTTCGTCTATGAAAACAAATGCTACCTACCTCTTTAGGGCTTAGTGCGAGTTTTTAAACTTACTCGATCACGTTAACGTAAACGTCAGTTTGTACTGAAAATGAATAAGCGCCGTCTGGTGACTATAATTAGAATTCTAAGTCAATGATAATGGGAATCACAATTATTCCATACAAATTGACGTACGTCAACGTTAACGTAAACGCGATCGAGTAAGTATAAAAACTCGCACTAAGCCCACTGTTTTGTGAATGAACACTAATTACTACGGGACGGTTTCATACGTTTCATAGAAATTAGGCCCTGTGCGCACTGCCGTGCGTTTTTCTAACGCATAATCTGTGAAGTATGGAATGTCTTTGAAGTGCGCGCACTGCGGTAAAAAAAACGTATGCGTTTTAGTCACCGTAGGCACCGACCCGGTGCGGCAGAACTAACGCAACGCATTCCACCGCACAGCAGTGCGCGCAGGGCCTAAATCAATTCAAAATACGCACATTTTTTGGTATGAAAAAATGTATGACATAAGATCAATTTTTATCTTCACTATTGTAATCTATATACACAATACTGTCTCCCATAGCAGTGGTGGCAGATATTTTTATAGCACATATATGGATACATTCATACATGAAGGAGAGTAATATTTTTTTCCGATAAAGAATACGCTTTTGTATTTCTACATGTAGTTCATTGGGGGCTGTAGCCGTGTTCAACAGTGAATGCTTTAGTGCTGATATTATTAGTGACGAACTAATGACAGATGTTTTAAGGAGAGCAAGGTAAAAACGTATCAAACTGATAAACGGGAATTTAAGACGACATAATCAAATAACAGCCGCACGGGTCGATTCATCAGGTTAAGCTACGCTTGCCGGGGTTGGTCCGTGTATGTGTGACCATTTTTACATACCGAGATTTCCGTGCCTCGGAAAGCACGTCAAGCCGTTGGCCCCGGCTATCATTCGTGGAACTTTGACAGTCGTTACGGGTTGTCAGAAGCCTGAAAAATCTGTCAAGGGGTATCGTATTACCCAGTTACTGGATTAAGGAGATCAGATAGGCAGTTACTACATATCAAATACTAGCAGCTAATTCAGCTGCATCCAGTTAGACTGGAAGCCAATCCGAACATAGTTGGGAAAAGGTTGAATCAAGCATGCTTGCCACATCGCATCGTGCGGGCTGCAACAAATATCCCTATATCTATTCCCAATAGCTACTATCACTATGAACAGGAGACCACAATACAATCTGCAAACAGTTTTCTGTTGATTGCACACGAACAAATGAAATTTTCCAAACTGCCGTCAGCCTTATTCCCCCAGCCGTACCGAAAAACAGAGCAAACAAAGAATTTAGTTCGAAAAAATGTTCTGTGTGAACAAAACTGAAATTAGCTTTAAGGAAATCCTGTTTGCAGTTGAATTTTTGCGTTTGTCGATGTTATTACGACTTTCATACATCATCAACTTATTAACTGAAAGACGACTACTGCAGGACATAGGCGTCCCCTAAGCACCGCCTCATCGACCGGATTCTTGTGGCCTTCACCAGGTCATCGGGCCACCTTGTGGGATCTTCCAATTTTACGTCCTTTCAGAACCAGAACCTTTCAGCCCCATCGGCCATCTCTTCTGCGAGCAATGTGCCCTGCTCACTGAAACTATAGTTTGGCAATTCTTCGGGCTATGTTGGTTACATTAGTTCTCCTACGGATCTCTTCATTTCTGATTCGATCACGTAGGGCAATTCCAAGCATAGCCCTCTTCATTTCCCTTTGGGTGACTTTCAGCCTGATAATGAGACCCATTGTGAGCAACTACGTTTCAGTACCATACGTCGTCACTGGCAACACGTACTGGTCAAAGACTTTGTCTTGAGACACTGCGGTTTGTAGGAAGAGAACATATTGCGAAGCTTTCCGAACGCTACCCAGTCGAGTCAGTTTCGACGATTGACCTCTTTCTCGAAGTTGGACCTACTTAAGATGATTGCGCCCACGAAATTCAAATTTTATTGCGTTTTTTGCCATTTTCAGGTTACTGCAGATAAAAGAAAGAAAGAAAAAAAAAAAGATTTATTTGGGACACGCATAGGAAAATTCAGTTGATAAGGAGCATAAAAAAAGAAACAAAATAAACATTATAAAACAAAAAAAAAGTATAACAATAAATAAAAATTTCACCATTTAAAAAAAAACGGGAGGATAAGGTTGTATCTTGATCAAAACATGATTCGCGACAGTAAAAAAATATGCATTTACATAATTTTAACCATAAACATCATCAATACGTCTCTCTAGGTTAGATTTCCTCCGGATTTGTCTAATTTCGGAAATCTGACTAATCCGGAGGAAATCAAATCATTCGGAGGACACTTTTCTGCAAATTGCAAAAAACCCAAGAAAATTTGAATTTCGCGTTTGTCGGTAGGTTTGTGCTAGTATGACAGAGACAGAATTATGTTTTAAATACGTGATTTGTGGTGCAAGCGGGCCTAAAAGAAGTTCCATAGATAAAAATAGCAAAAGCGAAAAGTCTAGGAATATCGAAACCTGAGCAATAAGTTCGTTTTATTGCCTAAACTGGCACTTTTATTGCACAATCCTTTTACTATTTATATTAGGGTTAAACCCAATGGGGTGCGATAATAGGACATTTAAAATAATTAAGTGTACATTTTACATTTTAGAACTATAGATACCTAGAGGCTTACAATATCTACCGCAGAAAGATTTATTAGGCCCTGATGAAATTGTCATCACCTTCTGAATCTTTTTTTTTCTTTTCTTTCTTGTTCATTGATTTATGTAGAACCTAAAGATGTTCTTTCAAATAATCATTATTTTCTTTTCTTTATCTCTTCAGCTCAGCTAGGACCTACGTCTTTTTCTTCCCAGTGTTATTTTAAACAGGCTAGCTAATTCCCGCAGACGCGATAGATATCAATCGATACTTAACCATGATAATAAAACAAAAAATAAATAAATTCGATTTTTTTTTGTGGGGTCATCAACCGCATATTTTGTAGTCATTTGAAATATCAGTTTAAAAAAAAATTAAACTCGATATAACATCAAAACAGTTTTTCTCAATTTTTACCCGACTACGGCAAAGCCAAAAGGAAGGGTTATGATTTTAGCAGTCTACTTGTGTATGTATGTATTTACGTGTGTTCCACCGTAGCGCCTAAATTACTGAACCGATTTTGATGAATGAGGTATCAGTAGATTCGAAATAATGGTCCGGGTGACATAGGCTATATAAATTCTCCCTTAATTTAATAATAGTGAACTTAACACGTAAATTTCTGACCTCGAAAAAAAAAAATTGAGATAATCATGACATGTTTGGTATTAAAAGAAAGGTCTTGACGAGCACACTACAAATATGTATATGTCACAGGTTTTTCATAAAATTAGGTTTTTGATCAAAAACCTAGGTTTTTAATCAAAAACCTCATCAGAGGAGGAGGAGGTCATTATTGTTTAAGTAAATAAATATTTTGAACATTTTAGATCAATTTTATTTTTCCGTAGTCGGGTTACAGTTTTTTAAACTTTATTCTTGTTACTTCAAGTAACAACACTAACAGCGGTCGTTGATCTCTCAAAACAAAACATTAAGTAAATCTTTTTATTTCTTATTTTGTCGCGTTTAGATATCGATGCCCGTCGCGTCTACGGAGTTTAACTAGCTAATTTCAAATAACTCTGTATTTTTCTGCTAACCGTCATCGACGAAATGTAATTATAAATAAAACAATACCAAAAGAGGTTGTAAAATTCAGCTGCCACTGACATAAATGAAATTGATTGTTAGAAGCAAAATTCTACATAGGAACAGAATTCTTTGATTTATATTCGAACCAAACACAATTGCTAACATTTCTAATAGCAATTAAGAATTCTATTGTTTTCATTGTAACGTCTAGAGCTGAGTACGAGGGGATCACAAACAAGCTAGGTAAAGAAACCTCATCGTTAATATTTGATGAACACACGAATCGATAAACAGTTCGCTACTAGATTTATCAATTGTCTGCGAGTGCTTACGCCCGAGTCATACGAGGCTAGGATAACAAGAAAGGCTAATGTTACTCTAGGTACAGAACTATCCTCATTTTTAGGATTCCGTACCTCAAAAGGAAAAAATGAAACTCTTATTGGATCACTTCGTTGTCCGTCTGTCAGTCTTTTTTCTGAGGAACGTGTGGAGGTATACTTATCAAGTTGAAATTAATATCAAATTCTAACAAGGTCCCTTGGAGCTCTAAAAAAATCAAGCTTCTAAATCTACGCAATAAAAAATACGGCCATTTATGCGATATATTTTGATACTCGCAAATAAATCAAAACCTCTAAGGTACTTTCCGTTGACCTACAATCATGAAATTTGGCAAGAAGCAAGATCAAGAGGAAAAGTCCGAAAATCGCTTATTTGTAGTTGTATCACTAAGAATATTTTTTGCGATTACAAACTTACATTTGCAGTTGGAAAATTACCTATATCGATGTATGTAGGTACATGTTTTTCATCTACAATGTCAAGTTTATTTTTGGGATAAATTCATTCCAACTACGGAAGATAGTACGCTAGTCTGATAGTTTATTAGGACTGTGTTCTATTTTTTAGCTTCTTGCGTCCCTCAGTGCCTCGCCACTGATTGTAGGGCGGTACAGTCAGCCACAGCATTAGCTGACCGACCCTTGCATAAATTGTTGAGATTTTTTAGAATACGAATCGATAGAATTTTATAATTCTTTTATATTTTATGACTGACTGTACTATCCTAGGTTGTGTACTAACTCACTGCAATGCTAGTGGCTTACAATTTCCTAGCATCGTGAAAACAGCTCTAGCATGTGCCAAGCAGAATATTACTTGTTTGCTATTGTAGGGGTAAGCCACATTTAAATGATAAACTGATAATACGAGTTCAACTTGTGTATTGAAAGTTACACAAACACCCAAAACTGATATCTGATCGACCCGCGGCGAATGAGTCCTTTTGCTGATACCGCAAACAATGCCATGCGACTACTGATTGCTTACTCATATTTAATCGTATATTTACCCGACTGCGCGACGCAAAGGAGGGTAATGTGTTTATCAGCCTATTAATATATTATAACTTTTTAAATCGAGTGACAAATTTCGAATTTTACTGCTTTGAAAGATAATTTTAACGACAGTTACTTAAAACGTACAATGTGGGAAAAATAACCTTATTAAGAATAAACAAATTAATAATAAAAAATCCTACCTAAAAGGTGTACAAAAAAAGGAAATATAAAAAATTTAAAACCCAACTGCGTAAAAAATAAATAACCCGACTGCAAAAACACATAACTGAAAAGAAAAATAGCATTAGGTATGATATTTATAATGTATAGAATTTTGTTTCAGCTTTGTTTATGAACGTATTGCAGGCGGGGACAAACTAATTACCTGAAATATGGTGAAAATTTTGTTTTACGCAGTTTGGTTTTTTTTTTTTATTTATTCGTGCGCGTCGATGTCAGCACATAATTAGTACTATGGATATGTACGGGTTCGTTCGTACAGCTATCCTAGATACTAGCCTTGTGTAATAGTAGTCGCATCTGGCATAGTGTTAGGTACCGACTTATTATGACGATATCCACAATACTTAATGCAAAAAAATCAAGTAAGTATTTATATAGGTACTTGATTTTTTTAATCTTTTTTTTTATTGTTATAATATTTTGTGAAAAAATGTATTTTCTTTCTTTCTTCATTACTTGTAAGAAAAAATGCCAATTTACACACTACGTCAAATGACAAACTACGTCAAATGACGTCAATAATTTAAATGTCGTTTGCATAATAATTTCAATGACAAGTTTTATGCTTTTATCACAAGGCTTCGGAGCGAGCAGCTCAATCCCAAGCTTTTTTGTCTTCTAAATAATCACAAACTGTATTAATTATTTATTAAAACTTTATGCACAAGTAAAAAAAAAACTGTACTGTGTTTGTATTGTACTCTTTTTTACAAAAATAGTTTTAAGGTGACGGTAAACGACTCTAAATTATTTTAAATTGAAGTTTCGGTACCTCGGGTCGCTTGTCCAAGGGGATGGCGAAGTAGACCGAGACGTAACACACCGGATCAACTCAGGATGGATGAAATGGCGACAGGTTACAGGAACAACTTGCGACCCACGGATGCCCCTCAAGTTAAAGGGAAAAATTTACAAGTCCGTGATAAGGCCTGTCGTACTGTATGGATCGGAATGCTGGGCAGTGAAGAAGACGGATGAAAAAAGATTGCATGCAGCGGAGATGAGAATGTAGAGATGGATGTGTGGAGTGACGAGAATGGATAAAGTAAGAAATGAGTATATAAGAGGAAGTTTGAAAGTGGCGCCAGTGACAGAAAAGTTGAAAGGAAATCGTTTGGGTTGGTATGGGCATGTGATGAGGAGAGACGAAACGCATGTGACTAAAAGAGTGATGAATATACATGTTGATGGATGGAGAGGCAGAGGAAGGCCAAAGAAAAGATGGATGGATTGTGTGAGGACTGATATGAAAGAGAAGGGAGTGAATGAGAGCGTGACGGTTGACAGAGGAGAATGGAAGAAGAAAACGTGTTGCGCCGACCCCAAGTAACATGGGATAAGGGCAGGAAGATGATGACGTCTAAAAGAGTAGTGTTAATGACTTGGAAAAAATATATGTTATATTAGAGCATTTTTTTAATAACTTAATGTGAATATTTTAGATTATGTTTGTAATTATATAGTGTAATTAATTTGTAAAGTTATGTCTAACGCGGTTAAAAAACCGGGAATCACGCAAAAACTATCAAGCGTATTGTTATGAAACCTTAACCATTTTAAAGATTATTTAATTATTTATATTTTAGTATACGTGATTTAATATAATATCTTTTAATGTTTTATGTGTAATAAATTAATAGTGTGTCTAATTTGAGACAGTGCTCCTTGATGGGCTAGTCCTATTTATTACTAGGTGGACGTACGACGCGTTGCGTGAGCTCAGCACAGAACACGTAAGCCACTCAAGGCCGTTGGCATATATCTGTGTCTTAATATGTACTGCTAACAAGCAAAAGCTTTGACAGGCAAAACACAAGCCAAGGTAACTTCCGACTCTTTTCAAAACACGTGACCTGTTTCCACACAAACATTCTGAATTAATGACTTCAAATAGTTTCCGAAACATACTTATATAAATTAAACGACTTTTGGCCCAGTTAATTAACTAAGGTATCGTATGACAAACGAATTTGACTTCATTAACCTTTCCGTGAGGATAAATAATTTATAAAGTTTGAAACTTTTGAGTTAATAAGGTCAGTGGAAGTTTGGTTTATGTTTTTAAGTTCTATAAGACAATGGTTGCGCTTCATAATTTTTAAATTTTATCACATCACCTTATGGCGATTGAAGAGCATTGGTTTAATAGTTCTAATTTATTAAATAAGTGTCACATATTGTTGGTTTGGTGATGCTTTATGCGGAACGGCCCTGTCAACTGCTGACATCTGCCGGCTTCCGGAGTCTCGTCTTGACTACGGGTAGTGCGCACGCGTCCTTACTCGCTTGGACGCGCTCAATCTCAACTTAAACCCCTAATTGAACCTACATCAAGTGTTATTTGTATTACCTAGACTTTGTTGTGTACCGCTGACCAGAATCGTGTTTCCTGGACTGTGAGCTGTTCATCCAGAATGCGGCATCCATTTGCTTCTGCTTGGGAATCGCTGGATCAAAGGTATGTGGCATAACTACATTTGTGTTTCTTTTGTCTTTAAAGTTAGCATCACTGAATCAGCAATAATAGCTTAAATTTCTTTAATAATTTAGGTTCACGCGCGTGTGATTTTGCTAGTAATTTTTGAGTTAGTATTCAAATTCTAGAGGTTATACGCACCAGACACGTTGAGATCCGATTGTGTTGTTGTCATGTTAGTACTGGTAGTCAGAAGCCACAATTGGAAAATACCCTATCGGAGATTATTTTACCCGATGGCAAGAACTTACAACTTACAACTTACTTATATTATTATATTATTTATATATAATAACTAGCTTTTGCCCGCTGCTTCGCCCACGTTTATTATACATATAAACCTTCCTCTTGAATCACTCTATCTACTAAAAAAAAAACCGGTCAAGAGCGAGTCGGACTCGCGCACTGAGGGTTCCGTTCCGATTTCTGAAAAAGTGTGCTACTTAGAGACATCGTTTTATTTTTCCTGTAATCTTTACATAAACTTCTATCACATAGAATAATTTCAGATTTTTCTCTTTGCAAACTTCGGAGAAAAAGGGGGGGGGGGGGCGGTATTTTTTTTTACATTTTTCATCAAAAGTCGAAAACTATGCGGCCTAAAAAAAAATAAAAAATAGTTTGAGAATGTGCAAACAACGTTCTTTCATATGATACCACTTATGACCTAGTAGCTCCAATTTAAATTTTTAAGAGCCCCTTTCAGTCCCTGTTACAAAAAAAAAAAAATTTTTATTTTTTTCTTATTATTAAAATAGTTGGGTAAACGTCATCTAAAACTGTACCAAATTTCAAGTTGATAGCATTAGTAGTTCTTGAGATATCCAGCTGTGACAGACAGACAGACAGACTGAGTCACACCATAAGGGTTCCTTTTTTACCATTTTGGTACGGAACCCTAAAAACTGTCACGAAATTACATACCTACATACTTATAAACACCAACGATCTAAGAATTTGTCAGAGGAAGTTGTCCTTTGATTTAAATTTAATTAAATAATCACGAATAACCTCTAGAAATGCGACGTTGCCAGCCCACGTGCGATCAACACCCCTAACCTAAAAAATCCACTTATAACCAATAAAATAGATAAACTTACCAGCAATAGCGAGCTGCATGATAAAGAAGTTCATGCGGCTCTTTCTTGCGTTCGTGCAGAGTAACGCGGCGATCACTGACGCGTTGAGCACCACTATCGCCACGAACAGCACCCACATTACCGTAAACTGGATCGACTGGAAGATAAAAAGATTTAGGTTAGCTACGTGTAAGTTAAGGTAAAGAAGGTAACGTCATTCACGGGCGCGCATCATGTGACCTCGGGTCATTGTAATAAGGTATAAATTTGAATGAAAGACATACGTTCGTGAAATGCAACATCTGTAGTAGAATAATGTGTTTGAAACTTTCAAAGCTGACAAATAGATAAAAATGTGAACACCGTAGCTCGTAGGTATATTGTAAATATTATGATCTTTCGGAAGTGAAGAGTCGCTGGAGCTTTTTAACCGACTAATAAGAGGAGGAGGTTCTCTAGTCGACACGTATATTTGTTTTTTTTTTTATGTGTGACCATGCATAACTTCCTACCGAGAAGTCCGATTTCAAAAAAAATTGTTTTGTTCAAAGTTGGTCCCATATAAAATTTATTAATATTGCATGGGTACTTTTTGAGTTAGCTTCAATAATAAGTATTTTTCGAAAACTGGTTCATATCGCACTACGATTAGGTTCACAATGCAATGTATGTCACACGCGTGCGATTTTTCATTTTCCCACCCGTGTGCGGAAATAAAAATTGCCACAGATAACTTATACCTATACTTAGTCCAAATTAGTTCAATGGCTCTTATTCACAACTGTCTATTCGGAGGTGAATGTAATTTTTTAATCTCGGCAAAGAGATATGCGTCTATAAGGCGTTAATATTTTTTGAATATATTAATAATGTTTCTATGTAAAATATTATTTAAAAAAACGTTTATGAACAAATTAACATTTATTTGTGATCTAAACTCTAAAATATTTGAATTTTCTATTTTTCATATTAGGCTGTTTATCGTCTTTATACCTTTGCTTCTCTTTTAACTGGCCAAAGCAAAGCGCTAAAAAAAGAGAAAATTTAAATCATAGTTCCCTTATTCATTCATGACAAAAATATTTTCCGTTATTTTATGTGTTTTTTATTTTATTTCTTCAAAAGTGTATTGAAAAACGTCGTTTGATACTCGTGGACATTTGTTATTGCAGATCTCGGCTCAAAACCAACCTCGCCTACGGCTCGGGTGTTTTAATTCCGCCTTGAATGCAATAACAAACGTTCTCCACTTGTATCAATATTTTTACCCCTTTTAATAATGTGGATGATGTTCTAATTTATTTTGCAGGATTAGAATTTGTATGGGGTAGGTAGGTACCATATCTAAAAAGTGAAAAATAACTAATTTAGGAAGTCGGTGGCAAAAAACGAAAATACACTTAACCATACACCGACTTCCAAAATTAAAGTTATTTTTTACTTTGTTTGTTTTCATAGAAACTGTTCTACTAGTCGCGCCTATCTACAGGAGCCTTAATGGATACCAAAAAGTAATGACCTACTGCCGTAAGTAATATACATTTCTCACTTACTAACAGTTATTATATAGGTACACTTCAGCTTCCGCCCTCGCGGCTTACGATTTTACTTTGAAATACCAATTTCCTAATCCAATTCCATTCCATTCATCATCTTCAGTTCATTTCCATTTTTTTCCATTTTCCAATTTAAAATTTCACTTACCTAACTTTCATTTCCAACAAATAATTAATTTTATTGAAGCGTCCTATCATCGTCTGGCAATGAAAAATTAATTCAATACAATTTTTAAAAACCGACCATGTGCGTGTCGGACTACGCACAATGAAGGGTTTCGTAGTTGGGATGAAATTATCCCAAGAACAAACTTAACATTACAGTTGCAAAAAAATGTTCTCCCATACATTCCAACAGTAAATGTAAGTTTGTACTCGCAATTTTCAGAGATTTACCATATTATTTTAAGACTACAAACGTCTTTTAGGTTTTCCTGTAATCTACAGGTATACAACAATTTTTTGTATTTTTTTCAACATTTTAGGCTCAGTAGTTTCGGAGAAAAGGGGAATGGTCAATTTTCGTCTATTTTCTTAAATAACTTTAAAACTATTTATTTTAAAATTATAAAAAAATATATATATTTGAGACCCTCATAGTAAGTCCTTTTATTTGATATGTCACACAGTACAGTTTTAAAAACTTTTTTTTTTATTTTCTTATTTCCCCCTAAAAGTGACCTCTATATTCAAAATTTATTTATTTACATTAGCCATACGTGTTTGGGTCACAGAAATCCATAAATTTATCAAATTTCAACTTAATCGGTCCATTAGATTCGGAGCAAATTGGCTGTGACAGACGGACAGACAGACAGACAGACACACGAGTGATCCTATAGAGGTTCCGTTTTTTCCTTTTGAGGTACGGAACCCTAAAAAGTGAGCTTCCATTAATCATTCCCTTCAAAAACTTCTTATCGAGTCGGTACATTCAAAAAGTAGACATGTAGTTAATAAAAGTATGGCACTCAGGTAAATTAATTGATTGATGATCATCTGCCTAGCCTTTTCCTAACTATGTCGGGGTCGGCTTCCAGTCTTTATAAAATTCAATAGTTTTTGAGTTAGTTATTGTCATAAGAGATGCCGTAGCAGATCTTTGATAAAAAGTAAAAGTTGAAAAATGCCTAAAACTTTTGCAAAGATCACTAATTAAACATTTTATTTTTCGTAATTTATATTTTTCTTACATAAACAAACATTACAAAAAAAAAATACAGAATTTCGGTAGAATATTTGGTGGCTTAATTTGTTGCATTTTAACCCTACTATGACACCCTGTAAGAAATACGTCGAATTATAAGTAACGCTCCTTATCGATTTCGATAACGGCGACCCTTTTTTTTTTTTTTTTTTTTTTTTTGAGGGTGGGAAATCATCAAATAACTTCTCCCGCTCTGGGTGGAGCGGGAGGGCGTGTCAGACTTTTACTGACTAAAACCCACCCGTGTTCCTTCAGTTGCCTATGCCAGGGCCGCGGTAACCCTTTCAGACAACCCGCGACCCCAGCGGCGTCGGCCCTATTGGGCCCCGTCACTTGCTGACATCTCTTTGAGGCGCGCGTGGAACACGACGCGCCGTCGACTCGGGCCTGGTCCTTACCGGACGGCGAGCTACCCGCTGCTCACCGTCCGCAGGCCCGCGCCTACGGTGGCCGGAAATCGCCCCGCGATTCCCGCCGCCCAGGGCGTCTCCTGCGGCGACTGAGGGCGTGAGGCTGCCTCTCCCTCACGCGTTCCGCCTCCTCCTTCGCGAGCATCACTGCTTCGCAGAAGGAGGTGACGGCCTCCCATGCACTCTCGCTCCGAACCATGGCCTGGACCAGGCTCGGACGCGAGAGATCGCCGCCGCCGATCGCCTCCGTGAGAACACGGCGGTGCTCTGCCCAAGCCGGGCAGACCTCCACTGTATGCTCCACCGTGTCCTCCGGGCGATCCACACAATGGAAACACCCGGGCGTTTCCTCCCGCCTTATGCGAAACAGGAACCTCCCGAAACAACCGTGTCCGGTGAGGACCTGCGTCAGGCGGAAGGTGAGGACGCCGTGGCGCCTCTCTAACCACTCCTCAAAGAGGGGACTTATCGCCGCTATTGTGGCGCGACCCTTTGAAATTATTATTTCCTAGCATGTGCACTAAATAATAAATTAATAAATAAAATTGTTTATTTGGTCTCAAACGATTACATTTTCGGAATTTTAAATAAAACAGCCCCCGTAAGTTATTAATAATACTCGTCTTGGGGTTGTCTCGCTCCTTCTGAAAATATGACTCGACAGACCGAATTTTGTTTTAAATACCCGGTCACAAGTAATGCAATAGAGTTGGCCGGCAGAGTTAAAGGTATTCGTCTTGGGGTTGTCTCGCTCCTTCCCAAAACATGACTCGCCAGACCGAATTTTGTTTTAAATACCCCGTCACAAGTAATGCAATAGAGTTGGCCGGCAGAGTTAAAGGTATTCGTCTTGGGGTTGTCTCGCTCCTTCCCAAAATATGACTCGCCAGACCGAATTTTGTTTTAAATACCCGGTCACAAGTAATGCAATAGAGTTGGCCGGCAGAGTTAAAGGTATTCGTCTTGGGGTTGTCTCGCTCCTTCCCAAAATATGACTCGCCAGACCGAATTTTGTTTTAAATACCCCGTCACAAGTAATGCAATAGAGTTGGCCGGCGGAGTTAAAGGTATTCGTCTTGGGGTTGTCTCGCTCCTTCCCAAAATATGACTCGCCAGACCGAATTTTGTTTTAAATACCCCGTCACAAGTAATGCAATAGAGTTGGCCGGCAGAGTTAAAGGTATTCGTCTTGGGGTTGTCTCGCTCCTTCCCAAAATATGACTCGCCAGACCGAATTTTGTTTTAAATACCCCGTCACAAGTAATGCAATAGAGTTGGCCGGCAGAGTTAAAGGTATTCGTCTTGGGGTTGTCTCGCTCCTTCCCAAAATATGACTCGCCAGACCGAATTTTGTTTTAAATACCCGGTCACAAGTAATGCAATAGAGTTGGCCGGCAGAGTTAAAGGTATAGATAGATATAGGAGGGCTTAGGTCTATCTTTACGTATTTGTTCATAATGATGAGTACAATGACCCCATAAGAGGTTGTGCGTTATTTAAGTTCTACCTTGTATATTTTTAGATTTTTCTGTTACTCAGAGAAAATTTAATCCATTCCATGTAAAATGCAACGACTTTGGTCCAAGCTTTAAGCTGTAGTCCGCAGACTCGGAGATTATTCCACAAATGCAAATGGAGGGCGAGCAGATCGGTTCGGTCGGGTACTGTGATTGAATTAAATTGAATATCATAGCTACGGTTTTGGATTATTTTAAATGGTCTTTATGTCTATGTAGATAAGGCACAAAAACAATAACATATTTAAATGATTTTATTTCTGTAAGTAGTTTTTTACGGTTCCGTACCCAAAGGGTAAAACGGGTCCCTATTACTAAGACTCCACTGTCCGTCCGTCTGTCTGTCCGTCATGAACCGTGATAGTTAGACAATTGAAATTTTCACAGATGATGTATTTCTGTTGCCGTTAAAAAAACAAATACCTACTAAAAACAGAATAAAATAAATATTTTTTCCCATACAAAAAACGTGATTTTGTTTGCGTTTTTTTAGATAATGGTACGGAACCCTTCGTGCGCGAGGCCAACTGGTACTTGGCCGGTTTTGAGTTTTACTATATAAAACAAAAATAATACACATAGCTTTGAGTAATCAAAATATCCAATGTAACCAGAAAACATCAAACCTTAAATAACGATAACGCCAAAATATTCTTTATCAAAAATAATAAGTTGTATGTTATGTAGGCCGAACTACTGTTAAAAGCCCG
Source organism: Cosmia trapezina (assembly GCA_905163495.3). Classification (NCBI taxonomy): domain Eukaryota; kingdom Metazoa; phylum Arthropoda; class Insecta; order Lepidoptera; family Noctuidae; genus Cosmia; species Cosmia trapezina. The sequence goes on from LR991020.1 coordinate 8,778,989, forward strand.
AAGTATCGTCGTATCGTCGTGTTTGATAATGTTATCACGACAGGCTCTCTCGATACTCGATGACGTTAACACCAAAATATCCATTACACGATTAAAACCTTTCACGTTTTATTATATAACATAATCCCATAAAAATGTTGTGGGTGGGACGAGATTTGGTGTTTTTATTAAATTACTATGTTTTCCTATGGGTTTACTTGCGTAGCTTTTTTAACTTTTCTCATTATAACAAAATCAAAGTACAAGGTGTAAGGGACAGCCTTCCGCAAACTAACAGGGTGCATTCAGCTCCTCATTTTGAATCATATTCTACCGGAAATTTTCTAAGGAAAATTTTCATTTTTTCAAATTTTTTTTCAGTTACATTTTCATTATTTCAATGTAAAATTGCATTGTGTGTTCGCAGCATTCCATTTATGTAAAAAAACTGCAAAAAAAACAGCAAAAAAACAACCAGCAATGGATGTTGAAATACTCTAACCAACGACGCGAGTAATCAGATGTTCACTTTCTGTCTAGCTACAGAGTTCATCGAACTCACCGCATACCTATTACCTACCCATCCCAACCAGTAATAGACGTGTGCACAGAAACACAAACAAATCAAATGTACCAGTCATCTTAGTAAGACATACTGAATTCACCCTATCAGTTTGCAGAGGGCTGTCCCTTACACCCTGTATACATCCAACCAAATCTTTAATGCTGGGTACTTATCAACGTAGCAATAATCACCCTGCTCTATCCAAGGCTAATATAAATCCTTTTTGCTTTATTTTAGATCGGTATCAATGCTAGGTGCCATTGGAATTGGTTCAGCCATTATTACGTAATTATTTACCTAGGGTAATAAGGTACCCACTAAAGTTTTAAACATATCGAGTATTTTGTTATACAGACATTTGTGAAACTTTAGTATGCATCACTAAGTACGTACACCTAACAGTGTATCTAAACTCAAACTATAGTTTCATCAATCAATCTGCCTAGCCTTTTTGCTAACTATGTTGGGGTCGGCTTCCAGTCTAACTGGATGCAGCTGAATACCAGTATTTTACATGGAGCGACTGCCTATCTGCACCCTAATTGCGTAACACATTATCAATCGGAGTTGGTTTCATTTTGACAGTTCAACAACATTCATTGCATTATTTACGTTGTCGGGCAGACAAATTTTTCGAACTTAAGAAGCAATGGATTAGCAATTTGTTTCAAAATGATTCAAACTCCGATCGATAATGTGTTATGCAATTAGGGTGCTGACCTCCACAACCCAATTACTGGGTAATACGATACCCCTTGGTAAGACTGGTTGTCAGACTTTCGGGCTTCTGACGACCCGTAACGACTGTCAAAGATCCACGAATAACAGCCGGGACCAACGGCTTAACGTGCTTTCCGAGGCACGGAAGAATCTCGGTATGTAAAGATGGTCACCCATCCACTGACCAACCCCGGCAAGAGTTTCATATATTTTAATTATCTCCGTAAGGTAGTTAACATCCAAAACAAAAAGTCACTTGCGTAAGAGCACAACAAAGGAGGAGCCAACAAAACTTTGATGAATTTCCGGAAGTTCTGTTTGATTTTACCTTTAAACTTTGTGAAAGTCAACATAACTCCTAAATCGTAACTTTGTCGAAGTCTACGACTGATTCTAAATATAAATGAGTTTAGATGAAGCTTTGTAGGTATTAACTAAAATTAATCCCAGCCCACTAATTACAATATTTGATAAGCTATAGATAATATTATTTGCATAAGCGTGCGTGTATCGAGTCACGGGAGATTTTCATTGAATGTATTATGAGTAACGTGACTTTGATTACTTATTGAAGTAGCTAAGGGCGGAGACTTATTAAGCAGTCTCCGCCTTAATGAGAAAATGAAACCGGTGAGACTAATTAACAAACAATGTATTGGAAAATTACTTATGGAGCTCGAACAGCATTCATGGATATTTAATGGTTTCCTAGTTTCTGATCAAACAGCTCACCCATACCTAACCATATAGGTAAATTAAATGTTTTGACCGGACATGGGGACATAGCCCGGTCAAAAGGGGAGGATGCGTTTCTTACTTTGCTTGATCAGGCATGGAGTCATAACCTGGTCTAAAGGCCGAGAATATAACGCGAAAGCATTTCTAACCGCTCCCGCCACAATCCGCACGCTTCTGGCGGGAACGCTCCTCGTTCCCGCTCGGCCAATAAGTGCGAGTCGAAGCTTCCAGAAGATTCTAGAAGCTTCCATAAAAAAAGATGACGCACAGCCTTGACGTTACATTTTTAGCTGTCTGTCATCCGTCAACTGGGTCGTGCACATCTTTGGATAGTATTTTTTACAAAACTTTATCTTCGCCTCGAAACCTATTGTTAATAGGTAAAGCATTTACATCAGAAATTATGTTAAAATGAGCATATTCAGCCTATAATGTTCCCACTGCTGGGACACAGGCCTTCTCTCTTCGAGAGGGAGTGGGCTGTAATCTACCACGCGGGCCCAGTGCGTGTTGGCAGATATGTCACATGTCTTCGAATTGTTGGTTCTAGGACATGCCGGTTTCTTCACGATGTTTTTCTTCACCGTTTTGAGAGCAGTGGTGATGAAAAATTTTTTCGTGGTTGGAACCCAGGCTTTATACACCATGGTTCAGCTACATCTCGATACGTAAGAAACGATACCACTGGGCCAATTAAATGTGCATCTGTAATCAGTAGCCTTATTTCTACTAGATAATTGCATCATTAAAACAGGTATTAGGTATCTCTCCAGTATTTTAAGTCCCAAGGTCTGACTTTTAGCTGTCCAGTCTGCCGACCGGACAGCTAAAATATATTCGAGCCGTTTGGGGTTGAAACACTAGGGGCCATGGGGTCCGAGTACCCTCTTCGTTAATCGGGACATCGCCAAGCGGTTGGTCGACTAAGTGACCAGAGGGTTGGCTTATTTTTTGGCCAATGCCATACGTGGCAATACTGCCAGCATTTTGGGCACTTTTCCTGTTGACAGTGATGCGGATGAATTTTTTGGTGCCCTACGATTATTTCCCCTCCTTCTTTAGTGTTAGATAGATTTTAAATTATGTAAATATGAAGCAATGGATCAATTTCCAGAAAAAAATCCTCGGATTGTGTTTGAAAGTGCTATTGATGTATTAAGGTGCTGGCTAAAGACAATGAATATGTACTTACATCATAAAAGTAATAAATATTGAGTTCAGCGGTGGCGTTGGTGGCATTCTTGATGGGGCCGTGGTCATCATCAGGTGTGAACACGGTGGTGAAGTATGACGTGCGAGGTGTCGTCTGCTGCTCAAACTCTTCGATCATGATGTCTAGTGCCATAATCCTGAAACAAACGAAGACTTCATATTAGAATATAATTCTTCCTTGTCTTCTCTCAAAAATCATTTTTAAAATTTCTGTTCGCATATCTCGTCAAAATATACGGAATAGTTGATTTTTTTTCGCGATTTCAAAGTTGATGCCATACTAACTAAGTAGTAGCAGCCGCACGGGTGGGGGGGGAGGGGCTACGATTGGCACTTTAAGCCGTTGGTCCCGACTTTGACAGTCGTTACGGGTCGTCAGACGCCCAAAAGTCTGACAACCAGTCTTACCAAGGGGTTATCGTATTACCCAGTTACTGGGTTGCGTAGGTCAGATAGGCAGTAGTTCTATCTAACATACTGATATTCAGCTGCATCTGGTTAGACTGGAAGCCGACCCCAACATACCAGCGAACAGGCCAGGCACATTGATTATTCTATCATCATCAGCCTACAGAAGCCCACAGCTGGGACACAACTGCCTCGCCTATTGCACACCGTTTAACTCCATTTTCAGCAACTCTCATCCAGATGCTACCAGAAATAGGACGCGACGATCCTGCGAAGACCTTCGCGTCCTAAGAACGATTCTATCGCAATCCGTAACCTTACGAAAAACTTCTAGCCACGACAAAATAAACGAGATAATAAATAAATAAAGTACAAAAACAAAACAAAACTTTAATTAAACATTCAGAGAAGTCTTAAAAAGGTTTTATTTCATCACGAATGACGGTTGTAATCAAAATGTACACTGGCCATATAATGAACAAAAAGAAAAGAAAAAAATAACCTTATTTTCATAACAAGGCAGGCAATGAAAGGCTTACATTCTGCCAATTAATTTTGGGCCAACCCGTGATTCTTCCTATCATTATGTTGGTTACATGTATTATTATGTAGGAGGTTGTTATTAGTTTAATTATGTTTGTAAGGGATGGGAAGCATACCTTAGTCTTTGTACGAGGCTAAAATTATCTTTCAAAGGTTAGTTTGTATAAGCAAAAGATGTATGTCATGCTACTAATGAAGAGCCTGTATGAATAGCGAAGTTTATCTTAACAGTCTATGAAGGTTAACTATGAACGATCGTGGAAGGAGATTCATTGTCTTTAAGAGTTAGTTAGTTTAATCTTCTGTTAAGGCGAAAGCGCCAGGGTAGCCCGCGTAATTCAAAATTTCTTACGTTTTTTGCAATTTGTAGGTCAGTGTGAGCTTCTATGTTGATTAAAATATGATTCGCGGCCGTAGCTAATATGGCTTTACAGAATTATAATCATTAGAATCAGCAATACAGCTCCATAAGTTAGCATTTACCTCAAACCTCATGATTTCATGAAATCGCTAGATTTGAGATAAATGCTAACTTATGCAGTTGTATTGCTGATTCTAATGATTATAATTCTGTAAAGTCATATTAGCTACGGCTGCGAATCATATTTTAATCAACATACAAGCTCACACTGACCTACAAATTGCAAAAAACGTAAGAAATTTTGAATTTCGCGGGCTACCTTGGCGCATCAACCTTAAAACGTTATAGGACATTAACCCCACAAGTGTCTGAGTGTAGCTAATTTTAGACCCAAAACCCCAGCGAGTGGGGAGGGTTGGGGGTTAGTTGCAAACCACATAGGTTCACAACTACTGATGATGATATGTTTTCCATCGGATGCTGTTTTTTTTCGTTTATATATATGTGATCTAAGCCTATTATATACCTAACAAAAAAAGGGTTTTTCTTATGCACACATGGGGTGCATTCGACACTTGAGGCACAGAATAAATAATAGTACTAACGTACAGAAGTTGCACTCCTTTGATCTTGAAGAAAGCCGCTTTTATAATAGCCTACAAAATCTTTTCCTCCCCATGCGCAACCTAAATTGCTCTTAATCGCCGCGCTTGAGAGTTGTTATTACTTTGTGTCGTTACTCGTCCGTAACATACCTACGCCGCTTAGCCGAGTACTAGGGCTGTCCGCAAAGAAAAATAAAATATGGTACCATAGCACCATATACCATACCATACATACCATATGGTATGGTGGTGGTGGGGTATATGGTACCTTTTATATTTTTATTGTATTTATGAGTAGTCTATCTAGAGTTGTTTCACTTTAATGTAATCACAAAATAAAAAAAAATAAATATAATCACACTAATATTATAAATGCGAAAGTTTGTGAGTGTGTGCGTGTGTGTGTGTATGTCTGTTACTTCTTCACGCTCCAGCGGCTGGACCGATTTGGATGAAATTTGGTATGTAAATAGCTTATACCCTGGATTAACACATAGGATACTTTTTATCCCGGTCTACGCGGGTGAAACCGCGGGGCGCAGCTAGTGTCTTATAATTTTCAAACGTTATTTTTTATTAATCAATCAAACAATCATTATTAAATCATGATCATCATTCAATCATCAATTATTTTGAATACACCATCATCTCGTATAATTTTTAGAAGTGTTCTAAAGTAAACAAGGTACAAACACGTCTTAAATTGAAAGTGACATTTGGGCCACTTTAGTCGCCTGAACATGGTCATAAAACAACTAAAGATGCCTCAACGCACCAGTGGCTAAGTTTGTGCGATCGTACGATCGCGGGTAAGTACAGTTGCTTGTTAATCCTAAGTGAATCCTTAATTACTTTAAGCGATTTTGGACCTTACTCCTGAAACAATACGACGCGCATACAAACCCCCACCACTCCACCGAGATCTCAAGTTAAATGTCGGCAACTATAGTAAGTAGGTAGGTAGGTAATAAAAAGGTAGCAACAAAACTCGACATTTCATAATGGATTTTCGTCATTAAAAAAGTAACTATATCACTAATTTATATATAGTATAGTGATAATATGAATAGTATACTTAAATTTAAAATCTAAGATTTAATTTTTTCATGAGCGGCCGCACGTGTCTCGCTCGCTGAGCGGGTAATACACCCTGACTGACTCGAACGGAATGTACCAGTGCAAGAGGCCTGCTTGAGGGCTTAAAGTAGCTAATGTTTTTGTGAATGCGAATGAATTGAATGGCTGATTTACTAATGTCCGATTCATAGACTTATAAAACAAGGAGGACTCCGCGCCACGCATATCGAAAGTGAAGCGTAGTAAGTAGCCGGACCGTTCGTACAAACACGCGTCGCGCACACATTTACATCATAGTATGCCGACCGGCCGCTATTACATGACACGAGCGACCGACGCGGAACTAACGCGGCAGAAACAGCTCGCAACATTAATGTTGCGTTTGGAGAGGGGACTGCTAATGAACGCACCGTGCGATTTTGGTTTAAACGCTTTCGTGATGGAAACTTTGATTTGAAGAACGAACCACGTGGAAGACCACCCACACAGGTGAATAACAATGAATTGAAAGAGATGGTGGTGGTGGAGGGTGGTGGTGCTCCGTATTTGCCAGACCTTGCTCCAACGGACTACCATTTTTTTCGTGATTTGGACAATTTTCAACGTTATAAAAAGTTTTCTTCTCAGGAGGCAGTACAAAATGCTTTCACACAGTTTGTCGAATCTAGATCACGAGAGTTCTATCGCAAAGGCATAAATGACCTTCCTAATTGGGCAGCAATGTATAGATAATAATAGTAATTATTTTGATTAAAAAATATGTTAAATGAAAAAAAAAAATGAATTTGAATTTTTCAATACAAATCGGCAATTTCATACTTTAACCCCTAATACTATTATTAACCAATGTTGAATTTATATGCTGTTGGTACCTACGGTCAGCAACAGAAGTCAGAAGAAAACAACTGCTACTTTTTGATATCATTTAAATTAACAAAAAATGATACGACAACCTACTTTTTAGCATTTCATTTTATTAATTTTATTTATTTCTATAGCATTTTATTTGATCAGATAAGAGTTAATTTTCTTTAAAATTTACATCTGTTCCCATTTTAATAAAGTATTTTTCTCAATAGTTAATATTTAAAAAACTCAAGTGATAATCGACTTTTGTTGCTGACTCTACATACATACATGCATAAACTTACGCCTTCCCTTGGGGATAGGCAGAAACTACAGAACGCCAGCTGCTACGATATTTATATACTCCATTTTGCCTCGTTTATGTTCATACATCTGAGAGGAGGTTGAGACTGAATGTCGGGGAGTAAAGTATGAAACATCGTCTCATTGGGGCTATTAGGAGTAGAAGAGGGACGGTTCACTACTATAGTTGATCCTTGCCTTGAGTTCGACTATTAATGGCTTCTAACAATTTATGGTCATAGTCAAAACCGTTAGTCTGTAATCAAAGCTTCGCAAAGTTCATCCCATGATAACAAAGAGTCACGTTTAAAACGGTACCAGTGTGAAGCGTTATCGGTAAGTAATTCGAATGTATGATTCAATAATTTGTTAGAAGAAGGAAAGAAGATAGAGATGAGTCACGAGCATGAGCAATATGGAGAGCTATCTGCAACTTTAGGTCATATACGCGCGCCGGTTGTGAGTACTACGCTCCTGACCTTTCTGAAGAACATCACCAATAAGGTCACTATGTCTTCCTAGGGCATGCCCTCCCAGCGTTTCCACTCACATCTGCTTTATAAATACCAAATAATAAATAATATGCTGTTGGTGTTCTTTAATAAACAAAAACGTTAAAACAAGGATTTTTAAATTTCTCTCATTTTCTCTGAATACTTCAAAAGTTTTCCTTCATTTTCACAATAATTCCTTCTAAAAGTTCACTAATAAGTATGAACATTCATGCTTCAATTATTTCGTTCAGTTAATTTTTTCGCAGTCTGCAAGTGTTCCAGTTTTAATTAAGAACTTTAACAAAAGAAGTGTTAAAATTTAAGTCGTTTTAAAGTGTCTAAGTTGCTTCCAAGAAATACTTAATACATGTATACTATAAATACTGCAAAGTAAAATGAGCCGTTTCTAGTGAAATGCAGAGAGTATTTATTTAAAGAGTAAGTACTTAGTTCGAGTGTTGCAAATGTTCAATATTTGTTTCTTGAACAAATAAATTTTTAATATCAGTTTCGTGTTTTAAAGGTTATAGTGCTTCAAGCAGTAGCAGTAGCTGTCTTAATACTTTTTAGGGTTCTGTACTAAAATGGTAAAAAGGAACTCTTATGGTGCGACTGAGTCTGCCTGTCTGTCCGTCTGTCACAGCTGAATATCTCAATAACTACTTATGCCATCAACTTGAAATTTGGAACAGTTTTAGATGTCATTTGCCTAATTATTTTGCAAATAAGAATGAAATAAAAATATTTTTTTTTTGCAACAAGATTGAAGTGGGGCTACTATAGGGCGTGTATGGTATCATACGAAAGAGCGCTGTTTGCGCATTCTCAAACATTTTTCTGTTTTTTAGGCCGCATAGTTTTCGACTTTTGAAAAAAAAAAATCGTTCCGTCCCCCTTATCTCCGAAGTTTGCATAAAGAATAATCTGAAATTATTCTATGTAATAAAAAAACAAAAATAAAATGATGTCTCTAAATAGCACACTTTTTCAGAAATCGGAACGGAACCCTCGGTGCGCGAGTCCGAATAGCTCTTGACCGGTTTTTTATTACATAAATGACTCTTAGTTATACAGTGGTATTCATGCTCTACTTACAAATCATTACCTACACCTACACCCTAAACATTCACATTTGTCGATTAATCACTTCAATGGGATCATTAATTTTGTCTCGATAACCACCTGAGTCTGTTCAATGATGTGTTAAATTAAAGCCAATCATCCGTTGCGAAAAAGGGATAGTGTTATAAAGTCCTGTGTCGCTCTATCACTTTCTTACTGGGCTGTCTTATTCGTCAATGTACAGTCCCTGAAGAGAGGCAAATATTTCTTTATCAAATAACTCTTTTCAATCCGTTGCGTTACGTCGCACATGTATCATGTTGGTCATCCTTAAACACGCAATCTTTGCTTGCGCGATGCAGGGTTCGGTGGCGCCATCTATAACTATTGACAACTTGTCAGTCACTAGTCAACTACGTGGTCCTTATGTAGTCTGATAGATGTCGCTACTCCATCAGATGCGAAAGAAACCCTCACAATTTATTAAAATGTTAAAACAAGAAAAATAGTCTTGGGTAGAAGCTATTTAGTTTACCGTTATGACATTCAGGGCCAAACTATTGTTTGGGACATTTACAGCTTTACAAGAAACAGTGAATTTGAAACTAATAGATTCTCGAAACACATTCTCGAATGCCAAACGACAGTAGTAGTTACGGACAGTCAAACGCCCAAAAGCTAACAATCGGTCGTTAGTCTAGCTAGGATATTGCCTGTCTGTTCCCCAGTAATTGGAATTTAGGGGTCAAATGCCATTCGCTCTGCGTAAAATACTAAAATTCGCCCTTATATGGGTCGTAAAAGTTGAGCTCAACTTAGATTACAAAAGGTTACGTTTTCCTTGCGGTTTTGCCGCCTATATTTAAAGACGAAAACATTTATAGTCTGTTCCTAAACTATCTGATAAAAATGTAAATAAATGGAGCAGAAAACGTACCTTACCTGGGGATTTGTAGTGCCACTTACAATTAATTGTGCTTTGAATTTTTATTTAAACACGAAATTAAAATTTAAAATAGCCTTATGGTTGTTTTTCATTAGACAATTGAGGTTAATTTTATGAGGTATTCCACTTAGGGCACTGATTTGAACGGCACTTCCTCGAACGGCACCTAGACACTTCCACTAAGGGCACTGAAACAAAATGTAGTAAAGTGCCGTTCGGTGGAATATTTTATTGATATTACTTTCAGTCCCCGAACGGCACTTACGTTTTTTTAGACAGTTTGTTTGTAGTGCTAAAAAGTGTAGCAAAAAAAAAAACAAATAAAAATATAATTACTAATGTAATGTCCTGAACAAAGAGTACATACGTCCCAGCACTACAACCACACTGTCTAAAAACGTAAGTGCCGTTCGGGGACTGAAAGTAATATCAATCAAATATTCCACCGAACGGTAGTTTACTAAATTTTGTTTCAGTGCCCTTAGTGGAAGTGTTTAGGTGCCGTTCGAGGAAGTAACGTTCAAATCAGTGCCCTAAGTGGAATACCTCAATTTTATAACCTCAAGTTTTATCGATGATTTTTCAAACAAAAATTGTTGGAAAAAGTGGTAAGTCATAAAGTTGACACCTGCTAAGTGAAACAGATGAATGTGTTACTAACTCCTTTTTGCGAGTGATTGCGTAGGAATTTAACCTGCACCTTAATTGCGTAACTTATCACACTATCGATCGAATTATTTTGAAGCAAATTGCTAATCCATTGCTTCATAATATTATGTTCGAAAAATTTGTCTGCTCTACAACGTACAGATTCCGATTCCGATTGATAGTGTGTTACGCAATTAGGTTGCTGAACAGGGGTTGTTTACACTTTCATCAGTCTATATTGGAACAAACCATACAAAGAAAACATGGAATGCGTATTAATAGATCAGATTTTATTTTTATTGTTTTCGCTGCATTATCATAGGGTGGAAGTAAATTATTGATATTATGACGGAAATTATCACTGTTTTTCTTCGAAAAGCGATTCCCACACATTAACGATATTGTCTTCCTTGTCATAATATTCGTTATTTTATTCCTCTCGAAGTAGTTTTGTCCCAAACACCGCCATACTTTTCTTTCTTGACCCACATTTTAACAGCAATATCCTGTTGTATCTAGTTACAGCCCGTTTTAGCTCATATTACGGGAAAGTAGAGAATTTTGTCAGTATCCGAAAATACTGTTTACCAACGGTAGTCCGAAATCCGTTTTTGGGATTAAACTCTTTGCCTCGACGAGTATAAACCGTTTCAATGAAATATATTTTCCAGTGATATATACGCTTTTCATACGTCCCGGTTGCATATAAGCAAAATCCACCAACTGAGTTTTGAATGTGGCTTCTGATTGGTCATTAAACTCCCATAGTGGCCTTTGTCTACAAAATCCACCAATTGAGTTTGAAACAACCGATCAGTACGCTCGATAGCAGGTAATGAATGGATTTTGCCTAATCGCACAACGGCTTTGGTGGAATTTGCAATATTTAGTTGTTTTTAAATACCAGACGCAATGACTGCGCGTGATTGTATTATCGTAAAAATGTCTTTAAATGTCCCGAGTTTCTGCAAGTACAATCCTGAGCCCAAAAGCAAACTCAATAAGATTGACGATGCACTAATTTCATCACTCTCTTATTGGACCAGTCACATTTAATTCGGCAAAGTTCGGCTTTTCCGAAAATACACGATGGAACTTTGGAACGTTGTCGTACAGGTTTTGTAACTAACTTCATTTTGACGTAAAACGTTAAATTGCGATTAACGGCTTCAATTTTAGAAATCACTTAGAACTACCGATAATGTAGTTGAGTTCTGCGGCTTTATGAGAAACTATTGCGAAGTTGAAGACTTGAAACTGTTTGTAACAAAGTTCGTTTCACCTCATAATCGGAAATTGTATTACGGTAGAAAACTTTCGGAGGCAATATGCTTCATCGTTCAGTTAAGAGGTCGGAAATGTTCGTAGATAAACAATAACAGCCACACGATCGATAGAAGGTCAAGCTACGCTTGCCGCGGTTTATTCGTGGATGGGTGACCATACATTAGGTACATATCGAGACCCCTTCGTGCGCCGGAAAGCACGTTGGTCGTTGGTCCCGGCTGTCATTTGTAGATCTTTGACAGTCGTTACGGGTCGTCAGAAGCCCGAAAGTTTGACTTCCAGTCTTACCAAGGGGTATCGTGTAACCCAAGTAACTGGTTTATGGAGGACAATTACTGTTGGGAAAAGGTTAGGCAGATTGATTGTTTAGTTTAGACGTCATTGTTAATCGCTTGATGAAGGCTATTAATCCCGATTTCAGCATTTCTACTTTGTAGCCAACGATTTTAGGTTCCACCCAGATAGACAGAAAAGTTCAAATACTTTGTAAACCCAACAACCCGACGACAAAACTAAAACCAAAACAACCCGCGTATTTCATTTCGTTTGCTCCCAACACAAAATTAAATACAGAAATCTCTGTACCTACGCAAATTACAAAAGCACCAATAGGGGTCGACTTTTACCCTTTTCACAATATTCAGCTGATAGGCTTACAAGGGTACAATACTGTTCGCTTATTTACGTAAGTAATGTTACAAAGAATTCAATATACTGTATTGACGGAGATTTCAATATTCCCAAAGGATTTCTTTCGTGAATATTTGTTTCGTATCAGTGAACTATCTTTGAATAAACAAATGGAAGGAGATTTAGTGAAAATATTTTTATTTTAAGCATGAGTTAGATAATATATATTAATATTCTCTGGAGGGTTAGATGGAGGTGACCTGTTCGTGATGATGTTATAAGTCACTCTAGATGGCTAGAAGTCTACCCTCACAAAAGCAGATAGAAGTAGAATAATGTAAGTGTTCTTATTCAACAGTAAAGACGCCTAAACATAGCCACAAACGATAAACTGTTTACAAAACGCGAATTCCACGCTTTATCCTCAATTGAAAAATAACTTCAGAAATGTATGAAACAAATCACTTATCTGTTCAAACAAATAACGGAATCCCACTTGATTCATACAAATAAGCAAACACACTCGAATTTTGTAAGTATTTGAGTAAAGTATTTATTGGTGTGACAGAGTTTTACGTAAAACACATGTTTATAAACATAATGTTCATTGAATAAGAGTTACGTATTGCCACAGGTTCCTCAAATAGTATAAAATGTAGGACGATCACCGGATTTTGTGGTCTGAGGGTTTCATGACGTAATCTGGTACTCAGCTGTGGTCGATAGTTAATTGCTCTTTAAAAGTTTGCTTTTAACTAGATAGATTCGTACCCTCATAGTTGATTACTTAATAAAAATTTAAAAAAATTCAAACTTCAGAGCACTTGCGCCCCCCGTGAGGCCGTGAGGCGTGTGGCTTAAAACCATTTTTCCGATCGGATCCAAAGTTATTATAATTTATAAGGACGACATTACACGACCATTAATAACATTTCTAAAGTCAACTCGATCACCACTTTGACCAACGTTTTTCTAGAATCAATCACAAATTCTTAAAACTGAAGTTTGAACAAGCCATCGCGAAAACGATCATATTTTTCTTTCCATCACTTCCATCAAAGAAAGAAAAATAGGTTTATTTGTCATAGAAACACGTGCATACAAGAAAATCAGTTAACTCAAATAATAAAGAAACAAAACAAAAAAAAATCAGTTAACTCGAATAATGAAAAAAAATAAAAAAAATAATTTCACTCGAATAATGAAGAAACCTAAAAAAATCATTTAACTCGAATAATAAAGAAACATAAAAAAACTAATACTTTGGATGTGTACTTCCTAGGTACTTCCAAAGTATTCGTGAAATCTGCACGAGTAGCCACATACTTTCCATACATGACTTTCGATCCAATGAGGCTAATAAATATTCTAGAGGAGTCTAGCTTTTCCGTTCCAACTAGGCTCTTCAGAAACAATTTAGCCTAGCCGTTTATTTTTATAGTCTGGACAGGAACGTGCGGGAATTGTGAAGTGAGAGTTCGATTGCCGGGTCCTGCCGCGAAAATAATGAAAATAAAAAATATTTGCATAATTTAGGTTCCATATTATTATTTTTGAACAATGTTAAAAATGAATTTCAAATATCGGCATCATTCGTCTTATTATATCTCACTGGAGGGGCAAAGTAATAACAGCCGCACGGGCCGACAGGTTGCTCCGTGGATGAGTGACCTGTCATTCGTGGATCTTTGACAGTCGTTACGGGTCGTCAGAAGGCCGAAAGTTTGACAACTAGTCTTACCAAGTGGTATCGTATTACCCAGTACTGCAATGGGTTGTGGAGGTCAGGTATGCAGTCCGTTTAAAATACTGGTATTCAGCTGCATCCGGTTAGACTGGAAGCTGACCCCAACATAGTTGAGAAAAGGCTAGGCAGATGATGATTCATCAATATAGATTGGTACTTTGGAAAACCCAAACAAACTTTATGACAATGCTTTTGATCAATGAGTCAAAACTTTTCCATCTACTACCTACACTAAAAAGTACCATCGAAAGTTTACGGTACAAAATGTAATATATCCCACTTGATTCACTTCAAAATATTAATTAGTATGTACGTTTACGATTTTCGCAGGGCGTGTAACATCAAAATCAGTGGGTATGTCAGATTAAAAAAGTTTTAAGTACTTACCTACATTGAAATTGGATTTAACCCGAATTTTCAGTTATTCCATTTATACGCAAACAGTACCTAATTGGGTATTACATAAAATTAAACAAGTTATTTAATTATTTCATCGTATGTTTTTGGGACACCGATAAACAATCCATATCACTCCTAAACTTTTTCTTTTGTTTTCCCTGTGGGTCTACTAGTCTGAACGATGTGTGAGAAGTTGTCTGTGATAATCAAACACACCATATTATTTACCTAATGAGCCACCCTTCAGAAAAAAAAACATAGGTCTGGAGCATGAACGAATTAACCACTGGACCCGACATATAAGCGGACGTACCTTTACAGGTCTTGTCAGTAACCAGGAAATTCTAGCCTTGGTCGCTTGTTTTTGCGACAGTCTCAAGCACTTACTTGTGAACAAAACATCCCCAAAAATTACTAAATGTTCAGTTAAATGGTGTAAAAACTGTAGCAGCGGAAGCAGCACTATTTATTTTCACTTGTCAGTACATTATTTTTTATTACATTTATTGTTATTTATCACAAAATGAATTCAAATGTAATGTGTTTGAACGAGTTTTCATACATTTGTATTTTATGTCGGGTCCAGTGCAGTGGTTAATTCGTTCATGGTCTGGAGATATGGAACATTTTGAAACCTATTCTCACATTTTTAGTCAGATGAGGTAGAATTTTTTGACCTCACCTCTATCTCATCTGACTAAAAATGTGAGCATAGGAAATTTAAAAATGTTCCATATCTCCAGACTTATGATTATTTTCTCAATGGCGGCGCTAGTTGGCGGCACTACTCGCCTTAATGAGCATGAAAGGATGCTGTTACGAATATCGACTTTATTACCTCTTAGTAGGTAGTTAGTACTCTTAGTACTCGTGGCTAAATGATAACAGCCGCACGGGTCGATCGAAGGTTAAGCTACAGTTTCGGCAGTGTCTTCATGGATGGGTTACCATTAATTACAAAACGAGAACCCTCCATGCCTCAGAAAGCACGTTGGTACCGGCTTTTGTTCGTAGATCTTTGACAGTCGTTACGGTTAGTCAGAAGCCTAAAACTCTGGCAAACAGTCTTACCAAGGGGTAACGTGTTACCCAGTAATTGGGTTGTGGAGGTCAGATAAGAAGGCAGTCGATCCATGTAAAATACTGGAATTCAGCTGCATCCGGTTAGACTAGAAGACGACCCCAACATTGGGGAAAGGCTAGGCAGATTGAGTCTCAGGAAGTGACCAACTTTTAGCCATCAGCAGGCACACTGATTGCTTTGTCCTTGGTGGTGATTCAGCCAGGAACATTTAGTTCAGATTTCCAAGTAATCTAGGGTGAGACTAGGATCTTAAGAAAACAACCAATCGATTCGCAATTTACTATATGGAAACAGTTTTTTTTTTTTTGAAATTCTGAGTTTAGTTGGTTTAGTTTATCATGTACAGAGTTACGTCTAAGCCTGATGTTAATAACAAAATAACCACATTAACCAAGAACATAACACCGAAAAACAATCCTGCTTGGGCAATTCTTTTTTTGACGTTTGGAGTTCGGTTTCATAGCTGGAGAGGTTTGTATAGCTTGACAGAATGTCCTCTATGCCTGATGTTCATCATCATCTGCCGAGCCTTTACACCACTATGTTGGTGTTGGAGTCTAACCTATCATAAGAGTGACTGCCTATCTGATCTCCAAAACCAGGTTACTGGGTAACACGATAGTAAAAATCAAAATCAAAATATTTTATTTCACATAAACCTACATGGGCAATTATGAAACGTCAGCTAGGAGCATGGTTCCAAATTGGTCATTTCCTATGGAGAAGAGCCGGCAAGAAACTCCATGGTTACACTTTTAAAAATAATTGGCTTTTACAATATTTTCAAACAACACTTTTAAAAGGTATTTGAGGACAATGTAGGCCTTTCAACAGCTACCAGTGAGACTGTTGTATAAACACATTGATACCAAGGACATGACAAACACTTAAACCTCGAAAATAACAACATATGTATCTAAACTGCGTTGCAATTAACGACACATGACACGCCTCACACCACACAGTAGATCTTTGATCTCAAAGTCAAACGTTTTCTAATCACAGCGTTTCTCTGCCTGCCAGAACTAGCCTTGTTTAATTTGAGATGAACGTAAGCGTATATGTAAACGTTTTGCTTGTAACGGTGTTTGTGGAAGCTTGGTAATTAAGAATTTGGTTGGTTTTAATTAGACTTGTGAACTATCCTAGTAAAATAATTTATAAATGCGAATGTTTTAACGTTGTTTTGTTCTTCTTTCATATAGTAATAGAGCAAAGGGTTGACGTAATTTTTAGGGTTCCGTACCTCAAAAGGAAAAAACGGAACCCTTATAGGATCACTTTGTTGTCCGTCTGTCTGTCTGTCAGTCTGTCAAGACCCTTTTTCTCAGGAACGCGTGGAGTTATCAAGTTGAAATTAATCCATACTAATATTATAAATTCGAAAGTAACTCTGTCTGTCTGTCTGTCTGTTACCTTTTCACGCCTAAACCACTGAACGGATTTCGATAAAATTTGGCAAGGCTATAGATGATATCCTGGGGACGGACATAGGCTACTTTTTTTTTCAAAAATAATCCTACAGGGGGTGATATAGGGGATGAAAGTTTGTATGGGAAACTCAGTATTTCTTAAGTTAGGGATTTGAAAATTAAAATGTATGCTTTTGATAGGAAATAAAAAAATATGCGGTTCAGCGTTTTTGAAAAATCATCCCCTAAGGGGGTAAAATATAGTAAAATAGGGGTTGATTTTAAAATTTACAAAACTGCACGGATTTCGACAAAATTTGGCAAGGCTGTATATAGCATCCTGGGGAAGGACATAGGATACTATTTTTTTTCAAAAATAATACTACAGGGGGTGATATAGGGGATGAAAGTTTGCAAGGGAAACCCAGTATTTCTTAAGTTAGGTATAACAAATTTATGATATTGGTAGGAAATTAAGAAATATGCGGTTCAGCGTTTTTGAAAAATCATCCCCTAAGAGGTTAAAATAGGGGTTGATTTTAAAATTTACAAAACTGCACGGATGTCGATAAAATTTGGCAAGGCTTTATATAGCATCCTGGGGAAGGCCATAGGCTACTTTTTGTCTTAAAAATAATCCTACAGGGGGTGATAAAGGGGATGAAACTTTGTATGGGAAACTCAGTATTTCTTCAGTTAGGGATGTGAAAATTAAAATGTATGCTTTTAATAGGAAATATGCGGTTCAGCGTTTTTGAAAATCATCCCCTAAGGGGGTAAAATAGGGGTTGATTTTAAAATTTACAAAACTGCACGGATTTCGACAAAATTTGGCAAGGCTTTATATAACGTGAAACGTTAAATGCGCAAAACCTCTTAAGGGGTCATTGTACTCATCATTATGAACAACTTTTACTATGGGACCAAACCTGAAATCGCGAAAAAAAAATCAGCTGTTCAGTACTTTTTGACGAATTATGCGAACATAAATGTACTGAACAGCTGATTTTTTTTTCGCGATTTTAGGTTTGGTCCCATAGTAAAAGTTGTTCATAATGATGAGTACAATGACCCCTTAAGAGGTTTTGCGCATTTAACGTTACACTTTGTATAGCATCTTGGGAAAGGACATAGGATACTTTCAAAAACAATACTACAAGGGGTGATATAAGGGATGAAAGATGGGAAACCCAGCATTTCTTAAGTTAGGGATATGAAAATTCAAATTTATGCTTTTGGTAGGAAATAAAGAAATATGTGGTACAGCGTTTTTGAGCGGGTACAATAGGGGTTGACAAATGTTTGTGTACCTACCTACCTCTTTTGAAGAGATTTAAGGGATTGGAAATGTAGTCATAGTTCGAATCTTGAGGTAACATTTAGTCTTTATTTCATTCGACGATTTTACGAGGAAATTATTTGAACGAGTGGACACTCGGACAAAAGTTATTTGTTATTAGAGCGTGACTGGCATAATAAATTTTAAGTAATTAACAAAGTCCCCCGCCGCGTAAGTGTGTCTGTTTGAATGCGATAATGTCAAAAAGTACCGAACGGATTTTCTGTAAAGTTTCTGGAGTGATTCAGTGTAATTCATTATGGTTTTGTGTAAATTGACTGATATATGACGACGACTGTTGAAGATGTCGGAAAAAATCATGCCGACTGGTAGCTTTATGCCTACTATACACGGTAACGATATATCGTAGCGATTTGAGTTTGCAGAGTTATATCGGACGGCCCTATGTTTTCCACATGTACGTTCCCATCCCATGGCCATGGGATATTTTCCGACATCCACGCGGGCGAAGCCGCGGGCAAAAGCTAGTATCAAATACGTAAGTCTATGGCCTCTTGAAGTCCTATAAAACTCAAGCTTCTAAGTCAATGCAATAAAAATATACGGCCATTTATGCGACATATTTTGTTACTCGCAAGTAAATCAAAACCTATAGGGTTCTTCCCCTTGTTCTAGAATCATGAAATTTTGAAAGAAGCAAGGTCTTACATCACAAATAAAGGAAAAAGTCCGAAAATAGTTAATTTGTAATTCTGTCACATAAAAAAAATGTTTAAGTCTGTCAGTCTGTCAAGACCATTTTTCAAGGACGCGTGAAGGTATCAAGATGAAATTTATATCAAACACAAGTCTATAGTCCCTTAAAGTTCTAAAAAAATCAAGCTTATAAGTCAACGCAATAAAAAAATACGGCCATTTTGCGACACATTTTGATACTCGCAACTGTCGCAAGTAAATCAAAACCTATAGGGTATTTCCCGTTGACTTAGAATAATGAAATTTGGCAAGAAGCAAGGTCTCCCGGCACAAGTAAAGTAAAAAGTCCAATGTTAAGTTTGGTTTTTGGGTTAAATACTTTTGAACTACGGCACCCTTCATTGTGCGTGGTCCGACACGCACTTGTCCGGTTTTTTATTTGACACTTTGAATTAAGAACGCCAATCAAGGTCTTTCAGCACAAGTACAGGAAAAAGTCCGAAAATTGTGAATTTGTAATTTTATGATTTAAAACTTTTTGTTTTTGGGATAAATTCTTTGCAACTACGGAATCCTTCATTGTGCGTGGTCCGACACGCACTTGGCCGGTTTTTTTATTAGAAGGCTGCGATGTCGATATAAGGCCCATCCATATACAACGTGCCGTTTTGCATCCTTGTCTTTAATGGTGTGGTATAGACCAACAAACCGAACAACATTTTCCATGGCACCAACATAGTAATCGCGAAAAAATAATCAACCTTCCCATACATTTGCGTCGAGTTGGGATAGTTGAAAATTTTTTCGCGAATACGATGTTGGTCCAATAGAGAAAGTTATTTGGTTTGATATTCTGTAGCTGTACCACACCCTCCTCTCCACAATTCCATTGCTTACTATAGGGTGCCTACCTGGTAGGCTCTTTATTCCTTCTATATCCTAAGGGCACGTCTTCCTTACCATTATCACGCCCCCCGGTCTCTGTTGCACCATGTAACATGAGGCAACAGGGGCTAGTGTGAATCTTTGGGTTCATTGGAGTAATCGAGTCTGGTTAAACCACGCTGGGGTCGGTGCATTCTATTCATTCATTAATTTATAAAAGTAGTTTATGTGCCAGAGAGTGACATGGACTACAGTGTTTGTGGAAGCTTAGGTTTGTTATAATTATACTTGTGAACTATGTGTGTTTGTTAGTTTGTTGTTGTCATGGGAACGTGATACTGGGATGAAAAGTATCCTATTTACTAACCCAGGTCAGGGTCTAACCGTGTGCCAAATAACATTGAAATTCGTTCAGTCGTTAAGGCGTGAAATGGTTATAGACAGACAGAATGGATGGACAGAGTCATCTCAATCAGACCTTCAAAAGGCACTCACCTTTTGAAGGTTCCCTTGAGAAAAGCGGCAAGAGCTTTTAAGGTTTTCCTAACATCCCAAAGGCTCAGGAATGACGCAATTTAGAATAACAATTTTCTTACCACATTCCAAAAATAAATTAGAATTCCAATAATTTACATTGTACCTATATGCTTTAGCTAGTATAATTATTGCACACGAAAATAAAAATCTTAAATTCGCTGACAGAAGACACTTTGTCCAGCGACACCGTCAACGGACGTCAACGAGAACGAAATGACGGTGCCGAAGTAGCGATAAATACATTTACTATGGTGATTAGGTCACGTATAACTCTAACACTGTCACCGGGACGTCACGTTCGGTTCGAATAATCTAGTTTCTCGTTGACGTCCCGTTGACGTTGTGCCGTGGACAAACAGTTACCCGTGACCGAAACTATATTGTATCTATATCTTGTTACGACTACATACATCTAAGTATATCGATATTATATTCTTGATAAACATCAGCCCTATCGCTTGTACCAATTAGCGAATGAACAGTGGACCCTTATAAATTATTGCATTACAATCCCTATCCTATGAAGATATATTATCCAAATCCCAACAAGATGGAAGATTAATGCGGACGGATTCTAAACAAGGTTGCAATCTGTTGAGACAAATAATAGAAGGCCCTTCGATGATTGGGTTAAGTTTACTTGGATATGCTGAGGAATTGTATGTAAGTAGCTAAGATTAATTTTATATTCGAGGTAAATGTATCGTGGAATTGATATACTATCTTAAAGATGATGCGCAGTGGTAGCCCGCGATATTCAATTTTTTTTTTAGGGTTTTGCCAATTTACGTAGGTACGTGTCAGGTTGTATCTGGATCAAAGTATGATACGCGGCAATAAAACTTTTATATTTATATAATTTTAACCATAAAAATCATCAATACATCTCTCTAAGTTAGTTTTCGTGCAGATTCGTTAGATTTCGTTCGTTTGACTAATCTGCACGAAATCTAACTTAGAGAGATGTATTGATGATTTTGTCACAGTAACAGTCCCAGCAGTGGGAACATTATAGGCTGACTATGCTTATGTTATTGGCATTAACTGGGCACAAATCCAAACCCTGAGCTGCTACTGACAAATGCAGATAGGAAACCCAATAACACTTTGCCCGAGCTGGGAATAGAATCTAGACCCTCAGACTCAGCAGTAGCTTTGAGACTACCAAACCAACTAGGCAGTTCTGAACTAATATTATTTAACTTGTAAGTATACCGAATCCAGTCTGATTAGGTCCTACAGGCACAAACAATTCTGGGCCGAAACCTTAATTTTTGGAGGCATGAGGAACAAGGTGTAAAGTTCATTCATCCTCCATAGAAAAGGGAGGATCCTCCGACCAGACGGGTGTCGTGTTTGGTGGGCAACTGCCCGACGGTTGATGTCGGGACGTTGTATATATGCTAGTCGCGCGGTAAACTATGATTGCGCGATGCAGGTTGCGTGTCGTCATGTCATTGTGATGCGGTTCGTATGTGGCGATGTAGATGCCGCCACAAATTTACTTCGTAACATCAGTCAATACTGCTTTTGCGAAGTACACAGACGTGATCCGAAAACCCGAATTTCTTGTTATTTTCAGAATAAATAATATGTAAACACATAGAAGCACTTAAGGAAATACTAGATTAAAGCACTAGAAAGCTAGGCCACGTTTATTTATCGTAAAAGATCAAACCAATCGAATATACACATACCTACCTACTCTACATTCATTATTATAACATAATCTCCTCTCCTCCTCTGACCGCTGTCCTATCGCAGGTATCCTGGAAGAGATTTTTTTTTAAATAAGTATTACCTTTGTACGTATTTTTCTGTTCCTTTCTGTTTGTCTGTTTATTTGTGTCTACATAAATAGATAAATATCACAGTCATTAATAAGTGTTCCCTTCGTTTA
This sequence comes from Cosmia trapezina, assembly GCA_905163495.3. Classification (NCBI taxonomy): domain Eukaryota; kingdom Metazoa; phylum Arthropoda; class Insecta; order Lepidoptera; family Noctuidae; genus Cosmia; species Cosmia trapezina. The sequence continues at coordinate 8,801,373 of LR991020.1, forward strand.
CTGGGCTCTCCTATTCTTGATGAATCGTTCCCCCTATTTTTTGAAGAAAAAATTCAAAATTTTTTACAATATTCGGACCGTTTATTTAAAATTAATACTCACATGGCTTTTACTATAGTTCGGTTTTGTCTTTTTGTTCCAAAATTTACATATATCATACGTTGTTGTCAACTTTGGAAACACATAGAGATTCTTCAAAATTTAGACAACATCATAAAAACTACTTAGGCATCTATTTTGAATATAAATTTAGAAGAGCGGGCGTGGTTACAGGCTTCACTCCCTGTGAGATTGGGGGATCTAGGCGTCCGGTCCATTTCTGGTGTAGCCCTTCCTGCATTCCTGTCCTCCATACATAGCACTCAAAATTTATCAAAAAAAGTTCTTGCGGCATCTTTGGACAGTTTCGAAATAACTTATTTTAACGAGGCCAGGAATGCATGGTTGTTAGCCTGCCCAAACACCGAGTTCCCAAAAATTCTTACATCACAGAGGCTATGGGACGGGCCGCTCTGCGAACAAGTACGGAAGCAACTCCTACACACGTGCTTGAAGTCCGCAGATCGTGCCCGCCTCTTAGCCGTTGCCCAATGGGAATCGGGTTTGTGGCTCCAGACTCTTCCGTCACTGAATACTGGCACCTTAATGGACACGTCGACTTTCCGTCTCGCAGCGTCGCTTCGCTTGGGAGCATCGTGTTGTGCTCCACACCGCTGCCAGTGTGGCACTGCTGTCGACCGCCTCGGTCACCACGGCTTGTCTTGTACAAGCAGTGCTGGACGAATTCCCCGCCATGCTAGCCTTAATGATATCATCCGTCGGGCTTTTACCACCGCGAACTGTGCGGCTATTTTAGAACCTCGTGGTCTCTCACGTGACGACGGTAAAAGACCTGACGGAATGACCCTTATTCCGTGGAAGATGGGGCGGCCTTTAGTGTGGGACGCTACTTGTGTAGACACTCTTGCGCCGTCACATCTTCCTGGAACACAAAATAGGACTGGTGCGGCGGCGGAATCAGCGGAGAACCTCAAAAGGCGCAAATATAGTTCCCTTGATAGTGGATACATGTTTGAGCCTTTTGGGGTAGAGACGCTGGGTCCGTGGGGACCGGAAGCACATAAAATTTTCAAAGATCTTTCGGCACGTTTGGTCGAAGCTACACGTGACCAAAATGCTGGCCTGTATTTTGCACAAAGATTAAGCATTGCCATCCAGCGTGGCAATGCTGCCAGCATTTTGGGTACGTTGCCAACTGGTAGCGGTTTCATAGATTTATAATAAGTAATTTATAAGTTTAGTTTTAGTTTTTTTTTGTATATTCCGTAAAGAAAATTAACTGATATCTAATAAATAAATAAATAAATAATTTCATCAATCAATCAAATCAATCAATTCATCATCTGCCTAGCCTTTTCGCAACTTTTTTTGGGGTCGGCTTCTAGTATAAACGGATGCAGCTGAATACCAGTATTTTACATGGAGTGACTGCTTATCTGACCTCCACAACCCAGTTAATTACAGGGTAACACGATACCCCTTGTTAAGACTGGTTGTCAGACTTTTAGGCATCTGACTATCCGTAACGCCTGTCAAAGATCTACGAATGACAGCCAGGACCAACGGCTTAACGTGCTCTCCGAGGCACTACTGTTTTGAACTCCTGCTGTAAGGAAACACAAGTCTATTTCTACTTACTTGCTAAAATTGGTCTTATTTGTCTACACAACGAATGGGGCATTAACTAATTCGATTCATATCAGGCATAGAATAATAAAATTTTTACCAAATGTTTGAATGCAATATTTTCTTTATATGGTCTTGAAACCGTTATTTGCCTATACTCCATCGGTTTAGGTAATTAAATAAAGGTAAACAACAAAACAACCACGTGTACGGTTAACCTACTAAACGTAATACCTCATTCATTCATGTAATTTCAGTCATCATGCTACGACACAGTTGTACTCTTCAGTTTAGCAACGTTATACCTACAACGAATGATAAAGTGGTTATATTGTAGAGTACAACTGTGTCGTTCGTAGCATGACGACTGAAGTGACAGATATTACGTTTAGTCGGTTAACCAGATACGTGATTTTTTTTGTATACCTTTATTTAATTACCTAAATCGTTGGAGTATAATTCCCGAAACAATTTTTACCTCTTGTCAAAATTACTTTTTGTAAGATCAATTTTTTTTGTAAACAAGTACCAATGGGGATTTAGGTAAATCCCCATTGGTATTTTTATTTTTAAGAATAAAGGAAATAGGATATTGCTTTTTAAAATTTGACTGAGAAGGAATTCGCTTCTTGAAAAACTGCCTTGAAAATTAGATTACGAAAAGATAAATAATTTTACATATTGGAGAAGCCGAAGATTCACGAAGTAAATAACGCAATAAGACTAGACTAGACTTAGCCTACTCATTTTAATTTTAGCTTTTACGATTACATAATTTTGTGATTTCTTTCATATTTTATGCTCGAGTTATTTTCCAGTGGGATTCATAAATATAAATCTGGGAATAAAAAAGAGGATTATGATCGCATTGAATGAATATAACTGACGATGCGGAAGAAATGAAGAATCGTGTGAAGATCAAAGCAGGAAAATTGATATTTTTCAGAAACAATACTTGATAAAATTATTGAATGGAACTGGCACATTTTCATAATACCTACATCAAACAACCAACAAACAATCACAAACAAAAACAATCAGAAACAATCTATTGTAACGATAATTCTTGGAATTCATGCCATTACCTTTATACAAATCCAAGTGGTTTCATAAGGCAGGTACAAAACATTTAAGCGTTATGTTTCCTGAAGTTTGTTGCACTTCATTTGATTTGAAGAAACATACTAAACCAGTTATTTGACATTAATAATTCAGCTTCATTTTCATTTATACAAATTGCATCTAGAAAAATAATTATACACTAATTATATAAAAAGAGAAGTCCTGACTGACTGATTGACTGGCTGACTTATCAACGCCCCGACCAAATCCTTGGACCTAGAAAGCTGACATTTTGCACAGAGGTTCCCTTTTAATGTAAAAACAAGGAATAAGGAAGGAATTCCCGGTAATTACGTTCCCACGAGACATTTTCGGACATCAACGCGGGCTAAGCCACGCGGGAAGTGCTAGTACACTACAATATTGCAACATTGTAACCCGTATTTTCACACATTTAGAATATATGTATGTGTGTGTGTTGGCCAATCTAGAATCTGTCTAGCTCATTCCGCCATCTCTTTCACGGTCCACAGCTTCTCAACGCAGTGTAGCAATTTTGGCTCACAGCCCCAATGGTATGTGACAGCCTGTCCAATCCCACTGTAGCTTAAGAGGAAATGTGGGTGCTCTTTTCTCCATACAAAAAGATACAAACGCTCTCGCCTGTTTTCTTTCTGGTTAATCACCATAAAGCAATGATTTTTTACAGAAATATAAATATAAGCTACTTGTATGCCCCTATGTTTTCCTTTTTGATGATATATTATTTTTATAAGAACTAGAACCCTCAAAAAATGCTCAAAATTGCCTATTCAGACCGCTGTCAACAGACGCCTAGTGTACCAATTTGACAACTATTAACGAAAAAAGAAAAACATAGGGGCATAGTATATATCCTTCTTATTCAGTTTATGAAATGACTTTTAAATTGGCCCAATATTGGAGGAGGAAATAGGCGAGAGCCAAACCTCGAAATGTGACTTTTTACATAGGCTATTTAGTCGGATCTGCAGTTGTCCTTATCGCACGAATACGAGGGCGGAGCGCTCGCAGAGCGACAGCAATACCTTCTTAAAATATCTAATTTTCAAAAGTCTGGCCACCCGCCTTTCCTCTTAAGGCCATGACCTAAGCAAAGGCGATCGCGCGTTTGTTCGGTAAACGGGAAGGTGCCCTCTGTCCGCGACCACGCGTCCGGAATGCGTCACCGAACAAAACTAACGAACGCAACAACTGGGTACGGCTCGTTCACGGCTTCGGGTGATGCGACTTGTGACGCGATTTGCGACAAGCTACACGCGCGCGCGTCACTTGTTTCCATCCATCGCTCCGCAAGTCGAGGCAATCGCTGAACAACTTCTTTCATTTGTTTTTTCCATTGTCGTTGTCGCAAGACGCGTGCTGCGACCGTGTACACGACAAGCTCGTGTCCAAGGGGGTAATGATTTTAATAAGTAAACAGTTACAAATAATCTAGATTATCACGTCAAATTCTTGGCAAGTCCTACGTTTCAGTAACTAATGAAATAACTCAAAAGGGATTATCGATGAATTAATGAGTTTTGCAGAAAGTCATAATCATAAATCAATGTAAAGGGTATTAATACACAGTTAATACTCTCTAAAACAGACATTTCAGATTTAACGATTGTTGTATTACGCAGTTTTAGTGGAAAATTTGGAGATGGGTTTCCGTTATTGCTGAATACGTCAAGATAATAGGTTTATTCCAAGATAAATATTTAGGAATCTATTGTCGAACCAAATATGCTGCAAGTCTTGCTCCCTCCATCCGTTTTGAAACGCTGATTAGTCTGATTAGTAAATCTGGTACCTATGGTAAACATGGATGTCTTCTTTAGTGCAAGGAAACGGCCACTTTTAGTTGAACAAAAAAAAAACACTGTAGATATCACAAACAGCATTGAACCCAATTTGAAAGTCGTTACAAAGAGAGCTTTTTAAAAACGTCTTTAACCCCTCACATGCGGGGGTGGGGGGGTTAGTTGCAAACCCTATAGGTTCACAACTGCTGTTGAGGATATGTTTTCCATCGGATGATGTTTTTTTACGTTTATATATTTAATTTTGTGATATAAGCCTACTATGTAAAGTTTTGTCTTTATGCACACATGGAGTGCATTTGACACGCGGGGGGTAGGGGTGTTCTGAAGGAACACGGGTGGGTTTTAGTCAGTAAAAGTCTGACACGCCCTCCCGCTCCACCCAGAGCGGGAGAAGTTATTTGATGATTTCCCACCCTCAAAAAAAAAAAAAAAAAAAAAAAAAAAAAAAAAAAAAAAAAAAAAAAAAAAAAAAAAAAAGGGGTGTTAGTTGCGAACTCCATACTTAGGTGCACTACTGATGGTGATTGGTTTTCCATCGGATGATGTTTTTTTACGTTTATATATATGCGATATAAGCTTATATACCACTACTTAAAGGTTTTTCCTTATGCTCACATGGGGTGCATTCGACACTTGAGGAGTTAATGCAGATACCTACTTCAAATTCAAACTACAACAGACAACGAAAACAATGAATTGAAATGCACATAGTTTTGCAATTAATCTGTTTCCAAATGCAGGATTGTTATTCACCAAATCTGTATAAAAGTGATATGTTTATTGTGTAATTATGTAGAACAGTTGGGGCATACTCAGGAAATTATCTATTTATCTGTACGCAGAGCACGTTTTACGAGCAGAGTGACTATTGCTGAAACTGCTCGATATTTTAGAGTTATATTATACTTTAAACTTAATAAATAATATCTAATCAAGTAATCGAAATGCAAAACGTTACTGAATATACAATTACAGTTGCGGGTATATTTACTTAATTTTACTCCGACACTATTGACACAACACCAACATAGTCATGACTGCTCAGCGTCCGTACGTCACTGCAGGGATCCAGCAGAATATCAGCGTCAGGTATACTTGCCTGACACATGCTGAGCTGGACTCCCATTTGATGCAACCTTCAGACGCACACCGCACTGTGTAACTTACCTATAATCGTTATTTGAAGTTATTATGTATGTTATGTCCTATTGCCACTTTCATTTCCATATTTTATGTATGTTTTTCTTTATTCATTTTTTTTGTATGTGGCACCTTGTTTTGAAATTTTTATATTTATTCATGTGAATTGTAATTATTTAATTGTAATTTTATTGTTGTTTGTGTGTTGTATTGTTTGTTTTGTTGTATTGTGTTTGTTTTGTTGTATTGTTTATTTTGTGTTGGTTGTTGTTGTTGTGTTTTGTTGTTGTATTGTTGTTTGTTGTTCAATTGTTGTGTTGTGTGTTGTGCTGTCTTTTTTGTTCATCGAATAAATGTTTTATCTATCTATCTTATAATCCAACTATATATATTTTTTAGGTTTTATGTTGATGATTAATTGTCTTCAATACATTTTCAATTGATACTATCTAAGTAGGTATCTGAAAAAATATCGCTCAACTAGTTAGGTAGGTACTTACTTATCTATGGGCATAAAAAAGAAATATTTGAATTTATATCCCATGAAACTTTCATGAATAAATTATTTAGATACAAAAATGATACTTTTGGGGCGATGATTGAATTTTTATGATCATTTTTTGTTTAATATTCTTTTATAGAAAATGAAAACTTTTTCATACGCATTACGTACCTACCTACTTAGAGTCTTGGGTTGTTAAGATGTTAATTTTAAACGAGCAACTAAGAATCCTACACAGTCAGTCAGTCAGTCGTAGTTCAGTCGTAATCGTAGAGTCTCGTACAGAACTTTCTGTGGTTTTCTTTTTTATTTTATTTTTATTTTTTTTATATAATTTTGCTTCCTTTATTTTTGTTAACTTTTATCATTGTGTTTTTAGTTTTAGTTGGTGATCTTCCTGTGCGAGTCACAATAAATACTTTTTCTTTCTTTTCTTTTTCTTTTAAGAATGAACCTATTTACTTTGAAGTATACTGAGTTGATTTTACCACCAGTCACCAAGGGCAAACACGGGCATATCGTGTTACACAGTAGTTAAATGGGTTTTGGTGATCAATTAGGCAGTGGCTCCATGTCAAATACATATTCAGCTGCATCCGGTTAGACAAGAAAAGTTAGAAAAGAAAAAAAAGTTTAAACAATTCCTAACTTTAAACTTTTTAAACTTTCGTGATTTGTACACATTATAAAATACTATCGAGAACGGGTCTTATCGCGATATTCGATAAGGATTTTTTTTTCTATGTTAAGGATTTGGTTTCCACACTTAGTCCTTCATGTGGACCATTGTGCGTGAACTTTGATGTGTTTTTAGATTTATCAAAACATAACAATCATGATATAAGCAGTTTTTATATCGACTAACATCGACAAAAATCGAATAAGACACCATGATAGGCCACTCGATACCCCTTCCACAGGTCTTAATTATTCTGAAAATATATTTATAAATGGTTAAGTGTTATTATCGACAGCGCTGTATTGATCACGGCTTAATTTTGTATTCATAAAATATAAGGTCCATATATCCGCCTAGCCTTTTCCCAGATGCAGCTGAATACCAGTATTTTACATGGAGCAACTTCTTATCTGACCTCCACAACCCAGTTACTGGGTAACATGATACCCCTTGGTAAGACTGGTTGTCAGACTTTCGGGCTTCTTCACAAGCAGACGAGCAGTGGAGGCTCAGTGGTAACAGCCGCGACTTACGAGTCGTTGTAGTCGTGTGTTCGAACCCAAGCAAGAACCAAGAACTTTTACTTTGTGATAAATTATTTCATCACCACTGCTCTCGAAACGGTGAAGGAAAACATCATGAGGAAACCGGCCCAAAAATTCGATATGTGACATCTACCAACCCGCACTGGGCCCGCGTGGTGGATTACGGCCCACTCACTCTCTCAGAGAGGAGGCCTGTGTCCCAGCAGTGGGAACATAATACTTAGGCTGATTATGCTAAAGTAACAAAATAATGGATTTTGAACTGGGCTATGTTTTTCTGAGTTAAACAAAACGTTACATCTGACTTGAAACAACGGGCTTCAATAACTTAAAACCCTAAATAAAATCTCAAACAAAATCTAAAAATCTAAATAACAATATGAATGTAGAAAATAATTGTAATAATTGTATGGGAATCTATGACTCTTTCAGACGTGTTTATTATTAAAATATATATTATTATTCATTAAAATTGTTAGTTACTTACATAAAAATTAGCTGTCATTGAAATGCTTATTACTCGTATCAATAATACCTCGTCTTTCACAAAATTCACAAGAAAAAAAACAAACGACCAACATGCGTGACAGAACCCCATGACCGTAAACAAATTCTAACTAAAAATAAATATTGATAGACATACCGGATGCCTATCGGTAAATTATGACCTTATTAATAACTTATTAAAGCTAAATCCTTCCATACTAATCCGGCTGTCTATACAATTTCCTTTAAACAGCATTAAATAAAATGATCACGCGTCGTTTAGTGCTAAAACAGACTGTTCACACATAAATACTTCCAGTTCGTGATTCCACCATATTGTCCAACTTTAACTTTGTTGTTTATTCCTGTTGTGGTTCAAGTTACAACCTTTGATTAATTATACAAATATAGCTGTGTTTGTCCCAGTCAAGTTTTTGTGTTTGGCACAAACGTTTACGTGAATAAATTGACAAAATAAGAAAGTATAATATCAGCATGGTTGGCAAATCGATCGATTTTGATCGTCCATAATAAATAAATAATTAATATCCTTGGACATTTCACACAACGTGGACATTTCATACAATAGTGTTAATATGCTAGCGTCGTAAAAACATGCATAGTATGATTTAGACAAACGGATCATGCAAGTCACATACTTCAGCCTGTACATATACTACCGTTTAGCCTAAACCGTCATCTCACACAGAAAAGAAATTAATATTAATCATCTACGATTAAAACACTTTCAAAGCGATGACTCCCGCCACTGCTGGTCGTCCCATTTTAGCCAGGACCAACTTGCTGGCCAAAACCCCTATGACTCCAGTAATTCACACCGTCAATGATCGAAATTGATATATTTAAGGCTGCTCCTTCCTAAAATACGGCGAAACTAAGTAACTTTGTAACCATCTTTTACAGTAACTGTAGCATCTTTCTGATAGGAAATAATACACAGTAATCTACAATACATAAGAAGTGATTTCATGTGTCCCGAAATCTATTTTAGTTTGTAGAACTAAGGAAAAAAAACTTAAATCCAGGTCTATTTCGGTCTATTTTTTCGAGTTGTTACTATATTACTCCTACAGTTTTCATTAAAAGTGTTCATAAATTTATACAGTTCTTTACAAACTAATAAGGAATGATTTCTTGTCATTACTTTTTTAGTTTAATCAACACATTTTTTGTAAATCGATAATTACTTCATATTTTGCAAGCGTTGTGTCATCGCGCTTCTCTTTCTTTTCTATGCAGTCCGACAGTGACCGCGCTTTTTGCGACGGACAAGCCTTAAATGTCACTGTGGTGAATTCGCAAAAGTCCTATATTGCTTGCACTATGTTACAAACAATGATCTTTATCATCTTGAGATGTATTTTTGCCTTAATTTTAATTTTGGGTGTGTGAAGTTAAGACCTGTAGTGATAGTTTTAAAGCATTTAAATAAATAAAACGCATAAAATAAAACCACACTACTAAATTCAAGCGTGGTTTAGCTCGGTGTGTAAGTGAAATGGCGTTATGGCTGAGACAGTTTGACGCACGAGATAGAAGACTCACGCGCACCGGAATTTTATCGTAAAAGCACAAATAAAATCGTATAAAATTAGAAATGAACTATTTAATAATAAATAATCCATCACTGGATGCAGTTTGGCATTTGACATTTTATGGTATATTTTTAATTATAATTATAATTGTTAATGAAGGGATAAACCGCTTTTAAAGATTATTAAGAGGTATGTTTGAAGATTTTTTTGGTGTATCCATCACTGTATGCGAAAAGGACTTGAAAATAATATATTTTTTTATTTGTCAAAATTATTTACGGTTTATGAGATACACAGCTTTTAAAAATCAACCTTTTTGATCGTTTCCAAGAAATCACCGCCTTAAAATAAAGACTCCAATCTTATAACTTGCACCACAAACTAACAGAGGAGTCGTACTTCATCGCCCACTAACTCTAGTTAAGGTGTTACTTTACCTGTTTACGCTAATAAAGCAGCGTCAGTCGCATACTGATCAAATTCGCCTAACTTCAGTTAATTTATGGTACCATCAACCTTCTTCCGTTCCCCGTTAGCATTAGCAATTGTAATTTCTCGTTGTTTTTTGCAAATTTTAGATCAATTCCTATGCTATTTTGCAACGTGAATGGTAAAAAGTTCATTGGTTATTTTATGATCTTTTTATGTGTCCTGCACGATTTTGTGATGTGAACTTTGTCTAGGTGAGGCGTTTTGTGCAAGTTAACTTTCTCAAACAAACTGGCTCATTGGCTTTCTCATGTTTCCTTATCCATTTCAATAGGAACTACATTATTATTGTGGTACCTAAGTATGTGAGTCTAAAAATGTATATATATAAAATAAAGTCGTGTTAGTTACACTATTTATAACTCAAGAACGGCTCAACCGATTTGGCTGAAAATTGGTGGGGAGGTAGCTTAGAACCAGGACACGGACATAAGATACTTTAAACAAAAAAAAACGTATAAAACGTGGTATAACAACGGCTGGACCGATTTAGATGAAATTTTGTGTGTATATTTGAGTGGGTTCCTGGATGGTTTGAAAACACAATTGGACCCGGTAGGTGGACAGGACACGTCTGTCGGGGCCGCTAGTTATTGTACAAAAAACTCAAAACTTAAAGCATTTATTATAACACATTAGCTGCCAGACAATAGATCATTTGCAGGCACTTTTGAATTATCAAAGGAGTCGGTAATTTAGGAAGATAAAGCTAGTCGCCCATTCCAAAGCGTATTGGGTACCTACGGAGAAGAACGGGCAAGAAACGCCACAGTCAATTTAAATTATATTGAACTACAAAATATTTGTTAGGTAAATAGATAATACGGCACGGCGTCCACAACTCTAGGTCAAAACGCGATTTAAAAAAAAGTTTCATCATCAGTATTGAACAGACCATTCAATTCTCAATACTTTATTGCATTCCATAATGTAAAACAGTTGGTATACTAAAAATTAATGACACAATTATGGACCCTGTCGGGCACAGCATAGTAGGAGAGAAAGGAAGAGCGCTTTTGTTTATATTATTTATTTATTCCGGTAATTGTATTTTTATTTTATTAATTACTACTTTTTCTTCTTCTAATATTTAATTTATTTAATTATTTAGGCATTATCTCTAAACAATTTACATGCCATTGTATACTTGCAATCGAGGAGCTCGTGGCTAAGTAATAACAGCCGCACGGGACGTTCCGTCAGGTTAAGCTACGCTTGACGGGGTTGGTCAGTGGATGGGTGAATCTTTACGTACCGAGATTCCGCCGTGCCTCGTAAAGCACGTTAAGCCGTTGGTCCCGGCTGTTATTCGTGGATCTTTAACAGTCGTTACGGGTCGTCAGAAGCCCGAAAGTCTGACAATCAGTATTACCAAGGGGTATCGTATTACCCAGTAACTGGGTTGTGGAGGCCAGATAGGCAGTCGCTCCATGTAAAATACTGGTATTCAGCTGCATCCGGTTAGACTGGAAGCCGACCCCAACATAGTTGGGAAAAGGCTAGGGAGATTGATTGTATACCTGCAATCATGCAAGCTAATTTTTCTATCAATCAACCACAAAACGGTACATAGTGGAAATCCAAACCGTAGTTTGGAAAATCACACGGTAAACCGAAACGTTCCGGAATAATATCGAACGAGGAATTACAAATGGTTCCCAGAATTTACGCGCAATTTACGCTAAACAGCATAGTCAGAACATATCTCGCCTCAATTTGAGTGAGGTGAAGTTCAGTCACAGTATGTACACACGGCTACACATCAAGCTATAACATTTCCAGTTTACACTGACCTCTCATTGTAAGGAAATGCTACACAATGCGAGATCAGCATATACTGGAAATGTTAGCTTGATCTGTAGCCGTGTGTACAAGCCAACACTGAAACAGAATACATGATCAAGGAACAAGAATTCAGGAACTTCACAGTTAAACGTACTAGGTTATAATCCGTCAACGGATTAATTGAAACCAAACGCAGATTCCAAAATGTTATAATGACCAGACCACAATTTCAGACCAGATTTTTTAAAAGTATGATCGGCAAGGAAGTTAAGTTCACGTACTGTTGTCTTACCTCAGCAGTTGCAACTACTAGACCAACGAGATACTCTACTTATAAACCGACAGAATCTTTAGTCGCCTGCGAACCAAAGTTCATTTGAAATTGAATCCTAGAATACAGTCTTAATTTCAAGTAACATTCAACAGTGCATTCATTGATACGACTGACGTCATATAGGATTGTGTCTGAAACCTAATATAACTGTATTGAAATCAAAGTCTATTGAGCAGAAAACGTGGCAGCCATTTTGTTATATATCCGGCTTCTTGTATTTCTCCTTTGTAGGTAATTTGACGTCTATTGTACCGCATTTTTCTTTGCTTCGAGAACGATTCTATTCGGAATTGATTCTATCTATGCTATACAGTGTGAGTCTTCATAAAGTGCACATGTATAGTGATGTGGTGCAGACCGTCAAACTGAACAACTTTTTCCCGGGGACCAACATCGTAAAGAAAAAAAAACAAAATTTCAATGCCTACTTGACTAAATGTATGGGACGACAATTTTTTTATTACGATTACGATGTTGGTCCGCGGGAAAAAGTTGTTCAGTTTGATGGCCTGCACCACATCCTTAAGTTTGTGCACTTTATGAAGACTCACACTGTATTTCGGTGATGTATATGACGGCGCAGAAAGTGAATCACCGAAGAGGTCTGGATCTGGAGGATTCTTATCCGAATGACACTGGCTGATTACTGTCACTCTAGCAGAGAGTCGCATCGAAGGTTGCGTGGTGGCTGTTTTCTGACGACAGGAGAGAAGATATAATATATAGGATCCGGCGCAATCCTGATGAAATTGAAGCTGCCGAGCTTGCTGCAAGACGGGTTGACGATGTCAAATTATTACTTGGTATTATAAGTCCAGGTTTCCGCACGATGTCGGTATTGTCCAAGATAAACTTAGAAAGTAGATCAATCAATCTGCCTAGCCTTTTCCCAACTATATTGGGGTCGGCTTCCAGTCTAACCGGATGCAGCTGAATACTAGTATTTTACATGGAGCGACTGCCTATCTGACCTTCACAATTCAGTAACTGGGTAATACGATACCCCTTGGTAAGACTGGTTGTCAGACTTTCGGGCTTCTGACGACCCGTAACGACTGTTAAAGATCCACGAATAACAACCGGGACCAACGGCTTAACGTGCTTTCCGAGGCACGGAGGAGTCTCGGTATGTAAAGGTGGTCACCCATCCACTGACCAACCCCGGCAAGCCTAGCTTAACCAGATGGATCGACCCGTGCGGCTGTTATTGCTTAGATACGAGCTGCTCAAACTCAGAAAGTACATATAAATCGAAAAAAAGTCACATTTGTACTTGTCCGGATTTAAAACGACAACCTCGTGCAGGGTATACAACATTACTTTTTGTTTACACTAAACCCGAAAAGGGGTCATTGTACTCAGGGGTCTTGAACAATTTTTTCTATGGGACCACCCTTGAAATCGCGAAAAACAAATCAGCTGTCCCATACATTTTGTCCATTTAAATGAACACAAATGTATGGAACAGCTGATTTTTTTTTCGCGATTTCAAGGTTGGTCCCTTACAAAAAAAAATGTTCAAAATGATGAGTACAATGACCCCTTTTCGGGTTTAGTGTAAACAAAAACTAATGTTGTATATAGGTACCACGGGGCCATCACGACATATGACAGAGAATAATTTTCTTGATGCACTTACATGCGAGGCAAAGAAAAGGGGATTTCCGTTGACACAGTTCTTACACTTCTAGGAAATAAGGAAAGGAAAATTGAATATGAAATACTAGCTTTTGAACAAACTACCGGGAAATACTTCCTTATTCCTTGTCTACATTATAAGGGAACCTCTGTGCAAAATTTCAGCTTTCTAATTTCAAGGGTTTGGGCTGGGCGTTGATGAGTCGGTGAGGTCTTCTCTTTCTATTTATATACATAGATGGGAAGATAGATAGATTGAGGATTAAAATGCACGAGTGCGAATGGCAATATCAAGGCGCTTTCTATCGCATTAGAAATGAACTATGGTTGCTACGTGGACATTATAATGTATTGTATTTCGGTGAACCAGTTTCGTGGAAAGATTATTATGTTTACGCTGTGACACTCATGTAAATAGAAGCTGTGAAATAGAGTCTTGTAACAAAATAAAGCATGCCCAAATCAATACAAGAAAGTTTTAAAAGCAGAAAATAAAAGTTACATTAAAATTTTTAAAAACCGCCGACACAAACAAAAACCTCTCATCATCTGCCTAGCCTTTTCCCAACTGTGTTGGGGTCGAGTTCCAATATAACCGGATGCAGATGGATACCTGTATTTTATATACAGGGTGAAATTTTAATCAGCTGACGAGTTTGATAGGTGAATGTACTGAACAGCTGATTTTTTTTTCGCGATTTCGGGTTTGGTCCCATAGTAAAAGTTGTTCATAATGATGAGCACAATAACACTTTAAGAGGAAAACAAGCATTAAAATTTCACCTTGTAGAGCGACTGCCAATCTGATCTCCACAACCGTGTTACTGGGTAATACGATACCCCTTGGTAACACGGATGTCAGACTTTCGGGCTTCTGACGACTGTCAAAGATCCACAAATGACAGCCAGGACCAACGGCTTAACGTGCTTTCAGAGGCACGGAGGGGTCTTGGTATCTAAAGAATGGTCACCCACCACAAACCAACCGCGGCAAGCGTAGCTTAACCTGAATGATCGAAGTTGTAGATTTTGATCAAAGCGTTGTCGTCGCGTCGAGGGACGTCTAATGAAAATAGGAAGTTAACAGCAGCTATCCATTCTACAATAGTTTTGGCTTATACGGACCCAGCAATAAGGAATATGTTCCTTAATGCTGGGACCGTATAAGCCTCGACTGCTTGGCATTTTCATTAGCCATCCCCTGACGTGACGGCCACGACGCTTTAATCAAAATCTACAACTCACACATACAGGGTGTTTCTTTTAAGGTGTCAAGCCAGTGCAAGCTGATAGCAGAGTACCATACCTATCGATTTAACCCCCATGTATGTTCTACGATTTTTTGTAGTTTTCGAGTTATTTTGGATACCTCATTTCATATCAATGGCACTACCATTAAGTTAAGGATAGTGGAAGGTATACAATTTTTGTTTTTATTATGAACTGAGCTCTGCTTAAACGTAGAGGAATAGTAAATATCAGGATTGACAAAAAAATGCCAAGATAATAATAAATTATAAAATATGAAAATCACAAGATTTCAGATACACCACAAAAATATCGAAAAAAATTATAACTCGAAAACTACAAAAATCGTAGAACATACATGGGGGTTAAATCGGTAGGTATGGTATTCTGCTACCAGCTCGCACTGGCTTGACACCTTAAAAGAAACATCCTGTATACCTACTCATAAAAGGGTCAATAGGTGCAAATTATTCTTTTAATCTTTAGAGGTTTTTTTATGTCGGGGGTTTTTTAAATTTTAAATTTAATTATTATTTCCTGCATAAACAGGCGCGACACGCGACGCGAATCGCACGTGACACAAAGGTACCCGAGTCGCACGACGAACGGTGCCTTTGTGTCGCGTGCGATTCGCGTCACGTGTCGCACCTGTTTGAAAGAGCCTTTATACAGGATTTTAAAGTAGTTGCATGGCATAGCTTAGGGGTAGATTCAGTATCGATGAAGGAACCCAGGAAAAATAAATAAAAAATAAAATAAAAATATTAAAATAAAATGCAAGGTCAACCTAATTCAGTACCTACTAACTTAAAATAGCAATCGTTTAGAATTAAAATTATGTTATTTGTTTAAAAATTTAATTACATACTTACCTACTATCGAACGCGTTGTCATTTTGTCCTTCACTTCTCGCGTCCGAATACTAAAATAATTTTAATTCTAAACGATTGCTATTTTAAGTTAGTACTTAGGTACTAAATTAGGTTGATCTTGCAGTAATTTTTTTTATGTTTTTATTTTATTTTTAATTTTTTTTTAAATTTGTTTAACTATTATTTTTTCTCCTGTGTTCCTTTATCGATACTGAACCTACCGCTAAGCTATGGCACGCAACTACTGTAACACCCTGTATATTACTAGTAGACACGCTACGCTCTACACGTGGCCTGACGTGGCTAGCTGAAATCTACGCAGCTGTACTTATTTTTCCGACAGTGAAGCTAATTACTAATTTATCCTCATTTCTCTTTCCTACTCCATCATCAGGCCCTAATCACCATCGATCTATAACCTATTCATTCTCCTCACTTTTCCAAATTCTTGTTTCCCTCCGAGTCCCTTTTCCCACTTCTATTGCATGTATTCTATTTTATTTTAATGTAGATATCTATAAAACCATAGCCCTTTTCCTTGTAAATAATGATATATCTATTTAGACATCATTTATAAACCTATTTTATGTACCATGTAGCTCTTAGTTTACGCATCGAGTCAGCCTTTTTGCTGGGCCACCTGGTGGCGTTAAAACGTTAGTTTTCTGTTAAATTATATTCCCCAAATGTTAATTTGTTATAATTTATTATTTTTATTTAATAGCAACTAATCTCCTTTCCATTTCCAAATTCCCCGTTATAATATTCAATCATTTCGCGAGTACTTGATTCTCGTTTTGTTAACAAACAAAACATTGTCAGTGGCAATAAGCACGAATAGTGCAACGCCAAAAAAAAAAAAAAAAAAAACCTATTCATTGAAACTATTCCAATGAACCCATGCAAACATGATACCTCTCTGCCGTAAGTTGGTGAGGGTGTTGGGTATCCTGCAAATTCCAGGTGACGCTACAGCATCAGGAGCTCGTGGCTGAGTAATAACAGATGCACCCGTCGATCCAACTGGTTAAGCTACGCTTGCCGGGTTTGGTCAGTGGATGGATGACCATCTTTGCAAAACGAGACTCCTCCGTGCCTCGGAAGCCGTTGGTCCCGGCTGTCATTCGTGGATCTTTGACAGTCGTTACGGGTCATCAGAATCCCGAAAGTCTGACAACCAGTCTTACCAAGGAGTATCGTATTACCCAGTAACTGGGTTGTGGAGGTCAGATAGGCAGTCGCTCCATGTAAAATACTGGCATTCAGCTGCATCCGGTTAGACTGGAAGCCGACCCCAACATAGTTGGGAAAAGGCTAGGCAGATTGATTGATTGATTGCTGCAGCATCAGTTCAAGGTTATAATATAATAATACCTAATTTTGATTCGATTAGTCCTGTGAAAGATGCTCACATCCATTGATCATAAACTAGAAAAGAGCTGATAATCTTCCGACGGCTGAACTGATTTTCTTGAAAGTCACATTCCAAACAAAACAAAATTGAAATCGGTTGAGCCGTTTGGGAGCTACGATGCCACAAATCGACACACAGATACACACCCTAAACTTATATAATACCGCACCTCTGTTTTTGTCGGGAGTGTGCAACACGTTGTCTGCAAAAACTACATTTAAAGTAACTACATCTTGTTTGTTAATATAACAAATTCAGAAATACTGAATTCATATCCATAAAATATTACAAATCTGCCATTCGAACAAATCAAATATTGAAATTATTCAGAAGAAAAAAAATAATTTTACTATTTTACTCACATAAGTGCTCAACTAATGTATTAAAAGAAAAAAATGGAGGGCCCTTCAGAATTCTTATTTTTATTGGTAACAGAATTTCAATGAAAAACCTTTCATTAAGTCCTTAGTTTTTAGTGATATTATTAAAACGTTTAGTTATTCTTTAGGTAAGGTATAAATGTATCACGTGAAATCACAAGATCTCGTAAAGATCCTTTATAATAAAATGTAGAAAAAGTTTTCTTTGCCAGATGGTTTTACTTTTATTTTAAATACATAGGTATTGATAAATATGGATTGCTGAGCTCTTTGTAGTGGTCTCTTAATGACTACAAAGTAGGTTCTTCCTTGTCAACAATACCTGAGCCAAAGAAAACACATTTTCAAATTGTGTTCAACATTTTTTGTTCTTCAGTTTGTAGTCGGAAAATTAACAAAGAAGAACCAACTTAAAAAAAATTAAAAACACAGAAAAAAAAACCGGCTAAGTGCGTGTCGGATCATGCACAATGAAGGGTTCCGTATATGAAAAGAATTTATCCCAAGTACAAACTTAACATTGTAATACCAAAAAAAATATATGTTTTTGGATAAAATTACAAAATAACAATTTTCGGAGTTTTTCCTTTACTTGTGCTGTGAGACCTTGCTTCTTTCCTAATTTCATTGTTCTACTAGATCAACGGCAAGTACCCTATAGGTTTTGATTTACTTGCGAGTATCAAACTATGTCGCTTAAAAAGCCGTATCTTTTTATTGCGTTGACTTAGAAGCTTGAGATTTTTAGGACTCCGAGGGTCCATAGACGCACGTATTTCATATTAATTTCAACTTGATAGTTCCACGCGTTCCTGAGAAAAAGGGTCTTGACAGACTGACAGACAGACGGACAACAAAGTGATCCTATAAGGGGTCCGTTTTTTCCTTTTGAGGTACGGAACCCAAACAAATGCCAAACACCAGTTTCATTTACAAATACTTCAATCTGCCCAGCTTTCTCCCATTATAATCTCTGCACATGTTCAGATCGGCATCCAGTCTAAACGGATGCAGCTGAATGCCAGTATTTTACATGGTGCGACTGCTTATCTGACCTATTCAACCCAGTTACTTGGTAACACGATACCCCTTAGTAAGACGAGATGTCAGACTTTCAGGCTTCTGACTACCCGTAACGACTGCCAAAAACCTACAAATGACAGCCGGGACCATAACGGCCTGGCGTGCTGTCCGAGGCACGGAGGATTCTCGATAAGTAATAGATAAGTAGTCAGTGACTACTTATCTATTACTTATCGAGAATCCTCCGTGACTACTAGTCACCCATCCACGAACCAACCGCGGCAAGCGTAGCCTAACCTTCGAACAACCCGTACGGCTGATATAATTTTGCCACGAGCCCCTTCATTTACAATTACGTGCAATATTAATTGTTAGAGTCAACTTTGATGTTCCGTAAACTCCATTGTAAAATTAAATTAGTGCCGTGCCACCGGGCCTGTTTGGGAAAGATTCGAGGCAAAGCCGGCATTTTTATTTGATTGTACGAGTAATGCTTATGGCGTGTTGACGTGTTTAACATTATTTATTCTGTATATTTGAATGTGGTACAAGTTAAACAGTCAGTTAACTTTTGATGTGTGACTGCGTATGGTGGAGATGGCAGCTTTTTACTTTTTTTTCTTACTATTAATACAACTGATTTTTAATGTCATAAGTACTATATGAACTCTTATGTTGCTTTCTACGTACGTACTAATATTAACTTACCAAATGTTACACTATTATTAACACAAACGGGATATTTACAATGTTTACTGTTATGTTCGAGTTCCCGATATTTCAGCACTGTTGCAAGCACCATGATCACGGATAAACTGAAGTTATTGCGGGTGGGTGTTTTATGAGCAGACAAATCGGTCTACCCTCTTTCTTTCTTTCAGGAACTCGAACATAACAGTAATCATGGTAAATATCCCGTTTGTGTTAGTTATAATTTTAGTAACCATGACAGTTTAAAAACACTATTGACGGAAACCTTAATTGCGATTATTTAATTTCTTCAATTAAACCATCCAGTTCTATTATTAACTAAAACTAAAATAAGGCTTGTGAAATAGACAATTAAAGACTAAAGTATTTACTACGCGAATACCGCAAGAAATCAATCTGCCTTGACTTTTCCCAACTTTGTTGGGGTTGGCATCCAATCTAACAGGACGCAGCTGAATACCAGTACCTACTTAACATGGAGCGACTACCTATCTGACCTTGACCTCCACATCCCAGTTAATGAGCTACACGATAACCCTTGGTAAGACTGGTTGTCAGACTTTTGGGCTTCGCCGGACTACCCGTAACTACTGCCAAAGATCTACGAATGACAGCTGGGACGCATGCTAACCCGAGGCACGGCGCGGCGGTCTCGATATTATGTCACCCATCTTCGAAGCAACCGCGGCAAGCATAGCCTTCGATCAACCCGTGCAGATATTAGCCACGAGCCCAAAATACCACCTATATAAAATAATTCATTCACATTCCAACCCGCTGTCAGTGGTGCCTCGCATAAACATCGGCTAAACTCGGAGATTTATATGGCTTTTACACCAACCTTCGGAATACACGGAACCTATGACTTGTAAACTGTGAATAATTTTATAATAGTAACATGTGCTGAGTTAACTAACTGTTATAGTTACTCCACAGTTAAACAAACTGAGTTATAAACTTCAGTCAGATTGCGAAATGTTGTATGGGGAAAATGCTAATAAAGTGGATCTCACTCCCACGTGCTGCATACTAATGAATGAATGAATGAAATGAATCGATCCCAGCGTGGTTTGAACAGACTAAATATAACTCGAATGAAACACATTTCTGACTCCTAAGGCCCGACCCAACGTTACTCAAAACTATTTAACACTATGGAATGCAAATAAAGATAATTATGAGTATGGCGTTGGGTACGGACAGCTATTGAAATACATCCTTTTGCATGTCTCTGTTTATATTTAAAAAAGAAATGTGCTGTGCTATTTTAGCATTAGTGATTTGTGTTAGCATCACGTTAATTTTGAATAGCACCATGAACGATGGGCTTTAGGAAACCTATCGCCTAACTGTCAAATACTGAAGGTTTGAAGCTGAAGCAGGTTGGAAATTAAGTTTTAAAACGTCAACGATAGCGACGAAAGCTTGTACTGAGTTTTCGAAAAGCAATATCAGGGTGATACCGGGATATTATATGAGAAATAAATCCAGGGCCGTCTTATAAAAATGACGTTGCGACGAAGTCCATGACGTAAACGAAGATTTTGGCTTAAAACAACTTATTTAACAACGTTAAGGCGAAAACACCAGGGTAGCCCTCGAAATTCAAATGCAATTTGCAATCAGTACTTATTAGGTTTTATGTTGATCTAAATACTTATGATTCGCGGCCATATCAAATATTTATTTAGAGAATTAAAATACTAGAAATCATCATACAACTCTCTAAGTTCATATTATCCTACTGAATGACTATTTCATGAAATCATGAGATTTGAGACCAATTCTAATTTATGGAGTTGTATTGCTGATTCTAATGATTATAATTCTGTAAAGTTATAGGTATTAGTTATGGCCGCGAATCATATTTTAATCAAATACAACCTGACAGTGACCTGCAAATTACAAAAAACGTATAAAAACCACCATTTTTTACAACACTGGTAACACCTGTATTTTCTGCAAATAAATGATTCATTCTTATTCCCAGTCTGCAAACAAAAATTCAACCAAAATATGCGAGATAAGCGAACTTTAATTTTACTGTCGTATTGTCGACTTACAGCTTTGCGCAGTGGTAGCCCGCGAAATTCAATTTTTTTTGGGTTTTTT
This sequence comes from Cosmia trapezina, assembly GCA_905163495.3. NCBI lineage: Eukaryota > Metazoa > Arthropoda > Insecta > Lepidoptera > Noctuidae > Cosmia > Cosmia trapezina. The sequence goes on from LR991020.1 coordinate 8,822,882, forward strand.
GCAATTTGCAGGTCCGTTTCAGGTTGTATCTTGATCAAAATATGATACGCGGAAATAAAACTTAGGTATTTACATAATTTTAACCATAAAAATAATCAATACATCTCTCGAAGTTAGATTTCGTGCAGATTCGTTAGATTTCGTTCGTTCGAAGACTCTGCACGAAATCTAACTTAGAGAGATGTGTTGATGATTTTTACGGTTAAAATATGTAAATACATATGTTTTATTTCCGCGTATCATATTTTGATCAAGATACAACCTGACACGGACCTGCAAATTGCAAAAAACTCAAGAAAATTTGAATTTCGCGAGCTACACAGCGCAATCACCTTAATTATAATGATCAAAATCATCTACAACACAACAATTAACCATCGGAATTGATGCTCGCATTTTCAATAACTTCATAAAGATGAACCAAATAAACCTGAAAGTGGTATTTCGTTCACTAAAAGCCGAATTGTTTCCCCTTGAAATTGGTTCCTCTTTAACTCTGCCACGAATTTGGAGAATTTTCATTGAACAAGCAATATATTTCTTTAGAAGACAAAGGAATTAAACAGACGATAAATTACTTAATTGAATGTCTAGATCTATAGAACAGAACTAAAATAAACGGCCTTATTGGCCGACCAATAAAATCCAAAAAAATTAAAATAGGCTCAAAATTTGCATTGAAACATTGTGTCGAAATTCACTCTTATGTCTGGCTGGGTTAATTATTAACCACTCTTATTTGTTAAGTACCATGTGGAAAACTATGGAAAACATATATAAACATATTTTTTGATGAATATCATGTGTACTGTACAGTAGAGGTTTCATGGTTTGGTCAAACCTTAGGAATGATTCTTGCTGACATTCTATTATTCAAACATCGAATTACTCTTAAAGAAAAACGAAGCTCGTTTTTCTTGAAAGTGAGAGTCAGATTCTATTTAGGGCTTCACTTAGGAAGTGTTAATCCTTAATTTTAATATTGATTCTTTTAATATAGCGGGCTTCAGCCCCGTCCCACCCGTGTACTGCTTTGTCATTTTCTGTAGCTAGCCTCCCACTGTGAGGTTCGAGCCCTCACAGTACCTAACCTAAACTCGAACACACCTATGAGTACATATATATTTTTGACAAATTCATCAGTCCCCCTTATTTTGTGTCGTAATTTTATTTTAAATTATATTTTATTAAATCTATAGACATAAATCATTCCATTTAGTTATTTTTAGTTTTATATGTTTTATTTGAAGCGTTGACGATTCGGGACCCTATTAACATTTTTGACATTCGAAGTGTTGAATCTAATTTAAATAAATTACATTATTTTTAATTCAACTTTTTCTTTTATTTTCACATGTGACCAAAAAAAAAGGAGCAAGTATTATATTTTTAAGTCTTAGATTTCATTTCCATTAATTAATCAAGGTTTTCTAACTAATTGGCCTTCAGTCTTAAAACCGCTGATATAATTTAAATGACAGACAGCTCTGTTGAACGACAATTAACGAAACTCTTCGCCGAATAGTCGTTTCTGATTTTATTCACTTTATCAAATCATTTGTGCTAACTACGCCATTTATTTTGGAGTAAAATTATATTAAAATAACAACTTCATCCCTGTAATCCTCGAAGGGATAGGCAGAGGTATACCTGTAGTATAGCCACATTTCGTGTAATAGGGGGTGAACCCAGGCACAAATACAGTTATAGAGGCATGAGGAACAGGGTGTAAAGTTCCATCCTCTATAGAAAAGGGAGGATCCTCCGACCAGACGGGTGTTGTATCTAGTGGGCAACTGCCCGACGGTTGATGTCGGGATATTGTATTATGCCGCGCGATAAACTCTGTTTGCGGGATGCAGGTTTTTGCGTGACGTCATTGTGATGCGTAGTTCACATGTGGCGATGCAGATGCCGCTACAGTCACTGGGCTGCTTCTGAGAATTTCCTAATTAAAAACCCAACAGCACTTTGCCCGACCTGGGAATCGAACCCAGGACCTCATGCTCCGGTATTGCGCTTGCGCCAACCAGACCATTTTTTTTGTGGATGGGAAATCATCAAACGACTTCTCCCGCTCTGGGTGGAGCGGAAGGCCAGATGCCAGACTTTTACTGGCTAAAACCCACCCGTGTTCCTTCAGTTGCCTGTGCCAGGGCCACGGTATCTCTTTCGAACATCCCGCGACTCCGGCGGCATCGGCCCTATTGGGCTCCATCATTGCTGACATCTCTTTGAGGCGCGTGGAACACAACGCGCCATCGACCCGGGCCTGGTCCTTACCGGACGGCGAGCTGCCCACTACTCGCCATCCGCAAGCCCGCGCCTACGGTGACCGGGAATCGGCTCTCGACTCCCGCCGCCCAAGGCGTCTCCTGCGGCGACTGAGGGCGTGAAGTTGTCTCTCCCTCACGCGTTCCGCCTCCTCCTTCGCGAGCGTTACTGCTTCGCTACTAGCTTACTAGACCAACGAGACAGTCAATAAAAATCTGCCCAGCCTTTTTCCAACTATTTTGCGGTCGGCTTCCAATCTAACCGGATGCAGCTGAATACCAGTATTTTATATGGAGCAACTGCCTATCTGACTTCCATAACCTGTTGGAAAAGGATAGGCAGATGATGATGTACAGATGACATTACATAATGAAGATACGTAAGTCCCCTCAATATACACAAAATTGTAAAACAGTAGCTTCCAAAATACTCAGAACGATATTGAACGTATCCGTTCCACCACAGAATCAATCCTTTGATTCAGTATGCAAATTTACGATGACTCGAGCTCAAAGTTACCTCGGCTCGTAACTCGGAACGGTGATTTAAACAATAAAGCAGTCTGATCAGACCGATCATTGAATTCCTTGCAGCTCCGTTAGCCTATATGCTGCAGATAGATGAATTATGTCGGTTTTATTTTGAAGCCAACTCCAATTATTGATTATGTTTTGAGAGTTCAAGCATGTTTTGTTTTGGCATGTGCTCTTGTTGAGTTATTTGGTACTTGTGTTACTAAAGGTATTTTATTTTACTATCGTGGTACACGGATCTTGAAGCTAAAGACAAACAGGCGCGACACGCGACGCGAATCGCACGCGATACAAAGGCACCGCGTGTCGCAAGACGAGCGGATGTGATGTGATGTGTTCCATCGCTCCTGTGTACACCATAGGGTGTTCTACCCATGAATATGAACAACTTTTACTATGGGACAAAACCTAAAATCGCAAAAAAAAATCAGCTGCTCCCTACATTTTGACGAGTTTGGTGTAGGTAGATAAATGTACTGAACAGCTGATTTTTTTTTTCGCGATTTTAGAGTTAGTCCCACAGTGAAAGTTGTTCATATTTATGGGTAGAAAATTTGTAAAATTTGCACCCTGTGAAAATTTGTCCATCTATTTTAATGGGGCCTTATACAATATATCTTAAGTAGGTAGGTACTATAATTAATCCAAAATAGTGCTATAGTTCAATTTGAGAGCACTTTCACTCTACCTTCACCTGTAGCTCTGTGATAGACTACTCAGTACATTCTTTCAATATCGAAAGTAGCTATACTAACGTTGTCCAAAAAATCCAGAACATACACAACCACAAATCACAGAGTTCCATAGGGGCTAAAACATGTTAGTTTCCGTCAAACAATCTGGCAGCTTTGTAACAAACTTTTTGATGTAACTAGGCATCCATTTTGTGAAAGAATAGACCTGGGGAACTTTTTATTCCGGCTGCCAAAAAACTTAAAGAAAATATTTATTTATTTTTGGAACGAAGTTCTGACGTAACGGAAAAGCGTTATTGCGGCTGTTGACCCCTATGTTTTTTAATACAAAAAAACCTATGTTTTTTTTTAAACACACAATTGTCGGATATTTATTATGGTTATTCTGAAAAGTGACAATGGGTAACCCCATTGTCACCCTTTGATACTACGGGTTTTACTACGGGCTTACTTTGATTACAACTTTCGACTTATGAAAAACTAATTTTATTCGGTGTGTGAATGGTTTTGCTGTTACTGGACATTTTTAATGTAAGTAAGAAAAACTTTTGATGCCTCCAAAAATCTATTCCTATAGATTTTTTCATAAGACGAAAGTTGTTATCAATGTAAACCCGTAGTATCAAAGTAACCCCATTTTACTGGTAGTTTAGAGAATAGTCTTTTCATCTCGGATTCCTCAATTTATAATGATGTGCTTTATTAGCACATTCGTTTATCTCTACAGACTAACCTAGTTAATACTATAAAACTACTTAAGGCCCTGGTTCCAAGCGTGGTTTTAGCTCGGTGTGTAAGTGAAATGGCGTTATGGTTTTCTAGTTTGACGCACGAGATAGAAGATTCTCCCGCGCACCGGAATTATGTCGTAAAAGTGCAAATAAAATCGTATAAAATTAGAAATTAACTATTTAATAAAAAGTAATCCATCACTGGATGCAGTTTGGAATTTGACATTTCATGGTATATTTTTAATTATAATTATAATTGCTAATGAAGGGATAAACACCTTTTAAAGATTATTAGGAGGTATGTTTAAAGATTTTTTTGGTGCATTAAGGCCCAGGTTTCCTGAAAACGATCAAAAAGGTGGTTTTTTAAAGCAGTGTATCTCATAAACCGTAAATAATTTTGACATGTAAAAAAAATATGATATTTTCAAGTCTTTTTCGCATACAGTGATGGAAGCCAAAACATAATTATATATATTTTAATGCACCAAAAAAATCTTTAAACATACCTCCTAATAATCTTTAAAAGCAGTTTATCCCTTCATTAACAATTATAATTATAATTAAAAATATACCATGAAATGTCAAATTCCAAACTGCATCCAGTGATGGATTACTTTTTATTAAATAGTTAATTTCTAATTTTATACGATTTTATTTGCATTTTTACGACATAATTCCGGTGCGCGTGAGAATCTTCTATCTCGTGCGTCAAACTAGACAGCCATAACGCCATTTCACTTACACACCGAGCTAAACCAATCTTGGAACCTGGGCCTTAAAGTATGTTTAATTATTTTTTGGCTTCCATCACTGTATGCGAAAAGGACTTGAAAATATCATATTTTTTTACATGTCAAAATTATTTACTGTTTATGAGATACACAGCTTTATAAAAACACCTTTTTGATCGTTTTCAGGAAATCTGCGCCTTAATTTGTTGTAGTAGCACTTTGTTCGAAACGAGCTTGCACTGAAACTTTCTTTCGACAACTTTTCGTCTCGGGTATTCGATACTTTAATGCTTTTCGTACAGTTCGTTTTTATTTTTCGAGAATACAACAAGGGTTTCGTTGTATAAGAAAAAGAATGATACAATCTATAATTCAATAGTCTCGTTTTGTTTCTTTTTGTTTTTTTTTTGTGTTGTCATAAAACAACAAGCGCCTTTGTATTTATTTATTTATTTATCACTAGCTGACCGACAGACTTAGCGTCTTAGCTATGAATATTCTAATGTAAACACGCGAAGTTCCCGAAGGCGGAAGCTGAGAACATTTTGAATTGTGTAGGAAAACTTAATTTCCTCTTGTAAGTGTGTTACGCATTTACCCTGCGGGACGTCAACGAGAAACGAGATTATTCGGCTTACTGCCATGTCGCTACTTCGGTACCGTCATCTGTTTTCTCGTTGACGTCCCGTTCCCGGTGCGATGACCAAACCGCGATAGCCTTTATTCCATCTACATAAAGTTTGTAAACCAGGTATTACGACGTTCATCGCCATTATTACTATACTTATAGGTAGCAGTCTTAATGTTAAAAAAGATGATATTACTGATAGTGTCACCGAGCTATTGAAGTTAAATTGTAAGAAAATAATTTTGTGTGCTTTTCCATACTTTAAGTACTTGTCAAACAGACAAAACAACTACATTTACATGTTAAATAACTACATGCAATTCTTAGTTAGTCACCATAGTGACAAGTTTATATTTTTTGACACCAACATTTTTGTTGATAAGCTAAGCTCGACTAGGGATACGGTGTATCTGCCCAGTAGTTTTAGACATCAAATAGCTAGGCTATTAGCTTTTAATATTAACCCAGACATAATTAGTATGTCGAAGTCATCTTTAATTAGCACCACAGTTAGTAATAGTACTAATGTTAAGGTGGTTATTAATTTAAACTAGTTTGTAAGACAACAGAAAGTACCACTAACAGTATAGTTACACTTATTAACAAAAAGGTATTTTCTAGCTCTAAAATAGTTAACTGTAGAAAAGGGGCTAAGCAGAAATCCTTGAAATTATTTCATCAAAATATTCAAGGTTTTTCATCCAAACAATTGGAAATTGAATTGTTTTTAGAAAAAACAATGTTTGACATTATTTGTTTAACCGAGCATTGGTTAAAAGATTACGAAATGTTAATTAATTATGAGAATTATAGTGTGGCCAGTTGTTTTAATCGAACATCGATGGCGCGTGGTGGTTCATTAATCCTAATTAAAAATTGTATTAAATCGAAAAATCGTAAAGACATAGTTGAACTATCATTTGAACATAGTATTGAACTTTCCTGTGTTGAGCTAGATAGGCATGTCATAGTGTGCGTTTACAGACCCCCAAATTATCAAAACTACTCTATATTCGAGTCAGTAATGGAAGAAGTTATGTCAAGACTTGCAGCTGGTAATAAGTCAGTAATTATCTGTGGCGACTTCAATATTAATATTTTAAAAAATAATTCAAATACCAGTAGATTATTAAATTTGTTTAAATCATTTAATTTATCAAATGTGTTTGTAGAACCTACCCGAATAACCACGACTACTGCTACATGTATTGATAATGTTTTCTGTTGTTGTGACTATTTAGATAAATCCATTGTTAATTATCTCCCTTCTGATCACAGTGGTCAAACCGTAACTTTTGAGTCCAACATACCTATGCAAAAAGTGCAGATACAATCCAGACCAATAACATCTGTTAAATTAAATAAATTTAATAACACTTTAATTTGTAAGTTAAATGATCAAGAACTGAAAATGAACAATGTTAATATTTTGTATAAAGAATTCTTTTCGGTAGTCCAAACAGAGTTCGATAATTCATTTAAGAAGATCACAAAAACCATCAGCCCTAAGTTTCTATTTAGTGACTGGGCAACTAAAGGACTCAGGAAAAGTAGGGAAAGACTTTTCGAGCTGTATAGCCTTAAGCCTTATATTAACACGGAAACTTTTAATAAGTATGTTGCTACTTACTCTAGAATTTTTAAGAACACTTGTAAGGCAGCTAAAGCCTTATACATTAGCAACAAGGTTAAATCAGCAGATAATAAAATAAAGACAGTATGGAAAATTATCAACAATGAAACGAACAGGAACAGAAAGCATAATATTGATTACACACTGGAGTCGTCATGTGGTCTCATTTCCGATAGTAAAGAAGTTGCTCAAGAATTTGTAAATTTCTTTACCAGTATCCCACTTAAAACTACTGAGGTCTTAAACTCCTCGCCCTCGCTCTCTTTTGATTTAGTAAGAGCGAACGTATCGGCCTGCCCGATTGAATTTAACTTTAAGCATATTAACCCCATAACAGTAATAAAAGCTTTTAAGCAAATTAAGATCAAACTGACCGAAGATCTTTGGGGAATGTCCATTAAAGTCTGTACCTCCATAATTGAGACTATAGCGCCTTACTTAGCCTTAATATTTAATTTTTGTGTAGATCAAGGAGTTTTCCCGGATTTAATGAAATACAGTAAGGTAATTCCACTTTTTAAATCCGGAGACAGTAAAGACAAAAATAATTATAGACCAGTATCCGTGTTGCCGGTTTTCAGCAAGGTGTTTGAAAAGGTAATGCTTAATCAAATGCTCAATCATTTTAACACGAATAAAATACTTCACGATCAACAGTTTGGTTTCACCAAAGGACGTTGTACGACCGACGCCGGTGTAACCTTATTAAAACACATTTTTAACGCGTGGGAAGAGGCCCAAGACGCCATAGGCATTTTTTGTGACCTCTCCAAGGCATTTGATTGCGTCGATCATGAAACCTTACTCTTGAAACTTGAGCATTACGGACTTGGAAAACTTGCCCTCAGTTTAGTAAAATCTTATTTTAAATGATAGACAACAGCAAGTTCAAATAAATGGTGTCAATTCACTGTGTTTAAAAGTTAAAATGGGTGTTCCACAAGGCTCGATATTGGGTCCTTTCCTCTTTTTAGTGTATATTAATGATTTACTCCATTTATTAAAAAATCAACCACAAATGGTGCTATTTGCTGATGATACTTCATTAATTTTTAAGGTAGATAGACGTGCTACAAATTTTGACGACGTCAATAACGCCCTACTGCAGATCCAAAATTGGTTCACTGCTAATAATTTAGTATTAAATGGGAAAAAAACTAAGTGCATCAGATTTTCTTTACCAAATGTCAAAAGTAGTGATTGTGAGATAGTATTGAATCAAGAGAAACTAGAATTCGTCGATAAAACCGTTTTCCTGGGGATTACGCTCGACTCAAGGCTACAATGGGGTCCTCATTTAATATCACTTGCAGGACGGCTAAGTTCAGCAGCTTATGCTGTCAGAAAAATCCGTCAATTTACTGATGTAGATACCGCGAGGCTAGTCTATTTTAGTTACTTTCACAGTATCATGTCTTACGGTATTTTACTTTGGGGACGGGCTGCAGATATCGAGTCCATTTTTATTCTGCAAAAACGAGCCATCAGAGCCATATATAATCTTCGCAGGCGCGATTCTCTAAGGGAACTGTTTAAGGATATTAACATCATGACGGTACCTTGTCAATATATCTACGAAAACATCATGTACGTAAGAAAAAATTTACATCTTTTTAATAAAAGAGGTGAAAGGCATAATTATAATACTAGAAATAAGGACCTATTAGCTCAACCAGGTTTCAGGCTGGCTAAAGTAGACTCATCGTTCATGGGGTACTGTTTAAAATGTTACAATAAAATACCTCCACACATACTTCAACTAAATGAGACGAAATTTAAAACTTGTATAAAACGCACACTATGCAGACAGGCATATTATAAGTTGGGGGATTACATAAATGATAAAAATGCTTGGCTCCATGCTGGTCCTGCTCCACAACCTCAACTAATTAATTAACATTTGAAGATACTGTTAAGCAACTGCTGAAGATTGTAAGAATAGCTTTGCATTGTGTAGACTCAATCACCTTTGTATTGTATAATTGCTTAGTACATGTGTGAGTACTATGTACCTACTCTAAAGCTACCATTTACTGGGTACGTCTTTATTTGACTTGGATGTGCCCTGGCGGCTGAGAGTGTGTCATGCTCACTCTAATGCCTCGCTGATGGTGGCGCGTGTGTTGGATCATTTAACGAATCCATACATCAGGTTTGTGAACGGGCGCTGTTGGTGGAGGCTGGTCATACCTTAGCTGCCACGGCTTATTTTAATTTTAATTTTGAATTGTTTTTTTTTTAATTTTTTTATTACGGACGCTTTTAACGTTCATCGTTCTCACATGTATAATTTCAACATGAATGATGTAACCAATATTTTGTAACTATATTTTGATTTAAAAGAGTGTCCGTGGAGTTTCTTGCCCGTTCTTCTCCATAGATCTACGTTTTGGAATGGGCAACTAGCTTCAACTTTCTGACTTACCTACTGACCGACTCTTTGACAATTCAAAAGTGCCTGTAATTGGTTTAATTGAAATAAATGCTTTGAGTTTGAGTTTGAGTTCACTTGTTTCCAATTGGTTGTTTCTCTCCCATTCAAAAATAAAATTAATACAAAAAAAACAAATCGCAATCTATTTTTCCAATATTACGCATTGTTGACGCGTTTTGGCACCGTGTAGGCGGAGTAAGTGTTTTGATACTTTTAATTCAGTATAGAACAAATAATAAAAAATATTTTTTATAACTTGACCTTCCAGTAACGGTCCTGTCAAGTCAGGACATTGGCAGTGATCAATTTCTTTGACGTAACGACACAGTAACCCGCTGACGCATCGTAAAGACTCTGAATAAAGGGAGCAAGTTATAGGCGATAGCGTGTGATAGGCTGTCGTTTCGTTTGTAGCCTTAGAGTGAAATTGCTTGGCTATATCAATCGTGTAGATTTGAGGTCGTTAGATATACTCGGCTCAAATTGAATTTTATGTTTATTGTAGCTGAAAACCCAACCAGTAACCCTAGCGTAGCCAGATTTTTCATTTTTCAAAGTGATGAAATACTCCCAGCAACCAAAATTATAATAATACTAGCTGCGTCCCGCGGTTTCACCCGCGCAGACCAGGATAAAAATAGCTTATGTGTTAATCCAGTGTATAAGCTATCTACATACCAAATCTCATCCAAATTGGTCGAGCCGTTTGAGAGTGAAGAAGTAACAAACATACAAACACTCACAAACTTTCACCTTTATAATATTAGTGTTAAGGGCTTGTTTCACCACTTGCGATTAAGTTCGTATTAACTTACTTGGCAGATAATTTCATACAAATTCCGTTCCAGTTTTAAATTTATTCGGTGAGTAGTAGCTATTCGGATATCGTGAAATAGGCCCTGAGTGTTATAGTAGCTGTCTAGCAGCAAACCAAAACTTTTGCCTACCAAAGCATTCCGTTCCTAAAGTGATTCCCGAAAGATATCAACGCTCACATAATTCACAAAGTATCAAGATTAATCGCCCAAACCATTATCTAATCCATTAACGCCTCCGCTCGTAACATACGCCACAGTTTATTGCGCGTATTTTTTCCTTACCTTTTATGACCCGTAGGTGTGAACTGGCTTTAATACCCAATCAAATCATAATGTAGGCTAGCACTTGACTTGGTCGTATCATCAGAACCAATTACGGGTAATAGAGTAGTGAAATTGTGATGGTCGAATGTTGGTCACATAAAATTTTTATTATAATTTTTGTGGTGTATCGGAAGAATTGGTTATGGTTTTATGTGGGTTGGTAATTTTTTTGTTGTAAAAATTAAACCTAAAGGCTCACTTACACGGTGTGTGTATGTCTATCACAGGTGATTTTCTTTGAAACAAAGTAATAAATCCGCCTAGCCTTTTCCCAACTATGTTGGGGTCGGCTTCCAGTCTAACCGAATGCAGTTGAATACCAGTATTTTTACATGGAGAGACTGCCTATCTGACCTCCACAATCCAGTTACTTGGTCACACGATACCCCGTGATAAGACTGGTGGCTTTGAAACAAAGTAATATTGACTTAAATAGATTTGCAATTTCTTCAAAAGCTTCGGATTTTTAGCGTATTAAAAATATCTTAGTGCAAATATTTATGTAGCTCATGTATTTATTAGTGTAGTTATTATATTAGATTTCCAAATAGCCACTATACTTACCGAATAAATTCAAAATGGAACAGAATTTGTATGAAATGATGTGCCCAGTAAGTTAATAGGAACTTAATCGTAGGTGGTGAAACAGGACGTTATTAAGGTTTATTCAATCGATAAGTGCCATAAAATTGCATTTAAATTTTACATTTTCAAATTTCGCGCGAAACCGCTGGACGCAGTGGACGCCATATTGCTCTGTGGTCATGACGTCAGTTAGTCAGTAAACAAACACTTTTTATACGCTGATCAGTTGACAGTTGACATTGACACTTATAAATTTATGCTACCGTAATGACGTAATAACATGGCGGCTACTTTCATCCTGTTTTATAACAGATTAAAAACTGAAAACTTTGAATTGAATTTTAAAATTTATATTGTTATTTAACGAACTAAAGCTAACATTTTCCGACTGTTTTTTGCCTAAGCTATATAAATAAATTATATGTTTCGATTTTTTCTCATAAAGTGTAAAATACCGTATTCATCGTTTAATTCGCAATTCGGGTCATCTGATAATTCCTTGTGAAGTTGTGATCCATCTCTCAGAACACGATATCTTTGGACATAACTTAAAACTCGATGTATCACAGGTTTAAAAGATAAAAATGACAAGTCGATTCAATCATTTCTTATCTATAGTAATAATAAAAAGAGGTAAAAGTTTGCTTGTAAGTAAAAATTCTGTACATTCCATTTTTGAATTTATTCGATGAGTAGTGGCTATTCGGACATCGTGAAATAGGACCGAATAGCCACTACTTCACCGAATAAATTCAAAAATGGAACATAATTTTTATTAAATTATCTGCCAAGTAAGTTAATAGGAACTTAATCGTAGGTCGTGAAACAGGCCCTAAATATTTTATTTTTAAAGAGGGTTCTTACTTCAAAAATATAAAGCAAAAACAAAGTTGATACTTGAAACAAAAGTAAATTCTTTGCAGTCTATAAATCTTTTCTAAACACTTTTACATTGCACGTAGTAAAACTGAAGTTCAGTAGGTTCTAAATAGCATTAATGCTTCTTTTTATATGGAAAGGACTGAGTAACGATGTTTTTATTTTATTTTTTAGGGTTCCGTATACAAACTGGGCGTCTCACCGGAACCCGCTGTCCGTCTGTTACAAGCTCTGTATCTTTCGTAATATATAGTAACACTTGAAATTTTCATAGAGTATGTACAGTCTGCAACAGAGATAAGTAACCAGTGTTGTAGTGTGCGTGACACTACAAAACTGTATTGCTACTGTTAAAACGATTCATTACGTACAGCACACAATGCCCTCACGCACACATCGCGTTCATGTGCGAGTGAGTGCGCTAATGTCTTCTCAATTATAGTATAACATAATTTCGCGTTGAAAACTTAAGCGTTCGTAGCCCAACGAATAAGGCATTATACTTCTGAGTACTACGGTGTGAGTTCAAATCTCTGAAGTGATGATTCTTTTTGCGATTTATTATTTTAAGCTAAAGCAATTAGAACAATTTTTGTTAAGAAAATGTTTTATTTATTTAAAATTGCTTAAATAAATAAAACAATTTTTAATAAATATCTTTATTTAAAAAAAAGAACATCAAAAGTGAACATGTTTTATTATAAATACAACAATATGTTTAGAACATGCTATTACATCTTTTTATACCATTATATAATATGTATACAACAATGGGCGGAGTGAATATGTAGCGAAGCTACTTCCTCAACATATTGTTTTATATAGATTGTACATATTAAAAGGTAAAGTTAGTAAATATAGTATTATATAAACAAAGTTATTAACAAACAATCAAACAAAATAATTAGTATTTACATTATATTTATACTTTTAAATAACTATTTACAAAATACACTTAAATCTAATATATATAACTAAAAACTTAAGTACTATGTACAAATTAAAAATTAGGACAACAGCACAAACAGATAATTTTGTTATTAGATATTATTTCTATTGTTCTGTGGAATGCGAACCTGAGCGAGCGCGCGCGCCGCGCCTTGCCTACCTACATCTTTCAATAACGCGGCACGCGCCGCAGTCGAGTATCCATACTGGTCGCAAGCGCATGTCGCTCTCGCTCGTTAGCAATTCATGATACCTACTCGTACATAGTCTAACTAGCCAACCCATCTGTTACTCAGTGCTTTAGAACTCTTTATGTCTAGTGCTAAAATATAAACTGTGTCTATCACTTTCTTTCTGTGCTCAGTATTTCGCCTTCTATTCTTCTATCTGTGAATCCTGTAAACTTTTTGGACATTACATTTCTTTCTATCGTAAGCTGTTGTGTTTGCTATTTTACTGCAACCCATTTACCGCTTCATTGGTGACCCACGACGAACACAAAAATGTCTGATCCGAAAGACACACAAGATGGCGGCGACAACGTGCCACCTAGCACATCGCATGAAGTACAACGAGTGGGTATAAGAGTACCACCATTTTACCCAGAGAAACCGGCCTTGTGGTTCTACCAGTTGGAGAGTCAATTTTTCCTGGCAAATATAACTGCAGACTCCACCAAATTTCATCATGCTATGGGGCAACTGGATCCCATGTACGCATCGGAGGTGGAGGACATCATAGCTGGTCCTCCAGCACCCAACAAATATGAGCGACTGAAGACCGAGCTCATAAGGCGACTCTCGGCGTCCAAGGAGAAGAAGATCCTGCAGCTGGTCACGCGTGAGGAGCTGGGCGATCGGAAGCCCTCCCAATTCTTGCGTCATATCCAGCACCTAGCAGGTCCCGATGTCCCGGAGGACTTTCTGCGCACCATGTGGTCCAGCCGCCTGCCAACTAATATCCAGACCATTGTGGCCTCACAGTCGAGGGCTACTCTGGACGAGGTCGCAGAGCTGGCTGACCGCGTCCACGACATCGCAGCCCCCAGCCCGCACGTAGCAGCAGCTACAGCATCAGGCGCTTCTCCAGAGTTAAGCTGTCAAGTAGCGGAACTCACACGCCAGGTGCAGAAGCTGACGACCAAGTTAGACAGGATGTCACGGTCGAAGTCACGGAGATCCAGGTCAGGAAGTCAGGATCGCAGCAAATCCCGTTCCAGCCGTTCCCAGTCAAACTACCGAAAATACCCTATGTGTTGGTACCACGCAAAGTTCGCCGAGAGGGCAAGTAGGTGTATAAAGCCGTGCGATTATAAGCCGAAGGGAAAAGAATAGGGCAGTCCGTGATGGCGACCGACGCCTGCCCAAATCCCGGTCGCTTGTTTATAACTGACCAGCGGACAAAAGTGCAATTTTTAATAGATACAGGCAGTGATATATGTGTGTTTCCTCGAACATTAATGAAAGGTAAACAAAGCCAAACAAACTATAAATTGTATGCCGCTAATGGTTCTGTTATAAATACCTACGGTTATGCTCATTTAGTTATTAATATAAACTTGCGCCGCGACTTCGCTTGGCGATTTATTATAGCAGACGTAACGCGGGCCATAATAGGTGTAGATTTTTTAGCATATTATAATTTAATTGTAGATGTACGTAACAAATGTTTATTAGACAGTAATACTATGCTCACCACCGCGGCTTCGGTCGCGGGTTTTTCTGACGGTGTTTCTTCGGTGAAGGTAACGTCGAGTGACAAAAATGATTCTGTGTACCATGCTATACTAGCAAAATACCCTGACATCACTCGACCCTCAGGTATGCACCGTACACCTAAACATAACATAACACACCACATACGCACTACACCTGGACCACCAGTACATAGCACACCACGCAGGTTAGCGCCGGATAGGTTGAAGGTTGCTAAAGCTGAATTTGAGGCCATGTTACAGATTGGTACGTGTCGGCCATCAGAATCACCATGGGCCTCACCGCTTCACCTCGCGCTAAAGCGGGACAATAGCTGGCGTCCGTGTGGAGACTACCGGATGCTTAACGCCAGGACGGTCCCAGACAGGTACCCCATACGCCATATCCAGGACTTTTCCCACAACCTTGCAGGCTGCTCCGTCTTCTCGACAATAGACCTGGTGAAGGCGTACAACCAAATTCGAGTTAATCCCAGTGACATCGAGAAGACCGCGATCACAACGCCGTTCGGCTTATACGAATTTCCATTCATGACGTTTGGACTTCGTAATGCCGGACAGACGTTTCAACGTTTCGTTGATGAGATGCTGCGCGGCCTAGATTTTGCGTACCCATACGTCGATGACATTCTGGTCTTCTCAAAAGACCAGGCGTCCCATATAGACCACCTGCACCAAATTTTCAACAGGTTGACGGAGTATGGCATGGTCATCAATACGGCAAAGTGCGTGTTTGGAGCCTCGGAGGTAACATTCCTGGGATACAGCATTTCGGTGAATGGCACCAAGCCCCTGCCAGACAAAGTAGTGGCAATCAACAATTTCCCCGTCCCGAAAACTGTAAGAGAGTTGCGTAGGTTCCTCGGAATGATTAATTTTTACCGCAGGTTTATTCCCGACGCTGCCACACACCAAACACCGTTGAATGTTCTTTTAACAGGTTCCGTGAAGGGTTCCCATCCCGTAAATTTCACGCCACGAGAACAGGAAGCTTTCGAGGCGTGCAAACGAGGTCTGTCTCAGGCTGCCATGCTAGCTCACCCAGACTGCGAAGCAAAACTTGCTTTGGTTACCGACGCTTCAGACGTAGCTATGGGTGGCGTGCTCCAGCAGTTAAAGGACAATACGTGGCAACCTCTAGCGTTTTTCTCCCGGAAGCTGAGTCCCTCGCAAACCAAATATTCCCCATATGATCGCGAGCTCTTGGCGATCTATGAGGCGGTCAAACACTTCCGTCATATGATCGAGGCACGTGACTTTGTGATATATACCGATCACAAGCCACTTACATTCGCATTTCATTCCAGGAAGGAGAACTGCTCTCCAAGGCAATTTCGCTACCTGGACTACATTTCACAGTTCTGTACTGACATTCGGCATATTTCAGGGAAGGATAATGTGGTAGCTGATACTTTATCTCGTATCGATGAGATTGTTTTACCTCTCGATCTGCAAAAGTTAGCTACCGCACAAAACACCGACCCTGAACTGAAACAACTGTTGAATGGCAATAACTCCCTACACTTAGAGAAGGTAAAACTACCAGGCACACATACAGATCTGTTTTGCGATGTAAGTGGTACTACGCCACGACCATATGTGACGAAGCAGTTACGCCGACAGGTTTTTGAGAGCTTACACTCTCTCAGCCATCCCGGTGCCAACGCCAGTATCCGACTGATCACCGACCGCTATGTATGGCCTGGGATCAGGAAGGACTGTAGGGAATGGGCGCGTTCGTGTTTAGCATGCCAACGGGCAAAAGTACATAGACATGTATCAGCACCGCTGGGCACGTACAAGCTACCACGCGCTAGGTTCAGGGACCTACATATAGACCTCGTCGGACCCCTACCACTATCCCAGGGATACCGGTATTGCCTCACAGCAGTCGATCGTTTTACTCGATGGCCTGAGGCAATACCCTTACAGGATATTACAGCCGAGACGGTAGCAAAAGCCCTCCTTAGCGGGTGGATATCCCGTTTTGGTTGTCCCACAAACGTAGTTACAGACCGTGGGGGCCAATTTGAATCGGCCTTATTTGGCCACTTATCGAAAATGGCTGGCTTTCAGCATAAAAGGACGACGGCCTATCATCCAGCCTCTAATGGGCTCGTGGAGAGGTTTCATCGCCAGCTCAAAGCCGCTATAACCTGTCACGCTGACAGCAGCTGGGTTGAGTCCCTTCCCCTTGTTCTATTAGGTGTACGTAGTACCTTCAAAGAGGACCTTAAGTCAACGCCAGCCGAACTGGTGTATGGCGAATCACTACGTTTACCAGGAGACCTTCTCTGCCCAGAAGACCCAGGAGACCCTGACGTCACCAGTTACATCGCGCGCCTACGGAGCTTCGCAAATAATTTGCAACCTACTCCAGCGTCACGTCATAGTGGACGTCGGTCACCTTTCGTTTTTAAGGATTTGGCCACCACAACACACGTCTTCCTTCGCGATGACACTGTGGCCGGATCGTTGAAGCCTGCCTATACAGGACCTTATGAGGTCATACAACGGGGATACAAAGCATTTAAGCTAATGGTGAAAGGTAAGATGGTCACCGTATCGATCGACAGAATAAAACCTGCCTACATACTGCGTGATCCAGACACCACAACACACCCAATTCAACCCCCACTACCTCATACTACTACTCACACACACACCCCAATCACACACTCACCTCATTCCACTCACACTTCCACTCAGAATACAAGTCATGATGACTTACCTGACGCCGGAGATAGCACGGTCAGAAGAACTCGTTCGGGCCGCAGAGTGAGGTTCCCAGACTATTATCGCCCGTAGGACGGTCTCTGGAGGGGGGTGGTGTAGCGAAGCTACTTCCTCAACATATTGTTTTATATAGATTGTACATATTAAAAGGTAAAGTTAGTAAATATAGTATTATATAAACAAAGTTATTAACAAACAATCAAACAAAATAATTAGTATTTACATTATATTTATACTTTTAAATAACTATTTACAAAATACACTTAAATCTAATATATATAACTAAAAACTTAAGTACTATGTACAAATTAAAAATTAGGACAACAGCACAAACAGATAATTTTGTTATTAGATATTATTTCTATTGTTCTGTGGAATGCGAACCTGAGCGAGCGCGCGCGCCGCGCCTTGCCTACCTACATCTTTCAATAACGCGGCACGCGCCGCAGTCGAGTATCCATACTGGTCGCAAGCGCATGTCGCTCTCGCTCGTTAGCAATTCATGATACCTACTCGTACATAGTCTAACTAGCCAACCCATCTGTTACTCAGTGCTTTAGAACTCTTTATGTCTAGTGCTAAAATATAAACTGTGTCTATCACTTTCTTTCTGTGCTCAGTATTTCGCCTTCTATTCTTCTATCTGTGAATCCTGTAAACTTTTTGGACATTACATTTCTTTCTATCGTAAGCTGTTGTGTTTGCTATTTTACTGCAACCCATTTACCGCTTCAAATAAACATGTCACATAGATAACAAATATAATCTGATCCAGTAACAATAACATCACTCACATACTCCTACCTACACAGTACCGCCGACTTAATTTATTATGGCTAAATATGCTGTGAAAGTATTAAGTATTTCGTTTAGGTATCTATTATAAAATAAAGTCGCTTTTCATGTCTGTCTGTGTAGCCGCGTTGTTCTTCTAACGCCACAGATTTTGATGCGGTTTTCACTATCATGATAAATATTTAACTTATATATTATAGAAACCTTCATGTTTTAACAAGTCGTAAAAACCGTGCGAATCAGGGCCGGGTCGCTAGTTCAGTTATATACAGATATGAATTACCTACATTTTTGAAAATTAAAATTAAAATAAAAACATTTACCACCTGTATCGGGAACAGTAGGTATTATAATTATTACCAACCATTATTAATTATTTCTAGGAAAATAATAGATTTAAAAACGTTAAAATGTCTGAAATTTAAAGGTAGTATATAATATGTATGTTACGATAAGTCGGTGGTGATTTTCGACGAAGACATTTTTCATCAGTAATTATGACGACATTGTTTTGTCAATCGAAGTGCCGATATTCCGCAATTTTGACGGTGCACGGTATATAACAAAATTTTACGCGTCGGTTTGCAACATGTCAAACCGTCTGCTTGCAGGTGGTTCCGTACAGTTTGCATAATGACGTTGTGTGCTGCTGCTGTTATGCTGGTCTAAGCGAATGGATCTGATGTATGGGTGGCAACAATTTCACGCACGATGCCGAGGCGAAACATTTGTGTAAGCCAATGGTGTCGGTCCAGGCAGGCGACGGTTTATTTCGCTTGTCTCAGTGACAATGCACCCACAGTCAAACGGTTTTTCTCTACAAAAAAAAAAGTGAAAATATTAGGTCTAAACATACACCTCCCAAATTATAAATTAAGAAATAAAAGTTACACAATATAAATACAATGCAGAGAATATATATTTATATACTTAAATACAATTGATATATAAGGCTAGTGGTCAGTAATAATAAAAATTATAATACGATAAAATGGAAATAAAAAGGCAGGGCGAGTGACCTAGGAAATACATAATATCATACTTATAAAAAATAAAAAATAATATAATATAATAATGACACAAATAAAAAAAACAAACAACAAATAATATAATATAATGATGATTTTTTATTTTTTCTAAAAAGTATTAAACAATATTATTATACTTTATTTAGAATAGAAATCCTTTGTTTAATTACCATACATGCAATTTACATTTTTAAATATTTTAGATAAAAAATGAAATCTTTTAAAATTGTATTTTATTATTATTATCTAATCATTTACAAACATATTCATTATTTTTGAATATTTTATTACAAAACACAGATAAAAAACTATTACTATAATACTGTGTAAACCAATAATGGAAATGATTAAATAATTATCGATATAATGAGTGGCTATGCAGTTAACAAAAATTGTATTTATTTGTTAACTGCATAGCCACTCATTATACTAAATTCAACTATTCCGGTGTCATTTCCTATTAGATTCAACTATTCATATCCACAATTCGTTAAATGAGATACAACAGACAATCATAATAAAATTACTGGGTGGGATCACGGTGACATAATAAATTAATACATTCTAATAATAATTTCACTCACCGATAGCATTGGGCGCCTTGCGATTTCACTAATAGAAATATTTTTTTTCTCATGCAAAACAATAATCTGAGCTTTTTGAAATCTTGTTAAATGATGCATGGTCTAAATTAATCAATATATCACAATCACAAACTTCAAGTGCAAAAGAAAGAGTATAATGTGTAGTTGCTAATGCAGACTGACTACATAAGTTCACAATTAAAGGCAGGAATATATTTTTAAAGCGGGTAGTTAGCTTCTAAACTGGGAAATAATTTTAAGTAGGCGAGAAACTTGTGGTAGATTCTCAAACTGGTCAGAATATCGCTTTATTCAGTTAGTATATTCATTTTAAATTACAAAATCTCAAAAATAATATTTTAGTAAACTCGAGGCTCGAACTCAGATCATTCTGTCACTGTAGGTTGAATGCTTACCTGTTGCGCCACGAGAGCAACTATCCTACATCGCGAAATTATGTTACACTATCATTTAAAAGACGTCAGCGCACTCACTCTATGAATGGGATGTGTGCGAGGCTGTCATTGTGAGCAGTACGTACAGTAGGATATAGTTTTGTAGTGTGCGTGTCTGGTTACTTAATTCCTTTGGCGTGTGTACTATGTACGTTATAACAAAAACTAATAAAAATAAAATAAAGTTGGCAATTGAAAGGGGTCTCCGTACAAAAAAACTTTTTTTTTAAATAGGCATTTAAAAAAAAAATGTACTGTTAAATATTGTACGGTGGTACGGAACCCTTCGTGTGCGAGTCCCACTCGCACTTGTCCGCTTTTTTATACGATTTACTCATAGACTTATTGATTACAACTGAATTAATCTCGAGTGTCAAATTAAGATTCAATCTAGCTCAAGTTATGTTCGGGTTTATAACAATATAACTATTATACTATATCAGTTTGTAACTGTCATCTGTGGGTAAACAAAAGGGTCTTAGATGGGTACATCAATCATATTTACCCTTAATCAATCAATCAATCAATCAATCGAGTCAGCTTATCGCGGTTCACTGTTGGACATTATCATCTGCCAATCGGTTAGGGGATCGAAATGACAAGCTTTTCGTGGTTGTTATCTCAACTTTCTACTAATGAAGGTTGTAGATATAGGTAACATAATAAATATCCTGTACAACAGAAGTCGGCTAACACTGTTACTTTTTACATAATCTAAATTAACACAAAATTATTCGATAAACTGCTTTTTTCGTTTAACTGTTAAGAGTTAATGTTCTTAAAATTTTAAGTACTTCTGTTCCGATTTGAATTTAATATTTCGCTTAATCACTACATAGTATAAAACAAAGTCGCTTCCCGCTGTCTGTCTGTCCCTATGTATGCTTAGATCTTTAAAACTACGCAACGGATTTTGATGCGGTTTTTTTAATAGATAGAGTGATTCAAGAAGAAGGTTTATATGTATAATAAACGCGGGCGAAGCCGCGGGCAAAAGCTAGTATTTAATATTAAAATCGTTATTCGACTTTTGTTGCTGACTGCACCTTACGACATTTTCATGAGATGAGAATGTGGAAGGTCTGAAAATTATGTTTAACTTCGCTATATACACAGTTTACAATCAGCCCATTCCCACGGCAACTTGCAAGGAAATGGGAAATAAAATGCGCAACGCGAATGTGTAAACAGGTCGCTTCCCTTGCCGCTGATGACGTTGCCGCTTGACTTGCCTGGCGATCCTCGAATTGGCCATTTTTTAGCGGACATTAAAAGTCCGGCAACGCGAGCGCGAATGAGTGTTTAATATGTAGGTATTGCTCTCTCGCTCACTTGCTATCGAATGTCTACGTTCTCCATTGTTGGAAAAACATGTGACGCGGCATGTAAACACTCATTTCCCTTGAAGTTGCCACAGCAATGTTTAGGGAAATATTACCGGCAGCGCGAATGGCAATGGCAATGGCTGAATGTAAACGGGGTTTAAGGCCGAACTATACGCCAATGACCTTGAGTGGTTAGCTTGCGCATTCTGGCCTGAGCTCACGCAACGCGTCGTACGTCCAGCCAGTAATAGGACTCGCCCATCAAGGAGCGCTGTCCCAAATTAGACGCATTTTTAATTTATTATAATAAAAAATATACATGTTTTTAAAAAGTAACAAAACCAAATCATTTTCGTTTGTATTGCAAAGTAGTAAATATTTTTTTTATATTCTTTTGATAAAAAATGAAGGAGTAAAATGGTTTCATCTTAACGATTTGGAGGTGATTTGGGGTTTTTTTTTTCTTATTATGTGATACCGATAGAAAAATTATGGCTAAACCAAATTACGATTCATATTATGTAGATTACTAACAATTTTTTTCAGATGTAATTTCTCTGTAGGTTCCGTCGAAAAACTGCTTCATCTGCACGCTGTTTTTAAGCTTTTTTCGAAAGAGTAGCCTTAATGTTCACACGGCTAGAACACAGGCCTCCTCTCGGTGAGAGGGAGTGGGCCGTAATCCACCAAGCGGTCCCAGTGCGGGTTGGTAGATGTCTTCGAATTTTTGGTTCTAGGACATGCCGGTTTCCTCACGATCTTTTCCTTCACCGTTTTGAGAGCAGTGGTGATACAATAATTTACACAAAGTAAAGGACCCGTCTGGGTTCGAATCTACTACCTACAACTCGTAAGTCGAGGGCGTTACCTCCGGGCCACCACTGTCAGTGAATATTTACTGCTAAAACCACAAATTCAAAGTTATGCAATTAATGAAACTCTGATCAAATTACTATTTGAAGTCATTATTTAGATTTATGGCCATTCGATACTAAATTAAGTGGTGTATTTTATGTAAGTAATTAGGGTTATATTCGACGTACCTACACAAGTGATAAATGGGAAGGGTTTCCGTCGCAGGAAAATAGGATGTCTTAAGTTACAGTGTCCCATGTGACTGTCTAGTGGTGGTAAGCGCTACTGCTGACCTTGAGGTCCCTGGTTCGATTCCCAGGTCGGTCATAGTGTTATTGGTTTTTTTTTATCAGGAATATCTCAGTAGCAGCCTGGATTCTGGATCTGTTCCCGGTTGATGGCAATAGGCTCGCCCCCTATTATATGGGACTTAGACATAACTGGGGAAATGTGGGTGTACATGCTAAGGTACCTACACCTCTGCCTAACCCATCGGGGAAAAGGGATGTTTCCTGTGTAAAAAAAAAGCTATTTAGTCCGTCAGTCAGATAATAAAAACATATTAGACACGTATGTTTTGTTTCACTACATACTTAGTCTAAAACAAAGTCGCTTCCCGCTGTCTGTCTGTCCCTATGTATGCTTAGATCTTTAAAACTACGCAACGGATTTTGATGCGGGTTTTTTTAATAGATAGAGTGATTCAAGAGTAAGGTTTATATGTATACATGCGCGAGCAAAGCCGCGGGCAAAAGCTAGTTATTTATATTAATAAAAAAGTACTTGGATAAAACGTATTAAAGTTGGGAAGTGGGGGTTTGCTACGTCATAACTATAACAAACTACGTATAAAATCTGGCAAGGAGTGACGTCATACCACATTTTAACTCAATGTATCGCTGTAATCTTTTGATTACGTAAAAAAAGAAAAAATACGTGTCCAATATTTTTTAATATGACGGACATGAATGACGGACAAAACAAAAAAATAGTCAACATCCCTATATTATAGGCGCAATGTTATATAAGTTACACGTGTTTGTGAGGAGAACTTGAAATGGAATGAAGAAGATTTTTACCTAAAGATGATACCGGGATTATTTTAAATGTTGGGGTGGGCATAATAGTACATTTAGATACAAGTGGAGAACGTTTGTT
Source organism: Cosmia trapezina (assembly GCA_905163495.3). Lineage (NCBI taxonomy): Eukaryota > Metazoa > Arthropoda > Insecta > Lepidoptera > Noctuidae > Cosmia > Cosmia trapezina. The sequence continues at coordinate 8,846,748 of LR991020.1, forward strand.
ATTGCATTTGAGGCGGAATTAAAACACCCGAGCCGTAGGCGAGGTTGTTTTTGAGGCGAGAACTGCAATAACAAATGTCCCCGTGTATAAAACGACGTTTTTCAATACACTTTTGAAGAAATAAAATAAAATAACGGAAAATATTTTTGTCATGAATTAATAGAAAACTATGATTTAAATTTTCTTTTTTTTCCGGGCTTTGCTTTCGCCAGGTTGAAAGAGAAGCAATTGAAGCAAAGGTGATGAAAAATAGAAAATTCAAATATTTTTCAGTTCAATTATTGTTCGATTTTTCTTTGATATCGATGTTTCTTTGACCACGGAAACATCGAAGTAGTGCGCTATTTTCGAATACAAGTTCCGTCGTGGCACTAACGCACCACAGACAACACGCAATATATGGACAAGGTACCGCAAGTGAACGCACGGTGTGTGCGTTTTTGGTTTGATGGCTTCCGTTCTGGAAATTTTGATCTCAACAATGAGCCCCGGGGAAAAATTTCAAAGCCGGCGGCGAAAAAAGCTTTTAAAGAATTCATCGGTTCCCGTCCCCAGGATTTCTATAGCAGAGGCATCAACAAACTTTCATTAAAATGACAAAAGTGCATCGACGTTTCTTTAAAAAAAAATATATATTTTTAGAAAAAATATATATTTTTTTTGTAAAACGACAATTTCATAAAAGAAAAGAAAGAAAGAAAGAAAGAATAGAGAGAGGAGGAGGATAGGTATACGACCTAATGTTATAGATATAACTAGATGTGCCCGCGGCTTCGGTAACGTGACTGTATAATATTCTATTGTTATAACCATAGACTTATAAACAAAGATGGACTCCGCGCCACGCATAACGAAAGTGAAGCACCGTACCGATCTATGTGTGCGTGATTTGAGTACCTGCAAAGACGCCGTCGCTCGTGTCACGTAATGGCGGCCGGTCGGCATACTATGATGTAAATGTGTGCGTGAGGCGTGTTTGTACAAACGGTCCCGGCATACTTACTGTGCTTCACTTTCGACATGCGCAGCGCGGAGTCCATCTTTTTTTATAAGTCTATAGTTATAACATAGAAGATGAAAGATGACATGGCTAGAAAGGGGGTGACTACCGAGATGACGGCTAATAGAGAAGTATGGAAAAAAAGACATGTTGTGCCGGCCCCAAATAGTTTGGGACAAGGGCAGGAGAATGATGATGAACATAATGGAAACGAAATAGTAAACGTAAAAAATTACTGTGACATCCACCAACCCGCACTGAGTCCGCGGGGTGGACTGCAGCCCACTCCCTCCCACCGAGAGGCCTGTGTCCCAGCAGTGGGAACATTATAGGCTAATAATGCTAATCCGTTTACCAACCGTGATGAGGAGAAGGGACGAGTAAAAATCGTTCAAACCTTTGAAACCGTATTTATAAGTAGGTACATCTTATAAAGGCTCCTAGAAACAGGCGTGATTATATCACGTTACACTCTGTTGATAGGAGCCAGGATTGTGTTTTGGGACTGCGCAAAAAGTCTAAAAGTTACTTTCATTATTTCATAATTTTGTATTGTTTAAATTAGTTATTAGGTACTTTATTTTAACCTTTAATTAATAAACACACAATACGGCATAGCAACAAACGGCAAAACCCTACGTTACTTCAGTATTAATTAAATGTTTACAAACTAATTTGCCGATGGCATCACCGGCGGCCCGGGAGTAATCAAATCACCAATGTAAGTTACTATTAGCTGCCATTTTACTTCATACAACACTAACTACTGCTCGCGACTTCGTCCGCGTGAAATTTCTTGTTTTAACGTAAAATATAGCATTGCATCGCTCGACGAATTAATAGTGGGCTATTACTTCGTTTTCGTTAAGCGTTCTTTTTGACTTTTTTTTATTTTTGCTCGTCTCTTATGGGTCGTAGTTATTTGTTACCTTCTTTGAAAATTAGGCTATCAAAATCAATCTGCCTAACTTTTTCCCAACAACATATGTTGGGGTCGGCTTCCAGGCTAACCGGATGCAGCTGAATACCAGTATTTTACATGGAGCGACTGCCTGTCTGACATCCACAACCCAGTAACTGGGTAATACGATACCCCTTGGTAAGACTGGTTGTCAGACTTTCGGGCTTCTGACGACCCGTAACGACTGTCAAAGATCCACGAATGATAGCCGGGACCAACGGCTTAACGTGCTTTCCGAGGCACGGAGTCTCGGTATGTAAAGATGGTCACCCATCCACTGACCAACCCCGGCAAGCGTAGCTTAACCCGATGGATCGACCCATGCGGCTGTAATTACTAAGCCACGAGCTCAAAATTAGGCTATCAAATACAACAATATTTTTTCTAATCCGACTAGTATGCACGGCTACAGATCAAGCTATACATTTCCAGTATAAGCTGATCTCGCATTGTATAGGATTTCCTTACAATGAGAGGTTAGCGTAAACTGGAAATGTATAGCTTGATGTGTAGCTGTTCTAGAGATAGAGCGCGTTCAAACAAACAAACTCACCAGCTTTGCGACTTCGACCGCGTGTAATTTCTTGCTCCCGACCTACCGCATCGCATCGCATCGGCCGCCCGCGCTATTTTTTCGTTTTTGCTTAAAGTTCAATCTGACTTTTTTTTTTGCCCGGCTTCTAAGGGTCGAAGCGTGATGTTAAATACTTAAAAACTTTCAAATCCAAGTGGTAGTTCTATAGATTAGCGCGTCCAAAGAAACAAACTCTTTAGCTTTATTATATTAGTATAGAAGTATAGAAATAAACAAGTGAGTAAATACTTCTTCGAAAGAAAAAAAAGCGGTCAAGAACGAGTCGGACTCGCGCACCGAGGGTTTCGTTCCGATTTCTGTAAAAGTGTGCTATTTAGAGACATCGTTTTATTTCTCCTGTAATCTTTACATATACTTCTATCACGTAGAATAATTTCAGATTTTTTTCTATGCAGACTTCAGAGATAAGGGTACGGGAACAGTATTTCTTTTTACATTTTTCTTCAAAAGTAGGAAACTATGCGGCCTAAAAAAAGAAAAAAAAATGTTTTAGATTGTGCAAACGGCGCTCTTTCATTATGATACCCCACATGCCCTAGTAGCCCCACTTTGCATTTTTAAGACCCCCTGTCAGTCCCTGTTGCAAAAAAAAAATCTTGGTTATTTACAAAATATATGGGCAAACGTCATATAGACTGTTCCAAATTTCAAGTTCAGAGCATTAGTAGTTCTTGAGATATCCAGCTGTCACAGACGGACAGGCAGACAGACAGACTGAATCGCAACATAAGGGTTCCTTTTTACCATTCTGGTACGGAACCCTAAAAAGAAATTGCGTAAAAGTGTTCTTGTATTTTCCTGGACTTTGATTAACAAGGAGTCGTTGAGACTCTGATTACTTTGAGAATGCTTGGCCCTTTTTTCATCTTTAGGTCAGTGATCCTAGTTCTTGTTCGCTCCATTCCGTACTGATTTGTTACACTTCCTAATATCAAGGATAAAGTGGTACGGTCAGCAACGGAAGTCGGTTAACACTGCTACTTTTTGACATCATCTAAATTAACACAAAATGATAAGTTAACCAGCTTTTTATCATTTCATTTATTATATAAGAGTTAATTTTCTTTAAAATTGACATCTGTTCCGATTTTAATAAAGTATTTTTCGTGTTAACCCCTCAAGTGTCGAATGCACCCCATGTGTGCATAAGAAAAACCCTTTTTTTGTTAGGTATATAAACTTATATCACATATATATAAACATAAAAAAACATCATTCGATGCAAAAACAATCATCATCATTAGTTGTGAACCTATGGAGTTCGCAGCTAACCCCTCCTCCCCCCCCCCCGCGTGTCAAATGCACCCCAATCGTAAAATCATACATTTTACACAGACCTACTACTATCCTTAACCACTACCATTGATATGAAATGAGGGATCCAAAATAACTAGAAAACTACAAAAAAACCGTACAATATACATGGGGATTAAATCGATAGGTATGGTACTCTGCGATTAGCTCCCACTGGCTTGACACCTTAAAAGAAACACCTGCATATTTTTATGTCGCTCGAGATGAGCTGAAAGCAACTATTCCTCTATTGTCAGAACAATCAATGATTTTATTTAGATCGTTAAATTTGTTCTAAAGTAGCTTTTAACTTTGGTAATTGTTTATAACTACACTAGCGACACACCCCTGCTTTGAACGGTTTTTACGACGTGATAAAACATCGAGATGTCTTTATTACCTATAAGCAAGTTTAATAATATCAAATTATACACATCAAATTCTGTTGTGGAGTTTCGAAGAATATTGCGGCGGTCGCAGAGACAGACACGAAAGGCGATTTTATTTTATAGTAGGGTATGTATGTATAGCTAGCTACAAAGGCTCGTAGGTATTAATTTAGTAAGTAGGACCGTTGCTCCTAAAATGCGTCTGTCTCCGGCGCACCGAGACACTTATTCAGCGTCGCCTTACTTTAAACTCATAATGTGATGAACACCGTATTACAACGAATATTTTAGAAGTTATTTCCTATTAGTCAACCTGCCCCTATGGTCAACCAACCCCGGTCTCCCCTACTCTCTATCGCAGCCGTCTGGTAAAGTGCCTCGAAGGAGTAAGGCTCCCTCAGCACGACCATAGAAATATAAAAAACAGGAGAAGTGGCAAGCGGCCGAAAATGTGTCCACGCGACATACTCAGTATGAGCCGCTCATAGTACAAATTCCGTCTCCGCAAACTAGTGCGCTTTCGACTGTGACCGTGACAATTTATAAGAATGCCGTGTTGTTCAGTGGTTCTTTGTAAAATCGAAGCCATGTAAATCATGGAATCACTTTCCATATGTAAGTACAAGTATTTTACCGTATTTCTCTTTAAAATCATGAAAGTGACAAAGGAAAAAAGTGGAGATACAGGTTGCCGATACATTTTAACATACTGGGCACATCTTTTTTCTTATATCTATGGGCACGACGCAACTCCGGTAGAACAATTTCCACGAAGTTTTCATAGAAATTGTTCCACCAGAGTCGCGTCGCGCCGTCATCGTCGTGTCGCGACTGTCTGCGGTAGCCTGTATTGCCAGTTTCTGAATGTGTAAATTGTTCGCGACGATGTGTCACCAAACAGTGTTGTTTTTTGGTTTTTATATTAAGTTAACTTCAAATAACGATAGTGTTTTATAGTTGAAAACAGTGATAAATAGTGTTTCTTAAAGAAAACGTAAGTACAACCCTTATAAACTTCAATTAAGTGGGCTACATAGCCGTATTTTATAGTTTTGTTGGTGCGTCCAGGTACCCTAGATTAAGACCTAGACCTGGACGTACTATTAGAGGTCTAGTCTACCTGAAAAGCCTTATTGGGTTTATAGGGGTTGGAAATGTTAGTTTGTTGATTTTTGTTAATTTGTTTTATCGATCTAAGGTTTTCAGGGCGTGTCACGCCCTGAAAAATATAGTTGTGATATTGTAACTATCATAGTGTTTTAGGTCATTAGACCGTCGGCCGGTCGGTTGGTCGGTCGGTCAGCCGTCGGTCGTGTTTTATACCTGTTTAGATCATTGAAATAGCTACATGAGTTTTCGAATAAATTAACTTGAAAAATAATTTTTAATTAGATAATAATAATTACCTTTTTTGTGTGTAATATCTTTTCAGTAAATAATGTTACAAAAATTATAGCTGGGCAATTTGATGACGATTTTGGCAAAGTATAACACACATCTGTAGCCAGGGGTCGCCTACATTTTATTGACCTTGGCATATATTTTTATAATGACGTGTTTTGTACTGTATTGTTTTAATGTGAAATTTAATTTTTTAATTCTGTGACACTGACGAATTTGTAATTTTGTATTATTGTTTTGTTGACATCTTCTCATCTCATTAACATTTTATTTTATTTTATTATCTGACCCTTTTCAATTTGTATTCGTCCATTCATTTAATTTATTCCCATGTATTATGGGGCAGTATTGTGAAATTTTATTTTATTATGTAACACTTATGGGTTTTTGCCTGAATTAAATGATTTTTTTTTATAACATGCCATAATTATTTTAGTATTTAGGCTATTTATAAGCAATTTTGAAAACCTTTGATATTAAAATTCTGATCAAAATAAAGTTAAAATCAGGAGACAATTTGCGGCTCTCGATAAGGTAAAGTTTCGAGGTAATTAAGCGCGCAAGCAAAAATATAGTTTCGTGGCCATCGGCATGGCATTTCTGTTCCTGAAGAGTAATGCAAGGCGTCTCCTGAAATCTCCTGAAGACTTATCAAGCTGCTGTTATTATTTTTATTTTATTTTATTTTGGCAACAAACAGTCATGTACTTACAAACAATATTATTTATGAAAGAATTGGTTCCTTACAAAAGACCTATAGTGCCGACAATGTGGTATAGTTCTAAAAATATGTAAAATAAACTCTTAACAAGGAAAGACGTGCAAGAAATACATATATTAATTTTTGTGTCAGAACTAATGTTGCAATGCAACTTAATTTATAAAGTAAACTGAAGGTAGACAAAGTAAAAAAATAGAATGAGTTAAAATTCTGTGACATATCTACTTTTAAGTTTCTGTTTAAGGCTATTAAGAGAAATGTTAAAAAGATCTATGTCTGTAAATTCTCAGTTAGTGGAACGGTATATAAATGAATTACGAGTGTATGTTTTATGCAGTCGAGGAGGAACAAAAAGTGGTATTGTACGTGACGGGCGTACGGGTAGGCGAGCGTGTGCTCTTACTGATATTTTACCAAGTAGTGATGGTGAATCAGTAAATGAGTTTAAAATTTTGAACAATTGAATGATGTCGAACATATCACGTCTGTTACGCAGACTTATCAGTTTATGCCTACGCGTTGCGTCTTCATACGCAGCGTCGCGTCGTAAGTATTACTCTACGGTAGTTAAGTGATTTTAAAAACTTTTTGGATCCTTTATATCCTATTTATATGTATATTAAAACATGGGCTCCATACAGCTCCGTATTTTCATCAACAAGAAACCCTTCCTCGTCAAGACTTCAATTCTTAGCCTTCAGCTTGCAGATAATCTGAGCCTATAGGTGCAGGACTTCAGCGCCGTTTGGACTAGGAGGCCTGACCTCACAAAGGTATACACCTGGATAGGCATACACACTCCTTCGGTTTAAATGACGGGAAAAAAAATGTTTAGTCAACATCCCTATTGTATTTTGTACAGTAAACAATACATATACACACACCCACACCCACCTACACACACACCTTACACCACACCACCCCACACCACCCTTACACCTTTTGTAACCTGTATTATGCAAATAAATTATTTGATTTGATTTGATTTATAGAATTAAAGCACTTACCATATCTACAAGAAAAAAAAATATCTGTGAGACTATAATCTACGACCATTACAGGCGTCCGAAAAAGCTGAAAACTAAGGTGTAATTCTAAAATAAATGTAGCCATTATGTCAAACGACATGAGCCCCATTTTTGTAATAACAGTATTAAATCCATTATGACTTTTTCAATTCGCTAGATCGTTACAATCGCGTGTCAGTAATATTTTATTTAATAGTCTACGATTCGAAATTCACGCATGTAATATTCAGGCGTGCGAACATTAAGTTATGTAACAAGTAAATTTCTCATCGACACTGCTTTCATATATAAAAAAAAATATTACTAGCACAGTTGTGACTTTGTGATGGTATCCTGTCAAAGGTCTTTTAAATGACGAAAATATTCGTATTATTAAACAGCGTTTCCATGATAATCAAGTTGAAGTCACTGCGTCATTGCGTGTCAGAGGTGTCAAAACGAAACAGAAATGACACTGTCTTTTGACGCGGTAAGGCGAATCTAACGATTTAAATCTTTGCCGCTGTCATCATTTCATGACAGCCATCACTATGGCCGCTCTTCTAGAAACCCTTATTCAGGACCAATTAAAATATTTGCGCTTTTTAGCCATTTTAGTGAAAATAAGTATCTATACATACCTATCGCTGACAGGAATACATCAACCTGTAAATAAAAAAAAAATATATTAATAAAAAATATAAATTGTCACATTGCATAAGTGATTGGAGTTAAGCAAGGTAAAAGGCTGGCCCTTGTTACATGGGATTTATAACATGACTGGAGGAGTTAATGTAGGTAGGTCTGCCTATACCTCCGAGACTAGGTACAGGTGTATTTTACATATTAAAAGAAAAACAGGTGGCTGTAGTTTCTGCGTTTCCCCATGGGAGGACGGCGTGAGTTTATGTAACTATGTAAAGGGCTTTTCATTAAGAACGCTCGAGCTTTGAAATTAAATAAAACAACTTGTGTAAGTGATAATACCTCATTTTTATTTTTATTTTAAAGGACATTCAATGACATTATTTATGGAATATAATTTCGGCCAAATGGCCGCCGCGGCTCCGCGCTGTAGCTCAATTTCATGAAGAACGCGACTTATGTTGGCCTTTGGGGGCGGCAATTGTCTGTGGTTTGTCTACTTAAAGCAGAGATTTCACGTAGCCCCACAGTTAGTTGAGTGGTGTTAAGTCACACGATCTTGGTAGCCAGTTGATGTCGCCACCACGCGAAATACACAAAGACACGAAACGTTGGTCGATTATAGCACTGATTTTAATAATAAATTTTAATAATTTCAACGCGTTGTTGAAGCGTGTAGCGCTACATGGTGAAATGTCAAGACTAAATAAATAATCCTATAAAATTTGACAGCTGTCACTTTAACAAGATGGCCGCTTTTAGCTATCAAAGTTCGAGCGTCCCTATTGAAAAACCCTTTATATAAAAGAAAACATGATAGGTACTCTTTATTCGAAGTATTCATTTCCATTCACCTAAAGTTGAAAGAAAACGAAAATAAAGACTTTTAAAAATATCGAATACAACTTATTATCACCATATGTGACATTAAATCAAGGGCCGTATCTTTTACTTTATTCTTCGGAAAGGTGAACGTCCTGAAAGACTTATGTTTAATACGGGGACTGTGAGTTATTACCGTAATATATTGAAAATTGGACGCGCTAGGGATTTTGCCAAATTGTATGAATTTTTCATTGGAGGTACAAGTACGTCACGTGTCTTGAATTGGATAGTTTTGATGTTATGCTGGTCCTCAACCACAACTAATTCATTAACATTTGAAAATACTGTTGGAGCTACTGAAGATTGTAAGACTATCTTTGATAATTCTATTAATACAAAGGAGATTAAGTTTATTAACCGATTTCAAAAACCGGTCAAGGGCGAGTCGGACTCGCGCACCGAGGGTTCCGTTCCGATTTCTGAAAAAGTGTGCTATTTAGAGACATCGTTTTATTTTTCCTGTAATCTTTACATAAACTTCTATCACATAAAATAATTTCAGATTTTTCTCTTTGCAAACTTCGGAGATAAAGGGGGGAACGGTATTTTTTTTTACATTTTTCATCAGAAGTCGAAAACTATGCGGCTTAAAAAAAAGAAAAAAAATGTTTGAGAATGCGCAAACAGCGTTCTTTCATATTATGATACCCCACATGCCCTAGTACTGGGCACTGGGAAAAATCAAAGTGGGGCACTTTGATTTTTTAAGACCCCCTTTCAGTCCCTGTTGCAAAAAAATATAAATGTTTTAATTTCTCTCTTATTTGCAAAATAGTTGGGTGAATGTCATCTAAAACTATTGTAAATTTCAAGTTGATAGCATTAGTAGTTCTTGAGATATCCAGCTGTGACAGACAGACAGACAGACAGACAGACTGAGTGACACCATAAGGGTTCCTTTTTTACCATTTTGGTACGGAACCCTAAAAAGGAAGTTCTGTATTCGACCCGTGTGGGGGTGTTTTTGTGTATGTATGTTTGTTTGTCCGCGATTTTCTCAAAAACTAATCAACCACTTTTGATGTTTTTTTCACTAACGTGATCTACACAATTTCAGAAACAGTCGTGAAGTTGAAGTCACGACTGTATGCAGTTAATATCGACTCCACACACTGCAGCCGACCGCGTGAAGTTGATATCACGACTGTACGAAGTCGAACGTACAACTGCATGCATTTGAATATACAGTGTGTCCCGAGCACATGTGCTCAAACTTAAAGATGTGGTACAGACCATCAAACTGAACAACTTTTTCCCGTGGACCAACATCGTCATCGTAAAAAAAAAACAGTCGTCCCATACATTTGGTCAAGTAGGCATTGAAATTTTGTAAGAGACGACTGCTTTTTTTTCCACAATTACGATGTTGTTCCGCGGGAAAAAGTTGTTCAGTTTGATGGTCTGTACCACATCCTTCAGTTTGAGCACATGTGCTCGGGACACACTGTATAGACTTCGTGCGCTTGCTGCGGTGCAGTCCGTCTGATGGCAGCCTTAATTCTTTCACGAAACATTCTCTGTTTTGACGTTAGATGCGTTCATAATTCAAAAATATATTTTCTTTTTGGTGTCATTCGATGTGTCTGGCAGTCATGGAATTATTATGTATTCTAAAGTACAACTGGCAGCCTAATGTCAACACGCCTCTCTGTCATGTTTTCATAAATGACCCTTTTAAAAATGTTGGCACTATTTTCTAACAATAAACCAATTTATTAGGTTATTTTTCTTCAGTCCATTATTTCTAAAGACTATTTGTCGATTGATAAATGAACTGCTTTTGTAACGACCTGTCAACAATTGTTACTTTTTTTCTTTTTCACAGTAAGTATTATATTGGACGAAAAGGAGGTTTATTCGTCGAAAAATAAATTGTCTTTTTGTTTTTTCAAAATTCCATTAACCTTTTTAGATGAAGGGTATAATGGTATTGGAAATTCTATACCCATCTAAATTTTCTTCAGGCATAATATTACAATGCCAATTAAAACAATTAAGGCATCAAAATTTATTAGAATTTTAATTGACAGGCAGGTAATAGTGACATCATTATTTAATTTTAGCAAGTACCAGTAGAATTCTGTCCGTTATTTTCTATGATCTATGGGTTTGCGCTTAAAAACAATTATGAAAAGTAGACATTTTTGCCGTCTCAAAGACTAGAAAGCGCTTTCTCCTGAAAACTTCCTCAAAGTCCTGATAAGTTACTCAAGTAACCTGGTCTTCTTCTTTCATAACTTTATTGAGACTGGTGAAGATCTGCATTCACCAGTTTCAACAAAACTGTTTCGATCTAAATCTGCATCTACTTCTAAATCCACCATGTCATTGAACTTGCCCTACAGTTCCTAATTATATCGTAGCCGCTTGAACTTGACCCTTTCATCGCCGATATTATTAGTTCGCCCTTTGGTCTTGAATGACCAGCGAATTATTTTTATATAGGTATCCTCATGTTGCTAAGAGCATCTCAATGCAACCTTTTCTTTGAACTTTAGGTATAGTTCATGTGAAAGTAATACTTTCGTGGGTGTAATAGCTAAGATTTATTATTTTACTATTTAAAAGGTTCGACCTTTGGAAATAAAAATTAAATTAAAAATTTAAAAAACCCCCAACGCAAAAAAGAAAAGGGAACATTTAAAAAGTCAAAAATAATACCTATCGTTGAGCCATTAAATTCGATTGAGTAATACCTATATATATTTTAATTACAGAAATTGATGTATGGCACGATAAGGTTTGCTCATTGAATTGGCGCTATAATGTCACGGCGGGGTACCGCATAAGTAGGTCAGACCATTCACTTGATTGACTATGTACATATGCGGTACTCCGCCGCGAAATTATAGCGCCAATTCAATGAGCAAACCTTATCGTGCCATCCATCAATTTCTGTAATTAAAATATATATAGGTATTACTCAATCGAATTTAATGGCTCAACGATAGGTATTATTTTTGACTTTTAAAATGTTCCCTTTTCTTTTTTGCGTTGGAGGTTTTTTAAATTTTTAATTTAATTTTTATTTTAACATTTTTAAACTTTTTAAACAATTTAACAACATAGAAATGCATTTTTATTACTGCAGAATGTTAAGTTTCTCTGCACATAACATTAACTTATAATGATGCCACCATCGTACTGCAAATAGAATTAAATACTGATAAAAAAAAACGAATACAAACACTACTATCTGCTATTTTTTTTTCAAGAGTGTACTAGTGTGCTGGATATCCTGGCTGCAGCATCAGCTCATCGTGTTGCCACCATTGCATATGTAGAATAAAATACTGATCAAAACGAATCCAAACACGACATATCTGCTATTACTTTTTCATGAGTTTTCTAGTGTGCTGGACATCCTGGCTGCAGCATCAGCTCATCGTGTTGCCACCACTGCATTGTATGTAGAATCAAATACTGATGTAAATGAATCCAAACACGACATATCTGCTATTACTTTTTCAAGAGTGTTCTAGTGTGCTGGACATCCTGGCTGCAGCATCAGCTCATCCTGTTGCCACCATTGCATTGTATATAGAATCAAATACTGATGTAAATGAATCCAAACACGACATTTCTGATATTATTTTTTCAAGAGTGTATCCAGCACGGTAGTGCTGGATATCCTGGCTGCAGCATCAGACCAAGAATTCCATAATCTTGCATAGATAGGTAGCATACATGGATGTTTCAAATTTTAGGTCACACTAAGGTTTGAAAGTAAAGTAAATACCCATTACGCGTCTAAGATCCCTACCGCAGCTAACAAAAGAGCGGATAACTTTAAAACGGCTGAACCGATTTATATAAAACATGTCTAAAACCATCGCTGGAAAACCTGCTTTCAAATAAAAAAAACCGCATCCAAATCAGTCCACCCGTTTAAGCGCTACGGTGCCACAGACAGACACACAGACACACACACACACACACACATAGCGGTCAAACTTATATCACCCCTCTTTTTGCGTCGGGGGTTAAAAATAATTTGAATCGATCATGAAGAAAAATTATTGCAATTTTGTGTTCGCAACTGCAATGGGAATAAAATAGAATATTATCGTTTCGAAGAGATTCTAGTAAGGACTAGCATAGTAGGGCTGACTACCATAAAATAACAGGACTAACGACACAGGTTGTGACTTAATTACCTGTCTTATCGATGATGTTATTGAAAAGTTACTCGCAACATCTTTCTTTTTGGAATACAATGACTTTGTTTCTTCATAAAAATCTTCATTACTGACAGACAACGCACAGCCTAAATCGCTGGGTCTAGAAGCATCTTACAATGAAAGTGAACACTTAAGGAGGATTTTTGAAAATTAATCCCCTAAAGTGGTTAAATAGGGCATGAAAGTTTGTATGGAAGTTTGTATCGGGCACACGGCTTGTCATTATACTCAATATCTTTATTGCTTTACCATAATGTGTACTTACGTGGTATAACTATCCATAATTGAGATCATTATGGACCCTGTATGGCACAGCAAAAGGGTAGGAGAGAGGAAGCCCTGTTTTAGGAGATCATGAATAATTATTATTGCTATTTATTATTATTGCTAAGTATTTTAATTGCATTATTATTTTTGTTATATTACTTTATTATTATATTACATTATTTATTATTTATTGTTATTAAGATACAACTCCTCCAATTTTACTCTCCTAAAAAAGTGACTCATAATACTTACTCATCAGGATTACTCATAAAATCATAACAATTCTGATGATCATTCGGATAGAAATCAATAACTCACTTCGCCCTAACCGGGATTTGAAATTAGAACAAACTTTATTTTAGTCGCCATTTTTAATATTTATCTTCCTACCACTGCTCGTAAAGATATTAATGCTTCGTTTACAATGTTATATACTACTTTACTGTCCCGTTAGAATATTTTATTTTAAATTTGAGGAGATTAATCGTTTGTTGGGAGTAGAGTAATATTAATAACTGTGAGAGTGAGTCTGTCTGTCTCTATGTCAAGGCTAAACTACTTAAGGTGACGATAAACGACTTTTAATAATTTTAAACTGAAGATCACGGCTAATCGAGTACTGTTAATGATTTGGAAAAAATATATTATGTTAAATTAGAGCATTTTCATAATAATTTACTTAATATGTGAATAATTTAGATTATGTTTATAATACAGAGTGTAATTAATTTGTAAAGTTATGTCTAACGCGGATAAAAAACCCAGAACCACGCCAAAATTATCAAGCATATTTTTTATGAAACCTTCTCAATTTTAAAGATAATTTAATTATTAATCTTTTATTATATCTACGTGTTTTAATATAATACCGTTTGTTTTATGTATAATAAATTAATAATGCGTCTAATTTGACACAGCGCTCCTTGATGGGCGAGTCCTATTACTGGCTGGACGTACGACGCGTTGCGTGAGCTCAGCACAGAACGCGCAAGCTATGACGCCCCAACAACTCCAGGCCGTTGGCATAATATCTGCGTCTTAACCGATTTTGATGAAAATATGTGTTGTGTTGTGGTTGCTTCGTAACTAAAACAAAACATAATATACCATTATTATCTTTAATTCAGTCAGTTGTTTCAAAATTGAAATAAAAGTATTTACGAAGCGAAAACTACCGTTCCTGTGTGTTACTAACACGATCTTCGAATACCACAACATAAAAAGCTTCTGTTATCATTATAAGCTCAATAAAAATGATATCTCCATGACTTCTTGTTAAAAGCTCATAAACATCATCATCAGCCTAGCCTTTTCCCAACTATGTTGGGGTTGGCTTCTAGTCTAACCGGATGCAGCAGAGTACCAGTAATTTACATGGAGTGACTGCCTGTCTGACCTCCACAAGATACCCCTTGGTAAGACTGGTTGTCAGACTTTCGGAATTCTGACGACCCGTAACGACTGTCAAAGATCCACAAATGACAGCCGGGACCAACGGCTTAACGTGCTTTCCAAGGCACGGAAGGGTCTTGATATGTAAATATAGTCACCCATCCACGGACCAACCGCGGCAAGCGTAGCTTAACCCGTGCGGCTGTTATTACTTAGCCACAAGCCACACACATAATGGAAACAAATCATCAAATTTTATTTGGACAATAAAATCAAAATATGCTCATAAATTATAAGCTCAACTATTTTAATTCACCGGTTGATCTAGATTTCTAGGCACGGATGGGCCCACACTAGTTGGCTAGGCAATAAATAAACGCAACATTGAGTTATACACCAATGCGTTACCGTCTGAAAAATAATCTAACTTTTAACGATGGTTGCAACATGAATGTGTTGGAAAGAGACGTAGGTAGGTAATGTTTTGTGTGTTTTGGTAAAGAATTAGCTACCTACAAGGCAGATGAGAGTGAAAACGGTAGGAAAGGTCATTCGGGCACCCGCCCACGCCCTAAAAGGACATAATGGAGACCTTATTGGTGATTTTTAAGGAGGAGGTTCTCAAGTCAACACTTATATTTTTTTATGTATAAATAACTTTTTCAGAGTAGTCCGATTTGAAAGGTTCTTGTTTTATTCGGAAGGGTATACCTCGAAGTTGGTCTCATGTAAAATTTATTACTTTT
Organism: Cosmia trapezina; assembly: GCA_905163495.3. Lineage (NCBI taxonomy): Eukaryota > Metazoa > Arthropoda > Insecta > Lepidoptera > Noctuidae > Cosmia > Cosmia trapezina. Next base: position 8,862,231 of record LR991020.1, read on the forward strand.
GCTTGGGCACTTTTTGAATTAGCTTCAATAATACGCACTTTTTTCCCACTTTTTATGTAGATGATGTTTTAATTTCTTTTGCAGGTATTCGAATTTGTGTGAGGTAGCTGAAAAGTGAAAAATAAAAACTTTTATACGAAAAATACAACCGACTTCCAAAAAAAAAAAACAATAAAAAGTGAAAAATTTATTTAATTTCGGAAGTCGGTGGCAAAAAACGAAAATACAAAACCAAAGACACCGACTTCCGAAACTAAAGTTATTTTTCACTTTGTAGTAAGTACCTTTTTGGAAGTCGGTTGTATTTTTTGTAAAAAAGTTTTAAGTATCTTCAGAAAGGTCAGGTGTGTAGTGTAGTTACAGCCGGCGTGCGTGTCCAGCACTCTGAATGCATAACACACTATCAATCGAAATCATAATTTCATAATTAATATTCACTGTGGTCTCTTTAGCACCGGTAAAATGGTCAAACTCGATCAAGAAGGCTGTCGGAACCGTTGGAACAGCATTTGCCGAGTCCACACTGCAGAAGACCGCATAACTTGGAGGCGTGTCGTACGTCGCGATCCTCGACGAACGACGAAGAATAAAAGGTCTTATTTCACAGTTTCCATATCTTCTACTTATATAAATAAAATAACTGGTATGGTAACTTGTGTGGTAATAAAATATGGTATGTTTGCGGAGGCGCACGCAGATGACTTTTACGCCATAATAAGAAAAAGGAACGCATCCATGGCCGGCCGGCTGCGCACCGCCACTAATAGTAGGTATCCTGAGTGTGTTTCGGGATCGGTGGGACTCCACTCTGCTGCGCCATTGGGTAAGGATCCACACAAGTTGAGGATGTATACATTTTCTAATATTATTAGTTTTATTAGATTACTAACACTAGCCTTTAAGTAATGTTGTTATACTAACACTATGGACTCATGTCTGAAATAAAGAATTTGAATTTGAATTTGAAAAATACTGACAGACTCAACAACGCCCAGCCCAAACCTTTGGACTTAGACAGCTGAAATTTTGCACAGAGGTTGCCTTTATAAAGTAGACAAAGAATAAGGAAGGACTATTCTGTAGTACCTACACGCGGGCGAAGCCACTGGCAAAAGCTAGTTGTTACATAACATACTAGCACAGTCACATATCTACATACACCAGCTGACCATTAAGACGGTGCAACCTTCGTAAACTTCCAACGCTTGGAATAATCTTAGGATTTGTTGCGCCCCTGGGACTTTGTTACCGCTTTATTCCTTCAGATAATTTATGACGCGGGTTATATATAACCGTAATGCAGTTTTCGTACTAATTAGTGTAGGTATACTGTTATTTGTTGTTGCTTATAGGCTATAAATCAGTTGCAGGGATTAATTTGCTTTTGAGGTTAATCAGAACTAAAAAAATAGCGGCTAAGTGCAAGTCGGATTCGCACATGAAGGGTTTCGTTCAACCGTACAATATTTAACACCACATATTTTTTTAAAATACTTTATTTAAAAAAAAGGGATTCCAGGTCCATGGACACCCCCTTAAATTTTTAACTTTATTTTTTATTTTGTTGTTCTTTTAGCGGCCTTATTAGTACACACTGAAAATTTCAAATAATACAGCCCTATGACAGACGGTCGGACGCATAGCGGAGCTTTAGTTGACACCCTTTGGGTGCGGAGCCATAAAAACACTTATTTAGTTTATTACAGGAAGGAAACCGTTTGTTGGTCAGTCACAGGCCATTTAACATTATGATCTTTATATTTTACAAATTGTCATCATAAATAATGTCAATGTTAATGCCACAAACTAAATTGCCAGCCATTTTGTATTCCAGGGTAATGAATACTCGATCATTTTAATTCAATTAATTATCCACTGTTGACATTTCCGAAATAATTATTGCCCTGTTAAATAAAAGTCCCATCACCGAGGATAAGCGAGAAACGCTAAATACCAAGCGAAGTGCTCTCTTATAGCTCTTGTCGCTGCGACAAACTGGAGGAGAGAGAGTTCTCGCCGGCATGTGAACAGTCATCAGCGATTAACTATTAATATAATATATAATAAATATCTCCTTTACTTACACGGGACCTAAAATCTTTTGTACGTTTCTTGAGCGAGAAAATCGACTGATAGCTTGCCGCGGTTGGTCCGTGGATGGTTGACCATCTTTATATACCGAGACTCCTCCGTGCAACCACCGTGCTTCGAAAAGTACGTCAGGCCGTTGGTACCGGCTTACATTCGTGGCTCTTTGACAGTCGTTACGGGTCGTCAGAAGCCCGAAAGTCTGACAACCAGGTATCGTATTACCCAGTAACTGGGTTGTGGATGTCAGATAGGTAGTCGCTCCATGTAAAATACTGGTATTCAGCTAGACTGGAGGCCGACCCCAACATAGTTGGGAAAAGGCTAGGCAGGCAGATGAGCTAGTCGCTTTGTCGTCGGCCGAGAGACAACACTTATTCTCCTGTCAACTGGTCGCCAGGGGAAATCATCAAATAAAACTGAAATTCTGCCTACAAATAAATGTGAGAAACGATGCATGAAGCTTGTTATCTCGAAAGTGTATTTATAATTTTACGATACCATAAAATGTTAAACGTTAAATAAAATGTCTGAGGTTTATTTGTTTTCGCGTTTTATTTAGTGTGATAAGGATGTTTGATGACTTTACAGCTGTGCTTAACATTAAGATTAACAGTTAATATTAAACATTTTATGGAATATCAAAACGTGGGGATAATATTTATCTATTTTGAGCCTTGTGTTATTAGTTATTAAATCTTTCCTGGAATTTTCTGGCGGATATCAGTCAGAATCTAAGTGCCTATCTATAGTTCGATTCAAACTCAATGGTGGCTCAGAAGTTAGCTGCGAGTGTACGTATATTAACAATTCGAACATAATGAAGCTAAATCTTTCAAAAATTAAAAAATCAAATTAAAAAAACCTTAAAAAACCATAAAAAATTAAAAAATCAATCTAAAATTAAAAAAACCAGTCAATATCGATTCGGACTCGCGCACTGAGGGATCCGTTCAGATTTCTGAAAAAGTGTGCTATTTAGAGACATCCTTTTATTTTTGCTGTAATCTTTACATAAACTTCTATCACATAGAATATTTTCAGATTTTTTTTCATTGCAAACTTTGGTGATAAGGGAATAACTGTATTTTTTTTACATTTTTCATCAAAAGCCGAAAACTATGCAACGTAAAAAAAAAATGTTTGCCAATGTGCAAACAGCGCTCTTTCATATTATGATACCCCACGTGCTCTAGTAGCCCCACTTTGAATTTTTAAGACCACCTTTCATCACCTGTTGCAAAAAAAAATATAAATATTTTTATTTTTTTCTTATTTGCAAAATAGTTGGGTAAACGTCATCTAAAACTATTCTAAATTTCAAGTTGATAGCATTTATAGTTCTTGAGATATCCAGCTGTGACTGACAGACAGACTGAGTCGCACCATAAGGGTTCCTTTTTTGCCATTTTGGTACGGAATCAAAAATGGAACCTAAATTATTATCGACTTGACTATACCTGCAAGTTCTACACTCGCAGCTAATTTCCGAGCCACCATTTAGTTTGAATCGAACTGTACTATACTGTTTCATTTTAACTTTACTCAAAAACGGTAAGTTATACCTAGCTTAGGTTATGGCACTTAGATACGCAATTATGAGGATTAAAGAGGTACTAATTGATTCCATTGAAGAAAACGTTCTAGAATTGCTTATGAGTAAAAGGACCAAGAAAATTCTGGACCAAAAGCGATCAAACTACTATCGGAACGACCCTAATTAGGCCATATCCGGCTCGCGCAGGCCCCGTAGACGATCCCCTTCACACATGTTTTAATAGACATTTTATATCGCCCGGAAAAAACAGAGATTACTTCCCTTCCCATCCTTTCCCAGAGAGCTTTCAGCTCCTAAGCCATTCCACCTAATTAACTTGGCCTGCTTTCCTAAGCTTGGTCCCAAGTTTCACTCATATTATGACGACGCGGCCATTTACTTACGGTACCGGCCTTGTATGAAATATTGCGTCGTCTTTTGTGAAATGTGAGCTTCTTCAAATTGTGGTAAATACGACCTTGAATAACTTGAATTTTCTTAGAGAAGAGGATTTATGGGAGGAGTAAAATGGTTGCAATCTTCAAGGATCTCCAAAATTTCTGTCGGTAAACATGTAAATATATAAACAAGATAAAGTCTATTGTTAGGACTAGTGTTTTGCAAGGAAAGTAAAATATATTTTCTCGTATATACGCAACAATAGCTTCAATACCCTTCTGAATTGTTCGGTTAACTATTGATAAATATATATAGATCTCCTTTGAGAATATGGGCTTAAAGAGCCACTGGTTAGCGGCTCGAACTCGTTGGTGGCGTGACTAATATGCTTTGTATATTTATTTAGTTTTATTTATTTAGTATTTATTTATTTAGTTTTATTTATTCAGTATTTATTTATTTAGTTATGTTTAGTTTTTATGTATTTAGCGAAATAGACAAGATTTTTAGTAAAAACGAGCGTGTAAAATTTGATGAACAGACCTTTGGGCGTAAGTATAGATATTATGAAAAATCTACTAGATGTATTTATTCAAAATAAAGTTATGTATTTGAATTTTTCAATAAATTATATACGGTAACAGGTATCAGTTCATTTTGGAAAAGGGGTTTCTTGCCCAAAAAAGTTTGGGAATCCCTGGTTTAAACGATGAGAAAAATTGGAAAAGCTGTCGGGAAAATTGGAAAATTCTGGAAAACTGAAAGTGCATTTTATATGGGAATATTGAATTTGGGACAGGACAGCGTCTGTCGGGTCAGCTAGTATAAATATAAATATCCTTGGACATTTCACACAACTACTAATGATAATCACCATACTACGTTTGTATGGAAAAATGAGTGACTAGCGTGCCCTTAATAAAGTACCAAAACGTGTGACAAAATTCTTACGTACCTAAAGCTAATGAGAAGAGTGTCGTTATTCGTTCAGCTGATAGAATAAGTACGGGTCTTAATGGCTACCCACGTCCCTTTGTTCTCAAATCAGGGTTAATTACCACTCAGAATCAATGGCATGGTTCAACAGAGAGTAAACAAAGCACTTGAATAAGGTTGTTACCCTTTCTGATAAGCGGGTTAACGGTTTTATGGAAGCGTACAGGAAATTGTAAAGCAAGCTTCTGGTGTTTATATTATCACTACTTTACTTGGGTTACTTCGTATTCCTTGCAGGAAGTCATAGTAGGGTTAAAATGCAACAAATTAAGCAATCAAATGTTCTACTACTATACTAACTCACTAACTAGTTTTTGAGTTCCTTAGATTTTTAGTTTTTATTTTTATGAAAAATACAAATAAAAATTATTTACGGCGCGACTTTACTGGAATTTAAGTTATTATTATAGCTGATGCCGTAGCAGATCTTTGTTAAAAATTGAAAGTTGAAAAATGCCTAAAGCTTTGGCAAAGATCACTATTAAACATTTTATTTTTTGTATACATTGATATACGTCACGTCAATTCTCCAACTGCAAAAAGTTCGTAACCGCAAAAAAATATTTTACAAATTAATCATTTTCGGGCTTCTTCCTTTACTTGTGCTGTAAGACCTTGCTTCTTGCCAAATTTCATGATTCTAGGTCAACGAGAAGTATCCTTTAAGTTTTGATTTATTTGCGAGTATCAAAATATGTCGCACAAATGGCTGTATTTTCTTATTGCGTTGATTGCGAAGCTTGATTTTTCTAGAGCTCCAGGACCAATAGACCTATGTATTTGATATTAATTTCAACTTGATAAATATATTTTTGTGATAAAATTACAAATTAACAATTTTCGGACTTTTTCCTTTACTTGTGCTGTGAGACCTTGCTTCTTTTCTAATTTCATTATTCTAGATCAACGGCAAGTACCCTATAGGTTTTGATTTACTTGCGAGTATCAAACTATGTCGCTTAAATAGCCGTATCTTTTTACTGCGTTGACTTAGAAGCTTGAGATTTTTAGGACTCTGAGGGTCCATAGACGCACGTATTTCATATTAATTTCAACTTGATACTTCCACGCGCTCCTGAGAAAAAGGGTCTTGACAGACTGACAGACAGACAACAAAGTCATCCTTTATGGGTTCCGTTTTTTCATTTTGAGGTACGGAACCCTAAAAATAGATGAATAGTCTCTAAAAGTAGGTATACTATCTACATATAATAGTAATACATATCGTCACCTATCGTAAATATTACAAAGTAATACATAATAATTATAATTATAGTACTTATACATAATTTACTATAATAATGCATAACAACTAATTTGAATGAGTCCGTTAATTAAAAAGAAGATAGTTTACGATCTTGAAAGCAATCAGCTCGTGAAAAGGTGGGAAGATTTTCTTCTTCTGCACGAAACAATAATACAATAAAAAAAACTAGTATCAAATTATAAAATAGAGCCTCCGCTGCTACATTTTTACAAATTCTCTGGACCGCACACTAGGATTATCTGTGTCGTGGGATCCAACAAATATCAACAAACTTACAGAATTAAATGCATAATCAGAATTAATTGTACCTACATATATATTTCCAAAGGTACCTAAGTAAAGTTTAATTTGGTCTTGTCTCTTCAGCAGACTCGTCTAAAGAAAAGTTTGACGCAATTTGTAAGATTAACTATGATGAAGACTTAGAACAGTAATCCCTGCTTATTTATTCTTGTTCGTAATTGTTGCGCGTCTCGACGTTTATTAGACATATTTATTTCAACAAGTTCTTTGTAACAAGCTTTCTACAGAAAGAAAGAAACACGTCGTGTAAAAGTTTTTTCGATTAAGTATTTTCATATCTGAATCTTTTGCGTGCTGCAAAGTTTAGATCTTATAATTCTTCTTATATACGCTGACGTGACAAAGATTGGTGAAGAAGATAGTGATATACTTTCAAGGGTGCATCGCGAATTAATCGTTTTATTTTCAACTAGCTACCGCCCGCGGCTTCACCCGTGTGGTATATCGATAAAAAGTAGCCTATGTCCTATTCCAGGTCATGGTCTACCAGTGTGCCAAATTTCATCCAGATCCGTTCAGCCGTTTGAGCGTGAAGAAGTAACATACAAAAACACACACTCACAAACTTTCACCTATAAAACATTAGTGTGATAACTTTGAATGTGTTGGTTCAATGGTTTATTAATAACAGTTCCTCTGGTCACATACGCGGAATAATTTTGTGAGTAATTACATCCAAGATACCGGGAATACGATTTTCTTGTTTCATATTTTTTAGAGCGTGATTTTTGAGACAATAGTCAGGTTTTAGTTTTTGAACCCACTTTTTTTACCGACAATAGAAAAGGAGGAGGTTCTCAAGTCGTCCGATTTGAATTTTTTTTATTTTCCTCATAGTTGGTCCCATATAAAATTGATTAACTTTGCTTGGGTAGTTTTTGAATTAGCTTTTATAATATGTATTTTTCAATATACTTCCTCGAAAACTGGTTCATATCGCACTACGATTAGGTTCATAATGCAATGTATGTCGCACGCGTGCGATTTTTCATTTTCCACGCACGTGTGCGGGAATAAAAATTGCCACAGATAACTTATACCTATACTTAGTCCAAATTGGTTCAATGCCTCTATTCACAACTCTCTATTCGGAAGTGAATGTTTTTTTTTAATCTCGGCAAAGAGTATGCGTCTTTACGGCGTTAATATTTTTTGAATATTTAAATAATTTTTATAAGTAGAATATCATCAAAAACTATGATTATTACAATAAAAAAACGTTTATGAACAAATTAACATTTATTTGTGTTCTAAACTCGAAAATATTTGAATTTTATATTTTTCATATTAGACTGTTTATCGGCTTTATACCTTTGCTTCTCCTTCAACCTGGCGAAAGCAAAGCGCTGAAAAAAAACCGGTCAAGTGCGAGTCGGACTCGCGCACGAAGGGTTCCGTACCATATAAAATATTATATGTTTAACAATCGCAAAGATAACTTTTTACTTATTTTATAATGATACTGTGAATTACAAGGTTATTTTTGCAGTTGCAGAAAATCACCCATGTTTAAACAAAATACCTTATGAATCGCCGTTTTCAGTATTGTTGCTTAAATACAGTATTTATGGTACCTACATGGTATAAAGAAGTTTCAAATTCCTAATTTGTTGAATTGTTGCGCTAGAGCTCGTACAAAAATGGTCTAAAATTTACAAATTTTGCGGGCCCCTATTTCTTAATTTTAGAAGATAAAAAAAATATGTTTGTACTCTGCTCAATGAGTTCTTGACGATGACACCCCACATGCTAGATTTTTTTTTTTTTGCAAAATGAAAAGTTTATTGTATGAGGACCTACCCCTTAAATTTTTAACTTTGCTTTATTTTTATTATTTGTTGTTATAGCCGTAATAGACAGCGGAGGCTTAGTAAGTTTGTACTGGACTGTAAGTGGTTGTCTGATTTCATGGATTTTAACTTTCTTGCGCGGAACCCTAATTATTTTTCTAAAATAAAAATAGCCTTAGTTACTTCTTAAAACATCAGCTATATGCCGTCAAAATCAATGAAAATTCGTTTGGCAAGTTTCCTAACTTGACTCAAAGTACCATTTTTTTAATCGGACTGCGCTTTTCTTCTATACAAACTTTAACATCCCTAAACCTCATTTGAGGCGTAGTTTTGAAAAACTAATAATGACAAACATTATTACTTACTTATGCATGTATTTGTGCTAAGTTTCAAGTTCATTAACCAAATTAATAAGATTTTTCATATAAACTGTATCTCTGTTTTCACGAACACAGATAAAGAATTTGAAAAATCGTCTGGTATGTTTCCATAACTTGACTCAAACATTATTTACACCAATTTTAGAGTTAATCAAGCCCCCAATAAAATCATCCGCTATAAAATTAACTTTTCACCCCTTAGGGGTAGATTTTTGAAAACCCTGATACACGTTAGTCTTCATTTTTGGTCTCAAGTATAAAAACTGAGTTTTGAGTTAATCGGACCGCGTGTTAAAATTCCTCCATACAAACTTTGACACCCCCAATCCCTCTTTAGGGGGTAGTTTAGGAAAACTCAAAATGATAAACTTTATAATTTACTTAGATGAATATTCGTGCTAAGTTTCAAGTCTATTAACTCAAGGGATAGGATTTTTCATACAAACCTTCATCCCCTATTTTACCCCCTTAGGGATGGAATTTCCAAAAATCCTTCCTTATTGCATGTTTACACTATATAAGGTATGTATGTGCAAAATTTCAAGTCTCTAGGTCCATTGGTTTGGGCTGTACGTTGATATATTAGTCAGTGACTCAGTCAGGACTTTGATTTTTTTATATATATAGATTTACTATGTTATTTTAAGACCACAGACTTCTTATAGGTTTTCCTGTAATCTACAGGTATAGAACTATTTTCTGTATTTTTTTCAAAATTTTAGGCTCAGTAGTTTCGGAGATAAGGGGGGGGAATGGTCCATTTTCGTCTATTTTCTTAAATAACTTTAAAACAATATATTTTAAAATTATAAAAAAATTATATTTGAGACCCTCATAGTAAGCCCTTTCATTTGATATGTTACACGGTACAGTTTACAAAACTTTTTTTTAAATTTTCTTATTTTCCCCCTAAAAGTGACTCTCATATTCAAAATTCATATATTTATTTTAGCTGTACGTGTTTGGGTCACAGAAATCCATATGTGTACCAAATTTTAACTTAATCGGTCCATTAGATTCGGAGCAAATTGGCTGTGACAGACGGACAGACGGACAGACAGACAGACAGACACACGAGTGATCCTATAAGGGTTCCGTTTTTTCCTTTTGAGGTACGGAACCCTAAAAAGAAAATTTAAATCATAGTTTCCTAATAATTCATGACAAAAATATTTTCCGTTATTTTATTTTATTTCTTCAAAAGTGTATTGAAAAACGTCGTTTGAGACTCGTGGACATTTGTTATTGCAGTTCTCGGCTCAAAAACAACCTCGCCTACGGCTCGGGTGTTAATTCCGCCTCGAATGCAATAACAAACGTTCTCCACTTGTATCAAAATGTACTATTTCCCCCACTTCTATGTGGATGATGTTCTAGTTTCTTTGCAGGTAGTGGTATTAGAATTTGTCTGGGGTAGGTACCACAACTAAAAAATGAAAAATAAAAACTTTTTTACACAAAAATACAACCGACTTCCAAAAACAACACTACTGTAGCGGTCACAGCTTTATATCAAATCATAATTAAAAACAAAGAAATTGTAAACACTACACAATGCAGACAGAAGAAAGTGAAAATTTTTATTTCGGACTTTAATTTCGGAAGTCTGTGGCAAAAAACGAAAATACATATAACCAGACACCGATTTCCGAAATTTAAAGTTATTTTTCACTTTGTAGTTGTTGTTTTTGGAAGTGGGTTGTATTTTTTTGTAAAAAAGTTGTTCTACACTGAAACAAAGTGACACTTTTTCAAGCTTAACGTTCAACACTAAAAAAAATGCAAATTTTAATGACTGAGACAACTGGAACCTATTTTTGCGTCTAGATTGCAGCACCAAAGGGAGGAGACCAACAAATATGTATGTTATTCAAAGAATGCAGACGCTTCCAAAACGTATAAATGTAAATACGAGAGTGTTCAGAGACACAATATTGTGGGGTTAATGACACATGACTAAAAATATACAGCATAGTATTCTGAACGAGGAGTTTTTTTATTTTTAGTGCAATGATTATTATTCGGAAATGAGAATGATCGTAAGATTATGTTTTTAACATTAATAGGTACATAATGTACTTTATTTACTACTCAGAAATATTTGTTCTACATAACAGTCTGACATAACAAGACGTCCTATAAATATTATAAACTAGCTTTTGCCCGCGGCTTCGTCCGCGTGGATGTCGGGAAAATATCCCACGGGAACGTAGTGTCAGGCAATCCTTCCTTATTCCTTGTCTACATTATTACAAAGGGAACCTCTGTGCAAAATTTCAGTTTTATTGGTTCAATTGTTTTGGATGGGCGTTGATGAGTTAGTCAGTCAGTCAGGACTCAGGACTTCTCTTTATAATTATATAGATAGATTGAGGAGCTCGTGGCTAAGTAATTACAGCCGCACAGGTCGATTCATCAGGTTAAGCTACGCTTGCCGTGGTTGGTCAGTGGATGGGTGACCATCTTTACATACCGAGAATCCCCGTACCTCGGAAAGCACGTTAAGCCGTTGGTCCCGGCTGTCATTCGTGGATCTTTGACAGTCGTTACGGGTCGTCAGAAGCCCGAAAGTCTGATGACAATCAGTCTTACCAAGGGGTATCGTATTACCCAGTTACTGGGTTGTGGAGGTCAGATAGGCAGTCACTCCATGTAAAATACTGGTATTCAGCTGCATCCGGTTAGACTGGAAGCCGACCCCAACATAGTTAGGAAAATGCTAGGCAGATTGAGATAGATTAAGTTTGTCTATATAATAATGACCGCGCGTTTGTTCTTCTAAACTATGCAACGGATTTTAATGCGGTTTTAACCATGATTTAGAGACTTTATTCCGGAAGGTATTTATTACATTAATATTAAAAACATAACATACTGATGTTATGTTTTTAATATTAATGTAATAAATACCTTCCGGAATTATGGGATTTAAGCATTACTGTCAAAATGAGGGTTTACGAGTACAAGTGTATGCACACCTCTGCCTAACTCTTCGGGGAATATAGGCAGTCCTGTATTCCCCGAAGAGTTAGGCAGAGGTGTGCATATACATGTACTCGTAAACCCTCATTTTGACAGTAATGCTTAAATCCCATCTAATAGGGGGCGCGCCTATTGCCATCAACCGGGCACAAACCCAGACTCTGGGTTGTTACTGAGAAATTCCAGTTGGAAAAATCAAATAACATTTTGCGTGACTCGGGAATCGAACCCATAGGAATAAGTTTCATATAAGTAATAAATAAAACCAGTCAAGAGCGAGTCGGACTCGCGCACCGAGGGTTCCTTTCCGATTTCTGAAAAAGTGTGCTATTTAGAGACATCGTTTTATTTTTCCCGTAATCTTTACATAAACTTCTGTCACATAGAATAATTTCAGATTTTTCTCTTTGCAAACTTTGGAGATAAGTGGAGCAACGTTATTTTTTTTACATTTTTCATCAGAAGTCGAAAACTATGCGGCCTAAAAAAAAGAAAAAAAAAATTGAGAATGTGCAAACAACGCTCTTTCATATGATACCCCACATGCCCTAGCAGCCCCACTTTGATTTTTAAGACACCCTTTCAGTTCCTGTTGCAAAAAAATATAAATATTTAAATTTCTTTCTTATTCGAAAAATAGTAGGGTAAACGTCTTATAAAACTATTCTAAATTTTAAGTTGATAGCATTAATAGTTCTTGAGATATCCAGCTGTGACAGACAGACAGACAGACAGACTGAGGACACCATAAGGGTTCCTTTTTTACCATTTTGGTACGGAACCCTAAAAAATCTCAATGTCGTAAAAACTATTTTTAACCGACTTCAAAAAGGAGGAGGTTCTCAATTCGTCGGAACCTTTTTTTTTTTTTTTTTTTCTTTTTATGTATGTTCCCCGATTACTCGAAAATGGCTGGACCGATTTGGATTTTTCTTTTTTTGTTCGAAAGGGTATACTTCCCAAGTGGTCCCATGATCATCAAGTCAGGATCTGATGATGGGATCCCATGGAAATCGAGGGAAACCCTCAAATTTTATGGGCACACTTATATCGATTTCGGTATTTTTTATAGTAACTCGTGCATTTGCTCTCGGAAAGTACCTTTTGGTGAACTGGAACTGATGATGAAGACCACAGATGACCATCGGAAATACTCAATTATGTCTAAGTATATCACAGGTTGCGATTCAATTACTTTAATATGGTTTATGCTCGTCAAAATGCATAATGGTGATGGTGACTTCACCATGAGCTCCAGTTTTCCTGGTTCTTACTAGGAGAACTCCTCAACAATTAACGTCCCTGCATCGGGAAAAGCAATATTTTGTAAAACGTGATGAGCAGTTGACAATGGGTTATTGTAACTTAGATAAATTACAAACTGACCCACTAAAAAGTGAAAAATAAAAACTTTTTTACAAAAAACAAAACCGACTTCCAAAACAAACACTACAAAGTGAAAAATAACTTTAATTTCGGAAGCCGCGGGCAAAAACCTAAAATACAGATCCAATGACACCGACTTCCGAAATTAAAGTTATTTTTCACTTTGTAGTGTTTTTTTTGGAAGTCGGTTTTGTTTTTTGTAAAAAAGTTTTATAAAATATAAAGGTGGCTTTTAAGACTATAGACGTTCCGTACAACGTGTTTGTTTACTTCTGCATGTGCCTAGCCTTTTCCCAACCATTTTGGGGTCAGTCTTACCGGATGCAGCTGAATACCAGTATTTTACACGGAGTGGCTTTCTATCTGACCTCCACAACCCAGTTAATAGGTAATACGATACCCCTTGGAAAGACTGGTTGTCAGACTTTCGGGCTTCTGGCGACCCGTAACGACTGTCAAAGATCCACGAATGACAGCCGGGACCAACGGCTTAACGTAGTTTCCAAGGCACGGAGGAGTGTAAAGGTAGTCACCTATCCACGGACTAACGATGGTCGATTGACACGTGTGGCTGATACTAGGCCACAAGCCCCCTCATTGGTATCTTTACTTATCTGCGCTAAAGTTTAATTAAATACAAATTAATTAATTATAGCTCAATGTGCTCATAAAAAAGTAATTAATTTTAGTGTTTACCAATACAATATTACTATGTATTTGCTCGTCTCTTTTAGACTGAACTTAAAATATAATTAGAAATTCATGATGCTATTCAAAAGTTTCAAACTATGAAACTTTCAGTAAAGTATGAAATTAAACACTATGGTTCTTCATTTCGCTGTAAACTTTGTGGTTTTATAGTTATTTCATTATTCTAATAGACAATTATCTCTTAAGGCAAATTTTTCAATCGTATAAAATAATTATCATTCAAGTAATAAATCTAAATAAATAAATTATAAAATTATTAATTTGATAAATATTATAGAACACAGAATATTTTTTTATAATCTTCATTACTTATACCAAACCCTCTAGGCATCTCTCTTCCCAGTGAGTCAGTGAGTCAGTCAGTTTACTATTTTATATCAATCTGCCTAGCCTTTTCCCAACTATGTTGGGGTCGGCTTCCAGTCTAACCGGATGCAGCTGAATACCAGTATTTTACATGGAGCGACTGCCTGTCTGACTTATTTATTTATTTATTTATTTAACTTTAATTAGCACGGTTAAAAACCAATTACAATAATTAAAGACACATATACACAGAAAACAAAATTTGTAAAAATAAAAAACAATCAAAAAATTTGCAATAGGTACTTTCATGAATCCCTCTCACAGTACTTCTGACATGCCAATAATATCTTCGTCCATTCATCCGCAAACAGATCGTTTGTTGGATTAGAATCCAAGAGATCATTAAGTGCGGCCAGAGTGCGAGATACTGGGGACTGAGCACGCGCAACAGTGCGACATGGGGGCACAGCAAACAGCCTGTGTTTTCTGCCGCGGCAGTAATTGTCTGGGACGAAGAAGCGAGCCAGGACAGCATGCAGATCAGGTGCATCAATAGTGCCACGGAATGTCTTGCAGGCTATAGTGAGCTGATCTCGTGCTCGCCTTACCTCTAATGAGTTATATCCGAGGCATCCCAATAGAAATTTAGTCGGATAGAGGTAAGGATAATAGCCGTGTTTCCGCTTGTATAAAAACCTAAGGAACGCTTTTTGTACCTTTTCCAGTAAAAGCGCATAGGTACGTTCGTGTGGATTCCACACGCAGGAGCTGGATTCTAATTTGCTACGTACAAGTGCATTAAAAACAATTTTGATGGCATGTGTGGTGCTAAAATCGCGGCAATTACGTAGGACAAAGCCCAACCTTTTATAGGATTCTTTAGCTACCGTGGCAATATGGTCGTGGAAGGTGAGCTTTCGGTCGAATGTGACTCCCAGATCTTTCATGGCCGTTGTTTTCATGATGACATTGTTATTTAAATTGTATTCAAAATTCACTGGGTGCCGCATTCGACCGAATGTCATAGCGAAACATTTAAATAAATAAATAAATAAATAAATAAATAAATAAAGCCTTTATTTCCCAAATTATAGTATACATAATTTCATAACATTTCCATGCACATTACAATTTAATACTAATTAATTTTTATCCTAATTTCATTTGAGTATATTCAATACAATATTATTTAAAATTAATTAATTTACATAATTATTATTTTTAAAATCATGCTTTCATTTAATATTATATAATTATACACATTATTTTTTTAAAATCATATTCCAATAACACATATTTTGTAAACATTGGCATTCATTATATTATCTTTACACATTATTGATAAAGTATATTATTGGGGTACCCATTTCTGGGTGTAGGCCTCCTCCAACTCTTTCCAGTGCTGTCTGTCTTGTGCTTGGCGAGTCCATGTAGATCCGGCCACTTGGTAGATATCGTCACTCCAGCGTCGCCTAGGTCGGCCGCGTCGGCGTTTGGCTTCATAGGGATACCAATGTAATATCCTTTCACTCCATCTATTATCAGTAACTCTAGCAGTATGTCCAGCCCATCGCCATTTCAGTCTGCTTGCTAGCTCGACGGCGTCCGTTACCTTTGTTATGGATCTAATGTATGTGTTTTTCTTTCTATCCTTCAGCTTTATACCCAACATACTTCGTTCCGTGGCTCTTTGGAACACGTTGATCTTTTGTACGATGTCTTTTGTAAACGACCAAGTCTGGCATCCGTACAATAGTGTCGGCAGAACAACAGAATCCATCGCTTTCCTTTTTAGATGCATTGGTAGTTTACTTTTGAATACTTCCTTCAGTGACCAGTATTTATTCCAAGCTTTCTTTATACGGCGTTCTACCTCATGAGATGTTTGTTTTTGGAATGATACGTTTTGTCCTAGGTATACATATTCATCCACATAGCTTATGGGATGAGATTCAGTTTTAATTGGTATTTTTTCGCTATTCGTCATGGCAAATGTCTTTTGTGTGTTCATTTGCAGACCACACTTTCTACTTTCTATGTCTAGGGTATTCAACATATATTCCAAGTCCTTGTGATTTTCAGACATTAACACAATATCATCGGCAAAGCGTAAGTTACTCAGATATTCGCCGTTTACGTTGATGCCTTTATTTTCCCAGTCTAATTGTCTGAAGATATATTCTAAGAGTGCAGTAAATAAATTAGGTGAGATCGGATCACCCTGTTTCACGCCTCTTCGGATATCAAATGGCTCTCCTTTGCCTTCTAGCTTAACCACCGCCTTGCTGTTTTTGTAGATCTCTTTCAGTATCTCTATGTATCGGTTTTCGACTCCCTGCGTCTTCAGTGCTACCCACAAAGGTTCATGTTGTATTGAATCGAACGCTTTGCAGTAGTCTATAAACGCTACATAGAGTTTTTTGCCATATTCAGAGTATTTCTCGATAAGTTGTGTCAAGGTAAAGATGTGGTCTATGGTTGAGTATGTTCTTCTGAAGCCGGCTTGTTCTCGGGGTTGGTTGCTGTCTAATATCTTTGAGATTCGATTTAATAGTACTGTGGCAAACACTTTGTATACCGTTTGTTGTAAACTTATTGGCCTATAATTTCCTAAGTCTGTCGGATCGCCTTTTTTGTACAACAGGGTTATGATCGATATTCCCCATTCTTTTGGTACTTTGTTGAACGTCAGTATGTCATTGAAAAAGGATGCCAGTATTGGTACTAGCGGGTCAATAATCGCTTTCAAAATATCATTTGTTATTCCATCATCGCCTGGGCTTTTAGCTGATTTCAGGTGTTGGATTGCACAGCGGACTTCACTCTCTATGATAGATGGCACGACACTTAATGGTGCTGATGGCTCTGATCTAGTACGCTGATGACTTTCCTCGTTACCATAAAGCTCCCTGTAGAACTGTGTAGCAGTACTAATGATGCAATCCCTATTAGATATTGATTTGTTTTCTTTGTTTTTCAGAGACATAATCCACGGTTTAGTTGTGTTCAATTTAACTTGCGCCCTTTTGACTGATGCTCTCTTTTGCAATTCTTCTTCTATTATTTTGTGTCGATGTGCCTTGTAATCTCGTTGTATTTGTTTATGTATAAATTTATAGAGTGCGCTGAGTTGTTTTTTCTCAAGGTGTGTCTTGTTTTCTTTATTCTTCAGTCTGTTTCTTTCATTTATAAGTTTTTCTACATACGCTGACAGTGGCGCTATGTCTTTGTTTTTTATTTTAGGTAGTTCTTGTACAGATTCTTTTATTATTTTTATTAGTTTTCCATACGCTAATTCCATATCATTGAATTGGAAGTTGCCTATATGATCCGCAAATATATTTTTTAGTGACTCTAACTCTAGGGGGTTTAATCTAGAAACTTTGCATCTGTAGTCTCTCCGTGACTTAGTTTTATTGCAGTTTTGTAACATGACCACTCTAATTAATCTGTGATCTGTAGGAAAGGTGGTGTTCACAACCTGCACATTTGAGATATTTTTAATATTTTTGACTAAGATAAAGTCTATTTCATTTCGCACTTTTCCATTCGGTGATATCCAAGTCCATTTTTGTTTTGGATTTTTCTTAAAGTGTGAGTTTGCTATGTAGAGCTGGTTTTCAAAACAAAATTGTATTAATATATTTCCTCGTTCGTTTCTGTCTCCGAAGCCCCATGGACCCATAACTTTCTTATCTTCCGCTGTGGATTTACCAATTTTGGAGTTAAAATCTCCCATAACTATTGTATCGTTTCCTGTATCTTCTAATGCAAACTGTAGATGTTTATAGAATATTTCTAGGTCTTCTAAACATTTGGATGCTTCTAGCGAAACATTTGGATGAATTAAATTCCATCTTATTGTCTAGGCTCCACTTGTATATCGCACCTATGTCTTGCTGCAGTAGCAAACAGTCACGCTCAGAGTTTACTTCAAGGTACAACTTCAGGTCATCAGCATATAGCAGACATCTTGCATGGCGGAGAACTTGGGGAAGATCATTTACCATGATTAAAAATAATAAAGGCCCCAAAATTGAGCCCTGACTAACTCCGGAACGCGTATGGTACGTGCTTGATTCGTACATACCGAGCCTAACGAACTGCTGGCGATCACGTAGATAGTCTGCGAAGAAACGAAGTAGAGATGGTGCGAAACCTATTTTGCTAAGTTTCATCAGCAGCGTGTCGTTGTTAACTCTATCGAACGCCTTCCGAAAGTCGAAATAAAGTACGTCTACCTGACGCCCGCGATCCAAGCTAGAGGAGATATAATCAAAACTGACCTAAATCAAAACTGACCTCCACAACCCAGTAACTGGGTAATACGATACCCCTTGGTAAGACTGGTTGTCAGACTTTTGGGCTTCTGACGACCCGTAACGACTGTCAAAGATCCACGAATGACAGCCGGGACCAACGGCTTAACGTGCTTTCCGAGGCACGGAGGAGTCTCGGTATGTAAAGATGGTCACCCATCCACTGACCAACCCCGGCAAGCGTAGCTTAACCCGATGGATCGACCCGTGTGGCAGTAATAACTTAGCCACGAGCTCCTTTACCATTTTATATACAGGGTGGAATTTTGTAATGCCACCTGAAGGGAAAGTACTCTTTATACTGTAGATAGAAAATTTTACTCAAAGAAAACATTCCTTTATTTTTTAATATAAAGAAAACTACATTCAAAGATTTTCGAAAATTCGTTTGCCACACCCGGGAATCGATCCGACTAAAATCTGTAAAAATTACACCCTGTACTTTTATTGCATTGATCGTTAGGATCAAATAAGGATGAAATCTCTCTAACAAACTTGATAAATTAAATGATAGGAAAAACATGAAATCTTCAATTTTATTTTTTTAATATTTTTTTAATCTTAAATTTCAAGCGAATTTTTGAAAATCTTTGAATGCAGTTTTCTTTGTATTCAAAAATAAAGGAATGTTTTCTTTGAGTAAAATTTTCTGTCTACAGTATGAAGAGTACTTTCCCTTCAGGTGGCATTACAAAATTCCACCCTGTATAATTATACAGATAGATACTTATTACACACACACATTCAATCAAAATGAAGCACATGAAAACTACAATTTTTATTCAGATTTTACCTAGATTATAAAATTTTAAGTGAATCAAAAAAAATCTTTGAATCTTCATAGACCTTAAACGGCCCATTAATTTAGGATTACTTAGATCGTTAATAAACCGATGCTCATTAATATCCACTAAGCACTGAACTCGAGCCACCTCTACTGCCCAACGCAGATAAGATCACAAGCGCCCACAGAACAATAAAAGATAGCATGTAAATATCAATTAAAGAAAACCATTAACTAATAACGTCCCTCGGCGATAAACTAGCAATTATTTATTAGTTCTAGTTGACTAGTTTACTGCTGCGATTATTAAACCCGACACGGAACCACAGAATAATAGCTACCTACAGAAGATCGGCTCCTTTACAACGAGCAGAAACAGGCACAGAGTACAGTACGACAACGTTCATAGGTTCCATCGTTTATTTTCGGAAAAACCGAACTTTACCGAATTAAATGTGACTGGACTGGAGAATCTGTAATCTATACTTATCTATATAAATAAAAAGAGAAGTCCTGACTGACTGATTGACTGAATCATCAACGCCCAGCCCAAACCCTTGGACCTAGAAAGCTGAAATTTTGCACAGAGGTTCCCTTTATAATGTAGACAAGGATTATGGAAGGAATTCCCGGTAGCAGGTTCCCTTGGAATATTTCCCGACATCCACGCGGGCGAAGCCGCGGGCAAAAGCTAGTTATAAAATAAAATCGCTTTTCGTGTCTGTCTGTGTGGCCGCGTTGTTCTTGTAAACTACGCAACGGATTTTGATACGGTTTTCACTATCATTTAGAGAATTTATTACGGAAAGTTTTATATGTATAAAATATTAATATTTAACCTATATTATAATATAGAAACCTTCATCATCAGTCGTAAAAACCGTGCGAAGTAGGGCCAGGTCGCTAGTACAAATTATACTTAAATTAAAATCGCTTTTTGTATCCGTCTGTGTGGCTGCGTTGTTCTTCTAAACTACGCAACGCATTTTGATGCGGTTTTTACTATTATTTAGAGAATTTATTCCGGGAGGCTTTAGTCTATAAAACATTAATATCAAACTTACATTTATAATATTAATTTAAAGAAATCTTGATATTTTGTCAAGTCGTAAAAACCGTGCGAAGCAGGGACGGATCGTTAGTAATCTATATATGTGTGTCTATAAAATCAATTTCTATTGGTCACATTATATTCGCTATATTTCGGTTTTTCCGAAGATAAACGATGCAACCTTTGAACGTTGTCGTACTGTACTGTACACATAAACGCATAAGTAGGCATGTAGATCTCAATCTATCTCTACCGAATGCCAGTCTCAAGTGCGGTTGCACTTACGTACGCACGGCTACAGATCAATCTATACATTTGCAGTATAAGTTGATCTCGCGTTGTATAGGATTTCCTAAACCGGGATATAGCTTGATCTGTAGCCGTGTGTACTAGAAACGTGTCTATCTATGTAATTATTCTCTTGCCCATATCCCAATTTATTTGGGGTCGACGCAGCATTTCTTCTTCTTCCATACGTCTCTATTAGACATCATCTCAGTCCAGTATTCACCCTCTTTCTAGCCATGTCATCTTTCACTCAGTCTATCCATCGTTTCTTTGGTCTTCCCCTACTTCTGTAGCTATCACATTCATAGTGAAAACTTTCCTCATGACATTTTTCACATTCCTCCTCTAAAGAACACACACACACGGTTGGCGCAGTGGTTGATCGATTGACTGCTGCACAGCATGTTGCGGGTTCGATTCCCGCACGGAACAAATATTTGTACGACCTACAAGTATTTGTTCCGAGTCTGGGTGTTTTTCTATCTATAATATGTATGTATTTACAAAATGTACATAAGTAGTTTATCAGCCATCTCGTTACCATAACACAAGCATTAGGTTGCTTAGCTTGGGACTAGATGGCGTTGTGTGAAATGTCCAAGGATATTTATTTATTATTTATTTATTATTAAAGAAGAAACGTGTCTTTCTGTGCGTGAGTTTTCTCTCCTTGTACGGAGTTGACCTTCTGTACTATTCTGTGATTAAACCGTAAACCGTGACGTTAATCCGTTTATTAAGACGCCATGAAACTCTTATTGGTTCACAAGGGCAACGAATTGGCGATATACGCACATAGGGGCTCTTAATAGCTAAACGATAACATAACAGTCGCACAGGTCAAACGTAGGTTAAGCTACCATCCATTAGCAACATCGACACCTCGGAAATCACGTTAAGCCATTGATCCCGGCTGTCATTCGTATATCTTTGACAGTCGTTACGGGTAGTAGAAGCCCACAAGTCTGACAAACAGTCTTACCAAGGCGTATCGTGTTACCCAGTAGCTGGATTGTGGAGGTCAGATAGCCTTGTGAAATACTGTATTCACTTAGTATTAAGCTGCATCCGGTTAGACTGGAAGTTGACCCCAAAATAGTTCAGAAAAGGCTAGGCAGATTGCATCTGATTTATTCAATAAAATTTCAATTTCAATTTAATTTATTTAGGCAAGTAACCAAGACTCATTTGTTAGTAAAAAACTTATCCTATGTTAGTGATTAAGACAATTTACAAATACCTATTCATATACATGGCGGTAGTACTGTCCGACGCTTCACCGCGTCTGTACCATTCCATGAGAAATGGCGCAGCAGCGATTCACGTATGAACAGTCCAGCCTGCTCGAAATTAGAGACATAAGACATTTATGACCTAAGTATTATCGAAATGGGAAATTTTATGAAACTTGGAATCAAGAAGCTCATGATCTTCTTGATTCCAAGGTTCATACAATTTCCACAATGATTGACAGACGGCTAAGGACCTTCGTGAATGATGGTCTTTAGCCGTTTGTCAATCATTGTTAGCGAAAGAACAACGTGAAAGATCCTCTGAAACTTGCTCTGGCAGTAATAATGATTGATGACGGTTAAAATCACTACATTTGTGGGTTTTAGCTATATCTATACCACCAAGTTAGAGATAGATACAGCGGTAGTAAGTACAAGATGTGCCACTAAAGGTGAGACTTGACACACCACGTGGTTTGACTTGCGCAGTAGACGATTTTAGGTCTCTTTAGCGGTATGAGATCTGAGCGTGGGACGTTACGGTACCGGCCGTCATCGGAGCGGCGGAAAGAGCGCAGAGGCGTGGTCAAGTCTCATCTTTTGTGGCGCGTGTTATACTTTCATTAACGAGCCCTTTCTACTTGTTTTAACCAACGAAAAAAATGAGGAGGTTCTCAAGTCGACACGTATATTTTTTTTAGTAACTTATACACACGGCTACAACACATCAAGCTACATTTCCAGTTTACACTGATCTCTCGTTGTAAGCAAATCCTATACAATGCGAGATCAGCTTATACTGGGAATGTATAGCTTGATCTGTAGCCGTGCGTACCTATTTAATTAAATTTATCAAACAATTACTTTACATTAAAAAGGACACCACCAGAACTGTGTACCTTATTCCAGTACCCCACAATAGGACACTCAACCCTTTCTTTTATGGTGCACCTCTGGCTTACCTTTCGGAAAATACAGTCGCGATGATATTATTATGACTTTTCCCGAAATCATACCAAACTTTATCTACTGCATCACGTCATATTAATTCCAAAAGTACCAGGCATCCAGAAACAGACAATAACCGTTTAAACATATGACGTCATATGACGTTGAGCTCTACGGGTATTAATTGCGAAACCGCAGGCGGCGCCGCGGGAGGATGCATGTCGGCGAAGCGAGCTCTCGGATTACAGTAGGAGGAATTCTTGTTTTGCATAATGCAAGCTTTATTTAGATTTGTAAGACTAACAGGGAGGAGTGACTTTGTCTTTGGTATTTACCTATATTATTTTCAGAAAAAAAATATTTTGAAGAAAATCGGTCCTATTTGCTTAAAATTTACGTTTCCTGCTGTCATTGTTTTATTTTTAGTCGATTAATAGGTTAGTCATTATTATTATTATGTTTCGTGCAAAGCGATGGCGAAGTAGATCGGACGATTAAGCACAGTATTAACACTGGATGGATGAAATGGCGGCAGGTCACGGGAACAACCTGCGACTCCCGCATTCTCGAAGATATAATAAAACAATGGTAAGACCTGCTGTCTTGTATATGGATCAGAATGTTGGGCCACAAAAGGGATGAATGAAAGGCAATGCAGCTGAGATGAAAATGCTAAGAGGGATGTGTGATGTTACACGATTGCGGATAGAATAAGAAATGAGTACATATTAAGAGGAAGTGTGAAAATGGCACCGGTGACTGAAAAGTTGTGCGGAAATCGGTTGGCAAGGTATGGGTGTGATGCGGAGGAATGAGGAAAATGTTGTGAGGAAAGTTTTAAGTATGAATGTCGATGGCTATAAGAGTAGGAGAAGACCAAAGAAACGATGGATGGACTGTGTGAAAGATAACATATAGAGACATGACGACTAATAGAGAAGTATGGAAGAAAGGGACATGTTGCGCTGACCCCAAAACCCAAATAGACTGACTAGACTATGGGCAGGAGAATCATTATGTCCAGTAGCGTTGGCAGATCAATATCAGGCCAGGTGGGTGGAAGATCACGGGGAAGACCTAGATGAGACTCGCACAGACCAGGTAAGCATGGGAAGCATGGCATAAAATGGAGGAGGCCTGTACTCAGCAGTAGGTGGAACTAGGCTGCTTGATGATGATCATGATTATGTCAAAATGCCTACCAAGTCAACAAGACAAGTCAGTCAAGTTTACTTTAATTCTGAATTTAAAAAATTCCGACAAATAAAATCAAACAGTAGAGAAGCTCGTGACGAAGTAATAACAGGCGCACGGGTCGATCCATCAGGTTAAGCTACGCTTGCCAGGGTTGGTCCGTGGATGGGTGACCATTTTTACATACTCCTTCGTGCCTCGGAAAGCACGTTAAGTCGTTGGTCCCGGCTGTCATTCGTGGATCTTTGACAGTCGTTATGGGTAGTCAGAAGCCCGAAAGTCGGATAACCAGTCTCACCAAAAAGAAGAGAAAAAAAAAGGAAAGAAAAACATTTATTTGGACACAGTTCGTGAAACACAAAAATACAAAAGAAAAAAAAGCAATGTGAAAATAATATTTTAACAACAATAGTGTGCCTCAGGGCTGCGCCAAAAAGGTCCATTTCAGCATTAATGCTAGACAGATTAGTATGTCGCTGGTTTTCTAGTGAACCAAGGGGTATCGTATTACCCAGTTACTGGGTTGTGGAGGTCAGATAGGCGGTCACTCTATGTAACACACTCGTGTTTATTTATTTATTTTTTATTGGTTCACGAACAATTGTTCACACAAGTTTTATGTTAAAGGTTACATGCAACAGTGCAACAATCACTTATAGGTAAACACCGCATGCATAAAGAAGTTGTACAAAAAATTATAGTATTAATATTCAGCTGTATCCGGTTAGACTGGAAGCCGACCCCAACATTGTTGGGAAAAGGCTAGGCAGACTGATTGAAATAAAATCAATTTAATATTCGGAAGCATAAAGTAAGTATGAAAGAAAGGTCTTCATTACATTTCATCAGGATTCGTAATTTGAATAAACCAATAACGGCTCGTAACTAATTGGAAATTAGTTTTACTCTCATAACATGAGTAAACCTTCAATTATTTGATTGAAATTATTGATCGATTTGTTTCAGTCCTTATGAACTCTGTACGTTAGGACCAATTTATATTACTAAGATATTACCAATTGGTCCTTACGAACATCCGTTCAGTAATGGATTTATTTTGGTATTTAATGGACTTCTTGTTTACAAACAGATCGATGCGTGTTTTGACGTTATTTATGTTAAAAATAAAAGACAATTTCCTGTCGTTTTCAGGGTTCCGTACCCGAAAGGTCCAAGTGGAGCCCGATAGCTGTCACTTACGTGTCCGTCTATCCGTCTGTCCGTCGTCTGCACAGGTTTTACAGCCAAACGGTTGAGACTATAGTCTTCAAATTTTCACAGTATAAGCATCTTGTTGACCCAAAGTCATACAAATTGTAAAAAAACATTTTTAAATGTTTTTAAAGGGCTAAGGGGGGCGTGAAAAAATATTTTTGACCTACCCCATCGAGTGGGGTATCGTTGTTAAGAACTTGTTGAGTAGATAAACAGTATATTTTTTGTTTTAAAAAATACTGGAAAACAAAGGAATGAGAAGCCACTAAAGTAATTTTTTGACTTCCTATCTATGAACTTAAAATTTGGTGATAATGTTTAGGTTTACGTGTGTTTTACTAACAAATACCAATAAATTGATAAATCCGACACGCTCTAGGCAGGTTTTTTAACTAAAAATAAACATAAATGATTTTTTTTTATTAAACAGTTTTATTTTTAACCTGTTTTTTCTCAATGCAAGTCACGAGCCTCCCTCTATTGTACTTTTTCGAAACAGTTTTTTATTTACCGAAAAAAGTAAAAATGTTCAATATTACCAAACAAAGAGATCTCACACAACTTTCATCCAAGCTCAACCCAACAATTAAAATACTCGAAGCCGCAATAGTAAGGGATGCACTGAAAGCTTTTTCCAGTAAAATGTGAGTGAATAGTGATCCCCTTTACCGCTGCTCCCTTAAGCCCTCCTTTAGGAGGCTAAGCACTTAAACTTTATATGTAAGTGCAATTTTCTTAACATTTAAATTAAAGAATGCACTTGAGGCATTGTTCTCTTTAGGAATTTCTTAGTAGCAGCCCGAAATCTGGATCTGTGCCGGTTGATGGCAATAGGATCCGCTCCCATCAGGTATATGGGACTTTATAAACATAACTGGTGAATTATGGGTATACCTACTATAGGTACATACAAAGATATCCAGAGGTATGCCTTCACTCTATATTTGTTCAAGTTCAAGTGTCGCCACCTCACACAAAAACAAAAGAAATAGATACGGCACACATGATGAGTTTTTCGACGCACACTTAACACATGCTCAAAAGCAAAGGGGCGGGCACTAGAAAGTGCCCACCCCTTTGCTTACCGCCATCGCGCGTATATTATGGTCAGTTGCGACCGCGTGGAAGCGACATGTGCCACGCCTCCATGCCATATCCCTCGATATCCGTGGGTGCATTTGTAAATTACGCCTTGTTTCCCCAAAGGAAAACCCTTTGGGGAAACAAGGCGTAATTTACAAATGATAGCTTTCACGACTCAAAAGGGATAGTTTGATTTTTTTGAAAAATAAATATGCGCTTGTGGCGGCATCTACATCGCCACATATGAACTACGCATCAATGACATGATGTCACGCAATTAGAGTTACCACGCGACTAGCATATATACAACGTCCGGACATCAACCGTCGGGCAGTAGCCCACCAGACACAACACCCGTCTGGTCGGAGGATCCTCCCTTTTCTATGGAGGATGAGTGAACTTTACACCCTGTTCCTCATGCCTCCAAACTGGTGACCCCGAGCATGAACGTCAGCGCAGCCTTCGTGCAACTACATCAGCGTGACGTCATCAGCATCACTTCCTCAAGCTTTCGAGCGGCGAGTCACACAGCCAGCCAGCATCCACGGCTTCAACAGGTATCCTGACCACCAGCATGCAGCGGACGCGCATTCCTGGTCATCACCTTCAGCCTCAACCCAGCGCTGTACACTCCGACTCGCTGGAGCATAACGCAGCGCCACCCCGACTCACTGGGGTATCACCGCAGACAGTTCCGACTCACCGTGAACTATGCGACACCCGGTTCCGACTCACTGGAACCACAACTGGCACTGCCAAGCATCGCAAGATACACGACTCAGCCCACTATAGACCTCCGGACTCCGGAGGGGAGTGATGTGGCGGCATCTACATCGCCACATATGAACTACGCATCAATGACATGACGTCACGCAATCCTGCATCGCGCAATTAGAGTTTACCACGCGACTAGCATATATACAACGTCCCGACATCAACCGTCGGGCAGTAGCCCACCAGACACAACACCCGTCTGGTCGGAGGATCCTCCCTTTTCTATGGAGGCTAAGTGAACTTTACACCCTGTTCCTCATGCCTCCAAACGCTTGGCCACGTCTGCTTTTGCAGTAAAACATAAAAGTGTAACAAACATATAGCGCCATCTAGTGTAACTTATTCTCTCTCTTATTCAAAGCACTACGATGAGTGGCTTTATAAACTAGAAGACCACAACTACGGATGACTACGTGGAGATACTGTACACACATGTCAACTATCTGCCTTTATAAGCAGAGCGGTCTTCGAAAAAATCGTCCTTCACTAGCTAGAGGTATAAAGTTCGGTAGCCAAGCAGCCAACTCTGATCCTAACTAAGCCTAGTTCCTACTTCGATAGCCTAGCAGTCTTCAGGAACTAGTCAGCTAGGGGAGGTCTGAGGGGCGATATCCACGCAGTCCCTTTCATCTCCACTTAGGGTTGCCACATGATATATTAATTATTGTAACGTGTAACGTAATATAAGTTGCCAATAAATTATTATCAAGTTCAACGGAGTTTCAATTTCTCAAATAGCAACCTTACAAAACAAGCACAAACAGTGCTTGAATGTTCTTTTTATCAGCTAAAACATGCATGTTTTCTTCATAAACCTTTTTGTAGAACTTCTAAGCCTTCTCCAGCCGTTCTAAGCTCAAAAGGTAAGGCTTTTACGTAAGTCTAGACGTACACAATTACCTGTAGTAAGGAATCGCGTATACTACAAACCTTTTGTATAACATAAAGCGCTGAAGCACGTTAAAGCGAGATGCTTCAGCACTTTTGTATACAAAAGATTAGGCCGTTAGAAACTTCGTCCGAAAATGCAATATGAAAAACAAATACAGTTCCATAAAAAGTTTTTGAACTAGGCGGCCAGTATCGGTTGCATCGATTCCATTTTCAAACTGCATTTTGTTTTTTTCATTCTACGTGTGGCCAGTCAATAATGTTTGTGGTTCAGAATATTTCAAATACATACAAGCTTAATTTGGACGAGTCAGTTTTCGCCACATAGTGATTTGAGGGTTGACGGCTTACCCTCTCACAAATAAAACACGGAATAAAGTTATATCAGGGATAAAAAAGGAATAACCATACATTTTCATAGGTTTAAATTTGGAATAACTTTATTCTGTGTTTATTTGTAAGAGGGTTAGAGTATATAATTACAGTGGTCATTACAATGGTAATTATATAATCTAAGGTTGACGGTATGGTATAGGGTAAACCGTAAAAGTTATTTGTTTAAAATTAACACGTACACGGACAATAAGTCGAGAGACGTAAATTATGACTCCCATAATATGGCACTACGGCTGTAGGCGGCGATTTAAAATACACCAAAAGTAGAACTCCATCCACGGCCGACTATTTCCCATGGAATTTGTAGGAAGTATATGATTATGTGCCGTTTTAGGCTATACTACAGACTGCTAGTGCCACAGCAAACACTCCTGCGCGTGCACACAAGTTACCTCTGACACGGAAACATTGAAAGAACACGTCTACCTACAGGCGATTACGTCTCTGACCGTTACTGCCGCAACGCATACTTTTAAAACCGAGTAATGTGGCAATCCGTCCCCAGACGTGATGCCACTTTGTATGGAAAGTTTGTGTGCCATATCACAAATTATTGAGAGTGGTTTTGTGTCCGTGAACCTTTACAGTGAAAAACTGAAAACTATACAAACGTAGTTATGCGTTTTCAAATAGAAATTGGATAATAGCTTAATGTGTCGTGGCTGGTATCAGCTGGACGAGATTTGCTGAGAATCAACTTGAGTGGCTTACAATTGGAGATGCCTATGTCCAGCAGTGGACTGCTGTAGGCTGATGATGATGATGATGCTAGGTAGGATAGGTGCTCAAAGAGTAGACCCAAAAGTGGATGGTCCAGATGTGCGGATATAGATATCCGCAAATTATTATCATGAACCTCAATAATTTTCCAAAGGAAACCCCCTTATTATTATTACCCAAATCTGTATAATACTTTGCGGCAGTTTAGACGATTCGAATTCAATATCTAAGTTAGAATACTAATGTACGAAGTTTCTTAGGCTCGGAGAATCAAAGACCATTAAACCTGTCGTTACCTATCATGCTTCGTTTAATTTAGGCTTAAACTTCAAGAGTTGTTTAAGTATAATTTAGCGATATTTGAGACGATTGGGTTGGAATTGTCTCGTCTGTATTGATTATTTGATTTTAATAGGTAGGTACTCTTGATTGTTAGTGGATTATTTTTTTCATACTTTTATTTTCATAATTTGAATGTTCCTAATACAAGGCGTATTTTAAATAACTTAAAACCTCTTAAAAAAAAACAGCTGTTCCCTAATGTCGAGATATACGAACATAAATGTATGGAGCAGCTGTGTTTATTATTATTTCGCGAGTTCCCATATTTAGTAAAAGTTGTTCATAATTACGAGTACAATGACACCTTATCATCGTCTTCTTTTTTAGGGTTCCGTACCTCAAAAGGAAAAACGGAACCCTTATAAGATCACTTCGTTGCCCGTCTATCTGTCTGTCTGTCTGCGCAGTTAGTAGTAGTATATTGTTGCTCATGTTGAGTCTTGAACATTCAACCTATTTATAAAACCAGTGGGCGGCACACGCCAAAAATAAACACAAAAACCACAGTATATAAAAATAATCATATACAACCACTTAGACACCGACTTACGTCAAACGTGTCGGTGACTTTACCAAGTCATTTATAACATTAATTTGACAGAACCTTTAATGAAACTAACACTCTAATGTCTCGCTGATGGTGGCGCGTGTGTTAGATCATTTTAACGAATCCATGCGTCAGGTTCGTGAACGGGGGTAGTTTTAACAAGATACCGCGGCCCTGGCATAGGCAACTGAAGGAACACGGGTGGGTTTTGGTCAGTAAAAGTCTGACACGCCTTTCCGCTCCACCCAGAGCGGGAGAAGTTATTTGATGATTTCCCACCCTCAAAAAAAAAAAAAAAAGGTTCGTGAACGGGCGCTGTTGGTGGAGGCTAGTCATACCTTAGCTGCCACGGCTTATTTTAATTTACATTTTGAATACTTAGTTTTTTTTTATTACGGACGCTTTTAACGTTCATCGTTCTCACATGTATAATTTCAACATGAATGATGTACTTAACCAATATTTTGTAAGCATATTTTTAACCGACTTCAAAAAGGAGGAGGTTCTCAATTCATCGGAACCTTTTATGTTCCCCGATTACTCGAAAATCGAAGTCGGGGGCAAAAACCTAAAATACAGATCCAAAGACACCGACTTCCGAAATTAAAGTTATTTTTCACTTTGTAGTGTTTTTTTGGAAGTCGGTTTTGTTTTTTGATTTAAAAGAGTGTCCATGGAGTTTCTTGCCCGTTCTTCTCCATAGACATTTACGTTTTGGAATGGGCATCTAGCTTCAACTTTCTGACTTAACTTACCTACTGACCGACTCTTTGACAATTCAAAAGTGCCTGTAATTGGTTTATTGAAATATATGCTTTGAGTTTTGAGTTTTGAAATTCTAATCTTCATCAGTGAGGTGAATCAATTGAACCTTTGCTACCTACTTATATAATAAGAATGTCCCATATTATTATGACCTTTTTATGTACAGCCTTTATACAGGGTGTAAGGGACAGCCCTCCGCAAACTAACAGGGTGCATTCAGCTCCTCATTTTGAATCATATTCTACCGGAAATTTTCTCAGGAAAATTTTCATTTTTTCATTTTTTTTTCAGTTACATTTTCATTGTTCCAATGTAAAATTGCATTGTGTGTTCGCAGCATTCCATTTATGTAAAAAAACACTGCAAAAAAAACAGCAAAACAAAAAAAACCAGCAATGGATGTTGAAATACTCTAACCAACGACGCGTGTAATCAGCTGTTTACTTTCTGTCTAGCTACAGAGTTCATCGAACTCACCGCATACCTATTACCTACCCCTCCGAAGCCGTAATAGACGTTCCGGTTTGTGCACAAAAACACAAACAAAAAATTTCATGTACCAGTCATCTTAGTAAGACATACTGAATTCACCCTATCAGTTTGCGGAGGGCTGTCCCTTACACCCTGTATAAACTCTGCCCACAAGTGACCGAAGTTGCAAATCACACTAATATTATAAAGGCGAAAGTTTGTGAGTGTATGTGTTTATATGTTTGTTACTTCTTCATGCTCAAACGGCTAAAATGATTTGTATGAAATTTGGTATGTAGATAGCTTATACACTGAATTAACACCTAGGTTACTTTTTATCTCGGTCGACGCGGGTGAAACCGCGGGGCGCAGCTAGTAGTAGATAGTAAGTATATTGTTGCTTATATTTTAGTCTTCAACATTCCACCTATTTATAAAACCAGTGGGCGGCACACGCCAAAAATAAACACAAAAACCAAAAAATATAAAAATAATCATCTAAAACCACTTAGACACATACGTCAAACGTGTCGGTTATAACATTAATTTGACTGAACCTTAAAGGTATAATAAAATTCTACTCTTCATTAATGAAGTGAATCTATTGAACCTTTTGTAAATAATGAATGATACACATGACCTTTTTATGTAAAATAAACTTCACCCACAAATGACCATCATCATCCTAGCCTTTTCACAACTATGTTGGGGTCAGATTCCAGTCTAACCGGATGCAGCTGAATACCAGTATTTTTACATTGAGCGACTGCCTATCTGACCTCCACAACCGAGTAACTGGGTAATACGATACCCCTTGGTAAGACTGATCGACTCGTGAGGCTGTTTTTACTTAGCCACGAGCTCCTCAAGGCCACAAATGACCGAAGTTGCAAATCCATACTAATATTATAAATTCGAAAGTAACTCTGTCTGTCTGTCTGTCTGTCTGTCTGTTACCTTTTCACGCGTAAACCACTAAACGGATTTCGATAAAATTTGACAAGGCTATAGATGGTATCCTAGGGACGGACATAGGCTACTTTTTTTTCAAAAATAATCCTACAGGGGGTGATATAGGGGATGAAAGTTTGTATGGGAAACTCAGTATTTCTTAAGTTAGGGATGTGAAAATTAAAATATATGCTTTTGATAGGAAATAAAGAAATATGCGGTTCAGCGTTTTTGAACAATCATCCCCTAAGGGAGTAAAATAGGGGTTTATTTTAAAACTTACAAAACGGCACGGATTTCGATAAAATTTAGCAATGCTATAGATAGCATCCTGGGAAAGGACATGGGCTATTTTTTGTCTTAAACCATAATCCAACAAGGGCTGATATAAGGGATGAAAGTTCGTATGGGAAACCCAGCAATTCTTATGTTAGGGATATGAAAATTAAATTTATGCTTTTGGTAGGAAATAAAGAAATGTATGGTACAGCGTTTTTGAGGGGGTACAATAGGGGTTGACAAAATGTTTGTGTACCTATCTCTTTTTAAGAGATTTAAGGGATTGGAAATGTAGTCATAGTTCGAATCTTGAGGTAACATTTAGTCTTTATTTCATTCGACGTTTTTACGAGGAAATTATTTGAACGAGTGGACACTCAGACAAAAGTTATTTGTTATTAGAGCGTGACTGGCATAATACATTTTAAGTAATTAACAAGCGCCCGCCGCGTAAGTCTGTCTGTTTGAATGCAATAATGTCAAAAAGTACCGAACGGATTTTCATACGGTTTTCTCCAATGAACGGAGTGATTCAGTGTAATTCATTATGGTTTTGTGTAAATTGGCTGAAATATGACGACGACTGTTGAAGATGTCGGCAAAAATCATGCCGACTGGTAGCTTTATGCCTACTATACACGGCAACGATATATCGTAGCGATTTGAGTTTGCACAGTTATATCGGACGGCCCTATGTTTTCCACATGAACGTTCCCATGGGATATTTTCCGACATCCGCGCGGGCGAAGCCGCGGGCAAAAGCTAGTTATTTTATAATTATCACGTTGTTGCTACCTTCTACGGAAATTCAAAGTTCCGTACAAATAGGAGCACGTTTTCATTTAGTCTAATTATGGAGCACTTAGCGAATGAAAGCGTGAATGAAATGGAAATTCTGGCTGAAGAGATCTTGCTCAGTGAAGATTTTTTCTGGGTACTCTGTTTGACAGAGCGATTAAATATAAGATTATCACGATAACATTTGACGCATTAATTCCAAATTAGCATATTATGTTTTTTTTTTTTATCTGCATTTTATTTGTTAAGTGGAGGTGAACCCAGGGTGTACCTATAGTACACCCACATTTCTCCAGTTATGTTTAACAGTCGTATTTATAGTCAAGTAATAGTTATTTATGCAACTGACGTATATATACGTACGTATATATAAGGGGTATTAAAACACGAATGTGGGTTTAATAATATCACATGAGTGTTTTAATACCCAATTATGTACAGTTGCATACAAGACTTTATCTACATCCATGCCATCAATCCTCCATAAAAGGTTCTGAAACAGTTTTTTGCAATACTAATAATCGTATCGAACATGGCGGCCGGCGTCATAGTATACGACGTGAATTCGAATAAGTTCAAGGGCGGACTGACGGACGGACGGACGGACGGACGGACGGACGGACGGACGGACGGACGGACTTAGGGAGTAGACCCCCCGGTTCGGACGCGAGAAATAGCCAGCCTACCTAAAGTTCCTTATCCCAAAAACTGGCAACCCTGATTATTTTCCTTATACTCCACTTAACGAACCACAATGAGGCTTAATATTAATTTGGGGTCAAGCAGCCTTAAACCTTTGAACACACAAGACCGGCTCTTGGTCATGTAAACAATGATAAGTAATTTCTGACGTGCGGGAAAATCGTACGGTGTGTACTCGGGTTTTCTCCTTTGCTTACAAGTAATTGCCTTTTCGTTGTGCTTAAGTAGAGAGAAGGTTATCGTGGAGATAATGCAGGGTCAATGTTTGTTGTTTTTCTTTTTTAGGGTTCCGTATCTCAAAAGGAAAAAACGGAACTCTTATAAAATCACTTCGTTGTCTGTCTGTCAGTCTGTCAAGACCCTTTTCCTCGGGAATGCGTGGAGGTATCGAGCTGAAATTTAGTTAGTTCTCCTGCAGATCTCTTTTCTGATTCGATCACGTAGAAAAACTTCAAGCATAGCCCTCTCCATTGCCTTTTGGGTGTCTTTCAGCCTTCTAATGAGGCCCAATGAGGTTTCAGTGTCATAGGTCTTCACTTGAAACACGCACTGGTCAAAGACTTTCGTTTGAGACTCTGTGTTATGTGAAATCAAAATCAAAAGTAATTTATCAGCACTTTCTGAACGTCAAAATTACATAAGACAGTCCCATAAAACGCCCGCCCTTCACTACTTCCTAGTGCTTTAGCTGGGAAGAAGAAGTAGCGGAACAAACTCCCCAGCAGCACAGCTGTCTGTTCAGTTAGAAGAACTTGATTCTATACAACAGTATGCAAAATAATTTACGCAACACAAAACTTTATGTTATTTATTATTTGTCAAATAATATCCCACCAAAAACATTTTCATGTAAAATGTTGCCAATACGAGACCACATATAGCTCGCACTGACAAAAAGCTATCAGATCTCATGTAGAGCCAAGCTTCCAACTCTACACGCCCTAACTCCCAAGCCCTAACTTCACAAACTCTACACCTTAGTCAAAATATGAGGCTTGGCCGTTTCGTTACTACAAGAACTATTGTATAACAGAAAAGTAATGAACAGTGAATACATTTTTCTCCTTTCGCCCATGTGATGGTAGCGAAACGGCTTAGCCACATATTTTGACTAAGGTGTAGAGTTTGTGAAGTTAGGGCTTGGAGAGTTAGGGCGTGTAGAGTTAGAAGGTTGGCTCTACATGAGATCTGATAGCTTTTTGTCAGTGCGAGCTATATGTGGTCTCGTCTTTACATTTTACATGAAAATGTTTTTGGTGGGATTTCATTTCTTTTTGTAAGTTGCTTATGATATTTAATACGAGTATTTTTCTGTTGTTCATTTTTTCTTTCTTTATAGGGCTCCGTACCAAAATGGTAAAAAAGGAACCCCTATGGTGTCACTCAGTCTGTCTGTCTGTCACAGCTGGATATCTCAAGAACTACTAATGCTATCAACTTGAAATTTAGAATAGTTTTAGATGACGTTGACCCAACTATTTTGCATATAAGAAAAAAATTAAAATATTTATATTTTTTTTGCAACAGGGACTGAAAGGGGGTCATAAAAATCAAAGTGGGGCTACTAGGGCAAATGGGGTATCATATAAAAGAACGCTGATTGCACATTCACAAACATTTTTTTCCTTTTTTTTAGGCCGCATAGTTTTCGACTTCTGATGAAAAATGTAAAAAAAAATACCGTTCCCCCCCTTATCTCCGAAGTTTGCAAAGAGAAAAATCTGAAATTATTCTATGTGATGGAAGTGTATGTAAAGATTACAGGAAAAATAAAACGATGTCTCTAAATAGCACACTTATTCAGAAATCGGAACGGAACCCTCGGTGCGCGAGTCCGACTCGCTCTTGACCGTTTTTTTGGGGTTAGGTTGATAGGTAGGAGATTAATAAACACTTAACGAATATATACAAGTGTATTAATATTATTCGTAATAAGTAGGTACTTATTATTTGCGGAAGTCTCATACAAATTTCCATCCCCTAGTTTCAGGGGTTGGGGCGTAAAAGTTCCAAGTTTTAGAATTTTTTTAATGTTTGTGTACTAATACTAGCTTACATACCAAATTTCTGCTTTCTAGGACTTCAGGAAGTACCCTATGAATTTTTATGATCATCAGTGAGTCAGTGACGAAATCGGGGTATTTTAGATATCAATAAAATCTAAAGTATAAGAACTATGCAATTGAAACTTTTAGGTTTAATAAGTCAACCACTGACATCAATGCCGAAAATTTAGTTTATCTGGTATAATCCAAACCCTTGTTAAGAAGGTTTAAAAATACGACGAAGTGCTTCGAAAAAGGGTAGGTACTGCCCTTGCGCTTCGCTTGGCTCGTCTTGGCGGTGGCACTCCCGTGCCCCCAGATATGGTTTAGTAGATCGTGTTGTGAAGTTTAAGTTTTTTCACGACGTGTTATGCAAGCATAGACTGACCACAATGCAAATGTGGCATTGAATATCGCAGCCAACAAGCAGATGTAACGTATCTACCTGATTGCATCGTGCATAAAAATACGCTTTCAGAGCAAACTTCAGAGCAAAAACGAAAAATAATAAACAACTTAAAATCCATTTAACCTATCAAAACATTTCCGCGTATTTATTTTAAGAGAAGTGATAAATGTAGGGCAGTCAAAATATATAAAACAAACACTTATATAATAATAACAAAAATAGATGTATTACGTATATAAAAATAGTATTCAGAGAAGTATGTATGATGAATAATTGTCTGCCTGTTTATTTTTATACTAACGTGACCCGATTGGTCTTACCGGCCGCCAAACAGTCGATACTCAGTTTTTTTATTAAGGCTTGTCCGCCGTAAAAAGCGCGGTCACTGTTGGACTGCATAGAAAAGAAAGAGAAGCGCGATGACACAACGCTTGCAAAATATGAAGTAATTACCGATTTACAAAAAATCTAGGGATTGGACTAAAAAAGTAATCACATGAAATCATTCCTTATTATTTTGTAAAGAGCTGTATAAATTTATGAACACTTTTAATAAAAAAAAACTGTAGGAGTAATATGGTGAAAACTCAAAAAAATAGACAGAAATAGACCTGGGTTTAGGCTTTTTTTTCTTTAGTTCTACAAACTAAAAAAGATTTCAAGACACATGAAATCACTTCTTATGTATTCTAGATTATTGTGTATTTTTTTCTATCAAAAAGGTGCTATAGTTACTGTAAAAAATGGAAACAAAGTTACTTATTTTCGCCGTATTTTAGGGAGGACAAGCCTTAACAATAAATAAAATTCTGTAGAGAAATAAACAGATGCTTCGAGATAATATAAAATATTTATTGCGCACTGTATAATGTTGTTGATTTGTTTTTAGTGAACTTGTAAAACTGACCTCTTGTTAAGTCAAATACGAGACAAGTGCAAGGTTATATTTTAATGCGTTAGAACACTGAACTTTATCCTACCTTATAATATTTTTAACGTCAAAATAGATATCAAAGAACCAATGCACTTATTTCACGAATGAAAAATATTTTTATCATATGATATTACTTTATTATTTACCTAGAGGATCTCGTGGCTAGGTAATTACAGCCGTTGAACCGTTGGTCCCGGCTGTCATTCATGAATCTTTGACAGTCGTTACGGGTCGTTAGAAGCCCGAAAGTCTGACAACCAGTCTTACCAAGGGGTATAGTATTACCCAGCTACGGGGTTGTGGAGGTCAGATAGGCAGTCGCTCCATGTAAAATACTGGTACCTATTCAGCTGCATCCGGTTAGGCTGGAAGCCGACCCTAACATATTTGGGAAAAGGCTAGGCAGATTGATATTGATATTATTTTATTCTAAGCAGGGAAACAGAATCAATCAAAACGAAAAAAGTGAAAATTTTATTTGATTAACAATTTTGGTCCTAGACTCAGAATAAAATAAATAGGTAAGTAGATACTTAGATGAAAAAAACACGTGTCTA
Organism: Cosmia trapezina; assembly: GCA_905163495.3. Classification (NCBI taxonomy): domain Eukaryota; kingdom Metazoa; phylum Arthropoda; class Insecta; order Lepidoptera; family Noctuidae; genus Cosmia; species Cosmia trapezina. The sequence goes on from LR991020.1 coordinate 8,900,074, forward strand.
CATTAAATCAATTATCAAAGAAATGTCGTTCTATATTTTCCGACAAAAAGTAATTTATGTTGGTAATCCGCGAGCAATTTTCATGAGACATCGTTTTATTAATATTGTAATTTCATTACTGCGCAGAAAAGATTTAATGGAATGATTCATTCATTGCGAATAACGTCGCATATTAATATTAGGAATTAATTAGTTTTAGATTAAAATAGCTGCGCCCCGCGGTTTCACACGCGTCGTCCGGGACAAACAGTAGCCTTGTGTTAATCCAGGGTATAAGCTATCTATAAACCAAATTTCATCCAAATGGGTCAAGCCCTTTGAGCGTGAAGAAGTAACAAACATACAAACACACACACACACTCACAAACTTTCGCCTCTGTAGGTAACTTACTCCGCCCCGCGGGTTCACCCGCGTAGACTGGGACAAATAGTAGCCTGTGTTAATCCAGGGTATAAGCTCTCTATATACCAAATTTCATCCAAATCGGTCCAGCTGTTTGATCCCGAAGAAGTAACAAACATACACACACACACAAACTTTCGGTTTTATAATATTCGTGTGATAATGGGATTGTGAACTCTATAAAATATTATTATCTTTATTTAACATTCAAAAAGCTCATCGTATATTTAGGCACTTGTTTTAACAGAATTACATGATTATCTTAAATAAAATAAATAATAATATAGGTCTAGTTCTGTCAGCGACTTAGTTTGCGTAAAATTTCTTACTTTGACACAAAACATATTACAAAATACTGTTCCCAAATTCCCAAACTGAAAGAATTTTCGGAATCAAAACAGTAGTTCCGAAAATTACCCCCTACGTAAAAACTCATAAAATGTTACTTATTTATATTATTTTACATAGGTGTAACTTAAAAAACGCACAACCTCTATAAGGATCATTGTACTCATCATTATGAACAACTTTTATGGACCAAATCTGAAATCCCGAAAAAAAATCAGCTGTTCCCTACATTTTGGCGAGTTATGCGAACATACCTAAATGTCGGGAACAGCAGATTTTTTTTTTTGTTGTTACTTGTTAGTGTTTAACCAATAAATTGGGCCTATTTCATATGATTTTGTAGAACAGTAGATACACGTAGGTTACCTACATTAACAGTGGAGTCGAAATTATGCAAAACATGACCACCCAACCGTCAGTACCATTAAAAGTGATAACTGTCTGATTCCAAATTATACCACTACAACTTTTTATTTACATCGTTTCGAAATGCAAATATTTAAAAATGACTTATTACGTCGTATGAAAAGTAGTCCAAAAATCTTATATCAAAAAAACTTCCAACAAAAAGTAGATTAATGGAGAATAAATTACACAGTACTGGCATTGCCCTTAAACTTATGAAATGAATCGAAATGTCAATGTCAAAGTACAACAAAACTTCGACCGAGTTATAGGGCAACCAGAGTATCTTGAAAGCGGTGAAATAAGAAACTTTTAAACAGAAAAAAAAATACAATGTTAGTAATGTTTTTTTAACCTATAAAGTCCCACTGCTGGGCAAGGGTCTACCCCACAGCTTACATGGGGTAAGCTTCGAGATACCCTCCAGGTTTTATTTATTATATTAAAATCGCGATCGCAAAATATTCGAAATTTAGTAATTCGTCAAGTTCCGTACATCGCTGCATCGCGATGATGAAAATTCACAATCTCAATGAAGTACCTAATTCGTTATAGCAAGCTTTCGAAGTTCCGTAAATCGCGATGATGAAAATTGACAATTAAGTAATTCGTTATAGCAAACTTTCGAAGTTCCGTACATCGCGATTATGAACATTCTCAATTGAGTAATTCATCATAGTGTACTTTCTAGCTAACGTAATTCGTACTTTTAAACTTTATGAATACAGTACATCGATATTTTAAACTTCGAAGTTCAGTAATACAGTCGCTGAAATCATAATACAACTAATAGTACGATAGAAAAAAGTCACGATGATACCTCTAAAAAATTTTTTTAACGAATATAAACCATACTAATATACATGCAATCATTCTGATTTTTTGACAGATTATTCTACAAGCAACATATTAACGTAATAGTGTTTTATTTGTTTAGTCCAATCAACAGATTTTTTGTAAATAGATAATTGCTTCATATATTGCAATAAATTACCAGGGTTGTGTCATCGCGCTTCTCTTTCTTTTATATGCAGTCTGACAGTGACCGTGATTTAGGATTAAACGCCTCTAAGTCATCGCGCCAGCATTTCCTGGCCTCCCTCGGCGACGACGCCCGTCTTTTGGCTCCCACTGCGTGACATGACGACTGCGACCTATCAGCCCAATAATAATATCATGCCTTAATTTTCAAAGTGTTTGGTTATATGAAACCGATTGGTAACTGAAAGCATTCCATTGTTTAATGGCTCGTTTAGATTAATACAAATCAACTCGAGATTTTTTGTTTCTTTTTGAGCCATGAAACTGAATGTTGTCTTTTTATAAGTGGCGTATATTTTTTTTCTGTCCTGAACTTAAAACACGTAGAATTTACAAACATATATACCGTTGCAAGAAGCAATGCAGCGCCAGCGCCGCACACAAAAGACCAAGAAAAACTGGCCACCCTGTATTTCGAAGACATGTACACACACACACACATACACACATACACACATGACATGTATTTACTGCACAATAAAATATAACTCAAAGCGATTACGTGATAAAGGTCGTCCATATTTAAATACGACTCTCACTTGATATTAAATTAAAGTTATTACGAAAAAAGTAATATTTCATAACACGCGTCTACACCGTATTTAAATTATTTGCGTACCAAAGGTTATTTTTTGCGAATGAACTTCAAAAAGTTATGTAATGTCGAATATAAAACTTGAATCTTTGATGTGACACCGGACATGTAGTAAACACGTACTTAAACGTCCATGTTGAAATCATATCAGACAAATTAAAATAATAAATAAACCGGAGATCAAATAAATATGACAGTGTAGTCTGGATTTATTTCTGGCTTACATTTTGTCAAGTGGTGAGAAAATTGTGACAAGTCCAGAGCAATGTAAAAAAAACCGGTCAAGAGAGAGTTGGACTCGTGCACCGAGGGTTCCGTTCCGATTTCTGAAAAAGTGTGCTATTTAGAGACATCGTTTTATTTTTCTTGTATCACATAGAATAATTTCAGATTATTTTCTATGCAAACTTCGGAGATAAGTGGTATTTTTTTTACATTTTTCATTAAAAGTCGAAAACAATGCTGCCTAAAAAATTGAAAAAAAAAAATCTTTGAGAATGTGCAAACAGCGTTCTTTCATATGATACCCCACATGCCCTAGTAGCCCCACTTCGAATTTTTAAGGCCACATTTCAGTCCCTGTTGCAAAAAAAAAAAAAAAACTTTTATTTCTTTCTTATCTGAAAAATAGTTGGGCAAACGTCATCTAAAACTGTTCCAAATTTCAAGTTGATAGCATTAGTAGTTCTTGAGATATCCAGCTGTGACAGACGGGCAGACAGACTAACTCGCACCATAAGGGTTCCTTTTTACCATTATGGTACGGAACCCTAATTACATTTCTGTTGAAGTTCCGCATTTTTACAAGCACTACTATTTTCGACGCAAAGCGACTTTATTTTGACCTTGCAGTGCACTCAACCATATTTTTTATTCTTGAGTCTTCTTCATATTCCTATAATAAATCTCAAAGGTCGCCATTGCTGGTGACATAATGTTAGCTACTGCAACGGATCTTTTATTACCAAATCGTGATTGCAAATGAGGCTGCGTATTTTAGAAGTCAGACACTTTTGCAGAAATCTCGCTCATGTGAGTTATCGTCTTAGATACTATGCACGTACGGTCAGCAACATAAGTAGATAAACACTGCAACTTTTACACATCATGTAAATTAATACAAAATGATTTGATTATCTCCTTTTTTCCTAAAATACCCAAGAGCCTAGTAGATATTTAAATTAGTAGGATATTATTGGGTACGCTACTCCACATTCGCTTCGCTCGTGGAGTTGCGTGCTCCAATAATATAAATGAAAGGGACTGAGCATGAAATCCTACATAATGCAGTAAAATACTGGTTCGGCGCGTATTCCACACGATGAAACAGAAATATTTTTCAGTGTGGTTTGGGCGCTACTCCGCATTTTGAATCTTGTATAAATGAAATCTTACATAGTACAGTAAAATACTGGTTTAGCGCCTATTCCACCGATCGGAAGGTGAAATATGAATTCCTACATCGTAAGGAAGTATAATACTGGAACGGCGCCTACTCCATTTCGGCGCGTATTCCACACGATGAAACAGAAATATTTTTCAGTGTGGTTTGGGCGCTACTCCGCATTTTGAATCTTGTATAAATGAAATCTTACATAGTACAGTAAAATACTGGTTTAGCGCCTATTCCACCGATCGGAAGGTGAAATATGAATTCCTACATCGTAAGGAAGTATAATACTGGAACGGCGCCTACTCCATTTCGGCGCCTATTCCTCGCGATGATACAGAAATATTTTTCAGTGTGGTTTGCATGTAACACATTAATTGACTCATTATTATTAGCAGGGAAGGTGTTATAAATAATTGATCGCAGTAATTTAACGCTACATTCGATCTTTACTACTGTAGTGAGAAGTTTGAATTATCACGAAACTAAATACACCTGTCATAACTAAGTTAACTACAATGCATGACTCAGTGAAATCTGATTTAGAAGATATTTGTAATAAACTTATTATCAAGAATTCTAGTGGCGAGGTTATATTTATTCAAGATTTGCAAATTGGTCAGAAAAATACAGATAACGGTTCTTCAAAACACCAGAACAGCTATACAGCCCAAACAGAAGATTTGTTCCACCGACAGATACAAGATTCGGTTAAATCTAATTTAGAAAACACTCACTATCTTATATTGAAGGACAACCATGGTAAGGTTGTTCGTACATTTGCTCGAGTTAGCGACAATGAGTTATAAATGTCAACGTAATACAATAATTAACTCATTATTAATATAACCGTTCAAGCAGTCGTCATGAAATTTGTAAAACAACCACAATCGTTACACGTAAATAAGCTTTGTGTTCATTCTCAGGAGACTGGTTTACGTCATGGAGAATTATTACCTAAATCGGTACGATGCATCATTTGTGGACCGTCAAATTGTGGAAAAACTAATTTATTAATTGGTCTTCTTATACACGAGAATGGCTTAAGATTTCAAAATGTTTATGTTTATTCGAAAACCTTGCAACAACCCAAGTACGTTTTTTTAGAAAAAGTCTTGCAACGAGTACCAGGCATTTCATTTCAGAAATATCATGAAAATGAGCAAGTACTGAGTGTTCAGACCGCAAAACCGAATTCAGTAATTGTATTTGATGATGTTGCTTGTGAAAATCAAAGTAGTATGCGTGATTATTTTGCTATGGGGAGACACAAGTTCATCGATTGTTTTTATCTAAATCAGATGTATAGTAAAATCCCTAAGCAGTTAATAAGAGACAACGCAAATCTAATCGTACTGTTTAAGCAAGATGAAAGAAATATGAGACATGTTTATGAAGAACACGTCAACACTGACATGAAATGGATTGAATTTCGTGAAATGTGTTCTAAAATATGGAGTATACCTTTCAATTATGTTGTAATTAATAAAGATTGTTCCAAAAACAAAGGATGTTACAGAAGTAAATTTGACACGTTTGTATTCTTTGACTAAGAACACGAATACATATAAAAGGCTGTTACCTGCTTGACATTATTATTCAACTTACGACACTACATCAATAACACACAACCACAATCATTACAACCTATTTTACCAATATGGAAAAATCCTTGAAACGACAAATTGTTGATGCGGCAAAAGCTGTAAAGATAAAAGTACGAAAAATGAGAGATGCTGAGATTAACAATAAACAAGCACTGGAGTCTGTTTTCAAACCTGTAACAGAACCTCTAAATCTAATTGCTAATGCTAGTAAGCAAACTCCTCTACTGCGTGCTAGTGATGATTTTGCTGATGTTCCGTTTATTAACGAATCTGTGCAGAAAGAAGGAACCGGTAGCGCAGAAAGTAACGATAATAATAGTGATGAAGACAAATATGAATCCGATATCAGCAGTGCCTCTTCTTATGAATCAGTAGTTGACAGGAATCAAGATTGTGATACGTCATCCTGGTCATTATCTTCAGAAGCGTTGGTAGATATTCCATTTGGGGTTAGAGCAGAGCGCGGGAAACTGATGTTAGGTTCTGCTTTCATAACGATCAACGATCAATACATCACCGTGGCTGGATGTAAATACCGAAATACACCTGGTTTAAAACAGTTATTGCTTAAGAAAGATGTAGACTTAAGTTTGGTTACAGATAGTGATATGCAAAATTATAAGTCGATGTTAATTGATACAAATGCACATCGTCGAGACTATGAGCCAAGTAAGCCAATAAAAAGTAATAAAGGTCAAAAATATTTGCAAGTTATTAAACCTCTTTTTAAATTGAAGAATGCAGTTCAGGGAAAGGGTCTACCGTTACTAAAAAAGTGGAGAAAAAACGTTGATTTAGTGTACTGGGATGATCCTAATGAATTAGTGGAAAGGTTGAAATTATTAATTGCATCTAGAGATGCTGGCAACACAGGATTAGATACTGAAATTATATCTATCATTGAAGAATTGCGTGAAAGTAAAGTTATAAATAAATAAAAAATAAAAAATGTGTTTATTTTACTATCAGCCTCTCAATACAATACACCTTAAACATGAACGTAGACAAATTCGGACACTACATTCACAAAAGACTGCGTTTATCAGAAATATTTGAGTTTAATGAGAATGCATTGTTAAAATCAGAAAATGGAGATTTTGATTTAAAAACATCAAGAATGAGAGGAATTAGATCTCCAGTAGAAGCAGACGATGCTGTGAACAAGGATTATGTAGATCGATTGATTGCTAACACGTTAAAAGAATTAAATAATCAGGTTGTGAACAAGGATTATGTAGATCTATTGAATGCTAACACGTTAAAAGAATTTAATAATCTGGCTGTGAGCAAGGATTATGTAGATCGATTGAATGCTAATACGATTAAAGAACGTAATAATCTGATTGGTGCATTGCGTTCTCAAATCATAAAAGATGCAAAGGCGACAGTTCAAGCTACTTTAAAAGATAAGATACCTGAGGTTTTAACTCATTTGCAAGATAAGTTTTATACTAAAGCAGAGTTACATAAATTACCTCAAAAAACCCCGTAATGGTAAAACAGCAAATTGTAAATGAAATACACAAAGCTGCACGAAGAAATTTCTTTCGACGTTCTGTTATTCTGAAAGGAATCCACGACTTATGGCAAGCAGATTTGATGGATATGCAAAACCTGAAAAAGTATAACAAAGGTTACAGTTTCATCTTAGTTGTGATTGACTGCTTCTCAAAATATGCCTGGGCTGAACCGTTAAAATCGAAAAATAAATTTGATGTTACTCGTGCATTCAAACATATACTGCTTAGTAGTCGTAATAATCCTGTTAACTTACAAACTGATATGGGGACAGAATTTTATAACATCACTTTTCAAACACTTATGAAAAAGCACAACATTAACCATTACTCGACGTTTTCTACTAAAAAAGCGTCAATTGTAGAGAGACTTATTAGAACGGTAAAAAATAAATTATATAAACATTTTAGTCTCATTGGAAACTATAAGTGGTTAGGTCTACCATTGAAAGATACATTGAAGAGATATAACAACACAAAACATCGTACTATTCAATTTAAACCGGTTGATGTGAATAAATGTAATGAACAAGTAATCAAAGAAAATATAAAAAAAATAAAAAAACATGATTTAGTACAGTGGAAGCCTAAATTCAAAGTTGGTGATTGTGTTCGTATAAGTAAATACAAACATAGTTTTGAGAAAGGTTACACTCCTAATTGGTCAACTGAATTATTTATTATAAAAAAAGTAAATAAAACTATACCAGTAACATATCACATAGAAGATCAACGAAAACAAATCGTATTAGGAGCTTTTTACGAACAAGAACTGCAAAGATCTAACTATCCTGATGTTTATTTGATAGAAAAGGTTTTGAAAAAGAAAGGAAATAAATTGTATGTCAAATGGTTAGGTCTAAACAGTGCAGAAAACAGTTGGATTGAAAAAACTGCAATAATGGACTAAGATATTATATAACCATTTTTCATTTGAAATGCTATCATTATAATTTGAATTATGCAAGGAGGTGGACTAGTTAACAGCATAATTAATAATCTACCATTCGAAGTTCATTTGCCAGGATACAATTATTGCGGACCAGGAACCAAACTTCACAAACGCTTAGCGCGAGGTGACCCAGGTGTAAATAAGCTAGACGAAGCTTGCAAGCAACACGACATTGCGTATACAAACCATACAGACTTAGCAAATCGTCACAAAGCCGATTTACAACTACTTAACATGGCTAAACAAAGACTTAAATCAAAAGATGCCGGGAAAGGTGAAAAACTAAGCTCTTGGTTAGTGAACAAAGTTATGAAAGCGAAACTAAAGTCTGGATTAGGCATCAAAACATTTAAAACCTTAGTTTCAAAAATAAAATCAAAAATTAAGAAACTCAAACGCAAAGATAATAAGACTTTAATAAAAGCAGCTTATTTAACCGCAAAAAAGTTATTTTCAAACACTCATCATCGAATCCGAGTACCCCGAATAATACCCCTACCAAAGACTGGAGGAATTCTACCTTTAATTCCAATTTTCGCTGGTTTATCGGCTTTAGGAACTTTAGCTGGTGGTGCAGCTGGCATTGCAAAAACCGTCAATGATTACAAAGCAAGCAAACAAAATTTGCAAGAAACAGAACGACATAATAAAGCTATGGAGGCTTTAGTGTTGGGCAAGGGTTTATACATTAAGCCATATAAAAGTGGTAAAGGATTGTTTATAACATCTTCAAAAAACTGAATAATATGCTACCCAATCGCCCTCTAACTAATATAGACATCCGAAAGTATTCAAGAGACATCCCATATTTTCGTGGGGTCTACATGAAGGATCAACTACCTCGGAAGGCGAAATGTATTGAATGTGGTATCGTTAACTTAGACGATTCTAAGAACGAAGGAACGCATTGGGTAGCTTATGCTAAAGTTTACAATCACTGTGAATACTTTGATAGCTATGGAAATTTAAAACCTCCAATGGAATTGATGCAATATTTCAAAAATTGTAATGTGTTTTATAACTACACAAGATATCAAAAATTTAACGCAATCAATTGTGGTCATTTATGTTTAAATTATTTGTCAACTTTTTGGAATAAAAATGTATTATAAAATATATGATTTTCTTTAATTTCAATCATTTGCAAGATGTCGCTCACTTTGTCTATAACTGGAGACTCGTCAGTGTTAACTATATACTATCCTAATACGTTGCAACTAGATAGAGAGTATGAGTGTGCTTTATTGCACTTTTCAACTTTTAATTCTATTCCAAACATTGATAAAAGTAATAATAAGTTCTATTATGGTTTTAATGAAGTTATTGAAATACCGGAAGGCACTTATGAATTGCAAGATATCAGCGATTATTTAAAATCCGAAATAAAAGATGCAGCGATCAAACTACGGTGCAATAATAATACTTTAAAAACTACAATATTCTGTACAAAAGACATTAATTTTATCAAAGAAGACTCTTTTAGAAGACTATTAGGATTTAACAAACAAATCTTGAAAGCAAATAAATGGCATGTGTCACAGTCTCCAGTCAACATTCTACCTACGACCGTAGTCAGGATTGAATGTGATATTGTAAGCGGTTCATATGTAAACGGTGAACCAAGTCATATTATTCACGAATTTGCACTTAATGTACCACCTGGATACAGGATCATAGAAATTCCTAAGAACGCAATATACTTTCCAATCAATCAAAAAAACATAAGCTGCATACACATCAGGCTGATAGATATAAACAACAGATTAATTAATTTACGTGGTGAAGAAGTGCAGGTATATCTGCATCTCAGAAGAAAAAAATGATTGATTTCAATAAAAATGTGTCTCAACAAGTAAAGAATATCAGTTCTGTTCGAGCTACTTATCAAATAAGACCTGCCTCTAAGAAGAAAATAAAATGAACTAAAGACAATAAAGCATTCCTTAGAGCGATCGGATTGTTAAAATGAATATCTTAGACGTTTTATCCGCTCCGAATTACGATAATACTATAGAAGGAATCGAATTTCATTCCTACAAGCCCTATATAACGAGTTTCAACAGGAACGATGAAATCCGCATACCTATCAATCAACAGGACTTGTACATATTACCATCAGCTAGCACCCTATATCTGGAAGGAACTGTTATCGTTAGCAAAAAAGATTCGAAGGACCCAGCTACTAGTGTCAATTTCACGAACAATGCTCTACTCTACTTGTTCCAAGACATTAGGTATGAGCTAAATGGAGTGGTGATTGATAAAATAAAAAATGCAGGTATAACAACAACCATGAAATCATTAATTTCAATGACCGAAAGTGAATCAAAAATGTCTAATGCCTGGGGTTGGAATATTGATGGCATAAAAAATATCCATGGAGGAAGATTTTCTGTCTCTATACCACTTCGTAACCTCCTCGGTTTTGCAGAAGATTTTAAAAAAGTTGTGATAAATAGTAGACATGAACTGATATTATTACGAAGTAACACTAATTTGAACGCTGTAAAACTTAATACTGGCGAAGTAGTGGATGATGTTCAGATCAACAAAATCATATGGCGCGTACCGCATGTTAAAGTATCAGACAAAGAAAAAATTGGTTTGTTAAAAGTATTAGAGAAAGATCGCCCACTTCAAATGATATACAGAAATTGGGATCTGTACGAATATCCAGCCTTGCCTAAAACTACAAAACATACCTGGTCTATCAAAACTTCATCTCAAATAGAAAAACCAAGATACATTATTATTGGTCTACAGACAAATAGAAAAAACAATGCAAGTTCTGACATGTCTCAATTCGATCACTGTTATATTCGAGACGTTAGAGTGTATCTCAATTCAACCTATTTTCCTTATGAAAACTTAAATGTGAGTTTTGCTAATAACAGAATCGCTTTATTATACGAGCAATACACCAGATTTCAACAGTCGTATTACGGACGTCGCTCGGAGCCCATACTAAGCGAGAAACAATTTAGGGATTTAGCACCGCTGTTTGTAGTCGATTGCTCTAGACAAGCTGATAATCTAAAGACTGGACCTGTTGTGGATGTGAGGGTAGAAATTGAGAGTGATTCAGAGATACCAGATCAAACTTCAGCATACTGTCTCATTCTGAACGATTGCATTGTTGAATACAAACCATTAAGTAACATTGTGAAGAAGATATCATGAACGCGGACCTCATCATTGTCGAACTCCAAGGATTCAAAGATTTAGACAGTAATTTTATCGTCAAGGAAGTGGCCATAGTAAGTAATGAGCACACACAGACGTTCTTGGTTAAACCACCGCATTCGTTTTATTATTTAACTCAAGAAGAAAAGAAGCAAGTGCGATGGTTGGAAAGAAATCGTGGAATTTTCTGGAGTGAGGGCTATATAGACTACAGAGAGTTCCAACACGTCATCGTACCGTATTTAAAAAATAAAAAAATTATTACAAAGGGTTTGGAAAAAATAAAGTGGATTAAAGACATGTGTGCAAACTGTGAAGTGATCGACATAGGTGAGAAGGGATGTCCTAATTTTGCAACATTAAAGAAAAAGTTCTGTAGAAATAAAAGTGATTTTAACTGTGTGAACCATAAAATGAATTGTGCATTAAATAATGCGGTGTGTATTAGAAAATGGTATGTTGATAATAATATGTCTGTATTTAATCTATTTTAATTTATTTTGTCATACCTATGCAGTTAATAAAAATGATTAATTAATTTACTTATGGTTGTTTTATTTAAATGTTTTCAGGGTAACTTAATCATCAAACTTTAAATTAGCTGCAGCAAAATGATATTACTTACAAAATTTGAAATACCTACATCATGATTTAAAACGATTTATTGTAATAAAAAACTGTTAGCAAATAAACACTATATTATATATCATTAGACTAGAATTCTTGATAATAAGTTTATTACAAATATCTTCTAAATCAGATTTCACTGAGTCATGCATTGTAGTTAACTTAGTTATGACAGGTGTATTTAGTTTCGTGATAATTCAAACTTCTCACTACAGTAGTAAAGATCGAATGTAGCGTTAAATTACTGCGATCAATTATTTATAACACCTTCCCTGCTAATAATAATGAGTCAATTAATGTGTTACATGCAAACCACACTGAAAAATATTTCTGTATCATCGCGAGGAATAGGCGCCGAAATGGAGTAGGCGCCGTTCCAGTATTATACTTCCTTACGATGTAGGAATTCATATTTCACCTTCCGATCGGTGGAATAGGCGCTAAACCAGTATTTTACTGTACTATGTAAGATTTCATTTATACAAGATTCAAAATGCGGAGTAGCGCCCAAACCACACTGAAAAATATTTCTGTTTCATCGTGTGGAATACGCGCCGAAATGGAGTAGGCGCCGTTCCAGTATTATACTTCCTTACGATGTAGGAATTCATATTTCACCTTCCGATCGGTGGAATAGGCGCTAAACCAGTATTTTACTGTACTATGTAAGATTTCATTTATACAAGATTCAAAATGCGGAGTAGCGCCCAAACCACACTGAAAAATATTTCTGTTTCATCGTGTGGAATACGCGCCGAACCAGTATTTTACTGCATTATGTAGGATTTCATGCTCAGTCCCTTTCATTTATATTATTGGAGCACGCAACTCCACGAGCGAAGCGAATGTGGAGTAGCGTGCCCAATAATATCCTACTTAAATTATTTTACTTCCGTTCCGATTTTAATTAAATATCTTGCTCAATTATTAAGATTTAAAAAACTGATGTGTTAATCGACTTTTGTTGCTGACTGTACCTACGTACAACGTACCTACATTAATTCGAACTCCAATCCACCTCCACAGCAATAAAAACAATATCAGTTCAAGTTCATCCTCCATTACTTCCAAAGTTCCTATTTTGGTCCTATTACCATTAACACGTCCGAATCTGTCTTTATTAGTCTGTCGAAAAAAATAGAATCGTTTTTGGCGGTCCAATCACATGAAAGCACTCGACGTTCCGATATGCGCCGGCGGCGCCTATATTCCATGTGACGTCACTGAGGAAACAGACGCTCATAATTTATTTGTTGGCATCACTATATCACTAGTGGTGTTGTGAACCAGATACACACATTTTATTTTTAATTGCGCGTGTTTTTGCGCGAAATCTTTTTTGGATTATGAGCTTATTTTCGTCTTCACTTTGACTAGATCGGAATTTTGTATACTCGTACGCATTTGTTCCTTTAACGCCTCAAGTGTCTGAGTTTGGCTAATTTTAGACCCAATAACCCAGCGAGTAAGGAGGGTTGGGGGTTAGTTGCGAACCCCATAGGTTCACAACTACTGATGATGATATGTTTTCCATCGGATGATGTTTTTTTACGTTTATATATATGTGATCTAAGCTTATATACCTATTATGTAAAGTTTTGTCCTTTTGCACACTTGGGGTGAAATTCACACGCGGGGGGAGGGGGGGTTAACTACGAACTCCATAGGTTCACAACTAATGATATGATTGGTTTTCCATCGGATGATGTTTTTTTACATTTGTATATAATTATGTGATATGAGCTTATATACCTACCTAATAAAAAAAGGGTTTTTCTTATGCACACATGGGGTGCATTCGACACTTGAGGGGTTAATGCTTATTAGCCTAAAAATAACAGGTCTACATTTTGCCAGGCTTGGTTCTGAGTTTTTTTTTTTTTTTAATTATTAACGATTTTTATTACAATATATCCCTAATGCAGATATTCAGAAATATGTTGGATAGTATTACGGAAGCTGTCCACAGTGACTGCTCCGTTTATTCTTACAGCCTCTTAAAATAAGGTCTAGAGAAATCTTTCTCTATCTTTTATAGACTATTTGGTAACCCAGTGGTAACGGCTGCGACTTACAAGTTGTAGGTCGTAGGTTCAAACCCTGACAGGCGCTATACTTTGAGTAAATTATTTCATCACCACTGTTCTCAATAACGTGAAGGAAAACATCGTGAGGAAACCGGCATGTCCTAGAACCAAAAATTCGAAGACATGTGACATCTACCAACCCGCACTGGGCCCGCGTGGTGGATTACGGCTCACTCTCTATTAACGAGAGGAGGCCTGTGTGGGTTCCCAGTAGTGGGAACATTATAGGCTGATTATCTATGTATGGGTTGAGGAACAGGGTGTAGTGTTCATCCTCTATTGAAAAGAGAAGATCCACAGACCAGACGGGTGTTGTATCTGGTGGGCTACTGCCAAACGATTGCTATCGGGACGTTGTATAATGTTAGTCGCGCGGTAAACTCTGCTTGTGCGATGCAGGATTTGTGTGACATCAGGTCTTTGATGCGTAGTTCGCATGTGGTGCTGTAGATGCCGTCACAGTGTCATCAACCTTTCTTGTTATTCCAACATTAGATACCTAAAGCCAGATTTACACGGTGCAATTTAATTGCCTGAGGCACAAGTTGAAGCAACAATAAAAATTGCACCTTCTAAACAATGTTGGATGTTATGTTTGGATGACGTGATTCGCTCTTTGTACGCTTTTGTCCTTTCTGAGATTTAAAATGATGGAGTCTCTTAATTGGGATACTAAGGTGCGATCGTTATCTTCCTAACTAATGTTATAAATGCGAAAGTGAGTTTGTTTGTTTATTTGTTACGTTTTCACGCTAAAACGACTGAAGGGATTTAGATTAAATTTGTCACGTGGGTAGACCATGACCTGGGTTAGGAGAGAGGATACTTTTCAACCCGGTAGTTCATTCCCGTGGGATAATTTCCGCCCTCCACGCGGGCAGATCCGCGGGCAAAAGCTTTTGACTGGAATCTTTAATAACTGTAGGCCGTATACGTCAATATAGATTTTTTTATGCATTTCTAAAGACAATTTATTTTGGAGTGCGAGTTCAATTTCAATTCAATAATTATTAGAGGTGACGAAAATCTGTATTTTCAGGGTTCCGTACCAAAATGGTAAAAAAGGAACCCTTATGGTGTCACTCAGTCTGTCTGTCTGTCTGTCTATCTGTCTGTCTGTCTGTCTGTCACAGCTGGATATCTCAAGAACAACTAATGCTATCAACTTGAAATTTGGAACAGTTTTATATGACGTTTACCCAACTATTTTGCAAATAAGAAAGAAATAAAAATATTTATATTCTTTTTGTAACAGGTGCTGAAAGGGGGTCTTAAAAATTCAAAGTGGGGCTACTAGGGCATGTGGGGTATCATATGAAAAACGCTGTTTGCACATTCTCAAAAATATTTTTATTTTTTTTTAGGCCGCATAGTTTTCGACTTTTGATGAAAAATGTAAAAAAAAAATACGGCCCCCCCCCCCTTTATCTCCGAAGTTTGCAAAGGGAAAAATCTGAAATTATTCTATGTGATAGAAGTTTATGTAAAGATTACAGGAAAAATAAAACGATGTCTCTAAATAGCCACTTTTTCAGAAATTGGAACGGAACCCTCGGTGCGCGAGTCCGACTCGTTCTTGACCGGTTTTTTTTTATAAAGCTTGAGTTATCAGAAACCCAGAAGTCGGGCAACTAGTCAAACGTTAAAATTAGGAATTATTTCCTCAAATGCGAAGTAATGGGCCAACACAGCCGCAGCTGCCATGCATGTATTTCATCTTCATTATCATCTTTGTTCCATAATTTTGAAGATAAACCAACACACACAAAGGAAGACGTTCATAATGTCTTCACACCTACTTAATAGATAATAGCAGCACATTACCGATTTAACGTTAAATACAAAATTAAACGGAAATTACTAAGGTACGCTTGGGAAATGGGAATTATTTAACGTAGAGTAAAAAGTTATATTTTGCACTGAGACTTAGTTGGAATGATGATGATGAGCTATAATGTTATGTAGAAGTCAATCCAGTTACGTAGGTTTAACAAGTGTATTATTACAATCTTTTAGTAGTCTGGATATCATCTAGGACCAGAATCCTTGTCAAGACGAATCAAACAAGCCCAAACTCGATAGATAAATAATCATTCCAACTACGGAACCCTTCACTGTACGTGGTATGACACGCACTTGGCTGGTTTTTTCTGCAAAGATCATGGATCCACCATGGATCCAGTGTGAGAGAGAGACGGAGCTATATACGACCTATAGCACCATCCCTTTTACTCAACGGAACCATGAGGGATCCATGATCTTTTGACACGTCATAGTACGGCCCCTGGTCGTATTTTAGACAAAATAAAAACAAATGACGTCTCTTAAAACAAATAATTTCATCAGTCAAAATGAAGTCACCAAATGAAATTAGATCCAAGTTAATACTTTGATATTGGACCCTCTAATTCGATTTCCCACAGGAAGTGTTCATTAAAAATATTCCAAAATGGGGGCTTTTTTGACAAAAATGAGAACCATTAATCTGGATAAAGGACCCAATTTATTTGGACAGACAAGTTTGTCGTAGTTAGGAAACTGGGGTGATTTACCATCGACAATACGAGACGAATAATCAAAGAGAAATTCAAGGACTAAAATACAACTACCTTCAAATATTTTTAAGAAATCGGGTTTCATTTATTGTTTTCGTTGTTCCGTATTCATCTTATTTACATCCAGCAAAAAATAACAAAAAGATTACAGAAATGTGTTGAGACGATGTTGCGTACATTCCTTCGGTCGTTGATAAGAAGTGCAAATAAAATAAACATTTTATAAGGACGTGTTCACATTTGTGTCTTAAAAGCTCTCGAGTAAAGTTTATCGGCCATTCGGGTTTTCGATTTCGGGTCGTCTCATTTAATGTCGTAATTCCTTGGAGTCGAATTTGTATTCTTTTTTTAAGTTCAAGATTGTGGATTCGATGGAATAAAATACTTAAGAATGTAATGTTTTTTTCCATCAATGGTTATACATAGGTACCTACTTAACTTTAAAATCAGTCATGACGTTTCATTACATTTTGTTTATTGAAAATCTTAACCCTTTTACCGAACACTCTAATAAAGTCCCTGACCTTTATAAGACAAACAAGACTCCAAAATCCGAAGCCAAAAATAAAGGCCTACCTTCTAAGTGTACAAAAACCAAGACCTTTTTTCAGTAACTTTGAGCTAGAAAAACGAACCTAAGCCTGTAGCAACAAAACTTTGCCCCAAAAATCTCCTTAACAATCTGGTTGAAAAGCGTGTCCATGTATCGAGATCACGGCCAATGTTACGTTAAACATTGGCCGTGAAATCAAAACGTTTTATCGCGTAGTATTCGTAAATCGTAATTGAACTCGGCGCGCACGTCACTGCTTCGAAATTCGAATGTTTTCAACCGGACGAATTAAGGCTCTTACAGACAGAGGCGATATCGCGGTCGCGACGCGATATTTCGATATTATATCCGTAGAAAAATATCGCGTCGCGACGCGATATCGCCTCTGTCTGTAAGAGCCTTTATGCTGTCGGATTTTCGGGATCCGCTCCGAAAGTCTCGGAGCAGATGCTCGAACACGATTTTTATTGAAGGTTCTATGTATTTTAAACTGTGTGTGTGGGTGTGATCTATTTTTGAATTTTTGTTTTTCCGGGGTGTGTAGAAATGGCAGCCATTAGTATGGCCATTGAATTTAAAAATTCAACAATCTGCCTAGCCTTTTCGCAGCTATGTTAGGATCGGCTTCCAGTCTAACCAGATGCAGCTGAATACCAGTATTTTACATGGAGCGACTGCCTATCTGACCTCCACAACCCAGTTACTGGGTAATAAGATGCCCCTTTGTAAGACTGCTTGTCAGACTTTCGGGCTTCTGACGACCCGTAACGACTGTCAAAGATCCACGAATGACAGCCGGGGGCGTGCTTTACTTAGCGTCGATAAGTACAAAGCTTTAGAAGCTTGTACTTTGTATACAAGTTCATCTCGTAATAAAAGCTTTGCTTTGCCTTGCCTATTCTTTCGAGAGAAACTTGATAGGAGCCTCGCCTTGATAGGAGCCTCGCTTTGATAGGAGCCTTGATAGAAACCTCATAAGAGTGCGTGAAAGTCGTCACTCTCGCAATTTTATATTTGCCAATTAAATCGTACGAAAGCGGTATTCCACTTAGGTCACTGATTTGAACGGCACTTCCTCGAACGTCACCTGAACACTTCCACTAAGGGCACTGAAACAAAATTTAGTAAAGTTCCGTTCGGTAGAATATTTTATTGATATTACTTTCAGTCCCCGAACGGCACTTACGTTTTTTTAGACTGTTTGTTTGTAATGCTGGGACGTATGTACTCTTTGTTCAGGACATTACCGACTATAACATATCGATACGCAAGTGTGAACCACGCCCAGGGCTCCGATGTCGTTTTTTGTTAGGTTTTTTTTGTTTTTTTTTTTTTTTCAAGTCTTGTTCGCCAAATGTTTCACAAAAATAGTATGCTTAGCTAAAAAAATATTTAATATTTTTTTTCTTTTTTTTTTGTTATCTATTTCTCATACCATTACCACCTATGTTTTATATGAAACAGTCGCGTGATCCTCAAAAGAAATCAGCGCGGTTCTCCGAAACCACATTAAGAGATTTTTACATTAAGTATCGGGACAATTATATGCCTAATCATGCATGATATTGTTCTGTGGAATCTCATTTAAAAGCACATTTTACGTACTACGTACTTAATACGATTTAAGAAAACGTATCATGTTAGGTAGGTACATACTTATATTTATTCTGTGCTTGGTTGGTTTTGAAAAGATGAAAGCTTTTTTTAAAAATAGGTTTTCGTTTTAAGCTTTGTCTATAAATGATGCAAAATAATGTAGTATCAATTTACATTTTTTATTCAACTTCATTTTCAAAACACAGGCTTTAAGGTTCAAATTGCTTGGGATGGGACTAAGTGAAACCTTCAGATAAAATAGCTACATGATTAGGCCCACTTGCACCATAAAGGCTCCTTCAAACATGCGGGATTTGCGTCGCGTGATGCTCCTGTTTATAGGAGCCTTAAATCAATGAAACACCATGGTGTCTCTGTTAACTTCAAACGATTGACAGAAACAAAACAATGTTCTAAATTCGTTTAAAGCTAAACTTGGTTAATGTGTTTAGTGTTGGCTCCGTATGGCATTTCATACAGACTATCAAGTCCTTTTTTATCGAAATGAATTAACCGATTTTAATGAAACTTCATACGCATGAGCAGAATACATAGCGTCAGTGAAGTTCCAACAGTGCGGAAGTCAAAAATGGCTACTTTACAGGAGAGTGAAAAAACTGTATGAAATTAATGGGGCTTGCGCTTGGGGCCATATTGTGTTTAATTATTAATAAAAAATTTGTATTAATATTGAACACAATGTGGCCTTAAGCGTGAGTTACATTCATTTCATACAGTTTTTTTAACATTGGAGCAGTTGATGCACGACAAATTTGTATGTGAATGGCTGACATATGCAGTGTTGGCGCCAACAACTGAGATACGCACTGTAACTATTTTTCAAATAACGCATTCGTATTTGTCAGTTTACTGTGTTTTGATTGGTCGATAGGATGCGCGCCATTAAGCTTTATCCAATGACATTCAAATCTCAAAACACTCATAAAATGACTTACGCACTGTTAGAACTTCACTGACGATAGGTCTAAAAAGTTAGTTAAGAACATTTAAAACCCAAAAATACCTGCCAAGTTTGTGCGACGACGCACAATCAAGGGTTCCGTAGTTGGGATGATTATTTATCCCAAAAATAAACTTAACATTTACATCAATATACGTCTAACGACACGGTCAATTCTCCAACTGCAAATTGTAATCGCAAAAAAAAATGTAATCAAACTGTATCCATAAATGGCCGTATTTCTGTATTGCGTTGATTTAAGGCGCAGATTTCCTGAAAACGATCAAAAAGGTGGTTTTTTAAAGCTGTGTATCTCATAAACCGTAAAGTAAATAATTTTGACATGTAAAAAAAAATATGATATTTTCAAGTCCTTTTCGCATACAGTGATGGAAGCCAAAACATAATTAAACATACTTTAATGCACCAAAAAAATCTTTAAAAGATGTTTATCCCTTCATTAGCAATTATAATTAAAAATATACCATCAAATGCAATGATATATTACCTTTATTTATGCGTTGACCGGGCTCAAAAATGGGAAATTAAATGAAGGGTAATTGCCCGGCGTGATATCAGTCACGCACGCGCGCCAGTGAACATGCAGCAGCTAGTGACGTAATTAAATAAGTATATTCATCTCTTTCTTACAACAGGTATCGGCATGCGTCTTTCCTTTTCTTTGCGGCCAGTATATACTGGTATGTTGCATCATGGCTTACGCTGTTTTTGAAAGCACTGATGTTCGTGTATGACGCGTCTATCTATAATACGTCATTGATCAAATGTCAAATTCCAAACTGCATCTAGTGATGGATTACTTTTTATTAAATAGTTAATTCCTAATTTTATACGATTTTATTTGCACTTTCACGACATAATTCCGGTGCGCGTGAGAATCTTCTATCTCGTGCTTCAAACTAGACAGCCATAAAGCCATTTCACTTACACACCGAGCTAAACCAAGCTTGGAACCAGGGCCTTAAAAGCTTGATTTTTTTCTCCTGAGCTCCAAGGGCACATAGACCTACGTATCTGACATTAATTTTAACTTGATACCTCTACGCGTTCCTGAGAAAACTGGGTCTTGACAGACAGACGGACAAATGAAGTGACCCTAAAAAGGTTGCATTTTTTTCCTTTTAAGGTTCCGTACCCTAAAATTTGAGGGCGGGCCAAGTGTGTGTTATGTACTTATGAAGGCTCAATCAACGGGCTTAGTACGAGTGGGATACTTATTTGTCGGACCCTACTTCATATGAAGTTGACGGGTTTTGGTGTCAATTGGTTCGCGGAACAAAGGGGATGATTGTTTTGAACTCAAATACAGGTAGCCACGTTTGTTATTTGCATGGTTTATTTTAAAAAAAACCAAGACGATTTAACCCATTTTGGTTGTATCGAGTTGTATCGAAAACCAATAGTAAAACATTAATTTAACAGTTACATACTTACATATAAAAAAATCTCACTATAATTTTAATTAAATATTTAAATGGACGTAAAACAAACATAGCTTATACAAAATTACGAATGTACTTCAGTATTCGTAAAAAAATATTTCTTGCCTAAAACTAAGTCCCTTATTACATTATAATAGGTACTAACAACATGTACCTAAATAATTATCTAAAATCTACTAAAAAATACAGCATACCTACTATTGAGATAGATGACGCTTAATTTATGTTTGGGATACAATTTTGCTCAGTCTAATTAAATTTTGAAATGAGTCCATTATAAAAAAGTTATGTCTACTTACTAATTTAGGCAAGATCAAAATAATATTATTTTTCGTGGTTAAATTATTCAATTATTAATTGAAGTTTTTAAGCTCGTGGCTAAATAAAAACAGCCTCACGAATCGATCCGTCAGGTTAAGCTACGCTTGCCGAGGTTGGTCCGTGGATGGGTGACCATCTTTACATACTGAGACTCATCCGTGCCTCGGAAAGCACGTTAAGCCGTTGGTCCCGGCTGTCATTCGTGGATCTTTGACGGTCGTCAAAAGACCGAATGTCTGACAACCAGTCATACCAAGGGGTATCGTTTACTGGGTTATGGAGGTCAGACAGGCAGTCGCTCCATGTAAAATACTGGTATTCAGCTGCATCCGGTTAGACTGGAAGCCGACCCCAACATAGTTGAGAAGAGGCTAGGCAGATTGATACAAATTAAAGTTTTTAAGCGGCTGTAGCCAAAGGCTAAGTGTAGACTGGCGAGGAAGAGGTCGTGAGTTCGATACCCACCCGTTGCTGTAATGACGTAAAGCTGTAAAAAAACCGGGCAAGTGCGTGTCGGACGCACAATGAAGAGTTCCGTAGTTGGGACGAATTTATCCCTAAAACAAACTTAAAATTGTAGTTGAAAAACATGTTCTCCCATATATCTCCCATATACAGGGTGATTTTTTAATGACCAGCCAAATTTTCACAGGGTGTTCTACCCATGAATATGAACAACTTTCACTATGGGACCAACTTTGAAATCACGAAAAAAAAACCAGCGGTTTCCTACAAAAGTTCAATACCTACTCGATCAAAATGTATGAAACAGCTGATATTTTTTTGCGATTTCAAAGTTGGTCCCATAGTGAAAGTTGTTCATATTCATGGGTAGAACACCCTGTGAAAATTTGGCTGGTCATTAAAAAATCACCCTGTATAGAGGAGTGGACTGTAATCTACCACGCGGGACCAGCGTGGGTTGATAGATGTCACATATCTTAGAATTTTTGGTTCTAAGACATGCCAGTTTCCTCATTATGGTTTTCTTCGCCGTCTTGAGAGCAGTGGTGATGAAATTATAAATTACACAAAGTAAAGTGCCTGCCCTGGTTCGAACCCACGGCATAAAACTCGTAAGTCGGGGCCGTTATCACTGGTCCACCACTGCTTAATGTTTCTCGTGCAATTTTACCAAATTCTCCCACCATGTTTCGTTGTTATTTTAACTCGTTTATTTGAAGTAAATGAAACATGTCCATAACAGATTCCAATTTAAATCACGTCATTTGTGTCTGAAAAAGTGTTAAAACCAAACCTTTTGTTCGTAGATATTTCCATGGCAGTTTAAGTTGATGTTTAATTAAGTAATAAATACGTTTTAAACGATTCACGTAAAATGATATTTGAGTGGTTTGCACCCTAATTGCGTAACACACTATCCAATCGGAATCTTAATAATTTCGAAGCAAATTGCTAATCCATTGCTTCATATGTTCGAAAAATTTGTCTAATCGGCCATTCCAGTTTCCTCATTATGGTTTTCTTCGCCGTCTTGAGAGCAGTGGTGATGAAATTATTTACACAAAGTAAAGTGCCTGCCCTGGTTCGAACCCACGACCTATAACTCGTAATTCGGGGGCGTTACCACTGCACTGCTTAATGTTTCTCATGCAATTTTATCAAATTCTCCCACCATGTTTCGTTGTTATTTCAACTCGTTTATTTGAAGTAAATGAAACATGTCCTTAACAGATTCCAATTTAAATCACGTCATTTTTGTGTCTGACAAAGTGTTGAAGCCAAACCTTTTGTAAATCGTGAATATTTCCATGGCAGTTTACACACGGCTACACATCAAGCTATACATTTCCAGTTTACGCTGAGCTCTCATTGTAAGGAAATCCTATACAATGCGAGATCAGCTTATACTGGAAATGTATAGCTTGATCTGTAGCCGTGCGTACGTTGATGTTTAAAGTAATAAATACGTTTTAAACGATTCACGTAAAATGATACACGACACCCTAATTGCGTAACACACCATCAATCAGAATCTTAATCATTTTGAAGCAAATTGCTAATCTATTGCTTCATATATTTGAAAAATTTGTCTGCTCGGCAACGTAAATAACGCAATGAATATTGTTGAACTGTCAAAATGAAACTGATTCCAATTGATAGTGTGTTACGAAATTAGGGTGCTGGTGTGTATCATGAAAACGAGGTATTTCAAGGCATAACTGGCAACGGGTGATTACGGGTGATACAGGATGGTATACTGACTTTCTTAATTTCTTCAAGATTTATAAGTAAGAATTTTTAATTCTTTAATTTTTATAATTTTTAATTCCTTTAAAAACAAAAAAAAAACAAATTACCAAATACCGATTTTGACACAATAAATAAATATTGACAATAAATATAATAAATAATAAATATTGATAATATTTTGGTTTTGACATAATAAATATTTCAAGTAGATAAAGGAAGAGACGCAAATTAATAACGTTTACGTTTAGCCTTAGTGAAAAACGAAGAATGGAAGAATAATAGCTACGTGTTGCGCCGATCCCCAGTAACATAGGACAAGGTCAGGAAGAGGATGATGAAGTCTAATGTACTAGCAGTTTAAAAGTCTAAGCCATCATTATTTCAGAAAAAATATAAAAATGTTAGGCTAAATAAAATAATAATCAAAGTCATCATACTTGATTCACAATGCAATACGCTGGTTGACAGAAAAATACCTCATGAATTTTATCATGTAGAATGGTTGTGAGCTAAAAGTGTCAAAATTCAACTTAGTTTTGTAAATGTTAATATTTTTGATAACTAATTACTTACGTAAAAATATAGCAATAAAATTGGTCACGTGACATTGAACACGAATCAGATCGCGACACGTCACGATCTTCAGTCTTTTCAAAGTAACATTGTTTCAGGGTTCCCACTTCAGGATATTTTGTACTACTAGGGTATTTTTTCAAAAAAGTAAATAGCATTTTGCATGTATAAGGAATAGTCAGAAAAAAATACATTTTGTATGATTTTAAGAAATATCAAAACGAAAACGTCAGATGCGTTTTGAAAAACGAGTGTCCGTTCCGTTTGCGTTTTAGATATTATTTAGATCAATGTCATCACTTCTTTATTTTGAAATCGCAATTAATCGATATGATTCGAGTATCGATTTTTTTTTAGATTCATTAATAAGTAAAAAAAAAACTTTCAAATAAATCGATTATTTGAATCCTATATTGAACAACATAGGGAAAATCCAAAAGCAGAGGGAAACACTGATTATTTGTTTTACCTGTTTGGCAGCAGACAATCTGTCACAGAATATGTCACAGATTTGACGACTAAGGGCGGAGTTCATCACCGACTTTTAAAACGGCTGTTTACTTAATCGTTCTTTCCTTAGGAGATTTGACACAAACCAACTGCTTAAATACCTAACCGGTGGTTTGAATATTGGTGAAAACTGGGCTATAAAGATGATGACATCAATCGAGCCGCCATTACAATGTGCCCGTTTTGACTATGAAAATTAAATTAAGTTTCATAAATTAAAAATTAGTATTGATAATGTTCATATTTTGATGAAATATTAATGTTTTAAGGAAAATAGACCACAAGAAACATTTTTAATCGGTTTAATAAAACTGTCAACTAGCCTTGTTTGCAATGCATGGTTTTACCCCAATTTAACCCCAACAATACCTGCCTAATATGATAGCACCCAGGTGATAATAAATCTCTCGCAATAATTCGCATTCATAATAACTCCCCTTTCATGTCAGGAACACGAGTTTTTTACAATTTATTCGGGTCGTTAAAATGTTTGCGCCTACTGGAGGGAATCTCGTATGAAAATATGAAGGAAATTAAATGAAAACATTCGGGATTACAGGAAGAAGATTTTAATTTATATATATAAAAGGTACATTACTTGTGTTGTAAACAATAATCTACCTAGCCTTTTCTCAACTATTTTGGGGTCGGCTTGCAGGCTAACCAGATGCAGCTGAGTTCCGTATGTTACATGGATTAACTGCCTATCTGACCTCCATATCCCAGACTACGGGGTAACACGACGATACCCCTTGGTAAGACTGGTTGTTAGACATTTGGCTTCTGTCTACCAGTAACGACTGTCATATAGATCTACGAATGACAGCCGGGACCAACGGCTTAATGTGCTTTTCGAGGAACGGTCCACGGAGAATACATAAAGTAGTAAAATAAAATATAAATAAAAAGTTCAACATTATCTGCGTTTTGAACAATGGTTTTGAAGTTATAAGTTAATGTTTTGAAATGTATATTATTCTTACCTAATGTTGTTAATCACATGGTTCTTCTCCACCACAAAGCAATGCTTAAATTAATTAACAGGCGCGAGTAAGGAGCGCTAGTGAAAATACAGAAGTATCTACCCCATGGGTTACAGATCGGTAATTGGATGCTAATCATAACTTCACGCCTGTAATCCCCGAAGAGTTGGGCAGAGGTGTACCTTTTAGAAGACCCATATTGCGCGAGTTATATTTTTTTTTTTTTTAATTTGCAAATTTTTTATTCAAAAAAAGATTACAAGTAATAAAAATTTTGTACAGTGTGCTTAAATGTAAATTATATTCCTAAGAACTTACGTGACTGAAGTAGTCTTATAAAATAAAATAGTCTTATAAAATTAATAAATAATCTAACTGTTAATAATAGGCAAAATTATTATAATTATGTTGAGTAGCTCAACTCTTACTTTCTAAACATTTTAATCCTTTATTAAAATATAAATCAAATAAAATAAAATGAAATAGCTCTTTGATTAATAGGTACTTATCGTAGGTGAGTATACATATAGTTATGATTACGTCCCATGTAATAGCGGCCAGCCTGTACGGGACAACATAAATTATAAGAAGTGATAGAGTTTATAGTGATAAGTTTATTGATAGAATGATTTTTGGATATCAAATGCCTTGATATTATGATAGTGAGTACACGCGGCGAAGACCGATCGCGAACTGAAGTAAAAACGGTATTTTACTCTATAGGAGAAAAATCTAAAAATATATTACTTAGATAGCTTAGGAACAAACAGTCGGAAAATGTTAGTTTTAGTTCGTAAAATAACAATATAAATTTTAAAATTCAATTCAAATTTTCAGGGTTTATAATCTGTTTTCTAACACCATGAAAGTTTAGCCGCCATGGCATTACGTCATACCACTTTGTAAATTAAAAAGTGTCAATGTCAACTGATCAGCACATAAAAAGTGTTTGTTTACACTGCCAACTGACGTCATGACCACAGAGCAATATGGCGTCCACTGCGTCCAGCGTTTTCGCGCGAAATTTGAAAATGCAAATAAGAAAATTTAAGAGGGTTCCAAATATATTTTTTTCTTTTAATTTTAAAATAAATTGTTTTAAGTTATTTAAGAAAATAGGCGAAAATTTACCATTCTTTCCCTTATCTCCAAAAGTACTGAGCCTAAAATTTAAAAAAAAAAATACAGAAAATAGTAATTTACCTGTAGATTACAGGAAAACCTATAAAAAGTCTGTGGTCTTAAAATAACATGGTAAATCGCTCAGTAATGTGAGTACAAACTTACATTTACAGTTGGAATGTATCGGAGAACATGTTTTTCAACTACAATTTTAAGTTTGTTCTTGGGATAAATTCATTCCAACTACGTAACCCTTCATTATGCGTGGTCCAACACGCACTTGATTGGTTTTTTTTTGACTAATCACCTCAATTTGCATCTCCACACATATTTGATTGCTAGCGGTTTCAAACAATAAAGAAAACACAAAACTGGCGAGAATCGGTTCCAGTTGCTGCCAACCTTCACGTTATCACCATAGATTTATGGTCGCAATATGAGAAAGTTTCTGTCATCGTCAGGGGCGCCCAACATTTTGGAGCACGCGTTATTCATAGCCCGGTTTTTTGTTTATCTGTGAAGATAAAAGAGAACTGCTTGTATGGCTGGCGTTGAAAAATTTTGTTTTAGTAGGGAGTAACTAGTAAGGGCCGAGCTGAATTTTAAGTAGGTAGTACAGGGGCCGTACTATGACGGTCAAAAAGATCATGAATCCATCATGGTTCTATTGTGAGAGAAAGACGGAGCTATACAGAGTGAAAAATAATTCATGGGGAATATTTTAAGGGGTCATTAAACTCATCATTATGAACAACTTTTACTATGGAAACAAACCTGAAATCGCGAAAAAAAATCAGCTATTCCCTACTTTTTGGCGAGTTATGCGAGCATAATTTATGCATCAGCTGATTTTTTTTTTTAGGTTTGTTCCCATAGTAAAAGTTGTTCATAAAGATGAGTACTGTGACCCCTTAAAATATTGAACATGAAGTCAATTTCACCCTGTATACGTCTTCTAGCACCATTATTTTTTCTCAACGGAACCATGATGGATCCGTGATCTTTTTTCACGGCCTAATACGGCCCCTGATATAAGATAGAAACTTATAAAATAATACAGGGTGGCAGTGACATTGACGCGCAAACTGTAATCATGAACAAATTTAGCATAAGATCATAAGATTCTAGATCAGAGTAGAAATCTTTCGTAGGTTATAAAAAAACCGGTCAAGGGCGAGTCGGACTCGCGCACCGAGGGTTCCGTTCCGATTTCTGAAAAAGTGTGCTACTTAGATACATCGTTTTATTTTTCCTGTAATCTTTACGTAAACTTCTATCACATAGAATAATTTCAGATTTTTCTCTTTGCAAACTTCGGAGATAAGGGGCGAACGGTATTTTTTTTTATATTTTTCATCAAAAGTCGAAAACTATGCGGCCAAAAAAAAAAATTATAAATAGTTTGAGAATGTGCAAACAGCGCTCTTTCATAAATCAATTATGAAAGAGCGCTGTTTGCACATTCTCAAACTCACACCCCACATGCCCTAGTACCCCCACTTTAAATTTTTAAGACCCCCTTTGAGTCCCTGTTGCAAAAAAAATATAAATATTTTTATTTATTTCTTATTTGCAAAATAGTCGGGTAAACCTCATCTAAAACTATTCCAAATTTCAAGTTGATAGCATCAGTAGTTACTGAGATATCCAGCTGTGACAGACAGACAGACAGACAGACTGAGTCACACCATAAGGGTTCCTTTTACCATTTTGGTACGGAACCCTAAAAATCAGCAGTTTCATAAAAAAAAGTACAATACCTACACGGTCAAAATGTATATAAACAGCTAAATTTTTTTTTAAGTAACCATCGAAAAATTCAATACAGGGTGGTTCAGAATCGTGTACTGAATAATCTATGGTAACAGGTTGCGCGTCGATGTACCTGCTACACTGTATAATTTGCTGTATACCATCCCGCGTCTACATCGAAGTATAATATATATACGTATTTATTCTGCATGTTGTTTCTATTGTTTTCGTTTATTTTTTTTACACCTAAAACAAGTTGTAAAAACTAGTTTTGTAGCTACTATACAAAACTTGTCAAAAAGATGAACATTTATGGAGTTTCTTGCCGGCTCTTCTCCATAGGAAACGACCAATTTGGAACCGTGCACCTAGCTTCTGACGTTTCAGTGCCCATGTAGGTTTATGTGAAATAAAATATTTTGATTTTTGAACAAATTAAAACCAGCCAAGTGCGAGTCGGAATCGCAGACAAATGGTTCCGTGTGGTACGGAACCATTTGTCTGCGATTCCGTACAATATTATTTTAACACTAAATATTTTACAAAAATCTATACTTAGTTTAAAAAAAAACCTGACAAGTGCTTGTCGCACTACGCACAGTGAAGGGTTCCGTAGTTGGGATTTACCATGTTATTTTAAGACCACAAACTTCTTATAGATTTTCCTGTCATCTACAGGTATAGAACTATTTTCTGTATTTTTTTCAAAATTTTATGGTCAGTAGTTTCGGAGAGTAGGGGTGGGGGGTATGGACAATTTTCAGCTATTTTCTTAAATACATTTAAAACTATTTATTTTTAAATTATATAAAAAAATATATTTGAGACCCTCATAGTAAACCCTTTCATTTGATATATCACACGGTAAATTTTGGAAAACTTTTTTTTTAAATTTTCTTATTAGCCCCCTAAAAGTGACCTCTATATTCAAAATTCATTTATTTACTTTAGTAATACGTGTTTGGGTCACAGAAATCCATATGTGTACCAAATTTCAATAGACCAAATTCCAAACTCCATTAGATTCGGAGCAAATTGGCTGTGACAGAGTGATCCTATAAGGGTTCCGTTTTTTCCTTTTGAGGTACGGAACCCTAAAAACACGTCTATTGTATGGAAACTTACATGGCATGGGTGTTAATGAGAGGTAAGGATGTAACCAACGTAAGAGTCGCCTGCAAATAGTTATGTTAGGAGGCTAGGCAGCCACTCTGCAGCTGTGTAATGTTTTAGCTTTATAAGATCCGTTTCGCAGCATCTTTAGGATGCTGCGAAACGGATCTTATAATATTATTCAGGACCTTAGCACATCATTCTCCGCCGCCAAACCATAGCAGCGAGACCGCAGTAATTCAATCCAACTGACTCTCATGATGTTTCACTACTCGAGTAGCGCAACATCAGCGGAACATCATACGGCTTCGCGGTTTCGCGGTTTCGCTGTTTCGCTACGGAGATGTGCTAGGGCCCTCAGTGTGAGCAAATAGGTATACATTCATCTTTTTTTTTATGTAAGTCATTATACAGGATGTTCCGAAGATGGATGCAAAGTTTTAAGGGAATTATAGTTGGCACTATTTAGAGTATTTTGAATTTCTTAGACGACGTATGTTTTTTTATTTTTGTGCTATTTTTAGTTTTTTTTAAAGCACCCAATTTTTGGCAGTTAATTGCCAACAGTGCCCCAGTTAAAGTAGGTATGTTAAATCTGGACTTTTGAGATCGCAGAAAACTTTTAAAATTTGAAAAAAACTAAAAGTTTGCAGTTAAAACAAAAAAAGCATACTTCATGTAAGTCTTAGAGACTTGACGAAGTATGGTTTATTAATTTTTTTTAGAGCCATTTGAGTGTTCTATCTGGTGTCACCTATCACCCTTTTAAGGCTTTGCACTCAGCTTCCAAACACCCTGTATATAATAATATTAAGAAAAATAGCTAGTGTGCTCTAGGTGAGGCCTTTGCGGAAACTCATCAAAATTCCAAAACCGGTGTCAAATATTTAAATATATTAAAGCTAAAATACTTTAAAGTTTAGTTTAGTTTCCTTTTAAATTCATGTTAATTGTAAGATTGTTGAATAAAAGCCCTTACTATTTATACATAATTATTTAAACCTGTAAGTATATTACACCTTGCAAAAATGAGAGAAAACTCATATCATGAACGCTAAGCTTTCTTGCTAAACACTGATAATAAGTAAAACAAATTGCTCGAGTTAGTACAAAATGGTCTAGGTATATGAAAATTCTCACGTTATGCTTTTCTGCACTAATTTAGTTTCCCTAACATATTACGCAAATACGCACATAAACATTAAGGTAATTCAGTTGCTTATGTATACGTTTACATAAACTACACTAAATCATACATAAGCGACTTACTCGTAATGACTGTACCTGCAAAATTGAATTTTCACATATAATTTATTGCATATATGTGGTACTTACCTAATACTATTATTAAGCATACCAAAATATGTAGAGGTTTTGAATTGCAACTAATAAGTAGAACTTCTAAAGCTATACACTCACTCTTAAATAAGTCAATAGTGTTATTGTTTCAATGCTGAAAAAAATATTAATTACAGAATTATTAGGAACTAGCTGTTGTCCGCAACTTCGTCTGCAATCTAGGATGAAAAGTAAGCTATGTCCTTTTCTAGGTCATGGTCTACCCATGGGCCAAATTTCATCCAAATCTGTTAAGCCGTTTTAGTGTGAAAGCGTAACAAACAAACTCACTTTCACACTTGTAATGTTAGTTAGAAAGTTAGGATTACGTTGTAATTTTATAGGTAAATAGGTACAATAACCAATACAAAAATCACTTTATTCTGGCTAATCGGCTGGGGCACAAACTTTCAAGGTTTTCTGTCAAAACACAATCTTAGTTTTCCGATTACCAAAAGACAAAGAAATCAAAAAGTTTGGACAATAACTCTCCGATCTTTTTGCAATCGATCTAATCAAATACTTCAGGTAGGCAAACATTCTGAATCAAACCAACTTTTGTAATTAGAGTACGTATTTTATACGCCAAACAGTATAACACAAGTGTATACATTTTCGATAGTGTTATACATTTTCAAGTCTTGTTTTGATAAATATGCAGAAGCTATTATCAGTAATCACACTGATCAGTGATCACTCAAGTAATATCAAGCCACTTTTATTTTCTCTTTTAAACTACGACGAAATCGAAAACCTATTCTCTCCTACTCAATAGTCCAACACAAACATCTCATCTTTTTACAAACATTTCACCCTCCACAAACTCACACACACCCCCTCTCACATCACACACATTTCATGATTGTACTTTTTTTTTGCTTAATCTATTAAAAAAATGTGCCTTTTGTTTTTCTTTGTCGCTACATTTTTAATAACCAACGACATAACTAATGACTTTTGTCATTGGATTAACACTGACTTCAAGTCACAGGTACAAACCTAGTTTGGGAGCCAGGTAGCTATGATGTAAATATAATAAAACTGTAACTTTTTTGAAATTAAATTATTTATTTATCTTATTACTTACCGATTGTTTAGTCATTTTAACTCTCATTAACTCATAATGTAACGTATAAATGTTTACTATCCCTATTTCTAGCATTCTTAAAATAGTTTCCATTTCCTCACATGACAAATTATAACCAGCCACATTTGACGTCACTTTCCGCATGTTGTGCTTGTCAATTTATTTTTACCGTCAAATAAAATATTACGTCTGAAAAGCATTTTATCATGAAACGGAATCTTCATGAAAAACCAGGAAATTACTAAATAAACGATGTCTTTCAATTCATACTTACGACTGTATGCCTACTTTAATTTCACAACATGATTATAATAATATTTTTACTAATGTATGTTTTAAACAACAGTCTTCAAAGATACACGGAAGTAAATGTTTATTTTTTTATTCGTTTGGATTAAAGACAGTGTATGTTACAAGAAGGATGATCATTGATAACAATTTGTAAAGATATCAGGATATTTGGTAGCAGGGTGCAAAGCCTTAAGGGGTCCTTAGGGTGGGGCTTCAGCGGGAGAGGTTGACAACATTTTAAGCCATACATGTCTTATACCCAACGAATTAAGAATTATACCCGAGTCGATTTAGCGTGGCAATAGCGGTTATTGACCTACATTTTTTTAAAACTGAAAAAAGTCCGTTAACGTTATACTAAATCAACAACTGTCATGATCTTCAACATGTTCCAGTAACGAAAAAACATCGTTTTTTGTTTCGGTTCGGACTGGTACGAGTAGTTCTAGAGATTAGTGCGTTCAAAACATACAAACAAAAAAACAAAGTCTTCAGCTTTATTATTAGTATAGATAAAATTGTCAGAACTTACGATTGGTTGCTGAATGTGGCTTCATAAGTCAGGACTGCTCAGTGCTCATATCAGCTCTTATAAATCTGCAGAACCTGAAACGATCAAATAGAATTTTGTTATAATTAGTCTAGCATTAATTTCAGTCTTTATTCATATTATACTTATGGGTGACTGGTAATTAGACCGATACTTAAACGCATGATTGTACTCTGAGATAACAAACAACTTTTACTATGAGACAAAACCTGAAATCGCGGAAAAAAACTGCTGTTCTGCATTTTGACGAGTTATGCAAACATAAATAAAAAACCTTTCATATCGAAAAAAAGTACTGTTCCCGAGTAAAATAAAATAATGTTCTTAGGATAATAGAAGGCGCCACGTGTCTTTCGAATCATGATTGAATTATATTATTACAAGCTTAGTACAACCCGAATCTAAATTAACGTGAGTGTAGCCGCGGGCAAAAGCTAGTTATGCAAAAAAATTAACATCACGTAAATCGGATTAGATGTTCTCGAGCACACTTGCGGACAAACAAACAAACAAGGAATCGCGTTTTATAATCTGAAAGAAAAGTATCCGTCGTGTATGCAAGTACATAGCTACTACAACGAAACGATAACATTCAAATATCAGTTACCCGGAACTATCCCAAAACTATCACACGTTCCAACTGCGAACCATTTTCTCCTTACTGTCAGCTGGCATTAAAAGCTGAATCACTTTTGATAAATGGCGTATAACCATCAAGTGCCACCGGTGTACGTGTGTGAGTCCCCAAATGTACGTATTATACTAAGAGGACTTGGGAAGGGGGGTTAAGAGTGTAAGAGGAAGCTTTGAGTGCTGATGTGGATGTGTCCTTGTGAGATGACGTAGGATTGGTACCTGGTAAAGATTGTGAGTTGTGTTGTAAAGTGCGGGCCGATGACGGTTTCCCGTATTTTCGCCGTTTTTAAAATAAAGAAAGAAAAGACCTGTCAAATGAAATAGGTAGCTTATTTTTGTATAAGTACCTATCTAATGTTGTAGTAGAGTAAATAAATTTAACAGGAACTTCAGAAAACCTATGGATTTCTCTAAATAAACTCCAGATACACATTCGATTTTCGAAAATAAAAATGAACAAAATCGGTCCATACTTTCATTTAAGATTTTTGTATGAGTATCTAATGTTGTAGTAGAGTAAATAAATGTAACAGGAGCTTCAGAAACCCTATGGATTTCTCTAAATAAACTCCAGATACACATATTCGATTTTCGAAAATAAAAATGAACAAAAACGGTCCATACTTTCATTCAAGAGAAGAAAAAGTCGTGAAAGCAAAAGTGACTTATCCAGACTTTAACCCCTCAAGTGTCGAATGCACCCCATGTGTGCATAAGAAAAACACTTTTTTTGTTCGGTACATAAGCTTATATCACATATATATAAATGTAAAAAAACATCATCCGATGGAAAACCAATCATATCATTAGTTGTGAACTTATGGAGTTCGCAGCTAACCTCCCCTCCTCCCCCGCGTGTCAAATGCACCCCAAGTGTGAAAAAGGACAAAACTTTACATAATAGGTATATAAGCTTAGATCACGTATATATAAACGTAAAAAAACATCATCCGATGGAAAACATATCATTATCAGTAGTTGTGAACCTATGGGGTTCGCAACTAACCCCCAACCCTCCCCACTCGCTGGGGTTTTGGGTCTAAAATCAGCCAAACTCAGACACTTGAGGGGTAACAAGTAAGTTTCGAAGATGCTGGAAGATAAAGGTTCCTATTTTAAAATAGAGTGAAGTAAAGAACAATGTTTGCTGCACTATTAATTTTAAGTACAGCACTTTTGTTTCCTGACTGCATTCACGTCACTCAGAGCAACTGGCCAGTGACAATTTACGACAAGTTAAATGCTCGTAATAAACATGAAGGATAAACATAGATTATTTTTGTCAAATACGGTTATCAAAAGATTTTATTTTACACTTTGTCGGCGTAATTAATTATAGCTTTCTAGTACTAAGAATCTCTGAGCTAAGCCGCAGACAGACAGACAGACGGACTACAACTATAACTACAACGGTTCCTCGTTGACTACGGAACCCTAAAAATGGGTGACGTAAGTGTTTTTCCCATGTTTACTTTTTTAATATTAATGTGTACGATGATGATACAGTCAATTAACGAGCTGTTAATATTGAAGATTAGCTTAAACGAAGGAAATTAAACCGGATGACGGCATCAACCTAGTTTTTACACGAATGGTTAAATAGTTTCAAGGGCCTTCTTTCAGCGGTAACCAACAACCGCTTGTCAGCAGACTGTCAGTGTCTTTTCATACAATTTCCATACGAAGCATTTTATTAAGAGGCTACCGAGCGCGCAGTGACGCCCTCATCGTTTGCTTGGTTAGTTCTTTTATTTTAGAATGAACGGAAAATAATGGTCACTATTTTCCGTTTGAACGATTATAATAAAACTTAACAATTTAGAACCACTATTTGTAATAATAATAACGTATAGGGTTATTCCAGGATAAGTGCCACACTTTTTGATAGAAAGCCATAACTTATTAATAAAAAATCTATTGGCAATACGTCTTTTGCATATGGTAACTTTGATTTTTAATCTATAATGGTACCCCTTTAGTTTTTATATAAGTTTCATAGATTTTGAGGAAATTGTGTCTTTTTTAACCCCTCAAAAGTAGGATATATCCTATGTGCCTATCGTGAGGGATAGAAGACTCGTAGTAAAAATGCTTCAAGGTATAGATGCCTAACGTGAGAGATAGAAGACTCGCTGTATGAATTCTTCAATATTATATACTAATTGAAATAAAACATAGTAGTTTCAATAATCAGTTACAAATTCAATTCAATTATTTCAATTCAATTCAAATCAATAATTAATATGTTGTTCGTACCACTTATGCACTTGCTCAAAAAAGTGACATTCTATGCCACAAAAAGCGAACATAACAATAGTCATTTTTAATCTGTTAAAACAGGGAAGGAAAATTGTACTGAATTTCATTCATCCCCTAGGGGGAGAATGTGATTTAAATTTGGAATACTTACCGAAATTTATACTGAACTACATCTGTGTTTACACCATTGAGTTTGTATATAAAGCATTATACATCTTTTTGAAAAAGGAATACGCATTTATTATGCAGTTATGATTATTAAATAAAATTACGAAAACCGACGAGGCCGTATGAGCTTGATGCCTTTGCTTTTCCGACAAAAAAATATTAGTCTAGGAATTTGCCGCGTTTTTGTTTTCTTCAAATACATAAACGTTAAGTTTATTTTAATTTATTTTTATAAATAAGTTAATGTTCTTGATGAGGAGCTCGTGGCTAAGTAATAACAGCCGCACGGGTCGATCCGTCAGGTTAAGCTACGCTTGCCGGGGTTGGTCAGTGGATGGGTGACCATCTTTACATAACGAGATTCCTTCGTGCCTCGGAAAGCACGTTAAATCGTTGGTCCCGGCTGTTATTCGTGAATCTTTGACAGTCGTTACGGGTCGTCAGAAACCCGAAAGTCTGAGAACCAGTCTTACCAAGAGGTATCGTATTACCCAGTAACTGGGTTGTGGAGGTCAGATAGGCAGTCGCTTCATGTAAAATACTGGTATTCAGCTGCATCCGGTTAGACTGGAAGCCGACCCCAACATAGTTGGGAAAAGGCTAGGCAGATTGATTGAAATAAGTTAATGTTCTAAAATGCTTATCTCATATTATTATTGTGTTAATTTTTTCGCAAATGGTACGTAAAAGTAGAGTATTTTCCTCGGTGATAAAGCTGTCTTAGTCTTGGGTGAACTTAAATCCCTCGCTACACACAGGACTCGTCTTAAATCCCTCGCTTCGCTCGTGATTTAAGTTTTAAACACCCTCGCTACGCTCGGGAGTAAACCTCGAGTCCTTCGTTACGCTCGCGATTTAAATCGTCACCCGCGACAGAAGGCACTGCTTTATCCCCTTGGTTAATAATCTACTATATCACATTAATATTATAAACAATAATCATTAAATGTTTTAAATAGGTAGGTACCTATGGTTAACTCTTCCTTGTTTTTTTTTTAATTGTCGTCTTAATGTCCGTGATACCCTCACGGATGCCCTCAGAGGAGCTCGTGGCTAAGTAATAACAGCCGCACGGGTCGATCTATCAGGTTAAGCTACGCTTGCTGCGGTTGCCTATGCATGGGTGACCATCGTTACATACCGAGACTCCTTCGTGCCTCAAAAAGCAGGTTAAGCTGTTGGTCCCGGCTGGTCATTCGTTGACATCGTTACGGGTCGTCAGAAGCCCGAAAGTCTGACAACCAGTCTTACCAAGGGGTATCGTATTACCCCGTAACTGGGTTGTGGAGGTCAGATAGGCAGTCGCTCTATGTAAAATACTGGTATTCAGCTGCATCCGGTTAGACTGGAAGCCGACCCCAACATAGTTGGGAAAAGGCTAGGCAGATGATGATGACCCTCACGGACATTAAGACAACGATTTGAATTCCTATGAATGATTTCCGTAAATTCTAGCTGTTTCATTTACACCTTTCTCATTTTTGGTCATTTCTTGGAAAGCCTTTTCCAAGCTTTCTTCAGTCCAACTGAAACTGTATTGTATATATATGTATTTCTAAAACTAGGCTTTGGCTGGCCGTAGAAACCAAGCAAATCAGCCAAATTTTTGAAGTGAAAACTTCTTTAGGCGCGTTGAGCGATTTTTGGTAGATGGATATCTTACGGGTTAGCGTCACCGCGTCAACTCGACACCGCGAAATGCTATGTATAGTTTTACGTTCAGTTTTCACTTCTGTCTGCCCTGTGACTGCCAATCTTTTTTTTTAATGTGGAAACTTCTTTAGGGTCGTCGAGCACATTTTAGTAGAGGGAAATCTTACCTGTTTGCGTCACCGCGTCACCGCGACACCTTGACATGCTATGCATAGTTTCCTTCTGTCAGCAGTCCCTATGACTGCCAATTTATTTGTTTTACCAAATCTTGAGTTTGGTACTTATGTACCAAGACATGTTGAGCCAGCCCCAAATAAATTGGGATAAGGGCAAGAGAATTGGATTATGATGCCTAAATCGTGAGATTCCTTCAAACTCCCTTACTGCTGAATGCTTAGTTTACTAATTATTAATAGGCATAGAACTATACCCATATCCTGTATAACATTTGCGTTATATTATTGTCGTAGGTATAGGATTATACACTGCAGTAGTAAGCGTAAGCTTTACTAAACACTTAAACCGTAATATAGTGAACGGGACAGGTGCTTCTAATTCCCTCAGTTCTCAGCGCTATGCCTTTGATATTTTATTATTAACTCCGGTTGCGTGATCGATGACCGATTCATACTTAGAAGGGTTTACTTATTCAACACTAATTAATACTACAAAGTATTACTAGTACTCGTAGTTCCGCGAGCACAAATTTTTTTGCAACAACTTGTCACCCGGCCCTTTTTATGGTTTTAAATTGTTGATGAAACTTAAAATTTCCGACCGTGTGAAAGTAAATTTATAAAGGTATATATATAAATATCTGGAACAAATGAAATTAAAGACACATACCTCAATACACATACAAAGTTTATTCACTATAAAAAGAAGTATCACCTTGCATAGAAATACAGTGAATGAGGCAACTAATCATAAATAATACCTCCCAGACTTACACACTAAGATGTGTACCCCTGTTAGACCCTGTCTCCGTTCCAAGGTATAACAGAAGTACACTACATGAGATATTACAAAATAACGACTCAGGGACCCAATTCCGGGCTCGAGCTAGATATCACGACCATGGAGATAAAACTCTGTTTCAAATCTCCGCATCAATGTCCGGTTCAAATGTCGATACTGTCAAAAAACATTATTCTGCTTGACCATGGAGAAAGATTTACAACGGAGAAAATAATCTCGTCTAAAAGACGTTCCATTTTTATCGATTCACTTTGATCATAATCGATTATGCTACGTTTTTCTTTTTCTAGTATTAATGCCATGTTTAATTTATTAAATCCAAGCAAACACTTTATAAAAGATAATTTTAGTATATTGTGTTTCTTTATCTGTGTTTTTTTTTTTTATAATTACTTACTGAAAATAGTAATTGCAAAGTAGCGTGATCAGAAACGCGTTTCGCATGATCTGTGTCCTTTTTCTGACGTAGGTAGGTTTTAATTTTCATATTAAATATGACTGCTTTTAATCGCGATTAAAAAGGTGTGGAATAAAACTAGTTGTCATGAACTAAAATTCACACCAACACCTTGACTTCAAGTGCAAAAACAGTAGTGTATTTTTTTTTCTTTTGCTTATATCTCGAAAACGGTGTGTCCTATCGCAAAAATAATGAAAATTTGGCCCCCCTTTTTGAAACCCATAAACCCCTAAGCCTCTACATGTAGGTACCAAAAAAAAAATACGAATATAAACCTACGAATGTAAATTTTGACAGATGTTCAAACGGAGATTTCATATCTCCATACCTTAGGACCAGCCGTGATATCTCGCTGGTTTGCGATCGAAAAATTTATGAATGGAGATCGTTAGAATAGCATTTTTTCGTTTTCGACGGAGATAAGCAGTTTCTCGACTGTTATTTCGACCATGGAGATAATTTCCATGCCGCCGGAATTGGCCTCCTGGTCGCTTGTAAGGATTCGCGAGGTGAACGCCCAAATACCCCCCCCCCCCCCCCCTCCCGAGATAAAAAGGAGGAGGTTCTCAATTCGATACGTATTTTTATTATTTTTTATTATGACCACGCATAACTTTTTACATAATCCTCCGATTTGGATTTTTTTTAACTTGGTCCCATATATAAAATTTATTAACTTTGCTTTAGTTTTTGAGTTAGCTTCAATAATATGTATTTTTTCCCCAGTTTTTATGTGGATGATGTTCTAGTTTCTTTTGCAGGCAGTAGTAAGGTAGTGGTAAGTATTAGAATTTGTGTGGGGTAGCTACCACAATTAAAAAGTGAAAAAAAACTTTGATTTCGGTGGCAAAAAACGAATATACGTTTAACCAGATACCGACTTCCGAAATTTAAGTTATTTTTCACTTTGTATTGTTGTTTTTGGAAGTGTATATTTTTGTAAAAAAGTTTTATAATACTTAGGAATGTATGAAATATTACACAGTCTAAAACATTTGATACTTATCTAAATTAAAATCTAATTTTGAACAGAATGACATGGACAAAGCATCGTTATAAAATACGTAGTATTTTTAATCTAATCTAAATGGAATTTTGTTGTCACTTTTTACCAATTATAGTTATAACTAACAAACTTTTCCCTTTTTATACATTAGCCTGTAAGGTCGATAAGGTATAGGTACACGAGTCACTTTTGACTTTCAATTTGGATGTATAATCAGCCTATAATGTTCCCACTGCTGGGACACAGGCCTTCTCTCTGTGAGAGGGAGCGGGCCGTAATCCACCACGCGGGCCCAGTGCTGGTTGGTAGATATCACATGTCTTCGAATTGTATTGGTTCTAAGACATGCCGGATTTTTCACGATGTTTTCCTTCGTCGTTTTTGAGCAGTTGTAATGAAATAACTAACACAAAGTAAAGCGCCTGTCAGGGTTCGAACCCACGACCTGCAACTCGCCGTTACACCACTGCTCTCTCAATTTGGATGAATCAACCAAATAACTGGTTGAGGGAGCTTTCTGTGTAACACTTTCGCGGGCGCTTGACGTCTATAGACGTCATAAGAATAAAACTTCTGTTGTGTCTCGTTTACCATCCGCGAGTCAGTCAGCCATGGGGACTGCCGGCTGAACCGAAAACTTGACACCGCAACACGTCACTCAACTCATAAGATATTCCCCTACCATACGTCACATTAGCATCGCGTGACGCGTGACGTGAACTCATAAGATGTTGCCCTACCAAAAATCGCTCGCATAAAGAAGTTTTCACTTCAAAAATAATCTATACATAAATTATTTTGTATTAGCACATTTATTTTTAGCACTGCATAAATAATAATAAATAATAATAATAATATCCTCGGACATTTCACACAGCGCCATCTAGTCCCAAGCTAAGCAACCTAATGCTTGTGTTATGGTAACGAGATGGCTAATAATGGTACCTAATATTATTACTAGAATCATCTCTGTGTCATGGACTTGCTCTTGTGTAACATTTTATGCAGGGTGTCGTGTATTCATCATTATGAACATCTTTTACCATAGGCCCAAACAAAATTGTGAAAAAAAAATCGGCTGTTCCCTACATACATATTATATTTTCGCATAACTCGTCAAATGTAGGGAACAGCTGATTTTTTTTTCGCTATTTTAGATTTGGTCCCATAGTAAAAGTTGTTCATAATGATGAGTACAATGACCCCTTAAAAGATTGCCACTGTATACACTTACAGCACACACACTGTACAGGTAAAAATTATGGAAATACAGTTTAGTGCAATAATCAATCTGCCTAGCCTTTTCCCAACTATGTTGGGGTCGGCTTCCAGTGTAACCGGATGCAGCTGAATACCAGTATTTTACATGGAGCGGCTGCCTGTCTGACCTCCACAACCCAGTAACTGGGTAATACGATACCCCTTGGTAAGACTGGTTGTCAGACTTTCGGGCTTCTGACGACCCGTAACGACTATGAAAGATCCACGAATGACAGCCGGGACCAACGCCTTAACGTGCTTTCCGAGGCACGGAGGAGTCTCGGTATGTAAAGATGGTCACCCATCCACTGACCAACCCCGGCAAGCGTAGCTTAACCTGATGGATCGACCCGTGCGGCTGTTATTATTTAGCCACGAGCTCCTCGAGTTTAGTGCAAAAAATTAACACATATATAATTCTACATAATTATTACCATGTAGATATCACACTTTCTCAACAAGAAATTCCTTGCTATATAATCCAAAATAACTATTGTATTCCCTAAAAATAAGAAGGAAATCTAAACACACTCCCCACAGACTGTCGTCGTGCAATCAAATTATTCACAAGCAAACCTTAGCTTGTGTATTAACAGCTGATGCTTATTTACCTCTGTTATTTACATTTACTATCCTCGTGATGACAGACGTCCAATGAAACCTTTGTTTTCCTTTTAAGGCCCAGCAGTGCGATTCTGTAACCATCTCACCGTGAAAACTTAGGTGAAGTGAGCGTGGAATGAGCTGTCAAAAGTGTCAATTCCTAGCAAAAACAAACTCACTTCACCTAAGTTTTCACGGTGAGATTTTTACAGAATCGACCGGCTGGTTCCAAGCTTGGTTTAGCTCGGTGTGTAAGTGAAATGGCGTTATGGCTGTCTAGTTTGACGCACGAGATAGAAGATTCTCACGCGCACCGGAATTATGTCGTAAAAGTGCAATTAAAATCGTATAAAATTAGAAATTAACTATTTAATAAAAAGTAATCCATCACTGGATGCAGTTTGGAATTTGACGTTTCATGGTATATTTTTAATTATAATTATAATTGCTAATGAAGGGATAAACAGCTTTTAAAGATTATTAGGAGGTATGTTTGAAGATTTTTTTGGTGCATTAAAGTGTGTTTAATTATGTTTTGGCTTCCATCACTGTATGCGAAAAGGATTTGAAAATATCATATTTTTTTTACATGCCAAAATTATTTATGGTTTAGGAGATACACAGCTTTAAAAAACCACCTTTTTGATCGTTTTCAGGAAATCTGCGCCTTAATTAGCACAACACCCTACTAGATAGAGATTTTACGAGAATTGGACAAAATAGTTGCACGCTACGTCGAAAATTATGTTTGTTCTGTTTTTGTGGTTCCAACTACGGCTACAAGAAGTAGATAAACAAACGTACAAATTAAAACAGTTGTGAACAAAAAGGTGTAGGTAAGTGAACTTGTACAATTATTAAAATTAGAAACCAAAAAGGTTAATTTAATACTCCGGTATCCTGATACCGGAGTATTAAAATAACCTTTTTGGTACCAATACCTGTATTGGTAGTACCTACTATTAATATTGGAGAAAGGGCAAACTTTGAGTTACATTCAATTGTAAATAATTTTAGTATCCCTGTTACCTGTTACATATTAAAAACAGATTCTGGTAGAATAATTTCCATAAAGTTTTCATAGAAATTGATCTAATATAGTAACGTCACGCTGTCACGTCGCGCCTGTCTGTGCAAGCCTTAACGATATTACATAAGCTTCCGCAGACAGGCGCGACGCGACAGCGTGACTCTAGTAGAACAATTTTATTTCTTTAGTAGAAATTATTCTCCCAGAATCGCGTCGCAACGAGTCGCGTCTCGTTTATCTGCGGGAGCCTTTAGGCTGTTTCTAGGAACAATTTTAAAGTTTTTTTAAAATTACAATTAACCAAGAGCCCATTTTGCTAATTGTTTTTAAATGAATTCAAATAGTAATGGAAATTACATTTTTATTAGGTACAAGGATAAAGTTCGAAATTAGTGGTAATATTAGTAACCAGTTATTCTGTAGCTTGGTATATAAAAGGGTGGGTTATAAAACGTGTAGACTTAGTTATTCAAATTGCCTTCATAATTACATTTTGACTCAAAAGGCTTACATTGCTAAAGATATTTAGGTACACTTTCATAACAAAAAGAATGTATAGATCATCATTTCCCTAGCCTTTTCCCAACTATGTTGGGGTCGGCTTCCAGTCTAACCGGATGCAGCTGAATACCAGTATTTTACATGGAGCGACTGCCTATCTGACCTCCACAATCCAGTTACTGAGTAATATGATACCCCTTGGTAAGACTGGTTGTTAGACTTTCGGGCTTCTGACGACTCGTAACGACTTTCAAAGATCCATGTATGACAGCTGGGACCAACTACTTAACGTGCTTTTCGAGGCATGGACTGATCTTGGTATGTAAAGATGGGCACCCATACCCGGAGCAATCGCGGGAAGCGAAG
Organism: Cosmia trapezina; assembly: GCA_905163495.3. Lineage (NCBI taxonomy): Eukaryota > Metazoa > Arthropoda > Insecta > Lepidoptera > Noctuidae > Cosmia > Cosmia trapezina. Next base: position 8,944,131 of record LR991020.1, read on the forward strand.
CTTAACCTGATCGATCCACAAGCCCCTCTCAGACACCAGACTAAAAGGCATCCATAATTATCCTTGTAAGGATCTAACATAATACGCTAGTCTCAGAGTATTATAATCAAGTATCCTCGCAAAAGGTCTCATTTCGAGGGGTCTCCGGGAAATATATTCTGCCTTATAGAAGGGATCTTGACCCCAAGTTTTGCGATGTTTCGGCGAGTTGAAATCTTTTGATGTTCCTAGCGTATATAATAATGTTTTGATGTTCCTAGCGTATATAATAATGTTTTGATGTTCTTAGCGTATATAATAATGTTTTGATGTTCCTAGCGTATATAATAATGTTTTGATGTTCCTAGCGTATATAATAATGTTTTGATGTTCCTAGCGTATATAATAATGTTTTGATGTTCCTAGCGTATATAATAATGTTTTGATGTTCCTAGCGTATATAATAATGTTTTGGGTTAAGTTAAGCTCGAAGAGCAGGCATTTGTTTTGTTTTGTTTCATTGTTGTTGGTCTTTGAAATAAATAAATTATTAATAAGCTACTACCCCAACAAGGAGTGATATATCAAAGTAAAATAACAGATCATTAAAACTGTTAAAAAACTAAAATATGGCGTCGAAAAATTCTCCACATCGCTGTCAACTGGTAATGTACGAGTATCCAAGAGACTGGCGGCATTGCCACGTTGTATGGCAATGATCTCTGGCCAAGGAGTAATTGATATAACTGAAAACGTGTTAAAGGCTCATCATTATAACCAATTTTTAATGAGGAGCTCGTGGCTAAGTAATAACAGCCGCACGGGTCGATCCATCAGATTAAGCTACGCTTGCCGGGTTGTTCAGTGGAGGGGTGACCATCTTTACATACCGAGACTCCTCCGTGCCTCGGAAAGCACGTTAAGCCGTGGTCCCGGCTGTCATTCGTGGATCTTTGACAATCGTTACGGGTCGTCAGAAGCTCGAAAGTCTGAGAACCAGTCTTACCAAGGGGTATTGCCCAGTTACTGAGTTCAGAAGTACTGGTATTCAGCTGCATCCGCTTAGACTAGAAGCTGACCCCAACATAGTTGGGAAAAGGCTAGGCAGATTGATTGACTTCGTTCTGAACATAGAAAATAGCGGTTTACCAAATTCAAAAGAATATAACTGAAACGACACACCTACAACCTACGAATATCAAACTATTTTTTGTCATCAAAACTTTAAAAAAAAGCTTTCCAGTATTAAAACACTTAGTAGGTATACTGATTAACACTTTGTAAACAAACACGGGAAAAAGCCTATGCATGCTGGCCTTTTCAATTTATCTATTCTATTTAATAATAATAATATCTTTACTCGTAATCATTGTTGACAGCTTATATCTACTATTATTCACTTTGTTATCACTAGTATCTAGTGTTATTGTATCATAAAAGTATGTTAAAGTATCACATCCTAATACCTTATTGACCTGAATATTAAATAAAATACGCGATACCATCCAACACCGGCTGACTTTTCTATTAACTCCATAGTATGTATAAAAATGATAGTTAGTAGTTGACAGTTTATTTATATTTGAAAAAGCACAGCCAATAATTATTATTTGGGAACCTAGTTATTCTGCAATTCTTTGATTTACAAATTATTATTTTGGTATTTCTTTTAAACAAATACTCAAAATACATAAACTACTATAGGTACTAAAGGTAACTACTTTCATAAAATAAATAAATAAACTTTCGATTTTCCTCAAACAACCGCTAAATTGCAATCATCTTTCAGTACCCGATAAATATTAATAATAGTCTTTAGGGAAATAAAGTAAATCAAAACCACTAAATGCAGGATATTGAAGCTCTTAGTAGTTCCGGCTATAGCAGTTTTGTTGGAAAAATAGCGTACCGGAATTCTTTCTTCGCCATCGCATTTCCGCTCTTTTTTCACGCATAAATATATGAAATATGGAGATTTACTATAATGGATATTAGAAATGCCAAATCCGTTAGTGATAAAGATTATCGAAACCGAAATAAAAGCTTATTAAAAAATAAAAGTTGATTTATTACTTGGCTTATTTAAATATTCCCAGTTTAAACACGTAGCTGTCGTAGCAAAGGGACATTTTGAGAAAGGGACGTTTCGGGAAAGGGACATTTTGAGAAAGGGACGTTTCGGGAAAGGGATATTTTGGGAAAGGGACATTATGGGAAGGGAACATTCTGGGAAAGGGACGTGTTGAAACCAAGGGACATTTTGGGAAAGGGACATTCTGAGCCAGAACCAACAAAACGTGTAATTAACAGGCATAAAAGCTTAATATAAGGCTATAAATTATAAACAAGAAAAAAATATAGTTTGTTCGTTGAACTGAACCTCCCTTCAAATAACTCTAATTAGCAGCCCGGACTCTGAATTGGTGTCCGGTTGATAGCAATAGGCTCGCCCCCTATTACATGGGACTTACATATCTGGCGAAATGTGGGTGTACTATAGGTACCTACACCTCTGCTAACCCTTCGGGAAACAAGGCGTAATGTTATGCTATGTATTAGGTTTATTTCCTTTCAATACACATCACACGAAATATAAATCACACAATCAATCTGCCTAGCCTTTTCCCAACTATGTTGGTGTCGGCTTCCAGTCTAACCGGATGCACCTGAATACTAGTATTTTACATGGAGGGACTGCCTATCTGACTCCACAACCCAGTTACTGGGGTAATACGATACCCCTTGGTAAGACTTTTGGGCTTCTGACGACCCGTAACGACTGTCGGGACTTAACGTGCTTTCCGAGGCACGGAGGAATCTCGGTATGTAAAGATGGTCACCCATCCACTGACCAACCCCCGCAAGCGTAGCTTAACCTGACGGATCGACCCGTGCGGCTGTTATTACTTAGCCACGAGCTCCTAAATAAATCACACAATGAAATAAAATATAGGTACCCAATAATATTAATCCCAATTTTTCAATAATAACGCAATTAAATAAACAAAGTTCTCTTTGAATCTGCGCCAGCGCCGGATATCCGTAGCAATTGTTTATACCATGTCAGATGACTGTACCAACATAACAGTGACATATTGGAGCCACAGATGTTGAAGTAATAATATGACATCACACAGGAAAGCGGTGTCGAAATTATACCAAGGATCGCAATAAAAATTAATTTGAAATTTCATTTCCTTTATGAAATCATGAATCAGTTAATTGGATTTTTAATGATGTTTGGTTTTATGTCTTACCATCTGTTAATACTTTGTTATCCTCTTTATTATTACCACAGTATAATAATGATACAGTAGTTTGTCTACAGAAAAAACGGCTGAAACGACGTGCTTCGAAATGTCAGTACCTATATACCAGGCAACAATTTATTCGAGTGCGCTGCATCGGCAGTATTACGCACGGATGGACGCGTATTTATCTAGGGAGCGCCCGTAACTACCAATGCAACCAATCTGGAAGCATATCCTTTCAAATAAAAAAAGAATTTTCCAAATTTATAAATGACGTAGTACTGAGGTAACAAACATTAAAAAAACCGGCCAAGTGCGTGTCGGACTACGCACAATGAAGGGTTCCGTAGTTGGGATGAAATTATTCCAAGAACAAACTTAACATTATACCTAGTTGAAAAACATGTTCTCCCATACATTCCAACAGTGTAAGTTTGTACTCACACGATTGAGAGATTTACCATGTTATTTTAAGACCCCAGACTTCTTATAGGTTTTCCTGTAATCTACAAGTAAAGAACTATTTTCTGTATTTTTTTCAAAATTTTAGGCTCAGTAGTTTCGGAGATAAGGGGAGGGGAATGGTCAATTTTCGTCTATTTTCTTAAATAACTTTTAAAATAAATTTAATATTTTAAATTTATAAAAAAAATTATTTGATACCCTCATAGTTTGCAAAACTTCATTTTTAAAATTTTTCTTATTTGCCCCCTAAAAGTGACCCCCATATTCGCTTATTTATTTGCTTTACCCGTACGTGTTTGGGTTACAGAAATCCATATGTGCAACAAATTTCAAATTAATCGGTCCATTAGATTCGGAGCAAATTGGCTGTAACAGACGGACAGACAGACAGACAGACACACGAGTGATCCTATAAGAGTTCCGTTTTTTCCTTTTGAGGTACGGAACCCTAACAACCGAATTTAGGACCACCTCCTTTTTTTGAAGTTCCAATATTGTTAGAAAACACAGTATGCGTGAATGTGAAGAGCTTTAATACGTTGGAACTCACCGGAAAATATAATAAATTAGTAACCCTTTCTTTCATCTGTGAAAAGCCATAAGCAATTAAAACGTCGTTTGTGTTCACGCCTCAAGCAGATTTTAATTATATCTAGCTAGAAGGGTCAATGCGACACGTGTACCGTAGATAAAAATAACTTTAAACGTGCTTCCGCTATCAGATTATGCGCTTAGTGACACAGTGATCCGTTTTCCTAACTATATTTTCGAGTTGAGCTATTTTGGTCGAGCTCTAGAAAAAAGTAATTTTGACGTACATAAGTTGATTTCAAAATTACCCAGACATAATAATTCATTTATTACGAAATTTATGGAAAATATTATATTATACGAACGAAATTGTCACGTACATTATTGTGATTTTTAATAATACGAAATTCTAGGCTATTTTTAGCTCAATTTAGTGGGCGAAAGATTCGCTGTCTGAAGAAATCCCTTGAGAAAAATCATGGTGAAATGAGTCCGACTCGAAGCTCCAACGATCAACTTCGTAAGAGATCCCAAAAATTAAGGCATTTGTAGGTTACAAATTGGAAATGCAAATCCAATGTTGACAAATGAAGATTAATCGACTTGAGTTCCGTGAAAGGCAAATTATTTTGGAAAATGTGTAATATAGAAATCAACTGGGCACTTCGTTAGACAAATTGACTTGCAAGTAAGCTATAAATGTCGTTAGATAAAAAAGCGGTCAAGAGCGAGTCGGACTCGCGCACCGAGGGTTCCGTTCCGGTTTATGAAAAAGTGTGCTATTTAGAGACATCGTTTTATTTTTCCTGTAATCTTATGTAAAACTTCTATCACATACAATAATTTCAGATTTTCTCTATGCAAACTTCGGAGATAAGGAGGGGGGAACGGTATTTTTTTCTACATTTTTTATCAAAAGTCCACAATTAGGCGCCCTAAAAAAATAAAAGAAATGTTTGAGAATGCCCTAGTAGCCCCACTTTGAATTTTTAAGACCCCCTTTCAGTCCCTGTTGCAAAAAAATATATAAATATTTTTATTTCTTTCTATAAAACTGCTCCAAATTTCAAGTTGATAGCATTAGTAGTTCTTGAGATATCCAACTGTGACGGACAGACAGACAGACTGAGTCGCACCATAAGGGTTCCTTTTTACCATTTTGGTACGTAACCCTAAAAAGGCTCCTTCAAACAGGCTCGACCCGCGACGCGAATCGCACGTGACACAAAGGCACCACGTGTCGCGCGACGACCGGTGCCTTTGTGTTGCATGCGATTCGCGTCGCGTGGCGCACCTGTTTGAAGGAGCCTTAAGCTAATCTTAGTAAAACTTCCGTATGCCTTTTTGCAACGCAATAAAATGAAAAATCCTTCAAAATAGAGTTTTTTTTACAACACAACAAAACAGTGGTAAATTTTGCAATCTTTTTCCTCTTCAAGTATCACAAAGAAACCACAAGAAAGGGTTCAACACTCACATAATCACATTGTACTCGCAAATCGAGAAGGAAATCCTTCAAAGTCAACTTTATTCCAATTTTCATCTACACAATACTGATTTAAATCATCATCCAAAATTTTCCACCCTAGCAATTAATTCTCCATTATTTTCTTAAATAATTTAATCCGGCTCGAAGGACCAATAAAGTTATTATAATACTATATTTGTCTTGTTGAACTCCTGCTAATAAGTTGTATGTGTAAAGCCAAGGTCATGTTTCCCAACGACCATGTAAAGCCTTATAATTGTACTTTTCCATTCCCCTATATATCTTTCCACTAGTCTTAAAGCTTGCATACCGAAAAGTCAAGGATATCCTTGATTGAAGGACGGATCGAAGGACGGGGCTTAGATTTTCGCGCGGAATTAAACCGATTGAGTACAACAAGGTCATTCGAATAGTATTTCTTTAATTATAGGGAATGTGATGTGGAGTTTATTAAGTTTCGGTTATGAGGTTTATGTTGTTGTACATTTTGATGTTGTGAATTGATTGGCTTAGGGAATTTTCCTGCAAATTCAAGGATAAAAATTAACATTCCAATTTTGAAAATGCTAAAATCTTGTGATAATTTTAGTTTAGACTTCTGGAAGTCATTAGAGTAAACTTTAAAAGTGTTCAAGTTCTTAAAAACAAAATATCACCCTTCCTTCTACTACCGACATTGCAAAGTGTGTCATCATCATCATCATAAGACGTCCCAGACAAAAGAGGTCCACTGCTGGACATAGGCCTCCTCCAAGCACCATCACTTCGCCGGTTCTGTGCTTCCCGCATCCAGCGAATTCCTGCGGCCTTCACAAGGTCATCGGGTCATCGGAGGCCTTGCAACATTACGTCTTCCGTGGAGTGGTCCACGGTACGCGGTACCCACTCCAAAACCCTTTGGCCCCATCGGCCACCTGTCCTGCGAGCAATGTGCCCTGCCCACTGCCACTTAAGTTTGGCAATTCTTCGGGCTATGTTGGTTGCCTTAGTTCTTCTGCGGATCTCGTCATTTCTGGTTCGATCACGTAGGGAAACCCTAAGGCCGCGTTTCCACTGACGCGGAGCTGGGCGGAGCGGAGCGGAGACGTGCAGGAATCGTCCAATTACAGACGAGGCAAGAGACGCGATGAGGATTTCAACCATTATGATTGGTCGATTCCTGCACGTCTCCGCTCCGCTCAGTGGAAACGCACCCTAAGCATCCAAGCAAAGTGTGTATTTTTATTAATTGCAATATTTTACAGATTCATTTGTCCATTCTAAGACTACTTTGCTTCTTGCTTACAAGAAAAGACGAGTAACAGTACACTCAGTTTCCCGTTAATTGCTAAATAAATAAACAATGTATTTTTATAACTTTACTCAACGAAGTACGACTTTATTTCTGTCTTCTCAGCTTCGTTTATTTTTAAGGTTAATTTCTCTGTAAAGCTAAATAATTTCTAATAAACACTGTGAGTGGGATTTTGTATTTTCGCAAATTTTATCCTCACTGAAAACGATCTGAATAAATTCTGTACTAGAAGGGGACCCTTTTTTTTAGTAGACGCCCAACTTATTTATGAGAGCTTCAGCTGTCAAATTACACATTTTTAGAGTTTAGAGACGTCTTTCGGAATTTTAAATAAATAATACATAATTAAACATAACATCACGCCTCCTTTTCCCGAGGGGTTAGGCAGCGAAGTATTTGCTAAATTCACCAGTTTACTGGCAAAATTTGGGTGTAATACATAATTAAAATATACTAAAATACAAATTCATGACTTGGATACGAAAATAGTAAGTAGGTACTTAATGAAAATAATTTAATCGTTAAAAAGCTGTATATTTTCCCTAATCCTAACTTTCATTATTAAAAGCTGTGAATGTTTTTAATTGAGAGAAACGGAAGGTTGGACATTTATCTCTCGTTTAATTGACTCAATTTTACTTTTATTTTATATGTGCTGAAGTACTCGGAAGAGAGATGTTCTACAGTACCTAAGTATAATTAATTAATGGATGGATGAGATTAAGGTTGATGCGCCAGGGTAGCCCGCGAAATTCAAAATTTCTTACGTTTTTGCAATTTGTAGGTCAGTGTGAGCTTGTATGTTGATTAAAATTTGATTCGCGGCCGTAGCTAATATGGCTTTACAGAATTATAATCATTAGAATCAGCAATACAATTCCATAAGTTAGCATTTATATCAAATGTAGCGATTTCAGGAAATCATGAGGTTTGAGGTAAATGCTAACTTATGGAGTTATATTGCTGATTCTAATGATTATAATTCTGTAAAGCCATATTAGCTACGGCCGCGAATCAAATTTTAATCAACATACAAGCTCACTCTGACCTACAAACTGCAAAAAACCTAAGAAATTTTGAATTTCGCGGGCTACACTGGCGCTTTCGCCTTAATGAGACAAAACCTCGGTCGGTTCGACTACTACTATTATACAGGGTGGTGTGATTTTTTTAGAGCTCCATAGGACCGCAGACCTATGCATTTCATATTAATTTCAACTTGATACCTCCACGCGTTCCTGAGAAAAAGGGTCTTGATATGCTGACAGACAGACGGACAACGAGTGATCGTATAGGTAAGGGTTACGCTTTTCCTTTTGAGGTACGGAACCCAAAAATTAACAATATACCGAGAATAACGTTTCGCCGAATTTTCCAAAATCTACGACTTTGGTTTCAAGATTTCCAAGCAGCCGAGAGACGTCATTTAGACAACATTATAAAATTCCAACATTTCTGTTTTTATAAAATACTTACTTACTATTAAAAAATGTTGTATGTTACATTACACCCTTATGGCCCAACCTGTACTTATGAGAATAGCGTATACCGTGACAAAATGTTATCAAATCATGACAGTAAGGTAGGTAGTCTGACTGCCCAGGGATTCGCCAAACGTATTTCTTTGTAACCTCTAACTTTAATTTGACATCCAACTCCCCCTTATCTAAAAGAAAGCCGAAAATAGTCAATAAAACATTTAGGTACATTATTAAGTGCTAAGGAGGAGTTCGTGGCTAAGTAATAACAGCTGCATGGGTCGATCCATGAGGTTAAGCTACGCTTGCCGGGGTTGGTCAGTGGATGGGTGACCATCTTTACATACCGAGACTCCTCCGTGCCTCGGAAAGCACGTTAAGCCGTTGGTCCCGGTTGTCATTCGTGGATCTTTGACAGTCGTTACGGGTCGTCAGAAGCCCGAAAGTCTGACAACCAGTCTTACCAAGGGGTATCGTATTACCCAGTTACTGGGTTGTGGAGGTCAGACAGGCAGTCGCTCCATGTAAAATACTGGTATTCAGCTGCATCCGGTTAGACTGGAAGCCGACCCCAACATAGTTGGGAAAAGGCTAGGCAGATTGATTGAAATCTGACGCCCATTATCGCCTTTTCAAAGTCAAAGTCAAACCATTTATGTCAAGTAAGCACATAAAAGGCACTCTTTTGAACGTCAAAATTTACAAAAATAGAATTGATTCAGTCGCCCCTTCGAAAAGGTAGTTTTGAATGGAGAAGAATAGCAAAGAAACTGGCTGAACTGGCTTATTAAATCAATAATACCAGAAGTAATCATTAAGTATATGTATTTGATAAGTTGCCGAGCAATTAATCATAAGCGTTTCGAGTAATTAACCCATGTGTAAGCTTCCAAGTTTCTAAGATTAAAGCTCCATTTACACGGCGCCAGTTTATTGCCTGTGGCATACCATAAAATTGAAAAGCAAATATCTGGCACTGTTGAGGACAGAGGACTAAATCGAATAATAAAACCACGACTCGTTATTACCCGATTTATTGTCGGTATTCCATAGCTAACAAACTAATTAATTACACGCACTGATATAGGCAAACATGGCTTTGGTTAAATAATTACCGACCCTCTACAAACTACGCGCTAGAACATTACGAAAACTTGTTCACCATAGTAGCTCTGAAAGCGGACTAACTATCTAAATTTAAGAGTGGGCGGAAAAGGATTAACATTTACGACCACTTCCGGTTCTAGAAGTTTCCAGAATGTTCCAACGTATTCTACAGTGCTTCCCCTAGCGTCGAGGAGCGATAACTACGCTGGCCATTGATAAATACACAATGGCCCATTCATAAAAGCGGCCCTCTGGCGTCGAGGAGCGATAACTACTATCAAATAATCAATGGGCACTCGTAAGAGATTCATTCACAAACGCAAGCGCCATCTATCAGCGACTAGCGCAAATGAACGACACAAATCACATCATTTCCTCCTCCACCCAACGACAGAGGTCGCTACGCTACAGTAAATTACTATTTTATCGTAGTGAAAAATGTAAATCGGTCACATTTCTCCCGCCGTGTACATCTAATGTACATAATTGTATCACTAGTGACTGGTTTACAGTTTCCACACGTCAATGATAACAATTTAAGTTACTCTAACTTAATCTAATAATCGCTGTATGCGATAAGCACTTGTACTGAAATCAATAAATAATTTAGAACATACATAACATAAAGCTAAGGGTAGTCACTGCAGGATCCTTGCTCTGCTATATATTTAATTGAATTAAATTAAAAAACTCCTCCTAACAGCATGATCCTGCAATAACGCCAACAAAACAATGACCTTATTTAACAAGGATCTAAATCCACATAAGGAATCCAATAATTACAATACTAAGTATGTAGGTACAATACTAAGTATTACTCAGACTTAGTCTCTTATTCTACTTAACCTTTAGTTAAATACATAATTTGGTTATATAACTATATATACACTAACGGTAGTCGCTCCAGGACCTTTGCTCTGCAATATATTAAATCACATTGTATTAAAAACTCTTCCTTACAGCAAGGCCTTTAGAGTGACGCCAAGAATGAAAACAATATGGTGACTTAGTCTACACCACTGGTTAACAATAACAATACAATATGTTTTACAATTTTGACTTTGACAACTAAGCTTATTCTACTGGTATGACGACGAGACGTTTAACAGGACGACGCATTGTACCACTCTTGGTTTTGACGTCAACGACTCTTACGATACCATCCGCGCCTGGGTACACGCGTTCGACTCTCCCCTTTGGCCATATGTTTCTTGGTAAGTTGGGGTCTACTACTACTACCAAATCGCCCACCTTGACTGTGTCGCCGCGTCCATGTGGCTCCCGCCGGTTTTGAAGTGTAGGTAGTACTTCGCGCACCCATCGTTGCCAAAATAGGTCCGCTAGTCGTTGCGACGCTCTCCAGTGTGAATGGCGTAGTTCATCCGGTCTTGTGAAATTCCCTGGCAGCGGTACTTTAGAGGGTGCGCCAAGCAGGAAGTGGTTAGGCGTCAGAGCCTCCTCGTCGTCTGGGTTAACCGATACATGGGTCAAAGGTCGTGAATTAACTGTGTGTTCTACCTCTGTCAGAAGTGTATGAAGCACATCTTCATACGGGTGCCGATCCATCAGTGTGGCATTCAATGCTGATGGCGACTGTGTTTCTCGTAATATGTCGGCCGCCGCTGCGATGCGCGAGCGTATTCTTATTATGTTGTGTTCATCGACTGTCAGAGATAGCCGATTCAAACGGCTGTCGGCTGGTACCGCTCTCCCGCCGGTGACATGACGCAATTCTTCCGGGAAACATTCCTCCTGTATGGCGCGTGTCCACAGGAACTCGGCTCGACGTGTGTACTGTGTACCAAGAGGTATGTAGACCGTCGGCATGACGCTGAGGTTGCGACTATGCGCTCCGGATCGCGTCCTCGTAGTCTCCCGTTGCTGCGCCTTCCAGTTCGGGTCGTCTGTGGTAACGCGACTATTGGGTTTGCGGGTAGCGGCTGTGGTGTGCACTCGAAGTCGGTCGATGAATTGAAGCACGCGCGCCGTGGCCCGGATGAGTCGCAGCCAGGAAGAGAAACGTGTAACGTCGGGTAGCGCCTCTCTTGTAGTCGGTCGTTTGTGCGCCGTGACAGTGGTGACACGCTCCTCTCCAGTGTCGAGGCTGAGGTGCGAGTTTGTTTCTTGCGGCCAGGCGTTTTCGTCGTCGTACAGAAACGAAGGACCGGTGTACCAGCGGTGGCTCGCTGTGAAGTGAGATGGTGTATCGCGAGTCGAGTCGTCGGCGACGTTGTGAGCGGTGGGGACCCAGCGCCATTCGCTTCGCTGGGTTGTTTCTTCTAGTTCTGCTACTCGGTGCGCGACGAACGGTTTGAAGGCGCGCGCGCCGGCGCGCAGCCACGCTAGCACGGTGCGCGAGTCGGACCAGAAGACTCGGCGGCCAGCGCGACGATCGTGCTCTTCTTCCACACAGCGCGCCAGTCGCCCGCCGAGGACGGCAGCCTGCAATTCAAGTCTAGGTATAGATGTGACCTTAAGGGGCGCAACGCGCCCTTTCGCTGCCGCGAGCGACACATTAACTTGACCTATGTCGTTCACTGAACGCCAATATGCTGCTGTGGCATAGGCCCGTTCGCTCGCGTCCACGAATACGTGCAATTCTAAACCAGTTGAGTCATTAAATCCCGGGTAACAACGTGGGATACGAACGCCTTTTAGAATTTGCAGGGCAATTAACCAGTCGTGCCATTTACGCTCTAAGCTTTTAGGTAGGCGCTCATCCCAACCGATATTTAAACGCCAAGTGTCTTGCATTATGCACTTCGCTTGTGTCGTAAACGGCGCGGCTAGTCCCAGCGGGTCATACAGAGACATCGCCGTTTTTAATAACTGGCGTTTCGTAACCTGCTTGTCTAAATAAGAAGGGTCTACTTTCCTGAAGTTGAATTCCAAACTGTCATTGTGGTGTCGCCAGATGAGGCCGAGAATTTTCTCCTCCTTGTTGAGCAGAGTGTCCGCCTCTGCTGGCTCAGTTGCGAGGCCTGCGATGGCGGCCGGCTCGTTGGACGCCCATTTCTGCAGTGTGAAGTTACCTCGCCGATGTACAGCGTTGACTGCTTTAGATACTCGGTTCGCTTCTTTTGCGTCGTCAAAACTCTGTAAATAATAGTCCATATAGTGATTTCGAACTATAGAGTTCACCGGTTCGGGGTAGTCAGACTCATGAACCCGTGCGTTATAATTTTCTTGCATGAGCTTTTCTATAGTTTCGTCTGTACTTACATGACTGCAGCACTCTCTGATCTGTGGTACTAGATGTACTTTTGTCAGATTGCAGGTTTGGCCGTGTAAAGCCCAGCCAAGTGGTGTACGTGACGCTACCGGTTGACCTTTTGTACCTACTCGCACTTCTGAGGCAAGTAGGAGCGCCCAGTTGTCCTGGCCTATCAAGACAGTTGGCACGCCTTTGTCGTATGAGAGCTGCTCGACTATAGGTGTCAGATGATCGAAGCCGACCAGGTCATTTGCGCGTATTGACTGGCTTGATAATTCAAGTCTGTCGATAGTTCTGGCTTCGATGTCTATGCCTTCGGTTGTGTACTTACCTCGTATATTTACCTTGACTCGGCACGAGTTTGTAACGTCGATACGTGTGCCTGCTACGGCCTCGATGTAAAATGGCTCATTGGGGCCTTTTGCACCTATCCGCTGTGCGACGTCAGTAGTAAGTAGTGTTATTGTCGATCCATCATCCAACAAAGCAAATGTTTCTACTTTACCGTTTGGTCCCGATAGTGTCACTGGTACCACTTTCAGTAAAACTCGGTTGTATGTGCGCGGCGTGCTCGTGTTGCTGATGACGGCGTGTGGCGCGCTGTCAGCGCACTGTGCTGTGTCGACGCGCGGCGCGGTGTCAGCACACGGCGTGGTGTCGACGCTCGATGGTACGTGGTCTGTTGATGTGACACGAGGACGCTCTTCTCGTCTACTGCCACTGTGCAGCAGACCGTGATGATAGTGCTCGCAGTCTTGCACTTCACACTGCTTACTTTTGCATTTGTGATTCCAGGTCCGTCGTTTCAGGCACCTGAAACATAATTTATTTTTACGTACAGTGTCCCATCTATCAGTTATCGACATTTTCTTAAAGTTATTACAGACAGCCACGCTGCTACATTTTTCGCTACATATTACACACGGTGTTTTTTCAGTCTCTACTATATTAAATGACTTTTGAGCCGACCGTTGTGGACGTTCTCGTTTATATTCCACCTCTGCTGAGGCGTGACGCGCATTGATATCGGCCTCTCTATCGAGGAATCGTCCCAACACTACTAGGCCGGGCTCTGCGTCACCCGCAGCAAACTCATAATCATACCACCGGCTTCTAAGCGTAACTGATAATTTTTCTGTAATTACGGAAATCATTTCCGGGCTATGTAAAAATTCTGTTCTTTTCAGAGCTTGCACCGCGGCAATGGCATTCGTGACCTTCGATGCAAACACACATATATCTGTAGGGTTATCTGATAGTTTAGGTAACTGACGTAATTTATTTAACTCGTAAGTTATTAGTGCGTTTGGTCGCCCAAACCTAGATTCTAACCTTTGCATAATTTGAGCGGCCGAGGATCCTAAAAATAGGCATTTGACTGCCTCCATTGCTGGCCCTCTCAAATATTTTCTGAGGCGGGCCAAATTTCCTGCCTCTGTGTGAGTCGATGCCGACTCATTATATGCTGCTTTAAAATGCAGCCATTCGCCCGCGTGGCCACTAAAAATAGGTAAATCAATTCCATACCTGCTGGCGGCGGGGTTACCCCGCGCTACCTCTAACAATGCTTGAGTCAGTCCTTTCAGAAGGCTCCCCTCGTCGCCGCGTTGCGGTGAGGGCGGCGGCGCGTCATGTGGCGTCGCCGTCCGTGTGTCCCCGCGACGCGGTGGGGTGGGCTGATCATCGTGTGGCGACATGGGTCGCGACTGCGGCGGGCGGACGTAGCCGCGGTGTTCGCCGAGCGCGTCCGCGGCGTCCGTCTGACGTTTCGATGTCGCAGTCGAGCTTCCCGCCAATAATTCTTCCTCTGCTGAATCCGCTTCCAAGAGCGCTAGCCTAGCGGCGGCGAGCTCCAGTCTCGCTCGGGCCAACGCCTTTCTGTTGGTTCTCGTCTCGTCCAGTGGTTGTCTGTGTGGAGTTGTCGTCGCCCCAGGGCTGTGAGGCTGGGTCAGGTCCGAATCTGTGACGGAATTATTGGGTGTGCCTGTCGGCCCCACCGCTGTCACCGATTCCGTGGAGACGGGCCCGTCCCCTTCCGTTGCCGCTGTGACGGGTTCTTGCATACCGCGTGTCTTCACCATGTCGACAGGTACTGCACTACACCACACTACCACTCTCGCGTGAGGGCAAACCAAAACTATGCCTGCCTATATCCGGCTCTCGAAGGACCAATGTTGAGGACAGAGGACTAAATCGAATAATAAAACCACGACTCGTTATTACCCGATTTATTGTCGGTATTCCATAGCTAACAAACTAATTAATTACACGCACTGATATAGGCAAACATGGCTTTGGTTAAATAATTACCGACCCTCTACAAACTACGCGCTAGAACATTACGAAAACTTGTTCACCATAGTAGCTCTGAAAGCGGACTAACTATCTAAATTTAAGAGTGGGCGGAAAAGGATTAACATTTACGACCACTTCCGGTTCTAGAAGTTTCCAGAATGTTCCAACGTATTCTACAGTGCTTCCCCTAGCGTCGAGGAGCGATAACTACGCTGGCCATTGATAAATACACAATGGCCCATTCATAAAAGCGGCCCTCTGGCGTCGAGGAGCGATAACTACTATCAAATAATCAATGGGCACTCGTAAGAGATTCATTCACAAACGCAAGCGCCATCTATCAGCGACTAGCGCAAATGAACGACACAAATCACATCATTTCCTCCTCCACCCAACGACAGAGGTCGCTACGCTACAGTAAATTACTATTTTATCGTAGTGAAAAATGTAAATCGGTCACAGGCACCGTCTAAACAACACGTACAATATTGTTGCTCGATACGTGCAACTTTGAAAACTGGTATAAGCATGTACAAGAAAATCGCACAGTACATATAATAATTGCTCGTACAATAAAATCGCATTCAATTCTGGCATGATCTGACATTTGTGCTGTCATTGAAATATGAGTGCGGTAAGTGAGGGTGTGGTAATCGTTGTTGCTATTTTGAGGCAAGAAATCAAATCAAGAACAACTTGAAAAATATCTTGAGAAGCGTTCAATAAAATTTAATGAAATATCATGTCTAGGCAAAACTTGCATGCAATAATCGCCTGTCAATTTTATTGCCTGGTGTAAGTCTCATGCAATTTTATTGAATGGCAAAACTTGCATTCAATTATTGTAAATGCCATTTTATGGAATCGCACGCGTGTAAACACTTCATGCAGTTCTTGAATGTCAAAAAACTTGAACGTGCTTTATGGCATGCAATTATTGCTCTTGAACGTTCCAGAAACTTGCCCCGTGTAAACGGCGCTTTAAGGTGAGCGTCCATTGGTCCGCGCCGGGCGCACCGCACGCACGGCACGCAACGGATTTTGGTTTGCTCTGTATGAATTCATATAGAACTGCGTCCACTAGCGGTACCGGCCGCACCGACCGCCGGCATATATGAGCAAAAAAGGCGATGCGTGCCGGTGACGTCATAAGGAATGCCGGTGACGTCACCGGCACGGAACGCATTTTTGAACTCATCTCATCTGTCAGTGTCATCCTACTGATTCCATCCGATTCCAGGGATTGACGAAGACAATGTTTTTTTTTTCTAGACTAGTCCTTATATGCATAAAGACTAGTCTATACAACATTAGTTTTTGTTTATACTAAACCCGAAATGGGTCATTGTACTCATCATTTTGAACAATTTTTTCTACGGGATCAACCTTGAAATCGCGAAAAAAAAATCTGCTGTCCAGTACATTTATCTACATCAAACTCGTCAAAATGTACTAAACAGCAGATTTTTTTTTCAATGATGAGTACAATGACCCCTTTTCAGGTTTAGTATAAACAAAAACTAATGTTGTATTAACAAATTAAAAACAAAATTGAGTTTCTGGTTTCTGACTGCATTTCTGTTGTGCTTTATTATCAAAATTCAAAAATGATAATAATGTTTAGACTCGTGCTCATCGCTATGAGCGGCACGTGTCAACGGCAGAGGCAACTGCAGTCATCTTCTGCCAACAAGCCATAGATAATACACTATAATTATAAAGTAATATAGATAGGCCACTGAGGTTTTCGTTTTGTAAAAAGTGAATACCCAAGCCTAGAGATAGCGCTGCATGTCCTAATGACTCCTTCGCTAGCTCACTAGATGGCGCTTTTAGGAGTTTTTGTTTCTAGTATTAAATCCCTAAACATTGTATTGAAGAATGATTATATGTTATTTTATTTGTGGAATAAATTAATTCTTATGTGTATAAAATAAGACTATGATGACAAATTCATATTCTAGAGGAAATTTAGAATTCGAAACATACACATAAGAATTTACATATTTCACAAAATAAATAACATAAACATTCTTCAAAATCCCAAACTATAAATGCCATCATCAAGAGACATACCAATAAATGAAACGAAATAAAATGGTAGATAGAAATGAAATAATATTTATTTAGAAAACAAGCACAGTCCTAAGATTGGTCCTAAGTTGTAAAAGAACACAAAACAGATCACCAGAACACACAACACACGACACAGAAACAATGAACGAAACTGTAGGAACACACATTAACTTCATTAATTTATTTTATGAAGTGTATTCACAAAAATAATAGTGACGATTTGGAATCAAAATGAAATGAAATAAATAATAATTCCTAATATATTGTTATAGGGAATATCAAATTTGAACGAAACCATAGCAACGAAACAGAAGAAATATTTTCAAAAGTCAACAGTACTGACTGTTTCTATGGTTTCTCTAACATCATTTACGTTTAGTTTCACTCGTGAAAAAGGTGTTATATATTTTGCTACTATCTATATCTATACTAATATTATAAAGAGGTAAAATTTGTATGTAAGTTTGTAAGTTTGTATGTTTGTAAGTTTGTAAGTTTGTATGTAGGGGGTAATCTCCGGAACTAATGATCCAATTCTAAAAATTTTTTCACAAGTAGAAAGCTACATTATTCCTTAGTGCTATAGGCTATAAATTATATTTATATCATGCATATTAGCCGAGCTATCACAATTTTTATCAAACAAGTCGGAAAGAAATACCTCTTTAAACAGACTTTTTTTGCATGCGCTGCCTAAACGGTTGTTTATAATTGAGAATAATGTATGGCAGTCTGGTCCGTCTTAAGAGCGTAGACGGGCTGCGCGGGAATTGAAAAATAGGTATTTGAAGAAACTATTGCCGTCGCGCTGCGCTCTAGCAACCGGGCGGTATCAATATGTGAGTGAAGTCTGTATTTGTGTGCGTAGCTCAGTAGCGCGCATCTCCCGCCCGCTCGGGCCAACCAAACTACCTACGTTACGTTCGTTTCTGTCTCAGTCGGATTGAAAATATCGGCGTGCGCAGTGTTTCGTGTGATCGTGCTATTTATACTAAATTTTTCCATGAATGCCTTCTCCCTGAAATAATTGACGGTCGGATACCAGGAAATTTACCTGTAAGAGAAAGGATGGAAATGACGACAGAATAAATGTACATATTATTATATAACTTTTGTATTATTTAAAATACCCACAAGCATCTTTTCTGCCTCTTCTGCATAAATATAAAGAACTAGCTTTTGCCCACGGCTTCGCTCCCAACAACTGACTACTACCCTACTTACCTAAAAAAATAATTAAAAAAAACTTATTATCCTATTTCGGACGACGGCGACGGCTAATCCAAAAACGCAAAAAATATAAAAATCGGTGTAATTAACACGATTGTCGACTTCCTTTTATATAATAGGTCTTTACCTATGAAATTGCCATTTTGTATGAAAAAATTTAAACGGATTTTTTTCATGTATTTTTTATTTGTATTAATAGAAGTAATCACCCATGCAATCAATGCATCTTTGCCAACGCAGTGGCAGTTTATTGATGCACTTCTTAAAGAAATCAGCTGGTCGGGAGGCAACAAATTCTTCAAAGGCATTTTGTACTGCCTCTCGGGTATTGAATTTTTTTCCCGCCAAGAAGTTATCCAAATTCTGGAAAAAGTAGTAGTCTGTAGGCGCAAAGTCTGGTGAGTAGGGCGGATGACGGAGAGCTTCCAACCCCAGTTCTTGCAACTTAGAGACCGTCTGCTGTGCAGTATGAGGTCGCGCGTTGTCGTGCAGGAGTAGCGGAGACGAGCGATTGACCAATGCTGGTTGGAGATGTGCCAGCTTCTCCATCATTGTGTTCAGTTCTTCACAGTACACATCTGCAGTAATGCTCACCCCGTTTGGTAAGAAGCTGTGATGAATCACACCGGCGCTAGACCACCAAACAGTGACCATCACTTTTCTAGGGGTAAGTTTTCGTTTAGGGCATTGTTTAGGTGCTGAACCAGGATCCAACTAACTTGCTGAGCGCTTGCGGTTATCGAACAGAATCCATTTTTAATCGCAGGTAACAATGCGGTTCAAAATTCCTTCATTTGTGTGTTTGTTGAGAAGTGCAAGGCACGTCTCGACGCGTACTTCGCGCTGGCGATCATTGAGTTCGTGGGGCACCCATTTGTCAAGCTTTTTTACCTTGCCAATTTGACGCAAATGGACCAAGATTGTTTTGACGCTAACGTCGAAAGCTGCTGCTAATTCAGCCGTAGATTGTGTATCATCAGCTTCCACAATCGCCTTTAATTCGTAATTGTCGACCAAAGTCTTCGGACGACCGCGAGGTTCATTTTTCAGGTCGAAATTTCCAGAACGGAAGCGAGCAAACCAATAACAGGTGGTGCGTTGGTTTGTAGTGTTAGCACCGTAAACGTCGTTGATGTTCCGTGCCGCTTGTGCCGCGTTGCTGCCACGACGGTACTCATATTCCATAATTACTCTAATTTTTAACGTATCCATGATGACGAAAAAGATTGAAATGCGATGAAAATGTAACACTAATCAATAAACAAATGACTACTTTTGGAAAAAAAAAAATCCATGTTTTTAAAATAAAATTAATTTGAAATTAGAATTCTTAGCCAAACAAAAATTATTTTGATTTGAAATGTCCAGTACTGCAGAGCGGCAATTTCATAGGTAAAGACCTAATATATAGATTTACTTGATAAGAGCAGTCATTATTTTATAAACTCCCCTGTAAATATTTATGTCAAGTCAAAAGCAGAATTATCACACCAAGCAGTATAGTGCAAACTTTAGTTACGTATTATACCTAATGCTTACGGTTTGTATTTTTGTAAGAGACACTTCGCTAAAGTTCATTTCAATTATTAGTTAATTATAAACCCTAAAATTGTCATTGAATTGTTACTTCGTTGTCTCTTAAAAAAAAACAAAATGAGCATCAAACACTATTCAGTAAATCAGTATAGGATAAACGTCGATATCGACTGACATCACTATGATTTCGATAAAAACTTCGACACTAGTCACTTCCCTAATTGTGTACGTATTAGTCTAACCCTCCCTCACCTCTCGTCTCCCCCCGTAGAGTGCGATAGAGACAACTGCAGCTCAGAACGATTTTACCTATAAAAAACCTTGACCGATCGACGTTTCGTATTCTCCTGTTTTCTCCTCGAAACCTAAGCCAATTAAATTATATTTGGTATCAAAATTTAAAGGAAGAATAGATCTATGCCCCTATTACTTGTTTTTATTTTAAAAACTTTTCAATTTTCTTTGGTAGTCGTCTGATTACGTAGGTAAAAACGGGGTATTTTTTTAGGTTTTTGGTAAGTCATATTTATTTTTGTAATAAATTTTTTGAAAAAAAAAAATGACAGGGGCATGCCTTCAATAGACCTTTATAAATAAAAACGATTACTCTAGAGGCATTATCCAGGAAGAGAATAGGGGAATACATTTGTATGGAAAAATGCAGCCCGTCTACGCTCTTAAATAATTCTACAAAAAAGTCCGCGACACCATATATGTATCTTTTATATTTTATCTTTTATACATCTTTTATTGCTTTAAAAAAGTATTTTTTAGACATACTTACGTTTGGATGATTATTTAAACAACAAAACATCAATCCTTATCAAAATAAGTTATTTTATGATCACAAGGACATCATGGAGATAAGATTTGGCCTTTACAGTATGTCAATTGGTCATACAGTTTCGGAGGTAATATAAAATTACTAAAACGCAAAATAACTTTAATTCATACCGGTCGCTCTTGAGCGAACATGTTTAGTGCGGACGTTTTATCAATTTACCCATAGTTGGCGTTGTGCAAATAAGTAATTTTTCTGAATTGCGACATTTTCCGCGGATTGACGACCCTCTCGATTTATTATTTCAATAACAACGAATTAAGAATGATATTCTTAATTCGTTGTTCAATAATGTCGGTGGAATACAGCGGAAGAGTTTGTTTCTTTGTTAGTTTGTTTGAACGCGCTATCTCTGGAACTACCCCAGTCGGATTTGAAAAAAACTTTTTGCATTTTATAACCCAGTTCTTGAGGAGGTCTATAGGCTATATAACATCACGCTAGGGCCCTTAGGAGCCGAGCGCGAAGTAATAGCGCGGGCAGGCGATGCGGAAGGATATAGGCTATTTAACATCACGCTAAGAACCTTAGGAGCCGAGCAAAAAGAAAAAATGTCAGAAAGGATGCTCAAGCGCTAACGAAGTAATAGCGCGGGCAGGCGTTGCAATGCGATGCGTCGTTGGGGGACAAGAAATTTCACGCGGTCGAAGTCGCGGGCAGAAGCTAGTACTTAATAATATCTTCGTCAATCTCCATGACAACGCGCGACGTCTACTGACAACAACAAAAACACTCAGACTAAATAAAAATGGTGGACGCATGACACCGGCAAATCCGTTCAATCCGTTGCGTGCCGTGCGTGCGTTCCGTGCGTGCGGCCGGCGCGGACCAGTGGACGCTCAGCTTAAAGCTGAGCGTCCACTGGTCCGCGCCGGCCGCACGGCACGCACGGCACGCAACGGATTGAACGGATTTGCCGATGGCATGCGTCCACTGTCCACTGGTCCGCGCCGGCCGGCCGGAACGCACGCACGGCACGCAACGGATTGAACGGATTTGCCGGTGTCATGCGTCCACCATTTTTATTTAGTCTGAGTGTTTTTGTTGTTGTCAGTAGACGTCGCGCGTTGTCATGGAGATTGACAAAGATATTATTAAGTACTAGCTTCTGCCCGCGACTTCGACCGCGTGAAATTTCTTGTCCCCCAACGACGCGTCGCATTGCAACGCCTGCCCGCGCTATTACTTCGTTAGCGCTTGAGCATCCTTTCTGACATTTTTTCTTTTTGCTCGGCTCCTAAGGTCCTTAGCGTGATGTTAAATAGCCTATATCCTTCCGCATCGCCTGCCCGCGCTATTACTTCGCGCTCGGCTCCTAAGGGCCCCTTAGCGTGATGTTATATAGCCTATAGACCTCCTCAAGAACTGGGTTATAAAATGCAAAAAGTTTTTTTCAAATCCGACTGGGGTAGTTCCAGAGATAGCGCGTTCAAACAAACTAACAAAGAAACAAACTCTTCCGCTGTATTCCACCGACATTATTGAACAACGAATTAAGAATATCATTCTTAATTCGTTGTTATTGAAATAATAAATCGAGAGGGTCGTCAATCCGCGGAAAATGTCGCAATTCAGAAAAATTACTTATTTGCACAACGCCAACTATGGGTAAATTGATAAAACGTCCGCACTAAACATGTTCGCTCAAGAGCGACCGGTATGAATTAAAGTTATTTTGCGTTTTAGTAATTTTATATTATCTCCGAAACTGTATGACCAATTGACATACTGTAAAGGCCAAATCTTATCTCCATGATGTCCTTGTGATCATAAAATAACTTATTTTGATAAGGATTGATGTTTTGTTGTTTAAATAATCATCCAAACGTAAGTATGTCTAAAAAATACTTTTTTAAAGCAATAAAAGATGTATAAAAGATAAAATATAAAAGATACATATATGGTGTCGCGGACTTTTTTGTAGAATTATTTAAGACGGACCAGACTGCCATACATTGTTCTCAATTATAAACAACCGTTTAGGCAGCGCATGCAAAAAAGTCTGTTTAAAGAGGTATTTCTTTCCGACTTGTTAGATAAAAATTGTGATAGCTCGGCTAATATGCATGATATAATGATTGATTGTGTTGAACTTTTAGGTCATGTTTATAATGCATGGGAGGATAAATGCGATGTTTTGGGCATTTTTTGTGATTTGTCCAAGGCATTCGACTGCGTTCTTCATGAAACATTAATCAGGAAACTGCATCACTACGGAATCCGGAATGCCTCTCTGGATCTTCTCACTTCTTACTTAAGTGATAGGATTCAAAGAGTTGATGTTAACGGGAAAAGATCACCCGGATCCGTAGTAACAATGGGGGTCCCCCAAGGCTCAATTCTTGGCCCGTTTTTGTTTCTTATTTATATTAATGACTTGCCTTACCTCATAAAGGATAATCATGATATAGTGTTGTTTGCAGATGACACTTCACTTTTAATTAAAACTCAAACGTCAGCAGCTGGTTACTGACAATGTAAATAGCGCCCTCGCAAAAGTAGTTAACTGGTTTAATGTTAATAACCTACTTCTTAACGAGAAAAAAACTAAGTGTATTAAGTTCACTATACCTCATGTTAGACAAGTAAAAACTAGTGTTCTCATAAAGGATGAAGAGTTGATTTCCGAAGATACCACAGTGTTCTTGGGCATAACTTTGGATGCCAAACTTCAATGGGGCCCCCATATAGATAAATTGTCGAAAAAGCTTAGCGCTGCAGCATACGCCGTTAGGAAAATTCGTGATTTAACTTGTTTAGAGACAGCCCGTTTAGTTTACTTTAGTTATTTTCATAGTGTGATGTCGTACGGTATTCTGTTGTGGGGAAATGCCGCCGATATTCAGACAATTTTTGTTTTACAAAAAAGGGCTATTCGTTCAATTTACAAATTAAGTCCCAGACACTCCCTCAGAGATAAATTTAAAGAAATTAATATAATGACTGTGCCTTCTCAGTATATCTATGAAAATCTTTTGTATGCTCATAAAAATATCAATTTGTTTAAAAAATACAGTGACGTCCATAATGTGAATACTAGAAACAAACACAAATTTGTTGTTCCTACAACCAGGCTGAAGAAAATAAGTGGTTCGTTTAGTTGCCAATGTATACGTTTTTATAATAAACTACCTAGCCACATTCAAGAACTAAGCCTTAATAAATTCAAAAATTGTATAAAGCGGAAACTTTGTCAGAAAGCCTTTTATACTGTCAAAGACTATATTGAGGACAAAAAGGCTTGGGTTTGAGCTGCTCCAATAAATTTACACTATTAATGTTGATTTAAATACCTTTTTACATATTCTATACAATGACATGAATATTTTGTTTGTTATACTATTTTTAATTTTTGTGAATGTGAAGACTACGTGGATCATTGTTTTTTATTTATTTTATCCTTTTCTCAGTTTTAGTTATAGTCTGACAGTTTGAGTAATTTATGCGGCCTACCCAAATGTCTTTTCTTTGGTATTGTTCGTCGAATCGTTAAGCTCCTTAAGTTTTGAGTTGAGCTGCACGATTACTGACAAATGCGTGCACTGACTGGACAGGTCCACTCAATCTGTGTGGTTCTTTCATCAAAAGACCATTTCTGACTGCAATCTACATGGTCTTCACATGATCTGACCAAGATTATGTCTGGACTTTAAAAGAGACTGTGACCTCTGAGTTTGTTTCGGCGTTTCTTCTCAGAGTAGTCAGATAGGAAACGTCGAACTCATCTAGTTTAAAAAAAAATATGTTTGACGTGTAAAAGTGTTTGTACAAACCTACTTACAGAAAATAAATCATTTATCATTTATCATTTATCATTTATAAATATAATTTATAGCCTATAGCACTAAGGAATAATGTAGCTTTCTGTTGTGAAAAATTTTTAGAATTGGATCATTAGTTCTGGTGATTACCCCCTACATACAAACTTACAAACTTACATACAAATTTTACCTCTTTATAATATTAGTATAGATATAGATTATCAATTGCTTGTTGCAGGGGGGTGAAACTTCCATACATTGGCTTCAAACAAAATATTCATAGACAATGCTGCCATCTGAAGGAAAAGGAATGGAAGCTTTGGCCATAGTTTTACATTTTAGCAGATAGATAGAGCTACTTTTACCTACCTTAATTCCTACAGCAAAAGTATAGCTACTATACAAATTAAATAATAATAAATAAGCATTATTGATTATTTTACTATTGCATTAGAAATAAATTTATTAAATATAGTAGCAAAATATATAACACCTTTTTCACGAGTGAAACTAAACGTAAATGATGATATAGAAACCATAGAAACAGTCAGTACTGTTGACTTTTGAAAATATTTCTTCCGTTTCGTTGCTATGGTTTCGTTCAAATTTGATATTCCCTATAACAATATATTAGGAATTATTATTTATTTCATTTCATTTTGATTCCAAATCGTCACTATTATTTTTGTGAATACACTTCATAAATTAATGAAGTTAATGTGTGTTCCTACAGTTTCGTTCATTGTTTCTGTGTCGTGTGTTGTGTGTAATGGTGATCTGTTTTGTGTTCTTTTACAACTTAGGAACAATCTTAGGACTGTGCTTGTTTTCTAAATAAATATTATTTCATTTCTATCTACCATTTTATTCCGTTTCATTTATTGGTATGTCTCTTGATGATGGCATTTATAGTTTGGGATTTTGAAGAATGTTTATGTTATTTATTTTGTGAAATAGGTAAATTCTTATGTGTATGTTTCGAATTCTAAATTTCCTCTAGAATATGAATTTGTCATCATAGTCTTATTTTATACACATAAGAATTAATTTATTCCACAAATAAAATAACATATAATCATTCTTCAATACAATGTTTAGGGATTTAATACTAGAAACAAAAACTCCTAAAAGCGCCATCTAGTGAGCTAGCGAAGGAGTCATTAGGACATGCAGCGCTATCTCTAGGCTTGGGTACTCACTTTTTACAAAACGAAAACCTCAGTGGCCCATCTATATTACTTTATAATTATAGTGTATTATCTATGGCTTGTTGGCAGAAGATGACTGCAGTTGCCTCTGCCGTTGACACGTGCCGCTCATATCGATGAGCACGAGTCTAAACATTATTATCATTTTTGAATTTTGATAATAAAGCACAACAGAAATGCAGTCAGAAACCAGAAACTCAATTTTGTTTTTAATTTGTTAATACAACATTAGTTTTTGTTTATACTAAACCTGAAAAGGGGTCATTGTACTCATCATTGAAAAAAAAATCAGCTGTTCAGTACATTTTGACGAGTTTGTGTAGATAAATGTACTGGACAGCAGATTTTTTTTTCGCGATTTCAAGGTTGATCCCGTAGAAAAAATTGTTCAAAATAAAAAAATAAAAAAATAGTAAAAAAAATAAAAATCTTTATTTTCAAAACTTTGAGTACAGGTTAACTTAAATACTACATCACGATGATTATGATGATGATGATGACGATGATGATTGTTCAAAATGATGAGTACAATGACCCATTTCGGGTTTAGTATAAACAAAAACTAATGTTGTATAGACTAGTCTTTATGCATATAAGGACTAGTCTAGAAAAAAAAAACATTGTCTTCGTCAATCCCTGGAATCGGATGGAATCAGTAGGATGACACTGACAGATGAGATGAGTTCAAAAATGCGTTCCGTGCCGGTGACGTCACCGGCATTCCTTATGACGTCACCGGCACGCATCGCCTTTTTTGCTCATATATGCCGGCGGTCGGTGCGGCCGGTATCGATAGTGGACGCAGTGCTATATGAATTCATACAGAGCAAACCAAAATCCGTTGCGTGCCGTGCGTGCGGTGCGGCCGGCGCGGACCAATGGACGCTCACCTTTAGGCTGCTTTTCCACCACAGATGTGCTCTGCTACGTTGCTATGGATGCGTTTGATATCCACCAATCATATTCATTGGTCCACATAGCATAGCACTGGTGGAGACGGCTTCAACTAAGCTATGTTTCTTATATGGAAACGTGCATGCTATGGATGCGAGCTAGATGTGTGCTATGGATGGGAGCTAAGAATGCGTGGTGTAGTTGCCGGTCTCCGTGCCTTCCCTACTGTCGATGCATCGCATAGCTCGAGCTGCACATCTTCCTCGCACAGCTAACTCGCGGCGGCGAATTTTCATAGCACATCTTACTCGCTCCGCTACACAGCTTAGCGTTAGTGGAAACGGTCACATAGTTTCGTAGCTTAGCTTTCACAGCAACTATCGTAGCTTTTCGCTTATCGCGCGCGCGCGTGTGTGTTTAATAGTTCATATTTATGCATGATGTTGTTTCTGTTTCTGTGAGTGTTTGTTTATTTAATTTTTAAGGCTCCTCCTTCCTAAAATATGGCGAAACTAAGTAACTTTGTAACCATCTTTTACAGTAACTATAGCATATTTCTGATAGGAAAAAATACAGAGTAATCTAAAAGACATAAGAAGTGATTTCATGTGTCCCGAAATCTATTTTAGTTTGTAGAACTAAGGAAAAAAAAACCTAAATGCAGGTCTATTTCGGTCTATTTTTTCGAGTTGTTACCATATTACTCCTACAGTTTTCATTAAAAGTGTTCATAAATTTATACAGTTCTTTACAAACTAATAAGGAATGATGTCTTGTCATTACTTTTTTAGTTTAATCAACAGATTTTTTGTAAATCGATAATTACTTCATATTCTGCAAGCGTTGTGTCATCGCGCTTCTCTTTCTTTTCTATGCAGTCCGACAGTGACCGCGCTTTTTGCGACGGATAAGCCTTAAGTGTATGGATTTTTATCTGGAATAACAACATTTAATTTTTTTAATTTTTTCAGAACATAGCTGCATAGCACATCTCTGGTGGAAAAGCACCCTAATGAGCTGAATGATTTTATGAAAACTTTGTTACATCGTCTGGTTGTGTAGGTACGTATTATGTAATGGAAGTTTGTGTTCGTGGTTAACGTATCGTTTCATATAAAAGATCTGTAATATAATATTATGTTTTGTGGCTAAGTAATGACAGCCGCACTGGTCGATAGAACAGGTTCAGCTACGCTTATCGCGGTCGATTCGTGGATGTGTGACCATCTTTATGTACCAAGTCTGGACCCTTCCGTGCCTCGGAACCCGTTGTTCCCGACTGTCATTTGTAGATCTTTGACAGTTGTTACGGGTCGTCAGAAGCTCGAAAGTCTGACAACCACCTTGCCGAGGGGTATATCGTGTTACCCAGTAACTGGGTTGTGGAGGTCAAACGGCAGTCGCTCTATGCAAAATACTGTTATTCAGTTGAATCCGGTTAAAATGGAAACCGACCCGAACATAGTTGGGAAAAGGGCTAGGCAGATGAATATAATGTTATGTTTTGTTTTTGTCATATTTTCCAAGGTTTTCTTTAATTCTTATGAGACTAAAAATGCCATAGTTCAAGGTTAAAATAGTTTTAAAAACGTACATAGTAATACGTACAGTCACTTAACATTTAAGCAGGGAACTAGGCCGGGTTCAGGACAAAGTAGCCTCCTCAATGTACTTACTTAATCCTCAGTCACATAAACGCAACTAAGCTACGTACCTTTAGGCGACTGAGTTTCATTAA
This sequence comes from Cosmia trapezina, assembly GCA_905163495.3. NCBI lineage: Eukaryota > Metazoa > Arthropoda > Insecta > Lepidoptera > Noctuidae > Cosmia > Cosmia trapezina. The sequence goes on from LR991020.1 coordinate 8,972,518, forward strand.
ATATGAAACTACTCATTAGTAATGTCACAGATTAATACAAATGGGACACTCCGCAAAATCTTTTAAATAAAAAGCGACTCTTGCTACGACACAATAAAGTGCAATTCAGTTCGCAGAACGCTAATTACCTACAGTTATATTCACCTACACATTGCCTCTCTTTCTATCGCGTAACTCTTATACCTTCGGCGCGCGGCGTTTAGTTCTACTGAATTAGCCCCGTGGACGGGGCCCGCCGTGTACTTGTAGCTTCATACCTAAACTGCGGAGTGTTCCATCTGTATTAATCTGTGGTAATGTTAAGAAAATTGACACACTACCGATGACTTGCACGAAACCAACACTAGTTTAACGAAGACTTTAAATTATTGCTGTCACTTTCTTTTTGATACAAAATGTAAGGGATGGCATGAATTTCTGTTAAACTAATGTTGGTTTCGTGCGACTCAACGTTTGTCAATTTGCCGTGATATAGCCATTTCATATAACTGTCAAAGAATGACAGAGGGGCAATTCTCGTACCTAAAAACGTTCACAATCTCATGCCAGCATCAATCAAATGTCAAAAATTTAGGTAAACGCTATACAATTTTTGACAGATTGAGTCTTGAGATGATATTGCGAACGTTGTTAAAAATACGAGAATTGCCCCTCAGGTGTCATTTGAATCATTACTGCCTAGCCTTTTCCCAACTACGTTAGTGTCGGCTTTCAGTCTAACCGGATGCAGCTGAATACCAGTATTTTTTAACCCCTAAAGTGTCTGAGTTTGGCTGATTTTAGACCCAAAACCCAAGCGAGTGGGGAGAGTTGGGAGTTAGTTGCGAACCCCATAGGTTCACAACTACTGATAATGATATGTTTTCCATCGGATGATGTTTTTTTACGTTTATATATACGTGATCTAAGCTTATATACCTATTATGTAAAGTTTTGTCCTTTTGCACACTTGGGGTGCATTTGACACGCGGGGGGGGCGGGGGAGGAGGGGAGGTTAGCTGCGAACTCCATAAGATCACAACTAATGATTTGATTGGTTTTCCATCGAATGATGTTTTTTTACATTTATATATATGTGATATAAGCTTATGTGGTTTTTCTTATGCACACATAACCCCTCAAGTGTCGAATGCACCCCGCATTCGACACTTGAGGGGTTAAGGAGTTAATGCCTACATGAGACTTGATGAGAGCAGTGGTGGGCCAGCGGTGACAGCCCCGACTTACGTGTCGTAGGTTGTGGGTTCGAACCCCGGCAGACACATTACTTTGTGTAATTTATTTCATCGCCACTGCTCTCAAAACGGTGAAGGAAAACATCGTGAGGAAACCGGCATGTCCTAGAACCAAAAATTCGAAGATATGTGACATGTACCAACCCGCACTGGGCCCGCGTGGTGGATTACAGCCCCCTCCCTCTCACCGAGAGGAGGCCTGTGTTCCAGCAGTGGGAATCTTATAGGCTGATTATGTATGTAGGTATATAACTACCCCTAACTCCCCCCTACCCCTACTATTACGATACCCCTTGGTAAGACTGGTTGTCAGACTTTCGGGCTTCTGACGACCCATTACGACTGGTAAAGATCTACTAATGATAGCCGGGACCAACGGTTTAACGTGCTTTCCGAGGCACGCAGGGGTCTTGGTATGTAAAGATGGTCACCCATCCTTGAACCACACGTGGCAAGCGTAGCTTAACTTGGTCGATCGACCCGTGCGGCTGTTATTACTTAGCTAAGACAAACTTAAATTGTCCGTATATTCAAATCGCACAGGATTTGAATATACGGACTATTTAACTTAATTATCTATCTATATAAAAGAAGTCCTGACTGAGTGACTGACTCATCAACGCCCAGCCCCAAACCCTTGGATCTAGAAAGCCGAAATTTTGCACAGAGGTTCCCTTTATAATATAGACAAGGAATAAGGAAGGTATTCCTGATAGTACGTTCCCGTGAAATATTTTCCGGTACATCCAATATCTACTCAATAAATCCTTGTCCAGCGCGATGCGCTGGACATCGGACAAATGCACATCTATTGTGTACGCAACCTTATTCTCTTACGACACCATACAGAAAAGAGGTTACAACCTATTCTTGGCTGAAAATTAATTCTTTTCCCTGCAAATGTTTACCAAAACACCAGATGTAAATAAAAACGTCTTTAGTGTTATTAAACAAGGTTATTACTTACAAACAGGAAATCTTTTTTTAGTTTACGATTCAGAAAATAATAACAGGAATAACAAGAATTAATTCCTCTTTCTGAATTTCCTGCGGGAACAATTCTTTATAACGTTTGAAAGCAATTTGAACGCAGTTATCGTGAACACTCGTTGAAACGGTTCAGAGTATTTCCGTTGCTCGGTTTTGAGAAGTGAGTAGGGAAATGTTTGTATTTCGATTTGGACAGGCTTAGTGGATGAAGAGAGTAGCATAATCATCTAATAATGTTCCCACTGCTGGGACACAGGCCTCCTCTCGGTGAGAGGGAGCGGGCTGTAATCTACCACGCGGGCCCAGTGTGGGTTGGTAGATGTCACATGACTTGGAATGTTTGGTTCTAGGACATGCCGGTTTCCTCACTATGCTTTCTTTCACCGTTTTGAAAGCAGTGGCGATGAAATAAATTACACAAAGTAATGTGTCTGCCGGGGTTCGAACCCACAACCTACGACACGTAAGTCGGGGCTGTCACCACGTTCAGATGTCACATTTCTTCGAATTTTTTCTTCTAGGACATTTTTCTCAAGACGTTTTCATTCACAGTTTTGAGAGCAGTGGTGATGAAATTATTTACACAAAGTAAAGCGACTGTCTGGGTTCGAACCCACGACCTACAACTCGTAAGTAGGGATCGTCACCACTGCTCTCGCTCACCCGTGCTCGCCCATGCCAAAATAGGGGTAGTCAATATTTTCTATGAATAACTTTTACAATCCTAACTGTTCTGACGGATCATCACCATCGTCATTGCTGTAGCAGTCCCTTACTAGATAGGCCTCTCCATAAGGATAAAAAGAGTGGAAAGCTGATAGTCATACCGCTAATTAAATTCAAACTCTACTTACTGAAAAAAAAATTAAAAAATAATAATAATAATAATTTGATAATTATAAGATTTCTTGGGTTATAAAATAAATGTAAATATTTACAGTAATTTTGCATTTTAATTTTAAAATTAATAAATCTACGAGCAAAGAAAAAGCACTGTATGAGTTCCAAACTTACGTTGCGTAAAAATTTAAAGTTTATTATAAAAAAAAACTACATAAGTACTTATTTGAAGCTTTCAGTATTGAGCTGATTATCGTTCAAATAAAATAACTCGCAACTACATTATCAAACGAAACGCTTCACGACAAAATACAAAACAAAACAAAGAACAGTAATCAAAACTAACAAATGAATTAATGAAACAAAAACAAAACACTATCAGCGTATCATCCACTTGCAGTAAAAGTCAGCAAAGCGAATTAGGTCATTGCGGTCCTCTCATACGATGGGTCAGACATTACTTATGGACAGTTACTTATGAGCTGACCCTACGATGATATTTATTTATTTATTTATTTTACAATTTATGTACACACAGAAAAATAGATTGATATACATGATACTTATAATTAGGAGTACAAAGGTACTGCTTATTTCTATAGAAATTTCTTCCAGCAGACCTGCGAAAGGAGAAATGAAAAGAAATGTAGACAATAGTGTGTGAGAACAAGAAGAGAAAAATATGACTAGTCGAAGTCTTAAACTAAAATATTAAATATACCTACACATATAACGGAATACAAAATTAACATATACTTATATAAATACATAAAGCTAAAATATTTAAACATACATAAACTATATATAAATACTCACATTTGAGAGGAAAGATAATGCTCTTTTACTCGACATTTGAACAGCGACACAGTTTTTATATCGCGAATGCTAGGCGGTAGCGAGTTCCACAATCTTACAGCATGGATAGAGAAGGAATAAGAATAGTAGCTAGTTTTATGAGGATGAGATTTAAGGAGGGATCTAAGGTGTGATCTACACGGTGCGTCGCTAGGGCGAGCGTAAGAAAAACGCTCGCGCAGGTAGGAAGGATAAGACGGGTTGTGTAAGATGTTGAAGAGGAGACATAAAATCCGAGTGTTCCTGCGAAGGCGGATTGGGAGCCACTTGAGTTCCTTGCGAAAGTGAGAAACATGGTCATACTTTCGAAGACCAAAAACAAAGCGAATGCACAAGTTTTGCAAGCGCTCAAGCTTATTTAATAGCTCCTCAGTAGCATCCAGGTAGCATGCGTCGGCATAATCTATAATCGGCTGAATAAGCGTTTGTGCCAAAGAGATTTTAGTCTTCAAGGGCAGGAGACTTTGAAGGCTTTTCAGCGAATGAAAGGAGAAATGAACCTTTCGACTGACCTCATTGACTTGAGCACGCCACGAGAGATTGGAGTCAATAATTACGCCCAGATCTTTGGCGGTTTCGGTATAGTCAATGCGAACACCATCGAGATATAAAGGCATCAGAGATGTAACATCAGCCGCACTGCGAACGAATCTGCTGCCTATAATCATGGCCTGAGATTTAGTTGGATTAATTTGCAGACCAAACGACTTAGCCCAACCGCTGATGCAGGCCAGGTCATGATTCATAGCAGCAATTGCGGAACCCGCGTCAGCTACAGTAAAATGTCGGTAAATCTGCAAGTCGTCTGCGTAGAGATGAAAACTAGAGGAGATTACTCTGGTAACAAAGTTGATGAAAATTGAAAAAAGAAGAGGAGAGAGAACGCTACCCTGAGGAACACCCTCAGTGAGGCTACACCAATCAGAGAAAGACTCCTCCAGGCGAACACACTGAGAGCGTCCCCGAAGATAAGAACTAAACCAAGCTAAAGCTGAAGAAGAGAGATTGATAGATTTGAGGATACCAAGCAGAATGTCGAAATCCACCGAGTTGAAAGCGCTACTAAAGTCAAGCAATACAAGAACAGTGAGCGACTTATTCTCCATTGCCCAGCGGATGTCGTCAGTTACTTTTAAAAGTGCGGTTACAGTACTGTGACCCGAGCGAAAACCGGATTGAAAAGGGGATATTATCGAGTTTGACGCTAAGAAAAATGATAATTGTCTATGAACTAAGTGCTCAAAAACTTTAGAGAGAAATGGAAGAATAGAAATAGGTCTAAAGTGGGTTAATAAAGTAGGATTATTAGTTTTAGGTAAAGGTATTATGTGAGCCTGTTTCCAAACTGACGGAAATGAGCAAGAGGAAAATGAGTGGTTGAAGATGTGAGTTAGAACAGGAAGTAACGAGGAAAGGATAAGGGTTATCATTCTTGAGCACAACTTATCATTACCGACTGCTGAAGAAGTAATTGCAAGTATAGATTTCTTAACGTCTTCCTCAGTAACATCGCTAAACTTAAAGTGAGAACATTGAGGTAACGGTACACTAGCAAGACTCTCTAATGTCGCAGCTTTGACAGACGGATCAAGAGAAAAGGGAAGGAGAGAGAAATGTTTATTGAGATCATTGAGGTTCACATCCTTACACTGGTTGGTAGGTGCCTTGCCTATGCCTACAGATTTGAGAAATTTCCAAACATCGGAAGAACTGCGGTTATTGAGTTGTTCGTGGAAATAGCGTCTCTTAGCATCTTGACACAGACGACTGCAGCGATTACGTAGGGATTTGTAATAAGAGAGATTCAGCTCTGAAGGTCTGCGCTTATATCTGCTCTTAGCTTTATCCCTGCGAGCCATAAGCTCTTTAATTTGTAGCGTTATCCATGGTGCAGGGTTATGACGGACTTTAACACGTCGGATAGGGGCATTCTGGTCATATAAACTGAGAACGGTTGCGTTAAAACAGTTCACCTTATCGTCGATGTCATCATACTCAACCAGAGGGGTCCAGTCAAGATCGCCGGCATCACGCTGCAAAGCCTCCAGGTCTATGCCCTTGTAGTTCCGGAGAAATAAAAACTGGGACTTACGCTTGGGAACACGGATACGATAGGAAAGATAAATAAGATCGTGGTAAGAAAAAGTAGCCGTAAGTTGACCATGGTAAGAAACATTCTTAGGAGAGGAAACAATCATAAGATCTAGAAATGAGGGTGAACAGTTAGGAAAATAGTGAGTTGCAGATAGAGGCAAAACTTGAAGATTGAAAGAAGACAATAGTGAAAGGAGTTTCAGGGAGCGAGAGTCATTTTTAATCAAGCAAGTATTAAAATCACCCATTAAAATAACGTGCTCATACATGGGGCAAAGATCACTGAGAGTGGAGTCTAGAGAATTAAAGTAATCAATGTGAAGATTAGGACTGTAAAGCACTGCAAGCAAGACTTTTGTGTGATGAACAGTAATTTCCAGAAACAAGTATTCAGCCGACTCAGAATACCGAGAAGGAGACGAACTAACCACCCTGTAGGGTAAATCAGCACGCAGGTAAATAGCAACACCTCCTCCGCCTTTGCCCGTTCTATCGTTGCGGATCAAGACGAAGCCGGGGAGTGAGTATTGAGTAGAGAGGAGAGATGGTTTCAAAAAGGATTCCGATATCAAGAGAGCATCCAGGTGAGCACTGCTAAAGGATGCCAGAAGGTCAGAATAGTGACCAGGAACACTCTGAGCATTTATGTGAGCTATATGCAGATTATTAGGGTCATTGGAGAAAAGAGAAGAGATTTTATCATGTAAAGTAAGTGGTGAGGAAGAGTCACTGTCCGCACTAACAAAACTAGTCGAAGAAGAGCACGAGAAGAAGCTGTCATTAAGATCATCTATATCATCCATGAGTATTATACTTAAATTATAATATATAAAATAATATAAATATCCAACAATACAAAAGTAAAATAACTATAAAATAACGTAATCACTAAAAAACACTAATAATTACAGATTTTCCTTTCACTAGAAAAACCTCCCCCAACTCGCTGGTATATTGGCAGAAATTTTGAAAGAAAGCAAAAAGTTAACACACTAATAATGTAGGAGAAATAGAAACATAATAAAAATAAAACAAAACGAGAACTTAAAATTTTAAACAGCCGATTCACACATCGAATCGCACGCAAAATGGAACGCGACGCAATGATATTTGGGCTTGTGTATACATTTTTGTGGAACAAACGACCAGAAACTTTTTAAGGTGATTACGCTGTGTAGCCCGCGAAATTCAATTTTTGCAGATTCGTCAAACGAACGAAATCTAACGAATCTGCACGAATGCTAACTTAGAGAGATGTCTTGATGATTTTTATGGTTAAAATTATATAAATACTTATGTTTTATTGCCGCGTATCATACTTTGATCAAGATACAACCCGACATGGACCTGCAAATTACAAAAATAAAAATGAATTTCGCGGGCTACCATAGCACATCATCCCTAACACACTTTTTTACCGGATTCTTTCTCATGTGATTGGAGCTAAGTAAAGTGCGTTAGTTTTTTCCCAGATGACTGTTTGAAGTGAAAACTTCTTTAGGCGCGTTGAGCGATTTTTGGTAGCGGGAAATCTCATGAGTTCGCATCTCATCAGGAGTCACGTCACGCTGACAAGTTTTAACTTCTTTCGGCAGTCCCCATGACTGACTATGGTTTTTAGGGTTCCATACCTAAATGGTAAAAAAGGAACACTTATGGTGTGACTCAGTCTGTCTGTCTGTATGTCTATCTGTCTGTCTGTCTGTCTGTCTGTCTGTCACAGCTGGATATCTCAAGAACTACTAATGCTATCAACTTGAAATTTGGAACAGTTTTAGATGACCTTTACCCAACTATTTTGCAAATAATAAAGAATTAAAAATATTTTATGACTGAAAGGGGGTCTTAAAAATTCAAAGTGAGGTTACTAGGGCATGTGGGGTATCATATGAAAGAACGCTGCTTGCACATTCTTAAACTATTTTTTATTTTTTTTAGGCCGCATAGTTTTCGACTTTTGATGAAAAATGTAAAAAAAAAGACCGTTCCCCCCCTTATCTCCGAAGTTTGCAAAGATAAAAATCTGAAATTATTCTATGTGATAGAAGTTTATGTAAAGATTACAGGAAAAATAAAAAGATGTCTCTAAATAGCACACTTTTTCAGAAATCGGAACGGAACCCTCGGTGCGCGAGTCCGACTCGCTCTTGACCGGTTTTTTTTAAGATTATTTCATTAAGAAGATATATTAAAGCGTGGTGTAGCTCGGTGTGAGAGAAATGGCGTTATGGCCAATGATGTATTATAACATCATTGGTTATGGCTATCTATATTTGACGCGTGATATAGAAGACTCACGCGCATCGGAATTTAAACGCAAGCGCCTTTAAAAGGAGATTTATGACAGAATGCTATATTTAAATGAATAGCTTAGTAAGTTCTTAACATATTTAAATACCTTTGTTTTAACGCAAATTTTACTGCAAAATAAGTAACACTACGTATAATCGTATCAATCAATCTGCCTAGCCTTTTCCCAACTATGTTGGGGTCGGCTTCCAGTCTAACCGGATGCAGCTGAATACCAGTATTTTACATGGAGCGACTGCCTGTCTGACCTCCACAACCCAGTAACTGGGTAATACGATACCCCGTGGTAAGACTGGTTGTCAGACTTTCGGGCTTCTGACGACCCGTAACGACTGTCAAAGATCCACGAATGACAACCGGGACCAACGGCTTAACGTGCTTTCCGAGGCACGGAGGAGTCTCGGTATGTAAAGATGGTCACCCATCCACTGACCAACCCCGGCAAGCGTAGCTTAACCTCATGGATCGACCCGTGCGGCTGTTATTACTTAGCCACGAGCTCCTCCACTACGTATAATCGTATAAAACAGAAAATAGACGGTGCTACTTTGGATTTTTTTTCTATGGGAAAAACAATTAATGGTGTTTCGGTTTTAATGCAACAGTAAAGTTAAATAGTGAAATAACACATATGGAAAATCGATTATACATTTGGTTTTATAGGAATTTTAAAAACACAAATTTATCATTATATCCCCTTAAAATCATAACATTAAACAAATACCAATAACATAAGCCAAGTAAAATACCGTAACACTTGACTATCATTTTTCTAGTACCTAATTCCTTTTTAGATGTACCTAGTACCTACATATTTATTTATCCATCATTGTACACTGTCCGCACAGTGACGCTTTCCACAATAAATACTTTTTCTGTCTTTCCCACACACAAAACACAATACGTTTTACATAATATCTACCTAAAAACGAAATTTTCCTCCAGTGATTTTTCCACGAACAACACATGGCGTTAATCCCAATTAACAAGCAAGTACATACATTGTCTAACACACGTCCAACATACGAAAAAACAAAAGACAAACACACATATATAAAGTCCACCCTTTCCTTCCACATTCAACTAATTCCTCATTTAAAATCCAGCTGTCAATGACCCAAAACTTATGTCACAGGGTGTTATTAACCAGTAGGACAATGACGTCACAGATGTTGCCAATGACATGGACGCGGACGTGATAAATGTCTAACATCTGAGCTTGTCGTAGTTCAGGGACCGTATTTTATGATAATCCCTTAAGATTATCGGAAGAGGTCTTAGTAAGTTTTGAGGCTGATGTCCTTTGTTAAAGTTTTGATATAAAATGTGTGTTGGAACAAAGTTTGTTGAAAAGTTATGAGGTTTAGGACTATGCCCATTTCGGTATCCGTGCTTATAAAACCCAACAGCTGGTGGCTCATAGATTTTTAGAAACTCTACTACTTTCAAAGTCAATAATAATGGTTTCCAACTTTGGCCGGAACACATACCTAGGGGAGAATACTTTCTTGTAAATTTCATTAATAAAATGAAGGTAAGTACACGAACAAATAACACATAGCCCAAATTACCAAAAAGCTCTAAAAATAGCAACCCCAAAATTAAATTCATCGATCGAATGAAATCAATACGAACATCCCAGATGACACACTACAGGATGAACGAATGAACGAATGAAAAGTAAACAATAACAGAACAGTAGGGGGTGAACAAATTAACACGGTCAGTGGTTCGTGAAACGGGAATGCGTTGTCGGAACAAAATGATGGCGTTCGCGGGTTGTCGTCGAGGCACTAGCAAGAAGTGACGGGTTACGCTCGGGTGGTTTAAGTTTGTTTCTGGTTTTACTGGAAAACTGTGCTATTTATTTACAAACAGATAGAAACACTTTCACAGCACATAGTCTTACCCGAAAGCCTTGAACACACTGTCAAACTCAAATTGTTGAATGGAATGTGTCGCTAATGCTAATGGTTGATGTTTATAGTATAAAAATAGTTGATGGTAGTTGATAGTTGATGGTATTGAAAGGGTTTTCGATAGGGTTTTTCTAAGCAGTTAAACAAAAACCCATACTGAGTGGGTTTACCCCTTCTGAACGGCTTAAATGAAGCCGTTCAAAAGGGTTTCACTTCAATTCTCTTAAAAACGATGACAGCGTAACATCCGACTCGGAGCAATGTAATATGATCTCTCAATGTTGGGTATACGTTGCAAATACCTAATATGGTAACTCAAACAAAACCCATATATTATATAGGTTATCTTAATGAAGGGGTAACCCTTTCACTGGGTTTCAAGTACAGAACACATTCAACGAGATATCCATATTGAAGGGATAACCCTTTTACTGGGTTTCTATTCTAAAATCCAAAGAGACCTCATAAACGGCTTACCCCTTCGAAAGACTTAACTCTTAACCGAGGTTGTACGGTCCCTGTACACACACATTTAAACTATGGTGTCAGTGCAAATAAGAGTTCATACAAGAGACTAATGAGGATGAGGAATAGTTATTATAGGTCTCGTATGTTGTTTTAAAGAACGCGGCGAAGCATAAATTGTCCATACAAACGTAATACCTAAATCATTTGCAATAGTAGCATATTTCCACCATACTAAGCTGATATTCGGATTTAGACAGTAGGTATTTATCTAGGTTCTTACATCTTTTTTTTTTTTCAAATAATTAGCTGAAATGAAGTTTGAGCGAATTGCATTTCGCACATTTTTACAGCGTCAATGACATGTTTTCATAATAATTGTTTTTTTTTTCTATATTAAAAACAACAATATTTTTAATATTGTTTCAGCAGAAACATAGCTCATATTTATTAACCTTCTCCCCAGTAATATGCTACCCCTATAAGTATAATACGTGTTATGCCGGTCCCAATTGGGGTTATTGATACCTAGGTATAAAAAAAGAAATTATTAAAAAAAAAATACTAGACACTTACGTATTTTTTGCTTTATCATATTAATAAAAAATAATTTAGATAAAACGCAATAAAGTAAGTAGGGGGTTGTTACGTCACAACTATAACAAACTAAGTACGTATAAAATCTAGCAAGGAGTGACGTCATGCCACATTTTAACACAATATATCTTTTGATTACGTAAATAAAGAAACAATAGGGTGTCCAATATTTTTTAATAATTTACATGATGGTCAAAAAAAAATTTTTTAGTCACGTGAATTCACGTAAAAACCCCCCGTCCAATGTCAATAATTTTCATCATATTATTCTGTATAATTATTATTATTATCTGCTTTCATCTGCCCTATATAATATACTTGTTAAATATAGGTCGTATTTCACACTCGCGAAATAATAGAAGGGTGGCCTTTTGAGGATATCAATCAGCATTTTCGGTTGAACATAAATTGTCGATTCGATACGCGTACAAGCGTTATCTTTGCGGAAAGTGATGGATGACTAGTATCACAACTGAATGACATAAAAATAAACTTTATGTGTCCTGTACCTACTATATTTCATTCGCCGCTAAAAATAATTTTGTTATAGTAAGAGTATTTTTTTATTCTACACAAGCTTTTTCGCCCGTCACATAAATTTTTAGAAATTGCATTTAATAATTTTCTGTTGTCATAAAAGAAAAAAAAATGTATATAAGTAGTTTATCAGCCATCTCGTTACCATAACACAAGCATTAGGTTGCTTAGCTTGGGACTAGATGGCGTTGTGTGAAAATGTCCAAGGCTATTTATTATTTATTTATTATTTAATATTATTGGCTCATTTTCAATAACTCAGTAGGGGCCAAAATAAATGCGTTAAAGCAACGTAAGCAGTAAATACCTACATTGTCCTTTGAATGCCTTCTAATAAGGCCCATTGTGAGCGACCACGTTTCAGTGCCAGTGTTGACCTACGGCACTGAAACACGCACGGTCAGAGACTTTCGTCTTGAGACACTGCGGTAAGTGTGCGGTACCGCATACCGCAGCGTAATGCATTCCGTAACGCAACGCGCGCGACAGCACGTTAGGATTGAGTTTAGAAAAGCGTCTCTAAACTCGATAGAACTTATTTCGTAAAATTGAAAACGGGCGACACTCATGTTTTCTCGCAGAGGACCTACTGAAAACCTGAATCGAATGTCTGTTATAGTGCTTGGCACTTTAATTTATCTTCACCAGGACAACACAAAGTACAGATCTATCATAGAATGTCTTCCGAAAACCTACCTAAGCTTCTTTTGAGCTTCATTTAATGGAGTTTATTTTTAAGCATTAAAGATTTTGTAGCACTACTTTTCAGAAAGTTAAGCCTCTTAAGTAGTAGTAAAAACATTTGTGTTTTAGTTTAGAAGTGTAAAAATAATTATTTATTTATATTTTTTATTTGTGTCTATACAGGAAGGCAGGCACTTTGACGCTAACCTGTGACCCCATGGTAACATGTTGCTGTATCAAAAAAAAAAAAATCAGCCTTCGGGGTTCCAGATCATAAACTGAATCCAAGGTGGTTGCGAGTCAACGTCCCTGTCTTAAATAATGTCTTGTGAAAGATTATTTTAATTGATTATTTCAGAACTTAATAATCATGCTAGGTACTCAAAAAGTTAAGTGTTACCCATAATGAGTGACATTTAATTAATACCGCTATAAGTGTGATGATTCCTAATAATTTTGAATAACGTTAACGATATAATCAACACACTCAAGTATGACCTTTACTTCATCAAAATAACTATACAAATAAACGAATTTAGAAAGGTGACAACCGAATTACTTGTGCGTGAACATTTGGTAGAAAAATATACTCCTACGTTAATATAATTATGAAATTAATCATAATAATAGCCTAGACTGAAACTACAGGGTACATTTCCTCTTAAGGATCATTGTACTCATCATTATGAACAACTTTTACTATGGGACTAAACCTGAAGTCACGAAAAAGAAATCAGCTGTTCAGTACATTTAGGTATCTCTTCAGAATGTAGGGAGCAGCTGATTTTTTTTCGCTATTTCAGGTTTGGTCCCATAGTAAAAGTTGTTCATAATGATGAGTACAGACCCTTTAAGAGGAAAACAACCATTACAATTTCAGCCTATATATTAGTTCAAAGCAGACCACGCAGGTGTAGGTAAAATCTACGAATATTTTTTTATTATTCGTAGTGTAAAATTAAGCATTATGCAGGATAAGGGTCGGTACCAGAAAATCGTGTTCTGGGTTTTGGATAAATTTGTACTATTTACGCTGTAGTTATTAAAATACGGCAGTGCTTTTTGCATTTTTTATTAACAGTCCTTTAGGTTTATCCCTAACTAGATTTTTTCACTGACTGGTAAAACTCTTGAGCTAGCCAAACGTTTGTTGTCGTGGAAACTATTTTAAGTTTTCTGTTTATACTTATCCAAAATCCATAACACGATTTCCTGTTATCAGCATTTGAATGGTCTGACTTTTTAATATGAATCAAGTTACATTTGATCCCTGTGCTTGCTTAACACTTATGATACTTTTTATCCCGGTAGTAGGTTCCCGTGGGATAATTTCCGACATCCACGCGGGTGAAGCCTCGAGCAATGGCTAGTATAAAATATATGATGACGTTCATCATTCGTTTCATTCATTTGTTCATCATTCAGTCACACTAAATAAAATATAAGCGCTTTGACACTTTTGACAGGTGCCGACGTCCTGACGTCTCAGTGCTGCCACCTAATGAACCTCATTGCACGCCATTTAGCTCGACCCACTCTCAGGTCATTTGGAGAATTTCTGTCAGCTTATTGAATCAGGAACACTTTCAATCCTTACAAATCCTAGATTACGTTCTCTTCATCAGATCCTCTACTGCGTCAGCCAACCGAATCCCAGAACAATCTGGAAGTTTTGACCAAAATAATTGCACACATAGTGCCAAGAACAAGTAATTGGTAAATCTTATTGGAACGAGTTCACATGATCAGATAACGTACGAAACAAAAACAATGAACTTCAAGATAACAATCATTTGGCAGAAGTTTCTGGATCTCAGATTTGTTCAGTACGACAATGTTCAAAGGTTCCATCGTCTATGTTCGGAAAAACCGAACTTTGCCGAATTAAATGTGACGGGTCCAATAATCGAGTGAAGGAATTAGTGCGTCAATCCTAATCCTAACTTCCCAACTATATTCAAACTAATATTATTAATGCGAGTGAGTTTGTTTATTTTTAGGGTTCCATACCAAAATGATAAAAAGGAACTACCGATGCTATCAACTTGAAATTTGGAACAGTTTAAGATGACGTTTGCCCAACTATTTTGCAAATAAGAAAGAGGGTCTTAAAAATTTGAAGTGGGCCTACAAGTGAATGTGGGGTATCATATATGAAAGAACGCTGTTTGCACATACTCAATTTTTTTTTTATTTTTTTTAGACTTGACAATGTAAAAAAAAATATCGTCCGGGGGGACGGTATATTTTTTACATTTTTCTTTATCTCCGAAGTTTGCATAGATAAAAATCTGAAATTATTCTATGTGATAGAAGTTTATGTAAAGATTACAGGAAAAATAAAACGATGTCTCTAAATAGCACAATCTTTCAGAAATCGGAACGGAACCTTCGGTGCGCGAGTCCGACTCGCTCTTGACCGGTTAATTTGGCACTCTGGTAGATTATGACCAGCACCCTAATTGCTTAACACATTATCAATCGGAGTTGGTTTCATTTTGACAGTTCAACAACATTCATTGCGTTAATTACGTTTTTTCGAACTTAAGAAGCAATGGATTAGCAACTTGTTTCAAAATTATTCAAACTCCGATTGATAATGTGTTACGCAATTAGGGTGCTGGATTAGGACATTGGTAATTTTTATCCCGGTAGTATGTACCCGTGGGATAATTTCCGACAAGCACGCGGACAACGCCACTGGCGAAAGCTAATAATATTATAAATGCGAAAGTGAGTTTGTTTGTTTGTTACTTTTTCACATTAAAACGGCTACACGGATTTGTATGAAATTTGCACATGGGTAGACCATGACCTGGAATAGTATCTAAGATACCTTCTAGCCCAGTTGTACGTTCCCATGGGATAATTGCCGACCTCCACGAGGGCGAAACCGCTAATAAAACCTAGTTTATAATAATTTAGTTGGGATTATAAATCAATTTGTATTGGTCGACAGTCACATTTTCTTCGCTATATTTCTGTTTCGGTAAGATAAACAATGCAACCTTTGAACGTTGTCGTACTGTCTTAATATTTGTGCAAAATAAAAGAGTGTATTGGATTTGTGTCTGGGGCTCGTGGCTAAGTAATAACAGCCGCACAGGTCGATCGATCAGTCTGCACCAAGTGCAAAGGGCAACTGTTAGAATTCCGACGACTGACGAAACACGAAGTTTGCCGAGGGATATTAAGAAAATAGTTGTACTGTACGTGTTCGTCGTGCGCGCGCTTGAACTGTTGCGTAACTGAGATTGACTAAGATTCAAAAGCGCGCTGTTTCGGCCATTTTCTATTAAGGTAAACTACTGTATCATTGTCATACTGTGCCACTGCCTACCGCTTGGACGTTTATGAGTGCGAGCATAGATACACTTATTTTATTTAGCCATAATACAAATTATTATCCACTGTTTGATCAAAATTCCACGATGATTAAATGTCTCGAAACCACTGAACTTTGATTCTAACTAAGTAATTATAAGTTGGCTTGAACTTAACTAATTATTTTAGTCTCAAAAAGTTAGAGAAGGCAATGTATCTAACTAAGTCTTTGGATAGGAATGTTGTTGCTATCACAGGAAAAGCAGCTTCTATACTACGATTATATCTATACTAATAATTATTAATATAATAAAGCTGAGAAGTTTGTTCGTTCGTTTGAACGCGCTAATCTCTGCAACTACCAGTCTGATTTGAAAAATTATTGTTTCATTTGATAGCCTAATTCTTGAGGAAGGTTATAGGCTATATAACATGACCTTACGACTCTTAGGAGCCGAGCAAAAAGACAAAATCTCAGAAAGAACGCTAATCGACAACGAAGTAATAGCGCGGGCTCCCAAGATGCGATTCAACGCGGTGGTGGGTCGGGGCCCGGAATTTCACGCTGACGAAGTCGCGGCCTGAAGCTAGTTAAAATTACGAAGAGGTAATATTTGTGAGTGTGTGTGAAGTGTAGGGGGTAATCTTCAGAACTACTGATCCAATTCTGAAAATTCTTTCACTAACCCATAAACAAGTTGTAATACTTGTTTTCTACAGGTTTTGTAAAGGACTTGTCAAAAACATGTGTACAAAACATAATTATATTGACGTTGTTTCAGACGGGTATTTTTAACTATTTTGTTCACATTTTTTACATGTTTCTACAAGTTTGTGTGCAACTAGTTTTTACAACTTGTTTTAAGTGTATACGATAAACGAAACTAGTAAACATCACTTGTAGAATACATGTTTCATACCTTGGTGTAAACGCGGGGTTAGACTAACGGAAAAGTGGATATTTTTTTTTTATTGTACACCAGAAAATACATAACCGAAAAAAAATATTTAACACTACAAAACATCCGATGGGCGCGCGCTTTTTGCGCTGTCTTCCAGGCAACCTTGGAATGGACAGTGATTGCGGGATCAAGTTTGGAGTTTCTTGTTTGTGAGGAAGGGCTGCTCCATCGATCGCCGAAGCCGAATAACTTGGCTATTGGTTTAAATGTTGTGCATTTTTTGTTTTTATATACCCGGGCCACACCAACGTCAACGTCAATATCCATCATCGCCATAAACAGCTCAGTATAGTTAAATTCGGTCAAGATTCGGTCAAATTATCGCGATAAGTTGTGGCTACACCTACGGCCTACGTCCCTCATCACGATAATCAACGGCAAATGTGGCCCCGAAATTACAAGTAGTAAAGTTGATGACTTCTGCATATCTACATAATGGGATTATTCTTTCTACGATGTATTTTTAAGATGCCACACACAACCTAAATTCTATCAAGTATTGAATTACTCCAACCGTTCGTGCTCTTCAAGAATTCCTTCACTTTCGATATAATTTTCACCACATGCTGCCAAATGTTCTTGAACTCATGAAATCATAACAAAAATATTTCAGGAAATCAACTTCCTGTACACGTCTCGTTTTATTATAAATCAAGAAGTAATATATAAGAACCTAACCCTTTTAAACACAGATGGGAGAGCAGTGGAGGCTCAGTGGTAATGATCGCAACTGACGAGTTGTCAGTCGTGGGTAAGCGCTTTACTTTGTGTAAATAATTTTATCACCACTGCTCTCAAAACGGTGAATGAAAACATTGTGAGGAAACTGTGGCATGTCCTAGAACCAAAAATTCGAAGTCATTTACAATGCGTTTCAACGAAGAATAGGAATGACCTTGCGCCATATTGTGAAGATTTAGCAAAACTGCGCCTTGTTTACACATTTGCAAAGTCAGTGACATATTTTAACATAAACAAATTCCAAAAACAGAACTAAAATGGATAAGAATAACACTACAAAACTTTGCAAGCTTTAGATTTCTAGCTTCAGTTGATAAATAAATATGCTTAATTTATGCTTTATGCTTATGGGAGTAACTCCTAAATAATATCCTAACTATGTTTGTTTGTTTGTTTGTTACGCTTTCACGCAAAAACAGCTGAACGGATGTGGATGAAATTTGGCATATGGATATACTATGACCTGGAAAAGGACATAGGCTACTTTTATCCTGAACCACAGACGAAGTCGCGGGCAACAGCTAGTAAAAAATAAATAGAAATTTGTGACAAAAGATGTACTTGTTTGTGTTGTTGTGTACTTGTTTTGTTATCGCGGCGACATCTTGAATTATTACTTAACTTACACTTGAAGAGATAAGTTTTTGAAACATTCGTACAGTCAAGGGAAATAAGTTTTGATATTTATGATTAAGAAGTGAAAATTCAACAGCTTGTACTGACTTACTTAGTACGAAAGTTTTGAACTCGAGTCTCAAGCAATTATACGTACAGTTGGTCGTTGTAATTATTTCACTGCAGTATTAGCTAGCAAAACTCCAGAGACGTTTAAAGATAAAAAAAAATGGTAGAACAAGTTTAGGCATAAACAAAATTCTTGAGTGGATCCTCCTTTTAGGCAGATAGTGCATTTATTAGGAGAGTCCGCTCTTCCATAACATGACGTGTTACTATAAAAATCAAAACGTATATTTATTATGCTAAAACTACATAAATTAACATTAAATCAAATGCGTGTAAGTGTGTGTGTGTGTGTGTGAGATAATGTCTAAGTTTTTTTTTTTTTATCTAAAACGTTTTCATTCGCAACAAGGCAAACAGTTGCAAATCAAGCCCCATTATTTTAAAACGATCCCCATGAATTCTGATAAATCTGACAGATTTGATACTAATCTAGACTCAAATCTAGATTTAAATCAAGTTTCGTTACGAAATTGACATATTGTGTTCACTATTTTCAAAGTATTAAGATTCAAAGTGAAATTCAATATCTATGAGTGATCCTAATCTAACAGCTGAAAATTTAAAAAAAACCGGCAAAGTGCGAGTCAGACTCGCACACGATGGGTTCCGTACCATAACGAACAAGATTTAATACTATACATAATGTGTTTAAATACTAAAGAAACAAGAGAGGCGATTTAAGGCGCAGATTTCCTGAAAACGATCAAAAATGTGGATTTTTAAAGCTGTGTATCTCATAAACCGTAAATAATTTTGACATGTAAAAAAATATGATATTTTCAAGTCCTTTTCGCATACAGTGATGGAAGCCAAAACATAATTGAACATACTTTAATGCACCAAAAAAATCTTTAAACATACCTCCTCTTAATCTTTAAAAGCTTGGAACCAGGGCCTTAACAATATATCGCAAATGTAACTATATTTCATAACGATAGGTACTGTGAATTACAAGGTTATTTTTGCAGTTACAGAAACTTGCCCTTATTTAAACAAAATACTATATGAATCGGCGTTTTTAGTATTTGTTGATTATACAGTATAATGGTACATTGATTTACAGAAGTTTCAAATTGCTAATTTGTTTAATTGTTGTGATAGAGCTCGTACAAAATGGTCTAAAATTGACAAATTTTACGGCCCCCTATTCCTTCATCTTTGAAGATAAAAATAAATAAATAATATATTTGTATGTACTCTACTCGGTGAGAATGACAACCATGTGGGTTAGGGTAAGATTTTTTTTTTCAAAATGAAAAGTTTATTGTATGGGGACCCCCTTTTATTTTTAACTTTATTTTATTTTTTGTTTTTATAGCCGTAATAGAAATACACAATTTGTGAAAATTTTAACTAGAACCTATTACGGTTCAAGAGATAGAGCCCTTTGGCAGACAGACAGACGAACGGACGGAAGGACGGACAGCGGAGGCTTAATAAATAGGGTTCCGTTTGGTACCCCTATGGTACGGGACCCTAAAAAGACTACAAATCTATAACATTTATCAGCTCTTATTCTCTTATTAATCTTATTACTTATGGCACCTCCACCAAATTATTGGAAACATACTAACGGTTACCAGCCAACAGCTTCCTTCTTTAAAAACAAAACAAAAGAAAACTACATTTATAACACCACACGACAGCGAGATATTTTTCAATGATTTACACTCGGCCTGTCTCAAGCGTCAATTACGATCTATTGAGCGAACTTCCTCGTTCTTCGTAGAAACTACTTTACGATCAATTTAAACAAATCTAAAACAATTTTAAGTCATGTGAGATATAAAAGATAATGTGATGGGATAACAGCTCGGATCAAATTGCATGCATGTGGCCACTTACATACCTACATGGGTAGACGAGAATCACAAAATGAATTTCTGCCTACTTCTTGTCTTTAAGAATATGTAGTTACTAGCTTTTGCCCCCGTCTTTGCCCACGAATAGGTCGGAAAGGCCGCCTCACGAAACAGGTTCTCCGACTGACTAAACAACAGCTGCGTACAGTTACAGCTGCTATAACTGGCCATGGGTCATTTAATAAACACCTCTTTGTCATAGGAGACACAGACAGTCCGCTGTGCAGGGCCTGCGTGGAGGACGACGACACAGCAGCTCATGTGCTTCTAAACTGCCCGGTGGTCGCCGCATACAGGTCAAAGTACTTCGGTAACCCAGGTACCCTCCGGGAGGTTGTCAGTAATGTCAAGGCGCTGCTGGCCTTCTTTGAGGAGCTGGGGTGGATCGAATAACCGATTTTCCCACCCATACGCAAAATACGCGCATTGTGTGGAGTTGCGGATACCAGCCCGTATTACCTATTATCTATTACCTAAAGGTCGGAAATCCCACGGGAACGGACTACAGCGATAGAGAGTACAATGCGTACCACTAAGAGCGCCTTCACACTAGCGTTTGTCCAGCGTAGGCGTTCGATAAACGTAGCGCAGCGCAGATGTCGCGTTCTTGCGGCGTTTCCTCTGGAGTCAATTGAGCGCTGCACTAACGCGGCGCAGACGTCACACAATTCATGCGTCGCGCACTTGCGGCGCTAACGCAGCGTATGCATTTACCCTTGCACTGACGCCTACGCCGCGTAGACGCGGCGTCTGCGCTGCGCATACGTTTATCGAACCCCTACGCTGGACAAACGCTAATGTGACGGCGGTCTTAAGATGAGACTTGACACACCACGTGGTTTGACTTGCGCAGTAGACAATTTTTGGTCTCTTTAGCGGTATTAGATCTGCACCCTGACAAACATAATTACAACTGCAATTATAATTTTAGTGAAAAGACATGGGGTTCACAAGATGTGACTCAGACATTGTCTTGATTATTAAAAATGTGTGCATCTGTCGACTGCGTTCTATCATCTCTTTGTATTTTTTTTATTTTATAACCAAGCAATTGACTTGCAAAGGGTAAGCGTCCGTGACTCGTTCTTGTCCATTACCCCTGAAGTGATCCGTCATTGCCAAATTCATAAGTTCATCAATATCCTCAAGTACATCCCTGTTTTCCGGACAAAAATAACGGCTAAGATATATTAGCGTGCGGTGGACGGGATTGTCCTATGTTGCGTCACTGGGTCGGACTTCATACGTCTACGAGTACCTACTACTAATGACATAATTCGTGAAAAGTGTGTGAAGTTTGGCTCCAGACTTTAGCTAACACTAGTAGCTCTGCGAATAGTACACCTCGCAAGCACAAACTTTTTTTCAACAATTATACTTACCACTAAAGTTTTTTATTTTTTTTATTAGCCTACATTGTGTCTCACTGCTGGGCAAAGGCCTGCCCTTTTTGCTTCCAAACCTGAGGTCTTGTGCGATCTCTGATGGCCATGTTGGCCCTGCAAATTAATTTTATAATTAAAATTGAAAAGTATAATTTTATTTTGATTTGGACCAATGTTTTAATTTAATTTATTTGATTGTTAATTCTATGACATGTCTTAAACTTCATTTGACAATTTTATTTTGAAACCTTTGATATTTGTAGTAGGTACTTAGTTATTCTGATTTTTTTTTTTTGTTTGAGTACCTATAATAATTATGTAATGTTGTTTTATTAGTTAGATGATGATTAGATTAACAATAATACCAATAATACCACACCTTATTAGGTAAAATGATACAGAGTACTTCCTATCTGTTTATAACGTCTGTTTAACACCTGTATTGTGCAAATAAATAATTTGATTTGATTTGAAACTTTATCAGATCGCCACACCATTATACCTTCGCCGTGGCCTGCCTCGACGGAGTGCGCGATGTCCTCCCTCAGGCGTCCAGTGAGTGACGATCTTTGCCCATATCTCTTCGGGTTCATTCGTGCGACGTGTCCGGCACTCCGGCCCACTCCCACTTCAGCCTAGCTGTTTTCTCCAACATCTGCTACTTGAGTTATGGAGCGCAGGGTGGTGTTTCTAACTCGGTCTGTACGCTTGACGCCTATTATGCTGCGCTCCATTGCCCGTTGGCAAATTTTGAGATTGGACTTTTGTTTTCATCTTTAAAACGGGATATTTACCTACCATGGTTTTTTTTTTTTTAATCACATCACCAAATTTTTATGAGACTAACTTAAAGTTACTTTCAAATAAAATAAAAAACCGGTCAAGAGCGAGTCGGACTCGCGCACCGAGGGTTCCGTTCCGATTTCTAAAAGTGTGCGTGTGTGTGAAAAGTGAGCTATTTAGAGACATCGTTTTATTTTTTCTGTAATCTTTACATAAACTTCTATAACATAGAATAATTTCAGATTCTTATCTTTGCAAACTTCGGAGATAAGGGGGGGAGGAACGCTATTTTTTTTTTATTTTTCATCAAAACACGAAAACTATGGGGCCTAAAAAAAAATAAAAAAATGTTTGAGAATGTGCAAACAGAGCTCTTTCAAATGCCCTACATGCCCTAGTAGCTTCACTTTGAATTTTTAAGACAGACAGACAGACAATACAGACTGAGTCACACCATAAGGGTTCTATTTTTAACTATTTTGGTACGGAACCCTAAAAACTATCGAAATTGTATCTCATAAGGTGGATCCAGTAGCCGCTTGAGAAACTGGACATATATTTATAGTTAAGAATTGTACAAAAACATTTTAAAAATACAACATACTTCTGTTTAAAAAAGTAATTACTTGACTATCCATCGTAAATGCACCCTAACACTACTGTATGCATTAATTGTCTGTGGTCTGACATAAAAGTTTATTATTATTATTATCGGCCACAGAGTGCAAACCAAGTTAAGTGATAATGACAGTTCTTATGATCGTTGAAGCGATTAATCGGAGTTCCAGATTCAAAAGTGACCTTTAACGAAATTCTTTGATTATGTTTTTCAAATGTCTCTTGCAGTCAGCTAATTAACTAATGCCTGAACTGGCAGTCGAGAATTAGCTTTGGCGTAAGAATCACGCCTGTATTTCTCGCAGGAGTTGGCAGAGGATTAGGTATACTGTTATGTACAGACGCCAGCAGGGCAAGCCACCCGAAAGTGTCAAATTTTCCCAATCAACCTTGAACCTAATGCTTTAGCGATAAAGATGAAAATCTATTAAAGAAATTTGACAGATTGTAGTAGCTTGATGTGCTGGTGTCTGTACTATAAGGGCCCGTACAAACTTACCACAACCAAATCCCATCGCGCAACGACGAAATAAGAGCAAATAGTGGTTACGTGAGAATAGTGTTGCTGCAACTTGTTTCAGTTGCGTTGTGGTTAAGTTCTCGCTACAAGTTGCGATGTGGTTAAGTTCTCGCTAGAAGTTGCGATGTGGTTACGTTGTTTTTACACATAATGGTTGTGTTTGCGTTGTGGCCGCGACGTGGCCTTTGATGTTCACACGGTTTATATTTCACACAAATTTGAATGTGGTCTGTTTGAATAAACTATTCATTTTCATACCTAATTAACAAAGGTATTAAATATACCTAATGACTCCCAAAAAAATTAAATGCTCACCAAAATGGATAAATGCTCACCAAATCTGCGTCGACCTGCTGACGAAAACCCTACCCCTAGACAGTCGACGTCAGGGGCACCCCGAGGTTTGGTTGGTTAGGTTCCTTTAAACCCTGCAGACAGAAATAGGAGCCCCGCGAAGCGGGGTTCCGTCGACCTACTCTCAGTTTTCTAAAGTTATAATTTCACAATAAAATGGTTTTAATTTTGGTGAGCATTTATTAATTCTGGCCAACGAATTAATTCTGGCAGGTACTTCGATTTTTTTGGTAGTAAAATAGGTACTTTTCTGGTAGGCGTATAAACACAAGTCATTAGCAAAAGTTTAGTTTAAGTATAAAGTTTATTTCCACTCGAGCCACCAATCTTTTTATAATGTTGATTTTTCTTCTTTTTTATCTTTTAGATTTCTGTCAGTGTACAAGTACATACAAAATAAAAGGTATCATTTTGTGGCGGAGACCTGGTGTCCTGAAATACAGGCCTAGAGCTTAGTTTAGGCACCAGTCTCCCACAATATTCAAATGTTGTATTAATGATGTATTGTGTATTCTATAATATTGTGGTGATCTTATACAAATTATCGCCCGTCCATGTGTTGTCATTGTGGTTTGGTTGTGGTTGGTGGTGTGGTTGTGGTACGTGTATGATTGGTCCCTAAACCAAAGTATAATTGAAATTAGGATTATACTCATTGTAAACAACTTTTCCTTCAGGACCAATAAAGAAGTCACGATAGAAGTGAAAACTTACGACTCGAGTCGACTATACCCGATTCAGCGTCACCGACCCGTGCGTGACGATTCACTGTATAGGAAGAGCGAATAATAAAGTTTTCCCTTAAAAAAAGTAAGGTAACCAGATCCTAGCTACGTCATAATGGAAGATGTTCATGAATTGTTTTCTTCTTCTAACACTTGTCTGCTCAAAGTTAGCAGGACCCCACGACAAACAACATGATCGAGAAAAAAAAGGAAGTAAGATTGAATACCAAAATATTTCGACGTTTCACCTCAGATTAAATCACATTCCTTCGACCGTTCCGTTCGTATTACAGATGGCAATACCACAGAACATTAGAGGTGCAGTAGTTCATCTGGGCAGTGAACTTGAATTAATTACATACGGCCGCTCGGTAGATAAGTACGCGTCCGTCCGTGCGTAACTGCAATGCCGGGTATTCGAACTGTTGCCTACTGGTAATTGTTTAAGGCTCCTCCTTCCTAAAATACGGCGAAACTAAGTAACTTTGTGACCTTCTTTTAGATTGAATACCAAAATATTTCGACGTTTCACCTCAGATTAAATCACATTCCTTCGACCGTTCCATTCGTATTACAGATGGCAATACCACAGAACATTAGAGGTGCAGTAGTTCATCTGGGCAGTGAACTTGAATTAATTACATACGGCCGCTCGGTAGATAAGTACGCGTCCGTCCGTGCGTAACTGCAATGTCGGGTATTCGAACTGTTGCCTACGGGTAATTGTTTAAGGCTCCTCCTTCCTAAAATACGGCGAAACTAAGTAACTTTGTGACCTTCTTTTACATTAACTATAGCATCTTTTTGATATGAAAAAATACACAGCAATCTGCAACACATAAGAAGTGATTTCATTTGTCCTGAAATATATTTTAGTTTGTAGAACTAAGGGGAAAAAATCTAAATCCAGGTCTATTTCTGTCTATTTTTTCTAGTTTTTACCCCTACAATTTTCATTAAAAGTGTTCATAAATTTATACAGTTCTCTACAAAATAATAAGGAATGCTTTCATGTCATTACTTTTTTAGTCCAATCAATAGATTTTTTGTAAATCGATAATTACTTCATATTTTGCAAGCGCTGTGTCATCGCGCTTCTCTTTCTTTTCTATGCAGTCCGACAGTGACCGCGCTTTTTACGGCGGATAAGCCTTAAACTGAGATTTCTAAGCGCATCGTTTCGGCCGTTTTCTATGACGATAAACTACTGTAACATTATTATACTGTGGTACGAACGGTATTATTGCGTATAAATTGTTACCAAAATTAATTATACGAAGATACACGCAGGTTTATGCTAATGCAATTTGTGATTTCTTTATAAATATGTATGTGTTCGTGTAGAATCGTTTTGTTTCATACCGAGATTGACTTCTTTCAAGATTGGGTTATTAAAGATCGATAATGGGGTTTTCGAGATGTCGGTACATTTTTGAAAGTTGTAATAGTATCATTAGCGTTATCTTTTGTCGCGGAAGACTGTCAGTGATAAACGGCGGTCTTCCTAAAGCAGTCTAATTGACAGTACCTAAGACATTCATATTTTGTTGGTTTGGTTGCACTACCAAAATAACTGCCAGAATGGTAGCAAAGATAGAGGTATTTCCTCTATCTTTCTTTTTTTCTTTTTCTTATTATTTTATGTTCAGTTTTTCTTATGACAATTATAAATCTGTGTTCAATGAACACAGAGAGTACATAACATGCAGGTACACTAGTGAGTGAGTGAGAAAATTTTTTTTCTTGACATTTTTTAAAAGTCCTATAGTATCTGACAGCTTTACCATTTAGCACCTAACTAGTCAGTCAGATTGGTGATTTAAACAATTTATTAACAACTCTCTTGGATTCATGCAACAAAATATTCTATTAATATATAATTCTTATCTTTACTAGGTCACCTGTTTAGTTTATCTACTGATTTTAGCCTTTCCAATACACCGACGCACTTTAGCACTAATCTAAGCTGTTATAATCAATTGTTTTTTCCATGAATTCGATAAATCAATCGTTGCACTTTCGGTGTTCGTGTGTTATCGAGTGGAGCCATCAGCCTTATCGTGTTCATTGTTTTTCACTCCAACAGAAGCTTGTAAGTCGATGTTCGCGCACGGACGTAAAAATATCGCGTCAGGATTTTATCGCGCAGTGGATTTACAACTCTCGGTGTTAATCTGAGCTTTGAGAATTCAACAGAGTGCATCAAAGCATGTCGAAAAAACACATTGTTGGATTTTCAACTCTTGGCGCTTATCAGAACGCTGAAAATCCAGTACGCAAAAAAAAATCGCCGCGATATTTTTACGTCCATGCGAACGTCGGGTAAGTGGCTGTTAGCACCTTGCTATTTGATTAGAGGAGTAGTGGCCCAGTGTTTGTGTATTTAATTTCATCATTAATGCTCTCAAAACGGTGAAGGAAAACGTAGTGAGGAAACCGGGCATGTCCTAGAACCAAAAATTCGAAGACATGTGACATCTACCAACCCGCACTGGTGCGCGAAAAATAATTTACAATATATAATTTTCTAAGAGGAGCTCGTGGCTAAGTAATAACAGCCGCACGGGTCGATCTATCAGGTTAAGCTACGCGTTGGTCAGTGGATGGGTGACCATCTTTACATACCGAGACTCCTCCGTGCCTCGGAAAGCACGTTAAGCCGTTGGTCCCGGCTGTCATTCGTGGATCTTTGACAGTCGTTACGGGTCGTCAGAAGCCCGAAAGTCTGACAATCAGTATTACCAAGGGGTATCGTATTACCCGGTGACTGGGTTGTGGAGGTTAGATAGGCAGTCACTCTATATAAAATACTGGTATTCAGCTGCATCCGGTTAGACTGGAAGCCGACCCCAACATAGTTGGGAAAAGGCTGGGCAGATTGATGTAATTTTCTAAGATTATATACACAACGATCTAAGAATTTGAGAGAAAAAAATTGTCCTTTGATTTAAATTTATTAAAATAAACACTAAAAACCTTTAGAAAAGCGATGTCGCCAGCCCACGCTCGATTAACGCTCTTAATTTCGCAAAAATCTAGATTTAAACCGGTCCACGTTAACACATGAAGGCGGTTCTTCAAAACAAAACAATCACAAAGTGAACAAGGTTTATGAACAATTTATTTATGAAGAATAAGGAAAATTTCGCGTCCACCTCACCCTGACCAGATTGCCTAATGTAGTGAGACCACAACATAATTAAACATAATGTACCCAAAGCGAGATTGTTGTTGTTATAAATATTGTTAATTACATCCCTTTTCATGTTTCTGCAGTTGTTGTTTCTAAGTTCAATCAGGGAAATTTATTGTTAACCAAATTGATATCGTACGTCAATTTTCAGTTATTTTATACAACTGTCAAATAATGACATTAATTCTATACAGGGTGGCATTGACGCGCAAACTGTTACCATGAATTCAGCACATGATTCTAGACTAGCTTAGAAATTTACTGTCGGTTGTCAAAAAAAAACCTGTTATTGCATAGAAAAGTGCAATACCTATGCGGTCAAAATGTATGTAAAAGTGATTTTTTTGATTAGTGCCTACTTGATTTTTAGGGTTCCGTACCTCAAAAGGAAAAAACGGAACCCTTATAGGATCACTCGTGTGTCTGTCTGTCTGTCCGTCTGTCCGTCTGTCACAGCCAATTTGCTCCGAATCTAATGAACCGATTAAGTTGAAACTTGGTACACATATGTATTTTGGTAACCCAAACACGGAGATGTAACGTAAATAAATGAATTTTGAATATAGGGGTCCCTTTTGGGGGGAAAATAAGTACAATTAAAAAAAAGTTTTGCAAACTGTACCGTGTGACATATCAAATGAAAGGTCTAACTGTGAGGGTCTCAAATATATTTTTTTTATAATTTTAAAATAAATTGTTTTAAAGTTATTTTAGAAAATAGACGAAAATTGACCGTTCCCCCCCCCTTATCTCCGAAACTACTAAGCCTAAAATTTTGAAAAAAATACAGAAAATAATTCTATACCTACAGATTACAGGAAAACCTATAAGAAGTTTATGGTCTTGTAAATCTATATATATAAAATTCAAAGTCCTGACTGACTCATTGACTGATAATAATCAACGCACAGTCCAAACCACTGGACTTGAAATTTTTAACATATAAACCTTACTAGCTTTTGCCCGCGGCTTCGCCCGCGTGAATGTCGAAAAATATCCCATGGGAACGTTCATGTGTAAAACATAGGGCCTTCCGATATAACTGTGCAAACTCAAATCGCTACGATATATCGTTACCGTGTATAGTAGGCATAAAGCTACCAGTCGGCATGATTTTTTCTGACATCTTCAACAGTCGTCGTCATATTTCAGCCAATTTAAACCAAAAAATAATTAATTACATTGAATCACTCTGTTAATTGGAGAAAACCGTATGAAAATCCGTTCGGTACTTTTTGACATTATCACATTCAAACAGACAGACTTACGCGGCGGGGGGACTTTGTTAATTACCTAAAATTTATTATGCCAGTCACGCTCTAATAACAAATAACTTTTGTCCGAGTGTTCTCGTTCAATTAATTTCCTCGTAAAAACGTCGAATGAAATAAAGACTAAATGTTACCTCAAGATTCGAACTATCACTACATTTCCAATCCCTTAAATCTCCTAAAAAGAGATAGGTACACAAATATTTGTCAACCCCTATTGTACCCCTTAGGGGATGATTTTTTGAAAACGCTGTAAGTACCATTATTTCTTTATTTCCTACCAAAAGCATAAATTTGAATTTTCATATCCCTAACTTAAGAAATGCTGGGTTTCCTATACAAACTTTCATCCCCTATATCACCCCCCTTAAAGGATTATTTTTTAAGACAAAAAGTAGCCTATGTCCTTCTTCCGGATGCTATATAACGCCTTGCCAAATTATGTCAAAATCCGTGCAGTTTTGTAAATTTTAAAATCAACCCCTATTTTACCCCCTTAGAGGATGATTTTTCAAGAACGCTGAACCGCACATTTCTTTATTTCCTATCAAAAGCATACATTTTAATTTTCACATCCCTAACTTAAGAAATACTGAGTGTCCTATACAAACTTTCATCCCCTATATCACCCCCTGTAGGATTTATTTTTAAGACAAAAAGTAGCCTATGTCCTTCCCCAGGATGCTATATAAAGTCTTGCCAAATTTTATCGAAATCCGTGCAGTTTTGTAAATTTTAAAATCAACCCCTATTTTACCCCCTTAGGGGATGATTTTTCAAAAACGCTGAACCGCATATTTCTTAATTTCCTACCAATAGCATAAATTGGTTATCCCTAACTTAAGAAATACTGGGTTTCGCTTACAAACTTTCATCCCCTATATCACCCCCTGTAGTATTATTTTTGAAAAAAATAGTATCCTATGTTCTTCCCCAGGATGCTATATAAAGCCTTGCCAAATTATGTCGAAATCTGTGTAGTTTTGTAAATTTTAAAAGCAACCCCTATTTTACCCCCTTAGGGGATGATTTTTCAAAAACGCTGAACCGCATATTTCTTAATTTCCTACCAATAGTATAAATTTGTTATCCCTAACTTAAGAAATACTGGGTTTCCCTTACAAACTTTCATCCCCTATATCACACTCCCTAGTATTATTTTTGAAAAAAATTGTATCCTATGTCCTTCCCCAGGATGCTGTATAATGCCTTGCCAAATTATGTCGAAATCCGTGCAGTTTTGTAAATTTTAAAATCAACCCCTATTTTACCCCCTGGGGGGATGATTTTTCAAAAACCCTGAACTGCATATTTCTTTATTTCCTATCAAAAGCATACATTTAAATTTTCACATCCCTAACTTAAGAAATACTGAGTTTCCCATACAAACTTTCATCCCCTATATCACCCCAGGGAGGATTATTTTTGAAAAAAAAAGTACCCTATGTCCGTCCCCAGGATACCATCTATAGCCTTGCCAAATTTTATCGAAATCCGTTCAGTGGTTTAGGCGTGAAAAGGTAACAGACAGACAGACAGACAGAGTTACTTTCGAATTTATAATATTAGTATGGATATAGTGTAAACATCCATTAAGGAAGAATTTTTGAAATTCCATCCCTAAGGGAATAAAATAGGGGATGAAAGTTTGTGTGAAAAATCTTATCTCTTGAGTTATTAGACTTGAAACTTAGCACGAATATTCATCTAAGTCAATTATAAAATTAATCACTTTTAGTTTTGCTAAACTACCCCCTTTTTTTGTGGATGGGAAATCATCAAATGACTTCTCGTTCTCTGGGTGGAGCGGAAGGGCGTGTCATACTTTTACTGACTAAAACCCACCCGTGTTCCTTCAGTTGCCTATGGCAGGGCCACGGTATCTCTTTCGAACATCCCGCGACCCCAGAAGACGGTATTGGTGGGTGTCAAAGTTTTTATAGAGGAATTTTGGAACACGCGGTCCGATTTACTCAAAACTCAGATTTTGTACAAACTTGAGACCAAAAATGAAGACTAACTAACGTGTATCAGGGTTTTCCAAAAATCAACCCGTAAGGGGTGAAAAGGGGTACTAAATTTTACAGCGGAGGATTTTATTGGGGATTGATTAACTTGAAAATTGGTGTAAATAATGTTTGAGACAAGTTATGGAAACATCTTAGACGATTTTTGAAATTCTACCCCTGTGGGCGTGGAAACAGGGATACAGTTTACATGAAAAATCTTATTAATTTGGTTAATGAACTTGAAACTTAGCACAAATACTTGCTTATGTAAGTAATAAAGTTTGTCATTATTAGTTTTTCAAAACTACCCCTGAAATGGGGTTTAGGGATGTTAAAGTTTGTATGCAAGAATTTTAAAGCGCAGTCCGATTAACTTGAAAGTTAGTATTTATACTTTTGGTGTAAAATAAACAATAACAAGAAAATTAAAACCCATGAAATCAGACAGCCACGCGGGCGAAGCCGCGGGCAGTCTAGCTAGTATCTCAATATTGTGCGTACAAACTTACTAAGCCTCCGCTGCCCGTCCGTCCGTCTGTCCGTCTGTCACAGGACTGTATCTCACGAACCTTAATAGGTAGACAGTTAAAATTTTCACAGATTGTGTATTTCTATTACGACTACAACAATAAATAATAAAATGAAGTAGGTAAAGTTAAAATTGAAGGGGGCGGTCCCCATACAAAACTTATCATTTTGAAAAAAAAAATTAACCTGTGTGTGGGGTGTTATTGTCTAGAACCCATCGAGTAGAGTACAAAGATACTTTTATTTTTTTATCTTCTAAAATGAAGAAATAGGGGGCCGTAAAAGTTGTCAATTTTATACCATTTTTGTACGAGCTCTAAGGTATTTTTTTTAAATATGGTCGATTTTCTGCAACTGCAAAAGATAACCTTGTAATTCACAGTATCATTATGAAATACAAAGTTATCTTTGCGATTGTTAAACATTATAATATGGTACGGAACCCTTTGTGTGCGAGTCCGTCTCGCACTTGGCCGGTTTTTTTATTTGCTCCAGATAATCAGATGATTATATTATAAAATCTAAAAATAGTTTGCTTGATTGTTATACTCGACACGTAACCAATAACAATAAACAATTGATATACATTAACATTTGTCATGATCATTACCTAATTAAAATAAATTATGTATACCTACAATGTATGCCTACTTATTAATATTCTATTATTTCTGTTTGTCTAACTTACGCGCTATATGGTAGGTAGATATTTATTTGGCTAAGTAATAACAGCCGCACGGGTCAATCGATCAAGTTAAGCTAGGCTTGCCGCGGTTGGTCCGTGGATGGGTGACCATCTTTACAGACCAAGACCCATCCGTGCCTCGTAAAGCACGTTAAGTCGTTGGTCCCAGCTGTCATTCGTGGATCTTTGACGGTCGTTACGGGTCGTCAGAAGCCCGAAAGTCTGACAAGCAGTCTTACCAAGGAGTATCGTATTACCCAGTAACTGGGTTGTGTAGGTCACATAGGCAGTTGCTCCATGTAAAATACTGGTATTCAGCTGCATTAGGTTAGACTGGAAGCCGACCCCAATATAGTTGGGAAAAGGCTAGGCAAATGACGATGATTTATTACAAGAGTTCTTGGCATTTAAGGTGGTGGTAACCCGTGAAATTCAAATTTCCTTGAGTTTTATTTTTCAATTTGCAAGCCTGTGTTAGATTCTATCTTGATGAAAATATGATTCGCGACTAACGATGATTTTGATGACGATTTTGATAACGAAGATTTTGAACTTGATGAAAATATGCTTCGCGATAACAAATATGTATTTACATAATTATAACCATAACAATCATCAACACATCTCTCAATCCGTAAAAAACTTCAATCTCTAGTCCGTACAAAACTTCTAAGATAAGACCCGCGATAATATCGCTATAAGACCCGTTCTCGATGTTATTTTATAATGTGTACAAATCGCGAAACTTTAAAAAGTTTAATCTACTACATTGACCCAAAAAACGCAAGAAAATTTGATTTTCGCGGGCTATCCCTGCGGATCCACCTTGCTTGCTACTAATGTAATAATCTGTTATTCCACCTTTTAAATTCCCGCAACTAACCTTTGCTCTAACTACCCTGTATCTATTGTCTCACTGCAGAGAAAAGTCAAGTCTTCTCGTCGCGTATCCCGCAATTCTGACAACTAAGGTCTTCAACCAGTGCATCCTGCCTGTTATGATATACGGTGCCAAAACGTGGACACAGACAGAGTGAAATAATTTTCGGAATTTGATCAGTAGTTCCGTAGATTACCCCCTAAATACAAACTCACAAATTTTATCTCTTTATAATATTAGTAGTAAAATACAATTCCGTTCTTCTCATGAATGAACGTACATTGATCGCGTGACTTACGACATTAAAAAAAAAAACTAAAAATAACTCATAATCATTACAACCAACGTTATCGATTACATAAATTACAAAATACCAGTCGTTTATCATTTTCTGAAGTCACAATCCACAATTAAATATAATCACTTGTTTATAGACCGTGGAGTGATTATAACAATTAGTGTCGTTTTTAGGGTTCTCTGCCTCAAAAAGAGAAAACGGAACCTTTATAGGATCACTTCGTTGTCCGTATGTCTGTCTGATTACAAACTTAAATTTGCAGTTAGACTACCACGGAACCCTTCGGTTTTTAATAAAAGCAATTGCCAGCATCGACCGCTACGTATAAAAGCACCCACCAAACTTATTCAATATTTTAGTGAAATCGAATTTTTAAAATGCACTTCGTACGATACATCGATCACGAACCATTTATCTTCCATAGCTTTTAGAATAATATATTAAACGGTGAGTACGTAAATCTTTACGTCCAGAAATAAAGCACAGACAGACTAAACCAAAGAAAATATAAATAGAGACATAAACACTTCAATTTCTTGTTTACTTACCTCTTGAAATCCGGTATGTAAATACGGATCTTCTTGAGAGAAATTATATTCCTATTATTTAAGGCGTTACCAAAATAAATTGGAAGCTTTTTCGTAACCATTTATTTCACTATTACAGCGTGTATGCATTTAATTTTTGGATATAATATATGTTTATTGACTATTTGATTAATACTCTGACTGAAGGAAACCACAATTTCCTCGATAGAATTTAATTCCGAAAAGACTTCTACTTTTTATTTTTTTCTATATAAATTAGGTAATTGAAAACTCTGACTGAAAATAATTTTGATAGATATCTTAATTTATTTTATAACACATTTGCTCGTAAAGGGCTTCTTATTTCACCAATTTCAATATCGTAATGTATATCATTACGTACTTGTGCGTAATCGTAAAGTAAATAGCACGAGTTTCTTTCTAATAAGGTAACACGTACGGTTTATCATGATGCTCCGTCTAAAACCAACGGTACTTTTTTAAATCTTAAGAAAAAAAAAAGCAAAGAAAGCAAAGCAAAGAGTTTTTATGTCAGAAAAGTGGTCAACATTTTATGAATAAAATTAACTTTGGGATAAAATAAAATTAAAAAATTAAATGTTAAATATTTAATTCTTTGATTTAATTAATTTTGGCAATACATTACAACCTTATTTATCTGTAACAAAAACAAAAAAAATATTAATTTACTTTAATAATAATGTTTTTGTGCCTTTGCCTTTAAAAGAAAAGCGCTTATGCGTGCGCATCGCTAATTTGTGAACAAGTCAAAATTATTCCGCGCGCTTTTTCTTTTCGCTGTATTGTTTTTATTTGAAAATGTCGTCAAGTAATGATGAATTTATTCATTCGACACCGCCAGAAGTCTCAGAGGCAGCGAAAAAGGCTATTCTAAGCCTCTTGCCCGAAAAATCGACCGATAGATACTTACAAGCGGGTCAAAATTTCATCGTATGCAAAACAAGCAAAGATGCAAATTCATTTTCAGAAAGTGTGTTTTTAAAGATTTATTCGTTTAAGAAAATCCGAGTTTTATTTATTTCCTCGCAAATATGTTATAAAACGTCGTATGACATACGTGCGCTTTGATAATTACAGCCTCTGCTTTCTTGTAGCCCTCGCCTACGGCTCGGGCTAGCAATATCGCCTCGGCTGTAATTTTCAACTTACCGCACTTATCATAAATTCATAATGTACTATTAAAACATTTTTTATTTGATTTGGCGCTCTTATTTTGGTTCCAGCGCATAGTTGCACTCTCTTTTTTTCGCATGTAGAAGTAATTGACTCTGTCACTTTCTTATTCCCGCCCAGTTCGCTTTTTACACATCTAGCCTTTACATATCTACCTTAACTAGAGGCATTAAAATGCAAGCTATCGGTATCATGAAAATGGGGGTCTTGCTGTGAAATATTTCAGTAGCCGGACACCGAGTTTTTGCTGTAAAGAAATAGTTTCAAATAACCAAAAAAGAAATTGGCAGGATATTTAATTATGTTATTTCATATTATTACAGGATAGGCGCCTGAAAAGAGAGAGGTTTTTAAGTACATTATTTTAACTATAGGTAACTAGCAGCACCCCGCGGTTTTGTCCGCGTAAGTCTCGAATCCGTAAGAATATCGGGATAAAAAGTATATAAAAACAGTCTGTGTCCATCCATCTTCAGAAACGTTCGCGTTTATAATGTTAGCAGGATTCACTTTTTTTTTTAATTTACTTAATTCATGTTTATAAGTTTTTTTTTTTAGTATTTATAAGTTTGTAAATGTAACGTACTTTGTTTGTAATGTACTTTGTAAAAGGACGTAAGTAAAACAAAAAATAAAAATTATGAATTGAATTGTTTGATCACAAGTCTCATTACTCTGCATCACAACCGTTGCATGTGTCTTTAAGCAAGAAAGTCACCTTATTAGAAACATGAACTACATAATTTATTACCTCCTGGTACCTATTCATTATTTACAGAATTCGTGGAACATCGTCTTTGTAGCTGATATCAATGTTCAATTTGAGCAACCTTTATTAGACTGGGTGTACCGGGCACGAAACCAGCGGTGATCGACGATACAAAATTGTCGCCATCGTTTTTAGGGTTCCGTACCAAAATGGTAAAAAAGGAACCCTTATGGTGTGACTCAGTCTGTCTGTCTGTCTGTCTGTCACAGCTGGATATCTCAAGAACTACTAATGCTATCAACTTGTGGAACAGTTTTATATGACATTTACCCAACTATTTTGCAAATGAGAAAGAAATAAAAATATTTATATTTTTTTTGCAACAGGGACTGAAAGGGGGTCTTAAAAATTCAAAGTGGAGGTACTAGGGCATGTGGGGTATCATATGAAAGAACGCTATTTGCACATTCTCTAAAATTTTTTTTCTTTTTTTTAGCCTGCATAGTTTTCGACTTTTCATGAAAAATGTAAAAAAAAATACCGTCCCCCCCCCCTGTTATCTCCGAAGTTTGCAAAACGAAAAATCTGAAATTATTCTATGTGATAGAAGTTTATGTAAAGATTACAGGAAAAATAAAACAATGTCAAAATAGCACAGTTTTTCAGAAATCATCAAGAATTCATTGATCGGTTCTTTTTTTTAATAATTCAAATACATTTTAATAAGCATTACTAAGTTTTTATATAATGTTTGTCCGGTTTGTCCTTTAATGTGTAATTATAAACTGTAAATAAATGGAATGTCTACTGTAAATATATGGAGTGTTGCAGGAACGAAAATAGGGATTTTTAAGTAAATAAAATGAAAAGAAGGTTTTATGTAAACGTCAAAAATCATAATAACTATATTATTATTATCAATAAACCCAATATAACAAAGTGTCGTTATAACTAACAATTCTAATAACTACAAATTACGTCGAAAGTTTTCCGAACTGTTACAACAAGAATGTGCCAAAGAGAAAATTAAGTTATTACGTACTTAGTAAAACTTCGTCCTTAAACTTCGAGAGTCTCATAATTAAGCATAAAAAAGAGAATAAATAAGAATTAAATGAAATAAACATAAATAAAAGGCAGTAACACACTTATTAACCCGTAAATATCAAAGTGATTTTATGTGCGCTCAATACGACGTGTTTATTTTTAAATGAAAGCTCTTTTGATGTTTATTTCATTGAAACAATGTAAATTATTTGGTGGTTCATTTTTTATCTTAATGTAGATTTGCAAAAACATTCGAAATATTTTGTGTGAAGTCGTAACCGTCTTAAAAACAAAGTTTAAGTTGTAACAGAAAGAAATGTAAACTTTAAAATAATAATAATAATGTTCTTTTTTTTTAAATGGCAATATTTTAATTTTATTTTCTACCTGCATATCGTACCTAGTATTTTAAAACAACAACATTATAACTCAAGGAGTTCAGGTAATATAAAATTGATCATAAAGGTTTAAACTGCAAAGTTCTTAGTAAATTAAATACTTAATTATAATTACTTACAGTTTGCCGCCTTGACTTCGAAACTGTTGTATTATACACTGTTCAAAGAAACATTGTCAGTTAAAACTCACAAATAAACAAACAAAAAACTTCACACTTTCTCAAAAAAAAAAAAAAAATCAAGTACAAAAAAAAACGAAACAGTCATTAAGCTCTTTGGTAATTTTAAGTCACGTCGCGTCGCTTTAGAACATTTTTCTTTTTTTGAAAATATTTTTTAAAGTTTCCGAGCGCGGGAATCTGCGAGGGCTACGGGCGCGTTCGCTCGCAACCGCAGTTAGTCGACAAGTGAAATGAACGAGGAACGCTCCCCGGTTCGTCACTCTATCAAACGGCAAACGCTATCCCATCTTTTTTGCAACCGTGCGTGTCAGTCAATTAATTAAGGAAGATTACACTTAGATTGAATGACCGTTTTAAAATCAGAACCAACGGTTGGCCAATTCCTTTCGAATTTCGAATCCTTTAGCTGTCCTGTGGCATATCTAGGTTAAGTGTCCTCTTTGAACGTCAACATTCTTTCATAAATAAGATTGCATTTCCTTTACCTACCGCAATGATTTTTCTTTTAGGTTTATTTTCGCTTGCACACAAAGCTTTAAAAGTGGAAATTCTCTGCTGGATTTAATTAAACAGGGGCGGTTTTAAGACATTGTTTATTTTCATTCATTTATTCTAATAGAATTCATGGCATTCCTCCTGTATATACTTTTAATTCTGTGTTCATAATCTCTGTTTGTTGAACTTTGTTTTTCTCGTAAAATATTGCATGTTATTGTTACTTTGTAAGTTTATTTGTACTGTTTTAGAAATTTCATTACAGTTTTCACACTCCATTTAAAAAGCTTTCGGAAACAATTTCTTTCGTTGAACGTTCTGAGAAGTTTTTGGAAAATACTTTTTTTAAGGATACATTAGGTTTGCCCGCGGCTTGGATGTCAGAAAACATCCCACGGGAACGTACTGCCGAGAAATCCTTCCTTTATTCCTTGTCTACGTTATAAAGGGAACCTCTTTGTAAAATTTCAGCTTTATAGGTTCAAAGGCTGTGCGTTGATGAGTCAGTCAATCAAGCAGGACTTCTCTCTTTATTTATACAGGGTGTAAGTATACACACTGGCAATATTTTAAGGGGTCATTGTACTCATCATTATGAACAACTTTTACTATGGGACCAAACCTGAAATTGCGCAAAAAAAACAGCTGTTCAGTACATTTATGTTCGCATAAAGGCTCTTACAGACAGAGGCCATATCGCGTCGCGACGCGATATTGAGATATTATATCCGTAGAACAATTTCTATGGAATCGCGCGCGACCATACACACAGGAGCGACGCGATATCGCCTCTGTCTGTAAGAGCCTTAATTCGTCAAAATGTTGGGAACAGCTGATTTTTTGTGATTTCATGTTTGGTCAGTAGTAGGGATTCCCATATTCTGGCGCATGACAAGTGGGGGTGACCATGACTGGCCAATACTAAAAAAAAAAAAAAAAAAAGGTTTTGGGGTGCGCTGATTCCATTTCTGCGGTCCTTTTTCACGTCGCATGCTCCGTTGCAAAGATACACAAATCAATTAGGGTTCTAGCTCTGTTCAACTGGGTAATGAGGTACCCCTCGTTAGCGCTATTGTCACCTCACCTCCCACGGCTCATTATAAGTAATACCTCATCTTTACAATGATAATGGTAATGAGGCATGCTACTTGCTAATGAGGCAAAATGGTTTATGTCTCATCCACAATAAAACTGCATACTTCTTTCCTTGGTACTTTTATTACATTTCAGTCTTACTTCCTAAAATATCTATGAAACATTACATCTATTAACATATCATTGTAAATACTGTCGCTTGTAAATGATTTTAGAAAATTCAACATTGTATATCCATAAAACTTATGTAATAAAATTTCATCAAACAGTACTCGCCGCAAACTGATGTAAAATCGTTTTGGATTCTCTCCGTATTCCAGTCCCACCTTTTACAATTTCTTTCGTAATGTTATATATTACTTTGTTGGTGTTGTCGAATATTTTGCGCACCCCAAAACCCATTTTTTTTTTTTTTTTTTTTAGTATTGGCCAGTCATGGTCACCCCCACTTCTCATGCGCCAGAATATGGGAATCCCTACTACTTTGGTCCCTCAGTAAAAGTTCTTCAAGTACAATAACCCTTTGAAAGATTGCCACTGTTTACACTTCACCCTGTATAGATTAACTCGCATTCGCAAATCCTGATATATATCTTATCGTGAGTAAACCTGAACATATCTTCACCAAATTTCTTCCAAATAATTTGAATTAAGTTTTAATTAAATAGTTTTAATTGAGCACAAAGCCCTTGGTTCGATTCCCGAGTCACGCAAAGTGTTATTTGATTTTTCCATCAAAAATTTCTCAGTAGCAGGCCGGAGTCAGGGTTTGCGCCTGGTTGGCAACAGACTCGCCTAAAGGCTCTTACAGACAGAGGCGATATCGCGAGCGATATTGCGAGATTATCGCGTCGCAACACCGCTACGCGACACGTCGCGACGCGATATCGCCTCTGTCTGTAAGAGCCTTAAGGAGGCAGGGATAATAGGTCCCATGTAACTTATACTTAAATATATCTGGCGAAATGTGGATATAGTATAGGCATGGTCAGCAACAGAAGTCGGTTAACACTGCTACTTGTAGACATCATCTAAATTAACACAAAATGTTATGATAACCTGCTTTTTAGAGCTCGTGGCTAAGTAGTAACAGCTGCATGGGTCGATCCATCAGGTTAAGCCACGCTTGCTGGGGTTGGTCAGTGGATGGGTGACGATCTTTACATACCGAGACTCCTCCGTGCCTCGGAAAGTACGTTGGTCCCGGCTGTCATTTGTGGATCTTTGACAGTCGTTACGGGACGTCAGAAGCCCGAAAGTCTGACAACCAGTCTTACCAAAGGGTTCTTATTACCCAGGTACTGGGTGTGTGGAGGTCAGACAGGCAGTCGATCCATGTAAAATACTGGTATTCAGCTGCATCTGGTTAGACTGGAAGCTGACTTGAGGTCAGCTTCCAGTCTAACCGGGAAACATAGTTGGGAAAAGGCTAGGCAGATTGATTTGGGATAAGTTAATTTTCTTTAAAATTTAGGTAGATCTGTTCCGATTTTAATGAAGTATTTTTCTCAATAATTAAGATTTAGAAAACTCAAGTGTTAATCGAGTTTTGTTGCTGACTGTACCTACACCTCTGCCGAACCCTTCAGGGAATTCAGGCGTGATGTTATGTGAACTTTTAATTACTTAACTAAAGGTAGGAGACGCAAGAAGAACGAGTTTACGTTACCTGTGGAATTTGTCAAGTTCGATTGGTTCCGGCTTATATGTAACCCTTCTCACGTTTGAGGAAACTACATGTTGTCATAGTGTAGATAGGGCTTAAGTTAATTCACCTTTTTAAGGTGCACCACCGTACCCAAAGGGTAAAACAGGACCCTAATACTAAGACTCCGCTGTCGGTCCGTCTGTCACCAGACTGTATCTCATGTACAGTGACAGTTGAAATTTTCACAGATGATGTATTTCTGTTGCTGATATAACAACAAGTACTGAAAAACAGAATGAAATAAATATTTAAGGGGGCTCACATACAACAAACGAGATTTTTTGCTCGATATTGATAACGGCAACAGGAAGACGCTTGAAATATTCACAGAACTATTATATTCAACGAACAGATATATTCACTTTAAAAATAAATAATTAAATTAAAATAAAACAAATATTTAAGGGGGCTCCCATACAACAAACGTGATTTTTTTGCCGTTTTTATAGATAACTAGCTTTTGCCCGCGGCTTCGCCCGCGTAGATGTCGGAAAATATCCCATGGGAACATTCATATGGAAAACATAGGGCCGTCTGATATAACTGTGCAAACTCAAATCGCTACGATATTGATCGTTGCCGTGTATGGTGGTCTTAAAGCTCCCAGTCAGCATGATTTTTTCCGACATCTTCAACAATCATCGTCATATTTCAGCCAATTTACAAAAAACCATAATGAATTAAGTACCTATACACTGAATCACTGCGGTCATTCGTGAAAGCCGTATGAAAATCCATTCGTCGAATGAAATAAAGACTAAAAACGACTAAACAAAATAAAGATTAAAGACGTCAATAAAAACGAATCGTCTTCGTGTGAATGAGCCCTAAGCCGACATTCGCACGGACGTAAAACTATCGCGGCGATTTTTTTTTCGCGCACTTGATTTTCAACGCTCTGAGTTGAAAATCCAACAGTGTGTTTTTTCGACGCGTTGAGATGCACTCTGTTGTTGTTAGGTTAGATTCTCGAAGCTCGGCTCAACACCGAGAGTTGAAAATCCAGTGTTCGATAAAATCCCGCCGCGATATTTTTACGTCCGTGCGAACGTCGGCTAAATGTTACCTCAAGATACGAACTATGAATACATTTCCAATCCCTTAAATCTCTTTAAAAGAGATACACAAACATTTTAGTATTATTTGTGAAATTCAAAATCAACCCCTATTGTACCCCCTTATGGACTAATTTTTCAAAAACGCTGTACCACATAATTCCTTATTTCCTAACAAAAGCTTCAATAAAAATTTTCATATCCCTCCCTACCTTAAGAAATGCTGGTTTTCCCATACAAACTTTCATCTCCTATATCACCCCCTGTATGATTATTTTTTAAGACAAAAGTAGCCTATGATCTTCCCCATGATGCTATCTATAGCCTTGCCAAATTTTATCAAAATCCGTGCAGTTTGGTGAATTTTAAAATCAACCCCTATTTTACTCCCTTATGGGATTATTTTTCAAAAACGCTTAAACGCATATTTCTTTATTTCCTACCAAAAGCATAGATTTGAATTTTCATATTCCTAACTTAAGAAATACTGGGTTCGCCATACAAACTTTCATCCCCCTTTAGGCTTATTTTTTAAGACAAAAAGTAGCCTATGTTCGTCCTCAGGATGCTATCTATAGCCTTGCCAAATTTTATCAAAATCCGTTCAGTTTTGTGAATTTTAAAATCAACCCCTATTTTACCCCCTCAGGGGATGATTTTTCAAAAACGCTTAGTCGCATATTTCTTTTTTTCCTACCAAAAGCATAGATTTGAATTTTCATATTCCTATCTTAAGAAATGCTGGGTTTCCCATACAAACTTTCATCCCCTATATCACCCACTGTAGGATTATTTTCGAGAAAAAAAGTAGCCTATGTCCGTCCCCAGGATGCCATCTATAGCCTTGCCAAATTTTATCGAAATCCGTTCAGTGGTTTAGGCGTGAAAAGGTAACAGACAGACAGACAGACAGACTGACAGACAGACTGACAGACAGACAGAGTTACTTTCGAATTTATAATTTTATCGAAATCCGTTCAGTGGTTTAGGCGTGAAAAGGTAACAGACAGACAGACAGACGGACAGACAGACAGACTGACAGACAGACAGAGTTACTTTCGAATTTATAATATTAGTATGGATGGTACGGACCCCTCGTGCGCGAGTCCGACTCGCGTTTGGCCGGTTTTTAATCATTATGTTTGTATTCGTTGGGTAAAACAGCCGCTTCGGGGGATGGTCAGTGGATGGGTGACCATCTTTACATACCGAGACTCTTCCGTGCTTCGGTGCCGGCTGTCATTAGTGGATCTTTGGCAGTCGTTACGGCCGTTACGGGTCATCAGAAGCCCGAAAGTCTGACAACCAGTCTTACCAAGGGGTATCGTATGACCCAGTTACTGGTTGTGGAGATCAGGTAGGCGCTCCATGTAAAATACTGGTATTCAGCTGCATCCGGTTAGACTGCAAGCCGACCTCAACATAGTTCGGAAAAGGCTAGGCAGATTTATTTTTAGGTGGCGTTTTGTAGTTTCTGCCCATCCCCAGTGGAAGAAGGCGTGAATTTGTCACTTCGGTATTTGGCCCAGAAAAAAAAAACTGTTATTTTTTTCTATTGAGTACTTACCTGCCTTGAACTTAATCATGTAGAAAGAGATAGTATAGACTGTTGTTAGTTTAAACTTTATACCATGTAATTATTAACAAATTGACAACTTCCTGAATTATCGGTAAGTAAATAATTTCATTGAGACCTTTTTATTTACATCCTGATGTTATACATACCTTACCTATAGTGTGAAAGTGTGTTGGCTAGTAAATAAACATAAAATAATAAGATAACATCAGACTTGGATTCCCTGAAGGATTAGGCACGGGTGTACCTATAGTAGTAGCAGCCAGTTATGTTTAAGGGTATGTTTCACCACCTACTGTTAAGTTTTAACTTATTTGGCAGATAATTTGAAGTCGTTGGTGCTCAAATGGGAATCCATTTGAGCACCAACGACGTTGAGATCAAGGTCAATGACCCTGTGGTTAAAGTCAAAGACCTAGAGGTCATTGACCTTGATCTCAAGGTCAACATTCCGAAAGTCAAGATCTGCCTCCTAAGGTCACTGACCTTAAACTCAGGGTCATTGACTTTAACCACAGGGTCATTGACCTTGATCTCAACGTTAACATTCTGAAAGTCAAACCTCAACCTCAAATATTGATTGGTGCTCAAATGGGAATACCTTGGGTGCTCTAAAAATCGGTGCTCAGAAAATAGGTGCTCAATCGGGAATGCTTCGATAATTTCATACAAATTCTGTTCCATTTTTGAATTTATTCGGTGAGTAGTGGCTATTCGGACATCGTGAAATAGGCCCTTAGGCCCGTGTAATAAATAGGT
Source organism: Cosmia trapezina (assembly GCA_905163495.3). NCBI lineage: Eukaryota > Metazoa > Arthropoda > Insecta > Lepidoptera > Noctuidae > Cosmia > Cosmia trapezina. The sequence continues at coordinate 9,016,692 of LR991020.1, forward strand.
GGAGAGCGTATTGCCATCAACCGGGCTCAAATCCAGACTCCGGGACCACTGAGAAATTCCAGAAAAACCCTTTGCCCCACCCGGAAATCGAATCCAGAACCTCATGCCAGTAGTAGCGCTTGCAACCACTAGAACAACGAGGCAGTCGTAACGAAGCGGTACCGTCAAATGGGGTTACTTTGATACTACGGGTTTACTTTGATAACAACTTCCGACTTACGAAAAACCAATTTTATTCGGCGTATGAATAAGGTTTTGTTGGTGTACTGGTTATAATCATAATCATAATCATTTTATTATCAGGCAACTAGGCCCATAGATAAAATACACAAAATATCTTATGCCGGGGCTATATTATACGGAATGTGCCGTTGATTATCGCGTTAAAGGGCGTTAGCCGTAGGTGTAGCCACCACTTACCGCCATAATTTGACCGAATCTTGACCGAATTTAATTACCGCGATGTTTATGGCGTTTATGGGCATTGACGTTGACGTTAATGTGGCCTCGGCATTACTGGGCATTTTTTAAGGTAAGAAACACTTTTGATGCCTCCAAAAATCTATACCTACAGATTTTTTTCATAAGACGAAAGTTGTTATCAAAGTAAATCCTTAGTATCAAAGTAACCCCATTTTACCGGTAATAAATACCTGGTAAAATACTCTATCTGTATGATAAACTGACATAACTATACCTAGTACACGGCTATAGTACGACAAGTTCTAAGGTTCCATCGTTTATTTTCGGAAAAAGCGAACTTTGCCGAATTATATGTGACTGCGGTCCACAGTGTGTAATTTTGACTTAGATGTGGCCAGATATATTTTATGTATTAATTCGAAAGAACTTGTGATACTTAATAATTGGTAAAAATCCCCACCTTAAAATTGTCTATAATTTCAGAGAAAAAAAATTTTTTGTGAAAGTTCAACGACCTCAAAGAAAAGTTATTGTTTTTTTTTCTCCAAAAGTATTAATGGCATCGTTTTTTCCAATACCACAAACGTCGTAATATCAAAATATTTATCCATATAAAAAATTAAGGAGCTGTAGCTTTGATTGTTAATGAGATACATGAACATTTTTGAATTTCACTTTTTATTAATTTTTTTTTTACCCCTATCAAAAAAATGCGGTAAGCATTTTTTTCTTTGCTATAAATATGTACATAATTGTTGTTTATCACGTCCTAAAAAAATACATACGTAACTCAAAGGGGTGGTGAGAAAAAGCGTTTCTAAATATTTTAGAAATTTCTATGGAAATAGGGTTGTCCAAACGATAAATAAAAACAAATAAAAAAGTTACATTTTGTCGATGTCGTCACTATCGCAATCGATAAATACTTCGTCTGACGATAACACGATGTTGATATCGTCGGAATCACATTCGAATACATCGACAGTTTTTTGCAAGAACTGGTCGCCGTGTATGAGTACGTTATCCTGAGTCGGCTTTAAAAGTTTTAGAACTTTTTCGGGAATTTTAGACCTTTTATTGTTTTTTTGTCTCTTGTCAATCGACAAAAGCCGGTCAGAAGACTCTAAAGCTCGGTGAATCAAGTCAAGGACGGTCGCTTTACTACTGAACTTACGAGTGTGATGCTCACGATCGTAGCTAGTATAATTTGAAACAATCAAATGACGATTTTATTAATGACCAGAATAAATTAAACTGTTAAGAAGGTTAGTGACAACCCTAAACAAAAATTTAAAAAAAATATATCTCATCACCCCTTTATTCTTTTGAGCTGATATTTTTTATTCAAATGTATTATTATGTCGTACATATTTTCCATTAAAAAGAAAATGCGGTAATTTAAAAAGAAACCGGCAAAAAAATATTTATGTTTTTCCTAAAAACATTGAATAACGTCTTTATTATCCGCGTTTCGAATCTAGTTTTTGGCAATAAATTAGTTTTGTATTTTCTTAATGAGAAGATATTTAATTTATTCGTTACTGATGTACCTGAAAAAAGATATTGCATTTCTATGGTTTCTACGGGGTTTTCTCGATAATTGCTAAGTAGCCAAAACTACACAAAAAAAAATTGTCATTGTGTTTTATAAGCCTCCAAAATAGTAAAAGCTATCAAATAAACACATAAACTGAACCTGGCCACAAGTAAGCCAAAATTACATAGGTACTGTGCGGTCCAATAAGGGAGAGTGCGTCAATCTATATATTAATTTAGGTGGGAATATAAATCAATTTCTATTGGTAGATACTCACATTTTATTCGCTTTAGTTCGGTTTTTCCGAAGTTAAACGTTGGACCTTTGAACGTTGTCGTACTGTAGCTATCTATATATTGTCGCCTTCAGAGTGAAAACCTCGGGAAAGCGTTTTTGCTCAAATTTATTTTATTGCGTTTCTAGAAAAAAAACCTCGCAACGCACATCCTGATCTGACTAATTTGTTCATTCGATACTCGTAGCGCCATCTATAATTGATGATATTCCATAATAATGAATAAAAAAACACAGCACAAAAAAATTACAGCACGCAGTTTTTTGTTCCTCCTGGAAAGTTACTTCTCTCACTCTAAGGCGACAATTATACCTAGACATTATAAAACACTATCGATATTATAATGTGTACAAATCGCGAAAGTTTAAAAAGTTTATAGCTAGGCAGTACGGCGACAACGTTCAAAAGTATATTATAAGTATATTATATGCTTAAACTCCAAACTTTGATTGCCTCGATAATCTACTGGCGGAGTGAGAGGTTCTAAGTTCTAATCCCAGGTCGGGTAGTGTTATTGGGTTTATGTTATTAGCAAATTCTAAGTAATTCAAAGTAGTTTGGGGTGGCTGATGGGTTATAACTTTTCTTTTTCCTATTACAACTTTGTATACTTATTAAAATTTTCAGTTTAATTCTTACAAAATAGGAGCAACCGAACTGAATTAAAATAAACGTGTTAAACAGTATAAAGAAAGAAAAGAAAGAAAGAAAATACGTTTATTTGCGGTAAACATGACGCAAAGAACAACAAAATAAAATAACTATATAGAAAACAAGTTGGGAAGTTGTGAAATATCGGAAGTAGCTTGAATTTCCATACATACATAAATCACGGCTTCTTCCCACGGGGAAGGAACTACAGAACGCCCTGCTACGATGCTTTTTTTTTTTTTTTTTTTTTTTTTGAGGGTGCTACGATCCTTACATACTCCTTTTGCCTCGTTTACGTTCATACATCTAGTCATACACGTCTTTAATTTGTCTTCAAATTAAATTCACTTCCTATAATTTGATGACTTTTGCCAAAAGTTTTGTTGATGCCGACTTCCGAAACTAATTAAATATAATCAATATATTTATTGTAGGTATATAACTAGCAATTTCCTTTCAATTTAGTTAACATCCTTTGAGTTGCAATAATTTAAACTGTGATTAGTGTGATTAAAGACCAACTACAACATTAAGTTTTGATTAATTAAGGTGAGAACCTATATTATATCTGCTAACTAGCGCCGCCATTGAGAAAAAATAATAGGTACCTGGTAAGTCTGGAGATATGAAACATTTTGAAATTTCCTATGCTAACAGTTTTCTTTCATTTTAAGAGGAGCTCGTGGCTAAGTAATAACTGCCGCACGGGACGATCCATCAGGTTAAGCTACGCTTGCCGGGGTTGGTCAATGGATGGGTGACCATCTTTACACACCGAGACTCCTCCGTGCCTCGGAAAGCACGTTAAGCCGTTGGTCCCGGCTGTCATTCGTGGATCTTTGACAGTCGTTACGGGTCGTCAGAAGCCCGAAAGTCTGACAACCAGTCTTACCAAGGGGTATCATATTACCCAGTTACTGGTTTGTGGAGGTCGGACAGGCAGTCGCTCCATGTAAAATACTGGTATTCAGCTGCATCCGGTTAGACTGGAAGCCGACCCCAACATAGTTGGGAAAAGGCTAGGCAGATTGATTTTATGCTAACATTTTTAGTCAGATGAGGTACTTATATTTTTTTTTTGTCAAAAAAAAATTCATACTAAACGTCCCAAAAGCAAAAACCGGCCAAGTGCGTGTTAGACCACGCACAATGAAGGGTTCCGTAGTTAAAAAGATTTTATCCCAAAAACAAACTTAACATTGAAGTTGAAAAACATGTTCACCCATACATTGATATACGTCACGGTCGATTCTCCAACTACAAATTTAGGTTTGTAATTGTAAAAAAAATGTGTGTAAAAATTACAAATAGGTAAGCAATTTTCAGACTTTTTCCTTTTCTTGTGCAGTGAGTCTTTGCATCTTGCCAAATTTCATGATTCTAGGTCAACGGTAAGTACCCTATAGGTTTTGATTTTACTTGCGGGTATCAAAATATTCGCATAAATGGCCGTAATGTTTGTACTGCGTTGACTTAGAAGCTTGATTTTTTTAGAGCTCCAAGGGACCATAGATCTACGTGTTTGATGTTAATTTCAACTTGATATCATCACGCAAGACCCACTGGTCTTAAAAAATTCAAGTGGGGCTTCTAGGTCCTGTGGGGTATCATATATTATGAAAGAGCGCTGTTTGCACATTCTCAAACTATTTTTTTTTAGGCCGCATAGTTTTTGATGAAAAATGTAAAAAAAAATACCGTTCCCCCCCCCCCCCCACCTACGAAGTTTGCAAAGAGAAAAATCTGAAATTATTCTATGTGATAGAAGTTTATGTAAAAATTACAGAAAAAATAAAATGATGTCTCTAAGTAGCACACTTTTTCAGAAATCGGAACGGAACCCTCGGTGCGCGAGTCCGACTCGCTCTTGACCGGTTTTTTTTTCTTTTTGTGGTCCGGAACCCTAACAAACAATTGCCGTCATGTTCCATATTCCCCGAAGGACATTAATTATTGGAAAGTGTTGGTAACGTTTCTCACTCAGTTAATCAATGACGAAATGAAATCCCATGTTATAGGGGCATGCCTGACGCAATTTTCAGGCAACAATTAATTATAAAACTTCGGATTGTTTGCAAGTTTTACAACCAGTCTTACCAAGGGGTATCGTATTACCCAGTATTGTAAATAGATATCAGATCCTAATTATAATTGGGCAGGTGATGATTGATTGAGTGCAATTAAAACTTAGCTACATTTATTTTTTACCAGCTTTTGCCCGCGGCTTCGCCCGCGTGGATGTCGCAAAATATCCCACGGGAACATGCCACCGGGAATTCCTTCCTTATTCCTTGTCTACATTATAAAGGGAACCTCTGTGCAAAATTTCAGCTTTCTAGATCCAAGCGTTTGGGCTGGGCGTTGATGAGTCAGTCAATCAGTCAGTCAGTCAGTCAGTCAATCAGTCAGGACTTCTCTTTTTATTTATATAGATAGATAAGCTTCGTCACACTGAGCGACAAATTTCCCGCGACTTGTGTCGCAATATCGCGTTACGACTGTAAATGGCCATTCCACGCTTGACGTGTATTTAGAGGCATGAGGAACAGGTTGTAAAGTTCACTCATCCTCCATAGAAAAGGGAGGCTCCTCCGATCAGACGGGTGTCATGTCTGGTGGGCAACTGCCCGACAGTTGATATCGGGACGTTGTATACAACGTGTAACGTTAAATGCGCCAAACCTCTTAAGGGGTCATTGTACTCATCATTATGAACAACTTTTAGTATGGGACCAAAACTGATCTCGCGAAAAAAAAATCAGCTATTCAGTACATTTCTGTTCGCATAATTCGTCAAAATGTACTGAACAGCTGATTTTTTTTTTCGCGATTTCAGGTTTGGTCCCATACTAAAAGTTGTTCATAATAATGGGTACAATGACCCCTTAAGAGATTTTGCGCTTTAACGTTACACGTTGTATATGCTAGTCGGGGAGTGATGTGGCGGAATCTACATCGCCACATACGAACTACGCGTCACACTGACGTCACGAAAATCCTGCATCGCGCAATCAGAGTTTACCCTGATTGCGCGATGCAGGATTTTCGTGACGTCAGTGTGACGCGTAGTTCGTATGTGGCGATGTAGATTCCGCCACATCAATCCTCCCGGCCTCCGGATCTACAATACGAACTACGCGTCACACTGACGTCACGCAAATACTGCACCAAAATATAGACCAAAATATCTCCTCGAAACGAGTCCCGTGGCGTCCATATTGCTTGCCATGCCGACATTACTGGACATTTGATGTCTTGTCTAAACGAAGCATAATTAGCTACCATGAGATAAAGTTGTACATACGGCTACATATCAAGCTATATATTTCGAATATAAGCTGACCTCACATTGTACGGAAATCCTATACAATTCGAGATCAGCAGCTTATACTGGATAAGTAGCAGAGTAGTGGAGTAGGGTAAATAATATAGCGCTTTAATGAACGAATGTGCAGCTTCCTGACTAGGTACTGCCCCAGGTTGTATGTACAGTAAGAAACTTTCAGTGACCAGTGTGAGATTAATTTAAAGCAAGGTAAATACTTAAGATCGGCTATCAATCTTAATTCCTATCTATTGACAGCTGTTTGATAATGATAAGTGTTTGTAATTATATCTTGTTAGTAAAGTAATTGTTAGAAATAGTTAGGTAACTGCATAATTATGTTTAAGCCTCGCAACTAGCTGACTATGTACTATGTATGTAATAAGGTCCGTGATGGCATGGTACACAGAGCAGCAGGTCAAGTTACTACAAATTGTCAAATTTTCACATTCGATTTTGAACTTAACCAACAACATTTTATGGTTTAAAATCATTTGGAGAAATTTGAGAGTTTGGTATAACCTAATGTGCTGTTGTCTGTACATAGTTACGATGTAGTATTATAAAGTAGTTATGCTAGAGTAGGTCAATCAATCTGCCTAGCCTTTTCCCAACTATGTTGGGGTCGCCTTCCAGTCTTACCGGATGCAGCTGAATACCAGTATTTTATATGGAGCAACTGCCTATCTGACCTCCACAACCCAGTTACTGGGTAATACCAGTAATACGATACCCCTTGGTAAGACTGATTGTCAGACTTTCGGGCTTCTGACGACCTGTAACGACTGTCAAAGATCTACGAATGACAGCCGGGACCAACGGCTTAACGTGCTTTCCGAGACACGGAGGCGTCTCGATATGTAAAGATGGTCACCCATCCAGGGACCAAACCCGGCAAGCGTAGCTTAACCTGGTTGATTGACCCGTGCTGCTGTTATTACTTAGCCACGAGCACCTCGAGAGAGTAAGTATACGCCTAATTACCTATTAACTAGCTAGCAGAGAGCAGTGAAGGCCCAGTGGTAGCGACCGCGACTTACGAGTTAAGGCTCTTACAGACAGAGGCGATATCGCGGTCGCGACGCGATATTTCGATATTATATCCGTAGAAAAATATCGCGTCGCGACGCGATATCGCCTCTGTCTGTAAGAGCCTTTAGTCGGCGTTCCCACGAGCGTAATAAAATCGGGGCGGGATTTTATCGCGCACTGGATTTTCAACTCTAGTTGTTGAGCCGAGCGTTGAGAATCCAACCTTACAAAAACAGAGTGCATCCCAGCGCGACGAAAAACACACTGTTGGATTTTCAACTCCCGGCGCTAAGCAGAGAGTTGAAAATCCAGTGCGCGATAAAATCCCGCCGCGATTTTATTACGCTCGTGGAAACGCCGACTTACAGCACGCTTAGCATGACGACGTTTTGTCGACGGAAGAATAGACAAAACTACACATTGCCATGCTTAGACGCGTAGAATGCGTACAAATATTTTTACTATCTTCCATTTTGTCTATTCTTCCGTAGACAAAACCCGTTTCTACGGCGGTCATGCTAAGCGTGCAGGTCGTGACCGGCTGGTGTTTCTTCTCTTGTCGCTGGCGGTGTGGCGATTCCGTGCTCTATGATGCATAGGATGCCATCTGAGCCAACACATAGGTACCTAGTTCGACTTGAACCCAAACTTCCCATCAATATCCTCATAAATATTGACCCGACCGACACGAACCGACAAACCACTGACCCGTCTCACATTTATCTAACAAACGCACATCGCATCAACAACATCAATTTAAGAGGGCTGTCGCATTTCGTCACCTCTCTCGCTCACACGGGCCAAATTAAGATTGTTAAATATGAAAATATGCTTTTTTGAAAAATGTAATCAAGTAGCGACCTAGTAAATAATATTAATTTAATAGGTACCTACCAAATTATTAAAAACACATTCTATTGTGTTATATAATAAACTCAGCTCAAAAATTATTATCTGTTTTTGAGATGAGATAGCCACAATAAAACTGCGTTTTTAATAATTACCTATTAAATTAATTTTATTTAGTAGTCCGCTAATTGATTACATTTTTCAAAAAAGCATCTTTTTATTTAACATTCTTAAAAGTTTGGTCCCGTGTGAGCGAGAGAGGTGACAAAATGCAACAGCCCTCTTAAGGGGATACATCGCTTTATTTATTGAAATACGATAAATTTTGTGTTTTTAAATTTCTTATAAAACCAAATGTATATGGTCATACACTTGCGTCATTTGAATTTTCCATAAGTGTTATTTGACTATATTGTCTACTGTTGTACTAAAACCGAAATATGATTAGGTATGTACTTGAAAGTTTTTCGAAAGAAAGAAATGGCGCACTGTCTATTTTTTGTTTTACACGATTATACGTAAACAATTACTTATTGTGCAATAAAATTTACTTTAAATCGAAGGTGATTTAAATAAACTAATAACTTACTAAGCTAAAAATGTATTTAAGTATTAAGCATTTTGTCATAAATCTACATTTAAACGAATCGCGTTTAGTTCCGGTGCGCGTGAGAGTCTTCTAGCTCGCGCGTCAAACTACATAGATAGCCTTGGCGTCATTTCACTTACACACCGAACTAAACTACGCTTCGATGTATCCTCTTAATATAACAACATCAACAATATTCACCAACACATCGTAACTTTCCAAATGATAATAAAAACACATGATATATGTATCAATAACAGTAATCCAGTGAATATTTTCATCATATCTTAATAATCATAATAAAGTGACCAAGCAATTTCTGAGTTGATAAAAAATCTGTAGTTTGTTACTTTTATTGCCCATAACCTCACTGATACAGAAGCGCTATAAAGTTTTTATTTCTTAAGCAACTTGTTTCTGAAGGGCCCCACATATTTATATTCCGCCGGCAGATATCAGCCTGTCAGTTAATCGCTATAGATCACAGACACACAGTTCTTTTTAAGGTTTTGGATTGCCGACCAATGCCAGCCAATGCGATCCTAGAGTGTGTGGCCTGTTTCCGGCGCAGGGGGCCTACTCCCTAAGTCCGTCCGTTCATCCGTCCGTTCGTCTGACTTAACGATCCATCAAAACAAGTGTAATAGTTAAATTTTTCGGACGAGCTAAAACACATCGGGAGTAGGGAAAACTGTCGTATCGTGTTGCCATTCATACTTCGTTCGGGCCCCGAACCAATCATACGTCCGTAGGTGATACGGAGTAGCAAACGTCCGTAACGAAGGACGAAACTACGGACTTCGTGCTTAGGGAGTAGATCCCCTGGCCTGTGTCGACAGGTATCGGCCGGACAATCCGTGATCACCTTTAGATCGGCTAGATACGATAGATATCGGATAGATTCGGCCGGCGGCAGGTTGTCAGTTTAGCGACTTTTCTAATTTGGTTATCATTTTAAATAATAATATAACCTAACCATTGAAAATAAAAAATAGCACATTCTTTTTTATGTAACATTATCACTTCGTGAACTGACACTATACCGCTGTTCAGGCCACTGCCGGCAGGCGATATTGAGGTGTGAGACTGCTGGCTACCGCCTGCTAAGTAGTGTGTGGACCTAGAGCCGGTATCGACCGTTGCCGGGAGGCTGTAATCGCTGTAGTGTGTGGTCTATGCAGGCCTTGGATGGCAGACCGCCTGATAGAACCAGAGACTGCAGGCCAACTGTGTGATGTGTGGGGCCCTTAACAAAAGGTCTTTAAAGTTACTTTCATCTTAACTCTCTCTCTCTTATCTTGTTTTTTCTTTGTTAATATTTTTAAGATGGAAGGGGGTCGTCAGAAGCCCGAAAGTCTGACAACCAGTCTTACCAAGGGGTACCTATCGTATTGCCCAGTTACTGGGTTGTGTAGGTCAGATAGGCAGTCGCTCCGTGTAAAATACTGGTATTCAGCTGCATCCGGTTAGACTAGAAGCCGACCCCAACATAGTTGGGAAAAGGCTATGCAGATTGATTGATTGATTGATTGATTTAAAAGTTGGCCGTATGTCACACAACACCTATCGACTTTTTTTTCTGCAATTTCGAACATTGAACAAACACTAGTGTAGATACAGAGATAATAAACCCGCACGATCAAAACCCCTCTAATTTACGGAATCATAGAACAAAAAGAGAGTCCTTTGAACTCCGAAATTCATTAATCTCTTCAGCGATGTAGTATCTCAGTACTCAGTAGCTTTGAGATAGTCAACCGGGAAGTAAGAAAGATAAATCTTTCGGAAAAGATTATCTTGCAGACAAATGTGTGTGAAAAGATTATGCCATGAACTTTATAACCTTTTGAAGTCTTGTGAACGACGAGCGATGTGTGCGTACAGCTAGACGACCGATTATCATCGGTCCGACAGTAAGTTGGTGAGAATAGAACGAAAGATGACTACCATTACTACTAATTTGGCATAGTCAGCCTCAAAAAGATGTATGACGTAGACAAGAATAAAATTCTCTTAAGAAACTTTTTATTTACGCCAAAGTTATCAAAATACGGCAGTGCTTTTTGCACGTTTTTAGTGATATTATTAGGGTTCCTTATAAGGAAAAAACGGAACCCTTATAGGATCACTTGTTTGTCCGTCTGTCTGTCAAGACCCTTTTTCTCAGGAACGCGTGGAGGTATCAAGTTGAAATTAATGTCAAATACGTAGGTCTATGATCCCTTGAAGTTTTAAAAAAATCAAGCTTCTAAGTCAACGTAATAAAAAATACGGTCATTTATGCAACATATTTTGATACTCCCAAATAAATCAAAACATATAGGGTAGGTACTTACCGTTGACCTGGAATCGTGAAATTTGAAAAAAAGTGCGTTTGGTAGATTTTATTTGGAGGTTATATTTATGCAGCTTAGGTGGACATGCGTGGGTTTAGGGTCCTTTCATAAGTTAAAAGCGTTCGGGTCGATTATGACTCGGACAGTGACGTCATATTCATTCGGACTTGTCTGGAAGAGACTCGCGTGGGACGAGATACTCATTTTACCTTGCTACGTCATTAATGAAAAAGTTTATTAAGCTCATATAGTTTGTGCCGTTACTAGAGCAGACGAGGAAAGCTATGACTGTAATTGTACCAAAAATAATTCCCAAAAATAAAAATGATAATGGACACTAATATACAGGGTGGGTCAAAAATCGTGGGTAAAACGAAACATAGCGATAGTTGCAGTAAGAAAAAAATTGGTAAGTACTTACTTAAAAATAATTTAAAAAAAAGATAAGTAGGTAACAATAAAAAGATATTGAAAAAGTGCCAATACTCATAAATCATAGTACGGTCAGCAACAGAAGTCGGTTGACACTGCTACTTTTTGACATCATCTAAATTAACACAAAATGATATGATAACCTGCATTTTAGCATTTCATTTATTAGATAAGAGTTAATTTTCTTTACAATTTACATCTGTTCCGATTTTAATGAAGTAGTTTTCTCAATAATTAAGATTTAGAAAACTCAACTGTTAATCGACTTTTATTGCTGACTTTACCTACCCACTGTCATAAAAGCACTTTTGTAGTGATGACTAGATAAAAGCAACTAATTACCATTTATTGTTTTGAAATAGGTACCTAACCATTTTACTCATAAATTTGAATGAGATCAAATTAGGGCTTCGAAATACTTATATGCTAAAGAATACTGACTACAACTACTGGATATTTTTGCTAAGAAACTAAAAAGACAAAAAAAACAACTACATTAAAGTTCACCTATCGTTTAACGAGTAGTTAGAGACATAATAAATCTTTTCCAGGATACGTGAAAGTTCAAATTGGTCTGAAAAAGTTCAGTGACTCGATAAATCCGTTTAATTGCACCTTTGAGAACGACTTTGTTTGAAAATAGGAATTTTTCTACAAAAATAAGTTCTATCATATTGGTAAATGACCGTAACTGAAGCACTATGAATTGTAGAACTCAGTACCTACCTCATTTATGGTAGCAATGTTGTGAGGGAATAGTGCCACATATCACAAACATATTGGTAATCGTATTGAGTGATTAATACTCAATACTAGAGTTACTGCCCCCTCTCTGTGTCCCCGAAGTAGAAAAGTACGTACTCATAGGAGCTCTCGGTACCGTCCGAAAAACGTAAAAAGTTAAAAAAAACGTTGGAAGTCTGTGTGCGTGGGGGTGTGTGTAGGTATGTGCTGGTGTGTGTTAAGCCGTGTCTCTTGCGCGTCTTTTTAACCTTACACATAAATATTTATTTTCATATACCTACAAGCTGTCTCCTGCGTATTCAAATACTTTTAGTTAAGTAAACATTTTGTGTAGTTGTCAGTAAATGACATTTTGTGTAGATCTTGTTCCGACGAGGAAGACGTGCTATCAGTTTGACAACAGAGGGGCAATTCCCGTATTTTTAAGAACGTTCGCAATCTCATCTCAGTCTCAATCTGTCAAAAGTTGTATAGCGTTTACCTACATTTTTGACATTTATTGTCGCTGGCATGAGATTGCGACTTGAATTTGAACGTTTGTAGGTGCGAGAATTGGCCATCTGAAGGCCAATTCTACTAATTAATGTGCAAAGTGAAAAACTTGACACCGGGTTGCGTTGACATTGTGGAAAGGCCAAAAAATGTTATTCTGCTAATCTTATAATACGGGTTCTTGATGTTCCCGTGGCAATCTCATGGCATGCTAGCCTCACGGCAGTCAACTTTGTTTTCGTTTACGAAAATAAATATATTATCATGTTGGTTCAATATATGCAGACGATATTGTGATACTTAGTGATGCTTTACTTTTTAGCAACCTTATTTTATGATTTATTTAATGCCTTAATTAGTTTGCTTGGTCTATTACACACTCAAAGTATTTTAATATCTCGTTTGTATTTTATATCTTTGAGAATACAAAATCATTAAAATAAATAATCGGATAGAAAGATAACTTGGAACGTATTGTTATTGGTAACTAATAGCTACGCGCAAGCGCGATGCGGACCATATGATGTCAAGAAGAGACGTCATTGTATTGAATGTCAAACTCAGAGTATAAATCGGTATATTATTAAATGTAGAAATGTAGTCAAAATATACTTCTAAATCATTTTTGTTTACTAAATTATTGATCTATGGCCAAATTTACTGTAACAATGTATTGCACTACCACAGGAAGAAATAAATTTTCTCGAATATGGCAATGATATTATAAGTAAAAAGGTGTAGATAGGCCATAAGGGCTCAGCAAGCGGCACGTTAAAATGTAGACAAGTGACCAAACTGGACCTCAGTGTCGCGTCGCCGACGTCAACGGATGCACTTCACGTACCGAGTGCATTAAAAGTGACCCAAAAACACCGAAAATGCCGTCGCATGTTATGAGATATTGCACAAATTATACAACAAAAATTTCTAAAACTCAAGGAATCACATATCATTTGTTAGTATACTATTTATCTTAATACTTTCAAAAAATCAAACATTATATTCGTAAAATATGGCGTCAGAAAAGAATAGACGTCAAATAGAGATAGACGTCATTACTGATCATAGAGTAAAATTATGCCTAAGAACAGACAAGTCAGCCTGACAGTAGGTAGGTATAAATGGTGGCACATTGTTTAGACTTAAATGTAATTTTTATTTTTGTTATGATGAGGTAGGATAAATTAAATACATACATATAGTGTATGTAACACTATTATATTCAAATCAAAACATTAATTGTTTACGACCTACTTTCAATGCAATTTTCCTACTTTATTACTTTTACTACATGAACTCGTGAGTGAATCAAATTTTTAGGCAAAAATCACGGTTTTGCGGTAAAATGTCATAACTGATTATTATTCTATATAGTTTCTAGTACACGAGACGACGCACTGTCGCAAACTATATTTGTCTCTTTTTCGCCCGCGATAACTGAATCGTGCCATCCAAATTTGACGTATAAACGTAATTTAGTGTGCTATTGCAATATTAAGTTATTTATGTGTGCATTAGTGTGCCGATTCTGAATATCGAATGTTGTCTAAGTAACCTATCTACACCTTTTTACTTATAATATCATTGGAATATGGTGCCTCCTAGCCATCAGAACATTCTTCAGTTGATCTAAGTATATTATCATCGTACTTCGGAACTGAACCCACGCATAGCATCCAGTATAAATACCAAGCTACTGTTGTGGTCGTTGTAGTGCGTTGAGTGAAGAGTTGCAGGGAAAATCGTAGGTACAGATGTATAGTATCGCTATGATGTAAAACTTCCGTCACGAACCTACCTACACCCATAATATTTTCTGAAGATGCTGCCGAGCTGCGAGTTATGTTGGCAGAGCTTCACTAAGTAGGAGTGAAAAGATTGGCATAGAATTGAACCTCTCGAAAAGAAAAATAGGTAATGTCGAACAAACTAAAAATACCTAAGTACACTCTCCGGTGGATTACGAAGACGATTATATTTTTACCTGGAAAAACTTGTAGGTACCTATCGTTTAGCAAGGCAACTACAACATTGAAGAAATGGGCGAATCGCGACAACGGCCATATAATATTGGTCATAGAGAAATCATGAAGTCAAACATGGATTTACCTTGCATAATAACCAATGCTACATTATGTGTTTGCATGAAATAAAAGCTTTTTCAATTTATTTTCATTTCATTAAATTAAATTTACTCGAGTTGATGAATGTACGCACGGCGACAGATCAAGCTATACATTTCCAGTACATAGGAATTCCAGTAGGATTTCCAGACAGTGATAGGTCAGTGTAAACTGGAAATGTATAGCTTGATGTGTAGCCGTGTGTACCTACATAAATAAAAATATATTTTTCATTCGGCTTTTTATTTCTCTGATATGAACTTTATAGATAGACCTACTACGTTTGTAACAAAGGACGGACGGACGGACAGCGGACATCGCACCCTAAAAAGCATACAGTTATTTTATTATAAGTAATCTGAAAATGTTATTGTATAAAAAAAAAACAAAATAAATGACTAAAAACATACAAAAAGAAAATCAGTAGGTGGGGATTGAACTTGTAATCAAAGTCATGCAAGGCAGACGTCGTACCGCCCCCGGCTGTGTATTTCATTGACAAATAACTAAAATAGCCGTTCTTTTCCGTACATGTCATAATTGACTGTTTGTCTCCATTTATGTATAGCTAGCGTAGGTACTGATTTTCATTTCAGAGCAACTATTGACGGATTTACTGTAAATAATTTGCAATTTTGTCTCGTCTTATTACATTTCCGCAGTAAACTATCGAATAACAGGAACAAAATGCAATATTGCTCTTTCCCCCATAGCAAATAGCGTGATAAGTAATAATACTGGTATAGCATAATCAACATAAGTAACACTATGCATTAGGGCGCTTGTAAACGTTTTTTTTACCGGACATGGACCGTGCTTTTCGCTCTTAACATCCGATAATCAGAACGACTGCCCTGCTCATTCTTGCCACCGTGTGCCGTCCGCGTGATTCCTCCAAATAGTAATGTAATACTGTATGACACCCCCGTGCCTAGGAAAGCACACGTACAGCCGTTGGTACTGCACCTAATCTGTTCCCGATTGTGTCTCATTGCTGTCTCATTGGACTATGAGAGTGAGTACACCTATGTATGCGCAAACACTAGTCTTGTTCTATCTATCTCTTGCATATTTGGCTGTCTCCGTTGAAATTGGTTGCCGTGACCGCAATTCTGTCGTGACTTCGGGAGGATTATTGTCTCATATTGTTATTGCTCTTGATAATCAGATAGTCATATGAAGCAGAAATGTGTTACACGTATCTTGTGTGCTGTATGTATGGAATCTAAAAAGGAAACAATATTAAGTATCATAATAGGGAACCGACAAACAAATTCTGTTATTATCTCTTTAAAATATCGGTCACACTTTTAACCTATTCTCGGGGCTTTCTTGTCACAGTGAAAAGCACATTGTTGTGTTGTGTTTTGAACACACGTGGGTGGTTCAGAGCCATTGTGGCTTGCTACATGGCTGGGAATCTGAAGGAAAGTCTGGAAGGAGCTACTAGGTACTCGCGCAAAGCGCAGGGTTATCAAAACAGAGAAAAAGTAGATACAGTGATGATGAAGATGCTTAGAATATAGCTGCCTTGTTGCATGTCAATCAATACTATGTTGGTATAATCAATGTGTACTTAGTAGACCAACCTTGGCTGGAACACCTAGTAGGTACATTTTTTCGCTTATCCTGTGGGATTGCGGCTTCAGTTCGTAAGCCTTGGTGGGTCGGTAAGTTTCTATAAAAACGACCGCATCGCTTATGGAAAATTCGTCTGATGTGAGACCCCGCAGCCGGTGATGCTGACAACAGCTGCTGCTGTGTTCTTTACGATATTCTGCCGCAGATTCGTCGACTGCATGTTGAGAGAGGAATGAAAATTACTCCCACAGGCCGAACCCACCCGTTTTGTATTATATCACTACACAGCCACAACATAATATAAAACAGTGTTAGTGGATAAGTTTTTACTTCGTGAATCTTGGATTCTTGGATTTTAAGATGATTTCAAGGTTAAAATCAAAATAAAATTAGAATTATGAAACTGCAAAAGCTAAAATTTTACGTCACAAATCAGTGTACGAATAATTTCATGCTTACGTCAGTTTTGACGTTGTTATATTTACGGGAATGCCAGTTATATTTCCTTTGTCAAGTCGAAACTATATTAGAATACCGTTTTAGTACATTTCTTATTTTCAAATCTAGTTGCAATGTCTTTGCATGAAACGTCACGTTTGACTTAGCTTTTTGGTTTAGTAGAATTCCATTTATGATATTTTGGAACTTTTGCGGCAATTTTTCTGACATGTGAACGTTTTTTAAGTACGAGAATTGGCCTTCTGATATGCGCGGTACGCGCGGCAGTTGAAAATGAAACAAACACTTCCCCTCTTACCCCGCGGGGGAACGTTTTCGATGCAGCTCGGAAAACAAAATCATCGTGTCTACTTACACAAATGTGTATATGGCTATCACGCCTCTTTGTTTAGAGGTTTTTGTGTAATGTTTAGCAAAAAGACGCGCAGGAGACACGGCTTTATGTGCTGACGCTACTCAGCTTCACGCATACATTCATAGTGTGTTTGTACACTTGATTACCACGAGTAAAGCGCGCGTTACTTTGTTAGATAAAAATACTACTAATGCGCTATTTCAGTAAGCCCATGACGGTTTTGATGCTATAATGAGCAAAGAACAGCATCAATAATGGGAAGGATGCACGGAAGCTCTAACCACTAACGCGACCGGCCTTTGCCGAGTCTCGGGGCAAGTGCGCCGACGGGGTAAGTGCATCTACCATAAAAATATCGAAAACTATAGATATTATACAACTAAAACACAGTTCCACTTCACATTCACAGATGCCTCTGTTCACCATAACTTGATATATCCGCCATTTTAGTTTTAGTGTCATTTAAACCTGTTATCAGAGATGAGCACGTGTTATAAATTCCCTTAAATATTAAAATATTTTACGTGTTGCGGCAAACCAATGAGGTGAGTACAGAATTTAGATGTTTTTCTTTAAATCTATGTTTGTATTTTACTCCTAGATAGTGAAATTAATGTTTTTTTATAGAATTTAAAATCCTAACCTCTAAAAAGTCAAGTGAGGCAAGTGCGCCTAAGTTGTTGGTAGTATGGCGCACTTCCCTCGAGACAGAAGTCGTCAACTTTTATGATTCAGATGTTTTCTTACCCGACTGCCCCTGAAAAAGCGTAATGGTATTTTATTGAGAACTTACCGTCTGGATGTGCTTAGGGTCTTGTGATGGAGACGGAGGATGAGAAGTACGAATTTCTTCAGGTTTATTATTAAAGATATCTATTGTTCTAGCCAAACTAACCATTTTTACATAAATACAACAATTTTCACTTTGTATAAAAAAACAGCAATAAATAAATAAATATATAAATATCCTTGGAAATTTCACACAACGCCATCTAGTCCCAAGCTAAGCAACCTAATGCTTGTGTTATGGTAACGAGATGGCTGATAAACTACTTATATACATTTTTTTTTTGTAAATACATACATATTATAGATAGAAAAACACCCAGACTCGGAACAAATACTTGTAGGTCGTACAAATATTTGTATTTGCAATAAAGGTATAGAACCCCTGATTGCTAATATATGGCGCACTTGCCCCAAATTTCTTATGGAAGCCGCAGTAGCCTATAGGACGAGTAAATTTTAAAAAATTCAAGAGTAATGCGTTTAGTTGTTTATTGAATAAATTATCTATTTTTCTGGTAACGTACGATGTTATCGGTTTTTAGGGTTCCGTACCTCAAAAGGAAAAAACGGAACCCTTATAGGATCACTTACCAAAATCTACCCCCTGCTGAACATTCATATAATGAATTACCTATTTTAAGAAACTTCTAATATGGCAGATTATATGTAATGGATTTAAACCCCATTTATAAAGGTATATCCTTTTTTTAGAAATTGCAACTCGATCTAATTTTAATTTACAAAATGGAGCATCTCCTTTAATAGAACAAATTATTTTTTTTCATGATCATACTTTAGTTATTCTTATTATAATTACAATTTTAGTTGGTTATTTAATATCAAGATTATTATTTAATAAATATATTAATCGATTTTTACTAGAAGGTCAAATAATTGAATTAATTTGAACTATTTTACCAGCAGTTACATTATTTTTTATTGCCTTACCTTCATTCCGTTTATTATATTTATTAGATGAACTAAATAATCCTTTAATTACTTTAAAATCTATTGGACATCAATGATATTGAAGTTATGAATACTCAGATTTTAATAATATTGAATTTGATTCTTATATAATTCCCTCTAATGAAATATCATCTAATAATTTTCGGTTATTAGATGTAGATAATCGAATTGTTTTACCCCAAATTAATAATTTTAAAATTTATTTATTTAGATTTATTATTTGAATAATAATTGTTTTATTAATATTATTATTTAATAATTAATTAAATTTAAATAGCTTATAAATTAGAGCATAATATTGAAGATAATAAGGAGATAAAATTATCTTTAGATAATAATAGTAATATTAATCAATAAGTAAATAATTAATATTAATATTAATAATATTAATAATATATCTTATTTATAAAAATAAATATTTTATTTTTACAATGAAGGGTTCCGTACCTCAAAAGGAAAAAACGGAACCCTTATAGGATCACTCGTGTGTCTGTCTGTCTGTCCGTCTGTCACAGCCAATTTGCTCCGAATCTAATGGACCGATTAAGTTAAAATTTGGTACACATATGGATTTCTGTGACCCAAACACGTACAGCTAAAGTAAATATATGAATTTTGAATATGAGAGTCACTTTTAGGGGGAAAATAAGAAAATGTAAAAAAAAAGTTTTGTAAACTGTACCGTGTGACATATTAAATGAAAGGGCTTACTATGAGGATCTCAAATATAGTTTTTTTATAATTTTAAAATATATTGTTTTAAAGTTATTTAAGAAAATAGACGAAAATTGACCATCCCCCCCCCCCCCCTTATCTCCGAAACTACTGAGCCTAAAATTTTGAAAAAAATATAGAAAATAGTTCTGCACCTGTAGATTACAGGAAAACCTATAAGAAGTCTGTGGTCTTAAAATAACATGGTAAATCTATATATATAAAAAAATCAAAGTCCTGACTGAGTCACTGACTAATATATCAACGCACAGCCCAAACCAATGGACCTAGAGAGTTGAAATTTTGCACATAGATACTTTATATAGTGTAAACATCCACTAAAGAAGGATTTTTGGAAATTCTATCCCTAAGGGTGTTAAATAGGGGATGAAGGTTTGTATGAAAAATCCTATCCCTTGAGTTAATAGACTTGAAACTTAGCACGAATATTCATCTAAGTAAATTATAAAGTTTATCATTTTGAGTTTTCCTAAACTACCCCCTAAAGAGGGATTGGGCGTGTCAAAGTTTGTTTGGAGGAATTTTAACACGCGGTCCGATTAACTCAAAACTCAGTTTTTATACTTGAGACCAAAAATGAAGACTACAATCGATTGTGCTATTTTGTGTAAGTAATAATTATAATGTAGTCACTTACAACGTGTATCAGGGTTTTCCAAAAATCTACCCCTAAGGGGTGAAAAGTTAATTTTATAGCGAAGGATTTTATTGGGGGCTTGATTAACTCTGAAATTGGTGTAAATAATGTTTGAGTCAAGTTATGGAAACATACCAGACGATTTTTGAAATTCTTTATCTGTGTTCGTGAAAACAGAGATACAGTTTTTATGAAAAATCTTATTAATTTGATTAATGAACTTGAAACTTAGCACAAATACTTGCATAAGTAAGTAATAATGTTTGTCATTATTAGTTTTTCAAAACTACGCCTCAAATGAGGTTTAGCGATGTTAAAGTTTGTATAGAAGAAACTTAAAGCGCAGTCCGATTAAAAAAATGGTACTTGCCAAACGAATTTTCACCGATTTTTACGGCATATAGCTGATGTTTTAAGGAGTAACTAAGGCTATTTTTATTTTAGAAAAATAATTAGGATTCCGCGCAAGAAAATTAAAATCCATTAAATCAGACAACCACGTATAGTCCAGTACAACTTTGCTAAGCCTCCGCTGTCTATTACGGCTATAACAACAAATAATAAAAATAAAGCAAAGTTAAAAGTTTAAGGGGTCAGTCCCCAAACAACAAACTTTTCATTTTGAAAAAAAATAAATAAATAATCTAGCATGTGGGGTGTCATCGTCTAGAACTCATTGAGTAGAGTACAAACACATTTTTTTTTATCTTCTAAAATTAAGAAGTTTTAGACCATTTTTGTACGAACTCTAGCGCAACAATTCAACAAATTAGGAATTTGAAACTTCTTTATACCATGTAGGTACCATAAATACTGTATTTAAGCAACAATACTGAAAACGGCGATTCATAAGGTATTTTGTTTAAACATGGGTGATTTTCTGCAACTGCAAAAAATAACCATGTAATTCACAGTATCATTATAAAATAAGTAAAAAGTTATCTTTGCGATTGTTAACCATATAATATGGTACGGAACCCTTCGTGCGCGAGTCTGACTCGCACTTGACAGGTTTTTTTTTTATATAGGTGCACTTGCCCTGTTTCCAGAGGCAAGTGCGCCTACAGCCATGTTTCCCAATTTCTTATAAAATATCGTAAAATTATTGACAGATTTGATTAAATCTACGTTTCTTGCAGCTACAAAATACCAAATATTGTTAATTTAATAAATGTATACTCAGAAGTCTGCATTCAAAAAAAATTTAGCATCGAAATCATCTCTGCAAAAAGTATGTCGCATTTGCCCCGACTGACCTTACTGTTTCTTAAAGTGACTAGGCCAGATTACGAATTTTGTTTTAGAACACTAGAAAAACACTGTTTGAAAATGTGGAGAACCCTTTGAGGCACTGGACATGGACGAACGTGCCAATATGTGCTGGGCCACGTATTTATTATTTACCAAAGTTGGTACGATTTATCAAGTCTTGAGAAAGTAACTATATTAATATGATTTACTACATTAATTGCAACCACTTATAGAGTAAGTTTAATGTAATTTTGACTTTCCTAATTAGGATCCACTTCAAACCACAGTGTACTTTTATATGTATGTTCAAACTATGATAATTATGAATGAAGCGACGCGCGACGCATGAAATTTTATGACCGATTCATGAAGCACATGTGCGTAGCAACCAAGTTGAAATGAGAAGCGCTGAACGCGCCATTAGTCGCAAAATGTTCTATTTTGTTTGATAAAAGAATGTTCAATATTCATAAGTAGGTACGCAAAGTAACTACCTACTATATAAAAACCGACCAAGTGCATGTCGGACTACGCACAATGAAGTTTTCCGTAGTTGGGTTAAATTTATCCCAAGAACTTACCATTGTAGTTGAAAAAGGTTGACCATATATTCCAACTGCAAATGTAAGTTTGTAGGTACGCATAATGTTGAGAGATTTACCATGTGAAGACCATAGACTTCTTATAATTTTTCCTGTCATCTATAAACTGTATAGAACTAATTTCTGTATTTTTTTCAAAACTTTAAGCTCAGTAGTTTCGGAGATAAGGGGAGGAATGATAAATTTTCGTACCTATATTTTCTTAAATAACTTTAGAAGCGTTTGAGACCGTCACAGCCCTTTCATTTGATATGTCACACGGTACAGTTTGCAAACTTTTTTGCCCCCAAAAGCTACTGCCATATTCATAACTCATTTATTTACGTTACCTACACGTCCTTATTTGGGTCACAGAAATGCATGTTTACAAAATTTTGATTTAATCAGTCCATTAGATTCGGAGCAAATTGGCTGCGATAGACGGACAGACAGACAGACACACGAGTGATCCTACAAGGATTTCGTTTTTTCTTTTTGAGGTTTGGAACCCTAAAAACACACAGTTTTGACGGGACACATGCTCTCAAGTCTCAACATTAAACAAGTTTTGTAAACAACTAAACATCAAGTAAAGGCACTTTAAAAAACCGGTCAAGAGCGAGTCGGACTCGCGCACCGAGGGTTCCGTACCATCATTTATATGAAATTTTTGTTGATGATTTCTAAAAACTGTGTTATTTAGAGACATCGTTTTATTTTTCCTGTAACCTTTACATAAACTTCTATCACATAGAATAATTTCAGATTTTTCGCTTTGCAAACTTCGGAGATAAGGGGGGGGAACGGTATTTCTTTTTACATTTTTCATCAAAAGTCGAAAACTATGCGGGCTAAAAAAAAGAAAAAAAAATGTTTGAGAATGTACAAACAACTTTCTTTCATATGATACCCCATATACCCTAGTAGCCCCACTTTGAATTTTTAAGACCTTTCAGTCCCTGTTGCAAAAATTTTTATTTCTTTCTTATTTGCAAAATAGTTGGGTAAACGTCATCTAAAATTGTTCCGAATTTCAAGTTGATAGCATTAGTAGTTCTTGAGATATCCAGCTGTGACAGACAGACAGACAGACAGACAGACCGACAGACTGAGTCACACCATAAGGGTTCCTTTTTTACCATTTTGGTACGGAACCCTAAAAACATGGGTCAAACGCAAATGATTACGTCATAATCGAATTTACTCCTAGATCTCTCCTCCCATAGAAACAATGTAGAAATTATGTACATACCTACTCGGTAGGTTATAGATATGATAAAATATTATCTTTTCCATCTTAGTTCAGGATGATGCGCAGTGGTAACCCGCGAAATTCATTTTTTTTTTTTGAGTTTTTTGCAATTTGCAGGTCCGTGTCGGTTTGTATATTTATATAATTTTAATCATAAAAATCATCAATACATTCTCTAAGTTAAATTTCGTGCAGATTCGTTAGATTTCGTTCGCTTGAGGAATCTGCACGAAATCTAACTTATAGAGATGTATTGATGATTTTTATGCTTAAAATTATATAAATACAGATATTTTATTGCCGCGTATCATACGTTGATCAAGATACAACCTGATACGGACCGGCAAATTGCAAAAAACCGAAAAAAAATTGAATTTCGCATAATCTTTACACATAATTCCTTTGAATGTCTCCACAACTCATTGCCTAACGGCTCAGGAAACCAGTCAAATCTACTGGAAGTTAACAAAACGTCACAACTTTATTGTTAGGCTTCCCTGCAAATTACATACATTCAGTAAACGAAAAAATTTCAATTTGCGACAGCACATACTTTACGTTCAAATAAACAACGGCTTTCATCTCGTCTTTTATCTCCACCAGTTTACAAAACATCATTGCAATTTTGTACAATTTCATATTTTTACAGTCCATTCCGATATGAGACGCGTTCACTGCATTCAGA
This sequence comes from Cosmia trapezina, assembly GCA_905163495.3. Taxonomy (NCBI): domain Eukaryota; kingdom Metazoa; phylum Arthropoda; class Insecta; order Lepidoptera; family Noctuidae; genus Cosmia; species Cosmia trapezina. The sequence goes on from LR991020.1 coordinate 9,040,814, forward strand.
AAATGGGTACAGTTTTAGTACCTAACACAAAGTCGTAAAGTTGGAGAAACTTATAAGTTTAATAATATGTTAGGCTAGGCGATAAAAGCCTAACAAGATGGATGTCCACACATAAAGAAGAAAGGATTTTTTTATTAGTAATAAAGATAAATATTCCTAAATATACTAGCCCACTCCATATTGCAAAGGCTTTTTTGTGTATCTCCGAATAAAATACTAATTTCTGCCCGCGACTTCGTCCGCGTGATATTTCTTGTCTGACCCCGTCGCGTCGCCTCGTCTGTCCGCGTTATTACTTCATTTTCACGTAGCGTTCTTTCTGATTTTTTTTCTTTTTGCTCGGTTCCTAAATCAATATAAATAAATAAACAATTTATTTCAGGCGACACAGGCCCATAGATAAATACCTAGGAGTCCTAGCTTGATAGCTACCAAATGCAAAAATATTTTTTTAAATCCGACTGAAAGTTCCAGAGATTAGTACGTTCAAATAAGCATACAAACAAACTCCTCAGCTTTATTATTAGTATAGATTACGTTACGCAACCATTTTTAGGGTTCCGTACCAAAATGGTAAAAAAGGAACCCTTATGGTGTGACTCAGTCTGTCTGTCTGTCTGTCACAGCTGGATATCTCAAGAACTACTAATGCTATCAACCTGAAATTTGGAACAGTTTTATATGACATTTACCCAACTATTTTGCAAATAAGAAAGAATTAGAAATATTTATATTTTTTTTGCAACATTGACTGATGGTGGGTCTTAAAAATTCAAAGTGGGTACTAGGGCATGTGGGGTATCATATAAAAGAGCACTGTTTGCACATTCTCAAACTTTTTTTTTTCTTTCTTTTAGGCCGCATTAGTTTTCGACTTTTGATGAAAAATGTAAAAAAAATACCGTTCCCCCCCCTATCTCCGGCGTTTGCAAAGCGAAAAATCTGAAATTATTGTATGTGATAGAAGTTTATGTAAAGATTACAGGAAAAATAAAACGATGTCTCTAAATAACGATGTCACTAACCTTCCTGGAGGATTGATTGCTGTACTGAAGTACTGGTACAGCAATCAGTCCAACTATGTTAGATGGGCAGGTGCCATGTCGGGTGCGTACAGGTTGGAGTGCGGCGTGAGGCAGGGGGGGCTTAGCTCTCCCAGGCTTTTCAACCTGTATGTCAACCGGCTGATAGGTGAGCTCAGTAACACCAAAGTCGGTTGCTCCATTGACGGACAATGTATCAATAACATTAGTTACGCGGATGACATGGTGTTGCTGAGCCCATCGATCAGTGCGTTAAGACAGCTCCTCCGAATCTGTGAAGACTATGCGGTGACTCATGGTCTCAGGTACAACTCAACCAAGCTCTTAGTGTTTAGGGCGCAAAATAAAGTGTACGACTTTGTTCCACCGGTTACTTTGGGCAGCGTTCCGCTCAAAAGAGTTACTAGTTTTAAATACCTGGGGCACTGGGTCACCGATAGGCTGTCGGATGACGATGATTTAGAGAGGGAACGTAGAGCATTGGCTGTTAGGTGTAACATGCTGGCCCGCAGGTTCGCACGGTGTACGCGAGAGGTGAAGATATCACTGTTCAGGGCCTATTGCCAGTCGCTGTATGCGTGCGCCCTGTGGGTCAGTTATACACAGGGCTCGTACAATGCTCTACGGGTCCAATATAATAATGCGTTCCGGGTAATGCTGGGGCTGCCGCGCTTCTGTAGCGCGTCGGGGATGTTTGCGGATGCACGCGTTCCTGATTTCGGCTCGCTGCTGCGTCTGCGAATCGCATCACTGATGCGTCGGGTGCGCGACAGCCCCAGCAGCCTCGTAGCTACTGTGGCAGGCAGAGTGGATGGCCAAATCTTGTGTCACTGGATAGCGGCTCACAGGCCGTCATTCAGATATGACAGGTGATTTTTAGTTTTGATTGTATAATTATAGTGTTTTAGAATAAGTGCCCAATTGTTGCTCGCATAGTATGGAATGATGGATCTCCTGGTCTGAAAATAAAGATTTATTTATTTATTTAAATAGCACACTTTTTCAGAAATCGGAACGGAACCCTCGGTGCGCGAGTCCGACTCGCTCTTGACCGGTTCTTTTCCAGTTTAAATTCTAAATACTGTCAAGTTATCTAATAGGACACCAACTCTATTTGTCCCTTGAGTCTACGTGTATCAGTTTATTTAGCAGTTTTCTATTTGTACACAATCATTCAAACACCTCCAATTTTCTAATTCCCAAAGAGACTGTTGAAACTTTTCTGTTTTACATTTTGTTTGTCCCAATGAGAATTCTACGTAGGATTGTGAATGTGTATTCATTTCATAGAGGATAACGAAGGTGGCCACATAATAATATGAGTAAACTGAAAGAATCTGTAATAAATTATAGTTTCTTTTTTTCACATTTGCATAGGTTCAGAGCAAGTCTGCATTTTTCATTGAATCATTGTAGTGTAATGCAGATTATTTTTTATATCTTACCGACGTCCTTAGTAATCGATCACTTGGCTAAACCTTAATATTCGCTCCTGGGGGTTTACTTCCTAAGCACGAAGCACGTAGTTTCGGCCTTCGTTACGGACGTTTCCTGATCCGTATCACCTACGGATGGATGATTGGTTCGGGCCCCGAACTAAGTATGAATGACAACACGATTTGACAGGTGTCCCAACTCCCGATGTGTTTTTTCCCGTCCGAAAAAATTAACTTTCACACTTGTTTTGCACTTCTTTATGTCAGACGGACGGACTGACGGACTTAGGGAGTAGACCCCCTGGTTCAATCATAGATACCTCCTACCCCTCCTACTTACTTCACTTGCTCGCCTCCTCCCCTTCCCCTTCCGCCTCCCCTTCCCAAAAGGAAAAGGGGAAAGGGGGCGGCCCCTTTCCCCTTCCCGTTCCTTCCTTTCTCTCTTCATTTTCTTTTCTCTTTCTTTCTTATTTTTTTCTGTTACCTACTTATGTGATCTATTTTAAACACTTTTCTACATAATAGTTAAGTACTAAATAATTTCCAGTTCCTTTAAGTTCTTTCTTTTTCCATTTTGGATCTAGAAATTGTAACCAGAAGCTTTTAACGCTAGATGCGTATGGAATTCTCCATGACACCTCAATATAGATTTGACAGTGCAACTGACTATATCTTATCAGCATGTACGTAGGCGCCTATCAAATTAACATAATATGAGTCGGCCAGTACGTTGATAACACTCAGTTATCAACTACTTGTCGGTTTTCACTTACGGTAAACCGGGGGGGGGGGGGGGGGGGGGTCACTTTGACACTACGGGTTTACTTTGATAACAACTTTTATAAAAACTAATTTTATTCGGTGTGGGAATAAGGCTTTGATGGTGCACCGGTTACTGGGTATTTTAAAGGTAACAAAAACTTTTGATGCCTCCAAAAATCTATACCTAGAGATTTTTTTCATAATGCGAAAGTTGTTATCAAAGTAATCCCGTACTATTAAAGTAACCCCGGTTTACGGTACCTGGTTTGTGAGCAAAAGTTTTGTTTACTTTGTTCCCAATTCTTTGTCATGTCCGCTGGGAAAGAACATTCGCTTCGAGCTTTGAGGTTGACGAACGGTTGACGAATCTTGTTTAGTTGTCGGGATTGGTTCAATTAATCGCATAAAGATCCTTTTCCGGAAAATTTGGGACTAGTCTCAAGTTCTCTCCGCCTATGCCGATGCTTTTGACCAGCTTTTATGACATTATCTTTTACTGTTCAAGCTATACGATTATGGAATGTCTTGTCCGTGTCAGTAAGGCGTGCTCAGGTCTCTTTCATTTTGAATTTTTAAAAAAATATCCTCACCATTAAGTCAAAAAATTCAACTTAATATAAGTTGTTGAAGTTTAGCAAAGCTGAATATAAATAATAAATACTTAATCGTACTATGAACAAACCCTTGCAAACAACATCTTACTTAAAAATTATGTCATTCTAAAAAAAAATCATCGTCATTGTCAATCTAAATAATATCTTTAATATCAGTTACCAAAGGACCGATATAAATAACCAGTTTTTCCAGCCAAAAAAAAACTTTTCGGAACTACCTGAACACAAAAACTAACGCTTAAGGGCACGTTAAATCACAGGTCAATAATCACATTAGTAGAAAACTGTATGTCAATCGGTATACAACCAGCTTTAGTTACAAATAGAGTTCCGCAAAACAAAAGAATTAAAGCCTTTGAAGTCATCACGAGTTAATTAATCTGTTAAAAGTTACCGTAAAGTTACTAGGTTATAGAGTACGGTTTTTACCTACATTAATATTTTACATAAATTGTGAAGTCGTAAAAAACTACTTATAAATGGCGGCAGTGGCCTTAGTGCGAGTTTTTATACTTACTCGATCACGTTAACGTAAACGTTAGTTTGTACTGAAACTGAATAAGCGCCCGTCTGGTGACTGTAATGGGAAACACAATTATTCCATACAAATTGACGTAAGTTAACGTTAACGTAAACGCGATCGAGTAAGTATAAAAACTCGCACTAAGGCCACAGATTTTTTTTTTTATTACTCTTAGAAAGGCTTACAGGCTAATTACAAACAATATTTAACCACAACGTATTATCAATTTGCTAATAACAAGCCTCCACAAATGTATAACATATCGATTAATTTAAGCTGAACAGTAGTTAAAGTTTAAGTAGGTTAGTTTTATTGATTAGTAGGTAAGTTTTATCAATTAGCAGGTTAGTTTTATTTATTAGTAGTTTAGTTTTATTTATTCAAGTTGCTAATATAAGTTTAAGAACACTAGCCGGTGCATCATCCACAAAAAATTACTTGGATAAGAGCGTCCTTGCCGTGCTTATCTTAGTACAAAATAAGTCAACATCATGTTCGGAAGATACCTCATTGAAGCTTCGAGCGCTTCTTATAAGAAAATCATTACGCCTATAATTCGTACTGGTAGAAGGCACACCTACAAGCGGCCTTTTACGCAATCCAATAGTGTTAGTACGAAATGATAACTTTGCTAATAGTTCCGAGCAGTCAATCGAGCCATTGGCTATGTTCATCAAAAACATATATCATTAATGAGTCGCCTACGATCCAGTGGGAGAAAATGGTATCTCTTGCAAGGGTGACCGTAATCAATAGATATTTGGTGCGCCTTATAATCAAGATATCTCAGAAACTTTTTCTGTATACCCTCAATGCGCGAATTGTAGGTCGCATATTGAGGGTTCCAGACTTGCGATGCATACTCCAAGTGCCTGAACGAACGAACAGTACATAACTTTGATCGTCATCAGAGAACGGAAACAGGCTGAGGCTCTAATTACAAATCCTAGTGTTTTGGAGGCCCTGCCCACAATACTGTCAACGTGTTGATCAAGTAGTAATTTGCTATCCTGTATAATACCTAAATCCCTAATGCTATTAACTTTGCCTAAGGCAAGTCGATTGAGACTATAGTTTGAAGTTATTATAGACATTCAATTGGAGCAAATTATGTTTGCAATTAGTCTTCAAATCTATTAAGATCAGCTTGCAACAGGGAGTATCAGAGATATTACGTATAATCTTGTGAACCTTCATGTCATCAGCGTATAGCAACACGTAAGAGTATTTGTAGCAGTTTACAACATCAGCAATAAACATAGTGAAAAACAAGGTCCCCAAAACTGAACCCTGAGGTACACCCGAGGGGACCGAGGTCCAACCCGAAGTGTAACCTTGGAGAACCACAGCCTGACTCCTATTCTCAACATAAGACGAAAACCATCTATAAAGGTCCCCATGTATTCCGGCTTTGAGTAACTTCTCCAGCAGCAGACGATGGTCAATACGGTCGAAGCACTTGCTGTAGTCGGTATAAATGACATCGTCCTGCGCGCGTTGTTCCATACCACCCGATATAAACTCATGCGATAACACCAAGTTAGACGTAGTGGATCGCTTTTTAAGAAAGCCATGTTGTTCCTCCCTAAAGTTATTTTCCATAGCCGCATATACATAATTATAAACTATACGCTCGAGGATCTTTGAGAATAGACATAACTTAGATATCGGGCGATAGTTCGTAACATCCGATTTGTTTCCTTTCTTGTAAACAGGGGTAATGTATGCTGATTTCCAGATTTTAGGAACTGTACCCTCAGAAATAGATCGATTGAATAGAATACACAATGGGGCAGCCAAACTATCAGCACATTGTACTATAAACACAGGGTATGAGATCTGGGCCACCTGATTTAGAAAGGTCCAAAGACTTGAGCAACTTCAATACTCTAGAATGAGATATTTCTACAGTACTGATAAATGCAACACGATCAACACCACTACCACCACTACAAGTCTGCGACGATATACCAGGGACTGGAACAGTAGGCTCCTGGAAAGTGGAGTGAAAGTACGAAGCAAATAAATTGCTGATATCCTCACCGCTACTCGCAGTGACGTCACCATACTGCATGAACTTAGGAATTGCATTAGAAATTCTCTTACTTTTCATGTAAGACCAGAAAGATTTTGGATTTTTTACTATCGATGATTCTATTTTACCTATCCATGTAAATATTAAAACATGTCTTTTCCAAGCTGGTAGCCCTACTCCGTAAGAAGGAAAAAGAATGAGATATTACCATACGTCTTATACTTACGATGATACTTATATTTCTCCTTCAATACTTTTATCAGAGCAGAACTATACCATAGTGGATACGAAGATTTTTTAATACATTTCAGAGGGATGTACTTGTCCCTAAGTTCATATAATTTACTGTAAAATATTTCAACAGCGCTGTCCATTGACTCGGAATTTAACAGGCCAGTCCAGTTTATTTTGTCGAATTCAGATCTAATGGCCACATATTCACCCTTATAAAACATGTATCGACGTGTTATGTTGTCCTCCAATTTATAGATTTCAACAAAATCAGCTCGAATTGATATCGGTTTGTGATGCAAATCCACTGGCAAAGCTACTGGATCATGACATTCACTAACACTCAGGGAGTCATTAGAAAAAACTAAGTCCAATACCCTTCTGAAATGATAAACCTCATTGATATAATATTTATATTTTATCTTCTTGCACACATACAAACTTGGTACAGGGTAACAATATTTAACAAACTATTTAACTAGGCACTCAATAAGTATCAGTATAGACTAGATTTCTAGACAACCTTTAGGTTTCGAAGATCCAAGAGAATTAATTTAGAAACTAGGTGACGCTCCAAACATCACGTTTTTTTTTACCAACTTTCAGCCATACTTTTTGGCGGTAAATGTCAAATGAGATACTTTTTAACTACCAGCTAGAAAATACCAATACTTTTGGCGGGAAACGTCAAATGAGACACTTTTTAACTACTCGAAAACACAGATACAAAATCATCTGAGTCAAATCACATACTTTCAACTCTAAATTCAGTATTTTAAATCAACAAAATGTAATATTATTTGGAAATCATGACATTCGGCCATCCGACACTGTGTTGCCTCCTGGCACACACAAAACAAATTTTTAAATAAATCATGACATTCTTGTGCTAGTTAGACAATTATTAACTTTAATAGCATTAAGAGTTAGATTAAGCCTTTTAAGTAGAAGGTGCGTGTTCGTCAACCACGACTCGATACAATGTCCAAGAATTAGTGATAAATACAAATCTATATAAATGTTACCAGCGAACACATTTATATTGAAACAGTATAAAGTATTCAATTTAGCTATTACGTATCAACATAATTTATGAAAATAAACCAGATTTATAATATTGGTTGGTATTATTTGACATAAGCGTCAACGATGCAACCAGCATCGCGCACCACGCGTAACCAGCATCGCGCACCACGCGCAACCAACATCGCGCACCACGCGCAACCAGTATCGCGCACCACGCGCAACCAGCATCGCGCACCACGTGCAACCAGTATCGCGCACCACGCGCAACCAGTATCGCGCACCACGCGCAACCAGTATCGCGCACCACGCGCAACCACCATCGCGCAACCAGCCTCGCGCACAACGCGCAACCAGCCTCGCGCACCACGCGCAACCAGCCTCGCGCACCAAGCGCAACCAGCCTCGCGCACCACGCGCAACCAGCATCGCGCAGCACGTACAACCAGCATCGCGCACCAGGCGCAACCACAATCGCGCACTATGCGCAACCAGCATCACGCACCACGCGTAACCAGTATCGCGCACCATGCGCAACCCGTATCGCGTATATACTCGTACATTACAACATGAAAACAGAAAAACAAAAAAACAAACATGTTTAACACAAAAATTTACAATAGACCTTATGTATCCTAAGCGCAGATTGCGCTAGCATTTATCAGTTTACATTATTTTTGAATACAATAGAGAACCATTCATTTGCCTGCATTTCATTTAACTATTCATTCTCACTTCATTTTCTGACGATTCGTCAGTCTGATCCGTTCCAAGATAACCACGGATAAATCCCATCCACTGCGTATAAAAACAAACATGTATAACACAAAAATGTACAATAGACCTTATGTATCCTAAGCGCAGATTGCGCTAGCTTTTATCAATTTACATTACCTTTGAATACAATAGACGTATATCATTCATTTGCCTGCATTTAATTTAACTGTTCATTCTCACTTCATTTTCTGACGTTTCGTCAGTCTGATCCGTTCCAAAATAACCAGGGATAAAATCCATCCACTGCGTATATATATACCGCTTTCCAAAATTCTAACCTTTCTTACTTAACGCAACATACTCATATCATCATTGTTAAATACCTATGTAACTCGATACGGATCAGATATGTAACTTCGGCAACAATTTCTAAATTTTATCTACATTATGAGTTTCTCTTGATAACAAGTTCACCATTTTGAATTTTTGCGCTTCCTTCTAATACTATCCTGTTCAATATTTTTATTTGTAACGTCTTCCACGTCCAACTCCATCTCGAATATGATATGATCCTTATTGATAGGTACTAGTGAGTTTAAGACCAAACAATATTTGTCTGGTCGCAACAAAACAAATCGGTTGATCAAAACATTTTAGGGATCTTCAAAAAAATAGTTTAGAAATAAAATCATTAGCTGATGCACAATTCAGAATCAGTATTAGGAAGATCTTGCCTAAATATAACGCAATATGTCACACACTGGATCCTATATCTAATTTAACTCAAATGTATACAAAAGAAAGTACAATTCATTTAGCAATATCGCTATCGACTACTACGGAGACTCATTTGTTCAGATGATCACCCCACAGTTAACAAACAATCGACAACTAGCCTCATTTAAAACATTCGGGTTTTGGGGCATTGCGTCAGGCCCACAATTTGCGTCGTCTAAAGCTACAAATAACACAATTCTAAACTTTTAACACAAATACTGCTCCAGAAGTAGAGAAATATTAGGTGTATTAGCATAAAATATCACATAATCTTTATGTTTCAAATTACTCAATTATTGTAAATGTGATTAAACGTTGTTTGTTTGCTATCCCTTCACGCCCAAACCATCAAACCGATCATCCCGAAATCTAAAAGTACTGTTCCCGAGGAAAACAACAATAACGTTCTTATCATATTAAATTGTGCCACGTGTCTTTCGAATCATGATTGAATTATATTATTACAAAGAATAAGGAAAGATTTCCCGGTAGCACGTTCCCGTGGGATATTTACCGACATTCACGCGGGCGATATAAAAATAATTAGAAAGAGAACAAGTACTATATTAATGAATGTTAAGATATTATCTTGAAGGTATGCAACAATTATACATGTTAACTTAAATAATAATCTAGCTTTAAGTAAAGCAAGTATTACTACTTCATTATGTACCTACTCAGTTTTATCCTGAATAGCATGTAACTGTTCATTCTGCCAATAAATAAATAAAATCCATCTGAGACGAGACAGGCGTTACTGTCTATTTGTCTAAAACCAAAATCAATACTAGTGTTAAACAAGAAAATACCCGGAAGCACTAAACACTGGTGTAGTGCACTCAATAGGTATATAAAAAAAATCAGTTCTATTGACTATGGAAACTATAGACCGTTTAGGTACTATTTTACCCCCTTTTTTATCGATAAAGTAATAGAAAAATATGTTTTTAACCAGATACAAGACCTTTACGTTCGATACGCTTAGACACGACACGCTGCTAACAAAATTTTATAACTTTGGAGTTCGTGGAGCAATAAAAAAAACCGATTTGAGGAGATGAACGCCATTAAAGTCACTAGAACAACCCACAGTACTTGGACGTTTATACTATCTGACATATATATAAAAAAAAAATCCTTAATTCTTTTAATCCTCAACAATAAAATGATCAAATCACATCCCTTACTAGTGAATTAACAAACTTCCTCGTCACTGTTTATACTATATCATTCCAAAATGCATATTATTATTTTTTTTTTTAAATTAACCTCTTTGTTATCTAGTGCAAAAATCCCGTTTAAAATTCTGCTCAAATAACTTCCTTTAGCGAAAAAAATATATAGCATACAAAATTACGAGGTATAGGTAAACGTTTTCATTTTAAAAACTGCGAGTTATGTCCGGTTTCTGAGACACTTTTAATTAACTTTGGTTTTATCCAATAGCGCTAGTGGTTCTATAACTTGTGAAAGTGAGTTTCCAAAAAGCTCAACTAGATAACTTATCTGACCAATGTTGGCCGTTTAATCGTTCCATAATTAATTGACGTAGTAATCATGGAAACAACATCACTTATTTTTAAAATGTGATAGACAAATTAGGTCCAAGCATTATCTATAACAGTATTAACTAAGACAGTGTTAAGCCACTTTTTTACCCTCGAAAGAAATATTATTATGAATAAAACTATCAATTTTAGACGCGATCTCTTGTACAGACCCATCTAGCGGCATCTGGCTTGTTACGTATTCAGAAACGCGCTGACAGTTAACCGATGTTTATCGTTACGCATAACTCTCAATAGCTATTGAGAGTTTATCTGAGGATGTCAGCAACAGGGCATTAATCTTTTAAAACTCATCATACCTAACCTATCCAGAAAGATAAAACCAATTTATGGGTAACGTCATCGAACTTTTAAAAATTAAACATCCAATATGGCCTTCTTCAATCACAAGAAATATTATCAACAAACTAACAGTAACTCAGGTTAAAATTCACTATGGCAAGCGTAAAGTAACATTTTTAATTCCCGCAATAATTATTGCAATATCAAAACTTATGAACAAAATGAAACCAAAAACCTAATTTAGCTTAGTAAAATTTATAATTTTATTGCCAGGCTCGACATCAGATGTAATTGTTATACCTCACTGAAATATGGAAATATTACATACTATCTGATCCGATAGACGTTGAATCAAAATCTCAATATGGTCTTTAGTTCATAGAAAATGGAGGTTCAGTTATTCCAAAATTAACCTAATTCAGGTTAACGAACATTTAGCAAAAACAAAATATAACCAAATAAGTCCAGCAGTTATCAAGTGGTGCCCTTACCAACGAACAGCATTTAAGTTTTATTTATGCAGATTACTTGGGGCGTAATCCATTCACAATCTTTACACATGAGTCGAGCTTAGAGAGATTTTTATTCCCATAAAACCCAATTAGGGTTAACGAACATTTAGCAAAAACAAAATATAACCAAATCGGTCCAGTAGTTATCAAGTGATGCGCTCACGAACGAACAGCATTTAAGTTTTATGCAGAATACTTGGGGCGTAATCCATTCACAACCTTAAAACATGAATCTAACTAAAATCCATCATCGTCAGAATTCAAGGCTAGATATACTCAATGTCCCAATGATTCAAGCACAAAAAGCTTTAAGCATCATAATTATCATAAAATAATACGGTATCAAAAATCATCATCATCATCAAGCTTAGGCTATATCAGAATTCAAGGTTAGATATACTTAATGTCCCAATGATTCAGCACAAAAAGCATTATGCATCATAATTATCTTTAAATAATACGGTATCATAAAAGCTTTCATCATCATCAAGCTCAGAGAGGTATATCAGAATTCAAGGCTAGTTATACTCAATGTCCCAATGATTCAGCACAAAAAGCATTAAGCATCATAATTATCATTAAATAATATGGTATCAAAAACCATCATCATCAAGCATAAAGAACTTTATTAGACTTCAAGGCTAGATATACTTAATGTCCCAATGATTCATATAAAAAAAACTATCATCATCATCAAGCTCGGAGAACTATATCAGAATTCAAGGCTAGATAAACTTAATGTCCCAATGTTTCAGCACAAAAAGCATTATGCATCATAATCATCGTAAAATAACATGTTATAATAAAATCCATCATCATCAGAATACAAGGCTAGCAAAAAGCAAAAAGGGAAACAAAAAGCATTACGCATTATCATAAAATAATACACTATCATAAAATCCATCATCATCAAGTTTAGAGAACTATATCAGAATTCAAGGCTAGATGTACTCAATATCCCAATGATTTAGCACAATAAGCATTAAGCATCATAATTTTCATAAAATAACATGGTATCATAAAATCCATCATAGTATCATAAGATCAATAAGCATCATTATAGCTAATTGACGTGCAAAAGTGCTCGTACAAACCCAACCATTGAAACAAATCCATTTATCGTTAGCACAATCAGTATCATTTATCATTTGCCTACCCACAACTTCAATTCATTTGGTACTTAACCGCTCACGCGAGCGCGGTATAGGCTGTTCCCGAGTTGTTCGTGTGAGCGGCTTAAATTCATGTAAATAAATCCAAGCAAAAATAAAGTGTTGGCCAAGTTCGTTAATTCAATCAATTAAAATAGGTAATAGATTATGTCCAGCTACTATACACACTTAGAACAATTTAACCGACGACTAGTGATTCACTGGTAAATCACAAAGTACGCCCATTATCACAATCCGACGACTAGTGACTCACTCATCCATCAAAATCCATAAAATCCAGTGAAATCACAAAGTACCTACTAACGTTCCAGTATTTATTTATTTATTTATGGAAAACAAACAATTGTACAAAATAAGTAACAGTAAGTAGGTACCATATCCATCCATAAATATCCATAATCCATAAAAATCCAGTGAAAATCATATCCACTCAAAATCCAGTGAAGTCACAAAGTACGCCCAACATAATCCCACTGCACAACTACAGTTCACTTATGCCGGAGCAACACCAACGTCAATGCCCATAAACGCTTTAAACATCGCGATAGATAAATTCGGTCAAATTATCGCAGCAAGTGGTGGCTACACCTACGGTTATCGCCCATCAAAGCGATAATCAACGGCAATGTCTGTATAGTGTGGCCGCGGCATTATCATTTATCATTTGTCATTTATCATTTATCATATTGTTCTTCATGGCAATTACTAAGGTAGGAATAGTCATAACCAACAATTTATTTATGCTAACCTCGTGTTGCGTGTAAATTATCATAAAATAAAATTGCTCATAATCCGAGTGAACAATCTCATATTATTATCATGGCAATAAAACTCGCAACCAATAATTTATTAATGCTTACCTCATGTTGCTTGTTTTATCATAAAATAAAATAAATACTCATAATCTGAGTGAACAACCATGGTTCATTTATCATTTATCATATTCATCACGGCAATAATTACTAAGGTAGAGATAGTCATAACTCATAACCAATAATTTATTCATGCTTACCTCGTGTTGTTTGTAAATTATCATAAAATAAAATAAATAGGTACTCATAATCCGAGTTAACCATGGTTTACTTATTATTTATCATATTATCATCATCATGGCAATGGTTACTAAGAGTCATAACATAACTGCTTGTAAATTATCATACAATAGTTTAATATGTTCAACTGTTGTTCATTAATATCATAGAGAGGCTTATGGGATAGCCATAATTAAGTTACAATGGTAGCAACAATAAAAACATGGAATCATGATCAAATTAGAAATATTGCTTCATTTAAATTATCCAGAAATCATAAACCTAAGGCACCATCCTGGCTGAGATATATCCCGCGCTATCAGAGGGTAGCCCTGATCAAAGCGCGTGATAAGTCCAGTCAGCAGTGTACTTCACCGCACATCATCAGAGTGTTGCCCTGACATAATGTGCGGCACCCACACCAGTACGCCAAAATCACGCTCATGAATTTCATTTAGGCAACCAACAAAATGATAGCAATATAAAATAAAATACAATAATCCATAAAGGAACAGGTAAGTACCTAGTTCTCATACGCCTCTGGTAAGTTTATCAAAAATTAACGTTTATCAATTGTTTTAAATATCATTAATTACAAGCAATTCATTATTATCATTTTCAAGATTATCTACGTACCTTTTTGGGTTCACCCCGCTTCTGAAGTGAAATGATAAACCTCATTGATATAATATTTATATTTTATCTTCTTGCACACATACAAACTTGGTACAGGGTAACAATATTTAACAAACTATTTAACTAGGCACTCAATAAGTATCAGTATAGACTAGATTTCTAGACAACCTTTAGGTTTCGAAGATCCAAGAGAATTAATTTAGAAACTAGGTGACGCTCCAAACATCACGTTTTTTTTTACCAACTTTCAGCCATACTTTTTGGCGGTAAATGTCAAATGAGATACTTTTTAACTACCAGCTAGAAAATACCAATACTTTGGGCGGGAAACGTCAAATGAGACACTTTTTAACTACTCGAAAACACAGATACAAAATCATCTGAGTCAAATCACATACTTTCAACTCTAAATTCAGTATTTTAAATCAACAAAATGTAATATTATTTGGAAATCATGACACTTCCGTTGATGTTCCTCTCACCATGGCAGTATTTCTAATATTCCGACGACCTAAGACTATCCCTTACTCATTCTAATTTATAATTAACAATCTTCTAATCCAATTACCTTTAGGTACTTACGTATCCGATTCAACTCACATTTGACCGATTGTCTATTGATTATAAGTACAAGTAAGGTAAGTAATAGGTAGGTAGGTATGTGCCGAGAGCGACAACAAGTTGATGAGTAACATTCATCAGAAGTCTATTCATGTTCACACTATTTTGTTAAAGAAACTGTATTGGAGGTCAATGTCCTAATGACAGATGACTTTTGACGTGTATTGTGTGGTGCTAATAGAAGTTTGTTTAGTGATGTTGCTATATTTTTTTTAAATGAGTAAATTAAGTACTTACCTACATTTTTTCCGGTCGTTCCAAGATCCATTCTAATACTACTACAAATGTGTGACAGTAAATCTGGATGCCTTTCTGTTACCTTTGAAGCCTAAAGTTCAATGGATTTGGATGAAATTGGCACACGGATAGATCATGAATTCATGACCTAGGTAAATTATACTTAGGGTATTTTTATACTGGTAGTACGTTCGGGAATTTTCGACCACCACGCGAGCGAAGTCGCGGGTAAAAGCTAGTATGACTATGAATATGAGAGTAAAATGCCACCATATTAAAAGATCAGTCAGCCAGCAACATTGGTGGCAAAACTGCTGGATTTTTAAAGAAACTGCATATCATAAACTTTTTGCTAAAATACCCAACTTGGATAACACAGCTCCAATGCTCTCAAAGAAATACAATAAATTGTAACATACTTTACATAATCATATTAACATTTGACTTTTTTCCTATAAAACTGTTATGGGAACCGACAGAAGATCGGGACTTACGAAGTTTCCCGATTGTAAATCAAATGGTTTGATTTATTAATCGTTCAGGTGGAAAATGGAGGCATTTTCCCATTTTCGTCTCCCCTAACCGATCTGTATAAGTTTGTCACATGATAAATTGGATTAAAACATTTCCTGAAAGCCTACATTTTTCTACATTTTTCTTCAATAATACTTGCGTTTTCTGCTTTCAAAAATATAAGACATATTAAAATAAAATAAAAAATAAATATCCTTAGACATTTCACACAACGCCATCTAGTCCCAAGCTAAGCAACCTAATGCTTGTGTTATGGTAACGAGATGGCTGATAAACTACTTATATACATTTTTTTTTTGTAAATACATACATATTATAGATAGAAAAACACCCAGACTCGGAACAAATACTTGTAGGTTGTTGTATTATTACGTAAATGTATGTAATAATGATTATATAGGTAGGTAGAGATAAACCATTCTAAAAACGAACGCCCCTCCACAGCGGTTACACTCACATGCAAAGAAGTGTATAGACGCAATACACATGGTAATTGGTCTTTGTCATTGGTTGCTCAGTCACCGGCGAGTATGGTCAACAACTAAACTAAATAAATACCTTACAGACTAACATACGTTTTGTGGAGGGGCGTTAATTAGGGTTCCGTACCTCAAAAGGAAAAACGGAACGGATCACTTGTTTGTCCGTTTGTCTGTCTGTCTGTCAGTCTGTCAAGAACGTTTTTCTCAGGAACGGGTAGAGGTATCAAGTTGAAATTAATATCAAATACGTAGGCCTGTGGTCTCCTGAAGTCCTAAAAAACTCAAGCTTCTAAGTCAATGCAATAAAAACATACGGCCATTTATGCGTCATATTTTAATACTCGCAAGTAAATCAAAACCTATAGGGTACTTGCCGTTGTTCTAGAATCATGAAATTTGGTAAAAAGCAAGGTCATACAACACAAATAAAGGAAAAAGTCCGAAAATTGTTAATTTGTAATTCTATCACATAAAAAAAATCAAGTTTAAATTAATATTACAAAAAAAATCAAGCGTCTAAATCAACGCAATAAAAAAATACGGCCATTTTGCGACACATTTTGATACTCGCAACTGTCGCAAGTAAATCAAAACCTATAGGGTACTTCCCGTTGACCTAGAATAATGAAATTTGGCAAGAAGCAAGGTCTCCCAGCACAAGTAAAGGAAAAAGTCCGAAAATTGTGAATTTCTAATTTTTTGAAATAAAAAAAATTTTTTGGGACCCAGTGTTACCTAAGTTTGTTTCTGGGATAAATTCTTTTCAACTACGGAACCCTTCATTGTGCGTGGCCCGACACGCACTTGCCCGGTTTTTTTTTTTTAATGGTTCATCTCTACAGGTAGGGAAGCTACTAATTATTTGTTTATCAAATTGCCAAACTACGTTAATTTGCCTTGTTATAGCCATTTTGTACAACTGTCAAAGAATGTCAAAGAATGATAGTTGTGATTAGAATATAGGCATGGACAATTTTAAGATGACAGTCAATTTGCTGAGCAATTAATTTCCAAGAGTTTACTTAAACTCGCCAGTGCCAATTTATTTTGTACTTTCAATAGTATATTATCGTTATTCTCTTGCAATTTCAAATTAAGTTATTCTTTTCAAATAATTTATTTACCGAAACAAGTTTTCGAAACAAAATGTTTTATTTTATTCAACCCTACTCTTCACTGAATATAAAGAAGATTCCTTTGAGCATTGTTGGAGATATTTTCCAACGCTTTTGTTTTCAAAATAATTGATTGAATTCAGACTTATCGGCTACGTTTTCATTGTTTTCGTCGTAAATTAGTACACAGTCGTTAAATAAAAAATAAACAGAAACTCAAATCCAAACGTTTGACCTTTGTGCCTAGGGCATAAAATTTACGATACCTATTTGGTATTATTTCTGTGGCGTGAATATAATAGGAGAGAGTAGTAAACTCGTAAATAATAAGCCAGAATCGAACATCGTAAAAAGTCTACAAAATAAATCTTGTATTGAATTGAAAAACATTGCCTTTTGTACACAACAATATAAAAGGTATTTTTGAAGGCACAGATGAGAACGAAATGAATGAGATATCACATATTTAGAGTTTTGAAGGAGTATCTGCTAGTAGGTATCCCAACTTACATAAGTACTGCCTTGTACAGTCAGGGAAATTATTTTTTAACCAAATTGAAACACTACGTCAATTTGCCGTGTTGTAACCATTTCATACAAATTTTAAAGAATCACTGTTGTTATTTGAATATGCGAACAATTTGCATAATAATTCATTTCCCTCAATTTACCTAAGCTTCACTATCATCTACCTAACCTTTTCCATACAAGAAGGACATCCATAGGGGTTTTTCACCCCGGAACAAAAAAAAAAGGCTTCCACCAAGCGTA
The DNA here is from genome assembly GCA_905163495.3 of Cosmia trapezina. Classification (NCBI taxonomy): domain Eukaryota; kingdom Metazoa; phylum Arthropoda; class Insecta; order Lepidoptera; family Noctuidae; genus Cosmia; species Cosmia trapezina. The sequence goes on from LR991020.1 coordinate 9,058,936, forward strand.
AACGCAAACTTCTCTGGAAATATAGGAAGAACTCAAACAATGACAATAAAATGAAATTTAAAGCTTAAGCTAAAAAATACAAAACTATAATTTCGCTAGCAAAAATGTCCCAGAACAAATATTTTATAAATACGGCTGCTAATAAATCAAAAGCAACGTGGAAAGTAATCAATGACGCAAAATATAACTATCATAATGAGGGAATTGAGAAACTAATAATCAATGACGAGGTACTTACTGATCCTAAGACTAATACCTTTAATGACTATTTTGACATTGTTAAAAATACAAATAATGCAATTACTTCTGACTCAAAACGATTTTATTCTTCTAACTTGACATTTAACACCAAATCAATATTTATGCCCCCAACAATTCCTCCAGACATAATTAAAATTATAATTGCTCTTCGCAATACAAACAGCGCAGGTTATGACGGTATAGTCCTCCTTATCGATTTCGATAACGGCGACCCTTCGAAATCACTTCCTTGCGTGTGCTCTTAGATGGCTCGCTAGACCGAATTTAGTTTTGAACACCCGGTCACAACTAGAGCAATAAAGTTGGCCTGCAGTGTTGTATGTGTAGCTGTAGGCGGGCTTAGGCCTCTCTTTGCGTATTTGGCGCTTCTCAATAATAGCTTCGTGTCGTTTTTCTTCGAAAGATTTTATACTTTTGCGAATAGTAGAGCGCCAAGATGACCTATGTAAAGCGAGCCTCTCCCGACCTGTAGGATCAATAGCGCACGCGTTAAGATGCCTTTTGAGCACATCCTTATAGCGGAGATGTTGACCGCCATGCTTCCGTTTACCTTCTGCCATCTCAGAGTAAAAAACCATTTTTGGTAAACGGTGGTCCTTCATGCGAAGAACGTGTCCACACCACCTGAGTTGACGCTGCATGAGTAGGGCTTCAATGCCATATATGCTGGAACGGTGCAAGACCTCCGTATTAGGAACATGGTCTTGCCACATAATGTTCAAGATCGATCTGAGACACCTTAGATGAAATGTGTCCAGTTTCCTAATGTCCGGTATTACTACAAAGATAATTAAGGATGTATCAATTTTAATTGCGGCTCCTTTAAGTTATATTATCAACTTGAGCATAGAACACGGTATTTTTCCAGAGAAATTAAAATTTTCAGTAGTAAAACCGGTATATAAAAAACCGGTCAAGTGCGAGTCGGACTCGCGCACGAAGGGTTCCGCACCATATTATATGTTTAACAATCGCAAAGATTACTTTTTACTTATTTTATAATGATACTGTGAATTACAAGGTTATTTTTTGCAGTTGCAGAAAATCAGCCATGTTTAAACAAAATACCTTATGAATGGCCGTTTTCAGTATTGTTGATTAAATACAGTATTCATGGTACTTACATGGTATAAAGAAGTTTCAAATTCCTAATTTGTTGAATTGTTGCGCTAGAGCGCGTACAAAAATGGTCTAAAATTTACAACTTTTACGGCCCCCTATTTCTTCATTTTAAAAGATAAAAAAAAATATGTTTGTACTCTACTCAATGAGTTCTAGACGATGACACCCCACATAACACATAATCAGCCTATAATGTTCTCACTGCTGGGACACAGGCCTCCTCTCGGTGAGAGGGAGTGGGCCGTAATCCACCACGCGGGCCCCGTGCGGGGCCCTCACGATGTTTTCCTTCACCGTTTTGAGAGCAGCGGTGATGAAATAATGACATGACAGGACTTGCTAGATTAAAATTTTTATTTTTTTTTCAAAATGAAAAGTTTATTGTATGGGGACCGACCCCTTAAATTTTTAACTTTGCTTTATTTTTATTATTTGTTGTTATAGCCGTAATAGACAGCGGAGGCTTAGTAAGTTTGTACTGCTGGGCTGTACGTGGTTGTCTGATTTCATGGATTTTAATTTTCTTGCGCGGAACCCTAATTATTTTTCTAAAATAAAAATAGGCTAAGTTACTCCTTAAAACATCAGCTATATGCCGTCAAAATCGGTGAAAATTCGTTTGGCAAGTTTCCTAACTAACTCAAAGTACCATTTTTTTAATCGGACTGCGCTTTATTCTTCTATACAAACTTTAACATCCCTAAACTACATTTGAGGCGTAGTTTTGAAAAACTAATAATGACAAACTTTATTACTTACATAAGCAAGTATTCGTGCTAATCCAAATTAATAAGATTTTTCATATAAACTGTATCCCTGTTTTCACGCCCAGAGGGGTAGAATTTCAAAAATCGTCTGGGATGTTTCCATAACTTGACTCAAACATTATTAGACCAATTTTAGAGTTAATCAAGCCCCCAATAAAATCCTCCGCTATAAAATTAACTTTTCACCCCTTAGGGGTAGATTTTGGAAAACCCTAATACACTTTAGTCTTAATTTTTGGTCTCAAGTATAAAAACTGAGTTTTGAGTTAATCGGACCGCGTGTTGAAGTTCCTCCATACAAACTTTGACACCCCCAATCCCTCCTTAGGGGGTAGTTTAGGAAAACTAAAAATGATAAACTTTATAATTTACTTAGATGAATATTCGTGCTAAGTTTCAAGTCTATTAGGGATCCCATTCCCTTAGGGATGGAATTTCCAAAAATCCTTCCTTAGTGGATGTTTACATTATATAAGGTATCTATGTGCAAAATTTCAAGTCTCTAGATCCATTGGTTTGGGCTGTGCTTTGGTATATTAGTCAGTGACTCAGTCAGGGCTTTGATTTTTGTATATATATAGATTTACTATGTTATTTTAAGACCACAGACTTTTTATAGGTTTTCCTGTAATCTACAGGTATAGAACTAATTTCTATATTTTTTTCAAAATTTTAGGCTCAGTAGTTTCGGAGATAAGGGGGGGGGGGATGGTCAATTTTCGTCTACTCTCTTAAATAACTTTAAAACAATAAATTTTAAAATTATAAAAAAAATATATTTCAGACCCTCATAGTAAGCTCTTTCATTTGATATGTCATTCGGTACAGTTTACAAAACTTTTTTTTTTAATTTTCTTATTTTCCCCCTAAAAGTGACTCTCATATTCAAAATTCATATATTTACTTTAGCTGTACGTGTTTGGGTCACAGAAATCCATATGTGTACCAAATTTTAATTTAATCGGTCCATTAGATTCGGAGCAAATTGGCTGTGACAGACGGACAGACGGACAAACAGACAGACAGACAGACAGACAGACACACGAGTGATCCTATAAGGGTTCCGTTTTTTCTTTTTGAGGTACGGAACCCTAAAAAGAGGATAAATCTTCCATTAATAACAATCTTCCATTAATAACTACAGACCAGTTGCTTTAATAACCATTTTCTCAAAAATAACATATTTACCCCATGTCAATATGGTTTTAGAAAAAATAAATCTGTTAATATAGCAATGTATAACTTTTTACACAAGGTCCTTTTAAATATGGACACTAGATCGTCAGCCATAGCGCTTTACATGGACATGTCAAAAGCATTTGACCGAGTCAACCATAACATACTCTTGAATAAATTATATGCATGTGTAAGAGGTAACCTATACAAATTAATTGAATCATAATCTCAGTGACAGAAAACAGATGGTAGAATGAGTAAAAGAAGAATGATGGTAAAAGAGTCTCCTTAACTACCAGAACCGAAGAAACGGTTGTTTCTGAGGTTAGAAATATTTTTCCGGTGTCCCTAAGGGCAGCATTCTAGGTCCACCATTTTTCTGACATTATTTGCTTATATAACCTTATATGACCTTATTTGCTGACGATAGTACTATATTGTTTACCGGTAATGACAGAACTGACATGAAACTTGAGTTAAATAGGACCTTAACAACAATTATAAAATGGCTTATAACCTGAAAATACACCTAGGAAAAACAAAAATCATGAATTTTAAACAGCGAGTAAAACTTGATACCAATATAAGATACTCTGAAACCTGCATAGAAGAAATCGAAGTAACCAAATTTCTGGGTCTTGATATTGATAGCAAAGTAAATTGGAAATCACATATAGAGCAAGTTTGCAAAAGACTTAGTCAGAGCTCTTATGCTCTTTACAGATTGAGGAACACTGTCAATCAGTCTGCACTACTAACTGCTTATCATGGATATGCTGCTTCAATCATACGATACGGCATCATATTCTGGGGCAACTCTGTAGAAAAAGATCGTGCTTTTATTGTCAACAGAACTTAGACCAAATTAACTCAAATGTGACAAAAAATATTGATATATCGTTTCTTCGGTCTCCCTCTACTCTTAGTTAATTTTACCACCCATTTTCCTGAAAAGAAAAAACATTAAATAATTATGATCTATTGATGAATGCCTAATTTTTATCCTACTACGGCGAGGCAAAAAGGAAGGTTATGATTTTTACCGGTATGTATGTATAAAACTTCAAAACTATTTATCATAATTTGACAAATGAGGTATCGTTGGAAGCGTCTTAATTGTCCGCTGGTTATAGGGTATGTGACGTCACATTAAATTGAATAGGTATGCCGCCCACTATAGGACATATTAAAGTCATGATTTAAAAAAATATATTTTTTTTAATTATGCCGTGTGATACATAATATCATGTATTAAAATTTTAAGACAACTGGGGTACCCAATTGATGCAGGTCACTGTACACGAGGTAGTGTCAGAAACTTCGATTTCAGTGCTATTCATGTAATAAGCTTTTTTACCATTTTATTACTTATCCCATATCTTTACTGTAACACATAAAAATATTCGTGTCTATGAAAAACTTAGGATAAGACTTATGGGTTGAAACGCCAAATTTTGCGCCTCCCTAGATTTTATTCGCTATAAAAACTTTATTGAACTTTGTTTGTTGTCAACTTATAACACGTTACGAGGTATATGTTATTAAGGAAATATGTCGATAATTTTGTGTTTTTAAAATTCAAATGAACCAATATGGTGAAATCATTCAGATTTTCCATGGTGTTATTTGACTATATATTGTATACTTCTGTACTCAAACCAAAATATGATTATTTGAAATCTTTTCGATAGAAAAAAAATCCAAAGTAGCACCGTCTATTTTCTGTTTTATACGATTATACCTAAACAGTTCCTTATTGTGCAGTAAATTTTGCTTCATTTAAATATTTTAAGAACTTCTTAAGTAAAAAAAATATTAAAGTATAGCATTTTGTCATTAATCTACATCGTTTAGTTCCTCGCGCGTCAAACTAGACAGCCATAACGCCATTTCACTTACACACCGAGCTAAACCACGCTTTAATATATCCTCTTCATCAAACTATCCTTTTATCATCTCAACCTCTAGGGAATACTGCAAAAGGCGAATGGAATTGTTGCAAGATGTTAGTTTTGTCCAATAAAAAAACTGGGATAGTTTTATTACACAGAGAGTCAACTTGAAATAGTAATCTTTAAGAAAATCTCGTATTATTGAAAGGGCTAAATACTCAGCTTTTTCGCAACAAAACAAAGTAAATAACCTCGCTTTTATACGTGTAGTTGGAGGTTCAAAGAGATTCAATATCAGGCTTCTTAGTTGAGCTTAGCCCCGCTTGGAAAGTAAAAAAACTAAAGCCAGACTACTACTATACTGAAAAATCACACTTTAGAAAGTATAAATCAAGAAAATAATTATTCTCATCCGAAATTAGAATTTTTCTAAATTTTTCTTATTTCAGATGAGAATATTGTTGTTATTATTTTTGTTGTTGTTGTTTACTTTTTTAAATTTTTTTTGTTCCTAAAAATGTTTTTATTTTTGGTTATAATTACGTGTTAAAGTATTGGCAAAGCCACGTAACATTTTTAAAGAAGAATTTATTATACCTACATGTATTTTGGGTAGGTTTGAAGAGAAAATATTTGTGTGTGGCGTTCATCTGAGGCGTGATTTCAGAAATGATTCCCAATTATCGGGTGCATGCAAGTAAAGCCGCGAGCAATAGCTAACAATATATAAGGTGACTGGTAATTAGTGACCGATACCTAAACACATGATTGTGCTCATGATAACAAACAACTTTTAATAAGGGACCAAACCTGAAATCGCGAAAAAAAAATCAGCTGTTCCCTACATTTTGACGAGTTTTGCGAATATGTATGTAGGGAGCAGCTGATTTTTTTTCGCGATTTCAGGTTTGGTCCCATAAAGTTGTTTGCTATCATGAGCACAATCATGTGTTTAGGTATCGGTCACTAATTACCAGTCACCCTATATATTTGAAATGTACTCATTTGATACCCAACACGCCATCATTAAAAAAATTTTTTTTTAGTTCGTGACTTCTGTTTCTCTAGAGGGCGCCATATTCAATTTAATGTGACATAGCCAGCGGACAATCAAGACGCTTCCAACGATACCTCTTCGTCAAATTATGAGAAGCAGTTTAGAAGTTATGACTATGAGGGAACAGATGAACATACATAGGTACATACTGGTCAAAACCAGCTCCTCTTTTTAGCTACGCCGTAGTCGGGTAAAAACTATTGAAACATTGGAAAAAAATATTCTATTTTGTGTCATAACTTCATAAGTGAAGAATTTAGTAACACACTAATATTAATAGTACACTTATTATTAGTACACTAATATTAACTATTTACTACTTAAATACGAAAGTGAGTTTGTTTATTTGTTTCTTACGCTTGAAAATTATATTTGGCACATGGATAGACTAGACCATGATCTGGAGAAGGACATAGGCTACTTTTTATCCTGGATTGCAGATAGAGTAGTGGGCAACAGCTTGTTTATTAAAAACTAGCTTTTGCCCGCGGCTTCGCCCGCGTGGATGTCAGAAAATATCCCAAGGGGAACTACTACCGGGAATTCCTTCCTTATTCCTTGTCTACGTTATAAAGGGAACCTCTGTGCAAAATTTCAGCTTTCTAGGTTCAAGGGTTTGGACTGGGCGTTGATGAGTCAGTCAGTCCGTCAGTCAGGACTTCTCTTTTTATTTATATAGAAAACTAGCTTCTGCCCGCGACTTCGTCCGCGTGAAATTTATTTTTTGCTCGACCCACCCCGTCGCATCGCATTGCCTACCCGCGCTATTACTTCGTTTTCACTTAGCGTTCTTTCAGACTTTTTTTCTTTTTGCTCGGCACCTAAGGGTCCTAGAGTGATGTTAAATATGCCTTCTATAAGATTTGGGCTATCATTAATGTAAAAAGATTTTTTAAAGTCCGACTGGTAGGGTAGTTCCAGAGTTTAGCTCGTTCCTTCACCACATCCCCTTCCGCTACCTCTCCCTCCCCCTCTCACTCACTCTCACACCCCCTTCACCACTTCCCCTTCGCTCTCTCTCTCTCACCACTCCGTCCCTCCCCTCTCCCCTTCTCCTCCACCTCCGGCTCACCAACCCCTCCCCACCCCTCAGCCTTACCATGTCTTCCTCCTCTCCTCACCAATTCCTGCCCTTTCTCCCTGCGTCCATCATCCTCCCCCTCACACTCCTCACCACCCCTCCCTTGCCCCTCCCCCTCTAACCCTCCCTCCGGGGTAGTTTTAAAAAACTAATAATGACAAACTTAGGCAAATATTTGTGCCAAGTTTCAAGTCAATTAAAACCAAATGAATAACATTTTTCATGTAAATTGTATTCCCTGTTTTCACCCCCACGGGGGTGGAATTTAAAAAAATGGTTTGAGATATTTCCATAGCTTGACTCAAATATTATTTACACCAATTTTCGAGTTAATCAAGCCACGCAGTAAAATCCTCCCCAGTGAAATTGACTACCCGTTTTCACCCCGTTAGAGGTAGATTTTCGAAAAACCCTGACACACATTATTCTTTATTTTTGGTTTTAAGTATAAATACTGAGTTTTGAGTTAATCGGATTGCGCGTTAAAATTTTTTCATACAAACTTTGAGACCCCCCAGTTCCCCTTTAGGGGGTAGTTTAGAAAAACAAAAAATCACAAAAATCATAATTTACTTACATAAATATTCGTGCCAAGTTTCAAGTTTATTAACTCAAGGAATAAGATTTTTCATACAAACAATATCCCCCTTTTTACCCCCTTAAAGGTCGAATTTCCAAAAACCCTTTCTTAGCGGATGCCTAGGTCATAATTATTATGACTAGCTATTATAGCTACCTGTGTTCCAAATTTCAGCCCAATCCGTTCAGTGGTTTCAGCTGTGTGTTGATAGATCAGTCAGTCAGTCAGTCAGTCAGTCAGTCAGTCAGTCAGTCAGTCAGTCAGTCAGTCAGTAACGCTTTCCTTTTATAGATATAGATTATTTATATAGATAGATAGAGATATTATAAATGCGAAAGTGACTTTGTTTCTTTTACGCTTTGACGTTTTTAGGCTACAAGAGGTCATAATGAAACAGATATACAAACATACAGGTCAAAACCATAACCCTCTTTTTTTAGCTTTACCACAGTCTTGTAAAAAGGACACATCAAAGAGAATTGTTTGAAAAAGAATTGCGTTCGGACGATAAAGCCAATAAGGTTCGAAGTTCACAATCATGACCTTCATATTATAAATGTTGCCAGTATTGGCATAATATACCTTGTGAATAAAAGTCTCTTTATTCACAAAGAGATGTTTGAAATATGACGCCGTACATAGATAATATATTATCTTAAAGAAAATCACTTGTATTCAAAAAGGTATGTCGTGCGAGAAAGATGGAGGTTTTTATTTAGGGTCGCGCATTGTTTGTTCAACAAAATTGGACGTATGGTCGGGATTGTACCTATTCCCCGGAGAGATAGGCAGAAGTGAAGAATAGTAGCGATATTCTTATATCCCCTGAGGTTTCTATTAGGGCCGATAATAATGGTCAACTTATGAATCACACAACATTTCTACTTAACTCTATTACGACTGAGTATTTTTCAATAGAACAACCAAATAACACTTTGGAATCAAATGTATCTACGCTAAAAGAAACGGTCAAGAGCGAGTTGGACTCGCGCACCGAGGGTTCCGTTCCGATTTCTGAAAAAGTGTGCAATTTAGAGACATCGTTTTATTTTTCTTGTAATCTTTACATAAACTTCTATCACATAGAATAATTTCAGATTTTACTCTATGCAAACTTCGGGGGGGGGAACGGTATTTTTTTGCAATTTTCATCAAAATTCGAAAACTATGCGGCCTCAAAAAGAAAAAAACCGGCCAAGTGCGTGTTGGATCACGCACAGTGAAGGGTTCCATAGTTGAAAGGAATTTATCCCAAAAACAAACTTAACACTGAATCCCAAAAAAAAATATGATACCTTTCATGCCGTAGTAGCCCCACTTCGAATTTTTAAGACTACCTTTCAGCCCCTGTTGCAAAAAAAAAATATTTTTACGTCTTTCTTATTTGCAAAATAGTTGGGCAAACGTCATTAACAGTTCCAAATTTCAAAATGATTGCATTAATAGTTCTTGAGATATCCAGCTGTGACAGACGGACAGACAGACAGGCTGAGTCGCACCATAAGGGTTCCTTTTTACCATTTTGGTACGGAACCCTAAAAACGGCTTATTCTCTATTCATCTTGATTAGATATTTCTGAAAGAATGAACCTGGGCAAAACCCCCAATGTTGTTCCTTCACTTTTCATTACATTTTTCTCCCTAGATGGTCAGTTTGTAATCCGTCTTTTATTATTCTATCCATCTTAACAACGCATCATACACCTCGCGAGACTGTATTTCAGCGATCCATCATAAAGTCAAAGCGTAGTTTGCTTAAGAGGAAACGTGGGTGCTGTTTTCTCCATACAAAAAGATACAAACGCTCTCGCCTGTTTTCTTTCTGGGTAATGACCATGAAGCAATGATTTTTTACAGAAATATAAATAACAGCTACTTGTATGCCCCTATGTTTTCCTTTTTGATGATATATTATTTTTGTAAGAACTAGAACCCTCAAAAAATGCTCAATATTGCCTATTCAGACCGCTGTCAACAGACGCCTAGTGTACCAATTTAACAACTATTAACGAAAAAAGAAAAACATAGGGGCATAGTATATATCCTTCTTATTCAGTTTATGAAATATATTTTAAATTGGTCCAATATTGGAGGAGGAAATAGGCGAGAGCCAAACCTCGAAATGTGACTTTTTACACAGGCTATTTAGTCGAATCTGCAGTTGTCCTTATCGCACGAATTCGAGGGTGGAGCGCTCGCAGAGCGACAGCAATACCTTCTTAAAATACCTAATTTTTCGCCCCCATTTCCTCTTAAGTATGATAATACTAACAAAAGATGGTGTAATAATATATGGCAGCATAATATTCATAGGTAAGGAGTAAGAAAGTAGGTGAGGAGCTCGTGGCTAAGTAATAACAGTAATAATATTCAAGTTATTATGAAATTTTATGAATAAAATTGTAAATTTTATTTAAAATTTAAAATTGCGTTAATAATCCTACTAATATTATAAACTAGCTTTTACCAGCAGCTTCGCCCGCCTATTCCTTTCTACCTCCAATTCCTTTCTTATTCCTTGTCTACATTATAAAGGGAACCTCTGTGCAAAATTTCATATTTCTAGGTCCAAGGGTTTGGGCTGGGCGTTGATGAGTCAGTCAATCAGTCAGTCAGTCAGGACTTCTCTTTTTATTTATATAGATGTGAAAGTGTGTATGTTTGGATGTTTGTTACTCAATCACGCAAAAACGGCTGAACGGATTTGGATGTTTGGCAAACCGATAGTTTATAACCTGCATTAACACATAGGATATGTTTTATCCCGGTAGTAGGTTCCCGTTGGATAATTTCCATTATCCACGCGGGTGAAGCCGCAGGAAAAAGCTACTTACTTATAAGTACCTAATGAATTAATTTAATAAATAACAAAATGATATCGTAACTTAACTAAAGCTTTTCACAAACTAAAACATGGCGTCGAGAAATTCATCCGCATCGCTGTCGACTGGTCATGTACCCAAGGCCAAGAGACTGTGGTAGCATTGCACAAACCACGTTGTGTGGAATTGCTAAATAAAAAATTCTACAAGTTATATAAAAGCTTGTTTTAAGCAAAGATTTAGGGCGATAGATTTTCCTTTACCGTACTCAGGTCGCGCGGAAACATATCCATACAGAGAAAAGTGAACTGACACAAATCCTACATGAGACGATAGATACGGTTTTCAGTATGAGTGAGTGAGGCAATACTATTCAAATGTCAACGAAACAGGAACGTGTCGGGTGAATCTAACGATTTACATCTTTGGTTAGAGAATATAGACGCGCGTCATTAACAGCGCTAAGCACTGCTTGCATTTCTTTCCCTCCTTGCTGGCACTTTCGGTTATATTTGTCACACAATCAATTTATCCCGATGATTATTCAATAAGATGGATCATCATTATTTCAGAAATCTTTTTTTTTTATATCTAGGTTACACACGGACTCGTGGGCTGACGTGGGTTGACCCACAAATACGATTAGGTCGAATGATGACGATTTCTTTATTTAAAACCAAAAATCGAGAGATGCTGTCGACTGTCAGTACAAACAAACATTCCTGAACATGCGTTCATCAATTTCCGAGTAACGTGCAGGAAAACGGACATTGCTCTTTTATTTGTGAATGAATGATATTATTTTATCCCCGAGGATATTCCGCATACAATTTACGCGAATTGTGTAAGATAAGAGCATGCGGGCGTATTTGTCATTTAATTATATTTAAAAAGTTTTTATCAAAAGCAATGGCCTTGTGATTCGACATTGATTCTTTTTAATCGTATGGTTGTGTTCCAGTTAATGTGAATGATTACTTCCTTCCTTCCTTAACTGGAATGAATCATAGTTTTACAGTTTTGTTCCTTGGGCAGAACAAGCAGTCACTACCAACTCCACTAATGGTTAGGTACCTAACTGTTGCGCCTACGGTATACAGGGTATAAAAAGAAACATCACATAGCCGTCAACTGCGCATTATGTACCGTCAACTGCGCATTATGCACCGCCAACTGCGCATTATGTACCGTCAACTGCGCATTATGTACCGTCAACTGCGCATTATGTAGCGTCAACTGCGCATTATGTACCGTCAACTGCGCATTCTGTATATCAAACTAAGTAACTGTGCAAAAATCATTGCTGGGAAACAACTTTTATTTTTGGTGTAAAAAATTCGCTGTTTATGGTAGCGCGCAGTGTAACGCACGCAAAAAATTGTGGTTATGTTACAAGATTTGTGGGGGTATTTAAAATTAAGTTGTAAAATTTATTTTTTTTTCCTAAAAAACGTCAGAAAATTTTGGAAAGGTGACCTTCAATATCTCCGTAACTAAGGTTCTCATGGTTCAGTACAAAAAAAAATATCATAACAACGGGAAAAACAAGTGACTCCCGGCTTCGTTAAAGGTATTTTTACAAATGTTATTAAGACCAATAGGACTGGTTCCTACTGTCGGCCTTGGCTACGACCCACATTGTTGCTTGACCCATTCTTGACCACTGTACCAATTAGGGAACACTTTCCACGTTCGCACGGACGTAAAAATGTCGTGACGGGATTTTGTCGCGCTAGATTTTCAACTCACGCCCGCCGTTGAGCCGAACATTGAGAATATATCTGAGTACATTCCAGCGCGTTGAAATAATACACTGTTGGATTTTCAACTAACGGCGCTAAATAGAGCGTTGAAGTTCCACTGCGTGAAACAAAATCGCTGCGGGAAAACCGCTCGTGCGTACCTGGGCTTAAGTGGATACATCGATAAATTTTGTGTTTTTAAAATTCCTATAAAACCAAATGTACTTTCGCCATTTCACTTACACACCGAGCTAAACTACGCTTCGATGTAACCTCTTAAGTGTGGTTTATGCCACGCACCCAAGCAAAATGGACCGGAAAAATAACCCTCATTTATTAAGTGTTCCCAAATTGGTACAGTGATTAAGAATGGGTAGCTATGACTGACAGCACCACTTCGTTTGGTACACACGATGGTAATTCAATTAATAATAATTTAATTAATTTTAGTTAGTTGACAACAGACTGTCAGTTTTTAACTATGTCACTATTTCACTATGTCCGAGTACCCACTACTTACTGAATAAATTCAAAAATGGAATTGATTTTACAGACTACTACTACACTGACTGACAGACTCCAACTGTTTACTTCATAGATAATTTCATACAAATTCTGTACCATTTTTGAATTTATTCGGTAAGTAGTGGCTATTCAGACATGAAGAAATATGCCCTTAGTATATAGCTTAATAATATCAATGGTTTTTGTTATATGGGGAAAATTTATAAATGTCTTGTATGTATGAGAATGTTGGACAGCAAAAAGGATGAATGAAAGTATGCTTGCAGCTTAAGGCGCAGATTTCCTGCAAACGATCAAAAAGGTGGTTTTTTAAAGCTGTGTATCTCATAAACCGTAAATAATTTTGACATGTAAAAAAAATATGATATTTTCAAGTCCTTTTCGCATACAGTGATGGAAGCCAAAACATAATTAAACATACTTTAATGCACCAAAAAAATCTTTAAACATACCTCCTAATAATCTTTAAAAGCTGTTTATCCCGTTATTAGCAATTATAATTATAATTAAAAATATACCATGAAATGTCAAATTCCAAACTGCATCCAGTGATGGATTACTTTTTATTAAATAGTTAATTTCTAATTTTATACGATTTTATTTGCACTTTTACGACATAATTCCGGTGCGCGTGAGAATCTTCTATCTCGTGCGTCAAACTAGACAGCCATAAAGCCATTTCACTTACACACCGAGCTAAACCAAGCTTGGAACCAGGGCCTTAAATGAGAATGCTCAGAGGGATGCGTGGTATTACGCGAATGGTTAGAATAAGAAATGAGTATACTTAATAACTTTAATAACGTACAACCTCTTAAGGGGTCATTGTACTCATCATTATGGGGCTCGTGGCTAAGTAATAATAGCCGCACGGGTCGATCGATCAGGTTAAGCTACGCTTGCCACGGTTGGTCCGTGGATGGAATGACTATCTTTACATACCTAGACTCTCCTTGCCTCGGAAAGCACGTTAAGCCGTTGGTCCCGGCTGTCATTCTTGGATCTGAGACTGTGTCGTTACGGGTCGTCAGATGACCGGAAGACTGACAACCAGTCTTACCAGAGGCAGAGGTATGCAGTGTTATCTAGTAACTGGGTTGTGGAGGTTAGATAGGCAATCGCTCCATGTAAAATACTGGTATTCAGCTGCATCTAGTTAGACTGGAAACCGAGAACAACTTTTACTATGCATCAAACCCGAAAACAAAATCTGCTGTTCCCTACATTCATGTTCTCAAACTGGTCAAAACATTTATTTCGCGATTTCAAGTTTCTTACCATAGTAAAAGTTGTTCATAATGATGAGTACAATGGTCATTGTACTTATCATTATGAATAACTTTTACTTTTACCCTTAAGAGGTTGTGCGTTGACGGAAGAGGAGGGATGAAACGCATGTGACTAAAAGAGTGATGAATATTCATCTAAAAGAGTGATGAATATTCATCACTCTTTTAGTCACATGCGTAAAAAAATTCAAAGTGTATTTCAACAAGAACTTTGTTTTTCAATTGGGGCAACACCAAGAACGTGATATGGTTTTGACATTTCGTTTTTGACGGTATTCGTAGTAGGTGATTTGGCAATTATTACAATGAATTCAATTTCGCTCGAAAATAGCATTAAAATAATTCAAATCCACTATGAAAATGGTCGTTCTGTTAAAGTTACATTTCGTAAAATTCGTGATATATAATCGTCCTTCTGAGACCACTAAATTTTGGCCTATTATTGATGACATGGATATCACTGAAATGTGGTTTCAACATTGGTTTCAACAGGACGGTGCCACATGTCCACAGCCAATGAAAAATGAAACGATCAATTTATTGCAAACCAAATTTCTCGATCGCAAAATTACAAATTTTGATGAAAGAATCAACATCTGTCAGCGTGGTCGTGGTGGACATTTGCCAGATATCATATTTCATTAATAATTGCCAAACTTTTCTCTTTGTAATACAATAAAAATTTTATTCATTTTTCTCTAAATTCTTTGTTTTATTTTGTTTTACAAAACAAAGTTCTTGTTGAAAAACCCTGTACTTGTTGATGGATGGAGAGGGAGAGGGAGGCCAAAGAAAAGATGGATGGATTGTGTGGAGGAATTATATGAAAGAGAAGGGAGTGAATGATATCGTGGCGGTTGACAGGGGAGAATGGAAGAAGAATAAAAACACTACAAAGTGAAAAATAACTTTAATTTCGGAAGTCGGTGTCTTTGGCTTTTTATTTACTTTCGTTTTTTTTTGCCACCGACTTCCGAAATTGAAGTTATTTTTCACTTTGTAGTGTTTTTTTGGAAGTCGGTTGTTTTTTTTTTGAAAAAAGTTTTTATTTTTCACATTTTAGTGGTGCCTACTCCACACAAATGTGAATACCACTCTGCAATATAAATTAGAGGAGCATCATCCACATAGACTAAAACAACTCAAGTAACTAGCGCAATTTGAAGCGCCATATAGTAAGCATTAAATCATTTATAGCCAGAGTGCACCTCATGACAATTCCAATAAGCCCAAACACGGCTAGGATACATTGTTTTATTACTGAGTTCCGATGCCTACCTTCCGGCTCCTTCATCAGATCGGTTCGATGGTACCATTTTCATTAGAACCATTTATTTAAAGCTTCGCCATAGTCGCTTAACTATTAATCGAGATATCTTATCGCCACCCGTGAAATACTTATCATCGTTGAGGAGTTCCCGTGGCTTTCTGTGGTCTTCTTCCTCAGTTCCACTTCACCAGATGATACTTTCTGAATGCAAACGCTTGATTTGTTGATGAAAATACCAAAATAGCTATATGTATGCCTATAATATTTGAGGAGTTCCCTTGATTCCTCATGGATCCCATCATCAGAACTGGATTTTGATAAAAATGGGACCAATCTGGAAGTATACCCTTTCAAATAAAAAAAGAATTTTCCGAATCGGTTCATAAATGACGGAGTACTGAGGTAACAAACATACAAAAAAAAACCGAATTGAGAACCTCCTCCTTTTTTTGAAGTCAGTTAAAAAGTGCTGCGCCGCCCCAAGTAACATGCGATATCATCTTCCTGCCCTTATGCAGGAAGTCAGTAACAGCACATTTTGAGTAACGATATCTCAAAATGTTTTTATTAACATTTAAATTAAGTTATTCGTGGGTCGGTTTTTCGTGGGTATAATATAGGTGGGTGTGTACGTACAATCGTACATCAATCTAATTGCAAGTTTGGTGAGAGCTAATCCGTCTGCGAAGTTTTACTACATCTGGGTCAGTTTTACGACGTATTACATTGTACATAAAATGTTAATTATGATACCTGTTGGAAGTAATTGAGTTACAAGTGTTGTAACTATATCTAAAAGAACATGTGGAGATAACGTGGTTAAGTTAAAGTTACGCCTGCAACCCCCGAAGGATTGGACAGAGGTGTAGGTACCTATATGTATATAACACCCATATTTCGCTAGTTATGTTTAAGTCCCATGTAATAGAGGGTCAGCCTATTACCATCAACCGGGTACAAATGGAGACTCCGGGTTGCTACTGAGAAATTCCAGATGAAAACACCCAATAACTATTTGCTAGACCCGGGAATCGAACCCTTCCTCCTCTCTTCTTTTTTTTTTCTCTTTTCTTTCTTTTCTTTTTTTAGGGTTCCGTACCAAAATGGTAAAAAAGGAACCCTTATGGTGTGACTCTGTCTGTCTGTCTGTCTGTCTGTCTGTCACAGCTGGATATCTCAAGAACTACTAATGCTATCAACTTGAAATTTAGAATAGTTTAAGATGACGTTGACCCAACTATCATCATCATCATCATCATCATCATCATCATCATCATCATCATCATCATCATCATCATCATCATCATCATCATCATCATCATCGCGACACCACACTGTTCAATGCGAAATAGAAATTAAAATATCTGGCTTGCTTTCTATAAGAGAGAGAGAGAGAGAGAGAGAGAGAGACACAGACAGAGAAACATGCGCACGCCGCACGGCTTACAATAGCTACCTATAGCAAAAAGTGTCGTGACAACTTTTCGTGAGACTTTTTTCCGTCTAGCCCCCTTTCACAACGCGCGATAAGGAACTTCGTTCCAAAAATAATTATATTTTTTTTGAAACTGGGACTGAAAGTGGTTCTTAAAATTTTAAAGTGGGGCTACTAGGGCATGTGGGGATCATATGAAAGAGCGCTGTTTGCACATTCTCAAACTATTTTTAATTTTTTTTAGGCCGCATAGTTTTCGACTTTTGATGTAAGATGTAAAAAAAAATACCGTTCCCCCCCCCTTATCTCCGAAGTTTGCAAAGCGAAAAATCTGAAATTATTCTATGTGATAGAAGTTTATGTAAAGATTACAGGAAAAATAAAACAATGTCTCTAAGTAGCACACTTTTCCAGAAATCGGAACGGAACCCTCGGTGCGCGAGTCCGACTCGCTCTTGACCGGTTTTTTTTTTTTGGTGATGCCCTTGCGATTACTAGACCAACGAGGCAGTCAAAACTACATATGTATTTAGTGATAAGTGATATACCGATGTTTACATTATTTTCAACACTATTCTCAATTTCCAATTACCTTCTCGATTCAAGTAGTTACTCTCAATCAGTTACATTTGCCCCCTGACTACAATAGCCCCGGGTCCGGGCCCTTATTACCTAAACTATCTTCTTTTGTTTTGAAGATGCTTTTTTGTTTTTTCAGGTCAGCATCAATCTTCAGCACCCCAGCCGCAGCCCACCCCCTTTAATGGGCCTGTTCAGTAAAGGATCAGGTAGGTACTGTAAAAAATCTAAATATGTTTTCATATACACTATGCTTTAAATATCTATAGGTACTTACTTTATTTTGACAAATCTTAAATACAATACAGGGCATTTTTTAAATCACTAGCAAATTTTTCACAGGTGTTCGACCCATGAATATGAACAACTTTCACTATGGGACAACTCTGAAATCACGAAAAAAAAAACTGCTGTTTTATACATTTTAGTCGATTGAACTTTTGTAATCTTGACAAATCTTAAATACAATACAGGGCAATTTTTAAATCACTAGAAAATTTTTCACAGGTGTTCGACCCATGAATATGAACAACTTTTACTATGGGACAACTCTGAAATCACGAAAAAAAAATCTGTTGTTTTAAACATTTTAGTCGATTGAACTATTGCATGAAACAGCAGATTTTTTTTTGTGATTTCAGAGTTGCTCCCATAGTGAAAGTTGTTCCTATTCATGGGTAGAACAGTGGGTGCTTTAGCTAGTGATTTAAAATTGCCCTATCTAAAGCAGCAACTAGATAACACAAAATATTATATATTATTATTATGTACAAGTATACATATAAAAAAGGAGCTCGTGGCTAACTAATAACAGCCGTACGGGTCGAACCATCAGGTTAAGCTAGGCTTGCCGGGGTTGGTCCGTGATGGGTGACCATCTATACATACCGAGACTCCTCCGTGCCTCGGAAAGCACGTTTAGTTAAGCCGTTGGTCCCGACTGTCATTCATAAATCTTTGGCAGTCGTTACGGGTCGTCTGAAGCCCAGTCTTACCAAGGGATATCATATTACCCAGTTACTGGGTTGTGGAGGTCAGATAGGCAGTCGCTCCATGTAAAATACTGGTATTCAGATGCATCCGGTTAGACTGGAAGCCGACCCCAACATAGTTGGGAAAAGGCTAGGCAGATTGATTGATACATATAAAAAAGAGAAGAGCTCATCGGACATAAAAATGACGTAAACCAATATTATACAGGGTGTATCTGAAAGGTGTGGTCAAGTTTAAGGGTGTGTACAGCAGACCATCAAACTGAACAACTTTCTCCATAGGACCAACATCGTAATCGAGAAATCACACCCTTAAATTTGACCATACCTTTCTAATACACCCTCTATAGTAGTATATTTTCACGACTACAAATACATTTTGTATTTTTTATGGAGGAGGACTTTTTTGCCTAATACATAATATTATAAACCGACCCCCAAGATACAGGCATTATGTCTAGTTTGGGGTCAACGTCCAATCTGTTCTTGTTTGCCTGATTATTAATAAATAAATTTGAAATTTGAAACAACACACAGATTAAACTAGCTCTATGAGTTTTGCGCTAAACGAATTGAAAACATCGTTTTAACATCAATAAATATTTCACTATCGTCACTAGTAATTTAAATATTAGCTTATTTTTTTTTTTTTTTTTTTTTAATTATATAAAGTTTTATTAAGTATTTTTTGTGTATAATTTTATTTTTGAATTATTTTTTGCATGCTGACAAAAGTGTGTAAAATATGTAGAACTATGTATTTATATTTAAGACCTTTTATGTACTATACTAAATGCAAATAAATCTTTGACTTTGAAAAAAAAAAAAATAAGTATTCTATTCTATTATGTTCCTGTCAATCATTTGAAGATGACAGAGACCGATTGATATTTTAAATTATGTCTAACTTTGTCGAAACTTTAGAGTTATTAGGACAATGGTTAATGATATTCGGAAGACGGCAGATGTCCAGCCAGCTAAGCTTTTCCTAAACAAATATTTTACTAGTGAAACTGTTACGAAGTTCCTCTAATAGCTTTAAGTTAAATTGTTGTTTTTGAGCGATATAATGCAAGTGCTACTTGATTAATCAATCTAACCTAAGTTTAGGTCAAATTGTATTTTAAGAGGCATATTACATTTCAACCGTATTTTTGCGTTAAATAACCAACTTTGACGTTCTTTTCTGAGAAACTGAAAGACTTCAACAACTTTGTATTATTGAGTGGTGGAGAATAGTTATTATTATAGTTTATAGCGGCTTCGCTTTTCGCAATATTTTTCTTATCTATTTAAAGTCAAAATTCCGAAGAAAGTTTTTTATAAAATGCGAGACAGCATTTTTTCGAGCTCGTGAATTGCACTACAGTACATGAGCAAATGAAATGAAAAATATATAATAATAGCTTTTGTGGTTTAGTTCATAGGTGCCTCAGAATTTTGAAATAATGTGTGGAATATCTATACAAAAAATCCCATTCAAACCAAAAAAACTACTAATAAAACCAGCCAAGTGCGTGTCGGGCCACGCTCCGTAATAGGGTTCCGCAGTGCACGCCGCCGCCCGTCGTTATTCGAGCGTAAATATTATTAATTTAGAAATTTATTATTAATTTATTAATAAGAATGTTATGATTTTATTTTTGTATATTTTTACACGGATCATAAACTTATATTTACTACCTGTTTTACACAGTATCAACGTTACCAATTTGCAAGTATATTTTACAAGTTGGTTGAATATTACTCGTGAACTTGAAAAACCTACTTAGCTGTGCTACTTTTTCTTTTAACTTCGTTATATATACTACCACCGTGAATTTTTTCACCCATCCAAAACTAACCGTTTAGCTGACGGTGGGGGGGGGGGATTGACTCTAACAAAAATTAGCACTTTAAAGCTTAATACTTCAGAAACGAATCCCTGAATCGAAAAACTGTATTCACAAACCCGCAATATTCTTGAAAGACCTATCCAACAACACCCCACACTATGGGATACACGAGAGAAAAAAAAACATCCCGAATTTACGTGTACAGAAGGTACTCTAAATTTTTTTTATTTTTTAAAAGAATGTCGTTATCGCTGAAATACAGAGATGTTCGACGTTCTGCAACAAGTACAGTGCTATCAGCGGTTTCACCCGCGAATACCGGGATAAAAAGTATAGCCATGGGCGTACCCAGCTTTTGGCCCAGGGGGGGGGCAAACCAGAAATTTCTTAAGCCGGGTCCCCCACATCCTGCCAACAAACTGTCTTGCAGTTTGGCAGGTTTTATAAACTTGTATTTGTGTTTGGTCAAAATAAATGATTTATTTATTTATTTATTTTTATTTTTACATGTTTTTTTTTTCGCCTCATCAGTCTGCTGTCCTCGGTAAAATCTTTGAGAGACTTATTTATAAACGCCTCAAAGATTATGCCGAGGCCTAATTCCTAACGAGCAGTTTGGCTGTCGAACCCAACACTCTTGCGTACCAAGTCCACCACATAAGCGTTGGTTTCTAACGTGGTTCGATGACGGGTGCTGTTTTCTTCGATAAAGCGAAAGCGTTTGACAAAGTCTAGAACAACGGTTTATTATAATAAGCTTTACAAACTCGGTGTGCCAGACCTTCTCGTGCTCATCTTACGAAACTTTTTGTCTTTCCGCACTTTTCGCTATCATATCGAAGGAGCGCTGTCGCTCGCACTCTCCAAACCGCAGTCGATAAACTCGGCGCGTGGTTTCGAAAGTGGAGAATCGAAGTCAATCCCGACAAAAGTCAAGCGGTTCTCTTTTTGAAACCGCGTCTCAATCGATCTCCCCCACCGACCAATCACCATGTTTAGCAAGCCGATCCCTTCTGAGAAGCGATCCAATCCAAAAAAATCAAATATCCAGGTGTGACCTTGATGAGACCTCTAAGCACATAATGAAGTCTCGTTCTGAATGCACGTAGCAAATTGTCACTTAAGTGCAAGTTGCGCATCTATACAGCGTGTACATTCTCTCAATCATGACCTATGCGGGTTCAGTATTTCCAACCGCAAAGTCCCGAAACATCCATATGATACAGACCATACAAAATCGTTTCCTCCGAATGGCTACGGGATCCCCTTGGATCGTTCGGAATGAAATCCTCCAACTAGACCTTGAAATCCCAACTATCAATCAATTCTTGAAACGCAATTCCAAGCGTTTCTTCGATACCCCCGCGAAACATCGCACCCCTCTGGTCGTATCCGATAGTTATATCCCCTCTAAAATCAGTAAAATCCGCCGTCCAAGGCATGTTCTCACCGACCCCGATGACCCCTAAACCCTCTTCCAGGAGAAAAATAGGGCCACCAGTACAGTTTACAAACACAAAAATTCATTCCGACCTCGCCGCCGAGGTCCCTTGCGATGACGACCGCCACGTAATTCCCCCGACCCTTGACCGGTGAAGGAGTGCCAGCTGGTGGCGTAGCTGAGCCTGTAGCAAGCACATAATAATTATCCAGCCTGTTCCTCCTTGCTGTGGGGAGTACAGCGAAGCCCTAAGCCGAAGTACGTACCCCACAGGGGGTGCCCTTAGCATGCAGTCGCTTAATTCATAGACGAATAAAGGCAGATTTATGGCCGCGCAGCGCGGTTTTTTCTAAAATTAATGTTTCATAATGTACAGACGCCAGCAGGTCAAGCCACCCAAAACTGTCAAACTTTTCCAATCAACCTTGAACCTATGCTTTAGCGATAAAGATGCAAATCTATTAAAGAAATTTGACAGATTGTAGTAGCTTTATGTGCTGGCGTCTGTACTTAATTGTAAAGTAAGTACACGACAACGACGACGACAACGTGACGTGGCTCTAAAATAACTTCTTCTTCTTTTTCGACAACATTACTTAGGCATACAAGATCCAGGGGGGGGCAGCTGCCCTCCCCTGCCCCCCCCTGGGTACGCCCATGAGTATAGCCTATGTGTTAATCCAGCGTATAAGCTATCTACATACCAAATTTCATCCAAATCGGTCCAGCTGTTTGAGCGTGAAGAAGTAACAAACATACACACACACACACTTACAAACTTTCGCCTTTATAATATTAGTGTGATATTTATATTATTTTTTATTGCAAAATGGGCCTCCTCATGACCTCGGCTCACCTGATGGAAAGCTATGGACGAAATTCTTCGATGGAACGAACGTACCCAGAAGATGCTTGTTCACTCTTGCTTTGAAGGCTCAGGCTGAAAGGAACATATAATCTGGCAGAGTGTTCCACGATTTGGCCGTGCGCATAACATAATGTGTATGTTATACCTACATCAGTTTTTTTTTTCCAGAAGCTTTTAATGGCTGTGGTCAGTGAACGAAAAAAACACGTGGTTGTTTTTGTGGACGTAAGTACATACACATTTTTGTTGTAATACTACTTATTTCTTTTAAGTAAAAATATGGGTATTTCTTTTAGTGACAATAAACGTCTTTATTTTTTTTATTTCGCTCAGGACATAGAGACACAAATAGATTTAGCATGACTACGTAAGGTAATATTAGCTTAAATTCAAATTATGTTTTGAGACATACCCTACATAATTCTGAAACTGATAGGAGTGCTTGAATTCTGAAGTCCGCATGTCGTATTTCTTATTCATAACTACATATTTAAGGCGCAGATTTCCTGAAAACGATCAAACAGGTGGTTTTTAAAGCTGTGTATCTCATAACATAAACCGTAAATAATTTTGACTTGTAAAAAAAATATGATATTTTCAAGTCCTTTTCGCATACAGTGATGGAAGCCAAAACATAATTAAACATACTTTAATGCACCAAAAAAATCTTTAAACATACCTCTTAATAATGTTTAAAAGCTGTTTATCTCTTCATTAGCAATTATAATTAAAAATATACCATGAAATGTCAAATTCCAAACTGCATCCAGTGATGGATTACTTTTTATTAAATAGTTCATTTCTAATTTTATACGATTTTATTTGCACTTTTACGATATAATTCCGGTGCGCGTGAGAATCTTCTATCTCGTGCGTCAAACTAGACAGCCATAAAGCCATTTCACTAACACCCCGAGTTAAAACACGCTTGGAACCAGGGCCTTAATTTATTTTATACAAGTACCTGTACCTCTCTATATTTCTGAAGGTTGTTATTGCTACAATGCTTGATTATGAACAAAAATAAAAGGCTAGCTATGTTACCTGTGATCTGTGTCCATTTTTATGTAGGTTGAAAATAAACAACCGGAATAGTTCCTAAATGGCCTTTTTCCTCGACAATTTCCTTCTCAATCCTGTAAGGTAAAAAAAAATATCTATCCCGTCCCGTCCGTATTTTCTAGGGTAACATAACATACCTACCCATTGTTTGTGAAAAAACAGAAATCCATACATATTCAGAACATTGTACTAACACAAAAGTTGTTCGGAAAAATGGCTGTATTCGTAGATTATGGCTTATTCTGGGTATAAAAAATTGGTCAAATTCACTCTTAGTACAAGAAGTTTAACCAATGTGTACCTGTATATTTTTATCCTCTTTAATAAATAAATGTACATAATCTCGTTACTCTCTTTCAGTTTAATTTTAATAACGAGTTTGTTGTTAATCTAAAGTCAGATCTAAATCTGTTTGTAAAAATTGTTCTTTATAAGCTCCACTAAACCCCCGTTTCCACGTAATACCTAAAATCGCGGCGGTATTTTATCGCGCACTGGATTTTCAACTCTCTGTTTAGCGCCGGGAGTTGAAAATCCAACAGTGTGTTTTTCGTCGCGCTGGGATACACTCTGTTTTTGTTAAGTTGGATTCTCAACGCTCGACTCAACAACGAGAGTTGAAAATCCAGTGCGCAATAAAACCCCGCCGCGATTTTATTACGCTCGTGTGAACGCCGACTAACGCTGACTGAACTCAAAATATTCATGATTAAAACCATTTCAGCATCATCCCATGTGCCTAGCCTTTTCCTAACAATGTTGGGGTCGGCTTCCAGTCTAACCGGATGCAGCTGAATACCAGTATTTTAAATTGAGCGACTGCCTATTTGACCTCCACAACCCAGTTACTGGGTAGTACGATACCCTTTAAAAAAACTGGTTGTCAGACTTTCGGGCTTCTAACTACACGTAACGATTGATCTACAAATGACAACCGGGACCAACAGCTTAACGTGCTTTCCGAGGCACGGAGGGATCTCGTCATGCAATGGGTGGGTCACCCATCCACGGCCCGACCTCTTCTTAACCTGCAATCGACCCGTGAGGCTGTTATTATTTAGCCACGGGACCCTCGATGAAACCATTTATTCTAACTTAAATTAATTCTTCTCATTTCCTTTGTCCATGAACAAAATAATTAACTCGCTAACAAATCTTGGATTCCAATTTCTGTTCTTTTTTCAACTCTTCTACTTCTTTGATTTTGGTATACAAAATCCATTTCATTCTAGCAAACATAAATTCACTTTGATATTTCACTTGATATTTTTTAGAGTTTGAGACACATTTATTTTTATGACTGTACTCAAGCTAAAGATTTATTATTCAGACATATTATAGCCTCGTCCAAAGAGATTAGTATACAGAGGTCGCCCCTCATGCACACACTTTAAAAAAATATAAAGGAGGTTAACTAAGTTAGTTTATCCTCCTTTAGATTTTTTTTAAAAAGTGGATGCCTTATTTTCGCTGTCAGTTTGCCGTCAATACTTCATTCACATTTTCACAAAATATAAGTAACTAGCATTTGCCCGCGGCTTCGCTCGCGTGGATGTCGATAAATATCCCAAGGGAACGTTCATGTGGAAAACATAGGGCCGTCCGATATAACTGTGCAAACTCAAATCGCTACGATATAATTATCGTTACCGTCTATAGTAGGCATTTTTTAATTTTTATTTTTTTAACTTTAGCTACCAGTCGGCATGATTTTTTCCGACATCTTCAACAGTCGTCGTCATATTTCAGCCAATTTACACAAAACCATAATGAATTACACTGAATCACTCCGTTCATTGGAGAAAACCGTATGAAAATCCGTTCGGTACTTTTTGACATTATCGCATTCAGACAGACTTACGCGGTGGGGGGACTTTGTTAATTACTTAAAATTTATCACGCCAGTCACGCTCTAATAACAAATAACTTTTGTCCGAGTGTCCACTCGTTCAAATAATTTCCTCGTAAAAACGTCGAATGAAATAAAGACTAAATGTTACCTCAAGATTCGAACTATGACTACACTTCCAAACCCTTAAATCTCTTAAAAAGAGGTAGGTACACAAACATTTGTCAACCCCTATTGTACCCCTTATGGGACGATTTTTAAAAAACGCTGTACCATAATATTTCTTTATTTCCTACCAAAAGCATAAATTTGAATTTTCATATCCCTAACTTAAGAAATGCTGGGTTTCCCATACAAACTTTCATACCTTATTTATCACCCCTTGTAGGATTATGTTTTAAGACAAAAAGTAGCCTATGTCCTTCCCCAAGATGCTATATATAAAGCCTTGCCAAATTTTGTAGAAATCCGTGCAGTTTTGTAAATTTTTAAATTAACCCCTATTTTACACCATAAGGGGATGATTTTTCAAAAACGCTGAACCGCATATTTCTTAATTTCCTACCAATAGCATAAATTTGTTATCCCTAGCTTAAGAAATACTGGGTTTCCCTTACAAACTTTCATCCCCTATATCACCCCCTGTAGTAATGTCCTTTCCCAGGATGCTATATAAAGCCTTGCTAAATTTTGTCGAAATCCGTGCAGTTTTGTAAATTTTAAAATCAACCCCTATTTTACCCCCTTAGGGGATGATTTTTCAAAAACGCTGAACCACATATTTCTTTATTTCCTATCAAAAGCATACATTTTAATTTTCACATCCCTAACTTAAGAAATACTGAGTTTCCCATACAAACTTTCATCCCCTATATCACCCCCTCTAGGATTATTTTTGAAAAAAAGTAGCCTATATCCGTCCCCAGGATACCATCTACAGCCTTGCCAAATTTTATCGAAATCCGTGCAGTTTTGTAAATTTTAAAATCAACCCCTATTTTACCCCCTTAGGGTATGATTTTTCAAAAACGCTGAACCGCATATTTCTTAATTTCCTACCAATAGCATAAATTTGTTATCCCTAACTTAAGAAATACTGGGTTTCCCTTCCAAACTTTCATCCCCTATATCACCCCCTGTAGTATTATTTTTGAAAAAATAGTATCCTATCTCCTTCCCCAGGATGCTATATGAAGCCTTGCCAAATTTTGTAGAAATCCGTCCAGTTTTGTAAATTTTAAAATCAACCCCTATTTTACCCCCTTAGGGGATGATTTTCCAAAAACGCTGAACCGCATATTTCTTTATTTCGTATCAAAAGCATACATTTTAATTTTCACATCCCTAACTTAAGAAATACTGAGTTTTCCATACAAACTTTCATACCCTATATCACCCCCTGTAGGATTATTTTTGAAAAAAAAAGTAGCCTATGTCCGTCCCCAGGATACCATCTATAGCCTTGCCAAATTTTATCGAAATCCGTTCAGTGGTTTAGGCGTGAAAAGGTAACAGACAGACAGACAGACAGACAGACAGACCGACAGACAGACAGACAGAGTTACTTTCGAATTTATAATATTAGTATGGATTAACGTTGTGTTTCGCTATAAAATATAAAATTATATTTATTATTATGCAGAAAAGGATGAAATCGCATTCCTCGACTCAATTATTATAAAAATTAATTTACAGGTAAGTTCGTTTAATCACTACCTAATTATAAAAGCTTAAATGACAGTGTATTTCTAGGGATTTCCCAAGGAACTTGCTGATGTTAGAATTTTACAGTAAATCTCTTTGACAGTTTTGACAGGTGCCATGGTCTTGCTTGACGTATCAGTGCTGCCACCTAGTGAACGCCATTTCAAAAAATCCTCATTTGTTTTTATTTTGTTAACCTATGGACGCTGAATAGGCAATAACAATTTTCGCTGGACGATGTCACAAATGGGTAGTCAAATCATTACTTTTTCTCAATAAAAAATGTACTGATGTGAACATTTTTACTTCGGTACATTTATTGAGAAATTCACCTATCTAAAATTATACTTTTAATTCAGAATCGTACTACATCTATCAACAATCCGGCCAAAAAACAATTTAAGAATGCAGAGCATTTTATTTAATAAACATACTTTTGTATTGTGGAGGAGGAGCTCGTGGCTAAGTAAGTCATAACAGCCGCACGGGTCGATCCGTCAGGTTAAGCTACGCTTGCCGGGGTTGGTCACTGGATGGGTGACCATGTTTACATAGCGAGATACCTCCTTGCCTCGAATCGGAAAGCACGTAAAGCCGTTGGTACCGGCTGTCATTCGTGGATCTTTGACAGTCGTTACTCGTCAGAAGCCCGAGAGTCTGACAACCAGTTTTACCAAGAGGTATCGTATTACCCAGTTACTGGGTTGTGGAGGTCAGATAGGCAGTCGCTCCATGTAAAATACTGGTAGTCAGCTGCATCAGGTTAGACTGGAAGCCGACCCCAACATAGTTAGGAAAAGGCTAGGTAGATTGAGCAGATTGAGTTTTTACTTTTCAAACTTTCACAATATTGCCTCCATTAAAAACTTCATACAACAGCGAGTCTGTCACTGGTCTGGTACAAAATAAACCTAGTTTAGAACGGAGTATTCGCATCATATATGTGGAAATGTGAAGGCAATATTTGCATCAATCGTACCGCACTTGTAGCTGCCATATCAATGTTATTGTGTAGGTAAGACAGAAGTCTTGCTTTAAATAAATAATAATTAAGTCAAAGAGATTAAAGATATAGAGAGGCTATCAGAACAAATGTCATAGAAAAATTGTGATCCCATGTGTCAGTGACGGGTGCCTGCCGTTTTGCCGAAAAGATTTTGCCAAAATTTCATTACCCAAACAAATTTTAGCAACCTTTTTTTATACCATTGCAATATTTCGAATGATTTTAGTACGCATATTTTCATTTGGTCAAATTTTTACTTGGCAAAATATTACTAAGTATAATGTCATTAAGTCATTTGGTCTTTAATCAAATGATTTATTACAGCAAACAATCTTCACACAATAAACGTTTGGTGAAATGATTTGTTAAGACAAAAAATATTAAGGCAAAAATAGCATTTTTTTGTAATTATATAATTAAAAAATGCAATTTTATTTTAATATAATCATTTGTTTAATGCAAAATATTTTTACATTACAATTTTAAATTTGTTGCAATGGAAATTTATTGGTTACTTGCATTAATAGAAAAAAAGATATTGTTTTTAGTAGGTTACCCGGAACTCAACTATTTAGATTAGGTTAATTTGTTCTTTAAAAAAAATGGGTAGGTTAGGTTAGGTTAAAACTGTGACCTCCTACGCACGAGCCGAGCGAGCGAAGCGAGCTGTGCTACGGCAGCGGCCGGCGAGTGCCAGACACGACTTGCATTAATAGAAAAAAGATATTGTTTTTTGTAGGTTACCCGGAACTCAACTATTTAGATTAGGTTAATTTCTTCTTTAAAAAAATGGGTAGGTTAGGTTAGGTTAAAACTGTGACCTCCTATGCACGAGCCGAGCGAGCGAAGCGAGCGGTGCCGCGGCAGCGGCCGACGAGTGCCAGACACGACTTGCATTAATAGAAAAAAAGATATTGTTTTTTGTAGGTTACCCGGAACTCAACTATTTCGATTAGGTTAATTTGTTCTTTAAAGAAATGGGTAGGTTAGGTTAGGTTAAAACTGTGACCTCCTCACGAGCCGAGCGAGCGAAGCGAGTGGTGCTGCGGCAGCGGCCGGCGAGTGCCAGACACGACTTGCATTAATAGAAAAAAAGATATTGTTTTTTGTAGGTTACCCGGAATTCAACTATTTAGATTAGGTTAATTTCTTCTTTAAAAAAATGGGTAGGTTAGGTTAGGTTAAAACTGTGACCTCCTACGCACGAGCCGAGCGAGCGAAGCGAGCGGTGCCGCGGCAGCGGCCGGCGAGTGCCAGACACGACTTGCATTAATAGAAAAAAAGATATTGTTTTTGTAGGTTACCCGGAACTCAACTATTTAGATTAGGTTAATTTCTTCTTAAAAAAATGGGTAGGTTAGGTTAGGTTAAAACTGTGACCTCCTACGCACGAGCCGAGCGAGCGAAGCGAGCGGTGCCGCGGCAGCGGCCGGCGAGTGCCAGGAACGACTACATTATATAGAAAAAAAAAAATAGCCGTTCACATTTATGTCATTGAAGCATTTGACTGAATAGGAAAAGGTCAATTGAAAACTGACGATACTAAATATTTGGCTTATTTGATTTTGCGTAAAAACTGCTATTCCAACTGAAACATTTGACTAAATAAAAAATGTTAAAAGTACTAGTTGGTAAACAAGTTATAGTTTAAACGTTCATTTGCCAAACATTAGGTTTGCGTTACAATTTTTTGTCAATAGATTTTTTGCTAAGTAATAATTTGGCAAATGAAATTATGCGAAAAATTTTTTGGGAAGTGAAAATTTGGCAAATTTCTTTCGGTCAAACAAGGGAGACCCGTCAGTGACTTTTGATAGACACGCATTGTCATCACGCATGCGACATGACATAATATCGTCGCTAATCTAAGTGACGTAACTGATTCGAAGAAAATTTTACAAGGCAAACTATTTTTCTTTTTTTTTTTGTAAACTGTAGATATATCGGTCTCGATTTTTGCATTATCATGGGGACCGTAAGGCATAGGTACAGATATGCCCATTAGGGCCCTCGCCCACGGCGACTTTTTGTAGCGATGCTGTCGCGCGTTTACGAAATGCGCGACTGCATCGCTACTAACGCGCGTTAGTCGCATTTGCAACGCGCTACAGAAGCGATGCCAACGCGCTACTAACGCGCTACAGTATCGCGACTGTATCGATGCAAACGCGCGACCGTATCGGACGACATCGGGGAGAGAACAGAGGGAGGGTGGCGCGTGAGTGGAGAACCGAGCTTTCGTTGCCTACGCTTCGGCTGCTTACGTAAAAGCAGCACCAAAGACAACGTGACTAATGTTGCCTCAACGGAGTCCATCTTGCAACTGTAGCGATCGCATGTATTTTTGTGCCGTTACTGAATCGCGACAGAAGCGCGCCAGTATCGCGTTTGCATCGCGACTGAATCTGGGCCCGTGGGCGAAGGCACACAGCTAGCGACCGCTTCGCGACTGTATCGATGCGGACGCGCGACAGCATCGCTACTGCATCGCTACAAAAAGTCGCCGTGGGCGAGGGCCCTTAGCCAGATCGATTCGACTTGGAAAATGTATCAAATTACTATAGTTAGGTCGGCTATCGGCTTAGTCCAAAATGTCAGATACGTCGGTTAGTTAAATTAGCGACGATAAATGTAGGCGTGGACTTTTATCGTTTTGTTCGCTATGTCCCGTCTATTGTTAAGTAATATTTAATGTCTTTGAACTAAGTAGATATTCTAATGAGACCCATTTTACTAAACTGTTACCTACTTCGAATTTTGGCTCCCCTCGAGCCTCCTCTCAAGGCCCTTATACACTTACTTCTTCATTTTACTATCATCCAGTTGAACAATATGTCAATATCACCAGAATATTGTGCTCTATACGCATGAATTTCAAGACGGCCTAGTGGGCAATTGATCTGCTTCTCATACATGAGAATGTGGAGTTTCAACTTCTGAAATTCGGTGAAAGAATACATCGCAAGGAATTCAGCACCCTAATTGCGTAACACAGTATTTATCGGAATCTGAATCATTTTGAAGCAAATTGCTAATCCGTTGCTTCATATGTCCGAAAAATTTGTCTTCTCAACAACGTAAATAACCTAATGAATGTTGTTGAACTATCAAAATGTAACCGATTCCGATTGATAGTGTGTTACGCAATTAGAGTGCCGGTCTTATTATGGTCCGAATCGCTAATTCGCAAATAAAGTGAGACATAGGTACAGTCAGCAACAAAAGTCGATTAACACTTGTGTTTTCTAAATCATAATTTTGAAAGAAAAGGAAAGAAAATACATTTATTTAGCACATACTAAATTAAAGAGGCACACAAAATAAGAGAAAAAAACAAAAAGAAATTTTAAAAAAATATTTCTTCTTCTTCTTTTTTTCTTATTGAGAAAAATACTGCATTAAATCGGAACAAATGTAAATTTTAAAGAAAAATAACTCTTATCTAATATATGAAATGCTACAAAGCAGGTTATCGTATCATTTTGTGTTAATTTAGATGATGTCAAAAAGTAACATTGTTAAAATTCCCTTTCTGTATGGGAAGATTTGTTTGCCCCGCAGTAAGTAACAAACGGTATTATAAGTAAACGCTTATAATATTTTCGAGGTTTAAATACGGTCTTATGAATCACCATCACCATACAAAGTAGTCCTTGAAAATTAACCTTCACCATTGAAAATTAATTTCGCTTCCCAATAGCCATAAGGTAAACATTCTCCAATCAGTAACATAAACATAATAAATAAGTCGTATCGTATAATTAACAACATTGTTCCGTATTAACGAAGCATTCCCATTTGAGCACCGATTTTTTGAGCACCAAAGGTATTCCCATATGAGCACCAATCAATATTTTAACCTTAGAAAAATCGCGGATTTTGCCCTTACCTCAAGGTCAATGATCCTGAGGTCAAGGTCAGTGACCTTAGGGGAATCACAGAACTTGACTTTCGGAATTTTGACGTTGACCTCAAGGTCAGTAACCCTGATGTGAAGGTTAATGCCCTCGAGGTATCCCACAGTGTTCAAAAGTACTACTGCCAATTTGTATCGATATGTTTTTTTAAACACCCCATCACCAGAAGCTACCACCGCAGGTGCTCAAAAGGGAATAAAGTTGAATATTTTATTGTTCCCTTTTGAGCACCACGTTAAAATATTGATTGGTGCTCAAATGGGAATACCTTTGGTGCGCAAACGGGAATGTTTCGTATTAACTTCCATTCACTTTTTGTTTATACCTGTACTTCTCCCTATCCTGTTTTACTTAAGTCTGCACTTCTTGGGTTCTGCGTTCTAAAAATAGCTCAGTAATTGGATGCATCGTGTTGCAGTACTAATAAAGATAAGAAAATAGTTCCGGTGAAATTTTCATACCTGCTCCAAGTGGATTACAACAGGGCTAAAAGCATTTTACGCAATAATATTCTGCAATAGTAGACATTTTGTGAATGATGGTAATGTATCCTGTGTGCACTGACCTGTGAGGATAAAGGAGTATATCTGTAAAAGGATTCTTCTATATTACTAGGAAAGTCTGGTTCTTTTTAGGGTTCCATAACTCAAAAGGAAAATCGGAACCCTTATAGAATCATTTCTTTGCCCGTCTGTCTGTCACAGGAATGCGTGAAGGCATCAAGTTAAAATTAATATCAAATAATCTAGTAGTCTAGTAGGTCTTATAGTCCCTTGGAGCTATAAAAAAATCAAGCTTCTAAGTCAATGCAGTGTAAAAAATATGCCCATTTATGTGACATATTTTGATTTTTCGCAAGTAAATCAAAATATGTCAAATTTGGCAAGAAGCAAGGACTTACAGAACAAGTAAAGAAAAAGTCTGAAAATCGTTAATTTGTAATTTTATCGCATTTAATTTTTTTTTTTTTTGGGATTTCTAAGTTTTTAAGTTTGTTTTTGGAATAAATTCATTTCAACTACGGAACCCTTCACTGTGCGTGGTCCGACACGCACTTGTTTTTTTTATCATTTATACTTTACATTTTTACATGATTAGAAGTCATAAAGTTCATAACGCTTGGAATTGCCGCGAAAAAATTTTTGGACTCCTCGTAACTTTTTGCAACTTAATACATCCAGCATTTACCTCTACTTCCTAGTTTCTTTCTATTTTACTATTAGACGTATAAGTTAAATACAATCTTCAAACAGTGCGCAATCTTTGCAGCTATAGAAACTACAAACCAAGTCAAAGAAGTTAAACAAAAAAACAAAAAGACGACTGCTTGTATAAGAAATTGTAAAACCAAGACAGATTGTACTTTGTAATATTAAACCAAGCTTTTATTCATTTTGAAAGTGATAGAGTGCTCCATTATACTTATTATTTGACTTAAGGCGAGTATAGATGCTACAGCACCACCATTGAGTAAAAAATTAATAAGTCAGGCACTAAACCTTCTAGGTTCGAAGTTATAGCCATTTTTGGTGTTAACTGCTATAACTTCAAACCAATTAGTATTTATTTTGTTGATACAAAATATTCTACCTCATCTTACTATTAATGTGATCATAGAAAATGTCAAAATGTTCCCATATCTCCAGACTTGTTATTTTTTTAATGGTGGCGCTGCCGGTTAGCAGCTATACTCGCCTTAATAAATTATTTTTGCTTGCCTTTATTGTAACCAAAGAGGTTAGTAATTATAATTACTCAGGGAATGATTTACTTACTAAATATTGTTTGGTTAGATACTGTTTTGTGAATAATTCGTGCATTGTGAATAATTTGCTTGTAATATGAATACAGCATAATTCACTCATGAATAAAATAAAATTATCATGGATATTATCAGCTCCAGAATTATAATTTCTTCTAGCAGAATATTTTGATTAAATGCATCTCGATTGATACAAAAGGACATGACGTGTTGAAACTAATTGGGCTCTTAAGAGGAAACGTGGGTGCTCTTTTCTCCATACAAAAAGATACAAACGCTCTCGCCTGTTTTCTTTCTGGTTAATGACCATAAAGCAATGATTTTTTACAGAAATATAAATATCAGTTACTTGTATGCCCCTATGTTTTCCTTTTTGATGATATATTATTTTTATAAGAACTAGAACCCTCCAAAAATGCTCAAAATTGCCTATTCAGACCGCTGTCAACAGACGCCTAGTGTACCAATTTGACAACTATTAACGAAAAAAGAAAAACATAGGGGCATAGTATATATCATTCTTATTCAGTTTATGAAATATCTTTTAAATTGGTCCAATATTGGAGGAGGAAATAGGCGAGAGCCAAACCTCGAAATGTGACTTTTTACATAGGCTATTTAGTCGGATCTGCAGTTGTCCTTATCGCACGAATTCGAGGGCGGAGCGCTCGCAGAGCGACAGCAATACCTTCTTAAAATACCTAATTTTCAAAAGTCTGGCCACCCAGGGGATTACAGTTCATATTTTCCACTAATTAACCGTTCAAGGCCCACGTACAGTGGTCCACATGAAGGACTAACTACGGAGACTAAATCCTCTAACATAGAACATTGAACGGTCAAAAAACTTTTGCAAATCTTCTAGATTTAGGTAATTAACCCCTCAAGTGTCTGAGTTTGGCTGATTTTAGACCCAAAACCCCAGCGAGTCGGGAGGGTTGGGGGTTAGTTGCGAACCCCATAGGTTCACAACTACTGATAATGATATGTTTTCCATCGGATGATGTTTTTTTACGTTTATATATACGTGATCTAAGCTTATATACCTATTATGTAAAGTTTTGTCCTTTTGCACACTTGGGGTGCATTTGACACGCGGGGGGGGAGGGGAGGTTAGCTGCAAACTCCATAAGTTCACAACTAATGATTTGATTGGTTTTCCATCGGATGATGTTTTTTTACATTTATATATATGTGATATAAGCTTATGTACCGAACAAAAAAAGGGTTTTTCTTATGCACACATGGGGTGCATTCGACACTTGAGGGGTTAAGGAACACAATACACACACACACCCCCACACATACGCACATTATGGAATGCAATAAAATAATGAGTATTGAGTAATAAAATGAAATAAACCATCTTAAAATCACAACTAGGCGTCAGCAAGTCTATGATCTTAATACCTACACCATTTTCTGGACCCGGAATGTAGTACAATAGTCCTAATATTAAAATGAGTGGGACGGTAATAGGTCTCAAGGCCATTACTAAGGGACACCATAACACTTAACGCTTATGGGGTACTCAGCGTGGGTAGGTTCCCTTTTACAAGAAAATGAAAGAACTTTGAAACACAAAGTGCTTTTGTCCGGACTATTTTTTGGCTCCTTCTTATAAAACAATGTGATGCATTAACGGCTTTTCTTGTTAACTTTTAAACAGCTTTTGTTAGGTGGCACGGCCTTGAACAAGGCAGGGAACGCACGGGCGATTTTTTAACGCGGCGTTTTTTTTTTTCGCGCACTCGATTTTCTACGCGCTATTTTTTTTTTTATTTTTTTAGCGCCGAGAGGTGAAAATCGAACAGTGCTTTCTTGACGCATTGGTGGGATGCGGTCTGCTAGATTCTCAATGCTCAGCATAGTACCTTGAGTTGGAAATCAAGTGCAAGCGAAAAAACCCGGTCAAGAGCGAGTCGGACTCGCGCACCGAGGGTTCCGTTCCGATTTCTGAAAAAGTGTGCTATTTACAGACATTGTTTTATTTTTCCTGTAAACTTTACATAAACTTCTATCACATAGAATTATTTCAGATTTTTCCCTTTGCAAACTTCGGAGATAAGGGTATTTAAGGATATTAGAACGGTATTTTTTTTTACATTTTTCATCAGAAGTCAATAACTATGCGGCCTAAAAAAAAGAAAAAAAATGTTTGAGAATGTGCAAACAGCGTTCTTTCATATGATACCTCACATGCCCTAGTAGCCCTACTTTGATTTTTTAAGACCCCCTTTCAGTCTCTGTTGTAAAAAAAATATAAATATTTTAATTTCTTTCTTATTCGCAAAATAGTTGGGTCAACGTCATCTAAAACTATTCTAAATTTCAAGTTGATAGCATTAGTAGTTCTTGAGATATCCAGCTGTGACAGACAGACAGACAGACAGACAGACTGAGTGACACCATAAGGGTTCCTTTTTTACCATTTTGGTACGGAACCCTAAAAACTGGTTCTTTTGGCGCCCGAATGACATTTAACGGGGGGCGTTGTTGGTATAGTTGTTTGTTCTCACGAAAGCGGGCCATACTTGTATGTGTAAATTTTACATACACGTTGTCTTTATGTGCGTTAGCTCGGGAGCGCGCTACCTGCAGCGCGTGTCGAGCGCGTGTCTATACGCATTACATCTACAAGTATGGCTCACCCGCTTTCGTGAGATAAAACAACTGTAAACATTTGTGAGATTGACACAGAAATATATTGTATTCATAAAAAAAGATGGCGAAGTAAGTTCTGATTTTGGCCACGAGTCAAAAGAACCTTGTGGCGTTATTGTATTTAGATACTACTTTAAATAATTCAAGAAATAAATCCGCCACGTCCTACCGCGCTGTCCACCTACAATAGCAAAATAGGATAGTCGACCTGCGCCCTTACCATTGAGTAATTATGGATTGATTGACATAAACTCAATTTGTGATGATGACAGAAAGTGCATTGAGAGTTTTTTTGTAAATTGTACATGTTTATAATTTTAATACAACTGGGGTACCCAATTGATGCAGCCCACTGTACCTACATACTTAGCATAAGATTGATTTGTGATTGCCTGTGTACTGAAAATATTTACCACGAAATTACATTTATTTAAGATAGCAAATTGTGTTTTGTGGACCTTACGCAATTTGGTCCGGAGCCGCAGGGAACAATTTTAGTATTTTATTATTTAACTAATAAAATTATGGAGCTCTTGGGAATCAATATAAATGTAGAGAAATTGTTTGCAGAATAATAGATTTGGAGCTCCTGGGAATAAGCTCTTTTATCATCTTCTTAGAATTTTCCCAACAATGTTTGGGTTGGCTTCCAGTCTAACCGGATGCAGCTGAATACCAGTATGGTACATGGAGCGGCTGCCTATCCCAACCAAGCTACTGGGTAATACGATACCCCTTGGTCCTTGGTAACACTGGTTGTCAGATTTTCGGGCTTCTAAGGACCCGTAAAGACTGTCAAAGATCTAATAATAACAGCCGACACCAACGGCTTAATGTGCTTTTCGAGACACGGGGTGTATTGGTCTTGGTATGTAAAGAAGGTCACCCATCCACGGACCGATCGCGGCAAGCGTAGTTTAACCTGATCGATCGAACCGTGTGGCTGTTATTACTTAGCCACGAGCCCCTCCTCCATGTTGCACAAACAAAAGCGTTACCTAACTAACATACAATGCTTGTCGAATTTTCTGCTTTACCAAGTCAAACAGTGTGTTTGACAACATCGGTGCAATTATTTGTCAAACAAACAACGCACGTACATCTTAGATAGATCGATCCACCGCGTGGCCGGTCATGAGACAGCAATATTATACTTTTTCTAGGTTATGTGGTATGAGAAATGAGGTTTAACGTAAGAAATCTTCCATATTTTGGACTGAAACCCATGTCAATACATTCGCACAATGCAAAAACTGTCCAAAAATGTTAAATTAATCGACGCAAGATAAATTTTGTAACACTGAAACTACTTTGTTTGGCAACATTTTTAAATTTTGCCATGCAAAAATACGGCACGCCGTAAGGGACAGAAGATACGATGCTTTGTCTCAATTTTCCTAATTATTTCGTATATATGTGTCTCACTTCCACACTTCACACTGTAATCATGGCAACGTCTAGATGTATAATGTCATTGACGTACATGATGCATACGTAACGTGACCATACGTCCCGTTTTGAACAGGACGTATGGTCACCTCGTCCCGGTGTCCCAGAAAAAAAGACCAGGGGACGCAAAATTGACCCTTTTTCACAAATCAATCAATCGGATCAATTGAGCCTTTTCCCAATTATGTTGGAGTCGGGTTCCAGTCTAACCGGATGTAGCTGAATTGCTGAATACCAGTATTTTAATCGGAGCGACTGCCTATCTGACGTCCACAACCCAGTAACTGGGTAATACGATACCCCTTGGTAAGACTGGTTGAGTCTGGTTGCCAGACTTACAGGTTACAGTCCCGTTTTCAAAAACCGCGCGCTATAGAGTAATTTTGATAAATAAAAAACAACATTTAAAAAATGTGTTTTTTTTTTAAATTGAGAACCTAGGCTGGAATTCTGAAAATTGATTTTTCTTTATGAATCGGTTCTAATAATTGAGGTAGATAAACTGATGTCCCGTTTCGAGTCAAAAAATAAATGGTCACGAGCATACGTGAAATAGTATGGTGGGAACAATTGACTTAGGGAAATGTATTGATTCTTGGACATTAGACACTTGGGTCGCATTATTACATGCGTAAATCGTGGAGGCTCCTCCAAGATTTATGATGCTTAATTTAGGCTTGACCTGACCTGCTTTAACCAACCTCTTTGACTAGTTTTTCACCACGACACGAGAATTTCGGGTTCAGTGACCTTAGTGCGAGTTTTTATACTTACTCGATCGCGTTTACGTTAACGTTAACATACGTCAATTTATATGGAATAATTGTGTTTCTCATTATAGTCACCAGACGGCGCTTATTCAGTTTCAGTACAAATTGAAGCTTTGATCGATTAAGTATAAACACACTACTCTACTACCACTCGCACTAAGGCCTCAGTTCGTGACACTATCGAAAAAAAAATTACTATTTTAGGAAATAAGCTCTCATCGACGTGGTCACCTAATGGGCTAAAACATATCAAAAAGTCAAATCAAAGAACCGTTGACACAAAAATAAAAAGCAGCTTTCTTGGCAGGCAGACAGACAGACTGAGTCGCACCATAAGGGTTCCTTTTTACCATTTTGGTACGGAACCCTTAAAAAGTGTGTGTGCATCAGCTCCGACGCACGACGGGAGTTTGCTAGTTACGTACATACAACGTACATGTACACATCCTCCTTGTCTTTGAATATAATGTATACCTATTGACCGCTACAATAAAGACTGGCCGAAAATAAACAAAACACGTACCTACACATAATTAAACATGATTTCAAAGTGAAAGGTGCGCAAAGTGATTTGGCAGAATAACGGACCGCTTTTGAGTTAATTTCATTCCTCATATTTCCATACCGAGGACCTTATATGAAAATCGATTCTTTTATAAGGAGTAAACTCCATAAAACTATTATAATTAGGTAAGACTTACGTCCCTATGAAATATACATGTAAATTTTTCCACGCTTGCGATTCTCACACTGATGCATCATCTAAATCAAAGATGTAAGTATCTCACTGCAATGACTCACCGACATCTAGTAATTTTACGCTGTAGGGGCTTAAACAGACTAGTATTTGATATGATTTTCTACACGTGCATGCATGGCGCCTCGCCTTGCACAGATGAAACCATAGAATAATGAAGTTCAGAAGGTTCACGATTCTGATAAAAGTATAACAAAAGAAACAGATGGTGTGAGCTAAAGACTCCACGATAGAAGTGAAAACTTACGTCGAGCGTACGCGATTCAGCGTCATCGATCGTCTGGAGCCGAGTGTACCCGATTCAGCGTCACCCGACCCGAGCGTGACGGTTCAGTTTTCTATTTTTTTAATGTCGAGGTATTCTATACCTACTATGCATGAACAGGTGAACCATTGCATTGTACCCTATAAATCCCAGAAAGGTATTAAAAATAACCACAAACCAATAAATGCACAGAGGGATCCTTTGTGAGACCTTCTTGAGCAGTACACATTTTCTGTTAACCTTTGTTAACGTTATCTCATTCAGCTGTTCCAAAATTGATACTAATCGAAATTATTATTTGGTTGGTTTGTCTGATAGTCCTGAATTTTGTAATGATTGTCCAGGTAGGTAGGCGATTCTCGCGCAGTTTTTCCTCATGAAAATCAAGTTGAGCTGTTCTCGGCATTTGATTCTATACCCCAATCGCTTTAGCGTTGCAATAGCGGTCATTGACCCGCCTACATTTTATTATATCTAAAAAATAAAAAAATATTAATTAGGTGTATATTTTTTTTCTTTCTCTAATCTATTTTTTTTTTATTTTTCTATTTTATTTTTATTTTATTATTCTAATTATAGTAATGCGCGGGCAGCGTTTTCACTCGCATTCTATAATTTTCTCATTTTATTTCAGGTGATATTGGGTTATGCACTCAGACCTTAGTGTCCGACACCAATTTTCCAGGATCGGGAGGGAATAACTTTTCGATACAGTGAAGCATTAAAAAAGCACGAGCAAGGCTCTATGTTGAAATGGCATCCTGGAAGGAAGATTTCGGTGCTTATTGAGAAGATTCCTCTATATTACAAACTCAATAAAGCAACAAAAATAATAAACGCGTGTTGTGAACTACACAAAATATGGCTATGTGGCTCAAAATTACGATAAAGCAATTGAACCAGTGGCAGACGATGAACTCTGCTAATGAGCTCAGCCTGCCTGATCGACGCAAGAAGACCAAACAAGTACCTATTTGATACAAGAGCGACAAAAACAAAACAGAATAATAAACAATATTACTTATCTAATTAAAAACTTTACTTTTCACCTTTTTAGTTGTCGTACCTACCCACATACATATTCGTAAATCGTGAACCACTATTTGCTATGTAAACAACAGTGACAACAAGTTTTATAACATCATCAACATTATATTGAAGCTAACTCAAGAACTAACAAAGCAAACTTAGACGTAAACTTGTGATGTACGAATGACTTTTATTGATAATACAAGAATCTGGATGATGTTACACTACTTGCTATGTAAACAACAGTGACAAGAAGTTTTATAACATCATCAACATTACATAGAAGCTAACTCAAGAACTACCAAAGCAAACTTAGACGTAAACTCGTGATGTACGAATGACTTTTATTGATAATACAAGAATCTGGATGATGTTACACTACTTGCTATGTAAACAACAGTGACAAGAAGTTTTATAACATCATCAACATTACATAGAAGCTAACTCAAGAACTACCAAAGCAAACTTAGACGTAAACTCGTGATGTACGAATGACTTTTATTGATAATACAAGAATCTGGATGATGTTACACTACTTGCTATGTAAACAACAGTTACAACAAGTTTTATAACATCATCAACATTATATTGAAGCTAACTCAAGAACTAACAAAGCAAACTTAGACGTAAACTCGTGAGGTACGAATGACTTTTATTGAGAATACAAGAATCTGGATGATGTTACACTACTTGCTATGTAAACAACAGTGACAACAAGTTTTATAACATCATCAACATTATATTGAAGCTAACTCAAGAACTAACAAAGCAAACTTAGACGTAAACTTGTGATGTACGAATGACTTTTATTGCGAATACAAGAATCTGGATGATTTTACACTACTTGCTATGTAAACAACAGTGACAACAAGTTTTATAACATCATCAACATAATATTGAAGCTAACTCAAGAACTAACATAGCAAACTTAGACGTAAACTCATGATGTACGAATGACTTTAATTGATAATACAAGAATCTGGATGATGTTACACTACTTGCTATGTAAAAAACAGTGACAACAAGTTTTATAACATCATCAACATTATATTGAAGCTAACTCAAGAACTAACAAAGCAAACTTAGACGTAAACTCGTGACGTACGAATGACTTTTATTGCGAATACAAGAATCTGGATGATTTTACACTACTTGCTATGTAAACAACATTGACAACAAGTTTTATAACATCATCAACATTACATTGAAGCTAACTCAAGAACTATTCCCACGAAGTAGTTCCATGACTATACCAAAGCAAACTTAGACGTAAACTCGTGATGTACGAATGACTTTTATTGAGAATACAAGAATCTGGATGATGTTACCATTTTATAAGCGACATAGGAGACGAGCGGGGTTGACGAATGTGCCATGCTACGAGTGTAAGCCGTGAATCATCTTCCAGGTTTTGAATGAAGTCGTACTTCTGACCTTGTCTTGCATTTGAAAATCCATCCTGAAGATTATCCTCCTTGTTACGTGCTGAGAATATACTAATATAACTCAAATCTGAGTAGCCTTAGCCCAGCTATGTTAGGGTCGGCTTCCAGTCTAACCGGATGCAGCTGGATACCAAATATTTTACATGAAGGGACTGCTTATCGGACCTCCACAACCCAATTACTGGGTAACACGATACTGCTTGGCAAGACTGGCAACACTATTTGTGTAACTTATTTTATACCAATAGAAGCATGTTGAATATGAATGAATACAGATTTCAATGGTTTGAATAAATAAAAGGGTAGTTGTTGAAAAAACTAAAATATAATTATTTTAGAGGCATGAGGAACAGGGTGTAAAGTTCACTCATCCTCCATAGAAAAGGGAGGATCCTCCGGCCAGACGGATGTTGTGTCTGGTGGGCTACTGCCCGACGGTTGATGTCGGGACGTTGTATATATGCTAATCGCGTGATAAACTCTAATTGCGCGATGCAGGTTTGCGTGACGTCATGTCATTGATGCGTAGTTCATATGTGGCGATCGTCGCTCGCGCGCGTACGTAGCGTGCGCTCGTGTACCAAAGTATCGGTGTCCTTATACGTCACGCGATTAGTGCTGCATTGCGTTAGTGACATAATAATTTTTAGTTTATATAATGGGAAGTGGAGAAGACGATGACTCTAGTGATGAGGAGAGTTTACCTATCAACCAACAACAACAAGTTGAGAAATCGTTGGAGCCAAGTAATTTGCGAAATGATATAACAAGTGAAAGTGAGAAGAGATTACCTGAGAAAAGAAAAGAAAGAGAAGATGAGAATACTGAGGATGATGACTTTATTACTGTTGATAGAAGAAAACCCAAACGTTTAATTCGAGACAATATATCAATGAGGGTAGATGTGGATAAAAATGTGAACTTCGTTGATAAACATGAAGTATGTATTACGTCGGTTGAAAGTATGCCCAAGCAAATG
Source organism: Cosmia trapezina (assembly GCA_905163495.3). Classification (NCBI taxonomy): domain Eukaryota; kingdom Metazoa; phylum Arthropoda; class Insecta; order Lepidoptera; family Noctuidae; genus Cosmia; species Cosmia trapezina. Next base: position 9,102,328 of record LR991020.1, read on the forward strand.
GCATTTGCAAAATTACTAAGATCTGAGAATGTCAAAAACGTTATAAGAATTAAATTCAAAAGTTTTAACAAGGTACTTGTTCAATTTCAAGAAAAGGAAGATGCTGTTAAACTATTAAATTGTATAAAATTGAAGGAAATGGGATGGAGATGCCAATTGATTAATGAGTTGTCAATATCTTATGGTGTGGTAAAAGGGGTTGATCTTGATATAAGCGAGGAGGAGCTCATGGACATTTTTGAATCTAGCACTGAAATAGCGTCTATAAAAAGATTAAAACGAATTGATTCCGAGGGTAAATGGATTGACAGTGAGTCAGTGAGAGTTGGTTTTAAAAGTAAAAATTTACCGCTTCATATCTATGCGTATGAGTGCCGGTTTAAGGTTGAATCTTATGTGTTCCCTGTGACTCAATGCTCGGGATGCTGGCAATTTGGACATGTAATAAAATATTGTCCTACGAAGAAGAAACTGTGCCCAAAATGCGGGGGTGAGCATGTGAATTGTGATCTTAATAATTTCGTATGCCTTAATTGTAAGGGTGATCACCTTGTCATCGACAAAACTTGCCCATTTTTTTTGAAAGAAAAAGAGATTAGAAATGTTATGAGTAGTGAGCAGTTAACATATCGAATGGCACTTCAAAAAGTTATTGAAAAACGGCAAAAGAATCAGTACACATCAAATGATAACTCTAATAACCTTATAAAACCTACAAACATAGATATCCGAGCTGAAAACTACGTAAGTATTGTCTCAAGAAGCAAAACACGATCAATACAAAATCAAGAAGAATTAGTCGAACAGTCAGCTCAGGAAGAAGAGGAAGAAATGGAAGTATCACAACAAGAGCAACAACATAGCACAGAAAGTACAATACATACAGTTCAGAAAAATGGAGGTGGAAAAGGAAAAACAAAAATTAGGAAAAGTCAGAATTCTCTAAAACAACCGATCGGAAAAGAAATAAGAAAAAGTCTGAATGAAGAACACAGGGAAAGAAACGAAGAATCACGATATAAGTTTGAACTTAAAAAGTTTATTAATAAGTTTAAAAATATTTACAAGTCAGAAGGTACTATTGAGGATAAAGTAATATTGGTAATTAAAACTATTTATGAAGAAATTAAGGAGATGTTACTAGGTAGGTTCTTAGGTGGAGGGATTTTTGGAAAATTAATAGATATTATAGATGGATAGTACAAGCAAAAGTATAAAAATTAACTTATTTCAATGGAACTCTCAAAGTCTCCGTCCTAAACTCATTTCCTTTTCTGAGCTCCTAAATCAGGAAAATGTCCACATAGCAATTCTGAGTGAAACATGGTTAGATGGTGAAACTGATATTCATATTAGTGGCTACAACATCTATAGATCGGATAGATATGATGCGTATGGAGGCGTGTCAATTTTAGTGCATAAATCCATACGATCTCACTTATGTTCGGTTCGGGTTCGAAATAGTGGAATAGAAATTATTTGCGTTAAATTGATAAATTGTAAAGATATAGAAAATGTTGTAGCTATTTATTGCCCATCTTCTGTTCAAACGCAGTTTTCAGACTGGGAACAGATATTTTCTTTGTTCTCAAAAAATACTTTGATAGCAGGCGATTTCAACGGTCATCACACCAACTGGTCCGTTAAAACGGATACAAGAGGTACGCAAATATTGGACGCGGCGCTTGAAAATTCATTTGTTTCTCTAAATAATTGTGCGGCTACACGGGTTAAATTAGTAAGCGGAAATTTGCAAGAAACTTCACCGGATATTTCATTCGCATCTTTGGACATTGCGATTAAATTTGATTGGCAAGTATTTAACGAGAATTTGGGTAGCGATCACATGATTATTAAAATGTCAATCAGTATAACAGACGATTTTATTGTTAAAAAAAAAAGAAACTATTCCAAAGCTAATTGGAAGGAATACCAGAATTACCTTAAACAAAATTTTAATCCCCCAAGCAACAATGTTCAAGAAATGTACGATTATTTATTATTTCAAATTAATAATACTGCAGATAAACATATTCCGTTTATTAAAAGTAGTTGTCAACCCTGTAGTAATTTTAAACCAAGAAAATACTGGAATCCGGAATTATCTAAAATAGTAGCACAGCGTAGATTATGTTTATCTAATTTTCGACGTAACCCAACCCCTGACAATTTGACCAAACTAGAAGAAAAAACTAGAGAATCTCAAATATTGATTCAAAAAGCAAAATCCGTAGGCTGGCATAGATTATGTGATTCCATCGATGAAGTAACGTCGGTGTCGGAAATGTGGAGACGTATGCGTTGGATAAAGGGCTATAAACAACTTAGAACTTACCCCCCCATTGAGAAACAAAAAGAATTACTGTACGCATTAACACCTGATTATGTTCCAAACCAAGCACCTGTGTTTGTTTCTAACAATGAAGTCTTAGAACGCGAATTCAATATTCAGGAACTTGAAAACTGTCTAAAAAAAAAGGATTCGGCCCCGGGCGAGGATGGTGTATCATATTCTATGATCTTTAATCTACCCGTCTTTATTAAATCGTATCTGCTTGATATATACAACAATATTTTCAAATTTTGTATTGTACCGCAACAGTGGCGTCATATCCAAATAATTCCAATACCTAAAACTAGTAATTCTAATGCTGATCCTAAATTAAGACCTATATCTTTAGTCTCATGTTTATGTAAAATTTTTCATTTAATGATAGTAAAACGTCTAGAATGGTACGCTGAAAGAAAAAAAATTTTATCACCATGTACCGTTGGTTTTAGAAGATCTTATTCATGTCTCGATTCATTAGCCCGTTTGGTCACCTATATCCAAATTGGATTTTCTAGAAATATCCCTACATTAGCATGCTTCTTAGATATTCAAAACGCCTATAATAACGTTTCGATTGACGTAGCAGTTAGTATTCTAGATAAGCTTAAAATTGGATCAAAATTTTGTTATTATTTATGGGCGTTTTTGAGTGAAAGATATTTAAAGATCAAATCTGATAATGGTGATGAGTTATCAGGTAGGTGGACTAATAAAGGTCTGGCTCAAGGAGATCCATTGTCCCCATTACTTTTTAATTTAATAACACACGAACTGTGTCATCTTCCGCTAGATGTAGTTGTTTCTCAATATGCAGACGATTTTGTTCTCTATGTCAAACACAAAGATATTAAAGTATGTGAAGTGTATGTACAAAATGCGTTGAATTCTATTGTAGGGGTTTTGGATAAACTTGGTTTGGAATTATCTTCAAGTAAATCTACTTTTTGTGTGTACAGCAGGGGCAGGCGTAGAATACTTCCTACACTAAAGGTAAATGAGCAAACCTTGGTTTTCTCAGAATGCATTAGATACCTAGGTATGTGGCTAGATAGAGGTCTACGTTGGGGCAAACATATAAATGAAATAGTTAGTAAATGTTTAAAATTTCTAAATCTATTAAAAGTTCTAACGGGTAGCTCATGGGGAATACACACAAAGCATATCCGTAGGTTATACATTTCGCTGATTCGAAGTCGAATTGACTATGGGTGTTTTATCTATGATTGTAGTGCAAAATGTCATGTTTCCAAGCTAGATAAGTTACAGAATCAAGCCCTGAGAATTGTAGGTGGATATATCAGAAGTTCCCCAATCCATGTAATGGAATCTGATTTGAGTATTCCCCCTTTATTTTTAAGAAGAGAGTATTTAGCATATAAATATTGTTTAAAAATAATGTCATGGTCAAACAATATGACAGTTAGCTTGATTGCGGATCTGAGTTCCCTTTGTAGTATCAAATATTGGGAAAACAAAAAAGTACCCTGTAACGTTGCGCCTTGCGAGTTACAATTGAAATAGTTAAGTCTATCAATCTTTAGTAATATCAAATCTATGTACACTTTAAACTATAATAATTATTACACAAAACTTAAAAAATAAACTAGTACTATATATGTAATAAACTATAACTAGTATAATATCTAAAAAATAAATCTAACACTTAAATACTAAATTAAAATTAAATGATACGGAACCTAGGGTTTTCGTTCTAGCGCTCGCGCATCTCTAAAACGATGATTTCCGAGCGCCGTCGAGGAGCAGTGAGTCGGTTGAAATCGGTAAGGACGATGACTAGTCAGCTGTGAGCGTTTTGAGGTGACGGCTGTGTCACTCGCTCCGACAACATCTAACTAATCTTTGATTAAATACTCATAAATACTTCGTGAAATCCCTCTAGGGTAAGTTTTCATGTATTTTCTTAAGAAGTGCTTATGTAAGGTGTTTCTAGAATTTCCTAAACTAGCTTTCTGCCCTATATCTTCCTCTCTGGGACACTGTGACCTTTGGACCTTCAAACATGGTGCCGACAGCTTGCTCATGCCTTCATTTTGTCTGGATTTCCAGGATTTTTAACTACCCCTACGACTTCTCGCCACGTCGTGGTTCTTGCGTAGGAGAGGACATTTGAAGGAGATCCTCGGCTGCAGAACACGTGCCTACACTGAACTGAAGTCACGAATACTTAGACCAGGATCTGGAACTGGGCCGTCAGTTGCGGGCAAAGGCTGGATCGGGACCATCGTCGACCTGGAGACGGTTCAGGCCAGTGTTCCTTCCCTAATCTACCTCTGAAAGTCAAGATTTGATGCGGCCACGGAAGTTTGGCAAATAAATAATAAGTGCCTACATAGTACATCTTATTATTTAAGAACTCCCTCTTCCCTACCTGCTGACAACCCCCTGCTAAGGGTAAGTGTCACAGTGGCGCCCTTAACGTGTGTTTCCAGTGGCCTAATCAAGTCTTGATTTTTTTTTCCTTAGTACTGTTAGGTCAATCTACCTACATTGTTGCTGTGAACGTGAAGGTGACCTTCAGCAAAGCGAACTGGTACGTACTTTTCTCCTTATTTATTAACTGTGTAACGCTTACTCATTATCATTTCTATGCCTATTAGTGTCTGGTTATTGTAAAATGTTACGTATTGCTTTTATTGTTTGTGACGAAGTTAAAACTAAGTATTATTTTTCACATCCAGTACCTAACTACATTAATTAAAAGAACATTGTGGGTATAATTCTAAATTACTTTATGATAATAGCAATTTTGTTATACGTAACAGTTCGCACATCTAAATTCTTCTTAGTTTTTCTCATCATTTAATTAGTTATCATTTCTTTAAATTACATTATTTTCTTTTATTTATTTTGTCACCAATCGTAAAAGGTAGCTAGTATACTTGCATATTTTGTAAGAACACCATTTAAATCACTAGATATTCTATTCTTTCATTGTATTCATTCTTTCATTTCTTTCATTCTTCTGGAAAACATGGAAACCTACCCTATTAAATTTTTTGTTCTTAACAAACACGAATTAACGTATGAGGTGCTCATTAGAGGCGAAGAACCGGCATCAACCGTACTCGGACTACGTAAACAAATAAATAAACTAACACCTAATATACCTACCACAGATATTTGTGAGTCTGGTATCGAACCTGATGTCGATATTTCTGGCGTTGGTGTTTCTATGACCGAACTTACATCTCGAGTAAAATTATTGGAGGATAAGTTTGATATCAATCTTTTCGAACGCACTAGAGCTTTATGTAATCATTTGTATCACCGCATAAAAAGAATAGATTGTTCAGATTCCAATCACTTAGAAAAAGTTAAGTCTCTGTCAAAAACTTTAACATCACTAATGAATAAAGTAAATGCATTTAATAAATCTGCTAACCCTACCTGTGAGCCTGCTGTGAGTGTTCAAACATCTATGGATGCCGTACCTAACGTATCGATGCATTGTGACCGCTCGCACATTGATGAACTACAAAAAGTCAGATTTAACGGTAAATCATGTGTACACGCATTCGTGCAGCGAGTAAACGAGTATAGTACTGCGCGTAATATACCCTCTAATAAATTGTTAATGTATGCTACAGAAATATTCACAGGCGATGCCTTACATTGGTATCGTAGCATTAAAGACTCTGTTACTACTTGGGATGAGCTGATAGCTTCGCTAATAGAGGATTTTAGTCAGTTTGATTACGACTACCGTTTATTGTCAGAAATACGTAACAGAACACAGGGTGATACGGAGAACATAACTATTTATTTCGCTAAAATGTCAGAATTATTTTCTAGACTAACTAAAAATATATCAGAACAGGAGAAACTAGACATTTTAATGCATAACATTAGACCTTGTTATTCTAGTGTATTGGCTTCAAATTCGTCAGCTATCAATACAATGGGAAACTTACGATCACTATGTAAGAACTTTGAGAAAATACAGTCTCTAACTTCTCAATTTAAAGAACCACCAAGAGTGTCGTCTGATACTTTGGCTCCTGACTTAGCATTTTCTAAATCTTCAGAACAGAGTAATACTAAATCGAACTATTACAATCAACATAGGTATAACAATAACTCTAAACATAATAATTCTAATTATTCCTATAAGTCTAAAGATAAGCCAGACGTAGCTGCTATTACCACTTCCGATTCTAAAGAAAAATCAGTTTACTGTCCTCGCTGTCGTAATTCTGAACATACTTTGAAACAGTGTAAAGCAGATAGGTTTCTAATTTGCTTTAAATGTGGAACAAAGGATGTCAAGTACCCTAATTGCCCTAAATGTCATTCTAAGTCAAATGGAAAAAACTAGCCAGTGAAGATTGCTGTAGTGAAAAGGCTGTAAAATCTAAAATTAATACTACAGATTATAATAAAACAACTAACTTTGATGAGAAGGATTGGAAGGACTGGCTTTCGACAGTCAAAACTTTCTTTTCTAGCTATTTCATTACAACAATCTTCGATAAAAAACCTAAGGATGATCTACGACCGTACGCGAATATCCAAGTACGTGACACAAGTTTATGTGGTTTACTTGATTCCGGTTCTACAGTAACTATTCTAGGTAATAATTCTCATTTACATTTTGTTTCATTAGGTCTTGAACTTCATGGGGACACTGTTAAAAGTTTTACAGCAGCCGGTGGACAGAATTTAGCATCTATTGGATTCATTAATCTACCCGTAACTTTCGAAAAGCAATTCCATATATTGAAAGCTTACGTCGTACCTTCTGTAACAACAACTTTAATACTAGGCATTGACTTTTGGACAAAATTTAAATTGTTTCCTAAGTTTCATAATTCTATTTCTATTCATGATGCTGCAAACAATATTACTGAAATATCAGCAGTGTCTGAAACTACTACAGTAGTTCATTCCTATAATGAATTAACTGAAGTTCAGCGTGTAACAGCCGATAACATTATAGAACAGTTTAAAAATATTTCAACTGAAAAACGTGGCTTAGGTAGAACTAATTTAGTAACGCACCATATTGATACTGGTGATGCTTCACCTATCAGGCAAAGATACTACAGGGTTTCTCCTGAGAAACAACGTATTTTATCTGAACAACTAGACGAAATGTTATCTTTGGGTGTTGTTGAGGAATGTGAGAGTCCATGGTCTTCACCTGTTCTATTGACGCCTAAAAAGGACGGAAAACTTAGATTCTGCCTTGACAGTCGTAAATTGAATTCTGTAACTAAAAAGGACGCCTACAAGTTGCCTTACATATCTGAAATTTTGGATAATTTAAATAATGCTAAATATCTAAGTAGCATCGATTTATCAAAAGCATTTTGGCAAATTCCGATTTCTGAAACCGATAGAAACAAGACTGCTTTCTATATTCCTCATCGTGGTACCTTCAGATTTGTTACTATGCCCTTCGGGTTAACAAATTCACCAGCTACCCAACAGAGGCTCGTTGATACATTATTTTATGGCCCTGAGTTTGAAAATTCTGTCTTTGTGTATATCGATGACATTGTAATAATAAGTTCTAACTTTGAAAATCATATTTCTCTTCTTTTAAAAGTCCTAAAAAAATTAACTATGGCTAATCTAACCATAAACTTTGAAAAATCAGTTTTCTTTCGTAACCAACTCAAATATCTAGGTTATGTCATTGACTCTAAAGGTCTTCATGTCGATTCTGATAAAATCGATACTATTTTAAATTACCCTACACCTACGAATAAAAAAGAAGTAAAAAGATTTCTTGGTATCGCGTCTTGGTATCGTAAGTTTGTACCAAAATTTAGCTCTGTTGCTGGTCCATTAAACAAACTTACTTCCACTAGTAAAAAATCTAATCCCTTCCTTTGGTCTACAGAAGCTGAGGAGTCTTTTACAAAACTAAAAGAATTACTTGTTTCTGCCCCGATTCTATCATGCCCTAACTTTGACCTACCGTTTGAAGTCCACACTGACGCTAGTGATTATGGTGTTGGAGGTCTCTTAACTCAAACTATAGACGGAGTCGAGCATCCTATAGCCTACACAAGTAGAACTTTGACTGGTTCAGAGAGGAACTACAGCATAACTGAAAGAGAAGCTCTCGCTGTATTAGTAGCCTTAGAACACTGGAGATGCTACCTTGATAATGGGAAAAAGTTTATCGTATATACAGACCATTCGGCTCTCAAGTGGTTTCTTAATCTAAACAATCCTACTGGACGTCTTGCTCGTTGGGGTGTTCGTCTCTCAGCGTTCAATTTTGAAATTAAACATCGTCGTGGTGTGGATAATGTCATTCCTGATGCACTGTCTCGTGCATGCCAAGTTACTGCTATAAACGCTAATCCTAACGCTGTAGTTTCAAGTGATCAATGGTACTTAAATATATATCACGGTTGCCAAAATTCTCCTACATCTTTTCCAAATTATTTAGTAAAAAATAATCGCTTATTCCGTTACATGCAAACCAAACATCCCCTAAATAAAGAGTTTGAGTGGAAAGAGGTGGTTCCTGTTGAGTCTAGAACAGAAATCATCTTAAAAAACCACTCTGAACCAACCGCTGGTCATTTTGGTATATTTAAAACCTACAAGCGGGTAAGTCTCAGGTACTACTGGCCTGGAATGCATGCTGATGTGGTGAGAGCGGTTACGTCATGTGATATCTGTATTGCACATAAGCATCAAACTCATTCTCCCCTAGGTGAAATGGGTAGACCTAAGCAATGTTCTAGACCTTTTCAAATTATTAGCGTAGATCTAGTAGGACCACTACCGACTACTAGAAAACAAAACTCCTACATTCTAGTCGTGACTTGTTGTTTTAGTAAGTACTGCTTATTATTTCCAATAAAGCGCGCGACAGCCGAAATTGTTACTAAGATCCTAGAGGAACAGGTATTTTTAATACATGGCATACCTTCTACAGTGATACTTGATAATGGTAAACAATTCGTGAGTGCTACGCTAAGACAAATGTTTGAGAAATATAAGGTACCTAAATTACATTTTACTCCTAAATATTCACCGCATGTTAATACAGTTGAGCGTTATAACAAAACAATAATGACTGCTATCTCAACGTTTATTACTACCGATCAACGTGTATGGGATCAGCTGGTACCTAAAATACAATTCGCCGTGAATAGTTCTGTTAATGAGGTAACCGGTTTTACTCCTTCGTTTCTAGTGCACGGGCGTGAACTAATTGCTTGTGGATCGCACTACGTTGATACGGAGAACGATGAGGATCTTGTCTTTCAACCTCGCGATTCTTACGCTGAGAATTTGGGTGTGTTGTCTAGTATATTTAATAAGGTTCAAGCACTATTACTGCAAGCTCACAGTAGGAATTGTCAACATTATAATTTACGCAGAAGACCTGCCGAATTTAATGTTGGTGATGTTGTTTGGAGAAGGACTTTTTATCAAAGTGACAAGGACAAATATTTTAATAAAAAATTAGCTGCAAAATTCATCAAATGTAAAGTAATTGGTAAAAAGTCTCCCCTTGTTTATGAACTAGCTGATGAGTCTGGGAAACCCCTAGGGTCATGGCATATCAAAGATATCAAACTTAACAACTATAAAGTCTAAATTCATTACTTAGCTTATCATTGTACCTACTCAAGCCTTAAATTATTCGAACACCTACTACTTAAACTTCAATGTGTTAAATCAATATTGCTATTTTAATACATTTAAACTTACTAATTGAGTATAATTATTTAATAATTTAGTTATTACTCTGTTGCTATGGTCTCAAGTCTTTATTAGAAGACAAGATGATTTTATGAAAGGTAACTATTTGCGTGAGGTATGAAAGTGAAGTCTGTACGTATTAGTCAGTTTAGTTTAGTAGTGCTAGTCGGATTTTGCACCTAGTACGCAAAATCCTTCGCTTTTTGGCGGGGTACTGTAACGTTGCGCCTTGCGAGTTACAATTGAAATAGTTAAGTCTATCAATCTTTAGTAATATCAAATCTATGTACACTTTAAACTATAATAATTATTACACAAAACTTAAAAAATAAACTAGTACTATATATGTAATAAACTATAACTAGTATAATATCTAAAAAATAAATCTAACACTTAAATACTAAATTAAAATTAAATGATACGGAACCTAGGGTTTTCGTTCTAGCGCTCGCGCATCTCTAAAACGATGATTTCCGAGCGCCGTCGAGGAGCAGTGAGTCGGTTGAAATCGGTAAGGACGATGACTAGTCAGCTGTGAGCGTTTTGAGGTGACGGCTGTGTCACTCGCTCCGACAACATCTAACTAATCTTTGATTAAATACTCATAAATACTTCGTGAAATCCCTCTAGGGTAAGTTTTCATGTATTTTCTTAAGAAGTGCTTATGTAAGGTGTTTCTAGAATTTCCTAAACTAGCTTTCTGCCCTATATCTTCCTCTCTGGGACACTGTGACCTTTGGACCTTCAAACATGGTGCCGACAGCTTGCTCATGCCTTCATTTTGTCTGGATTTCCAGGATTTTTAACTACCCCTACGACTTCTCGCCACGTCGTGGTTCTTGCGTAGGAGAGGACATTTGAAGGAGATCCTCGGCTGCAGAACACGTGCCTACACTGAACTGAAGTCACGAATACTTAGACCAGGATCTGGAACTGGGCCGTCAGTTGCGGGCAAAGGCTGGATCGGGACCATCGTCGACCTGGAGACGGTTCAGGCCAGTGTTCCTTCCCTAATCTACCTCTGAAAGTCAAGATTTGATGCGGCCACGGAAGTTTGGCAAATAAATAATAAGTGCCTACATAGTACATCTTATTATTTAAGAACTCCCTCTTCCCTACCTGCTGACAACCCCCTGCTAAGGGTAAGTGTCACAACCCTTATTAGTTAAAACATATAATGATGTAAAGCACGTAGATGTTCTTTCAACAGATATTCAAAAAATGTATACTTTAGAAACTTGGACGACTGCTATTGAGACTAATAATGTAATTAATGTTAATCTAGAATGTGTAAAGGAACCCAAATCTAATTATAATCCAAATTTATTAGTGTTCGATGTTTTAGCTGAATTAAATTCTTTGTATTGTAATTGGCACAAAATTTTCACAGATGGTTCAAAGGGTACTTCCGGTCTAGGTTCAGGAATATTTGACCAAAGCTTAGGAACTAATCTTGGCTTTAAAGTAAACTGTAATGTATCAATAATGACACTGGAACTCATTGCAATTTATCAAGCGATCTTTTATAGTCGAACTCAGAATTTAAAAAGAGTCGTCATTCTTTCAGACAGTAAAAGCGCACTACAGCATATTGCTCGATGCGCCTCTGGTTTCAGAGGTGCATCGATAGCATATGACATTCTTGAAAATATTATTTTATTAATTAAAAATAATATAGAAATTAAGTTGCAATGGGTTCCAGCTCACATTGGACTACGTGGTAATGAGGAGGCTGACCGATTGTCTAAATTAGCAGCAGTAGAGGGTACAGCAATTGATTACTTACCTGATTATTGGGAATACATGTTTAAATATAAAGTAATTTGTTATAATTCCTGGAAGCAACACTTTGATATTATCAGTCAGAAAAAAGGTATATGGTATAGGAGCATACAAGGCGAGCCTCCTCGTGTGCCTTGGTTCGATGTCGATCAACTTGGTAGAAACTATGTCAAATTAGTTTTAAGACTTCGCTGTGGACACTATCCATCAGCGAAGTTTGCATTCCTTATGAAAAAAACTGATTCACCGAATTGCGGAGAATGTAATCAGATTGAGGACGTGCAGCATTTGCTGATGGATTGTGTCCGCAACAGGCGCGAGAGGGAGTCACTTTTGAGGGAATTAGACTTGAATAGGCTTAACGTGGGATTGATACAATCAATTTTATCCGAACCAACGTCAGAAGGTGCCAAAAAGTTATGCAAGTTGATCACAGTCCTTCATCAGTGACTTCTATATATAAACAAAGTGTTTTATAGATTATTTAATTGTTTATTGTAGTTTGTGTGTTTAGTTTTAATGTTATTATAAGATAAAAGGCACGATGGGGTTGACATATCTGTCTAGATAAAAACCCCAAACTAAATAAAGAGAAAAAAAAAAAAAAAAAAAAAAAATATGTGGCGATGTAGATGCCGCCACATTATGAACTTCTAAAATTATTCCAAAAATGAAAAAATCACTTTTTTGTAAATTAAAAAAAACTAACGCCCAGATTAACATTAAATAAAAAAAAAACATCAATAGTAATTTTATTAAAAGCTGTTGTTGTTAGACCTCGTAAGGCCGCGTTTCCACTGACGCGGAGCTGGGCGGAGCGGAGCGGAGACGTGCAGGAATCGTCCAATTACAGACGAGACAAGAGACGCGATGAGGATTTCAACCATTATGATTGGTCGATTCCTGCACGTCTCCTCTCCGCTCCGCCCAGCTCCGCGTCAGTGGAAACGCACCCTAAGGCATTATAGCGACGGCTCTACATCGTGGCGTGGCATGCTGAGTATCAGGTTGTCTATTGTCATTATATTTAGTGCCAATGAACTTTTGGTAAGGCCAAACGGAATTATATTCTGATTAAAGTAATATTGAAGAAACATATATTATACTATGGCATTCAGCAATACTGCAGCTTTCTATACTTAAGGGAAAGATTTTTAGGGTTCCGTAATAAAATGGTAACCCTGATGGTGCGACTCAGTCTGTCTGTCTGTCTGTTTGTCACAGCTATCCTCTCAAGAACTACTAATGCTATCAACTTGAAATTTGGAACAGTTTTAGACGACGTTTAACCAACTATTTTGCAAATAAGAAAGACTTTTTTTTTTGCAACAGGGACTGAAAAGGTGTCTTAAAAATTCAAAGAATAGCCCCAGCTACTAGGGCCTAAAGTGGGGCTATGGGTTATCATATGAAAGAACGCTGTTTGCTCAAACATTTTTTTATTTTTTTTAGTCTGCATAGTTTTCGAATTTTGATGAAAAATGTAATAACAATACCGTCCCCCCCCGTTATCCGAAAGTTTACAAAGAGAAAAATCTGAAATTATTCTATGTGATAGAAAGTGTATGTAAAGATTACAGGAAAAATAAAACGATATCTCTAAATAGCACACTATTTCAGAAATTGGAACGGAACCCTCGGTGCGCGGGTTCGACTCGCTCTTGACCGATTTTTTTTTAAATCGGATGTACTGCCAGAGATACAAATAAACAAACAATTTTACTTGTTTATAAAATTAGTTTTGAAGTTTAGATTAATATTTGTGACGAAAAAAAAACTTTTCAACTACTTTAACATTTGGAAACCAATTTCTATTTCCACTCTCATATTCAATTCCAACTCCTGAGATCGTATAGTAGGTATTATAAAACAGCCGTTTACACATGCGTATGGGAGTATGGGACTCCATTCACAAAGTGAACACATGCTGTCACAATTTATGAAGTTAGTTTCCATTCGCTTGAAGATTCTGCAGAATCAAATAGGTAATATCCGTCATAGAACATGACGGATTTTACAATACAATCTTTCTACATAGTTCCGATGATTTTAGTCTCCCTGGAGTTATATTAGCACGTGTATTTTTCTTTTCCATTTGTATAGTGTAGTGTGACAAGCATCTTTTGGCGCTTGAGTCACATTGGGGGGCGTTGTTGGTAAACATTTTTTGAAATTGTTTTGGAAAAACAAGATGGCAGCACGGCGGCCGTTAGGTTTGATTTGACACGCGCCAAAGGATACTTGTTCAACTTTATATAACACTGGCACTTTATACTAACACGGTATCCAAATAGAGACAACATTTTATTTTAATGAGACCCTTGAGTTCGCCATTTCTTCTCAGGGGTAGTCAGATAAGAAATTTCAACTCCACTTAGCTTGTTTTTTATTTTTTTTAGCGTGGTGTTTAAAAGTGATTCCGATAATATCTACTTACAATATGAATCATTTTATTTCATCATTTATCATCATTCTACTGCCCTTATCACAATCTATTAGTCGTCATCTCGGTAGTCACCCCTTTTCTAGCCATGTCATCTTTCACACAGTCCATCCCTCGTTTCTTTGGTCTTCTCCTACTCTTATAGCCATCGACATTCATACTCAAAACTTTCCTCACAACATTTTCCTCATTCCTCCGCATCACATGCCCATACCATGACGACCGGTTTCCGCACAACTTTTCAGTCACCGGTGTCACTTTCAAACTTCCTCTTATGTACTCATTTCTTATTCTATCGTTTCGTGTAATACCACACATTTCTCTTAGCATTCTCATCTCAACTGTATGCAGTTGCTTTTCATTTATCCCTTTTGTGGTCCAACATTCTGATACATACAAGACATCAGGTCTAACCATTGTTTTATATATCTTCCCCTTAAGTTTAAGGGGAATGCGGGAGTCGCAGATTGTTCCCCTGACCTGCCGCCATTTCATCCATCCAGTTTTAATCCTGTACTTGAGCGTCCGATCTACTTCGCCATCGCTTTGCACGAGTGAACCGAGATACCGAAAGTCGGAGCAGACTGGAAGAAGCGCGCCATCCAGCGCTATGGCTCCAGCATTGGAGATACCACCGAAATCGCAGAACATATATTCGGTTTTGTTACTGCTGATTTTCAAGCCAACATTCTCCAGCTTCTGTTGCCATTTTTCCAATCTGCTCCGAATCTCAGGTATATCTTCACCGACAAGAACAATGTCATCGGCAAACAGCATGCACCAGGGTGCCTCTTCCTGTAGATTCGACGTCAGAGCATCCATAATCAACAGGAAGAGGTAAGGACTTAAAGCCGACCTTTGGTGCAAACAGCCACATTGAACTCGTCGGTATTGCCAGCAGCCGACCGGACGTAGGTACGAGATTGACTGTACATAGCACGAATTAACTCTACATACGTCCCGGACAAACCTTTCTCTTTCAATGCCCACCACAACACATCCCGAGGTGCCCTATCATACGCTTTCTCCAGATCAATGAACACCATGTGCAAGTTCTTGTGTGCACGTCTGTACTTCTCGCATAATTGGCGGAGTGCAAAAGTGGCGTCCATTGTTCCTCGACCTGGCATAAACCCAAACTGGTTCGGGGTAATTTCACTCTCCTCTCGCAGTCTTTTCTCTATTACCTCCCATACCATCATACTATGTGACATGAGCTTTATTCCTCGATAGTTATTGCAGTCCTGTACATCACCTTTGTTCTTGTAAATGGGCACTAGCGAACTATTGCACCATTCTTGTGGAATCCCTCCTTCATGCAACAACTTATTGAAGAATAAAGTCAGCCACATACATCCATCTTCTTTTAAGCACTTCCATACTTCCACTGGTAGGTATATCATCTGGGCCCAGAGCCTTTCCATTCATCATTTATCATCATCACATAATTTTTTTTTCATTTTCTACGGAAACCCTGCATACTATTTGGTGGTAGAATAACAGATTGCTAAAGATAAACAACCAATACATCCATAATTTTGTGCAGAAAGATAGCTTTCTATTTCATACTAGCTGACCCGACAGACGTTGGCCTGTCCAAAATTTTAATAATTCATACAAAAAAAAACTTTCAGTTTTTCCCGAATTTAAAGATTTTTCGGGAAACTTTTTAAAATTTTATTTCCATAAAAACCTAATTCAGATTATTACGAACATTTTAGAACAAAAAAATAGCCAAATTTATCCAGCCGTTCTCAAGTAATGCGTTTACCAACTGCACTTAATTTTTATTTAAATAGTTATTTATACAACGTATCGTTTTGCATCCTCGTCAAATTTAAGGGTTTGGTATAGACCATCAAACTGAACAACTTTGTCCATGGCACCAACATCGTAATCGCGAAAAAAATTTCAACTGTCTCATAGAAAACTTTAATACTACTCGACGCAAATGTATGGAACGGCTGATTATTTTTTCGCGATTACGATGTTGGTGCCATGGAAAAAGTTGTTCGGTTTGATGGTCTATACCAGATGCAAAACGACACGTTGTGTAGATAGACAGAAGATAGAAGATTAACCTCTAACGAAGGCTTATCCCAACTAAAATAATAGTGTTATATTATCTAAGCAGCAGTCTCTCCACCAAAAAAGAAAATGACATCACGACTCTATCGACCACAAATATCCAATGGAATTCACAAAGGAGTTTCAATTATGCGCCACACTGCATCGAACATGACATGTTGACTCAGCAAATGTGTACACTTATCTGAAAGCTATTTTCATGATGCGGGCAATAAATAACTGAACCACTGAAATGAAACGGTAAATCAGAAACGCCTTAGTATGATTCAGTTCCAAGTACCTACCGATGTAGAATTTATGATATAAACAAACAAAGAAACGAGTTTTTTATTGTTTACTAGCTTCGCCCCGTTTCACCCGAGTAGACCGGGATAAAAAGTAGCCTATGTGTTAATCCAGGGTATAAGCTGTCTACATACCAAATTTCATCCAAATTGGTCCAGACGTTTGAGCGTGAAGAAGTAACAAAAATACACGCTCTCGAACACACACACACAACAACAACAACTTTCGCCTTTATAATATTAGATAGGAATACTAATACTAGCGACCCGCCCCTGCTTCGCATGGTTTTTACTACTTACGGACCATCTAAATTTCAACATTATTATTGTACCTACACAAAATCATTCCGGAATAAATTTTCTAAATGATAGTGAAAACCACATCAAAATCCGTTGCGTAGTTTAGAAGAACAACGCGGTCATACAGACACACGAAAAGCGACTTTAATTTATAATATGTATATAGTTAAAGATAGTGGAGCTCGTGGCTAAGTAATAACAGCTGCACGGGTCGATCCATCAGGTTAAGCTACGCTTGCCGGAGTTGGTCCGTGGATAGCTGACCATCTTTACATACCGAGACCCCCCCGTGCCTCGAAACGCACGTTAAGCCGTTGGTCCCGGCTGTCCTTCGTGGATCTTTGACAGTCGTTACGGGTCGTCAGAAGCCCTAAAGTCTGACAACCAATTTTATCTATTACCCAGTCGTGGAGTACCCGGTGTCGTACCCGGTTGTGGAGGTCAGATAGGCAGTCGCTCCATGTAAAATACTGGTATTCAGCTGCATTCGGTTAGACCGGAAGCCGACCCCAACATAGTTGGGAAAAGGCTAGGCAGATTGATATGAATCAGGCACCTCGTGATATATCGTGTGAATGTTCCTGGCGGGTTTCGTAAATCGTTTGACTTCGGTTGCAGTCGGCTTTGAAAGCAAACTAGAGATTAATGCCTGAACGGAGAAAACAAGTCATATTTGGAATTGATGTCGAGTGTCTTCAACAGATGTGTAAAATATTGTGTTGCAGAACAGATTACGAGTTATCTCTTTGCAGAAGACAAACTCCCAGACACTTGTTTAGTGCAAAGCGATTGTGCAGTACGAGAAGTAGCCCGCGACATTCAAATTTTCTTCCGTTATTTGTAATTTGCTGGTCAGTATCACATTGTATGTTGCTAAAAATAAGATACGCGGCTATAACAAATATGTATTTATATTTAATCATCAATACATATTTATAAATTACATTTGTTCCAAAATATCATGATTTCCGAAATCAAACTTATAGAGAACAAAGCTAACTTTTAGAGAGGTGTATTGATGATTCATAAGGTTTTAATTATATAAATATATAATTGATAAAGCCGCGTTCCATATTTATATCAACATATAACGATACTGACCTGCAAATTGCAAAAAACGTAAGGAAATTTGAATTTCGCGGACTACTACAGCGGATCCCGTAGTAATCTAATTAAGATTGTTTTTAGGGCGGGTGGCGCGGTGGATAACTGGATAACTTCTTCTGATGTGGCAAAAACGCCAAGACACGAGTTTCCTTTAGTTAAAAACGGTCCGGGGGTGTCAAATTTCCATCTTTTCATATCATCTGAAACTCAAAATGCCTGAATGTTTTTATGTCGGACTAGCTTCTGCCCGCGACTTCGTCCGCGTGAAATTTCTTTTTTGCTCGACCCACCCCGTCGCATCGCATTGCCTACCCGCGCTATTACTTCGTTTTCACTTAGCGTTCTTTAGGACTTTTTTTCTTTTTGCTCGGCACCTAAGGGTCCTAGAGTGATGTTAAATATGCCTTCTATAAGATTTGGGCTATCATTAATGTAAAAAGATTTTTTAAAGTCCGACTGGTAGGGTAGTTCCAGAGATTAGCTCATTCTTTCACCACATCCCCTTCCGCTACCTCTCCCTCCCCCTCTCACTCACTCTCACACCCCCTTCACCACTTCCCCTTCCCTCTCTCTCACCACCTAGTCCCCTCCCTCTCCCCATCTCCTCCACCTCCGGCTCACCAACCTCTCCCTTCCCCCTCAGCCTTCACCACGTCTTCCTCCTCTCCTTACCAAGTCCTGCCCCTTTCTCCCTGCGTCCATCATCCTCCCCCTCACCCTCCTCATCACACCTCCCCTTCCCCCTCCCCCTCTAACCCTACCTGGGGTAGTTTTAAAAACTAATAGTGACAAATTTAGGCAAATATTTGTGCCAAGTTTCAAGTCAATTAAAACCAAATGAATAACATTTTTCATGTAAATTGTATTCCCCGTTTTCACCCCCACAGGGGTAGAATTTAAAAAAATCGTTTGAGATATTTCCATAGCTTGACTCAAACATTATTTACACCAGTTTTCGAGTTAATCAAGCCACGCAGTAAAATGCTCCCCTGTGAAATTGACTACCCCTTTTCACCCCGTTAGAGGTAGATTTTCGAAAAACCCTGATACACATTATTCCTTATTTTTGGTTTTAAGTAAACTAGTACTACTAGTAGTACTGAGTTTTGAGTTAATCGGATTGCGCGTTAAAATTTTTCCATACAAACTTTGAGACCCCCCAATTCCCCTTTAGGGGGTAGTTTAGAAAAACAAAAAATTACAAATATCATAATTTACTTAGATAAATATTCTTGCCGAGTTTCAAGTTTATTAACTCAAGGAATAAGATTTTTCATACAAACAATATCCCCCCTTTTTACCCCCTTAAAGGTCGAATTTCCAAAAACCCTTTCTTAGCGGATGCCTAAGTCATAATAGCTACCTGTGTTCCAAATTTCAGCTCAATCCGTTCAGTGGTTTCAGCTGTGTGTTGATAGATCAGTCAGTCAGTCAGTCAGTAACGCTTTCCTTTTATATGTAGATATAGATAAAGAAAATGACAATCGATGTACAGTCGTATTAATAGGTACAATGTATCTACACTATACTTACCTACCTACTTAATTTATTTAATGGTGTGCGCCCCTCACACAGTTGTATTTAGGGATCCGTACCAAAATGGTAAAAAGGAACCCTAATGGTGTGACTCGTCGGTCTGTCTGTCTGTCTGTCACAGCTGGATATCTCAAGAACTACTAATGCTATCAACTTGAAATTTGGAACAGTTTTAGATGACGTTTGCTCAACTATTTTGCAAATAAGAAAGAAATAAAAATATGTATGTTTTTTTTTGCAACAGCGACTGAAATCTCTTAAAAAATCGAAGTGGGGCTACTAGGTATGTGGGGTATCATATAAAAGAGCGCTGTTTGCATATTCTCAAAGATATTTTTTCTTTTTAGGGTTCCGTAACAAAACGGAACCATTATAGATTGGTCATGTCTGTCTGTCTGTCTGTCCGTCCGTATGTCACAGCCACTTTTTTCCGAAACTATAAGAATACTGCTGAAACTTGGTAAGTAGATGTATTCTGTGAACCGCATTAAGATTTTTACATAAAAATAGAAAAAAAAAAAAAAATTTTGGGGGTCCCCATACTTAGGAAACTCAAAAAAAAAATTTCATCAAACCCATACGTGCGGGGTGTCTATGGATAGGTCTTCAAAAATGATATTGAGGTTTCTAATATATTTTTTTTCTAAACTGAATATTTTGCGCGAGAGACACTTCCAAAGTGGTAAAATGTGTCCCCCCCCCCCCCCTGTAACTTCTAAAATAAGAGAATGATAACTCTAAAAAAAATATATGATGTACATTACCATGTAAACTTCCACCGAAAATTAGTTTGAACGAGATTTATTAAGTAGTTTTTTTTTAATACGTCATAAATCGTAAACCGCAATTTACCTTTCATTCAATCAACTCAAATATAAAAATTAAAAAAAAACATTCAATTTCATAAACATAAACCTTGTGCATAAACCGTGAACCATTATTTTCTAATAATAAATCTGTAACAGGTGCCTAACAGCCGGTTTCTGATTTGAGAAAAGTAGCAAATCTCAACTGATTATTCTCAAATACATAAGTATGCGCTTAAGTTTTTTGTGTTTCACAAGTCAAAATCGAATTTCATCAAACCATAATCAAATGATTATTTACTCAACTATTCCTGATCAAAGCTAACACGTTCCAATTTACATTAAAAAACCGGTACTTTTCAAAAACTCATAATACTGCATCATTTTATTCTTATAATAATTTGAAACAGCCTTAAAAAGAAAGTTAATTTTAAATAACAGCATTAATTTCAACAATTTTATGTTTTAGAGTTGCTAATGCATATTTTAGCAATTTCATATTTTTATATTTTAGTAATTTGACGTGTTTGAATGAACCGAATCGTGAATGTCAAACTGTATTCTGAAGTAAATAAACACAATTTTTCTTGGAATTCTGATAGTATTTTTACTTAAATTACCTATTGTACCAATTGAAATGGATAAATACAAGAAAAAAAGATCGCCTAACTATACTCTAAAGGAGAAAGAAAATCTTCTTTCAATAATATCAAAGTAAGTACATAATAATGTTTCATCATCATCATCATCATCATTTTAGCCGAAAGACGTCCACACTAGACATAGGCCTCCCCAAGCACCGCCACTGCGTCCGGTTCTGTGCTTCCCGCATCCAGGGGATTCCTGCGGCCTTTACAAGGTCATCGCTCCACCTTGTTGGAGGCCTTCCAACGTTACGTCTTCCGGTACGCGGTTGCCACTACAGAACCGTGCGGCACCTACCCTAAAATGTTTACAATAATATAATTTTACGTTTATTTATTATTGCTTCAGATACCAAGTGCAATAGAATGCAAAAATACAGGGGCAAAAAAAACAGGAAGCAACAGGAAGCCTGGAAGTCCATTACTAAAGAGTACAATAGCCTCTGCACGACATATTAAGAAGATCATAAAGATTTGGAGACGCTACACTCTAAGAAGTAGTGGATGATAATGTTTACCTAGGACAAACTGTCCAGTTAGGGTGGTCCAACTTCGACAAAGAGGTCAATCATCGAATCCGACTCGGCTGGGAACCTCCCTATCTGTGATTTTTTATGTAACTGATAAAACTAGGAGTTATTAAAAATATTACAATACCTACTTACCTAAATTTCTTTTATTGTGGCTAAGTAATAACAGCCGTACAGCTGAATCCATCAGGTTAAGCTACGCTTGCCGGGGTTGGTCAGTTGATGGGTGACATCTTTACATACCGAGACTCCTCCGTGCCTCGGAAAGCCGTTGGTCCCGGCTGTCATTTGTGGATCTTTGACAGTTGTTATGAGTCGTCAGAAGCCCGAAAGTCTGACAAACAGTCTTACCAAGGGCTATCGTATTACCTAGATTGGTTGTGGAGGTCAGATAGGTAGTCGCTCCATGTAAAATACTGGTATTCAGCTGCATCCGGTTAGACTGGAAGCCGACCCCAACATAGTTGGGAAAAGGCTAGGCAGAGATAGAGACATATTTACATTTGATGTAGTAATAAATTACCTTATTTATAGTAAGCATACTTATAACAAATAGCTCTGATTTCTAAATGCAAGGAAAAAATACATAACTGTATAACTGTATTTATTTCAATAAATATACATATAAATTACATTTTTAAATATTAGAATATAAAAAATAATTTTCTACTATGGATGTTCTGGCAGCAAAATTTTGGGTATTTGACACTTGAGGTAATGGTTCATCGCTTTCTTCTTGTACATGCTCATCATATTCCACGATGTAGTTATCAAGATGAATAGTCATATGAAGAACAACACACGCCACAATCACCTTCAATACTTTTGGAAGTTTTAACTGCATTCCTGAATGTAGGCATGGAAATCTTCTTTTAAGAACACCAAAACACCTTTCAATTGTGTTTAGGAAATAGGAAATCTAAATCTTTCCTCTAGGAAATCCAGCTATGTCAAAAAATCGTGCCGCCACTGATGGTCTCTCCTGTGCAGTGGGCATACGAACATAATGCCGTCTCAACAATAGGTAGGGCACTAGTCACCCTCTCTACCACGCGGCTCTCTCTATACTTACTTTACTCTTTGCACGCGGCACACAGTCGTCGCCTTGCCTCACATTCACGGTGTCCCCCACAACAGCTTGAAAGCTACCAGTCGCATAAATAAACAAACCGCCTCCTTCGTAAAGCGGATCCGACTCTTGAATATTGTTCGTTCATCGCTTAGCGTGATGAACAAGTTAGGTCGATGTCCTGCTATTCTTCTGCGCGGTTGTCTGCGTTGAGGCATCTTCAAAGACGACAGGGAAGTATCGTCGCCTCTCATTATGATCAAAATCACTACTTATTATATAGCTGATTACAGTTTGAACAGCCAAAATTGTTGTGTCAACTTTCAACTGCTCAACTTGACGTTGATAATGGTTTGAGTGTTGTCAAACACGTTTTTCTTAGATCAGAAACGCAACTGACGACCGTAAGCATGAGATAAGCATGCTTTCTTTCAAATTTGAGTAAATGATGATTAATTGTTCAAATATTGATTAGAATTTAAAAAAACTTATTTCAGAAACGAAAAAAGGTTTAAGTTATACTTAAGTACAGATTAGGACGTTCTCAACTTCAAATTCTCAATTCAGAAACCGGGTAATGTCAAGATTACAGGAAAAATAAAACGATATCTCTAAATAGTACACTTTTTCAGAAATCGGAACGGAACCCTCGGTACGCGAGTCCGACTCGCTCTTGACCGGTTTTTTTATTTTCAAGTGGCCAGAATGATACGAGTATATGGACCTTAGTCGTACAAAGATAACAAAAAGTACTTTACCTATTAGGAAACTACATGACACTGAACAGAATCGCACAATACAATTTTGTCATCGAATGTATGAAAAACCAAAGGTATTCAGTGATTCAGTCATTAGTAAAAAGAGCCGATACGAATTTCAGGCATTTTGGGGCATAAGACATTTTGAGATTCAGATGATATGAAAAGATGGAATTTTGACATTAAGTCCAAACCCGGACCGAAGAAATCTGCCTAACCTTTTCCCAACTGTGTGGGGCTCGGCTTCCAGTCTAATCGGATGCAGCTGAATACCAGTATTTTACATGGAGCGACTCCCTATCTGACCTCTACAACCAACTGGGTAATACGATACCCCATAGTAAGACTGGTTGTTAGGCTTTCGGGCTTTTCCGTAACAACTGTCAAAGATCCACGAATGACAGCCGGGACCAACAGCTTAACGTGCTTTCCGAGGCACGGAAGAGTCTCTGTATGTAAAGATGGTCGTCACGCATCCACGGACCAACCCCGGCAAGCGCAGCTTAACGTGACGGATCGAACCGTGCGGCTGTTATTACTTAGCTACGAGCTCCTCAATCAAACCCGCTCCTCATGCCTGGCAAAAGCGTTTGCGACCACTGAAACACAAACTCAAAGCATTTATTTCAATTAAACCAATTACTGGCACTTTTGAATTGTCAAAGAGTCGGTCAGTTAGTCAGAAAGGTGAAGCTAGATGCCCAGTTCCAAAACGTAGATCTATGGAGAAGAACGGGCAAGAAACTCCACGGACACTCTTTTAAATCAAGATAAGTAATAAAACATCATGGGTACATTATATTTGTTGCTTCTATCTATGTGAGAATACTGTAAAAAAATAAAAAATCTTAAAAAAAGTTAAAATATAAAATTAAAAATAGGGCCTGGCAGATAAGAGATGATCAGCACAATCCAGCTCAACCATTTTGTAGGGAACCGAATGATCCAACACACGCGCCACCATCAGCGAGGCATTTCAGTGAGAATGACAAACTCTCAACTGCCATGCTCTTTCAAGTCAAACTTACCTACATCATAATACAGCAATAAACGGCCCCATGATACTCACATTCACAAAAATTGAAAATATGCTTCTAATTTATACAAAACTATTTTTTTGCAATGAATTGAGGTGAATAAAAACTTTCACTGCTTACCAAAAGGTAAGAAAATCATTAATATTACTATTGAAGAATTCAACAGCTAAAAAACCAATTAAAATAAAAAAAATTAAATTAAATAATAATCGTAATGTCAGAAAAAAAAAGCGAAGCATCTCTTCCAAATATTAAAATGTTAACAAGTGGACCCAAGGGGCTGTGGAGCAGGACCACCATTATTACAAGCATTTTTATCTACGACTAGCTTCTGCCCGCGACTTCGTCCGCGTGAAATTTCTTGTCCCCCCCACCCACCAACCCCGACGCATCTCATGGCAACGCCTGCCCGCGCTCTTACTTCGTTTACGCTTAATGGCATCCTTTCTGACATTTTTTTCTTTTTCGAGCAAAAAGAAAAAAATGTCTCTTAAGGTCCCTAGCGTGATGTTAAATAGCCTATATCCTTCCGCGTCGCCTGCCCGCGTTATTACTTCGCGCTCGGCTCCTAAGGGCCCTAGCAAAGCAAGATGTTAAATAGCCTATATCCTTCCATATCGCCTGCCCGTGCTATTACTTCGCGTTCGGCTCCTAAGGGCCCTAGCGTGATGTTGAATAGCCTATATCCTTCCGCATCGCCTGCCCGCGCTATTACTTCGCGTTCGGCTCTAAGGGCCCTACCGTGATGATAAATAGCCTATATCCTTCCGCATCGCCTGCCCGCGCTATTACTTCGCGTTCGGCTCCTAAGGGCCCTACCGTGATGATAAATAGCCTATATCTTTCCGCATCGCCTGCCCGCGCTATTACTTCGCGTTCGGCTCCTAAGGGCCCTACCGTGATGTTAAATAGCCTATATCCTTCCGCATCGCCAGCCCGCGCTATTACTCCGCGTTCGGCTCCTAAGGGCCCTAGCGTGATGTTAAATAGCCTATATCCTTCCGCATCGCCTGCCCGCGCTATTACTTCGCGCTCGGCTCCTAAGGGCCCTAGCGTGATCAAGAAGTGGGTTATAAAATGCAAAATGATTTTTCAAATCCAACTGGGGTAGGTCCAGAGATAGCGCGTTCAAACAAACTTACAAAAAAACAAACTCTTCCGCTGTATTCCACCGATATTATTAAAATAATAAATCGAGAGGGTCGTCAATCCGCGGAAAATCTCGCAATTCAGAAAAATTACTTATTTGCACAACGCCATCAATGGGTAAATTGATCCGCACTAAACATGTTTGCTCAAGAGCGACGGGTATGAATTAAAATTATTTTGCGATTTAGTAATTTTATATTATCTCCGAAACTGTATGACCAATTGACATACTGTAAAGGCCAAATCTTATCTCCATGATGTCTTTGTGATTATAAAATAACTTATTTTGATAAAGATTAATGTTTTGTTGTTTAAATAATCATCCGAACGTAAGTATGTCCAAAAAATACTTTTTTAAAGCAATAAAAGATGTATAAAAGATAAAATATAAAAGATAGAAATATGGTGTCGCGGACTTTTTTGTAGAATTATTTAAGCCGGACCAGACTGCCATACATTGTTTTCAATTTTAAATAACCGTTTAGGCAGCGCATGCAAAAAAGTCTGTTTAAAGAGGTATTTCTTTCCGACTTGTTAGACAAAAATTGTGATAGCTCGGCTAATACGCATGATATAAATATAATTTATAGCCTATAGCACTCAGGAATAATGTAGCTTTCTACCAGTGAAAAAATTTTTAGAATTGGGTCATTGGTTCCGGAGATTACCCCCTACATACAAACTTACAAACTTACAAACATACAAACTTACAAACTTACATACAAATTTTACCTCTTTATAATATTAGTATAGATATAATCATCCAATTTATTATATGCTTGTCTACATAGTGTGCGTTTAATGCATGTTTTAAATTTCTTCTCATTTAGTTGAAGAATATCGCTAGACGAACATGGCAGTCGGATCATATCCATTTCTGCCAAAATATTCCCCGCATCCATGTATAAGACATACATTCGTACATAATGTTTATGGAAAGAGAAAAATGAAAATATGTGGGTATCATTTTTACTATAATCTTAGTAATTTATCAGGTCTTACTATAAGGGTACGTGATTCAAATAAATTATGTCTATTTACCTACAAATGCGAGCATATATGTTTGAGGGGGCACAGATACAATAGCGGGGTATACATACTGTTTGGACCATGGATTTAAGTTGTAGACTGCGTTCCAAACCGCGGATGGATCTGTGCGGTTTGGACTGCGGATCAAACTGTGTCGTGCTAAAATTGTGTCTCCGGTTTGGGACGCGGGTGAATCTTACGTTTCGGAAGCATACGGTCCGAACTGTGCGTGTAAATGTAAAGGTTCCCAGGATATGATGCAGAAGCAAAGAAATTCAATGATGAAGTACACAGATCACACATCTTTGGTCTACACGTGGCTGAATACATGCGCAGTCTTGAAGCAGACGATGAAGACTCCTTCAAGCGACAGTTCGGCAAATACATCAAACTTGGTGTAAATGCTGATTCTATTGAAGCCATTTACAAATAAAGCACATGAATTGATCCGCGCCGACCCGTCCCACACCAAGAAGAAGGAAGCTGGCAGCAAGCAGAAGCGCTGGAACAAGCGCAAGCTGACCCTGGCCGAGAGGAAGAACAGGATCAAGCAGAAGAAGGCATCCTACATCAATAGGCTTCAGGCTCAATAAGAGTAGGCCTTATAACAATATATGCCTGTGCACTATAAAAAAAAAAATGTTTTTTTGAGAGTTTCGACTGTAGTTCGGACTGGCACGTGGATCGTGATCGTTTTTAAAAGTTTTGCGTTTTTCGTTTATACCGTGAATACAATTCACGGTATAGACGAATGAATTCGGTAACGGACTCCGCGCTCCATACCGCCATTATTTTGTTTTGGGTTTACATGAGTACGAGATCCGCGGATAAAACTCTGGACAGGTGCTAAAGTGCTGGCATGACAGACCAAACTGTCGACCGCCACGCGCCGCCGCCGCGTATAAGATAAGTATGTTCGTTCCTGTAACGACAGTTTGGAATGGCCCACAGTGGTCTGAAAATCGAGCTCCTTTCATAGAAACTTAAAGCACGAAATTAAAAAAAAAATAGTAATGGCTCTGGTATACCTCCCTTTACGTAATATTAACGTATGGATAGTATAAGTCGCTCTACGCGTGAGAAAAAAAAGTTTTGTGTTTTTTTTTTTTTGTATGGGAGAAAACACTTAAAGTACATTTTTTTGAAACTGAATGGAACCGATAGACTGGTGCTCACACGAACTATTGTACCATACACGGCCATCAAGATGACATACAATTCATGCACCTTTAAACGACGCTTAATTTTCGATATCTGATTTTTCAAATCTTTGACGTGGTTAAATGAAGTTGCCGTTCGATTTACTTATACTATCGTTTAGTTTTAGCCTGCTAATGACCATTATGATGACAACAATTAAAAATTATATTGATTATATACGTTTTTTGGACATTTTCATGTTTGTGGCAAACAACAATTGTTTTTCACAGCCCAATGTTTTATTTGAAGTTTTTGAGAATACTATTGATTTTTCAGAAAATAAAAAGAAGGAATTATATACGTTTTTTTTACAAAATTTCATTCCATGAACTAATTAATTTCAATCACCATCAAAGCCCCACTTGCATAGTCAACTCTTTGCCATCCAGCGGAGATTTCTAACTAATAGAAAATGAGTCGACTGTAGTTCCAATGAAGAATGAATTCTTTTGAATTTTCCTCGAGATATTACCAGAATACTAAACAGTAGGATTGATTCTTGAAAACCACGAATATACAATAGTTTACTAGAAAACCATTAATTATTCAGTTTTTCTACGTCTGGTCTTGATCAATATTCAATATTTAGGTTTCGAATCATTTATTCATTAATGAGAATTCAAAATTTACTTACCAAAGTTCAACATAACAAAATGATAGAGAAAGTTATACAGACTACATAAACAAATATCCTAGGCATAGGTTCTAGAAAATCGTTGTGGTAAAATCTAAATTACCTAGTTAAATCCAGACAAATATGCAGACATTTATGAAAATCTCAACAATAGTAGGTATACCTAGTACAATGTTTAAAACCTTTTGGAAACAATCATGTTTTTATCCCTAACTGACTGGAACTTAAAATACTTACCTCCTGAAAGATTAATGTCCGTCGATCAATCTTTACAAGCTAATAAAATTGAGTTCGAAACATAAACGAAGGAAAAATACGAACTCAGCTAACATTGAAAGACACGATTCCTAACCGCAAAATAACTCATCATGAAATACTGAAATCTTACATCGTAACTCAAATAGTTTCAAGATTCTTCGTCGATTCAGACTCAGTGAGTCAGAACTTTTGTTAGTTTGAATGAGGACATCTAGTGTGGAACTATGGAACTAAAGTATAGAACGTATGACCGTTCTAAGTGTGGGCAATGTTTCTTAATGTGCTCAGAGCTTTTAAGAAAGAAAGAAAGAAAATACGTTTATTTACGTATAAGATTAGGTTTGTTATTTTCTTGAGCATTTTCTCTCGGTATTCTCAAAGCGGATTGTGAAGGTTTTAAAAAATAATTTCGAGTTCTCTAGTTTTAGCATTCTATGTTAGTAAGACTATTTTTTTTGCTGTGTTTGACCTGTCAGCAACAATTTTGTAATCTCCTTCGCTTGTCTCTTTCTCAGTCTTGATAAGCATAATTAGGTTCCAGAAAAAATTATAGACTTTTATAACTTTTATATAAATATTCAGTTATTTCATCTTGTGAATTGTATGTATGCTCTCTAATAGTGTACAACGTAGTAAGTACGCTCCTTTAGAACATAAGTATAATTTTAAGCACTTTACTTGAAAGTGCACTATGAAATATATTCCTTTATGCATTGATTAAAGTACATTCGATCGAGTTGGTTGTCTAATTTAAAATACCATAGGACCCCCAACATTTCATGGCGACCCTTTTTTTTTTTTTTTTTTTTTTTTTTTTTTTTTTTTTTTTTTTTTTTTTTTTTTGAGGGTGGGAAATCATCAAATAACTTCTCCCGCTCTGGGTGGAGCGGGAGGGCGTGTCAGACTTTTACTGACTAAAACCCACCCGTGTTCCTTCAGTTGCCTATGCCAGGGCCGCGGTAACCCTTTCAGACAACCCGCGACCCCAGCGGCGTCGGCCCTATTGGGCCCCGTCACTTGCTGACATCTCTTTGAGGCGCGCGTGGAACACGACGCGCCGTCGACTCGGGCCTGGTCCTTACCGGACGGCGAGCTACCCGCTGCTCACCGTCCGCAGGCCCGCGCCTACGGTGGCCGGAAATCGCCCCGCGATTCCCGCCGCCCAGGGCGTCTCCTGCGGCGACTGAGGGCGTGAGGCTGCCTCTCCCTCACGCGTTCCGCCTCCTCCTTCGCGAGCATCACTGCTTCGCAGAAGGAGGTGACGGCCTCCCATGCACTCTCGCTCCGCACCATGGCCTGGACCAGGCTCGGACGCGAGAGATCGCCGCCGCCGATCGCCTCCGTGAGAACACGGCGGTGCTCTGCCCAAGCCGGGCAGACCTCCACTGTATGCTCCACCGTGTCCTCCGGGCGATCTACACAATGGAAACACCCGGGCGTTTCCTCCCGCCTTATGCGAAACAGGAACCTCCCGAAACAACCGTGTCCGGTGAGGACCTGCGTCAGGCGGAAGGTGAGGACGCCGTGGCGCCTCTCTAACCACTCCTCAAAGAGGGGACTTATCGCCGCTATTGTGGCGTGCCCATTCATGGCGACCCTGCCGTAGGATCTGCCAAGGGGCAGATTAAGCAAAGTTTTTGGTGCGGAGCGATTTTCAAAATGTGTAACTCCAAGATCGAAAAGGACGAGGTGTTCCTTAATCAAAATGCTGCTGGCGGAAACAATGACGCCCTACTGAAGAACATTGGAGGCCACATGGAGCGGCTGAGCACGATCACTATCATTATTCTCGCCGTCATAACTCTCCTGGTAATCTACTTTTTCCTCAAATACTACCGCAGCTGCCATCGTCAATGGATACAAGAGGAAATCGGACTCAACGCAATTCAGCGCATAAGGACATCCCTACGTGGACGAGTGGAAGGTACACCTGCTAACTAATTAATCCAGCATCCAAGTCAGTGTCAAGTTAATTCAATTCAATAATCAGTGATGTGCATTAAGACTCATACCTATTTATCGTATAAACTTATAACGCAAAAACTTAAACGACGTAAAACAGTGCACGAAGACTCAATAAATATGATACCTCGCGGATAAAACTGCAACGTGTGAAATTCTTCAGTGCCGTTTCGTAGTAATTATGTTAACATGATTCTTTTGTTTATCCCATTAGGAAATAATTGGTATGATAATTTCAAGTAATATTTTATTATGATTGATATTTTGATACAAAAATATAATGTTCTGGTAGATATTAGAAAATACTTAATTAAGAAAGGACAGGCTAGGTACAAAGGTCAAGTTATTGAGACGAAGTTAGGTGAGGCAAAAAGTATTTTTGACGAATGTGGAAAAACATTGTTACTTTTAAGAAAAGGCAGGGAAACGACATTAGTTGCATCGGCATTGGATATTTATCAGAAAATTAAGATAACTTTTGAGGAAATAAATAATATATGTATTTTCCCTGAAATAATAACAGACAAAATGGAGTTTGACCTTAAAGTGGTATGTAGTTTAATTCCAGTAATGGACGGTGTTGAAGGGACCACTAAACGCTTGATAGATACGATCGAGATGTATGCAGATATGCTGGATGACAAAGGTAAGACACTACTTATTACATTTGTCCTAAAAAGCAGATTGTCCGAAAATGCTAAGTTACGCATTACAGGCAATTATAAGTCAATTCAAGACCTAATTAAAGACTTGAGATCCCATCTATTGACCCAAAAATCCTTTACGGCTATACAGACACATTTGCAAAGTATACAACAAGGTTCAAATACCATCGAGCAGTATGCCACAGAAGTTGAAAAGCTGTTTACAGAACTAACTATATCTCAGGTAGATGGTAATTCTAATGCATTTGAAGTGTTAAAACCTTTGAATGAAAAGCTTGCCATAAAACGGTTTTCAGAAGGACTACGCAGTTCAAAATTGGGCACGGTCATCTCCGCTAGGAACTACAGCAGTCTGAAAGATGCAATCCAAGCTGCCAAAGATGA